>CM055316.2:51189464-55989464 GCA_029255685.2 Silene conica | reverse complement strand
GGCACTACCACTTAAAATGTAGTCCATTTTATCTTTGTCTTTTAATCAATTTTATAAGTGTGACAACAAAAGTGTTACACTATAATAACAATTGTTATAACTTAAAATGCATATTTATCACATATAAATACCATTTAAAAATTAAATAAATCATATTTATTATTTCGACATGTAATTCGAAATTATGAACATATAAAATGGTCATTCATAATTTATCGTCAATACGATTTACAACCTTTGTAATAATTATAACCCGATTCATTCTAATTACGATATTATAAAATATCGTTTATTGTTTAACAATTGACACGTTTCAATTTTAAACATAAATCTTACAATAAGATTTAACCTCTGATTTCCCGATATACGGGTTTAAGGAATAAGATCAAATTGTATCAATATACATTTGATCATTTTATCAATTAAGGGAATTGTCCTAAAGGTGTGACCTAAAGGGATCAACTGACCACCACCGGCATACGACAGTAATGTCAAACTCTAGCTAGCCAATCATCACCGATTAATGTTGGTCAGTTGACTAATATAAATCGTATCATCCCTTGCGCATTCTCGTCATGAGATTTAATTACGTGATCGCACTATTGTTGAGGACATATTTCCCAACAGGGGGGCACCAGGAGGGGGGTTGCAGCTGTTACGGGAGTGTTTGGCTGAGGGTTCTCCACCGTTTCACGTGGATGAGGAACTTGATTTGGGTGAGCTTAACCTTCGCCAATGTCGGCGGAAGATTAGTGATGGCCATTATACTGCTACCGTTCGGGTGCTCTCTTCTTCTGGTGTCGCACCCTACTCTATTGCCACTTTAGAGGCTTTGCAGGAGAAGCATTCGGTTGTCCCCTCGCCATCTTTACCTCTTTTACCTAAGGATCATCCTCCACTTGTTGCTTCTACAGCTGTGGTGTTGGATATGATTCGTAGTTTCCCGCGCGACATTTTTTGTGGGAGAGATGGTTTTAGCGCTCAGCATTTCATGGATTGTTTGAGTGGGGCTGCGGTGGCCATCTCTAATGATTTGATCGCTTCTATAACTAGGGTGGTTAATATTTTTTTAGATGGTCGGTGCCCGTCGGCTCTTGTTGAGTACCTTGCTAGTGCTCCGCTCACTCCTCTGGTTAAGCTCAGGGGTGGTCTTCGTCCTATTACTGTTGGCACTGTCTGGAGACGGCTGGTCTCTAAGGTTGGTGCTTTTTTGGTTGGCCATACTTTGGCTTCTTATTTTGCTGATTTTCAGTTTGGGGTTGGGGTGTCCGGTGGAGGAGAGGCTATCTTGCATGCCTTGAACCGGCTCGTGGAGGCGAGGTAGGGCTTTCTATGTTGCTGGTTGATTTCCGGAATGCTTTCAACTTTTTTGACCGCCAGTCATGCTTCAAGAGGCTCGTCGTCGCTGCGCGGGTCTTTCCCGTTGGGTGGAGTTTTGTTATTCTCGCCCTGCCCGGTTGTATTATGGGGAACATTGCTTGCGGTCTTGTCAGGGAGTTCAGCAGGGTGATCCTTTGGGGTCGTTGCTTTTCGTGTTGGTTTTGCATCCCTTGGTGTGCAAAATTCGGGATTCATTTAATCTTACTATGCAGGCCTGGTACCTGGATGATGGTATTATTGTTGGAGATACGTTGGAGGTGGGGATGGTGTTGGATTTGATTTTGGCTGATGGCCCCGGTTTTGGTCTTCATCTTAATGTTGCTAAGACTGAGCTCTTTTGGCCTATTGAGGACCCCCGGAGTCGGTTCCCGGTGTTATCCGCGCTTCTATCGCTTGTCCCTTACGGGGTGTCTCGGTTTTGGGCGGGCCTGTCAGTACTTGCCCCATTTTTAGCGGAGAGCTTGTGGAGAGGAGAGTGACTAAGACTGTTGAGCTTATGGACTTGGTCGCGAGGATCGAGGACCCGCAGTGTGAGTTGCTTCTGCTTCGTGCATGTACAGTTATTTCTAAGCTTTATTTCTATTTTCGTACTTGTTCCCCGGTTGTTTTTGGGTCGGCTCATCTCCGTTTTGATGCTGCGCTTCGTTCTGGCTTGGAGCGTATTGTTACCACGTCTGGGCCTGGGTTTGGGGAGTGGCAATGGCGCCTTGCTACTTTCCCCTTTCATTTAAGCGGACTTGGTCTTTATGCAGCGGGTGATGTGTTACATTATGCGTTCTTGGCTTCCTGTTTACAGTCTGCGGAATTGCAGGCTAGGCTCTTGCGGCCTTCTAGTATCAGTGACCCTGGCCCTTCTTTCACCGATGCCTTGCGGGTGTTCTCGGAGACTACTAGTTCTGATTTTCTTGGTAACCCTAGTAAAATTGCTGCCCCCAAAGAAATTGGGAGACATTTATTTCTCGACGGTTCTTGCTTCTTCGGAGTCGGTTTTCTCCTTGTCCCCGCGTCAGTTGCTTTGTGAAAATCTCAGCATGGGGCTCACTCTTCTGATTGGTTGAGAGCAGTTCCTATCTTTAGGTTGGGTCAGACTATGAACAGGAGGACTTACCGTTGTGTGCTTGGGTATAAGCTAGGTGTTCCACTTTTCTTGGTACCTAGGCCTTGCTCTGCTTGCTCTCGGGTTTTTGCTGAGGATGTTTTTGCGGATCACGCTGTCTCTTGTGCTGGTACTGTTGCGGTTAAGCATCGTCATAACCTTGTCAGGGATACTCTATTGGACATCTGCTACAGGACTGGGATTTCGGCGGGTAAGGAGGTTGCCATTCGTTTAGTCGATGGACATGGCGGCTCTCTTTGCCCTGCGGATTTGCTTCTTTATTCGTGGGACAGGGGGAGTGATGTGTGTATTGATTTGACTGAGTCCTCTCCTCTGACTCAGACTGGGATGACCGACTTTGTACCTGGCCGGATTGTTGCTGATGCTGCTCAACGCAAGTGTGTTAAGTACAGGGATCGTTGTGAGGGTGCAGGTTATGGTTTCCTTCATTTCTCTTTCTCTTTGCTTGGGGAGCTGGGTTCGGATGTTGTTGTCTTGCTAAAGCGGATTCAGCAATACTCGGTATCTCAGGATGCAGGGGCGCGGATGGTTGCGTACATTTTTACTAGGCTTACCTTTGTTATAGCTAAGGGGGTGGGAGCTCAGATTATATCTCGGTTGTCCACCAATTTTATGTAAACTCTTATATTGTTCTTTTTTATATGATAGCTGCGCGCATCTTTTACCAAAAATAATAATAATAATAATAATAATAATAATATTAATAGTAATAATAATAATGATAGTAATAATACTTATAGTAATAGTAATATCAATATCAATAATAATACTACTAATAATAATAATAATAACAATAATAGTAAAAATATTCGTAATATTAGTAAAAATAATAATAATCATATTAGTAATAATAATAGTAATAGTACTAATACTAGTAGTAGTAGTAGTAGTAATAGTAATAATAATAATAATAATAATAATAGTAATAGTAATAATAGTAACAGTAACAGTTATAATAATACTAATATAAATAGTAATAGCAATTGTAATAGGCGAATAATAATAATAATAATAATAGTAATTATAATAATAATAATAATTATAATAATAATAATAGTAATTATAATAATAATAATAATAATAATAATAATAATAATTATGCAAGGGCACATCTGAGATTCATAGACACCTTTTCTTTCGCGGCCCATTCTCTTAAAAAGTCCGACGATCTCTGCTCTCCTCGATTGGTGTGATTGGTGTGGGGTCTGATGTCAACTTGAAGAACTGGCTATACAAAATTTTGGATGACAGAACGCGCACCAACTGGATAAAGTTGCTTTTGTCTGGCTGTGTTGCGGGTCTGGTCCATGGCATTTGGGAAGCAAGAAATAAATGCATTTTTGGCGGACACTTCACATTTTCTGATCAAGTGGCGAACAATGTGAAATTCTCAAGCAAAACAAGACTAAGTTCTACTAGCGATCATGATATTCGTAGAAGGTTGGATGTAATGCTCTAAATATAGAGCTTTTGTTTTTTGGTCCTTTTCGTTGCTATCTTTTGGCTATTGTTTTTATAGGATATCATATCATTTTTTATTCCTTATATGGATGTGATACCGTCGGTTAGTACCAAAAATAAATACCTAAGTACTACTAACAGAAGTCAGCGGTAAGTAGGGTCGATCTCCACATGGAGGCTAAGTTGCTAGTTATCTGTTTAATTCGGTCTATCTCAGTCACAACTGGGGCTCTGAAATTCTGGGGCAAAGGACTTCCGAAAATTGCTAATTTGGTTGGGCATTATGTTAAGAGGGATATAGCTACTGAAGCTAAAACTAGACTTGGTTTTGCAAGAGAGATGATGGAAATGGAAGTGAATCAAAAACTTCCGGAAAATGTGGCTTTTAAAGATGAAAATGGGAATGTTATTCATATGGAGATTGTTTTTGAATGGAAACGTGTCACTTGCTCCAAATGCAATGGAATGGGGCATGTGATTGATCAATGTAGGAAATTTCAGAAGCGCCCAGGCAAGGAACTACCAAAGAAAGCACCAGTCAAGAAGATGTGGAAGCGAAAAAAAGGTTCAGCAGCAGCAACATGTGCCTGCAGCAGCCTCTCGCCTCCCTCCTCCTTTCGAGACTGTAGTGCAGACGGCAACAGGGCAGCAACATTACAGTGCAGAGCTAGAGGGAATGACAGATTCTGGGATGTAGCAGGACAGTGTAGGCAATGCAACTGATGGGTTTAGTGACCGTAATTTTGGAGCCATATCATACAAGGATGCTCTCAAATCACCTGGTCTTGGTGGTAAGCCATCCTTGGCTAATGGATAATTGGTTACTGGATGGGTGAGGCTTGATTAGGGTTAGGATCAGGTGGAGTTCTTAGAAATAGTTAGGTCTATTTGGCCTTCTTGAAATGGAATAATGTCGTTCTTTGTTGTTCAGTTCTGATGCGTGGTCTGTCGATCTACAGGCTTCACTGTAGTAGGTAAGATAACATGACATAGGTGTTCTGGACACTGCCCATTTAGTATGCAGGGATATAGCTTTGTTGAAATTGGCAGCAGAGGTATCTATGTCAACATGTTATTTTTTAGTTTGAATGGCTAAGCGGATTGCTTCACTGATTTTGGATGAGATCTAAGCAAGATTCGGAAGGAAGAATACAAGGAGATTTCATAGGGCAGTTTTAAGTTTAGAATGTGCTTCTTCTTGTATTAGATGCAGACTCTTTTTATACATGTGTTTTTGATATATTATATACTTACCTTTTACCAAAAAAAATAATAATAGTAATAATAATAATAATAATAATAATACTAATAATAGTAATAGTAATAGCAATAATAATAGTAATAGTAGTAGTAATAATAATAATAATAATAATAATTTCATGTAATTTTTCCTTTATTTTTAATAAAAGTTCCCAGTTCATAAATAATAATAATAATAATAATAATAATAATAATAATAATATTGACTGAGTTGTATATTGGATAGTTTGTAAGTGATCATGTCTTATTCCCTATATGGATGAATAGAAAGGAAAATTTCTAGCAAAAAAAAAAGAAAAATAATAATAATAGTAATAGTAATAATAGTAGTAATAATAATAATAATAATAATAATAATAATAATATGCGTGCCTCAAAGATAGATTGTATCAGTACCATGTTGTGAGGATGATTATTGTTGCTACATTTGTTCTGCTCATACTGAATATCATTAGTATCTTTTTATTGAATGCAATTACAATACATTTTTTCTATTGCTTGGAGAGTGGCTGGGAGCAGATATTGGAGACTATAATAGTGTTATGTAGATCATAAGGAAGAGATGGGGAAGGTTAAGGAAGCACATTACTACTGCAAGCATTCTTGCCTGCTGCCTGCTGGTATAACATTTGGAGGTAGAGAAATGAAGTAAGAATTCATCAGTAACTTCTTAGGCCATAAATCATTGTTAATCGGATTAAGGAGGTCATTAAGAATAGGTTCTTGAGTATTAAACCAAGAAAAATCTCTAATAAAGATAAGGCTTGGTTGAATAGGATTCATTTATTTTAGATGTTTCCTGGTTGTAGTGGTAGAAAATAGAATTGTAATGATCTTTATCTTGAATGAAAGTTTACATTTTTATGTAAACTCTTATTTTGTTCCTTTTTATAGGATAGATGCGCGCATCCTTCCCATAATAATAATAATAATAACTAGGCTTAGCTTTGCTGTAGCTAAGGGGGTGGGAGCTCAGATTGTATCTCGGCTGCCCACCAATTTTATGTAACTTCTTATTTTGTTATCTTTTTATATGATAGCTGCGCGCATCCTTCCCAAAAATTAAAAAAAAATAACAAAAAATAAAAAATAAAAAAATGCGTACCAAAAGATAGCTTACCATGCCAAACATTTCATAATACAACAACCCATTACATTCGTTATTTCAAAAGTTTAGCCGGTTGTGGGGATTCGATGTGTAGAACCTTATTCAATCTTAATAACTTGGGTGAAAAAATTTGAAATAGTAATTCTCTTCTATTATAAGAGTCTTTTCCGCATCTTTTGTAATAAAAAAAAAAAAGTAATATTGACCGTTTTAAAAAAAAAAATTGATCATATTTAATTATAATATTTGGTGAATTTAAATGGAGATGAAAAAATTGAAATATTTTTTTTTTAAAATGAAGGAAAATTTAAGTTGTCTTTTAGCAACCAAGGGTGTCCATGTGCTGTTCCCACATAGTTAAGCACATTCTTAGCTCATTTGTTTCAGCCTTACCAGACCAGTAAATTTTATTATATTCTCACCCTCCAAATAACACATGACATAACCTCAAAAACTGAACTCAAGTCTCCCAAATCTTGAGTTAATCACAAAACACCCAAACCCCAATAAGCTTACCTTGCAAACCGCCCTCTCCGAATATTCTGTTCTAAAAACAAGTATGGTGTCACCTGAAACATTAGTACAAGTGAAAACATCAACAAAGACAGTAGGATCAGTAGAGGCAGCAAGGATCTCATTTTCAGCCGAGTTTCTTGATGAGGATAGCTTCATTTCAATAAGTCCAGGGTCATCCTTGGATAAAGATGAGATCGATTTCGGACGAGAAATGGTGAAAAATGCTGCAGATTTTGAGTTTCTATCAGGGAAAAACAGTTTAGATGGAGGAAACACAACAATGTTAACAGCAGATGAGCTTTTCTTTGAAGGCAAACTATTGCCTTACTGGCAAATCAACCATGCAGCTGAAAAACTAAGTAAAATCAACCTTAAACCCCAGAGCGGCGAAAACGACAAAAATGGCATTACATCTAACGACGACAAAGTGGGCATGGAAAAGGGAAGCAGTAGAGAAAGTGGGATATTGTTAGGAAGAGAAGTGCAAGAACCAAGGATATGGTTTGTAGATGACGACCCTTCACCAAGGCCACCAAAGTGCACTGTTTTGTGGAAAGAGTTATTGCGGTTAAAGAAACAAAGAGGGTCTACATTGTCCCCATCTTCTTCGTCTTCGTCGTCGTCGTCTTCATCCAGTTCACTAGGGGATGCTGCTGCTATGGAGGAGAAGGAAAAGGAGAGCGGTAATGTACTTAGTACTAGAGAGAAGCATATGAGAAGGATTAAAAAGGGTTTAGAGAGAACTAAATCAGCTACTCTTAGGATTAGGCCTATGGTTAATGTTCCTATTTGTGCTCATACTGGCAAAACGTCTTCTCTTCCTCCTCTTTTTCCTCTCAGGAAACCCAAGATTGATAGGTAATAAACTGGAAGGGTGGTGTTTTTTAATAGTATTCATTTTAATTTTACTTTTAATCAGATCAGAGATGAAAGGCTGCGTACATCTTACCCCGAGTCCCTAAAATTTGCGCAAGGCGCTCGGGTAATGTTGTTGTTGTTGTATTTATTCAGATCAGAAATGTTGTTGTTATTGCTGCTGCTGTTGAGTCTGTAGGATTCTTGAATTTGTTCATCAACTATTTTTCTTATTTCTTTATGAATTCTTTTTTATTGGCTTGTTTTATCCTTTATTTTTAATTTTTATGTTGTTTAGATCTGAGATGAATGAATGAATGAGTAGCATGTAGATGACTGACATTGTTTGTGTAAGTGTGTTGGATGGTATTGAGTTATTGACAATTAATGATGTAAGAATTAATAATAAAGTCATCCATTTACTCCATCTGCATTTGATGAGCTGGGATTAAAGCAAGCCTCAAAAGAGTAAACAAGTACTGTTAATTTGTAACAGATGTCCTTGCCTACATTTGGAGTGAAGCCAGGAAAAAAACAACCCTATACCCCAATTTCTCTATTCATCAATCCTCACTAATTCTTTCATGAGACGTCTTTTTGTGTCACTAACCCTTTTACTCATATAAACGAGTAATACGTACGTAATAACGCAATTATCTGAGACGGTCTCATACCCGTGCCGTGGCTAACAAACAAGACATAAGCCTGTAAAAATCACTGCTAACATTTTTACCTGGTTTAATTGCACAATTTCCTTCTGATTTAGTAACATTCAGAGTGAAAAAGTTAAGCAAAAATATCCAGATATTTATCTAATATAAGTATTGTATGAATGACCAAAAATAACAAAAACAGCAAAAACAAGTTGATAAACAGGGATTGAGACAGTGTTGTGTTGAGTCTGAAAGGCAAAGATATTGTGTAATTCATGGTGGAGAAGCAGAGCCTGAGTTATTGTCAAGTGCATTATTTTTCCAAAGGGAGGCAAGGCAAAAGCAATTTGTATCTATGTATAAAGTGAATCAATAAAATAGTGCTTTTCTTATGTTTTTTGGCTCATTCTCCACCCATTTTATCAGGTTTTCTGTCCACCCTTGCCTTCCAAGTTTTACAAATATCCACCAAACACTGCCTTCTTTGTATGCTTATGCTTATGCTACGCTAGTAGAATGATTTCGACAACGGCTAGAAACAAAAAAGAGTGAATGGCTTACGAGAAAGCGTCTTTTCACAGGAGCGAGTGTAAAGGCAATGGTACGAAAGTAAATTGCATCACCAAATAATGTTTTTTAGACGTCGAGTACGAATAGGTACCCATGGAGAATTTATAAACGTTTCATTTACATTGCGCTACATTCATTTCGTCCAAATTTTGATTGGAAACTGTACAGAAAAAAGGGGGAGATTAGAGTTATCAAAGAAATTAAAACATATAGAGACAAACTTAGGGGGACCAGCATATACTACACAAAAGCCTGAAAACTATCTCTCAGGGAAAAATTTGTGTACAGTAAATTGACAGCTTCCTAGTTCGTTCACTACCAGGCTGCATTTAGGAGCTTTGTATAATGTACCAAGCACTTCACTCACCCACGAGTCTCCAGCTTTGGATTTGTATAGCTATGTAATCCGTCCGTTACCTTTGTGAGCTGGAAAGGCTCAAAGCTTTCGTCCAGGCGGTTACCTGCAAGGCATAAAGCATTAGAGTAGGAGATTGACATTTTTGTTTCGATGGCTGTTATTTAAATTCGGTCGTTAAGCCACAAATGCGGCCAATGCCATGATAAACTTGAGTTATCAAGATTTTGAAGGGCGTGCAGCTGTTAATAAGCAAGATGCGACTGCAATTAACGATTGAAAGGTGAAGCTTGATATGGAGATTAAATATTTATGAGTGGGGGTAAAGTAATTAAGATAAGAGTTGTGATTGTGTATTAGTGAATAGTGATTAGGGATTAGGTTGATCTGTAAGATCTTCCATTAAAACACAGGTTGTCACATGTCCTAAGATTCCGGACAGCAGTATCTCCTCATCATGCATCTTACACTAGAACCAAGCCAAACGCTTTGACCAACTCAAGCCTGTCCCATGTGCATATGATTATAACAAGAAGTAGATCAAGATAACTGTCTTATACTTGAGGGTAGTCCTATTGTATCTAATATCCAAGACGACTTAAGATAGATCATAACATAGCCATTTCGTACAATTTCAGCCATATTACAGCAATGCAATACGTTACTCTAATCTTGCTCACTTGGTGTACATGTAGGAATCTACCCAAAAATGAATCGAATATTATTCTATAATTGTGAAGCTTTCCAGTTGGGATTATATTGACTAAATAACATGAAATCGATGGAATTTGTATGAAAAACTCAAAAACGTTGGTTTCTACAACCGAGGGCCACTCTTGGAGTTAATACTCTCTCTATTCCATTTATGTGGTCCGCGTGACTTTATTTTGCCACATTGGTTTAATAGTTTATTGTGTGATTGGAAAAAACATAAATAAAACAAATGGTAAAAATAAAAAACATTAAACAAAAATTGTTTAGTAGAAGCATTGAACACTTGATCTTAACAAGGAAACCTACACACAATTACACAAAATTATACTTATTCAACAGTGAGCTATGAAACTTATGACAAGGGTAGATGACTCCACTATAGGTACAGGAAACCTGTTCAACTCTAACAAAATATTGGTAAGAAAGAATAATGCATATGGAAAAGGGAGTTTTGGCAGAAGTTTCAACATTTCAAACGGAGGTAACATGTTTAGGGAACGCTCTAGTATCACTCGTATTTCTCAGCTTTTGTTTCCGTCTTACATTGGATTACCACACTTAAATCTAACCACATTGTCTCGCCATCATGTCTAGTTGTGCACCATTATTGCTCTATTTTTCATCATTATTAATCAAACTTATCCATTAAAACTAAGTTAGAACCTATAATTATACAACTTACACTTCACGCAAGCTACCAATCCAGCCAAGCAATGAAGGAACTGCTCCACTCAAATCATTCTTTCCCAAATCCCTGCAGAAAGCACATCGTCAGATCATATATATGTACACTTGTTTAATAACAAGATATATGTACTTGTTAAGATTTTGGACTATCTAAATCAAGCATGCATATTAGGAGACTGGGCCTAATATAGGCCCAATTATCATTAGGTCTCTATATTAGGATTTTGGTAAGTTGTGAGAGGTTTTATAAATGGGTATTGCTCAACAAATTTTACTCAATTATGGACATGATTCACCATAATACCCTTATCTTTTCACAATATTTTCAATCTTATTTCACCATCTCACTCTGAAAAAATCAAACATCATGGAAACAACCGTGGCAGAAACCCGTAAGAGGATTTCGATGTATCGATGTAGTTTAACAAGATTTTCTTCAATCATCTTTAAAGACAATTTCTTGAATATTTTCCCCTATTACCGATCTCCCTTCGCCAAGAAGTTGAAGATTTTTAACTTGATAGAAAATGAAGAATAAGGATTATTCAATCCATTGAAGCTATTGTACAACTCCTTCTAGGTAGACCTGGCAAACGGGTCATTTGATTCAGTTTCGAATCAGTTTCATTCGGATCGGGTTATTTCGGTTTAAAGTTATTTTCGATTTCAGTTCGGTTCAATTCAGGTTGGAATCAGTTTTCGCTTTTAATCGGTTGTAAATATTTCGGGTCAGTTCAGATTCGAGTCAGGTTAATTTCGGAACAGATGAGACTCGGGTCAGGTCAATATCAGAGCAGATGAGATTCGATTCGGGCCATATTCGGATCGGATGTCAAATGATTAATGTTGGATTATATTTATATATCAAATATTTCGATTTTGTTTTTGATATAATTTTTAGATTTTTGTCGGATAATATTTCAAATTCTTTTAATAGTAATATAATTTGATTCCACATTTTTTTTTCTTATCTATTTTTTTATAATTATTGATATATTATATATACAAATAATTTAAATATGAACGGTCAAACATGTAATACTTACGAATTGCGATTATTAAAAAGGAAAGTAGTTGGTGACTTGGTGTTATGGTGTATACGTGTATTTTTTTTCGACAAAGGTTGTATACGTGTATTGATGTAATGAGTTTTTGATTTTTTAATTTTTATCATTTATTCATTTGTCATTTGCCATTTGCCATTTGCCATTGTTTTACATTTTAGTTTTTAGTTTTTGACTTTTTAATTTTATGTACTTATTTCTCCACTTGATACTTTTAGGATTAATTATTAAGTTGACCAAATTGAGTGTGGATGATCAAAATGTCTACTAAAGGCATCCAAAATAGAAAGATGAAATATATAAACAAACGATTGAAAGTTTGAGACGGAAGGGGTATAAATAGACAATATAGTTAGATGAACTTATAAGTTATTAAGTTATTAAGTATCAAGTGGAGAAATAAGTACATAAAATTAAAAAGTCAAAAACTAAAAACTAAAATGTAAAACATTAGCAAATGGCAAATGGCAAATGAATAAATGATAAAAATTAAAAAATCAAAAACTCATTACGTCAATACACGTATACAACCTTTGTCGAAAAAAAAATACACGTATACCCCATAACACCAAGTCACCAACTACTTTCCTTGTTAATAATCGCAATTCGTAAATATGGTATACAGTCTATAACACGTATACACCATATATTTTGTAAAGATAGAAAGGATATCTCATTTCGGTAAGAAGATCTCTAATTATCCCTAATTAATTAATGAAATTTCCAGATTTTGCGCTTTAAATCTTTGGTTAGTTATTTTGTTCATCTAAATCTCTTTTGTCAATTCTTTTTTATCATTTCGGTTGAAATTGCAGTCAAATATGGTTAAAAAGATTGATTTTGCCTCCAAAAATTGACGAACTAATTATATTTTGCCTCCAAAAATTGTAGATTCTCGAATTATTTTACCGCCAACCATCATTTTACCCGCCAATATAAAAATATGTATATAAATAATTAAATTTTTTTCTTTTTTTTGACAAACGAAAATTACTACATTCGGGTAATTTCGGGTTTCGGTTGAATTTCGGTCATCATTAAGCAGGTTGAAAACGGTTAGGTGTGTTACGATTCGGGTCAAACCAGTTCAGGTTGAAACAGTTCAGGTTTATTCGATGTTGGGTCTATTTCGGATATTACAAATTCAGTTCAATTTCGAATCAGTTCAGGTCGATTCAGGTTTCGGGGTGAAGTTCAGTTATACCTTTTGGATGTACGGTCAAGTGTCGATTCAGTTATTTTCGATCGGTTTTTCGGGTTCGGTATATTTTTGCCAGGTCTACTTCTAGGTATGCACTTTATGCGAATTCCAATGCCGCTGTAAATCTATTGATGTGAAGCTGCGAGGACTAGCAATTTCTTGGTTATTTTACTTTATGTGATATCAATTTGTTCTCTAATTGAACATCCTACAAACCTAATATTATCGTGACAGGATTCAATCCAAATAACAATCGAAAAAAGAAGAATAAGGAAGAAAATGAACAAAACAGAAAATGATTTTAAAAAAAACCCTAATTTAATTAGTCTAAATCAATTTTCTAATTTCCTATAATATAATTGATAAAGGTAGAGACTAGAATTTTTACTTGATCGATACGAGAACTAGCATCCATAGTTGTGTGATTTTGACGGATTTGAAAATTTTGATTAATTTTGTGGGGGAGAATTAGAGAGAGTTTTTTTTTGTTTTAGGCAAAGGGTATAGAATGGAAAAATAATGAAAAAAAGTTCATGAATAAGTAAAACTCGTACATGAATGAGCAATTAAGTTATAAATACCTCATTATATATTGATGTAATTGACCATTATCAATAATATCATCTTCTCCCTCTCTATATTATTTAACATGGTATTAGAGCCTCTTACTTGAGGACTCTAAAAACCGCTTCCATGTTCTTACCGGTGGGTGGCTGGAAATGTACACCTACCGGTGGGATTTTTCAAAATAAAAAAAAATTAATTTCAATTGTTCTTCTTCATCCGTCGTCCTATCAATAAGATGATTTGTTATTCTTCCGAATTTGTTCATGAAAAGAAAAAAACTTCGTTTCGAAATTTGATTAAAATTATTCAACGTTTGTTAAGGTGGTATTTGATTTATCTGGAGTCCAAAAAAAATTAACGTTCTCCAGATCTTGAAATTGACGAAAAAATTTCCGTTTTACTAAATTTGTTAAGGTTCGATTAGAGTTCTTAACAAATTATGTGATAGTCGACAAGTCCGAAAAACTCAACGTTCTTGTTCGAAGAAATTTTTTAACGAGTCATGATACTCGTTTCTTACCTACCTTTCCCGACGAAGAAATTTTATGAAGATTGCAGAAGACGAAGATTTTTTCTCCTTTTTATATTGATTATGTTTTTTCACTTGTATTCCTCCAATCGTAAAATTTGTACAACGTACTGCCTTTATGATTGCGGGAGGGTATTAGGATATTAGGCCCATTAGGGCCGGCTATCGTCTAGGGTTTATTATATATATATATACCCTATCTATATTGTATCAGAAACACAACTCAATCAATAATATTTTTACCTTATTCCATTCCCTCCCTCTCATCTATTATCTTAACATGGTATCAGAGCCTCACACTCTTGAGACCTAAAAAACGATATTCCGCTGCTCTGCCGGAGGGATTAAATAATTATGGTATCCTCCGACAGAATTTTCGTTCGATAATCTTACAAATATTTAACTTTAAAAAAAATCTATCTAATGTTAGCACATTCTCACATTTTCATGATGTCTATCTTATTACACAAATGAATGATTTGTGTATGAGAACTTGATTCAAAATTCATCAATTGAGTAGGGATAATTTTCTCTTTTGTTTTATTATTTCCTATTTTAACCAAATAAACAAGGAAATATATTCATTACAAAAGAAAGAAAGATATTATTTCCTCTATTTTGAATCTTGATTAATATTTTCTTCTCTATTTAAGGGTTTTTAAATTAAATTTGGAGTCCGAAAAACTTAAGGTTCTCCAAATCTTGAAATTTTAACAGATACTTTTCCGTCTTATTGATATTTGTCAGTTTCGATTAGGGTTCCTGCAAATTAACTCATATCTTCGACAAGTCCGAAAAATTTAACGTTCTTGTTCAACAATTTTCTAACGAGTCTCATGCTCGTTTCTTACCTACCTTTGAAGACGAAGAAGATTAATGAAGATTAAAAAGAAGAAGATCTTTTTTCTTGTATTGATTATAATTTTCTTGTATTTCTCCAATCGTAAAGTTCTTCATCTGTACTGCCTTTACGATTGCGGGAGGGTAATAGGAGATTGGGCCTATATTAGGCCCGATTATCATTAGGTCTCTACATTAGCTAGGGTTTCGGTAAGTTGTGAGAGATATTATAAATACATCATTATATATTGATGTAATCGACCATTATCAATAATATCATCTTCGCCCTCTCTATATTATTTAACAATGCACCAAACATCCACAAAGATATTGTTTATGCAACCAGATATAATCGACTGGTAATATTGAAGTACCAAACTCTAACTATTTTGTACCAAAAAAACTCTAACTAATAACGTTGACAGGCTAAAAGTCGTATGTATATGTCTATCCAGTTAATTTATAATCACTTACTTATTAAACTACTAAAATGGTATTATAGTGAAAGGAAGAGTCAAACCCACAAAGAATGACTAAATCAATTAAAGTGTCTAACAATAGAGAGTAAAGTAACCATTTTAGAGGGGATTTGATTTGGTTCAATTATTCTAAAGGACTAAGATTAACATATAATAAAGTAAATGAATTCAAATGATTTTAGGGGTCTTGGAACTAGGGGCAGACCCATAATTTGGGATATTCTGTTCTCACGGTATTAGGCAATATTGTCATAGCATATATCTCGTAATAATATTGTGGATCGTATCTTTGTAAAATAGGCATTTACATTATTTCGTTCGTACTCTCTAAGGTTGATATATGTACGACGGATTGATGATGAATAAACACATATAAAATTAATATCACAAACTTTGTTCTATTTTACTTTATGGTATCAGAGAGGTTTCGATTTCCCATCGAACCTTAAACCATGACAGGCGACGCCAAATCTCCTTCTCCTACCCTCCACGTTACCAAACCAGTGTACGTCCTCTCAAACAACGATGGAGTCGGCGCACGAATCACTCATGTCATGCTCCAGGGTTCCAATTATGAAGAATGGGCGAAAGGTTTTAGTAACGGGTTTTAGGCAAAGAGGAAACTTGGCTTCATTATTGATAGTACACTCAAGAAACCAACGGATAATTCCGAGGATCTTGAAAATTGAATGACGATTAATTTTACGGTCATTGCTTGGATTTTTAATGCAATTGAGCCTACCCTACGATCTACAATCTCATACCATGAGACGTCGGTCGAACAGTGGGATGATGTTAGGCATCGTTTCTCTCACGGGAACGGGGTCAAAATTTATCAATTGGAATCTGAAATTTGTAATTGTAAACAAAAAGTTGGTGAGACCATAACAGAGTATTACGGTCGTCTGAAAAAACTCTGGGATAACATCAATGATTATGATACACTTCCATCTTGTGATTGTTCTGGCTGTAGGTATAGTTTGAATGCAACCCTGCGAAAACGACGAGAAATTCGACAAACTCGTTAGTTTTTTAGGGGGCTTGAACCATGCTATGTGTCACGGTCTGAACTTTAAGCCTGGTCATGGAGCGGACCCTTGTCTAAACTCACGACGAAAATGCTAGCGAGGCGTCAAGTACTAGTGTTCGTCAAGAACTAGAGCATCCGTGATCGGTCTCGGTTTGCGTGTGTCGGGATCCTAGTCTCGATCATCAACGGTTGACACACACATGCTTGTTAGTAAGTTATGAAGGCAATAATCGTTCATAAGAAAGCAAGTAACAAGCAATAGAAGGCAACAGGGTGAGAAGAAGATTGATTGACTAGTACTGCAATCAAATTTGATATTTTTAGTCTGGTAGCAGTGAACATTGATGTTGAAGAATAGCGGTATGTTTTCTAAACTCCTAAAAACGTATCTTAAACTAAAAACGAGACTCCAAAATTTGACATGCAGGAAGTAGTCTTGGAGTACTAAATGATACAAAAAACTAGATATAAAAATACAAAAAACGAAATACGAAATCTACGGGTTCGAAGTGAACGGTTAGCGCGCGCAATTTCGTGGTTATGAGGCTAGAATTGCGGCTAAATATGCGGGGCCTTACACTCTCCCCCAGCTAATCTGTTGTCATCCTCGACAACGCTTGAATCATTAATGTTGGCTCAGTCGGCTGATGTCGCTGGGAGTTGGTTGGAACAGATGTTGGCGCGCTTGCTTTTGTTGCGGGTGGGGTCTTCAGGATCTAGATGGTAGGGCTTCAAGCACCTAACATGAAACACGGGCTGGCACTTCATCCAAGCAGCGGAGTCGAGCTTGTATGCCACTTCTCCAATCCGCTTGATCACTTGGATTGGGCCTTCATACTTTCTCACCAGACGCTTGTCTCGTCCCCGTAGAAATCTCATTTGTTCTTTATTCAACTTCACCATGACCATGTCACCAACAATAAACTCTCATGGTCTCCGGCTCTCATCTGCCCACTTCTGCCTGCGGCAGGATGCTTTCTCCAAGTAAGCGCGGGCAATCTCAGCATTCACGTTCCATTCTCTGGCAAACTCGTGTGCTTTCTTTGTCTGGCCCGCATAAGTATCAGCAACGATGGGGGGTAGGAGCGACATCTGACCTGTAACAAGCTCAAACGGGCTCTTGTTGGAAGAGGAGCTCGGTTGAGCGTTAAAACAAAACTAGGCAACATCAAGGACTCTCACCCACTCCATTTGAGTTGCAACCACAAACTGGCGCAGATATTCTTCCAACATGTTATTGAAGCGCTGTGTCTGGCCATCTGTTTGGGGATGATAACTTGAGGATATCCGAGGATTGGACCCAAGTAACTTAAACAACTCACCCCAAAATAATCCCATGAAGCGGGCATCGCGATCACTAATTATACTCGAGGCCTTTAGATAGGACCATCAGACTATGAGGACATTACCATCTCAATTACCTGAGGTGCAGTTTAAGACCAACAACCATAACCACTTTAGTATAAGTAAAGTATAACAGCGTAAAAGTGAAAATACAACCGTCTGCCAAACAAACTGTAAACCAAAGATACATGCGGAAGCTAAGACTCATAGACTCTACAAAACTGTGAGTGATCCCTCCTCCCAAGCCAGCAAGCAATGCTCATCTAGGAACCTGAGACTCGGCTCACCAATACATGGATCATCAAATTAAACAACAACTAACGTCAGCAACTGAGTAATAAGACGAATATGATGCTAAAGCACAACACAATCTGTTAACATTATCACTGCTATCACTGTTACACAACATCCGTGGTGGCCTTTAGCCCCACACCAATTCCCCCACTTACCGTATCAAGGGGTACCTAGACCATTAATGTGCACATCCTCTCCATGGTGGGTCCCACGAAGAGCGATCGTAGGAGTGATATCCGTTTCCCGCAACGGTCACACGCATTACCTTCTCAATCTCAATAGACATACAATAGTACAGTGATAACAAATAATAAGACGGTATCGTCACAATCATCATTACACATAAACTGAGTAGGAAAACCCTACCTCAACAGCAGTACAACAGTATAGAAAGCACAATCCTCCTACCAACGCTCCTCTACGAATCCTCCTCCTAAGGATTATACAAATATGGATTACTCACTAAACAACCACAATTATGATATAAGTATGATATGGTAACACTTACTTGGTAGAAACGGATTACGTAGATGATCGGCGTGACTAAACCTTTGCTAAACAACCTTGAAGGACTTGAAAGGGAGAAAAGGGGAGGGATTAGGGTTTTTTCTTCTTTTTCTGATTTAGGTAAATGACGTTTTTAACCTCGGTTTAATTTATATAATTACTACGGTCTGACGTATGGAAATAGCTCACTCAGCCGAGTACGACATACTCGGTCGAGTACGACCTACTCGGCCGAGGGCGACCTACTCGGTCGAGTATCGCTTACTCGGCCGAGTATTGCTTACTCTACCGAGTTGGTTCACAACTCAGCTTCTGTAAAAAAGAGTTCGACCGAGTGCGACGTACTCGGCCGAGTATCACCTACTTGGCCAAGTTGATTCACAACTCAGGTTTTAACTAAAAGAGGGGTGTTACAATCTTCCCCACTTAGAAAGAACTTCGTCCTCAAAGTTCACAACAACCTCTAGAAAGGAAGCTAACTCAAGAACTAGAACGGTATAGACAGGGGTACGACTCAACCAAAGGTAAAACCTAGCGCACAATCATCTCCTACCCCCCTAAAAAAACAGGTTATGTCCCCGTAACCTCATAAACTTGATCGAACAACTGAGGGTACCGCTCCCTCATAGTTGCCTCGGGCTCCCAGATAGCCTCCTCGACATCGTGGTTTGACCACAATATCTTAAGGAGTTTGGTCTCTCCCGTTCTGGTCTTTCGCACTTTGGTATCAAGGATAGCCTTAGGTGTTTCCACATAGACAAGGTCTCATCAAGCTCGACGTTCTCCACCTCTAGGATGTGAGATGGGTCACTAACATACTTTCTCAATTGGGGTACATGGAATGCATTATGGACTCGGTCCAAGACTGGTGGTAAGGCCAACCGATAAGCAACCTCTCCTACTCGATCCAAAATCTCATAGGGGACGCTAAACTAATTTTAACCCCGTTTATTACATTTTATCTAATAAAAATTATAAATCATGCAAAATAAATCCAATTTATTCAAAATTTTATATACAATAAGTAAAATATGCATATATAAAAATTTCAAGGTCAAATTCGAAATTAAACTATTTTTAGTCATAAAGATGCAATTTACTCATAAAATAGACATTTTATACTAAATATCATTATAATTAACAAGGAAAATTCCATAAATCAATTTTTATGACCTAAAAACATTTTAGGACCATAATATATTTCATGCAAAATATTTTGTGACATTTATCTCATAAATCACAATTTTTAGTTTTTTTTAGTTCTTTTAACTCGTAAAAACTAGAAATCGTTTTTGCATGCACATCCTAAGCTCTTGATACCAATTGTAGGGTTCATAAACCACATTAGTCATACTAATGTAGAAGTTAAGTCATTTAACTAGATGGACCTAGTGCATACAAAGCAAAATAAAGAGAAAAAAATTCCTCACATTGATATTAACGGTTTTGGGCACAAGGTTAGTCTCTTACTAACCTTGTTCTTGAGATTAAATAGATGGGATGATCCTCCAACCTTAGATTTCAAAGAAGAAATGCTCCTTTCAAGCACCAAGACTATTCCAAACACTAGTATTATATTAACTAGATATCAATATTAGTACACCTTAAAATAATAATCTAATATCAAAAATCTATTACTACATTAGTAAATATTGAGAATATATTTGATTTTAAATATAAAAGACCATAAAACCATTTTATGAGAATGTGTGAGAATGTAAGAATGTGTTAGCATGAAAAGTAAGAGAACGACCCTTCTTATTCTCTAGGAAGGCCGGTTTCAACATACCCATGCATGGCTATTTTCAGCCTTTTTCTATTTGTTTTTTGCCTTATCAAAGCAATGGGTAGGTGTATGAGTGGTAGTTTTTAATGATGATGTTCTTAGCATGAATAAGAACAATTCTCATTATCCGCACAAAGCTTCACAAAACCGACCCCTCAAGTGTAATATGTTCTTCTATTTTAACTTTTGTAATTTGTCAATTATAATGGGTGTGACATGTGACGCATAACATCTCACTAGCAATTTTAATGCAGATTTAACAATTAAATATCATTACAAATCAAATAAACTACAACTAACAATTTTACTAGCAATTCTTAATTATTTGTAAGTAAAATAAGTCATTTTAAATTTAGTTAGTATAATTCACAATATTTTGTAATTATAACTAACTTATCATTCTTATCGTCTAACGTGTTTCATAAACATCGATTAATCGTAGTAATATAACATTTTAATTACTAAATTAAATCTTATTTAATCATATTACAATAAGACATGCCATTCTCATCTTTGTTCAATTTTAAGGAATTAATTAATCTGTATCGACATACAATTAATTAATCTTATAGTTTGGGAATCGTCCTTTAGGTTTGACCTTAAGGGATCAACTAAACCTAACCACCATACGACAGTACCATCGAACTCTAGTCAGTCAATCGTCACCGATTAATGTTGTGTATTCTCGTTATGAGATTTAAAAACGTGATCGCACGTGACACTTACTCCAACGACATAAAGCTCGTCTCGATGTTCTCGGAAATCATCGGGAAGAAGGTGTGGATTTTTCTAAAACTTTTGCTCCAACAGTTAAAATGGTAATTGTACGTATCTTTTTAGTTGTTGCATCAATTAAGCAATGTGAGTTACATCAAATGGATGTGCACAATGCGTTTCTTCATGGTGATTTGTCAAACGAGGTTTATATGCGTCTGCCGCCTGGTCTTAGCCGTGGTATGGAAGGTAAAATTTGTCGCCTTTACAAGTCACTATATGGCCGCCGTCAGGCCCCTCGTAATTGGTATGTAAAGCTTGCCTCGGCCTTATCCTCTTTTGGTTTTGTTATGAGCGCTTCCAATAATTATTTATTTACATATCGTAAAAATAATGTGGAAATGCATATTTTAGTATATGTTGATGATTTGGTAATTCCTGGTAACAAAGCTACTGAAATTTAGGCATTTAAATCCTACTTGAGCCAATATTTTCATATGAAGGATTTTGGTAAATTGAAGTATTTTCTCGGTATTGAGGTAGCCCGTAATTCAAGTGGTATGTTTCTTTGTCAAAGGAAGTACACTCTTGATTTGTTGTCCGAAACGGGTTTACTTGGATGCAAGCTGATTAGTGTTCCCATGGATGAAAAACACCATCTTATTCTTGTTAATGATGCGTGTCTTGAGGATGGAGCGAATGTAACACCCCCATTTATTTAAGAGCCTTTAGCAAGACATTTTCAAATAAATAGAGCTGTTACCATCTCGGAATGTCCGAGGTGGTGAATAAAAAAGTAAAAACATCCAAAGTACTTTATATAAAACTGATAAAATTTGAACTTTTGATATTACAACTACTATGCAAAGAATAAAGTACAACTGATAACATCTAAGTATGTGATCTAATTCTAAATAGGTCCAAGCCATGTCTCTCTCCATGCCCAAGCTCCTAATCCATCTGTCTCTGACCTGTAGAATCTACTCCCCATTCCGGATCATCGTAGGTGTACACGAATACACTGTTAACCTCGCGGTTGAGTAGGATAACACAAAAATAGATAATGCAACAATTATTATATGCAAATGCAATGATATGCTCGAGCTCAAACTCAAACTCAATCACAATCTCAAACCCGAAACACCCAGCCATACCGAACCTCCCGACAGACTATAATCGGTCGTCACCGAACACCAGCTCAATAGCTGATAAGACACCAGGCCTGGTCTGTAGAACCACCCTGGGCTTTATATCAGAACAACATCTGATTCACATCTTTCTCAGTAACCAATGCATATGCCATGCTCATGAATGCAACAATACTCTTAATCAATCATACTATTAAATAATGCAATGCTCATGCCACTAATAATAATTAACACTCAATCCAACCAATATCATTACCATATCAATCATGCTCAGCAACCATAACACACAATTTAACACTCATTCATAACACATCATAGAGTATAGGGTCAGTGTATCCTACCTGGAATAGCAGTCTGAAAACAAGCAATCACCGTCTAGAAGTATTCCACCTCGAACTCAGTTCCTATAGTTATTACTTAATATTAAATTCTACTCATATAAACAAACGCTACTAAAATTACTCGATCATGACCCTAATTGATTTATTTATAACACATTGTGAATATATCCACATATAAGCATGCCCATAACAAACAATTATCATTAACGAAATATGACATATTATTTTTACACTTACTATAAATAGCATAAACTCAACCAAATTATATCATGATACTAACAATTATAACAATTACAACAACAATACTCATATGAATAAATCACGACAACTAAAATTAATACATTAATAATAATAATTGTAACATCCCGTATTTTCGTAAAATATATTTTAAGAGTTTTTAATTATTTTAAGTGGTAAAATAATATTTTAATAATTTATTGAGAAAGTATTTTAATAAATCGTAAGATCCGTCTTAAGAACCTTAAGTCCTTAAGACGAACTCAACTTGGCAAACTTAAGTCCGTGTCAAATAACCCGTTCGTTTCCAAACCCGTTTTCCTTTGAAACGGAAAGGACACATAAAACCCCTAAACCCTTGTGTGTTTGTCGACACAATTCATCCTCAAAAAATAAGAACATCATCATCTTCCTTCTCATTTCCTCCTAAAACCTCAATCTTATAATCCATTTTTCTTCATCATCCGGACTCCAAATCAAGGTAATAAATACATTTCCGGAATCCTCATGAGATTTGCAAGTCATCCGTCACTTCCAATTTTCGTTTCCTTCAACTCGAAAAAGTGACTGATTTTGTAGAATCCGTCTTTAAGCTCTAAAATCCGTTTTTCTTGTTGTAGGTGAAGGCTTAGACGACCCTAGTGTGGATAGCTACGTTGTTGAGGAGGAGCTTTGATCAAGATCGCTTTTAAGGTGACGATAACGAGAAACTCGGCCTTTTTGTTAAAATAGCAATCTTTGTGTTGTGTTCTTGATTAAGTTTAGGTTTATGTTAGGAATATGTTTCATATGATGCTCACATGATTTGGTTGAAGATTTACATGTTCATATGTAAACATTGTTCATTTTTTCAGATTTTATGTTCTTAAGACGCACTAGTAGAATAATACCTTTTTGCGGCGTCATATTAAGGCCCATTTGCGGCGTTTTAGCAGTAGCAGCAAATAAGGGGGCCGCAAATAAAAAAAGTTATTTGCGGCGGAAAAAAACGCCGCAAATAGAACCTCTATTTGAGGCGTTTTTCTAAAAAGCGCCGCAAATAGAACCTCTATTTGAGGCGTTTTTCTCAAAAAAACGCCGCAAATAGGACCTCTATTTGAGGCGTTTTTTGAGAAAAACGCCGCAAATAGGTGACTGAAAAAAAAAAAAAAATTTTTTTTTTTCGGTTTTTTACAAATGAAATTATGGAAAAAAGTTATTTAAATATAATAACTCTCAAATGCATTTTTTTACAAGAGAATTTTACATGATTGTTTTTTGGATGAAATGTAAGTAGTATACTAGTATATATCAAAAACCAAAGTTACAAAAATTACAAGGAGTTCTATATCAGATGCAAATTATAGGCTGTAGCTCGGCTTGT
This sequence comes from Silene conica, assembly GCA_029255685.2. NCBI lineage: Eukaryota > Viridiplantae > Streptophyta > Magnoliopsida > Caryophyllales > Caryophyllaceae > Silene > Silene conica. The sequence goes on along the minus strand of CM055316.2, from coordinate 55,965,344 downwards.
GTTTATCTGCTTCGGAGAAGACTCTTGATCTATTCAAGCAACTCACACATTCTGTCTATTCCTGCACTTGTGGTCACTGTTACATCAAACCAGCCCAAAAAATGAATCTGCTGCAACCCAAAAATAAAGACCCAGTAGTAGTCCTGGAGTTCCTGACATGCACCTGCTGCACTGTCAGCCCCATCACATTCATTCTATTGCCTGCTCTTCTGCATCCATTTGCACTGCCATTCCAAACTGCCAGCAGTTACCGCCACAAAATTCACTGAACAGGCCTGCAATTATCCCATGCCAGAGAAGTCACGAAAGAACTGCTCACCCAGAAATCCTGCAAGTTCCTGATCATTAGATCAGCCATACCCAAACTTTCTGCACCAGCCATCCACTACTAATTCTTATTCCTTAATTGACAGTAGCTTGTATTCTCTGCTACAATCTACAGCCATCAATAGTGCAGATCATAGGAAAATCTACAGCCATCAATAGAAGTCGTGAGAAGATTTAGATAGATAAACAGAGTAATAAGTTTGCCATGAAAGCAAAATGTGGTAATGACATACTCACCAGCGGAACCTTATTCCTGAACTAACAGGCGAGTGGCATTTTGATGAGGCCAGAGTTGCCTAGGCCAACCAATAATTCCCCAACGTCTGAACTACAAATAAAACCTGACATAACAATATGAAGGGAACCAAGGCTCCCTTGTAGTAACTAGTCACTGCATTTTATTCAAAGGAAAACATATAAAAGTAGGATACCAAGTACAAAAAGGAAAACGTAAAGAATTGTTTGAGATGAAGGATAGTAAAACTAGTCCAACAAAGAACACACTTCTTTGAGCATAAAACAGGAGCAACAACTGAAAGTATACGGTAAAGAACATGAAACATGGGTGGTTTCCTGAGACAGGGAGACGATCATCTACTGTCTGTCGAATTTTCATATCCGTTAATCTTAAATGCTAAATCCTTCTTTAAATAATACTCCATATATCGGTGTGGCATCATCCACGGGAAGCCAAAGAAGAGGCCTCAAATAATATGCAAACTGAATTGAAAGTAAAAGGGTACAGCCAAAGACCATGACCATATCCCTTCAGAAAAAAAAAGACCAGCAACTGTATCCTAAACCACCTCAGAGGGTCAGAGTGATAGACGCAACTCATAACTCAATACTCCCTCGTCAAATATGCAATAGACGCAACTCGCAATTTCTGTAAGAGGGTGCAAATGCAACACTAAAGAGAGATAATAATACTCATCACGAGCGGACTGGAGAAGCACCAAAGAGATAACAAAGGTGAGCAATTACCTTCTTGAGGACTAAAATAGAAATACGGTGTCCTGGCAAAAGCAGCTTGAATAATTTTAGGAAGATCCCTTACCTGCAAGAATCAGTGAGTTACTAATTTATTTTCCTCTTCTCCAAGCACGGGTAATTAACAACCAAACATTAAATAACATCCAATAACATGTGTAATATGTTGACAACATCCATTGAGATGAAAAAGCAATCAAAGTCGAACAGGACTTATGTCGGGCAGTGGCCTGACTTTCCCTATTAGCTTTTCAACATCTCAATGGCGAGGCAGACAGCAGTAAAACAAGTCTATTGAGTAGTCTAGTGCAACTACAAGAGAAAATAATTCACTCTTTGCAAAACGTCTTGAGAATACCCCACTCCCACAGCTAACATCGCATCGATAATGTTTCCACCTAAAAAACTGGCTTGAAGTACTCTTCCGCCATTTCAAACTGCAACCAAGAAAATAAGCCAAATACTATAACTTCATGACTGCCTTATTTCTTATCCAAACCAAATGCCCAAACTCAACGTAAACTCGTTATGGATATGTAACATGGTAATTGTTGGTGGTTAAGCTAATGAAGTAATCTTGAATCCAATCATATTCTTACAATGTCATCAAACAATTGCAGTTCTACAACTGTGATCAAATTCAGCTACCCAAGACCACCAGGTAAAAAAATAATCCCTACAATGTCGTCTAGCTAAGCTCGGAGAATATAACAAAGAAGCAGTGACCAAATCACCTCTCTGTCAGGGCCAGGATAGCCACCCAACCCAAATTTAGGCGCCACCCCCTCTGTATAGATATGACATGGCTGGAGCACTGCAACAGGAATATAAACAGTTAAATTAATCTACTTACATGAAACGCGCAAAAACAGCAACAAGGGACCGTACCTGAAAAACTCCGTCACTGGTGGCATTGATTCAACATAGTCCTTGGAACCACTGCCAATGGTAAGATCAATATGCGACTCGTTACCATAATACGACTTCTTGCAGGTATTACACTGCAGGGTAGTGCCAGGGATGGTCTCTCTGCAACATATTCAATCACATAAAATTCTCATGAAACGATGAGCTTGGTTAAGAATTACTCCTCGTTTTTCCTTCTTTTCCCGCTGCTCCCTCTCTTACACGACATCATAAACGATGATGAAAACCACCGAAAGCATGTTAAATGTGTAACAACAAAACTAGGTTTAAAATTCCTTTGATACTAACCTTCTCCTTTTGCTATGCTTCTTTCCGAGCTTTAAACTCGGCTCTTGCTTGCGCTTTCAATTCAATTCGTTTTTTCCTCTCCAATGCTTCTTCATCCCTAGCCTTCTCCTCCAATCTACGCTGCTCCCTCCATTGAGCTCGCTGCTTCTTTCTCTCTTTTTAATTGAAGTCTGAATACCAGAAAATTAGGGTTAACACTTCACTCTAAATCCCCTTTGTCAACGCCATCGATTAAGAGGGAATGAGTATGTGATGATGAGGGAGACAAAGAGGAAAAAATGAAATAAAATTTGGGATTTAGGGTTAGTATTTTTGACGGGAAGAGGCAACGAGAAATGAATAGATGATTGATTTCTTTGTTTTTTTAATAATAGTATTTGCGGCGTGTTTTGCCAAACGCCTCAAATAGAAGGATTTGCTGCGTTTTTTTTTGTCAAACGCCTCAAATAACATGGGTGTTAAAACAAAATCTCATAAATCAAATTATTATTTGCGGCGGTTTGAATAAAACGCCTCAAATGAAGAGCCGCAAATTGATGTTTTTCTACTAGTGACGAATACAAAGATTGTTCATAATTTGTGTTTTGATTGTTCAATAATCAATTTTGATGTATACTTGGGATTGTTATGGGATTATATGTGCGGTAGGAATGATTTGTTGCTTGAAATCATAGTATAGAATCATTTGTCAAAAGTTTGAAGGAATTGAGAAATTGCAGAAATTCCCGTGAATCAGCCTGTTCGTGCTGGTGCGCAGGCTGCGCAAGCCTGAGCGCAGGCTACGCAAGTGAGGCGCAGCTGCGCAACTCCCTATGCGCAGGCTGCACAATTGGCCTGTAACTTCGTGTTGTTTTTATTGTTTCGTGATTGTTTTGGGTGTTTGTTTCCCAATTGTTTAAGTGATGTTTAGGCTATGTTTATGAATATATTTACATGGTTTAGAATGTATGTTTAGGCTAAATAAAGTGTGACCAAGTGATTAACTAATTACCTCATGTTTAATCATTTTAATCGTTTGTTGTAAGGTTTTCCCTCTAAGTTGTCTTTGTGCTTAAGAATCATATTCAAGATGTTTAAGGTCATGGTTATTGGGTAGTTAGCAAGCAACATTTAGGGATGTTGTTTATCTAGCCAATGTTAGTTATCATTTAGTAGTAATGGATAGTTGGTAATCAAGTTTAGAATGTTGTTCTTCTCTTAAGTTAAACTTATCCTAAGCTTGTAAAAAGACCTAGTGGACCTAGTCAAGTGTTTAATGACCCTTAGACTTGTGGAATGAAAGTCTTGAGTTAGTCATAATTATTGTTGAACTTGGTCATCTCTTGCTTATGTGAGTTTGAGGTCCCCGGAGGATGGGCGACACTATATTGGGTTCGGGAATGGAGAGAGAATAGAGACCCCCCGGTCGGGTAACCGAAAGGGAAACCGGCTCTCCCTCATCTTACTTCCCGGGATCAATTAATTGTTGTTTAGTGGTTTAAGAAGTTAGAACTATAGGTTAATCTCTATCTTTGGATGTTATTGGTTGATGCGTGTTAAGGTATGCCTTAAGCTGGCCTCTGAGCTTAACACGTGAGTTGTATGTCGCGTGATGGGATATGTGTTAAGTTCACCTCTGGACCCATTACGTGTTTTGCTTGTGGCGTGTCAGGATATGTGTTAAGTTCACCTCTGGACCTGACACGTGATCGGCTGTCGTACACGGGATATGTGTTAAGTTCACCTCTAGACCCGGTGTGCGATAGCTGTGTATTGGGATATGTGTTAAGTTCACCTCTGGACCCTTTACTTGAATTGTATGTTGGGATATGTGTTAAGTTCTCCTCTGGACCCGACATTGTTTGGTAGTGGGATATGTGTTAAGTTCACCTCTAGACCCATTGCTAGTGTTTGGTGATATCTTGGTATATGCCTTAAGTTGGCCTCTGAGTCCTTGATTGTGAAAGTGTGTGAGTATTTAGGTTATGTCTTAAGTTGACCGCTGAACCTCTTTACTTGATGTTTTATATCTGCTTGCCTTGAGTTGGTACAGTGTCAGATATGCATGATAATAGTGATGTTTACAGTACCTTGACTTTGTTATTGTTCACCCAAGGCATTGGGTGACTCTTTAGGCATTGGTGACTCTTTAGGCATTGGGCAACCGGTAGGGAAACCGGCTCTCCTTCCAAATAGTTTCCGAAGTTGGTTGAGAGCCGTGCATTAGTGATTGCATGATAGTAAGAGATCAGTTATTGAGATAGTAATATACTTCACATGTTTATATATGTTGGAGTGTTCTGTTTGTATTGCTTGTTTCGTGTCGTTACAAAAGGTGGCTAGGAGAACTCTGGTCACTCCCCATTGATTGTGGCATACATGTTTTCATGTATGTAGGTACATGCAGGTTGGACGGGGTTCATTGAGAGCTAGCGAGTGATGATCCACTTGTCATCATATGACTTACACTTTTCGAGTAGCTAGACTCTAGTTTGATACTGTTTATCTTTTGGTGCCTGTAGGGATGTTCCATCCCATGCTTTGTATATATTTGGTTTCCGTACTTAGAACTGTTATTATACTTATCTATTTTGTTTATATCAGTTTTCAGTTTCAGTTTTATTTCACCTCGCATGTTGTTTATGTTTAAAAAGTTTTAATTCCGCTGCATTTTTAGTACTTTGTATGTTTTATATTTCCGCTTTCGCGAGGGGTCTTACAATAATAGTTGGTTCTAATTTTTCATGACAATAAAAACAAATAAACATGTAACCTAATGATAACATTAATATCAATAGCACCCAAATAATAGTAAATGATAATAATAATAATAATAATAATAATAATAATACAATGATGCTAATGATAATCATGATGAATGATTAGCAAAACCAACCCCACCTCACGTATTCCTTCGCACAAACAGGAAAAACGCAACCCTTACAACGTACCCATCAGACCACCGCAAAACACTCTGACAACAGTCCCCTCGGCACCAACGGTCACCACTGATCTCGCCGGAAACACCACCAGGCTCGCCTCTGAGACCTGGTGGTTCTTGGGTGACCAGCGACTACCGTCGTCGCCACCTACGCAGCCAACTCCAACCCACTGTCGCGGCTGTTTTCATTTCTTCTACCGTAACAGACCCCTAACGAAAACCGCTATAGCACAGGCATGACACCTTACCATCCACCGTGACAACCCCTGAACAGCAACCCTAACTACCACTAGTGTGAAACCCCTGACACACAGATTAAACACCAACAACGACACGTTTGAATTAACGAGCAATTACCCCTGTTCTACGCAACATTAAGAAGGAAAGAAAAACAGATTCAAACAACGTGATAAAACGCTTCCTACGACGGTCATAGGTAGTCAAAGACGCCTTCATTATGGTCCAAACATGACTAACGAACTCCATGGATCAAAATACATAACTGATCAGACTCATATTCATGCTTACACAATTGAAAACTACATACTAAAAGGAGAACAAAACAGCGAAAATAAGTAAAACTGGTGAGTGTACCCCTTTTCTGGTGTAAACGCGCCGCCGACGACCACCCTGGACCACCGTGCACCTTTCTTTTCAACCCTTGATGTGTCGGCTGTGATGTGATGTCAAAGTTTGGGTGTCGATATGCTAGGTTAGGGTTAGGGTAAATGTTTCAAAAAGGCTGCGTGAGGTGTTTGTATAACGTGTGGGGGTGGTCTTTGGGCCTGCACGCATCTCCAGATGTCGTGTATGGGCCTTGCACGCATCCCAAGACCCTCTTCATTTACCTTAAACACGGTTTATTAACAAAAGTTGTAGACTTGACTCCTTGAAAAGACCTATAACCTTAAAACACTAACGCAAACACGTGTTTATCAAAATAATATAACCCACCAAAGTACGGAATATTACTGTCTATAAATTAACTATCAATTATTAACGTTTAAATAATTATAAACACGTTGTCATAGAAACTAAATATTAAAATAACACAATAATATACGATCAAATACGTAGTATTACAATTATTATGCCTTTAACTATCGTTCCATAATATCACATAATACCGCATTATCCGATAATTAAAAGACGATACGTGTACCGTAATTAATATAGTCATCGTAAATAAAATATCACATATAAAATATAACATAAAATGTCGTATGTAAAATATCGCTTATATAAATAATTGTATAAATAACGCAAATAGATACAATAATATTAACATATTATTATTATTACATACCATAAAATACGGGGTATTACAGTCTTCCCTCCTTAAAATGAACTTCGTCCCGAAGTTCGCCACCCCGTAACGATAACAAAACACTCTCTAGCACGAGGCAAACACAAGTAGTACATATATAAGCTCTAAGACGCGAAGTGTTACATTCTATCCCCCTTAATTAAGAAACTTTGTCCCCAAAGTTTAACATATAAACAAGTTAAAGTATACTTCATGAATCACAATATAATGCATAACAGAAGTGAACAGGTTTATGGAGTATATTCAAACAATTCCGACATCAATTTCCATGTCATAACAATTAAACATATCATAAATCATTAAGATTTTACAATCCTATCCTCCTTAAAACATGGTTACGTCCCCGTAACCCCATTATAAAATTTTACATCCAATGCTCAAGAAGACCACCGAAACAACAGCCACAAATCATAAGATAAGTTAATTACCCTATACTAGGCAATTATCAACCGGCTTTTAAAGCAATCAAAACACAGTTGGCAATCTCACGTTACGCACTAAAACAAAATCAGGATAACTAACACTTATATACCCTTGAAATCTCTTTTAACACAAACTTAAACTATTTACACTAATGTAGACAATCAGCTAATTCATAGTGTATAATTGACAAATTAAAACATTTCATGCTTATAATCATATTATAGAAGCAAAATCATATTTTAGAAAAGATATAAGGCAAAATTTAACTAATGTAATTAACATGAAACGTTGACATATTTCTCAAGGTATACATCAATCTTAGACTAGCAAAACAGCGTAGCATCTCTACGTATAAAGAAGTGAAACCAATTACTTAATTCAATATATTGTGATCAGATTTTAAAGATAGCGATACGCAAATCACTTCATGGCATAACAATATACATGAAGGAGTTATAAAGATTATCGCAGGGAACTAGACAAAGATATACCATTAATATATGAAGAAACATCAACAAGGTTCACATTGTTCAAAACACTCATAATTACTTATGACAGTTAGATTATTATATCATGCTAATAAGTTTACCAGTTAAATTCATTCTACCACGTGTCCAGGTTCTTCTCTGATAAACATGATTTTATCATTTCATACGAACACCACATAATTATTTTGAGGTCATATTAATAAAAAGCAATATTGTCTGTATAATTGAAACTATTTTATATAAAACTCAATGAAATAACAAGGTTATATTATCATATAATAGCGTTCATATTCATATCATATGCCTACTGTTCATGTTACTAATGACATATCAGAGTATTACATGGTTACATCACAAAATTCATATTTGATTCAACTTTTAATATAAAACTTTATCATTTCAACAAACATATATCACGCAGCAACTTCCAAAAATCATAATTAAATAACCGCTTAGCTATTTTGCGACCTATTATAGTTTTTAGAAAATATAATGAAATAACTAATTATAGGAAAATAAATCAAAAGCATATCTTAAGAGAATTATTTATAACAATTTATACAACTCAATTGGTCTGTACAGAAACCTTGCTGCAGTTAGACGGAAAATTGGGCAACTTGCAATAATCACAATTAAATAACGACTCGTTAAGATTTTACGTGGCTTATCATTTTGAAAACATGAATGAATATTCTAAACAGTGGACTTGGAATTATGCACAAAAAAAATCACGTTTCAAATGATTTTCTTTGCAAAAACATGGGTCAAAACAGAAATGTACAGTAACTATTTGACCACTGTCAACTAAAATATTTATTTCTCTCAAAATATAATTCGTATTAACATGAAACCAAAACCATTAGAAAGCTAAATCAGAAGGTTATCATACATAAGATTTTCACATTCATATAGAGAACACATTTTAAATGGCAGCCCGTACAAACAAGGTAACATTCTGGAATTGGTTAAAAATTTTGGTTCCTTTAAAATTATTACTTCACATCATCACATAACCATACTTTCTCCAAATCATGTTGACATATCATTGAAGCATTTAAATCACATTGCACCATATTCACATGTAATTGACATCTAGAAAACGGTAAAGATTACAAAACCGAAAATAAAATCAACAAGGTAAATCAATAATCATGTATGTATAGACAATGCATTAGTTTCTACTACCGTAACAATCACAACTTATTTAAGTTCATAAATATATCATAGAGATCACTAAGGTGCTACCTTATCAGCAACTCACTACACATGTGTTTATACTATATCTCTACCAAAGGGTTCAGAGATCATATGGCTACATGCATATCACCAGACATGGATTAATATAACAAACAAATCCGATCCTTCTTATTCAAACACCAAACAACATATTACATAATTGCGAGAGTTATTTAATAACCAGATATCATATAAACATTTCGAACACCGAAATCATATGATCCTATCACTACAAATTATTGTTCAATAAATATACAACCATTCTCTGAAAATTCCACATTCACTCATTCATATCATTCAGCATTTCGGTAACAATCATATTCTTCCAATACACACATTAAAAATAACTCACATCATTACTTACCTCATTCCGCCCCTGCAAAACTGTTAGTACAATATAGGCAAGGTCGGATCTTTTATTCTGTTACTAACCACTCTCTGCATCACTCACGGGTTACCAGGTTAGACTGAAAGGGCCAGTGGCTTGGTTTGAGGGGGCCCCTAACTCATCCCAATCCTGAGGGCTCCTAACAACTACTAACCTGGGGTTCATTTTATTAGACTCTTTCTACGTTCATTATTTTTTATTCATTTGTTTTTAGGCCTGAGGATCGTTCGCTCTAATACCACTTTGTAACACCCCCATTTATTTAAGAGCCTTTAGCAAGACATCTCAAAAAAATAGAGCTGTTACCATCTCGGAATGTCCGAGGTGGTGAATAACAAAGTAAAAACAAACAAAGTACTTTATATAAAACTGATAAAATTTGAACTTTTGATATTACAACTACTATGCAAAGAATAAAGTACAACTGATAACATCTAAGTATGTGATCTAATTCTAAGTAGGTCCAAGCCATGTCTCTCTCCATGCCCAAGCTCCTAATCCATCTGTCTCTGACCTGTAGAATCTACTCCCCATTCCGGATCATCGTAGGTGTACAGGAATACACTGTCAACCTCGCGGTTGAGTAGGATAACACAAAAATAGATAATGCAACAATTATGATATGCAAATGCAATGATATGCTCAAGCTCAAACTCAATCTCAATCACAATCTCAAACCCGAAACACCCAGCCATACCGAACCTCCCGGCAGACTATAATCGGTCGTCACCGAACACCAGCTCAATAGCTGATAAGACACCAGGCCTGGTCTGCAGAACCACCCTGGGCTTTTTATCAGAAAAACATCTGATTCACATCTTTCTCAGTAACCAATGCATATGCCATGCTCATGAATGCAACAATACTCTTAATCAATCATACTATTACATAATGCAATGCTCATGCCACTAATAATAATTAACACTCAATCCAACCAATATCATTACCATATCAATCATGCTCAGCATCTATAACACACAATTTAACACTCATTCATAACACATCATAGAGTATAGGGTCAGTGTATCCTACCTGGAATAGCAGTCTGAAAACAAGCAATCACCGTCTAGAAGTATTCCACCTCGAACTCAGTTCCTAAAGTTATTACTTAATATTAAATTCTACTCATATAAACAAACGCTACTAAAATTACTTGATCATGACCCTAATTGATTTATTTATAACACATTGTGAATATATCCACATATAAGCATGCCCATAACATACAATTATCGTTAGCCAAATATAACTTATTATTTTTAGACTTACTATAAATAGCATAAACTCAACCAAATTATATCATGATACTAACAATTATAACAATTACAACGACAATACTCATATGAATAAATCACGACAACTAAAATTAATACATTAATAATAATAATAATAGTTGGTTCTAATTTGTCACGACAATAAAAACAAATAAACACGTAACCTAATGATAACATTAATATCAATAGCACCCAAATAATAGTACAATGATGATAATAATAATAATAATAATAATAATAATAATAATACAATGATGCTAATGATAATCATGATGAATGATTAGCAAAACCAACCCCTCCTCACGTATTCCTTCGCACAAACAGGAAAAACGCAACCCTTACAACGTACCCATCAGACCACCGCAAAACACTCTGACAACAGTCCCCTCAGCACCAACGGTCACCACTGATCTCGCAGGAAACACCACCAGGCTCGCCTCTGAGACCTGGTGGTTCATGGGTGACCAGCGACTGCCGTCGTCGCCACCTACGCAACCAAGTCTTACCCACTGTCGCGGCTGTTTTCATTTCTTTTACCGTAACAGACCCCTAACGAGAACCGCTATAGCACAGGCATGACACCTAACCATCCACCGTGACAACCCCCGAACAACAACCCTAACTACCACCAGTGTGAAACCCCTGACACACAGATTAAACACCAACAGCGACACGTTCGAATTAACGAGCAATTACCCCTGTCTACGTAACATTCAGAAGGAAAGAAAAACATATTCAAACAACGTGATAAAACGCTTCCTACGACGATCATAGGTGGTCAAAGACACCTTCATTATGGTCCAAACATGACTAACGAACTCCATAGATCAAAATACATAACTGATCAGACTCATATTCATGCTTAAACAATTGAAAACTACAGACTAAAAGGAGAACAAAATAGCGAAAATAAGTAAAACTGGTGAGTGTACCCCTTTTCTGGTGTAAACGCGCCGCCGACGACCACCCTGGACCACCGTGCACCTTTCCTTTTCAACCCTTGATGTGTCGGCTGTGATGTGATGTCAAAGTTTTGGTGTCGATATGCTAGGTTAGGGTTAGGGTAAATGTTTCAAAAAGGCTGCGTGAGGTGTTTGTATAACGTATGGGGGTGGTCTTTGGGCCTGCACATATCTCCAGATGTCGTGTATGGGCGTTGCACGCATCCCAAGACCCTCTTCATTTAACTTAAACACGGTTTATTAACAAAAGTTGTAGACTCGACTCCTTGAAAAGACCTATAACCTTAAAACACTAACGCAAACACGTGTTTATCAAAATAATATAACCCACCAAAGTACGGAATATTAGGGTCTATAAATTAACTATCAATTATTAACGTTTAAATAATTATAAACACGTTGGCATAGCAACTAAATATTAAAATAACACAATAATATACGATCAAATACGTAGTATTACAATTATTATGCCTTTAACTATCGTTCCATAATATCACATAATACCGCATTATCCGATTATTAAAAGACGATACGTGTAGCATAATTAAAATAGTCATCCTAAATAAAATATCATATATAAAATATAACATAAAATGTCGTATGTAAAATATCGCTTATATAAATAATTGTATAAATAACGTAAATAGATACAATAATATTAACATATTATTATTATTACATACCATAAAATACGGGGTATTACAGCGAAGTATCATCGTTTGGTGGGAAAGCTTATTTATCTACTCTTACTCGCCCCGAGATATGTTATGCAGTTCATATTTTGACTTGGTTCATGCAAAAACCAACCCAATCTCAGTGGGAGGCTGCTTTGCGTGTTGTCATATATTTGAAAGGTAGTCCGGGAAAAGGGATTGTGTTCCGAACTGATGCGCCTTTGACTCTAGAGGCCTATTGTGACGCTGACTATGGTAGGTGTTTGATTACTCGGCGTTCTATTAATGTATGTTTTGTTTGTCTGGGTGGTTCACCTGTTTTCTGGAAGACAAAGAAGCAAGAGACGGTCTCACGTTCGTCGACTGAAGCTGAGTATCGTGCCATGGCCTCGACTAGTTGTGAAGTCGTGTGGTTGAAAGGATTACTTAAGGGTCTCGACATTAACATACTTCATCCAGTCTGTTTGCATTGTGATAAACAAGCAGCTATGCACATTGTTAATAATCCGGTTTATCATGAAAGAAGGAAGCATATCGAGATTGATTGTGACTTTATCTATCATCACATTCGTAGTGATATCTTTTCTCCTTGATATGTCCATACTCTTTCGCAACTCGCTGACATTCTAACAAAAGCTTTGGGTCGTCAGCGTTTTCAAGATTTAATTGGCAAGTTAGGCATTTCCGACGTACATGCTCCGCCTTGAGGGGGGATATTGGACAATATTGTGTGACGCTATTCTGTTCTCACAGTATTAGGCGATTTTGTCAGAGCATATATCTCATAATAATATTGTGATATCGTATCTTTGTAAAATAGGCATATACATTAATTCGCTCATACTCTAAGGTTGTATATATGTAAGATGGATTGATGATGAATAAACACAGAAAATTCATGTCACAAACATTGTTCTATTTTACTTTAAGAGAGCAAAAATATACGATACGGTTTTATTATATGATACGATACGGTTTTATTATATGATATACGATGTCAATAATACGAATTTTACGTATATCTTATATAAATTTCAGTATAAATATACGATTTCAATTATACGAATTTTACGTATATCTTATATGAATTTCAATGTAAACTATACGATTTATATAATAAAAACCTATCCGATGCATATTAAAAACGTATCGGATATGTATTAATAAAATTTTAAACGGCACACAATTTCCAACACGAATATTAAAAAAATGATGTGTGCATTTTGTATAGACTTTTTAGTCTTGTTTTAGCACACATTTTCACGATATTTGGTGATTTTGTATCACTTTATTCTCCGTATGTGCTACTTTGTGTTCGTGTTGCTATTTTGCAGATATTAACCGAATAGTAGCGGAAACCGAGCTTTTTCTACCTCAAAGCAGTGCATTTCAATAGACGATGGAAGAATCATGGCTGGTTGTGCATTAATCGAGAATTTTGAGGAGATTAAACAACCCAATGGCCTGTCGAATACCATTTCGAGAAGGAGAACCCTCGATCAAGCTGTCTTGTGCTCGATCGAGAGATCTAGAGGAAGACAAGTTCTCGATCGAGTAATCCTTTTCTCGATCGAGAGGTACCCAAGAAGAAATTTACTCGGTCGATAGCTGAACTGATCGATCGAGAGGAGTCAAAGAAGAGGGTCGATCGAGCAATTCTTTGCCATTTTCGTTCTAAGGTTTCGTCTCTCCTGTTCTTGCCTTTTCTCTACTGTAATTCTTCCTTTCTCATCTCTTTTATTCTGTTCCTATCTTTAGTTTTCGTATACTGTTTCCGTTCTCTGAATTCCGACTTTTTCGCGCGTTATACTATATTTTTGTATGTTCGTTCCCGTCACTGTTCATCCGTTGTCTGTCCTTAATTCATACTTTCTGATTTCGTTCTTTTTCCCTTGTTAATCTTTGTTATCAGTTCAATTTAATCGTACTAAATCCCTGTTTAGTATTCCGTAGTTCATCTCGTACCATATGCTTGTTTTATGCTTTTGTATCCGTCTTAAGAACACCGAAATCGCGCCCTTTTCCCTTATGTTTCTCGCTGATTTCGTGTCCCCTGCCTCTTTATTATAATCTGATTTTATCTCTCATCTCGCTATGTCATATGCTAGTTCACTCGTTATCATCGTAGTCATCATTAATTCCATCATGAGTAGCTAAACCCCTTTAATATGTTGGGATGAGGGAAATTGTGTCAAACGTATGATATGTAGTAGTCAGGATGGACCGTTTTTGGTGGGAGTAATCGTAAAACAATTTAATTTATGTTTGGTTTAGTGAGTGCACGCATGAGACCTTACAATTAGTTAATTCCCGACCTAGACCGGAAGGTTGGAAGGGTAAGACTTGTTGAACGATTTTAAATAGTTTTTGTGAGAGCGGAAGTTAAGCAAAAACGACCTTAGGGCGACTTAAGACTGGAAGGTATAGTCGGGTTTGAGACTTGACCGTAATAACCCAGCCTTTCCCACCAATAACTTGGCCTATCCCAATTACATCAATCATACATGAGACATAATGACCCGAGTTCCCAACATATTCCCTTTATCCTTGATTTTTATCTCGTCTTGTGTTTATTTCCGTGTTTTTATTCTCATTTGCACATCTTATAACTCGTAGTTTAGTTATCACTTTTAAAACTCCCATTATGTGACCCATAGGTAAAAACCGATAGTTTAACAAGTTCGCTTCTCTCAGGAGACTGACCCTATTTGCCACTAGCTTCTGTTAGTAGTACCTAGGTATTTATTTTTGGTACCAAACGACGGTATCAAATTTTGGCGCCGTTGCTAGGGAAGCAACGCTGTTTTCTATTCTTGTTTTTATCTATTTTAGTTTTAAGGAACTTTAATTCCTTAAGACCGCTCTGATCGTTCTCTTCAGTTTGTATGCGCAGGTCTCAAATGGGAGATTTGGTGCAACCCGATCCCGAACCCGAGAGATTGTTCTTACGTCGAAGGAGACAACTTAAGAGAGCTAGTCGGGAGGAAGACTTGAGTACCCCCGACCAAGAGAGAACCAATTTCTGTGAGGAGAACTTCACTTTCGAACCCAACTTTCAACCAAAAATGCCTTACATCGCCAGCCACCCTGAGCCCACAGCCGCGTTCATTCCAAGGGGATTTAGCATAGCCACGGATGAAGATGGCCAAACCTTTGATTTTCGACCCTCCTACATCAATATGGTGGAGAGAAACCAGTATAGAGGGGATGCGGGAGAGGATCCCAGGAAGCATATGGAGCGATTCGCTGATTATTGCTCCTCAATCCCATCTAAAGGGGGGGTAACCCAAGATAAAATTAAAGAAGCCCTCTTTCCCTTTTCCTTAACCGACAACGCTAGGGAGTGGTTGTCGGATTTAGATAGGGAGGCAGCTGGAATAACTGACTGGACATCCTTAGCCCTAGCCTTTTATAAGAAATATTTTCCACCCCAACGTACAAATGCCTTACGCACTCAAATAACCAATTTAAAACAAAAACCTTCCGAAAACTTGATTGAGGCATGGGAGAGGTTTAAGGGTTATGTGAGATCCGTCCCCCCACCATGGTTTCGAGCCATGGTTTATTTGCAACCAATTTTATAATGGCTTATACGATGATCACCGAGCCATTTTAGATTCGGCCGCAAACGGGAGATTCCAGCGTGAGGTGGACGATGATAAGGGTTGGAGCTTGATAGAGGAGATGGCCACCCATACATCTGAGTATGATAACCCTAGAAGTGGTACAAGGATAGTTGCCAATATTGAAACCGAGGGTTTAGAGGCAAAGTTTGATAAGCTGTTTGCAAAGATTGAAAAGTTGGAGAATGAAGGTGTCAGGAACCGTCAAACGGTTCATGTCCTACAAAGAGAAGAGGTCGTCCTTTGTGAAAGGTGTGGCGAACAAGGCCACGGTGCGGTTGAATGCTTCGCTGATCGGGAGCAAGTATTTTCGTTTCAACAATATAAGCAAGGGGGTATAATCACGGGTACGTCCACCCGAATCTACGGTGGACAAGCCAAAATGTCCTTAACCCGTCTCCCCCACCGCAAGAACAACAACAACCGTATGTGCCACCACACAAGCAACAGTTTCCGAGGGCCCCGCAATTTCCTAATCCTCAACACGGTAGTTCCTTTCCCGGAGGGGTGTCCGAGGTTGGAGAGTTGAAGACCATGATACAATCGTTGGCCATGCAGATGGCTAAGTCCGACCAAGCAACCAACTCAACAATGAAGATGCTTGAGTCGCAAATTGTTCAACTCGCTACCAACGAATCGACAAGGCAGCCGGGACATCTACCCTCTCAATCTGAAAAGAGGAAGGAAACGCTGAATATGGTGACCTTCAGGTCAGGAAAAATGTATTGTAATGATGAAATTATTGACCGCGCTGTTGTTGTTGATTTTGCAGGAAAAGAAGTAGAGAAAGAAGCTGGAAAAGCCGTGAAAGAGCTCGATCAAGAGGTCTCAAACTCTCGATCGTGAGGAAATTCAGAACAAATGCTCGATTGAGTGCCTCAAAATCCTCGATCGAGCGGTTTATCAGAGGAAAGAGTTCGATCGAACACTGTTGAAGAAGAGTATGCTCGATCGAGAACGTCGGAAGGTCGATCGAGTGATATTGCTGCTGAAAATAGTCGATCGAGAGGACTGGAGCAAGAATGTCCTCGATCAAGGGAACCAAACCAAAGAATGCTGAATAACAACTTGATTCGTGATACGCACAAAGCAGATTCTGATGTGCGAGTCCCATTTCCGGGACTTTTAAGGAAAGAGAAGAAGACCGAACCAGAATTCGGATGTCAAAGGCCTGAATGTTCATATTCCATTCCTGGACTTGGTAAGGAAGGTACCGTCTTACTTAAAGTTTATGAAAGACATTCTTTTGCGAAAGCGTACCATCAATGAAATTGAGACCGTAGCTTTTACGGAAGGGTGTTCAGCCCATTTGCAATACCGAACCCCGCTTAAACTATCCGACCCGGGTAGTTTTTCCATTCCTTGCCATATAGGACTTCATTTTATTGATAGAGCGTTATGCGATTTGGGCGCTAGTATTAATGTCATGTCGTGGTCCTTGGCTAGGAGGTTGGGTTTTAACCGGTTTCATTACACGAGCATGTCTGTGCAAATGGCTGACAGGTCAATGGCTAGACCTATGGGTATTTTGGAGGATATACCAGTTAAGGTGGGGCGATTCTATATACCGGTAGACTTTGTCGTTCTTGACATCCCGGAAGACTCATACACACCCATCATACTTAGCCGATCCTTTCTGCACACAGCCCAAGCCATCATCGATGTTGGGTTGCGCACTTTGACCTTTCGCGTCGGGGGAGAGAAACTTGTTTTCGCCAACCCCGCGACCCACAAGGGGCCGATGCGCATTTTAGAGTGCAATGTCTTACATGTCGTTGATTCTGACTCTATTTCTTTGGATGTTACACCATCAAAAGACTATGATTATTGATGAACCTCCGCATGTCGTTACTCCCCCGACCCCGCTAACACCATTGCCTCGTAAAGAAAGCAAAAGAGGGGACCGCATTTCTGTTATCAGGTGCACAGGGTCAGGTTGGGGAAACTTTGCATTGGACCCACCCACGGGAAAGTCAAAAAGCATGGCGGAACGTTTCAAAGAGTACAAAGACGAGAGGAAGGCGGAAAATGAGTCACGAGCATGGCGTAGGAAGGTGAGGGCCAATGAAGGAGAATCAAGTTCATCGCAGCAGCGGCCGAAGGAAGGCCAATCAGATTTAATGAAAGAATAGTCGGGTTTGAAACCCCGTGCGAAGTTGTAAATAGGATAATTTTTCGTGGATTTTTAGTTCCTTTTAAACCTGTGGTTTTGTTTTTGATAGGACATCTGTACCTAGATAGTAGTAGTTTGAACAGTTTTAGTGACTCGAACAATTTTTTGTGGTTTTGGGATATGTGTATTACGCTTTTTGTAGGAACAAATAAGCTGCACCAAATAGAATTCATCAAAGTGCGTACCATGCTGAGAAGCACTCGACCGAGAGGATTAATTCTCTCGATCGAGCAAAATTGGGGACAACGCCTTCGGTCGAGTAGATTTCTCCTCGATCGAGGAAAGGGAAATGGTCGATCGAGAGTCCGACCTCTCGATCGAGAAGAAGGAAGTTCAAGGGTCGCGGATCTCTCGATCGAGAAGTTACTGTTCTCGATCGAGCCCTACAGGTAACAAAAGCAATCGATCGAGGAGATTTTTCTCTCGATTGAGAGCTTATTTTGGTCTATAAAAGGTAAAATTTTCGACTAACCCCCCTTCATTTCCTTCGACCGAGTAAACCCTTGTTCTTCCCCAATTTTCAAACTTTTCAACCTTACCTGCAAATTAAGCATTTTATTGCCCGAATAACTACTACATTATACTACCCAACTGCTTTAAACAACAATTTCGACAAAAGCCCCTTCAAAAACACCGATTTCAAACCCTAATTCATCATTTTTCGATTTCTAGGGTTTCGGTAGATTTTTAGAATTCGTGCTTTTTGTTCTCATTTCTTGCAGTCTCTGGTTATAATCAACATCAAGTAAGTATTCTTACCCCCCTTTGCTTAATTAAACACCCCCATTCCCTTATTTTTCGAATTTTAGGGTGTTAGAAGTAGGAGCTTAGAACCGTGTTTTCCTTATTTAATTTCGTTTTATTACTTGATGTTTATGTAGTAATGGACCCAGTAGCTCAATCCCCTGCTCCCGAACCATTTGTCGAGACAATCGTCTCAAATGTCATGAACAAGATAGCAGAGCAACACTCTGTTGCTGCTGTCGCGGAGTCTGAGCAGCCCCTTGTTGCTGCCACTGAGGTTGCGACGGTGTCTTCCGACACCGTCATTCCGGGGAAGGTCAGCCGGGAGTCCACCGGCCGTCGAGGGTACTGTTGCCTCTCAAGCAACTTCTGGTGCCCCTTTAGTAGTAGAGGATGTCGAGACGGAGTCCGAGAGTGACTCCGAGGAGGAGATCGAATCTGATGAGGATGTTGGCCAGCCGCGTCCTCTTTTCTCCTTGTTAGCCGCGGGTGCCACACTTAGGTACTCGAAGCTCCCTAGGATTCCTCGTCCTCAGTCCTTAGCCATCACCACTACTACTTCTCGACCACCTTTGGTCGCTACTACGAGCTCCACCGCCGCATCTACTGAACTCATTACTACACCTGAGGCTACTGCTACACCTTCTTCTGTTGAGCCCACTTCATCGACGGCCGTTGTTACTTCTTCACGAGGGACAGACCTCCCCCCTTTGCCTAAGAGGCCTGAGGTACGCTTTATTTCTGCAGACCACCGTTCTAGGTTGTCTACTCTTTTGTATGTACCCCTCACCCCGACCCGTTTCCTCTCGCGCCCTGACCTAGAGACTCTAGGCATATATGAGGAGGTTTGTCACTTGTTTAACAGGACGGGGATGTCTGGTTTGATTAGGATGGAGGAGCTCACATTTGATCGACCGACTTATGAATTTTTCAGCTCCTTCTCCTTTGAACCTGAGAGCTATAGGGAGGACCGCACTCTCCCTTGTATTCATTTCCGACTCATGAACGAGTCGTTTGACTGGACCTTGGGGCAGTTTGGGGAGGCACTAGGCCTAGTTAGTAATGGACCCATCGAGCCTCCTAGGAAGCTCGTACCTCAGTTGTGGGCTGCTCTTTCTCACACTCCGTTTTCTGCACGGAAGGGAGCCCATGTCCACACACCTGCCCCTCGTTACTTTCTTCGACTGTTGGGTGAGACTATTTTTGGGCGACCTGAGCCCAATAACATCACCAACACTGAGCTTGTCATCTTGGCCGGGTACGTGAACATTGATTCACGTACCCCTTTTGTTCTTAACATTTCTTACCTGGTTGCTCAGTATTGGGGTGGCATTGGGAGGAAGGTCACGAGTGCTGTAGTCTATGGCGGATTGGTCACTTGGATCCTCCGCCACATTCGCCCTACTTACATAAAGAGGGTTGGCCTAGTTGGGGAGGTTGGTCGCCTTGACATAGAGGCCATGCGAGTTTTCCGCTGGTTAGATGGGATGACGTGGAAGATCTGTGGCTACCCTTCAGTGACCCTACCTTGTGCCACTCTTCCTCGTCTCCTACTAATGCGTGTCTATTTTATGATGTTTTACATCTATTTTTACACGCATTTGGTCGCTCATTTACTATGTTTTAGCCTTTATTTCCTAACAATTGTCTACTTTCGTATTTTTATGCACTTTTGCAGATTTATGCGGAAAAGGGACAATTTTACACCAAACTTATGCCCTCGGGATTTTTCATAGCCAAGGAACGATGAAAAGTCAACTCAAAACATTGACCAAGTACCAAGAAGTCAAACCAAAGACAAATCAAAGCAATCCTACAGGAAAACGGGTCGACCGACCTACTACTTGGGTCGGCCGACCAGGCCTCTGTTATGGAAAGCCCAGAAATCCTGAAGCCCGTGAATAGGTCGACCGACCCACATTGTAGATCGACCGACCTCTGCGCAGACCCTGAAGCATTCCGAAGCCCATTAACGTGTTAGAGTCTTAAGGAAACTCCTAAATTTCGCCTATATAAGCTAATCTTATGTTTAGGGTTAAACATCTAGTTCCTAATTCAGAAATAATCAAGTCTTAATAGAGAACTATTGAGAGTAATTTAGTTTCATCTTTAGTTGTAATCTTTCAATATTCTCAACACTTTTAGTTTTGTTCTTCAATATTTCAAGCATTCATCAATAAAGTTTGTTCCTTTTCTGCCTTAATCATATTTCCGGTAATTCTTCTCTTAATTTATGCTTCATTGTTATTAGATTAGAATTATTGTATTTGGTTTAAGATAGAATGACAAGCCTTATTATTGATTGCATGTCTAGATTGATATTCATTATGATTTCCATATTTATTCCTGTTTTCATTTTTGTTTTAGTAACCATGAGTAGCTAATTTCATATGTTAGGATGTAGGGGATGAATATGCGTAGGTAGTATAGGTTCTGAGACCGACTGTAGCAGAGTCGTGGTCGGTCGACCTATATAATGGGTCAGTCGACCGAGGCTGTGGTCGGCCGACTGGGCTAGCTAGTCGGTCGACCCACTCGCGTTCGTATTCTGTTTTGTTTTAATTCGTAGACTATAATAACCTACAATGAGACTGAAAGGAGACTTGTAGGATGTTAGTAATGACCTACCCAAGATTGAGAGATACGGGAAGGGCATTGGTTTACACCTTAAGACGGCTAGGTTATTCAAGACTGAAAGGTATGTGACCTAGAATTTAGGAATCACCCTTATTGTTGACACCCAATAATTGTGAGACCTAGGAACTAATAGCATAGGCCGAAAGGAGCTATTAGGTACCATAGACCGAAAGGATATGTTACACCCCTTACGCGACTGCAATACATGTTGACCTTAGGATTTATATTACCTTAGCTATTTGTTACCCGATCATCCTAGCATCTCTTTTTATTATAGTTTATTATTATCTTTATTCACTTGCTTTATTTTTATTCTTGTTTTAGACTTAGCAACAATCAATCAAACCCCCAAAACTGTTACCTTAAAACATTAACACCAAACAATAAACATTCCCCACCTCTCTGTGGTTCGACCCTGACTTTCACTATCTATTGTTAAAGTTAGGAATTATAAATTTTATCTTTGATACCCTCAACGACGGGCATCAAATTTTGGCGCCGTTTTCGGGGAGGTGACGCCAGTGTTTATTGTTTCTGGTTTTTGTTTTTGTTTTTGTTTTTTTTTTGTTTAAGGAACTTTTGTTCCTTAAACCTTCTCACTTTTGTCTTGTCGTTTCCATCTTATGCGCATGTCAGTTCAAGGAGAACTCCCACCACTAGACCACGAGCTTGAGAGGACTTTAAGAGAAAAGAGGAAGCAACTTTTAGAGAGTAGGGAAGGAGGTTCTCCATCTTCCCTATTCCAAGAGGATATCTTTGAACAATCACTTTCACCAAAAACACCAACTTCACAACCAAATTCACCTCCCAATCCATCCACACCAAAAACACCATCTTATACCTACTTCCAAGTTTTCCAAAAGAAGAAGAGAACATGGCCGAGGAAGCTACTATCGCCAGTCACTCCAAACCTCAGGTGAAGGATCTATACAAAGGGTTCACTTTACCTTCAGGTACTGGGAAGCCATTCGAGGCCAAGCCTGCCTATATTACTATGGTTGAGAAAAAACAATTTGGAGGCTAGGCCAATGAGGATGCTGCAAAGCATATTGAAATCTTCACAGATTACATATGCTCTATTGCACCCCCAGAAGGAGTGACACAGGACCAGATTAAACAAATTATGTTCATCTTCTCTCTCAGGGATTCTGCAAGGGTATGGTATAGAGATCTAGACCGCACTGCTGCGGGAGTCACAGATTCGAACACCTTGGCCTTAGCAATCTACAGGAAGTACTACTCTGCAGCCAAGACCAATGCTCTAAGGGCGCAGATAACAAGCTTCAAGCAAGGGCCTAATGAAGATTTTAGTGAGTCTTGGGACAGGTTCAAGAGACTTGTTCGATCCATACCACACCATGGATTCGAACAATGGTTTCTTTGTAACCAGTTCTACAATGGCCTCTATGATGACAACAGGGCCTACTTAGATGCTGCAGCCAACGGAAGGTTCCAAGAGAATTCTGGGGAGACTAAGGGTCTCAAGATAATAGAAGATGTTGCTATCCACCGTGCTGAACATGGAACTTCCCGCGGTAACCAAAGGAAAGCTGAGTCTAACGTAGCTGCTATTGAGGCCTTGATGGCCAAGTTAGATAAGCTAGAGAGTGGTGGGAAGTTCGATATTGGGAGTGGAAGCAAAGGAGGTATGTACCAGGTGAATGCCGTTCAAGACGGACCTTTTGTTTGTGAGAAATGTGGTGGGGAGGGGCACGTGTCAAAATAATGCACCTCATCTAATGAGACATGTGCCGCTTTTCAGCATTATCGTGGGAACAATTTTTATGACCCAAATAATAATAATGTCCATCCCAACATAAGGTGGACAAGCCAGAATGTTCTCAACCCACAACACCTACAACCTCAACAAAATTCCACATACATCCCTCCACATAAGCAAGGTTTCCAAAAACCACCCTTCAACTCTCAACCACCTTCAAACCCACCACCCAATACGGATGCCCTCATCCAAAACCTCATTGGGTTGGTTCAGAAGGAATCCCAGGCTAGGGAAGCAGGAATGAAGATGTTAGAGTCTCAAATTGCTCAAATCGCGAGCAAGAATGATACTAGGGCTCCAGGTCAACTTCCGACCAAGACGGACCAAAAGAAAGAGACTCTAAACATCATATCTTTGAGAAGTGGAGCCAAGGTGGGAAGTGAGAAAGCAAGCGAGAAGGATAAGGCGAAACAGCCGAAGCCGAATAACAGCGAGGAAGGTCGACCGACCCAGGAGCCAGGTCGACCGACCTCTGACCAAATTCCGGAAATTCCCGCTGTATAGGAAGATGGTCGACCGACCGAGGATGTGGGTCGACCGACCCCCGATGCTGAGCAGGAGAATGCTTTCAGACCTGAATTACCGGACAACTTAAGGGACTTCCTTTTTCGGGGTGATAAGACCCCTAGGTTTCTGAGGAGGGCTGCAAATACTGAATCTTACGCCCCTCCTTTTCCAGAGAGACTCATACCAACCAAGGAACAGGTATCATTTGATAAATTTAAAGACGTAATTCGATCATTAAATGTTCAAGTTCCGTTTTTAGAATTAGTTCAACAAGTTCCTTCGTATCTTAAATTTATGAGACAACTTGTTGAACCATATATTCAAATATATATATATATATATATATATATATATATATATATATATATATATATATATATATATATATATATATATATATATATATATATATATATATATATATATATATATATATATATATATATATATATATATATATTATATGTTTATGTTTTGATAATGACAAGTCTAGCTATTTCTATATTATATACTCGTATGTATAATCGTGTGCTAAGTGTACAGAATATTAGTAACAAGATCTAATTAATCAAGTATAAAAGATTCAAGCATGTTAGTCAATGAATTGACTAAGTCAAAGATTGATAGAAGATCACAAGCGCGCCTAATGAACTAAAGTTATACTTATTAACTATAGCTTTAGTACAAGTTTGGTTCAAGTTATAGCTCGTAGCTATAACTCTATATCGATGAAGAAATGATCGGAATATATGTGTTTTGATAAAACGATTGTCTTCAAATAATGTCGTGTACAATTAATGGTTAATTAGTATTCTATTCTAATTATAGAATTGTTAATCTTGATAAGATTATATAAAATATCCTTAAGATAAATAGGAATAAATAATTGTCTTATGAGATAATTATTTATTACTAAAATAAACTAAGGATTTTTATATGATCTTAATTGTCAAAAAATATAATCTAAATATAGTTTGTACGACCTTGGGAAACGTGTAACATGTCACGTTACCATAATTCGTGTAAGACTAGTTTAAATAAATATTATGTATTTATTTAACTTCCTAAACAAACTAAGATTATATTATGATAATATATTTTATTATCTTTGACATGGTTTAGGAAATTGTTTTTATAAGGATACTAATTGTTTATTATATAAAGATCTTTCCTAACTATGAATTAGGAAATTGATTCCTTATATAATACCTATAGTATATTATTAAATCTTTCCTAAATATATTAAGATTAGATCTAAGGTATTATTACTAATAGACTAGTATTCTAGTTTTAGTAATATTCCTAAATCATCTAGGGTTTGAATTACCTAGATACATATTCTATATAAATAGACTACCTATGACACATTAAGGGACACGAAATACACACACATATATTCACGCAAGTCGAGAGAGAGAACCGCCGATCATCCACTTCGATATTCGAGCTTTTCATTGTCATATCCGATTCAAAATTCAAGTGCTCAAGCATTGATCTTATTCATTCAAGATTGTGACACCAAGAAAACATTGAAGACTTTATCTTATTAACGTAAGATAGAACGAGTATTTAGCGGTACTCATTGTAAGACAAATATTTAACGGTATTTGTCGTAGCTAGATATTTAACGGTATCTAGATAGAGTTGCGACTAACATCAAAGTTGCACGAGTAGGGTTGATAAAATTGTAATCCAGGGTTGGTACTAATTTTATTAATCGAGAATAGTGGACGTAGGTCTCAAAGTGTGAAACTGAACCACTTCAAAAATATTGTGTCTCTCCTTATTATTTGTTCTACTCGAAGATCATCATACAACCATACACACATCGAAGAAGATTTAAAAAGAAGGCATACTCAATTCAACCCCCCCCCCTTCTTGAGTATATTATATCAATAGACTCTTCAATTGGTATCAGAGCCTCGTGCTCTTGATCGCCTAGCCACGTGAGTTTTGATCCTTCTATTGATTCCATATTATATACTCTTTCAACAATGGATTCCAAGCATCTCAAATGCCCTATCTTCGATGGCAAAAACTATAGTCTATGGAAGAATATGATGACTCATTACATCAAGGGATGTGATTGGGAATGTTGGAAGATCATCCAAACTGGACCAAAGAAGATCTTGGTCGCCGCCGCAAATGGAACAACCTATGAAAAGATGGAAAGCGATTATGTGGAAAGTGACTACAAAATTGCAGAGAAAAACTCTAAGGCCATGAGCCTCCTACAGAACGGTATGATAACCTCAGAATTTGATAGATTCTCATCTTGTAGTTCCGCTAAGGAAATATGGGATAGTCTCGAACTTGCTTATGAAGGAACATCCGCAGTCAGGAAACATCGTATAGACTTGCTCATTCAAAGATATGAACTTTTCAATATGGAAAAGAATGAATCTATTGATAGCATGTCTGCACGATTTTCTTGTATTATTAATGAACTGCGGAACCTTGGCAGAAAGATCGATTCTGAAGATATCATTCGAAAAATTCTTAGGAGTCTCACTAAAAAGTGGCAACCTAAGGTCACGGCCATAGAGGAAGCACGTGATCTATCTCAGATTACTTACCAAGAGTTGATTGGATCTCTAATGGCACACGAGATCATGCTAAATAAAGACGATGATGATTCTAAAGGAAAAGGAGTCGCCCTACAAGCTTCCACAAGTGAAATATGCGAAGAGGAACTTGAGGACGAAACAGTTCTATTCGCAAGACGATTTAAGAAAGCAGTTTCCAAGGGTAGTACAAAAACCCTAACAACAAAACGGTCGATAAAAAGAAAACTGACACCAAACAAACATTCTTCAAAAGAGGATGTTTTAAGTGTGGTCAACAAGATCATATGATCAAGGATTGTCCAAGCTGGGACAAAATCAAAGACAAGTCAAAAAGAGAAAAGACCAAAACAGAGTTCAAGAAAGTAATGCTTGCATCATGCTGGGGAGAATTAGAATCTGAGGATGACGAGGACTCAGAAGAAGACGAGGTAGCACACTTATGCCTAAGCAACGTCAGCCTAGATCTAATCTCAGACGACAACAATGAAGATGAAGCATCTCATATGTGTCTCCTTGGAGAATCTGACTCAGACGACGACGACGATGAAGAGGTAAATTTTCTTCAACTCAAAAGTCAAGTTAAGAATTTATCTAAAGCTATGTTAATCAAATACTTTGAGGAAACCCTAGACCAATGTCATGAGCAAAGCCTTGAATTAGATGAATTGAAGGAACAGATCCTCGATATTGCTGAGGAAAATCAACTTCTGAAAGCAAAAGCTAAGAAACTGAAATCCAAAATAAGCATTGAAACCAATGCTAAGTTGGAAGCAGTTATGTCTGAGAAAAAGGTCCTTGAGTCTAAAGTTATAGCTAATGAAGTTATAACCTCAAAACTGAAACTCAACATCAAAGAGCTTCAATCCAAAGTTATAGCTAATGAAGCTATAACTTCAGAATTGAAAAAGGCCAATGAGCTACTAAAGTCTAAATCTTCGATTATGGTCGAAGATGAGACTCACCTAGAAGAAGTTGAAATCCTCGAAAGCAAGATTATGGATCTAGAATTCAATCTCTCTAAAGTCAAGAAAGAACATGCCAAAATTGTGTCCGACTTTCATGAAGACATTCAAAACCTAAAAGAGTCTAGCAACACCGACCATAGTGAATGTAAGAAAGAGATCGACTCCTTAAAAGACCTCCTTATTCATGCTCGGAAAGTTCACGACAAATGGGAAGGAAGCACTAACGTTCTAAAATTCCTAACTGAACAATCTGACAACAACATGAAGATGGGATTAGGTCACGAGTGCTATGGAAGAAGGGATCACTCAAAGTGTAAACAAAGCCCAACAGACAGAGACTTTAGAAGAAGAAAATATGTCGACCTTCCTGAGTATTTAATATGCACTTATTGTGGCCATACTGGACACCTCCGAGAAAACTGTGTGAAACATGCACAAGATTTTAAAACCGGAGTCAAGTTTGTTAAATCCTTAGAAATTTCAAACGACACTAATTCTGTCTCTGATAGTGATGATAACAAAACTGAGGAAAGAAACATTGACCACAGATGGTTCTATGACATGACATTTGACTACGAAGAAAAGAAAAATAGAACCAAACAAACTCCTCAAACAACACACAAAAATTGGTCACCAAGAGTCCAAACTAAGACCTACACAAGAACATCAAAACCCAACACTACTACAAATATGGGATAAGAAGTCGCCTCTTAGAGGACGGTTGGGGAGGAAACCGTCCTCTATCAACCAAATAAAATTGGCGCCATTAGGGGTATTACAAATAGGACGGTTAACAAAACAACCGTCCTCTTTATAAACATAATAAGGACGGTTGGTCAAATTAACCGTCCTCTTAATGATTTTCTTATTTAAAAAGAAGACGGTTGTATCATTCAACCGTCCTCTTACTAAAAAAAAGACGGTTGTATTATTCAACCGTCCTCTTAATGGTCTTCAAATTAATCAACAAAGACAGAATAACAAAACTGTCCTCCAAATTAAACCCTCTGCCTCTTCTTCTTCTACTACTATACCGCGTATCGTGTTCTTATTCTATACTGCGTACCGCCTGCTTCTTCTTCTTTTTCATCTATACACTTGTGCCTCCAAATCAATTCGCTCCTTCTTCATCATCATCATCAAGGTATGTAATTGTATTAACACCCAGAAATTTCTATTTCGAATTCAATTAATTTTGTTAATTAATTTATAGTCGGAGCTAAATCAGTGTAATTTAACAATAGTCGGAGTATAAGATGAGAATTTTGTTAATTAATTCAATTAAATCCATCATTTTCAGAAATCATAGACGCTGGCTACTATTTTATTCAGTGTAATTTCTAATTTACGATTACTGTTTTATTGCTTAATTTCGAATTTACGCTCTGGTTACTGTTTTATTGCTTAATTTCGAATTTACACTAATTCAGAATACATGTTTTGGGTGCCCATTGGAGAAAGTTGATCCATATTTAATTTGGCTAAGGGCTCACCAGTCCGAGAATGGAGATATGACTGATTATGTTAAGATTTGACTTTGGCATTTCTTTTTTAATGTTTGATAGAATGGTAGGACTATCTATACAAGAAACGAATTTCATACAGAGTAGTATTGCGCAAGAACATCGTTGTGATGGCGGAAAGCGATTATCTTATCGGCCTATTAATGTTGAAACTGGTAGTATAGAGACCTATTACATGAGAATTTTGTCCACATATTGAGCTGTTATTCTCATCCTCCCTTTTGCCCTCTGTGTTTGGCTTCTTTGTCTTCTGATTCTTAAGGCTTCTTCGATTTGTAGTGTGTCTATTACATGAGAATTTTCTGTGCAGACGATTGTGCTGATAGTATAGAGATCTTCATCTATTGATACATACTCAACTTCGGGATGATCCTCTAGACGTGACGGGTTCTGTTGAATTGTTGTCATACTTCAAGCTAATGCGCTACTTATCCTCATCTCATGTCTTTCACTTCTTTGTCTTACAGTCCTAAGGACTTCATCATTGTTGCTGATAGAGTAGAGATCTTCTATTGATATGTCCTGGACTTCTGGGTGATCTTTATGTGATGGGTTTTCTTGCAGGCTGTCTAGAGCGGTATCAAAGTTACATCTTCTCATGTCCTCTGAGAGGGAGGAGATTGCAGCTTCTGCAAATTTTTCGTCATTGAATGCTGCCACTGGTATTAAAGCCATTGCTTCACCCATATGATTAATTATTCCTTGTAGCTGGTTTGTCAATGTTTTCAGGTTGTGTTCGGAAATATTCTGTCCACTTTATTGCAGGCCTCCCAGGATGCCTTTGGCCAGGTCCTCGCTCTCAGATAGATACTGTTGTATCTTGATTACACTGTTAGAGTTGTTATCTGCGAGCTCCTTAAGCGCTAAAGAAACACAGTAGTAATAACTTCCAATCTCATGGATGTTGTTTTCTAACTTCACATTTTCAACAGATGTCGTGATTTGTGAAAGAGAACTCAAGACTGATTTCGTGGTACTAACTGCAATGGTCTTATCTCCATTAAACTGTGGACATGAAAGTAAGTAAATTGAATGTTAACGTACTTTTCTACCCTTGTCTAAAGTGAAGATTACGTTAACATGAGTATAATATTTGTACAAATTTGTTTATATAATTTGTATCTCTTTCAAGGGGCCATTGACTCACTAGTCACTCCCGTAAACTAATATAATGGGGGTTAACAAATGGTTTATCAAATGGTGAAGTTTTCGTTCATTCTTCATTTTCAGATACAAGTTTTACTCAAACAACCTTTCATTTGGTCTCAACAACCTTCCTTGTGTTCTCAACACATAAGGTTATGTACATCCAACCCTTTTACTTGTCATAGGCGAAAGTCGTTGAACCGATGCTACTCAATTTCAGTCCTATAATCATTTTTAAAACTGTAAATGTTTATGACTTTCATCTTATGTTCAGATATACAGCTAGAAAAACGAGTTGATCAAATCCATTTTCATTGTTCACTATCGGACTGCTAGCTGAGAGCGCTACTGACACTTCAAGATGTGGGTAATCTGCTTTGCTCCATATACTTTTATGGGTCTTTAGGAAGTTGTCTCTTAGTATTTCAACACAGGACCTAAGTTGTATTCGTGTTTGTAAAAAAAGAGAAACCATTAATTATCTGATGGAATCATCATTTTAAACAAGTAATAATGCTAATTGATAAATCCTTTATTTACTTTATATTTGGTAAGTTTGTAATGCTGATCTGTTTATAAAGCATATCACTAAGTTGATGTTATGTGGTACACTGTTACTGAGGACTGTAAGCAGTCGTTCAAATTTCCGTGTTACTGTGTATCGTATTATGCAGGAGCCATAGCTGGTACCTATGTTGGTATGGAATATAGAGTGGCTAAGATTCGTGGTACATGTGATTATGTAAGTGCTTTACTTGACTTAATTTGTGGAACCGACAACCAATGACTATTTTAGTTTTATGTAGCGCGTTGGTATGAATTATGAACTGCTGAGACTATGTATTTTATTATGTGCTCCATATGTGATTAACATGCCCTCAATGACTTTGACAGGTTCAAGATCATGTTGGCTAAGATCAAGGTTTGTCATTCACTGATCCAAATTTAATTTTTATAATATCATTCTGCTTCAACTATGTTGATAGGTTAATGAATTTGCTACGTTGTTGAATCACCAAATTGATTCAAGTGTATACTATATTTTTTTTATCAACTGTTCCATTATGGGTCTATTGCTTGCGTACTAGATTTTTGCTTGGCATATTCATATTGATAGGCGAACTTGGCCTATATTTATGTGTACAATCAGAGGGCACTACTTGAGAATAGTTATTTCCCTATTTGGGTTCCTGTATTTATTTGTGTACATTCAATTAGCTTACTTGAAAATGGTTTCTAGCAATGATCATGTAAAGCGGCAATTAGCGTGCTTAATTTCTATTGAATTCGTGCTTGTGCAAGTTTAATCGTCTTCATTTACTTATACTCCCTTTGTTCTTTTTACTCATTCTCTCTTCAATATCTTCAAAATATATAACAAAATATATTATAATCACAGACGAAGCTACGCCTGGGCTGTCCGGGCCACAGCCCAGGGTAGCTTTTTAGTAACAAGTATATATTAAGCAACTTAGTATGCAACAAAATGGATGTGGTATAGTGGTAATTAATAGTGTGGTTCGTACATTTCTTAGCGTTAAGAGGTCGTGTGTTCGAGGAACGTCACGTGTATTTTAGGATTAATTTTGACGTTTTAACTTATAATAAAAGTATTTTTAAAAGAGTTATTATTATTTTTGCTTATAATTTTATTCATTGCTTATACTAGTATCAAGAATGCTTTAAAATATTGAGTAAATTGGTTAGAAAAAAGCAATACATAGTTTAATAATTCATAAGTATCTTTTATACTTTGCTAAAATTCCTATTAAAAATAAAAAAAAACGTTAGACGATATATTGTGTGACGTCTCCCTAATGAATAGGTACATATCCTTAAAATAAAAATCGGCCCAGGTACAAATTTTGTCCTAGCTTCGTCCCTGATTATAATGTATACTCATATTAAAGCTGTATACCCACCTATGGTAAGTACATAAATTCTCAGGTTTACTGTTTTGGCTTATTTTCGATTTGTCATATTGTTTTTGGATAACACATGACACAGGATTAATCGAGGACCAACTGGCTGGATTCTTTGGATCGAACAAATGCCGCCTAATACGTGTACAGCCTGGTTGCTCTTGGTCTTCAATTACATGCTCTAGGGTTAATTGAATAACCAGAACATGACTTCAAGGACAATTTAGCATGCCAACTTATGAGTCTGAGGCTCTTGGTAATATCATTGGGTTATATTTTTGAGAGGAGTTCACTGCTTGTAAGACATAGTTACATTCTGCCCGAAAACTAGGGCACTACTTGATTGCTATTAGTCAGGTGACTCTTTCAATTATCAAGTATATTTACATTTACTTTATTTCGTAAAATAACTATAATTAGGCGTTTATAACATATATTTAATACAGGGCAATTACGAAGATAAGTTCTATGGATCCTGAGAAATGTCAACAAAAAGAGTTTGAATGGAAAATAATAAAGGTATATCTCGCTCTAACTAATAATCTTGTTATCTCCTAAATAATTCTATATAGTAGTTTATGTTTTATTATTATGACTTTCTTGTTTATAAGTTGTCGTCAAATTCACATGATTTCGATTTTAGTGTCCTACGCAGCCCGTTGGAAGCGTCTTATGTGGATATTAGGTCTACCGATATATGTTGGAGATCATTAGAGGACGATATATTAATATTATGCCAAGTGTACATGCTTTATTGTTTTTTGGCCGCAATATTTACTTATTTTGATAAAAATTACAGGCCTTGTGTAAATGATTGTAATTGTGTCTTTTGTTTCTATGTATAATTCATGTTTAAGGCACCAATGACATACTCAGTTGATCCAATTGACGAGGTGCGAGACATTTGGGTAACATATGTATTGCAGTTTAGGGCGCAAGTATTTGAAGGCAGCGTTTAAAGTATACCAACGGATTCTATCTAGATAGCTTCAAATTTTGTAAGTTGTGTTGAACTTATATTATAGTTCGTATTTTATAGAAACAAACTTATTGCTTTTTCCGAAATGTAGGAGATGATATATTTAAGTTAATGAAACAACATTGTTGTCAAAAATTCGTTCTTTTGTTCGTTATATGATAACGGTTGAGTTAATTGGTAGCGAGTATGTGCATGTGGTTTGTATAGTCGTTTGGTACTGTGTTCTTGCTGTCTCATTGCTGCCATGTGGGGGTATGTGACTACTGATGCGTTTATTGGCTATACAGAACGGTTTTAAATGGCTTGCGGTAATTGTGCGAGCATTTGAAATGGCTTGCGATAATTGTTTTAAATTGGCGCCCAAAAAATTGGCTATACAGGACGGTTTTGTTCATAAGCGTCCTAAAATTCACCTTTTAAAATTATGTCAGCATGTTCAAAACAAGACGGTTCAAAACTCCAACCGTCCTCCTTAAAAATATCAAAGAAGACGGTTCTAAATGCAACCGTCCTCTTTCATATATATCAAAGAAGACGGTCCTATATGAAACCGTCCTCTTTCATATATATCAAAGAAGACGGTTCTAATTGGAACCGTCCTCTTTGATATATACAAAGAAGACGGTTCTTATTGCAACCGTCCTCTTTGATATATACAAAGAGGACGGTTTGACTTTTTTTCAACCGTCCTCTTAGGCAACGAGGACGGGGGAATTTAGGACGGTTGCTTTCATGTTTTAGGACGGTTTTCAACCGTCCTCGTTTCCCCTTTTTGTAGTAGTGCAACTACTATCAATATAGAAAGACCTATGTAAGACAAGTTTGGGTTAAAAAGGAAGATGTATTTGTGATTACTAACAACAAAGGACCCAAGTATGCTTGGGTACCTAAATCCTGTCTTTGAAATTACTCGTGCAGTTTATCGCCAAGGAAAATAACCTATGGTATCTCGACAGTGGATGCTCAAGACATATGACAGGCGACGTAAATCTTTTCCAAACCCTAAAACCCTTTGATGAAGGTAAAGTCACATTTGGTGATAACAAAAAGGGAAAGATCATCGGAATTGGTAAGATAGGTATTTCATCCTCTCATACTATAAATGATGTATACCTTGTAAGTGGTCTCAAACACAATCTCATCAGTATATCTCAACTATGCGACAAAGGAAACAAAGTGGTTTTTCATTCAGATATATGTCGTATAATCTTAGAAGGCACTAGTAAAGTAATACTTGAAGGTCACAGGATGAAAAATGTTTATATGATTGATTTAAATGCTGTACCTACTGATTCTCTATCATGCATGAAAGTTACTGACACCCGTCGTTGAGGGGTGTCAAAGATAAGATTTATAAAACCTCAGCTTAAACTAGATAGGATAAGTCAAGGGTCGAACCACAAGGAGACAAGGTTAATTATGTTTGTGAATTTAAAGTCTATTGCAAGTAACCAAAAAAAGGGGGGTTGATTTAAGATTTGAACTAACAACTAAAAGAGCAAAATAAACAAGAGAACTAAAACAAGGTAAAAAGGAGATTAGGAACTTTGGTTCCCCATGGTTAAAACAAGTCAATGAAAGGTAAAATAACCAAATAACACAATCCCAAGGAACAAAGAATAAACCTTTAGGTCAATATTCTATCCAATCCTTACGGTCTTAGGGTTCCTATAAAAGCACTAAACTTTCGTTCATAGAGCAATCCCAAAGTTGTTGTTAAACTAATCCTAATAATCTTTCAATCTTAAGGATTAGTTCACCAACAACAATGGGGGATTGGTAATTCAATCATTAAACTATCAAAATCAAATCTTTACCATGGTTCCCCTAATTCCTAATCACAAGAATTAGCTATGCATACTTTTAATTATGAAACTAACAATAACAAGAACTAAGAACATCAAGGGAATCAACATAATTAAAGATGACAATAAAAAGGGAAACATGTATTGAGAAACAACAATAAGATGAACAACAAGATTAAATTAAAAGGGAAAGATTAATTGTAGCAAACTTACAACTTAATTGGAATTAAGAACAAAAGATGAAAACTTGAATAAAATCTCTTTCTAGCTATGGAGTTCTTGAATAACATAAGGTGCTTTGAAAATAAATCTTACTTGCTAATGGAATTACTTCTCTAATAAAATTGCTTGACCTAATTGAAGAGTTTAGGTCTCCTTAAATAAGAATTATTACAAGATTAGGAAAGTAGAAACACGAAATAAAAGTCCCGGGTCAGCTTCTGGTCGGTCGACCTCTAATGCGGGTCGGTCGACCGCTTCTACGCTGCTGGGCTTTTCTGCGAACTGGGCTTAGGTCGGCCGACTTCTCTGGTGGGTTGGTCGACCGCTTTTGGTCCGTTTCAGCTTTAATCTGGCCCAAAAGCGACACATGGATGTGCAACTCGGATCCTTATCCGCATTAGTACTCAAAACAGCTTCCAAAAGGCAAATAAGGTTCAGTTTTGCTCACTTCCGCGCATTCCTACATATAAAACATAGAAATGCCAAAGAAAACCGTTTCGGGAGAAAAAGCAACTAAAAGTCACGAAAATGTAAGAAAATACGTGCCAAAAGAATAAATAAAATGCATAAAATAGGCACGTATCAAACTCCCCAAACCAAACCTTGCTTGTCCTCAAGCAAGCACTAAGACTCAAAAGAAAAGAAAAACTTCTAATGGAACGGATTTCACACTTTTTACAACCAAACACAACACTATGCCCAACCAATTTAATGCAACCTCTAAATATAATCAAGCATAATGTCAAGAGCAAAACGAATTGGACATGTTGGAAAAGCATGCTAAAATTTCAACCTTGCAAGACTCATTCTAATTGGACTCTCGCGGTACGCTCGAGACACTCATGAAAGCAAAGGGTCAAATGTATATTTGAAAGATAAGAAGATAAATAAAAATAAAGACTCTCACCTATCTGCGACCCGTAAGAACATGCCTGCAATCTAACATGAATAGAATCTCTACAACCGTACATATGCATTCCCTTACTAGATAACCATGACACATGCCGAGGCAAATTTGGAATTGTGAGGCTAAAGGTAAGAAGGGGTTAAAATAAGTTATGGGAAGAGGGGTTAAACCGAGCTAACAAC
This sequence comes from Silene conica, assembly GCA_029255685.2. Lineage (NCBI taxonomy): Eukaryota > Viridiplantae > Streptophyta > Magnoliopsida > Caryophyllales > Caryophyllaceae > Silene > Silene conica. The sequence continues at coordinate 55,929,438 of CM055316.2, read as the reverse complement.
CGTCTATCCATATTATAAGATCACTTCTTATTATTTTTTTTTCATACATGCCGATGCTCAAAGTTTTGGAGCAAAAATCACAATTTCTCCAATTTTCTCCTTTTCTTTCTTTCTTTCTTCCTTTCCTCCTCTTTTTTTTTTTTTAGAAAAATTATGTTCAATGGTCCTGGTCGACCGACCAGCCTTGAAAACAGGCTGTTCTCGTTTTTTTATTTTTTTTTTTCATTTCTCATTTCATTCATTTTTTCGAATCCTTCTTTTTTTCTTTTCCTCCTTTCTACCATTCTCACAAAATCAATATTTAACAATAAAGCACAAACCAAAGGATGGCCAAAACAGACCCATCACTATATATTACTAGCTCGGCTAGGGTAGGCAAATTTTGGATGTAGCAAATGGGTAAATAGGATTTAATTTGGCTATGTGAGGATAATGGGAACAATGAGAAAGGGGGACCTCTACCACATGTGTCAACAAACCACAAATCCGAATGCATACAGGTATTAAGTAGACAAGACTCATGTTTATGCATATTGATGTGACATGCCTCAAGAGGAGAAACTACTCACAAACCTACATGAAATCGGTCATGGATGTCACCGATTTATTAAGCTCTAATCCTTAGAATATGTTGTAGCTTGCCAAGAAGAGAGTCAAGTCTAATAATTTAGCATGAAATCAACAAAAACTCGTAGATAATGCAAAAGACTAGCTTGAAAATTTCTGAAAAAATGCAAGGCAAGGCAATATGTGATATGTGAGGCATAAATTGTATTCGTCCGTTCCGACTCGACCTAAAAACTTAAGACAGAGAAGAACGCGCGAGAAGAACACGCGGCAAGAGAGGATGAAAACAAGAAAAACACCTAAAGGAATGAAAAACAAAAGACACAAAGACAATTGCATACTCACAAAGGAGTATGCAAACACCCTCCCCAAACCAAAACGCACAATGCCCCCATTGTGCTCATCAGCATACAACCACAGCAAAGGGATGGGGGTAGGCGGAAAAGAAACAAACAAAGAAAGGAAAAGGAAAAAGACTAGAAATTACAACAAGAGTCTAAGGAGGAAGGAGAGGAAAACTGGAAATCTAGAGGAAAAAACTGGAAATCTAAGGGAAAAACTGGAAATCTAAAGGGAAAATAAAAGAAAAACTAGTTACAAGATGGAGGGACCTCCCCAAACCGAACCCCAAAGAGGGTAAGGTTAAGCACGTCCCTATCCCTCTGAGTCGAAATCCGACTCAGAGTCCTCTCCTCCTTCCTCCTCCTCGTCCTCCTCTTCAGAACCTACGCTTGTTCCTGAGGCAGAGCCTGAAGCTTCACCGTGGACACGACCGCCTGCGAGAGGTGTGTACCAGGTGGGGTGAGTCCATGGGCCGGTAGGGAGCCTACCCTGAGTGGCATACTCCCTGTAAACCGGATATTGGCAAAGACTATCGTTCAACTGTTTTTGGTTGAACTGTCTGCAAAGGCCTGCCATCATTTGTGGCAGAGATCTGTCATCAACATAAGGAGGAACATAAACATTAGGAGCAGCAGTAAAATCAGATGGGTACCCCGTCCCAGATGTGGTATGGTGGCCAGCGGGAGCAGGGACCCTATGACCTCTAAAGGTGCCTCCTCTAAGGGGGAGGCGGTAAGACGGGAGTAGCGGTCTGGGCTCCCCTACAACAGTAAAAAGGGGTAGCATAGGGGGAGCCATGGTGATGGGGATGCGATCACTGAGGTAGGTGTCTACCTTCCAATAATCTCTCACGTCTATCCAATGCACGGACCTGACATAATCCATGTCCATGAACCGGGAGGGAGTGTCAATCGCATCCTCAAAGCGAGGGAACTGGGGGAAAAGGGAGCGGGCTAATCGAGTGACTAGCCCACCGCAGACAATGGTAGTCAAGGAAGTTCCCTCGCCCACCGACACGAAGTAAGAGGCGACCAAAAATGCAGTGTTATAAAACTGCTGACCCGTACGTCTGATGTTAAGATAACCAGACAAAATGGAGAGCTCAATGTTGTTAACATTTTGAGACTCTTTTCGGCCGAAAACAGTGTTGGCCAACAGACGCAAATAATAACGGGGGGGCGGGAAGGTGGACGGTACTGTTTTTCTTCTTCACATCGCTGGAATCAGAAATACAGGACCACATATCAGTATACGACCCCGTGGGGTCGTCAGTAAGACCCGTAGAAGATAAAACTAGATACTGAGCAAATTGGTTTAAAGTCAAAGAAAAAGTTTCATTGAACAAACGAAAAGAAATGCAAATGTTATCATAGCCGGGATGAAATGCTCTAAAATCAAAAGTAAAGGAAGAAAAGAACTCAAAAGTGAGAAGGGAATAGGTGAACTCATCCATAGTGACAAGTCCTGTGAATCCCGTCCCATTGAGCAAGGACACCACCTCATCATGACATCCCAAGGCTTGCAAGGCTGGGACACATAGGAACCGGGTGGCCACTACCAAGCAATAAGCGGTGAGATGGAGGAATCGGGCTTTCTGGGCCGGAGTACTGAAAATGATTTGCGGATAGTTGGGTAGACTATCCGTGTCTTGCACCGCCAACCCTCTCGACCTAGGAACACGGCCTCTGGAGGTGCTTGCACCGGAAGTGCGGGCGCGCTTTCCACCTTGATCACGGCTAGACATTGTAAATCTGAAAAGTTCAATAAAAATATAAGTCTTGTGTGAATATGAAAACATTTCTTTAACAAATTAGGAACAAAAGTTGCAGAAACAGAAACTTTTATAACAGCACTGGTCGGCCGACTTCACAGATAAGTCGGTCGACCAAATTCGCGAGAAAACATATAATTTCTGCAGCACAACTGGTCGGTCGACCGTAAACCTAGGTCGGTCGACCTATTATCGAAAGAAAATCAGAAACTGCAAGACTATAAACTCAGGAAAAACACTGTTCTGGTCGGCCGACCTCAGTTTCGGGTCGGTCGACCGACTATCAAAAGAAAAATGCAGATCTGTAAATTACGAAACCCAGAAAATTCAAATTCAGGTCGGCCGACCGCCGTTTCTGGTCGGTCGACCGTGAACAGTGTCAGAGTCGGTTTTCGTGACTGAAATCGCGCGAAAAAGGGCATTGATATTTAAAGGAAGAATTAAACTAACCCTAACAGCACGAAATCACACACAAATTACAGATCTAAGCATATAAAATCAAAAGGAAGAAGAAAACTAAGAGAAAAACACACAAACAAGCATGGAAACGAAATTAAGAGCAAAATTAAACTTAAAAAGATAAATTAGTACTACCTAAAACGGAATTAAGATGATAAAAAACGAAAAAGAGAGAAAGAAAACTAAGAAAAACATACCTTGAAGAAGGAAATTGAAAGAAAGCAAGTAAATGGTGAAGGATGAAGATGGTGGGTGTTTTTTTAGGGTTTTAAGAGAGAAAGGGGATGCAGGGAAAGTGAGCAAATGAAGGCAATTATTGTGTTTTCAAAACACAAAGCACCTGTGACTTTGACTCTAAAAAAAACCGAAAAAAAAAACAACGCGCGGTCGGTCGACCACAATACTCGGTCGGTCGACCTCCGTCCTTTTACCTGCTCTGCAAATTTTTACTTAATCTGTCAGAAAAATAATTAAAGTTGCCAGGTGGTCGGTCGACCTAGTATTTCGGTCGGTCGACCGCTTGTACTGACGAATTCCTTTTATTTTACTTGTTCTGCAGAGATTTCAGATTTCATCAAGGATAAAACGAAAATAAAAGAAATGTAAACTTAAACTAAAGCACGGGTTGCCTCCCGTGTAGCGCTGGTTTAAGAGGTCCCGCACGACCTTTTTACCTATTAAGAAGCATCCTAAAAAGGGTCAAAGTAAGAGACTTCGACCTTTCCGACAAATTCATTTTCTCCTCGGAAGTGCTTCACATATTGGCCATTGACTTTGAACCTCTCACCAGATGAGATTTCTAATTCGATTGACCCGAATTTTGAGACAGCTGTGATGGTGTAGGGTCCGCTCCACCTGGATTTCAGCTTACCAGGAAAAAGACGAATACGAGCATTAAGAAGCAACACCCTATCACCTACCTGAAAATCACGTCTAATGATTCTCTTGTCATGCCAGCGCTTTGTTTTCTCCTTGTAAATCCTGGCATTGTCATAGGCTAACAACCTGAATTCTTCTAACTCATTGAGCTGCAACAAACGTTTCTCACGGGAAAGATTAGGGTCTAAATTAAGATTACATATACCCCACCAAGACTTACGTTCTAACTCTACTGGTAAATGACAAGTCTTACCATAAATCAATCAGAATGGTGACATTCCTATTGGGGTTTTGAACGCGGTTCTATAGGCCCATAAAACATCATCAAGTTTTAGGCTTCAATCTTTCCTAGACTTAGAAACTACCTTGGCTAGGGTCTCCTTGAGTTCTCTATTAGAGATCTCAATTTGACCACTAGTCTGAGGGTGATAAGCTAAACCCCTACGGTGTTGGACACCGAATTTATTTAACAAGTTACCTAAGCGTTTCTCCTTAAAATGCATACCTCCGTCACTTATGACAACCCTAGGGACACCAAAACGAGGAAATATGATTTTTTTAAACATCTTTATAACAGCCTTTGCATCACAATGGGGAGTAGCAATAGCTTCTACCCACTTAGACACATAATCAACAGCCACAAGAATATACCTGTTACCTTGACTACTAGGAAAAGGTCCTTGATAATCAATGCCCCAGACATCAAAAATCTCTACCTCCAAAATACCAACCTGTGGGATCTCATGTCTTTTTGAGACATTCCCAGGTCTTTGACAAGCATCACAGTTACCTACAAATTCCTACAGTCAGCATGCAAAGTAGGCCAATAAAAACCAGACTGCAATACCTTGGCTACGGTCCTAGATGGACCGTGGTGACCACCATATGCAGAAGAGTGACATGCTTCCAGAATGTCCTTCACCTCCCATTGGGGGACGCATCTCCGGATAAGTCCATCTCCGCATTCTTTGAAAACATAAGGGTCATCCCAAAAATATTGTTTTGCATCAAACATAAATCTCTTCTTTTGTTGCCATGACAACTCAGGAGGGATTTTACCTGTAACAGCAAAATTAGCATAATCAGCATACCAAAGAGGGGGATAAGAACCTGAACTATTAATGATAAATAAACTCTCATCAGGAAATGAATCATCAATAGGTAAACAATCTTCCTCATCAGTCAACTGCAGGCGAGATAGGTGGTCAGCTACCACGTTTTCCGCGCCTTTCTTGTCCCTAATCTCAATGTCAAACTCTTGGAGAAGGAGTATCCACCTTAAAAGCCTTGGCTTTGAGTCCTTCTTCTGAAAAAGGCCTTTTAAAGCTGCATGGTCAGTGTAAACAATTACCTTATTACCTACTAAATAGGACCTGAATTTTTCTAAGGCAAATATGACAGCTAGCATCTCCTTCTCAGTGGTGAAATAGTTGACTTGAGTCTCATCTAGGGTGCGGCTCGCATAGTATATAGCATTAAGAGCCTTGTTCTTCCTTTGACCTAGCATAGCACCTACAGCGTAGTCACTAGCATCGCACATGATCTCAAAGGGGAGATCCCAATCTGGTGGCTGGATGATTGGTGCTGAGATCAAAGCTTCCTTCAACCTGTTAAAAGCTGAAAGGCACTCATCAGAAAAATCAAAGATGGCATCTTTAAGAAGCAATTGTGTAAGTGAATTAGCAATTTTAGAGAAGTCCTTAATGAAACGCCTGTAGAAACCTACGTGTCCTAAGAAACTTCTCACCCCCTTAACATTAATAGGAGGGGTAATTGCTCAATCACCTGCACCTTTGCTTTATCTACATGTATACCTTTGTCAGAAATTAGATGCCCTAACACTACCCCTTCAGTAACCATAAAATGACACTTTTCCCAGTTTAGGACAAGGTTTACATCAATACATCGCTGCAGAACTTTATCAAGATTAGCTAAGCATTGATCAAAAGCATTACCGTAAACAGAGAAATCATCCATAAATACCTCCATAATGTTTTCTATAAAGTCAGAAAAGATATCCATCATACACCTTTGAAAGGTAGCAGGAGCATTGCATAACCCAAAAGGCATCCTGCGATAAGCAAAAACACCCTGTGGCACTAGTACAAAAATCCCCTATTGCGTCAAGGGATTTACGTCGGTTCTAATAGAACTGAAGCAAATAGTACTTATTATGGGCGGGAATCAAATTTTACAATATAGAGAAGGTTTTTGCGTCGGTTCTTAAAAGGAACTGATGCATTTGGGTGAGTACAGTTGCGTCGGTTGTTATCATAACCGATGCATTTGACTAATAATTCTTTTTTGCATCAGTTCTTTATCAGAACCGACGTATTTACTTTTGAGAATTTGCTTCAGTTTCAAATTAAAACTGACGTATTTAATATAAATTAAAAAAAAAATAAACTACGAAATTAAACTTAGGAATTCTAATATTCAGGTACTGTGTTCTTCCATAATCAAATAAACTGACGAATGAAACCTTGCTCTTACTCCTTCAATTATCTTCATCAACTTCGTCAAATAATCAGTTCGCTCAGTTCGATTATCTTCATCAACTTCGTCACTTCGTGCTTCTTCAACTTCAATTTCAACTTCACATACCTTCTTCAATTCATCAGTTGCAAGCTTTTTTGCCGATTAAGGTAAGTTTTATTCGCTTATTTGACACGAATTGAGACCATTTTCTGTGATTTTTGGCTTTAATTTCTCGTTTTAGTGACTAAATTGTTGTTGTTAATGGTTCCCTTTGACACGAATTCATGCCATTGATACACGAATTCATGCCATTGTTAATGGTTCCCTTTGTTTTGGTTTCTGAATAAGGGAATAAATAGTTGTATTGGGCTGTTGATTGTGGGGAATTTTGGAGCAAAGTGCAAGTTGTATCTAATTATCCAACTAATCGATAATTAGATAAGTTATTGGAGTGGTTAGTTGCATTCTGTAAAGGAAAGTGGTGTATTCGAGTGTCCTCTGAATGTGAATTTGAAGCATCACTTGTTTGGACACGTCTAACTATGTGTTTCCGCCACAGGTGGACCTGAAAAGTCTTTTCGAGAGTAACCTATAGCCTTCAAATACGTTACTTAGACTATCTAGGGCGACTGTTTAAACCAGTTACGATGTCTGCACCAATCAACTACGACTACTTTTGTGGCACATATGTGTCGGGGTTAACTGCCTAGCGTTGTCTGGATCAACGAGTCCTCCACCCCGGTAAATTGTGTGGATATTGGTTTACACCACTATTGTTTCATATTGGACCTTGTATTATAATTCAATCCCAGTAGGTGCCATGAGTATGCTTACCTGCAGTTTTTCAATTCTCCTGATCATGTATTAAGGCTGTCTATATGACCTTCTCAACACCCTTTGTTTCCCCTAGCCTTCTGATTTTAACTGTTACATGATTTTCCAGCTTTATGTGTTATATAAGCTCTGATGTTTGTGCACAACACATGACCCGAGGAAGTTACCACTTACCAGTATTGTTAGGAGTAATACCAAACCAGTGCTCTCAGAATCTATGTGGAGAGTAGCCTTCAAATTCAGTATTCTCCTTCTGTTCCGAATGACTGCAACATTTTCAATTAGGGGTCCGGTAACTAACTACTAACAATCACCCTAGGGCCACCTTGAATCATACCAAGCTGATCCGTTTCATCCCATAATTGGCCATGGTTGTGACAGTACCGGGAATGTGTCTTAAATTCGTAACTAAAAAAAGAGGGGAAGCTAGGGACGAGGCTCTTCTTAACTTAGCAAGTGGCTCACCAGCATACCCCTTCCTACCTATTGCCTTTGCTTTCCATTATTTGTACTTGTTGAAAATCCAAGTTCCAAGCAGCCTGCTTGCCTATCTATTACTATGAAATTAATATGAGGCACCTAAGTACAAGCAAGCCCAAGACATTTTTAATACAAGCTTTATAACTACTATTATTATACCACGCTTCACTTTGCTGTAAGCGGTTGTTGACTTGGGTAACCTAAAATTCTTTATTACCACCGTTTGGTAGTATTAATAATGTTATTGTTGGCGATAAACGAGTCTAATAAAAGCTATTATTCTATTTTGTGACTCAGCATTCAATCTCTCTTTTATTTCTCATTAGTCTAATAACAGCTATTATTCTATTTTTAGCGGTGTATGGTGATGGCTATGGATAGGAGTTGGATGTATGGAAAGCGAGATTTCCATTTTATAGAACGGGTTAATGATTTTATCACGCATGCTATTGCACATCAAAAATTACATGGGGATGAGAAGCTACTCATTTGTCCGTGTAGCGTATGTAAGAACCGGGTAAAGGTAAACTCTGTAACTATGCGGGAACATTTGCTAGTGAAGGGGTTTAGACCTGATTATCATGTATGGATATGGCATGGAGAGAAAGACAATGACATGGAAGGCACCTCAAATGCTGTAAATGAGGAGAATAAGTTTGACAATGTGGATGAATTTGAGATTCATGGTTTTGATTTTAACAACATTGGCAATGATAACGATGATAGTCATGATAAGGAAAACAACGTAGAGGGTGAGAATATTGATAGAATGATGGATGATTTAGAAAAAGATTTCATAGAATGTCCAGAAATGTTCCAGGAGCTAGTTGATGATTCTAAGAAACCATTATATCCGGGTTGCTCCAAATTCACCCGTTTATCAGCTGTGTTGAAGTTGTATACCTTAAAAGCGGGGAATGGATGGAGTGATAAGAGTTTCACCGCTTTAGTGCAACTTTTATCGGAAATTTTGCCAGAAGATAATGAGCTTCCATCTAATACTTATCGATGTAAGAAAGTATTGTGTCCACTAGCTACGAGTTACCAAAAAATCCATGCCTGCCCAAATGACTGCATTTTGTTCTGGAAAGAATATAGTGACTTAGATAAGTGTCCACGATGTAAAGCAGCGAGGTACAAAGTCAACCATGCTAGCGATAAGAAGAAAGGGAGCCCAGTTAAGGTCTTATGGTATTTGCCAATTATACCGAGGTTAATGAGGCTTTTTGCAAATCCAAAGGATGCAAACTATTTGGTGTGGCATCACGAAGAGAGAAATAAAGATGGTAAACTACGACATCTGGCAGATGCACCCCAATGGAGAACAATTGATAGAACCTTTCCTGAATTTGGTGGAGAGCCTAGGAATTTAAGACTAGGGCTTTGTACTGATGGAATTAATCCTTTTGGGACTCTTAGTACCCAACATAGCAGTTGGCCAGTAATGCTAATAATTTACAATCTGCCTCCTTGGCTTACAACAAAGAGTAAATATATTTTACTTACGCTCCTAATATCGGGTCCTAAACAACCTGGCAATGACATAGACGTATATTTGGCGCCACTAATAGAAGACTTGAAATTGTTATGGAATGTTGGTGTGAGGGTGTTTGATGCAGCTACCGGCTCACACTTTCAAATGCGTGCTATGCTATATTGTACAATTAATGATTTCCCAGCTTATGGAAACCTTTCTGGTTATAGGCTGAAGACTGCCAAGGGGTGCCCCGTTTGTTGTGATGACACTGAATCTGAATGGCTGGAGAATTGTGGGAAATATGTATACACGGGAAGTCGTCGATTTCTTCCCGAAAATCATCCATATCGTAAGAGAAAGAAGGCATTCTATGGAAGAACTGAGCACCGACCACCTCCTTTATTTTTGAGCGGAGAAGAGTATCACAAACGAGTTATGAATATCAGCACAAAATTTGGAAAACCGTACAAACCTCCACCAGATGGGGTGTACCACACAAAGAGGTCCATCTTTTGGGACCTACCATATTGGGAGCACTTATCGGTTAGGCATTGTATTGATGTCATGCACGTAGAGAAGAATGTGTTTGATAGTATCATTGGCACTTTGCTGAACATGCCTAATAAGACCAAGGATGGGGTCAAAGCTAGATATGACATGGTTGCTAGGGGGCGTGTCGAGGTAGAACCAGTTGAAAGGGGGAACCGTACTTACCTACCCCCGACTTCCACAACTTTATCGAAGGAGGAGAAGGTGGCATTGTGCGAGTCTTTAAAGGGTATGAAGGTACCGCATGGATATTCCTCCAACATAAGTCGTCTTGTGTCATTAAAAGATCTGAAGTTAGTGGGACTAAAATCTCATGATTGTCATGTTCTGTTGACACAACTTCTCCCTGTGGCTATTCGGTCCGTTTTACCTAAACATGTTAGACAAGTGATCACTAAGCTTTGCATATTCTTTAGTGCAATTAATGCTAAAGACATTGATCCGGAGTCTTTAGATAAGCTACAAGCTGATATCATTGTGACACTTTGCGAACTTGAAATGTACTTTCCCATCAGTTTTTTCGACATTATGGTTCACTTAATCATCCATTTGGTTAGAGAAATTAAACTGTGTGGCCCGGTGTTCCTCAGAAACATGTGGGCTATGGAGCGAGAGATGGGGACGTATAAGAGGCGAGTGAAGAATCGGTATCGACCCGAGGCTAGTATTGTTGAAGCGACTGTTGCTTGTGAGACACTTGGGTTCTGCCAAGATTACTTGACCACTGTGCAATATATCGGACTCCCTACCTCTAGGCATGAGGGACGGCTACAAGGGAAGGGTACTTTGGGGAAAACGTTTATCACAGTTGACCGTGATTGTTTTGATAAGGCACATATGTATGTTTTGCAACACATGACTGAAGTTCATCCATATTTAGTTGATCATATTGCCTTCATCAAAAGTCAAAATCCAAATAAACGTGAAGGTTGGGTGGTAAGTGAACACAATCGGACATTTGTACACTGGTTTAAAGAGAAGGTGATGAGAGAGTTGTCAAACACAACACATAACCTAAGTGAGAACTTAAGATGGTTAGCATATGGTCCTAAGCTCACCATCATATCTTATGAGGGGTATGATATTAATGGGTTTTGCTTTTACACAAGTCGTCAGGATGCGAGAAGTACGATGCAAAATAGCGGTGTTACAGTTGTGGCATCGTCAGTTGAATATGTAGGAAAGGGTAAACAACCTGTAGATATAAGAAAGCCTTACTATGGGGTAATTGAAGACATATGGGAGCTTGATTATCATGACTTTTCAGTACCCTTATTTCGATGTAAGTGGGTCGATTGTGACAAGGGAGTTAATGTTGATGATATGGGTTTCACCTTAGTAGATTTCAATTTTGTAGGTCACAAAAACGACCTCTATATTCTAGCATCTCAAGCAAAACAAATTTTCTATGTTGAGGATCCCTTAGACAAGAAACGGGCAGTTGTCCGTAATGGTAAAAGACGCATTCTTGGTGTAGATGGTGTTGTTGATGAAGAAGAGTATGATGAAGTTGATGAACTTTCTCCATTTTCGACCATTTGCCAAAATGTGCAAGTACTACGGGACGAAGTCTATATGCGAAATGACCACAATGAGGGGATTATGGTTTGATTAATTCAAATAATAGATTACATCCTTGGCTGATTTTTGAACTAGTTTGTAGACGATTATGTCATTCATTGGAAACTTTTACCTCTCAATAGACACTTTATTTTAATCCTTGGCTGATCTTTGTTTATTTTGCTTTTCTTATTTTGTTTTGATGAAATGCGAGTTGATGTTATATTATGACAATACTTGTTTGTTTTATTAACTTATGAATTAAAGTGTTATACTGCATGAAACATAGTTAATTGACCTAGTATATCTCTGTCTGTAAACTCGCAACATCGACTTGTTCTCAAGAAAACTGACACGATGCGGTTGTTAACGTTGCTGCTACTTTCTGCATTTTCTGTCGCTCTTACTTCTGGTCGTTTTCTGCTATCGTTAGTGTTAATAGCTGCCAGTGCTTCCATGTTTTGTACTCGTTAATCTGTAGGATGAAAGGCTTGAAGTATTAAGATGATAGAATGATGATAATGAGATGGAGACACTAAAGAACAAGTATGAATATGATATGATAAGTACTGTTTCTGCACTGCACTTCCATTCTGTAGGATGAAAGGCTCGTTAATCTGCACTGCACTTCCATTCTGTTCCCGCACTCCTGTTCCTGTACATTTATTCCCGCGCCTGCAATTCTGTTTCTGCCCGAGTGTCTGTTTACTGCTGTTGTACTATATGTCGTGTCTTACTACTGTTTCTGCCCGCGCCTGCAATTCTGTTTCTGCCCGCGCCTGCTGTTGTACTGCATTAGCTACTCCTACTACTGCTATGTTCTTACTACTGCCCAGACCCAGAATCACATGTATAACCTCAATCACTGTAAAAATAAGTGGCCCCTCTTTGTGAAATAGCTATTAACAGATATAGTTGCCATGCCTCAAAATTTCTGCACTGGACAAGTATGAATACTTCATCACTCAAGGCTTTAACTTCTTTTTGCACTGAACAAGTATGAATATGATATGATAGTGGTGGTTGACAAAGAGCACAACTTCTCTCAAAATAACTATTAACAGATATAGTTGCCATACTTTGTGAAATAGTAACAGAGTAAACATCATCATACCATCTAGTTCCATATTCTATTTGTTTGTTACTCATCTATTTGTTTGTTACTGTTACAGAATGGGTAAAGGAGATAAGGATGGAGATAAAGGAGATAAAGATTCGCAACCAAAAAAGAAGACAAGGGGTCCGGCAACGGGTAAAACATTTGAAGAGATTCTTAGTAGTACTGAGACTGTAGCAAACCAAGCAAAAAGTGATAAAAAGGAGGTATTACATATTGAGTTTAATAAGCGTGGTCAGGCTTACGGACGGTGGTTGCCAACATTTCGTTCTGATATGGGAAAGTTGGCGCAAAATATTAGGATCACTAAAAGTTGGGATCAAGTAACAGATGGCGAGAAAAGTACAATGTGGTGTTGTGCAAAGGTAGGAAATTACTAGTATTATGATAATTTGATTTAAAATATTAATATTAGATGTTTTCTTATATATATACTTTTTTCCCCAGAAAACATGGAATCTCGAGAAGGACAAAGAAAAGTTAATTTTAAGGATTCTGCGTAATAGATTTAGGGATTGGAAGACGAAGATGACAAATACCTACATTTTTCCTAAAGAGAAGTCTGATGACGGAGAAGAAAAGTCTGACGACGAAGAAGAAAAGCCTGATGATGGAGAAATCACTATTAAAAGTCCAGTTGAAAAATACAAACAACTCACGCAAGAGGATTGGGACGAATTTGTTAAGCAGCGCACGAGTCCTGCACACCTGGTTAGTGTGACGTTTATTGTTTATTGATTGATTAATAAGTATAGGCATTTTTATTTTTATGCTTCATTGATAGATTTGATTAGTGACGTATTTTGAGAGTTTCTATTATAGGAGAAGAGGAAAAAGGCTCAAAATGCACAGAAGCATAATGTACATCCACATTTTTTGGGTAGAGCCGGGTATTTAGACAAGCAAGATAAATGGTATGTAGAAGAACTTGAGAAAGAGACAAAGCATGTACCTAATCAAGAACCCTCTCTTACCCAGCAATCGGTAGTGGAACGTCTTAGTGATCGAGGCTATGTTTGGATCAAAGCACATACCCCGCCAAGTAGTTCTGGTGCTGAACCTCCACCAAAGTTGCAAAAAGTTATTGATGAATATGTAAGTTCATTCTAAACAAATACAAAGTAATTAATATGTTTTATTATCAATTTAGTAATTTATTATTATTGCATTGTATCATTTTTCCTTTATAACAGGAGACTTGGAAGCAAAAGGAGGAAAATGGGGAGTTTGTTCCTTCCAGATTTGAGGATGCGTTGGTGAAAGCATTAGGGAAACCAGAGCACAATGGTAGGACGAGAGGAATTGGTGGCTCTGTTGGTCTCCAAACTTATTTTGGAAAACCACGGAGTCGAGATAATCATGGAAAGCGGTATACGGATGAAGAAATCAAGTTGCTTATTGAGAAGGCAAAGAATGAAGCTCTGGAGAAAATGAGTTCAGTGGTTGAACAGAAGGTAGCTGAAGCTATGAGAAATCGTGGTAAAGTGTTATCTGAGGCCAGTTTTGAGAATTTGTCAAAGAACCACTCTCCTGATCAACATGGTCAAAGTAGTTGTCATTCAGCCCATCAAAGTGACCGATTCATCGAATTAAAGGTAATAAGTTCCGACATTTTTGCACCAAATTTCACAATTTAACAATTTAACTAACTTTTAACCGTATTATGCCAATGTCTTAGGAGAGAATTCCTTGTCGACTTGCAATCATTGAAGACGGAGAAGTGACTGTTGTTGCTCACGGGATGGTTTCACCATGGGTTGAAGGCTTAAATGTACACAACACACCATTGATCATGCAGAACGCCCATGTGTCCATCGATAAAGTTATTAAAGCTGGTGCACAACTACCATGTCCATGGAATGGATTTAGTAGGGTTGGAGAAGCGGAAGGGAGTTTTGCACAATGGCCTAAGACCTTGATTTTGTTAGGTGAAGACGAGGTAATAAGTGATTGTTAATTCTCGATTAGTAATAAAGTATGTTAATCATAAGTCAGTTATGTAGGTTTAATCTTTAGTTGCCACTGATTTTGTTCAAATATTATTATTTTTATTAGGTCAACAAAGAAGAAAAGGCTCGAAAGAGAAAAGCCATGTCGAAAGATACTAAAGAATCCGGCAATAATATGGTTCAAAAGAAGGTAGTTAATAAGTTCAATTATATTTATTTATAGATTCCGATGCTAAGGTTAAATTAGTTGCAATGTTGCATATTGGTAGTTTTATCTACTCTTATTATGTTATGATAGATAACAAAACTTGAAAAGGACAAGGGAAAAGTAGGGACAATTCAAGATGTTGACAAAGTAGTGGCCCCTCTTACTGATGAAGACGATGTAAGTGATTGTTAATTCTCGCTCCTTTTTTTAACTCTTGCTTTTTCTACTGTAAACTTCAACCTAGCTAACTCTTACTATTTTTATTAGGCTAATAAAGAGGAAAAGACTCAAAAGAGAAAACCCAAGTCGAAAGATAGTAACGAATCCGGCAATAAGGTTCAAAACAAGGTAGTTAAGTTCAATTATTTTTATTTATATGTAGGTTCCGATGTTAAGGTTAAATCAATTGCAATGTTGCATATTGGTAGTTTTATCTATTGTTATTATGTTATGATAGATAGCAGAACTTGAAAAGGACAAGGGGAAAGTAGGAACATTTGAAGAAGATGACAACGAAGTGGCCCCTCTTAGTGATGAAGAAGTTAAAGCCTTGAGTCATCACTGCAGGATCTTAGAAGAGAAGTTGTGCTCTTTGTCAACCACCACTACATGCCTCAAAATTGTCATTAATGCCTCAGTATTTAATTACACAGAGAATAATGATGTTGAATGCCATTTGACCATCGTTGAAATTAGGCAGATGTTCCGATATTTATGGCTAAATGTTGTTATGCTTCAAGCTTGGGAAAGGTATGTATAGTATGAACCTATTTCATTTATTGGTGTTTTGTTCAGTAGTGATAGTTTGGTTACTAATTTGCTTACGGTTTTATGATGGAAATTGTATATATAGTTTCTTGTATCAATGTGCAACTACAATCGGAAACACTACATTAGTTGCATACTTGTGCCCCGTGAAACTCGTGGAGTATATGTATTCTCCAAAACAATGTGAAGCGTATGTGGCTCATGCTATGAAAATTCAAGAAGATAAGAAGTATATCATGGGAGCATTTTTTGAAGGGTAAGTATTCAACTTTCAGCAGTTGTTGGATTCTGTATGATTATGTGTTGATGACTTAAAAGATCGAGTCTTTTTTCACTTGTTTCATTTGTTATTTATTTGTTTTGAATACAGCAATCATTGGATGTTGGTTGTGATTTGCGTGGCATTGAACACAATGTATATTTTGGACTCACGAAGACGGGATCCAAAGAAGATGGGCATAAAAAAGGTTCTTGAAGGTGCTTGGCTACTATATTGTGCGTATGGAGGAAGACGCAACTATAATAGTAAAAGTACTAAACTATATATAAAACACATCAAGGTACCTCTAAAGCTTACTTGAACTATTTAGAACGTTCATTAGATTTTTTTCTCTCCTTTATGTAAATTCTGTTCTTTGCCACCTTTCCAATTCTTGAGTTCTTATAATGTAAATTATAGCTAATTAGTTGTTATATGTATTAACTAGTACTTATTATATTGTTTTTTTAATTTTAGTGTCCGCAACAACCAGGGGATTATGAGTGTGGTTATTATGTCATGAAATGGATGTACGACATAACCTTCTATCATTGTAAATCTGCGGAGGTAGACTTTGAAGAGGTAATTCAATCTTGCCTTAGCTTTTCATTGTCAATTATATATCAGTTTTTCATTACATTTATTATATATTACTATAATATTTATTTTGAAAATGCAGAAAATTGCTACTACATCGGTGTCAACGGTCGATCTCAATGTGGTTAGAGAAGTTTGGGCTAACAAATGTTTAGATAATCTACAATATTCAAAATAGAGTAATTTGGTATCACTATGACTTCTGTTGGATTTTAATTAGCTTAGATTGTATATGATTAGAACGTTGTGGAAACGTTTGTTGTTATGTTGGATTGGATTTTGGAATGAATGTTGTTGGTTCAATTCGAAGGAAATGTAATGTCTTTTGGTTGGATATTTTAATGCAGGTGGTTTTAAATTTCTGGTGTTATGGATATCAACTTTATAGGAAGGTGCTGCCGAAATTTCGGTAGCGGATTTTTTTTTAAAAACATAAAAATAAAATACATCAGTTCTTATAAGAAATGACGCAAATGGTAATTAGTTATTGCATCGGTTTTGAAAAGAAATGATGCAAAAAAATAGAGCAAAAGAGTCAGTTCCTATCATAACTGACGCATATATTAGTAAACTTGGCGCTAAAACAACATATCAAATGCATCAGTTTTAACAAAACTGACGCAACAGGTAGAGGAAAAAACGTCAGTTTCTCATATAACCGATGCATATACTAATCAATTTTGCGCGAAATTAAGGAACTAATTGCATCAGTTGTATACTAAGAACCGACGCAAATGTCTGTTTTTTGCGTCAGTTTTAGAACCGACGTTTCAATAAA
Organism: Silene conica; assembly: GCA_029255685.2. Classification (NCBI taxonomy): domain Eukaryota; kingdom Viridiplantae; phylum Streptophyta; class Magnoliopsida; order Caryophyllales; family Caryophyllaceae; genus Silene; species Silene conica. The sequence continues at coordinate 55,912,366 of CM055316.2, read as the reverse complement.
CGTCACCTCCAAAAACGTCAACCAAGAACCGACGCAATAAGTCTTATAGAACCGATGCAATAGGGTGTTTTTGTACTAGTGTGGACATGTAAAAGTAGTCTTACTCTGATCATCAGGATGGATGGGAATCTGGAAAAACCCTGAATAACCATCTAGAAAACAGAAGAATTTATTAGAAGCCAGTCTTTCAGTCATTTGGTCAACAAAAGGAAGGGGGAAATGGTCTTTCTTGGTGGCGGCATTTAACTGCCTATAATCAATGCACATCCGCCACCCAGTTACAACTCTAGTTGGTATTAACTCATTTTTATCATTCCTAACTACTGTGGTTCCTCCTTTCTTAGGAACCACCTGAACTGGGCTAACCCACCTGGAGTTGCCAACTGAATAGATAATACCTGCATCAAGAAGTTTCATTACCTCAGCCATAACCACATCCTGCATCTTAGGATTCAATTTACGCTGTCCCTGTCTATAAGGCTTATACCCTTCTTCTAATTCTATTCTATGCATGCAAACATCAGGGCTTATGCCCTTAATATCATCCAAAGAATAACCTAGAGCTTTCCTATTCTTTTTGAGAACAGTCATTAAGGCCGAAAGTTGGTCAGGACTAAGTTTAGAACTAACAATCGCGGGGTACTGTTCAGTATCATCTAAGAAAACATACTTAAGATTAGGAGGAAGTGGCTTACGCTCTGGTACCTTTACCTCAACTGCCTGAACAGAATCAGTACTAATAGAATAGCACATGTTTACCAGACTTGCATTAGCTAGGCTTATGAGCTTCTCATTCTCTTCTCAGTGAGCTCATACTCCTCTTCCTCTTTTTCTATCACATCCAGCTCTTCAGCATCTCCAGCCGGATTACCTGCACACTTATCCAAAACTGTCAGATCATCTAAGGGATCCTTGGTCAAGGATTCCCTCCAATTAAGGATAACATTCCTGTCTATAAGATCGATGGAGCAACAAGTATCATCAGTAGGAATAGTTGCCTTATGGGCAAGACTAAACTCGATAGTGTCATCCCCGATTTCCAAAGTAATGGTCCCGCGTTTGACATCTATTACAGCCCCAGCTGTGTGTAAAAATGGTCTACCTAAAATAATAGGTATTTGACTATCCTCAGCAATGTCTAAAACAACGAAATCCACAGGAATAAAGAACTTTCCCACTCTTACTGGGACATCCTCCAAGACCCCTAATGGTCTTTGGGTTGATCTATCAGCCATCTGTAGGGTAATATTGGTGACTTTAAGTCTACCTAAACCAAGTCTTTCACATACAGAATAAGGTATAACACTGACGCTAGCCCCTAGATCACAAAGGGCTTTCCCTATAACATGATTACCTATGGTACAAGGGATGTAAAAACTACCTGGGTCTTTTAACTTGGGTGCTATATTATCTTGTGAAAGAACATAACATTCTTCCACAAAAGCAACAGCACCGTCGTCCTGAAAATTCCTCTTACGACTCAAAATATCTTTCATGAATTTAGCATAAGAAGGTACCTGGGTAATTAAATCAGTGAAAGGGATGGTTACCTCAAGATTCTTCACCATCTCCAAGAACTTACCAAATTTCCGACCCTCTTTTGAATTTTTCAGTCTTTCGGGCTAAGGAACGGTGACATTAGCCATAGGATCAGCAACCTTTGTCTTTTTCAGCTGTAAAATTTCAGTGAGGCCCTGAATGAAGGAGGAATCCAGCGATTCCGGAGTCAAAACAGCACTCTGCTCACGAACGTCGGTCGGCCGACCAACAGCAGCGGTCGGTCGACCAGAATCTACAACATCCGAAATTTTCTTTTCTCCAGAATTTGATCTCACGTCAGGGACTGAGGTCGGTCGACCTACTATAGCGGTCGGTCGACCTCCTGATCTGTTAACGGGATCAGATTCTTTGTTTTGAACTTCGGCAGAATCTTCCTTTTGGGTTGATCCTTCACAAACACGGCCACTCCTAAGATTTATGGCGTTTAACGTCTCCATGGGTCCCTCACAACTAGTTGGAGAGCTAGTTATTTGGTTGGCTATGTTTATCAAGTGTTCTTCAAAAACCTTTGAGGAGGCCATTTGAGCCTTACTCATCTCTATAACCTGCCTTGTTAAAACACCAACTAGAGCTCTCAAGTTCTCAATCTCACCCGTGCTGTCAACCGTAGTAACTAGGTTCGCACTTTCAAGCTTCAGCTGGGTTGCCTCAAGCTTTTCAAAACGGGCTTCAACTGTTGTCTCAAGAGCCATCACTCTATTCATTTCCACATTCAGCCTCCGTGAATTCCCACGTGAACTCTTAAAGGCAGCCCTATGCACCGCCATGTCTTCAATGGTTTCCCAACCCTTCATATGGTCGGTGTTATTCTGGAATCTTCCATTGGCGGCCGCATCAAGAATCATCTTATAATCATCGTAAAGGGCGTTGTAAAATCGGTTACACAGGTCCCATTGTTGAAAGTTATGGTGAGGGATAGAACGGACCAAATTCTTGAACCGATCCCATGCTTCACAAAATCCTTCATCAGGTCCCTGTTGAAAGTTACGGATTTGGCTTCTCAAGTCTTCGGCTTTTGCAAGAGGGAAGTATTTCTTGTAAAAAGCCAATGCCAAGGAAGTCCAATCCGTAACCTTCTCAGCTGTCCTATCAAGGTAGCGGTACCAATCTCGCGCGGCATCTTTTAATGAGAACAGGAACATCATTGCCAGCACCTCGTCTCTAGTCACCCCGTCAGGTATGGGTATGGCACAACAATAATCCGTGAAGGTTTTAACATGCTTCATTGGATCTTCGTCGGGTAGACCAGAAAACTGACTCCGTTCCACCAAAAAGATGTTATTTGTGTGGAGCACAAAGGAGCCAGTGGTGGGGGTAGGCAAGGCGAATCCCTTCGGTAAATCTTGAGCCTTTGGCTGTAGGTGGTCATAAATAGAATCCATATCCAAACAAGAGAGTACTCAAGCCTTCCTCTCAAAAACCTGTCTTCTAAAAAAAACTAGAAGAAAAGGTAAGAAACGGTCTTAAGGAACCTAAGTTCCTTAAGACAAGAAAAATAAACAAAAAATTAACAAACAAAATTATACCGTCTCCCCGGCAACAGCGCCAAAATTTGACACCCGTCGTTGAGGGGTGTCAAAGATAAGATTTATAAAACCTCAGCTTAAACTAGATAGGAAAAGGCAAGGGTCGAACCACAAGGAGACAAGGTTAATTATGTTTGTGAATTTAAAGTCTATTGCAAGTAACCAAAAAAAGGGGGGTTGATTTAAGATTTGAACTAACAACTAAAAGAGCAAAATAAACAAGATAACTAAAACAAGGTAAAAAGGAGATTAGGAACTTTGGTTCCCCATGGTTAAAACAAGTCAATGAAAGGTAAAATAACCAAATAACACAATCCCAAGGAACAAAGAATAAACCTTTAGGTCAATATTCTATCCAATCCTTACGGTCTTAGGGTTCCTATAAAAGCACTAAACTTTCGTTCATAGAGCAATCCCAAAGTTGTTGTTAAACTAATCCTAATAATCTTTCAATCTTAAGGATTAGTTCACCAACAAGAATGGGGGATTGGTAATTCAATCATTAAACTATCAAAATCAAATCTTTACCATGGTTCCCCTAATTCCTAATCACAAGAATTAGCTATGCATACTTTTAATTATGAAACTAACAATAACAAGAACTAAGAACATCAAGGGAATCAACATAATTAAAGATGACAATAAAAAGGGAAACATGTATTGAGAAACAACAATAAGATGAACAACAAGATTAAATTAAAAGGGAAAGATTAATTGTAGCAAACTTACAACTTAATTGGAATTAAGAACAAAAGATGAAAACTTGAATAAAATCTCTTTCTAACTATGGAGTTCTTGAATAACATAAGGTGCTTTGAAAATAAATCTTACTTGCTAATGGAATTACTTCTCTAATAAAATTGCTTGACCTAATTGAAGAGTTTAGGTCTCCTTAAATAAGAATTATTACAAGATTAGGAAAGTAGAAACACGAAATAAAAGTCCCGGGTCAGCTTCTGGTCGGTCGACCTCTGATGCGGGTCGGTCGACCGCTTCTACGCTGCTGGGCTTTTCTGCGAACTGGGCTTACGTCGGCCGACTTCTCTGGTGGGTCGGTCGACCCCTTTTGGTCCGTTTCAGCTTTAATCTGGCCCAAAAGCGACACATGGATGTGCAACTCGGATCCTTATCCACATTAGTACTCAAAACAGCTTCCAAAAGGCAAATAAGCTTCAGTGTTGCTCACTTCCGCGCATTCCTACATATAAAACATAGAAATGCCAAAGAAAACCGTTTCGGGAGAAAAAGCAACTAAAAGTCACGAAAATGTAAGAAAATACGTGCCAAAAGAATAAATAAAATGCATAAAATAGGCACGTATGTATCAGTTACGTTAGATGATCCATGTCTATGGCACAAGAGATTTGGTCATATTAGCTCACCTATTCTAAGTAAGCTGAAAAGATGGGACTTGGTCGAAGGTCTTCCAAAGATCAAATTTGATCAAGAAAAGATGTGTGATACATGTGCACGATGTAAACACGTCAGATCATCCTTTAAGCCAAAAAGAGTAGTAAGCACAGAACAAGCTCTTGAACTAGTACACATGGATCTATGTGGCCCTATGAAGGTAAGAAGCAGAGGTGGTTCCAGGTACGTTTTCGTTCTAGTCGATGATTACTCTAGATTTGTTTGGCCAATCTTTCTCCATTCTAAAGACGAAACATTTGATGAATTTGTTAGTCTCATGAAACTTGTTCAAAACAAATATAAATGAAACATAGTAACAATCCGTACTGACCATGGAACTGAGTTCGACAATCATGCTTTTATTGAGTTCTGTAAAACCAATGGTGTTGGACATAACTTCTCGGCCCCTAGAACCCCACAACAAAATGGAGTCGTAGAACGAATGAACAGAACCCTAGAAGACATGGCTAGAACAATGCTTCTTTGTAGTGGCCTACCTAGAAACTTTTGGGCTGAGGCTATAAGTACAGCTTGCTATATTCATAACCGTGCTATGATTAGACCTATCCTTAAAAAGACACCTTATGAACTTCTTCGAGGTCGTAAACCAAACATATCTCACTTAAGATGTTTTGGTAGTAAATGCTTTGTTCACAACAATGGTAAAAACAGATTAAGCAAATTCGACCCTAGAAGTGATGAAGCAATCTTTATAGGATACTCAGATCATAGTAAAGCCTACAAAGTTTTTAACAAACGTACTTTATGCATAGAGGAAAGTATTCATGTTATCTTTGATGAGAATAATGTCTTCGATAAGCCATTATAGGATATAGAGGAAAACCTAGACGAACCTGATTTCAGGTTATCAAGGGAAGATCCTCCTAAAATGGAAATTGAAGAAGGAGAACCTCAAGGAACTCATGATGAACTCAACTTGGGAGAAAATGGTGCGAGAGATGAAACTACAGTTGATGATACTGTAGATAACTCTCAAACCAATGACTTGGAACCCAGACTTACAGCTAATGAAACTGTAACTTTGAATCAAAACCAAAGGGAAGAGGCCAGAGTTATACCTGACCCTACTATAAACCCAGGTTTGGATTCAGGGGGAACAAGTCAAGATCACGAGTCAAGTTCAGGTAATGCTAATAATCAATCAAGGAACTGGAGATACAAAGGCTCTCATCCTTTGGACAATGTCATAGGAAGCCTGACAGATGGAGTTCAGACTCGAAGGAGCTTAAATAACTTTTGCTCATTCTACTCCTTCCCCTCCACCATTGAACCTTCAAATATCAAGGAAGCTCTCGCAGAACCAGACTGGATAGTTGCCATGCAAGAAGAACTCCAGCAATTTGAAAGAAACAAAGTTTGGCATCTTGTTCCTCGACCTAAGGACAGAACTGTCATTGGAACTAGATGGGTATTCAGAAATAAACTGGATGACACTGCGAAATAAGGCCAGACTAGTGGTTCAAGGATATAACCAACAGGAAGGGATCGATTATGACGAAACCTTTGCTCGTGTTGCTCGTCTTGAGGCAATAAGACTACTCATTGCATTTGCAGCACACAAGGGAATGAAGCTTTTTCAGATGGACGTTAAGACTGCATTTCTTAATGGCTATCTCCAAGAGGAAGTATTTGTTGAACAACCTCCTGGATTTCCTGACAGCAAACTCAAGGATCATGTATTCAAATTGGACAAAGCTCTCTATGGCCTGAAACAAGCACCTAGGGGATGGTACGACAGGTTATCAAAGTTCCTATTGGAAAGTGGATTCAAGAGAGGGTCTGTGGATAAAACACTATTTCTTAAAAGCGAAAACTCAGATCTACTAGTCGTTCAGATCTACGTTTACGATATTATTTTTGGCTCAACTAATAAAAAGTTGTGCAAGTAGTTCTCTGAGTTGATGACTTCTGAGTTCGAGATGAGTATGATGGGAGAATTAAAGTTCTTCCTTGGACTTCAAATACAACAAACTGAAGAAGGAATCAAAGTTCATCAACAAAAATATGTCAAGGAGTTGCTAAAGAAATTCGGAATGGAAACCTCTCATGCAATGCCTACTCCAATGGTCACAGATAAAAAGTTAACCAAAGACGAAGATGGTAAGTCTGTAGATGAAACTACCTACCGAGGTATGATTGGCTCACTTCTTTATCTTACAGCAAGTCGTCCAGATATAATGTTTAGTGTCTGTGTTTGTGCGAGATTCCAATCTGCACTAAAAGAATCACACATGATTGCAGTTAAAAGAATCTTAAGATACCTAATCGGAACCTCAAAATTATATCTATGGTATCCTATGGACTGTAACTTTAACCTAGTAGGATATTCACATGCGGATTATGCAGGATGTTCCTTAGACAGAAAAAGTACCTCCGGACTTGTTACCTTTGTAGGTCCTTGTATTATATCTTGGGGATCCAAGAAACAAAAAAAGCAGAATATATTGCAGCCGCACTGGTATGTTCTCAACTTTTATGGTTAAAGCAACAGTTACATGATTATGGTGTTGATGTTGGATGTGTGCCTATATTCTGTGATAATACGAGTGCTATAATTATATCTAAAAATCCAGCCCAGCACTCGAGGACCAAACATATTGAAATTAGACACCACTTTCTAAGAGACCATGTTGAAAAGAAAAATATAAAATTGGAATTTTGTAGTACGGAAAAACAATGGGCAGATATCTTCACTAAACCATTGGCTAGAGAACGCTTTGAGACTTTGCGATTGGAAATTGGTTTAATCAGTGGCACCTAATCAAATCTTAAAAGCAAAAATAACCCAATGATTGACTACGGTTTAGATGAGATTATATGACTGTGTCCGTATACTCCGCTGCATATGTACGTGTGTATTCGATGAAAAATTATGTGATCATATTTATGTTATGCAATTTACATACGAATGTGTGCACAACCGATTCTCAAAACAATAATACGTCACATATTATAATTCATCTTACGCACATATTTACGTTACACCTTATACATATTACTAATACATATTAATTAAATATAAACTAAAAACAAACTTACCTTATATACACACTTAAACCGTGTGTATTACCCCAACCCATGTGACGTCACCCAACCACTTGCCCCACTACTCACCTTCACCTAATGCCACGTGTCCCTATACCCCTAACAATAATTATTACCCCAACTCCCTCAAACTTACCACAATTCAACTCACCACTACCTCCTTTACTTCTTTTATTACCGTCCCCAAACCTCCAAAACCTTCAAACCTCCATAAAATTTACAAACCTCCATTAAAATTCCTTAAAACCTCCACCAAATACACTGACTTAAGCCACCATTTTTAACAATGCCTCCATCTCGTGCAACCCGATCTCACAACAAGAAACCCACACCCCCTTCACAAACTCCATCACCACCGTCTTCTCCAACTCCGATAGCTACCGCCGCTCCCACTCCCGACCAAAGCAAACGACGCAAACTTAATCGTGTTTCTTCCTCTAATTTCGACGACATGCAAGAACTCGATTCCCAAGTTCCTCGTCCTCTGTTTCCAGAGTACTCTGTCGAAGCCACTCGTGAGGGTCTTGAGAAGGTCCGGATGACAAAAACGGAAGGTATGTTGATTGACCGCGTTTTACCCTATTCTATTCATTCGGGTCGGTATTATCCTAAGTCGTGGGTTGACGGGTCGAAATCTTTAAGGTTCTTTAAAGATTTTCTAAAATATCAAGGGTGGGAGTATATTAGTGACTTCTCTGGCTTAATCTTTCCAATAGAACTTGTCCAATTCTTTGCTTCCGTGAAAAGTTGTGATGAGGGGGTAAGGGCGGTTGTCAATGGCACGGATGTTGTGGTGTCAAAATCAGAAATCTGTGAAGTCTTTAAAATTGATCAAGAAGGTCTTAATCTTGATCCTAAGAAAGAATGGAGTGTTGTGTCCAAAGATCAGAAGATGTTGATCAAAAAATATTTTGATGAGGATGCTACGGAAGTTACTCCTTTGTCAACTACGTCTTTTAGTCCAAAACTGAAATTGTTCGTAAATTTTCTATGGAATACGGTGTTACCTAGACGGGGTGGTCGGGACAAGCTTGCTAGTGTTGAAGCTGTCATTCTTTATAGTTGGTTGGAGGGTCAGAAAATTGATTTGGCATCACTTATATGTCATAAGATTTGTCAAGTATCGAATGTTATCACCAAGGAGAAATTTTGCTCGACAATCGACATTCCATATGGGATGTGGGTGTCCGAATTGTTGCTTAAAAAGGGTGTCGTTGATGACTCAAGTTTCGGAATTAAACCACGGGATCGTATGTGTGATCGGTTGTTAAACTTAATGGGGATTTGCTTTGAAGGGGTTGATCTTACGTTTGGTAAGAATGTAGGTACGGAACCTACTCCGCATCCGTCACCCTCATTCTCGGGTCTTGAGGCCAAGATGGACAAACTTCTTGGTTTGTGTGAACTAAAGAAAGAGAAGGAGGAGGCAGGGGGTAGTCGTGCCAAGAGGGGTCGTGATTTTGAGGTTGATGTGAAAGAATGGATGGAGAAAGTTGATAAACAATTGGTTAAGATAGGCTCGGAAGTCTCGGTGGTATGCTCGGAGTTGCTCTTCATAAGTGATCATCTTTCTTTCATCACAACGCAAGGAGGGGCAATGGTACGTGATCATGGCTTGTTAAGGGAAGATGCATCTCAAGCACTTGAGGCCGTCAAGGCACTCTCACTCAAAGTGTTAAACTTCGAGATCGCGCTTAATGCTCAAGGGAGAAACGTGAATAGTTGCTTGGATAGGTTGGAGACACTCGAGTTTCGTAGCTGACCCGATTACGTGAACCCATATGCCAAGACACCGGGCTCCAGTTCTCGCTCTTGATCATTCGTATCCGACTCTGTCTTTCGAAGTTAAGGTTGTTTTGTTGTTGTTTTGCTCAAGTCCGGTGGTGGACTTATAAACATTCTAGACTTGTGGCCCAATTGTTTCCCTAGACCATTAGGAATCCGAGGCTTTCTCTCGTTTTACCTCCCTCGGATTTCCTATTCCTAACCGGCCCAATTCGTATCCCTGTTTTGATGCGGCCCAATTTACTATTTCCTTTTACCTTGGCCCATCTTCTTTTCCTATCTTTTGCAGGACCTTATCATCCTACCCTTAGCCGGCCCATTTTATTAAAACAATATTGTTACATATTCGGCCCATTGGCTTAGTACTTTCGAATTGGTTGTGTATATTTTAACATTTCGTATGTGCTTGTATGATATTCAAATATATATATATAGTATATATGTTTATGTTTTGATAATGACAAGTCTAGCTATTTCTATATTATATACTCGTATGTATAATCGTGTGCTAAGTGTACAGAATATTAGTAACAAGATCTAATAAATCAAGTATAAAAGATTCAAGCATGTTAGTCAATGAATTGACTAAGTCAAAGATTGATAGAAGATCACAAGCGCGCCTAATGAACTAAAGTTATACTTATCAACTATAGCTTTAGTACAAGTTTGGTTCAAGTTATAGCTCGTAGCTATAACTCTATATCGATGAAGAAATGATCGGAATTTATGTGTTTTGATAAAACGATTGTCTTCAAATAATGTCGTGTACAATTAATGGTTAATTAGTATTTTATTCTAATTATAGAATTGTTAATCTTGATAAGATTATATAAAATATCCTTAAGATAAATAGGAATAAATAATTGTCTTATGAGATAATTATTTATTACTAAAATAAACTAAGGATTTTTATATGATCTTAATTGTCAAAAAATATAATCTAAATATAGTTTGTACGACCTTGGGAAACGTGTAACATGTCACGTTACCATAATTCGTGTAAGACTAGTTTAAATAAATATTATGTATTTATTGAACTTCCTAAACAAACTAAGATTATATTATGTTAATATATTTTATTATCTTTGACATGGTTTAGGAAATTGTTTTTATAAGGATACTAATTGTTTATTATATAAAGATCTTTCCTAACTATGAATTAGGAAATTGATTCCTTATATAATACCTATAGTATATTATTAAATCTTTCCTAAATATATTAAGATTAGATCTAAGGTATTATTACTAAAAGACTAGTATTCTAGTTTTAGTAATATTCCTAAATCATTTAGGGTTTGAATTACCTAGATACATATTCTATATAAATAGACTACCTATGACACATTAAGGGACACGAAATACACACACATATATTCACGCAAGTCGAGAGAGAGAACCGCCGATCATCCACTTCGATATTCGAGCTTTTAATTGTCATATCCGATTCAAAATTCAAGTGCTCAAGCATTGATCTTATTCATTCAAGATTGTGACACCAAGAAAACATTGAAGACTTTATCTTATTAACGTAAGATAGAACGAGTATTTAGCGGTACTCATTGTAAGACAAATATTTAACGGTATTTGTCGTAGCTAGATATTTAACGGTATCTAGATAGAGTTGCGACTAACATCAAAGTTGCACGAGTAGGGTTGATAAAATTTTAATCCAGAGTTGGTACTAATTTTATTAATCGAGAATAGTGGACGTAGGTCTCAAAGTGTGAGACTGAACCACTTCTAAAATATTGTTTCTCTCCTTATTATTTGTTCTACTCGAAGATCATCATACAACCATACACACATCGAAGAAGATTTAAAAAGAAGGCATACTCAATTCAACCCCCCCTTCTTGAGTATATTATATCAATAGACTCTTCACAACTTTTTTCAAGAAAGCGGTCTTTAGATAAGGTTGAGTCAGTAGCCCTCACTGAAGAGTCCTCCAGCTTCCTATCACATGTCATTGCCCCTCATAAACTGGAGGATCCTGGAAGTTTTTCTGTTCCTTGCAATATAGGAACCTTCCCTGTTAAAAAGTCCTTATGCGACCTAGGAGCTAGTATCAGTGTCATGCCCCTTAGCGTAGCCTTAAAACTCGGAATGACCAATTTTGCAGTAACTAGTATGACTGTCCAGATGGCTGACCGTACATCCATGGAACCCATAGGGGTGTTGGAAAACATCCCTGTACGTATAGACAGGTTTTTCTTCCCTGTAGACTTTGTAGTTTTGGACATCCCTGAGGATGCCCATATACCTATAATACTAGGGAGACCTTTCCTCCACACTGCGGGAGCCATCATAGATGTAGGTACTGGTACCTTGACCTTCAAAGTAGGAAAGCATTCTATTATTTATGGTCTATCCTATAGGAAAAAGGATGCTATGACCCCTATTACTTGTAATGCTATTGCTTCTGAAAAGAAGTATGAGGTCACCACTACTTCTCCTACTTTATTACCTACTCCTATACCGGTCTTTACACCTCCGCCCCAGATTGGGAGCAAAATGGAGGATACTTCTATTGTGACTAATGCAGGAATTGGTTTGGGGAAACCCGCAATAAAGGAGGTCACGGTGCAAAGAGGAGGACTGGGATTCCTAAGTTACAAGGAGGATGAGGATCCGGATATTGTGGATGAGGAGGACAAGAAAAAGAGAAGAAAAGCTCAAGAGAAGAGTCTGTCGCATATGCTTTGCGACGGAGAGGAGACGTGTTTCGCCATTCAAGCAAACACCGTGGAGACTACGGCATATCGTCAAAAGCCGTGGTCCGAGATATTCCGCATCTTTAGCGGATAGTTGTTTAAATTTTCAGCTCCTAAGACAATTTACTTTTTGTTTGTTGAGACTTTTTAATTTTGTTTGCTTTCTGTTTTAGAACTTTTCCGTTTTGTTTGCATAGTCAAGACTTCTGGACTTGGTTCTGGAATCTCGCGCACTTGTTGGGCGCATATATAATGCTTTTTCAGGCTTCAGGAAGAATGACTTGGTTAACACAAGTGGTTCCGAAGAAAAGAAGGCCGCTGTGCAGCAAAGGGGTCGACCGACTAGAAATACGGGTCGGCCGACCTGGTCCCTGCATTCCCGGAATTCCTGCAGTCCGCAGGAAGGTCGGTCGACCAGAAAAATAGGTCGGTCGACCTATACATCCGTCACAGCCTGCTCGTTTCTTCCTCAGGAATCGTGCAACCATCTTGGGTACTTGAGTGGCACTGCTGGCCACCAAAACCTCCCAGCTTACGCTAGTTTAGGGAGGTTTTTCTCATGCGCTTAGCAATCCAGTGAGTTCTTTCCAATTTTCCTTGGTTTTATTTTGCTTGCATCTTTTCTTTAATTTTTTTTGAAACCTTTACTTAGGCTAATGCACAATGGGGACATTGTGCGGGTTGGTTTGGGGAATGGTTTCGTGTCACATGCATTACATTGCATTTTGTAACACGTTTATTGCATTTCCGTATTGCATCGTTCTTTTCTTTATTTTCCTTGCATATACAAAAAAAAAAATCCAAAAAAATAGATAAATTCCAAAAATTCCAAAAAAATGCACGTTTATTTTAGCATATAGGCCGAGTCGGAACGAGAGTATTTCAAGGATGATTTTTGCTATCTTACATGTTCTTGCCTTTACCTTGCCTTGTCAAACTTGTTTTAGTATGAGAGTCTTTTGCATATCTACGAGTTTTTGTCAATTTGTATATCTTGAGACTTGACTTATACCTTGGCAACCTACTATACATTCTAAGTTTTAGAGCTTATTTCCTGGTTTCATTCTTAAACCAGTTGTCTAGGATGTGAGTAGTACTCCCCTTGGAACATGTTACATCAATATGCATAAACAAGAACTTGAATTGCTATATACTTGTTTTACTATCTCGTTTTGTGAGTCTTGGTACGTGCATTTGGGATCCCTTTTCTCATATTTACCCATAAGCTTCACATAGCCAAAATTGCCTTTTTATCCCCCCAAAACTACATCCGATACTTAGCCTACCCTTCCAAGCTAGTATTTGTGGTCTTTGGTTTAATTTTTTTGAGGCATCTTGGTTTGTATGCTATCTTGAGCAAAAAGAGAAAAGAAAGAAAGAAAGCAAGAAAAGAGAAAGAACAGAAAAAGAAAGAAAAAGAAAGAAAGAAAAGAAAAACGAAAAAAGTCAAAGCGTACAGGAAATAGGTCGACCGACCACCTTCATAGGTCGGCCGACGAACTGACAGTATTAGATTCAAAATTTCGTTCAACAAAAATTCCTTTCTTTTATTTGTTATCACTCCCGTACTTCATTCAAAATGTTTGGGAGTCCTTTCTTGTATAATGTGAGGGTTGTGCTACAAATGAGCACTTTCTTAATGTCAAAAAGTCGTGAAATATGTTGTTAGGAACCGGTTTTACTAGCTTGGCTACTAACCCCACAAGTCCAAAAAACATCTTAACCACTTTTTACCTTTTACCTCACATATCCTTCATTACCCCAATTGCATGTATCCAAGTCACTTGATGAGTGTGTTTATACGTAGTTGTAGAATTCTTGTTCATGTTAGATTGCAGGCATGTTTTCATGGGTCGCAGTTAGGGGAGTGTCATTACAAAATACTTATTTCTATCTTTTACATATATTTACCCTTTGTTTCATGAGTATCTCGAGCGTACCACGAGAATCCGTGGTATAAAGTCTCTATAGTCTCTAGTCTTGCAAAGTTTGACGACCCCATAACTCGTTTGCATGATTTAAATGCTTTCTCATTTTGTACTTGGTATTGGTTTAGGCTTACATGTAAATTTCGCTCTGAGATTGAAATCATTCCATTAGTTAAGATCGAGTCTATTTCTTGCTTGAGGGCAAGCAAGGTTTGGTTTGGGGAATTTGATGCGTGTCTATTTTATGATGTTTTACATCTATTTTTACACGCATTTGGTCGCTCATTTACTATGTTTTAGCCTTTATTTCCCAACAATTGTCTGCTTTCGTATTTTTATGCACTTTTGCAGATTTATGCGGAAAAGGGACAATTTTACACCAAACTAATGCCCTCGGGATTTTTCATAGCCAAGGAACGATGGAAAGTCAACTCAAAACATTGACCAAGTACCAAGAAGTCAAACCAAACACAAATCAAAGCAATCCTACAGGAAAACGGGTCGACCGACCTACTACTTGGGTCGGCCGACCAGGCCTCTGTTATGGAAAGCCCAGAAATCCTGAAGCCCGTGAATAGGTCGACCGACCCACATTGTAGGTCGACCGACCTCTGCGCAGACCCTGAAGCATTCCGAAGCCCATTAACGTGTTAGAGTCTTAAGGAAACTCCTAAATTCCGCCTATATAAGCTAATCTTATGTTTAGGGTTAAACATCTAGTTCCTAATTCAGAAATAATCAAGTCTTAATAGAGAACTATTGAGAGTAATTTAATTTCATCTTTAGTTGTAATCTTTCAATATTCTCAACACTTTTAGTTTTGTTCTTCAATCTTTCAAGCATTCATCAATAAAGTTTGTTCATTTTCTGCCTTAATCATATTTCCGGTAATTCTTCTCTTAATTTATGCTTCATTGTTATTAGTTTAGAATTATTGTATTCGGTTTAAGATAGAATCCTAAGCCTTATTATTGATTGCATGTCTAGATTGATATTCATTATGATTTCCATATTTATTCCTGTTTTCATTTTTTTTTTATTAACCATGAGTAGCTAATTTCATATGTTAGGATGTAGGGGATGAATATGCATAGGTAGTGTAGGTTCCGAGACCGACTGTAGCAGAGCCGTGGTCGGTCGACCTATATAATGGGTCGGTCGACCGAGGCTGTGGTCGGCCGACTGGGCTAGCTGGTCAGTCGACCCACTCGCGTTCGTATTCTGTTTCATTTTAATTCGTAGACTATAATAACCTACAATGAGACTGAAAGGAGACTTGTAGGATGTTAGTAATGACCTACCCAAGATTGAGAGATACGGGAAGGGCATTGGTTTACACCTTAAGACGGCTAGGTTACTCAAGACTGAAAGGTATGTGACCTAGAATTTAGGAATCACCCTTATTGTTGACAACCAATAATTGTGAGACCTAGGAACTAATAGCATAGGCCGAAAGGAGCTATTAGGTACCATAGACCGAAAGGATATGTTACACCGCTTACGTGACTGCAATACATGTTGACCTTAGGATTTATATTACCTTAGCTATTTGTTACCCGATCATCCTAGCATCTCTTTTATTATAGTTTATTCTTATCTTTATTCACTTGCTTTATTTTTATTCTTGTTTTAGACTTAGCAACAATCAATCAAACACCCAAAACAGTTACCTTAAAACATTAACACCAAACAATAAACACTCCCCACCTCTCCGTGGTTCGACCCTGACTTTCAATATTTATTGTTAAAGTTAGGAATTATAAATTTTATCGTTGATACCCTCAACGACGGGCATCACCTACCGCTCTCCACTGATGAGGGAGCGAGACCACCTTCCACCACCTACCATCTCACTTTCACCACCGCACCCCCCTCTTCTTCTAGCAAGAAGAGGTAGCGCGAGATTGGGCAGTCCTCCAAGTCTTCGACCCAGACACCACCACCTAGGGTTGGACCTACACCCGCGGCCACGCCCACGAACACGCCCACGCCCACGCCCGCGTCCATATATATTCACCTTCATGCCCACTTCATCCATCACTCGTACTCCCACCACCATCACCACTCACTTACCTTCACCTTCACCTGCACCTACTCCCACCCCTACCCCTGCTTCTTCTGGGATGGTTTATCCTCCCAACTTTGTTTTACCTCCTGCCCTTGAGGCGCCTGCGGTCTCCGACCAAGGGCGTCGTGATCCTATGCTTGATGGCATTTTCAGGTACCTCACCGAGATGCGTCGGGATCATGCTTTGTCCTTGTTCCCTATCTATGAGGACTACATCCGCACAGCACATCCCCTTCCAGCGGGATGGGTGCACCCTTCTTTCTACTGATACCCAAATGGTGGGTACCCCCCCTCTCCTTCATCTGATGACGAGCGGGAGGAGACAGCGGTAGCGAGAGCGGTATGCCTACGTGCCGAGGCTGCAGCGAGGCATGCTACGAGAGAGGAGCATCAGGATCCCACATTTAGGGAGGAGGAGGCTTCTCAGGATGCTTAGGGCTTCCCTAGTTTTGGTACTGGTTTGGGGAAGCCAGTTTTGTGCGTACCACCATTCTTTCCATCTTTTCTTTTGTTTTTCTTTTTTTTTGTTTTTAGGAGCATGTATTAGGTTGTTACCCCTTTCCCATTGCCTGCTGGTTTTGATGTGCTGAGAAGACAACGAGGGCGTTGTCTGTATTGGTTTGGGGAGGGTATGCATCCTTTTGCGTCTGCATTTGCATCTCGCTTTGCATTCACGTTTATTGCTTTCATGTAAATTACAAAAAAAAAAAATGCAAAAAAATATCACGTTTCTTTTTGCATTTAGTCGAGTCGGATTGGAGTTTTGATGATGACAAAGTTGTTTATAGTCAACTATATGTCATGTTATGC
This sequence comes from Silene conica, assembly GCA_029255685.2. NCBI lineage: Eukaryota > Viridiplantae > Streptophyta > Magnoliopsida > Caryophyllales > Caryophyllaceae > Silene > Silene conica. Next base: position 55,895,502 of record CM055316.2, on the reverse strand, counting down.
CAATTTTTTATCCTTGCATTGCGAAGTTTTAAGGGTTGTCTCGAATTTTGTCATGGACTTCATGTTAGATCACTAGACTTGACTCATAGTTTTGGCAACCTACTGCACATTCTGAGCTTTAGAGCCTTTAAACTGGTGACATCTATGACCGGTTACATTAGGTTAGTGAGTAGTACTCCCTGCATTTCATGTCTTGCATGTGTATGAGTCTTGGTTTCTTATTGCCTACACGCACTGGCTTGAGGTTGGTATTACACGTAGGAGAACTATTGCATCACCCTTTTCTTCGTTTCGCCCATTTTGCTCCACTTTAGCCAAAAACTTCCTTTTGTCCTTTAACTACATCTTATATCTTGCCTACCCTTGTGCTGAGCTAGGAAGTAGTGGGGAAAACTAGCCATTTTAATAGTTTTTGGCATGTTTTCACTGTTTTTGGAGTTTATTCGAAGGAAGAGGGAAGTTCCCACTGGGTTTTGCTCGATCGAGAGCCCTTGATTCTCGATCGAGGGGTTTTCTTGTTATTTCTTGCTCGATCGAGAGCTTTATGAAAAATAGTGCTCGATCGAAGCTCTTTTTGCTCGATCGAATATCCTGGGAAAGAAAAGCACTCGATCGATCACCGTTTTTGGTCGATCGAGTGGAAATTGCCACTGTTCAAACAACCGAGAAAGAATTCATCAAAATTCAAGAGAAAAAATTCAGAAAAGAAAAAAAACAAAAGAAAAAAGAAAGAAAGGAAAAAATTGATGAAAATGAAAAAATTGAATATCCGGTTGACAGTTGAAAAAAATTTTGGGTTGTGTTTTGTTTGCCTAGCAAAGGCAATAAGCTTAATGTATAGTCGGAAAATTTGGGGATGTATTTTCATGTGATTTAAAGGTTCTAGCTCGGCTTAAACCTCACTAATCGATACTTGTTTTACCCCTTTTTGTCCCACTAAGCCTCACTTCCCAAAAACTTGCAATAGTTCGGCGTGTAATAGACATCGTTGGTGGTTGTGCATGTGTACGGTGCTTAAAACCTTTATTCAGGCTAGTCTAGCATACATGTTTTGTTGGTCGTAGTTTAGGCGAGAGTCTATACTTCTTTATTCTTCTCTTCTCTTCACATATATTTTCCATTTGCTTTGATTGAGAGAAGAGTGATTCCTGGAGAGTCCGGAACTTTATGAGTCTAGCAAGGTTGAAAGTCTACATGTTTTTTCCATGATGTGTACAAATTCGTTCGCTTATTTCTAATCTTGGCAATGTTTGATGTTGGGCATAATATATATATGACGTTGACTATTTTGGTAGCTTTGAGTCTTTTTCCATCCATTAGGTCCGTAGTTTACTTCTAGTTGGCATTTAGTTTGCTTGAGGACAAGCAAGGGTTCGGTTTGGGGAAGTTTGTTGTGTGCATTTTGTATAGACTTTTTAGTCTTGTTTTAGTACACATTTTCACGATATTTGGTGATTTTATATCACTTTATGCCCCGTATGTGCTACTTTGTGTTCGTGTTGCTATTTTGCAGATATTAACCGAATAGTAGTGGAAACCGAGCTTTTTCTACCTCAAAGCAGTGCATTTCAGTAGACGATGGAAGAATCATGGCTGGTTGTGCATTAATCGAGAATTTTGAGGAGATTAAACAACCCAATGGCCCGTCGAAGACCATTTCGAGAAGGAGAACCCTCGATCGAGTTGTCTTGTGCTCGATCGAGAGATCTAGAAGAAGACAAGTTCTCGATCGAATAATCCTTTGCTCGATCGAGAGGTACCCAAGAAGAAAAGTACTCGGTCGATAGCTGAACTGATCGATCGGGAGGAGTCAAAGAAGAGGGGTCGATCGAGCAATCTATTATCTTTGATTGGCCGGTTTTTGAAGACTATAGTGATCGATCCAGAGGAAATGTCTCTCGATCGAGAGCTTTTCTGACCCTTCGTGTTCACAGTAGTTATTACTTCAATTCAGTTTTTCTCTATTTAAAGAGCTTTTTCTGAGATTATTAGGTTAATGATTCTTACCCTAACATTACTCTCGGCAGCCTTTTACTCTAAGTTCATTATTTTTCCAGAAACTTTGTAGCCGTCACATTTTACAATAATTCTAAGTTCTTTGCCATTTTCGTTCTAAGTTTTTGTCTCTCCTGTTCTTGCCTTTTCTCTCTGTATTTCTTCCTTTCTCATCTCTTTTATTCTTTTCATATCTTTAGTTTTCGTATACTGTTTCCGTTCTCTGAATTCCGACTTTTTCGCGCGGTATACTCTGTTTTTGTATGTTCGTTCCCGTCACTGTTCATCCGTTGTCTGTCCTTAATTCATACTTTCTGATTTCGTTCTTTTTCCCTTGTTAATCCTTGTTATCAGTTCAATTTAATCATACTAAATCCCTGTTTAGTATTCCGTAGTTCATCTCGTACCGTATGCTTGTTTTATGCTTTTGTATCCGTCTTAAGAACACCGAAATCGCGCCCTTTTACCTTCTGTTTCTCGCTGATTTCGTGTCCCCTGCCTCTTTCTTATAATCTAATTTTATCTCTCATCTCGATATGTCATATGCTAGTTCACTCGTTATCATCGTAGTCATCGTTAATTCCATCATGAGTAGCTAAACCCCTTTATATGTTGGGATGAGGGAAATTATGTCAAACGTATGATATGTAGTAGTCAGGATGGACCGTTTTTTGTGGGAGTAATCGTAAAACAATTTAATTTATGTTTGGTTTAGTGAGTGCACGCATGAGACCTTACAATTAGTTAATTCCCGACCTAGACCGGAAGGTTGGAAGGGTAAGACATGTTGAACGATTTTAAATAGTTTTTGTGAGAGCGGAAGTTAAGCAAAAACGACCTTAGGGCGACTTAAGACCGGAAGGTATAGTCGGGTTTGAGACTTGACCGTAATAACCCAGCCTTTCCCACCAATAACTTGGCCTATCCCAATTACATCAATCATACATGAGACATAATGACCCGAGTTCCCAACTTATTCCCTTTATCCTTGATTTTTATCTCGTCTTGTGTTTATTTCCGTGTTTTTATTCTCATTTGCACATCTTATAACTCGTAGTTTAGTTATCACTTTTAAAACTCCCATTATGTGACCCATAGGTAAAAACCGATAGTTTAACAAGTTCGCTCCCCTCAGGAGACTGACCCTATTTGCCACTAGCTTCTGTTAGTAGTACCTAGGTATTTATTTTTGGTACCAAACGACGGTATCAAATTTTGGTGCCGTTGCTAGGGAAGCAACGCTGTTTTCTATTCTTGTTTTTATCTATTTTAGTCTTAAGGAACTTTAATTCCTTAAGACCGCTCTGATCGTTCTCTTCAGTTTGTATGCGCAGGTCTCAAATGGGAGATTTGGTGCAACCCGATCCCAAACCCGAGAGATTGTTCTTACGTCGAAGGAGACAACTTAAGAGAGCTAGTCGGGAGGAAGACTTGAGTACCCCCGACCAAGAGAGAACCAATTTCTGTGAGGAGAACTTCACTTTCGAACCCATCTTTCAACCAAAAATGCCTAACATCGCCAGCCACCCTGAGCCCACAGCCGCGTTCATTCCAAGGGGATTTAGCATAGCCACGGATGAAGATGGCCAAACCTTTGATTTCCGACCCTCCTACATCAATATGGTGGAGAGAAACCAGTATAGAGGGGATGCGGGAGAGGATCCCAGGAAGCATATGGAGCGATTCGCTGATTATTGCTCCTCAATCCCAGCTAAAGGGGGGGTAACCCAAGATAAAATTAAAGAAGCCCTCTTTCCCTTTTCCTTAACCGACAACGCTAGGGAGTGGTTGTCGGATTTAGATAGGGAGGCAGCTGGAATAACTGACTGGACATCCTTAGCCCTAGCCTTTTATAAGAAATATTTTCCACCCCAACGTACAAATGCCTTACGCACTCAAATAACCAATTTCAAACAGAAACCTTCCGAAAACTTGATTGAGGCATGGGAGAGGTTTAAGGGTTATGTGTGATCCGTCCCCCCCACCATGGTTTCGAGCCATGGTTTATTTGCAACCAATTTTATAATGCTTATACGATGATCACCGAGCCATTTTAGATTCGGCCGCAAACGGGAGATTCCACCGTGAGGTGGACGATGATAAGGGTTGGAGCTTGATAGAGGAGATGGCCACCCATACATCTGAGTATGATAACCCTAGAAGTGGTACAAGAACAGTTGCCAATATTGAAACCGAGGGTTTAGAGGCAAAGTTTGATAAGCTGTTTGCAAAGATTGAAAAGTTGGAGAATGAAGGTGTCAGGAACCGTCAAACGGTTCATGTCCTACAAAGAGAAGAGGTCGTCCTTTGTGAAAGGTGTGGCGAACAAGGCCACGGTGCGGTTGAATGCTTCGCTGATCGGGAGCAAGTATTTTCGTTTCAACAATATAAGCAAGGGGGTATAATCACGGGTACGTCCACCCGAATCTACGGTGGACAAGCCAAAATGTCCTTAACCCGTCTCCCCCACCGCAAGAACAACAACAACCGTATGTGCCACCACTCAAGCAACAGTTTCCGAGGGCCCCGCAATTTCCTAATCCTCAACACGGTAGTTCCTTTCCCGGAGGGGTGTCCGAGGTTGGAGAGTTGAAGACCATGATACAATCGTTGGCCACGCAGATGGCTAAGTCCGACCAAGCAACCAACTCAACAATAAAGATGCTTGAGTCGCAAATTGTTCAACTCGCTACCAACCAATCGACAAGGCAGCCGGGACATCTACCCTCTCAATCTGAAAAGAGGAAGGAAACGCTGAATATGGTGACCCTCAGGTCAGGAAAAATGTATTCTAATGATGAAATATTGACCGCGCTGTTGTTGTTGATTTTGCAAGAAAAGAAGTAGAGAAAGAAGCTGGAAAAGCCGTGAAAGAGCTCGATCAAGAGGTCTCAAACTCTCGATCGAGAGGAAATTCAGAAGAAATGCTCGATCGAGTGCCTCAAAATCCTCGATCGAGCGGTTTATCAGAGGAAAGTGTTCGATCGAACACTGTTGAAGAAGAGTATGCTCGATCGAGAACGTCGGAAGGTCGATCGAGTGATATTACTGCTGAAAATAGTCGATCGAGAGGACTGGAGCAAGAATGTCCTCGATCGAGGGAACCAAACCAAAGAATGCTGAATAACAAATTGATTCGTGATACACACAAAGCAGATTCTAATGTGCGAGTCCCATTTCCGGGACTTTTAAGGAAAGAGAAGAAGATCGAACCAGAATTCGGATTTGGCCAACTTGTCAAAGGCCTGAATGTTCATATTCCATTCCTGGACTTGGTAAGGAAGGTACCGTCTTACTTAAAGTTTATGAAAGACATTCTTTTGCGTAAGCGTACCATCAATGAAATTGAGACCGTAGCTTTTACGGAAGGGTGTTCAGCCCATTTGCAATATCGAACCCCGCTTAAACTATCCGACCCGGGTAGTTTTTCCATTCCTTGCCATATAGGACTTCATTTTATTGATAGAGCCTTATGCGATTTGGGCGCTAGTATTAATGTCATGTCGTGGTCCTTGGCTAGGAGGTTGGGTTTTAACCGGTTTCATTACACGAGCATGTCTGTGCAAATTGCTGACGGGTCAATGGCTAGACCTATGTGAATTTTGGAGGATATACCAGTTAAGGTGGGGCGATTCTATATACCGGTAGACTTTGTCGTTCTTGACATCCCGGAAGACTCATACACACCCATCATACTTAGCCGATCCTTTTTGCACACAGCCCAAGCCATCATCGATGTTGGGTTGCGCACTTTGACCTATCGCGTCGGGGGAGAAAAACTTGTTTTCGCCAAACCCGCGACCCACAAGGGGTCGATGCGCATTTTAGAGTGCAATGTCTTACATGCCGTTGATTCTGACTCTATTCCTTTGGATGTGACACCGTCAAAAGACTCTATGATTATTGATGAACCTCCGCATGTCGTTACTCCCCCGACCCCGCTAACACCATTGCCTCGTAAAGAAAGCAAAAGAGGGACCCGCATTTCTATTATCAGGTGCACAGGGCCAGGCTGGGGAAACTTTGCATTGGACCCACCCACGGGAAAGTCAAAAAGCATGGCGGAACTTTTCAAAGAGTACAAAGACGAGAGGAAGGCGGAAAATGAGTCACGAGCATGGCGTAGGAAGGTGAGGGCCAATGAAGGAGAATCAAGTTCATCGCAGCAGCGGCCGAAGGAAGGCCAATCAGATTTAATGAAAAAATAGTCGGGTTTGAAACCCCGTGCGAAGTTGTAAATAGGATAATTTTTCGTGGATTTTTAGTTCCTTTTAAACTTATGGTTTTGTTTTTGATAGGACATCTGTAGCTAGACAGTAGTAGTTTGAACAGTTTTAGTGACTCGAACAAATTTTTGTGGTTTTGGGATATGTGTATTATGCTTTTTGCAGGAACAAATAAGCCGCACCAAATAGAATTCATTAAAGTGCGTACCATACTGAGAAGCACTCGACCGAGATGATTAATTCTCTCGATCGAGCAAAATTGGGGACAAAGCCTTCGGTCGAGTAGATTTCTCCTCGATCGAGGAAAGGGTAATGGTCGATCGAGAGTCTGACCTCTCGATCGAGAAGAAGGAAGTTCAAGGGTCGCGGATCTCTCGATCGAGAAGTTACTGTTCTCGATCGAGCCCTACAGGTAACAAAAGCAATCGATCGAGGAGATTTTTCTCTCGATTGAGAGCTTATTTTGGTCTATAAAAGGTAAAATTTTCGACTAACCCCCCTTCATTTCCTTCGACCGAGTAAACCCTTGTTCTTCCCCAATTTTCAAACTTTTCAACCTTACTTGCAAATTAAGCATTTTATTGCCCGAATAACTACTACATTATACTACCCAACTGCTTTAAACAACAATTTCGACAAAAGCCCCTTCAAAAACACCGATTTCAAACCCCAATTCATCATTTTTCGATTTCTAGGGTTTCGGTAGATTTTTCGAATTCGTGCTTTTTGTTCTTATTTCTTGCAGTCTCTGGGTATAATCAACATCAAGTAAGTATTCTTACCCCCCTTTTCTTAATTAAAGACCCTCATTCCCTTATTTTTCGAATTTTAGGGTGTTAGAAGTAGGAGCTTAGAACCGTGTTTTCCTTGTTTAATTTCGTTTTATTACTTGATGTTTATGTAGTAATGGACCCAGTAGCTCAATCCCATGCTCCCGAACCATCTGTCGAGACAATCGTCTCAAATGTCATGAACAAGATAACAGAGCAACACTCTGTTGCTGCTGTCGCGGAGTCTGAGCAGCCCCTTGTTGCTGCCACTGAGAATGCGACGGTGTCTTCCGACACCGTCATTCCGGGGAGGGTCAGCCGGGAGTCCACCGGCCGTCGAGGGTATTGTTGCTTCTGAAGCAACTTCTGGTGCCCCTGTAGTAGTAGAGGATGTCGAGACGGAGTCCGAGAGTGACTCCGAGGAGGAGATCGAATCTGATGAGGATGTTGGCCAGCCGCGTCCTCTTTTCTCCTTGTTAGCCGCAGGTGCCACACTTAGGTACTCGAAGCTCCCTAGGATTCCTCGTCCTCAGTCCTTAGCCATCACCACTACTACTTCTCGACCACCGTTGGTCGCTACTACGAGCTCCACCGCCGCATCTACTGAGCTCATTACTACACCTGAGGCTACTGCTACACCTTCTTCTGTTGAGCCCACTTCATCGACGGCCGTTGTTACTTCTTCACGAGGGACAGACCTCCCCCCTTTGCCTAAGAGGCCTGAGGTACGCTTTATTTCTGCAGACCACCGTTCTAGGTTGTCTACTCTTTTGTCTGTACCCCTCACCCCGACCCGTTTCCTCTCGCGCCCTGACCTAGAGATTCTAGGCATATATGAGGAGGTTTGTCATTTGTTTAACAGCACGGGGATGTCTGGTTTGATTAGGATGGAGGAGCTCACATTTGATCGACCGACTTATGCATTTTTCAGCTCCTTCTCCTTTGACCCTGAGAGCTATAGGGAGGACCGCACTCTCCCTTGTATTCATTTCCGACTCATGAACGAGTCGTTTGACTGGACCTTGGGGCAGTTTGGGGAGGCACTAGGCCTAGTTAGTAATGGACTGTAACACCCCCATTTATTTAAGGGCCTGAACTAGGACTCCTCAGATAAATACAGGTGTTACCATCTCGGTTTCCCGAGGCAGTAGATACAAAGGAAGATAAACAGTACTTTAAATTAAATTTAAACTCAAAACGTGTTCTTACAAAACCAATCATAATTCTGTTCTGAAACGAATATAAATACAACTCATCAACTACTATCAAGTGAACTAGACTCTAGGCAGGTCCGGGTCCACGCTTCTCCCTTCCCTAAGCTCCCATAGTCTTTATACCTGTCAATCTGCTCCCCAATAATTTGGTTCATCACAGGTGACCACGAATACACAGGGTCAACCACGAGGTTGAGTAGAGAAAAACTGTAAATAAACCACATTACTATAAATAGAAAGCTGAACTTCTCCACTCCGAAACACAGACCCTTTTTCTCCGCACCACACAGACCCTTTATCTCCGCACCACACAGACCCTTTATCTCCACACCAAACACAGACCCTTTATCTCCGCACCAAACACAGACCCTTTATTCATCACCTCAAATCGTGTCACAGAATATAACATCAAATAAGGCAATATATCATTCATTCAATAATAATATAAACATTGTTAACAACGATCAAATAACTCATCATCAGGCATACGGTATTCCCCTGCCTGTAGTTGCAGAAGCAAATGGCAAAATGCACAACCGTTCTCAAAAGTGCTCCACACGAAAACTTCCACCTAAAAGTACATTACTTAATTAATAAACTTCCTACTCTCGTAAAACGTACACACATTCTATTTATAGTAACTTCCTATGTATAGTAGCTTCCAAAAATAGTAACCTTGGTTTGAAATTCAAATTATTTGAGATGTGCATAAATACCAAATCTTACAATAAATGCCCAAAAATCCTTTCCCTTAAAATCACCATATCTTTACTTAATAGATAAAATATTACCATACTAAATAATAATAATAACAAAACAAGAATAATAATAATAAAGTTAATAATAATAAAGAATAAACTTGAAACACGAAACAGCCGCCCCCCAAACAACCCGACTCACGACTACACCTACACCTCTAACACCACCAAAACCCTCCACGGCCACCAACAACCACCAGCCCTTGTACCCAGAACCACCACCTGCCGCCACAACCATCATCCAACCCTTCGACCACCCTCGACACAACGAACCAGGGCCAACACCAGGCCTGGTTCACCGCGCCAGTAGCCGACCAGCCTGGAAAACTACCCCTGTCGACCCTCTTTACAGCCACCAGAACGACTCCCCCACGACACCACAGCCATTCCCCGACACCAGACACCCTGACTTGGTGGTACCACCGCACCGACCTCCCCCGAGTCAGCGGTGGTGCCACCCCCAACAACCTGACCAACAACCAACACACAGGACAAACGAAAACAGACTATGAACGAACCCCACCACGCGACACTATAACCACCACACGAACCACCCTGGCAACCACCACACACCCCATCTGACCCCCGTCTATCCTTCCTCCCCTGTCATCACCCACAACGAGTTGTATGCAAAACGTCATCACCAACCAAAACATTAACAAAACAGACTTGTTAAATTCCCAAAACCAACAGACCCTCGACACCCCTGAAGACCACCTTTACAGGTGATGTACGGTGGTTGACAAGGACGTGACCACGGCCCAGTCACCACCCCAGACACCATAGACTATAAACCCTTAACGACCAGACTCTAACAAAGACAACACAAGGTTCGAACTTAACATAAAACGCAACAGATACGGCAGAATAAGAAGAAACGTGCTGTGCTCACCTCTTTCTGGCCCAAATCGACGCACACCTAGCACCCTAAGACCACCGTGACCACCACCTTTGTATAGTATGCTATGTCGGCTGTCAGTCTATGAGGAGTTTGTATGGTAGATAGGCTAGATTAGGTTATAGTGTTTGTTTAAATATGACGGCTTGAGGAACTTTGTAAAATAGGGTTAGCAAAAAAAAAAAAAAAAAACGTGGGCTGTTCTTGACTTTTGCACGCATAACGAGGCCCATGGCCGAGCTGCCATGGGTCCTAGGTTCGAACCCCAACAACTACGCATTACCAATATTATGTTATGGTAGCTAAGTTCCAAATTCGAGTCTCTCTTAAGTCCAAAACAACTCGTATAAAACGGGTACAAGTAAGCTTATAAACGAATGATTTAAAATAAAAGAAACTAAAAAGCGAGGTATTACAGTCTTCCCTCCTTAAAAAGAACTTCGTCCCGAAGTTCTACCATACTTAGGTGACAAAACAACCAACTCAAACGACTTGGAACACAAACAAACAGAGCAATCATCAAAACTTGCTCAAAACACAGAAAAAAAAAACACAGAATGTGACATTCCACCCCCCTTAAAGAAAAGTTACGTCCGCGTAACTTACCTCAACCAAAGAGATATGGGTAACGCTCCTTCATAGATGCCTCAGGCTCCCACGTAGCCTCCTCCCGATTATGATTTGTCCACAGGACTTTCACCAAGGACGTCTCGCCATTGCGAGTCTTTCGCACCTTCCTGTCCAGAATTTCCTTCGGAGTCTCAATGTATGCCAACTGCTCATCCACTTCAATCACCTCATGCTGAAGCACATGTGATGGATCACTCACGCATTTCCTCAACTGAGACACATGGAATACATTATGGACCTTGGATAGGGTTCGAGGCAAAGCTAAGCGATATGCCACCTCTCCAACTCTGTCCAAGATCTCAAATGGCCCAATAAATTTCTGACTCAATTTACCACGCTTGTCGAACCTCATCACACCTTTCATCGGAGAGACTTTCAGTAGTACTTTCTCTCCGGCCTCAAATGAAATATCGCTCCTCTTCAGATCGGCATAACTTTTCTGTCTATCCTGAGCGGCCCTCATCTTCTGACGAATAATCTGAACCTGCTCCACCATCTCCTGGATCATATCTGGCCCCAATGTCACAACATCAGCTCGATCATCCCAACACACAGGGCTCCGACACTTCCTCCCGTACAGAGCCTCGAAAGGGGCCATGCCTATGCTCGCATGATAACTGTTATTATAGGAAAACTCGATCAACCCCAGTCGATCCTCCCAAGATCCTCCGAACTCAAGTACACAAGCCCTCAACATATCCTCAAGAGTCTGAATCGTCCTCTCAGTCTGACCATCTGTAGCCGGATGGAAAGCTGTACTCATCTTTAACTGGGTACCCAAGGCAGCCTGTAACTCCTGCCAAAATCTGGATATAAACCTCGAGTCCCGATCTGAAACAATATCCTTGGGTACACCATGCAGTTTGACCACATTCTGAACATACGACTTAGCCAACTCAGCTTTACTCCAGGTATCTTTCATCGGAATAAAGTGAGCTGACTTAGTCAAACGATCCACGATCACCCAAATCATGTTGTTGCCCCTCTGAGTTCGAGGCAACCCCACGATAAAGTCGATCGAAATGTTCTCCCACTTCCACTCTGGCACATCTAGCGGTTGAACTTTCCCTTGAGGTCTCTTATGCTCCCCTTTCACCCTCTGACAAGTCAAACATCTCGACACAAACTCTGCGACCTCCTTCTTCATGTTCGGCCACCAAAACGTCTTCTTAAGGTCCTTATACAGCTTATCACCCCCTGGGTGAACAGAATAAGGAGTAGCATGAGCTTCAGTCAGGATCTTCTTCTTTAGCTCCCCCACCTCCGGAACACACCATCGCCCACTGAACCTCAAGCTACCATCAGTATGAATACTGAACCTGGATGCCCCATCACCATTATCATTTTCCACCATCAAACGCCACTTCCGGATTCTCTCATCGCTCTTCTGTAACTCCCGAATCTCCCCATACAACTCAGGCTCCACGGTCAGATCACCAAGAGCATCCCCTTTCCGGATCATGAAAATTCCCATCTCCCTTAGTTCGCCATGCAACCTCATCCTCGATCTGGCATTAATCAAAGCATGCACTGACTTCCGACTTAGGGCATCGGCCACCACATTCGCCTTGCCCTCGTGGTAGACAATCTGCATATCATAGTCTCCGATTAACTCTATCCACCTTCTCTGCCTCATGTTCAATTCTTTCTGGGTGTAGATATACTTCAGGCTCTTATGGTCAGAAAACACCTTAAAAGTGGCTCCATAAAGGTAATGACGCCACAATTTCAGTGCAAAGACCACAGCGCCCAATTCCAAATCATGAGTCGGATAATTCTCTTCATAGGTCTTCAACTGGCGAGAAGCATACGCGATCACTCTCCCGTTCTGCATTAGCACACAACCCAACCCACGCTTGGAAGCGTCGGTGTATACTTCGAAATTTATCACTTCCCTCTGGCAAGGCCAGGATAGGAGCTGTTGTCAGGCGTTCCTTAAGAGTCAGGAAGGCCTTCTCACAACCCTCATCCCAGACAAAACGGTTCTCCTTCCTCATTAACGACGTCCACGACTTTGCTATCTTTGAAAAGTCTTTGACGAATCTCCGGTAATAACCTGCTAACCCCAGAAAACTTCGGATCTCACTCACATTCTTCGGACTTTGCCACTTAGTCACAGCTTCAATTTTACTAGGGTCAACAGATACCCCCTCTTTGGAAATGACATGTCCCAGAAACGCCACTTTCTCCAACCAGAATTCACACTTACTCAACTTAGCATTGAGTTTATGTTCTTCCAAAGTCTGAAGTACCTTCCTCAAGTGATCTTCGTGCTCCTCCGCATTCTTGGAATATACCAGGATGTCATCAATAAATACCACCATGAACTTGTCGAGATACGGGCTGAAGACTCGATTCATCAGGTCCATGAACACAGCTGGAGCATTAGTCAATCCAAAGGGCATAACCACAAATTCATAGTGGCCATACCTCGTTCGGAAAGCGGTCTTCGGAATATCTTCATCCTTTATCCTCAATTGATGATACCCGGATCTCAAATCAATCTTGGAGAAAACCCCGGCTCCACTCAACTGATCGAACAAGTCGTCAATTCTCGGCAATGGATAACGGTTCTTGATGGTCACATTGTTCAGCTCTCGGTAATCAACATACAACCTCAAACTCCCATCCTTCTTCTTCACAAATAACACGGGTGCTCCCCAGGGCGACACACTGGGTCGGATGAACCCTTTCTCAGCTAGTTCATCCAACTGCTTCTTCAATTCCTCCATTTCTTTCGGTCCCATACGGTACGGTTATTTAGATATTGGTCCCGCTCCTGGTTTGAGGTCAATGGAAAATTCCACTTCCCTCCTCGGCGGTAACCCTGGAATGTCGTCTCTAAAAACTCCCTCAAACTCCCGTACTACAGGTATCTCACTAGTCTTGGGGGTCTCAGCCTCACAATCCCACATTTGGCACAAAATTAGGCTTTCTCCTTTCCGCAAACTAGACTTCAAGGTATTGACAGATATAAATTTGATCTTTGGTTTGACTCTGTACCCCTTGTAGGATACCCTCACTCCCTTGGGTCCCTTCAAGGAAATTTTCTTTTGATGACAGTCGATAAAAGCCCTATACTTCCCCAGCCAATCCATCCCTAGGATCACCTCAAAACCTCCCAGCGGAAATTCTATGAGATCACAATAGAAAGTTGCTTCCCCGATTTTGATGGGTACACTTCCATAGACTCTATTACAAGCTATTGACTCTCCTGAAGGTATGGTCACTGAGTCTGCGACCCAGTCGAACCTCTCAAGCCCCAAAACTCTAACATGGTCTCTAGACACAAAAGAATGGGTGGCACCGGAATCGAAAAGTACGAAAGTAGGTTTAGAGTTCACAAGAAAAGTACCGGTAACCACATGCGCATCCTCCTGAGCGGCCTGCTTTCCCATGGTAAAGAGCTTGCCACTGGACTTGGCCCCACTTTGACTGGCACCAGATGTCCCAGCCTGCTGGCTTCCCTCTGCTCCTGTCTTCTGGTTACCTCCATTCCCATAGCTTTGGTTCTGGTGCGAGCGGTTCTGATAACTGTTGAAGTTCCTCTGGAAATTGCTGCTCCCTCCAGACTTCGCACCCCCACCGAAGTTTGATGTGGGTGTGCGATAGCCGCCGCTACCATAGGACTGAGTGCGGGATCCCTGATATCCGGATGTAGGCGTACGATAACCCCCGGACTGATTCACTCCCGACGAGCGACATACTGCCTGCTTGTGCCCAATTTTCCCGCAGCCGAAACAGACCACTCCCACCGAACCACTACCAGAACCTCCACTCCTGAAGTTGCCCCCACTCTGGTTCCTCCCACCACTAGAGGCACTACTTCCGAAATACCCACTGTACTTGTTATTACTTGGCTTTTTCGATCCTGAACCCTCAGCTACTGGTTCAGCCTTCCTCTTTTCTAACTTGGACTTCTTGTCCGCCTTAATCATATCCGAAAGCCTCTCCGCCGCCCCAGCCCTTAAATAGATGTCACAGACTGTGGTGGGCGGAGCTGCAATCAGTCTCTTCTTGACGGCGATTGATAACCCCCTCTCAAATTTCATGGCTAGCATAGCATCGTCAAATCCCATATCTCTCACATAGTGTACCAGCTGGATGAATTTCCTGTAGTAAACCTCTACAGTCATGTCCTCCGACATCTAGAATGAGTCGAACTCCTCCCTCAGCTTGCTCTTTTGGAATTCTGGTAGAAACGCCTCGTTCAGAACCCCCTGGAATGCGTCCCACGGAACAAACGCGGATCCACCCTCTATAGCTGCTTCCTGGAGCTCTCCCTTATTCGCGGTCCACCAATCTCCAGCCATACCCCTCAGATAGTGGGCAGCCTGGTCTACCTTCAATTCTTCAGGGCAATCCAGCAACTCGAACAGGTTACCGAATTCCCGGCACCAAGCTCCTAACAGATGAGGTTCCCCCTCCCCAGTGAATTGGGTAGGGTGATGTCTTGCGATAATTGTGCTCATTTTCGCGGAGTCCATACGTTTGGCCTTTAGGGCCTCATTTTCAGCTATCAAACGGTCCACCTCCTCTTGGGTGATGTTAACGGCATTATCTCTTCGCGGAGGCATACTATAATACAACAGAAAGACATGAGTCCCGACTTATGTGGGCGCACATTAGGGTTAGGGCTAAAATCCCTAAACGATAAAGTCTATCATCAGCTATCAAATTGAATAAACAGAAAACTATAACATGGCTCGGGATCACATAACCGCATATCAATAGACATGATGATAGAAGAAGTACTAATCATGTTTCAAATCACTTAACATATCACATCAACATACACCCTTTTCCAACAGTTAAAGATTCGTTCATGTTCATGCCCCTTCCGGCTTTTCAAGAAGTCACTTATATTCAGAATTCTCATAACATACCTTTCACGGTATGCTATCACTTTCACCACCTCTTATTCTACCCTTTTCTCTCGTATATGCACTCTGGGTTCCCGGGTAAGACTGATAGGGCCTATGGTTCGGTGTGAGGGGGCCCCAGACTCATACTTCCCCTTTAGTGTGCTCCTAACAGTCCTATCCCGGGGGTTCATTTTATTTAGACTCTCCTACATTCATTGGGTTCATTAGGTTAGGCCTGAGGATCGTTCTTTCTGATACCACTTTGTAACACCCCCATTTATTTAAGGGCCTGAACTAGGACTCCTCAGATAAATACAGGTGTTACCATCTCGGTTTCCCGAGGCAGTAGATACAAAGGAAGATAAACAGTACTTTAAATTAAATTTAAACTCAAAACGTGTTCTTACAAAACCAATCATAATTCTGTTCTGAAACGAATATAAATACAACTCATCAACTACTATCAAGTGAACTAGACTCTAGGCAGGTCCGGGTCCACGCTTCTCCCTTCCCTAAGCTCCCATAGTCTTTATACCTGTCAATCTGCTCCCCAATAATTTGGTTCATCACAGGTGACCACGAATACACAGGGTCAACCACGAGGTTGAGTAGAGAAAAACTGTAAATAAACCACATTACTATAAATAGAAAGCTGAACTTCTCCACTCCGAAACACAGACCCTTTTTCTCCGCACCACACAGACCCTTTATCTCCGCACCACACAGACCCTTTATCTCCACACCAAACACAGACCCTTTATCTCCGCACCAAACACAGACCCTTTATTCATCACCTCAAATCGTGTCACAGAATATAACATCAAATAAGGCAATATATCATTCATTCAATAATAATATAAACATTATTAACAACGATCAAATAACTCATCATCAGGCATACGGTATTCCCCTACCTGTAGTTGCAGAAGCAAATGGCAAAATGCACAACCGTTCTCAAAAGTGCTCCACACGAAAACTTCCACCTAAAAGTACATTACTTAATTAATAAACTTCCTACTCTCGTAAAACGTACACACATTCTATTTATAGTAACTTCCTATGTATAGTAGCTTCCAAAAATAGTAACCTTGGTTTGAAATTCAAATTATTTGAGATGTGCATAAATACCAAATCTTATAATAAATGCCCAAAAATCCTTTCCCTTAAAATCACCATATCTTTACTTAATAGATAAAATATTACCATACTAAATAATAATAATAACAAAACAAGAATAATCATAATAAAGTTAATAATAATAAAGAATAAACTTGAAACACGAAACAGCCGCCCCCCAAACAACCCGACTCACGACTACACCTACACCTCTAACACCACCAAAACCCTCCACGGCCACCAACAACCACCAGCCCTTGTACCCAGAACCACCACCTGCCGCCACAACCATCATCCAACCCTTCGACCACCCTCGACACAACGAACCAGGGCCAACACCAGGCCTGGTTCACCGCGCCAGTAGCCGACCAGCCTGGAAAACTACCCCTGTCGACCCTCTTTACAGCCACCAGAACGACTCCCCCACGACATCACAGCCATTCCCCGACACCAGACACCCTGACTTAGTGGTACCACCGCACCGACCTCCCCCGAGTCAGCGGTGGTGCCACCCCCAACAACCTGACCAACAACCAACACACAGGAAAAACGAAAACAGACTATGAACGAACCCCACCACGCGACACTATAACCACCACACGAACCACCCTGGCAACCACCACACACCCCATCTGACCCCCGTCTATCCTTCCTCCCCTGTCATCACCCACAACGAGTTGTATGCAAAACGTCATCACCAACCAAAACATTAACAAAACAGACTTGTTAAATTCCCAAAACCAACAGACCCTCGACACCCCTGAAGACCACCTTTACAGGTGATGTACGGTGGTTGACAAGGACGTGACCACGGCCCAGTCACCACCCCAGACACCATAGACTATAAACCCTTAACGACCAGACTCTAACAAAGACAACACAAGGTTCGAACTTAACATAAAACGCAACAGATACGGTAGAATAAGAAGAAACGTGCTGTGCTCACCTCTTTCTGGCCCAAATCGACGCACACCTAGCACCCTAAGACCACCGTGACCACCACCTTTGTATAGTATGCTATGTCGGCTGTCAGTCTATGAGGAGTTTGTATGGTAGATAGGCTAGATTAGGTTATAGTGTTTGTTTAAATATGACGGCTTGAGGAACTTTGTAAAATAGGGTTAGCAAAAAAAAAAAAAAACGTGGGTTGTTCTTGACTTTTGCACGCATAACGAGGCCCATGGCCGAGCTGCCATGGGTCCTAGGTTCGAACCCCAACAACTACGCATTACCAATATTATGTTATGGTAGCTAAGTTCCAAATTCGAGTCTCTCTTAAGTCCAAAACAACTCGTATAAAACGGGTACAAGTAAGCTTATAAACGAATGATTTAAAATAAAAGAAACTAAAAAGCGAGGTATTACATGGACCCATCGAGCTTCCTAGGAAGCTCGTACCTCAGTTGTGGGCTGCTCTTTCTCACACTCCGTTTTCTGCACGGAAGGGGGCCCATGTCCACACACCTGCCCCTCGTTACTTTCTTCGACTATTGGGTGAGACTATTTTTGGGCGACCTGAGCCCAATAACATCACCAACACTGAGCTTGTCATCTTGGCCGGGTACGTGAACATTGATTCACGTACCCCTTTTGTTCTTAACATTTCTTACCTGGTTGCTCAGTATTGGGGTGGCATTGGGAGGAAGGTCACGAGTGCTGTAGTCTATGGCGGATTGGTCACTCGGATCCTCCGCCACATTCGCCCTACTTACATAGAGAGGGTTGGCCTAGTTGGGGAGGTTGGTCGCCTTGACATAGAGGCCATGCGAGTTTTCCGCTGGCTAGATGGGATGACGTGGAAGATCTGTGGCTACCCTTCAGTGACCCCACCTTGTGCCACTCTTCCTCGTCTCCTACTGATGCGTGTCTATTTCATGATGTTTTACATCTATTTTTACACGCATTTGGTCGCTCATTTACTATGTTTTAGCCTTTATTTCCTAACAATTGTCTACTTTCGTATTTTTATGCACTTTTGCAGATTTATGCGGAAAAGGGACAATTTTACACCAAACTTATGCCCTCGGGATTTTTCATAGCCAAGGAACGATGAAAAGTCAACTCAAAACATTGACCAAGTACCAAGAAGTCAAACCAAAGACAAATCAAAGCAATCCTACAGGAAAACGGGTCGACCGACCTACTACTTGGGTCGGCCGACCAGGCCTCTGTTATGGAAAGCCCTGAAATCCTGAAGCCCGTGAATAGGTCGACCGACCCATATTGTAGGTCGACCGACCTCTGCGCAGACTCTGAAGCATTCCGAAGCCCATTAACGTGTTAGAGTCTTAAGAAACTCCTAAATTCCGCCTATATAAGCTAATCTTATGTTTAGGGTTAAACATCTAGTTCCTAATTCAGAAATAATCAGGTCTTAATAAAGAACTATTGAGAGTAATTTGGTTTCATCTTTAGTTGTAATCTTTCAATATTCTCAACACTTTGAGTTTTGTTCTTCAATCTTTCAAGCATTCATCAATAAAGTTTGTTCCTTTTCTTCCTTAATCATATTTCTGGTAATTCTTCTCTTAATTTATGCTTCATTGTTATTAGTTTAGAATTATTGTATTTGGTTTAAGATAGAATCCCAAGCCTTATTATTGATTGCATGTCTAGATTGATATTCGTTATGATTTCCATATTTATTCCTGTTTTCATTTTTGTTTTAGTAACCATGAGTAGCTAATTTCATATGTTAGGATGTAGGGGATGAATATGCGTAGGTAGTATAGGTTCCGAGACCGACTGTAGCAGAGCCGTGGTCGGTCGACCTATATAATGGGTCGGTCGACCGAGGCTGTGGTCGGCCGACTGGGCTAGCTAGTCGGTCGACCCACTCGCGTTCGTATTCTGTTTCGTTTTAATTCGTAGACTATAATAACCTACAATGAGACTGAAAGGAGACTTGTAGGATGTTAGTAATGACCTACCCAAGATTGAGAGATACGGGAAGGGCATTGGTTTACACCTTAAGACGGATAGGTTACTCAAGACTGAAAGGTATGTGACCTAGAATTTAGGAATCACCCTTATTGTTGACACCCAATAATTGTGAGACCTAGGAACTAATAGCATAGGCCGAAAGGAGCTATTAGGTACCATAGACCGAAAGGATATGTTACACCCCTTACGCGACTGCAATCCATGTTGACCTTAGGATTTATATTACCTTAGCTATTTGTTACCCGATCATCCTAGCATCTCTTTTATTATAGTTTATTATTATCTTTATTCACTTGCTTTATTTTTATTCTTGTTTTAGACTTAGCAACAATCAATCAAACCCCCAAAACTGTTACCTTAAAACATTAACACCAAACAATAAACATTCCCCACCTCTCTGTGGTTCGACCCTGACTTTCACTATCTATTGTTAAAGTTAGGAATTATAAATTTTATCTTTGATACCCTCAACGACGGGCATCAAATTTTGGCGCCGTTTCCGGGGAGGTGATGCCAGTGTTTATTGTTTCTTATTTTTGTTTTTGTTTTTTTTTTGTTTAAGGAACTTTTGTTCCTTAAACCTTCTCACTTTTGTCTTGTAGTTTCTATCTTATGCGCAGGTCAGTTCAAGGAGAACTCCTACCACTAGACCACGAGCTTGAGAGGACTTTAAGAGAAAAGAGGAAGCAACTTTTAGAGAGTAGGGAAGGAGGTTCTCCATCTTCCCTATTCCAAGAGATTATCTTTGAACAACCACTTTCATTAAAAACACCAACTTCACAACCAAATTCACCTCCCAATCCATCCACACCAAAAACACCATCTTATACCTACTTCCAAGTTTTTCCAAAAGAAGAAGAAAACATGGCCGAGGAAGCTACTATCGCCAGTCACTCCATGCCTCAGGTGAAGGACCTATACAAAGGGTTCACTTTACCTTCAGGTACTGGGAAGCCATTCGAGGCCAAGCCTGCCTATATTAATATGGTTGAGAAAAACCAATTTGGAGGCTCGGCCAATGAGGATGCTGCAAAGCATATTGAAATCTTCGCAGATTACATATGCTCTATTGCACCCCCAGAAGGAGTGACACAGGACCAGATTAAACAAACTATGTTCATCTTCTCTCTCAGGGATTCTGCAAGGGAATGGTATAGAGATCTAGACCGCACTGCTGCGGGAGTCACAGATTCGAACACCTTGGCCTTGGCAATCTACAGGAAGTACTACTTTGCAGCCAAGACCAATGTTCTAAGGTCGCAGATAACAAGCTTCAAGCAAGGGCTTAATGAAGATTTTAGTGAGGCTTGGGACAGGTTCAAGAGACTTGTTCTGTAATACCCCGTATATTTTATTACGGAAATGAAATTGTTTTAGTTCATGCCGATAAGATAGTCTAGACTACGATGTTTGTTATTTAGTAAGTATACATGTTTTATGTTTTAAATGACGGTTTATGCTTTAGAGGGGGTTCGAACTCAAGACCATAGGGTAGAGTCTTGGGCTTCGTTATTTGTGCCAAGCAGACCAGCCCACACTTCGAGGAAACCCTAACGAAACCCTAACCACTCACAACTACATCTCACGTTAAAATCACCCTATGCCGCCATATAAGATCAGTTTTACTCTGAAATCTGACCTACCTACAACACAACTCACACCCTAGTTCTTCAGCCGCCACCTCACAGCAGTAAGAGAAGGAGTTTTCCGGCCAGTTAGCCGTGCCTAGGTCGTTCGTTTTGGAGTCTGAAATCAGGTGCGTGCTAAGGGTCTGACGTTTGTTTGCTTTTATGTTAATCTGTCTATGTTTATGGTCTGTTCGAAGGGCGGTGGTTCGCCAGCCTTGGTCGTGTTTAAGACCACCTTACGGGTGGTAGTCAGGGCAGTAGTGGGGTGGTTACCATAGCAGGTCTAGGTGGTAGGGTCAGTGTCGAAGGGGTGGTTCGTAGCCTGTGGTGGTCTCTGTTCAGGGTTGTCTCGGTCAGAGGGATCAGTTTGGGGGTGGTTTTACTGTCGACTCGGGGGAGGTCAATACAGTAAAACCACCGTGGCTTACTGGAGAGTTGTCGGTGGTGTAGACTGGTGGGTGTGTGGGTGGTGCAAGGGTGGTTGTCGGGGCTTGATAGGGGTCTGTTTCCGTGTGTCTGAAACTCAGGCGAGTGTCTGGCTGAGTTTCAAGGTTGCTGGGCAGAGTCGTCAGGGGGTGTCGACTGGTGTGGTGGTGTCGGGGTGTCAGATGGTGGTCGGTGGTGTCGAGGTCTGGTGTTGGTGGGTGGTCGACGTGGTGGTAGGCGGTGGTTATGGGTGCTGAAGTCGTTATGGTGGCTGTCGGGTTTTATGGCTTGGATGGCTTTATTTTTATTATTCTTATTATTCTTATTATTATTATTAATAGTATTATTATTAGTATTTTGTTATTATGAGTATATTGGTATTTATGGTAAAGATATTCTTTGATATGATTTTAATGAGTGTTTTATATAGTTTGAATTTCAAAATCGAAGTTACTATTTTTAGAAGTTACTATATTTAGAAAGTTACTATTTTGGGTAACCCGGTGGTTGGGAGGCTTTCTAAATATAGGAAGTTTCTATCAATAGAGTGTGCACACGTATTACGAGTGTTAGGATGTTTATTAATTGAATAATATTTGTTAGGTAGCGGGTTTCGCGTGGAACATTTCTAAACAAGCCTCGGGTTTATCTGCGTTACCTACTATTTCAGGTAGGGGAATTACTGGTATCTGATTGATGTATAACCTGTTCTGATTTGATATTAAGCATGTTGGTAATATGTTATCATGTGATCATATATGTTGTTATTTATATTATTCTATGAGGTAATACGATGTGATTATATATTGGGACTTGTGATATGGTGTTGGATCGGTGCGGAGTATATATGGTGTTGGATCGGTGCGGAGTATATATATGGTGTTGGATCGGTGCGGAGTATATATGGTGTTGGATCGGTGCGGAGTATATATGGTGTTGGATCGGTGCGGAGTATATATTTGGCGTTGGATCGGTGCGGAGTTTATTATATTGTTATATTTATTCTTTTCCCTACTCAACCTCGTGGTTGACCCTGTGTATTCGTGATCACCTGTGATGAACCATTTATTGGGGAGCAGATTGACAGGTGGCTGAGACTAAGGGGGAGCTATGGGAGGAAGAGCTTGGATCCGGACCAGATTAGATGTCTAGATCACCTTAGTCAGTTTAATACGAGTTGTACTTTATTTGTTTTGTTAAGACTTTTGGATACGGATGTAAGAACATGTCTTGAGTTAAATTTTATTTAAAGTACTGTTTATCTTCCTTTGTATCTACTGCCTCGGGAAACCGAGATGGTAACACCCTTATTTATCTGAGGAGTCCTAGTTCAGGCCCTTAAACAAATGGGGGTGTTACAAAGTGGTATCAGAGCGAACGATCCTCAGGCCTAAACTAATTAACGCAATGAATGTAGGAGAGTCTAAATAAAATGAACCCCGGGATAGGACTGTTAGGAGCACACTAAAGGGGAAGTATGAGTCTGGGCCCCCTCACACCGAACCATTGGCCCTATCAGTTTTACCCGGGAACCCAGAGTGAAAATATGAGAGAAAAAGGGTAGATTAGGAAAAGATGGAAGTAATGGTATATTGTGATAAAGTATCTATGCAAACTTGAGTGTATGAAACTAATTGAAATAGCCGGGAGGGGCATGAACATGAAAGGGTTTTTAATTGTGAATAAAGAGGTGTGAACTTATGTGGTTATGTGAAGTATCTTGAAACATGTCAGTAAATGCTTTCATTTCCTTTCTCATCATGTCTAGTGATATGCGGTTATGTGATCCCGAGCCATGTTATTATTTTATAGTACTCACTCTGATAGTTGATGCTAGACATTATCCTTTAGGGATTTTAGCCCTAATCCTAATGGGTACCCACGTGAGTCGGGACTCATCTCTTTCTGTTTTATTATAGTATGCCTCCGCGAAGAGACAACCTCGCTAACATTACACAAGAGGAGTTAGACCGATTACTAGCCGAGAATGCGGCTCTAAAGGCTAAACAGATGGACTCCGCTAAGATGAGCACGATAATCGCGAGGCACCATCCTACCCAATTCACCGGGGAGGGGGAACCTCATTTGCTTGGAGCCTGGTGCAGAGAATTTAGTAACTTGTTCGAGCTGGTGAATTGTCCTGATGAACTGAGGGTTGACCAGGCAGCCCACTATCTGAGGGGACTGGCTGGAGACTGGTGGACCGCGAATAAGGGAGAGATCCGGGAAGCAGCTACAGAGGATGGAACCGGGTTTGTTCCTTAGGATGCATTCAAGGGGGTCTTGAACGAGGTGTTTCTACCAGAATTCCAAAAGAGCAAGCTGAGAGAGGAGTTCGACTCATTCAAGATGTCGGAGGACATGACCATAGAGGCTTATTACAGGAAATTCATCCAGTTGGTGCACTATGTGGGAGACATGGGGTTTGATGATGCCATGCTGGCAATGAAGTTCGAGAGAGGGTTATCTATTGCTATCAAGAAGAGACTGATTGCGGCTCCGCCTACCACAGTCCGAGACATCTACCTAAGGGCTGGGGTGGCGGAGAGGCTCTCAGATATGATCAAGGAAGAAAAGAAGTCGAAATCAGAGAAGAGGAAGGCTGAGACTGTGACAGAAAGTTCTGGGTCGAAGAAACCGAGCACCAACAAGTATAGTGGTTACTTCAGCAACAACACTTCTGGAGGTGCGAGAAATCAGAGTGGGGGCAATCACATGAGTGGGGTTTCTGGCAGTGGTTCGGCGGGAATAGTGTGTTTTGGCTGCGGGAAGAGGGGACATAAACAGGCAGTGTGTCGCTCTTCTGGAGGGAATCAGTCCGGAGGCTACCGTGCACCTACATCCGGATATCAGGGGTCTCGCACCCAATCTTATGGTAGCAGTGGCCATCGCACACCCATGAACAACTATGGTGGGGGTGCGAAATCTGGAGGGAGCAGCAATTATCAGAGGAACTATAACAATTACCAGAGCCGCCCGTACCAGAATCAATTCAATGGAGGTGGAAGCAACCAAAAGACAGGAGCGGGAGGAAATCAGCAGGCTGGGACATCTTCTGCCAGCCAGAGTGGAGTCAAGTCCAGTGGCAAGCTCTTTGCCATGGGGAAGCAGGCAGCTCAGGAGGATGCGCATGTGGTAACCGGTACTTTTCTTGTGAACTCTAAGCCTACTTTCGTACTTTTCGATTCCGGTGCCACCCATTCGTTTGTGTCTAGAGATCATGTTAAGGCTTTGGGACTTGAAAGATTTGATTGGATCGCGGATCCAGTGACCATACCCTCAGGCGAGTCGATACTCTGTAATAGAGTATATGGTAGTGTACCCATCAAAATCGGGGAAGCAATTTTCTATTGTGACCTCATAGAGTTTCCTCTGGGGGGCTTTGAGGTGATTCTGGGGATGGACTGGCTAGGGAAGTATTGAGCTTTCATCGACTGCCATCAAAAGAAGATTTCCTTGAAGGGGCCTAAGGGGGTGAGGGTGTCTTACAAAGGATATCGAATCAAACCAAAAATCAAATTCATTTCTGTCAACACCTTGAAATCTAGCTTGAGGAAAGGAGAGAGCCTGATCTTGTGTCAAATGTGGGACTGTGAGGCTGAGACCCCCAAGACTAGTGAGATACCTGCGGTACGGGAGTTTGAGGGAGTTTTTCGTGACGATGTTCCGGGGTTACCGCCAAGGAGGGAAGTGGAATTCTCCATCGACCTAAAACCAGGGGCGGGACCAATATCTAAATCACCGTACCGTATGGGACCGAAGGAGATGGAAGAGTTGAAGAAGCAGCTGGATAAACTACCTGAGAAAGGGTTCATCCGACCCAGTGTGTCGCCCTGGGGAGCACCCGTTTTGTTTGTGAAAAAGAAGGATGGGAGTCTACGGTTGTGTGTTGACTACCGAGAGCTGAACAACGTAACCATCAACAACCGTTATCCTTTGCCGAGAATAGACGACTTGTTCGACCAGTTAAGTGGAGCTGGGGTTTTCTCCAAGATTGATTTGAGATCCGGGTATCATCAGTTGAGAATAAAGGATGAAGATATTCCGAAGACCGCTTTCCGAACGAGGTATGGCCACTATGAATTTGTGGTTATGCCCTTTGGATTGACTAATGCTCCAGCTGTGTTCATGGACTTGATGAATCGAGTCTTCAGCCCGTATCTCGACAAGTTCGTGGTGGTATTCATAGATGATATCCTGGTATATTCTAAGAATGCAGAAGAGCACGAGGATCATTTGAGGAAGGTACTTCAGACTTTGGAGGAGCATAAGCTCAACGCTAAGTTGAGTAAGTGCGAGTTCTGGTTAGAGAAAGTGGCGTTTCTGGGGCATGTCATTTCCAAAGAAGGGGTATCTGTCGACCCTAGTAAAATCGAAGCTGTGACTAAGTGGCAAAGTCCGAAGAATGTGAGTGATATCCGAAGTTTTCTGGGGTTGGCAGGATATTACCGGAGATTCGTCAAAGACTTTTCGAAGATAGCAAAGCCGTTGACGTCGTTAATGAGGAAGGAGAACCGTTTTGTCTGGGATGAGAGTTGTGAGAAGGCATTTCTGACTCTAAAGAAACGCCTGACAACAGCTCCTATCCTGGCCTTGCCAGTTGGGAGTGATAATTTCGAAGTGTATACCGACGCTTCGAAGCATGGGTTGGGTTGTGTGTTAATGCAGAATGGGAGAGTAATAGCATATGCGTCTCGCCAGTTGAAGACCTATGAAGAAAATTATCCGACTCATGATTTGGAATTGGGCGCTGTGGTCTTTGCACTGAAATTGTGGCGTCATTACCTTTATGGAGCCACTTTTAAGGTGTTTTCTGATCATAAGAGCCTGAAATATATCTACACCCAGAAAGAGTTGAACATGAGGCAGAGGAGGTGGATAGAGTTGATCGGAGACTATGATATGCAGATTGTCTACCACGAGGGCAAGGCAAATGTGGTAGCTGACGCTCTAAGTAGGAAGTCAGTACATGCTTTGAGTTGTGCCAGATCGAGAGTGAGGTTGCATGGTGAACTAAGGGAGATGGGAATATTCATGATCCGGAAAGGGGATGCCCTTAGTGACCTGACAGTGGAGCCTGAGTTGTATGGTGAGATTCGGGAGTTGCAAGGTAATGATACGAGAATCCAGAAGTGGCGTAGGATGGTGGAGAGTGAAGGTGGAGAGACTGCATCCAAGTTCAGTATTCATACTGATGGTAGTTTGAGGTTCAGTGGGCGATGGTGTGTTCTGGATGTAGAGGAGCTAAAGAAGAAAATCCTGACCGAAGCTCATGCTACTCCAAATTCCGTTCACCCATGGGGTGATAAGCTGTATAAAGATCTTAAGAAGACGTTCTGGTGGCCTAACATGAAGAAGGAAGTCGCGGAATTTGTGTCGAGATGTTTGACTTGTCAGAGGGTGAAAGGGGAGCATAAGAGACCTCAAGGGAAAGTTCAACCGTTGGATGTACCAGAGTGGAAGTGGGAGAACATTTCGATGGACTTTATTGTGGGGTTGCCTCGGACTCAGAGGGGCAACAACATGATTTGGGTGATTGTGGATCGTTTGACTAAGTCAGCTCACTTTATTCCAATGAAAGATACCTGGAGTAAGGCCGAGTTGGCTAAATCATATGTTCAGAATGTGGTCAAACTGCATGGCGTACCCAAGGATATTGTTTCAGATCGAGACTCGAGGTTTATATCCAGATTTTGGCAGGAGTTGCAGGCAGCTTTGGGTACCCAATTGAAGATGAGTACAGCTTTTCATCCGGCTACTGACGGTCAGACAGAGAGAACGATTCAGACCCTTGAGGACATGTTGAGGGCTTGTGTACTTGAGTTCGGAGGATCGACTGGGGTTGATCGAGTTTTCTTACAATAACAGCTACCATGCAAGCATAGGCATGGCCCCTTTCGAGGCTCTATACGGGAGGAAGTGTCGGAGCCCTGTGTGTTGGGATGATCGAGCTGATGTTGTGACCTTAGGGCCAGATATGATTCAGGCGATGGTGGAGCACGTCCAGATTATTCGACAGAGGATGAGGGCCGCGCAGGATAGGCAGAAGAGCTATGCAGATCTGAAGAGGAGTGATATTTCATTTGAGGCCGGAGAGAAAGTACTACTGAAAGTCTCGCCGATGAAGGGTGTGATGAGATTCGGCAAGCGTGGCAAACTGAGTCAGAAATTTATTGGACCATTTGAGATCTTGGACAGAGTTGGAGAGGTGGCATACCGCTTAGCTTTACCTCCAACCCTATCCAAGGTCCATAATGTGTTCCATGTGTCCCAGTTGAGGAAATACGTGAGTGATCCATCACACGTGCTACAGCATGAGGTGATTGAGGTAGATGAGCAGTTGGCATACGTTGAGACTCCGAAGGAAATTTTGGACAGGAAGTTACGAAAAACTCGTAATGGGGAGACGTCTTTGGTGAAAATCCTGTGGACCAATCATAATCAGGAGGAGGCTACGTGGGAGCCTGAGGCATCCATGAGAGAGCGTTACCCACATTTGTTTGATTGAGATAAGTTACGCGGACGTAACTTTTCTTTAAGGGGGGTGGAATGTAACATTCTGTGGTTTAAGTAAGTTTTATAAAGATTGTTTTGAGATGTTGTGTCCCAAGTTCATGATGTTTGTGTTTCGAGTTCGTTTGATTTGTTTGTCTGTCACCTATATGTGGAAGAACTTCGGGACGAAGTTCATTTTAAGGAGGGAAGACTGTAATACCCCGTATATTTTATTACGGAAATGAAATTGTTTTAGTTTATGCCGATAAGATAGTCTAGACTACGATGTTTGTTATTTAGTAAGTATACATGTTTTATGTTTTAAATGACGTTTTATGCTTTAGAGGGGGTTCGAACTCAAGACCATAGGGTAGAGTCTTGGGCTTCGTTATTTGTGCCAAGCAGACCAGCCCACACTTCGAGGAAAACCTAACGAAACCCTAACCACTCACAACTACATCTCACGTTAAAATCACCCTATGCCGCCATATAAGATCAGTTTTACTCTGAAATCTGACCTACCTACAACACAACTCACACCCTAGTTCTTCAGCCGCCACCTCACAGCAGTAAGAGAAGGAGTTTTCCGGCCAGTTAGCCGTGCCTAGGTCGTTCGTTTTGGAGTCTGAAATCAGGTGCGTGCTAAGGGTCTGACGTTTGTTTGCTTTTATGTTAATCTGTCTATGTTTATGGTCTGTTCGAAGGGCGGTGGTTCGCCAGCCTTGGTCGTGTTTAAGACCACCTTACGGGTGGTAGTCAGGGCAGTAGTGGGGTGGTTACCATAGCAGGTGTAGGTGGTAGGGTTAGTGTCGAAGGGGTGGTTCGTAGCCTGTGGTGGTCTCTGTTCAGGGTTGTCTCGGTCAGAGGGATCGGTTTGGGGGTGGTTTTACTGTCGACTCGGGGGAGGTCAATACAGTAAAACCACCGTGGCTTACTGGAGAGTTGTCGGTGGTGTAGACTGGTGGGTGTGTGGGTGGTGCAAGGGTGGTTGTCGGGGCTCGATAGGGGTCTGTTTCCGTGTGTCTGAAACTCAGGCGAGTGTCTGGCTGAGTTTCAAGGTTGCTGGGCAGAGTCGTCAGGGGGTGTCGACTGGTGTGGTGGTGTCGGGGTGTCAGATGGTGGTCGGTGGTGTCGAGGTCTGGTGTTGGTGGGTGGTCGACGTGGTGGTAGGCGGTGGTTATGGGTGCTGAAGTCGTTATGGTGGCTGTCGGGTTTTATGGCTTGGATGGCTTTATTTTTATTATTTTTATTATTCTTATTATTATTATTAATAGTATTATTATTAGTATTTTGTTATTATGAGTATATTGGTATTTATGGTAAAGATATTCTTTGATATGATTTTAATGAGTGTTTTATATAGTTTGAATTTCAAAATCGAAGTTACTATTTTTAGAAGTTACTATATTTAGAAAGTTACTATTTTGGGTAACCCGGTGGTTGGGAGGCTTTCTAAATATAGGAAGTTTCTATCAATAGAGTGTGCACACGTATTACGAGTGTTAGGATGTTTATTAATTGAATAATATTTGTTAGGTAGCGGGTTTCGCGTGGAACATTTCTAAACAAGCCTCGGGTTTATCTGCGTTACCTACTATTTCAGGTAGGGGAATTACTGGTATCTGATTGATGTATAACCTGTTCTGATTTGATATTAAGCATGTTGGTAATATGTTATCATGTGATCATATATGTTGTTATTTATATTATTCTATGAGGTAATACGATGTGATTATATATTGGGACTTGTGATATGGTGTTGGATCGGTGCGGAGTATATATGGTGTTGGATGGTGTTGGATCGGTGCGGAGTATATATGGTGTTGGATCGGTGCGGAGTATATATGGTGTTGGATCGGTGCGGAGTATATATTTGGCGTTGGATCGGTGCGGAGTTTATTATATTGTTATATTTATTCTTTTCCCTACTCAACCTCGTGGTTGACCCTGTGTATTCGTGATCACCTGTGATGAACCATTTATTGGGGAGCAGATTGACAGGTGGCTGAGACTAAGGGGGAGCTATGGGAGGAAGAGCTTGGATCCGGACCAGATTAGATGTCTAGATCACCTTAGTCAGTTTAATACGAGTTGTACTTTATTTGTTTTGTTAAGACTTTTGGATACGGATGTAAGAACATGTCTTGAGTTAAATTTTATTTAAAGTACTGTTTATCTTCCTTTGTATCTACTGCCTCGGGAAACCGAGATGGTAACTGTTGGAAACTAAGTTCCACATTTTATACTCAAATCTAATATGAGTTTTGATTCTTTAAGTTTAGGTCATAAAACTTAAATGGATCTTATGCATGCAAGATGATATCATAAGATGAGATTGTCCTTACATTGGTTTTAGAAGGTTTATACTCAATAATCACCTATTATTTGAGTCTTCAAAAACCCGAAATCCTCTTGTAACGATCTAACAAAAATCGTCTCCTAAAGGTGCGTATCAAGGACCCGATCTCAAACTAATACTAATTTTGTTACTAGAAAATTAGTACAAGTATACTAGAAATATTAACAATATTACTCTTAATATTATTAATATAGGAAATGATTTCTTACTTAGAAAAACTATTTCTAAGTACTAGTACTAGTATGGAGGAGGTTGTAGTATGATATGTTTAGTGCAAGTATCAACAATCACTTAGCAAAAACTAGTGTATGTGAGTGTGAAGTGAGTGTGTTAATATAAGCACATGAGCTTGCTTGTGCAAGCATCATGGCCGGCCTAAGTGAGCAAGAGAAGCCAATGCATGGTCTCTTACACAATGCCAAAAGGAACAAAGATTCCTTACATGTCTTACACACCTTTGATCACTTACACACTCAATCATAATGCACACACAACCTCAATACCACCTTAATACTACACGGCTGAAATGGTTCTAAAATGGACCCATTTTATCTTTGTCAATTGTGTTAATTTGTAACATGTCACACATGTCTCATAACACATGACCCAATTTGTTAATTGTGCAATTTTAACTATTAAAATTCATAATTTACAAATTTATTACATTTAAATAAATACACCAATAATTCGAAATTATTTTTGTACAAAAATGTAATGTCATAATTTTAATTACAACTCTTTGTAATTTTATGATCAACCGTGTTCATTCTCAATTTAATCGTTTCCCAAACGAATAAATAAAAACCGAGTAATAAAACTATTTTATTACTTTGACTATTATTATTATAATCCCATTATAAAAATATTCGTCGTATAAAATTATTTCCAAAATTTCCAGTTATTAATTAATTTGTATCCAATACAATATTAATTAATTATTCCATTGAGACGGAATTCCCTAAAGATATGACCTTAAGGGATCAACTGATCACCACCATCATATGACGATAATGTCAAACTCTAGACAGCCAATCATTATCGATAAATGTTGATCAGTCGACTTTAAAAGAGTAACACTCCCAGTTGTGTTTCATTCAAATGAGTTTTAATTATGTCAACACACTATTGTCGAGGACACTTCCTCCAACAATCTCCCACTTGTCCGAGACAAGTGTGTGTTACCAATTCTCTTGCCCTATTACTATCTCCCACTCAATGCATGGCGTCCTCTCAGGTCGTGCCGACAATTGATTAAAATCTAGAGTGGTTTATCTCGATCTGGAGTTATAACTACTGACCGGAATTATCTATCATAGATACCTTCCGAGCGTGGCCACGCATTTCTAGTTATTATTCTCCTCGAGTGGCCTAGAGATATTTTTCAACCCTGACAAGGGGTGGACAATTCCTAATCGACTTATTCCTTCCGGCTGGCCATAGTCCATCATAACCCAAAATATGTCCTTATAAACCCCAGTTACGAAGGTGTTAGGACATAAATCAAAGTTAATCTGAAAACTATGCCACCTCAGAGAACAGTCATTAGTCCAAGAACTGACTCATGTGAAACACGATAGATGCTCCCGCCACGACCAGGCAGTCTTTCAATAAGAGTACGCCAGAGCTCTATCAGCGGTCATTAGCCCGGCAAATGTGTCTTAACATGTCTATGCCTAGGTGATCGATTAGTCATCCCGTATGACTCTATGGCAATTGAACTCGCCATCAATCGCATCACACATCCGGTTGCATTGAGATGTCACCTCACTTAAGCAACTAGGGGCGAGGTCATGATAATTCAATTCACTTTAATGGGGTTCAATATGGTCTTACCATCCCATTTGAATTTTACTTGACCTTTCGTGAGTTATAAATAACTCAAACAATTAGTGGATTACACCATCCAAGTGGTCAACCTTTGAACACCTATTTAATTTACAATCAGCTTTAGGGTCTCTCGTTTACATCCCTTAAAATTGTAATTATCTCCATTTTGAGTAAACCAGGTTTACCACGGTTCGTGCGATCGTTCACTTTGCGGATCATATCCATACATTGATCTTTCCTCTGAAAGAGACAAGTCATTCTTATGACTAGCGAATAAGATTATGTGCATTGTGTAACTCCCAGCCATAGCAATGCCTTTACATAATTTGTGAACGTACACATTTTGTAGAATCTTGTGATGACCATGTAGTTAAAATACAAGTCATTGAGATGCATAGTCAATGAATGTAAGCCAAAGATTATCACAAATCTTTGCTTGGTTTCTTGGAACTTGAGTCGTTGTAAACCTTTTACCATGCGACTAAGTTATCTTCCAAGATCTTGAATTTGTCTTTCATCTTCATTGGAGAATACTTTGACAATTGATCAAGGTTTAATCATTGAAAAAACTGCTCTACGGGTTGTCCTGTAAGCGGTGCGCATCCACTTTACACGATTATACTAATGGCGGAAACATTAGTGATTTAAACGTGCAAACAATAGTACTTAAGGTTCGATAAATTTCCATGATCCCATCATGGTTATACTATCTTCATCTCCATGAACAACCTTAAAACTTTATAAACAAGACGTCTTTTATAATCTTAACCAAACATCCCATGTTCAATTAGAATTAATTCATATCAATATGTCATCTAGAACCAAAAACTCGTGTACCTTTCAGAAGTATCAATGCTTCATTCCAAACGAGCAATGAGTTGTTTTAGATAACGTTTACTCCCACTAAACTCTTGTTCTTGCCTGATTCTGAAGATCCTGAAGTCATACCCATGACTCAATAGCTTCAAATCCTGGAGCGAGAACTCCCACTGAACTTTACATTTAACCGTAAATCATAAAGCTCCCACTCAATTCAATGTTCCTTAACATTTGATGAATTGAAATGGTTGGGACTTCACCATATGTGCTAATAGTCACATCCTTTTCAAATACCCTTTTGAAAAATGGTTATTGAGTTTACTGAATTCATTCTCAATGAATTACCTTACTACTTTCAACAAAGTTACCCTTAACTTTGCAGACTGCTGGCATCCACATGTCAACGTATGCTTCTCCCAATAAATCTCATTTATTAGCATGTATGTCTTATAAATTTCATGGTCTTTAGAATTTGCATTGACACATTTAGATCACCATCTAAATCCAAGAACCCTTTCTTGAGCCTTTGCAAAAATCTTTTGAATAATTTTCTTCGAGTGTCCTCCCGTAGTTTCTATAAGAGTCTTTTCTTACGGTATACAATTTCTGTGTGTAGGAACTTTCAGTTCCCCACATTTATCTTATCTTGTACTGTACGAGGACTATATCATGGATCTTATCCATGTATAGAATTTTTCCTTACAAACTTCAAGAATTTATCTTTGAAGTATCCTCCAGGGCCGGGGCCGTTGGTATATAAGGCGTAGATTTTTACCAAACCGTAGATCTTATCCACAACCTTTGGGTTTATCCACAACTTTTGGGATGATAAGGCTTAGAATCTTATCCACAGCCTAATCTACCTTTTACAACCATAAGGTGTAGATTGCTCTTGGGATATAAGGCGTAGATTTTTACCAAACCGTAGATCTTATCTATAACCTTTGGGCTTATCCACAACTTTTGGGATGATAAGCCGTAGAATCTTATCTACAGCCTAATCTACCTTTTACAACCTTAAATCGTAGATCCCATCCACAACTTAATCTTCCTTTTTATCTTTCACATAACCAAAACACAATAAATCCTACTATTCACTAATAGATCATGTCCATTGTGCTTATCAAAATCATATGCTATTTGTGGCTTTTTTTCAAATTTCTCCCACTCTATCTTTGTAATAATAATCCCATTTTATCACCAAAGATAGCTACTAAGGCCACAAGCAATGACTTTGATGTTGGTTTGTGTACCCTTATGATTTATTACAGAAAATATTCGTTTTTAAAGCTTAGATAGTTTAGAATGGTTGATAACTTTTCCTCTTTAATTAAGTTCTAAACTTAATTTGATTTTGATTTGATTTGAATTAAGTATCCTATACTTATCTCATCTTAATGGTCATACATTGACGATCAATTCTATTTTATGTTAAGGTTTGCAAGTGTTTAAACTAATTAAGAACATAAATATAAAACCAATAGTGACTTGGGTTGAAAACCAAGTCACCACATTATCCAAAATACAACCAATTGTCTAAAGGATTAACCTTTCCTCGTCCAACAAGGAAATAAAATACGGTTTTTAAATTGTTCTTACAACACTTGAAATATTAGCAAAATAAGCGGAAAAAACAAAGCTCCTTGATCATCCCGAGTGGAGCTACTCTTAGTTCCCTTGATCCATCAAGCTTGTTTCTCTTTTCCCTTATCTTTGCTTTCATGCCCTAATTCAAGTAAGAAGAGCATTCTCATCACAACTTGTATCATAATACATTAGTTGAGATTAACATAAAATCGGGATAGTTATCGTACCAACTGGAAGAATCTTCCCAGCTTTGAGATCGCTGAGATACTTGGAACAGTTCCTCTTCCAATGTCCTTTGCCATTGCAGTAAAAGCATTTGGCCCCTTGATGAGGGTTCTTCTTGGAATTGGAGGTGCTTGCCTCAGAAGACACTTTCTTTGAACCTTTTGAAGGTTTCTTTCCCTTTGCCTTACCCTTCCTCTTGAACTTTCCTTTGCTCTTAACATCAATGTTGAGCACATCCTTAGGGGCACTAACATTTAGGCCCATATCCCTTTCAGCTTGCACGATCATATTGTGCAATTCATCGAGAGAGATGTCTTGGTTTCTCATGTTGAAATTCACCCGGAATTGTACATAAGTTTTCACCTTAGACAAGGAGTGGAGGATTCTGTCAATCACAAGTTCCTTAGGAATGTCCACTTGATTCATCCTTAGGGTTTCTACATGCTCAATTAACTTGAGCACATGTGGGCTAGCCTTTTGCCCCTCCTTAAGGTTGAGATCAAAGAAGGCCGATGCCGCCTCGTATTGGACAATTCTCGAAGCCTTTGAGAACATTGTCACAAGCCTGGAGTAGATCTCATAGGCCGTGCCAATCTTTATGGCACTCCTTTGGAGTTCCGGCTCCATAGAGAAGATCAAAACATTTTTGATTGCCGCAGACTCCTTCTGATAAGTATCATAGGGTCGTCTTGCTGCGGCGGTGGCATTTTCTGCAGGTTCAGGGGGTGATTCTTCAATGAGGAATTCGGTCTTACCGTCTCCCTCTGCCGCTAACAATAGTTGGGCATCCCAATCGGCAAAGTTCGCCCCATTCTTTTCTAGCTTACAACGATCCATGAAGGAACGTAACCATGAAGAGTTTGTAGTAGAGGAAGTAGTCATGATTGATATTGATACGGAGACTACAAAATTTTGAACATATGAAGAAATTAAATGCTAATCGTTTTAATTTTCATTTTAACTTGTAAACATATTTACTAAGTTGATGCATCTATAAAATGACCTCTATCCAATTTTATAAATGATTCCAAGACCCAAACCCATACTATCGAAATCGTGAACCACTGGAACTCCGACCCAACAATATGGTTTGGTGGGTTAAAATAAACCGGTTCTACCCTAGAACTCTTGGTTGATGACAAATCATTATTTATTCATCTTAGCCCGGAACACATTGACCACTGGTCCTCTACACTTCCGTTGAGTACAAACCAAATTTCAAATGCATCGGGATGCGATCCGCCCACTGGACTGAATCCATCCCATCGCCCCACTTATCCTACGTAATGGGGTTCGTACTGCCCACTGGACTAGCACCACCCCACGAAATAGAAGCTCATGGGTTCTACTATTTGGTAAGGCTAATTCTCAATTGTTTTTGTTTAATATAGAGGTCTTGTCAATTTATTATCCATCTCCTTTAAGCGAATTAAATTGGTGAACTCGATAATTATAATTGACACGGTCGTTTTTAACGATCTAAACTAATATGCATGTTTATGGCGATTTGGCTATGCATGCAAACATATTAAAATGCAAAAGTAAAAGCAATAGAGCAATAAAATCCTAGTATGGCCTTCCTAGTAATAGTAAAAACTAATTAACTATTACAAATTCGGAAACCAACTCCTTGGTCCCTTGAACTTCATTGGCACGCCATCCAAGAAAACACCGTCTTGTCGGAACTCCTTTCCGTATGGCACCGTCTTTTGGATCTTCGGAATTACAATAAAATAATACAACTATTCTATTGTAAAACTGAAAATTAAATTAAATTACAAACCCGTGATACGAGATCACATAAATTACAACCGAATCAATATTCCCTTTCATTACGGGTAATATTGATTAAAACTAAGGCCATACTAAGAAAAATTACATAATTCCAAATTATATAAATAACCTTCAAAATATGACATTCATATTAAATAAATTGCAATAATAAAATATGTATGCACATGCTCAATTTTTAATGCCAAATCGCCTTATGGGAGCAAATATCTCATATTTGTTTACGGTTTTTACGGATATGCGCGATTTTAACTATTAAAATCATCCAAAATTTCATAAATCTCATTTATGTCCAAGTTAATCATCCTAACTTACTTTAGGAATCAATGTTTAGTCTCTACTAATATTTGATCATGATCTAACTTGATTTTGCATTATTGTTCATAAATTACTTGTATTTTCGGGAAAAATAAACAAAATATGGCCAAATGAGTCAATAAAATTCGAAATTTAAAATTCAAAAATTTTAAACTTTCTGGAAATTTTCTAAAAATTCAGAAATTAATAAAATGGTCTTATGCAAATATTTATGGTTTATTTCTTAAATAAATCGTATAAAAGCCGTTTTTATGGTTTAAAATCCGATTTAAATTATAAAAACTTGCAATAAATTGCTATAAATTTTTAGTCATCCTAAAATACATATTAGAATCTGAAAATGACCAAAAATTACAGACCATACTCGAAATTTTATTTTTCCGACTCATAAATTACGATTATTAACTAATTAACTCACTAAAATTAATAATCATAAAAACAGAAACTTTTTGACATCTAACTTTTAGATCTGATGTTCCTATCATATAAGACATCTATGGGTAAAATTTCATGCCATAATATTAAGATTAACTATTTTTAACACAATAAGTCACTATTTATCCGATTTTAACCATTAAAATCATAAATCATGCATCACTTGAGAATAAATTCCCAAAACTTACATACATACTGTAAATATTGCATGTGACATTGTGTAAAGTTTTTATGGCAAAATTCCAACTATAACTATTAAAGTCGAATTTAAGTCACTATTAATCCGATTTTTACTATAAAAATCATTAATCATGCAAAATAATTCCAATAATTTCGAAAATTCATACAGGAACTTTATATATTGCATGTGACTTCTCATAAAATTTTTAAGATTAAATTCGAAATATAACCATATATACCCATTTTTACTCATATTATGACTATTTATCTCATAAAATTCATAATCCATGCATATTAACTCCATTTCTCACGAAAAATCATATACAATATATTAAATATGCATGTGAGAACATATCAAAAAATCTCGGCCAGAAACTATTTTTAGCTATTTTTCATTAATTGTTGTTTAAAACCGATTTAAACTACAAAATATACAAATAAATATAAAAATGAACAATAAAAATCCATAAAATTATTTTTATGTCCTAAAACCATTTTAGAAACAGAAACTTTAACATGCAAAATTATTTTGTGATTTATCATAATAAACACAATAATTTCGAAAAATTTCGAAATGTATGTTAAACCGATTTTAACATAAATCATGAATCCGATCATGCATGCAACAACCGTAATGCTCTGATACCAATTGTTGGAAACTAAGTT
This sequence comes from Silene conica, assembly GCA_029255685.2. NCBI lineage: Eukaryota > Viridiplantae > Streptophyta > Magnoliopsida > Caryophyllales > Caryophyllaceae > Silene > Silene conica. The sequence continues at coordinate 55,857,331 of CM055316.2, read as the reverse complement.
CCACATTTTATACTCAAATCTAATATGAGTTTTGATTCTTTAAGTTTAGGTCATAAAACTTAAATGGATCTTATGCATGCAAGATGATATCATAAGATGAGATTGTCCTTACATTGGTTTTAGAAGGTTTATACTCAATAATCACCTATTATTTGAGTCTTCAAAAACCCGAAATCCTCTTGTAACGATCTAACAAAAATCGTCTCCTAAAGGTGCGTATCAAGGACCCGATCTCAAACTAATACTAATTTTGTTACTAGAAAATTAGTACAAGTATACTAGAAATATTAACAATATTACTCTTAATATTATTAATATAGGAAATGATTTCTTACTTAGAAAAACTATTTCTAAGTACTAGTACTAGTATGGAGGAGGTTGTAGTATGATATGTTTAGTGCAAGTATCAACAATCACTTAGCAAAAACTAGTGTATGTGAGTGTGAAGTGAGTGTGTTAATATAAGCACATGAGCTTGCTTGTGCAAGCATCATGGCCGGCCTAAGTGAGCAAGAGAAGCCAATGCATGGTCTCTTACACAATGCCAAAAGGAACAAAGATTCCTTACATGTCTTACACACCTTTGATCACTTACACACTCAATCATAATGCACACACAACCTCAATACCACCTTAATACTACACGGCTGAAATGGTTCTAAAATGGACCCATTTTATCTTTGTCAATTGTGTTAATTTGTAACATGTCACACATGTCTCATAACACATGACCCAATTTGTTAATTGTGCAATTTTAACTATTAAAATTCATAATTTACAAATTTATTACATTTAAATAAATACACCAATAATTCGAAATTATTTTTGTACAAAAATGTAATGTCATAATTTTAATTACAACTCTTTGTAATTTTATGATCAACCGTGTTCATTCTCAATTTAATCGTTTCCCAAACGAATAAATAAAAACCGAGTAATAAAACTATTTTATTACTTTGACTATTATTATTATAATCCCATTATAAAAATATTCGTCGTATAAAATTATTTCCAAAATTTCCAGTTATTAATTAATTTGTATCCAATACAATATTAATTAATTATTCCATTGAGACGGAATTCCCTAAAGATATGACCTTAAGGGATCAACTGATCACCACCATCATATGACGATAATGTCAAACTCTAGACAGCCAATCATTATCGATAAATGTTGATCAGTCGACTTTAAAAGAGTAACACTCCCAGTTGTGTTTCATTCAAATGAGTTTTAATTATGTCAACACACTATTGTCGAGGACACTTCCTCCAACAGTAACACCCTTATTTATCTGAGGAGTCCTAGTCCAGGCCCTTAAACAAATGGGGGTGTTACATGTTCGATCCATACCACACCATGGATTCGAACAATGGTTTCTTTGTAACCAGTTCTACAATGGCCTCTATGATGACAACAGGGCCTACTTAGATGCTGCAGCCAACGGAAGGTTCCAAGAGAATTCTGGGGAGACTAAGGGTCTCAAGATAATAGAAGATGTTGCTATCCACCGTGCTGAACATGGAACTTCCCGCGGTAACCAAAGGAAAGCTGAGTCTAACGTAGCTGCTATTGAGGCCTTGATGGCCAAGTTAGATAAGCTAGAGAGTGGTGGGAAGTTCAATATTGGGAGTGGAAGCAAAGGAGGTATGTACTAGGTGAATGTCGTTCAAGACGGACCTTTTGTTTGTGAGAGATGTGGTGGGGAGGGGCACGTGTCAAAATTTTGCACCTCATCTAATGAGACATGTGCCGCTTTTCAGCATTATCGTGGGAACAATTTTTATGACCCAAATAATAATAATGTCCATCCCAACATGAGGTGGACAAGCCAGAATGTTCTCAACCCACAACACCTACAACCTCAACAAAATTCCACATACATCCCTCCACATAAGCAAGGTTTCCAAAAACCACCCTTCAACCCTCAACCACCTTCAAACCCACCACCCAATACAGATGCCCTCATCCAAAACCTCATTGGGTTGGTTCAGAAGGAATCTAAGGCTAGGGAAGCAGGAATGAAGATGTTAGAGTCTCAAATTGCTCAAATCGCGAGCAAGAATGATACTAGGGCTCCAGGTCAACTTCCGACTAAGACGGACCAAAAGAAAGAGACTCTAAACATCATATCTTTGAGAAGTGGAGCCAAGGTGGGAAGTGAGAAAGCAAGCGAGAAGGATAAGGCGAAACAGCCGAAGCCGAATAACAGCGAGGAAGGTCGACCGACCCAGGAGCCAGATCGACCGACCTCTGACCAAATTCCAGAAATTCCCGCTGTATAGGAAGATGGTCGACCGACCGAGGATGTGGGTCGACCGACCCCCGATGCTGAGCAGGAGAGTGCTTTCAGACTTGAATTACCGGACAACTTAAGGGACTTCCTTTTTCGGGGTGATAAGACCCCTAGGTTTCTGAGGAGGGCTGCAAATACTGAATCTTCCGCCCCTCCTTTTCCAGAGAGACTCATACCAACCAAGGAACAGGTATCATTTGATAAATTTAAAGACGTAATTCGATCATTAAATGTTCAAGTTCCGTTTTTAGAATTAGTTCAACAAGTTCCTTCGTATCTTAAATTTATGAGACAACTTTTGTCAAGAAAGCGGTCTTTAGATAAGGTTGAGTCAGTAGCCCTCACTGAAGAGTCCTCCAGCTTCCTATCACATGTCATTGCCCCTCATAAACTGGAGGATCCTGGAAGTTTTTCTGTTCCTTGCAATATAGGAACCTTCCCTGTTAAAAAGGCCTTATGCGACCTAGGAGCTAGTATCAGTGTCATGCCCCTTAGCGTAGCCTTAAAACTCGGAATGACCAATTTTGCAGTAACTAGTATGACTGTCCAGATGGCTGACCGTACATCCATGGAACCCATAGGGGTCTTGGAAAACATCCTTGTACGTATAGACAGGTTTTTCTTCCCTGTAGACTTTGTAGTTTTGGACATCCCTGAGGATGCCCATATACCTATAATACTAGGGAGACCTTTCCTCCACACTGCGGGAGCCATCATAGATGTAGGTACTGGTACCTTGACCTTCAAAGTAGGAAAGCATTCTATTATTTATGGTCTATCCTATAGGAAAAAGGATGCTATGACCCCTATTACTTGTAATGATATTGCTTCTGAAAAGAAGTATGAGGTCATCACTACTTCTCCTACTTTATTACCTACTCCTATACCGGTCTTTACACCTCCCCCCAGATTGGGAGCAAAATGGAGGATACTTCTATTGTGACTAATGCAGGAATTAGTTTGGGGAAACCCGCAATAAAGGAGGTCACGGTGCAAAGACGAGGACTGGGATTCCTAAGTTACAAGGAGGATGAGGATCCGGATATTGTGGATGAGGACAGGAAAAAGAGAAGAAAAGCTCAAGAGAAGAGTCCGTCGCATATGCTTTGCGACGGAGAGGAGACATGTTTCGCCATTCAAGCAAACACCGTGGAGACTACGGCATATCGTCAAAAGCCGTGGTCCGAGATATTCCGCATCTTTAGCGGATAGTTGTTTAAATTTTCAGCTCCTAAGACAATTTACTTTTTGTTTGTTGAGACTTTTTAATTTTGTTTGCTTTCAGTTTTAGAACTTTTCCGTTTTGTTTGCATAGTCAAGACTTCTGGACTTGGTTCTGGAATCTCGCGCACTTGTTGGGCGCATATATAATGCTTTTTCAGGCTTGAGGAAGAATGACTTGGTTAACACAAGTGGTTCCGAAGAAAAGAAGGCCGCTGTGCAGCAAAGGGGTCGACCGACTAGAAATACGGGTCGGCCGACCTGGTCCCTGCATTCCTGGAATTCCTGCAGTCCGCAGGAAGGTCGGTCGACCAGAAAAATAGGTCGGTCGACCTATACATCCGTCACAGCCTGCTCATTTCTTCCTCAGGAATCGTGCAACCATCTTGGGTACTTGAGTGGCACTGCTGGCCACCAAAACCTCCCAGCTTACGCTAGTTTGGGGAGGTTCTTCTCATGCGCTTAGCAATCCAGTGAGTTCTTTCCAATTTTCATTGGTTTTATTTTCCTTGCATCTTTTCTTTAATTTTTTTTGAAACCTTTACTTAGGCTAATGCACAATGGGGACATTGTGCGGGTTGGTTTGGGGAATGGTTTCGTGTCACATGCATTACATTGCATTTTGTAACACGTTTATTGCATTTCCGTATTGCATCGTTCTTTTCTTTATTTTCCTTGCATATACAAAAAAAAAATCCAAAAAAATAGATAAATTCCAAAAATTCCAAGAAAATGCACGTTTATTTTAGCATATAGGCCGAGTCGGAACGAGAGTATTTCAAGGATGATTTTTGCTATCTTACATGTTTTTGCCTTTACCTTGCCTTGTCAAACTTGTTTTAGTATGAGAGTCTTTTGCATATCTACGAGTTTTTGTCAATTTGTATATCTTGAGACTTGACTTATACCTTGGCAACCTACTATACATTCTAAGTTTTAGAGCTTATTTCCTGGTTTCATTCTTAAACCAGTTGTCTAAGATGTGAGTAGTACTCCCCTTGGAACATGTTACATCAATATGCATAAACATGAACTTGAATTGCTATATACTTGTTTTACTATCTCGTTTTGTGAGTCTTGGTACGTGCATTTGGGATCCCTTTTCTCATATTTACCCATAAGCTTCACATAGCCAAAATTGGCTTTTTATCCCCCCAAAACTACATCCCATACTTAGCCTACCCTTCCAAGCTAGTATTTGTGGTCTTTGGTTTAATTGTTTTGAGGCATCTTGGTTTGTATGCTATCTTGAGCAAAAAGAGAAAAGAAAGAAAGAAAGCAAGAAAAGAGAAAGAACAGAAAAAGAAAGAAAGAAAAGAAAAACGAAAAAAGTTAAAGCGTACAGGAAATAGGTCGACCGACCACCTTCATAGGTCGGCCGTCCAACTGACAGTATTAGATTCAAAATTTCGTTCAACAAAAATTCCTTTCTTTTATTTGTTATCACTCCCGTACTTCATTCAAAATGTTTGGGAGTTCTTTCTCGTTTAATGTGAGAGTTGTGCTACAAAAGAGCACTTTCTTAATGTCAAAAAGTCGTGAAATATGTTGTTAGGAACCGGTTTTACTAGCTTGGCTACTAACCCCACAAATCCAAAAAACATCTTAACCACTTTTTACCTTTTACCTCACATATCCTTCATTACCCCAATTGCATGTATCCAAGTCACTTGATGAGTGTGTTTATACGTAGTTGTAGAATTCTTGTTCATGTTAGATTGCAGGCATGTTTTCATGGGTCGCAGTTAGGGGAGTGTCATTACAAAATACTTCTTTCTATCTTTTACATATACTTACCCTTTGGTTCATGAGTGTCTCGAGCGTACCGCGAGAGTCCGTGGTATAAAGTCTCTATAGTCTCTAGTCTTGCAAAGTTTGACGACCCCATAACTCGTTTGCAGGACTTAAATGCTTTCTCATTTTGTACTTGGTATTGGTTTAGGCTTACATGTAAATTTCGCTCTGAGATTAAAATCATTCCATTAGTTAAGATCGAGTCTATTTCTTGCTTGAGGGCAAGCAAGGTTTGGTTTGGGGAATGTGATGCTGTGGGGAATAAAACGTGTATTCGCCCTAAACTTGCAGGATTATAATGAAAATTACAGTCGTGAATATCGTCATAAGATTAAAAAGGATAAGAAAAGAAGTACAACCTTTAGTCCTTGTGCGAAAGGCCTAAGAACAGGAATTAACACAAATTCCCTCCTATAACTTGCACCCAAGACTTAGAATAAGACGAGGCCGTGTGTGCTAGAAATCCTCTCCAACTGCCTTGCAATATTGGGAGAGCTATTCAGGTTTTAGATGTGAGATCTGAGGTTTTGGGAGAAGAATGCTCTCAAAACCCTAATTTTGCCTTGAGAATTATTTGTCAGTGCAACAAGAGTGTTTGACATAAGGAGAGTCCCTCTCCTTATGTAGTACACGGCCGGCCGAATTGGATGTCGGGTAGGAGTGGGCTTTCACTCTTACCTTATTCCAATGCGTGATTCGACCCAATTAGCTATAAGTTGTCCGCGGGTTTTTATTTATAAATCGTAACATGTTATCAGTTATTAATACAGTCGATATATTAATAATGGTCTGACAAAATACGATATTGTATATTTACCCAAATTAATATAACTGTTTATATTAATACGCGAATACAATATTTAATTAAATATAACCGTTTATATTTAATTTTACGAATTAATCATGTAATCCGTATTAGCTAAAATTATTTAATCCGTATTAAATAATCATCTCAACATCTTATTGACTAATTTAATAGTCAATACCTCTGACTAACTGTTTAGTCGTATCCGGCATAAATGTGACTGTATTTTCATACCTTCACATCTCTCAAACGTGTCCTATAGGTGTGACGTATAGGGACCAGTTGATCACCGCCATCCGTATGACAATAACGTCAAACTTATCTAGCAAGCCAACCGTTATTGATAAACGTGGATCAACTAATAATAATACTGAAGTATGCCCTTGTGATCCTTAAAGAGATTTAATAAGTCATTGTACTTAATTGTCAAGGACACCAGCCCCAACAATCTCCCACTTGTCCGTACAAGGGTATGTGCAATGACGTTATCACACTACATGTGGAGGACACAAGCTCCAACAAACTCCCACTTGTTCGTACAAGTGTAGGTGCGATAACCGATTCTCATATCCTTTTAAAATTTCTCCCACTCAATGTAAGACAATTTGCAAATCCGCATTCGCAAAGGTCGTATCTCACAAGCGATCTGTATCAAGAGTGGTTTCCCCGACTAGAGAGTAACTTAACTGATAAAACGAATCTGTATTCGAGCATGGCCATGCATTTCAGTTACTACTCCTCGAGTGGCCCTGAGAAATGATAAAATCCTGATAAGGGTTTGGATATTTCCCTCAACTCGAATCCTGCCGATATCGCGCAGCATGAAATAACCCAGAAAAAATCCTCTTGGCCCCTGTTACGGTGACCGTGGGAAAGAAACCAAAGTTACCCAAAATCTGCCTTAATCTCAAGAGACAGTTGAAAGTCAAAAGACTCGACTCTAAGGAACACTATGGAGGTCCTATCCACGACCTGGCACCCAATGTTATAAAACATTTAGGACTCCATAACGCTGTCACGGGGTGTCCTACGAGATATCCGTATAACTCGCCTTTGTGATTGGTCAGTCAGCCGCGTGACTTATGGCTCGTTGAACCCACCATCAACCAACGTCACAAAATGATTACCTGAGTTATCAGCTCAAGTGGGTAATCAAGGACCAAAACGATGTAATGTTAATCAGTTCACTTTGTGGTGTTCAAAATTGGCGTACATTTCCACATGAGAAACAAAACATTATATATCATAACAATAAGGTTGAATAGAGTACACGAGAAAATGAATTATTACATGAATTCATAAAAGAGTACTACAACTTAGGAACACATCCAATTCCCATGGAATGAATGTGCCCTTCATGCTTATCACGTGGTAATGCTTTTGTGAGAGGATCAGCTATGTTGTCATCCGTAGCGATCTTATCAATGAAAATCTCCTTTTGCTCCACGTAATCTCTGATTAGATGAGCTTTCCGTTGTACATGCCTAGCCTTGTTGCTAGACTTATGCTCCTTAGCTTGGAAGATGGCACCTTTATTATCACAATAAACGGTGATTGGGTCATTCGAACTAGGCACTACTGATAGTCCTTGTAAGAATTGACGCATCCATATCGCTTCCTTAGCTGCTTCCGAGGCGGCATGGTACTCGGACTCAGTCGTAGAATCTGCTGTAACACTCTGTTTAGAACTTTTCCAGCTGACAGCAGCGCCATTAAGAGTAAAAACGAATCCAGACTGAGATTTCGAGTCATCTCGATCCGTTTGGAAGCTAGCATCTGCGTAACCCGTGGAGCAGAACGTCGAGTCGCCTCCGTAAGTCAATCCCCAATCTTTAGTCCTCCGTAGGTACTTAAGAATGTTTTTCACGGCCATCCAGTGTTGTTCACCTGGATGAGCTTGGAATCGACTTGTCATACTCAATGCATATGCAACGTCAGGACGTGTGCATATCATGGCATACATGATCGATCCTATTGCCGAAGCATAAGGAATCCGACTCATGCGCTCTTTCTCTTCCAATGACTTAGCTTCTTGAGTCTTGCTCAAGTGAAGCCCAGGAGTCATAGGAAGGAACCCCTTCTTGGAGTTCGTCATGCTGAATCTCTCTAGAATCTTATCTATATAAGACTCCTGACTGAGAGATAACATCCGTCGTGATCTATCCCTGTAGATACGGATGCCCAAAATTCTTTGTGCCTCTCCCAGATCTTTCATCTGGAAATGGTTTTTCAACCATGCTTTAACTGAAGATAAGAGAGGTATGTCATTCCCAATCAAGAGTATGTCGTCGACATACAGTACTAGGAATACAATCTTGCTCCCACTCGACTTGATATAGAGACATGGTTCCTCGACTGATCGAATGAATCCATTCTCTTTTATCACTTGGTCGAAGCGATGATTCCAACTCCGCGATGCTTGCTTAAGTCCATAGATGGAACGTTTAAGCTTGCAAACTTTCTTAGGATGTTCAGGATCAATAAAACCCTCGGGTTGTACCATGTACAACTCTTCCTCCAAATAACCGTTTAAGAAGGCGGTTTTAACGTCCATTTGCCATATTTCATAATCGTGAAATGCGGCGATCGCTAAGATAATCCGAATGGAACGTAGCATGACTACAGGTGCAAAGATCTCATCGTAGTGCAAGCCTGGCACTTGGGTGAAACCTTTAGCAACTAGTCTAGCCTTGTGGATATCTTGTTGTCCTTCCACGGCATGCTTTATCTTGTAAAGCCATTTGCATTGAAGGGGACGTACCTTTGCAGGTAGGTCCACAAGATCCCACACGTTGTTCTCATACATGGAGTCCATCTCGGATTGCATGGCTTCTAGCCATAGCTTTGAGTCAGAACTGGTCATGGCACCTTTATAGGTTGTAGGTTCATTACCCTCTAGGAGTAAGACGTCATCTGTATCATGTTCCTCGACCATACCAATGTATCTGTCCGGAGGAATAGAGACTCTTCTCGACCTCCTAGGTTCCTCAGGAATATCTATCGCAGCCTCGGTTGAAGGAACTGTTTCCTCCAATGGTTGCTCGGTAGTTGGTTCTTGAACCTCCGATAACTCGAAGGTTCTATTACTCGACTTGTTCTCGAGAAATTCTTTCTCTAAGAACGTCGCACTAGCCGCAACAAAAACACGTTGTTCGGTTGGCGAGTAGAAGTAATGACCAAAAGTTCCCTTTGGATAGCCTATAAAGTATGTCTTGACCGATCGCGGGCTGAGCTTATCCTCGTGTCTCCACTTGACATAAGCCTCGCAGCCCCAAACCCGAATAAAGGACAAGTTAGGGACCGTTCCCTTCCATAATTCGTATGGAGTCTTGTCAACAGCTTTAGACGGACTTTGGTTAAGTATTAGAGCGGCTAACAAAAGAGCATAGCCCCACAATGAATCAGGCACAACGGTGTGACTCATCATGGATCGAACCATATCAAGTAGAGTTCGATTTCTCCGTTCGGACACACCATTTAATTGTGGTGTTCCAGGTGGAGTCAACTGTAGCACGATGCCACAGTCTTTAAGGTGTTGATCAAACTCGTGTGAAAGATACTCACCACCACGATCCGAACGTAGTGCTTTAATCTTTCTACCCAGCTGGTTCTGTACCCGATTCTGGTATTCTTTGAACTTGTCAAAGGATTCACTTTTATGTTTCATCAAGTAGACATATCCATATCTACTCAAATCATCCGTGAAAGTGATGAAATACCTATAGCCTTCTCGTGCGTTGATCGACATAGGGCCACATACGTCCGTATGTATGAGTCCTAATAGGTCGGCAGCGCGCATTCCCACACCTTTGAAGGAAATACGAGTCATCTTACCGATGAGACATGATTCACACGTGCCATATGATTCGAAATCAAAGGGCGAGATAGCTCCATTCTGTATGAGCTGTTTCACGCGTTTCTCATTTATGTGTCCCATACGACAATGCCATAGGTAAGTTTGATCTTTGTCACCTACCTTTAATCTCTTGTTATTCACATGTAATATCTCGTTAGTTTGATCTAAAACATAAATTCCATTCATGGAAACTGCCTTGCCATAAATCATATTGTGTAAGGAGAAAATACAGCTATTATTCTCTATTACAAATGAAAAACCGAGTTTGTCAAGTGCAGAAACTGAAATAATGTTTTTGGACAAACTAGGAACATAATAACAGTTATATAGAAATAACTCGAATCCACTTGGAAGCTGGATCACGTATGTTCCCTTCGAGACTGCAGCAACGCGTGCTCCATTCCCGACACGCAGGTCCACCTCACCCTTGATTAGGGGTTCTTGGTTTCGGAGGCCCTGCACATGATTACATAGATGAGAACCACAACCAGTATCAAGTACCCAAGTTCCGCAACTTGCATGGTTAATCTCAATCATGTGAATAAAAGAAGAAGAAGACATACCAACAGGAGTAACGCGGCCTGCCTTAATGTCCTCGCGATACACGGGGCATGAGCGCCTCCAATGCCCAGTCTTGTGGCAGTGGTGGCATTCCATGCTAGTATCCTTGCTCTTTGTCTTGCCCTGTGAGTTGCTCGACTCACCTGGCCCACTCTTAGTAAATCCTGGTTTCTTGAACCTGGGCTTACCTACTGCTAGGTCGCCCTGAGCTTTAGCCTTCCCTTAACCCTTTCCCTTACTGGAGATCATGAGAACATCCTGCTTCATGCTCCCACTTAATTTCAGATCCTTCTCAGTCTGTACGAGAAGGGAGTGGAGCTCATGAGGAGTCTTCTTCATGTCGTTCATGTAGTAGTTGGCCCTAAAGAGGGCGAACCCATCATGAAGCGAATGAAGCATTCGATCAACGATTATGTTCTCACTGATCTTGCAGTTCAGGGTCTCCAGTTTCTCGATATTCTCAATCATGTTGAGAATATGTGGGCTAACAGCTTGGCCCTTCTGGAGTTTTGCCTCAAAGAAGCGACAGGTATGCTCATAAGAAACGATTCTCGGAGCTTTCGAGAATTCGTTAGTGAGCGTGGTGAAAATCTTGTTTGCACCATGGGATATGAAACGTCTTTGCAAATTTGATTCCATTGCATAGATGAGTACGTTCTTTATCGCACCCGCTTCCATGACGAAGTCGCTATGAGCGCGAACTTCGTTGGCTCTAGCTCCAGTTCCTGGGTGTGCCGGAATGGGCACAGTTAAATACTTAAGCTTTCCGTCAGCAATGGCAGCATTCCGTAGTGCTGCCTCCCAGTCAGAGAAGTTTGACCCATCATTCCTCAGTCTAGTTGACTGATTCATGGAGTCCATGAAGGCCTTAAGCCAGGATTCATGTGCTAGCTTGGCACTTGGCATTGGGTCTTCACCAGCCATTTAGTTATACAGCAGTTTTAAATGAAAGTGTTCTACACTGAAAAAGAAGATAAAACAAAAACCATATAAGCAACTCATTGTTGTGATTTAAGTCTATATTAAATTGAAATTTAAACTCGTAGACTCAAGCATTTATATAATTGATCTCCCTCAAGAATTATATAAACGATCCCAAGACTCAATTTCCGTATATTGATAAGCCCACAGTTTGGCTAATTCCACCGTTGGAACTTTTGGTCGATAGATTTCTGTATATCCTATCTATTAGTCCATTTCAGTCACTAGATAGTATCGAGTGACCATGATGTTGAGATAAAATAAATCATCTGTTCCCACTTACCCGACGTAGAAGGGGTCATATTATGCCTACCGACGAAGAAGGGATTCATGGGAGGCTGATTTATAAAGACTAATCCCAATTTTTGGTTATACGAGGAAGACCCCATCAACTTTTATTTATTCATTTTTAAGTGAACTAAAAACTAGCATATACGTGAATGAATTAAATAAAGTGATGGCTTTACATGTGACACGTGACATCTGTATTGTCACAGAAAACTAACGCGTAACCTCTACATGAGTCAGTTTTCAGGCATGTTATAGATGGTTTGGTTTTTAGGCGGAATATGATGCAAGCTATTATCGATGAAAGCATAAAGATAAATGCAATAAACGTAAATAAAAGTCCTAGTGTGGCCTATCCTACCAAAATAAACATAAAACAACTTGGAATCCACCGTTGGACCCTAGAAGCTTGTCTTGATGTTCCATCTTGGTCCTTGCAGCGGGAGTGAGCATCCGGTCTCCGTCTTTGGTCTTCACAAAATTACTAATTTAAATTACAAATATAACCTATTTACATTCTAATTTAAATACAAAAGTAATTACATGGCAAAAACCCAAAACCGGAGATTCAAGATCTCAAAATTACAAGCAAGACTGTGTCCCATTATTACGGTAACACAATCTTCTAAGGCCACACTAAGTTACAACCGTTTGCAAAAATAAATACGTTATTGAAAGCATTCACTAAGCATTCACAAGACGATAAATAAAATGCATCAACTAAATTAAAATTCATACATGACATAATACTGTTATTATGATTAATAAATTTTTACCAAACCACCTTTTAAGATTAAAATTATGTGACTATACCGCTTTAATCACCAATTTTAATAAACATATAATCCTATTATCTTAAACCGTTTTAAAATAATATGTATCGAACGAGGGTGAACCGTTTCACTAAATAATATACTATTTCCGTATACAGTATATTATTTTAAGCCATGTGAAAATAAGAAACAAGTTATTTTCGAAAAAGAGAGCCTGAAACATGAGCACTCGACCGAGCAACAGGGGCACTCGATCGAGTGTCAGTGTCACTCGATCGAGTGCAGCAGGGGCTCGATCGAGTGACTCGTTAAAACGCAAATCGCTGCACTTTAAATCAAAACAAGTTTTAATCTTGATATAAAACGTGTAAATCAAAAATAAAAACAACAAAAGATCCACATATTGCTAAAAATATCGATTAATTAACAATATGCAAATAAGAATCGAAAACAAGATCGATTGCAACCCTAAAATCACACGTACGAGGCCTGGTACAAGGGCACTCGATCGAGTGCTACAGAGACTCGATCGAGTGCCAAGGCAGAATGCTTCGAATTTCAAAATTTTTAAATCTTATGAAAAACACAATTGTAAAATTTCATGGCCTATTGCTCTGATACCACTTGTGGGGAATAAAACGTGTATTCGCCCTAAACTTGCAGAATTATAATGAAAATTACAGTCGTGAATATCGTCATAAGATTAAAAAGGATAAGAAAAGAAGTACAACCTTTAGTCCTTGTGCGAAAGGCCTAAGAACAGGAATTAACACAAATTCCCTCCTATAACTTGCACCCAAGACTTAGAATGAGACGAGGCCGCGTGTGCTAGAAATCCTCTCCAACTGCCTTGCAATATTGGGAGAGCTATTCAGGTTTTAGATGTGAGATCTGAGGTTTTGGGAGAAGAATGCTCTCAAAACCCTAATTTTGCCTTGAGAATTATTTGTCAGTGCAACAAGAGTGTTTGACATAAGGAGAGTCCCTCTCCTTATGTAGTACACGGCCGGCCGAATTGGATGTCGGGTAGGAGTGGGCTTTCACTCTTACCTTATTCCAATGCGTGATTCGACCCAATTAGCTATAAGTTGTCCGCGGGTTTTTATTTATAAATCGTAACATGTTATCAGTTATTAATACAGTCGATATATTAATAATGGTCTGACAAAATACGATATTGTATATTTACCCAAATTAATATAACTGTTTATATTAATACGCGAATACAATATTTAATTAAATATAACCGTTTATATTTAATTTTACGAATTAATCATGTAATCCGTATTAGCTAAAATTATTTAATCCGTATTAAATAATCATCTCAACATCTTATTGACTAATTTAATAGTCAATACCTCTGACTAACTGTTTAGTCGTATCCGGCATAAATGTGACTGTATTTTCATACCTTCACATCTCTCAAACGTGTCCTATAGGTGTGACGTATAGGGACCAGTTGATCACCGCCATCCGTATGACAATAACGTCAAACTTATCTAGCAAGCCAACCGTTATTGATAAACGTAGATCAACTGATAATAATACTGAAGTATGCCCTTGTGATCCTTAAAGAGATTTAATAAGTCATTGTACTTAATTGTCAAGGACACCAGCCCCAACAGATGCGTGTCTATCTATTTTATGATGTTTTACATCTATTTTTGCACGCATTTGGTCGCTATTTACTATGTTTTAGCCTTTATTTCCCAACAATTGTCTACTTTCGTATTTTTAAGCACTTTTGCAGATTTATGCGGAAAAGGGACAATTTTACACCAAACTTATGCCCTCGGGATTTTTCATAGCCAAGGAACGATGGAAAGTCAACTCAAAACATTGACCAAGTACCAAGAAGTCAAACCAAAGACAAATCAAAGCAATCCTACAGGAAAACGGGTCGACCGACCTACTACTTGGGTCGGCCGACCAGGCCTCGGTTATGGAAAGCCCAGAAATCCTGAAGCCCGTGAATAGGTCGACCGACCCACATTGTAGGTCGACCGACCTCTGCGCAGACCCTAAAGCATTCCGAAGCCCATTAACGTGTTAGAGTCTTAAGGAAACTCCTAAATTTCGCCTATATAAGCTAATCTTATGTTTAGGGTTAAACATCTAGTTCCTAATTCAGAAATAATCAAGTCTTAATAGAGAACTATTGAGAGTAATTTAGTTTCATCTTTAGTTGTAATCTTTTAATATTCTCAACACTTTTAGTTTTGTTCTTCAATCTTTCAAGCATTCATCAATAAAGTTTGTTCCTTTTCTGCCTTAATCATATTTCCGGTAATTCTTCTCTTAATTTATGCTTCATTGTTATTAGTTTAGAATTATTGTATTCGGTTTAAGATAGAATCCCAAGCCTTATTATTGATTGCATGTCTAGATTGATATTCATTATGATTTCCATATTTATTCCTGTTTTCATTTTTGTTTTAGTAACCATGAGTAGCTAATTTCATATGTTAGGATGTAGGGGATGAATATGCGTAGGTAGTATAGGTTCCGAGACCGACTGTAGCAGAGCCGTGGTCGGTCGACCTATATAATGGGTCGGTCGACCGAGGCTGTGGTCGGCCGACTGGGCTAGCTGGTCGGTCGACCCACTCGCGTTCGTATTCTGTTTCGTTTTAATTCGTAGACTATAATAACCTACAATGAGACTGAAAGGAGACTTGTAGGATGTTAGTAATGACCTACCCAAGATTGAGAGATACGGGAAGGACATTGGTTTACACCTTAAGACGGCTAGTGATGAGTCATATTCGTATACACTTCTATGCCTCCCCTTTAGTTGTTTTGAGATGATTCTTGCGCTAAATTGTGCCTTTTATATGCTATTTATATTAGAATGTCGATATTTCCGACTTTCGGTGTTTAATGCAGGATTGATGCATTTAAGGAGCAAAAGATGGATTGGTGCACCGTGGACCCGGCATGAAGGAACACACGTAGCATGGCACGAGGATCTAGGAAGGAAGAGTTAAGGAGATTATCGAAGGCAAGCACACAGAAGAGCCCCATATAACTAGTACCTACTTTGAAGAGTCATATCTAGAGTTCTACAAATTATAATCAAGTGATTCAAATTGGAGGTGAAATCTTATCCTTTTAGCTTTCCAACGCCACGAAAATCGCTTGATTCTGACAAGTAACGAAGAAATGGCGGGCGTTTGAAGTTCAGTGCGCGAAGCAGGAATTACGCACTGAGGTCCCTCGATCGAGGACAACCTATCCTCGATCGAGGAACCTTTTCTCAGGAACACGCAACTACGGCAATAGGTCCCTCGATCGAGTACACTTTGTCATCGATCGAGGAACCCTTCAGCGACGGGTTTCTTTCCGGAAACCTTCCAAAGTCGTTCCTTATGTTTTATTATATAAGGAGTCGTACCCTTTCAGTCATTTATGCTTTTTTCTACCCTAATTTCAGTCCTCTTTATTTCTTTTAGTTTAGTTTTACAAATTCCCAAATTAAATTAGTTTTAGTTTTATGCATCGGATCTTGCCTTCAATTACGGTATTATTGTTAATCTTTCTTTATTTCTTTTTTCAATTAAGTTCTTGTTATTCCTTCATACCTTTAATTATGTTATCAATCGTTTTCCCTCTTTTCTTTGTTGTTGTCGTTATTGTTATCATGCTTAGCTAATTTATTTGTCTAGGGTGAAAAGGGATCTAGGTGATTAGAAAGGGGAAATAAACTTTAATGATCTTTAATTGTTAAATTGCTTATTATTATTGTTCTATTGTTGTTTTAAATCTGATTAGTTAATTACTGGCCAGGATTAGTTAATTAGTCTCACAAATTAGTCTTAAATCCGACCGTAGATTAAGACTAAGATAGGCCACAACAATTGAATAGACTGACCTAATTATAGCGAACGCACGTTAGGTTTAGATCTAAAGATTATATGAATACCGATCGGACTTATGATCTTAAATAATAATTTTGCCCAATTGAATTAGTTAAAATCCCATTCCCCTGGATAATTGCCTATGTGAACTTGATCCCTAGATCTTTCTTAATACTTGTTTTCATCTTTATTTACTTACCTTGCAACTTTTTGATTAGAAAACACAAACAATCAAACAACCAAACTTGTGACCCCTTAAGACGGATATAAATATTAACAAACTGAATTAATCACCGCCTCCCTGTGGATACGATACCCTACTTACCTCTAGCTATTTGTTAGTAGTAATCTAGGATTACTTTGATATAGGTGATACGACTTTACCCTTGTCAAATTTGGCGCCGTTGCCGGGGAGGCAACTAATTTCTATTTGTTTTTAATTATTTTTGTCTTTTCGTCTCAAGGGACATTAGTTCCTTGAGGCAGTTTTACTCTTTTCTTGTTGTTTCTGTTTATGCCTAGGTCTAACAGGTTAGAGATTGCCCCTTTCAATCCCGAACCCGAAAGAACCTTCCGTTATAGACAGAGCCTTTAGAGAAGAAAAAGTCAAATGGAAGACTTGAGTACATTTGTCTACGAGCAGGGCATATGGCGCTTGGAGCTAGATGAAATCGAACATTTGCTCTATGGAGATGAGCCGCATCCTTCTCCAATCTACAATTCCGAAGTAGATGGCGTCATAGAAGCTGAACTGGATGCTTGGGAAGCTGAAATGCTCAAGGATGACCAACCATCTAAGGAGCATGATGAAGATGCAAAGGATCTCACTGATGGTCCCATTTTAAACTTCTCTTCCTTAAATGACTTTGAACATTTTTTGTTTTTGCAATTTTGGCTTTATACCAGTTGAGACTGAAAAGGAACAAATTTTACTACTTGTATTATATGCTTGCATTGTCTTATGGTGCTACCTAAGCCAGTGGAGAGCTCATGCAGTTAGTTTCGACCTTCTTCAGCGAGCATTGAATTGCCATGAAACGACCGCACTGGAGCTTTGAGGTCACAAAAAGTTGCCTTGGTCATGTTTGGATCGTCAAGACCCCCACTTTGCAGTTAGTTTGGGGGAGCTCTCATGTTTTCCAGCTGGTAATATCCTTCTTTTATTTTTTGTTTGTTTACTTTGTTTTTAGTGTGTGGTCTTTTCTCCTTTTCGTTTGTTAGCAGTGTCCTTTAGGGTGCTGGTTATATTTTATATTGTGCCTTACATGCTGTTTAGGTCACAATGAGGACACTGTGACATTTAGGTTTGGGGGAGAGTCTTGACTTTATCTTGTGTGCTTAAAAAAAAATAACCAAAAAAATGTTTTTTTCTTTCATCTTTCTTTTATTTTTAGGTCGAGTCTTGGTGAATTTAGTTAACAATGATGATAATTTGCCTTTGTTTTCGCATTTGAATCCCAAATAGCTATCCATATACATTGTTTTGACCCGTTAGCCTATAAAAACAAAGCTCAATGATCAAGTCTTGACCGTAATTGACATGCCTTATATTGATTAGACTTGACAAATTAAGTTGGTAAACTACTTAAATTCTGAGGTCTATAGAGCTTCCTAGGCCAGGAACATTAATAAACTGGTCTCATTGTCTATTAGGCTTGAGTGTGGTTCTCCTTGTGGAATATGTAATATCAAACTGCATAAGTGTGAAATTGATTTCTTGATACTTTTATTGCTTTCATATGACTAAGTACATGTGGATAGGCGGTTCTTACCGTTCAAATAAGCCTTACAGATTACCCTTTTGTTAGCCCGTTTGAACCTTGTGGCCTGGCCATTTCATATCTCATCTAATAGTTACAATCCAGAATTTCCTACCTTATCGGGACAGTCGCAGTTGCTTGTTTACCATGTTTATTCTTACTACTATGGTTGGGATAGGGACTTATATTGTCACTTGTGGGTGTAGTAGAAATATTTTGACCAATTGTGTTGTATCTCTTATGATGGAAAAAGAAGAAAAATGTATGAAGCAAAAAAATGAAAAAGAAAAATGAAAAAAAAATGAAAAAATGAAAAAATGAAAAAAAAAAAATATATATATATATATACGCTTCATTTGATTTTGTTAAGAGATCGAAAGGATGATTACTAGAGTCTAATGCATCTTTGGAGGGTAGTTTGTTGACTCTCATATGTTGTAATATTGAGATAATTTCTCTAGATTGGGATGAATTGTGATACTTATTATAGAATTGGTTTTGGTTTAATGCTGCGACTACCGTCTTAGCCTCACATATCCATAACGTGCTTTGGCACAAACCATTTCTATACCTTTGCCCATCTGTCATCCTTATTGTCCTTGATACATGTACTTTTGTCTACATTATGATTGCATATTAGTTGGGGAATTCTCTATCACATTAGATTGCATGCATGTTTCATTAAGTTGAGTGAGTGTTCTTATTTCTTTCTATATTCACATATAACTCACCCTTACATATACTTATGAGCATGAGTGAATCTGCGAGAATCCGACTGAAATTTGTCTTGCAAGGTCGAAAGGTATTTGGCTTTTGTCTATATTACACCGTCATATCAACCTTGTGATTTGAGCTGCGTTTTCTATTACCCGTACCTTTGAATCTGTTTTATTGGTACATTTGGTTATTACTTTGTTATAGATGTGGACAGCTTGGGATTTGTATGTGCACTAACATTAGCTCTAAGTTATTTATTCGCCATTTGTATGATTGCCTTTTGTACCGTGTGTGATGCTTTACTTGAGGACAAGCAAAGGGTTGGTTTGGGGGAGTTTGATGAGTCATATTCGTATACACTTCTATGCCTCCCCTTTAGTTGTTTTGAGATGATTCTTGCGCTAAATTGTGCCTTTTATATGCTATTTATATTAGAATGTCGATATTTCCGACTTTCGGTGTTTAATGCAGGATTGATGAATTTAAGGAGCAAAAGATGGATTGGTGCACCGTGGACCCGGCATGAAGGAACACACGTAGCATGGCACGAGGATCTAGGAAGGAAGAGTTAAGGAGATTATCGAAGGCAAGCACACAGAAGAGCCCCATATAACTAGTACCTACTTTGAAGAGTCATATCTAGAGTTATACAAATGATAATCAAGTGATTCTAATTGGAGGTGAAAGCTTATCCTTTTAGCTTTCCAACGCCACGAAAATCGCTTGATTCTGACAAGTAACGAAGAAATGGCGGGCGTTTGAAGTTCAGTGCACGAAGCAGGAATTACGCACTGAGGTCCCTCGATCGAGGACAACCTATCCTCGATCGAGGAACCTTTTCTCAGGAACACGCAACTACGGTAATAGGTCCCTCGATCGAGTACACTTTGTCCTCGATCGAGGAACCCTTCAGCGACGGGTTTCTTTCCGGAAACCTTCCAAAGTCGCTCCTTATGTTTTATTATATAAGGAGTCGTACCCTTTGAGTCATTTATGCTTTTTTCTACCCTAATTTCAGTCCTCTTTCTTTCTTTTAGTTTAGTTTTACAAATTCCCAAATTAAATTAGTTTTTAGTTTTATGCATCGGATCTTGCCTTCAATTACGGTATTATTGTTAATCTTTCTTTATTTCTTTTTTCAATTAAGTTCTTGTTATTCCTTCATACCTTTAATTATGTTATCAATCGTTTTCCCTTTTTTCTTTGTTGTTGTCGTTGTTGTTATCATGCTTAGCTAATTTATTTGTCTAGGGTGAAAAGGGATCTAGGTGATTAGAAAGGGGAAATAAACTTTAATGATCTTTAATTGTTAAATTGCTTATTATTATTGTTCTATTGTTGTTTTAAATCTGATTAGTTAATTACTGGCCAGGATTAGTTAATTAGTCTCACAAATTAGTCTTAAATCCGACCGTAGATTAAGACTAAGATAGGCCACAACAATTGAATAGACTGACCTAATTATAGCGACCGCATGTTAGGTTTAGATCTAAAGATTATATGAATACCGATCGGACTTATGATCTTAAATAATAATTTTGCCCAATTGAATTAGTTAAAATCCCATTCCCCTGGATAATTGTCTATGTGAACTTGATCCCTAGATCTTTCTTAATACTTGTTTTCATCTTTATTTACTTACCTTTTAACTTTTTGATTAGAAAACACAAACAATCAAACAACCAAACTTGTGACCCCTTAAGACGGATATAAATATTAACAAACTGAAATTAATCACCGCCTCCCTGTGGATACGATACCCTACTTACCTCTAGCTATTTGTTAGTAGTAATCTAGGATTACTTTGATATAGGTGATACGACTTTACCCTTGTCAGCTAGGTTACTCAAGACTGAAAGGTATGTGACCTAGAATTTAGGAATCACCCTTATTGTTGACACCCAATAATTGTGAGACCTAGGAACTAATAGCATAGGCCGAAAGGAGCTATTAGGTACCATAGACCGAAAGGATATGTTACACCCCTTACGCAACTGCAATACATGTTGACCTTAGGATTTATATTACCTTAGCTATTTGTTACCCGATCATCCTAGCATCTCTTTTATTATAGTTTATTCTTATCTTTATTCACTTGCTTTATTTTTATTCTTGTTTTAGACTTAGCAACAATCAATCAAACCCCCAAAACTGTTACCTTAAAACATTAACACCAAACAATAAACATTCCCCACCTCTCTGTGGTTCGACCCCACTTTCACTATCTATTGTTAAAGTTAGGAATTATAAATTTAATCTTTGATACCCTCAACGACGGGCATCACCTACCGCTCTCCACTGCTGAGGGAGCGAGACCACCTCCCACCACCTACCATCTCACTTTCACCACCGCACCCCCTCTTCTTCTAGCAATAAGAGGTAGCGCGAGATTGGGCAGTCCTCCAAGTCTTCGACCCAGACACCACCACCTAGGGTTGGACCTACACCCGCGTCTACGCCCACGAACACGCCCACCCCCACGCCCGCGTCCATATTCACCTTCATGCCCACTTCATCCATCACTCGTACTCCCACCACCATCACCACTCACTCACCTTCACCTTCACCTACACCTACTCCCACCCCTACCCCTGCTTCTTCTGGGATGGTTTATCCTCCCCACTTTGTTTTACCTCCTGCCCTTGAGGCGCCTGCGGTCTCCGACCAAGGGCATCGTGATCCTATGCTTGATGGCATTTTCAGGTACCTCACCGAGATGCGCCAGGATCATGCTTTGGCCTTGTTCCCTATCTTTGAGGACTACATCCGCACAGCACGTCCCCTTCCAGCGGGATGGGTGCACCCTTCTTTCTACTGATACCCAAATGGTGGGTACCCTCCCTCTCCTTCATCTGATGAGGAGCGGGAGGAGACAGCGGTAGCGAGAGCGATATGCCTACGTGCCGAGGCTGCAGCGAGGCATGCTACGAGAGAGGAGCATCAGGATCCCACATTTAGGGAGGAGGAGGCTTCTCGTGATGCTTAGGGCTTCCCTAGTTTTGGTACTGGTTTGGGGAAGCCAGTTTTGTGCGTACCACCGTTCTTTCCATCTTTTCTTTTGTTTTTCTTTTTTTGTTTTTAGGAGCATGTATTAGGTTGTTACCCCTTTCCCATTGCCTGCTGGTTTTGATGTGCTGAGAAGACAACGAGGGCGTTGTCTGTTTTGGTTTGGGGAGGGTATGCATCCTTTTGCGTCTGCATTTGCATCTCGTTTTGCATTCACGTTTATTGCTTTCATGTAAATTTCAAAAAAAAAAAATGCAAAAAAATATCACGTTTCTTTTTGCATTTAGTCGAGTCGGATTGGAGTTTTGATGATGACAAAGTTGTTTATAGTCAACTATATGTCATGTTATGCCAATTTTTTATCCTTGCATTGCGAAGTTTTAAGCGTTGTCTCGAATTTTGTCATGGACTTCATGTTAGATCACTAGACTTGACTCATAGTTTTGGCAACCTACTGCACATTCTGAGCTTTAGAGCCTTTAAACTGGTGACATCTATGACCGGTTACAATAGGTTAGTGAGTAGTACTCCCTGCATTTCATGTCTTGCATGTGTATGAGTCTTGGTTTCTTATTGCCTACACGCACTGGCTTGAGGTTGGTATTACACGTAGGAGAACTATTGCATCACCCTTTTCTTCGTTTCGCCCATTTTGCTCCACTTTAGCCAAAAACTTCCTTTTGTCCTTTAACTACATCCTATATCTTGCCTACCCTTGCTCTGAGCTAGGAAGTAGTGGGGGAAACTAGCCATTTTAATAGTTTTTGGCATGTTTTCACTGTTTTTGGAGTTTATTCGAAGGAAGAGGGAAGTTCCCACTGGGTTTTGCTCGATCGAGAGCCCTTGATTCTCGATCGAGGGGTTTTCTTGATATTTCTTGCTTGATCGAGAGCTTTATGAAAAATAGTGCTCGATCGAAGCTCTTTTTGCTCGATCGAATATCCTGGGAAAGAAAAGCACTCGATCGACCACCGTTATTGGTCGATCGAGTGGAAATTGCCACTCTTCAAACAACCGAGAAAGAATTCATCAAAATTCAAAAGAAAGAAGTAAAACAACCTATTGTTTCCGTTTTTGATGCTGAGCATGAGTAATATGAGAATGATATTGTTTGGATTGAGTGTTTATTATTATTATTATTGGCATGAGCATTTCATTATATAATAACATGATTGAGTAAGAGTATTGTTGCATTCATGAGCATGGCATATGCATTGTTACTGAGAAAGTTACGGAGTGGATATTGATTTGATATAAAGCCCAGGGTGGTTCTGCAGACCAGGCCTGGTGTCTTATCAGCTATTGAGCTGGTGTTCGGTGACGACCGATTATAGTCTGCCGGGAGGTTCGGTATGGCTTGGTGTTTCGGGTTTGAGATTGGTGTTTCGGGTTGAGATTGAGATTGTGATTGAGCTCGAGCATATCATGGCATTTGCATATCATGGTTGTTGCATTATTTATTATTGTGTTATCCTACTCAACCGCGAGGTTGACAGTGTATTCGTGTACACCTACGATGATCCGGAATGGGGAGTAGATTCTACAGGTCAGAGACAGATGAGCTAGGAGCTGGGGCAGGAATGTGAGATGCATACATTGGACCGACTTAGTGCTATATCACTTCTAGAGGAGTCATCAGTTGTATTTCGTTTTTCCACAATGTAATATCTGTATTTATCAAAGCTTAAATTTTATCAGTTTTATATAAAGTACTGAGGTTGTTTTACTTGTTATTCACTACCTCGGACTTTCCGAGATGGTAACAGCTCTATTTATTTGAGAATGTCTTGCTAAAGGCTCTTAAAAATACGCTTTATAATAATAGCTTATGTAAAGTACTTTATAAACGTTCCGTTTGAAATACGTATATAAAACATGAATTGACCAGAGGCTAACATACGGGGTATTACAAGATAGTGGCCTAGTGGACAAGGAGCACTACGAAACGGAGGACGGACAAAAAGAAATGAGCAGCAACATTAGGGGGTTCGTGAGCAGCATTTCGAAGGCCGAGAGGACGAAAGAGGCAGCAACATTTTGTTATGGAAAAACGGAAACAATAGGCTGAGTTTAGTTTATTATTTTTTCCTTTCTTCCTTTAATTACTTTTAATTATCCACTTAATTAGTATACAAGTTTCAAGCTTTTGTAATCCATCTTCTAGATCTATACATTTCCAAACCTTCCTTCCATTATGGTATAAATTTCTTCTTCTTCATTACTTGTTCTTGTTTTTTACATTTATTGTTTTTATAGAGTTAATGTTTGTTTTAATTAAAGTTTTAATCTTTGTTACTTTATTTATGTTTATTTCATGTTTAAGGTTAGTGGGTAGTTTATTTAGTGTTAATTTATTCATGTTAGAGTAGTTTAATAGTTAGGGGATGGGATTAGTGTAGAAAAGTTTGAGTCTTGTATGTGGGTAATTGTTTAAATAATGTTTGGTTTGATTATTGTTCATTATTAGTCTTGTGATACTAATGACGATTAGTGTGCTTAATTATGCCAACGAGAAATCCGAGGTTTAATTGGTTTAGTTACTTGACTATGATTGTTAAGTTGACGTCACGAAAGTGAGTTAATGTATTGATCGGGAATTTAATTAGTTGTTCGAGAGAATGCTAGTTTGAGACCCTAATTGACGATAATCACCTTGCTTATTGCATGAATTAGTGATTTGAAAGAATGCTAATTTATGTCATGTTTCCTTATTGCTAGACTCATACTTGACTACATGAAACCCCATACCCCTAACTCCCTTAATTTATCATTTACTCTTATTTTAGCTTTAGACTCTAGTTACCTATCTCACAATCTTGTTGACCGACTAAACTAGAACTTTAACGAAACTTATAGCCTAACCCCACCATCCTTTGGGTTCGACCCTAAATTATACTACTTAATTTGGGAGTTTACAAATTGTTTTTGGTGCCGGAATTGACGACAAAAACCCGGCCATCAAAATGGCGCCGTTGCCGGGGATGGTGCTTTGTTAGATATAAGTTTTTGGTGAGTTTTAGGTCTAGTCTTTTATTTGCTTTCAAAAAAACCCGGCAATGTCGGCCATCAAAATGGCGCCGTTGCCGGGGATGGTGCTTTGTTAGATATAAGTTTTTGTTGAGTTTTAGGTCTAGTCTTTTATTTGCTTTCAAAAAAACCCGGCAATGCCGGCCATCAAAATGGCGCCGTTGCCGGGGATGGTGCTTTGTTAGATAAAAGTTTTTGTTGAGTTTTAGTATTAGTCATTTTATTGCTTTTTTCATAAAAATAAAAAAAAACAAAAAAAAAAATAGAATATTTGAAAAAAAAAAAAAAAATTATGTTGTTTCTTTATTTTTTTGCATCTTTAGTTATAGTTTTAGTCACTTACATTTAGAGTCTTTCTTGTTAGCATGTCTTCACACATGACTTTACGTGACCATAGTAGACTCGACCCAAAGTTGTGTGACTCTCCAATTGATATTGGAGAGGATGTGGAGCTTGGGCTACATCCGGAGTGGATTGAGATCTTTGAAAAAGATTCATTCCGTGGGTTACCTAATGAGTGTGTGCTTGACCTTGTTAAACGTTTTAATAGAAAGTGTCTTTTGGTGAGAAAGAATGGTGTGCCAATTCATGTTGTGAAACTTATGCTTTTTCCTCTTACTCTTGGGGATGGAGCCGAGAAATGGTTATATTCTCACCCTCCTAGCACATTTTCTACTTGGGATGACCTTGCCCAAGCCTTTCTTGCCAAATATTTTCCACCTTCGAAAACCGCTAAACTAAGAAATGAGATCGTTTCTTTTCATCAAGGCGAGTTTGAGAATTTGAGTGAGGCTTGGGAAAGGTTAAATGAACTTTTGATAGCTTGTCCTCATCATGGGATCCCAATTTGGCTAATCATGCAAACTTTCTTTAATAATTTACATCAATCCGTTAAAGAATTGATAAATGCTTCGGCCGGAGGTGCCTTTTATGATTTGGGTGATGATGAGGCAAGATCTTTGCTTGAGAAAGTGGCTATGACCGATGCTAGTTGTGGGTTTGGGAGAGTGACAAGATTGGTTGAACCACAAGTTGAGGTTGATTCTCCCTCTTATGTTCACAATGTTCAACACAATTATGTTGTTCCTCCCTCCCTAATTAAGAGTGATGTGCATGCATTTTCATTATATCCATCCCCACCTCCCATGTATAAGAATATGATGAATTATGATGATAATATGCACAATGTTCAATCGTACCATACTCATGTTCACTCAGTGGATTCTATGCATGTTTCTTCATCAAATTATGTGCCTTGTGGTGATTGTGGGGTTGACCTTGACTTTTGTTCTTCCTATGCTCCTCAAGAACCCTTGGATGATTATGGGATGAGTGATGAGTGTGAGATGGAGGTTATGAGGTTTGAGTGTAATGATGCATTAATTGAGTTACGTGGAGAGGGAGTTGTGGAGCCATTGCACTTAAGTGAGTTTGAGTGTGTATCCTTGTTTGAGTATGATGATGATGAGTTGTTGGGAAGAGAGTGTGTTGAGAGGATGATTCTCGAGTTGGAGAAGGATAATGACGGTGAGAATTGTGAGGAAGAGAAGAGGGTAGAAACCACTTTTGAGGATTACAAGCATGAAAGCCTTTATGAGGAATTTGAGATCATTGATGACCCTCTTCTTGAGAGATTTGAGGTTTGTTTTTGTATTGAGGATGAGTCACATCTATCATCCACCGATCGTGAAGACCTCATTTCTCTTACTCCTCTTCTTGCTTTATTGATTGATGAATTTGATTGTGAAGTTCCCCTCAAGGAGGTTGATTTGTCCCATAATGATTGCTTGTTGGAAATTTGTGAAAATGGGGACAAAATCAACACTCTTGGAGGGGACATAAATGAGAATTGTGATGATGTGCATGGCGTGAAGAGTCTTGACAAGATTTGGGGTGAGTTTGAAGCATTTGGTGTGCTTGCTTTTGTTTATAAATTGCTTATGACTCATATTTTCCCTTGTTTGTACTATTGGTCTTGCTTATTGCTCATGATTTCCTATGACCATCTACCAACCACTGCCTGCTTGCTCGAAAAGGCAGGGTGTGAGGATTGGTCTACTTTGTTTGATAAGCTAATGAGGTCTTTGACCGGAATTTTACATGATTCACTCGCATCTAGCATTTTTGTTCTCATTCTCCCTTCTTACACTTGATTTTTGAGGGCAATGCCCGTCTCAAGTGTGGGGAGGGAATTTTGAAAGAAAAAATTCTTGAAAATCCAAAATATATGCTTTGCTTTCTTATCTCCTCCCTACATTTGGTCCATTGAGGACAATGTTCATTTTAAGTGTGGGGAGGGGATTCTTTTCATTTCGTTTCATTTAAAAAAAAAAAAAAACATAAAAATTTCAAAAATTTCAAAAATTTCAAAAACATGCCTTTATTTTATTAGTGTAGAATTGTATATACTTTTGCCTGTTTTCTCTCCTTTCGCATAGGCAACATTTACTTGAGCACCGCTTTGGATTGTGAAGACGCCATGATATGATCGCTCCAACCCCTATTTCACTCTCATTTTCATTCTTTTGTTACTATTGAGGATGATGGGCTTGTATATGGAGGATGTGGAGTATATTGTGGATATTGTTGTGTGGTTTATGTGCTTTTGTGCTGTTAGGAGATGCATTTGTTTTGCTTGACATGTAGTTTGATAGTCTCATTTGCATTATAACATGTTTATATTAGTTGCATTCATGGCATATAGTTGCATTTAGGAAAAGTGTTTTGAAAATGCCTAATTGAGAACTTTGACAAAATCGTTTAGGCCATTGCAAATAATTTTTCTACTTGTGACTTTACCTTTTAGAATGGTTTTAAAACACCCTAGGTTATGCTTTTCTAGTATCTTTCGAACCATGATCTAATACCTAGTCAAGGGTTTGCATGTGAGTCACCTTGTCCAACCCCGTGATGTGAAATGGTTTTGATTATCTTGTCTTGGTGACCTTGTTAGACTTGGCGGTTCGGCAACTCAAAAATCAATTTTTCATGAATAATTTTGGAATGCTCTCTACAATAATCTTGATGTGGAAATGCTTTGATTAAGAAAGAAACCTCGAAAAAAAAGGTTGTTGAAAAAGAATAAAAACATGTTGTTTTGATGGAGGCGTACCACTTCGATGTGCTTTGGAGGGTAGCCATTGAATTGGCTTCCCACTTGGTTGTGAATTCGACCGCCCAAAGACAGAGTGATTGTCACCCCGATAAGCTATTGTCTAGAGGTTAACCGGTTGCCTAGTAAGCGATTGGCGAAAGCAAAGGACATTAGCACGCGAGGGACAAACCCCATCTTAACTCATGAAATGAAAAAGAAATGAAAAATTAAATGAGGTCAAGTTTTGAATGAAATCCACCATTATGCATTGATTTGAGCATTTCACACCAAAAAAACTAATTTTGCCATGCCGCCTTGTCGATCTTGGGACGATCCATGACCCTTACTTGTGAAGAGTCTAGACCGGTTAATTCCTTACCTCTAGCATCATGGGGACCTTCCTCCATTCCATCTGATTGCCCTCGACAAAGTATTTGGATAGTGGTTATGAAAGTAGCCTAGTTTAGCATTATTTGGTGGTGTTTTGTTGTCATCCTTTTTGTCTTAGTGACTTGTTGAATTAGTATTTGTGAGGGAGTTTATGATTTTGAATTTATTCTCTTTTAGTTGATTTCCGTCGCTTAGATGAGGAAAGCGACTTTTCTCTTTTGTGATGCATCTTATGTGTTGACTTGTGCTTAATTGTTTGCTGTGTCAAAATTTTCTCGCAAGCCCCCACTTGCCTTGCAAGGGATGCATACCTCATTGCATGTCGGTGTGAGTTGAAGGGACGGAGGAGGCCCGTTAATTGCCTACCATCGGATTTTATTAGTGTAGCTAGTCCTTTTATATTAAGTATCTTAGTTTAATTTTTAAGCTTACTCGAGGACGAGTAAGGTTTAAGTGTGGGGATATTTGATGAGTAGTATTTCGGTACCATTTTACCCCTCATTTATACCTTATTCCGACTCAATTTTGCGTACTTAATTGAATAAATAGCTCATTTTACTATTTAATTAGTAATTATTAGTTTTATTTTATTTATTGTGAATATTTATTAGATTTGTGTAATTTGGGTCTATTTCGGTCGTTTTAGTGTTATTTAAGAACTATTTCGTTAACGAAGGCGAAAAGTGAGAAATAAAACCGATTCAAGATGAATTGAGGAAAGACGAAAAGAAAATGAACAACATCAAATTGGGCTAGTTTGGTCTGGGAATGTGGGCCTGTTAGCATTACAAATTATCATGGTAGTGTGCTCTTATTCGGGGTGGACACGAGACAAACAAAGAAAAAAAAGGTATAGAGTAGATAGTGGCCTAGTGGACAAGGAGCACTACGAAACGGAGGACGGACAAAAAGAAATGAGCAGCAACATTAGGGGGTTCGTGAGCAGCATTTCGAAGGCCGAGAGGACGAAAGAGGCAGCAACATTTTGTTATGGAAAAACGGAAACAATAGGCTGAGTTTAGTTTATTATTTTTTCCTTTCTTCCTTTAATTACTTTTAATTATCCACTTATTTTTTTTTTTTTTTGCTAAAATGTAAGATCTTTCATTAAAATTTCAAAGAGCCTTTACCTTAAGAACATTTACAACTTAAGCCATATCAAGGCTTTTACACGACACCAATACTTTTCAGGCAAGAACTATCCTTATCAGATATGTTCCTCAGCTTTACAACTTTAAATCTGTTTTGAACAATCTCTTTAAGTTGCTTCACCACGATTTCAGGCCTCACTATCCTCTGATTCAATCTGGCTTCATTTCTCTGCATCCAGATGCCATACCAACAGGCCATTATAGCTGCAGTAGTACAGTGTTTTCGAACTCTGCTCCATCTCTTCTTTGCCACTTTCAGTAAGCCATCCTCCTGACCAATATCAGTTCTCAACCATTGCCCCATCAAACTCAGAATTGATGAACTATATGCACACTCCACAAACAAATGCTTGTGTGATTCAGTTTGCCCCAAACAAATGCAGCATAAATCATCAGGACACACATGGAACTGATGCAATTTGTCTTTAAGTTTCAGCGCTTTTTGGATTACTAACCAGGCCACAAAACTGTGTTTCGGAATAGCAATAGGATCCCAGATAGCTCGGTGCCATTCTACAACACTCCTCCTATCCCTGATCCATTCATAACAGTTCTTAACTGTATACTTGCCATTCCCTAAATTCCAAGTATCCTCCACAAAACCCTCCTTCACACTCTCTTTAACACTACAAATCTTCCTCCAATACCAACTAGATTCAGGTACTGGCTTATAATCCTTCCAATTTCTGTTTTTCAAATAAACATGATTAACCCATTGTACCCATAATCTATCTGGCTGATCCATTATCCACCACACCAATTTACCTACCAAAGCTACATTCCAGGCAACTCCTTGCTTCAAATTCAGCCCACCTTCCTTCTTTGGAACACATATCTTGTCCCACCCAATAGGAGGAACTCTATTAAACTCTGCACTACCATCCCACATGAAATTCCTGCAAATACTTTCCACACGTTTGATCACTGCCTTTGGAAGAATGAACATCGAAGCCCAGTAGCTATGCATAGTTGATAGCACTGATTGCATCAACACCACTCTCCCTGCATAAGAGAGATGCTTAGTTCCATAGCCATGAATTTTATCAGTCATCTTGGCTATAAGACAGTCACAATCCTTCTTCTGAAGTCTCCCTGCAGTTATGGGCACTCCTAGATATTTGAATGGCAATTCTCCTTCTTCAAAGCCAGAAACATTCAGAATTTGCTGCCTTAAATCTCTCCTCACTCCATTAAAATAACAGCAAGATTTCGAGGCATTCATTTTAAGCCCTGAAGCTTCTGAAAACGCAGCAAAAGACCTCAACAAAATCATTATAGACTTGGCATTTCCTTTGCAAAATAACAATAGGTCATCCGCAAACATAAGATGGGTCAACCTAAGTGGCTTACACATAGGGTGATATTGAAAATCCATCTTATCAGTTGCACACTTCAAAATTCTGCTCAAATACTCCATGGCTATAGTAAATAAGAGAGGGGACATTGGATCACCCTGCCTAAGTCCTCTCTTCCCTGGAAAGAAGCCAAAAACATCTCCATTAAGAGCTATGGAATAAGTGGGTGTGGTCACACACTCCATAATCAACTTAATGAATTTCTCCGGAAAATTCAAGGCAACCAGCATCTCCTTCAAAAACTGCCAATTGACAGAGTCATAGGCTTTCATTAGGTCCATTTTAAACATACATCTTGGTGACACATGAGCTCTATTATACTGCCTCACCAAATCCTGACAGATAAGGATATTCTCAATAATACTCCTCCCTTTTAGGAAACCTCCTTGATTCATACTTATTATATCAGATAAAACCAACGACATTCTGTTGCAAATGAGCTTAGTAATGCACTTGTAAAGTACATTACAACAAGCTATAGGACAAAATTGAGTGACATGTGATGGCATTTGACATTTTGGAATAAGAGTCAGAATAGTAGCATTCAACTGTTTCAACAATTTCCCAGTTGCAAAAACATCCTTCACTGCATTGCACACTTCCTCTCCAATGATATTCCACGAATCTTTAAAAAATGCACTTGAGTAACCATCTGGACCAGGAGCTTTGTGGTCTGGAATTGCAAAAATTACCTCCCTAATCTCAGCATTAGTGACATTCTTCATCAAAATTTCAGCATGGACCTGAGTACAGACAGGTCCCTTCCTTATAATTGCAGTATTCACATGGGTTGCATTATTCTCCTTGCCAAGTAACTGTTTATAAAAATCCAAAAACACTCCCTGAATAGCTTATGGATCATCATATTCAGCCCCCTTGCTATCTTTGACAGTCAGTACTTGATTTCTGATAAATTTCTTTTTTATTACTCCATGAAAAAACTTTGAGTTACTATCACCTTCCTTAAGCCAACTAATTTTGGCTTTTTGTTTAAGGAACTGATAACAAGCACTTTGAACTTCTTTATACCTCTCCAAAGCCACTTGCTCCTTCCTTATCCATTCTCCATCCCCCACATTCTGCACTATCTGGTTTTGAATATAATGAAGGTCCTTCAAAGCTGTAACCTCCTGTGTTTCTATATCCTCAAAAAACCTTCTGTTGAAATCTTTCAAATGCCCTTTCAGAAGCTTCAACTTCCTTGTTAATCTGTACATCTTAGTCCCATCAACTGTCATCTGCCACCAATTCCTCATATTAGATTCATATGCACTTGATTTCCCCCACATATTCTGATATTTAAAAGGTTTGCTATGCTGTATCATTCTGGTTTTACTTTTGAAAACACACGGATTGTGATCAAAGTCCCCTTCAGGCATATAGTGAGCATACATATCCTCCATCTTCCTGCCCCATTCCTCATTCACCAGACTCCTGTCCAGTCTACTATATTTACGATTGCTAGGCTCTTGTTTGTTATTCCAAGTGAAAAAAGCCCCAATTGCTGGACTATCCAATAACTCACAATACGATATACAATCTTTAAAATCTGCAATTTCACCATCAGTACACACTCCACCCATTCTTTCTGTATGATCAATGACAGTGTTAAAATCACCACACACCATCCAAGGCCCATCAATACAGTCAGCAATCTGTTTAAGATGACTCCAAAGATCATGTCTGGCCTCACACTCATTAAATCCATACACCATTGTTAGCCAAAAGGCCTTATTTGTTGCCACCTCCTTCACCTTCATATGAATTAATTGAGCTGAATAACTCAAGAATTCCACATGAAAAATCATAGGATTCCACAACACCCAAATTCTGCCACCTTTATGCCACCTATTATTAGTTGAAAGGCTCCAACCATCCATTAGAATACCATTTAAGCAATTTAGAGACATAGATTTAATCTTTGTCTCAAGGAGACCAAATAAACCCACCTTATTCATATGCATAAACCACTTAACAACTTTTTGTTTGGTAGGCTTATTCAATCCCCTAACATTCCAAAACCCCATGTTATACATTCCCCACCACCTGGTGAGGAACATTACCACTCGTCCCAATTCCTTCCTTGGGTGTATTAGATCTATTCAAAACTTCAAGAAAGGTTTGTTGCCCAAATGTGTGAGAACTACATGCTCCTGCTGTCTCATGCCTGCTCATCCTCATATTCAGCCTAATAGGTGAGTTACCCATTGAGTAACTACCATCCTTTTGCCACACAACTGGGGTATTTAAAGGTATTTCAACAGGAGGTCCTTCTATAGGCACATCCTTATCCTTCTGTGCTTGCTGGACTGGTTGAGCCACCTGTTTAGGTTTCCACACCTTAGTAGATTTGGGTTTACCAGGACCTGCTTTCTTCTTCCTGCAATCCTTAATAGTATGCCCCAATCCTTTACATCCTTGACAAACCACAGGTTTCCATTCATATTCGATTTTTACCTCAACCACCGACCCATGTTCATCATAAAATTTGACTGTTTCAGGCAACTCCTTCCCAAACTCAATCTCAATCATGACTCTAGCATATCCTAGTTTGGTTTTCTCATCAGTGGCTTGATTACATTTAATAAAATCCCCAATTAAACCAACTATCCTACTTAACCCTTTCCCCCAAAATTTCAAAGCTAGGTTATGCATTTTCACCCAGACAGGAACGGATTGTACAACATGTTTAACTAGATCAGCTTCTGGAGACCATTTTTTAACAATTAGGGGTTTGTTATCAAACAGAAAATGACCCTGTTTCAGTACAACATCCATAGCATCCTGAGTCTTAAATCTAACCAGAAAAACTCCATTAGGCAAGAAAGATACAGATAAAACCTGATGTTGCATCCATAACCTCCTTATAAAGCCTTCAACAATCTCCCATGGTGGATTGGTACCCAGAATGAAGCAGATAACTGTAAAATTCCAGAACTCCAACTCTGTTTGTACCTCTTCTGTTGTAAAATGAATCAACTCCTCTTCTTCAATAATTGGATCTATACGATTTTGCACCTCCAGAGGGTCTTCATCAATATCATCCTCCACTAGGGATTCCAAGGGGAGAGGTGGAATACCGACGATACTATCCATTGACTTTTCTTTACGCGCATCCACACTCGAAGGTCCGTCATGAACACCTAAAGCTGGAAAATCTTCAAGAGAAGAATTCGAGAGAAGATCAAATTTATTAGGGTGATTTTTTTGTTTTTGTTTTTGATTTGTACTATGTTTATTTGCTGAATTCCTCACCGCCGTCATGATCTCTGCAAAAACGCACCTAGGTTTCAGAGAGAATCTCCATCTCTTTCTATCTCTACATTCTTTTTCATTTTTTATTATTATTATTTTAATTATCCACTTAATTAGTATACAAGTTTCAAGCTTTTGTAATCCGTCTTCTAGATCTATACATTTCCAAACCTTCCTTCCATTATGGTATAAATTTCTTCTTCTTCATTACTTGTTCTTGTTTTTTACATTTATTGTTTTTATAGAGTTAATGTTTGTTTTAATTAAAGTTTTAATCTTTGTTACTTTATTTATGTTTATTTCATGTTTAAGGTTAGTGGGTAGTTTAGTTAGTGTTAATTTATTCATGTTGGAGTAGTTTAATAGTTAGGGGATGGGATTAGTGTAAAAAAGTTTGAGTCTTGTATGTGGGTAATTGTTTAAATAATGTTTGGTTTGATTATTGTTCATTATTAGTTTTGTGATACTAATGACGATTAGTACGTGTGCTTAATTATGCCAACGAGAAATCCGAGGTTTAATTGGTTTAGTTACTTGACTATGATTGTTAAGTTGACGTCACGAAAGTGAGTTAATGTATTGATCGGGAATTTAATTAGTTGTTCGAGAGAATGCTAGTTTGAGACCCTAATTGACGATAATCACCTTGCTTATTGCGTGAATTAGTGATTTGAAAGAATGCTAATTTATGTCATGTTTCCTTATTGCTAGACTCATACTTGACTACATGAAACCCCATACCCCTAACTCCCTTAATTTATCATTTACTCTTATTTTAGCTTTAGACTTTAGTTACCTATCTCACAATCTTGTTGACCGACTAAACTAGAACTTTAACGAAACTTATAGCCTAACCCCACCATCCTTTGGGTTCGACCCTAAATTATACTACTTAATTTGGGAGTTTACAAATTGTTTTTGGTGCCGGAATTGACGACAAAAACCCGGCCATCAATACTTGTTTTACCCCTTTTTGTCCCACTAAGCCTCACTTTCCCAAAACTTGCAATAGTTCGGCGTGTAATAGACATCGTTGGTGGTTGTGCATGTGTACGGTGCTTAAAACCTTTATTCAGGCTAGTCTAGCATACATGTTTTGTTGGTCGTAGTATAGGCGAGAGTCTATACTTCTTTATTCTTCTCTTCTCTTCACATATATTTTGCCATTTGCTTTGATTGAGAGAAGAGTGATTCCGGGAGAGTCCGGAACTTTATGAGTCTAGCAAGGTTGAAAGTCTACATGTTTTTCCCATGATGTGTACAAATTCGTTCGCTTATTTCTAATCTTGGCAATGTTTGATTTTGGGCATAATATATATATGACGTTGACTATTTTGGTAGCTTTGAGTCTTTTTCCATCCATTAGGTCCGTAGTTTACTTCTAGTTTTCATTTAGTTTGCTTGAGGACAAGCAAGGGTTCGGTTTGGGGAAGTTTGTTGTGTGCATTTTGTATAGACTTTTTAGTCTTGTTTTAGCACACATTTTCACGATATTTGGTGATTTTATATCACTTTATGCCCCGTATGTGCTACTTTGTGTTCGTGTTGCTATTTTGCAGATATTAACCGAATAGTAGCGGAAACCGAGCTTTTTCTACCTCAAAGCAGTGCATTGCAGTAGACGATGGAAGAATCATGGCTGGTTGTGCATTAATCGAGAATTTTGAGGAGATTAAACAACCCAATGGCCTGTCGAACACCATTTCGAGAAGGAGAACCCTCGATCGAGCTGTCTTGTGCTCGATCGAGAGATCTAGAAGAAGACAAGTTCTCGATCGAATAATCCTTTGCTCGATCGAGAGGTACCCAAGAAGAAAAGTACTCGGTCGATAGCTGAACTGATCGATCGAGAGGAGTCAAAGAAGAGGGGTCGATCGAGCAATCTATTATCTTTGATTGGCCGGTTTTTGAAGACTATAGTGATCGATCGAGAGGAAATGTCTCTCGATCGAGAGCTTTTCTGACCTTTCGTGTTCACAGTAGTTATTACTTCAATTCAGTTTTTCTCTATTTAAAGAGCTTTTTCTGAGATTATTAGGTTAAGGATTCTTACCCTAACATTACTCTCGGCAGCCTTTTACTCTAAGTTCATTATTTTTCCAGAAACTTTGTAGCCGTCACATTTTACAATAATTCTAAGTTCTTTGCCATTTTCGTTCTAAGGTTTTGTCTCTCCTGTTCTTGCCTTTTCTCTACTGTAATTCTTCCTTTCTCATCTCGTTTATTCTGTTCCTATCTTTAGTTTTCGTATACTGTTTCCGTTCTCTGAATTCCGACTTTTTCGCGCGTTATACTCTGTTTTTGTATGTTCGTTCCCGTCACTGTTCATCCGTTGTCTGTCCTTAATTCATACTTTCTGATTTCGTTCTTTTTCCCTTGTTAATCCTTGTTATCAGTTCAATTTAATCGTACTAAATCCCTGTTTAGTATTCCGTAGTTCATCTCGTACCGTATGCTTGTTTTATGCTTTTGTATCCGTCTTAAGAACACCGAAATCGCGCCCTTTTCCCTTCTGTTTCTCGCTGATTTCGTGTCCCCTGCCTCTTTCTTATAATCTGATTTTATCTCTCATCTCGCTATGTCATATGCTAGTTCACTCGTTATCATCGTAGTCATCGTTAATTCCATCATGAGTAGCTAAACCCCTTTATATGTTGGGATGAGGGAAATTATGTCAAACGTATGATATGTAGTAGTCAGGATGGACCGTTTTTTGTGGGAGTAATCGTAAAAAAAATTAATTTATGTTTGGTTTAGTGAGTGCACGCATAAGACCTTACAATTAATTAATTCCCGACCTAGACCGGAAGGTTGGAAGGGTAAGACTTGTTGAACAATTTTAAATAGTTTTTGTGAGAGCGGAAGTTAAGTAAAAACGACCTTAGGGCGACTTAAGACCGGATGGTATAGTCGGGTTTGAGACTTGACCGTAATAACCCAGCCTTTTCCACCTATAACTTGGCCTATCCCAATTACATCAATCATACATGAGACACAATGACCCGAGTTCCCAACATATTCTCTTTATCCTTGATTTTTATCTCGTCTTGTGTTTATTTCTGTGTTTTTATTCTCATTTGCACATCTTATAACTCGTAGTTTAGTTATCACTTTTAAAACCCTCATTCTGTGACCCATAGGTAAAATCCGATAGTTTAACATGTTCGTTTCTCTGAGGAGACTGACCCTATTTGCCACTAGCTTCTGTTATTAGTACCTAGGTATTTATTTTTGGTACCAAACGACGGTATCAAAAAACATAGAATAGGCTAATTACTAAGACTTATTATACGGGTTTGTTCAACCATACGCCTATATATAAACCCTTCAATTTTATAAAAACGTATTAGTGGTCTTGGACATATACACCGTTGCTAAAATAAACTAAAGATTTATTCAAAATAAGAAAAAAAGTAAAGATGAATCAAACTTTATACACACAATAGATGGCTTTGGGTCTGGCTTTTTCAAGAAATCTTGGGATATAGTGGGGACTGACTTTACCCTTGTTGTCCAAGAATTTTTTTCTAAAAGCCAAAATGTCTAAAGCTGCTAATAGCACCCTCATTACCCTTATTCCCAAGTCTCCCACCCCTCACAATGTCACTGACTTTAGGCCCATTGCTTGTTGCACACTTTTTTACAAAACTGTAACTAAGATTCTTGCTAATAGACTGAAAGCCTTTATGGGTGAAGTGGTGGGTGTTAAGCAAGCTGCTTTTATCAAGGGCATGGATATTTTTGACAACTCCTTTCTTGCTCAAGAGCTTGCAAAAGAATACTCTAGGAAATATCTCACCCCTAGATGTATAGTTAAAGTTGACATAAAAAAAGCTTTCGATTATGTTAACTGGATGTTCTTAGAAAGATGCCTTACCCTTTATGGTCTACCCCAGCTTTTTGTTAAGTGGATTATGGCATGTGTCACTACTCATTGGTATTCGTTGAATATTAATGGTTTTGTGCATGGTTTTTTTAAAGGCCAAAGAGGGTTGAGGCAAGGGGATCCCCTCTCCCCTTATCTCTTTGTCTTATGTATGGAAATTCTCTCCCGTCTTTTAAGAGGTCTACCTGCAACTAGAGGCTTCTCTTTTCATCCAAAGTGTGCTAAACTCCATCTTACTCACCTGGTTTTTGCTGATGACCTTTTGGTTTTTGCTAGAGGTGATTTGACCTCAGTTATGGCTGTTGCAGACTGTTTAAATGCCTTTGCTAGTCACTCAGGTCTGACTGCTAACCCTATGAAGACCTCCATCTACTTTGGAGGAGTCACCAATGCTGTTAATTAAGGATCTTATTCTGCAGGGTACTGGTTTCTCTGAAGGTGCATTTCCTTTTCGATACCTTGGTCTCCCTCTTTTTACATCTCGTTTAACTAATGCTATGTTTGCTCCTTTATTGGACAAAGTAAGAGAAAAACTGAAGGGATGGACTAGTCATAAGTTGTCCTATGCTGGCAAAGCCCAACTAATCAATGCTGTCATTTTTGGCTTGAACAACTTCTGGGGTGGTTGTGTACTCCTACCTAAGGGGGTTGCAAAAAATATCACTAAGCTTTGTAATGACTTCCTTTGGGGAATGGACAATGCTTGTAGGAGACGTGTCTTTCAAAAATGGTCTAGTTTGTGTAGACCTAGAGATGAGGGAGGATTCGATATTGAAGAAATTCTGAGTTGGAATAAAGCTCAGTCCATGAAATGGCTCTGGAAACTTGATCAGCAGCATCAGTCCATTTGGGTTCAATGGATTCAAGCCTACTTTCTCAAAGGGAGGGATTTCTGGTCTGTTGAACCTGCTACTACCAACTCTTGTGGCTGGAACAACATTCTGCATATCAGACAAGAACTGATCAGCAGAATTGGTCTCGTTGCAGCTCAACAATCTGTCTCTGCCTATAATGCTAGCCACCTCTATGATGTTTTCAGAACTGTAAGCCTCCAGGTTTATTGGTGAAAAACTATTCATGACCCAGTGGCTCTTCCTAAGCAACGATTCCTTTGTAACATGGTTGTCCATAATACTTTGCCTACAGTTGAGAAGTATCAGAAATGCGGGCTGAAGTGGGTGAATAGATGCGTCCTCTGTAAGCAGGCTGAAGAAACTCACCAGCACCTGTTCTTTCAATGTGATTTCTCTGCAGCCATCTGGACTGCAGTTCAAAGTTGCTACATGCTTGCAACTCACTCTACTGGTTTCCCTGAAATTCTGCACTGGTTTTACACTCATAATCGAGGGAGTAGTTGGATGAAAAGAAGAAGACGATGCATCATTACGAGCACCATATATAATCTTTGGGCTGAACGTAATCCTAGAATCTTTGAGGATCGTTCCAAAACCCAGGCTGGAGTGCTGCAAGATATCACGACTTATGTCCACACTAGAATGTACCACTGTTCGTATGGGCTTGATGAGGCTTCTATTCTAACCATTTGCTGTAAACCTACTCTGGGTAGACAGTTGCTAGTTTTTTCACATTGCTGATGTTGAGCAATGTTTTTCTAGTTACCTGGTTGTATCTTCTTAAATGCCAGGTTTTTTTTTCCTTTTTTTAAAGGTTTTTTTTATATAGGGAGTCACCCTAGCTTCCTTTGTAGTTAGTTTTGGGGTCTTGTACAAACCTTCATATTTAATGATATAAGATCCTTTGCTTTCTGCAAAAAAACAAAAAAAAAGAAAAAAAAAAGAAATTATAAGAAAAAAAATTACGTTGTTACTAATTATTGTGCTATAATAAAATTTTCGGAACGAAAATTGCATTAAAAATTATAAAGCAAAAATGTTATTAACATACCTTGTGTTTTAGACTATAGTTTCTTATCAATGTTCTCTTTTGGCTGCCCATTAATTTCTTGTAAAATTTTGTTTTATCTTAATAAAAGTTTGTGTTTTATAGTAATACTTAAGTTAAATTAAATTAAGTTAATAATTTAAGTTAGGAACCTATAAATTGTAATACTCCGTATTTTATAATATTTTATATTTTTATATTTAATAATTATTTTGACGTGCGTTCGATAATTAATTCATCGGATAAGTATTTTATATATTATATGTTGTGGGTGATATGTCGAGTATGCGTATTAGTTATATATCGTGTTTTAAGTATATGTTTGGGCCTCAATTTACGTGCGCGACAAAACAGCCCATCTCGTTGCAATCAAACAAATCAACACAAATACTCACACTCTCTATACCGTCCCATACTTAAACACCACCAAAACCCTAAACCTAGCCTAATCGACACGCAGCCCCTACCCTCGCTTTTCTGCCGCCACTTCAGAGGGTAGGAAGGGAGGTTCACGCAGTGGTCTAGGGCGGTCTAAGGTGGATCGTTCACGCAGAGAAGGAGGTACAGTCGGCTGATCTGTCGTTTTCTTCTTCGTTTTCTGTTCTCCTTCCAATATTTTCATCGGTTTTTAAAGAGTATTTCATATTAATTATTTCTGATAATTGCCTAAACTTAATCTATGATGTATGGTGATTATATGTTGATCATGGTGATGTCATCTTTGACCACCTAGGGATGTCGTGGGGGTGTTTGTCGTTGGTGTCACTTGTCCCTCCGTCGTTTTCAGAACAGAGTCACGAACAGGTAGTATTTGCATATGGATTCGACTGATTCTTTGGTCACGTCGATTATGGGTGTTAGGGTAGATTATTAGAGTGTAGTGAGGGGTTTTGAATGGTGGTTGTCACGGTGGGTGTGGTGGTTCAGGGCAGTTGTTATCATGGTTCTCGTTTGGGTGGTTCTCAACGTAAAAACAGAGGCGGTTTTGTGGGTTGTGACCAGGGGTGTTTGGGACCAGTGTCACGGGCTGCTAGGGTCGAGTTAGGTTCAGGGGTTGGTGTCAACGGATGCTCCATGGTGCGGTGATGACAGCCACCATAGGTAGGCGGTGGTCTAGGTGGCGTAAGGTGGTCGATGGGGCTGTGTTTTCAGGGCTGTCAAGAGGCTGACGTCGTGGGGCTCTGTTCTCGTTGTTGTGCTGTTTGCGTAAACGTGTATTGCTACTATGGTCTTTGTCGTTGTGTAGTTTGCTATTTTGTTTGTTTTATTATTATTATTATTATTATTACAATTATATGTTGTTATTGTTTTTAATCTTATATTATTATTATTATTATTGTTGATATTATGATTGGAGTATGTTTGTTTATTAAAATTTTAATAATTGTTATTGGTATTGAATATTGTCATTAGTAGTATGTTTATGGTTATTGTATGGTAATATTACTAGTAATGTTTTACCATTGGATTGTTATATGGATAATGATAATGATAATGATAATGATATTATTAATATTATTAGTAAGGTTTGTTTAACATTAATGTTGTAATGTTGTATATTATTATTATTATGAATTTATAATTGTATGGTCATATGTTATATACGTTACTATTATTACTAATCATATCATTTGAATTGTTATGGTTAATATTTTGTCAACGAGCATTATGATTATTATTAATTACTTATATTGTTATTGCTCTTGCTTAGTAGTATTTGGTTATTTGAATTCTTGCTATATTTAGTAAGTCTATATATGTAGTAAGTCTGTAAGTTTATAATTGGCTAATGATGATTGATGTGAATAATGAGTTGATGTTAATTGATATGTATACTTACATTTTGTGACAAGTAAATCGTTATGAACATGATCAATTAAGCAATTAGTAGTGGTTGGTTGTACGAATAGAAGTTGATAGTAAGTACTATTTATAGGAACCGAGCTCGAAGTGGAATATTTCTGGCAGCTGTTCGGGTATCGTTCTGCAAATCGAGGTAGGGGAATATATATATATATATATAAATATATATAGGTTTGGGATCCGGTGAGAACCACCTTACAATGAAAACCGGTGAGAACTCTTCCTTACGGAGTTTTTTTAAAAAAATTAATGACATAATTGGATTCGGCATGGAATTTTATGGCCAGAGAACATATTTCTTGGTCTAGAAAATAAATACTAGTAGCGGAAAAATGATAGATACGAAAAAATAGATAGTAGGTGCGTGCAAATAAATAAAACGTATCTTTCCTTGATTTCCGTCACTAGTATTTATTTTCTAGACCAAGAAATATGTTCTCTAGCTATAAAATTTCATGCCGAATCCAATTATGTTATTAATTTTTTTTTAAAAAGTCCGTAAGGTAGAGTTCTCACAAGGTTCTCATTGTAAGATGGTTCTCACCGGATCCCAAGTCTATATATATATATATATATATATATATATATATATATATATATATATATATATATATATATATATATATATATATATAGGGTTGGGATCCGGTGAGAACCACCTTACAATGAAAACCGGTGAGAACTCTTCCTTACGAAGTTTTTTTAAAAAAATTAATGACATAATTGGATTCGGCATGGAATTTTATGGCCAGAGAACATATTTCTTGGTCTAGAAAATAAATACTAGTGGCGGAAAAATGATAGATACGAAAAAATAGATAGTAGGTGCATGCAAATAAATAAAACGTATCTCACCTTGATTTTCGTTACTAGTATTTATTTTCTAGACCAAAAAATATGTTCTCTAGCTATAAAATGTCATGCCGAATCCAATTATGTCATTAATTTTTTCAAAAAAAGTCCGTAAGGTAGAGTTCTCACAAGGTTCTCATTGTAAGGTGGTTCTCACCGGATCCCAAGTCTATATATATAAATATATATATATATATATATATATATATATATATATATATATATATATATATATATATATATATATATATATATATATTTGTGGTTGTGCTTTGACATGAAGTATATGTGTGTGATGTTATTAAAAGACTGTTTTAAATAATATTGAATGTATTGTGGATTGTTTGATTATTATCGAATATTGTGGAGAATGGGACTTGTGATATGGGTCTTATGATACGGGTCTTGTGATATGGGACTTGTGATATGGCCATGGAAGGTGTGGTGTGATGGAAGGTGTGGTGTGATGGAAGGTGTGGTGTGATGGAAGGTGTGGTATGATGGGAGGAGTGGTGTGATGGAGGTGAAGTGGATGACTGGTGATATGGAGACGAAGTGGTGTTATGATCTATTGTCATTTA
This sequence comes from Silene conica, assembly GCA_029255685.2. Lineage (NCBI taxonomy): Eukaryota > Viridiplantae > Streptophyta > Magnoliopsida > Caryophyllales > Caryophyllaceae > Silene > Silene conica. The sequence continues at coordinate 55,814,062 of CM055316.2, read as the reverse complement.
TGTCTTATTGATGTTTTTCCTACTCAACCTCGCGGTTGACCCTGTGTATTCGTGTGACACCTACGATGATCCGGAATGGGGAGTAGATTTTACAGGAAAGAGACAGATGAGCTAGGAGCTGGGACGGGAATGTGAGATGCGGACTTGGGACCGACTTAGATTTATATCACATTTAGAGTAGCCATCAGTTGTACTTTTATTCTTCTATGTAGTTTATGTAATATCAAACTTTAAATTTTATCACTTTTATGTAATGTGCTTTGGGAGTTTTACTTTGTTATTCACTGCCTCGGTCATTCCGAGATGGTAACAGACTTGTTTATTTGAGAATGTCTGGCTAAAGGCTCTTAAATAAATGGGGATGTTACATAAATTCAGATCAATTTAAATTCAATTAGTTTATTTCAGTTCAAATTGAATTCGTTTCAGTCCCAACAAAAAACGTAAGGTATTGCTCATTCAAGTACGTATTTTACTCAATCATTGACGATATTTCCAATTGTACACTTATCATTTTTAACCCAAAATTCCATTAATCAGTTACGAAATATTATAGTAAAATATTATATGGATGTTCATATCTTAGAATATCCTAGAGTATTTTATTTTATAGAAACTCTACCTCATTGTATATTTATATATACCCCTCATAATGGAATGAGAATACACTTTTGTCTCTATTACTGTCTCTCTATAATTCTCTCTTGTCTTTATTTCACAACACGTTATCAGCACGAGTCTCTACCCTATTTTTTTAACTTATTGAAAAAAGGTATGTTTATTAATCTATAATAAACATGTATACGATTTATAATCTTTTGATACATCTTTACGTCATTCATCCATCTTATTTAAGTGAATCAACATATTATGAGGTATGTCGTCATTTATCTTTTACAACTACCCGTGTATATGACTACTCAAACAACTATATGACAATTCATCTTACTAGATTAATTTTATATTCATTAATGTTGGCATTCATCCAATTAGACGCATCAACGTCTTATTCCAATATAGAGTATTACTAATTTTATGCGAGTTATAAACGTCTGAACAAAAGGTATTTTTCAATAAAAAGTATTAAATTTATAATCTTATTATATGCTTTCATTATTTAAATTTTAATAATCAAAGGGTTCATATCAGATCTAATCTATTATTCTCAATTGAATAAGGTATGTTTTCTTGCATATGTTATATATTGGTTAATTCCGAAACCATAATTATATTATTATGGAATTTAATAAGATTTTAGTATGTATAGTCTATTAAAAAGATTTTATACAGTGTATGAGATTATTACATCAGTTGTGTAAAATATTTTTTGGAACTGAAATTTCATAGGAAATACCTTTTGAAAAAGAACATATCATTATCATAAAACTTTGGATTTGGAAATTTCAAAATATTTGTTTTACAATGATGAGGGATATGCCCATATATTACAACTTTGACTTCAAGTTCAAAGTTTTAAAGGGGTGTAAATTTAACACTGTCACATCAATACAATATATTAATATTGTATTTTGGACATTAACTTTCATAGGAAAATGCCTTTTAAAAAAGACATATCATGTTATTTTGGGCCTGAATTTCTTGATAAAGATGAGGAAATATGGTAAAGGATATATCATATTATTTTGGGCCTGAAATTCCAAAAGATTTATTGTATAAAGATGAGGAGATATGTACTCATAGGACATATCATATTATTTTGGACCTGAAATTCCAAAAGATTTATTTTATAAAGATGGGGAGATATGTTAAAGGACATATCATATTATTTTGGGCATGAAGTTCCAAAAAAATTATTTTATAAAATTGAGGAGATATGTTAAAGGACATATCATATTATTTTAGGCTTGAAGTTCCAAAAAATTTATTTTATAAATTTGAGGAGATATGTTAAAGGACATATCATATTATTTTGGGCTTGAAGTTCCAAAAGATTTATTTTATAAAATTGAGGAGATATGTTAAAGGACATATCATATTATTCTAGGCATGAAATTCCAAAAGTTTTATTTTATAAAGATGAGAAGATATGTTTATATTATGGCTTTGACCTGAAGTTCAAAGTTTTAAAGGGGTGTAAATATAACACCGTCTTATCAATACAATAAGTTCATATTGTATAAGACAAGTGGCTAGATATCCACATGTAAAAGCTGGTGGTCAGAATTTCACAACTGCATTTTTTGATACACATTTGAGTTTTAAATGATTAAAATGGTTTCTATTCAAGGGATATTATTTCTAAATTGCTTCTTGTTCACCTAAAATTGAACAGGAAAAGGAGATTTGAAAGTAAATTCATTCCTGGAAATGGATGTGGCTTCTCATAAAGACTTTGTCGGTGACAGAGATCGAGAACATAAGACAATAATAAGCTTAATGATGTGGCTTTATTGAGTCTAAGCATGTGGCATTTGATAGGCCAAATAAATCATTAATTGAGCTTAATGATGTAGCTTTATTGAGCCAAAAAAATTTCATTGAAAGAAATGAAAATATCTCATGAAAGTAAATATCTTAGAAGAGTCATGTAAGACTCATATATGCTCGAAATTTGATACGAGAAAGGATAAATTATTTATGGATTAAAAATTTGACATTCACACTCTGGCCTGAAGTTAAGTTAAATTAAATTAAGTTAATAATTTAAGTTACGACCCTATAATTCAGATCAATATAAATTCAATTAGTTTATTTCTGTTCAAATTGAATTCGTTTCAGTCCCAACAAAAAACATAAGGTATTGCTCATTCAAGTACGTATTTTACTCAATCATTGACGATATTTCCAATTCTACACTTATCATTTTTAACCCAAAATTCTATTAATCTGTTACGAAATATTATAGTTTAATATTATATGGATGTCCATATTTTAGAATACCCTAGAGTGTTTTATTTTATGGAAACTCTACCTCATTTTATATTTATATATATACCCCTCATAATAGAATGAGAATACACTTTTGTCTCTCTTACTGTCTCTCTATAGTTCTCTCTTGTCTTTATTTCACAACACGTTATTGATGAGCCCAAATTTGGTCATTATTTTCTCTTGTTTTCCTTTTATTTCGATCCCGTTTCACCCCCGTTTGGCACGATTTCGCCCCTTTTTGTACCCGATATCTCTCTTCTACATGTTTGGTTGTCATGCTGTAGGACTTGGCGCGGGAATGAAGAAACGGGAGCAAAACGTGGTGAAATCAAGGCAAAATAGGAGGAAAAGAGCTGAAATGACAAAATGGGGTCCTCAGCCGGTCGGTCGGCGGCCGGTCCGCCGGCTGGGAGCCCGTTTGCCTATTTTTGAAGAAAATGGTACAGACCATGGAGAATGCATCCCCAGCCGGTGGCCAACCGGCAGCCGGCTGACCGGCTGGGACCCCCTCACCATTGCTTCTATTGATTTCAAGTCAGACCTCTGAGGATGCATCTCCAGCCGGCGGCCAACCGGCAGCCGGCCCACCGGCTGGCAGTACCTGAGCATTGAAGAAAAAAAGAAGAAATTTTCAGAAGTCCAAATTTGGACTCTCAGCCGGTCACAGACCGGCAGCCGGTCGACCGGCTGGGAGTCGCTTTTCAGAAATTCGCGCACTATATAAACCCGCACTTAGTCTTTCATTTCATTACGCATTCTTAAGCTTATTTTTAGGGTTTTTACTGTTTGATTACTTAATACTTAGACTCAAAAACACTCTTAAATATTTTAATCTTCTTTAGATCCTTGTTTAATCTTACAATATTTGTTAATCTCGCTCTAGTAATCTAGTTAGCCTTGTTCTTGGGTATTGTAAGAGGATTTTGTTGGTTTATATTTTGAAGGGTTTGAAAGAGTCTTTCAACTTGTTATCCAAGCTACTTCCTTTTCCATTGTTATTGGTATAATTCTTCTAATCTTTACTTAGTTTTTACTTTTATTTAAGTTTCCTTTGAATCAATTGTTCATCCCTTGTTTGTTCATGATGCTTAGCTTTTGTTCATCCCTTATTCACATGTTTTCATTTACCATGTGTGAGTAGTCTCCTTGCTAGGGTAAGGGGTGATCTTGGGTGTTGTTTAGATGATAAATTCATGCTAGTAAGTTGATTAGTTGTTCTTAAAAAAGTAGTCTTCCATTTGTTGCATGCTAGGTGTTTGATGATTTGCCTCAACGAAAGTTGGGCTTTGATTTTAGCGTGACTTGCCTTTAGCGACGGTTGGGGGTTTGTCTTAGCATGTTTAATGGTTGGATGTGGTATTTGTAGCGAAAGCTAGGGTATTCCGACCTAGGTTAGTCGACTCGAGAGAAGAGACTACCCGAGACTATTTGTTTGAGACCTTCTAGTTTTCTTTCTAGCATCTTCGTCTAGCCACCTTAGTGACCCCCGAAACCCTAGTTTTCTCATCCATCGATTCAATCTTATTTATTTGCTTTAATTGTTTGTTTTAGTTGTTCTTTAGTCATTAGTCATTCACAAGCCTATTACCCCCGACTCTCGCATAAACTAGAACATAATTACACAACTATCCCCACCGTCTTCGTGTTCGACAACCCGTTTATACTACTTAATTGGGTTTTTACAAATGTGTTTGATGCCGGTATTGACGACAAAAACCGGATATCAAAATGGCGCCGTTGCCGGGGACGGTGTTTAGAAGTTGTGTAGTTTAGTTTTAGTTTTAGTCTTGAGTTAGTTGAGCTTGTTTTTGTTTTGATCAAAGATTTGGTAGTTAATTGTAGAGTGTTTGTTTTATTGCTCACCCTAGTGTTTAACAAGCACTAGGACGACTAATTTGTTTGCTAAGTTTTATGCCTAGGGGTGACTCTAACTCTTTGTTGTCATCTTCCGAACCGGAGAGGCTCTTTCGGGCCTTAAGGAGGAAGACTATTGCAAGGGTAAGAATTGCGTCCCAAGCATCTACTAGCCAAAACAACCCCTCTTCATCCGAACCACCAAGTCCCAATCAAAGCAACCTTAGCCCAACATCCGACAATTTTGACAATCCGTTTTATCAATCACCACCACAATCACCACACTTTCCAAACAACCATCAAATTCATATAATGGCCGCTCTTCGTGATCATAACCGGCCCAATCACAATGACACCACCAATCCAATCAACTTCGGGGCTCTTGTTCCTCAAAATTTCGAAATACACCCTTCGCAAATGAGTTCAATCGAGAAGAATGCCTTTAGCGGGGCTTCTCACGAAGATGCTCATGGGCACTTGAGAAAGTTCAAGGGTAAGGTCGCAATGATAAAGAAAACGGGAGTACCCGAGGAGACACTAAGTCTTATGCTTTTCCCCTATTCCTTAACCGACAAGGCGGATAGGTGGTTAAATGTCCATGCTCTGAATACATTCACCACATGGGACGACTTGGCAACGGCTTTCCTTGCCAAGTACTACCCATCCTCCAAGACCGCGATGCTCCGAAATGAGATAACTCAGTTTCAACAAGACGAGGGAGAATCTTTGGGAGAAGCTTGGGATAAATACCAAGATTTGCTTGCTAAGTGCCCACACCACGGGATACCACCTTGGTACACAACCCAAACCTTTTTTCAGACTCTTCTCCCCCGGACTAAAGAAATGGTTAATGCATTGGCGGGTGGTAGCTTTGACCACTTGCCACATGAGGAGGGAACGGAACTCATCAAGAAGATTGTTGATTCGGAGGAAAATTATGGTACTAGGAGGAATGTCTTGAGGAAGAGTAGTAAGTACCCTAGTGAGCACCTTTCCAATGCAAAGGCGAACGAAGAAACCAATGCTAAATTGGACATGTTAACCAAGAAATTGGAAGAGTTGACTAAGGGCTCCACTACCAAAGAAACCAAGAGCAAAGTCCCGGGAATGTACCAAGTAAATAGTGTTGCTTCATGTGACTTATGTGGGGGATGCGGGCATACTTTTGATGTGTGTGCAAACAACAATTCCTATGAGGGAAGTGAGAGTATGGAGGAGGTATATGCTTTCCAAGCCTTTAACAACCCAAAAAACCCCAATACTTTCAACCCAAATTTGAACTATTATCAAATTCAACAACCTCAAGGGCAAAACCCCCCCGGTTTTCAACCAAGGGGTGGAAACTTCAACCCGAGGAACAATTTCAACAACAACAATTTCTACCAAGGCAACCAATCTAATCAAGCCAATCAAGGCTTTCAACAAAGTTTCAATGACCCGAACTTTAATCCAAATTTCCAAAACAACCAAAACCCACAAAATTTCAATGCAAACTTCAATAACAACAACCCAAACTTCAACAACCAATACCACAACCCAAACCACCAACAAAACTTCCACAACAACAATTTCAACAATCAAAGCCTCCATGACCAAAATTTCAATCAACAATTTCCTAACCACCACCAAAACCCAAACTTCAACAATCAAGGTCCCAAAACAAATCAACAAAGTGGGGGTGCAAGGAACGACTACGGGTTTCCCTTGCCCCTTACCAACACACCTCATCAAGATCTCTCAAGTGACTCTCAAGTTGGAGAGTTGCTTAAACTTGTGAAAGGCATGCAAGCGACACATAATTAAGAAATGATGAATTTGAAGATGGCTAACCAAAAAGAGATCCGGGATATGGAGGCTAGAGTTGCTTCACAAGCCTTATCCAACCCACAAAGGCCACCGGGCGGCTTTCTTGCCCAAGGTCAAAGCTCCCGGGATGCTTCAAAACCACATGGTGTCAATGCTATTATGACAAGCAAACATGAGCAACCAATGCTTGAGAAGAGGGATGATGAAGGAGGGTCCAAGGTAGAGCAAGTTATGACGGTATTTGGGAGTGGAAGTGAGGAGTGTGTTGAGGAGGACGTGATGGTGATGGTGCCCAACACTCCTCCGGATGATTGTAATGAAGTCGACATTGATGACTTAAACTTTGTGATGCAACAAGTCTTGAACATTCCGAAGAAGAATTGTGATGAAGACCCGAGTGCCAAAGGAAAAAAGGTTCATGTTATAGAAGAGGAGGACCATAGATATGTGGAGAGCCTCATGGAGAGAAAGATGTGCGAATTCTTTCGTAAAATCACCAAGGGGGACCCTCGTTGCAATGAGTTGATCAAACTTGTTGAGGAAGTAGAGGCCACAATCCCCTCCACCCAAGAAAAGAGGGAAGTCAATGCCATTTCACTAGTGGCGAAAAAGATCCCAAGAGATTTGCCAATTAAGTTAGGAGACCCGGGGAGCTTCTCTATTCAATGCTCCGTAGGAGGAAGACACATAGAGCACGCTTTGTGCGATCTTGGAGCAAGTGTGAGTGTTATCCCATTTGCCATGGCAAAGAAATTGAACATTAAACACTTATCCCCTCCTATAACGGACATCACTCTTGCCGACGGGACGGTTAGGCCTACTATTGGGGTCCTTGAAGATGCGGTGGTCAAGGTTGGATCGCTTTCCATCCCCACCGACTTTATGGTCGTTGATATTCCGGTCGGTGAAAGCTCTTTCATTATTCTTGGGAGGCCCTTCTTGGCCACCGGAGGAGCAATCATTGATGTGAAAAAAGGTAGGCTAACCTTTCAAGTTGAAGATGAGTTGTGTGAATTCGTGCTTCCGGAAGCTCCCGGTACAAATTTTAAGGAAAAGAATGTTGGCATGGTTGCAAGTTTGTTGGTGAATGATGTCCCTAAGATGTTTGATGAGAAGGGAATCATGAAAAGTATGACCTTGAAGAATGAGGATGCTAGTTTTACTAGCGGGAAGTTGGTTAGTCCGAAGAAGAGAGACCGTGATAAAGATCAAGGAAAACCAAGTTGTGCTAGTTCTTTTAAAGACCCTTTGGTTGAAAAAGGGGACCTAGAGGAGCTAATTGCCGGAAAAGATGTCAAAGCTCGAAAGTTGATGATGAGCAAGATGGAAACTCGAAGTGAGAGCAAAGTGGAAGCCCCGTCCGCGGCTTTTGACCTTTTCTTAAGGTCACTAGTTAGCATGGACGAAGTTTCCACCTACAAAGATTGATGATTGATCGTGAAAGGTTTGGTGGAGTCACTCAACAACCACCGGTTGTAAGTATTAGTTTCCTTTAGTTCATCTAGATTGCATGTTAGTTTCATGGTTAGTTCGGTTTTAGTTTAATTTTTAGCTTGCATGAGATTTTTGGATATGTTTGTTGCTTGTTTGTGGATGATTCATGAGTATAGTCGGAGGATTATAGGCAAAACCGTTGTAGGCAAAGTTGATTTTTATGTTCAAATTATATTATTTCTCGAAATGGTGTACAGGTACTCCCAGCCGGCCCACCGGCCGACGGTACCATACCGGCTGGGAGGACCTAGACATATTTCTGTTTTTGATAGTTTATTTGGGCAGATTTCAGATTTTGCATCCCCAGCCTGTACCAAACTGGCAGCCGGTCAGCCGGCTGAGAAGACGATGACTTGTTCAAAAATTGGAAAAATTCAAGAGGAAATGATTCCCAGCCGGTCGGCCGGCAGCCGGTCCGCCGGCTGAGAATCATGTTGTGTGAACCCAAAGTGAAGAAAAAGCAAAGGAGAAGGACCCCCCCAGTCGGTTGGCCGGCAGCCGGTCTGCCGGCTGGGCGTTTTTGTAAGTGAAGACAATGAAGAAAAAGAAGACGAAGTAAGCTCCCCAGCCGGTCGGCCGGCTGGGAGTGTTTTTGTGAGTGAAAAAAAGAAGAAGAGAAGGTGATGGAAATTTGAAGACATGTTTTTGAGCCGGTCGGCCGGCTCAGAATCAAACCCCCTAGAAAAAATTCGAAAAAATCAAAAAAAATGCAAACCCTAACCCCCAGCCGGTCGACCGGCGGCCGGTCCCAGACCGGCTGGGAGGGGCCTGTCGCGAAAAATAAAACTCATTTCACCTTCTTTTTCCCTCATTCCACTTCATTTCTTCTTCTTACTTTCTTCTTACTTCCTTATTTCCTTCACTCCTCTTCATCCCTTACCTTCAAAAACACCCTCAAACACCACCAAACTCTCTCAAATCAAAACCCCCTTCACTCCCTCATCACCTCTCCTTCAATTAGCCATGTCGGGAAGAACAGAAAGGCGATCCAAATCAAGGCACGACCCTTCGGTTGAGCAAGAAGTTCAAAATGTGATGGAGAGTTGCAACATTGGCCCGGATCCTTGCTTTCCCGGTCTCACCTTTGCTTCAATCCAACAAAAAGGTAATTTCACCTATTTTAAGAATCGCCCCCTTCACCCAACTAGGTTTATTGATAGAGCCGGATTGAGAGAATTAGGGATTGAGAAAATAACTGCGGCTCTTTTTGAGGGTTTGGGTATGAAAACCTTGTATGAGACAAAACCGGTTCACACATCTCCCCGGTTAACTTGGGAATTTTTGAGTTCGTTGGTTGTTACTAAGAACCGAACTTTGGGGAAAGTTGCATTTTTAGAGTTCCGATTGATGAATAGGGAACATCGTCTCACATTAGAGGAATTTGCCTTAATTTTTGGGCTAGACGGAAAATTGCCCATTAAGCCTCCGGAGGGCTTTGATACCGAGCTCATTTGGACAGCCATCACCGGTCTTGTAAGTGATAGAAGCAGAAAGAAACCGGCTAATAGGGTGCATTTGGCACCGATTAGGATATGGCATAGGTTCATGGGGTGGACCGTTTTCTCTAGGGATGAACCACATAACTTCACTACTACAGAGCTTGAGATACTTGGTTGTTACTTGGTTGGTGGCCCGAAGTTAAACATTGCTCACCATATGGCCCTTCACTTGAGTAGGTTGGCATCCCAACCTCAGCTTACTACCCCCATTTGTGTTGGGGGGATGGTCACTTTGATTGCCAACTACCGTTGTCAGAGGCACTTCACGGTCGACTTCATTCAGGGTGAGAATGTGTTATCTAGCTGATACTTGCAGGATGCTTTGGGCTGGGTACGGTATAACCCCAGTGATCGCAAAGAGTATTGGCAGATTCGGGTTGACAACAAATTCAAGAATTCAGTCCCTTTGCCAAACACCGAGTTGATGAAAGTTGTGCCGGGGAAAACCTCTTACCTCCTTGATATCGAGGTGGACCCCGAGGACCTCCCGCCAGACCAGCGTGGCCCGAGAGTCTACGCCAGAGATAGAGTCGGTGCCACTCCTTCCGACCTCCAGTTTGAGCCTTTTCAGCAGCCCTCCATTTCCATGTCCCAGTTCCAGAGTGGTCCCTCATACTTCCAGGGATCCACCTCCGGTTCATCTTCATCTTCATGCCCCCAAGAGCTTATTGATTTCATAGCCCGGGTTGACTTGGGCATGAAAAGTGCAGCGGATCTAGCGGACCAGCGCCAAGCAGTGGCCGATGAGCGCCATAGGGATTTGACCTATAGGCTTGATTACCTCTACCATGATCAAGCCTATGGGACATTTCCGAGTTATGATCGGTCCGTTCGCGAGGGTTATCATCATCCGGATAGTGGTCGACCGTCATACTACATGCCTCCTGATAGGGGTTATGTGCCCCCCGAGGGGCGTTTTTACGGGGAGATTAATGTTTCCCCGGGGTACTTCTCCAACCCGATCTTTCCACCGAATTTTCGTGGAGTCCCGGACCCTCCCCCTCGAGGACACCCTTCTCCTCATGGCATGTATGGTGACCCGGGAGCTAGTGGGTCGCATGTCTCTCCTTTCCGTGATTTTGTGACCAACCCGGGCGACTACATGGTGGTTGATGAGGGCAATGGCGAAGGATATGTAAGCGGTACCGGCGGTGATGGTGATGAAGATGATGGTGATGAGTGACCACCTTTGGAGGTGGTTGGTGATGACTTTGCTCCCATGGAAAAATCGAAAGCAAGTAACTCCCTTAATCCAAATTTCGATTTAGTTTGCATTTCCTTTATAGCATGCATTTAGAGTAGTTAATTTAGTTTACTTAGTTAGTTTTAGTTTCTTTTTCATGTTTTCACATCATTAGTTTAGATGCATATAGTTGCATTCATTTAGATGCATTAGATTTATATTTTTGTATTATATTGTCACATATAGATTGCATACATGTAGTTTAGAGCATTTAGTTTTCATTTAGTCTAGTTTTTAGTTTTTCTTTCCTTTTGTTTACCTTTGTTTTTTTTTGCCTTCTTAAAAAAAAAATCAAAAATCCAAAAAAATTGAAAAACCAAAAACTTTCAAAAATATGTTCTTTACTTTCCGGTTTTCCTCCTCACATTATGCATATAAATAAGTGTGGGGAGGAAGAACCGTTTATTTCAAAAAAAATACAAAAACAAGTTTTATTTTATCAAAAATTTCAAAAAAGCCAAAAACATGTTGTTTTCGCTCTTTTTCTTCATTTCCCCCTTTGCACTCTGTTACATTGAGGACAATGTAAATCTTAAGTGTGGGGAGGGAAAATATCCACTTGGTAAATATTTGTTTGCTTTTGTAAATATGAAAAAACTTCAAAAATACCAAAAAATCGAAAAATTTCAAAAATTTCAAAAAATATGTTCTTCCTTTCATTTGTTTTTGTTCTTTGTTTGTTTTGTATATATATGCTTGGTGGACTAACAAGTTGCAGATATGACGACAACCCGAGGCATTAGGAGAATGAAGATGCTTGGTATACTCTTTCCTACTTCTTTCTCCCCCTCCCGATTTCTTTTTATGTTGATATCATGAAGGAGAACGGGATTTTTGTGCTTTGGATGTTCCTTCGGGGAACTTGTGGTTGTTGTGGTTGATGTGCTGTTAGTTTAGCATTCTAGTTGTTGCTTGTTTGTTATGTTTAGTTTTAGTTTGCTTTTGTTTCACATGCTTTTTCATTTTCATAGTTTTGTGAATATGTGTTAGTCGGTTTTTCCGTTTTGTTTTTGTTTGTAAATATGCATAGGAGGTTGAATAGTGGAGGGTACATGCCGTCAATGATGATTTTTGTCTTGCCTGTGTCTTTCCTCTCCTAATAGCTTGCACCGTTGATGTCACCTTGTTAGGGTTCTTGCTTGCAAGGACCCGGAAGTCTAGGCTTAATGACCAAGTTTCGACCACCTTGTGAGACCGTGTTAGACCTTGACTCGACCTAAGACCGACATTAGCTACTCAAATGTGAGGATAGAGCCTCCTTCTTAGTCGGTCCATCAAACCGACTCAGTTTAGGATTGTGAGTAGTCCTCCTTACGTGGTGTGTTATGTTTATGCGCATAAGAATGGCGCTCGTTCCTTATTTCCGTGATTTATGTTCATGTGCATGTGAGACAACTTTTGTTCCAAATAAATCAACTCCACATTTGCCAAATTAGCCTTGTTTTGACCCTTGCATCTTATTTCCCTTTTGTTTAACCACTTTGAGCCTTAAACTTTTCATTTGGCCTAAACTACTAAATGAACTACATCCCAAAAACATCCTTCCTTGATCAAGAATGGTTGCTTTTATGGTGATTTGTTAGTGGTAGAGTCGGGGATTTAGATGCCGGTTGGTGGCTTCTTCCGTTGTGGTCGTTACTTTTTTTTTTTGGTGTTTGGGAGTTTGAAAAAGAAAAGAAATGAAAAAAAAAATGAATGAAAAAAAAGAAAGAAAACAGAAAATCAAAGAAAAAAGTTGAAAAAGTCTTGAAAAATCCAAAAAGAAAAATGTAAATACATGTTTTGAAAAAGAAAAAGGCTAGCAACTAGTCCCTTCCATCAAGGGGACTTAGAAAAAGCCGTTGCTACAATAACGCGGTCTTTTGATGTTTTTGCACGCGTACCGGGTTTACACATTTTTTGCATGAGATTTGATTTTCAAGTCATGTGTTAGGGTGTAGACGTTGTTCGGTGTTTCTCATAATGACCGCCTTGTATAAGTTTGTGATGGGTCCGATTTTTCAAAAGTAAGTGGGGTTTATGCAATTTTTGCTTGGTTTTGCAAACACCAAAGTTAGGGCATAGACGTTTCTTAGTTGTTATAATAAGGTGTTATGTTGACTATGGCGATCATTCTTGATTTTGAACCTCAAATCCCAGAACGGTGCTTGCACCAAACCATTTTCACCCAACCCAAGCCCCGTTACATCCTTATGGTTGTTCTCATCATGTGCATTTGCATTTTCATTGATTTTTGGATGGAGTACCATTCTAGATTGCGGGCATGCTTCGCAAGTTAAGGTAGGTGAGTGATTTTGGTTACTTTTTGTCACAAAAATCGCCCCCTTTCTTTCCTTGAGTGTTGAGTGTCACCCGTGAGAGTCGGTACTTAGGGTTCTTTTATCGGTTATGGGTCTTGCATGGAGTTGAATCATGTGTGTGTCGTGTCATTCTTGAAAGTATAGCTTAGTACTTCCGTTTGCCCGCCTTGAATTAGTTTCTTGTCTTTGGTGATGTCATTCTTGGTTGCTTGAGCTTGATTTAGGGGTTTGACGCCTTGGTTAGACTTTGAGTCGGCATCCTCCGCTATAGACCGCCTTTGTTTTGTTTTTCAAAACCCCGCTTGAATGAGGCAAGCGGTTTTCTTTTCCTTTTTCCGATGCATGTTGCTTGTCTATACGTGTTATGTTTTTACTTGTTGGCATCAAAAGTTTTGTAGCAAGACCATACTTGCCTTGCAATAGGGCATTCTTCCTCATGAATGTCAAATTGTGAGTTGAAAGGGCTACGGGTGTAGCTAAACCCGATTCGGCTTCTAGTTAGCTTAGTTAGTTTGTTTCTTTGTTTTTAATAAGGGTTATGTAGCTACTTGATCTCTTACTCGAGGACGAGTAAGGTTTAACTGTGGGGAATTTTGATGAGCCCAAATTTGGTCATTATTTTCTCTTGTTTTCCTTTTATTTCGATCCCGTTTCACCCCCGTTTGGCACGATTTCGCCCCTTTTTGTACCCGATATCTCTCTTCTACATGTTTGGTTGCCATGTTGTAGGACTTGGCGCCGGAATGAAGAAACGGGAGCAAAACGTGGTGAAATCAAGGCAAAATAGGAGGAAAAGAGCTGAAATGACAAAATGGGGTCCTCAGCCGGTCGGCCGGCGGCCGGTCCGCCGGCTGGGAGCCCCTTTGCCTATTTTTGAAGAAAATGGTACAGACCATGGAGAATGCATCCCCAGCCGGTGGCCAACCGGCAGCCGGCTGACCGGCTGGGACCCCCTCACCATTGCTTCTATTGATTTCAAGTCAGACCTCTGAGGATGCATCCCCAGCCGGCGGCCAACCGGCAGCCGGCCCACCGGCTGGCAGTACCTGAGCATTGAAGAAAAAAAGAAGAAATTTTCAGAAGTCCAAATTTGGACTCTCAGCCGGTCACAGACCGGCAGCCGGTCGACCGGCTGGGAGTCGCTTTTCAGAAATTCGCGCACTATATAAACCCGCACTTAGTCTTTCATTTCATTACGCATTCTTAAGCTTATTTTTAGGGTTTTTACTGTTTGATTACTTAATACTTAGACTCAAAAACACTCTTAAATATTTTAATCTTCTTTAGATCCTTGTTTAATCTTACAATATTTGTTAATCTCGCTCTAGTAATCTAGTTAGCCTTGTTCTTGGGTATTGTAAGAGGATTTTGTTGGTTTATATTTTGAAGGGTTTGAAAGAGTCTTTCAACTTGTTATCCAAGCTACTTCCTTTTCCATTGTTATTGGTATAATTCTTCTAATCTTTACTTAGTTTTTACTTTTATTTAAGTTTCCTTTGAATCAATTGTTCATCCCTTGTTTGTTCATGATGCTTAGCTTTTGTTCATCCCTTATTCACATGTTTTCATTTACCATGTGTGAGTAGTCTCCTTGCTAGGGTAAGGGGTGATCTTGGGTGTTGTTTAGATGATAAATTCATGCTAGTAAGTTGATTAGTTGTTCTTAAAAAAGTAGTCTTCCATTTGTTGCATGCTAGGTGTTTGATGATTTGCCTCAACGAAAGTTGGGCTTTGATTTTAGCGTGACTTGCCTTTAGTGACGGTTGGGGGTTTGTCTTAGCATGTTTAATGGTTGGTTGTGGTATTTGTAGCGAAAGCTAGGGTATTCCGACCTAGGTTAGTCGACTCGAGAGAAGAGACTACCCGAGACTATTTGTTTGAGACCTTCTAGTTTTCTTTCTAGCATCTTCGTCTAGCCACCTTAGTGACCCCCGAAACCCTAGTTTTCTCATCCATCGATTCAATCTTATTTAGTTGCTTTAATTGTTTGTTTTAGTTTTTCTTTAGTCATTAGTCATTCACAAGCCTATTACCCCCGACTCTCGCATAAACTAGAACATAATTACACAACTATCCCCACCGTCTTCGTGTTCGACAACCCGTTTATACTACTTAATTGGGTTTTTACAAATGTGTTTGATGCCGGTATTGACGACAAAAACCGGATATCAGTTATCCGCACGAGTCTCTACCCTGTTTTTTTAACTTATTGAAAAGAGGTATGTTTATTAATCTACAATAAGCATGTATATGATTTATAATCGTTTGATACATCTTTACTTCATTCATCCATCTTATTTAAGTGATACAACATATTATGAGCTATGTCGTCATTTATCTTATACAACTACACGTGTATATGACAACTCAAACAACTGTATGACAATTCATCTTACTAGATTAATTTTTATATCCATTAATGTTGTCATTCATCCAATTAGACTAGAGCTGGCAACACGAAACACGACACGAACTCGACACGAAATTAGCGGGTTTGGGTTGAGGATTAATGACCCATTTATGTAAGTGGGTCGACACGAACACGACACGATATTTAATTGGGTCGGGTTTGGGTTGAGCTCTTTAAACACGAACCCGACACGAATAACCTGCTCACTAAATTAATCCTAATTTTTTTATCCTCCATCACATAAATATACTTAAACTTTCCAAATATGGTCATGACACGAAAACACGACACGAACCCGACACGAAATTAACGGGTTAGGGTTGAGGCTTGATGACCCATTTATCTAAGGGGGTCGACACGAACACGACACGAAATTTAATTGGGTCAGGTTTGGGTTAGAGGTTTTGTGACACGAACACGATCCCGACACGACCCGATCTGTTTGTCAGGTCTAAATTAGACGCATCAACATCTTATTCCAATATAGAGGATTACTAATTTTATGCGAGTTTTAACCGTCTGAACAAAAGGTATTTTTCAATACAAAGTATTAAATTTATAATCTTATTATATGCTTTCATTATTTAAATTTTGATAATCAAAGAGTTCATATCAGATCTACTCTATTATTCTCAATTGAGTAAGGTATGTTTTCTTGCATATGTTATATATTGGTTAATTGCAAAACTATAATTATATTATTATGGAATTTAACAAGATTTTAGTATGTATAATCTATTAAAAATATTTTATAATGTGTATGAGATTATTACATCAGTTGTGTAAAATATTGTATTATTTTGGAACTGAAATATCATATGAAATACCTTTTGAAAAAGAACATATCAATATCATAAAACTTTGGATTTGGAAATTCCAAAAGATTTTTTTTACAATGATGAGGGATATGCTCATATATTATAACTTTGACTTCAAGTTCAAAGTTTTAAAGGGGTGTAAATCTAACACCATCAGATCAATACAATATATTCATATTATATTTTGGACATGAAGTTTCATAGGGAAATGCCTTTTAAAAAAGACATATCATGTTATTTTGGGCCTGAAGTTATTGATAAAGAGGAGGAGATATGTTAAAGGACATATCATATTATTTTGGGCCTGAAGTTCCAAAAGATTTATTGTATAAAGATGAGGAAATATGTAGTCAAAGGACATATCATATTATTTTGGGCCTTAAGTTCCAAAAGATTTATTTTATAAAGAGGAGGAGATATGTTAAAGGACTTATCATATTATTTTGGGCATAAAGTTCCAAAAGATTTATTTTATAAAATTGAGGAGATATGTTAAAGGACATATCATATTATTTTAGGTGTAAGGTTCCAAAAGATTTATTTTATAAAATTGAGGAGATATGTTAAAGGACATATCATGTTATGTTGGTCTTGAAGTTCCTAAAGATTTATTTTATAAAATTGAGGAGATATGTTAAAGGACATATCATGTTATTTTGGGCTTGAAGTTCCAAATGATTTAGTTTATAAAGATGAGGAAATATGTTTATATTATGGCGTTGACCTGAAGTTCAAAGTTTTAAAGGGGTGTAAATATAACACCGTCTCATCAATACAATAAGTTACATATTGTATAAGGCAAGTGGCTAGAAGTCTACATGTAAAAGCTGGTGGTTAGAATTTCACAACTGCGATTTTTGATATGCATTTGAGTTTTAAATGAATAAAAACGGTTTTTATTCAAGGGAAATTATTTCTAAATTGCTTCTTGTTCCTTTGAAGTTGAACAGTATAATGAGATTTGAAAGTAAATTCATTCCTGTAAGTGGATATGACATCTCATAAAGACTCTGCCGGTGACGGAGATCGAGAACATAAGACAATAATTAATAAGCTTAATGATGTAGCTTTATTGAGTCTAAGAATGTGGCATTTGATGGGCCAAATAAATCATTAATTGAGCTTAATGATGTAGCATTATTAAGCTAAAATTTATTCATTGAAAGAAATGAAAATATCTCATGAAAGTAAATATCTTAGAAGAGTCATGTAAGACACATATATGCTCGAAATTTGATACGAGAAAGGGTAAATTATTTATGGATTGAAAATTTGACATTCATACTATGGCCTGAAGTCAAGTTAAATTAAATTAAGTTAATAATTTAAGTTATGACCCTATAAATTCAGATCAATTTAAATCCAATTAGTTTATTTCAATTCAAATTGAATTCGTTTCAGTCCCAACAAAAAAATGTAAGGTATTGCTCATTCAAATACGTATTTTACTCAATCATGGACGATATTTCCAATTGTACACTTGTCATTTTTAACCCAAAATTTCATTAATCCATTTTCTCTCTCAATTTGAAGAAAATAATTTTGAAAGCCGCCACCTTTTTACACAACTCCATCATCGAACCTTCGTCCCTGACTCCCTGCCACCCCTACCCAACTATGTCTCTCGTCCCTGGCATTGCCTCACAATCTGGGGTTTACCTCTCGATTTTCATGGACATGTTAAACTCTATTATATACTCCGTAATATTTTCCGCTAATTTATCCAAATCAAAACATCTCGATACATTCTGCAATTACAGTTTGCGAGTGCTACCAAATACCAATGATCTGCTATTTAGTGTTTGACGATTGCATTGTTAAGTGAAAAACTCAAACAAATTCAATACATTCTGCAATTTTAGTACAAATTAAATTCATTATATTGTCCCTTTTTACAAACCCTAATTGAAAAACTCAAACCAAATTGAATAAAATAACAATTAAAGCAACTTAACCCAAACAAAACTGATGTGGTTTATCGATCAAATGAACTTATTTCTTGTTTAATATGAAAATTGAGATTCATTTGAAAATTTTGATGGAAATTTGAACTGTTTTGAGTGAGAATACCAGAATAATAAAAAAAAAAATTGATATTTTTTTCATAAAAGAAGGGTAATAAAATTATAAATAAAAGTCTATAATTGTGTAAAATATGTCCACGAAAGAACAATGACGAGAACGTAACAGGGAATGCCAAAATGCGGCAATAAATGGTTTTGATTATTTGTCCTTTATAAGATGCACATTTCCACGCTCTAGTGCTCCAGCCTCCACTCTACTATCTCCTCCCAATAACTTGTCTAACTGCAATAGAGAATGGATAATGAAACAAGAGGCAAAGAGGTAAAGGTCGAGTTCCCGGGTCTGATCCGAGTTTATAAAGACAACTCGGGGGAAAGATTGTATCACTGCCCTACTATTCCCCCTTCCCTGGAAGACCCTTCAAACAACGTGGCATCAAAAGATGTCACCATTTCTACATCAACGGGGTTGTCAGCAAGACTTTACCTTCCGAAACCCACTGGAAGACCTAAGAAAATTCCCATATTAGTGTATTTCCATGGTGGGGGATTTTGCGTTGAATCTTCTTTCTCAACTCTTACTAGTAGTTACATGAGCATCTTAACGTTCCACGCTCAAGTGATGGTGGTTTCAGTTGAGTACAGGCTTGCTCCTGAACACCCACTTCCTACAGCTTACGAAGATTGTTGGAGCGCGCGTAATTGGGTTGCGTCGGTATCGGATCCATGGTTAAGTGACCACGGTGATGTAACTGCGTTGTTCATTGGTGGTGATAGTTCTGGGGCCAATATAGCCCATAACATTGCAATGAAAGCCGGGGGAGAGGGTTTAAACAACGGTGTCAAAATCCATGGGGCGTTCCTTTCACAAGGGTTTTTCTTAGATGATAAGAATGATGAGTTGGAAATGGGTTACAGGATTTGGGAGTTTGTTTATCCGGATATTTGGATGATTAACCCGATGGGTGAAGGAGCTCCGAATATATCTGGGCTCGGATGCTCCAGGTAGGGCTGAGCAAAAAAATCGGATCCGAATTATAAAACCGAAACCGAACCGAAAACCGTAAAAAGAAAACCGAAAATTCGGTTTTTTTCCGGATGCGGTATCCGAACCGGATTATATTATGCTAAACCGGAGCGGATATGGTTTTGAATAATTGAAAACCGGGACCCGGATTTCAAACCGGTTTATATTGTTTTTGAAAAAAAAACAAAAAAAGCCTAACTAATAACTAAACTCTAAACGTCTAAAGAGGAAAATTTAGTGAAACCGGCTTCAAAATCGGTGCGGTAATCCGGATTTCCGGATCCGGTTTCCAATTTTGAAAAAACCGGTATACGGGTTTAAACCGGTATACCGGTTTAAACCGGTTCGGTATCGGTTCTTTGAAATCCATTTTTTTAAAAACCGGGTACCGCTCCGGATTGTAAACCCGGTGCGGTATACCGGTTTTGCTCAGCCCTAGCTCCAGGGTTCTTGTTATTGTGGCGAGTGAAGATGTAATGAGAGGTAGTGGTGTTTGGTATTATAATGCAGTTAAAGAAAGTTGGTTTAATGGTGAAGTAGAGTTGTTCCAAGTGGAAGGGGAGGGTCATGGCTTTCATGTCTACAATCCTCATTCTCACAATGCCAACCTTCTTTTCCAACGATTTGCTTCTTTTTTTTCACCAACTAGATAACAACGCCACACCACTCCACTAAAGCCATATTATTTCTGGCTTAATTTCAGCTCTTTTCAATCAATTATGCTCAATTAATCTCTTTCCAAAATTAACTTTTAATTCGACGAAATTGTTCTTTCTGACTTAATTTCAGCTCCTTTCAATTTTGTTTGGTTTTATTCCGTTAAGTTTTAGGTTTAGGGTCAATCAATTATGTTTAATTAATCTCTTCACAAAATTTACTTTTAATTCAACTAAATTCACTTCACCTCAATTTCACTCAATTTGCTTCAATTAAACTCTATTTCAATTAATTCAATCCAGCTCGTTTAGCCGGCCGAAAAAAAACTACGTTAAAACTAATTAATGTGCTATAATAAAATTTCTGGAAAGAAAATTGCATTAAAAATTATAATGCAAAAAAATGTTATTAACTTACCTTGTGTTTTAGACTATATTTTTTTATATTTTTTTTCTAAGAAAAGGGTAAAGTATGAAAAAATTATAAATAAAAGTCTATAATTGAGTAAAGTATGTACACGAAAGAGCAATGACGAAAATGTAATAGGGAATGCCAAAATGGCAATAAATGGTTTTGACTATTTGTCCTTTATAAGATGCACATTTGCACGCTCTAGTGCTTCAGCCTCCACTCTATTATCTCCTCCCACTAACGTGTCTAACTGCAATAGAGAATGGATACTGAAACAAGAGGCAAAGACGTAAAGGTCGAGTTCCCGGGTCTGATCTGAGTTTATAAAGACAACTCGATGGAAAGATTGTATCACTGCCCTACTATTCCCCCTTCCCTGGAAGACCCTCAAAACAACGTGGCATCAAAAGATATCACCATTTCTACATCAACGGGGTTGTCAGCTAGACTTTACCTTCTGAAACCCAGTGGAAGACCTAAGAAAATCCCCATATTAGTGTATTGCCATGGTGGGGGATTTTGCGTTGAATCCGCTTTCTCAACTCTTACTAGTAGTTACATGAGCATCTTAACGTTCCACGCACAAGTGATGGTGGTTTCAGTTGAGTACAGGCTTGCTCCTGAACACCCACTTCCTACGGCTTACGAAGATTGTTGGACCGCGCTTAATTGGGTTGCGTCGGTATCGGATCCATGGTTAAGTGACCACGGTGATGTAACTGCGTTGTTCATTGGTGGTGATAGTTCTGGGGCCAATATAGCCCATAACATTACAATGAAAGCCGGGGGAGAGGGTTAAACAACGGTGTCAAAATCCATGGGGCGTCCCTTTCACAAGGGTTTTTCTTAGAAGAAAAGAATGATGAGTTGGAAATGGGATACAGGATTTGGGAGTTTGTTTATCCGGATAGTTGGATGATTAACCCGGTGGGTGAAGGAGCTCCGAATATATCTGGGCTCGGATGCTCCAGGTAGGGCTGAGCAAAAAAATCGGATCCGAATTATAAAACCGAAACCGAACCGAAAACCGTAAAAAGAAAACCGAAAATTCGGTTTTTTTCCGGATGCGGTATCCGAACCGGATTATATTATGCTAAACCGGAGCGGATATGGTTTTGAATAATTGAAAACCGGGACCCGGATTTCAAACCGGTTTATATTTTTTTTGAAAAAAAAACAAAAAAAGCCTAACTAATAACTAAACTCTAAACGTCTAAAGAGGAAAATTTAGTGAAACCGGCTTCAAAATCAGTGCGGTAATCCGGATTTCCGGATCCGGTTTCCAATTTTGAAAAAACCGGTATACCGGTTTAAACCGGTTCGGTATCGGTTCTTTGAAATCCATTTTTTTAAAAACCGGGTACCGCTCCGGATTGTAAACCCGGTGCGGTATACCGGTTTTGCTCAGCCCTAGCTCCAGGGTTCTTGTTATTGTGGCGAGTGAAGATGTAATGAGAGGTAGTGGTGTTTGGTATTATAATGCAGTTAAAGAAAGTTGGTTTAATGGTGAAGTAGAGTTGTTCCAAGTGGAAGGGGAGGGTCATGGCTTTCATGTCTACAATCCTCATTCTCACAATGCCAACCTTCTTTTCCAACGATTTGCTTCTTTTTTTTCACCAACTAGATAACAACGCCACACCACTCCACTAAAGCCATATTATTTCTGGCTTAATTTCAGCTCTTTTCAATCAATTATGCTCAATTAATCTCTTTCCAAAATTAACTTTTAATTCAACGAAATTGTTCTTTCTGACTTAATTTCAGCTCCTTTCAATTTTGTTTGGTTTTATTCCGTTAAGTTTTAGGTTTAGGGTCAATCAATTATGTTTAATTAATCTCTTCACAAAATTTACTTTTAATTCAACTAAATTCACTTCACCTCAATTTCACTCAATTTGCTTCAATTAAACTCTATTTCAATTAATTCAATCCAGCTCGTTTAGCCGGCCGAAAAAAAACTACGTTGAAACTAATTAATGTGCTATAATAAAATTTCTGGAAAGAAAATTGCATTAAAAATTATAATGCAAAAAAATGTTATTAACTTACCTTGTGTTTTAGACTATATTTTTTTATATTTTTTTTCTAAGAAAAGGGTAAAGTATGAAAAAATTATAAATAAAAGTCTATAATTGAGTAAAGTATGTACACGAAAGAGCAATGACGAAAATGTAATAGGGAATGCCAAAATGGCAATAAATGGTTTTGACTATTTGTCCTTTATAAGATGCACATTTGCACGCTCTAGTGCTCCAGCCTCCACTCTATTATCTCCTCCCACTAACTTGTCTAACTGCAATAGAGAATGGATACTGAAACAAGAGGCAAAGACGTAAAGGTCGAGTTCCCGGGTCTGATCTGAGTTTATAAAGACAACTCGATGGAAAGATTGTATCACTGCCCTACTATTCCCCCTTCCCTGGAAGACCCTCAAAACAACGTGGCATCAAAAGATATCACCATTTCTACATCAACGGGGCTGTCAGCTAGACTTTACCTTCTGAAACCCAGTGGAAGACCTAAGAAAATCCCCATATTAGTGTATTGCCATGGTGGGGGATTTTGCGTTGAATCCGCTTTCTCAACTCTTACTAGTAGTTACATGAGCATCTTAACGTTCCACGCACAAGTGATGGTGGTTTTAGTTGAGTACAGGCTTGCTCCTGAACACCCACTTCCTACGGCTTACGAAGATTGTTGGACCGCGCTTAATTGGGTTGCGTCGGTATCGGATCCATGGTTAAGTGACCACGGTGATGTAACTGCGTTGTTCATTGGTGGTGATAGTTCTGGGGCCAATATAGCCCATAACATTACAATGAAAGCCGGGGGAGAGGGTTAAACAACGGTGTCAAAATCCATGGGGCGTCCCTTTCACAAGGGTTTTTCTTAGAAGAAAAGAATGATGAGTTGGAAATGGGATACAGGATTTGGGAGTTTGTTTATCCGGATAGTTGGATGATTAACCCGGTGGGTGAAGGAGGTCCGACTCTATCTGGGCTCGGATGCTCCAGGTAGGGCTGAGCAAAAAAATCGGATCCGAATTATAAAACCGAAACCGAACCGAAAACCGTAAAAAGAAAACCGAAAATTCGGTTTTTTTTCCGGATGCGGTATCCGAACCGGATTATATTATGCTAAACCGGAGCGGATATGGTTTTAAATAATTGAAAACCGGGACCCGGATTTCAAACCGGTTTATATTTTTTTTGAAAAAAAAACAAAAAAAGCCTAACTAATAACTAAACTCTAAACGTCTAAAGAGGAAAATTTAGTGAAACCGGTTTCAAAATCAGTGCGGTAATCCGGATTTCCGGATCCGGTTTCCAATTTTGAAAAAACCGGTATACCGGTTTAAACCGGTTCGGTATCGGTTCTTTGAAATCCATTTTTTTAAAAACCGGGTACCGCTCCGGATTGTAAACCCGGTGCGGTATACCGGTTTTGCTCAGCCCTAGCTCCAGGGTTCTTGTTATTGTGGCGAGTGAAGATGTAATGAGAGGTAGTGGTGTTTGGTATTATAATGCAGTTAAAGAAAGTTGGTTTAATGGTGAAGTAGAGTTGTTCCAAGTGGAAGGGGAGGGTCATGGCTTTCATGTCTACAATCCTCATTCTCACAATGCCAACCTTCTTTTCCAACGATTTGCTTCTTTTTTTTCACCAACTAGATAACAACGCCACACCACTCCACTAAAGCCATATTATTTCTGGCTTAATTTCAGCTCTTTTCAATCAATTATGCTCAATTAATCTCTTTCCAAAATTAACTTTTAATTCGACGAAATTGTTCTTTCTGACTTAATTTCAGCTCCTTTCAATTTTGTTTGGTTTTATTCCGTTAAGTTTTAGGTTTAGGGTCAATCAATTATGTTTAATTAATCTCTTCACAAAATTTACTTTTAATTCAACTAAATTCACTTCACCTCAATTTCACTCAATTTGCTTCAATTAAACTCTATTTCAATTAATTCAATCCAGCTCGTTTAGCCGGCCGAAAAAAAACTACGTTGAAACTAATTAATGTGCTATAATAAAATTTCTGGAAAGAAAATTGCATTAAAAATTATAATGCAAAAAAATGTTATTAACTTACCTTGTGTTTTAGACTATATTTTTTTATATTTTTTTTCTAAGAAAAGGGTAAAGTATGAAAAAATAATAAATAAAAGTCTATAATTGAGTAAAGTATGTACACGAAAGAGCAATGACGAAAATGTAATAGGGAATGCCAAAATGGCAATAAATGGTTTTGACTATTTGTCCTTTATAAGATGCACATTTGCACGCTCTAGTGCTCCAGCCTCCACTCTATTATCTCCTCCCACTAACTTGTCTAACTGCAATAGAGAATGGATACTGAAACAAGAGGCAAAGACGTAAAGGTCGAGTTCCCGGGTCTGATCTGAGTTTATAAAGACAACTCGATGGAAAGATTGTATCACTGCCCTACTATTCCCCCTTCCCTGGAAGACCCTCAAAACAACGTGGCATCAAAAGATATCACCATTTCTACATCAACGGGGCTGTCAGCTAGACTTTACCTTCTGAAACCCAGTGGAAGACCTAAGAAAATCCCCATATTAGTGTATTGCCATGGTGGGGGATTTTGCGTTGAATCCGCTTTCTCAACTCTTACTAGTAGTTACATGAGCATCTTAACGTTCCACGCACAAGTGATGGTGGTTTCAGTTGAGTACAGGCTTGCTCCTGAACACCCACTTCCTACGGCTTACGAAGATTGTTGGACCGCGCTTAATTGGGTTGCGTCGGTATCGGATCCATGGTTAAGTGACCACGCTGATGTAACTGCGTTGTTCAATGGTGGTGATAGTTCTGGGGCCAATATAGCCCATAACATTACAATGAAAGCCGGGGGAGAGGGTTAAACAACGGTGTCAAAATCCATGGGGCGTCCCTTTCACAAGGGTTTTTCTTAGAAGAAAAGAATGATGAGTTGGAAATGGGATACAGGATTTGGGAGTTTGTTTATCCGGATAGTTGGATGATTAACCCGGTGGGTGAAGGAGGTCCGACTCTATCTGGGCTCGGATGCTCCAGGTAGGGCTGAGCAAAAAAATCGGATCCGAATTATAAAACCGAAACCGAACCGAAAACCGTAAAAAGAAAACCGAAAATTCGGTTTTTTTTCCGGATGCGGTATCCGAACCGGATTATATTATGCTAAACCGGAGCGGATATGGTTTTAAATAATTGAAAACCGGGACCCGGATTTCAAACCGGTTTATATTTTTTTTGAAAAAAAAACAAAAAAAGCCTAACTAATAACTAAACTCTAAACGTCTAAAGAGGAAAATTTAGTGAAACCGGTTTCAAAATCGGTGCGGTAATCCGGATTTCCGGATCCGGTTTCCAATTTTTGAAAAAACCGGTATACCGGTTTAAATCGGTTCGGTATCGGTTCTTTGAAATCCATTTTTTTAAAAACCGGGTACCGCTCCGGATTGTAAACCCGGTGCGGTATACCGGTTTTGCTCAGCCCTAGCTCCAGGGTTCTTGTTATTGTGGCGAGTGAAGATGTAATGAGAGGTAGTGGTGTTTGGTATTATAATGCAGTTAAAGAAAGTTGGTTTAATGGTGAAGTAGAGTTGTTCCAAGTGGAAGGGGAGGGTCATGGCTTTCATGTCTACAATCCTCATTCTCACAATGCCAACCTTCTTTTCCAACGATTTGCTTCTTTTTTTTCACCAACTAGATAACAACGCCACACCACTCCACTAAAGCCATATTATTTCTGGCTTAATTTCAGCTCTTTTCAATCAATTATGCTCAATTAATCTCTTTCCAAAATTAACTTTTAATTCGACGAAATTGTTCTTTCTGACTTAATTTCAGCTCCTTTCAATTTTGTTTGGTTTTATTCCGTTAAGTTTTAGGTTTAGGGTCAATCAATTATGTTTAATTAATCTCTTCACAAAATTTACTTTTAATTCAACTAAATTCACTTCACCTCAATTTCACTCAATTTGCTTCAATTAAACTCTATTTCAATTAATTCAATCCAGCTCGTTTAGCCGGCCGAAAAAAAACTACGTTGAAACTAATTAATGTGCTATAATAAAATTTCTGGAAAGAAAATTGCATTAAAAATTATAATGCAAAAAAATGTTATTAACTTACCTTGTGTTTTAGACTATATTTTTTTATATTTTTTTTCTAAGAAAAGGGTAAAGTATGAAAAAATAATAAATAAAAGTCTATAATTGAGTAAAGTATGTACACGAAAGAGCAATGACGAAAATGTAATAGGGAATGCCAAAATGGCAATAAATGGTTTTGACTATTTGTCCTTTATAAGATGCACATTTGCACGCTCTAGTGCTCCAGCCTCCACTCTATTATCTCCTCCCACTAACTTGTCTAACTGCAATAGAGAATGGATACTGAAACAAGAGGCAAAGACGTAAAGGTCGAGTTCCCGGGTCTGATCTGAGTTTATAAAGACAACTCGATGGAAAGATTGTATCACTGCCCTACTATTCCCCCTTCCCTGGAAGACCCTCAAAACAACGTGGCATCAAAAGATATCACCATTTCTACATCAACGGGGCTGTCAGCTAGACTTTACCTTCTGAAACCCAGTGGAAGACCTAAGAAAATCCCCATATTAGTGTATTGCCATGGTGGGGGATTTTGCGTTGAATCCGCTTTCTCAACTCTTACTAGTAGTTACATGAGCATCTTAACGTTCCACGCACAAGTGATGGTGGTTTCAGTTGAGTACAGGCTTGCTCCTGAACACCCACTTCCTACGGCTTACGAAGATTGTTGGACCGCGCTTAATTGGGTTGCGTCGGTATCGGATCCATGGTTAAGTGACCACGCTGATGTAACTGCGTTGTTCAATGGTGGTGATAGTTCTGGGGCCAATATAGCCCATAACATTACAATGAAAGCCGGGGGAGAGGGTTAAACAACGGTGTCAAAATCCATGGGGCGTCCCTTTCACAAGGGTTTTTCTTAGAAGAAAAGAATGATGAGTTGGAAATGGGATACAGGATTTGGGAGTTTGTTTATCCGGATAGTTGGATGATTAACCCGGTGGGTGAAGGAGGTCCGACTCTATCTGGGCTCGGATGCTCCAGGTAGGGCTGAGCAAAAAAATCGGATCCGAATTATAAAACCGAAACCGAACCGAAAACCGTAAAAAGAAAACCGAAAATTCGGTTTTTTTCCGGATGCGGTATCCGAACCGGATTATATTATGCTAAACCGGAGCGGATATGGTTTTAAATAATTGAAAACCGGGACCCGGATTTCAAACCGGTTTATATTTTTTTTGAAAAAAAAACAAAAAAAGCCTAACTAATAACTAAACTCTAAACGTCTAAAGAGGAAAATTTAGTGAAACCGGTTTCAAAATCGGTGCGGTAATCCGGATTTCCGGATCCGGTTTCCAATTTTTGAAAAAACCGGTATACCGGTTTAAATCGGTTCGGTATCGGTTCTTTGAAATCCATTTTTTTAAAAACCGGGTACCGCTCCGGATTGTAAACCCGGTGCGGTATACCGGTTTTGCTCAGCCCTAGCTCCAGGGTTCTTGTTATTGTGGCGAGTGAAGATGTAATGAGAGGTAGTGGTGTTTGGTATTATAATGCAGTTAAAGAAAGTTGGTTTAATGGTGAAGTAGAGTTGTTCCAAGTGGAAGGGGAGGGTCATGGCTTTCATGTCTACAATCCTCATTCTCACAATGCCAACCTTCTTTTCCAACGATTTGCTTCTTTTTTTTCACCAACTAGATAACAACGCCACACCACTCCACTAAAGCCATATTATTTCTGGCTTAATTTCAGCTCTTTTCAATCAATTATGCTCAATTAATCTCTTTCCAAAATTAACTTTTAATTCGACGAAATTGTTCTTTCTGACTTAATTTCAGCTCCTTTCAATTTTGTTTGGTTTTATTCCGTTAAGTTTTAGGTTTAGGGTCAATCAATTATGTTTAATTAATCTCTTCACAAAATTTACTTTTAATTCAACTAAATTCACTTCACCTCAATTTCACTCAATTTGCTTCAATTAAACTCTATTTCAATTAATTCAATCCAGCTCGTTTAGCCGGCCGAAAAAAAACTACGTTGAAACTAATTAATGTGCTATAATAAAATTTCTGGAAAGAAAATTGCATTAAAAATTATAATGCAAAAAAATGTTATTAACTTACCTTGTGTTTTAGACTATATTTTTTTATATTTTTTTTCTAAGAAAAGGGTAAAGTATGAAAAAATTATAAATAAAAGTCTATAATTGAGTAAAGTATGTACACGAAAGAGCAATGACGAAAATGTAATAGGGAATGCCAAAATGGCAATAAATGGTTTTGACTATTTGTCCTTTATAAGATGCACATTTGCACGCTCTAGTGCTCCAGCCTCCACTCTATTATCTCCTCCCACTAACTTGTCTAACTGCAATAGAGAATGGATACTGAAACAAGAGGCAAAGACGTAAAGGTCGAGTTCCCGGGTCTGATCTGAGTTTATAAAGACAACTCGATGGAAAGATTGTATCACTGCCCTACTATTCCCCCTTCCCTGGAAGACCCTCAAAACAACGTGGCATCAAAAGATATCACCATTTCTACATCAACGGGGCTGTCAGCTAGACTTTACCTTCTGAAACCCAGTGGAAGACCTAAGAAAATCCCCATATTAGTGTATTGCCATGGTGGGGGATTTTGCGTTGAATCCGCTTTCTCAACTCTTACTAGTAGTTCCATGAGCATCTTAACGTTCCACGCACAAGTGATGGTGGTTTCAGTTGAGTACAGGCTTGCTCCTGAACACCCACTTCCTACGGCTTACGAAGATTGTTGGACCGCGCTTAATTGGGTTGCGTCGGTATCGGATCCATGGTTAAGTGACCACGCTGATGTAACTGCGTTGTTCAATGGTGGTGATAGTTCTGGGGCCAATATAGCCCATAACATTACAATGAAAGCCGGGGGAGAGGGTTAAACAACGGTGTCAAAATCCATGGGGCGTCCCTTTCACAAGGGTTTTTCTTAGAAGAAAAGAATGATGAGTTGGAAATGGGATACAGGATTTGGGAGTTTGTTTATCCGGATAGTTGGATGATTAACCCGGTGGGTGAAGGAGGTCCGACTCTATCTGGGCTCGGATGCTCCAGGTAGGGCTGAGCAAAAAAATCGGATCCGAATTATAAAACCGAAACCGAACCGAAAACCGTAAAAAGAAAACCGAAAATTCGGTTTTTTTTCCGGATGCGGTATCCGAACCGGATTATATTATGCTAAACCGGAGCGGATATGGTTTTAAATAATTGAAAACCGGGACCCGGATTTCAAACCGGTTTATATTTTTTTTGAAAAAAAAACAAAAAAAGCCTAACTAATAACTAAACTCTAAACGTCTAAAGAGGAAAATTTAGTGAAACCGGTTTCAAAATCGGTGCGGTAATCCGGATTTCCGGATCCGGTTTCCAATTTTTGAAAAAACCGGTATACCGGTTTAAATCGGTTCGGTATCGGTTCTTTGAAATCCATTTTTTTAAAAACCGGGTACCGCTCCGGATTGTAAACCCGGTGCGGTATACCGGTTTTGCTCAGCCCTAGCTCCAGGGTTCTTGTTATTGTGGCGAGTGAAGATGTAATGAGAGGTAGTGGTGTTTGGTATTATAATGCAGTTAAAGAAAGTTGGTTTAATGGTGAAGTAGAGTTGTTCCAAGTGGAAGGGGAGGGTCATGGCTTTCATGTCTACAATCCTCATTCTCACAATGCCAACCTTCTTTTCCAACGATTTGCTTCTTTTTTTTCACCAACTAGATAACAACGCCACACCACTCCACTAAAGCCATATTATTTCTGGCTTAATTTCAGCTCTTTTCAATCAATTATGCTCAATTAATCTCTTTCCAAAATTAACTTTTAATTCGACGAAATTGTTCTTTCTGACTTAATTTCAGCTCCTTTCAATTTTGTTTGGTTTTATTCCGTTAAGTTTTAGGTTTAGGGTCAATCAATTATGTTTAATTAATCTCTTCACAAAATTTACTTTTAATTCAACTAAATTCACTTCACCTCAATTTCACTCAATTTGCTTCAATTAAACTCTATTTCAATTAATTCAATCCAGCTCGTTTAGCCGGCCGAAAAAAAACTACGTTGAAACTAATTAATGTGCTATAATAAAATTTCTGGAAAGAAAATTGCATTAAAAATTATAATGCAAAAAAATGTTATTAACTTACCTTGTGTTTTAGACTATATTTTTTTATATTTTTTTTCTAAGAAAAGGGTAAAGTATGAAAAAATTATAAATAAAAGTCTATAATTGAGTAAAGTATGTACACGAAAGAGCAATGACGAAAATGTAATAGGGAATGCCAAAATGGCAATAAATGGTTTTGACTATTTGTCCTTTATAAGATGCACATTTGCACGCTCTAGTGCTCCAGCCTCCACTCTATTATCTCCTCCCACTAACTTGTCTAACTGCAATAGAGAATGGATACTGAAACAAGAGGCAAAGACGTAAAGGTCGAGTTCCCGGGTCTGATCTGAGTTTATAAAGACAACTCGATGGAAAGATTGTATCACTGCCCTACTATTCCCCCTTCCCTGGAAGACCCTCAAAACAACGTGGCATCAAAAGATATCACCATTTCTACATCAACGGGGCTGTCAGCTAGACTTTACCTTCTGAAACCCAGTGGAAGACCTAAGAAAATCCCCATATTAGTGTATTGCCATGGTGGGGGATTTTGCGTTGAATCCGCTTTCTCAACTCTTACTAGTAGTTCCATGAGCATCTTAACGTTCCACGCACAAGTGATGGTGGTTTCAGTTGAGTACAGGCTTGCTCCTGAACACCCACTTCCTACGGCTTACGAAGATTGTTGGACCGCGCTTAATTGGGTTGCGTCGGTATCGGATCCATGGTTAAGTGACCACGCTGATGTAACTGCGTTGTTCAATGGTGGTGATAGTTCTGGGGCCAATATAGCCCATAACATTACAATGAAAGCCGGGGGAGAGGGTTAAACAACGGTGTCAAAATCCATGGGGGGTCCCTTTCACAAGGGTTTTTCTTAGAAGAAAAGAATGATGAGTTGGAAATGGGATACAGGATTTGGGAGTTTGTTTATCCGGATAGTTGGATGATTAACCCGGTGGGTGAAGGAGGTCCGACTCTATCTGGGCTCGGATGCTCCAGGTAGGGCTGAGCAAAAAAATCGGATCCGAATTATAAAACCGAAACCGAACCGAAAACCGTAAAAAGAAAACCGAAAATTCGGTTTTTTTCCGGATGCGGTATCCGAACCGGATTATATTATGCTAAACCGGAGCGGATATGGTTTTAAATAATTGAAAACCGGGACCCGGATTTCAAACCGGTTTATATTTTTTTTGAAAAAAAAACAAAAAAAGCCTAACTAATAACTAAACTCTAAACGTCTAAAGAGGAAAATTTAGTGAAACCGGTTTCAAAATCGGTGCGGTAATCCGGATTTCCGGATCCGGTTTCCAATTTTTGAAAAAACCGGTATACCGGTTTAAATCGGTTCGGTATCGGTTCTTTGAAATCCATTTTTTTAAAAACCGGGTACCGCTCCGGATTGTAAACCCGGTGCGGTATACCGGTTTTGCTCAGCCCTAGCTCCAGGGTTCTTGTTATTGTGGCGAGTGAAGATGTAATGAGAGGTAGTGGTGTTTGGTATTATAATGCAGTTAAAGAAAGTTGGTTTAATGGTGAAGTAGAGTTGTTCCAAGTGGAAGGGGAGGGTCATGGCTTTCATGTCTACAATCCTCATTCTCACAATGCCAACCTTCTTTTCCAACGATTTGCTTCTTTTTTTTCACCAACTAGATAACAACGCCACACCACTCCACTAAAGCCATATTATTTCTGGCTTAATTTCAGCTCTTTTCAATCAATTATGCTCAATTAATCTCTTTCCAAAATTAACTTTTAATTCGACGAAATTGTTCTTTCTGACTTAATTTCAGCTCCTTTCAATTTTGTTTGGTTTTATTCCGTTAAGTTTTAGGTTTAGGGTCAATCAATTATGTTTAATTAATCTCTTCAAAAAATTTACATTTAATTCAACTAAATTCACTTCACCTCAATTTCACTCAATTTGCTTCAATTAAACTCTATTTCAATTAATTCAATCCAGCTCGTTTAGCCGGCCGAAAAAAAACTACGTTGAAACTAATTAATGTGCTATAATAAAATTTCTGGAAAGAAAATTGCATTAAAAATTATAATGCAAAAAAATGTTATTAACTTACCTTGTGTTTTAGACTATATTTTTTTATATTTTTTTTCTAAGAAAAGGGTAAAGTATGAAAAAATTATAAATAAAAGTCTATAATTGAGTAAAGTATGTACACGAAAGAGCAATGACGAAAATGTAATAGGGAATGCCAAAATGGCAATAAATGGTTTTGACTATTTGTCCTTTATAAGATGCACATTTGCACGCTCTAGTGCTCCAGCCTCCACTCTATTATCTCCTCCCACTAACTTGTCTAACTGCAATAGAGAATGGATACTGAAACAAGAGGCAAAGACGTAAAGGTTGAGTTCCCGGGTCTGATCTGAGTTTATAAAGACAACTCGATGGAAAGATTGTATCACTGCCCTACTATTCCCCCTTCCCTGGAAGACCCTCAAAACAACGTGGCATCAAAAGATATCACCATTTCTACATCAACGGGGCTGTCAGCTAGACTTTACCTTCTGAAACCCAGTGGAAGACCTAAGAAAATCCCCATATTAGTGTATTGCCATGGTGGGGGATTTTGCGTTGAATCCGCTTTCTCAACTCTTACTAGTAGTTACATGAGCATCTTAACGTTCCACGCACAAGTGATGGTGGTTTCAGTTGAGTACAGGCTTGCTCCTGAACACCCACTTCCTACGGCTTACGAAGATTGTTGGACCGCGCTTAATTGGGTTGCGTCGGTATCGGATCCATGGTTAAGTGACCACGCTGATGTAACTGCGTTGTTCAATGGTGGTGATAGTTCTGGAGCCAATATAGCCCATAACATTACAATGAAAGCCGGGGGAGAGGGTTAAACAACGGTGTCAAAATCCATGGGGCGTCCCTTTCACAAGGGTTTTTCTTAGAAGAAAAGAATGATGAGTTGGAAATGGGATACAGGATTTGGGAGTTTGTTTATCCGGATAGTTGGATGATTAACCCGGTGGGTGAAGGAGGTCCGACTCTATCTGGGCTCGGATGCTCCAGGTAGGGCTGAGCAAAAAAATCGGATCCGAATTATAAAACCGAAACCGAACCGAAAACCGTAAAAAGAAAACCGAAAATTCGGTTTTTTTCCGGATGCGGTATCCGAACCGGATTATATTATGCTAAACCGGAGCGGATATGGTTTTAAATAATTGAAAACCGGGACCCGGATTTCAAACCGGTTTATATTTTTTTTGAAAAAAAAACAAAAAAAGCCTAACTAATAACTAAACTCTAAACGTCTAAAGAGGAAAATTTAGTGAAACCGGTTTCAAAATCGGTGCGGTAATCCGGATTTCCGGATCCGGTTTCCAATTTTTGAAAAAACCGGTATACCGGTTTAAATCGGTTCGGTATCGGTTCTTTGAAATCCATTTTTTTAAAAACCGGGTACCGCTCCGGATTGTAAACCCGGTGCGGTATACCGGTTTTGCTCAGCCCTAGCTCCAGGGTTCTTGTTATTGTGGCGAGTGAAGATGTAATGAGAGGTAGTGGTGTTTGGTATTATAATGCAGTTAAAGAAAGTTGGTTTAATGGTGAAGTAGAGTTGTTCCAAGTGGAAGGGGAGGGTCATGGCTTTCATGTCTACAATCCTCATTCTCACAATGCCAACCTTCTTTTCCAACGATTTGCTTCTTTTTTTTCACCAACTAGATAACAACGCCACACCACTCCACTAAAGCCATATTATTTCTGGCTTAATTTCAGCTCTTTTCAATCAATTATGCTCAATTAATCTCTTTCCAAAATTAACTTTTAATTCGACGAAATTGTTCTTTCTGACTTAATTTCAGCTCCTTTCAATTTTGTTTGGTTTTATTCCGTTAAGTTTTAGGTTTAGGGTCAATCAATTATGTTTAATTAATCTCTTCAAAAAATTTACTTTTAATTCAACTAAATTCACTTCACCTCAATTTCACTCAATTTGCTTCAATTAAACTCAATTAATTCAATCCAGCTCGTTTAGCCGGCCGAAAAAAACTACGTTGAAACTAATTAATGTGCTATAATAAAATTTCTGGAAAGAAAATTGCATTAAAAATTATAATGCAAAAAAATGTTATTAACTTACCTTGTGTTTTAGACTATATTTTTTTATATTTTTTTTCTAAGAAAAGGGTAAAGTATGAAAAAATTATAAATAAAAGTCTATAATTGAGTAAAGTATGTACACGAAAGAGCAATGACGAAAATGTAATAGGGAATGCCAAAATGGCAATAAATGGTTTTGACTATTTGTCCTTTATAAGATGCACATTTGCACGCTCTAGTGCTCCAGCCTCCACTCTATTATCTCCTCCCACTAACTTGTCTAACTGCAATAGAGAATGGATACTGAAACAAGAGGCAAAGACGTAAAGGTCGAGTTCCCGGGTCTGATCTGAGTTTATAAAGACAACTCGATGGAAAGATTGTATCACTGCCCTACTATTCCCCCTTCCCTGGAAGACCCTCAAAACAACGTGGCATCAAAAGATATCACCATTTCTACATCAACGGGGCTGTCAGCTAGACTTTACCTTCTGAAACCCAGTGGAAGACCTAAGAAAATCCCCATATTAGTGTATTGCCATGGTGGGGGATTTTGCGTTGAATCCGCTTTCTCAACTCTTACTAGTAGTTACATGAGCATCTTAACGTTCCACGCACAAGTGATGGTGGTTTCAGTTGAGTACAGGCTTGCTCCTGAACACCCACTTCCTACGGCTTACGAAGATTGTTGGACCGCGCTTAATTGGGTTGCGTCGGTATCGGATCCATGGTTAAGTGACCACGCTGATGTAACTGCGTTGTTCAATGGTGGTGATAGTTCTGGGGCCAATATAGCCCATAACATTACAATGAAAGCCAGGGGAGAGGGTTAAACAACGGTGTCAAAATCCATGGGGCGTCCCTTTCACAAGGGTTTTTCTTAGAAGAAAAGAATGATGAGTTGGAAATGGGATACAGGATTTGGGAGTTTGTTTATCCGGATAGTTGGATGATTAACCCGGTGGGTGAAGGAGGTCCGACTCTATCTGGGCTCGGATGCTCCAGGTAAGGCTGAGCAAAAAAATCGGATCCGAATTATAAAACCGAAACCGAACCGAAAACCGTAAAAAGAAAACCGAAAATTCGGTTTTTTTCCGGATGCGGTATCCGAACCGGATTATATTATGCTAAACCGGGGCGGATATGGTTTTAAATAATTGAAAACCGGGACCCGGATTTCAAACCGGTTTATATTTTTTTTGAAAAAAAAACAAAAAAAGCCTAACTAATAACTAAACTCTAAACGTCTAAAGAGGAAAATTTAGTGAAACCGGTTTCAAAATCGGTGCGGTAATCCGGATTTCCGGATCCGGTTTCCAATTTTTGAAAAAACCGGTATACCGGTTTAAATCGGTTCGGTATCGGTTCTTTGAAATCCATTTTTTTAAAAACCGGGTACCGCTCCGGATTGTAAACCCGGTGCGGTATACCGGTTTTGCTCAGCCCTAGCTCCAGGGTTCTTGTTATTGTGGCGAGTGAAGATGTAATGAGAGGTAGTGGTGTTTGGTATTATAATGCAGTTAAAGAAAGTTGGTTTAATGGTGAAGTAGAGTTGTTCCAAGTGGAAGGGGAGGGTCATGGCTTTCATGTCTACAATCCTCATTCTCACAATGCCAACCTTCTTTTCCAACGATTTGCTTCTTTTTTTTCACCAACTAGATAACAACGCCACACCACTCCACTAAAGCCATATTATTTCTGGCTTAATTTCAGCTCTTTTCAATCAATTATGCTCAATTAATCTCTTTCCAAAATTAACTTTTAATTCGACGAAATTGTTCTTTCTGACTTAATTTCAGCTCCTTTCAATTTTGTTTGGTTTTATTCCGTTAAGTTTTAGGTTTAGGGTCAATCAATTATGTTTAATTAATCTCTTCAAAAAATTTACTTTTAATTCAACTAAATTCACTTCACCTCAATTTCACTCAATTTGCTTCAATTAAA
Organism: Silene conica; assembly: GCA_029255685.2. Lineage (NCBI taxonomy): Eukaryota > Viridiplantae > Streptophyta > Magnoliopsida > Caryophyllales > Caryophyllaceae > Silene > Silene conica. The sequence goes on along the minus strand of CM055316.2, from coordinate 55,777,415 downwards.
CTCTATTTCAATTAATTCAATCCAGCTCGTTTAGCCGGCCGAAAAAAAACTACGTTGAAACTAATTAATGTGCTATAATAAAATTTCTGGAAAGAAAATTGCATTAAAAATTATAATGCAAAAAAATGTTATTAACTTACCTTGTGTTTTAGACTATATTTTTTTATATTTTTTTTTCTAAGAAAAGGGTAAAGTATGAAAAAATTATAAATAAAAGTCTATAATTGAGTAAAGTATGTACACGAAAGAGCAATGACGAAAATGTAATAGGGAATGCCAAAATGGCAATAAATGGTTTTGACTATTTGTCCTTTATAAGATGCACATTTGCACGCTCTAGTGCTCCAGCCTCCACTCTATTATCTCCTCCCACTAACTTGTCTAACTGCAATAGAGAATGGATACTGAAACAAGAGGCAAAGACGTAAAGGTCGAGTTCCCGGGTCTGATCTGAGTTTATAAAGACAACTCGATGGAAAGATTGTATCACTGCCCTACTATTCCCCCTTCCCTGGAAGACCCTCAAAACAACGTGGCATCAAAAGATATCACCATTTCTACATCAACGGGGCTGTCAGCTAGACTTTACCTTCTGAAACCCAGTGGAAGACCTAAGAAAATCCCCATATTAGTGTATTGCCATGGTGGGGGATTTTGCGTTGAATCCGCTTTCTCAACTCTTACTAGTAGTTACATGAGCATCTTAACGTTCCACGCACAAGTGATGGTGGTTTCAGTTGAGTACAGGCTTGCTCCTGAACACCCACTTCCTACGGCTTACGAAGATTGTTGGACCGCGCTTAATTGGGTTGCGTCGGTATCGGATCCATGGTTAAGTGACCACGCTGATGTAACTGCGTTGTTCAATGGTGGTGATAGTTCTGGGGCCAATATAGCCCATAACATTACAATGAAAGCCGGGGGAGAGGGTTAAACAACGGTGTCAAAATCCATGGGGCGTCCCTTTCACAAGGGTTTTTCTTAGAAGAAAAGAATGATGAGTTGGAAATGGGATACAGGATTTGGGAGTTTGTTTATCCGGATAGTTGGATGATTAACCCGGTGGGTGAAGGAGGTCCGACTCTATCTGGGCTCGGATGCTCCAGGTAGGGCTGAGCAAAAAAATCGGATCCGAATTATAAAACCGAAACCGAACCGAAAACCGTAAAAAGAAAACCGAAAATTCGGTTTTTTTCCGGATGCGGTATCCGAACCGGATTATATTATGCTAAACCGGAGCGGATATGGTTTTAAATAATTGAAAACCGGGACCCGGATTTCAAACCGGTTTATATTTTTTTTGAAAAAAAAACAAAAAAAGCCTAACTAATAACTAAACTCTAAACGTCTAAAGAGGAAAATTTAGTGAAACCGGTTTCAAAATCGGTGCGGTAATCCGGATTTCCGGATCCGGTTTCCAATTTTTGAAAAAACCGGTATACCGGTTTAAATCGGTTCGGTATCGGTTCTTTGAAATCCATTTTTTTAAAAACCGGGTACCGCTCCGGATTGTAAACCCGGTGCGGTATACCGGTTTTGCTCAGCCCTAGCTCCAGGGTTCTTGTTATTGTGGCGAGTGAAGATGTAATGAGAGGTAGTGGTGTTTGGTATTATAATGCAGTTAAAGAAAGTTGGTTTAATGGTGAAGTAGAGTTGTTCCAAGTGGAAGGGGAGGGTCATGGCTTTCATGTCTACAATCCTCATTCTCACAATGCCAACCTTCTTTTCCAACGATTTGCTTCTTTTTTTTCACCAACTAGATAACAACGCCACACCACTCCACTAAAGCCATATTATTTCTGGCTTAATTTCAGCTCTTTTCAATCAATTATGCTCAATTAATCTCTTTCCAAAATTAACTTTTAATTCGACGAAATTGTTCTTTCTGACTTAATTTCAGCTCCTTTCAATTTTGTTTGGTTTTATTCCGTTAAGTTTTAGGTTTAGGGTCAATCAATTATGTTTAATTAATCTCTTCACAAAATTTACTTTTAATTCAACTAAATTCACTTCACCTCAATTTCACTCAATTTGCTTCAATTAAACTCTATTTCAATTAATTCAATCCAGCTCGTTTAGCCGGCCGAAAAAAAACTACGTTGAAACTAATTAATGTGCTATAATAAAATTTCTGGAAAGAAAATTGCATTAAAAATTATAATGCAAAAAAATGTTATTAACTTACCTTGTGTTTTAGACTATATTTTTTTATATTTTTTTTTCTAAGAAAAGGGTAAAGTATGAAAAAATTATAAATAAAAGTCTATAATTGAGTAAAGTATGTACAAGAAAGAGCAATGACGAAAATGTAATAGGGAATGCCAAAATGGCAATAAATGGTTTTGACTATTTGTCCTTTATAAGATGCACATTTGCACGCTCTAGTGCTCCAGCCTCCACTCTATTATCTCCTCCCACTAACTTGTCTAACTGCAATAGAGAATGGATACTGAAACAAGAGGCAAAGACGTAAAGGTCGAGTTCCCGGGTCTGATCTGAGTTTATAAAGACAACTCGATGGAAAGATTGTATCACTGCCCTACTATTCCCCCTTCCCTGGAAGACCCTCAAAACAACGTGGCATCAAAAGATATCACCATTTCTACATCAACGGGGCTGTCAGCTAGACTTTACCTTCTGAAACCCAGTGGAAGACCTAAGAAAATCCCCATATTAGTGTATTGCCATGGTGGGGGATTTTGCGTTGAATCCGCTTTCTCAACTCTTACTAGTAGTTACATGAGCATCTTAACGTTCCACGCACAAGTGATGGTGGTTTCAGTTGAGTACAGGCTTGCTCCTGAACACCCACTTCCTACGGCTTACGAAGATTGTTGGACCGCGCTTAATTGGGTTGCGTCGGTATCGGATCCATGGTTAAGTGACCACGCTGATGTAACTGCGTTGTTCAATGGTGGTGATAGTTCTGGGGCCAATATAGCCCATAACATTACAATGAAAGCCGGGGGAGAGGGTTAAACAACGGTGTCAAAATCCATGGGGCGTCCCTTTCACAAGGGTTTTTCTTAGAAGAAAAGAATGATGAGTTGGAAATGGGATACAGGATTTGGGAGTTTGTTTATCCGGATAGTTGGATGATTAACCCGGTGGGTGAAGGAGGTCCGACTCTATCTGGGCTCGGATGCTCCAGAGTTCTTGTTATTGTGGCGAGTGAAGATGTAATGAGAGGTAGTGGTGTTAGGTATTATAATGCGGTTAAAGAGAGTGGGTTTAATGGTCAAGTAGAGTTGTTCCAAGTGGAAGGGGAGGCTCATGGCTTTCATGTCTACAATCCTCATTCTCACAATGCCAACCTTCTTTTCCAACGACTTGCTTCTTCTTTTTCACCAACTAGATAACAACGCCACACCACTCCACTAAAGCCATATTATTTCTGGCTTAATTTCAGCTCTTTTCAATCAATTATGCTCAATTAATCTCTTTCCAAAATTAACTTTTAATTCGACGAAATTGTTCTTTCTGACTTAATTTCAGCTCCTTTCAATTTTGTTTGGTTTTATTCCGTTAAGTTTTAGGTTTAGGGTCAATCAATAATGTTTAATTAATCGCTTCACAAAATTTACTTTTAATTCAACTAAATTCACTTCACCTCAATTTCACTCAATTTGCTCAATTAAACTCTATTTCAATTAATTCAATCCAGCTCGTTCAGCCGGCCGAAAAGAAGAGGGCCTAAGTCCCCCTTTAGACATCACGGCATGTGCTATTATGCCACTGTTTTTCACCGGGAGCTGTTCTCCTCCTATTCACGACTCCATTTTTAAGACTAAATAGTATGGGAGTACTCCGTATGATTTAGCAATTTGTGTTTACATTGTTTTTTTTAGCGTGTGCCCACTTTCTAAGTTTCTATGCTATGCCATTAGCTCGTATGATGTCGTTCTCAAATGATCTCGTAAATTCTCAAATTCAATAACTATTTAGGGTAACAGACACTAATAGCAAAAGGTAATAATGGACAAAAGATAAACTACTTGTAAAAAAAAGCATAATTTTGTTTGATCGAATTCTTTACCAACGGCAGAACGGGCGCACGCCATACAACTTCAAAGATAAACGTTACAAATAATCACTACCATGTTTGGAATGCTAATCAAACATGTAAACCAATATATATTTACCCGCATCTGGATTCATGATATTGACAGCTGAGCACAAAATTTGATAATTTACCAGATGATTTACCGGTTTCCTCTTCCAGAACTTGGACCCCTGGAAGATTCTGATGCCGATGAAGTGGACCCTAACATACTATAGCTAGACCTCTTCTTCTTATGGGTTTTCCAAGTCAAACCTTGATCAGTCCACATCCCGTTCTCGCTTGCCATGTCATCTTGCCTTTCAGGCGTCCTAAAGTTTAAGCCGTTGAGCCTAAGCTTCACAGGTGAAGGATCTGGAACTTCTTCGCTATCCCCCTCGCTAGGACTCGCCATGTCATCATTTTCAGCTTCAGAAGCCGCTTTTTCCATGTCTCCGCCGTACCTATTATTATTAGTAGTAGTAGTATTCTTATTATTATTAGTAGTAGTATCAAGGTCTCCCCCATTTTCAGAGGAAATAGTATCTCTTTTCTTTCTCTTAAGAACAGCTTTAGACAAGTCTTCTCCATTTTCTACCGCTTTTGCCCACCGTAAATCACTGAGAGTGTCGGCATACACCACCTCTTTTCTCTTTCGTTTACCTGTTAACTTTCCGACATCATATTCAAAACCTTTACCCTTTTCACTGATACCAGCACTGACAGCGTAAACCCATTCTGGTACTTCATGATCTTCCATGAGTCGAGATCGGTAGTTTTCCTTCTGTCTTCGTTCTTCATCCATTTTCTCAAACATCCAGTACTCTTGTTCTGACCTAGCAGCCAACCGATTAATCTCTCTTTCACTCGGAACATCTACTCCGAGTGAACTTGTTCCTTTGCGCATTATTTCTTCTAACATCTCCTTTCTGTCCTGAGCTGTATAACCAAAAGAAACACTTTCAGATGAAAATCTACTTGGGTGCGGGTGTCTTGCAAGAGTCAGACTTGAAATGACTCAAATTCTAACACACGGGGGAGTGTTACCTAACAAAAGGATATGGGTACGAGCATACGTCTTTCACTCAGAAAATGAATTTATAATAAATATTTAAAAAGATAAAATTTAAAGTGAAAAGAAAAGACTATTGAGATACAAAACTTTAAATTCATCAGAAATCTTGGTATATGTTTCATATACTAGTCTCTCCCCTAGGAAAAGTGTCAGGCACCGACTCCAAAACAATATCCTTGAGCCCCGAAAATGAAGAGTCAAAAGTATAGCCCATCAACTTAAAATAGGTAAAAGACAGAGCAGCATGCTACAATACTTAAGTAACTTAACCCAGACCCCTAAAAGGCTAAAAGACTAAACAAGTCGAGTCTCCAGAAAATTACGAGTGGGGACTTCAGAGATTTTCGATCAGAATGTATTCAAGGTCTTCCTTGAACTAAGAATATGCCTGTATAGCATTTATAAGCAATATTATACCTGTAGATGTGGTATTGAAGAGCCCCGCCTGGATAACCTTGGCATCAATTCCCATCTTCTGTTTGGCACGATCGAGAATTACTTCTTCAATTGATCCTACACTTACCAGAACAAAAACTCTCACCTCCTTCTTTTGACCAATACGGTGGGCCCGATCCTCTGCCTGCTGGTCCATCTGTGGGTTCCAATCACTATCGAAAATAATGACAGTATCAGCCGTCTGTAAGTTAAGGCCCAGACCACCGGCCCGGGTGCTGAGAAGAAACAAGAAATAAGGAGAATCAGGAGCATTGAATTCTTTCAATAAGGTCCCTCTTTCATCAGTCTTTGATGAACCATCCAATCGAAGAAACTTATAATCATGCATTCGCAGATAGTACTCAAGAATGTCTAAAAGGCGGGTCATTTGAGAGAACAACAGAACTCTATGACCGGCTCGATGTAGCTTAGGGAGTAAGCGGTCAAGTAGCTCGAATTTTCCGGATGCTCGTACTATATCATCTATGCGTCCAATATTATAATAATCTTGCAAGAAGAGGTATGGATGGTTGCAGCATTTCCTCAGTTGCATTGAAAGGTTCTGCAAACCCTTTGACTTCCCTCTTTCTGCAATAATATTGAACAAAACATATCAAGAGAAACAGCATATTGAGTACCACTACAACACACCCCAAAAGGGATTAAAAAGGGCAGCCCGGTGCACGATGGCATCCCCGCTAGGCGAGGGTCCGAGGAAGGGCCCCACCACAAGGGTGTAATGGGGGCAAGCCTTCCCTTGCCCTTTTTGGCAAGAGGCCGCTCCTAGGGCTTGAACCCGTGACCTCACGGTCACAAAGTAACACCTGAACCGGTGCGTCAAGGCTCCCCTTCACACCCCAAAAGGGATTTCTAAATATAATTTGAACTGTATTTCCCAATGCATTTATGTATTATTTATGGAAGAACTGAACTCGCCAGGAGTAACCAACACAATCCTGCATAACACTATACCTCGCTGAAATGAGATTAATCATCTAAAAATACTACTAGCAGATATAAAGTAGATTTTGAGGTGCAATGTAGTGGACGCACGCCCAACCACAAACACAATAAAAGAAGAAAGAAATCAAGGAAGTTCTAGAAAGAGGTAATAACCTAAGGATTGATGTATTTTCACCAAGCACCTAAATAAAAAATGTCACTGCACTTTCTCAAGCAAAAAACTTGAACCATCACGTACAGCATATATTCCTTTTTTTTACTGAGGCGGCAAGTCAGGAAAGTAAGATGATGATGTTACAAAATAGACAATTTATTTATTCAGGACCTAAGTTTTGAAATATCGAAATGTTTCTCCGCGTGAAGTAGAAATCAGATTTTAATTTTCAGTACATGAAATTATGGGTTTTAATCCAGGTGACAGTGGGGTCAAGATGACAACAGCAATGGTGGGGTATATGGTAGCAGTAGCACCAGTGATGGTGGGTTTTTATGTTATTCCGACTCTTCACACTTAACTACTGTGTCGCGTGTCGGACACCGACATGTCGGACACGTGTCGGTGTCCGACACGACACGACACGATTTCGACACTTCCATTTAGACCGCAAAACAGGAAATTTCACCCAAAATAGCCGTGTCCAACACTCCGACACGTGTCAGACACGATCGACACCATGTCGGAGAGTCGGAGTAACACAGGTTTTCATGACTAACTGGGGGGTTAGAGTAAAGTGGTAGCTGATCGAGAAATGGAGGATGTGGGCATCAAAAGTTTCCAGCGGACACTTGCGTTCGAAATATAGAGGAGGATCATACATCAAAGTAGTCGTCAGTCACAATAGGGTTATTGACCTTATGTAAAGTGTTAAAGTGTCGTGTTAGAATGTCTTTGACATGAGACACGTGTTTTAAGTGAAGTATCGAAGTCGCGTACATTTCAAAGGAAGGTGGAAGATAGGGTTTCGCCATTTGTAGTTTTGGATAACCAATACATCTTGATCCAACCATCGCCACTACCCCATATATCAGGATCTGAAGTTTGAATCTAACAGCCTCCTCAACCCAAAATTTATTCCAATACAACATTAGACGTTATAGCAATTCCCACAGGCTCCCACAGTTCAGCCTTAGACACATGGTAAAAGGGTTTTGGTCGTTCAGACGTACACAACCTTACCACTACAATGAAAACACAAGTCTGTTTCTAAATGACTTCAACATAATTATCCGCCAATATTTACGACTAGGGATGTCAATGGGGCGGGTTTTGGCGGGTCTCTCCCCGCACCCGCCCCACGCGGGGTGGGTGTGGGTAATGATTTGGTGGGGCGTGGGGCGGGGATGGTTTTCAAAAGCATCATTCGCCGCGGGTCGCTGGGCGGGTGCGGATATCACATGAGACCCGCCCCACACCCGCCCCGCCCCACACCTACCCCGCTCGCCCCGCCCCACATGTCCCCGCCCCGCTTATACCCACCTAATAAATAATAACATCTAATATTAATATATAGATAAAAAAATATAACTTAAAAAATTAAAAAAATACTTTTAATAAATAAGTAACCCCTAACCAGTAGTCCAATAAGGCCCAAAAGTAAGTAACTCCTACCCAGTAGTCCAATAAGGCAATAAGCCAATAATCAGTAGTTCACTACTCGGTATTCCGTATTCGTAATTAGACTAATCACTACCTACCCAAATTCCCCCAAATCCCCATTTTCCCAAACTTCGATCCTCTCCCGGTTTGTGCATGTGTTTCGTGGTATATTTGTATGTAAAACCGTCTCATGGCTCAATGGACTCTAGTTAATTGAATGTTAAAGGCATTATGCGAAAACTTATCTGTATAAGTAGTACGACTAGTATATTTTAAATTCACGATTTACATTTCCTGAGGAGATAGGCGGGTCAACATGTCTCCGCGGGGCGGTGACGGTTTTGAAAGGTTCAACCCGCCGCGGGGCGGGCGCGGGTGCGCATTTATAGTTCGCAGGACGGGCGCGGGTTGACCCCGCTCCGCACCCGCCCCGCCCCATTGACATCCCTATTTACAACTGACAAATAATGAAAACTGTGACAAGAATTTCATCGACACGTTACCTCATAAAATAAAAAGTATGGACATTCAAACCACACTTCTTTATTTCATCGTCATATTCTACGGGCAAAAAAAGAAGTTTTTGGCTCCTACGACCATGGAAATTTGAACAGGGAGTGCTTTTTATAATGTTGGAAACTTACTTCGAAAAGAACAGAAGATACTACATGTCTTTTTAAGTATCAACTGCTTGGCATTTGGGATAAGTCCAGGCAGATAAAATAGACTAATCCCTAACGCTACTAATAGAATCCCAATATACAGCTTTCCACTCAAATACCCAAGGATTGTTCAACAGAGCAGTAAAAACAAAAATCTATTCAGCCAGGACTTCCTCGAACAAAACAATTAGCTCAAATATGAGACTACACACAAAATATAATTTAGTCTGAATACTACTAGCTCCAGAAAGAGAAGAAATTAGACCTGTTTCCAAGCCAACTCTTCCCCAATCAGTAACCTGCTGATAGTATACTTTCTGCCATGCAGACAAGTCACATTTCAATATGACCTGTGTCTTGCTAGGAAGATATTTCTCCACTTCATCTTTTTTCCTCCTGAGAATAAATGGTCTAATGACCTAACCACAGAAATCTAATTAGAAATCGAGGCAAAACTCATGAAGTTGGAAGAGAGTGGAGGTATAGAAGCACACTTGATGCAAACGTCGAATGATCAAGAGCTCTTCTTCATCAGAAAGGGCAACATGACCTCGATCAGCAAATGGTGCATTGAACCACTCTGCGAAATTGTCAACGGAGTTAAAAATTTGGGGTAGCAGAAAATTGAGCAGGGACCACAGCTCCTTCAGAGTGTTCTGTATTGGAGTGCCAGTCAGCAGAAGCCTTCGCCGGATCCTATATCTGGATAAGCACATAACTTCTGTCAGATCTCAAAACTTCAGTTACAAACACAAAACCAAGAAACCTTTTTAATTGTGGAACCATGAAACATATTAATCGATAATGGAATTACAGAAGTGACAAATATAAGCCAAAACCACACGGATAAAAAATGCAAGTAAACATCAGAAATATCATTTTTAATTGGGGGTATAGAAAGCATTTAGCAGGAAAACATTTAGATCACGGGACATATTAATCATGTAATTATGTAAAGACATTACTAGCCAAGTTAAGTGCTCATTGTTCCATTAGAAGCTGAGTCGTGAAGGTGGCTACAAAATACAGAAATTTTAGTTAACTTCTTTTAAGATTGAACAATTTTCTCCCATAAGAAATTAAATCCCTTCAACATAGAATACATGATGTCACAGTCGTGTACAAATCAGTAATTATACAAAATTCTACCACTTCAGAACAGAAACAGGAAGTCACAGGGCAAAAAAGAGCAAGTTGAATACATACTCTGAACAAAGAATCCTCGAAAGAGCGCATTCGTGATTTTTCAATCGGTGACCCTCATCAATTATCATGTAATACCAATGTATTTTTTTGAGGTATTGCTTATCTCTCATAATCATATCATAGTGCGTAAGCATCACGCAGAATTTTCCGTCACTGCCGAAGTATTGTTCCCTGATGGCTTTCCTTGTCTCTGGACGTCCATCATATAAGATAGCAACAATGCTGAAACACGATCATTTACAAAATATGTCAAAACAGAGCATATACACATTGGACTATTATAAACATCTACATTTCTTTTCAATTTTAAGTGATACAGAAGTATAAAGACAACAAAGAGGCAACCTCCATTCACAAAAAGAGGATTATGACAAACCCATCATACCATATTACGATATGGTCTTTGTTAACTTTCCTTCTAAGGATGGCTTTTCTACTTTTAATATTTTGGGTGGGTGAGAGCACTCGAAGCCACACTCTAAGAGTGTCTTCGGATGGGGGGATTTGGAGGGAAAGGAAGGAGGGAAATTTGGAGGACGAGAGATCCTTCATTTAGTTAGCAAAAATGAAGGTGGAGGGATTTGGAGGGTAGGGAAAATGGATCCCTCCATTTCCCTCCTCCAAGATAAATTATTTCCCCTCCAACAAAGGAAAGATTTGGAGGGAAAATGACCTTCTTCATTCTCCCTCCCCTTCCCTTCCTTCCCTTTTCCTTCCCTCCTTCCCCTTCCCCTCCCATTCCTTCCTTTTTTTGGTATCCAAACAACGCCTATGTTATCATTCTATAATATACTAACAAAAGAAAAGTATAAACTGTTGATCCATCATCTTTTGCATTAAAACAATTGTCACAAGCCCATAAATAAAATATTGTTTACCTGGGAACCCATTTTTTAAATTCAAGAATCCAGTTAGGCAGGACAGCTTTTGGTGCCACAACCAAATGTGGTCCATTCACATCTTTATTCACCACTAAATATGCAATCAACGAAATGGTTTGAATTGTTTTTCCCAGTCCCATCTCATCTGCTAATATCCCATTCAGATTGTTATTGAACAATGAGAGCATCCATTGGAGCCCTTCTAACTGATATGGTCTGAGTTCTCCACCCTGAAGTATTGCTGGTTGCTCTGTTACCTGCAAGAAAAATAAGACATAAATCTATGAACTGCAGAATTCTAATTTTTAGCATAATGTAATATCAGCAGCATAATCTAAACATTGACACATCATTTATAATGGTAAGAGGACATCTGCAAGCCAGTTAGAGACAGAAAAAAAACAATTTAAAAGTTTCAAGGAAGATAATTCTCTCATCTTCCAATTCCTGCCATCAAGTATCCATCAAGGGTTGATTCTATGAGCTGTCAATGTGATTCAAGGTGTTCTATTGCCAATTTAAATCTAGGATCTACTACCTACTGCCAATTTTAACCAGTCGGCATGAGAGACTTAGACTCTTAGAGTCATCTTTAGATTATTTATGCCATATAGTAAGTTCCGTCAGCTGTTGAGAATTTTAGTACTAATGTATTAACAACGTTCTGTTATGCCATGTTGACGAGCATATAATATGCAAAAATACAGACATAAAGCTCCAGCACTCTCAAGTTCCAATTCCTAGTCATGGAATTTACGGTTCAATAGTTAACCCTCTCCCACCCCACCAACCTCCAGCAACTGGGTTGATGTGGAATCGATTTTGTGCCATCACATTTCGATCCCCTGTCTAGTTATATGATGGCCAATTTTCTAAGGTTCTCCTTGAATCCTTGCAATCTTTCAGGCAATGTGCCCTCATGGGCCACTAGATTACAAATCAGTCTATTCATTTTTTAAAGATATTTCTCCTGGATGCTTATATTCAATACTTCCTTGACTAACAAACATCTTAAAATGCCAGTTTTTGTGATACGAGTGAACACATCGCGACTGTTGTAGGATTGTAATCACGCATCTTGGGTATGCATGGTGCGAGTGCTCGATGGTCAGAGTTTAACCATTGGAAGCATAACGATGTAATATTTACAATCAAATTGGCTTAAGTAAGTGGGGGAATGGTATCAAATTATCAATCAGGCCATAACTGTGTTAAAAATCATGATTTCCTATAACATCAGTAACAAAAGAAACACTGTGTTATAAGAGAAGGTTCAGAGGCACCCAGCTTTATCACAAAGTAGTAGAGAAGTGTCTCATGCGCGTTGTCATAATGAAAATCAACAAGTAAAGCTCAAGTAATTAAAACCTCAAAATATTGCCATTAACTTCCAATGCCAGTATAAATTGCCATGAGTGTTAGATGGGAGTTGGGACAATCAAACCAACTACGTCCTTACAAGATGCAGTCCATAAAATAATTAAATTATAGCAAAACGATAGACAATCTAATGAGTTAAAATTTTGTACCTTTTCTTCAATGGAGTGTACAGCTGAGTTATATTTCTTTTGACCATCGAGTAAATTGCCGGGCTTGACAGAATCATCATCACTTTCGTCAATATTTTCATTAGCGATAGAATTCTCGTCTTTCAGAACATCCAGACCTTGCATATCAGCATCAGACTCTTCCAATGGTTCAATGCCTTCAAAATGATTTGCATCTTTTTGGCGTTGAACAGCAGCTCCAAGATTGGCAAGAAGCTCATTAGTTTTCCCAATGAGCAATTTTAATCTTTCATTTTTGCTCTCCTCCACCATTTTCATATATAACGAATTATTATTATTTCTAAGAGCATCCATCCTCAGCTTCTCTTGCCGTGTAGCACGTTGTCTCTGCCTTCCATGCCAAGCCTGCCAATACCATCAAATTCATATATATGTATCCACTGAAAAACTAGTGTCGCCACTTCCTTGTTCCTCAGACATACCATTTCTTTTATGGTAATAAATCTCGAATTGAGACTTGATCTTGGAATCAGTCATAAATGAGACCGCCTCAAAATATGGTCGCAGTAATGTTAAAAACCTTGGTAACTAAATCCTGTAATACGGTGTAACAGCCAGTATCGAATACCGCCATTTCTTTCACTATTTTTACCAAATTTTAACTAAAAACAACAGAAAGAACGGAGATAAAATTACCAAGATCCCATCATTCCTCTGTTTCTGACGTTTTAAAGAGGCACCAACTTGCAGCTGAAATTCACGAGCGGCATTTAGCAAATCGGCGAAAAATCTCCTCTTTCTAGTCTCCACATAGCTCTTCTCCTCTTCCTCTAATCTAGATAATCTCTGCAATTACGTGGTTCATCACATCAACAACAAAACAAAAAAAAGCTTGAGGATATAAGCACTCTTTCAAGAATGAAGACATAAAACATTTACAATATACATCAGTGACAACTATTTTCCATTTTTGGATAAATTGACATTACAAATTTTACATTGTATCACTACATATATTTGGAGAAATTAATGGTGACCACCAAAATCAAATAGGGAGAATAAATATGGGATGAGGTATAAAACTAGAACTATAAACAGAAATACTAAGATGGGCATCGATAATGAGAGAAGGAAACAGGCAATGAAAGGGTACCCAAGAGGGAGGGAGAGGGAGGGGGAGGAGGAATACTACCTCAGCATCCCTTTTCTTCCTCAACTGATCATCAGATTCGGCAGCAAAGGGATCTCCTAGACCGTAAAAGGGGAAGCGCAATCGGGTCATCCCCCAATCAAACATCTGCTGTTCTGGATAGACACACTTTAAGCGAAGCCAAAACTCTGAACTTACATCAGCACGAACCTTCTTATGCAGTTCACCGAGCTGATAAAAAGACAATGAAAAACATGTCAGGCCTTGAGAAAAATATAAATCCAACAGTTGTTCATATGTTTACAATAATAAGGTCTTATATTAAAAACTGAAAGCTATGTTAACTGGAAGCTACATTCATTAAGAATGCAATCAATAAATGCAACAGTTCAGGGACAAATATAAGGAAACTCATAAGGAAACATTAAAAAAGTTGCCAGTTTGACAAGAGTTATTATCTCCGGCTATTGATCATGGTTTTAAATCTCGGTACTGGTCGTAGTCACGGTAGCGGTATAACCGGACCTTAATCGGCCACAGCGGACGGATCACGGTGAATCTCGGTGATTTCTTGGGCGATATCTCGTATCGGTAGAGTGAAAAACTGATACAACTCACCGATACGATACGGTACGACTCGGCCGAGATTTAAAACCATGCTCTTGACTCAAAACAAACTATGTTTCAGCCAAGTAAGGCAGTATAATAAAGGCTTGAAGCAGTGATTTCACTTTATTTTTGTGTTACATTTATTTACATAATAATATACTATCCAAGTTTTATGAGTCTTCCCTATTTCCCTTTTGACTTTTGAGTCTATTTTCCTGTCTTCCCCTTTCCTTTTGTGGTTTACTTTTATTCATTCTTTATTCACAATCTCTCCTAAAAAGTCGACAATTTCCACTAATTTATTCACTCTATTATTTTCTCTCTCCACAACTCCCACTACTTTATTCTTTATTTATTCAATCTCGTATTTTTTGTGCAAAAATGCAAAGGGGAAGATCCATAAAACTTGGAGGGAGCAAACAACTCCGTTCTACACCCAAAAAAAATGTAGGAAGCGAAATAATAAACTTTACCTTCAGACCATAAAGTTCAAGCAAGCACTTGGACTGCAGATCTTCTCCTCTACTTGTTGGCAGTTCTGTTTGATAACAAACCGTTAGTGTCTAGTATAACTACAAAATTTTACAGAATTTTAATCCATACAAACAATCAAGCTGGAATATAGACAGGGTACTTGAGTGAACTGACGTAAAGTGAAGTTAAAGCAATATGTCAAGTATCGAACTGCATCATAAAAACAATAATATACAACGGTATGCATCATAAATTTCCCCTTCAAGGAATAACTCTCTTCAAAACACGAAGCATCTTCTGATACTTGTAGCGACACTACTCAAGAGTTCACATTAAGAAAAACAAAATTTTAAATAAGGCTGCCTTATCCTAACTGAGGGGTAAAATTACAAGCAGTATAATAACCAACGATGCAAAGTGAGTAGTCCATTTACCGTCTCACCCGTTTGTTTATTCCTTTTTTGTCCATGTGAGTCATTTGTTTATGGTTCCTTCCTATTCAGTTAGGCTTGAACCAAACTTGAAGACAACAACAATACCTTATTCCCTAAGAGGCTACTGTTTTAAGAATAGATCTAAATTTTATATTCTGTACAAGTAAATAACCTCATCCTAAACGACTCCTTATACTTGAAGCTTTACACATGCTTAAGAGATTTACCAGGTAAACAATGCAGCAAAAAGATTAGAAATAGTTAACAGATTCTACTATACAGAAGATACTTGGATATTAATATAATCTATATTAATGATAGCAATTTATTCTACTCCCTCCGCACACAAGTGTTCACCCCATTTCTCTAATATATGTGTGAGGGGTATTTTATTGAAATGGGGTGAACACTTATGTGCCAAGGGAGTACAACTTATCACATTCTAAGCATGAACGAGTAAAAATAGTTAGCCAGTATTACAGTAAAGTAGTCAAAAGATAGAATGAGACAAGTCAGCCCAATAAAATAAATAAATGCTTCTAATATATGTTGAAAACTTGGGCCCTGCTAGTTACAATTGATATGAAAACTGAACCAACCTTCGAGTTCAACTAATCGATGCTCAATTCTGCTCTGCAAACGGCTCTCGCTTAATTCAGTCAATACAGTACTAGACATTAATCTTGGTCGCTGCTTCACCACAGCATCCTCAAATTCCATAATCAAATCTCCGTAACTAGACATGGCACATGTGTCCTGCAGCGTAGTAATTGACAGTTATAATCAATAAAAAGCCATGTCAAGCATCCCCCTGAAATCCTTAACCTAACACTGTAGAGTCATAGACATACAATAAAGCAGAAACTAACAGGGAATAACCAACATCAATGCACCGTGAACATACAACCACCAGACAAATGGACAGCAAATTACATTCAAAGAATCAAATGTCTTCCAACCAGTTACAACAACAGCAAAGGTAAACCTAAATGTATCAAAATTAATACTCCCTCAATCCCAGTCAATTGTTTACCTATTCCTTGGGTCAATTTTAGGAATGTCTTTGATGGATAACTTGATTGGCCAAAACCAAAACAAATGAACAGGAGGGAGTAAAAACATAAAAGGACAAACCCAAATCATCCCCATAGTTTTACACCTCCATACGATAAATCAATCAATACTCCATCAGAGATAAGCAGTGGAAAAGGAGGGAATCTGAAACCCTAATTCAAAAAGACAACAAAAAAACAAGAGGCAGAAAACAAATCGTAGAAAAACGAAAAGAGCAAGTGTAAAGATCCTCACTTTAATAGAATTAGAGGAGGAGGAGGAGGAGGAGGAGGAGGAGTGAAGTGGGTCAGGAGTATGATCATCGTCATTGGCGTCGGCGTGGTCAAGATTATCGGCGTCGAAAATGGAAGAGACAGAATCAAAGACATGGGCCGGAAGAGGGAGATTACGAGAGAGGAGATTAAGGGCACAAATCAAAGTCTTGGTCTTCTCAACATGGTCTAAAGAACAAGGAGAAGAAGAAGGGTTTGTATCAACCTGACCAGCCATGGCGGGAAACATAACAGTAATAACAGTACTACGCTCTTTCTTTCCACCGGCTATTCAATGCAATTCAATTCAATTCAATTTTTTAAAAGGAAACATTAAAGGGAGGGAGGGAAAGGAGGAGAAAGAGGGGTTCTAGTGGCCCGTTCGATCAAAATCAATTAATATCAATCAATCAATTAATTAATTAATATATTTAATTAAAGGAGGTTTTTTTCTAGGCACGTGGTAGTCTCCACCTTTTACAAAACACTTATTTGTAAATAATGGCTTTTTATACTAGGCACGTGGTAGTCTCCACTTTTTACAAAACACTTATTTATAAATATTTACCATTTTTCTACTAGAATTAGGAGATAATTAATTATTTACAATTTTTCTATTAGAATTAGAAAATTAGTAAATACGGAGTAGTTGTTTAGATTTCTTGTTAGAATTAGAAAATAAGAAAATAATAAATTATTTACAACTTTTCTATTAGATTTTGAAAAATAAAAAATAGCTGATTATTTACAATTTTCATATTAAATTTAGAACATTATTATTCTTTAAAATTTATATAATTACTATTTAAGTTTATTAACTTTATTCAACGTTTTTATTGAAAATGAAAATCGGAAATGAATTAGAATAATTGATTATTTACAATTTTCCTATCTTATAACATTATTTTTTAATATTTATATACTTCGTACTTACTATTTAAGGCTATTAATATTGTTCAACGTTTCTATTAAAAATGAAAATGGGAAAGCGTAAAAAAGAACTAATTTAGTTTGTCATCGTCTTAACATTAAAATGAGTCAAAAATAGTCTCACGGGGATATAAAAGTAATAATAGAAATCTTTTGCTTTTTCTTATACATTATGTTCTTATCTTTTCCATTTTACTAGACCATTCAAACTTAAATGAATATCTCCATCTTAATTAAAAATGTGTGGAACTAATAAATGAAATTAGTTAAATATTTAAGTCTAAACAAATTTATACCTAAAAGGAACATTTGCGATCAATCATATTCGACCAAATTAAGAGCAACACTACTATTTTTTGGTACAAGAGTAG
Source organism: Silene conica (assembly GCA_029255685.2). Lineage (NCBI taxonomy): Eukaryota > Viridiplantae > Streptophyta > Magnoliopsida > Caryophyllales > Caryophyllaceae > Silene > Silene conica. The sequence goes on along the minus strand of CM055316.2, from coordinate 55,759,756 downwards.
CACTACTATTCAAGTGAATATTATGCACTTTCGTACTTAATTATGAGAAAGAAATGAGATAATTTCTTTAATTAAGTAAAAAGAAAATAAGATAAATGCAAAATATATTATCCTTTAGAGAAACCCGAAAATGTCAAATTTGGATTTAATTAGTATAAATATAAATATTAAAGACCACAATAATGATGTATATAGGTGTGTGAAGTCGAATAATTCTATAGATGATATGTGTTTTAAATGGGTATTGAAAGGTATTTCATAAATAACAATATTTATTCCTACATATTTTCACCTTATTACTTAACGATGAGACATTGTGTTATAAAATGACATATTTTTTTTTACGTGTGCGGAGGTAGATAGTTTTTGAGGGAGGAGGTAAGTGTTTTCAGGGATAGGGTTACTCTCCGACGTTTAAGAGTATTATTTGAGTATTACAAGCAAATTGGTCAGAGATGTTCAATAATACAGTTTATGATTTTGAGGATCAAGTTGGTTAGTTGGGTTGTCAAGTTACGATTTAAGGAGTATAAATATAAATATATAGATATTAAACAACATAAAGATGTAGGTGATCAAAGTTAAGTGGAATAATTGTGTTGATGAGATGAAATGCAAGCAAGTGGGTATTGGAAGGTATTCATACAACAAAGTAATGAGAAATAAATGGTGTTTTCGAGACGGATAGAATTAGCCATAAAAAGATGAAAGATATTTTTAATTAGTATTAGATTATAGTTTATTATAGTCCGTATTCTTTTTTTCCTCCATATTTTCAACTTATTATTTACAGTGTGAGATTGTTTTATAGGGTAGATGTTGATATTAAATTGTATTTGTTTAGGGATGGCGATAAATAGATCTCGAGGGAAGAGGTAAGTATCTTGGGGAATAGTGTTACTCTTTGACGTTTAAAAGTGTGATGTAAGTGTCACAAGAAAATGTCTATAGGTTAGGGTTGTTTAAGGATATGATTGATTATGTTAGTCAAGTTGGGTAGTTATGTGAGAAGGGTATGGCGAATACCTAAACGTTGTCGAAAAAAGTTGCGTATGTACTACAGAATGATTAAAACAGCTGAGCAAGTACATAGGTAGATAAATTTTATTTCATCTACTTTATGTGATAATAACAGAGGCATAGATGTTACGAAAAGAGCTTAAAAATCTCTAAAGTAACATGTACCATACTCAATTTTGATTGTTATAGGGCGGGGTTTGATTTTACATTGGATATATCTATTGTTTCGAGCAGTGGGGGTAAGTAGGTTTTGAGAGAGGAGGTAAGTGCCTTGGGGGTAGAGTTACTCCACGACGTTGAAGAGTTTGAGAGTAGTACAAATAAATGTCGATAGGTTGAGGTTTCCAGGGATACATCTTACAATTGATTTTAATGGTTAAGTTGGTTAAGTGGGTGAGAAGGGTTCTCCGTGGGTAGGATTACTCCCCGACCTTTACGAGTGTGATTTAGAAGATAGAAAAATATATTCATATGTAGGGCTGAGTTGTTTAGGGATATGAATATGGTTAAGGTTGATTCTGATGGGTTTGGTTGGTTAGTCGGGTGGAAAGGGTTGAATTTGTGAAAAAGTGGATAACGTGAGATATTGATTGGAGAAGGTAAATGAATACATTTTTTTTGAAAATGTGTATTATATGAGAAAAGAACCGAAAAATATGTAAATATAGGCTAAAACATTTAAAATATCACGTGTATAAACTCAATTTTGTTTATTTCTTTGTTGCACACAAAACTAAACAATCAAATGTTATACTCTCTTCAGTCCTATTGAAAGCTCCATTGGGCCGGGAAATAATTTTTAATGTGGAATGGCGTTATAGTGTTTTTTGTGGGAGTATTCTTGGAAATATTTAGGGGTGTGTATAAAAAGATGTCGTAATGTTGAGTTGCAGTTGCAAATTTGCAATGATAACATTGTAAATACAAGAAATAGAACAAGATATTTATGTCAATTATTTTACCAAATATGGAAGGAAAACATTGGATTAAATTGTACAAAAATAGAATGTGGAAACATTAGATAAGAGTTAAGGAAGTATATGTCATGTCAGTATTATATCGCGATAGATAGGTCTGGAGGTAGGAAGTAAATGTCTTGAGGATAAAGTTATTTTCCGACATTTAAGAGTGTGATTTGAGTATTACAAGTAAATAAAGATACAATGAGGTTGTTCAGGGTTGCGCATACGGTTAATTATGATGGTCAAGTTGGTTATTTGAGTGAAAAAGATACGAACAATACCTGAATGGTGTGGAAAATGGGGAGGGGGGGGGTATGTAGCAAGAAAACTGATGAAGTAGATGAATTTATTTCAAGGTTGTATTATGTGTAAATAACTTAGGCATAGATGCTATAAAAATAGGTTAAAAATCTCTGAAATATCATGTATGAAAACTCAATTTTGTTTTTTCTTGTGAAACACAAAAATAAGTAATCAAATGTTAATAAATATCATGTCAATATAGTATTGTTAATGTTTAACTAGATTATTTTTTTTTCTTGGTGATTAAAACTACATCGTGGTTTGTTACACACAATTTCAATGTAACATCTCGAGTGTTGCATCTACCATTCATTCTTTAACACTTCTCTCATACCTCTTTTGTTAACCAAACAAAAAAATTGCATGTTTTTGTTTTTCTCCATCAAGGATTTATCATTCAAACAAGATCGATTTTGAAAGCAGAAGTACAATTAGCTAGGTTTTTGATAGATGGATGAACTTTTCAAAGGGAGAGCTAACATTAAGGGATATCGGGTGTTTCGTGAAGGAGGGGTGACTTGAATATTTTAGGAGTGTATTGGAAGCTAGAAAAGAGTGTCCATGATGAGTTAGATGGTTGTTTGAGGTAGCAATAAAGATGACTAAATCGCATTTGACATTAATTTCATGATAGGTTAGTAGGTGTGTCTTTGGATTGTAGACTGTTTCATGTGTTGTTTGAAGAGTAAGAGTAATGGTTTGAAAGGTTGTTTCGTGTGATACTGTAGATGATTGTGGCGAGTTGGTGGTAACATTAATGACGAAAATGAATATAAATGAGGTAATTTATTACCAAAATAACACATGTATAGAACGAACTAATACTATTTTTATATAAAAAAAGTCTTATGATTTATTTTTAATTTACATGGTGAAAATTTTATGAATACCATAAATTAATTTAGTATCCGTGCATCGCACGGGCAAAAATACTAGTAAAACAAAATATAACTTTGGAATCCATTCAGTAATGGACCCTAAAAATTTGTCTTGGTGTTCCATCTTGGTGCATCATGATCTATAAAGCACCTTTGTAAATTGGTTTCCATTGCAAAGATGAGTACGTTCTTTATCGCACCCGTTTCCATAACGAAATCACTATAGGCTATTGATACGTTAGCTCTAGCATTGGGGCCTGGGTTGGGTGGTAACAGCTCAGTCAAGTACTTGAGCTTACCATCAGCTACGGCTGCATTCCGTAATGCCGCCTCCCAGTCCGCAAAGTTGGACCCATCATTTTTCAGTCGCGTGGACGGATTCATGTGGTCCATGAAAGCTTTTAGCCAGGATTCACGTGCTAGTGTGGCACTAGGCATGGGGACATCAGCATAGCCAGCCATTTGTTATAAACAGTAATATCAAATGTGAAATGATTACTACACTGAAAAAGGAGAAGAAAAATATGATAAGCAATCATCGATTTGTTAATTTAAGTCTAGTGATAAAACTGTTTTAATACTAAGACTTTAACATTCATACAACTGATCTTCCTCAAAAATTATATAAATGATCCCAAGACTCAATTTCAGTAAATTGATAAGCCAACCTCTTGGCTAATTCTACATTTAGAATTCTTGGTCGACAAATTTCCGTAAATTCTATCTTTAGTCCACCATAACCACAAGATCGTACAAGGATCATGATGTTGAGGTAAAATAAGTCAACAGCTACTACTTACCCAACGTAGAAGAGGTCATATGGAGAGTAAGGTCCTATATGCCTGGCGACGAAGAAAGGATTCATAGTAATTTGACTTATAAAAGACTAATCTCAATTTTAGGTTATAGAGGAAGATCCCATCAACTTTATTTTAATCATTTAAGTGAACGAATATCTAGCATACGAGAATGAATAAACTAAGGTGATGACTTTAATGTAAAACTGGCGTGTGACATCAGTATGTCAATGTAGACGAGCATAAAACTTTTATGAGTCAATTTTCATACAATATTAGGTGGTTTGGTTTAGGCGGAATATGATGCAAAACATATTAAGTGAAAACAATAAGAACGGAATAAAAACAAGTCCTAGTGTGGCATGTCCTTACCAAAACAAAACAAAATACAACTTTGGAATTCATTCAGTAATGGACCCTAGAAGCTTGTCTTGGTGTTCGATCCTGGTGCATGTAATGGGAGTGAACAATCCGATCTCCGTCTCTTTCTCAAATTACATTTAATGAAAAATTACATAATTGACCTTGATCTCCGTCTCTTTCAGTTGATTCTAATGCTCCCGCATCAGACCTATTATTACATTCTAATTCCCAAAAACGTAAAATAAAGAAAAAATAGATTCGAGATCTCATAATTACATCACCAACCATGTTTCCATCATTACGAAACACATGATCAACTAAGGCCACACTAAGTAAAATTACAACCGTTTGCAAAATACGAAAATTAAACCATTCATTCATTCAACAATAATATATAAAAGATGCATCAACTAATTAAATTAAACTTTCAAGACATAATTCCGTAATTATGTAGAGTAATTTACCCAAACCACCATTTAATAATGACTTAAATTATGTGATAATTCCGTAATTACTCACATAATTTTAATCAATCATAATCCTATTCATATTATCGTATAATATGAATTAATCCAACATTATTTTAAACCTTTTTAAAATAATTGGGTATCAAAACTTGTGAACTTTTTCACAACATGTATACATTATCCTTATAATGCATAACAAGAAAAAAACAAGACGAAAACAGCCCTTAAAAAAATCAGCCGAAATAAAAAAAATTAAAAACAGGCTGCTCGAAAAAAAAAACAGCCTGCTCGGAAAAAAAGAAAAAAAAAATTCGTGAACAGTACCGCGCAATTATTTTTTTTTTAAGAAAAAACATTTATGAAAATCATATAAAATAAATTTCGTAAACCTAACGCTCTGATACCACTTGTGGGAAAATATCTGTATATATCCCAATATTTCATATGCAAGATTATAACGAAATTATAATTTTGATTTGCAGTCATAAACGAAATACGAGATACAATGATTGGGAACACGAATTAACTTTTGGTCCTTGCAAGAAGCCTAAGAACAGATATCAAAATAGATATCCTCCTAATTATTGCACCCAAGACGCTCCGAGAAATATCCTTTCTTGAGCTAGAAACTGCAAAAATTACCGTTAATTTTAATGAATGATGAAATAGAGAGAGGAGAGAGTATCACGTCTGTTTTGGAACTCTTGAATGTATGTGTGTTGTGAGGCTAGTATATATAGTAGTAAGAGGTGTTTGTTAATAAGTATAACTCTTATACATAACTTTAACCACCTTGCAGAGTTTAGATAGGATTTCTCAAATCCGTATTTGAGTATACCTAAACTGCTACAAACTCAGAACTGACCGAGTACCACACCCATACTGACCGTACACTACTCTACTCGGCTCAACCAATTTTATCAGTATAAGATCGGTTTTTATCCTCTCTTGTGTATAATGTTTATCTTATAAATATTGTATATTTATAATTTATTAATTAAATATAACCGTTTATATTTAACTAAATTATTCAATCTTTATTAAATAATTTTATTACACACACTAATTAAATATAACATTTTATATTTAATTACTAATTAACATTTTAATTCGTCTCAGCTAATATTTTTTTAGGTAAATGTAAGTATATAGATAAACAAAGTGTCGATTACAACAAACTCCTAGCCATCATCAGCTAGATGCAAACTCTAAAAACACAGGACCACTCAGACAGCTAAAACATTTGCTATAAAAGTCCTATCTTTGGCAGATAAAATTCATGTGTTGATACTTCTGGAGTATATTCCAATATCATGCTTAATTAGTTTGCTCACCAAATCTGGCCTGATCAATCTTCCCTTGATTCTACATTTGTTCCGCTGATTCCAAATGTGGTAAATAGCTGCATTAATAACCCCATTAATCACTCCCCTCTTCAGCTTGCTGCCTCGTATACGCAATCTCTAGGCATTGAGGATATGGTCCCTCATTGGATAATGTAACAATTCACTCAGAGAATCTAGTATGTGATGACTATACTCACATTTACAGAAGAGGTGAGCAAACTCTTCTGGTTCCTTATGGCATATGCCACACAGATCGTCCTCTATGAGGTTCAGCTTGTAAATTTTTGTTTTCAAATTCATCGCTTCATGTTGGTATAGCCATGCTATTACTTTATGCTTCGGTAGAGACCATTTCTGCCATACCAGTGGACTCCATGAAACAGACGGTCCCCTTTCTCTGCTCCATTGATATCCTCTGGCTATGGTATAAACATTCTGCTCATGCCATTCATTATTTTCGTATCCGCTCCTAAACTTTTCTTTTACTTGGCAAATTTTCCTCCAACCCCAACTTGTATCATTTTGAGGTTGATAGTCCAGCCAAGCTCTACCTTTTAAATACACATTATGGATCCATTTAACCCACAGTTTTCCAGGTTCATATAAGACCCACCACGCCAGTTTGCCAATGGCAGCCCTATTCCATATCGCATTTTGCAGTATGTTCAGTCCCCCTTCATTGTATGGTTTACAAATCTTACATGCTACTATAGGAACTTTTGTATACTCTGTAGTCCCTTCCCACAGGTACGATATGCATATATCTTCAATGTTTTTAAGGACCTTGGAAGGCAACACAAATATACTAGCCCAATACGAATGTAGGGTATTCAGTACAGATTTAATCACTACTAGTCTCCCAGCATAGCTCAGTTTCCTAGAGCCCAATCTTCTGATGCGTGACACAACATTGTCTATCAAAGGCTAACAGTCCAACAAGTTTAACCGTGTGGACTTAATAGGGACTCCTAAGTACTTGAAAGGTAAAGTACCCTCATTGCACCCACAGACCTCCAAAATAGCTGTCTTTACTTGTTGAGTAACACCATTGAAGTAGATATTTGATTTCCCTTGACTGAGTCTCAATCCAAAGGCAGCAGAGAAAGTGGCAAACGTTCTCAACAATATCATCATGGATGCTATATCTCCTTTGCTAAACAACAAAAGATCGTCAGCGAACATCAGACTAGTAAGCTTCATAGTCTTACACATTGGGTGGTATCTGAAGTCCATGCTGGATGAAGTGTGCTGAAGTAGACGAGTCAGATACTCCATACATATGGTGAACAACAATGGAGATAATGGGTCTCCTTGCCTCAGACCACGCTTCCCAGGGAAAAATCCAAATGTATCCCCATTTAATTTCATAGTAAAACGGGCCGTAGTGACACACTGCATAATGAGAATAATGAATGCCTGGGGAAAATTGAGGGCCTTCATCATCTGTCTTAGGAACTCCCATTCTACTGAATCGTACGCCTTTTGCATATCCATTTTTATCATACATCGAGGGGAAACATTTTTACGGGTATACAGACAAACTAAATCTTGACAAATAAGTATATTTTCGACTATATGGCGCCCCTTAATGAAACCACCTTGAGTGGGGGAGATTATATCTGGCAGTACATTAGCTAAACGAGAGCAAAACAACTTTGAAATGCATTTGTAGATGGTGTTGCAACAGGATATAGGTCGAAAATTCGTAACAGAGGATGGGTTATCAATTTTAGGGATCAAAGTGATTACCGTGGCATTGAGTTGTTTCAGCATCTGGCCATAGTGAAAGAAATCCTTAATAGCCTTGCATACATCCTCTCCCACTATGTCCCAATTTACTTTGAATAAGTGACTATTATACCCATCGGGCCCTGGTGCCTTTGCATTCGGAATGCTAAACATAACCGTCTTTATCTCCTCATCTGATATAGGTTCCAACAGCATAGCAGCATGCCCATTGGTACATGGGGGACCCTTACGCACTACACTGGTGGCCACTCTTGTAACACCCCCATTTATTTAAGAGCCTTTAGCAAGACATTCTCAAATAAATAGAGCTGTTACCATCTCGGAATGTCCGAGGTAGTGAATAACAAAGTAAAGAAACAGTACTTTATATAAAAACTGATTAAATTTAAACTTTTGATATTACAACTATTACGCAAAGAATAAAAGTACAACTGATAGCATCTAAGTATGTGATCTAATTCTAAGTAGGTCCAAGCCATGTCTCACTCCTTGCCCAAGCTCCTAGTCCATCTGTCTCTGACCTGTAGAATCTACTCCCCATTCCGGATCATCGTAGGTTTACACGAATACACTGTCAACCTCGCGGTTGAGTAGGATAACACAATAATAATAATGCAACAAATATGATATGCAAATTCCATGATATGCTCGAGCTCAATCACAATCTCAATCTCAAACCCGTAACACCCAGCCATACCGAACCTCCCGGCAGACTATAATCGGCCGTCGCCGAACACAAGCTCAATAGCTGATAAGACACCAGGCCTGGTCTGCAGAACCACCCTGGGCTTTATATCAGAACAATATCTGAAGCACATCTTGCTCAGTAACCAATGCATATGCATGCTCATGAATGCAACAATATTCTTAATCAATCATGCTATTGATTAATGCAATGCTCATGCCAATAATAATAATCAATACTCAATCCAACCAATAACATTCTCATATCAATCATGCTCAGCATCCATATAACACACAATACCACATCCATTCATATCACATCGTAGAGTATAAGGTCGGTGTATCCTACCTACGTAGCAATATAGTCTCATCACGCAACTAACATCCAATCAGCCGAATCACTTCAATACATACTCAACACCTAACAAAAAAATATACTTAATTACTAACTAATACAATTACGCAACCAATATAATATATCGGTTATTCAAATTAATTATTTAAATAATATATTACGCATACCGAGGCCGTACCAAACATGACTACCTCAATTAACTTAACCAACCCGACCTTATTATTTTTATAACTAACCTCAATTAATTAACGAACATAGCAATTATATACTCGAACTATCGATAACCGTCACATTCTTGTATACCCATTACTTAACAACTTTAATAATTAAGTCATGAGTAATATTTGCTAATATTAACGATATAATAAAAACCATAACAAAATAATAGCAATAGTATTAATAAAAGTAATAACATAATAACATAATAATAATGATAATTATAATAACACTAACATATAACATAATATAGTACTAACAATAATAATAATATAAATAATAGTAATAATAATAACAATGTTGAGACAATCACAACAACAACGTATGACAATAATAATAATAATAATACATAATAGTGGCAATGCCAACCACAATTACCAATACTAATGATAATCAAAATAATAATAAGAATGAACATTAGTAGTAGTAGTAGTAGTAATAATAATAATAATAATAATAATAATAATAATAATAATAATAATAATAATAATAATAATAATAATAATAATAATAATAATAATAATAATAAACGTACTATTAACCAAGTGGTGTTAGTCCAGTGGTAACTGAGTTAAACCTTAAAGATTGCATAAATGCAGGAGTTGAGAGGTCTCAGGTTCGATTACCAGCTGGGGCGATGACCACTTGGCCACTGCAGCTCCCGAAGGGGGTGGCTAACATGGTCCATGTGGTGGTGCGGGAATGCATGGGCTCGGGGGGATTAAACCCCTCGTCACCAAAAAAAAAAAAAAAAAAAAAAAAAAAAAAACGTATTATTACTAATAATAACAATAATACATCATTAATAATAATAGTAACATAAAATGACAAATACGAATAATATTAATAAGAATAAGAATTTTAACAACAATACATACCACTACTAATGTAATACTAATAATAATAATAACAACATAATAACTTACAACACAACCGACCCATACAAATAGAATAATAATAATAATAATAATAATAATAATAATAATAATAATAATAATAATAATAATAATAATAATAATAATCAGTGTAGGCGGAAGATTTGTTTTGACGAGGAGCATCTCCAGTGCCATTTGTTCTTGGGGTGTGCCTGGAGGTATGTTGCAGGTTCTTCGGGATACCTTAGCTGAATCTTCTCCTTCTTTTCGTTTTGATGAGGAGCTTGATCTGGGTGAGGTTAATGTTAAGCAGTGTAGGCGGAAGATTTGTGATGGTCATTACACCGCCGCGGTTCGTGTGCTATCTTCTTCAGGTGTTGCCCCTTATAATACGGCTACTCTTGCGGCTTTGGCAGATAAGCATCCTGTAACACCCCCATTTATTCAAGGGCCTGAACTAGGACTCCTCAGATAAATGAGAGTGTTACCATCTCGGTTTCCCGAGGCAGTAGATACAAAGGAAGATAAACAGTACTTTAAATATAACGTTAACTCAAAACATGTTCTTACATCCGTGTCCAAAAGTCTTAACAAAATAAATAAAGTACAACTCTTATAAAACTGACTAAGGTGATCTAGACATCTAAAACTGGTCTGGATCCAAGCTCTTCCTCCCATAGCTCCCCCTTAGTCTCAGCCACCTGTCAATCTGCTCCCCAAAAGTTGGTTCATCACAGGTGATCACGAATACACAGGGTCAACCACGAGGTTGAGTAGGGAAAATAATAAATATAACAATATAGTAAACTCCGCACCGATCCCACGCCATATATATATACTCCGCACCGATCCAACACCATATATACTCCGCACCGATCCAACACCATATATACTCCGCACCGATCCAACACCATATATACTCCGCACCGATCCAACACCATATATACTCCGCACCGATCCAACTCCGTATCACAGAACAATAGAATATATATGCATATTATAATAATATCTCAAAATAGTACAAACATCACAGAATAACGATCTCATGATATTATATCGTAAACATGTTCAACACCAAGGATAATGGATCACACATTATTATAACCCAGTAACTTCCCCTACCTGAAATAGCAGGAATGCAGATCAAACCAAAGCTTGCTTAGAAATGTTCCACACGAAACCCGCTTCCTAAACAAATATTATATAATTAATAAACATCCTAATTCTCGAAATACGTATGCACATTCTACTTATAGAAACCCCCTATAAATAGAAAGCTTCCTAACAACGAGGTTACCCAAAATAGCAACCTTCCAAAGATAGTAACTTCTAAAATTAATACTTTGATTTGAAATTCAAATGATAAATACACTCATTAAAACCATATCAAATAATATCTTTACCATAATTATCAAAATACTCATAAATGACAAAATGATAATAATAAAAATACTACTAAAAATATTCATAAGGGTAATAATAATAATACTAATAATAATAATAATAATAATAATAATAATAATAATAATAATAATAATAATAATAATAATAAAACTAATAAGACGATAAAGCAATTAACAAAACACGAAACACCCTACAACCACCCGCGACTTCCAACCTTTCGCACGGCCACCCCAGCCACCACGAACACCAACCAGCACCACTACCCGACACCACTGATTGCACTCCTACCCCACGACCCCAGGAACTCCATTCCCGACCGCCGGCGAGTCAGACCTGACCCATAACTCCGGCCTGACCTGCAACCACCGTTCCCAGAACCCCCCTGAAACAGACCCTGTTCGACAGACCTACACGCCACCAACACCACCGTAACTGCCACCCACAACACTCCCATACCTGAACCACCTGACCGTGGTGGTACCACCGCACCGACCTCCCCCTAGTCATCGGTGGTACCACCCCCAAACCAATCTAACAACACGACTGCCAGTACTCCGCTCCCTTGCTCTCCCATAACCACCATGACAACGACTCCCTTGACCGCTATACGACACACTCCTGATCACCACAACCACTCCTAGTCCACCCCCTGACTCACCCTTGACATGAACCACCACCTACGACTACCTCTTGTATCACTACAGAGGCACGAAAGACAAAACAACCACAAACCTGACATCCCAAAACCGTAACGGCTGTAACCAGGGGTGATAAACACCCCTGTCGACACCACTTGAGACACAAACAACCACCCAAACCAACCCCCCTGACCTTCCTCCATATACCAGCAACACAACCAACACTGAAAGAACCCAAACCCGACACTCAACTCCTTTACGAACACATTAACAAATACAAGAAAAACAACCATAAAACAACGAGTTAACACAGGCTGCGCATACCTGTTTTACGGTCTAAAACGAAGGGTTCAGGTAAGGTCTAACCACCGTGAGGATCTGCTCTTCTTGGTGTGTGATGTCGGCTGAGTGGAGAAAGGTAGGTTTAGGGTTTGTAGATAGGTCAGCTAGGGTGTCGACAGCCTTCTTATAAGGCGGCAGAACTAAGCTGTGAGGTTTGTTTGTGTTCAAAACGTGAGGGTGGGCTGTTTACACTACTTTCGAGGCCCATGGCCAAGCTTCACTAGGTCCCTAGCTCGAGCCCTACCAACAACATACTACAATTATCAAACTAGGGTGGATAGATCCCCCTTTCAAGCCCCACCAAAGACCAAAACTCTCTAGTGAAAACGAACACAAACAACTAAAACAAACAATTTATAAAACCCCTTCGCTAGGTCGTGTACCCACTATATAAAAATCGTAATGAAATTTCGAGGTATTACACATCCCATCTTCCCTTCGCCTGTTTTGCCTTCTTTGTCTGCGGGGCAACCTCCTCTTGTTGCCTCTGTCCCGGCTGTCCTAGGTACGATTCGAGGTTTTCCGCGTGGTACTTCTTGTGGGAGAGATGGTTTTCGTGCGCAGCATCTTCTGGATTGTTTGAGTGGGTTGCGGCTGCTGTGTCTGATGAGTTGTTGACTTCTATCACTGGGGTGGTTAACCTCTTTCTTGATGGGCGGTGTCCACCGGTACTGATGAGCTCCATTTTGGTCATCATTTCCTTTACATTTTCTTCGTTTTCGGTCACGACTCGACCTCGATTTGCACGTCTTTAGGTGTTTTTACGTCCGTCGCCTTGTATATTCCTATTCTATCCACTTTTTGTAGGTATTACGGCGGGGGCGAAGAAACGAGAGAAATCGAGGTGAATTTGGTGCGATTTATGAAGAATTATGAAGGATTTGTGAAGAAGCCACGCCAGGCTCTCCCAGCCGGTTCCCACCGGCGGCCGGTAGGCCGGCTGGGGATCTTTGACTCGAGTTTTTGACAAATATTTCAGAAGTTTTCCAGTACTTGAATTCAGAGCTCCCAGCCGGTGGCCAACCGGCAGCCGGTCGGCCGGCTGGGATGCGGATCCTACACTTAGCCAAATGTGAAGAAATGAAGAATTGCATGTTGGGCAGATTACTCAAAAAGGACTCCCAGCCGGTGGACAACCGGCAGCCGGTCCACCGGCTGAAGGGACCTGATCATGTTACAAAATGAAGAATTTTCCAGAATTGAGCCTAAGGTCTCCCAGCCGGTGCCCGACCGGCAGCCGGCCGGTCGGCTGAAGATCAAAGCCAAAATGAAAAAAAGAAGGAAAAAGTTCAGAAGTCCAAATTTGGACTCTCAGCCGGTCACTGACCGGCAGCCGGTCGACCGGCTGGGAGTCGCTTCTCAGATTTTCGAGCTCTATATAAACCCGCACTTGTAGACATTACTTATTACGCATTTCTTAAGCTTTTTTAGGGTTTTTTTTACTGTTGCATTACTCAACACTTAGACTCAAAAAACACTCTAATTTATTTTAATCTTCTTTAGATCTTTACTTAATCTTTCATTGTTAGTTAATCTCTCTTGAGGATTCTCCTTGGGTTTGTTTTTAAGCAATTGTAGAGGATTATTTGGGTAGTATTTTTGGAGGATTTGAAAGAATCCTTCAACTTGTCATCCAGGTCACTTCCTTTTCCTTAGTTGATGGTATAATCTTCTTCATCTTTACTTTGTCTTTGCATTTCCTTTAAGTTTTGCTTGTTCAATTGTTTACTCTTACTTAATCCAACATGTTTAGCAATTCCTCATCATTTGTTTACATATTTATGTTAGCCATGTGTGAGTAGTTCCCCTACTAGGGTTAGGGGTGTGCTTTGGTTTGTTGATAGCTATGAATCTTGTTTAGGGTTAGGATTTGGTTCTCTTCTTTGCTAGGTTTTCATTTGTGCATGTTATATGTTTGATGAAATGTCTCAACGACGGTTGGACATGATTCGAATTGTTGTTGGCCTTTGATGATAGTCTAGGGCTTTCATGGACATGTATGTATGTTAGGTTGGCCTTGTTTGTAGCGAAAGCTAGGATAGGGATCGACTTTAGGTGAGTCAAATCGATAGACGAGACAAACCTAGGCCTAGTATAGTGGAGACCTTAGATTCCCTTGCATGATTCGTTACCAACCTACCTTAGTACCCCCGACACCTTAGTATCTTTTATTCATCGATTTCACATTTGCTTTAATTTATCTTTAGTAGTTGTTAATCAATCTCAAACTTATTACCCGACTCAAGCTCGAACTAGAACTTAAATATACAACTTCCCCACCGTCCTTTGGGTTCGACCCTAAATTATACTACTTAATTTGGGAGTTTATAAATTGTTTTTGGTGACGAAATTGACGACAAAATCCGGCCATCAGGTACTTAGTGAGTATATCGCTAGTGCGCCGCTGACCCCGCTTGTTAAGCCGGGTGGGGGTATCCGCCCTATTGCCGTGGGTACGATTTGGAGGCGCCTTGTATCCAAGGTTGGTGCTTCTTTGATTGGTCCATCTTTGAGTGGTTACTTTGCTGGGCTCCAGTTTGGGGTTGGTGTTCCTGGTGGGGGCGAGGCTATCCTTCATGCCTTGAACCGGTTGATTGAGAGTCGGGGTGACGAGGTGGGTCTTTCTATGCTGTTGGTTGATTTCGAGAATGCATTCAACATGGTTGATAGAGAGGCCATGCTGCGGGAGGTGCGTCGTCAGTGCCCTGCTCTTTCCTGTTGGGTGGAGTTTTGCTATTCCCGCCCCGCTCGTTTATATTATTGTAAGCATAGCTTGTGGTCTTGTCAGGGTGTGCAGCAGGGTGATCCGTTGGGCCCCTTGCTCTTTTCGCTGGTTTTACATCCCTTGGTTTGTAAGATCCATGACACTTTTGACTTGAGTTTACAGGCGTGGTACTTGGATGATGGCACTATTGTGGGGGATTCTCTCTGGTTGTGGGGAAGGTATTGGAGATGATTATGGAAGATGGGCCGCGTTCGGGTCTCCATCTCAATATTGGCAAGACCGAGGTTTTTTGGCCTTCTGTTGACCCCAGGAGCCGGGATGTGGGTGTTTTTCCCTCTGGTATTGCTCGCCCGCAGCGGAGTGTCACTGTCCTTGGGGGCCTTGTGAGTGTGTGCCCAGATTTTTGTAGTGAGGTCGTGTTGGGGAGGGTTGCTCGGACCATTGAGCTCATGGACTCCGTCTCTCTTATTGATGATCCGTAGTGTGAGCTTCTTTTGCCCCGGGCCTGTACTGGTATTTTGAAGCTCTACTTCGCTCTGCGTACTTGTTCACCTGATGCTTTCGGGTCCGCAGCGCCTATATTTGATGCGGCTTTACGTTCTCATCTCGAGCATATCGTCACTGCTTCTGGACCGGGTTTTGGTGATTGGCAATGGCGGCTTGCCACTCTACCCTTTTCCTTTGGTGGGCTGGGTGTGTACGCTGCGGGAGACGTTCTTCACTATGCTTTTCTGGCATCTCGGTTGCAGTCTGTGGATTTGCAGGATCGGCTTCTTCGGGCTTCAGGTGTCCTTGACCCAGGATCGTCGTTTCAGTTTGCTCTGGGTGCTTTTGCTGCGGTCACGGGTTCTTACCTTCTGCGCAATCCTTGTGAAGTCGCTGCCACCAAACTTATGAAGACATTGGCAGATGTTTATTTCACGAAGGTTGTTGCTTCGGCTGAATCCGTTCTCTTTGACTTCGCGGCAGGTTGCGCTTTGGAAGTCTCAGCTTGGAGCTGGCTCGTCTGACTGGCTGCGTGTGGTCCCTATTTCCGGTTTGGGACAGACTATGAACAGTCGGACTTATCGGTGCGTCCTTAGTTATCGGTTGGGTGTTCCGTTGTTCTCGGTGGCCGGGCCTTGTTCTGCTTGTTCCCGGGTTTCTGATGGCGATATCTTCGGGGATCATGTTGTCTCTTGTGTTAGTGTTGTTGGGGTCAAACATCGGCATAACCTTGTTCGTGATACTCTCCTGGATATCTGCTATCGTTCGGGGATCTCTGCTGGTCGCGAGGTGGATATTGGGTTGCTTGATGGTTCGGGTGGGCGTTTGCGGCCTGCTGATTTACTGCTCTATTCTTGGGACAGGGGGCGTGATGTTTGCGTGGATTTGGTTGGGTCCTCTCCTTTGACGCAGTCGGGCATGGCTGATTTTGTGCCGGGAGGGGTGGTGGTAGATGTTACTCGGAGGAAGTGCGCCAAGTACAGGGACTTGTGCGCGGGGCATGGGTATGGCTTCTTGCCTTTCTCCTTCTCTTCTTTGGGGGAATTAGGGGAAGATGTTGTTTCCTTGCTCAAGCGGATTCATAAGTTTTCTGTGTCCCAGGATGATGGATCGCGGAGCGCTGCTTTTATTTTTGCTCGCCTTAGTTTTGCTATTGCTAAGGGAGTGGGCGTCCAGCTAGTTTCGCGGGTGCCCACAAATTTCATGTAATTTTTCCATTATTTTTTAATAAAAGTTCCCGGTTCATAAAAAAAAAATAATAATAATAATAATAATAATAATAATAATAATAAGGATAATTAATAATAATGCACTACATGACAAGGCACTATAATTGACACAAACAATAATAATAATAAGAATAAACAACCATACAATTAATAATAATAATAATTGTAATAATAATAATATTAATAACAATAACCACAGCAACTGATGCGTGTCTATTTTATGATGTTTTACATCTATTTTTACACGCATTTTGTCGCTCATTTACTATGTTTTAGCTTTTATTTCCCAACAATTGTCTACTTTCGTGTTTTTATGCTCTTTTGTAGATTTATGCGCAAAAGAGACGATTTTATACCAAATTTATGCCCTCGGGATCTTTCATAACCAAGGAACGAAGAAAAGTCAACTCGAAACGTTAACCAAATGCCAAGAAGTCAAACCGAGGACAAATCAAGGCAATCCTACAGGAATTTAGGTCGACCGACCTACTACATGGGTCGGCCGACTAGGCCTCTGTTATGGAAAGTCCAGAAATCCCTGAAGCCCGTCAAGAGGTCGACCGACCTACTATTGAGGTCGACCGACCTCAGCGCAAACCCAGTTTTTTCCGCAAAGCCCATTCAAGTGATTAGGTCATTAGGAAACTCTTTATTTCCGCCTATATAAGCTAATCTCGTGTTTAGGGTTAATCATTCAGTTCTATTCAGTTTTATTCAGTCATATCCAGTTTTAGAATACAGTTTTAGTTTTAGTTTCACAAACACGATACTTTTCTTTAAGTTGTTCACGGTTCATCAATCTTTCCACAATAATCAATAAAGTTCGTTCTTTTCTGCCTTAATCCTTATTTCTGGTAATTCTTCTCTTAATTTCAGTTTTATTATTGTTAGTTTAGAATTATTGCATCCGGTTTAAGTTAGAATCCCAAAACCTTATTAGTTATTGCATGTTTAGATTGATATTCACCATGATTTCCATGTTTACTTCTGTTTTTATTATTGCTTCAATAGTCATGAGTAGCTAATTTCATATGTTAGGATGTAGGGAGTGAATATGCGTAGGTAGTATGAATTCTCGAATCAATATGTCGCAGGCAGGAAGTCGGCCGACCGGGGTAGCTGGTCGGTCGACTGACTCGCGTTTGAATTCTGTTTCGCTTTAATTCGTAATCTATAATGACCTACAATGAGACCAAAGGGAGACTTGTAGGATGTTAGTAATGACCTACCCAAGATTCAAAGATACGGGAAGGGCATTGGTTTACGCTTTAAGACGGCTAGGCTACTCAAGACTGAAAGGTATGTGACCTAGGATTTAGGAATCACCCTTATTGTTGACACCCAATAATTGTGAGACCTAGGAACTAATAGCATAGGCCGAAAGGAGCTGTTAGGTAGCATAGACCTAAAGGATATGTTACACCCCTTTCGCGACTGCAATACATGTTGACTTAGGATTTATACTATCATAGCTATTTATTACCCAAACATCCTAGCATCTCTTTTTTTATAGTTTATTCTCATCTTTATTTACTTGTTTTATTTTTATGTTTGTTTCTAGACTTAGTAACAATCAATCAAACCCCCACTTTAATTACCTTAAAACATTGTCATCAAACAATAAACATTCCCCACCTCTCTGTGGTTCGAACCTGACTTTCACTATCTATAGTTAAAGTTTAGGAATTATAAATTTTATCTTTGGTACCCTCAACGACGGGCATCAAATTTTGGCGCCGTTGCCGGGGAGGTGACGCCAGTGTTTATTGTTTTTTGTTTATGTTTTCCTTTTTTCTTTCGCTGTCATGACCATCGCCCCTTTCCCACAACTCGAGCATGAACCTTTGTATATCTATTGTGATAGATTAACCTCTTTCCTTTCTCAATCTGACTATCCTGTTAGTATTGGGGAGCTTTGTCGTATCATTTATGATGGAGTTACTGGTAAAACCTTGATCGAGATTGAGGGGAAGTGTGGATGGGATTTTCTTGACCTACCTTATGAGATGCAATGGGAGCTTCTTAAAAACCTAATCCGAGCCAGTGGAGATATAGAGAGGTATGAGAGCACTGATTTTAGTAACTCAGACTCTTCTGTCGAGAGTGACCATATCACTCTCATTGCTGAAGATTCACTTAATCTTGATGAGGATGAGTATGATAGGTTACTTGACCCTCTTTCCCTCCCTGTTGATAACACTGACTTGGATACAGCTGATGAGTTAGAAATTTACCCCTTGACTGACCAACCTATTTTTGTAGGCGTTAGTAATGAACATATTCCTGACATGATTGAACCTTCAGTTAATGAACCTTGTTTCGTGCAGGATTCAGTTATTGACATTTCTAATGTTTTTGATAATATTAGTGAATGTTCTGTGCAAGGATCCTTTACAAAGGATCCTTCGGATGCTTTGATGTGTTTTGAGGCATGTGTAGGTGAATCTCTTGCGCAGGAGGCTGATTTGGATGCTCCAGAAATTGCGACTCTAGTGGCAGAGTCTATAGGCGGTAGGAAGAGAGATGTTCTCGATCGAGTAGTACCACTTACTCGATCAAATGATGTAGAGAACGATATCACTCAAGTTGATCGTTTGGCTGAAGAAAAGAGCCCTAAGAAGAAGAAACCCAGGAAGGTGTCGGCCCACGACTTGGGAGTCGACAAATCCGGGAGATGGATGGCTAGAGCTGTGGATGATGACCCACCTACCTACACGGTGGAGAGAAACTCATCTACCCGAATCACCATGGCTGAAGGGGTAGCTTGTAGTCAGAGCCCTTGGTCGAAGGAACCATGCATCCTTCGCGGATGACTTCTTCTTTTTGCTCGTTTCTGTTTTCTTAAAACTATTTTTCTATTTTGTTAAGACCTTTTAGTTTGCTTGCTTTAGATTTTCGAACAATTTTGCTTTTGTTGCGTAGTTGGGACAAGTAGACTTGGTTCTGGATATTTGCGCATGTTTTTGGGCGCATGTATAATGATTTTCAGGTTTGGGGAAGGTTAGTTTGATTAATACAAGTTAATCTCGCGACGAAGAAGGCTACTGTACAGGAATCTGGGTTGACCGACCTCCACCACCAGTCGGTCGACCAGACCCCTGGATTCCAGAAGACTGGCAATTGGTCGGTCGACTAGGGAGAGGGGTCGACCGACCAGCTCTCCTGTGCAGACGTCTCAAGGAATTTCGGGAAGCGTGCAATCACAATAGGGAAGCCGTTTCCTTATTTTATCCTTTATTCTTCCGCTCCTTCGTCTATTTTCAAACCTTCAAATTCATTATTTATCACCCAAAACATGCTTAATCCCCGAAAAAGGTCTTTCCTTTGTTTGACTTTTTCAGGTACTTGAAGTGGCACTGCTGGCCACTAAAACCCCCCAGCTTACGCTTGTTTGGGTGTAACATCCCGCATTTTCGTAAATTATAGTTTAAAGGTTTTTAAGTATTTTTACGGGATAAAACAATATTTTAATATTCAATGTTAATTTACTTTAAAATAATTCATAAGATCCGTCTTAAGAACCTTAAGTCCTTAAGACGAATACAAACTTGGTAACTTAAGTTCGTATCTTAAAAACCCGTTCATTTCTACAAACCCGTTTTCCGTGAAACGGGAAAGGACTATTTAAACTCCCTTAAACCCTCTTGTTTGTCGACATCTTCAATCTCAAGAACAATATTACAGTAAATAACATTTCTCATAAACCTCCATATTTATTCATCTTCTTTTGCTTATTTCTTCATCATCCGTTCATCAAATCAAGGTATTAATAACATTTTCGGAATCCTCATCGAATTTGCAAGCCATCCGTCACTTCCGTTTTTCATTTCGTTCCACTTCAAAAATGGGCTGTTTTGGAGAAATCCGTGTATAGCCTATTTTTAATCGTTTTTCATGTTGTAGGAAGAGGCTTAGAAGATCACAAGGAGGTTAGTGGCAAGATTGAAGAAGAGATTGGAGCTTAAACGCTTAAAAGGTGACGATTACGAGTAACTCGGCCTTTTTGTTAAAATAGCAAGTTTTGTTGTGTTTTTGGTTAATGTTTCTGATTTTTGTTTAAGTTGGATGATTAATGGACTTAGTAACATGTTAGGAATAACCTTACTTGAAGATTATATGCTTACTTGATGTTTCATATGAGTATTGGCTTATTTTCAGAAATACCATGTTTGCGACGGATACATGTAATAATCGTTTGAGGATTGTTTTTGTGGTTTAGTTGCTGGTAGATAGTGTTGTTGGATGATTTAAGATAGTGGGTAAACCTTGTAAGTTGCTAGATTAGAAGTCTTGAATCGTTTTAGGACGAATTTGCAAGTTACAGGAAGAATCGTGTTCGTGCTCAGGGACTCTGAGCCGGTCGACCGACCGGCCGCCGGTCCACCGGCTGGGTGCGCCTCTCATTGTTTTTGCGAGTTGAAAATTTGGTAGGATTATGTTGCCAGCCGGTAGGCCGGCTGCCTGCCAACCGGCTGGTAGCCTCTTGAGCAATGTTCGTGTAATGCGTAAGTAATTAGGGTGGGTTCACCAGCCGGACGGCCGACTGCCTGCCAACCGGCTGGGAGCCCCTTTTGGCGTGTTTGTGCGTTAAAGGAGAAAGAAGGAATGGGTTGCCAGCCGGTAGGCCGGCTGCCTGCCGACCGGCTGGGGACCCATGTTGCCTATTTTTGTTTCGTAATTCGTTTATAACTTTTAAACGGTTGATCGGTTGTGATTGAAACTCGTTCCTTGTATCTTTGATATGTATTTGAGGTCCCCGGAGGATGGGCGACACTATATTGGGTTCGGGAATGGAGTGAGGATAGAGACCCCCCCGGTCGGGTAACCGAAAGGGAAACCGACTCTCCCTCGTCTTAGTTCCCGGGATCAATTAAGTGTTGTTTAGTACCCAATACTTGTTTGTAGCATTGGGATATGTGTATGTTAAGCTCACCTCTGGACCCTTTGCTTTTGGATGTATATTGGGATATGTGTTTATATCTGCTTGCCTTGAGATTGGTACAGTGTCAGATATGCATGATGAAGTTGATGATTACGTTGCTTGGGTTATAGTTTGTTCATCCAAGGCATTGGATGACTCTATGATCGGTTTCATAAATAGTTGGATTGAAAGACCCCCCGACTGGGCAACCAGTAGGGAAACCGGCTCTCCTTCCTAACGGTTTATGAAGTTGGTTGAGAGCTGTGCATTAGTGATTGCATGATAGTATGAGAACAGTTGATGAGATGTTTATGCTTCACATGTTTATATATGTTGGAGTATTCTGTATTGCTTTACTTGTTACGTGTCATTACAAAAGGTGGCTAGGAGAACTCTAGTCACTCCCCACTGATTGTGGCATACATGTTTTCATGTATGTAGGTACATGTAGGTTGGATCGGGGTTCACTTGAGAGCTAGCGAGTGATGATCCTTTCATCATATGACTTACACGTTTATCGATTAGCTAGACTCTTAGTTTTGATACAGTTATCTTTTGGTGCCTGTAGGGATGTTCCATCCCAGGCTGTTGTACATATTTGGTTTTCAGTACTTAGAACTGTTACTTATCTATTTCGTTTATATCAGTTTTCAATTTCCGTTTTCAGATTAATTCTTCTCGCATGTTGTTTAAGTTTAAAAAGTTTAAATTCCGCTGCATTTTTAGTACTTCGTATGTTTTAATTTTCCGCTTTCGCGAGGGGTTTTACAGTTGGTATCAGAGCATTATTGCTCCCGACGCACTCATGTGACCCCCAACCTTAACTTGACCAAATAAACAAATAATGAATGAGAGATGGGGTAGATTTAAGGACTTATATTGTAGCCTGTTTTGTGATTGCTTTTATTAGGTTCTAACGTGTTTGTTGATTGTCGTTAATTTTACTCTTATGCCTTTCAATCGACGAACCGTGGACTTATCCATTTGGCGATGGAGACCGGAGTTTCTACCGAAGATAGAAGATTCGTGATACTGTTGGAGAATGCTTTTGAACCTTGAAGATACTCCTCTTCCTTTGTGCATCACCTTCTTTGATAACCCCGAATGCACATCCTTCTTTTAAAATATTTGTCTATCTCACTTGAACAGATCTTCATATCTTTTCAGCTTAACCTTGTTACTTGCTTTCTTAAGGTGCTCTCTAGGTAATCTTCCCTTTATTTGGATTTGGAGGAACTAGTCTTAGGTTAACCGTAAGCTGTGTTATGAGAAACATTATTATTTGAGGAATAACTTAAGAGGTATCGAGAGACATGTTTTGGTGTTCTAAGGGTCTAGTTGTCTACCCAATTGGGAGAGTGAAAGTGAGTGATAGGATACTTGTTTGAAGGTTGAGTTGTATATTTAGTATTCGGTGGAACCTAACCTTGAGAACCATGCTTAGATCGTGAAAGTTTGTGGATTGTAGAGTACTGTTAAGGAGTTAGATAAGATAATTGAGGATATAGGGCGACCTAGAAGAATAGGCTTAAGATGCTAATGAAAAAGAATAGATGAGTAAAGTGAGTTAGTATCAATTGACCTAGGTGAGTGACTGAGTTGAGAAAGGTCCGTTGTTGAGGAATGCGAATCATTGGCTACAATGGTTGAATACTTGAAGAGTATTGACTTAAGCTAAGAAGAAGTGAATCACTACTTTACCCTAGGCTGCTTATCAAATCTTAACGTTTAGTTAATGAAAAACTTAAGAGAAACTTGAGGATGCACCGCCAGTTTGTGAATTAAAATAAGTAATTCATTGAGAGATGTAAGTTCGGAAAAACTTGATGGTTTAAAAATTGTTAACTTGTGGACAGTGAGGTAAGTAAAGTGGATATAGCATATAAGGGTGATGACCTAAACGTGTTATTGAATTGTCATTTGAGGGACTAGCAGAAATGAGACATCTCAAACTTTAGGGAATAGGTAGTTGTAATGATGATACCGTTTAGAGTTGAAAGATAAGAGTATATAAATCATTGGAGAGATTGTTCATGAAAACCGATAATTGAATGACTTGATTTGGAAAGTAAGGAGTGAGAGCCCTGTGAGAATAGTGAGAGACCCGCACCTTGGGAGATTTCCGTAATCGTTTCTTTCATATCACTTCTCTCCTTTCCTCTCCTTTGCTCCTCCTTATGATCATGGCTTCAATTTTATTGGAGTCCATAGCCTAAAGTTTCTTACCTTGTCATTTAGTTGTCCCTCGAGTTGTTTTCCTATGACTCTCTCGAGGTCTGTATCATGTTTGCCCCTAAAGTTCGTATCTCATCCGATCTTCTCTTCTGTGAGCCTTGTTCCCTCTCTTATAGAATGGTGGCGAGATTGGTTTGTTCTTGGAGTAGTGATGCATGCCTTGAGGAATGCTTGGTTCTGCGTTGTCAGGATTTAGTTGAGAGAGTTGGTGAGATCTATGTCGGGCAATGTTGGATAGTGTACCGTCTTGAGAGTTCCTTGTAGGATGGGTCGGTGCGTAAGTGGTATTCGTAAAGTTTGAAGTACCATTTGAGGATTTGAATAGAATGCTTAGAGTAAGGATTGATTTCGAGGAATATGCTTAAAGTACTGATGTTATCCGATAAGTGAATGAAATAAATTAATGTTGTTTGAACTTGAGGAACGAGAGTTGTTAGTAACGGTGTGAGAACGTTGGAACCTTTACAAGAACTTGTAGAATTGACTGAGTGGTTGATCTTTGGTACTTAATGGATCTTGGTACTATCTAACGAAGGATTTAAAGGAAATCTAGGATACATCATCAGTTTGAGAATGAATGAATCATTGAGAGATGTGAGTCCAGAGACGCGTTGATTTGAGTATGATTATTTGTGGACCGTGATACAAGTATAGTAGGTATATCACATGAGTTGAGTAATCTGAGAGTTTGATTGAATTGTCATTTGGGAAACTATCTGAGATGGGTTATCTAAACTTTTGAGGAATAAATCATCGAAAGGATAATGTCGCTTTAGACTTCGAGGAACTTTGAGGTCGGAATCATTTTGACGAACTAGTCATGAGGGCCAGTCATAGATGCGCTTGACTTGGAAGTTGTTACCTTAGTGAGACCTTGCCTTGGAATGTTCGTTTTATGGTAATAGATGACTTTGGAGAACTTAGGATTTCGAAGTACCCCCCATAGGATGAATTTGATGGAATTGAACTACGTAGGACTAAAGGATATATGTAATCTTGGTCATGGCATGTCCGAAGGAGAAAAGCCATAGTGTAGAAAGTTTGGTATCCTGATTTCAGAATTCGATGTTATGGTGCTAGAAATTCGGATTCAGATTTGGAAAATGCGTAAACCTTGCTTTGAGGAATGTGTTTTAGGTCTCCACCTTGAGTAAGAGATCCTTAACCCTATTAGAACAGATTTGTGGTAAACTAAGTGAGAGTTTGGGAACCTTCTGGTAGAGGAATACCTCGTTTTGTGGATAAGAGAAGGGTAAGAGGAACCGTGGGACCATTGTGAGTATCGAGGTCACTGGAAACGTCTCCTTGGGATATACTAGAAGTCGTTGTAACGATGTTTTGATTATGGATTGAGCGGTTAGTGTACCCATGCTTGGCAAAGGTTACCGTCTTCTTTAATCTTCGACTTGATTGTTCCGTTCCTTCAACCCTCCTTTTTGGTGTTCTGACCGCCGCGAGGCTTGAAACCCCTAATTCTTCGTGTTGAAAATAAGCTTTGCGACTGTTTCCGCGCTCTCAAACGTCTGTTTTGAAACTTGTTCCCCAATTGTTGACTTTAAATTCACTGTTTATGGAAAAAGCTTAATTGTTTTGAGAAATTGAAAAATTGTTTCCTCTTCCGTTGGAAGTAACTTTTCGTCATTGTTGCAATTTTATGTTCCAAAAATTTGAGAAGAGGGTTAATTTTGAAGGAAACTTGATTTTGAATAACAGAACATTTTACAATTTGGCAGACTTCAGCGTTGATTGCCACTAGAACGTGTTATCGGAGACGTCTGATAACCTGTGCTGTGCTTATCAACACCGAAGCAATCTAAATTTTGAACTGTACTTGAACAAAATTTTGGGACTTGTCTCAGATTTGGAATGTCGGACTCTTGAATACGTAACGAGAATCCCATTATCCATTGACGAAGACTTGCGCCTTTAAATCTTTTGTCACCTGAAACCTTTTTGCAAGATAAAGTTTTGGGTTATCATAACCCGCTTGATATATTTTGAACGTTAGAGTTGTTTTCGTACTTACTTCTACCTTCGAGTTTCGAGGACGAAACTTTTTGAAGATTGGGTGATTGTAACATCCCGCATTTTCGTAAATTATAGTTTAAAGGTTTTTAAGTATTTTTACGGGATAAAACAATATTTTAATATTTAATGTTAATTTACTTTAAAATAATTCATAAGATCCGTCTTAAGAACCTTAAGTCCTTAAGACGAATACAAACTTGGTAACTTAAGTTCGTATCTTAAAAACCCGTTCATTTCTACAAACCCGTTTTCCTTGAAACGGGAAAGGACTATTTAAACTCCCTTAAACCCTCTTGTTTGTCGACATCTTCAATCTCAAGAACAATATTACAGTAAATAACATTTCTCATAAACCTCCATATTTATTCATCTTCTTTTGCTTATTTCTTCATCATCCGTTCATCAAATCAAGGTAATAATAACATTTTCGGAATCCTCATCGAATTTGCAAGCCATCCGTCACTTCCGTTTTTCATTTCGTTCCACTTCAAAATTGGGCTGTTTTGGAGAAATCCGTGTATAGCCTATTTTTAATCGTTTTTCATGTTGTAGGAAGAGGCTTAGAAGATCACAAGGAGGTTAGTGGTAAGATTGAAGAAGATATTGGAGCTTCAACGCTTAAAAGGTGACGATTACGAGTAACTCGGCCTTTTTGTTAAAATAGCAAGTTTTGTTGTGTTTTTGGTTAATGTTTCTGATTTTTGTTTAAGTTGGATGATTGATGGACTTAGTAACATGTTAGGAATAACCTTACTTGAAGATTATATGCTTACTTGATGTTTCATATGAGTATTGGCTTATTTTCAGAAATACAATGTTTGCGACGGATACATGTAATAATCGTTTGAGGATTGTTTTTGTGGTTTAATTACTGGTAGATAGTGTTGTTGGATGATTTAAGATAGTGGGTAAACCTTGTAAGTTGCTAGATTAGAAGTCTTGAATCGTTTTAGGACGAATTTGCAAGTTACAGGAACAATCGTGTTCGTGCAAAGGGACTCTGAGCCGGTCGACCGACCGGCCGCCGGTCGACCGGCTGGGAGCGCCTCTCATTGTTTTTGCGAGTTGAAAATTTGGTAGGATTGTGTTGCCAGCCGGTAGGCC
This sequence comes from Silene conica, assembly GCA_029255685.2. Classification (NCBI taxonomy): domain Eukaryota; kingdom Viridiplantae; phylum Streptophyta; class Magnoliopsida; order Caryophyllales; family Caryophyllaceae; genus Silene; species Silene conica. Next base: position 55,732,629 of record CM055316.2, on the reverse strand, counting down.
GGCTGCCTGCCAACCGGCTGGTAGCCTCTTGAGCAATGTTCGTGTAATGCGTAAGTAATTAGGGTGGGTTCACCAGTCGGTCGGCCGGCTGCCTGCCAACCGGCTGGGAGCCCTTTTTGGCGTGTTTGTGTGTTAAAGGAGAAAGAAGGAATGGGTTGTCAGCCGGTAGGCCGGCTGCCTGCCGACCGGCTGGGGACCCATGTTACCTTTTTTTTTCGTAATTCGTTTATAACTTTTAAACGGTTGATCGGTTGTGATTGAAACTCGTTCCTTGTATCTTTGATATGTATTTGAGGTCCCCGGAGGATGGGCGACACTATATTGGGTTCGGGAATGGAGTGAGGATAGAGACCCCCCGGTCGGGTAACCGAAAGGGAAACCGGCTCTCCCTCGTCTTAGTTCCCGGGATCAATTAAGTGTTGTTTAGTGGTTTAAGAAGTTAGAACTATAGGTTAGTTTCTATCTTTGGATGCTAATGATTGAGTTGGATGTCGCGTGATGGGATATGTGTTAAGTTCACCTCTGGACCCATTACGTGTTTTGTATGTCGCGTGATGGGATATGTGTTAAGCTCACCTCTGGACCCATTACGTGTTTTGCTTGTGGCGTGTCAGGATATGTGTTAAGCTCACCTCTGGACCTGACACGTGATCGGTTGTCGTACATGGGATATGTGTTAAGCTCACCTCTGGACCCGTTGTGCGATAGCTGTGTATTGGGATATGTGTTAAGTTCACCTCTGGACCCAATACTTGTTTGTAGCATTGGGATATGTGTTAAGCTCACCTCTGGACCCTTTGCTTTTGGATGTATGTTGGGATATGTGTTAAGTTCACCTCTGGACCTGACATTTGTTTGTAGTGGGATATGTGTTAAGCTCACCTCTGGACCCATTACTGAATTGTGATTAGGGATATGTGTTAAGTTCACCCCTGGACCCTTTTCTTGAATTGTATGTATAGGGATATGTGTTAAGTTCACCTCTGGACCCTTTACTTGAATTTCATGTTGGGATATGTCTTAAGTTCACCTCTGGACCCGACATTGTTTGGTAGTGGGATATGTTTTAAGTTCACCTCTGGACCCATTGCTAGTGTTTATTGATGTTTATATCTGCTTGCCTTGAGATTGGTACAGTGTCAGATATGCATGATGAAGTTGATGATTATGTTGCTTGGGTTATAGTTTGTTCATCCAAGGCATTGGATGACTCTATGATCGGTTTCATAAATAATTCGATTGAAAGACCCCCCGACTGGGCAACCAGTAGGGAAACCGGCTCTCCTTCCTAACGGTTTATGAAGTTGGTTGAGAGCCGTGCATTAGTGATTGCATGATAGTATGAGAACAGTTGATGAGATGTTTATGCTTCACATGTTTATATATGTTGGAGTATTCTGTATTGCTTTACTTGTTACGTGTCGTTACAAAAGGTGGCTAGGAGAACTCTAGTCACTCCCCACTGATTGTGGCATACATGTTTTCATGTATGTAGGTACATGCAGGTTGGATCGGGGTTCACTTGAGAGCTAGCGAGTGATGATCCTTTCATCATATGACTTACACGTTTATCAATTAGCTAGACTCTTAGTTTTGATACAGTTATCTTTTGGTGCCTGTAGGGATGTTCCATCCCAGGCTGTTGTACATATTTGGTTTTCAGTACTTAGAACTGTTACTTATCTATTTCGTTTATATCAGTTTTCAATTTCCGTTTTCAGTTTAATTCTTCTCGCATGTTGTTTAAGTTTAAAAAGTTTAAATTCCGCTGCATTTTTAGTACTTCGTATGTTTTAATTTTCCGCTTTCGCGAGGGGTTTTACATTGGGGAGGTTTCTCATGCGTTTGAAAATCCAGTGAGTTCTTTCCTTTTTCCTTGGTTTTTACTTTTTGTTTTTTTTTTAAATTTTTATGAAACCTTTACTTAGGCTAATGCACAATGGGGACATTGTGCGGGTTGGTTTGGGGAATGGTTTCGTGTCACAAGCATTGTTCCATTGCATTTTGTCACACGTTTATTGCATTTCCGTATTGCATTTTTTTTCTTTATTTCTCTTGCATATACAAAAGAAAAATCCAAAAAAATTCAAAAAAATGCACGTTTATTTTAGCATATAGGTCAAGTCGGAACGAGAGTATTTCAAGGATGATCTTTGCTATCTTACATGTTTATGCCTTTACCTTGCCTTGTCAACTTGTTTTAGTATGAGAGTCTTTTGCATATCTACGAATTTTTGTCAATTTGTATATCTTGAGACTTGACTTATACCTTGGCAACCTACTATACATTCTAAGTTTTAGAGCTTATTTCCTGGTTTCATTTTCAAACCAGTTGTCTAGGATGCGAGTAGTACTCCCCTTGGAACATGTTACATCAATATGCATAAACATGAACTTGAATTACTATATACTTGTTTTACTATCTCGTTTTGTGAGTCTTGGTACGTGCATTTGGGATCCCTTTTCTCTTATTTACCCATAAGCCCTACATAGCCAAAATTGCCTTTTTATTCCCCCAAAACTACATCCCATACTTAGCCTACCCATCCAAGCTAGTGTTTGTGGTCTTTGGTTATTTTTTTAGGCATCTTGGTTTGTATGCTATCATGAGCAAAAAAGAGAAAAGAAAGAAAGAAAGAAAAGAAAAAGAACAGAGAAATTCAGAGAAAGAAAGAAAGAAAAGAAAGAAAAGAAAAACGAAAAAGAAAATCCAAGCGTACAGGAAGTCAGTCGACCGACCACCTTCATAGGTCGGCCGACCAACTGACAACATCAGAATTCAAAATTCGTTCCAAAAATCTCTTTCTTTTATATGTTATCACTCCCGTACTTCATTCAAAATATTTGGGAGTCCTTTCTTATATTTAATGTGAGAGTTGTGCTACAAAAGAGCACTTTCTTAATATCAAAAGTTGTGAAACATGTTGTTGGAAACCGGTTTTACTAGCTTGGCTACTAACCCCACAAATCCAAAAACATCTTAACCACTTTTTACCTTTTACCTCACATATCTTTCATTACCTCAATTGCATGTATCCGAGTCACTTAATGGGTTTGTTATACATTGTTGTAGAATTCTTGTTCATGTTAGATTGCAGGCATGTTTTCATGGGTCGAAGTTAGGTGAGTGTCATGACAATATACTTCTTTCTATCTTTTACATATACTCACCCTTTGCTTCATGAGTGTCTCGAGCGTAGCGCGAGAGTCCATGGTATAAAGTCTCTATAGTCTCTAATTTTGCAAAGTTTGACAACACCATAACTCGTTTGCATAATTTAAATACTATCTCATTTCGTACTTGGCATCGGTTTAGGCTTACATGTAAATTTCGCTCTGAGATTGAAATCGTTCCATTAGTTAAGATCGAGTCTGTTTCTTGCTTGAGGGCAAGCAAGGTTTGGTTTGGGGAATTTGATGCGTGTCTATTTTATGATGTTTTACATCTATTTTTACACGCATTTTATCGCTCATCTACTATGTTTTAGCTTTTATTTCCCAACAATTGTCTACTTTCGTGTTTTTATGCTCTTTTGCAGATTTATGCGGAAAAGGGAGGATTTTATACCAAATTTATGCCCTCGGGATCTTTCATAACCAAGGAACGAAGGAAAGTCAACTCGAAACGCTAACCAAATGCCAAGAAGTCAAACCGAGGACAAATCAAGGCAATCGTACAGGAATTTAGGTCGACCGACCTACTACATGGGTCGGCCGACCAGGCCTCTGTTATGGAAAGTCCAGAAATCCCTGAAGCCCGTCAAAAGGTCGACCGACCTACTATTGAGGTCGACCGACCTCAGCGCAGACCTAGTTTTTTCCGCAAAGCCCATTCAAGTGAATAGGTCATAAGGAAACTCTTTATTTCCGCCTATATAAGCTAATCTCGTGTTTAGGGTTAATCATTCAGTTCTATTCAGTTTTGTTCAGTCATATCCAGTTTTAGAATACAGTTTTAGTTTTAGTTTCACAAACACGATACTATTTTTTAAGTTGTTCATGGTTCATCAATCTTTCCACAATAATCAATAAAGTTCGTTCTTTTCTGCCTTAATCCTTATTTCCGGTAATTCTTCTCTTAATTTCAGTTTTATTATTGTTAATTTAGAATTATGGCATCCGGTTTAAGTTAGAATCCCAAAACCTTATTAGTTATTGCATGTTTAGATTGATATTCACCATGATTTTCCATGTTTACTTATGTTTTTATTATTGCTTCAATAGTCATGAGTAGCTAAATTCATATGTTAGGATGTAGGGAGTGAATATGCGTAGGTAGTATGAATTCTCGAATCAATATGTCGCAGGAAGGAGGTCGGCCGACCGGGGTAGCTGGTCGGTCGACCGACTCGCGTTTGAATTCTGTTTCGCTTTAATTCGTAATCTATAATGACCTACAATGAGACCAAAGGGAGACTTGTAGGATGTTAGTAATGACCTACCCAAGATTGAAAGATACGGGAAGGGCATTGGTTTAAGCTTTAAGACGGCTAGGCTACTCAAGACTGAAAGGTATGTGACCTAGGATTTAGGAATCACCCTTATTGTTGACACCCAATAATTGTGAGACCTAGGAACTAATAGCATAGGCCGAAAGGAGCTGTTAGGTAGCATAGACCTAAAGGATATGTTACACCCCTTTCGCGACTGCAATACATGTTGACTTAGGATTTATACTATCATAGCTATTTATTACCCAAACATCCTAGCATCTCTTTTATTATAGTTTATTCTCATCTTTATTTACTTGTTTTATTTTTATGTTTGTTTCTAGACTTAGTAACAATCAATCAAACCCCCACTTTAATTACCTTAAAACATTGACATCAAACAATAAACATTCCCCACCTCTCTGTGGTTCGACCCTGACTTTCACTATCTATAGTTAAAGTTTAGGAATTATAAATTTTATCTTTGGTACCCTCAACGACGGGCATCAGCAACAAACACGACAACAGCAACAAACACGACAGCAGCAACATCGAGACCAAACACCGACACCAACTTCGCGACACCACCGACACTGGCTTGGTCCCTCACCACCGACACCACTGGCCCTAACCTAAAGTTCGTACTACCCACTACAACTTCCACCCATAGGTCACCACCAAAGACCATCCTAACCGCCCTAAACAGGTTGTCAAAACAGCCTGCACACACACACACTCTTTTCACTTTCAGCAACTATATCCAATACCCTCTCTTCTCACACACCTCTCTCTCTCTGTAACACCCCCATTTATTTAAGAGCCTTTAGCAAGACATTCTCAATTAAATAGAACTGTTACCATCTCGGAGTGACCGAGGTAGTGAATAACAAAGAAATAAACCATAATACTTTATATAAAACTGATTAAATTTAAACTTTTAATGTTACAATTACTACGCAGCGGAAAACAAAATACAACTGATAACTTCTAAGTATGTGGTCTAATTCTAAGTCGGTCCATCCAATTGCTCACGCCATCCCATGCTCCCATAGAATCATGTTACCTGCCAAGTCTGCTCCCCATTACGGATCATCACAGGTGTTAAACGAATACACGGTCAACCTCGTGGTTGAGTAGGATAATAATCACAATAATGGATATGCAATGAATGAGTATGCAAATGAGAATGCAATTGCCATGGCCTTTCTACCGAGCCCATCCCCAAACTTCCACCCGCCTCCTCCTGGCCGGGTCTGCCTCGATCGTCATCGAGAAACCAGCTTAACAGCTGAACTACACCACGAAGGTATAAAACGGTGTCTGCCGGTAAGTTATTTATACATCACCCGAAGGCTCTTACCATGATGTCTGCCCAGGTTAAACCTGTATACCAATGCATGTGCCATGCCAATGAATGCAACCGTGCATGTTATTTCGTAACTCAATTCTTATCCAACCGATAACAATCAATGAACGCCACCATGCTATTTCGTAAGCCAATTCATATCCAACTGATAATAATGCATATGCTAGACTAATGAATATAATATCACAACATAACAAACTCACATTATAAATATCATCCAATAGCACCCAAACGGAATAAGCAAACAAGATGACAGACAAGATTATCCTACCTGGATAGCAATATAATCCAATAGAAAGCCAGTAAACAGAATCATGCCACTTCAAAACCATCACCTAGCAAATAGTAAATTATCTGATTACTAACTATCATACCATCGGTTTCTTATAATTATTATTCACAATACTCATGCACTACTTATCATTATTATTAACTAAGAGTACTCGCATGCAATTTCGTAAACTAATATCTAAACCCGACTCCAACAATATAAAATTACATGTTAAATAATTATGAAAAATCTATATTAAAACCGGTCCCAATACTAATTATTGTACTCATCAAATACAACAAACTAACAATTATAATTACGTAACGGGGTATAATATATATTAATTAATTAATTTAATTAACCAATTATTATAGTACGCATAACGGGAATATATTAATCGTAACATATTTAAATAATTTCATTAGTCGAATGATAAAATACCGTCATGAATTAAATTAAACAACTCAGCTAATTAATTATTAAATATTAAACAACAATTAATGATAAATTCACTAAACTGCTAACTTACCACTACTACTAAGACCCATGTGGAAAAACAACAAATAAACTAAATAACAACAGAAGAAACACGTTGCAAATGACAACCCAACGCCATACACTTCTACCGCATACCCTACTTCACGGCCTCTCTACCATCATCCTAGCCACCCACGGCCACCACCGAATGTAGCATTCTCTCACGTACACTACCACCCACAACACGCACCTCCTTGACACTACCTGCAACCCTCACAACCACCAGAAAACGCAGCCCTAAACGCCTGCCCACAACACGCTCAAACAGAGTGTGTTTTGCTTCCTTGTCGACTACCACTAGCCTAACCACCATGACCACCGGTGAAATCACTTGCCCAGGACCTCCCCCCCACCGACAACATATCCCCAACGCCCTTCACCCTCTCGTGCCCCCCGCCACGAGAACACACATCTCAAACCACACGGCCAACTCACCATGTTGCCCCCTGTTTTCGCGTTAACTCTACCACCGCCACCCTGATGCTCCTATTGACGCCACCGACCATCACCTACCACCAGGGTGGTCATATTTATTCCCATAAACTACCTCCCACCAACCCAAGTGACTCTTACGCACTCACGGCCAGGTTCAATCTAAAAACTACACCTCTTCAACCCGTAAAAACTCATATCTAAACTCAGGCCACCGCCACCGCGGTGGTCGTCCGTTGTCAGGGTGGTCGAGCTTGAGACTAGGGTCTGGGTCAATTCGTTCTTGACGCTCTTAGGGTCGAGTTTGGTCACGTCTATCTATCCAACAAAGAACGATAAAGAACGAAACGATAAAACGATAAAATGACGTACCTTGTTACAATTCCGACTCAAGATCCTACTCTTTACTCTCCCTCTAGTAACCCTCATCATTTTTTTTTCTTTTCTAGAAATAAAACGTGAGCTGTGATAAGAAGAATGAAAGTCGTTCGTTTGAAAACAATGGAGAATGAAAAACAAGCGGTTTCATGCGTTTTGTTAAAGGAAACGCATAAGACGTGCGTGTTTATGTTTTGCTGGGAATGAATAAATTGAATGAGGTTGGTGGATATATGATGATCCAATAAATCATTAACTCTTATACATCGTGATCAATATATTCAAACCTCGTAGTTACTTGTCTAACATAATTACAGGCTCCATACTACTATTTCCAACACCGTCACTTTGTTGTATTAAATATGGTAATTAAACACGTTATAAATATATAATATTATTTCACGATGAATATACTAGCGTAACATTTATTTTCATAAACAAGCTTTTAATATAATAATAAAATTATCAATAGTAAGAGTAATAGCGATAACAAATAATAATACTTTTAACAAAGGCAACAATAACGATTAAAACGATAATAATGATATTAATCATAAGAATGACAATAATAATGATATGAAGAATAATAATTATAATATAATAATACGTAATATAAAATATCCACATATATAAAATATCGCACATATTAAATTTCAAAGTATCTCTAGTCAAAATAATTATATTAGTATTCTATTATTAACGTGTTAAAAATTTGGGTTATTACACTCTCTCTCCACCACGCCCCTCACCGCCTCCGGCCACCACCGTTGTCACCACTGACCTACGGTGGTTCTGGAGTGGGTAACCCTCCGCTCTAGCATCCCTCCTACCGCCACAAAACTACCACCAAAACCCCCTGACCATCTCGTTTTCCTGCAACTGTAATACTCCATCTCGGTTTCCTTCCCTGCAAACGCCTCTCCAGCCACTAATACTACCACCCTAACCACCACCTAGCACCACTCACGACTTCTCTCACCTCCCACGACTCCCTTGGTGGTAACCACCAGTCCCCGACACCACTCTAACCCTCTGCAAAACTCCTCAAACACACGCATCTCATGACTTTCTGTTTTCCTTTCCCCTGTTTCTGTTCCCATTCGTGACTCTTCCCGGTGGTGCTCCGGCCACCTCGCACCACCCCACACCCACCAACATACCCTAAAAACATGCTACAACCATTACCCATAACTCGTACCAGATTATTTAATCAAATAACAATCGAATGCAATATGAACCTGGGGTGTATTGTGACTGGGTCCCAGCACTTGAGTGGCGACGACGCTCGTAAAGGACTGGGGCTGCATTTCCCATACCGAGTATCAACCCTTTCTTGTTGAAACCGCCGTGTTCTTCGAAGTAGATCTCGTTGTCGTCGATATCTTGCTCCGGGATCCCTTCACTTATCATTTTGTTCTTTCTTGAAAAAACTTTTTCCTACAAAACAAAAATAAAATGTTATTAGTATACGTTAATTAATTAGTAAACCAAACTACTAAAATATAAAGAAAAGTTTCTGTTAACTTACAAATAGTGCTTTGGGTTTCGTTGATAGCCAACCCTTCTTGGGATGTTTTTTTGTCTTCTCAAGCAACTTCAAGGCCGATGGTACATCACTCCCATCTTCTCCAGCCTGCAATTTAAATCCAACGACACTTGTTGAAAAAAACATTCAAGATTATCAAAGGGTGAAAATTATTGAAGACAAGAAAAATGAAGTAAAAACTAAACAATTACCATTTCATCCATCATCTGTAGGGTGTTTTTACGACCCATTATGTGAGTACCTAAGGCCTTCCCCTTTTCGGTACTTCCCGACATCCGGTTGGTCTTGTTTTTGTCGGATTTCTCTTGGAATTTTGGATTGTCCTTTCTAGCCTTCAGTTGTTCAAAAATATCCAAGGGTATCCAGTGCGGCCTTTTCTCCGTTGGTTTCTGCATAGCGTAGTGAATTCTTTTGCGAAGACGGTCTTTCATCATCTCTTCCCACGCCGACCTAACCGCTGCTCTATCACGAGGGTGAAAGGTAACTTTTTTCTGTTTCAAGAAAAAAAATAGTTAAATAAGTATGAAACAATAAATAGGTAATAAATAATAAAACGGAAATAGGTAGTAAACAGTTAATAAATACCTCAAACCAATTCCACCACTCTTCCTTAATGTAATCCGACGCTTCTGACCAGTTGGGCGCATACTCCTTGTAGTTGCAAATAATGGTCTGTGTTATAAGAGTAGAAACGTCTTTGTCACTGAACCTGAAAAAGAGTTAAATGTGAAAATAAAATAGTCAACAAGTAATCATATTATAATCAATATATACGTATATATAATCAATTATCCGTAAACAAATAAGATACTTACCACTTGGCGCCTTCGTAATCAGTCGGATCGAGGTGTATTCGATGTGTAGGCGGCTGAGTCTCAGGTACAATCTCGTCCTCATCATGATTAGCTCCCGATCGTCCTCCCTCAGGCTGACGACTACCACCACCTCGTCGTCTTCCGCCCGGCATATTATTATCAAACTAATATAGCAACAATTAGAAAGAAATGCTTTACGTAATTAAAAACTTGAATAATAAGATTAATAAGATAATTTCATTGACATTAAGCCATACGGCATCTACAATAATTTCAACAAATACAAGATTATCGAATCTAATAGATAGTAGTCCTAATCATCATCATCATCACCACTTGAACAATTTATTCCTACATCCTTACAAAGAGAATCTATAATATCTTCATCTTCATCCTCATTCTCATCCTCATACTCATCCTCATACTCATCCTCATACTCAACCTCGTCCTCGTCCTCATCCTCATGTTGCCTCACTGTCACAATTTGAATGTATTCTGGTTCCTCCACAATTTCATCTTCATATTGGTCTGGGGTCCTTATCTCTCCAGCCTAAACCCATCTTTGAATCTTTCATACCATTAGTAAACACTCTTATATTTTCTTAATTGTAATGAGACAAAAATTGGGCAGCACTTCCCTATTGTTCTCCAAATACATTATATAGAATGTATTTGGAGAACAATAAGGAAGTGTTGCCCAATTTTTGTTTCATTACAATCAAGAAAATATAAGAATGTTTACTACCTAAATGGCATGAAAGATTCAAAGACAGTCCCAAAACGGGGACTATTCAACAATTACACCTAATGTGTAATTATTGAACGGGTACTATTCAAGAATATTCTAAACAAATCAACAACACTAACAATCAACAACAATGCAAATTTTATATCAAAAAACAAACCTCCTAAACATCTTAACAACAATATGCGACGGATTTGGGACGAAATTAGCTACTAACCTAATATTACTAACCACCTAACAATACTAACTAAACTAATCAAATAACAATTAAACTAAACTAACTATTCCTAATAACAATAAAAAAACAATAGTACGGAATTTGCGACGGAATTTTGCGACGGATTAAACAAAAAAAATTAAGACGGTATATTAATAAAATTAGTATACATACATAAGAAAGAAAGAAGTGGCGGTGAGGTGGCAGGTGGAGGAGGAAGGAGGGGCGGCTGGCCGGAGGAAGGAGGGGCGGCTGGCCGGAGGAAGGAGGGGCGGCGAGGAGGAAGGAGGGGCGGAGGAGGAAGGAAAAGGAAGGAAGGAGAAGGAGAAGGAGAGGAAGAAGGAGGGGCGGTTGGGAGGCTCCGGCGACGGCGGCTCCGGCGGCTCCGGCGGGGGAGGTAGGGTAGGGTGGTTGGGTGGGTGGTGTGGTGACGAATCGCCGATAAATCGCCTTAGGGTTTTTTTTTTTTAATTGTGAAATCGATTTGGGGGAAAAATGAGATCCGCGGGTCTGTATTAAAAAACTTTGCGACGGACTTTTGCGACGGAATTTCCGTCGCAAATCTGGTCAAGGTCAAATCTTGACCGGATTTATTGCGACGGAATTTCCGTCGCAAATATTGACTCCTGCGACGGAAATTCCGTCGCAAATCTGGTCAACATTTGACCTTGACCAACTTTTGGGTAAGTCTGGTCAATATGTTTGCGACGGAATTTCCGTCGCAAAAGTCAATATTTGCGACGGACTTTCCGTCGCAAACCTTCCCGCCATTTGACTTTCATTTCGCGGGTCTGGGAAATTCAGGTCCGTCGCAAATTCCGTCGCAAACAAAAAATCCGTCGCGAAATCCGTCGCAAAACTAATTTTGCGACGGATTTCCTGTCCGTCGCAAAAAATCCGTCGCAATGGCAGTATTTTTTTGTAGTGACGACGCAACATTGATACTACGTACTATTCTACAACAAATGCGACGATGATGATAATACGTATTACAAGCGAATGAAAGTATAAACTTACTACGATGTGGATGATGATGTCTCGTCCCTTCTCAACCTCACACCTCTCTAAAGCGGAAATAGGGTTTTGGTGATAGACGATGGAGGCAGACTAAGGTGTCGATGGAGGCATGAATGATATGAGGTGATTAGGGTTTGTTTATCATGTAGGGTGCTAAGGTATCGATTTTTGTTTATTGTTTCTCACTACCCAAATCGAGTATATCTCATACGAGCCCATCTCTATTGGTCCATCACGCATTCCAAGAATTATTTACTTAAATTTTGTAATTAGTATTAGTAAAAATATATATTAAATTAATTATACGAATATAAATTATTAGCACTTATATAAGAATATAACAAAATTTAAGATTTAAGAATTTAATATATAATTACGACTTAAATAATAAAACGAGGATAATCGAGAAATAAATATAAAATAGGAAATATATTTAATTATAAATATATTATCAGAATTAAGGAAATACGAATGAAATGCCATTTCATGAAATAATCGTCAAATATAAACTGATTATGAAATACGAAATAATCGTAGAAATACGATTTATAAAATAATAACAGTTTAAGTAAAATACTTTATAAACATTTCCATTTGAAATACTTGTATAGAACACGGTTTGACTGTCGTTGACCGAGGCTACTATACGGGGTATTACAACTCTGGCGGTAGAGTGACAATCACCTAGCAATTTTTGGTAGTACTTTAGGAAAGCATCCTGAACCCCCTTTGTGTTTTCTTTCACAATTCCATGCATATCCATGATCTTACTAACCTGATTCTGGGCTTTAACACTTTTTAAAGTGCCATGGAAGAAAGCAGAGTTACAATCACCCTGTTGAATCCATGTCGTCTTTGCTCTTTGTCGTAGGAAGCTAATTCGAGCTTTATCCAGAGTCATGTACTCCTCCTGCACTTGTATTTCTTCCTGAATCAAATGACTATCAGTAGGAGACTGACTGATCTTCTTCTGTATCTCAAATAGTCTAATGTAGGCAATGTCTGCTTGTTTCTCTATGTCAGCAAATTTCTCATTATTAAGTTGTTTAAGCGGATACTTCAGACGGGTCAGTTTGGTAACCAGCTTGTACATGGGTGTGCCCTGCACATCCCCACACCAAGACTCCTGGACAATGTTTGGGAAGGCAGCTGCTTGACTCCACATATCGTAGTATCTAAAACTTTTGTTCCTTCTTTGTTGCTTCTGTCTTGTAGAGACAATGCATGGAGAGTGGTCAAAATCCCCTTCAGGTAAGAATGTAGCCTTATGGTCTCAGCTAATATTATTTAATCAGTATTAAATAATTGTATCATCATTACATTGACTAACCGTTTAGTCGTATAAGGTATCAATATGATTAAGTTTTCATCTAATTATATCTCTTAGATTAAATCCTTTATGTGTGACTCTTAGTAGGGATGGCAATGGATTTGGTTGGATCGGGTTTTGCGACATCCAAATCCGATCCACTTATTTAGTGGATCACCGATTCATATCCAAACCCGATCCATATCCAAAAGTCAATGATCCATATCCAATCCACCATTTTTTTGTATCATCCATATCTAAGGATGTCAATGGGGCGGGTCTTGGCGGGTCTCGCCCCGCACCCGCCCCACGTGGGGCGGGTGTGGGTAATGATTTGGTGGGTCGTGGGGCGGGGATGGGTTTCAAATGCATCATTCGTCGCGGGTCGCGGGGCGGGTGCGGGTATCACATGAGACCCGCCCCATACCCACCCGCCCCACACCCACCTCGCTTGCCCTTCCCCACATGTCCCCGCCCCGCTTATACACACCTAATAAATAATAATATCTAACAGTAATATATATAGATAAAAAAAATATAACTTAAAAGATTAAAAAAACTTTTAATAAATAAGTAACCCCTACCCAGTAGTTCAATAAGGTCCAAACAAGTAAGCAACCCCTATCCAATACTCCAATAAGGCAATAATCACTAGTTCACTACTCAGTATTCCGTACTTGGGCTGCTGTTTGTGCATGTGTTTCGTGGTATATTTGAATGTAAAACCGTTCCATGGCTCAACGGACTCTAATTAATTGAATGTTAAGGCATTTTGCGAAAACTTATTTGTATAAGTAGTACGATTAGTATATTTTAGAATCACGATTTACATTTCTTGAGGAGTTAGGCGTGTGACACCCCGCGATATTACATAAAAATAAACAAGCAACTTGCAGCGGAAAATACGGTATTTTAAAAACTTTCGACATATATAAATAAACTTAATCGCGGAATATCAAAAACATGCGGAAGATTTAAAACTAAAGAAAAAGTATAACTTATACAAGATAAATGAAAGTTTACAAGGGATAAGGTATCCCTCGATAGCAACAGAATTAAATCTAAGCTAAACGTAAATAGGTAATTTGTCGACTAATCAACAATGCTCGCTAGCCACACGTCTTCCCCAATCAGCACCAACCTACATACATGAAACATGTACGCCACAGTCAGTGGGGAGTAACTCGAGGTTCTCCCAGCCACTTTTTGTCAGAAAACACGTAAACGGTAATACAACACAACGTATACATATGAACATGCATATACCAAGATAAATACTCAAATATGACAAGCATGATCAAGCATGAACCAACATGTGAACTACAAACACGGTCATCATGTGAACTATATCAAACGGATAATTAACTCAAGTGAATGACTCAGCGGCCAACACTTGATGGCATGTTCATTCACACAAACAACAAGCAAGTAATTGACTCAGAGGCCAACACTAGATGGCATGGCCAATCACAGAACATACAAGAATAGAATGAACGCCGTCAGGGAACATAACCGTTACCACTGACCGCTAGATCGCATAACCACGACACTAGCTATCGGGACGCATAACCACGACACCGAATCTATGTATAGCGTAACCGCTGACTATATGCCTAAGACCTGGCCAGACCTCTCGATGTAATAACCTACACCGAACGACACACGGGGACCGGAGCGCATTAGCACGACCTCCAACTACGGGAGCGCATTAGCACGACCTCCGACCAATCCCGAACATAGACAAAACCCATAACCGGGTGGCATTAGTTCATTACAATGATACACAAATCGTACCACCGCTATCTATTCACAAACAAGGTGACATAACCGTCACCAACACAACTTGGAATGACATAACCGTCATCCAAACACAAGCAAGGTAACATAACCGTTACCCGACTCAACTTGAGATAACATAACCGTTATCAAAATATAAGTAAGACAACATAACCGTTGACATTACTACTCCAGCTAACATAACCGTTAACTAACCCATTTAGAACATGTGAGCTTCAAATCAATTAAGACAACACTTAAGCTAGTTTTGAGAAGCTAACTTGAAGCGGGAGCCGGTTTCCCTTCCGGTTGCCCGGCCGGGGGGTCTTCCTCCTCAGTTTAGCTACTAAAACGGCTTAAGCATTCAACCATGCAACAACAACGGAAGTATCCAAACATTTTACCCACATGAGTAATACAATAAAGAGAATTCATGTGACGAGTCTCATGCACAAGTTTACATTTCATTCGGGAAATAAAATAACTAGCATTTGATGACAAGTTCATGTCGTAAGTATGTGAATTAACATGAAAAATATACGTAATTCGAGTCATGAATCATAAATGATAATTGTATACACTTTAATAGAAGTTTTATAATGATTTAACATACTCAACAAATGTCCGAACGAGCAACAACACGATGAGTAGCTTTTTATTACTAAGCGTATGGTCGATTAACATGAGGCTAACGGAAGTATAATTTACGAAACTCATATAATATATTCATATATCAAGGAGGAGAAGGAGAGGCAAAGCTTAACAAAGGTAATAAGTGCAAAGTAAAGAGAAGCAAGCAAAAAGGAAGAATTGAAGCCTTGGCATACACAAACAAGAGCCAAAATGAAGAATTGGAAACTCGGTTTCACAAGGGTCAACTTCAAACGACTATATCTCGAGTTCTAGAGCTCTTAGTGATGCAAGGCCAAGTGGAGGTGAAAGCTTGTGATCTTAGCTTTCCAACAGTAGGTCACACGCCTCATTTGGATAAGAAACGAGAGAGATATGACCTTTCGAAGATGTTGCTGTCAAACTAAACCGCAGCCTGCGCATGGCCAGGCCGCAGGCCTGCGTGTGTGGCCGCAGCCTGCGGTTCCCACGGGCTGCTGCCCAGCCGTGCTCAGTCCGTGAGTTCGCTCCTTGGTTCCTTATTCGACAATGCAAGATAGTTACTACGCAATATACCCAACACGTAACGCTATTCATTCTCGTATATATGACAACATGTACTCGTAACTAAACGATAACAAGCAACATTTATCAACCCAAACACGGATTAAATCAATTGGAAATCATTATATTGATGAGACGAACTAAGCATGTGACGGATACTAACTTACCCATTAACTACAAGCGGCATTTATCATTCAATACCACCAAATCAACCATGAATCTCATTTCAATCGATTAGAAGATAACTAAACAACTCAATACTTCACAATTTCAGAAATCAATCAACACAATGCTCATAATTTCAGAAATTAAACAACTACAACCATACACAATCCATTTTTGACTTAAAGTCGAGTAACCTCTCAAAGTTACCTTTAAAGCTCTTCAAATCTTCAAAGAATCTTTCATTGAAGTCCAATCATCCATTCTCGCTCAAGAACAAAAGGAAAAACGGATCATACACAAACCCTAGAAAAAGGGGTTTTTCCAAAAGCACAACAATACTAACTTTTAAAGACATGAAAAGAAGGAGAAAAAGAAGAGGAGAACATACCTACCAAGAACTCGGAATTTGAGCAAGGAACGAAAGCGGTAGAGGCGGATTTGTGTTCTTGAGGAACACCAACAATGGTGAAGGGTTTTGGTGTTTATTGAAGAGGATGAAGGGAGTGAATGAGTTGTGAGGAAAGGAACATAACACTAGGAGTATATGGGAGTTTTGAGTCGGGAGAGACTCGAGATTCATTTAATGAGTCGGGATGGACTCGGATTGGCTAACTAAGGCGGAAATAACATCTCAAGTCTATTATCACTCGAGACGAAACCAAATATACAAATAACTCATAACTCATGAAATTATCCTACATACTTGACATTTTCGAAAATTAAAACCGAAACTTAAATTTATAAAACTCGAAATATCATTTAAAACTAAAATGCTTTAAAATGAAATCTTCATATTACAAAAATATATTTACGAAATTTAATAAAATATAAATTATTCTCTAAATTAAGTTAAATCTTTAAATTTATAAAACAGAAAACATCGGGGTGTTACAAGGCGGGTCAACGGATATCCGCGGGGCGGGGACGGTTTTGAAAGGTTCAACCCGCCGCGGGTCGCGGGGCGAGTGCGGGTGCGCATTTATAGTTCGCAGGATGGGCGCGGGTTGACCCCCCTCCGCACCCGCCCCGCCCCATTGACATCCCTATCCATATCCATACCCGATCCATGATCCAATCCATAACCCGATCCATATCCATTTCAAACCCGATTCATCCCCATTTCAAAATCCAATTCATACCCATTTCAAAACGCACACATTATAATTGTAATTCCGTTATCTATAACCCGATCCATAACAGTTCAGTTGCCTTTTGTAAAACCCCTCGCGGCAGCGGAAAATAAAACATATAAAAGCATGCAATTTTGCGCGGAAATAAAACTTTTGAATAATGTAAACTAACATGCGAGGTGTCCTACTACAAAACTGAAATGCGGAAGAAATGAAACTTAGATAAGTAATAAGCACTCCCTCCTATTCTCTATTTTCTTCCATATTTCCTTAAACGGATTATTCAGGTTTTCTTCCCCTTTCCTATTTTGGTAACTTTTAATTATATTTTATTCATTCATCTCTTCTATCACCCAACCCCACCTAACATTTTTACCCATATTTTATTCATTTCATCAATGTTTGGGGCCCACAATTCATTATTTAGCTCTTAATTATTCATTCCTCTCTCATATTCCAAACCCCACAACAACCTTTCTTCATTAAAATACAATATTCCTTGAGTATCGTGCACCCTCCAAATGGGAAGAAAACCGAGAATAGGAGGGAGTATTAGATATAAAACCAAGCCCGGAATAGGATACCCCTACAGGCACAAAACGAAAATGTCAAAAGAAGGTCTAGCTACACGATAAAGGTAAAGTCATTCGATGAAGGATCATCGTTCGCTAGCCTCAACGTAACCCTCCTGCAAACAGCAAACACCAACCTACATACATGAAACATGTACGCTACAGTCAGTGGGGAGTGACTAGAGATTCTCCTAGCCACATATTGTCATTGACACATAACATATAAAACATATACACATGCTCCGACATAAACAATAATTATGAGAAACATTAAACAGTTCACCATACATTTACAATCATTAAATCTAACTTGTTCAACAACAATTTTATCGACAGGAGATAGGTCAACCAAGTGACTCAACTCCAACTAAATAGGTCGACAATCGACTCTGCAACAAACGAGTTAGGTCAACCAAGTGACTCTACTCCAACTAGATAGGTCGACAATCGACTCGACTAGACCACCATGAGAAGGCCGACAATCGGCTCGTCTATACAACTAAAGAAGTCCACAATCTCAGACTATACAACCCCCTGGTAGGACGACGACAATCGACTGTCCTAGTCTAAAGCTGGCCAGACTCTCAGGGCGTAGACAAT
Organism: Silene conica; assembly: GCA_029255685.2. Taxonomy (NCBI): domain Eukaryota; kingdom Viridiplantae; phylum Streptophyta; class Magnoliopsida; order Caryophyllales; family Caryophyllaceae; genus Silene; species Silene conica. The sequence goes on along the minus strand of CM055316.2, from coordinate 55,714,150 downwards.
CCACGTCCCCGATTCGACAAGTGCCCAAGACACTCCCAAGACCCGAACCACAATGGAACGAGGTATGCCCTAAGGCGGACAGACAATCTAAGACCTGACCATGAGGACCAAGCCACTACGGCCAACCAACTACACAATGCAGTCAGGTGAGAACTCGAGTAATATAGCAGCGCACAGTAGGTTCACACACATCACACAATGTCATCTCAAAGATGTACAATAACTCAAACTCGATTGGCAAACATTACCTATATATTTTATTACTAATCATTCATTCGACACTTAGCCGACTTCGGAAACTAATTTGAAGCGAGAGCCGGTTTCCCTTCCGGTTGCCCGGCCGGGGGGTCTTTCTCCTCAAATCCATTTCCGAACCCAACATAAGCGCCGCCCAATTTCTGGGACTTCAAACAAACATACAATTCATATTATATAACGTATATTCTTTACGGAATTTATTACGTATATAAAATAACAAAAGAATCGTAAATTAAATATATAGTTCATTCGGAAAAGAGAAACAAGAACTAATTTAACATTTCATTTGGTATCCTCATATTTTTCTATATAAAATTAACATCTGAGAAATTTATATAACAAGTCGTATTTTAATTATACGAGAAACCGATTAACTAATTAATCATTTAGACATGCTAACTTTGGACATGTGATTTCATGTTGTTTATGTCTAACTCTTCGACAATCATCAAGTCTTCTTTCGGGTTGACACAAGCACTGCCTAAAACAACAAAAACACCGTAAGGGGCACGGAATTCGAGCTAGGGCAGAACAACCTTGAAATCGGTCGAGCCCAAATACGAAAATGATTACCTTAAAAGGACGGGGACGATCTCACGAATCTATAGGCGCAAGGCTCGCTAAATTCCGATAGGAGATGAAGATTTTATGAAGAGATTTGTGAAATGGGGATTTTATTTGAGATGAGAAATGAGTTTACTGTTTCTTATTTTCTCACTTGGAGAACAAGAAATAAGATGATGAAGGAAAGGACTCGGAAACTTCCTTTCTCTATTTTCTTTTAAATACAAATGAAATGAGACGGGTTTTAAATAAAAATGTTCGGGAAAGCTTGCTACGGAAATGCCAAAGGAATTATGTAACATCTCAAGACTAAATAAATCTCGAGACTAACATTTACACGATATTTCTAAAATATCCGTTTACGAATTTAAATAAAATATTATTAAATTCCGAAAAATATTTTAATTAATTTAAAATAAGGTTTACGAAAATAAGGGATGTTACACCTTTACTTTGTTAGTCGTTACACCTTATTATTTTATTCTTGAAATCTTACTCTTTAGGTTCAGTTCAACTCGATAGGTTAAAGTTATTATTAACTCTGTTAAGTTTAGTTCAGTTCAGCTCAATTGAGCTTATATATGTAAAGTTCAACTTCTATAAGTTCGATTCAGAAAACTTTAGTTCAATTCATATTTATTTTCCTACAACTTTAGCTTCAAGAAATCCAGTTCAACTCCAATAAGCTTAGCTAAGTTCTTACGAGTTTAATTTAACTCAGCTCCTCTAAGTTCATTTCAGCAGATATAAGTTTAATTCAACAAATTTAAATTCAAAAGAACAAGGTCTTTCCTAATTAGTATTTAGTTCGTCTTAGAAGATAATTTGAGCATTTAGTACTGGTAGTATCGTTAGTGTTATGAATAGTTTATGAACTTTATTATTGTAAAATTTATGAGCTTTAAATGTAAATTTATGAGGTTCTTCACATTAATCTATCATGTTAGAGATCTTTAATTCATTATGCTGTTGTGAGATTATCGAACTGGAGAATTTGTATTCTTTTTAATGATCTAGTTAAATTATTAATAAAGTGACATATTTCACCTAACAAATATTTGTATAATTGATGAAATACAAAATTTTCTCTAATAGTTAAAATGACATAGGGTTCACCTAACAAGTATTGGTATAATAGAACAACTCGAAAATCTAATAGTTAAAATGCAGATATGTAGTATAGACCTCCTTAGGGAGTTGGACGAAATCAATTTCTAGTTAATTTAACTAATAATAATGATAAATATAAATTTTAGAAAAAGAATGAGATTAATTAAAATTGTTTTTTTGCTTTTGAAAAGAATTCAGGTCGATTTCGCATTTTTAATGGGTTTAAATCTGGGAAAAAATAGATATGGATCGAATTTGGATCGGGTTAAAGGTGGATATGAATCGGTTTCGGGTCGGTGATGGATATTAAGTGGATCAGATGGATCTGGTCGGTTATGGTTATGAAATGGATCGGCGTGGAATTGGTTCGAGTATTTTTTGGGTGGATTTGGATTCGGGTTCTAACTAATGGATATGGATATGGATTTTCAAACCATGGATTTGGATCGGTAAGTTTCCCTCGGATCGGTCGGTTTTGGTTCGGTACTGAACAAATTGTCATCCCTAACTCTTAGGGACCAGTTGATTACCGTCATCTGTATGACAATAACATCAAACTTCTAGCAAGCCAATCATTATTGATAAACGTGAATCAACTGATTAAAATACGAAGCATACCCTGTGATCCTTTAAGAAATTTATTCGTTTTGTCGCACTAACTGTGGAGGACACTAGCTCCAACAAAACGAGACTCCAAGATTCGACTCGCAAGAAGTAGTCTTGGAGTACTAAATGACACAAAAAACTAGAAATAAAAATACAAAGGCGAAATACAAAATCTACGGGCTCGAAGTAAACGTACCGCGCGCGCAATTTCTTGGCTATGAGGCTAGAATTGCGGCTAAATATGCGGGTCCTTACACTCTACCCCACCTAATCTATTGTCGTCCTCGACAACGCTGCAATTTTCAAGGCCGGCTCAGTCGGCTGATGTCGCTGGGAGTTGGTTGGAACGGATGTTGGCGCACTTGCTCTTGTTGCGGGAGGGGTCTTCAGGATCTGGATGGTAGGGTTTCAAGCAGCTCACATGAAACATGGGGTGACACTTCATCCAGGCAGGGCGGTCGAGCTTGTATGTTACTTCTCCAATCCGCTTGATCACTTGGATTTGGCCTTCATACTTTCTCATTCAGGCAGGGCGGTCGAGCTTGTATGCCACTATACGACTTAAATAAAAAACCTATCTGATGCATATTAAAAACGTATCGGATATGTATTAGTGAAATTTAAAACCACACACGATTTCCGACACAAATATTAAAAAAACATAGAATAGGCTAATTACTAAGATTTATTATACGGTTTTGTTCAACCATACGCCTATATATAAACCCTTTAATTTTATAAAAACTTATTAGTGGTCTTGGACATATACATCGTTGCTAAAATAAACTAAAAAGATTTATTCGAAATAAGGAAAAAAAGTAAAGATGAATCAAACTTTATACACACAATAAAATTTATTAGAAAAAAAACTACATTGAAACTAATTAATGTGCTATAATAAAATTTCTGGAAAGAAAATTGCATTAAAAATTATAATGCAAAAAAATGTTATTAACTTACCTTGTGTTTTAGATTATATTTTTTTTATATTTTTTTTTTCTAAGAAAAGGGTAAAGTATGAAAAAATTATAAATAAAAGTCTATAATTGAGTAAAGTTTGTACACGAAAGAGCAATGACGAAAATGTAATAGGGAATGCCAAAATGGCAATAAATGGTTTTGACTAGTTGTCCTTTATAAGATGCACATTTCCACGCTCTAGTGCTCCAGCCTCCACTCTATTATCTCCTCCCAATAACTTGTCTAACTGCAATAGAGAATGGATACTGAAACAAGAGGCAAAGAGGTAAAGGTCGAGTTCTCGGGTCTGATCCGAGTTTATAAAGACAACTCGGTGGAAAGATTGTATCACAGCCCTACTATTCCCCCTTCCCTGGAAGACCCTCAAAACAACGTGGCATCAAAAGATGTCACCATTTTTACATCAACGGGGCTGTCAGCTAGACTTTACCTTCCGAGACCCAGTGGAAGACCTAAGAAAATCCCCATATTAGTGTATTGCCATGGTGGGGGATTTTGCGTTGAATCCGCTTTCTCAACTCTTACTAGTAGTTACATGAGCATCTTAACGTTCCACGCTCAAGTGATGGTGGTTTCAGTTGAGTACAGGCTTGTTCCTGAACACCCACTTCCTACGGCTTACGAAGATTGTTGGACCGCGCTTAATTGGGTTGCGTCGGTATCGGATCCATGGTTAAGTGACCACGCTGATGTAACTGCGTTGTTCATTGGTGGTGATAGTTCTGGGGCCAATATAGCCCATAACATTACAATGAAAGTCGGGGGAGAGGGTTAAACAACGGTGTCAAAATCCATGGGGCGTCCCTTTCACAAGGGTTTTTCTTAGAAGAAAAGAATGATGAGTTGGAAATGGGATACAGGATTTGGGAGTTTGTTTATCCGGATAGTTGGATGATTAACCCGGTGGGTGAAGGAGGTCCGACTCTATCTGGGCTCGGATGCTCCAGAGTTCTTGTTATTGTGGCGAGTGAAGATGTAATGAGAGGTAGTGGTGTTAGGTATTATAATGCGGTTAAAGAGAGTGGGTTTAATGGTCAAGTAGAGTTGTTCCAAGTGGGAGGGGAGGCTCATGGCTTTCATGTCTACAATCCTCATTCTCACAATGCCAACCTTCTTTTCCAACGACTTGCTTCTTCTTTTTCACCAACTAGATAACAACGCCACACCACTCCACTAAAGCCATATTATTTCTGGCTTAATTTCAGCTCTTTTCAATCAATTATGCTCAATTAATCTCTTTCCAAAATTAACTTTTAATTCGACGAAATTGTTCTTTCTGACTTAATTTCAGCTCCTTTCAATTTTGTTTGGTTTTATTCCGTTAAGTTTTAGGTTTAGGGTCAATCAATAATGTTTAATTAATCGCTTCACAAAATTTACTTTTAATTCAACTAAATTCACTTCACCTAAATTTCACTCAATTTGCTCAATTAAACTCTATTTCAATTAATTCAATCCAGCTCGTTCAGCCGGCCGAAAAGAAGAGGGCCTAAGTCCCCCTTTAGACATCACGGCATGTGCTATTATGCCACTGTTTTTCACCGGGAGCTGTTCTCCTCCTATTCACGACTCCATTTTTAAGACTAAATAGTATGGGAGTACTCCGTATGATTTAGCAATTTGTGTTTACATTGTTTTTTTTAGCGTGTGCCCACTTTCTAAGTTTCTATGCTATGCCATTAGCTCGTATGATGTCGTTCTCAAATGATCTCGTAAATTCTCAAATTCAATAACTATTTAGGGTAACAGACACTAATAGCAAAAGGTAATAATGGACAAAAGATAAACTACTTGTAAAAAAAAGCATAATTTTGTTTGATCGAATTCTTTACCAACGGCAGAACGGGCGCACGCCATACAACTTCAAAGATAAACGTTACAAATAATCACTACCATGTTTGGAATGCTAATCAAACATGTAAACCAATATATATTTACCCGCATCTGGATTCATGATATTGACAGCTGAGCACAAAATTTGATAATTTACCAGATGATTTACCGGTTTCCTCTTCCAGAACTTGGACCCCTGGAAGATTCTGATGCCGATGAAGTGGACCCTAACATACTATAGCTAGACCTCTTCTTCTTATGGGTTTTCCAAGTCAAACCTTGATCAGTCCACATCCCGTTCTCGCTTGCCATGTCATCTTGCCTTTCAGGCGTCCTAAAGTTTAAGCCGTTGAGCCTAAGCTTCACAGGTGAAGGATCTGGAACTTCTTCGCTATCCCCCTCGCTAGGACTCGCCATGTCATCATTTTCAGCTTCAGAAGCCGCTTTTTCCATGTCTCCGCCGTACCTATTATTATTAGTAGTAGTAGTATTCTTATTATTATTAGTAGTAGTATCAAGGTCTCCCCCATTTTCAGAGGAAATAGTATCTCTTTTCTTTCTCTTAAGAACAGCTTTAGACAAGTCTTCTCCATTTTCTACCGCTTTTGCCCACCGTAAATCACTGAGAGTGTCGGCATACACCACCTCTTTTCTCTTTCGTTTACCTGTTAACTTTCCGACATCATATTCAAAACCTTTACCCTTTTCACTGATACCAGCATTGACAGCGTAAACCCATTCTGGTACTTCATGATCTTCCATGAGTCGAGATCGGTAGTTTTCCTTCTGTCTTCGTTCTTCATCCATTTTCTCAAACATCCAGTACTCTTGTTCTGACCTAGCAGCCAACCGATTAATCTCTCTTTCACTCGGAACATCTACTCCGAGTGAACTTGTTCCTTTGCGCATTATTTCTTCTAACATCTCCTTTCTGTCCTGAGCTGTATAACCAAAAGAAACACTTTCAGATGAAAATCTACTTGGGTGCGGGTGTCTTGCAAGAGTCAGACTTGAAATGACTCAAATTCTAACACACGGGGGAGTGTTACCTAACAAAAGGATATGGGTACGAGCATACGTCTTTCACTCAGAAAATGAATTTATAATAAATATTTAAAAAGATAAAATTTAAAGTGAAAAGAAAAGACTATTGAGATACAAAACTTTAAATTCATCAGAAATCTTGGTATATGTTTCATATACTAGTCTCTCCCCTAGGAAAAGTGTCAGGCACCGACTCCAAAACCATATCCTTGAGCCCCGAAAATGAAGAGTCAAAAGTATAGCCCATCAACTTAAAATAGGTAAAAGACAGAGCAGCATGCTACAATACTTAAGTAACTTAACCCAGACCCCTAAAAGGCTAAAAGACTAAACAAGTCGAGTCTCCAGAAAATTACGAGTGGGGACTTCAGAGATTTTCGATCAGAATGTATTCAAGGTCTTCCTTGAACTAAGAATATGCCTGTATAGCATTTATAAGCAATATTATACCTGTAGATGTGGTATTGAAGAGCCCCGCCTGGATAACCTTGGCATCAATTCCCATCTTCTGTTTGGCACGATCGAGAATTACTTCTTCAATTGATCCTACACTTACCAGAACAAAAACTCTCACCTCCTTCTTTTGACCAATACGGTGGGCCCGATCCTCTGCCTGCTGGTCCATCTGTGGGTTCCAATCACTATCGAAAATAATGACAGTATCAGCCGTCTGTAAGTTAAGGCCCAGACCACCGGCCCGGGTGCTGAGAAGAAACAAGAAATAAGGAGAATCAGGAGCATTGAATTCTTTCAATAAGGTCCCTCTTTCATCAGTCTTTGATGAACCATCCAATCGAAGAAACTTATAATCATGCATTCGCAGATAGTACTCAAGAATGTCTAAAAGGCGGGTCATTTGAGAGAACAACAGAACTCTATGACCGGCTCGATGTAGCTTAGGGAGTAAGCGGTCAAGTAGCTCGAATTTTCCGGATGCTCGTACTATATCATCTATGTGTCCAATATTATAATAATCTTGCAAGAAGAGGTATGGATGGTTGCAGCATTTCCTCAGTTGCATTGAAAGGTTCTGCAAACCCTTTGACTTCCCTCTTTCTGCAATAATATTGAACAAAACATATCAAGAGAAACAGCATATTGAGTACCACTACAACACACCCCAAAAGGGATTAAAAAGGGCAGCCCGGTGCACGATGGCATCCCCGCTAGGCGAGGGTCCGAGGAAGGGCCCCACCACAAGGGTGTAATGGGGGCAAGCCTTCCCTTGCCCTTTTTGGCAAGAGGCCGCTCCTAGGGCTTGAACCCGTGACCTCACGGTCACAAAGTAACACCTGAACCGGTGCGCCAAGGCTCCCCTTCACACCCCAAAAGGGATTTCTAAATATAATTTGAACTGTATTTCCCAATGCATTTATGTATTATTTATGGAAGAACTGAACTCGCCAGGAGTAACCAACACAATCCTGCATAACACTATACCTCGCTGAAATGAGATTAATCATCTAAAAATACTACTAGCAGATATAAAGTAGATTTTGAGGTGCAATGTAGTGGACGCACGCCCAACCACAAACACAATAAAAGAAGAAAGAAATCAAGGAAGTTCTAGAAAGAGGTAATAACCTAAGGATTGATGTATTTTCACCAAGCACCTAAATAAAAAATGTCACTGCACTTTCTCAAGCAAAAAACTTGGACCATCACGTACAGCATATATTCCTTTTTTTTACTGAGGCGGCAAGTCAGGAAAGTAAGATGATGATGTTACAAAATAGACAATTTATTTATTCAGGACCTAAGTTTTGAAATATCGAAATGTTTCTCCGCGTGAAGTAGAAATCAGATTTTAATTTTCAGTACATGAAATTATGGGTTTTAATCCAGGTGACAGTGGGGTCAAGATGACAACAGCAAAGGATGGTATATGGTAGCACCAGTGATGGTGGGTTTTTATGTTATTCCGACACTTCACACTTAACTACTGTGTCACGTGTCGGACACCGACATGTCGTACACGTGTCGGAGTGGTGTCCGACACGACACGACACGACATATAGACCACAAAACAGGAAATTTCACCCAAAATAGCCGTGTCCAACACTCCGACACGTGTCAGACACGATCGACACCGTGTCGGAGAGTCGGAGTAACACAGGTTTTCATGACTAACTGGGGGGTTAGAGTAAAGTGATAGCTGATCAGGAAATGGAGGAAGTGGGCGTCAAAAGTTTCTAGATGGACACTTGCGTTCGAAATATAGAGGAGGATCATACATCAAAGTAGTCGTCAGTCACAATAGGGTTATTGACCTTATGTAAAGTGTTGAAGTGTCGTGTTAGAATGTCTTTGACATGAGACACGTGTTCAACAGAGCAGTAAAAACAAAAATCTATTCAGCCAGGACTTCCTCTAACAGAACAATTAGCTCAAATATGAGACTACACAAACAATAATTTAGTCCGAATACTACTAGCTCCAGAAAGAGAAGAAATTAGACCTGTTTCCAAGCCAACTCTTCCCCAATCAGTAACCTGCTGATAGTATACTTTCTGCCATGCAGACAAGTCACATTTCAATATGACCTGTGTCTTGCTAGGAAGATATTTCTCCACTTCATCTTTTTTCCTCCTGAGAATAAATGGTCTAATGACCTAACCACAGAAATCTAATTAGAAATCGAGGCAAAACTCATGAAGTTGGAAGAGAATGGAGGTATAGAAGCACACTTGATGCAAACGTCGAATGATCAAGAGCTCTTCTTCATCAGAAAGGGCAACATGAGCTCGATCAGCAAATGGTGCATTGAACCAATCTGCGAAATTGTCAACGGAGTTAAAAATTTGGGGTAGAAGAAAATTGAGCAGGGACCACAGCTCCTTCAGAGTGTTCTGTATTGGAGTGCCAGTCAGCAGAAGCCTTCGCCGGATCCTATATCTGGATAAGCACACAACTTCTGTCAGATCTCAAAACTTCAGTTACAAACACAAAACCAAGAAACCTTTTTAATTGTGAAACCATGAAACATATTAATCGATAATGGAATTACAGAAGTAACAAATATAAGCCAAAACCACACAGATAAAAAATGCAAGTAAACATCAGAAATATCATTTTTAATTGGGGGTATAGAAAGCATTTAGCAGGAAAACATTTAGATCACGGGAAATATTAATCATGTAATTATGTAAAGACATTACTAGCCAAGTTAAGTGCTCATTGTTCCATTAGAAGCTGAGTCGTGAAGGTGGCTACAAAATACAGAAATTTTAGTCTTCTTTTAAGATTGAACAATTTTCTCCGATAAGAAATTAAATCCCTTCAACATAGAATACATGATGTCACAGTCGTGTACAAATCAGTAATTATACAAATTATTCTAACACTTCAGACAAGAAACAGGAAGTCACAGTGCAAAAAAGGGCAAGTTGAATACATACTCTGAACAAAGAATCCTCGAAAGAGCGCATTCGTGATTTTTCAATCGGTGACCCTCATCAATTATCATGTAATACCAATGTATTTTTTTGAGGAATTGTTTATCCCTCATAATCATATCATAGTGCGTAAGCATCACGCAGAATTTTCCGTCACTGCCGAAGTATTGTTCCCTGATGGCTTTCCTTGTCTCTGGACGTCCATCATATAAGATAGCAACAATGCTGAAACACGATCATTTACAAAATATGTCAAAACAGAGCATATACACATTGGACTATTATAAACATCTACATTTCTTTTCAATTTTAAGTGATACAGAAGTATAAAGACAACAAAGAGGCAACCTCCATTCACAAAAAGAGGATTATGACAAACCCATCATACCATATTACGATATGGTCTTTGTTAACTTCCCTTCTAAGGATGGCTTTTCTACTTTTAATATTTTGGGTGCGTGAGAGCACTCGAAGCCACACTCTAAAAGTGTCTTTGGATGGGGGGATTTGGAGGGAAAGGAAGGAGAGAAATTTGGAGGACGAGAGATCCTTCGTTTAGTTAGCAAAATTGAAGGTGGAGGGATTTGGAGGGTAGGGAAAAGAGATCCCTCCATTTCCCTCCTCCAAGATAAATTATTTCCCCTCCAACAAAGGAAAAATTTGGAGGGAAAATGACCTCCTTCATTCTCCCTCCCCTTCCCTTCCTTCCCTTTCCCTTCCCTCCTTCCCCTTCCCCTCCTCTCCCATTCCTTCCTTTTTTGGTATCCAAACAAGGCCTATGTTATCATTCTATAATATACTAACAGAAGAAAAGTATAAACTGTTGGTTCATCATCTTTTGCATTAAAACAATTGTCACAAGCCCATGAATAAAATATTGTTTACCTGGGAACCCATTTTTGAAATTCAAGAATCCAGTTAGGCAGGACAGCTTTTGGTGCCACAACCAAATGTGGTCCATTCACATCTTTATTCACCGCTAAATATGCAATCAACGAAATGGTTTGAATTGTTTTTCCCAGTCCCATCTCATCTGCTAATATCCCATTCAGATTGTTATTGAACAATGAGAGCATCCATTGGAGCCCTTCTATCTGATATGGTCTGAGTTCCCCACCCTGAAGTATTGCTGGTTGCTCTGTTACCTGTAAGAAAAATAAGACATAAATCTATGATCTGCAGAATTCTAATTTTTAGTATAATGTAATATCAGCAGCATAATCTAAACATTGACACATCATTTATAATGGTAAGAGGACATCTGCAAGTCAGTTAGAGACAAAAGAAAACAATTTAAAAGTTTCAAGGAAGATAATTCTCTCATCTTCCAATTCCTTCCATCAAGTATCCATCAAGGGTTGATTCTATGAACTGTCAATGTGATTCAAGGTGTTCCTATTGCCAATTTAAATCTAGAATCTACTACCTACTGGCAATTTTAACCAGTCGGTATGAGAGACTTAGACTCTTAGAGTCATCTTTAGATAATTTATGCCATATACTCCCTCCGTCTCAGCGGATTCTTTACGTTTACTTTTTCACATTTGTCGAGGTGCATATTAGATCATCAATATCTTTTATTTTGCATTTATAAAAATTATAAAAATTTGATATTCTTAATCTATTCACAAAGACGAATCAAACAAGATCTCATATGACTATGTTTCTTCTTATAGATTGTCGAGAATATTATAGATTCTCTTGACTTGTGAATAATGTCAAAAAGTAAACGTAAAGAACCTGCTGAGACGGAGGGAGTAGTAAGTTCCATCAGCTGTTGAGCATTTTAGAACTAATGTATTAACAACGTTTTGTAATGATAACTACATGTTGACAGGCATATGATATGCAAAAGTAAAGACATAAAGCTCCTGCACTCTCAAGTTCCAATTCCTAGTCATGGAATTTACGGTTCAATAGTTAACCCTCTCCCACCCCACCCACCTCCATCCACTGGGTTGATGTGGAATCAATTTTGTGCCATCACATTTCGATCCCCTGTCTGGTTATATGATGGCCAATTTTCTAAGGTTCTCCTTGAATCCTTGCAATCTTTTAGGCAATGTGCCCTCATGGGCCACTAGATTACAAATCAGTCTATTCATTTTTTAAAGATATTTCTCCTGGATGCTTATATTCAATACCTCCTTGACTAACAAACATCTTAACTGCCAGTTTTTGTGATACGAGTGAACACATCGCGATTGTTCTAGGATTGTAATCACGCATCTTGGGTATGCATGAGTTAAAATTTTGTACCTTTTCTTCAATGGAGTGTACAGCTGAGTTATATTTCTTTTGACCATCGAGTAAATTGCCGGGCTTGACAGAATCATCATCACTTTCGTCAATATTTTCATTAGCGACTGAATTCCCGTCTTTCAGAACATCCAGATCTTGCAAATCAGCATCCGACTCTTCCAATGGTTCAATGCCTTCAAAATGATTTGCATCTTTTTGACGTTGAACAGCAGCTCCAAGATTGACAAGAAGCTCATTAGTTTTCCCAATGAGCAATTTTAATCTTTCATTTTTGCTCTCCTCCACCATTTTCATATATAACTCCTGATCATAATTTCTAAGAGCATCCATCCTCAGCTTCTCTTGCCGTGTAGCACGTTGTCTCTGCCTTCCATGCCAAGCCTGCCAATACCATCAAATTCATATATATGTATCCACTAAAAAACTAGTGTCGCCACTTCCTTGTTCCTCAGACATATCATTTCTTTTATGGTAATAAATCTCGAATTGAGACTTGATCTTGGAATCAGTCATAAATGAGACCGCCTCAAAATATGGTCGCAGTAATGTTAAGAACCTTGGTAACTAAATCCTGTAATACGGTGTAACAGCCAGTATCGAATACCGCCATTTCTTTCACTATTTTTACCAAATTTTAACTAGAAACATATAACAGAAAGAACGGAAGATAAAATTACCAAGACCCCATCATTCCTCTGTTTCTGACGTTTTAAAGAGGCACCAACTTGCAGCTGAAATTCACGAGCGGCATTTAGCAAATCGGCGAAAAATCTCCTCTTTCTAGTCTCCACATAGCTCTTCTCCTCTTCCTCTAATCTAGATAATCTCTGCAATTACGTGGTTCATCACATCAACAACAAAACAAAAACAGCTTGAGGATATAAGCACTCTTTCAAGAATGAACACAATAAAACATTTAGAATTAGATTCTGAAGGCAGGCTAGCTTTTTTTATGTGCTAAGTATGCTTGACAACCTTTCTTTCTATCTTCACACAAACCCCCTTGGCTTACTATCTTTGATGTTTAACTCAACAATCACCATCATGTGCAAAGCATTTTTAAAGAACTGCGGAATAAAATTTGTGGAAACTACTCTCTCCAACATAAGGAGTATTTATATTGTCTCCATTTGACCTTTATGGCCTAACAACGTTGACAACGACCAAAACTCTCACAATATACATCAGTGACAACTATTTTCCATTTTTGGATAAATTGACATTACAAATTTTACATTGTATCACTACATATATTTGGAGAAATTAATGGTGACCACCGAAATCAAATGGGGAGAATAAATATGGGATGAAGTATAAAACTAGAACTACAAACAGAAATACTAAGATGGGCATCGATAATGAAAGAAGGAAACAGGCAATAAAAGGGTATCCAAGAGGGAGGGAGAGGGAGGGAGGGAGGGAGAGAGGGAGGGAGGGAGGGAGGGAGAGGGGGAGGACGAATACTACCTCAGCATCCCTTTTCTTCCTCAACTGATCATCAGATTCGGCAGCAAAGGGATCTCCTAGACCGTAAAAGGGGAAGCGCAATCGGGTCATCCCCCAATCAAACATCTGCTGTTCAGGATAGACACACTTCAAGCGAAACCAAAACTCTGAACTTACATCAGCACGAACCTTCTTATGCAGTTCACCGAGCTGATAAAAAGACAATGAAAAACAAGTCAGGCCTTGAGAAAAATATAAATCCAACATTTGTTCATATGTTTACAATAATAAGGTGTTATATTAAAAACTGAAAACATTCATTAAGAATGCAATCAATAAATGCCACAGTTCAGGGACAAATATAAGGAAACTCATAGGGAAACATTAAAAAAGTTGCCTGTTTGACAAGAGTTATTATCTCCGGCTCTTGACCATGGTTTTAAATCTCGGTACAGGTCGTAGTCGCGGGTAGCGGTATAACCGGGCCTTAATCGGCCACAGCGGACGGATCACGGTGAATCTCGGTGATTTCTTGGGCGATATCTCGTATCGGTAGAGTGAAAAACCGATACAACTCGGCCGATACGATACGATACGGCTCGGCCGAGATTTAAAACCATGCTCTTGACTCAAAACAAACTATGTTTCAGCCAAGTAAGGCAGTATAATAAAGGCTTGAAGCAGTGATTTCACTTTATTTTTGTGTTACATTTATTTACATAATAATATACTATCCAAATTTTATGAGTCTTCCCTATTTCCCTTTTGACTTTTGAGTCTATTTTCCTGTCTTCCCCTTTCCTTTTGTGGTTTACTTTTACTCATTCTTTATTCACACTCTCTCCTAAAAAAGTCAGCAATTTCCACTACTTTATTCACTCTATTATTTTCTCTCTCCACAAATTCCACTACTTTATTCTTTATTTATTCAATCTCTTATTTTTTGTGCAAAAAGCAAAGGGGAAGATATATAAAACTTGGAGGGAGCATACAACTCCGTTCTACACCAAAAAAAATGTAGGAAGCGAAATAATAAACTTTACCTTCAGACCATAAAGTTCAAGCAAGCACTTGGACTGCAGATCTTCTCCTCTACTTGTTGGCAGTTCTGTTTGATAACAAGCCATTAGTGTCTAGTATAACTACAAAATTTTACAGAAGTTTAATCCATACAGACAATCAAGCTGGAATATAGACAGGGTACTTGAGTGAACTGACGTAAAGTGAAGTTAAAGCAATATGTCAAGTATCGAACTGCATCATAAAAACAATAATATACAACGGTATGCATCATAAATTTCCCTTTAAAGGAATAACTCTCTTCAAAACACGAAGCATCTTCTGATACTTGTAGCGACACTACTCAAGAATTCACATTAAGAAAAACAAAATTTTAAATAAGGCTACCTTATCCTAACTGAGGGGTAAAATTACAAGCAATAGAATAACCAAGGATGCAAAGTGAGTAGTCCATTTACCGTCTCACCCATTTGTTTATTCCTTTTTTGTCCATGTGAGTCATTTGTTTATGGTTCCTTCCTATTCAGTTACGCTTGAACCAAACTTGAATACAACAACAATACCTTAGTCCCTAAGAGGCTACTGTTTTAAGAATAGATCTAAATTTTTTAATTCTGTACAAGTAAATAACCTCATCCTAAACGACTCCTTAGTCCTTATACTTGAAGCATTACACATGCTTAAGAGATTTACCAGGTAAACAATGCAGCAAAAAGATTAGAAATAGTTAACAGATTCTACTATACAGAAGATATTTGGATATTAATATAATCTATATTAATGATAGCAATTTATTTTACTCCCTCCGCACACAAGTGTTCACCCCATTTCTCTAATATATGTGTGAGGGGTATTTTATTGAAATGGGGTGAACACTTATGTGCCAAGGGAGTACAACTTATCACATTCTAAGCATGAACAAGTAAAAATAGTTAGCGACAGTAAAGTAGTCAAAGGATAGAATGAGACAAGTCAGCCCAATAAAATAAATAAATGCTTCTAATATATGTTGAAAACCTGGTCCCTGCTAGTTATAATTGATATGAAAACTGAACCAACCTTCGAGTTCAACTAATCGATGCTCAATTCTGCTCTGCAAACGGATCTCATTTAATTCAGTCAATACAGTACTAGACATTAATCTTGGTCGCTGCTTCACCACAGCATCCTCAAATTCCATAATCAAATCTCCGTAACTAGACATGGCACATGTGTCCTGCAGCGTAGTAATTGATAGTTATAATCAATAAAAAGCCATATCAAGCATCCCCCTGAAATCCTTAACCTAACACTGTAGAGTCATAGACATACAATAAAGCAGAAACTAACAGGGAATAACCTACATCAATCCACCGTGAACATACAACCACCAGACAAATGGACAGTAAATTACATTCAAGGAATCAAATGTCTTCCAATCAGTTACAACAACAGCAAAGGTAAACCTAAATGTATCAAAACTAATACTCCCTCAATCCCAGTCAATTGTTTACCTATTCCTTGGTCAATTTTAGGAATGTCTTTGATGGATAACTTGATTGGCCAAAACCAAAACAAACGAACAGGAGGGAGTAAAAAACATAAAAGGACAAACCCAAATCATCCCCATAGTTTTACACCTCCATACGATAAATCAATCAATACTCCATCAGAGATAAACAGTGGAAAAGGAGGGAATCTGAAACCCTAATTCAAAAAGACAAAAAAAAAAAACAAGAGGCAGAAAACAAATCGTAGAAAAACGAAAAGAGCAAGTGTAAAGATCCTCACTTTAATAGAATTAGAGGAGGAGGAGGAGGAGGAGTGAAGTGGGTCAGGAGTATGATCATCGTCATTGGCGTCGGCGTGGTCAAGATTATCGGCGTCGAAAATGGAAGAGACAGAATCAAAGACATGGGCCGGAAGAGGGAGATTACGAGAGAGGAGATTAAGGGCACAAATCAAAGTCTTGGTCTTCTCAACATGGTCTAAAGAACAAGGAGAAGAAGAAGGGTTTGTATCAACCTGACCAGCCATGGCGGGAAACATAACAGTAATACCAGTACTACGCTCTTTCTTTCAACTGGCTATTCAATGCAATTCAATTCAATTTTTTAAAAGGAAACATTAAAGGGAGGGAGGGATTTACAAAGGAGGAGAAAGAGGGGTTCTACTTCTGGGATTATTATCGACGAAGGTAGAGAGAGGGGTGTGGATTTTGGGGCTAGGTTTGGGTCTTTTGGTCTTTCACAACTTTCTTTAACCTATTCGCGTTTTTCCCTTTTCTCTTTTTTTTTTCAATACCGAGTCCTTTTGTGATTGGTGGCTCAGATTTTTTTCCCACTAAAAAAGTTACCCTTTTCGAATATAACTAGCTTTAAATCCTTTCAAATTGTACAGTATGCTAGATTTCATGTCCGGGCGTTGCCCGGATAATATCTTGACATAGTTTTAAAGTAATTATCCTAACATTTAATCTTCTAAAAATACTTAGTGTAATAGACATATAAAGAGAATAATTCAAGTATGATTGGTTTTGATGGCTAATGAAACATCAGATATATCATCATGAATGGAACAACATAGAACGTTGAAAGTGCAGGAAACGGAAACATGTACCCCTGTTTCAATGTTCTTGGAAAGACCCTTACCTATAACGCATCACTGTCAGAGTAATTTTTTAAGCACATTTATTTTTATAATAATTTATATACTTTTCATTTGAGCATCATTTTAAAGGAATTTCTTTATCTGATATTTCCAATATATGAAGATACGTAAAGCTCGTATTAGTTAAATATAAGTTCGTATTATTTTAACATTAACTCGTATTCTTTTTACAGTAGCTCGTATTCTTTTTATAGAAACTCGTATTCTTATCTTAATAACTCGTATTCTTATCTTATTAACTCGTATATTTTTTTACATTAGCTCGTATTCTTATCCTTATAGCTCGTATTCTTATCTTATTAGCCCGTATTGTTCTTACATTAGCTCGTATTCTTTTTATATTAGCTCGTATTCCTATATGCTCACATTTTTAAGTTCGTGATCCTCTTAAATGCTTGTATTTGTCTTACATTAGCTCATATTCTTATTTTAATACCTCGTTTTTTTTTTTTACATTAGCTCGTATTCTTAACTTAATAGCTCTATTGGTTCGTATTCTTAGGTTAATAGCTCGCGTTCTTATGTACTCGTATTTTTTAGTTCATGATTCTTTTAAGTTCTTATGCTTTTTACATTAGCTCGCATTTTTTATCTATTCGTATTTTGTAGCCGGTATTCTTTTAGTTATACCTGATAATTTAAAGTGCTTAATATTTCATGAAATTTGACGTCTCGCAAATGTGGTTTTATTTTTTTAACTCGAGAAGTATTTCACTTAGCTCGTATTTTCGTATTCTTTTTACATTAACCCGTATTCTCATCTTAATAGATCGTATTCTTATGTACTCGTATATTTAAGTTTGTGATCCTTTTAATCTCGTATTCGTATTCATTTATGCTCATATTTTAAAGCTCGTCTTATCTAATAGCTCGTATTATTTTTTCATTAGCTCGTATTCATTTATGCTCGTGTTTTAAAATTCGTCTTATCTTAATAGTTCGTATTGTTTTTACATTAGCTCGTATTCTTAGCTTAATACCTCATATTCTTTTTATATTAGTTTGTATTTTTAGGTTAATAGCTTGCATTCTTCCGTGCTCGTATTTTTTAGTTCGTGATTCTCTTAAACTCTTATTCTTTTTACATTAACTCATATTCTTAAGTGTTCGTATTCCGTAGCTCGTACTTTTTTAATTATACCTCGTAAACTTAAGTGCCTAATACATCATCAAATATAACGTCTCGCAAATCTGATTCTTTTTTAGCTCGAGAAGTGTTTCAATTAGCTCGTATTTGCGTATTCTTTTTACATTAGTTCGTATTCTCATCTTAGTAGGTCGTATTTTTATGTGCTCGTATAATTAAGTTTGTGATCCTTTTATATACTCGTATTCTTTTGATATTAACCCGTATTAATTGTGCTCGTATTTTGAAAATCGTATTATTTTAATAATATATACTCCCTCCATTCATATCCACTTTACACATTTGCTTTTTCACGTTTGCCAACGCACGTTTTACGTGCTAAATATCTTTAGCTACGTATTTGCAAAAATTATAAAAGTTAGATATTTTCAATGTACTCGTGAAGACAAATCAAACAAGATCCCGCATGAATATATTTTCTCTTATGTATTAGGAGAAAATTGATACCGAATGTTGATTTGTAAATAGTGTACAAAATCCAAATGTGTAATGTAGATATCAATGGAGGGAGTAGTATTTTAAGCGCTTGATATATCATCAAAATTTATATATAGATTTTGGTATGCTTATTATTAAATTGCATGTGTTTTTATCTTCGTTTACTTCGGCCATCCCATCTACTTCTTCCAATATTACAGAAAAACAAATGAGCATCAAAATAAACTGAGTACCACCTGATAATTGGTGTTAAATCGTTGAAAGAGTGAGGAAATATATTATATTCTTATGAAATAACTCAACTAACCGCATTTTTTAATAATGTCTAGTGAATTTATAAAACTGAATTCACAAATGTCCTTTTTTTGAAATTTTGTATAGAAATAGTGATTAGAAGTTGGGTAATTGCATTATTAGTTTTTAATTGTTGAAGACCCTAAAGAGTTTCACATATATTGGACTTTATGTAATTGCTCTAAAAAAAATTTCTTTATTAATATAGATAGATAGTTTCTAAATTATTAAATCAATATAAAATTATGCAAAAATTGTAACCAATAAAATCGCGCAAAAATTGTAACCAATAAAATCGCGCAAAAATTGTAACCAATAAAATTGCTCGAAAAGTTCCTCTTTTAAGCTGAATTCGCAAATGTCCTTTTTTTCTGAAATTTTGTATAGAAATAGAGATTAGAGGTTGGGTAATTGCATTAGTAGTTTTTAATTGTTGGAGATCCTAAAGAGTTTCACATATATTAGATTTTATGTAATTGCTCGAAAAAAAATTTCTTTATTAATATAGATAGACAATTTCTAAATTATTAAATCAATATAAAATTATGCAAAAATTGTAACCAATAAAATCGCGCAAAGTTGTAACCAATAAAATCGCGCAAAAATTGTAACCAATAAAATCGCTCGAAAAGTTCATCTTTTAAGTATATATATTGATTGTTTCAAATTTTGTTATAAAATCTATATATATTTAAGATTAGTAAAAATAAGGCACAGGGACAATTGGCCGAGTGGTTGTTTTAATGTGATACGTCATCTTGTTAGCTATATTAAATTGCATCTTTCTCCTGTTATTTAGCCAAAAATTGACAAATTATTCGGATAAAAATTAAAATAATTTAAATTACTAAAATGTTGCAAATCGTTAAAACATATTTTTTATTTTGTGAAACTTGTGCCTGTTTAAAAAACCCTAATATTGAATAATGAAAATTTTGACCCGTGAAGAGTTAAAATGAATTTGACCCGTACACGTGTAAAATGGAAATTTTAACCCGTGCACATTTAAAACGGAAATTTTAATTCCAGCACATTTAAAATGGGAATTTTAGCCCATTTTTATGATACCATTTGTTAAATTTCTTGTATAAAACAAAAACATAAAAATTTGTCTTAATTATATGAATATATCAACGATTTTGTGTTAATTATATGATTATATCAACGATTTTCGGTCATTTGTACGTTACATTACACATATGATCAAATAATCTAATGAATATAAGACGAATATATCCCTCTTAAATCTACAACGTATCAAGTAATAAAAATAAGATAGATGCAAAAGAATGTCATGTATACTCAAATAGAATGATACTTGACCCGTTTGATATTAAGGCTAAAATTGACAACACATGGAAAATAAAACTTTCATGAATATGTTTCAAATACTTAATATGACTTGATCAACACAGATGGCATGAGTCAACCTCTCATTTAACTTATCAAAAAAAATACAACTTGCAAAACAAATTATTTTGGCTTATATCTTACGCGGGCTTTTGCCGTCACTACCCGCGATCAAAAGAAGATTTATAAAGCCCAACAAAAGTAGTACTCAAGTCGGGGTCGAACACGAAGATGGTGGGGATTTTATATAGTTACGTTTTAGTTCTAGTCTAGTCGGGTAATGGGTGATGTGATTGATTAACAAACTAATAGGCAAGAAAAGTAAAGATGTAAATTCAATAAAGGGGAAACTATGGTGTCGGGGGTCACTAAGGGTGGCAAATGAAAGGGGTACTAGACAGTCGACTAAGTTGTCCTAAGTAGAGGTCTCGGTTGGTCTCATCTCTCGAGTCGACTCAAACCTAGGTCAAGGCTATCCTAGCTTTCGCTACAAATAAGCACAACCAACACACAAACATGCAAAAACAAGTCCCTAAGTCGTCGCTAAAGACACGTAAAGCCCAACTTTCGTTGTGACAGATCATCAAACACCTAGCATGCATTGAGTGAATAACCCACAACTTAGAACAACTAGCGTAAATTCTAGCACAAGGTTATCATCAAACCACATCAAAGGTTCCCCCTAACCCTAGGTATAAGTCTACTCACCCTTGTTTAAGAAAAACAAGTAAACTATTGAATTAAAATGGCTAAACATGATAACTAAAACAAAGGTAAACATTAACACAAGAACTTAAAGTAAATGTAAACAATTGAAATGAAAAACTAAAGAGAGGCAAGATTATAGCAATACTTGTATTAAAGAAAGGAACTTGGATACATGAGAAAAATTCTCTCAAATGTCTTCAAATTATACCCAAATTCCAAAATGTAAACAAATGAACAACTAGGAACAAACTAAGAGAGACTAAGTAAGATTAACTAACAGATTAAGAGATTTATGGAGTGATTAAGTGAGTAAAATAACTTTTGTAGCCTAAAACCCTAGAAGTAATGAAACAGTTGGTTTTGCCGTCACTACCCGCGATCAGACAAGAATTTATAAAGCCCAATAAAAGTAGTACTCAAGTCGGGGTCGAACACGAAGATGGTGGAGATATTGTGTAGCTAGGTTTCAATTCTAGTCTAGTCGAGCAATGGGTAATGTGATTGATGAACAAACTAAGCAAGAAAAGTAAAGATGTGAATTAAATTAATAAGAAGGAACTAGGGTGTTGGGGTTACTACAGAGTGTCGGGCAATGGCGCATGCAAAGAGGGGCCAAGGTCAGTCTTATGGTCGGTCTCGGCTCGTCTAGTCTTTTGATTTGACTCGCCTTAGGTCAAGCTCTATCCTAGCTCTCGCTATGAACACGGTCAACCAACATACATACATGCAAATGAAAGCCTCAAATTATCGCTAAAGACAAACAAAGCCAAGAATCATGCCCAACCGTCGTTCAGGCATTTCATCAAACATCTAGCATACATATTATGATTAACCAACACAAAAGAGTGCCCAAGTCTAACCCTAAGCAAATATCATCACCAATAACCCACCATAGACCACCCCTAACCCTAGCAAGAATATTACTCACTCATACTTAGGACAAATATGCAAACTATTGAATTAAAATGGCTAAACATAATACTAGAGCAAAGGTAAACAATTTAACACAAGAGCTTGAAGTAAATGTAAACAAATGAGATAACAAAGTAAAAGAAAGGAAAGATCTATATAATAATATAAAAAGGCTAGATTGAGTAGCTATTGCCTATTAGAATGACACGTGGCGGAATATTACAATTACATCTATATAATAACATAAAAAGACTTACTTAAAAAAAAAAATATATAAAAAGGCTAGATTGAGTAGTTATTGCCTATTAGAATGACACGTGGCGGAATACTACAATTACATCTATATAATAATATAAAAAGACTTACTTAAAAAAAATATATATATATAAAAAGGCTAGATTGAGTAGCTATTGCATATTAGAATGACACGTGGTGGAATAATACAATTATATGATGGACTAAAAATTAATACAATTATATCGTGTATTAAAAAAAATTGTAAAATAGAACACGAAAAGACAAAGTAGTAGCGAGTTAATCACCCATCTTATTTAAACATTCGTTTCCCTAATATTATTCCATCCTATAATCATGATAGTTATATTTCTTTAATGCAAAACTTTTCGTCTTTTTAAATTATGAAAATTCAACTATTCTTATGTAAACATTCATCTCCCCAGCATTATTATTCCACCTCATAATCATAATGTTTATACTTCTTTAATAGTACAAAAAAAATTATATTCTACAATTATGAAATTTCAATTAATTTTATGTGTAAAATGAGATAAATTGATTAGTCATTTTTAGCAAAAAAAATAATGTTGAGTTTCTCATTTTTTATTATATTACTCCATTTCATTTGTTTGATTTTTCAACAGTTTCCGTTGAAGAAATCAGAGGAAGAATACAAGTCAAGCATAAGCATCTATAAAATCTTATTAAAAGTGTACCTAAAATAATGTGACGTGACATATTTTTAATGTGACGTGACATATTTTTAATGTGACGTGACAAGTTAATGTGGGATAGAATACCAATTTATTATTACATGATATTTTGTCTATAAATTAATTTAATTCACTTATCTATAATATTAAAAGATATTATCATTATTCTTAAAATGATTTTCTATATTTAAAATATATTGTTTTCCAAAATTTATGTAATCCTTTAAAATTTCAAAATTTATAAATAATATTTACATTTTAATTGAAATTTTGGTAATAAAAATTTCATATTTTATAACTAAAATTAAGGTTTTAATTGAAACTTTTGTAATAAAACATGTTAATAATTAATTAAAGATCTTCATATTTCTTTTCACCTGCAATTTTTATCAACATTTTTTCTTATTTAGTTCATTTTCTTAATTAAACATGATAATAAATTAATTAAAACTCTTCATAATACCTAACACCCACCAAATTACTTAAAAAGTTCTTCTTATTTAATTAATTTTTGTAATATAATATGTTAATAAATTAATTAAAACTCTTTATATTACTTAACAGAGTTAACACCCATAATTTTCATTAACGTTTTTTTTCTATTTAATTCACCTCTTGATTTTATTGGCAATCAAATATCTAATTTAATAATACCACAAAATAAATTAAAATGAAAAATAAATATGAGAATTTGTGGTTATCTAATGTCTATAAAAACTAAAGTACCTATAATAATTTATATTCACTTTATTAATTTAATATTTGTTGCCCATGAGTTTCTATGTAGTGGATTATTTTAGGGTTTAATTTAATTGTTTGATGATAGTGAATATATTGAGAATTATTGGTGAGTGTTGTTGTTGCGTTGATGATGTGCAATAAAATATATATCTTTATGTTTGGTGTGTTGTTGGTTTTTATAATCGTTGTTTCTATATTTGAATTCATGTTTTCCATTTGGTGTAATTTACATGATTTACATGCATGTGACAATGTTTTGATTCGTTGTAATGTTTTTCTCATGTTAATAGCAAGGTAAAAAATTATAAGTTACGGATATATTAAAAGATATACTCGAATAAAAGAGCACATATTTTAAGTTAGTGAGTTGGAAAGTCTGAGGTGCAAATTTTAGATAATTATTTTGTTCATATATATTTGTTTTGTTATTAACAAAAAAGTAATTTGTTTTCGTAATTCAAACAATTTATAGTTTTTAAAAAAATACGTAATTGTATATTGTATTATAAATTGTAATTGTCTTGTACTATAGATTTTAATTTGTGAAAAAATTTGTTATACATTTATCTTTAAACATTTGCGTTTAATTTTATGAATAAAAATATACGTCAAAATTCTTAAAAAACATAGATTATTCCCGTGTATTGGGTCACAAAACTAGTGAAAATAATAAAAAACATGATTTAATCATTAAAAAAGCGTTAGAATACCATTAATAACTATGATAAATGAAGGAACTTGGATACAAAGTTAAGAGTTATCTCAAATTCTCCAAAATACACCAAAAATCCAATATGTAAACAAAAGAACTAGCTAAGTAGAGGATTAACTATGATTAACTACAGGATTATGAAAATTAAAGGGAGATTATGAGTGGAAAGTAGTTTGATAGCCTAAAAACCTAGAAGCAATGAAATAGTATAAAACCTAGCAATGCGTGAAAGTGCGTTTTAAGTTGCGTTCTCAAAAACTGCTCTAAGTGCGGGTTTATATAGTTCGCGAAAATCTAAAGAGGGGATCTCAGCCGGTCGACTGGCTGCCGATCGAGGACCGGCTGAGAACCCTGAACCAAGCTTCTGAAATTTGTCTTAAATAAGCTTGCCTCTCAGCCGGTCAACCGGCTGTCGGTTGGGGACCGGCTGAGGACCCTGATCCATGCTACTGTTTTTTCAACGAAATTCCCAAATGCACTAGGGCTCCCAACCGGCCCAGGGCTGCCGGTTGGGTACCATCTGAGGACCCTATTTTCAAAATATGCCCACTACTGGATTTCCTTGCAATTCTTGATAATGGCCAAGTGTCGACGAGGTTCCCAGCCGGTCGACCGACCGGCCGAGGACCCTGCTTCCCTTTTCTTCCTCTTCTTTGATGAGACTAAGGACAAGGGGATCCCAGCCGGCGGACCGGCTGCCGGCCGATCGGCTGAGGACCCCTGTTGGTTATTTCTTCACCTTTTTCTCCTCTTTTTGCATCGAATCCGCCTTATTTGCTCCCGTTTATTCATTCCCGTGTCCAGTCCCACAAAATGGAAGCCAAATACGCAGAATAGAGGCAATGGGAATAAAATAAAGCAATGACATGTAAAACGGGGACGAAATGGGATCAAAATGAGAGGAAAAACAAGGAAAATAATGATTAAATTAGGACTTATCAGAATTCCCCACACTTAAACCTTACTCGTCCTCGAGTAAGTAATAAAGAAACTAAAACCCTTATTCGACAATAAGAAATAAACTAACTAAGCTAACTAAAAGCCGAATCGGGTTTAGCTACACCCGTAGCCCTTTCAACTCACAATTTGACATCCGTGAGGTAGAATGCCCTATTGCAAGGCAAGTTTGGTCTTGCTACAAAATTTTTGATGCAAACAAAGGAGAACAAAACACATATAAACAAACAACGTGCATCGAGAAAAATCCAACTGCCTGCCTCATCTAAGCGGGGCTTGGAAAACTAAACAAAGGAGGTCTATAGCGGAGGATGCCGACTCAAGGTCTAACCCCGGTGTCAAATCCCTAAATCAAGCGCAAGCAACCTATATTGATATCACCAAAGACCAAGACACGAATTCAAGGCGGGTAAATGGAAGTACTAAGTTATACTTCTGAGATTGACACGACAAACACGAGATTCGACTCCATGCTAAGCCCTTGACCAATAAGAAAAGCCTAAGTACGACTCTCATGAGTTTCACTCATCACACAAGGAAAGAAAGAGGGTGATTTTTGTGACAAATAGTAACCAAAATCACTCACCTACCTCGACTCGCGAAGCATGCCCGCAATCTAGTAAGGTACTCCATCCAATAATCCATGAGAAAATGTAAAATGCACAAAAAGAGAACAACAAGGATGTACTGAGGCTTGGGTTCGGTGAAAATGATTTTGTGCAAGCACCGTTATAACATTTGAGGCTCAAGGACCAAGAGTGATTGCCAAATTCGAACCAACACCTTATTGCAACAACTAAGTAACGTCTATGCCCTAGCTTCGATTTTGACAAAACCGAGCAAAAATTGCATAAATCCGACTTACATTGGAAAAATCAAACCCATCACAAACTTTTTGAAATAGTCATTATTTAAACACAACGAACAACGTCCACACCCTAACAAAAGACTTGAAAGTCAAATCAAATGCAAAAATTGTGTAAACCCGGCTCAATTGGAAAAACATCAAAAAACCATATTATTTCAGCAACGACTTTTTCTATCTTCCCTTGATGGAAGGGAGTTGTTGCTAGCCTTTTTCTTTCTCAAAAAAAATATATACAACTTCTCTTTTTTTGGATTTTTCAAAGCTTTTCTCAGTTTCTTTTTGTTTTCTATTTTCTTTCATTTTCATTTCTCTTTTTTTTCTCAAACTCCATTTCACCAAAAAGCAAAGCTAAGACCACAAAGGAAGAGTGCACCGACCGGCATCCAAATCCCGACTCCACCACCAACATACTACCACAAATACAACCATTCGTAATCAAAGAAGGATGTTTTTGGGAATGTAGCTATTTAGTAGTTAAACCAAATGAATAGGCTATGACTCAAAGGGGTGAATAAAAAAGGGGATAGAATGCAAGGGTCAAAACAAGGCTAATTTGGTAAATGTAGAGCTATTTTATTTTGAACAAAGGTTGTCTCAACATGCACATAAACATAATCACGGAATAAAGGAATGAGCGTCATACTTATGCATTTTGACATAACATACCACGTAAGGAGGACTACTCACAATCCTAAACTGGGTCGGTTTGATGGGCCGGCCATAAAGGAGGCCCTATCCTCACATTTGAGTAGCTAATGTCGGTCCTAGGTCAAGTCTCGGGTCTAACACGGTCTCACAATTCAAGGTGGTCCACACTCAGTCATTAAGCCTAGACTTCCGTGTTCTTGCAAGCAAGAACCCTAACAAGGTGACATTAAGAGTTGCAAGCTTTCTAGAGGGGTAAGACACATGCAAGACGGTTATCATCATTGACGACATATATCCTCCACTTTTCAACCTCTTAAGCATATTTACAAACAAATGCAAGAAAAGAAAACCAACTAACACATATGTACAAAACCAAGAAACAGAAAGCATGTGAAACTTAAAACATAAACAAACAAGCATGCAACAAACATATTAACTACCCTAGCAGCACAACATCAGCAACAACCACAAGTTCCCCAAAGGAACATCCAAGGCACAAAAATCCCATTCTTCTTCATGCTATCAACAAAAAGAGAAAATGGAAAGGGGAGAAAGAGATAGAAAAGTGTATACCAAGCGTCTTCTATTCTCCGAATGTCTTAAACTATTGTCGCCTCTGCCACTTGTTAGTCAAACAAACATACATATATACATATATATATATATATATATATATATATATATATATATATATATACATATATATATATATATACATATATATATATATATATATATATATATATATATATATATATATATATATATATATATACAATGCGATAAAGGAATATATACAAAGAAAAGGAAACATGTTTTTTGGAAAATTTTCAATTTTTTCAATTTTTAGGCATTTTTGAATTTTTTTTCATATTTACAAAAAGAAAACAAATATACACAAAGCGGATATTTTCCCTCCCCACACTTAATATTTACATTGTCCTCAATGGAACACAGTGCAAGGGGGAAATGGAGAAAAACGATGAAGAGTCTATTGATATAATATACTCAAGAAGGGGGGGGGGGTTGAATTGAGTATGCCTTCTTCTTCGAAATTTTCTTTGATGTATGTATGGTTGTATGATGATCGTCGAGTAGAACAAATAATAAAGAAAGACACAGTATTTTTGAAG
Source organism: Silene conica (assembly GCA_029255685.2). Lineage (NCBI taxonomy): Eukaryota > Viridiplantae > Streptophyta > Magnoliopsida > Caryophyllales > Caryophyllaceae > Silene > Silene conica. The sequence goes on along the minus strand of CM055316.2, from coordinate 55,686,124 downwards.
TGGTTCAGTTTCACAAGTTGAAACCTACGTCCACTATTCTCGATTAATAAAATTAGTACCAACTCTGGATTACAATTTTATCAACCCTACTCGTGCAACTTTGATGTTAGTCGCAACTCTATCTAGATACCGTTAAATATCTAGCTATGACAAATACCGTTAAATATTTGGCTTACAATGAGTACCGCTAAATACTCGTTCTATCTTACGTTAATAAGATAAAGTCTTCGATGTTTCTTGATGTCACAATCTTGAATGAATAAGATCAATGCTTGAGCACTTGAATCTTGAATCGGATATGACAATGAAAAGCTCGAACCTTGAAGAATATAATCGGCGGTTTCTCTTTCTTGGTTTTCGAGAATATGTATGTGTATGTCGTATGGATTAATGTGTCATAGGTAGTCTATTTATATAGAATATATATCTTGGTAATTCAAACCCTAGATGATTTAGGAATATTACTTCAACTAGAATACTAGTCTTTTAGTAATACTACCATAAATCTAATCTTAATATATTTAGGAAATATTTAATAATATACAATAAGTATTATATAAGGAATCAATTTCCTAATTCATATTTAGGAAAGATCTTTATATAATAAACAAATAGTAACCTTATTAAAACAACTTCCTAAACCATGTCAAGGATAATAAATTATATTATCACAATATTATCTAGTTTGTTTAGGACATTAAATAAATACATAATATTTACTTAAATTAATCCCAAACGACTTATGGAACGTGCCATAAAACACGTTTTCCAAAACCATTTTCAAACCATATTTAGATTATATTTTCTTGACAATTATGGTTATATAAAAATCCTTAGTTTGTTAGAAATAAATAATTAACTCATAAGAAAATTATTTATTCCTTTTTTAAACAAAAGATATTTTATATTAACTTATTAAGATTAATAATTCCATAAATAGAATACTAATTAAAGCATTAATTCTTTACGATGAGAAACGATACACGTTTCAACTAACACAAATATATCGATCATTTCTTCATAATATAGAGTTATAGCTACGAGCTATAACTTGAATCAATCTCGTACTAAAGCTATAGTTGATAAGTATAACTTTAGTTCATTAGGCGCGCTTGTGATCTTCTATCAATCTTCGACTCAGCCAATTCATTGACTATCATACTTGAATCTTTTATACTTGACTGATTAGATCTTGTTACTAATATTCTGTACACTTAGCACACGATTATACGCACGAGTATATAATATATACATAACTAGACTTGTCATTATCAAAACATAGACATATATACTTAATATATATATTTGAATATATGGTTCAACAAACGAAAACAAACATGTTTTTGATTTTTTCGAAATTTTTGAGAAATGAAAAACTTGTTTTTAGGTTTTTTGGAATAAAGGGATTTCCTCCCCACACTTATTTATGAACATAATGTGTGGAGGAAAACCGAAAATAAAAGAATATGTTTTTGAAAGTTTTTGGTTTTTCAATTTTTTTTGGATTTTTTTTGTTTTTTTGAAGGCAAAGAAAAACAAGAAAATGCAAAATAAAGAAATTAAATACAAGCTAAACTATGATGCTCTACACTACATGAATGTAAGACTATATGTGACAATATGTTATAAAATAAAAAAATCTAATGCAATCTTACATGGATGCAACTACATGAAACTAAGCTAAGCATGTGAAATGAGAAATTAGAACTAAAACTAGCTAACTAAACAAATTAAAGTAAACTACGTGCATGCTAAAATGAAAAATGCAAAACAAAAGGGAAATTAGGATTAGAGGGAGTTACATTGCTTTTGGATTGGAAGTGGGAGCAAGAATCAACAGCTCTCAATCATAAAGTTCCTCTCTACCTCCATCTCCTTGCTCCTCATAAGTGTTGTTAGCACACACATCAAATGTGTGGCCATTACCACCACATAGATCACAAGAGACTATGTTGTTGACTTGATACATGCCCGGGCCTTGGCTTCCACTTGCTTTGTTTGTTTGACTTTAGTTAGTTCTTCAAGCTTCTTGGTCAACAAATCAATTTTTGCATTTGTTTCCTCATTAGCCTTATTGGCACTTGAACTTGCACCGTGAAGGTTCTCATTCGGTTTGTTGCTTCTCCTCAAGACATTACCTCTCGTTCCAAAATTCTCTTCCGAGTCAACTATCTTCTTGATCAACTCCGTTCCCTCTTCATCTCCTAGATGGTCAAAGCTACCTCTGGCCAAAGCATTTACCATTTCCTTGGTCCTTGGTAGGAGGATTTGAAAGAAAGTTTGGGTGGTGTACCAAGTTGGGATGCCATGGCGGGGGCATCGAGCTAGCAAGTCTTGATAACGATCCCAAGCTTCTCCTAACGTCTCTCCGTCATCTTGTTGAAATTGAGTGATTTGATTCCGGATCATGGCCGTCTTGGATGAAGGGTAGTATTTGGCAATAAAAGCCTTAATAAGTTGATCCCATGTCGTGAAAGTATCGGGAGGGTGGACATTGAGCCACCAATCCGCTTTGTCGGTTAAAGAGTATGGGAAGATCATGAGTCTCAAGGTAAGTATAGGGGTAAGTATTCCCGCCTGTCACACAGGTGACGGATTCGATCCCCGACAATGGCGCCATTTTGATGCGGGGTTTTGCCGTCACTAGCCGCGATCAAACAAGAATTTATAAAGCCCAACAAAAGTAGTACTCAAGTCGGGGTCGAACACGAAGATGGTGGAGATATTGTGTAGTTAGGTTTCAGTTCTAGTCTAGTCGGGTAATGGGTAATGCGATTGATTAAAAAACTAATAAGAAAGAAAAGTAAAGATGCGAATTAAATTAATAAGAATGAACTACGGTGTCGGGGTTACTACGGAGGATCGGCAATGGCGCATGCAAAGAGGGGTCATGGTCAGTCTTATGGTCGGTCTCGGCCCGTCTAGTCTTTCGATTTGACTTGCCTTAGGTTAAGCCCTATCCTAGCTCTCGCTATGCACACGGTAAACCAACATACATACATGCAAATGAAAGCCTCAAACTATCGCTAAAGACAAACAAAGCCAAGAATCATGCCCAACCGTCGTTCAGTCATTTCATCAAACACCTAGCATGCATACTATGATTAACCAACACAAAAGAGTGCCCAAGTCTAACCCTAAGAAAATACCATTACCAATAACCCACCATAGACCACCCCTAACCCTAGCAAGAATATTACTCACTCATACTTAGGACAAATATGCAAACTATTGAATTAAAATGGCTAAACATAATACTAGAGCAAAGGTAAACAATTTAACACAAGAGCTTGAAGTATATGTAAACAAATGAGATAACAAAGTAAAAGAAAGGAAAGATTATACCATTAACTATGATAAAGGAAGGAACTTGGATACAAAGTGAAGAGTTCTCTCAAATTTTCCAAAATACACCAAAAATCCAATATGTAAACAAATGAACTAGCTAAGTAGAGGATTAACTATGATTGATTACAAGATTATGAAAATTAAAGGGAGATTATGAGTGGAAAGTAGTTTGATGGCCTAAAACCTAGAAGCAATGAAACAGTAGTAAAACCTAGAAATGCGTGAAAGTGCGTTTTAAGTTGCGTTCTCAAAAACTACCCTAAGTGCGGGTTTATATAGTTCGTGAAAATATAAAGAGGGGCTCTCAGCCGGGCGAGCACCGGCTGATAACCCTGAACCAAGCTTCTGAAATTTGTCTTGAATAAGCTTGCATCTCAGCCGGTCAACCGGCTGCCGTAGGGGTGTTCAGAATAAACCGAACCGTACTAACCGAACCGAAAACCGAAAAACTGTACACTTTTAAGGTTCAATTAATCGAACTGTTTTAGCAAAGCGGTTTGGTAAACCGAACCGCTCAATTATTAATTAACACGGTTCGGTTAAGGTTTGCAATTTTAGAAAAGAGGTTAACCGAACCGAACTGTTTAACAAAAAAGTAAGCAAAAAATAAAAATATTATATAGAAAAGTATTCTTTCGTTTAATTTTCTAAGTGTTTCCAAATTCAAAAATTGTTAAATTGATTAATATTGAAGTTTCATTAATTAACTTTATTGTTTACTATAATATATAATAAAATTTTAATTAAAACACTAGATAAAATTCACGAAAACTAAAGACAAAGTATATTTAGCACATTTAGCACATTTAGAGGTTAACCTGTAACCGAACCGCAAATAACCGTTTAAAGAGGTTAACCGAACCGTTTATAACCGTTACGAACGGTGCGGTTTAGGTTCGGTGTTTTGCCAAACCGAACTGTGTGCGAACCGTATTAAATATGCGGTGCGGTGAACCGAACCGTGAATGAACACCCCTAGCTGCCGGTTGGGGACCGGCTGAGGATACTGATCCATGCTACTATTTTTTCAACGAAATTCCCAAATGCACTAGGGCTCCCAGCCGGCCCACCGGCTGCCGGTTGGGTGCCGGCTGAAGACTCTATTTTCAGAATTTGCCCACTACTGGATTTCCTTGCAATTCTTGATAATGGCTAAGTGTGGACGAGGTTCCCAGCCGGCAGATCGGCTGGCGATCGACCGACTGAGGACCCTTCTTCCCTTTTCTTCCTCTTATTTGATAAGACCAGCGACAAGGGGATCCCGACCAGTCGGCCGACTGAGAACCCCTATCGGTCATTTCTTCACCTTTTTCTCCTCTTTTAGCATTGAATCCACCTCGTTTTCTCCCGTTTCTTCATTCCCGCCTCAAGTCCTAAAAAATAGAAGCCAAGTACGCAGAATAGAGGCAACGAGCATAAAATCAAGCAATGACATGCAAAACGGGGACGAAACAATGAGAGGAAAAACGAGGAAAATAATGACTAAAATGGGACTCATCAACAACAAAAAGCCTTAGAAGTGCGTGAAAGTGCGTAATGTTGCGTAATTAAAAACTGCTCGAAGTGTGGGATTATATAGTGCGCGAAAATCTAAAGAGGGGCTCTCAGCCGGCAACCGGCTGCTGGTCAAGGACCGACTGAGAACCCGATGCGACGCTTCTGAATTTTGTCTTCAACATGCCGATGACCATGTTCCATGCAACTGATTTTGAACGGAATTCCCAAATGCACTAGGGCTCCCAGCCGATCCACCGGCTGCCGGTTGGCTACTAGCTGGGGACCCTATCTTTAGAATCTGCCTAGTTTCCGATTTTGCAAGATGCGAGAAATTTGGCTAAGTGTAGATGGGGTTCCCAGCCGGTGGACCGGCTGCTGGCCACCCGGCTGAGGACTCTGCTTCTCTTTTCTTCTTCTTCCTTGATGGGTCAATTGTAACAACCCGATATCTTCCGTATTATAAAATTTAAAGATTTAAATTAATTTCGAGAATAATTTATATTTCATTAAATTTCGTAAATATATTTTATTAATATGAATATTTCATTTTTAAGCATATTAGTTTCAAACGATGTTTCGAGTTTTATAATTTCTAAGTTTCGACTTTAATTTTCGAAAATGACAAGTATGTCGGATAATTTCATGAATTGTGGGTTATTTGTAAAATGAGTTCAATCTTAAGTAATAATAGAATTGAGATGTTAATTCCGTCTTAGTTAGCCAAATCCGAGTCATCCCGACTCATTAAATGAATCCTGAGTCATTCCCGACTCAAAACTCCCATATACCCTTATGTTGTGTTTCCTCATCAAAAACTCAATTCATTTCCTTCATCCTCTTCATAAACACAAAACCCCTTTCACCATTGTTGGTGTTTCTCCATGAGCACAAATCTGACCATAGCTCCTCCGTTTCTTGCTCAAATTCCGAGTTCTTTATAGGTATGTTCTCCTCTCCTTCTCCTCCTTCTTTTGACATAATCAATTCCTAGTCTTGTTGAGTTTTCTGAAAACCCGTGTTTCTAGGGTTACGTTTTTAATTCGTTTTTCTTATTATTTGTTGGTGAGAATGGATGTTTGGACTTCAATGAAGGGTTCTTTGAAGATTTGAAGAGCTTTAAAGGTAACTTTGAGAGGTTACTCGACTTTAAGTCAAAGAACATTTATGTATGGTTGTTGTTGGTTTAGTTTCTGAAAATATGAGGTATTGTGCTATTTAGTTCAACATTTAATTGATTGAAATGGAATTCATGAATTATTTGGTAGTAGTGAATGATGAATTGTGGTTATATTTAATGGGTACACTAGTATCCGTCACATGCTCAGTTCGTCTCATCAATAATGTGGTTTCCGATTGTTTGTAGTCCATGTTAAGAGTGTTTAATCATGTCTATAATCGGTTGGTTATGGTGTATGTTGGTGTATATATGTCTTGGATTGAATGTTGTGTTACCTAGACTGCGTATGATGCATGTTCTAAACCGTATCGAGTAGCTAAACGCGACAAGGATCCCCGAGCTGCTGCTGCCGCGCACAGCAGCCTGCATACCCGAGAATGCCGCAGCCTGCGGCCCAGCACGCAGGCCTGCGCCCGTGCCACACGCAGCCTGCGGCTAGCCATGGCAGGCTGCGCTTGACATTGTTTTAGGAGCTTGTGTCGGGCTGTTTTGGGTCATAATGTCGTTGTTGAAGCGACAAATGGAGATAAATGCCCCTTTTATTTATCTAGTTTGGAGAAGTTCAGTAAACAATATGACGTTGATTCCATTGAAGTCAAACATGTTCTACTCATGTTCACAACACAAAGAGATGGAAGAGATGATTTCAAACGCAATTTCATCCTTTATATTTTCTCTGCTCTCTTAGGCGGTGTTGTAGGGAACAAGGTCAGTTTGAAACTGCTGAAAAGTTTGGTAAAGACTGAGTTGATCTCCAGTTTCAACTGGTGCAACTTTATCAAAAAGAAATTGGCTGACCAAGTTGAGTCTTGGCAAAGGGAAGAGTTTGTGACCAAAAAGTTGAAAGTGAATTGGTTTATTGGACCTATTTAACTGTTGGTTTTCATTTATCTAGACCGTTGTGTCTTCAAATCACGCATTGTTAGTCGACAATTTCCTACATTATCCACTTGGACAAAAGATGCTATATCCAAGAGAATTAAGGAGGAATTAAATGACAAAACTTGCAAGGAGAGAACTTTCGGCAGGGGTTATGTTGAGCCTCCAATTGTCACCCGTCAGCAACATGAACCTTTGCTTCCTATTGAGTTTCCATCAACTAAGCAAGTACGACAATCAAAACCACCTGTTCAGCAACTATGTGTTCGACAACCTGAACAATAACAATCAGAACAATCTGAACAATCTGGACAATCTGAACAATCAAAACAATCTGAACATGAAGAAATTGCTACCCCTGGCATTTCTGAACATAGCAGTTCTGTGAAGTTTGTTAATAAGCTTGCGAATTCAGCAAAAATCATGGCTCAAGCTTTCATGAACTAGAAAAGTCTTTCCAGTCAAGCTTCAATCAAATTACCTTCGTCAGCAACAGTTTCTAAGATAGTTGCAGTTGTTGATGATATTGCAGATGGATTTAGGTCGTCTTAACATTAGAATAATGGGCAGAATGAGGAGAATGGGCAGAATGCAAATAATGAGCAGATTGAGGATAGTGGGGAGATTGATGATAATCTGGAGAATGATGATAATCAGAAGTATAACGAGAAGGCGATTGTGGATGGTAGTTTTGAGAATAGTCATGAGGATGTGGAGAAATTATATGGGTGTTCTGAAGCTGAATTGTTGGCGGCATTGGACATAATGGGTGGATCTTTTCAACCAATACAGCCACATTGTTCACCACCAAAATCAGAAATCCCATCCTTTAGGCTTCTTCCACTTGATGACCATTTTTTATCCGGATAAGTGGTAATTGAGCCCCATAACTCTTTACAATTGGGAAATTAAACCCCATAACTTTATATTGGAGTAATTTCACCCCATAACTTATACAAAATGTGTAATTTAACCCCAATTCAATATCTCCTCAAAATCTCACCAAAATGTCACCATATACCAAAATTATACAGTGTACAATTATACTAAAATTATACGAAATACGTATACCACAATATATCCCTTAAAATTATACTTGTAATTTAGGCCAAAGGACAATCAATAAACACGACCTGCAATTCTACAAAAATGGCCCAAAATAATACTTTAAGGACAACAACAATCAAATATTGACCTTACCTACCACTTCCAAGACAATTAGATCAAATTTGGCAACCATTCCACTTTTGTGAAATTGATTGATATTTGAAGGGTACACCGAATCTCTCACAATACCCGGATAAACGGCGCCTGATACCCTCAACTCTCTCAGCTCGTCGAAAACCTTAGCTACTGGGAAGGCAAGTTTCATGGGATAAGAAGAAGCTACTGGGAAGGCAAGTTCTAATTTACGTATATTATTATGTGTTAAGTCATTGTTTTTTCTTTAAATCATGAATCGTTCTACCTATATCAGGGTGAATGTGTGGTGTGTGTTTCTGAATTGGGTTTGTTGGTTGGGGTGATATCATGAATCGTTCTACCTATATAGGTTGTTGATTGCCGTGTTTGTGGTGACCCGAATTCTGTGTGTGTCTGAACTCGGAGCTGTTGCACTGTACAACTCTCAATCTGAATGCTTTTTAGAATATAAGTCCAATAAGCAGGCCTCAAACTTCCTTTTTCTTGTGCTGCTTGTGGCGCGTGCTTGGTCTGGGCAGCAGCTTGTAACTAGCTAGCTTATGGTATTTCTGCATGATTGTTGATTCTGTGCTAATAAACAAGAACCCAGATTGCAGTGCACAATGGTTGAATTCATATTTGGTTTATGGAATAGTCTAAAATCAGGAATCTTAAAATAACTTTAACCTCCCTCATTAGTCAGTACTTGAGCAAATTATTAGTGAGAAACAGAGAGCGGTAGTGAGATATAGAGAAATAAATATTTGTCTGTTGATGCCAAAATAAAGAAATGGAAATGCTGAGAAATTGTGGCGATATTCTTATTAGCGCAGATTTGATCCTTGGTTGTTGTATAGAGTTACTCTTTATATTTGCAGGTGCTACTTTTATGCCCAGACTCCTTGCAATTTGAGCATAATTAGTGTCCACCTCTTGGAATCCTATATGCATATGTTTTGCGCTTGCCTTCTGCATATGATCCTTTTCTTTTATTAGGAGGTCTTCCGTATTTGACTCTAGGATCACTTGGTAAGATTACACTCCCATCAATTTTCTTCCACATGCTTTGGCCATTCAAGGGCTCCAAAGAGAATGCATAGGATGACTCGTAAGATTATTTGTTGTCCCAAAATGCTGCATAATTTTCTGGATTTTCATTCTTCAGGCATATAGCAGTTGTTGCATGTTCACAAGGAATTCCGTTCACATCCCAATATCTACAAGTACATGTACTTTTATCTAGCCTGACTGCAAATGTCAATGCACTATTGTGAGTATGCTCAACTTCATACACATTTGAGCCTGCCTCTATAGCTTTCCAATTCCTCGTAGCTTGCATTTGATCATTTATTATTGCTCTTACTCTAGGTGTAACAATGCTAGTACATTTGGTAGCTTGTACTTTTTTCCCACCATCCTAGACATAACCTTTCTTCTTATTTCTTCTAGCATGGTTAAAATAGGCTTCTCCCTAGCTTCAAGAATCCATGAGTTAAATGTCTCGACCATATTGTTGCAAGTAACCCCTGTGCATGCCCATCGTTTATAAAAGCATCTACAAAATCTTTTCACGTCTCTTGAGCACATTTCAAGATGAGCTTTTGGGCTTAGCTGTCTTAGGGCATCCATTGCATCATTGAACCCCTCCTCCGTATAGGATTTCACTGCTTTCCAAAATAACTTGTGCAAGGGAGCACCTTTAATAATTTTGATCCAATTAGTAAAGATGTGTCTTGCACATAACCGATGCTCTGCTTTAGGTAGCAATTTTGCTATTGTTGGGAGTAAACCCTATAGAAAATAGAGTAATATATTATAACGTATAAGCAATATCATAGCTAAAACTAGAGAAATATAGAGATTATACTAACACTTACCTTTTGTTGATCAGATAATAGCGTCCATTTATTTCCAGTTTGCATATCTAGATCTTCAATGAGATGCTCAAGAAACCAAGACCAGCTTTCTTTAGATTCTAATTCAACTATAGCCCACGCAACAGGAAACATCTGATTGTTGGCGTCCCTAGCGGTTGCACAAAGCAATCCCCCCTTACAATAATCTTTAAGGAACGCACCATCCAAACCCAATACTCTACGACAACCATTTAAGAATCCTTTTCGTAAAGGCAAGAAACATATATAAAACATGTGAAACTGAGGAATAGGCATCAATATATGAGATTTCAAGACTAAAAAAACTTGAGTCCCTTGATTAGATCTTTTTAACTCATACATATAGTCTCTTAGGGATGTATATTGCTTCTCCACCACCTTTGCACACGCAGACAATGCGTTTTTCTTTGCAGTTGAAGCCTGCCATCTGGAAACCGTTACGCCATATGTGTCCTCCACATCCTTTATGAATAATTTCAACTTCCACGTTGGATGTTTAAGGAGTTTCTCCCGATACTCCTCGGCTAATAAATTCCCATTAACCCTTTTATTAATCTTGGTCGGTGCGCAAGTGTGAATATCTTTGATAAATCTTATCTGCAAGCATTTATATTCTTATGAATATCTAGCACTTAATTTCCATTTGCATTTTGGATAACTTTTACACTTCACAAGCACCCTCTTTGGCTCATTATGACAATAGACCCAAGTATTACGTGTCTGACAACTGTAATAGATTAATGCTTTTCTAAGCACATCAACTTTGTCAAATAATTGTCCCAATTGAAGTTGCACTGAACCAAATGGTGTATCATGTTCATACATAGGCCACCCACATTTTTCATCAACTTCACGACACTCTTCTTGGTCGCTTGGGCTAAATGGATTTTCATCATCAGATTCTCTTTCGTAAAAAAATTGTTGTTGACCTAGATCAAAATCATCCTCATCTACTCCCCAATAGTCATCCTTAATCCCACTAAACCTTTGTTTTTGTCCTTCTACCTCTTTATGTTTCATGATTTGTGTTTTTCCAGAAATATTTCTTTGCAAAATCCATTTTTTTCTTTTCCTGCACCTCAATAAACTCATCATCGCTGTTGCCAACATCATGGTTATCAATAACCTCCTCGCGATCACTCCAGCATATCTCTTCAAATTAATTTTCTACAATATCCTCATGATGATATTCCCGAGCCCGAGTCCTTTTTACATCAGTGACTTGTACTGGAATCTCGAACGTGTTGCTGAGACTAACTTCACATGAGAAATCATTACCCACATTAACTTTCTTAAGAGTTTCTCCATCCAAATACAACTCAATAACCCCATGTGTAACCCCTTCTATATGCAGCTCTTCTAAAGTCTCTTCATCGCATAATATTTGCATACCCACACCTTTAATGCGATAAAAACATGTTACTAGCGGGTGTCCGTACAACTTCTTAGCCATGGTGTTTACGTTTTTCAAAGATAATTTCAATATATCCAAACTGCCTTCGAGACAAGTTCCACCCACATATTCAATTGTGTCATCCTTGCTTACAATATTCCCTCCGTGGTAACAGAGACAAGTGATGAGATTTGCACCATCTATTAGAACAAATAAAAAAGTTGATAGAAGAATGAAGACAATAGTAAAACAAGATTGGTTGAAGAAATACGGGTGAAGGTAAAAGAACTATAAAACTCACAGAGTATAATTTAAGACAATGCCTCAGAATGAGAGTGATAAAAAGAATAATAGTCTCTTCATATGTTTCAGTTATCCGTTCTTTCGTTTCTTGTTTTTTGATCTAGGATTCTATGCTGGAAATGTCATTCATTAGGTGCAATCAGTAGTTTGTCAGTAGTTTATCTACTGTAGTAAGCCATTTTTGTCAAATAATTTTGATATATACAGTTTTCAGGAAATCCGATCAGAATAAGGTTGATTCCTTCTACTTCGAGTATGCAAATGACTTGGTTTATTTGAAGGAGAGATCAGCAATCCTACTATCTCAGGTACTTCATAGGATTTTAGCGTAGAGGGATAACTTATTGATGTCTGTACTTGTAATTATGTATGTGCAAAAAATCCTTGTTGCAGGGGACGTGACATTTATGAGAGAGGGAAAATTTGATTATTGTTCTTATTGTGTTTGCAGATTTGGTAACCTTAATTACATACAAATCAACTGAATAAGGAAGCAATTGTTGATCGATAATAGGAATTTATTTATATACAAGGAGAATACTCAACAAGACAAAAACTTAACCGGATTACCTTTGCTATGACTTGTCGACATAGGAGTGTTTGCCTATGGCTGCTGCCGCTTCAATATATTTTTACAGAAGTTTTGCTGCTGCTGCTTCAATATATTTTTACTGGAAACTGTGAAATTGTAATACGTATATGGAGAGTATAGGTTTTTTTCCTTTTTTTTAGTGAGAAATTAAGGAGAAATTGAGGAGATTTCAAGGAGATATTGATTTCAAGGGAGATATTAGATACAACTTGAATTGGGGTTAAATTACACATTTTGTATAAGTTGTGGGATGAAAATTACTCCAATAGAAAGTTATGGGGTTTAATTTCACAATTGTAAAGAGTTGTGGGGATCAACTACCACTTACCCGATTTTTTTTATCTCAACCCGAACCCGAACCTGAACCTGAACCTAAACGTGAACCCGATCAAGTTGAACCCGAACCTGAACATTCAACATCTTGTGTTCAACCCGATCAAGTTGAACCTGAACCCGAACGTTCAACATCTTGTGTTCAACCTGATCAGCTTGAACCTTCGACATCATATGTTAAAGCTCATCAATCTGAACCTTCTACGCCTGATAATCAAGCTGATCAACCTGGCAATTCTATGCCCACACTAGTGGTAGAGGATCATCACGACACCATTATTAATCTAGTTACTCATAGTCCTCCTGTGGTAGGGAGTAGTGATAAAATGGCCATTGAAATAGCAGACACTCCATGTGTTTACACTCGTCGATCCAAAGGTGAATGTCATTCACCTGTGAGAGGTCGTAAGAAGAGGGCCATAGTTCCAGCAGAGGTCTATCGATCTCCGTATCTGTGACACCCTCATATTTAGAGGAAGAGTAACATAAAATTCTAAGTATAAACTGCAAGGATATGTTTGTAATAAGTTCATTTGGAGGTAAATACGGGATTTTCAAAACCTGAACCTGTTATAAAGATATCCAAGTAAAGGTGTCAAACATGCAAAGTCTCAAAATAAATACAACCAATAGGTAAGGGAAACATATGTCCCTAAAATAAATAAGTATATAACTAAAGTATCAAGTCTCTACAAAGTGGAAACCGTATAAAGGTCCCAAGGTTGTCATCCGCTCGCTAGCTCGTCATGTACCCAACATATGCTTCACAAACCTGTCATTCACATTTTAAACAAACACGAATGCCACAGTCAGTGGGGAGTAACTCCGAGTCCTCCCATCCACGAAATGCCATATTAATATAACATGAACAACATAAGAGAATGTATACGATCAACACATAGTCTAGGCACAACAAGTACCAAACCAATATGTCTATCATGTGAATAAACCACATAAAGACCATATATAACCTAGAATGTGAGTTCTAGACCGACTCATATTATGCTATCATGTGAAACCAGGTAACAGTGCATCCAAATTCTATCAACTATAACAGCTCACATCTCACCGGGCATAATTCATAGAATCACCACACAAGAGAGAACATAGTTATCTAAACATTGATACACGGATACAACACCATGTCTAAGTCTCATGATACCACATATAAGTACCCTTGGATACAACACCAAGTCGAACTAAGTTCCGACTGACACACGGATACAACACCGCGCCAAGACTCATGATACAACACATGAGTACCCTTGGATACAACACCAAGGCTAGCTACGTTCCTATCGACACACGGATACGACACCATGTCTACGACTCATGATACAACACATGAGTACACTTGGATACAACACCAAGTCCCTAACAGGACTCTTGGATCTGACAGTCTATACATAAGTATTTTCAACTGGCCAGCAACAAAATCCTCAATATCAATGATACCGAACCACTAATATATATATATATATTCAAGTAACCAACTAACATTATCCGTTATCATGCCTTATCAGTCAATATCAATCACTTATCAATCATCAACAAGTATTAACCAATATCTTATATTAGCAGGTGTTGAACCATATATTCAAATATATATATAGTATATATGTTTATGTTTTGATAATGACAAGTCTAGCTATTTATATATTATATACTCGTATGTATAATCGTGTGCTAAGTGTACAGAACATTAGTAACAAGATCTAATCAATCAAGTATAAAAGAGTCAAGCATATTAGTCAATGAATTGACTAAGTCGAAGATTGATAGAAGATCACAAGCGCGCATAATGAACTAAAGTTATATTCATCAACTATAGCTTTAGTACAAGATGGATTCAAGCTATAGCTCGTAGCTATAACTCTATATTATGAAGAAATGATCGGGATTTATGTGTGTTTTAGTTGAAACGTTTGTTTCCTAATTTGTGTCGTGTGGTATTAGTGTTTGAATGGTATTCTAATTAAAATATGGAATTGTTAATCTTAATAGGATTATATAAAATATCTCTTAGTTAAATAGGAAATAAATAATTGTCTTATGAGATAATTATTTATTACTAAAATAAACTAAAGATTTTTTATATGATTTTATTTGTCAAAAATATATAATCTAGATAAAGTTTGTTTCGATTTTGGAAATCGTGTGATATGCCACATTACCATAAATCGTGTAGGATTTACTTAAATAAATATTATGTATTTATTTAGTATCCTAAACAAACTAAGATTATATTATGGTAATATATTTTATTATCTTTGACATGGTTTAGGAAGTTGATTTAATAAGGATACTAATTGTTTATTATATAAAGATCTTTCCTAAATATGAATTAGGAAATTAATTCCTTATATAATACATATAGTATATTATTAAATCTTTCCTAAATATATTAAGATTAGATTTAAGGTAGTATTACTAAAAGACTAGTATTCTAGTTTAAGTAATATTCCTAAATCATCTAGGGTTTGAATTACCTAGATACATATTCTATATAAATAGACTACCATGACACATTAAACTATACGAAATACACAACACACATACACGCAAATCAAGAGAGAGCCGTCGGTTGTATTCTTCAAGTTCGAGCTTTTCATTGTCATATCCGATTCAAGATTCAAGTGCTCAAGCATTGATCTTATTCATTCAAGATTGTGACACCAAGAAAACATTGAAGACTTTATCTTATTTACGTAAGATAGATTGAGTATTTAGCGGTACTCGTTGTAAGACAAATATTTAACGGTATTTGTCGTAGCTAGATATTTAACGGTATCTAGATTGAGTTGTGACTAACATCAAAGTCGCACGAGTAGGGTTGATAAAATTGTAATCCAGAGTTGGTACTAATTTTATTAATCGAGAATAGTGGACGTAGGTCTCAGAGTGTGAGACTGAACCACTTCAAAAATATCGTGCCTCTACTTTATTATTGCTCTACTCAACAATCATCATACAAATCGAAGAAGATTTTAAAAAGAAGGCATACTCAATTCAACCCCCCCTTCTTGAGTATATTATATCAATAGACTCTTCAATTGGTATCAGAGCCTCGTGCTCTTGATCGCCTAGCCGCGTGAGTTTTGATCCTTCTATTGATTCTATATTATATACTCTTTCTTCAATGGATTCCAAGCATCTCAAGTGCCCTATCTTCGATGGCAAAAACTATAGTTTATGGAAAAATATGATGACTCATTACATCAAGGGTTGTGATTGGGAATGTTGGAAGATCATCCAAACTGGACCAAAGAAGATCTTGGTCGCCGCCGCCAATGGAACAACCTATGAAAAGATGGAAAGCGATTATGTGGAAAGTGACTACAAAATTGCTGAGAAAAACTCTAAGGCCATGAGCCTCCTACAGAACGGTATGATAACCTCAGAATTCGATAGATTCTCATCCTGTAGTTCCGCTAAGGAAATATGGGATAGTCTCAAACTTGCTTATGAAGGAACATCCGCAGTCAGGAAACATCGTATAGACTTGCTCGTTCAAAGATATGAACTTTTCAATATGGAAAAGAATGAATCTATTGATAGCATGTCTGCACGATTTTCTTGTATTATTAATGAACTGCGGAACCTTGGCAAAAAGATCGATTCTGAGGATATCATTCGTAAGATTCTTAGGAGTCTCACCAAAAAGTGGCAACCTAAGGTCACGGCCATAGAGGAAGCACGTGATTTATCTAAAATCACTTACCAAGAATTGATTGGATCCTTAATGGCTCACGAGATCATACTAAATAAAAACGATGATGATCCCAAAGGAAAGGGAGTCGCTTTACAATCCTCCACAAGCGAAGTAAGTGAAGAAGAACTTGAGGATGAAACAGTTCTATTCGCTAGACGATTTAAGAAAGCAGTTTTCAAAGGTAGATACAAAAACTCTAACAACAAAACGTTCGACAAAAAGAAAACTGACTCCAAACAAACATTCTTCAAAAGAGGATGTTTCAAGTGTGGACAACAAGACCACATGATCAAAGATTGTCCAAGTTGGGACAAAATCAAAGACAAGTCAAAAAGAGAAAAGACCAAAACAGAGTTTAAGAAAGTAATGCTTGCGTCATGCTGGGGAGAATTAGAATCTGAAGATGACGAGGACTCTGAAGAAGAAGAGGTAGCAAACCTATGCCTAAGCAACGTCAGCCTAGATCTAATCTCAAACGACAATGATAAAGATGACGCATCTAATATGTGTCTCCTTGGAGAATCAGACTCAGACGACGACGACGAAGAGGTAAATTTTCTTCAACTCAAAAGTCAAGTTAAAAACTTATCTAAGGCTATGCTAATTAAATATTTTGAGAAAACCCTAGACCAATGTCATGAACAAAATCTTGAGTTAGATGACTTGAAAGAGCAGATCCTCGATATTGCTGAGGAAAATCAACTTCTGAAAGCCAAAGCTAAGAAACTGAAATCCAAAATAAGCATTGAAGCTAATGCTAAGTTGGAAACAGTTATATCTGAGAAAAAGGTTCTTGAGTCTAAAGTTATAGCTAATGAAGCTATAACCTCAAAACTAAAACTCAACATTAAAGAGCTTCAATCTAAAGTTATAGCTAATGAAGCTATAACTTCAGAATTAAGAAAGGTTAATGAACGGCTTAAGTCAGAATCTTCGACTATGGTCGAAGATGAGACTCATCTAGAAGAAGTTGAGATTCTCGAAAGCAAAATCATGGATCTAGAATTCAGTATATCTAAAATCAAGAAAGAACATGCCAAAATTGTGTCTGACTTCCATAAAGACATTCAAAACCTAAAAGAGTCTAGCAACACTGACCATAGTGAATGTAAGAAAGAAATAGACTCCTTGAAAGACCTCCTTCTTCATGCTCGGAAAGTTCACGATAAGTGGGAAGGAAGCACTAACGTTCTAAACTTCCTAACTGAACAATCCGACAACAACATGAAGATGGGGTTAGGTCACGAATGTTATGGAAGAAGGGATCACTCAAAGTGTAAACAAAGTCCAACAGATAGAGACTTTAGAAGAAGAAAATATGCCGA
Source organism: Silene conica (assembly GCA_029255685.2). Taxonomy (NCBI): domain Eukaryota; kingdom Viridiplantae; phylum Streptophyta; class Magnoliopsida; order Caryophyllales; family Caryophyllaceae; genus Silene; species Silene conica. Next base: position 55,668,488 of record CM055316.2, on the reverse strand, counting down.
CCTTCCTGAGTATTTAATATGCACTTATTGTGGTCATACTGGACACCTCCGAGAAAACTGTGTGAAACACGCACAAGATTTTAAAACCGGAGTTAAGTTTGTTAAATCCTTAGGAATTCCAAGCAACACTATTTCTGTCTCTGATAGTGATAATGATAAAACTGAGGAAAGAAACATTGACCACAAATGGTTCTATGACATGACATTTGACTATGAAGAAAAGAAAAACAGAACCAAACAGACTCCTCAAACATCACACAAAAAATGGTCACCAAGAGTCCAAACTAAAACCTACACAAGAACATCAAAACCCAACCACTACCGATATAAAAAGACCTATGTAAGACAAGTCTGGGTTAAAAAGGAAGATGTATTTGTGATTACTAACAACAAAGGACCCAAGTATGCTTGGGTACCTAAATCCTGTCTTTAAAATTATTTGTGCAGTTTGTCGCCAAGGAAAATAACCTATGGTATCTCGATAGTGGATGCTCAAGACATATGACAGGCGACGTAAACCTATTCCAAACCCTAAAACCTTTTGACGGAGGTAAAGTCACATTCGGTGATAACAAAAAGGGAAAGATCATCGGAATTGGTAAGATAGGTATTTCATCCTCTCATGCTATAAATGATGTATACCTTGTAAATGGTCTCAAACACAATCTTATCAGTATATCTCAATTATGTGACAAAGGAAATAAAGTGATTTTTCATTCAGATATATGTCGTATAATCTTAGAAGGCACCAGTAAAGTGATACTTGAAGGTCACAGGATAAAAAATGTTTATATGATTGATTTAAATGTTGTACCTACTGATTCTCTATCATGCATGAAAGTTACGTTAGATGATCCATGTCTATGGCACAAGAGATTTGGTCATATTAGCTCACCTATTCTAAGTAAGCTAAAAAGATGGGACTTGGTCGAAGGTCTTCCAAAGATCAAATTTGATCAAGAAAAGATGTGTGACACATGTGCACGATGTAAACACGTCAGATCATCCTTTAAGCCAAAAAGAGTGGTAAGCACAGAACAAGCTCTTGAACTTGTACACATGGATCTATGTGGCCCTATGAAGGTAAGAAGCAGAGGTGGTTCCAGGTACGTTTTCGTTCTAGTTGATGATTACTCTAGATTTGTTTGGCCAATCTTTCTTCATTCTAAAGACGAAACATTCGATGAATTTGTTAGTCTCATGAAACTTGTCCAAAACAAATATAAATCAAACCTAGTAACAATCCGTACTGATCATGGAACTGAGTTTGACAATCATGCTTTTATTGAGTTCTGTAAAACCAATGGTGTTGGACATAACTTCTCGGCCCCTAGAACCCCACAACAAAATGGAGTCGTAGAACGAATGAACAGAACCCTAGAAGACATGGCTCGAACAATGCTTCTTTGTAGTGGCCTACCTAGAAACTTTTGGGCTGAGGCTATTAGTACAGCTTGCTATATTCATAACCGTGCTATGATTAGACCTATCCTTAAAAAGACTCCTTATGAACTTCTTCGTGGTCGCAAACCAAACATATCACATTTAAGATACTTTGGTAGTAAATGCTTTGTTCACAACAATGGTAAAAACAAATTAAGCAAATTCGACCCTAGAAGTGATGAAGCAATCTTTATAGGATATTCAGATCATAGTAAAGCCTACAAAGTTTTTAACAAACGTACTTTATGCATAGAGGAAAGTATTCATGTTATCTTTGATGAGAATAATGTCTTCGATAAGCCATTACAGGATATAGAGGAAAACCTAGACGAACCTGATTTCAGGTTATCAAGGGAAGATCCTCCTGAAATGGAAATTGAAGAAGGAGAACCTCAAGGAATTCATGATGAACTCAACTTGGGAGAAAATGGTACGAGAGATGAAACTACAGTTGATGATACTGTAAATAACTCTCAAACCAATGACTTGGAACCCAGAGTTACAGCTAATGAAGCTGTAACTTTGAATCAAAACCAAAGGGAAGAGGCCAGAGTTATACCTGACCCTACTATAAACCCAGGTTTGGATTCAGGGGGAACAAGTCAAGATCCCGAGTCAAGTTCAGGGAATGCAAATGATCAATCAAGAAACTGGAGATATAAAGGCTCTCATCCTTTGGACAATGTCATAGGAAGCCTGACAGATGGAGTTCAAACTCGAAGGAGCTTAAATAACTTTTGCTCATTCTACTCCTTTCTCTCCACCATTGAACCTTCAAATATCAAGGAAGCTCTCGCAGAACCAGACTGGATAGTTGCCATGCAAGAAGAACTCCAGCAATTTGAAAGAAACAAAGTTTGGCATCTTGTTCCTCGACCTAAGGACAGAACTGTCATTGGAACTAGATGGGTATTCAGAAACAAATTGGATGACACTGGAGTCATTGTGCGAAATAAGGCCAGACTAGTGGTTCAAGGATACAACCAACAGGAAGGGATCGATTATGATGAAACCTTTGCTCCTGTTGCTCGCCTTGAGGCAATAAGACTACTCATTGCATTTGCAGCACACAAGGGAATGAAGCTTTTTCAGATGGACGTTAAGACTGCATTTCTTAATGGCTATCTCCAAGAGGAAGTATTTGTTGAACAACCTCCTGGATTTCTTGACAGCAAACTCAAGGATCATGTATTCAAATTGGACAAAGCACTATATGGTCTGAAACAAGCACCTAGGGCATGGTACGACAGATTATCAAAGTTCCTATTGGAGAGTGGATTCAAGAGAGGGTCTGTAGATAAAACCCTATTTCTTAAAAGTGAAAACTCAGATCTACTAGTCGTTCAGATCTATGTTGACGATATTATTTTTGGCTCAACTAATAAAAAGTTGTGCAAGTACTTCTCTGAGTTGATGACTTCTGAGTTCGAGATGAGTATGATGGGAGAACTAAAGTTCTTCCTTGGACTTCAAATACAACAAACTGAAGAAGGAATCAAGGTTCATCAACAAAAATACGTCAAGGAGTTACTAAAGAAATTTGGAATGGAAACCTCTCATGCAATGCCTACTCCAATGGTCACAGATAAGAAGTTAACCAAAGACGAAGATGGTAAGTCTGTAGATGAAACAACTTACAGAGGTATGATTGGCTCACTTCTTTATCTTACAGCAAGTCGTCCAGATATAATGTTTAGTGTCTGTGTTTGTGCAAGATTCCAATCTGCACCAAAAGAATCTCACATGATTGCAGTTAAAAGAATATTAAGATACCTAATCGGAACCTCAAAATTATATCTATGGTATCCTATGGACTGTAACTTTAACCTAGTAGGATATTCAGATGCGGATTATGCAGGGTGTTCTTTAGACAGAAAAAGTACCTCCGGACTTGCTACCTTTGTAGGTCCCTGTATTATATCTTGGGGATCCAAGAAACAAAATTCTGTCGCTCTCTCAACTGCTGAAGCAGAATATATTGCAGCCGCACTGGTATGTTCTCAACTTTTATGGTTAAAGCAACAGTTACATGATTATGGTGTTGATGTTGGATGCGTGCCTATATTATGTGATAATACGAGTGCTATAATTATATCTAAAAACCCAGCCCAGCACTCGAGGACCAAACATATTGAAATTAGACACCACTTTCTAAGAGACCATGTTGAAAAGAAAAATATAAAATTGGAATTTTGTAGTACGGAAAAACAATGGGCAGATATCTTCACTAAACCATTGGCTAGAGAACGCTTTGAGACTTTGCGATTGGAAATTGGTTTAATCGGTGGCACCTAATCAAATCTTAAAAGCAAAAATAACCCAATGATTGACTACGGTTTAGATGAGATTATATGACTGTGTCCGTATACTCCGCTGCATGTGTATGTATATATTCGATGATAAATTTTGTGATTATAGTTATGTTATATAATTTATATATGGATGTGTACACAATCGATCGTACAATAATATTACGTCACATATTACAATTATCCTACAACATACATATTACAATACATACAAAATAATAATATGCAAATAATATAAAATTGAAAAACACTTACCCAAAATTAAAAACACACACAATGTGTGTAATGGTCCCCCCCATGTGCCACGTCTCCCTCCAACCTCACCCCACACTCAACTGACACGTACCCCTCCCCTAGTCCTAGCCTTTGACCTCTTACCCCCACCATTATTACCTTATACTTACCACATTTAACCCCCTTACTCCTCTATTACCGTCCTCCACCCAAAACTCCATAAAATTCCTCAAAAACCCAAACCTCCATAAAACCTCCGTAAACCTCCGTCACAAAAACCACCTAATCAAAACCCAACACCACCATTCCAAACCAAACATGCCTCCATCTCGTGCCACCCGTTCTCATCAAAAGAAGCCTTCACCTCCTTCACTAACTTCGTCACCCCCACCGTCTCCAACACCCATAGCCACCGCCGCACCACCATCTGACAAAGGCAAACGACGAAAACTCAATCGCTCATCTCCCTCCATCTCCGATGACATGCATGAAATGGGTTTTACATCTCAAAACCCGCGCCCTCTGTTTTCCGAGTATTCGATTGAAGCCACTAGGGAGGGTCTTGAAAGAGTTCGAATGACCAAGAACGAAGGTATGTTGATCGAACGTGTCCTCCCTTATGCTATTCATGCGGGTCGTTATTACTCACGAACATGGGTCGAAAGTTCGAAGTCTTTAGGTTTCTTTAAAGAATTCCTAAAATATCAGGGATGGGAGTACATTAGTAGCTTTTCTGGGTTAATTTTCCCTATTGAGATGGTTCAGTTTCTTGCTTCGGTTAACAAATGTGACAATGGCATTGTGGGTGTCGTGAATGGAAAGGATGTGGTCATAACTAAATCGGATATTTGTGATATCTTCAAACTTGATCAAGAAGGGTTAAATCTTGACCCAAAGTTGGAGTGGAACGTAGTTTCTAAAGAACAAAAAATGGTGATTAAGAAGTACTTTGATGCGGATGCCACTGAGGTAACACCCCTGCTTACTGTATCCTTTAACCCCAAATTGAAATTCTTCTTGAATTTTTTGTGGAACACTGTGTTGCCTCGTCGGGGTGGTCGGGATAAGCTTGCTAGTGTCGAAGCCGTGGTATTGTATAGTTGGTTGGAGGGACAGAAAGTCGACTTAGCTTCCTTATTATGTCACAAAATTTGTCAAGTTTCGAATGTGGTTGTTAAAGAGAAGTTTTGCTCAACCGTCGACATTCCATATGGAATGTGGATATCCGAATTGTTGCTTAAAAAGGGTGTGGTTGATGATAATAGTTTTGGAATTAAGCCAAAAGATATTATGAATGATCGTTTGTTGAAATTAATGGGAATTTGTTTTGATGGGGTTGATCTCGCGTTTGGTAAGAACGAACCAACTCCGAACCCTTCACCATCTTTTGCGGGTCTTGAAGCCAAGATGGACAAAATACTTGGTCTCTGTGAAATTAAAAAGGAAAAGGATGAGGCTGGGGGTAGTTGTAAGAAGAGGAGTCGTGGGTTTGAGGATGAGGTAAAAGAGTGGATGGAGAAAGTTGATAAACATTTGGTAAAGATTGGGTCAGAGGTCTCGGTTGTTTGCTCGGAGTTGCTAAGCATGAGTGACCGTCTCTCGTTTTTTGCTACTCAAGGGGGTGCTGTGGTTCGTGATCATGGTTTATTAAGGACGGATGCATCTCAAGCACTCGAAGCGGTTAAGGCATTATCTTTGAAAATTCTTAACTTCGAGTTGGCTCTCAATGCTCAAGGGAGGAATGTGTCTAGTTGTTTGGATCGGTTGGAGACACTCGAATTCCGTACCCGACCCGACTACGTCAATCCTTATGCCAAGAATCCGGGTTCAAGCTCTCGTTCTTGATGCTCCATACCCGTCCCTGTTCTCGTTGGATTAAGGTTGTGTTGTTGTTGTTTTTGCTCTAAGTCAGGTGGACTTATAAAACAATTCTCTAATTGTGGCCCAATTTGATTCCTAGCCCATTAAGGAATCCGAAGCTTATCCTCTTTTGCTTCTTCGGATTTCCTAATCTTACCAGGCCCAACCATTATCACAACCGGCCTTGCTTTTGTTTTTGATGCGGCCCATCTGACATTACCCTATTTTGGCCCATCTTCTATTAATATCTTTTGCAGGCCCAGTTATCCGATTCCACTAGCCGGCCCAATTTTCTTTAAACACTGTTATTTCTTCATTCGGCCCATTGGCTTAGTATTTTGGATTGCTTGTGTATATTTTTAACATTCCGTATGTGGTTATGTGATATTTTCTATGTTCATATTATTTCGACTCGTTTATATGCTTGCTTATGCTTCGTACGTATATTATTCTAGTCGTTTCATGTCTTTGTTCTCATCTTTTCGATGATGTCACGAGGGGGAAATATGCGACTTAGATTAGAATTTGCCTAAGCTTGCTCCTTGTCGTAATTCATTGTCTCTTAGGGTCCTTAAAGGATATGGGATAGATAGAAGATAGAAACCCTAAGTGACTCTTTGCTATGAATAACCCTTATTATATTGAGGGGGAACATACACTTAGACACGAAATCTAAGAGAGACTTGCCATCATCAAAAAGGGGGAATTTGTTGAACCATATATTCAAATATATATATAGTATATATGTTTATGTTTTGATAATGACAAGTCTAGCTATTTATATATTATATACTCGTATGTATAATCGTGTGCTAAGTGTACAGAACATTAGTAACAAGATCTAATCAATCAAGTATAAAAGAGTCAAGCATATTAGTCAATGAATTGACTAAGTCGAAGATTGATAGAAGATCACAAGCGCGCATAATGAACTAAAGTTATATTCATCAACTATAGCTTTAGTACAAGATGGATTCAAGCTATAGCTCGTAGCTATAACTCTATATTATGAAGAAATGATCGGGATTTATGTGTGTTTTAGTTGAAACGTTTGTTTCCTAATTTGTGTCGTGTGGTATTAGTGTTTGAATGGTATTCTAATTAAAATATGGAATTGTTAATCTTAATAGGATTATATAAAATATCTCTTAGTTAAATAGGAAATAAATAATTGTCTTATGAGATAATTATTTATTACTAAAATAAACTAAAGATTTTTTGTATGATTTTATTTGTCAAAAATATATAATCTAGATAAAGTTTGTTTCGATTTTGGAAATCGTGTGATATGCCACATTACCATAAATCGTGTAGGATTTACTTAAATAAATATTATGTATTTATTTAGTATCCTAAACAAACTAAGATTATATTATGGTAATATATTTTATTATCTTTGACATGGTTTAGGAAGTTGATTTAATAAGGATACTAATTGTTTATTATATAAAGATCTTTCCTAAATATGAATTAGGAAATTAATTCCTTATATAATACATATAGTATATTATTAAATCTTTCCTAAATATATTAAGATTAGATTTAAGGCAGTATTACTAAAAGACTAGTATTCTAGTTTAAGTAATATTCCTAAATCATCTAGGGTTTGAATTACCTAGATACATATTCTATATAAATAGACTACCATGACACATTAAACTATACGAAATACACAACACACATACACGCAAATCAAGAGAGAGCCGTCGGTTGTATTCTTCAAGTTCGAGCTTTTCATTGTCATATCCGATTCAAGATTCAAGTGCTCAAGCATTGATCTTATTCATTCAAGATTGTGACACCAAGAAAACATTGTAGACTTTATCTTATTTACGTAAGATAGATTGAGTATTTAGCGGTACTCGTTGTAAGACAAATATTTAACGGTATTTGTCGTAGCTAGATATTTAACGGTATCTAGATTGAGTTGTGACTAACATCAAAGTCGCACGAGTAGGGTTGATAAAATTGTAATCCAGAGTTGGTACTAATTTTATTAATCGAGAATAGTGGACGTAGGTCTCAGAGTGTGAGACTGAACCACTTCAAAAATATCGTGCCTCTACTTTATTATTGCTCTACTCAACAATCATCATACAAATCGAAGAAGATTTTAAAAAGAAGGCATACTCAATTCAACCCCCCCTTCTTGAGTATATTATATCAATAGACTCTTCAGCAGGGGTAAACATCCATCATGTGAAGTCATCCAATTCAAGCAACCTTTAATATGGAAGTGCATAACATGTTCAATAGCTAAAATATCAACATAGCTAACATTTAAGCAACATACTTACTTCAAACATCCGAATGTTTACCCTCGACCCAAGTCCCGCGACGGGTCATCGGTTAAATCGAGGCTGATTGGTCAAACCTAGTTGACTGAACGTAGTTCAGTCATCTGGCCCAACTCAGTTTTCGGCACAAAACATCCAAACAACGTATATCTTATTATGAATCATTTCTAATCATATCTACACCAATTTCCTGCCATTACTAAGCTATCATGTGGAAATATCAGCTTAAAGAAGCTATTTTATGACTGTTCTACTTTACACGTATATGGGAAATGACCCATTTCAGTTAAGTTCATTCTAAACAACTGCTATATATTAAAATAACTTAGCCCGATAAGAATTATAAACGAATACTTAAGAATTAACTAACTTTAGGCAAGTAACTAATCACTATACAGTTTCTTATCTAGCTAGGATATACGATTTTAATCTAAGTATTTATATCCATTTACAAGATATCAATTTCGACCATGATTATTACTTAAATACGATTTCGGAATTTTTTTACTAACTAAGCGATATTACTCGTAAGATGATTAAATGTGAAATCCATACCATTTAACTACCAACTAAATGAATGCATCTAATGAACTTGACATGAGGATTTTCTACTATAAACTTAACAACTAAGTAGGAGGTTAACGATCAATATATTGGTACCCCATATCTAATTACCCCAATTACATACTTGTGTTCCATGCCTACAGCAACTCACTCTTACCATGGTCCTCGCTAATTACCCACACCATGGCAACAGAGGCAACAAAAACAAAAACAACCAGCCACAACGCAGGAGACACAACCAACGGCCGCGACAGCAGCCACAACAGCAGCCCGCGGCAGCTGCCACAACCAGCAGTGCGACCAGTAATAACAGGACGGGGGGGGGGGGGGGCAGTGCATTGTAGCCACAGCGGAGCAGTAGCGTGCAGCAGCAACAAAAACACGAGGGTAGTTCAGCAGCAGACCAGCAGAGGACGGAAAACAGAAATAGAAGTGCGGGAGGGGGTCTGGGTAGTAGTTCAGGGAGTAAATCGAATGGGCGGGAAGTAGTAGAAGCAGACACGCAGAAACCAGAATGTAGAGTACTATAGCATTGAGTTGTAGCATATGTAGTAGCAGTAAATCCGATAACAATAAAATGCAGGAAAAGAATAGAACTCAGTAGCTATTGCATTAAAACAGAATGTAACAACCAAATAGTGGTAACAACGGTGAGCACAACAACGAGACAACCAAATAGGTACAAGTAGTAGTAGTTCAGACACCCAGTGTAACACCCCCATTTATTTAAGGGCCTGTACGAGGACTCCTCAGATAACTAAGGGTGTTACCATCTCGGTTTCCCGAGGCAGTAGATACAAAGGAAGGATAAACAGTACTTTAATTATTAAAGTTAACTCAATAAGTTCTTACAACCAACTTCAAAAACTGTCTTAAGAAAAAAGTTACAACTCATGACAAACAACTATGGTGATCTAGACTACTCTGGTCCAAATCCAAGCACTCCCTTCCCGTAGCTTCCCATAGTCTCAGCCACCTGTCAATCTGCTCCCCAATAATTTGGTTCATCACAGGTGATCACGAGCACACAGGGTCAACCACGAGGTTGAGTAGAGGAAAAAAAATAAACGAACAATATTATATATATAGGGATTCAATCATCCCTTCTCCGCACCGATCACAAGGCCATTAACTCCGCACCGATCACAAGGCCATTAACTCCACACCGATCACAACGTCCATTAACTCCGCACCGATCACAACACCTATTAACTCCGCACCGATCACAACACCCATTTCTCATCACCTCATATCGTATCACAGAAATATATAATCAAATAACATAATATTCCAAATCATATGATAATGTAAGATAATCATGCTTAACGTCAATCAACCACGAAATCAACATTATATGTGCAGTAATTTCCCCTACCTTGAATTGCAGGGATGCAGATAAATCCAAGCTCGCTAGAAATGTTCCACACGAAACTCGCTACCTAAACACGTATACGTAACAAATTAAAATCCTTCTCGAACCCCTTAACAAACCACACTTACTATAAATAGAAACCTTCCATAAGTGGAAAGTTTCCAAAAAACAGAAACTTTCCAAATATAGAAATAGAAACTCCCATGACTTAAATAATTCCCGACTCGCATCTTTAATTAGTACGACCCAAAACCACAAAGAAATAACAAAATACTAATAACAACATAAATAATAATAATATTAACATTAATAATAATAAATAATAATAATAATGATAATAATAATAATAATAATAATAATATTAGTAAGTAATAATAATAAGTATTATCGACCCTTGTACCCCACGGCCACAGCCTACCGCGACACCCGCAGCCCCCTTAAACAGTCCCTAACAGCCACTTAACACCTTCCCCACCACCAGCAACCACCAACCCAGACACCCACATCCACCGACTACCCCGACAACACACCACCAGACCGTCGACAAACACTGGCGCCATGAACCAGACCGTGAGATCAGACCTGGTCCATCACCTGCACTCCCTGAACCGTAAACGCAGACCGCTATCGACAACCCCAGGCGCCACTGACAACCCATGAAACCACCACCCAGACACTCCCCGACACACATTCTAGACACCACGGTGGTACCACCACGTCGACCTCCCCCGAGTCAACGGTGGTACCACCCCCAAACTTACCACCTGAACACGCTAAAACCGTAACTGATGTGACCAGCGGTGACAAACGCCCCTTTCGACACCCAATACGACACCCCACACCCTCCGTGACAACCTCTTGACCAACCTTCACCCACCAGCAGAACATAAGGACAAAACCAAGGTAACCGTGACACCCTACCACCCCTAAAAAATGCAACGAATATAGCCAAACACAACACAAATATAAACGAATGACAACACATTATACATGTTGGGAAATGTGTCCTCAACAATAGTGCGATCACGTAATTAAATCTCATGACGAGAATATGCAAGGGATGATACGAATTATATTAGTCAACTGACCAACATTAATCGGTAATGATTGGCTAGCTAGAGTTTGACATTACTGTCGTATGATGGTGGTGGTCAGTTGATCCCTTTAGGTCACACCTTTAGGACAATTCCCTTAATTAATAAAGTGATCAAATGTATATTGATACGATTTGATCATATTCCTTAAACTCGTATACCGAGAAATCAGAGGTTAAATCTTATTGTAAGATTTATGTTTAAAATTGAAACATGTCAGTTGTTAAACATTAAACGATATTTTTATAATATCGTAATTAGAATGAGTCGGGTTGTAATTAATACAAAGGTTGTAAATCGTATTGACGATAATTATAAATAATCATTTTACAATTGTAATTTCGAATTACTTGTCAGTTGATAAATATGATTTATTTAATATAATATTTATATGATAAATATTTATATGTTTTAAGACAAGATGTCACATTTTATACAAATTATACAATTGACAAAATTGTAAAATTAAATCCATTTTATGGACTAAGTGGCCGGTTATGGTGAAGGTGGGTGTGAGGTGTTTTATTGTTAACTACACCCTTAATCATTATGTTTAATGTGTTGCCTAGAGAACACACACTACTTAGCCACCCTATATGCCTTGAGAAGAGAACATGTTCCCCATTGAGGCTCCCTAAGGCCGGCTCCCCTTTCCCCATGAGCATGCTTAAGTTAATTTGATTATCTTAAGTTAAAGCATGCTTAATATATATGTGATATATCATACTCATTCAAGCTCCTCTCTTAGCCAAAAATAATACTAAGCAAGGAGAGAATTTTACAACCTCAAATCAATATTATAATATAATATAAATATACTAATTGTAGTATTGAAATAATATTCTAATAAGAGAGATTAGAATTGTTTAAGGAGAAACCGATTTCTAGTCTAGCAACTACAAGGTTTCGGTTCATTAAGGGATTGTCTTGGTGCATCACAAAGGAGTCGTTCTTGTTGAACATTGGAGGATCATCCTTGCTAGCATTTGGACCGAGTGTAAGGACTCGAAATCTCTCCCATTTCCGCATAAATTAAGCATGCATAAGATCACATAAATAAGTTAATTAAAATGTTAATTAAGGTATTTTGATTAGTATGACTAAATATTTAGTTTATGAGTAACTAAAACCCAACAATTGGTATCAGAGCAACTAGGTTGTTTGCATGCTTTCCGTTTACGTTTTTACGGAGTTATAGTGATAACAAAATAAAATTTGGTTTTTCGTTTTATATAAGATATGCACGAAATAATTTGAGCATGAATACATACTGTTTTCTAAAATGTCTTAGAATATTTGGAATATATTTTGCATGAATATTGGTTATTGGTATATTAAATCTCGGTTTTATTATGTTTTAATGGTTAAAAATTGTTTATTTTGGGAAATATAGTTAAAATCAATTTTTGGCCGAGATTTTTCAGTATGTTATCACATATATATCCTATGTTATGAATATGAATTTTCGTAAATTATGGACTTATAAAACATGTGATATGAATTTTAAGGGTTAAAATGCAATCAGATGAATAAAAATGGGTTAAAATAGTTATATTACGAATTTGACTATAAAAATTTATGAGTATGTCACATGCAATATTTAAAATATATGTTGAATTTTCCAGAAATTTATCTCAAATATTGCAATACTATAGATTTTTAATGTAAAAATCGGGTAATTAGTGACATTATTTCGACTTTAATAGTTTAAGTTGGAATTTGGCCATAAAAATTTAACAAGATGTCATATATATTATTTCCAGCATGGATAAAAATTGCAAGATTTTTATCTTATTTTATGCTTGAGAAATAATTTTAAAGGTTAAAATCGTACGATATATGACGAAAATCGTTAAAATTTGCAATAGTTGTTAAAATGGCCGGAAAATTTAACCCATATTAGTCATATATGATATGTTCATCACGAAAATATTCTTGGGAGCCAAAAATTTCAGTTTTAGTTTAATTTTAATTTGTTAAAAGTTGCTTTTAAAATAGAATTAAAAGAGTCATGTAATTAAAAATTTCGGCTCTTGGGCAGTGTGCCATTTAATTTTATGTCCATTTTAACCTTACTAGTATTTTATTTGCATTTATGGAGTTAATTATTGAATTTTCCGACTTAAAATGCTCGTTTTACGTGTTATTTTCGAAATAATGTTAAAACCGTATAAATACTAATATTTTTAAAGTTCTGAAATTTTAAGAACATTCTGGAATTTTGAAAATTTGAATTTTGAAATTTTTCGAAATTTTTATGACTCTTTTGGATTTTTATTTTTTTTCCCGTAAAACCGAGTAATACCGAACAATATTAAAATATGTTAAGTTAAGTCATGTTCAAAGTTTGAGTAAGACTAAATTTTGAAACCTATATGAGTTGGGATGATTAACTTAAAGATGAATACCGATTCATTTTATGCATAGTGTTGTTAAAACGTTAAAACACGCGATTCCATAAACCGAGGTATACGATAACTATTTATTTAAATAGGACGATTTGGCTTAGGATTTGCATGGTAGTTCATATATTCATAAGCATTGCATATTTTATTATGAATGTCATGATTTATTTACGTAATTTTGGGAATTATGTAATTTACTTAGTATGGCCTTAGTTTTTAATCGGTATTTCCCGTAATGTAAGCGGTTACCGATTCGGTTGTAATTTTGTGATCTCGTATCACCTAATTGTAATTTATTTCTATTTTATAATGTATAAAGTAGACTAGAAAAGTTGTAATTTTGTAAAATCCGGAGATCCTTGAAGATGGTGCCATTTGGAAAGGAGTTCCGACAAGACGGTGTTTACCTCGAAGTGCGTGCCTCGTGAAGTTCAAGGGACCAAAGAAGTTGGTTTCCGAATTTGTACTTTTATTATTTCTTTTCTAGGAAAGGCCATACTAGGGTTTATTTTTATGCTTTTATTTGCTTTTTATATGTTTGCATGCATAGCCAAATCGTCATATATCGTCTCATGCATTTTTGATTTAGTCGACCTAGTCATTTATTTATCGATAATTCAACGACTTAGTTCACTTAAACGGAGATAGATAATAATTTGACTAGATCTCTTACATATAAATATTGAGACTTAGCCTTACCAAAAAGTACGGACCCATGAATCCCTTCTTCACAAGAACGTAGGCTCGGCTATACCGGGGTACTAAAATTGTCACGTTGGGTAAGTGGGGTAATAAGATTACACCTTGAAATTTGGTTGATCTCAACGAAAGTATTCGTAACCGTAGTTGCAATAAGTCCGGGCTAAAGACGATTTTAAGAAAATTGTCGACCGAGAGTTCTAAGGTAGAACCGATTAAAGGGTTAATCCACCAAATTATACCGATACGGGTTGAATCGGCTACACCGTGCCCGGATTAGTATGGGTTTGGGTCTCGGGATTGTTTACTTAATTGGGTAAGAGATCATTAAGTAAATATACTTAACTTGTTTAAGTTTTTAGTTTAAATTATGAATTTTAAAATGATATTGTTTTATTTCCTTCATTTTATTGTAGTTTAATTTTCAACATCATCAATGGCAACCAACGCTCCACCTCTCACTAACGTATCATGGCTTCGATCCTTTATGGATCGTTGCAAACTCGATAAGCATAGTTCCAATTTTAAGGATTGGGATGCGCAATTACTTTTGGCCGCTCAAGGTGACGATAAGAGTCGTTACCTATCTGAAGCCGCTCCTCCCGCTCCGACCGCTCGTTCATCGGTCCAAAATCGTGAGGCCTATGAAGCCTACATGAAAGAGTGCTCCGCTCTTAAAAATGTGCTCATCTTCTCCATGGAGCCGGATCTCCAAAGGAGTATGATCAAGTTGACCACATCGTATGAGATATAAACCAAGCTTGCGACCATGTTCTCGCAAACTCCAAGGGTGATCCAATATGAGGCGGCTTCTGCCTTCTTCGACATTACGTTGAAGGAAGGGCAAAAGATAAGCCCTCATGTGCTCAAACTCGTAGAGCTCGCGGAGACTCTAAAAACGCAAGACGTTGATGTTCCCGACTCTCTCATAATTGACCGAGTTCTTCACTCGCTCAATAAGGTTAAATCGTATGCTCAATTCCGGGTGAATTTTAATATGCGAAACCAAGAAAAAACATTGGATGGGTTGCATAAGATGCTCGTCCAAGCCGAAAGGGACATGTGACTTCATTAAAGTTCCACCAATGATGTTTTAAACATCGAAAAGAAAGGGAAAACGAGCTTCAAAAGGAATGCCTTCAAAGGCAAGGGCAAGAAAACGTTCAACCCAAACCGGCCAAAGAAAAGACCTTTTCGAAAGGCGTTTCCACCTCATCTTCAAAGGTTGAATACAAGTGCCTTCATTGCACGAGGTTAAGTCTTAGGAAACGGAATTGCCCCAAATACTTGACCGATCTCAAAAATGGAAAGGCAACCGCCGTAGTTTATAATTCTCGTTTACTTTCATGTTCTTTTGTTAACTTTTGTATGGCGATACAAGTTGTTGACTATCACCCCTTTTAAATTGTTTTAAGGGGCATCTTATAAAGATAAGGACAAGGAGAAGGAAACATGAAGTTCCTTACTTGGATGGCTATGGTAGCATCCAATTGATCGAAGACTTGAAGAGCTAGGCTCTAATTTTCATATTGTCTTCTTTCATATTTTGCATTTTATTAGAACAATTTATTTTCTTGTAAGACAAGGATTCAAATCCTAAAACAATGGTTGTAATTTTGGATATTAGTGACTTAGTTTTCAACCCAAGTCACTACTTTTGTTCTTAATCAATTTCTTGATTTCTAAAATAAATTGCATACCTTGTTAAAACATGAATAATAGTGATTTCATCACAAAATAAGAAACATTGATACGATCAATATAATATAATCAAAGTGTTGATTAAAACGGAGAACTACACCCCATGAGATACTTTCAATCAAATTAAGAAATCATCAGTTCATTATAAGATTTTCATTTTAAGTGAAAATGAGAATGTATTCATCACACCTATAAAACTTCAAACATTCATATGCATTGGTTAATCGAAATAGCTATCCTTATACGAATAAAGGTTATTGTTAGAAGGATAGAGTGGGAGAAAATATTTCGCTCACAAACCAATGATGAAAATAAAGGATCTTAGAGAAGATTCCTACATGGGAGTCTTAAGAAGAGACCTAAATGAATGAATTGAAGAAACTACGAGAGGACACTGAAGAAACTACGGGAGGACACTCGAAGAAAGGTTCCTTATGTTCATTGTTTCCGTGGGAAACCCCGTATGAATTCAGAAGGAATATCGGCTCCTTGAGATAATGATTTCTTAAAGATTATAAGATAATAGAGGAAAAATCATCTATCTATACAGGAGGAAAGACCAGTTCCTTAATAAATGATTTTTCTAAGTTTATAAGATAAAAGAGAAGAAATCATCTCAATTCTCTCAATGTAGTTATAAGGAAATTATCATGCCATATTCGTCTCTAGGAAACGAAGACATGAAAAGAGGGTGATGATTGATTGAATGAAAATAGATCACTATAGGGATAGTGATAGTAATAATGATTCAAGTGATAAATAAAGATTTACATGCGAGAAATGAAAGGTTCATTTAAGAGATCGAGTAATATTGATTTTAGTGGGAGCAATGTTCATTAAAAGAACTAAGCCTACCATTTAGAGAGGATGGGTGATTCTTTAAGGTGTAAAGAATAAGAGGTTTTCAATTCTAGATGAACAAATACTTTATATCATGAGATGATGGAGTTTTACGGGAAGGTTTATTATATTGATAATAAAAGGTCGCCCATTAGAAATCAAATGGTTAGATATGAATAACCTTAATAAAATAGCCAAGATGTTTGAAAATAGTAAGAGTGATAAAATCACTAATAACTACAATATAGATTTCAGCACATAAGTGACTAGATAATTCCGAGTGACCCTCTAGTATATCAATACGTCACGAGTTATAAGATAACAGTGGGAGCTTTCCTCAGGAAAGGAAACTCAAAATCTAGAAAGGGTTCTAGATATGTGCTCAAATAAGATCATATTATGTGGGATAATATGAGTCGGAAGGAGACCAAAATTTGTAAGTTTTGCAATCATGAATAAAAGGCTTATTCGCAAAACACTAATACAAATAGATGATCGTGCATCAAATGCAATGAAATAGTATTGACTGTTTTTGCATGACAATGTCATTCGAGTTATAATTAACTCAAGATGAAAGATACTTTGTCAAAATCCAAATGGGTTGTGAGAGACAATATTGAACCCCATAAGTGAACTGGATTGACTTAGTATAGCCCCTAGCCGCTTACATGAGGTGACATCTCAAAGCGACTAGAATGTGAGGCGATTGATGGCAAGTTCAAGTGCCATAGAGTCATATGTGATGACTAGTCGATCACATAGGCAGACTGCAAGAGACACTCTGTCGGGCATAGTGACCGCTTATAGAGTTCTGGAAATTTTATAGCCGGGTCGTGGCGAGAGCTGCTATAGTATTCTTGTGAGTCAATTCTTAGACTAAAGACTACTCTCCCAAGATGGTACAGTTTAGGCATAACCTTGATCCATTCTCTACGACTTTGCGTAACTGGAGTCAAATGGGTTTGTTTTGGGTTGTGAATGACTGTGACTAGTTGAAGGAAGTAGTGCGATAGAAATTGTCCACCCCTTATCAGGGTTGTTCAAATCTCAAGGCCACTCGAGGAGAAGTTAACTGGAAATGCGTGGCCACGCTCGGAAGGTATCTATGGTAGATAATTCCGGTCAAACAGTTATTCTCCAGATCGAGGAAACCACTCATGATATGATCAAATGCAAGAACGACCTCAGAGAGACATCTTGCATTGAGTGGGAGATTGTAATAGGACAAGAGAATTGGTGACGCACACTTGTCGAGGACAAGTGGGAGATTGTTGGGAAATGTGTCCTCAACAATAGTGCGATCACGTAATTAAATCTCATGACGAGAATACGCAAGGGATGATACGAATTATATTAGTCAACTGACCAACATTAATCGGTAATGATTGGCTAGCTAGAGTTTGACATTACTGTCGTATGACGGTGGTGGTCAGTTTATCCCTTTAGGTCACACCTTTAGGACAATTCCCTTAATTAATAAAGTGATCAAATGTATATAGATACGATTTGATCATATTCCTTAAACTCGTATATCGAGAAATCAGAGGTTAAATCTTATTGTAAGATTTATGTTTAAAATTGAAACGTGTCAATTGTTAAACATTAAACGATATTTTTAGAATATCGTAATTAGAATGAGTCGGGTTGTAATTAATACAAAGGTTGTAAATCGTATTGACGATAATTATAAATAATCATTTTACAATTATAATTTCGAATTACTTGTCAGTTGATAAATATGATTTATTTAATATAATATTTATATGATAAATATTTATATGTTTTAAGACAAGATGTCACATTTTATACAAATTATACAATTGACAAAATTGTAAAATTAAATCCATTTTATGGACTAAGTGGCCGGTTATGGTGAAGGTGGGTGTGAGGTGTTTTAATTGTTAACTACACCCTTAATCATTATGTTTAATGTGTTGCCTAGAGAACACACACTACTTAGCCACCCTATATGCCTTGAGAAGAGAACATGTTCCCCATTGAGGCTCCCTAAGGCCGGCTCCCCTTTCCCCATGAGCATGCTTAAGTTAATTTGATTATCTTAAGTTAAAGCATGCTTAATATATATGTGATATATCATACTCATTCAAGCTCCTCTCTTAGCCAAAAATAATACTAAGCAAGGAGAGAATTTTACAACCTCAAATCAATATTATAAGATAATATAAATATACTAATTATAGTATTGAAATAATATTCTAATAAGAGAGATTAGAATTGTTTAAGGAGAAACCGATTTCTAGTCTAGCAACTACAAGGTTTCGGTTCATTAAGGGATTGTCTTGGTGCATCACAAATGAGGTGTTCTTGTTGAACATTGGAGGATCGTCCTTGCTAGCATTTGGACCGAGTGTAAGTACTCGAAATCTCTCCCATTTCCGCATAAATTAAGCATGCATAAGATCACATAAATAAGTTAATTAAAATGTTAATTAAGGTATTTTGATTAGTATGACTAAATATTTAGTTTTTGAGTAACTAAAACCCAACAATACATACCTGATTTCTGACTCAAAACGAGGGGCTAGGCAAGACCAATTAACCGTGAGAACCTTCTATTTGTGTTGTGTGGTGGCGGCTGTTCAACTAGGGTATAGGGTGGTGTAGTAGATAGGTCAAACAAAAGGGTGGAAATCACTCTTATATGGCGGCAGAGTGAGGGCTGCGTGAGAGTTGTGAGGTTGTGAGTGTTTCTATGATTAGCGTGGGCTGTTTGATTAACACGAGTACCGAGACCCATGACTCGTGTGCAAACGATCCTAAGATCGATTCCCACCATCATAATATATAATCTTATTTGATAATATACTTATCGACCCCAAATATAAAATAAAACATAAAAAAACTAACGACGCATCACTTATAAAAGTAAAGCTCGGAATAAAAGGCCTCTAAATATACGAGGTATTACAGTCTTCCCCCCTTAAAATGAACTTCGTCCCGAAGTTCAACCCTACTCGATTAAAGACACCAAACATCAATTAAACAACATCAATTAAACCACAGAATGTTACATTCCATCCCCCTTAAGAAAAGTTACGTCCGCTTAACTTACCTCAATCAAACAGATGTGGGTAACGTTCTCTCATGGACGCTTCGGCTTCCCATGTAGCCTCCTCTAAGTTATGATTAGTCCATGAAACTTTTACCAACGACGTCTCCCCATTGCGAGTCTTTCGCACCTTCCTGCCTAGGATTTCTTTTGGAGTCTCAGCGTAGGACAACTGTTCATCTATCTCAATCACCTCGTGCTGCAGGACATGCGATGGATCACTCACATATTTCCTCAACTGAGACACATGGAACACATTATGGACCTTGGATAGGGCTGGAGGTAAAGCTAAACGGTATGCCACCTCCCTAACCCTGTCCAAAATCTTAAACGGTCCGATAAATTTCTGACTCAGTTTGCCTCGCTTCCCAAACCTCATCACACCCTTCATTGGAGATACCTTCAACAATACCTTCTCTCCCGCATTGAATGAAATATCGCTCCTTTTTAGATCTGCATAGCTCTTCTGTCTATCTTGGGCGGCCGTCATTTTCTGACGAATAACCTGAACCTGTTCCACCATCTCCTGGATCATATCTGGCCCTAAAATCACAACATCGGCTCGATCATCCCAACACACAGGACTCCGACACTTCATCCCATACAAAGCCTCAAATGGGGCAATCCCTATACTGGCATGATAGCTGTTGTTATACGAAAACTCTATCAATCCCAGTCGATCCTCCCAAGATCCTCCGAACTCAAGTACACATGCTCTCAACATATCCTCAAGAGTCTGAATCGTTCTCTCAGTCTGACCGTTAGTAGCTGGATGAAAAGCTGTACTCATCTTCAACTGGGTACCCAAAGCGGCCTGCAATTCCTGCCAAAATCTAGATATGAACCTCGAATCTCGATCTGAAACAATGTCCTTGGGTACGCCATGCAATTTGACCACATTCTGCACATATGACTTAGCCAACTCGGCTTTACTCCAGGTATCTTTCATCGGAATAAAGTGAGCAGACTTAGTCAAACGATCCACAATCACCCAAATCATGTTGTTGCCCCTCTGAGTCCGAGGCAACCCTACAATAAAATCCATTGAGATGTTCTCCCACTTCCACTCTGGCACATCTAAAGGCCGGACTATCCCTTGCGGTCTCTTATGCTCCCCTTTCACTCTCTGACATGTCAAACACCTTGACACAAACTCTGCGACTTCCTTCTTCATATTTGGCCACCAGAACGTCTTCTTAAGATCTTTGTATAACTTGTCACCCCTGGGGTGAACGGAATATGGAGTAGCATGAGCTTCAGTCAGGATTTTCTTCTTTAGCTCCTCAATATCCGGAACACATCATCGCCCACTGAACCTCAAACTACCGTCGGCATGAATACTGAACTTGGATGCAGCCTCTCCACCCTCACTCTCCACCATCTGGCGCCACTTCTGGATTCTCGCATCAGTATTTTGTAACTCCCGAATCTCACCATACAACTCGGGCTCCACAGTCAAATCCGTCAGAGCATCCCCTTTTCGGATCATGAAAATTCCCATCTCCCTTAGCTCACCATGCAACCTCACTCGCGATCTGGCACAATTCAAGGCATGAACAGATTTCCTACTTAGGGCGTCAGCTACCACATTTGCCTTCCCTTCGTGGTAGACAATCTGCATATCGTAGTCTCCAATCAATTCTATCCACCTCCTCTGTCTCATATTCAATTCTCGCTGGGTGTAGATATATTTCAAACTCTTGTGATCAGAAAACACCTTAAAAGTGGCTCCATAAAGGTAATGGCGCCACAATTTAAGTGCAAAGACCACCGCACCCAATTCCAAATCATGAGTCGGATAATTTTCTTCATAGGTCTTCAATTGGCGAGAAGCATACGCGATCACCCTACCATTCTGCATTAGCACACAACCCAGCCCATGCTTCGAAGCGTCAGTATAAACTTCGAAATTATCACTCCCGACTGGCAAAGCAAGGATAGGAGCTGTTGTCAGGCGTTCCTTAAGGGTCAGGAATGCCTTCTCACAACTCTCATCCCAGATGAAACGGTTCTCCTTCCTCATTAACGACGTCAACGACTTTGCTAGCTTCGAAAAATCCTTGACAAACCTCCGATAATAACCAGCCAATCCCAGGAAGCTTCGAATCTCACTCACATTATTCGGACTCTGCCACCTAGTCACAGCCTCGATCTTACTAGGGTCAACAGACACCCCCTCCTTGGAAATTACATGCCCCAGAAATGCGACTTTCTCCAACCAGAACTCACACTTACTCAGCTTAGCATTGAGCTTATGCTCCTCTAGGGCCTGAAGTACTCTCCTCAAATGGTCCTCGTGTTCTTCCGCATTCTTGGAGTACACGAGGATATCATCTATGAATACCACCACGAACTTATCCAGATATGGGCTAAAGACTCGATTCATCAAATCCATGAACACAGCTGGAGCGTTAGTCAATCAAAATGGCATAACCACAAATTTGTAGTGGGCATACCTCGTTCTGAAAGCGGTCTTTGGAATATCTTCATCTTTTATTCTCAACTGGTGATACCCGGATCTCAAATCAATCTTAGAGAAAACCCCAGCTCCACTTAACTGATCGAACAAGTCGTCAATTCTTGGCAAAGGATAACGGTTCTTGATGGTCACATTGTTCAGCTCTCGATAGTCAACACAAAGCCTCAAACTCCCATCCTTCTTCTTCACAAACAGAACAGGTGCTCCCCAGGGTGACACACTGGGTCGAATGAATCCTTTCTCAGCTAATTCATCCAACTGCTTCTTTAATTCCTCCATCTCCTTCGGTCCCATACGGTACGGTGATTTAGATATTGGTCCCGCCCCTGGTTTTAGGTCAATGGAAAATTCCACTTCCCTCCTTGGCGGTAATCCAGGAATGTCATCTCTGAATACCCCCTCAAACTCCCGCACCACTGGTATCTCACTAGTCTTAGGGGTCTCAGCCTCGCAGTTCCACATTTGGCACAAGATCAGGCTCTCGCCTTTCCTCAAGCTAGACTTAAGGGTATTGACGGAAATGAACTTGATTTTAGGTTTGACTCGATATCCCTTGTAAGACACCCTCACTCCCTTAGGTCCCTTCAAAGAAATTTTCTTTTGATGACAGTCAATAAAAGCTCGATACTTCCCCAGCCAGTCCATCCCTAGGATCACCTCAAAACCCCCCAACGGAAATTCTATGAGGTCACAATAGAAAATTCCTTCCCCGATTTTGATGGGTACACTCCCATAAACCCTATTACAAGCTATCGACTCTCCTGAAGGTATGGTCACTGAGTCTGCGACCCAGTCGAATATGATAACACGTTATACATACCTGATTTCTGACTCAAAACGAGGGGCTAGGCAAGACCAATTAACCGTGAGAACCTTCTATTTGTGTTGTGTGGTGGCGGCTGTTCAACTAGGGTATAGGGTGGTGTAGTAGATAGGTCAAACAAAAGGGTGGAAATCACTCTTATATGGCGGCAGAGTGAGGGCTGCGTGAGAGTTGTGAGGTTGTGAGTGTTTCTATGATTAACGTGGGCTGTTTGATTAACACGAGTACCGAGGCCCATGACTCGTGTGCAAACGATCCTAAGATCGATTCCCACCATCATCATATATAACCTTATTTGATAATATACTTATCGACCCCAAATATAAAATAAAACATAAAAAAACTAACGACACATCACTTATAAAAGTAAAGCTCGGAATAAAAGGCCTCTAAATATACGAGGTATTACACCCAGGTAAGCAGAGATTGAAGCTATTACAGTAGCATACACGGCATAAGAACAGACCAGTAAGAGGCAGAGCATTATAGCAGGTGTACGACAGTAGTCGAGTTGCAGCAGTAAATAGCGATAACAACATAAATGGCACGGTGCAGGAAACAGTAGAGTAAAGTGCGTGTGGACAGTAGCAGTAGTAAAGGCGTAGTGCAGGAGGTAACCGTAGTGCAGAAAACAGTAGGGTAGCGTGGTGTTTCGTCTGGTCTGAACAGACCAGAGGCAGAATAAAAGAGTAGTAAATGTAGTGCAGTAGCACAACGAGTGTTCAACGACAATAAGTAGTAAAAACAACAGCACATACCACAACTAGCGCTAAAATAGAAATAACAAGCGGCAATGAGAAGTATAGTAGTAGTCCGTAACATCAGCAACACGATTAACGAAAACAAAACGACAATAACCGCAATTGTGACAGAGCGAAGTAGCAGTAGCAAGTAACACTCAACCACAATAGTAAGTACGTACTTGCAGGCAGCAGTAGTACAATAACATAAACGCAGTAAGAACAATCCATTAGCAGTAGTAGTAACCAATATCGAGCATATCGACTTCAATTTAACTCAACCCGTATCATACAAACAACAATCACATAATTATTGTAGCATAAATTCGTCGAGTCACTCGGAAAGGTTACCTTAAGTTAGAAAAAGATGAGTAATCCTAAACTGATGTAAGGACCGAGATTCCTAAGGGCCAAATACGGGTTCTTCTTCAATCACAATTAAGTCTCCATGCTTATCCTTGTATTCTTCACCTAAAACAACAATTAAACCACTTACATTAGCCTTAAAATCGAAACCCTAAAAAAGATTGTCTTAAAATAATTTGGGGGAAATGAAATCTAAACTTACTAGAAGATGAGGAATGAAGAGAGGATTCTGAAACTATAATTTTTATTGCATTTGGTTGAGTAATGAAGGATTTATGGGGATTTTTGTCATTGAAACCTTAAGATGATAAGGGTTGAAGATGAAGATAGGGGAGGCTAATAATGTGAATGAATTAGGGAAAGGGTGAATGAGGGAGCATGGCTGATTGCTTGGGCAGTGGCTCGGTCAGTGGCTGGGCATTGCTCGGCCAGGTTGTCGTGGCTTGGGCGTTGCTCAAGTCACGACACGACACGACACGAATTTCGAAACCGATTCCGATACTAAAACTATTATTACTAAAATATTAAATATATATACGACTACATATTAACCTTATTAAGTGGACGACCTTGATTAAAAATATAAAGTTACGACTTTACGACTTTAATCCGAAATCTTTAAAAAAAATTATATTTTATTAAATTATATTAATTCCGATTAATTCAAAATAAATCAAAATAACTTAGAATAAATTAATACTAAATTAATATGTCACTTTGCATTATTCTAAAGGTCTCCTAAATTACGGGATGTTACAGTATCTCCAAAGAAACATCAATATTCCTAAGGATTTTACTCAAGCGGTGAAGAATGTATTGGATTTCATCCTTTTGGATTCATGTGTTAAAAGGTATTTGCTTATTTTGTGAATTTCAGACCTTGTATTTTAATATTTCAGCCTTTTTTATTAACAGGTTTCACAATATAGCCTTCCAGTTTCACATAATAAGCATCTAGGATTCACCAAAATTGCCTCTAGTTTCACAAGTTAAGCTTCTAGTTTCACAATTTATAACCCTAGGATTCACAATATAAAAAAACTTAAACTATATCAGTCTTTTATAAGAACTTAGGATTCACCAAAATTGCTTCTAGTTTCACAAGTTAAACTATATCAGCAGGTTTCAAAATATAAGAACTTAGGATTCACCAAAATTGCTTCTAGTTTAACAAGTTAAGCTTCTAGTTTCACAGTTTATAACCCTAGGATTCACAATATAAGAAAACTTAAACTATATCAGTATTTTATCAATAGGTTTGACAAAACAAGTTTGGGTTTCATAATTTAAGTTTCTTTTCCTTATTATGTGATTCTCAGCCCTTATTCTGTGAAACTGAAATCTTATATTGTGAAACTTAGCCCCTATTCTGTGAATCTAAGAGTTTGGGTTTCACAATCTAAGCATCTTGTTTCACAGTTTAAGTTTCTTTTCCTTATTCTGTGATTCTCAACCCTTATTCTGTGAAACAAAGCTTATATTGTGAAACTAAGCCCTTATTCTGTGAAATCTAAGAGTTTGGGTTTCATAATGTAAGCTTCTAGTTTCACAGAATAAGCTTCTAATTTCACAAGTTAAGCTTCTAGTTTCACAATTTCAGAACTCAAAGAATCAGGCTCTTTTATCAACAGGTTTCACAATATGGGCTTCCAGTTTCACAGAATAAGCATTTAGTTTCACAAGTTAAGCTTCTAGTTTCACAATTTGGTGAATCTTGAACTAAATTTTGTTCAATTCTTTACTCACAATTTTTGTGAATCCTAGAGATTAGTTTATGAAACTGGATGGGTATTTTGTGAAACTTACTTAAAATGTGTGAAAATCAAAATACACTCTTCTTTTTTAATTTGATCGTATATTTAATACCATTTGAGTGTGTGACCTATGCTTTTAATGACTGTTTTCAGTGAGATTCTTTTCAAAAGTCAAACCCAGCAATTGACAAGGAAGCAATTGAAGAGTTTGGCTGAAGGTGATCAAGTATCTTCCGCTGTGATATATGTTTGGTGTGAGATCCTAAACAGTGGTGAGAGCTTGAGATCACGAGATTCCGCTTGTCGTTTATTTGTGCCACTGTCCACGCACAGTGTTAGTCTTACTACCCCTTTTCTATAATCCCATTTTACATGGTGTGCACTTATAATCATTACTCACACATGATTCGATTTTTGTTCTAGTGTCTCGACAATGTTGATGTTTATCCCAAAATCAAATTTGAAATCCAATCAAATTGATAATGGCCTCTATCTGCTGAACATATTGGAGAATTACAAAGGGAGCAAAACTAATTATTTAATAACTATAAATACTATAAGATTGCTTTTCAACATCTAATTTAATTTTTATACAATTACCCCAACTTTATTTCCCAGTTTTTCCGAAACCCATTTTTTTGCATCAATAGGAATCTCAGCGCAAGCGTTTTGCATTGTGGGCGTGCCATCAAATTGCTACATGTTCTGTTAACCTATCCAAAGAAATAGTCGAAAAAGATGCACTAGAATCGAGTTCCTCTCTGACACTACCTTTTACTGACAAGGAATTGGTGGCTTGTGTTGGGAGAAGAACAAACACATCCACATTGTAATGTCATACTTTTTCTTTGATTTATTCTTGAATTATTTTTTTTTAAAATTGTGAGAGATATATTGACTAATTGCATTTTGTTCAATAATTAAGTGAGGTTCTGGTGTCCACTCCGTGGATGGAAGTCACTAGAGATGATTTGGAAACCCTTACATCGCGTGACTTTATTATGGATCAGGTAAGCATTAGTTTTCCATTCCTGACCATGTTTCATTTTTTACACGGTTCCTTATTTGGTGAATCTCAGACCTTATTTTGTCAATCTTAGAGGTTGTTTTGTGAAATTGGATGGTGATTTCGTGAAAGTGGATGTTTTATTTTGGTCAAGCCACTCAACCTGTTTCATTTTGTGCACGTTTTATTTGTAGATCATTGATATTGTAAGGATTAAGCGCACACTGGGTAAAACAAATGTGATTTACTTGCCAACGACAATATTTGTGAGCTTCAAATCCTTTGGATGTTGATATTCAAGTATTTTTCATTCTGAAAGTTGCTCATCCAGAGACTAAAATTTTACAAATTGTCTTTTTGTGACATTCAGGCTGCTCATCCAGAGACTAACCCAAAGATTTTAGGTCAATATATAAAGCCCTCATACATTCCAGTTGATGGTAACCATATTGACATGGTTAGATCCTTCAGTTATGCTATTCATTTTGTTATTTATTTACTGTCATTCACGTGTATTGTTGATTGATTTTTCTTGTACATTTACTATCTCAGGTTTTTATCCCTTTGCATAGCGAGATATCGAAGCATTGGTGGGCTTGTATTTGCGACATAAAGAAGGGAAACAATTTCATCCTTGAGTCATGCATGAATATAAATGTGGATAAAGACAACAACCATGCCACAGATATTGTATGATTTTTTTTCCAAAATATTGTAGAGTTTTTGTTTTAGTATACCCCAAAATATATTTCATCTTTTATTGCTCTCTTCTTTTCAGTTGTACAATGTTGCAACTATTCTGGGACAGTTGTACAAATCTTTGTAGCACATGTACATGCATGACGTTGTCAAGCTCGAAGTCCCTCAACAAAAAAACATGGTGTGTAGTTTGACTTGTTTTGTTAAACTTAGTCTGTCATCATTTGGTGAATCTCAAACCTTGTTCAGTGAATCTCAGACCTTATTCTTTGAAACTTGGTCACACTCATAAGTGGTTAAATGTTTTTTTGTTTAGTTTGATTGTGGTGTTTTTGTGCTGAAGTGGTTGAGTGCATTGGAAGATCAGAGTTTATGGATGGAAAGTGATTATTTTGAGGTGAGTTCAAAAATAAAGCCGTAAATTCCACAAATATTAGCATGAATACACTTCATTAATATACGTTACCCTATGCAGAATTTGGTAGATTATCGAAGGTCGATCATGTTGGAACTTCTTAAATAGAATGAAAATACTAGCAGGTCTTACTTTGTGAATCTACACATTAAAGTTTTAAATTTTTAATTCCTTGGCTCAATATATTGTAATATGTATATTGTACTTGTTTTTGGTTGTATAGGTTTTCCCTTATTAAGAAACGAAAAAAATAAAGCTATAGCCTGTCAATTGAAGGACTTTTTTGTGACTGAATTGTATCTGATTCTCATGCTGTTGGGGAAATGGCCCTTCCCACGTTGCTGAAACTGACGTTGTCAATGTCGAAGTTCCTCAACAAAAAACAAGGTGTGTAGTTTTGTTAAACTTAGTCAGTCATCATTTGGTGAATCTCAGACATTGTTTAGTGAATCTCAGACCTTATTTTGTGAAACTCGGTCACAATCATAAGTGCTGAAGTGTATTATGCGAATCACAGACCTGAAGATCAGAGTTTATAGATGAAAAGTGACAACTTTGAGGTGAGTTCATTACTATATGAACCTAGCTGGACTCAACACCCTCGGCATATCCATTTCAAGGCTAGACTTCTCGCCATATGGAACCAACTACACTGGTTTCGTGACTTCAAACCAGACCAATGGTGGTAACAAGTTGTTCACAAAGGTGCTTAACAAGGGAGACGTTCGTGTAGGCTTAATTCACTTTCAACCCGGTGTGATTACTGTTTCCAACGCAGTCTTTGTTGCTGAGCCTCCGATCAACGTTGATGTTCTATCCAAGGCTTTATATTTAGCGAGTCTCGGAAATATGTTTTGTTTGAACAGATGATCACTTGACGTTTTGTTGATGTCTGTTGATTGACGTTGCAACTTTTGAAGTTGTAATTAGATAATTAAGATTCACGTTCCAATTTTCAAGATTATGCCACAATTAAATTTACGGCGTTTAATTTAAAATTTACGTCCAAGTTCACAAAATTAAGGCCACATTTAAAGAACTATAAACTTCTAGTTTCACAGTTTATAGCCCTAGGATTCACAAAATAAGAAAGCTAAACTAAATCAGCCTTATATCAACATCTTTCATCAGCTTTCAAAATCTAAGCTTCTAGTTTCACTGTATAAGCTTCTAATTTCACAGTTTAAGGCCTAGGATTCACAATATTAGAAAGCTAAACAAAAATCAGCCCTTCATGAACATGTTTCACAGTATAAGTCGCTCGTTTCACAGTATAGGCCCCTAGTTTCACAGTATAATAAACCTCAACTAAATCATAATGTAAGCTTCTAGTTTCACTGTATAAGCCTACAGTTTCACCGTTTAAGGCCTAGGATTCACAATATTAGAAAGCTAAACTAAATCAGCCTTATATCAATATCTTTCATTAGCTTTCACAATCTAAGCTTCTAGTTTCACTGTATAAGCTTCTAGTTTCAATGTATAAGGCCCTAGTTTCATGGTATAATAAACCTAGACTAAGTCAAAATGTAAGCTTCCAGTTTCAAGCCTCTAGTTTCACAGTTTAAGGCCTAGGATTCACAATATAATTAGAAAGCTAATCTAAAATTGAAGAGTTTATTGATATGCATATACTCAAGAGGGGGGGGGGGGGGGGGGGGGGGGGGTTGAATTAAGTATGCCTTCTTTTTCAAATCTTCTTCGATGTGTTCATTTGTATGATGGATGTCGAGTAGATCAAGAAATAAATAGAGACACGATATTTTTGAAGTGGTTCAGTTTCACAATTTGAAACCTACGTCCACTATTATCGATTAATAAAATTAGTACCTTCTCCGGATTGCAATTTTATCAACCCTACTCGTACAACTTTGATGTTAGTTGTAACTCAATCTAGATACCGTCAAATACCTAGCTATGTCAAGTACCGTGAAATACTTGATTACAATGAGTACCGTTAAATACTCGAACTATCTTACGCTAATAAAATAAGTCTTCAATAAGTTCTTCAAAGTCACAATATTGAATGAATAAGATCAATGCTGGAGCACTTGAATCTTGAAACGGATATGTCAATTAAAGCTCGAATCTCGAAAAATAGTAACAGCGGCGGTTTTCTTGATTTGCGTGCAAGTGTGTATGAATTCGTGTGTCTCAATGTGTCACAAGTATTCTATTTATATAGAATTATATCTAGGTTTAAGTAAAAGCCTAGATGACTTAGGAATATTACTTAAACTAGAATTCTAGACCTCGGAACTAATAGCATAGGCCGAAAGGAGCTATTAGGTACCATAGACCGAAAGGATATGTTACACCCCTTACGGGACTGCAATACATGTTGACCTTAGGATTTATACTATCTTAGCTATTTATTACCCAAACATCCTAGCATCTCTTTTATTATAGTTATATTCTTATCTTTATTTACTTGCTTTATTTTATATTTGTTCTAGACTTAGTGACAATCATTCAAACCCCCACTTTTGTTACCTTAAAACATTAAACATCAAACAATAACCATTCCCCACCTCTCTGTGGTTCGACCCTGACTTTCACTATCTATAGTTAAAGTTTAGGAATTATAAATTTTATCTTTGGTACCCTCAACGACGGGCATCACTTTCGTTGAAGGTGCTCAACTTCGAGATTGCATTGGATGCTCAGGGGCGTAATGTGATAAGTTGTTTGGACAGGTTGTCCACCCTTGAATTCCGCACCCGACCCGACTATGTCAGTCCGTTTGCCAAGCGTCGTGACCCGTCCTCTTCTTGATCAGATTGCCAGTGATGATGCTCTGTTCTTGTGTTGATTTCGTTTTCGGTTATTTTCGTTGTTGTTGGTTAAGTCCGGGTTGGACTTATTGAACTTTTATTGATCTCACAATTATTGGGTGTCAACAATAACGGTGATTCCTAAATCCTAGGCCATATACCTTTCAGTCTTGAGTAACCTAGCCGTCTTAAGGTGTAAACCAATGCCCTTCCCGTATCTTTCAATCTTGGGTAGGTCATTACTAACATCCTATAAGTCTCCCTTGGGTCTCATTGCAGGATACTATAGTCAACACAGTAAAACGAAACAGAATACATACGCGAGTGGGTCGACCGACCAGCTAGCCCAGTCGGCCGACCACAACCTCAGTCGACCGACCTGTTAAGCAAGTCGGTCGACCAAGGCTCTGCTACAGTCGGTCTCGGAACCTATACTACCCACGCATATCTATCCCCTACATCCTAACATATGAAATTAGATACTCATGATTACTAAAACAATAATGAAAATTGGAATAAACATGGAAATCATAATAAATATCAATCTAAACATGCAATCAATAATAAGGCTTGGGATTCTATCTTAAACCGAATACAATAATTCTAAACTAATAACAATGAAGCAGAAATTAAGAGAGAATTACCAGAAATCGGAATTGCGATGGAAAGGAATAAACTTTATTGATGAATGCTTGAAAGATTAATGAACGAAACTAAAAGTATTTGAGAATTATTGAAAGATTACAACTAGAGATAAAACTAAATTCTAAAACTGGATGGTAGAAGATTAGATGATTGATCCTTTTTAACTCTAATCACGCCTCTTGCTTAAATAGGCGGAAAATTAGAGTTTCCTAATAAAACAAACACTTTAATGGGCTTCGGAAAGCTTCTGGGTCTGCGCAGAGGTCGGTCGACCTATATTGTAGGTCGGTCGACCTGCTATCGGGCTTCACTGTTTTTCCTGGGCTTTCCATAACAGGGGCCTGGTCGGCCGACCCAAGTAGTAGGTCGGTCAACCTGTTTTCCTATAGGATTGCTTTGATTTGTCTTCGGTTTGACTTCTTGGTACTTGGTTAACGCTTTGAGTTGACTTTCCTTCGTTCCTTGGCCATGAAAAATCCCGAGGGCATAGATTTGGTGTAAAACTGTCCCTTTTCCGCATAAATCTGCAAAAATGCATAAAAATACAAAAGTAGACAATTGCTGGGAAATAAAGGCTAAAACATAGTAAATGAGCGACCAAATGCGTGTAAAAATAGATGTAAAACATCATAAAATAGACACGCATCAAATTCCCCAAACCAAACCTTGCTTGCCCTCAAGCAAGAAATAGACTCGATCTTAACTAATGGAACGATTTCAATCTCAGAGCGAAATTTACATGTAAGCCTAAACCAATGCCAAGTACAAAATGGGAAAGTATTCAAATCATGCAAACGAGTTATGGTGTTGTCAAATTCTTGCAAAACTAGAGACTATAGAGACTTTATACCATGGACTCTCGCGGTACGCTCGAGACACTCATGAAGCAAAGGGTGAGTATATGTAGAAGATAGAAAGAAGTATATTGTAATGACACTCACCTAGCTGCGACCTATGGAAACATGCCTGCAATCTAATATGAACAAGAATTCTACAACTATGTGTAAACACACTCATCAAGTGACTCGGATACATGCATTTGAGGCAATGAAAGATATTTGAGGTAAAAGGTAAAAAGTGGTTAAGATGTTTTTGGATTTGTGGGGTTAGTAGCCAAGCTAGTAAAACCGATTTCCAACAACATATTTCACAACTTTTTGGATATTAAGAAAGTGCTCTTTCGTAGCACAACTCTCACATTAAAAATAAGAAAGGACTGCCAAATATTTTTGAATGAAGTACGGGAGTGATAACATATAAAAGAAAGGGATTTCAGAACGAATTTTTGAGTTTCTGACCCTGTCAGTTGGTCGACCGACCTATGAAGGTGGTCGGTCGATTGACTTTGCTGTAAATTTTGATTTTTTTTCGTTTTTCTTTTCTTTCTTTCTTTTTCTTTCTTTTTCTGTTCTTTTTCTTTTCTTGCTTTCTTTCTTTCTTGTCTCTTTTTGCTCAAGATAGCATACAAACCAAGATGCCTCAAAAAAAATAAACCAAAGACCACAAATACTAGCTTGGAAGGGTAGGCTAAATATAGGATGTAGTTTTGGGGAATAAAAAGGCAATTTTGGCTATGTAGGGCTTATGGGTAAATAAGAGAAATGGTATCCCAAATGCACGTACCAAGACTCACAAAACGAGATAGTAGAACAAGTATATAGCAATTCAAGTTCATGTTTATGCATATTGATGTAACATGTTCCAAGGGGAGTACTACTCACATCCTAGACAACTGGTTTAAAAAAGAAAACAGGAAATAAGCTCTAAAACTTAGAATGTATAGTAGGTTGCCAAGGCAGAATTCAAGTCTCAAGATATGCAAGTTAACAAAAACTCGTAGATATGCAAAAGACTCTCATACTAAAACAAGTTGACAAGGCAATGTAAAGGCATAAACATGTAAGATAGCAAAATCATCCTTGAAATACTCTCGTTCCGACTCGACCTATATGCTAAAATAAACGTGCATTTTTTGGAATTTTTTGAAATTTTTCTATTTTTTTGTATTTTTTGGATTTTTGTATAAGCAAGGAAAACAAAGAAACGAACAATGCAATATGAAAATGCACATAAACGTGTGACAAAATGCAGTGGAACAATGCATGTGACACAAAACCATTCCCCAAACCAACCCACACAATGTCCCCATTGTGCATTAGCCTAAGTAAAGGTTTCATAAAATTAAAGGAAAGATGCAAGGAAAATAGAAACCAAGGAAAATTTGGAAAGAACTCACTGGGTTATTAAGTGCATGAGAAAAACCTCCCCAAACCAGCGTAAGCTGGGAGGTTTTGGTGGCCAGCAGTGCCACTCAAGTACCCAAGACGGTTGCACGATTCCCGAGGAAGAAACGAGCAGGCTGTGACGGATGGGTAGGTCGACCGACCTTCCTGCGGACTGCTGGAATTCCGGGAATGCAGGGACCAGGTCGACCGACCCATGTTTCTAGTCGGTCGACCGCCTCTGCTGCACAGCGACCTTCTTTTCTTTGGAAATAACTTGTGTTAACCAAGTCATTCTTCCTCAAACCTGAAAAAGCATTATATATGCGCCCAACAAGTGCGCGAGATTCCAGAACCAAGTCCAAAAGTCTTAACTATGCAAACAAAACGAAAGAGTTTTAAAATTGAAAGCAACCAAAATTAAAAAGTCTCAACAACCAAAAAGTAAATTGTCTTAGGAGCTGAAAATTTAAACAACTATCCGCTAAAGATGCGGAATATCTCAGACCACGGCTTTTGATGATATGCCGTAGTCTCCACGGTGTTTGCTTGAATGGCAAAACACGTCTCCTCTCCGTCGCAAAGCATATGCGACGGACTCTTCTCTTGAGCTTTTCTTCTCGTTTTCTTGTCCTCCTCATCCACAATATCCGGATCCTCATCCTCCTTGTAGCTTAGGAATCCCAGTCCTCCTCTTTGCATAGCGGCCTCCTTTATTGTGGGTTTCCCCAAACCAATTCCTGCACTAGTCACAAAAGAAGCATCCTCCATATTGCTCCCAATCTGGGGCGGAGGTGTAAAAACAGGTATAGGAGTAGGTAATAAAGTGGGAGAAGTAGTGATGACCTTATACTTCTTTTCAGAAGCAATAGCATTACAAGTAATAGGGGTCATAGCATCCTTCTTCCTATAGGATAGACCATAAATAATAGAATGCTTTCCTACTTTGAAGGTCAAGGTACCAGTACCTACATCAAGAATGGCTCCCGCAGTGTGGAAGAAAGGTCTCCCTAGTATTATAGGTATATGGGCATCCTCAGGGATATCCAAAACTACAAAGTCTACAGGGAAGAAAAACTTGTCTATACGCACAGGGATGTTTTCCAACACCCCTATGGGTTCCATGGATGTACGGTACGGTCAGCCATCTGGACAGTCATACTAGTTACTGCAAAATTGGTCATTCATAGTTTTAAGGCTACGCTTAGGGGCATGACACTAATACTAGCTCCTAAGTCGCATAAGGCCTTTTTAACAGGGAAGGTTCCTATATTGAAAGGTACAGAAAAACTTCCAGGATCCTCCAGCTTATGAGGGGCAATGACATGCGATAGGAAGCTGGAGGATTCTTCGGTGAGGGCTACTGACTCAACCTTATCTAAAGACCGCTTTCTTGACAAAAGTTGTCTCATGAATTTAAGATATGAAGGAACTTGTTGAACTAATTCTAAAAACGGAACTTAAGCATTTAATGATCGAATCACGTCTTTAAATTTATCAAACGATACCTGTTCCTTGGTAGGTATGAGTCTCTCTAGAAAAGGAGGGGCTGAAGATTCAGTATTTGCAGCCCTTCTCAGAAACTTAGGGGTCTTATCTGTTGGGAAATGTGTCCTCAACAATAGTGCGATCACGTAATTAAATCTCATGACGAGAATGCGCAAGGGATGATACGATTTATATTAGTCAACTGACCAACATTAATCGGTAATGATTGGCTAGCTAGAGTTTGACATTACTGTCGTATGACGGTGGTGGTCAGTTGATCCCTTTAGGTCACACCTATAGGACAATTCCCTTAATTGATAAAGTGATCAAATGTATATTGATACGATTTGATCATATTCCTTAAACTCGTATACCGAGAAATCAGAGGTTAAATCTTATTGTAAGATTTATGTTTATAATTGAAATGTGTCAATTGTTAAACTATAAACGATATTTTATAATATCGTGATTAGAATGAATCGGGTTGTGTATTAATACAAAGGTTGTAAATCGTATTGACGATTATCATAAAGAACCATTTTATACTAATAATTATGAATTACTTGTCAATTGATAAATATGATTTATTTAATTATATACAATATTTATTTGATAAATATTTATATGTTTTAAATTAAGATAATTGTATTTTATTATCTAGTGACATATAAGATGTCACATGATGTACAATTTTACAATTGACAATTTTATAAAATAAGGTCCATATTATGGTGGATGGCCGGTTATTATGGGTTGGTTAAGGAATGATTATGGGTGTTAATTACCCCATGAAACATAATCATTTAAAGTGTCTTGAAAGACTACCTATAGCCACCCTAAGAGCCTTGAGAAGAGAAGTTGTTCCCTTGTTGCTCTTCCCTATGGCCGGCCTCACCCAACCCCATGTCCAACCAACTTAAATATTGTAGTATGCTTACAATATGATTCATTCCAATCCTTAGCAAAAGTTCTAGAGAGAAATCCTCTAAAATTATTATTGTGAGAATAATAAGAATACTAATAATAATAAGTTATAATATTAGTATATATTAATTCTAATTGAGAGATTAGAATTTGTTTAAGGAAAAACCGATTTTGGTACTAGCATACTCAAGTTTTCGGTTCAATCAAGGGTGTTTTGGTGCATCACAAAGGAGGTGTTCTTGTTGACTTGGAGGATCATCCTAGCATAAATATTTGGACCGTGTGTAAGGATTCGCATTTCTCCTATTTCCGCACATTTTTAGCATGCATAAGATCTAATAATATGTTAATTAAAATGTTAATTAAAATCATGTTTAGTATGACTAAAATATTTAGATTATGAGTTAACAAACCCAACAATTGGTATCAGAGCAACTAGGTTGTTTGCATGCTTTCTGTTTACGTTTTTTACGTAGTTATTAGAATAACAAAAATAAAATTGATATTTCGTTTAGTATATGATATGGCCGAAATAATTTATGCATGTATACCTACTGATTCTAAAATGTTTTTTAGGATATTTGGAATATATTTTGCATATATATTGTTCATTGGTATTTTATTTTTCGGTTTTATTGATTTTTATTGGTTAAAAATTGTTTATTTGGGAAAAATAGTTAAAATCATCTTTTGGCCGAGTTTTTTCAGTATGTTTTCACATGTATATCCTATGTTATGTATATGAATTTTCGTAAATTATGGACTTATAATACATGGGATATGAATTTTAAAGGTTAAAATGCAATAAGATGAATAAATATGGGTTTGTATAGTTATATTTGGAATTTGACTATAAAAATTTATGAGTATGTCACATGCAATATTTAAAATGTATGCTAACTTTTCCAGAAATATATCTCATATATTGCATTTTTATAGATTTTTAATGTAAAAATCGGGTAATTAGTGACATTATTTCGACTTTAATAGTTTAAGTTGGAATTTGGCCATAAAATTTAACACAATGTCATATTTATTATTTCCAGCATGTATAAAAATTTCGAGATTTTTATCTAATTTTATGCTTGAGAAATAATTTTAAAGGTTAAAATTGTACGATATATGACGAAAATCGTTAAAATTTGCAATAGTTGTTAAAATGGCCGGAAAATTTAACCCATATTAGTAATATATGATATGTTCATCACCATAATTATCTTGGGAGCCAAAAGTTTCTGTTTTATTTAATTTTAATTTGTTGAAAAGTTGCATTTAAAATTGAAATAACAAGAGTCATGTAATTAAACATTTCGGCTATTGGGCAGTGTGCCATTTAAT
The DNA here is from genome assembly GCA_029255685.2 of Silene conica. Classification (NCBI taxonomy): domain Eukaryota; kingdom Viridiplantae; phylum Streptophyta; class Magnoliopsida; order Caryophyllales; family Caryophyllaceae; genus Silene; species Silene conica. The sequence continues at coordinate 55,630,927 of CM055316.2, read as the reverse complement.
TTTCTGTCCATTTTATGTTCTTAAAGTATTTTGGAAAGTGTAAAATTATTATTAGTATTTTATTTGCATTTATGGAGCTAATTATTTAATTTTCCGACTTAAAATGCTCGTTTTAGGTCTTATTTTCGAAATAAATATTAAAACCGTATAAATACTAATATTTTAAAGTTCTGAAATTTTAAGAACATTCTAGAATTTTCAAAATTTGAATTTTGAAATTTTGAAATTTTGAAATTTTTATGACTCTTTTTGATTTTTATATTATTTTTCCCGTAAAACCGAGTAATACCGAACAATATTATTATAATAAGTTAAGTCATATTCAAAGTTTGAGTAAGACTAAATTTTGAAACCTAAAAGACTTGGGATGATTAACTTAAGAGTGAATTCCGATTCACAATATGCATAGTGTTGTTAAACGTTAAAACACGCAATTCCATAAAACCGAGGTATACGATAACTAGTTATATAATTGATATTTAAATAGGACGATTTGGCTTAGGGTTTTCATGATTGTTCATATATTCATAAGCATTGCATATTTTAATTATGAATGTCATGATTTATTTACGTAATTTTGGATTATGTAATTTACTTAGTATGGCCTTAGTTTTAAATCGGTATTTCCCGTAATGTAAGGGGTTACCGATTCGGTTGTAATTTTGTGATCTTGTATCACCCAATTGTAATTTATTTCTATTTTATAATGTATAAAGTAGACTAGAAAAGTTGTAATTTTTGTAAATTCCGGAGATCCTTGAAGACGGTGCAATTCGGAAAGGAGTTCCGACCAAGACGGTGTTTACCTTGGGAAGCGTGCCTCGTGAAGTTCAAGGGACCAAAGGAGTTGGTTTCCGAATTGGTACTTTTATTATTTCTTTTCTAGGAAAGGCCATACTAGGGTTTATTTTTATGCTTTTATTTTTGCTTTATATGTTTGCATGCATAGCCAAATCGTCATATATCATGTCATGCATTTATTCGACTTAGTTGACCTAGTCATTTATTTTATCGATAATTCACCGACTTATTTCACTTTAAACGGAGATAGATAATAAAAATTTGACTAGATCTCTTACAAATAAATATTGAGACTTAGCCTTACCAAAAAGTATGGATCCATGAATCCCTTCTTCACAAGAACGTAGGCTCGGCTATACCGGGGTACTAAAATTGTCACATTGGGTAAGTGGGGTAATAAGATTACATCTTGAAATTTGGTCGATCTCAACGAAATTATTCGTAACCGTAGTTGCAATAAGTTCGGGCTAAAGACGATTTTTAGAAAATTGTCGACCGGGAGTTCTAAGGTAGAACCGATTAAAAGGTTAATCCACCAAATTATACCAATACGGGTTGAATCGGCTATACCGTGCCCGAATTAGTATGGGTTTGGGTCTCGGGATTGTTTACTTAATTGGGTAAGAGATCATTAAGTAAATATCTAAACTTGTTTAAAATTATTTACGAGTTTTGAAAATGACGTTGTTTTAATTCCTTCTTTTATTGTAGTTTAATTTTCAACATCATCAATGGCAACCAACGCTCCACCTCTCACTAACGTGTCATGGCTTGGATCCTTTATGGATCGTTGCAAACTCGATAAGCATGGTTCCAATTTTAAGGATTGGGATGCACAATTACTTTTGGCCGCTCAAGGTGACGATAAGACTCGTTACCTATCCGAAGCCGCTCCTCCCGCTCCGACCGCTCGTTCCGCGGTCCAAACTCGTGAGGCCTATGAAGCCTACATGAAAGAGTCCTCCGCTCTTAAAAATGTGCTTATCTTTTCCATGGAGCCGGATCTCCAAAGGAGTATGATTAAGTTAACCACATCATATGAGATATACACCAAGCTTGCGACAATGTTTTCGCAAACTCCAAGGGTGATTCAATATGAGGCGGCTTCCGCCTTCTTCGACGTTTGCTTGAAGGAGGGGCAAAAGATAAGCCCTCATGTACTCAAACTACTTGAGCTCGCGGAGACTCTAAAAGTGCAAGGAGTTGATGTTCCCGACTCTCTCATCATTGACCGAGTTCTTCACTCGCTCAAAAAGGTGAAATCGTATGCTCAATTCCGGGTGAATTTCAATATGCGAAATCAAGAAACCACATTGGATGAATTGCATAAGATGCTCGTCCAAGCCGAGAGGGATATGGGACTTCATGAAAGTTCCACTAAGGATGTTTTGAACATCGAGAAGAAAGGGAAAACGAGCTTCAAAAGAAATGCCTTCAAAGGCAAGGGCAAGAAAACGTTCAAGCCCAAACCGACCAAAGAAAAGACCTTTTCGAAAGGTGCTTCCACCTCATATTCGAAATCCGAAGACAAGTGCCATTATTGCACGAGGATAGGGCATTGGAAGCGTAATTGCCCCAAATACTTAAGTGATCTCAAAGATGGAAAGACAACCGCCGTAGGTAAAAATTCTCGTTTAAATTCATGTTATCTTATCAACTTATGTATAGTGATACAAATTTGTAGATATTTACCCTTTTTAATTGTTTTAAAGGGCCACCTCCTAACGACAAGGGCAAGGAGAAGGAAGCATAAAGTTCCTTACTTGGATGACTATGGTAGCATCCAATTGATTGAAGACTTAAAGAGCTAGGCTCTAATTTTCATATTGTCTTCTTTCATATTTTGCATTTTATTTCTAGAACAATTTACTTTCTTGTAAGACAAGGATTTGAATCCTAAAACAATGGTTGTAATTTTGGATATTAGTGACTTGGTTTTCAACCCGAGTTACTACTTTTGTTCTTAATCAATTACTTGATTTCTAAAATAAATTGCATACATTGTTAAAACATGAATAATGGTGATTTTTATCACGCAATAAGAGACATTGATACGATCAACATAATATAATCAAAGTGTTGATTAAAACGGAGAACTACACCCCATGAGATACTTTCAATCAAAATGAGACATCATTAGTTCATTATAAAATTTTCATTTTAAGTGAAAATGAGAATCAGTTCAACACATCTATATAACTTTTCAATCATTCAAATACATTGGTTTAATCGAAATAACTATCCTTATACGAATAAAGGTTATTGTTAAAAGGATAGAGTGGGAGAAAAGATTTTCGCCCACAAACCAATGATATAAATGTAGGATCTTAGAGAAGAATCCCATAAGGGAGTCTTAAGAAGAACCCTAAATGAAGAAACAAAGAAACTACGAGAGGACACTGAAGAAACTACGGGAGGACACTAGAGGAAATGTTCCTTATGTTCATTATTTCAAAGAGAGGACATGAAACCCCGTATGAAATCGGAAGAAAATCGATTCCTTGAAATAATGATATTCTCAAAATTATAAGATAATAGAGGAGAAATCATCTCAGTCCTCGACAGTAGTATATGTTGTATCGAAAAGTGATGTTAGGAATTCATGTGATGACGACTGAATAAAGGTAGATCACTATAGGGATAGTGATAAGTGATAATGATTCAAGTGATAAATAAAGATTTACATGCGAAAAATGAAAGGTTCATTTAAGAAATCGAGTAATATTGTTTTTAGTGGGAGCGATATTCATTAAAGAATTGAACCTACCATTTAGAGAGGATGGGTGATTCTTTAAGGTGTAAAGACTAAGAGGTTCTCAATTCTAGATGAAGAAAATACCTTATATCATACGATAATGGAGCTTTACGGGAAGGTTTATTATATTGATAACAAAAGGTCGCCCATTAGAAGTAAAAATGTGTATAACCTTGATAATTTAGCCAAGATGTTTGAAAATTATAAAAGTGATGAAATCATTAATGACTACAATATAGATTTCAGTACATAAGTGACCAGGTAATCTTGAGTGATTCTTTAATCCCTCTAATATATCCATACGTCACAAGTTATAAGATAATAGTGGGAGCTTCCCTCAGAAAAGGGAACTCAAGATCTAAAATGAGTTCTAGATGTGTGCTCAAATAAGATCATATTATATGAGATAATATGAGATAGAAGGAGACCAAAATTTGTAAGTTTTAGAATCATGAATAAAAGGTTTATTCGTAAAACACTAATACAAATTGATGATCGTGCATCAATTGCAATGAAATAGTATTGACTGTTTTTGCATGACAATGTCATTTGAGTTACAATTAACTCAAAATAAAAGATGCTTTGTCAAAATCCAAATGGGTTGTAAGAGACAATTTTGAACCCCATAAAGTGAACTGGATTGACTTAGTATGGCCCCTGGCCGCTTATATGAGGTGACATCTCAAAGCGACTAGAATGTGAGGCGACTGATGGCAAGTTCAAGTACCATAGAGTCATATGTGATGAGTAGTCGATCACATAGGCAGACTGCAAGAGACACTCTGTCGGGCAAAGTGTCCGCTTATAGAGTTCTGGAAATTTTATAATAGCCGGGTCGTGGCGAGAGCTGCTATAGTATTCTTGTGAGTCAATTCTTAGACTAAAGACTACTCTCCTAAGATGGTACAGTTTAGCCATGACCTTGATCCATGCTCTACGACTTTTCCTAACTGGAGTCAAATGGGATTGCTTTGGGTTGTGACTGACTGTGACTAGTTGAAGGAAGTAGTGCGATAGAAATTGTCCACCCCTTGTCAGGGTTGTTCAAATCTCAAGGCCACTCGAGGAGAAGTTAACTGGAAATGCGTGGCCACGCTCGGAAGGTATCTATGGTAGATAATTCCGGTCAAACAATTATTCTCCAGATCGAGGAAACCACTCATGATATGATCGAATGCAAGTACGACCTCAGAGAGACATCTTGCATTGAGTGGGAGATTGTAATAGGACAAGAGAATTGGTGACGCACACTTGTCGAGGACAAGTGGGAGATTGTTGGGAAATGTGTCCTCAACAATAGTGCGATCACGTAATTAAATCTCATGACGAGAATGCGTAAGGGATGATACGATTTATATTAGTCAACTGACCAACATTAATCGGTAATGATTGGCTAGCTAGAGTTTGACATTACTGTCGTATGACGGTGGTGGTCAGTTGATCCCTTTAGGTCACACCTATAGGACAATTCCCTTAATTGATAAAATGATCAAATGTATATTGATATGATTTGATCATATTCCTTAAACTCGTATACCGAGAAATCAGAGGTTAAATCTTATTGTAAGATTTATGTTTATAATTGAAATGTGTCAATTGTTAAACTATAAACGATATTTTATAATATCGTGATTAGAATGAATCGAGTTGTGTATTAATACAAAGGTTGTAAATCGTATTGACGATTATCATAAATAACCATTTTATACTAGTAATTATGAATTACTTGTCAATTGATAAATATGATTTATTTAATTATATACAATATTTATTTGATAAATATTTATATGTTTTAAATTAAGATAATTGTATTTTATTATCTAATGACATATAAGATGTCACATGATGTACAATTTTACAATTGACAATTTTATAAAATAAGGTCCATATTATGGTGGATGGCCGGTTATTATGGGTTGGTTAAGGAATGATTATGGGTGTTAATTACCCCATGAAACATAATCATTTAAAGTGTCTTGAAAGACTACCTATAGCCACCCTAAGAGCCTTGAGAAGAGAAGTTGTTCCCTTGTTGTTCTTCCCTATGGCCGGCCTCACCCAACCCCATGTCCAACCAACTTAAATATTGTAGTATGCTTACAATATGATTCATTCCAATCCTTAGCAAAATTTCTAGAGAGAAATCCTCTAAAATTATTATTGTGAGAATAATAAGAATACTAATAATAATAAGTTATAATATAAGTATATATTAATTCTAATTGAGATATTAGAATTTGTTTAAGGAAAAACCGATTTTGGTACTAGCATACTCAAGTTTTCGGTTCAATCAAGGGTGTCTTGGTGCATCACAAAGGAGGTGTTCTTGTTGAATACTTGGAGGATCATCCTAGCATAAATATTTGGACCGTGTGTAAGGATTCGAATTTCTCCTATTTCCGCACATTTTTAGCATGCATAAGATCTAATAATATGTTAATTAAAATGTTAATTAAAATCATGTTTAGTATGACTAAAATATTTAGATTATGAGATAACTAAACCCAACATATCACCCCGAAAAAGGAAGTCCCTTAAGTTGTCCGGCAATTCAGGTCTGAAAGCGTTCCCCTGTTCAGCGTCGGAGGTCGGTCGACCCTCATGCTCGGTCGGTCGACCGACTTCCTGTACAGCGGGAATTTCCGGAATCTGCTCAGAGGTCGGTCGACCTAGCTCCTGGGTCGGTCGACCTTCCTCGCTGCTGTTCGGCTTCGGCTGTTTCGCTTTATCCTTCTCGCTTGCTTTCTCACTTCCCACCCTAGCTCCACTTCTCAAAGATATGATGTTTAGAGTCTCTTTCTTTTGGTCCGTCTTGGTCGGAAGTTGACCCGGAGCCCTAGTATCGTTCTTGCTCGTGATTTGAGCAATTTGAGACTCTAACATCTTCATCCCTGCTTCCCTTGCCTGAGATTCCTTCTGAACTAACCCAATGAGGTTTTGGATGAGAGCATCCGTATTGGGTGGTGGGTTCGAAGGCGGTTGAGGGTTGAAGGGTGGTTTTTGGAAACCTTGCTTATGTGGAGGGATGTATGTGGAATTTTGTTGAGGTTGTAGGTGTTGTGGGTTGAGAACATTCTGGCTTGTCCACCTCATGTTGGGATGGACATTATTATTATTTGGGTCATAAAAATTATTCCCACGATAATGCTGAAAGGCGGCACACGTCTCATTAGATGAGGTACGAAACTTTGACACATGTCCCTCTCCACCACATCTCTCACATGCAAACGGTCCGTCTTCGACGACATTCACCTGGTACATACCTCCTTTACTTCCACTCCCAATATCAAACTTCCCACCACTTTCCAACTTATCTAACTTGGCCATCAAGGCCTCAATAACAGCTACGTTAGACTCAGCTTTCCTTTGGTTACCGCGGGAAGTCCCATGTTCAGCACGGTGGACAAAAACATCTTCTATTATCTTGAGGCCCTTAGTCTCTCCAGAATTCTCTTGGAACCTTCCGTTGGCTGCAGCATCCAAGTAGGCCATGTTGTCGTCATAGAGGCCATTGTAGAACAGGTTACAAAGAAACCATTGTTCGAACCCATGATGTGGTATGGATCGAACAAGTCTCTTGAACCTGTCCCAAGCCTCACTGAAGCCTTCATTAGGCCCTTGTTTGAAGCTTGTTATCTGCGCCCTTAAAGCATTGGTCTTGGCCGCAGAGTAGTACTTCCTGTAGAATGCTAAGGCCAAGGTGTTCCAATCTGTGACTCCCGCAGCAGTGCGGTCTAGATCTATGTACCATTCCCTTGCAGAGTCCCTGAGAGAGAAGATGAACATAGTTTGTTTAATCTGGTCCTGTGTCACTCCGTCTGGGGGTGCAATAGAGCATATGTAATCTGTGAAGATTTCAATATGCTTTGCGACATCCTAATTGGTCGAGCCTCCAAATAGGTTTTTCTCAACCATTGTGATGTAGGCAGGTTTGGCCTCGAATGGCTTCCCAGTACCTACAGGTAAAGTGAACCCTTTGTATATGTCCTTCACCTGAGGCATGGAGTGACTGGCGATGGTAGCTTCTTCGGCCATGTTTTCTTCCTCTTTTGGAAAAACTTGGAAATAGGTATTTGATGGTGTTTTTGGTGTGGATGGGTTGTGGGGTGAGTTTGGTTGTGACTGTGGTGTTTTTGGAGAAGGTGGTTTTTCAAAGATATCCTCTTGGAATAGGGAAGAGGGTGAACCTCCTTCCCTACTCTCTAAAAATTGCTTCCTCTTTTCTCTTAAAGTCCTCTCAAGCTCGTGGTCAAGTGGTAGGAGTTCTCCTTGAACTGACCTGCGCATAAGATTAAAACTACAAGAAAAAAGTGAGAAGGTTTAAGGAACAAAAGTTCCTTAAACAAAAAGAAACAAAAACAAGAAACAATAAACACTGGCGTCACCTCCCCGGCAACGGCGCCAAAATTTGATGCCCGTCGTTGAGGGTACCAAAGATAAAATTTATAATTCCTAAACTTTAACTATAGATAGTGAAAGTCAGGGTCGAACCACAGAGAGGTGGGGAATGGTTATTGTTTGATGTTTAATGTTTTAAGGTAACAAAAGTGGGGGTTTGATATGATTGTCACTAAGTCTAGAACAAATATAAAATAAAGCAAGTAAATAAAGATAAGAATATAACTATAATAAAAGAGATGCTAGGATGTTTGGGTAATAAATAGCTAAGATAATATAAATCCTAAGGTCAACATGTATTGCAGTCGCGTAAGGGGTGTAACATATCCTTTCGGTCTATGGTACCTAATAGCTCCTTTCGGCCTATGCTATTAGTTCCTAGGTCTCACAATTATTGGGTGTCAACAATAAGGGTGATTCCTAAATCCTAGGCCACATACCTTTCAGTCTTGAGTAACCTAGCCGTCTTAAGGTGTAAACCAATGCCCTTCCCGTATCTTTCAATCTTGGGTAGGTCATTACTAACATCCTACAAGTCTTCCTTGGGTCTCATTGCAGGATACTATAGTCAACACAGTAAAACGAAACAGAATACATACGCGAGTGGGTCGACTGACCAGCTAGCCTAGTCGGCCGACCACAACCTCAGTCGACCGACCTGTTAAGCAAGTCGGCCGACCAAGGCTCTGCTACAGTCGGTCTCGGAACCTATACTACCCTGTTGGGGCTGGTGTCCTTGACAATTAAGTACAATGACTTATTAAATCTCTTTAAGGATCACAAGGGCATACTTCAGTATTATTATCAGTTGATCCACGTTTATCAATAACGGTTGGCTTGCTAGATAAGTTTGACGTTATTGTCATACGGATGGCGGTGATCAACTGGTCCCTATACGTCACACCTATAGGACACGTTTGAGAGATGTGAAGTTATGAAAATACAGTCACATTTATGCCGGATATGACTAAACAGTTAGTCAGAGGTATTGACTATTAAATTAGTCAATAAGATGTTGAGATTATTATTTAATACGGATTAAATAATTTTAGCTAATACTTATTACATGTTTAATTCGTAAATTAAATATAAACGGTTATATTTAATTAAATATTGTATTCGCGTATTAATATAAACAGTTATATTAATTTGGGTAATTATACAATATCGTATTTTATCAGACCATTATTAATACATCGACTGCATTAATATCTGATAACACGTGTACGATTTATAAATAAAACCCGCGGACAACTTATAGCTAATTGGGTCGAATCACGCATTGGAATAAGGTAAGAGTGGGAAGCCCACTCCTACCCAACATCCAATTCGGCCGTGTACTACATAAGGAGAGGGACTCTCCTTATGTCAGATACTCTTGTTGCACTGACAAATAACATCTCAAGAAAATTAGGGTTTGAGAGCATTCTTCTCCCATAACCCAGATCTCACATCTAAAACTCAAAAGGCTCTCCCAATATTGCAAGGCAGTTGGAGAGGATTTCTAGCACACGCGACAACGTCTCAATCTAAGTCTTGGGTGCAAGTTATAGGAGGGAATTTGTGTTAATTCCTGTTCTTAGGCCTTTTGCGCAAGGACTAAAGGTTGTACTCTTTTTATGTCTTTTTAATCTTATGACTATATTCACGACTGTAATTTTCATTATAATCCTGCAAGTATAGGGCGAATACACGTTATATTCCCCACAAGTGGTATCAGAGCCTATGGCCATGAAATTTTACAATTGTGTTTTTCATAAGATTTAAAATTTTGAAATTCGATGCATTCTGCCTCGACACTCGATCGAGTCTCTGTAGCACTCGATCGAGTGTCCTTGTACCAGGTATCATGCGTGTGGTTTTTGTAACATCCCGTATTTTCGTAAAATCTAATTTAAGCATTTTAAGTATTTTTAAGTGATAAAAATAATAATTTAGTAATTTATTTTGTGAGACTCTAATTTAATAAATAAGATCCGTCTTAAGAGCCTCCAGTTCTTAAGACGAATACAACTTGGCATAGTTAAATATCCGACTCAAGTATTCATTTCCATATCCGGACCTGTTTCATTTATTCGGAAAGGACAACTCTCATGTCCTCTTATAAACCCTTATGTCGACATAATCACCTTCAACATTTCATTTCACAGCAAACTTAACATTTTCATAAACCTCCATAAAACCTCCAACTCTTTTGTGAAAATTCTTCATCATCCGTCCTCCGAATCACAAAAGTAAGAACATTTTCGGAATCCTCGCGCAAATTCCAAGCCATCCGTCACTTTAGTTTTTCAATTTCTTCATCTCGAAAATCCGGCCTGTTTTGGTATAATTCCGTTTTATGCCCCTAAACTGATTTTTCCGTGTTGTAGGTGAAGGACTCGACAACCCGGACGTTGATAGTTTCATACTCGAGGAGGATCTTTAGCCGGATAAGCTTAAGAGGTGACGATAATGAGAAACTCGGCCTTTATGTGTATATTAGCATATTTGATGGTTTCTCTTGTTTGTTTATGATTTTTGTGCAAGTATCGGGTTTAAGGAACTTAGTATCATGTTTAGGATGTTTAATATGTGGAGAAATCATGTTCTAAGATGTTGAGATGTGTTCATAAGCTTATTTTCAGTTTTTCTCATTTTGCGACGGATACAAGTTATAGTCACTTGAGGATTGTTATGGGACTTACTTGCTGGAAGATTAGTAGTAATTGATGTTTGATATTGTTGTGTAAACATCACATGAATCATTGTGTAAGTTTTGGTGTTGTTTGATTGAATTTTAAAGAAGGGCGAAATCCCGATTTTTGCGTTACAGGCTCTCTGAGCCGGTCGACCGACCGGCCGCCGGTCGACCGGCTGGGAGAGCGTTTGGGTGTTTTTCATATCTTTGAAATTTTGGCCTGGGACTGCCCGCCGGCCGACCGGCTGCCTGCCGACCGGCTGGTAGTCATTATCCTTGTTTTATGTTTTTGCGTTAAACATAGAATAGGAGGGAGCCCAGCCGGCAGACCGGCCGCCTGCCAGCCGGCTGGGAGTGCATATGGGGATGGATACGAGTTTTAGTGAAGGCTAGGGAATGGGGTTCCCAGCCGGCCGACCGGCTGTCTGCCGACCGGCTGGGAGTCCTTCTTGGTGTTTTCTCGGTTTTGAAAGAGGTGTAGGCTGAGGGATCACCAGCCGGCCGACCGGCTGCCTGCCGACCGGCTGGGGACCCCTGTAAGCCATTTTGTGTTTTTGAAATTAAATCGTAACTTTCAAACGGTTGTTCGGTTTTGTTTGAAACTCGTTTTGTATACCCGTGGCATGTATTTGAGGTCCCCGGTGTACGGGCAACGTTATATTGGGTTCGGGAATGAAGTGAGGATAGAGACCCCCCGGCCGGGTAACCGAAAGGGAAACCGGCTCTCCCTCGTCCTAGTTCCCGGAATCAATTGAATGTTGATTAGAGGTTTAAGAAGTTAGAACTATAGGTTAGTTTCTACCTTTGGTTGTTCAGTGGTTATAATGGTTGTCGCGTGGTGGGATATGTGTTAAGTTCACCTCTGGACCCACTACGTGTTTATCTGTCGCGTGACGGGATATGTGTTAAGTTCACCTCTGGACCCGTTACGTGTTTTGCTTGGGCGTGTCAGGATATGTGTTAAGCTCACCTCTGGACCTGACACGTGATCGGTTGTCGTACACGGGATATGTGTTAAGTTCACCTCTGGACCCGTTGTGCGATGACTGTGTATTGGGATATGTGTTAAGTTCACCTCTGGACCCAATACATGTTTGTAGCATTGGGATATGTGTTAAGTTCACCTCTGGACCCTTTGCTTTTGGATGATTAGGGATATGTGTTAAGTTCACCTCTGGACCCTTTTCATGATTGTAAGTTTAGGGATATGTGTTAAGTTCACCTCTGGACCCTTTACTTGATTAGATGTTGGGATATGTGTTAAGCTCACCTCTGGACCCGACATAGTGTAATAATGGGATATGTGTTAAGTTCACCTCTGGACCCGTTACTAGTGTTATGAATGTGTATCTGCTTGCCTAGATGATGGTACAGTGTCAGATATGCATGATTAGTTATGAATGTGTATCTGCTTGCCTAGATGATGGTACAGTGTCAGATATGCATGATTAGTTATGGATGTTTATCTGCTTGCCTAGAGGATGGTACAGTGTCAGATATGCATGTCGTGTTGTTGGTGTTGCTTAGTTGTGGTTTAATCATCCAAGGCATTGGATGACTCTTAGTTCGGTTTCATAAATAATTGGATTGAAAGACCCCCCGACTGGGTAACCAGTAGGGAAACCGGCTCTCCTTCCTATTTGTTTATGAAGTTGGTTGAGAGCCGTGCACTGTAATCGTATGATAGTAAGAGATCAGATGATGAGATGTTATGCTTCACATGTTGTTATATGCTGGAGTATTCTGTACTGTTTTATATGTTACGTGTTGTCACAAAAGGTGGCTAGGAGAACTCTAGTCACTCCCCACTGATTGTGGCGTACATGTTTTCATGTATGTAGGTACATGCTGGTGGGAGCAAGGGTTCACGAGAGCTAGCGAGCGATGATCCGTTCATCATGACTTACCATATGTCGTTTAGCTGGACTCGTAGTTTGTTACTTTTGTTTTGGTGCCGGTAGGGATGTTCCATCCCCGGCTGATGTATTTACTTTATGTTTCAGTTTGATACTTAGTACTGTTACTTATCTATTTGGTTTCAGTTTCAGTTTACGTTTTAGTATAAGACTTCTCGCATGTTGTTTATCTTCTAAAAAGTTTTAAATTCCGCTGCATTTTTGGTACTTTTATGTGTTTATATTTCCGCTTTCGCGAGGGGTTTTACAGTTGGTATCAGAGCATTATTGCTCCCGACGCACTCATGTGACCCCCAACCTTAACTTGACCAAATAAACAAATAATGAATGAGAGATGGGTAGATCTAAGGACTTATTTTGTAGTCTATTTGTGATTGCTAATTGCTAAGCTAATCCATGTTTTCTCTTTTAAAGGATGGTGAGACCCAGAACTGCTGATAACATTGTGCTGCAAGCAATTCAGCATTTGCTTGAAACTCAGAGACAGCAAGCAGAGAATGTTCCACCTCCTCCACCGCCGGGTGGCGAGACTAATCGTCCGGGTAGTTTTTCCTGGATTGCCTCTCAGATGTCCCGAAGCCATGTTAGGACCTATGGAGGCGAGGCTGACCCAGTGGCCCTCACAGAGTGGTTTAGAGAGATGGAAAAGAGCTTTACCTTATACTCAGTCGTTAGGGAGGATAGAGTGCGTTTAGCCGCTCACTTCCTGACATTGGAGGCTGACCGTTGGTGGGCATTGACTGGACCTACCGCTGTTCTTGACCCGATGTTCGATTGGGAGGCTTTCAAAGACAGGCTCGAGGCGAGGTTCTATCCCAGAGAGTTGAGATCGCAGAGGTTGAAAGAATTTATGGATTTGAAGCAAGGCAAGATGACCGTTCAGGAGTTTACTGATAAGTTCAACCAGTTAGCTCACTTTGCATCGAGATTTGTTCGTGATGAGGCTGAGAGGGTGTATTTCTACCGAGGGAAGCTAGGGCCGAGGATTGAGAGTATGGTTCGTCGTGACTCTACTTCTTTTGTGGAGGTGTATGACGATGCTATTTGGGCCGAGAGCTCTATTCGTGCCATTGATGCTGAGACCCGTGCCGCTACTTCCAGCTTCACTTCTCACCAGAGATCCGTGTGTCAGGGGAAGAGACCATTTGTTCCTTCTACTTCTTCGCCTTCTTCCCAGAAGAAGCGTTTTGAGAGGTTCTCTGCTCCGGTTGCTAAGACCTTTGTTCACACCGACACATCTCCTAGTGTTTGCCACCGTTGTGGTAAACCTTCTCATCCGGGTTTTGACTGTTTCAAGAATGCTTATAAGTGTTTCACTTGTAATGGATTTGGGCATCGATCGTATGAGTGTCCTGAGAGGAACACCGCACTTGGCAAGGCTGCCACTGCTGCTGCAGCGACTAAAGGAGGGAAGCCGAAAGGGAAGATTTTTGTGATGACTAGGGCTGAGGCAGAGGCGCATCCTGACATTGTTGCCGGTATATTTTCTGTTCTTGGCGCTGAGTGCCTTATTTTATTCGATACTGGAGCTTCTTTGTCATTTATATCGACTCAGTTCGCCGACCGTCTAGCTCTTGAGTCTTCATTGGTTGAGGAGACTTCTATTTCCTTACCTTCTGGAGACGTGTTTTCCTGCTCTTCGTCCCATAGGGATGTTCCTATAGTTATTGGTCAAGCCACATTTCCAGCGGACTTACTGAGATTTCCTCTCGAGGAGTTTGACATTATCCTCGGTATGGATTGGTTATCGCGATACCATGCTCGCTTCGAGTGTCGCGACCAGAAAATCTGCTTGAGGAGTTCTTCAGGAGTTCGTGTTTCCTATAGGGGAACTCGCCCTCAAAGGGGTGTTCGTGTTATCTCTTCGATGAAAGCTTCTCATCTTCTTAGGAAGGGTTGCCAAGCCTTCCTGTGTGTTGTTACAGCTGCTAAACCATCGCTACCGAAGCTTGAAGATGTAGCCATTGTTCGTGAGTATCCAGATGTGTTCCCAGATGACTTGCCAGGGATACCGCCAGAGAGAGATGTGGAGTTTACTATTGAGCTTGTTCCAGGTACCGGACCGATTTCCAAAGCTCCTTACCGTATGGCTCCGCCAGAGTTGAAAGAGCTGAAGCAGCAATTGGAAGAGATGATCGAGAAAGGTTTCATTAGACCTAGTGCTTCTCCGTGGGGTGCTCCCGTTTTGTTCGTCAAGAAGAAAGATGGTTCCATGAGACTTTGCATTGACTATAGAGAGTTGAACCGAGTGACCGTGAAGAACAGATATCCTTTGCCTAGGATTGATGACTTATTTGATCAGTTGAGAGGTGCTTCTAGGTTTTCCAAGATTGATCTTCGATCAGGTTATCATCAGATTCCAGTGAGAGAGGCCGATATTGCGAAGACTGCTTTTCGTACCAGATATGGACATTTTGAGTTCGTAGTCATGCCATTTGGGTTGACTAATGCACCGGCTATTTTTATGGATCAGATGAACCGTACCTTCAGTGAGTATCTTGACACATGTGTAGTGGTTTTCATTGATGACATCTTGATATATTCGAAGACCGATGAGGAACATGCTGAGCATCTTCGATTGATTCTAGGGATTCTGCGCAGACAGAAATGGTTCGCAAAGTTTTCGAAGTGTGAATTTTGGCTCTCGAAGGTTGCCTTTTTAGGACATGTGATATCCAGCGAGGGTGTGATGGTAGATCCCGCAAAGATAGAGGCTGTAGTTGATTGGGAGAGTCCCAAGGATGTTGGAGAGATCCGTAGCTTTTTGGGTTTGGCTGGTTATTATCGTAGATTCGTTGAGGATTTCTCTAGATTAGCTCGCCCGATGACTCAGTTGCTGAAGAAAGAAGCCAAATTTGTGTGGACCGACAAGTGTGAAAGTTCCTTCCAGGAGTTGAAGACCAGATTGACTTCCGCCCCCGTGTTAGCTTTGCCAGAGATCGGAGTGGACTTCGATGTGTATTGTGATGCTTCGATGTTAGGACTTGGATGCGTATTGATGCAGAGTGGTAAGGTGATAGCCTATTCGTCTAGACAGTTGAGAGTTCATGAGGTGAACTATCCGACACATGATTTGGAGTTGGCTGCAGTTGTTCATGCTTTGAAGATGTGGCGTCATTACCTAATTGGATCTCATTGCCGTATTTTCACAGATCACAAGAGTCTTAAGTACATTTTCACTCAGAAGGACCTTAACATGAGACAGAGACGTTGGCTAGAGTTGGTGAAAGATTACGACATCGAGTTGTTATATCATGAGGGAAAAGCCAATGTAGTTGCAGATGCGCTTAGCCGCAAGACTTCTCACTCGATGAGTGCCATGAGAGTATTGCCCGATGAGTTGTGTTCCGAGTTCCGGAAGCTGAGATTAGAGATGGTGGGTAGTGGTTTTGATTGGTTAGCTGCTATGACTGCCGAGCCGTCGTTATATTGGGAGATTCGCCGGAGTTTGCCTTCAGATGCCGATTTCAAGAAGTTCGAGGCTAAGATTTCGAGTGGTGTTGCACCTGAGTTGGTGATTGATGCTGATGGTTTCCTTAGGTTCCGTGGTAGGATGTTGGCTAGACTTGTCGCGAGTCTCCAAATTCACAATTTATAATCCACTACGAACTCTAACAATAGCGAGGGTAAGTAGGGGTCGATCCCACAAGGAAGGTCTTTGTCGATTAAATGTGTGCTAAAGTTAAGTAACCAAATGGGGGGTTTTGATGTGTTGGTTGATCTAATCTACTAAGACGAAAATAAAATGCAAGAAATATAAAAAAAACGATGTAGATAATTGAAGGTGTAAATAAATATGAGAATTATTCTTGGACCAAGTAATTTCCACCAATTAGTTATGAATTGATCATTGACTCTTCTAATCTATTTTACTATTGAATACTTTGCTATGAAGTTTGTTGACTTCTAATTCCACATATGATTAGTTATTAGCTACAAGCGTAAACAAATAACTCTTACAACATTGTCAATTTAGTCAAGCGCTTAATCGTATCAAAATTGTAGAATAAAAACTATGGAATTTAGCAAAGATGAAATAATGAAGAAAGCAAGCGATGCTTCACTTTGATTCATACAAGTTTAATCATTTATAACTCAACAATGATGAATTAGCATACTACTTGATGAATTATAATTGCTACAATGAAATAGATAAACAAACAAAAGATTCATTCATCTAATCTAGCAATGATAAATTAATAACAACAACTAGTTGATCACTCTAGGTGCTTAATTAACAAACCAACATTAAACCAAATTAAACTTGATATTCAAATCATAAAATAGAAATAGAATAAGAGTCTTACAATTCAACACTAATATGGCTTCAAGAACTTGTTCCAAGATGTAGAACTTAGCTCTCCATACAAATAAAACTACTAAAATAAGCTAGAAATTGGAAATGTTTTTGTGTATTCTAATGATTAAAATGATGGAGAAGTATGTAAAAGCATATGAAAGCCCCCCCTTTAAGTGTCAACAACATCTTCTTATATAGGCCTTCAAATGACAACTCCTTAATGCCTCTTAAATTGTAGGTATTATTACCAAAATAAATGAGAATTAAGGAGTTGTTGAAATTGCATTAAGTCCCATGTTGTGTCATAAACTAGGGTTGGAATCCAATGTTTAGTCATAAAAGAGTTGGAATACATGGAATCCAATCCACTTTGCCTTGAAAGTTCCAATGCCTTGTCTTGATTTTTGGGCTTTAACTTGCTTTAAAATCCACTCACCTAACATCTTTAGCCCAATGTCAACACCAAATAAGGTCATCTTCATTTCTAACAATAAATCAATCCATTTATCCCATGAAAATGCACAATTCCATCTTAAACCAACACCAAAGACATATGCACTAAAATCCAATAAAATACTTCTCAATCCATCAATTAATCATCAAAATAACCTTTATTAACATCTACTAAACTAGACTAATCAAACTTCCCCACGCTTAGACCTTTACTCGACCTCGAGTAAAACTCGAAGATAAGTCAATGAGAACCCACACACCAAAGTCTATATAACGAAACGTGGGTAGCTTGCTCCAACTCAAAACACATCACACAACCTCACTTCTTCTCCTTATATCTTCTCTCAAATAAGCATTTGATCACAAGAATAATACACATCTCAACAAAACAATGACCACACACAAATATCCCATTCCTCAACGAACTTCCGACAACAAACTACATGTGAAAAAATGAACACGAAAAGCTCAATGTAGTATATGTCAAAATACATAACAATCGCCACTCACACCCTCCTTATCTCTCCTAATAAACCTAACCCGAACCACCCTTCAAACCTCCTTATGTCGCCATCTCCGAGATAGAACATGTAACGAAGTAACTTTTTTTTTTTCTTTTTTTTATGTTTTTCCTAAATCTCTCATTTTGCCTAGATCGCCCGCCCTTGCGGGTTTTCAATCTAGCTTTTATTCCTTACACTACTCTCATGGCACGCAACTCAATTCTTCATTTTACCCGGAGCGCCCTTTCGGGTTTTCACTCCGTCCTCGGCCATTTTACCCAATCTTGCCTAGGCGCCCGCCCTTGCGGGTTTTCACCTAGCCGGGTTATTTTTATTCTTTTTTTTTTTTTTTTTCATTTGTCATTTTTTTTCTTTTCTTTCATTTTTTTTTAATAAAGTAAAATATATATACAAATGAAATGTCCTCCCCACGCTTAAGCTTCACATTGTCCTCAATGGGAGGAACAACAAAAACTAAGAGAGGGAAAAAGGGAAAAGAAAGACATACCAACACAAGTCAAGGAGCGGAGGAATCTCCCGTACCATGGCCGTGAGAGGCATGAATCTCCCTCCTAACGTCTCGGGATGGATCAACCAAAGATCGAACAAGCTCACGAGTGTCCAAAACGACACTAGTAAGTGCTTCAAGTCGAGCATCGGTTATCTTCCTCCATTCACCAAAATCCGCCCTCAAAGTATCCACACTAGCTTGCAAGGCTTGGAAAGACAAGAGCCCTCTAGAAAGAGGTGGACTAGGCCGCTCCTTCTCAACATCACCACTCTCCTCATTATCATCACTACCACTCCCTTCACTCTCACTAGCACTCCCTTCACTCTCACGATCACCATTAACCTCAACCCATGGAGGAGTACTCTTATCACCTTGTTTAGCAAACTCAGGATCAAGTGGAATAAAGTAATCGACCGCCGTCTTACCATAGGTAAGAGCCTTGCCTTGTGGCCGAGGCAAACACAAGTAACGCTCATGATCCGTCCCCCGACACCAATCATAGGTACCAACTGTCTCACGAAGTCGCAACATATCCATGCTCACCAAACAATTCACATCCATAAGAAAATGATCACCCAAAGGAAGGTCATTCGCCGAAACATCAATCTTAAAGTAGTGCATGAGCAAAGTTACCAATCCCCCACCACCTATCTTTCCTCCTCCGGGCTTTTGTTGGGACTCACAAGCCGACACAAAAAGATTAACCCAATCCGGAATTCCCTTCCCTTCCGGAGTCATGGACCACAAATATCCAAAGTGTACCCTAGGCATCTTAGTAGGCTCCCCACGACAAAGAAATGAAGTAGCAATAAGGCGATGAGCAATGCGAAGGCATGGGTGGGGAATGGTAGAACTCACCTCTCCTTGTTTGTTGGTGGCATATTTTCCAGTCACCTCATACCACCATTTCGGGGCGGTATAGGAGTTAAGACCCGTATAAAGTTCCTCATCCTTCTTTTCAACACCAAAAGCATCTCTCAATTGATCCATATTCATCTCACACACCCTCCCTTTCAACTTAAACTTGATGTTGGACACCACTCCCCTCTCTCGTTCCACCATTAAAGTACTCAAAAACTCCAAAGTGTATCGACGATAGGTGGGTACTCCTTTAGTCATGAACCCCTCCAACCCAACATTTTTCAACAAAGACGCCATCACTTCAAGCAAACCCAACTTCTCCAATGTCGGAATACTAAGAAACTTAGTCTCCATTACCAACCTCTCATGCAAATCATCCCATATAACTCCTTGGGCATCGGTTAAATGAGCGGGTTTAGAAACGGGAAATCGGGTGGTAGTTTTAGTTGGCTTTTTGGTGGTGGATGCGGTGATTTTTCGAGATTTCGCGGGAGTTTTGGATGTCGAAATGGAAGTAACTTTCCTTTTGGTTCCTTTGGTGCGAACCATGGTCAAACACAACAAAAATACGACAACACAAAGCGCCTCAAAATTCACACCAACCTCAGAAAAAGGTCAATATCCCCTCAACAACAGTAGACCACAAAGATTCTTACGAGGAACGCAAAAAAAAAAAAAAACGCAAAGATCGACAGAAAATGATGAATTTGGGAAAATTTCAATCATTGCCAATTTCGAAAACGTGTATCCACAGCCATTAGCAAAATTAATCAATCCCAAAATTACCAATTCGAAAATGGCGTCAAAATGGAAGTTTGGAGCATCGGAAAAAATGTCGAAACAAAGCAATTTAGAACTAGCAATTCGAAAGGTACCTGTCAACTCAGAAAATTGGAAATTCCAATTGCGAAGTTCCAGAAATCGCGAATAGTTAGTTCGAAAATCCCGAACTGCCAGAAATCGAATTGTTGTTGCGAAATCCCGAATAAAGTAATGCGAAATTAGTTCAAAAGCAGTTCGAAAATAGTTCGAACTGAATTCGAAATCAGTTCCAAAACTCCAGAAGACACGATTTGCGAAGTCCCAACGAAATCAAATCGAAATCAGTTCGAAATTAAGTCGAAATCCCAATTGCAAATGCCAGAAATCGAAAATTTTCGAAACCCCAATTTCTAGGGTTCGAAAATCTCGAATGTAGTTCGAAATAAAGTCGAAACCGAATCACAAATTCGAAAACACAATGGCCAATTGCTAGAAATCGCGAATTGCTAATTCGAAGACCGCCAGAAATCGAAAATTGTATGCGAAATTGAAGAAGCTAAGTTCGATTTTGTCTGATGAAGGGGATTAAGAATATGATTTGTGAATTTTGAAGGAGAGGATGAATCAGTATCGTTGTTGTGATTTTTTTCTTTTTTTTATTTTATTTGGATGAAAAACTGAGAAAAGAAGGGAAGAAGGAGGTACCTGGTTGATGGGCCGCGACACGCAGCTGTGGCCGCACTATGCGGCTCTGGCCGCACATAGGCGTGGGAGGAGGCCTGATCTGGTCGCACGATGCGGCTAGATCCGCACCAAGCGTAGGCCTGGGGCTGTTTTGGCCGCACCGAGCAGCGTGGGCTGCACAAAACACACCTCCTAATTCCGTCTTCTCGTGCCTCCGTGTTCAGCTTCTTCTTTTTTGTTTTTTTTTTTTTCAAAGGACCTATAAAAAAAAAGTAAATGTTAAAGGAAGCTAATTAAATTTAATAAAAACAAGAAATTGAAACTAACTACCTAAAAGGAAAAAGAAAATAACAAAGGAATTAAACCGGGTTGCCTCCCGTAAAGCGCCGTAGTTAATGTCGTGGCTCGACATGAAAATGAGAAGGTCAATCTGCATAGATTGGGTCGACAAGATCAATTCCCTCGACCGATTCTATTTGAAAACCTTCATAATATGGCTTAAGACGGTGCCCATTCACTTTAAAAATCTTTTCCGTAGAAGGACTACGAATCTCAATCGCTCCATGTGGAAATACTTGAGTGACAATAAATGGACCAACCCATCTCGACCTTAGCTTACCTGGAAATAACCGAAGACGAGATATATAGAGCAAAACCTTTTGACCAATGGTAAATGTTTTCCGAGAAAGCATCTTATCATGCCATGCCTTCGTTCGCTCCTTGAAAATCGCCGCATTTTCATACGACTCATTCCGAATCTCTTCCAACTCTTGTAATTGCAATTTTCGGAACTCACCCGACTCATTCATTCGCATGTTAAAGGTTTTTACCGCCCAAAAAGCTTTGTGCTCAAGCTCGACCGGAAGATGACAAGACTTACCGAACACCAACCGATATGGTGACATACCAATTGGAGTTTTATAGGCCGTTCGATAGGCCCATAGCGCGTCTTCTAACCTCAAGCTCCAATCTTTCCGGCTTGGATTTACCGTTTTCTCCAAGATGGACTTCACTTCTCTATTGGACACTTCGGCTTGACCATTCGTTTGAGGATGGTAAGCGGTAGAAACTTTGTGAGTGACACAATATTTTTTTAAAAGCGCTTCAACTGTCCGATTGCAAAAGTGAGTGCCTCTATCACTTATCAATGCCCTTGGAATTCCGAACCTAGAAAAGATGTTAGACTTGATAAAATCTGTAACAACTTTAGAATCGTTAGTCCTAGTGGGTTTAGCTTCCACCCACTTCGAAACATAATCAACGGCAAGAAGTATATATAAGAAACCATGAGACATGGGGAACGGACCCATAAAATCTATACCCCATACATCAAAAATTTCACAATAAAGAATAGGAGTTTGAGGCATCTCATTACGACGAGAAATGTTACCACTTCGTTGACAATTGTCACAAGTTTTGACGAATCCATGAGCATCCCGAAACAAGCTTGGCCAATAGAAACCACAATCAAGCACTTTCTTGGCGGTTCTCCTAGCTCCAAAATGGCCTCCACAAGCATATGAATGGCAAAACGTTAGAATAGAACTCATCTCATTTTCGGGAATACACCTCCTCACCACTTGATCCGAGCAATGCTTCCACAAGTAAGGATCATCCCAAACATAGTATTTGGCATCACTCCTTATCTTGTCCTTTTGTGACTTTGAAAAACCTGTAGGAAATTCATTGGAAACAAGAAAGTTAACAATATTAGCATACCAAGGAGAAACGGAAGTAAGGGCAAAGAGTGTCTCATCGGGAAATGTGCCATGAATAGGCATTTCAAGCCTCTCTACATTTACTAGCCGACTCAAGTGGTCCGCAACCACATTCTCGGCTCCCTTCTTATCCCGAATCTCTACATCAAATTCACTTAGCAACAATACCCATCGAATAAGTCTTGGCTTGGCCTCCTTCTTTGTCATCAAGTACCTAAGAGCGGCATGATCGGTGAACACCACCACCTTAGTACCAAGGAGATAGGACCGGAATTTCTCTAGAGCAAATACCACCGCCAACATCTCCTTCTCGGTAGTAGAGTAATTCTTTTGGGCATCATTGAGAGTCATGGAGGCATAGTAAATCACATGAGGTACTCGCCCAACTCGTTGACCTAAGACGGCACCAAGGGCGTAGTCACTAGCATCACACATAAGCTCAAATGGTAGGGACCAATTTGGAGCTTGAATGATTGGAGCCGATGTCAACTTTTCTTTTAACTTGTCAAATGCTTCCTTACAAGCTAAATCAAAGTCAAAGTCCACCTCTTTTTGTAATAATTTGCACATCGGTGAAGCTACCTTGGAGAAATCTTTAATAAACCTTCTATAAAAACCTGCATGACCAAGGAAGGAGCGAACTTCACGAACATTAGTGGGGTAAGGAAGAGATTGAATAGTATCGATTTTGGCTTTATCAACTTCAATACCTTTAGATGAGACCACATGCCCAAGGACAATACCTTGCTCTACCATGAAATGGCATTTTTCAGAATTCAAGACAAGGTTAGTGTCAATGCATCTCTTGAGCACAAGAGATAAATGAGACAAACAACTATCAAAGGAATCACCATGCACGGTAAAATCATCCATGAAAACTTCAATAAAATTCTCAACATATTCAGAAAATATACTAACCATGCATCTTTGAAAAGTTGCGGGAGCATTACATAACCCAAATGGCATGCGTCGATACGCAAAGGTGCCAAAAGGACAAGTAAATGTGGTCTTGTCTTGATCCTCGGGGGCAATAGCAATTTGAAAGTAACCCGAGTATCCATCTAAAAAGCAATAATAAGACTTACCAGCAAGCCTCTCAAGCATTTGATCAATGAATGGTAAAGGGAAATGGTCCTTCCTTGTCACCGCATTGAGTCTACGGTAATCAATACAAACTCGCCACCCATTTTGCACTCGGGTGGGAACCAACTCTCCATGTTGATTTTCTACAACCGTTATTCCACTCTTCTTAGGTACCACTTGTGTAGGGCTCACCCACTTGCTATCGGATATTGGGTAAATCATACCCACTTGTAAAAGTTTAAGAATCTCCTTCTTCACCACCTCCATCATAGGTGGGTTCAATCTCCTTTGTGGTTGCCTCACCGGTTTGGCATCGTCCTCCAGGTATATGTGGTGCATACAAGTGGTTGGACTAATGCCCTTGATGTCGGCAATAGTCCACCCAATTGCAAGTTTATTTTCCTTAAGGACCTCTATCAACTTTCCCTCTTGCTCGTTGGTGAGTTTGTTTGAAATGATCACCGGTAAAGTTTCTTCATCACCTAGAAAAACATACTTCAAATGATCCGGTAATGGCTTCAACTCAACCACGGGTGCCTGCAAAACTGAGGGTAACAATTTCTCACGGGGCAAAGTTAGTGTTAGAGGTTTAGAAAATGAAGGTATGATGGGAGAACTTTCAATCTTGGCTAAGGAAGCCACAACTTCTTTCAAATCATTAGATATAGAAAAATCCAATTCATCAAAAGATAAGCTATTATCAATAGCCACAAGTAAATCATCTCCTCCATTCACATTGAACACATCCTGCACTAAAGGTTCCAAAACATCAATCATGAAACAAGAATGATTATCACGAGGATACTTCATGGCATCATAGATATTAAACTTAACCACTTGACCATCGGCCTCCATAGTGAGAGAGCCATTAGACACATCAATTTTTGTACTTGCGGTTCTTAAGAATGGTCTACCTAAAAGTATAGGAGCCGCTTGTGAATCATGTTCCATGTCAAGTACATAAAAATCAGCGGGAAAGATTAGTTTATCAACCATTACAAGTACATCCTCAACTACCCCTTTAGGATAAGCATTTGAACGATCGGCCAATTGAATTACCACCCCCGTTTTAGCCAAAGGTCCTAATTTCAATGACTTGTATAAGGAATATGGGAGTACATTAATTGAAGCACCTAAGTCAAGCATAGCATTAGGAATAGTGGTGTCTCCTAAGGTACAAGGTACGGTAAACATACCCGGATCACTACACTTGGGTGGTAACTTATGTTGAAACAAAGCCGACACATGTTCATTGACTTTAACTTTTTGAACACCCTTCAATTTTTGATTCCTTTTAATGGTACACAACTCCTTAAGAAACTTAGCATATCGAGGCACGCTTTTCAATAAATCTAACAAAGGAATGTTTACCTCACATTTGCGAAAAGTCTCATAGACATCCTTATCTTGCATAGGACGACTTTTCCTTTTGAGTGCCTCGGGAAATGGTGGAGCATCCACATAAGTTGGTGTGACAACCGGTGTTACTTCCTCCTCTTGAACCAATGGTTGGTTGACATTAGGCTCAACGATCAACTCCTCTTCTTCTATGATCTCATGAATCCTTGCTTTTGATCCTTGCAACTCCTTACCACTTCTCAAAGTCATGGCACTTGCATTAGGCTTGGGATTAGGAATGGTTTGAGATGGCAATTTCCCGGAATCCCTAGCTTCAAGCCTCCCAAGAGCACTAGACATTTGCCCAAATTGATTCTCCAAGTTTTGGATGCTAGCCTTCGTCTCTTGTTGAAATTGTACTTGATTAGCTTGCATAGTAGCCACATTAGAGGTAAGAGCCCGAATCATGTCCTCCGTAGACATGGATGGAGTAGAAGTTTGATCTGGTGGCCTTGGAATGAACCTTGTTTTAGTTTGACCAAATTGTTGGCCAAAAGTTTGAGATTGACCTTGTTGACCAAATGATGAGCCTTGGCCTGGTTGCAAACCGCCTTGTGGGTTCCCATATTGGAAACCGGGATGGTCTCTCCTCATAGGATTATAGTAAGGCTCAAATCTCCTTTGACCAAAAGTACCCGCGGCATTCACTGTTTCGGTCTCCTCTTGGATATGTGGGCATTGATCGCTAGCATGCCCATTGGACGAACAAATACCACAAGCGTGCACTTGTTGCATGTTCCCCACAAGCATCTCCCTCATCAAGGAAGTCAAATCTTCAACCTTGCTCTCTAAGGAAGTGTTTGAGGTAGAGTTAGCCATGCTCACCCTTTTTGTTTTGGATCTCGTACTAAATTGGCGTGTGCTTTCGGCAAGCTCACCCAATAGTTCATTGGCTTCATCCGGATTTTTGTTGAGGATACCTCCACCACTAGCACTATGCACCATTCGAGCATCTTCCGGCGATAACCCTCCAACAAAATACATGATGAGATCTTGGTCATTATAACCATGGTAGGGACAACTTGCACATAGCTTCTTGAACCGCTCCCAATAGTCATAAAGTGTTTCATCATCCGTTTGCTCAACATTGGATATCTTCTTCTTAAGATCGGATGATTTGGAAGCCGGAAAATACTTTTCAAGAAACGCCTTCTTCATTGCCGCCCAAGTGGTGATACTACCCGGTGGAAGGTAGTATAACCAATCTCTAGCGGTGTCCTTGAGTGAGAACGGAAATGCTCTCAACTTGATTTGTTCTTCGGTAACGCCATTTGGTTTCATGCTAGTGCACACCACATGAAACTCCGATAAATGCTTGTTTGGATCTTCACCACTTAACCCATGGAATGCGGGTAATAAGTGGATCAAACCCGACTTCAATTCAAATGTGGTGCCTTCCTCCAAGGCCGGAAAAGTGATGCATAAAGGTTGTTGAGTGAGATCGGGGGCGGTGAGCTCCCTAATCGTCCTAGTTTCTCTTGGCATGTTGATTTTTTCTTTTTCTTCTTTCTTGTCTTGATTGTCAAATTGAAGCTTTCGCCTTATCGCTCTTCTAACACGAAAAAGAGTTCTCTCCAATTCTGGATCAAAATCCAACAATTCCTTATTAGTAGAACGGGTGTTCGGCATAAACCAAACACTACAATAAAATTGCAAAAATAAAAATAAATAAAATTAAACAATAACACAAAAATAAACAAATAATATGCCTTCCCCGGCAACGGCGCCAAAATTTGGCTAGACTTGTCGCGAGTCTCCAAATTCACAATTTATAATCCACTACGAACTCTAACAATAGCGAGGGTAAGTAGGGGTCGATCCCACAAGGAAGGTCTTTGTCGATTAAATGTGTGCTAAAGTTAAGTAACCAAATGGGGGGTTTTGATGTGTTGGTTGATCTAATCTACTAAGACGAAAATAAAATGCAAGAAATATAAAAAAAACGATGTAGATAATTGAAGGTGTAAATAAATATGAGAATTATTCTTGGACCAAGTAATTTCCACCAATTAGTTATGAATTGATCATTGACTCTTCTAATCTATTTTACTATTGAATACTTTGCTATGAAGTTTGTTGACTTCTAATTCCACATATGATTAGTTATTAGCTACAAGCGTAAACAAATAACTCTTACAACATTGTCAATTTAGTCAAGCGCTTAATCGTATCAAAATTGTAGAATAAAAACTATGGAATTTAGCAAAGATGAAATAATGAAGAAAGCAAGCGATGCTTCACTTTGATTCATACAAGTTTAATCATTTATAACTCAACAATGATGAATTAGCATACTACTTGATGAATTATAATTGCTACAATGAAATAGATAAACAAACAAAAGATTCATTCATCTAATCTAGCAATGATAAATTAATAACAACAACTAGTTGATCACTCTAGGTGCTTAATTAACAAACCAACATTAAACCAAATTAAACTTGATATTCAAATCATAAAATAGAAATAGAATAAGAGTCTTACAATTCAACACTAATATGGCTTCAAGAACTTGTTCCAAGATGTAGAACTTAGCTCTCCATACAAATAAAACTACTAAAATAAGCTAGAAATTGGAAATGTTTTTGTGTATTCTAATGATTAAAATGATGGAGAAGTATGTAAAAGCATATGAAAGCCCCCCCTTTAAGTGTCAACAACATCTTCTTATATAGGCCTTCAAATGACAACTCCTTAATGCCTCTTAAATTGTAGGTATTATTACCAAAATAAATGAGAATTAAGGAGTTGTTGAAATTGCATTAAGTCCCATGTTGTGTCATAAACTAGGGTTGGAATCCAATGTTTAGTCATAAAAGAGTTGGAATACATGGAATCCAATCCACTTTGCCTTGAAAGTTCCAATGCCTTGTCTTGATTTTTGGGCTTTAACTTGCTTTAAAATCCACTCACCTAACATCTTTAGCCCAATGTCAACACCAAATAAGGTCATCTTCATTTCTAACAATAAATCAATCCATTTATCCCATGAAAATGCACAATTCCATCTTAAACCAACACCAAAGACATATGCACTAAAATCCAATAAAATACTTCTCAATCCATCAATTAATCATCAAAATAACCTTTATTAACATCTACTAAACTAGACTAATCAGATGTATGTCCCCGATGTGCCAGATTTGAGGAAGAGGATCCTTGATGAGGCTAATTTGTCACCGTACTCCGTTCATCCAGGAGGAGAGAAGATGCACAAGGATTTGAGGCTTATGTTTTGGTGGCCTGGTATGAAGAAAGAGATCTTGGATTATGTTAGTAGGTGCTTGACTTGTCAACAAGTCAAGATAGAGCATAGGAGACCTGGTGGTTTGCTACAGCCGCTTCCCGTCCCTCAGTGGAAGTGGGAGTGCATATCTATGGATTTTGTTACTGCTTTGCCTAAGACTGTGGGAGGCAAGGATGCGATTTGGGTTGTTGTTGATCGTCTAACTAAGTGCGCCAGATTCGTGCCGATCAGAGAGACATGGGATATGGATCGTTTAGCTAGAGCTTATATTGCTGAGATAGTCCGATATCATGGTGTCCCGAGGGAGATAGTTTCAGATCGTGACCCGAGGTTTTGTTCCAGGTTCTGGAAGGCCTTGCAGGAGGCTATGGGTAGCCGTTTGTTGTTGAGTACTGCTTTTCATGCCGCGACCGATGGTCAGTCCGAGAGGACTATACAGACATTAGAGGATTTGCTCCGTGCTTGTGCCCTTGATTTTCAGAGTTCTTGGGAGCAGTGTTTGCCGTTGGTAGAGTTTTCTTACAACAACAGTTATCATGCTTCCATTGGTATGGCTCCGTACGAGGCTCTTTATGGTAGGAAGTGCCGTAGCCCGATTTGTTGGGATCAGGCTAGTGATGTTCGTGACCTTGGACCGGATCAGTTAGCTGTTACTATTGATCAGGTTCAGCTTATCAGAGGTAGGATGAAAGCCGCACAGGACCGGCAGAAATCCTATGCTGATGTTCGCCGTAGACCCTTAGAGTTTGAGGTGGGTGATCGAGTTTTCTTGAGAGTTTCTCCGATAAAAGGCGTCAAAAGGTTTGGAGTTAAGGGCAAGTTGAGCCCTAAGTATATTGGACCTTTTGAGATCGTGAAGAGGATTGGTGCTGCTGCTTACCGATTGGACTTGCCTCCTAGTTTGGGCAAGGTTCATAGCGTTTTTCATGTTTCCCAGCTCCGCAGATACATTAGTGACCCGAGTCATGTTTTGCCTAGAGAGATCGAGAACTTGGAGCCGAGTCTTGCTTTCGAGGAGCGTCCAGTGAAGATCCTTGACTGTCAGGATAGGAAGCTTAGGAGCAAGGTGGTGCCGCTAGTGAAGATCCTTTGGCGTTGCGGTGATGTTGAGGAGCAGACTTGGGAGACTGAGGCATCGATGCGTATCGCGCATCCTTCTCTTTTCGATTGAGGTATAGTATATATATAGATTTATATCCGTTCGAGTTTCGAGGACGAAACTTTTTGAAGTTGGGGTGATTGTAACATCCCGTATTTTCGTAAAATCTAATTTAAGCATTTTAAGTATTTTTAAGTGATAAAAATAATAATTTAGTAATTTATTTTGTGAGACTCTAATTTAATAAATAAGATCCGTCTTAAGAGCCTCCAGTTCTTAAGACGAATACAACTTGGCATAGTTAAATATCCGACTCAAGTATTCATTTCCATATCCGGACCTGTTTCATTTATTCGGAAAGGACAACTCTCATGTCCTCTTATAAACCCTTATGTCGACATAATCACCTTCAACATTTCATTTCACAGCAAACTTAACATTTTCATAAACCTCCATAAAACCTCCAACTCTTTTGTGAAAATTCTTCATCATCCGTCCTCCGAATCACAAAAGTAAGAACATTTTCGGAATCCTCGCGCAAATTCCAAGCCATCCGTCACTTTAGTTTTTCAATTTCTTCATCTCGAAAATCCGGCCTGTTTTGGTATAATTCCGTTTTATGCCCCTAAACTGATTTTTCCGTGTTGTAGGTGAAGGACTCGACAACCCGGACGTTGATAGTTTCATACTCGAGGAGGATCTTTAGCCGGATAAGCTTAAGAGGTGACGATAATGAGAAACTCGGCCTTTATGTGTATATTAGCATATTTGATGGTTTCTCTTGTTTGTTTATGATTTTTGTGCAAGTATCGGGTTTAAGGAACTTAGTATCATGTTTAGGATGTTTAATATGTGGAGAAATCATGTTCTAAGATGTTGAGATGTGTTCATAAGCTTATTTTCAGTTTTTCTCATTTTGCGACGGATACAAGTTATAGTCACTTGAGGATTGTTATGGGACTTACTTGCTGGAAGATTAGTAGTAATTGATGTTTGATATTGTTGTGTAAACATCACATGAATCATTGTGTAAGTTTTGGTGTTGTTTGATTGAATTTTAAAGAAGGGCGAAATCCCGATTTTTGCGTTACAGGCTCTCTGAGCCGGTCGACCGACCGGCCGCCGGTCGACCGGCTGGGAGAGCGTTTGGGTGTTTTTCATATCTTTGAAATTTTGGCCTGGGACTGCCCGCCGGCCGACCGGCTGCCTGCCGACCGGCTGGTAGTCATTATCCTTGTTTTATGTTTTTGCGTTAAACATAGAATAGGAGGGAGCCCAGCCGGCAGACCGGCCGCCTGCCAGCCGGCTGGGAGTGCATATGGGGATGGATACGAGTTTTAGTGAAGGCTAGGGAATGGGGTTCCCAGCCGGCCGACCGGCTGCCTGCCGACCGGCTGGGAGTCCTTCTTGGTGTTTTCTCGGTTTTGAAAGAGGTGTAGGCTGAGGGATCACCAGCCGGCCGACCGGCTGCCTGCCGACCGGCTGGGGACCCCTGTAAGCCATTTTGTGTTTTTGAAATTAAATCGTAACTTTCAAACGGTTGTTCGGTTTTGTTTGAAACTCGTTTTGTATACCCGTGGCATGTATTTGAGGTCCCCGGTGTACGGGCAACGTTATATTGGGTTCGGGAATGAAGTGAGGATAGAGACCCCCCGGTCGGGTAACCGAAAGGGAAACCGGCTCTCCCTCGTCCTAGTTCCCGGAATCAATTGAATGTTGATTAGAGGTTTAAGAAGTTAGAACTATAGGTTAGTTTCTACCTTTGGTTGTTCAGTGGTTATAATGGTTGTCGCGTGGTGGGATATGTGTTAAGTTCACCTCTGGACCCACTACGTGTTTATCTGTCGCGTGACGGGATATGTGTTAAGTTCACCTCTGGACCCGTTACGTGTTTTGCTTGGGCGTGTCAGGATATGTGTTAAGCTCACCTCTGGACCTGACACGTGATCGGTTGTCGTACACGGGATATGTGTTAAGTTCACCTCTGGACCCGTTGTGCGATGACTGTGTATTGGGATATGTGTTAAGTTCACCTCTGGACCCAATACATGTTTGTAGCATTGGGATATGTGTTAAGTTCACCTCTGGACCCTTTGCTTTTGGATGATTAGGGATATGTGTTAAGTTCACCTCTGGACCCTTTTCATGATTGTAAGTTTAGGGATATGTGTTAAGTTCACCTCTGGACCCTTTACTTGATTAGATGTTGGGATATGTGTTAAGCTCACCTCTGGACCCGACATAGTGTAATAATGGGATATGTGTTAAGTTCACCTCTGGACCCGTTACTAGTGTTATGAATGTGTATCTGCTTGCCTAGATGATGGTACAGTGTCAGATATGCATGATTAGTTATGAATGTGTATCTGCTTGCCTAGATGATGGTACAGTGTCAGATATGCATGATTAGTTATGGATGTTTATCTGCTTGCCTAGAGGATGGTACAGTGTCAGATATGCATGTCGTGTTGTTGGTGTTGCTTAGTTGTGGTTTAATCATCCAAGGCATTGGATGACTCTTAGTTCGGTTTCATAAATAATTGGATTGAAAGACCCCCCGACTGGGTAACCAGTAGGGAAACCGGCTCTCCTTCCTATTTGTTTATGAAGTTGGTTGAGAGCCGTGCACTGTAATCGTATGATAGTAAGAGATCAGATGATGAGATGTTATGCTTCACATGTTGTTATATGCTGGAGTATTCTGTACTGTTTTATATGTTACGTGTTGTCACAAAAGGTGGCTAGGAGAACTCTAGTCACTCCCCACTGATTGTGGCGTACATGTTTTCATGTATGTAGGTACATGCTGGTGGGAGCAGGGGTTCACGAGAGCTAGCGAGCGATGATCCGTTCATCATGACTTACCATATGTCGTTTAGCTGGACTCGTAGTTTGTTACTTTTGTTTTGGTGCCGGTAGGGATGTTCCATCCCCGGCTGATGTATTTACTTTATGTTTCAGTTTGATACTTAGTACTGTTACTTATCTATTTGGTTTCAGTTTCAGTTTACGTTTTAGTATAAGACTTCTCGCATGTTGTTTATCTTCTAAAAAGTTTTAAATTCCGCTGCATTTTTGGTACTTTTATGTGTTTATATTTCCGCTTTCGCGAGGGGTTTTACAGTTTTAGGGTTGTGATCAATCTTGTTTTCAATCCTTATTTGCATATTGTTAATTAATCGATATTTTTAGCAATATGTGAATCCCTTGTTGTTTTTATTTTTGATTTACACGTTTTATATCAAGATAAAAACTCGTTTTGATTTAAAAGTGCAGCGATTTGCAGTTTTTACGAGCCACTCGATCGAGCCCTGCTGCACTCGATCAAGTGACACTGACACTCGATCGAGGGCCCCTGTTGCTCGATCGAGTGCTCTCGTTTCGGGCAGTTTGTTTTCGAAAATAACTTGTTTCTTATTTTCACATGGCCTAAAATAATATACTGTATACGG
This sequence comes from Silene conica, assembly GCA_029255685.2. Classification (NCBI taxonomy): domain Eukaryota; kingdom Viridiplantae; phylum Streptophyta; class Magnoliopsida; order Caryophyllales; family Caryophyllaceae; genus Silene; species Silene conica. Next base: position 55,598,306 of record CM055316.2, on the reverse strand, counting down.
AAATAGTATATTATTTTTGTGAAACGGTTCACCCTCGTTTGATACATATTATTTTAAAACGGTTTAAAATAATAGGATTATATGTTCATTAAAATTGGTGATTAAAGCGGTATAGTCACATAATTTTAATCTTAAAAGGTGGTTTGGTAAAAATTTATTAATCATAATAACAGTATTATGTCATGTATGAATTTTTATTTTAGTTGATGCATTTTATTTATCGTCTTGTGAATGCTTAGTGAATTCTTTCAATAACGTATTTATTTTTGCAAACGGTTGTAACTTAGTGTGGCCTTAGGAGATTGTGTCACCGTAATGATGGGACACAGTCTTACTTGTAATTTTGAGATCTTGAATCTCCGGTTTTGGGTTTTTGCCATGTAATTACTTTTGTATTTAAATTAGAATGTAAATAGGTTATATTTGTAATTTAAATTAGTAATTTTGTGAAGACCAAAGACGGAGACCAGATGCTCACTCCCGCTGCAAGACCAAGATGGAACATCAAGACAAGCTTCTAGGGTCCAACGGTGGATTCCAAGTTGTTTTATGTTTATTTTGGTAGGATAGGCCACACTAGGACTTTTATTTACGTTTATTGCATTTATCTTTATGCTTTCATCGATAATAGCTTGCATCATATTCCGCCTAAAAACCAAACCACCTATAACATGCCTGAAAAGTGACTCATGTAGAGGTTACGCGTTAGTTTTCTGTGACAATACAGATGTCACGTGTCACATGTAAAGCCATCACTTTATTTAATTCATTCACGCATATGCTAGATTTTAGTTCACTTAATATGAATAAATATAAGTCGATGGGGTCTTCCTCGTATAACCAAAAATTGAGACTAGTCTTTATAAATCAGCCTCCCATGAATCCCTTCTTCGTCGGTAGGCATAATATGACCCCTTCTACGTTGGGTAAGTGGGAACAGATGATTTATTTTATTTCAACATCATGGTCACTCGATACTATCTAGCGACTGAGATGGACTAATAGATAGGATATACGGAAATCTGTCGACCAAGAGTTCCAACAGTGGAATTAGCCAAACTGTGGGCTTATCAATATACGGAAATTGAGTCTTGGGATCGTTTATATAATTCTTGAGGGAGATCAATTATATAAATGCATGAGTCTACGAGTTTAAATTCAATTTAATATAGACTTAAATCACAACAATAAGTTGCTTACATGGTTTTGTTTTATCTTCTTTTTCAGTGTAGAACACGTTCATTTAAAACTGCTGTATAACTAAATGGCTGGTGAAGACCCAATGCCAAGTGCCAAGCTAGCACGTGAATCCTGGCTAAAGGCCTTCATGGACTCCATGAATCAGTCAACTAGACTGAGGAATGATGGGTCAAACTTCTCTGACTGGGAGGCAGCACTACGGAATGCTGCCATTGCTGACGGAAAGCTTAAGTATTTAACTGAGCCCATTCCGGCACACCCAGGAACTGGAGCTAGAGCCAACGAAGTTCGCGCTCATAGCGACTTCGTCATGGAAGCGGGTGCGATAAAGAACGTACTCATCTATGCAATGGAATCAAATTTGCAAAGACGCTTCATATCCCATGGTGCAAACAAGATTTTCATCACGCTCTCTAACGAATTCTCCAAAGCTCCGAGAATCGTTTCTTATGAGCATACATGTCGCTTCTTTGAGGCGAAACTCCAGAAGGGCCAAGCTGTTAGCCCACATATTCTCAACATGATTGAGAATATCGAGAAACTGGAGACCCTAAACTGCAAGATCAGTGAGAACATAATCGTTGATCGTATGCTTCATTCGCTTCATGATGGGTTCGCCCTCTTTAGGGCCAACTATTACATGAACGACATGAAGAAGACTCCTCATGAGCTCCACTCCCTTCTCGTACAGACCGAGAAGGATCTGAAATTAAGTGGGAGCGTGAAGCAGGATATTCTCATGATCTCCAGTAAGGAAAGGGGTAAAGGGAAGGCTAAAGCTCAGGGCGACCTAGCAGTAGGTAAGCCCAGGTTCAAGAAACCAGGATTTACTAAGAGTGGGCCAGGTGAGTCGAGCAACTCACAGGGCAAGACTAAGAGCAAGGATACTAGCATGGAATGCCACCACTGCCAAAAGACTGGGCATTGGAGGCGCTCATGCCCCGTGTATCGCGAGAACATTAAAGCAGGCCGTGTTACTCCTGTTGGTATGTCTTCTTCTTCTTTTATTCACATGATTGAGATTAACCATGCAAGTTGCGGAACTTGGGTACTTGATACTGGTTGTGGTTCTCATCTATGTAATCATGTGCAGGGCCTCCGAAACCAAGAACCCCTAATCAAGGGTGAGGTGGACCTGCGTGTCGGGAATGGAGCACGCGTTGCTGCAGTCTCGAAGGGAACATACGTGATCCAGCTTCCAAGTGGATTCGAGTTATTTTTATATAACTGTTATTATGTTCCTAGTTTGTCCAAAAACATTATTTCAGTTTCTGCACTTGACAAACTCGGCTTTTCATTTGTAATAGAGAATAATAGCTGTATTTTCTCCTTACACAATATGATTTATGGCAAGGCAGTTTCCATGAATGGAATTTATGTTTTAGATCAAACTACCGAAATATTACAAGTGAATAACAAGAGATTAAAGGTAGGTGACAAAGATCAAACTTACCTATGGCATTGTCGTATGGGACACATAAATGAAAAACGCGTAAAACAGCTCATACAGAATGAAGCTATATCGCCCTTTGATTTCGAATCATATGGCACGTGTGAATCATGTCTCATCGGCAAGATGACTCTTATTTCCTTCAAAGGTGTTGGAATGCGCGCTGCCGACCTATTAGGACTCATACATACGGACGTATGTGGCCCTATGTCGATCAACGCACGAGAAGGCTATAGGTATTTCATCACTTTCACGGATGATTTGAGTAGATATGGCTATGTCTACTTGATGAAACATAAAAGTGAATCCTTTGACAAGTTCAAAGAATACCAGAATCGGGTACAGAACCAGCTGGGTAGAAAGATTAAAGCACTACGTTCGGATCGTGGTGGTGAGTATCTTTCACACGAGTTTGATCAACACCTTAAAGCCTGTGGCATCGTGCTACAGTTGACTCCACCTGGAACACCACAATTAAATGGTGTGTCCGAACGGAGAAATCGAACTCTACTCGATATGGTTCGATCCATGATGAGTCACACCATTGTGCCTGATTCATTGTGGGGCTATGCTCTTTTATCAGCCGCTCTAATACTTAACCGAAGTCCGTCTAAAGCTGTTGACAAGACTCCATACGAATTATGGAAGGGAACGGTCCCTAACTTGTCCTTTATTCGGGTTTGGGGCTGCGAGGCTTATGTCAAGTGGAGACACGAGGATAAGCTCGGCCCGCGATCGGTCAAGACATACTTTATAGGCTATCCAAAGGGAACTTTTGGTCATTACTTCTACTCGCCTACCGAACAACGTGTTTTTGTTGCGGCTAGTGCGACGTTCTTAGAGAAAGAATTTCTCGAGAACAAGTCGAGTAATAGAACCTTCGAGTTATCGGAGGTTCAAGAACCAACTACCGAGCAACCATTGGAGGAAACAGTTCCTTCAACCGAGGCTGCGGTAGATATTCCTGAGGAACCTAGGAGGTCGGGAAGAGTATCTATTCCTCCGGACAGATACATTGGTATGGTCGAGGAACGTGATATAGATGACGTCTTACTCCTAGAGGGTAATGAACCCACAACCTATAAATGTGCCATGACCAGTTCTGACTCAAAGCTATGGCTAGAAGTCATGCAATCCGAGATGGACTCCATGTATGAGAACAACGTGTGGGATCTTGTGGACCTACCTACAAAGGTACGTCCCCTTCAATGCAAATGGCTTTACAAGATAAAGCATGCCGTGGAAGGACAACAAGATATCCACAAGGCTAGACTAGTTGCTAAAGGTTTCACCCAAGTGCCAGGCTTGCACTACGATGAGATCTTTGCACCCGTAGTCATGCTACGTTCCATACGGATTATCTTAGCGATCGCCGCATTTCATGACTATGAAATATGGCAAATGGACGTTAAAACCGCCTTCTTAAACGGTTATTTGGAGGAAGAGTTGTACATGGTACAACCTGAAGGTTTTATTGATCCAGCACATCCTAAGAAAGTTTGCAAGCTTAAGCGTTCCATCTATGGACTTAAGCAAGCATCGCGGAGTTGGAATCATCGCTTCGACCAAGTGATAAAAGAGAATGGGTTCATTCGATCAGTCGAGGAACCATGTCTCTATATGAAGTCGAGTGGGAGCAAGATTGTATTCCTAGTACTGTATGTCGACGACATACTCTTGATTGGGAATGGCATACCTCTCTTATCTTCGGTTAAAGCATGGTTGAAAAACCATTTCCAGATGAAAGATCTGGGAGAGGCACAAAGAATTTTGGGCATCCGTATCTACAGGGATAGATCACGACGGATGTTGTCTCTCAGTCAGGAGTCTTATATAGATAAGATTCTAGAGAGATTCAGCATGACGAACTCCAAGAAAGGGTTCCTTCCTATGACTACTGGGCTTCACTTGAGCAAGACTCAAGAAGCTAAGTCATTGGAAGAAAAAGAGCGCATGAGTCGGATTCCTTAAGCTTCGGCAATAGGATCGATCATGTATGCCATGATATGCACACGTCCTGACGTTGCATATGCATTGAGTATGACAAGTCGATTCCAAGCTCATCCAGGTGAACCACACTGGATGGCTGTGAAAAACATTCTTAAGTACCTACGGAGGACTAAAGATTGGGGATTAACTTACGGAGGCGACTCGACGCTCTGCGCCACGGGTTACGCAGATGCTAGCTTCCAAACGGATCGAGATGACTCGAAATCTCAGTCTGGATTCGTTTTTACTCTTAATGGCACTGCTGTCAGCTGGAAAAGTTCTAAACAGAGTGTTACAGCAGATTCTACGACTGAGTCCGAGTACTATGCCGCCTCGGAAGCAGCTAAGGAAGCAATATGGATGCGTCAATTCCTACAAGGACTCTCGGTAGTGCCTAGTTCGAATGACCCAATCACCGTTTATTGTGACAATAACGGTGCCATCTTCCAAGCTAAGGAGCATAAGTCTAGCAGCAAGGCTAGACATGTACAACGGAAAGCTCATCTAATCAGAGATTACGTGGAGCAAAAGGAGATATTCATTGATAAGATAGCTACGGATGACAACATAGCTGATCCTCTCACAAAACATTACCACGTGATAAGCATGAAGGGCACATTCATTCCATGGGAATTGGATGTGTTCCTAAGTTGTAGTACTCTTTTATGAATTCATGTAATAATTCATTTTCTCGTGTACTCTATTCAACCTTATTGTCATGATATATAATGTTTTGTTTTTCATGTGGAATTATACGCCAATTTTGAACACCACAAGCATTACATCGTTTTGGTCCTTGATTACCCACTTGAGCTGATAACTCAGGTAATCATTTTGTGACGTTGGTTGATGGTGGGTTCAACGAGCCATAAGTCACGCGGCTGACTGACCAATCACAAAGGCGAGTTATACGGATATCTCGTAGGACACCCCGTGACAACGTTATGGAGTCCTAAATGTTTTATAACATTGGGTGCCAGGTCGTGGATAGGACCTCCATAGTGTTCCTTAGAGTCGAGTCTTTTGACTTTCAACTGTCTCTTGAGATTAAGGCAGATTTTGGGTAACTTTGGTTTCTTTCCCACGGTCATCGTAACAGGGGCCAAGAGGATTTTTTCTGGGTTATTTCATGCTGCGCGAAAATCGGCAGGATTCGAGTTGAGGGAAATATCCAAACCCTTATCAGGATTTTATCATTTCTCAGGGCCACTCGAGGAGTAGTAACTGAAATGCATGGCCATGCTCGAATACAGATTCGTTTTATCAGTTAAGTTACTCTCTAGTCGGGGAAACCACTCTTGATACAGATCGCTTGTGAGATACGACCTTTGCGAATGCGGATTTGCAAATTGTCTTACATTGAGTGGGAGAAATTTTAAAAGGATATGAGAATCGGTTATCGCACCTACACTTGTACGGACAAGTGGGAGTTTGTTGGAGCTTGTGTCCTCCACATGTAGTGTGATAACGTCATTGCACATACCCTTGTACGGACATGTGGGAGAGTGTTGGGGCTGGTGTCCTTGACAATTAAGTACAATGACTTATTAAATCTCTTTAAGGATCACAAGGGCATAGTTCAGTATTATTATCAGTTGATCCACGTTTATCAATAACGGTTGGCTTGCTAGATAAGTTTGACGTTATTGTCATACGGATGGCGGTGATCAACTGGTCCCTATACGTCACACCTATAGGACACGTTTGAGAGATGTGAAGGTATGAAAATACAGTCACATTTATGCCGGATATGACTAAACAGTTAGTCAGAGGTATTGACTATTAAATTAGTCAATAAGATGTTGAGATTATTATTTAATACGGATTAAATAATTTTAGCTAATACGGATTACATGTTTAATTCGTAAATTAAATATAAACGGTTATATTTAATTAAATATTGTATTCGCGTATTAATATAAACAGATATATTAATTTGGGTAATTATACAATATCGTATTTTATCAGACCATTATTAATACATCGACTGCATTAATATCTGATAACAAGTGTACGATTTTTAAATAAAACCCGCGGACAACTTATAGTTAATCGGGTCGAATCACGCATTGGAATAAGGTAAGAGTGGGAAGCCCACTCCTACCCAACATCCAATTCGGCCGTGTACTACATAAGGAGAGGGACTCTCCTTATGTCAGATACTCTTGTTGCACTGACAAATAACATCTCAAGAAAATTAGGGTTTGAGAGCATTCTTCTCCCATAACCCAGATTTCACATCTAAAACTCAAAAGGCTCTCCCAATATTGCAAGGCAGTTGGAGAGGATTTCTAGCACACGCGGCAACGTCTCAATCTAAGTCTTGGGTGCAAGTTATAGGAGGGAATTTGTGTTAATTCCTGTTCTTAGGCCTTTTGCGCAAGGACTAAAGGTTGTACTCTTTTTATGTCTTTTTAATCTTATGACTATATTCACGACTGTAATTTTCATTATAATTCTGCAAGTATAGGGCGAATACACGTTATATTCCCCACATACCCACGCATATCTATCCCCTACATCCTAACATATGAAATTAGCTACTCATGATTACTAAAACAATAATGAAAATCGGAATAAACATGGAAATCATAATAAATATCAATCTAAACATGCAATCAATAATAAGGCTTGGGATTCTATCTTAAACCGAATACAATAAATCTAAACTAATAACAATGAAGCAGAAATTAAGAGAGAATTACCAGAAATCGGAATGGCGATGGAAAGGAATAAACTTTATTGATGAATGCTTGAAAGATTAATGAACGAAACTAAAAGTATTTGAGAATTATTGAAAGATTACAACTAGAGATAAAACTAAATTCTAAAACTGGATGGTAGAAGATTAGATGATTGATCCTTTTTAACCCTAATCACGCCTCTTGCTTAAATAGGCGGAAAATTAGAGTTTCCTAATAAAACAAACACTTTAATAGGCTTCGGAAAGCTTCTGGGTCTGCGCAAAGGTCGTTCGACCTATATTGTAGGTCGGTCGACCTGCTATCGGGCTTCAGTGTTTTTCCTGGGCTTTCCATAACAGGGGCCTGGTCGGCCGACCCAAGTAGTAGGTCGGTCGACCTGTTTTCCTGTAGGATTGCTTTGATTTGTTTTCGGTTTGACTTCTTGGTACTTGGTTAACGCTTTGAGTTGACTTTCCTTCGTTCCTTGGCCATGAAAAATCCCGAGGGCATAGATTTGGTGTAAAACTGTCCCTTTTCCGCATAAATCTGCAAAAGTGCATAAAAATACAAAAGTAGCCAATTGCTGGGAAATAAAGGCTAAAACATAGTAAATGAGCGACCAAATGCGTGTAAAAATAGATGTAAAACATCATAAAATAGACACGCATCAGAAAGCGCTTTGATAGCCTCGAGAGCTTGACTAGCATCCTCCCGCAACAACCCATGGTTACGAACCATCGCACCTCCCTGAGTGGTCAAGAATGATAGGCGATCACTGATGACGAAGAATTCGTCACAAATCATTTGAATACCCGAGCCCATCTTTTCAATACGCTTATCCACTTGGGACATCCAAACCCGCATCTCTTCCTCGAAACTTCGGTTCCATTACCCCCACTACTCCATGCTTCATCTTTCTCCTTCTTCACCTCACAAAGACCAAGTATCTTGTCCATCTTGGCTTCCAATCCTTCAAACAAAGGCGAGGGACACAGTTTTGGTTCCGGTCCTACACTTTTACCAAACGTCAAATCTATACCATCAAAGCAAATACCCATTAATTTGAGAAGTTTGTCACACATACGATCGCGCGGAATTACACCATAATTCGCACTATCCACAACACCTTTCTTGAATAATAGCTCTGACACCCACATTCCGTAGGAAATGTCGATTGTCGAGCAAGTCTTTTCTTTGATTAAGATGCTCGAGGCATGACAAATTTTATGGCACACAAGAGAAGCTAAATCAACCTTCGTCCCTTCCAACCAACTATAGACCACCACAACCTCAACACTTAACAACTTATCCCGTCCACCCCGACGCGGTAAGATCGTATTCCAAAGAAAATTCACAAACAACTTCAACTTAGGGGAAAAAGAGCCGGTTAGGAGAGGGGTATTTTCAGTAGCATATTCATCGAAATAAGTCTTGATAACCATATTTTTTTCTTTAGACACGACTCCCCATTCTTTTTTCGGATCAAGATCAAGACCTTCTTGATCGAGCCTAAAGATTTCACAAATTTCAGTTTTAGAGATCGTCACGTCTCTACCATTCACAACCGCACTTATTCCCTCCTCACACGCCTTAACAGACGCGAAAAATTGAACAACCTCAATCGGAAAAACCAAACCCGAGAAATTGCTAATGTACTCCCACCCTTGATATTTCAAGAATTATTTAAAGAAAAGTAACTACTTTGACCCGTCGACCCATGACGAAGGATAATATCGACCCGCATGAATGGAATAAGGTAAAACTCGGTCAATGTACATACCTTCGGTTTTGCTCATTCGGACCCGCTCTAACCCTTCTCGGGTAGCTTCGACAGAGTAGTCTCGAAACAGAGGGCGGGAGCTCTTCCCGGAAACGAACTCAGGCATGTCGTCGGTGATGGACGACGACTCTCTGTTCAATTTGCGGCGTTTTCCGTTGTCGGAGGTCGGAACGGAGACGGAAATAGGGGTTGGTGATGGTGGTGGTGACAGGGTTGGGGAAGGCGGAGATGGTGGAGTTTGTTTCTTATTGTGTGATCGGGTTGCGCGAGATGGTGGCATGGTGGTTGTGGTGAGTGTAGGTGTTGGTTGGAGTGTTTGTGGGGGTTTGGGTTTCTTGAATTTTTGAGGTTTTGAGAGTGAGGGAGTTGCGACGGTAATAATTGAGATGGGGAAGGTAAGTGAGTGAGTGGTAATGGTAAATGTAGGTAGTTGGGTACTAGTGTGGGGGTAGGGCACGTGGCTAGCTAAGAGGAGAGTAGCGGGGCTAGTGGGTCAAAAGGTTTGCGTGTACGGTAAGCTTAAGCCTTTTCCTTTTCCTTTTCCTTTTTTTTATTTTATTTTATAAGTATTAGTATTAATATGTATTAATATGTGTTTGTAAGGTTATTTTTTAATATGTGTAGTATTATTTTGTGAGATTCGATTGTGCACACATGTACGAGAATTGCATAACATAGTCGAGTTCACATAATTGATCATTGAGTACACACATAAACAAGCAGCGGAGTATACGGAAACAGTCATATAATCTCGTCTTAACCGTAGTCAATCATTGGGTTATTTTTGCTTTTAAGATTGATTAGGTGCCACCGATTAAACCAATTTTCAATCGCAAAGTCTCAAAGCGTTCTCTAGCTAATGGTTTAGTAAATATATCTGCCCATTGATTTTCCGTACTACAAAATTCCAATTTTATATATTTTTTTTCAACATGGTCTCGTAGAAAGTGATGTCTAATTTCAATATGTTTGGTTCTCGAGTGCTGAGCTGGGTTTTTAGATATAATTATATAATTATCACATAAAATAGGCACACAACCTACATCAATACCATAATCATGTAATTGTTGCTTTAACCATAAGAGTTGAGAACATACCAGTGCGGCTGCAATATATTCTGCTTCGGCGTTTGAAAGAGCTACAAAATTTTGTTTCTTGGATCCCCACGATATTATAAATGGGCCCACAAAAGTAGCAAGTCCCGAAGTACTTTTTCTATCTAATGAACATCCTGCATAATCCGCATCTGAGTATCCTACTAGGTTAAAGTTACAGTGCATAGGATACCATAGGTATAACTTTGATGTTCCAATCAGGTATCTTAGTATTCTCTTAACCGCAATCATATGCGATTCCTTTGGTGCAGATTGAAATCTCGCACAGACGCAGACACTAAACATTATATCTGGACGACTTGCAGTAAGATAAAGAAGTGCGCCAATCATACCTCGGTAAGTTGTTTCGTCTACAGACTTACCATCTTCGTCTTTGGTTAGTTTCTTACCTATGACCATTGGAGTAGGCATTGCATGAGAGGTTTCCATGCCGAATTTCTTTAGTAATTCCTTGACGTATTTTTGTTGATGAATTTTGATTCCTTTTTCAGTTTGTTGAATTTGAAGTCCAAGGAAGAATTTTAGTTCTCCCATCATGCTCATCACGAATCCTTAGTTTGTTAGAAATAAATAATTAACTCATAAGAAAATTATTTATTCCTTTTTTAAACAAAAGATATTTTATATTAACTTATTAAGATTAATAATTCCATAAATAGAATACTAATTAAAGCATTAATTCTTTACGATGAGAAACGATACACGTTTCAACTAACACAAATATATCGATCATTTCTTCATAATATAGAGTTATAGCTACGAGCTATAACTTGAATCAATCTCGTACTAAAGCTATAGTTGATAAGTATAACTTTAGTTCATTAGGCGCGCTTGTGATCTTATATCAATCTTCGACTCAGCCAATTCATTGACTATCATACTTGAATCTTTTATACTTGACTGACTAGATCTTGTTACTAATATTCTGTACACTTAGCACACGATTATACGCACGAGTATATAATATATACATAACTAGACTTGTCATTATCAAAACATAGACATATATACTTAATATATATATTTGAATATATGGTTCAACAAATTCCCCCTTTTTGATGATGGCAAGTCTCTCTTAGATTTTGTGTCTAAGTATATGTTCCCCCTCAATATAATAATGGTCATTCATAGAAAAGATTCACTTAGGGTTTCTATCTTCTATCTATCCCATATCCTCTAAGAACCCTAAGAGACAATGAATTCCGACAAGGAGCAAGCTTAGGCAAATTCTAATCTAAGTCACATTTTCCCCCCTCTTAACATCATCGAAAAGATGAGAACAAAGACATGAAACGACTAGAATAATATACGACGAAACATAAGCAAGCATTTAAGACGAATCAAAAGATACGAACATAGAAAATATCATACAAACACATACGAAATGTAAGAAATAGACACAATCAACTGAATGTGCTAAAGCCACTGGGCCGAATATGAACAAGAGAGTTTAGAAAATTTGGGCCTGGCTAGGTTAAGATAATATGGGCCAAGGCAAAAGGTAACTAAGAAATTGGGCCACAGTCAAAATAGGACAAAGTTTGGGCCAAGGTAGGATTAGGAAATCCGAGGGAGGCAAAACAGATTAAGGCCTCGGATTCCAATGGGCCAGGATAGTAATTGGGCCATAAGCAAAAGAGTTTTAAAAGTCCAACCCAGGACTTAATTACAACAACACCAAACCAACTTCAAATTCGAAAACAGAGACGGATGAGAGAGATCAGGAGCGAGAACTGGATGCGGGTGTCTTGGCATAAGGTCTCACATACTCGGGTCGGGTACGAAATTCAAGAGTGTCCAACCTATCCAAGCAACTACTCACGTTTCCTCCCTGAGCATTAAGAGCAAGCTCAAAGTTGAGGACCTTGATGAGGGAGAGTGCTTTGACAGCCTCAAGAGCTTGACTCCCGTCTTTGCGCAATAACCCGTGATCCTTGACCATAGCACCACCTTGGGACGTGAGGAATGAAAGACGATCACTAATAATGAGCAACTCCGAGCACATAACCGATACCTCCGAGCTAACCTTAACAAGATGCTTATCAACTTTCTCCATCCACACCCTCAAATCATCTTCAAACCCACGACTTCTCTTCGCACTACCACCCCCTGCCTCATCTTTCTTCTTCTTTGCTTCACATATACCAAGAATTTGGTCCATCTTGGCTTCAAGACCCGCGAAAGAGGGTGACGGATGAGGAGCGGGTTCCGTACTTACATTCTTACCAAAAGTAAGGTCAATTCCCTCGAAACAAATACCCATCAACTTCAATAACCGATCACACATCCTATCACGAGGGCGAATCCCGAAACTTGAGTCATCAACAACCCCTTTCTTTAGCAATAGCTCGGACACCCACATTCCGTAGGGAATGTCGAGTGTGGAGCAAGGTTTTTCCTTCACAAGAACACTTGACACTTGACACTTGCATAATTTTGTTACAGACAAGTGATGCCAAATCAATCTTTATACCCTCCAACCAATTATACACAACTAATGCCTCAACACTAGACAGTTTATCCCTACCCCCTCGTCTTGGTAAGACCGTATTCCACAAGAAATTGACAAGCAATTTTAGTTTCGGAGAGAAAGAAACGGTTAACAGAGGACTGTTTTCAGTAGCGGATTCATCAAAATATTTCTTGATAACCAATTCCAGTTCCTTAGATACCACACTCCATTCCTTTTTAGGATCAAGAACAAGACCTTCTTGATCAAGCTTAAACACATCACAGAAATCGGATTTTGTGACGGTCACATCTTTTCCATTGACTACAGCACAGAACCCGTCATCACAACCTTTCACAGACGCAAAGAATTGAACTATTTCTATCGGAAAAATCAACCTAGAGAAGTTACTAATGTATTCCCAACCCTAAAACTTCAAGAACTCTTTAAAAAATCCTAAAGATTTCGAATTTTCGACCCACGACATCGGATAATAACGACCCGCATGAATAGCATAAGGTAAAACACGGTCGATTAACATACCTTCGTTTTTGGTCATTCAAACCTTTTCACGACCCTCCCTAGTTGCTTCTATGGAGTATTCGGAAAACAGAGGGCGCGGATTCTGAGATTGGGACCCGAGTTCGTGCATGTCATCAGAGATGGAGAAGGAAGAACGGTTGAGTTTCCGTCTTTTGCCGTTGTCTGGTGTCGGAGCTGTGGTGGCGATAGGTGTCGGAGAAGGTGGAGGTGATGGAGTTGGTGAGGGTGGAGAGGGTTTCTTTTGTTGGGAGCGAGTGGCGCGAGAGGGTGGCATTGTTGTGGTGATAGGAATGGTGGCTTGAGTCGAGATTTTTAATGGAGGTTTTGAGGAATTTTAATGAAAACGGAGGTTTTGGTAATTTTTATGGAGGTTTTAGTTATGGACGGTAATGGAGTGAGTAATGAGGGTGAGTTGTGGTAAGTTTGAGGTAATAAAAGTGGGTGGGTGAAAGTCAAAAGCTAGGTAGTGTAGGGTAGGCATGTGGCGGTTAGTTGTGGGGCAAATGGGATAAAACGTGGCACATGGTGGGGCCTTACACACGGTTTGTGTGTTTATGTGAGGTGAGTTTTTATTTTGTTTTTCTTTTAGTTTAATAATATTTGTATATTATTATATGTGATTTGTAATATGTGTGTTTGAGGTAAATTATAATATGTGACGTAATATTATTTTGAGTTCGATTGTGCACACATTCATATGTCAATTATATAATATAGTTATGATCACAAAATTTATCATCGAATACATACATACACATGCAGCAGAGTATACAGACACAGTCATATAATCTCATCTAAACCGTAGTCAATCATTGGGTTATTTGTTGCTTTTAAGATTTGATTAGGTGCCACCGATTAAACCAATTTCCAATCGCAAAGTCTCAAAGCGTTCTCTAGCCAATGGTTTAGTGAAGATAGATGCCCATTGTTTTTCCGTACTACAAAATTCCAATTTTATATTTTTCTTTTCAACATGGTCTCTTAGAAAGTGGTGTCTAATTTCAATATGTTTAGTTCTCGAGTGCTGGGCTGGGTTTTTAGATATAATGATAACACTCGTATTATCACATAAAATAGACAAACATCCAACATCAACACCATAATCATGTAATTGTTGCTTTAACCATAAGAGTTGAGAACATACCAGTGCGGCTGCAATATATTCTGCTTCAGCAGTTGAGAGAGCGACAGAATTTTGTTTCTTGGATCCCCAAGATATAATACAAGGACCTACAAAGGTAGCAAGTCTGGAGGTACTTTTTCTGTCTAAGGAACATCCTGCATAATCCGCATCTGAATATCCTACTAGGTTAAAGTTACAGTCCATAGGATACCATAGATATAATCATGTGTGATTCTTTTGGTGCAGATTGGAATCTCGCACAAACACAGACACTAAACATTATATTTGGACGACTTGCTGTAAGATAAAGAAGTGAGCCAATCATACCTCGGTAACTTGTTTCATCTACAGACTTACCATCTTCGTCTTTGGTTAACTTTTTATCTGTGACCATTGGAGTAGGCATTGCATGAGAAGTTTCCATTCCGAATTTCTTTAGCAACTCCTTGACGTATTTTTGTTGATTAACTTTGATTCCTTCTTCAGTTTGTTGTATTTGAAGTCCAAGGAAGAACTTTAGTTCTCCCATCATACTCATCTCGAACTCAGAAGTCATCAACTCAGAGAAGTACTTGCACAACTTTTTATTAGTTGAGCCAAAAATAATATCGTCAACATAGATCTGAACGACTAGTAGATCTGAGTTTTCGTTTTTAAGAAATAGGGTTTTATCCACAGACCCTCTCTTGAATCCACTCTCCAATAGGAACTTTGATAATCTGTCGTACCATGCCCTAGGTGCTTGTTTCAGGCCATAGAGAGCTTTGTCCAATTTGAATACATGATCTTTGAGTTTGCTGTCAGGAAATCCAGGAGGTTGTTCAACAAATACTTCCTCTTGGAGACAGCCATTAAGAAAGGCAGTCTTAACGTCCATCTGAAAAAGCTTCATTCCCTTGTGTGCTGCAAATGCAATGAGTAGTCTTATTTTCTCAAGACGAGCAACAGGAGCAAAGGTTTCGTCATAATCGATCCCTTCATATTGGTTGTATCCTTGAACCACTAGTTTGGCCTTATTTCGCACAATGACTCCAGTGTCATCCAGTTTGTTTCTGAATACCCATCTAGGTCCAATGACAGTTCTGTCCTTAGGTCGAGGAACAAGATGCCAAACTTTATTTCTTTCAAATTGCCGGAGTTCTTCTTGCATGGCAACTATCCAGTCTGGTTCTGCGAGAGCTTCCTTGATATTTGAAGGTTCAATATAATAAAAAAAAAACCCTAATTCTCTCTGAATATGGCGAAATAGTGGTGCTTGGCAGGCGGCTTTGAGGAATTCCTGTGCACTATGGCTATGGCTAATTCCTCTAGTTTACTGGACAACATCACGACAAGGAAAGGATCTAAAAGTAAGGAGAGAAACAAGCAGGCAAGTACGAGTAATATGACCACAAACCCTACTGATATGGAGCCACAAAAACATGGCAGTATGAGAACTATTGCAGGAATACCATCCTTTTCTGATGCAGAACTTGGTCTATCTAATGTACCAAGCCAGGCAATTTCAAAGGATGGTATGGAGGACACTGAGGGTGATTGGTTTGATAGACATGGAAGACCTATTGTTGACATGGTGGATGACTTGGATGATGATATCATTGACATCACAGAAGATGATGTCAAAGATGAACTTGATTATTGGAAGACTGCAATTTATGGATTCGTATTAGGATCTAATCCACCATGGCCGGTGTTTGAAGGATACATTAAACGCATATGGAAGTACCACAAGATGGACTCCATATCATACTTACCTAATGGTGTCTTTGTTGTACGGTTTCATACCAAAGAGATGCAAGAAGCAGTGTTGGCAGCAGGAACTCACTTATTTGACAGTAAACCTGTCATCATCAAACGATGGCTGCCAGACATTGATCTTGAGAAGGAAGAAGTCAAAACCGTTCCTACATGGATACGTTTACACAAACTCCCTCTAAAATTCTGGGGACATAGTCTGGATAAAATAGCGGGCAAAGTAGGCAAAGTTATACAAAAGGATGAAGCCACTCAAAACAGAACTCGTCTGGGGTATGCTCGGATTCTCATTGAAGTATCTATGGGGCAAAGATGCCCAGAGAGTATTAAACTCAGGGATGAAAAGCAAAATATCATTGAAATCCCTTTAGAATTTGAATGGAAACCAGTCAAATGTTCTAAGTGCCAAATTTATGGCCATGATGAGAAAACCTGCAGAAAAAAAACGAGCCATTAGCAATATTAAACAGGTATGGAAAAAGAAAGAAACACAGGTAACAACTACTATACCAGTCACTGGTGAGAGTAGTAAACCTAAGGAACCAGAGATGCATCAGGTTACAGACACTGATGAAAATAACAAAGATGATTATCCTGCAAGTCCACTGTTTGGAATGCCTCCTGAGTTACTGCCAGCAACATCATCATTTCATCCTTCTTTCAAAGAGGCAGCAGCACGAGGGATTGGCTCTCCTAGGAGACCAATGAGGGTTCTTTCTCCTCAAAGGTCTCAATGATCATGGGATATTGGAATGTGAGGGGTATGAACAGGCCTCTCAAACATCAGTATGTAAATAGCTTCCTTTTAGCTAATAATATTGGTTTATTTGCTCTTTTAGAAACTAAAATATAAGCTACTAAGCAAACTAGAGTTATGTCAATTTTTAATCATTGGAGTATTACGACTAACATTCATACCCATGATGGAGGTCGTATTTGGGTGGGCTGGGATCCAAATAGGTTCAATGTTAACATCCTTGCTTATGATTCACAATATATCCACCTGAATATTCAAAACAGGAGCAATTCATCATCCTGTCATGTTACTTGGGTATATGCCTTTAATGGCATATCTGAAATAGAGTCTCTGTGGCTTGCTTTGAAGAGTATTGCAGATTCTATGAGGGGTCCTTGGGCAGTAGGGGGTGATTTCAACTGTGTGTTGAACCCTGAGGAAAGAATGGGAGGAGGGTTCTCACCTCTGGAAGCAGCTCCTCTCCAAGAATGCCTCCACTACTGTGAGCTGGAACACTGCCCCTCCAAAGGTGCTTTCTACACCTGGAATAACAAACAAAGGCCTGAAGACAGTGTTTACTCTAGATTGGACAGATTTCTTATCAATCAAGATTGGCAAACAAGCTTCCCTAATCATATTGCTCATTACTTACCTGAAGGGAATTTTGACCATACCCCATGTATTATTCAACCCCAACCAGATGTGGGACATAAGAATAGACCATTCAAGTTTGCTAATGTCTGGTGTTCTGATCCTACCTTTTTGACAGTGGTCAATGACAATTGGGACAGTACTGTGGAGGGTACCTCAATGTTTAGGCTTACACAAAAAATAAGAAGGCTTAAACAGCCCCTGAAACATTTAAATAGAACAAAGTTTGCAGACATAGAACTTACAGCTGCCTCAGCAAGAGCTAATCTAAAGGCCTGCCAAGAGGCTCTCATTCTGGATCCTGGTAATTCCCACATGAAGCATCAGGAGTTAAATGCTGGAGAGCTCTGTGCACAGTTAGATCAGCAGGAATACTTATTCCTTAAACAAAAGCCTAAAGCTCACTGGATGAAAGAAGGAGATGCAAACACTGCCTACTTTCATGGTGTTCTTAGAGGAAGGAGAAAGAGGAATCTAGTGACTCAAATTACAGATGGGAATGGCTGTCAGCAAAATACTAAGGAAGGCATTCAACAAGCCTTCCTCCAGTTCTATCAGTCCTTATTGGGCAGTAAGAAGAGTACTGTCTCAGTTAAGACTGAAGTGGTGCACAGAATGGCCCTCTGCTCAAATGCTCATACTGATTTACTGATGCAACCAATCACTGATAATGAAATCAAGGATTGCTTATTTAGTATCCCAAATGACAAGGCCCCTGGCCCAGATGGATACTCCAGCCATTTTTTCAAGGCTAGCTGGGATTGTGTGGGCAAGGATGTTTGTGAGGCTGTGCATGAGTTCTTTAATAATGGAAGGATGCTCAAACAACTAAATGCAACTAACCTCACTCTGATTCCTAAAGGAGTGAATCCTCAACATGTTCATCAATTCAGGCCCATAGCCTGCTGCAACCTTATTTACAAGGTCATTTCAAAACTCCTTTGCTCTAGACTAGCATCTGTTCTCCCTGACATCATCTCCCCTACTCAAGGTGGTTTCATTCAGGGTAGAAAGATACTAGAGAATATTCTCATTTGCCAGGATCTCATCAAGCTATATGGCAGAAAATCAGTCTCTCCCAGGTGCATTTTTAAGATTGATCTTCAGAAAGCCTATGACACTATAGAATGGTCTTTCCTTCATCAAATGCTCCAGGCCTTACAATTCCCTAATGCTTTCACTAATCTCATCATGGAATGTGTCACTTCTGCATCTTATTCCCTAAACCTGAATGGAGATACTTTTGTTTTTTTCAAAGGACGGAGAGGGCTCAGACAAGGGGACCCTCTATCCCCTCTTCTGTTCACCATTTGTATGGAGTATCTCACCAGACTTCTAAGTCATACCACCAGCAATATGAATTTTAAATTTCATCCCTTATGTGGTCAACTCAAGCTTTCTAGCTTAATGTTTGCGGATGATCTACTCCTCTTCTGTAAAGGTGAAAGCCCATCTATCATGATTCTGTTGAGAACATTTGCCACCTTCTCAGAGGCTTCAGGACTATGCATGAGTCCAGGCAAATCAAATGTCTACTTTAATGGGGTTGACAATGAGTTGAGAGCAGATATTGCATACATTTTTGGATGTGTGGAAGGGTCACTTCCATTCATATATCTGGGGGTCCCTATAAAGGCTACTAGGCTTACTGCTCAAGACTGCAAACCTTTGATTGATAAAGTGCTAGAAAGAATTCGAGCTCTTGGCACTAGAAAACTATCCTATGCAGGAAGGCTAGTACTTATAAAAGCAGTCTTATCTACCCTACATAGGTACTGGGCTTCCATTTTCATCATACCAGTAGCTGTTATGAAAGCTATTGACTCTATTTGCAGGAATTTTCTTTGGGAAGGAAGCACTGAATACAAAAAACCTCCTCTGGTGGCCTGGGATACAGTCTGCAAACCTCAAAAAGAGGGTGGTCTGGGGATTACCAATGCTCGAATTTGGAATAAGGCTGCTGTGGCTAAGCTTGCCTGATGGGTTTTCACTGAGGCTAATTCTCTGTGGGTTAAATGGGTGCAAAATATTTACCTGAAAGGTGCTCAATGGTTAGATTACAGACCTGGTTTGGATACTCCATGGACTTGGAAGAAAATCTGCAAAATGAAAGATGAAATTAAACCTGCAATTCTACAACATCACTGGCAGAATACCAATGGTAAAATGTACACCATCAAGACTGGATATAACTGGCTGAGAGAAACCAATACGGATGTGAACTGGTATCATAAGGTATGGAACAAATGGACAAGACCCAAGCATCAATTCATCACTTGGCTCTACTACCACCAGGCCATGAACACTAAGCATAAGCTTTATAACATTGGCTTCATTCAGGATGATCTTTGCTGTATTTGTGGCTTGCAGACAGAGTCTCTGGAGCATCTCTTCTTCAGCTGTCCATATAGCCTGCAGATTGTTACTTTGGTGAACCAGTGGACTGGCTTGCATATTCCTGCTACTAATTCTGAAGGATGGCGTATGACTAGAAGGGGGACGAAGCTTAAAAGAGGTCTCACCAATGGGATTATCAATGCTCTTATTTATCATATTTGGAGTCAAAGAAACAAAGCAAGGATGGATAATGTTCTTATGAATCCCAAATCTATTTTCCAATGTATTGTAGATGAGATTAGACATATCATTCATGAAACATGTACGGGTAAAATCTCTATACGAGATCAAACCTACCTAGATACTTTGATGGCTGTTACATAGGTCTTTTAGACCTATATTTTTGGTTACTTATTAATATTTACCTTTTACCAAAAAAAAAATAGTGGAGAGAAAGGAGTAGAATGAGCAAAAGTTATTTAAGCTCCTTCTAGTTTGAACTCCATCTGTCAGGCTTCCTATGACATTGTCCAAAGGATGAGAGCCTTTGTATCTCCAGTTCCTTGATTGATTATTAGCACTACCTGAACTTGACTCGGGATCTTGACTTGTTCCCCCTGAATCAAAACCTGGGTTTATAGTAGGGTCAGTTATAACTCTGGCCTCTTCCCTTTGGTTTTGATTCAAAGTTACAGCTTCATCGGCTGTAACTCTGGGTTCCAAGTCATTGGTTTGAGAGTTATCTACAGTATCATCAACTTTAGCATCATTTCTCGCACCATTTTCTCCCAAGTTGAGTTCATCATGAGTTCCTTGAGGTTCTCCTTCTTCAATTTCCATTTCAGGAGGATTTTCCCTTGATAACCTGAAATCAGGTTCGTCTAGGTTTTCCTCTATATCCTGTAATGGCTTATCGAAGACGTTATTTTCATCAAAGATAACATGAATACTTTCTTCTATGCATAAGGTACGTTTGTTAAAAACTTTGTAGACTTTACTATGATCTGAATATCCTATAAAGATTGCTTCATCACTTCTAGGGTCGAATTTGCTTAATCTGTTTTTACCATTGTTGTGAACAAAGCATTTACTACCAAAGCATCTTAAATGAGATATGTTTGGTTTACGACCTCGAAGAAGTTCATAAGGTGTCTTTTTTAGGATAGGTCTAATCATAGCACGGTTATGAATATAACAAGCTGTACTAATAGCCTCAGCCCAAAAGTTTCTAGGTAGGCCACTACAAAGAAGCATTGTTCTAGCCATGTCTTCTAGGGTTCTGTTCATTCGTTCTACGACTCCATTTTGTTGTGGGGTTCTAGGGGCCGAGAAGTTATGTCCAACACCATTGATTTTACAGAACTCAATAAAAGCATGATTGTCAAACTCAGTTCCATGGTCAGTACGAATTGTTACTAGGTTTGATTTATATTTGTTTTGGACAAGTTTCATGAGACTAACAAATTCATCGAATGTTTCGTCTTTAGAATGGAGAAAGATTGGCCAAACAAATCTAGAGTAATCATCAACTAGAACGAAAACGTACCTGGAACCACCTCTGCTTCTTACCTTCATAGGGCCACATAGATCCATGTGTACTAGTTCAAGAGCTTGTTCCGTGCTTACCACTCTTTTTGGCTTAAAGGATGATCTGACGTGTTTACATCGTGCACATGTGTCACACATCTTTTCTTGATCAAATTTGATTTTCGGAAGACCTTCGACCAGGTCCCATCTTTTCAGCTTACTTAGAATAGGTGAGCTAATATGACCAAATCTCTTGTGCCATAGACATGGATCATCTAACGTAACTTTCATGCATGATAGGGAATCAGTAGGTACAACATTTAAATCAATCATATAAACATTTTTCATCCTGTGACCTTCAAGTATTACTTTACTGGTGCCTTCTAAGATTATACGACATATATCTGAATGAAAAACCACTTTGTTTCCTTTGTCACATAATTGAGATATACTGATAAGATTGTGTTTGAGACCACTTACAAGGTATACATCATTTATAGTATGAGAGGATGAAATACCTATCTTACCAATTCCGATGATCTTTCCCTTTTTGTTATCACCAAATGTGACTTTACCTCCATCAAAGGGTTTAAGGGTTTGGAATAGATTTACGTCGCCTGTCATATGTCTTGAGCATCCACTGTCGAGATACAATAGGTTATTTTCCATGGCGACAAACTGCACGAATAATTTTAAAGACGGGATTTAGGTACCCAAGCATACTTGGGTCCTTTGTTGTTAGTAATCACAAAAACATCTTCTTTTTTAACCCAAACTTGTCTAACATAGGTCTTTCTATATTGGTAGTAGTTAGGTTTTGATGTTTTTGTGTAAGTCTTAGTTTGGACTCTTGATGACCAATTTTTGTGTGTTGTTTGTTGAGGAGTTTGTTTGGTTCTATTTTTCTTTTCTTCGTAATCAAATGTCATGTCGTAGAACCATCTGTGGTCAATGTTTCTTTCCTCAATTTTGTCATCATCACTATCAGAGACAGAAATAGTGTCGTTTGGAGTTCCTAAGGATTTGACAAACTTTACTCCGGTTTTAAAATCTTGTGCGTGTTTTACACAGTTTTCTCGGAGGTGTCCAGTATGGCCACAATAAGTACATATCAAATACTCAGGAAGGTCGGTATATTTTCTTCTTCTAAAGTCTCTGTCTGTTGGGCTTTGCTTACACTTTGAGTGATCCCTTCTTCCATAACACTCGTGACCTAAACCCATCTTCATGTTGTTGTCGGATTATTCAGTTAGGAAGTTTAGAACGTTAGTGCTTCCTTCCCACTTGTCGTGAACTTTCCGAGCATGAAGAAGGAGGTCCTTTAAGGAGTCTATTTCTTTCTTACATTCACGATGGTCGGTGTTGCTAGAGTTTTTTAGGTTTTGAATGTCTCTATGAAAGTCAGACACAATTTTGGCATGTTCTTTCTTGATTTTAGATAGATTGAATTCTAGATCCATAATTTTGCTTTCGAGGATCTCAACTTCTTCTAGATGAGTCTCATCTTTGACCATAATCGAAGATTTTGACTTTAGAAGCTCATTTGCCTTTCTTAAATCTGAAGTTATGGCTTCATTAGCTATAACTTTGGATTGAAGCTCTTTGATGTTGAGTTTCAGTTTTGAGGTTATAGCTTCATTAGCTATAACTTTAGACTCAAGAACCTTTTTCTCAGACATAACTGCTTCCAACTTAGCATTGGCTTCAATGCTTAGTTTGGATTTCAGTTTCTTAGCTTTGGCTTTCAGAAGTTGATTCTCCTCAGCAATATCGAGGATCTGTTCTTTCAAGTCATCTAACTCAAGACTTTGTTCATGACATTGGTCTAGGGTTTCCTCAAAATATTTAATTAACATAGCCTTAGATAGATTTTTAACTTGACTTTTGAGTTGAAGAAAATTTACCTCTTCGTCGTCGTCGTCTGAGTCGGATTCTCCAAGGAGACACATATTAGATGCATCATCTTCATCATTGTCGTTTGAGATTAGATCTAGGCTGACGTTGCTTAGGCACAGGTGTGCTACCTCTTCTTCTTCGGAGTCCTCGTCATCCTCAGATTCTAATTCTCCCCAGCAAGATGCAAGCATTACTTTCTTGAACTCCGTTTTGGTCTTTTCTCTTTTTGACTTGTCTTTGATTTTGTCCCAGCTTGGACAGTACTTGATCATATGATCTTGTTGACCACACTTAAAACATCCCTTTTTAAAGAATGTTCGTTTGGAGTCAGTTTTCTTTTTGTCGAACGTTTTGTTGTTAGGGTTTTTGTATCTACCCTTGAATACTGCCTTTTTAAAGCGTCTTGCGAATAGAACAGTTTCATCCTCAAGTTCTTCTTCGCTTACTTCGCTTGTGGAGGCTTGTAAAGCGACGCCCTTCCCTTTGGAATCGTCATCATCTTTATTTAGCATGATCTCATGAGCCATCAGAGATCCAATAAGTTCTTGGTAGGTTATCTGAGATAGATCTCTTGCTTCTTCTATAGTTGTGACCTTTGGTTGCCACTTTTTGGTGAGACTCCTGAGAATTTTTCGAATGATATCCTCATAATCGATCTTTCTACCAAGGTTCCGCAGTTCATTAATAATACAAGAAAATCGTGCAGACATGCTATCAATAGATTCATTCTTTTCCATATTGAAAAGTTCATATCTTTGAATAAGCAAATCTATGTGATGTTTCCTGATAGCGGATGTTCCTTCGTAGGCAAGTTCGAGACTATCCCATATTTCCTTAGCGGAACTACAAGATGAGAATCTATCAAATTTTGAGGTTATCATACCATTCTGCAGGAGGCTCATAGCCTTAGAATTTTTTTCTGCAATTTTGTAGTCACTTTCCACATAATCGCTTTCCATTTTTTCGTAGGTTGTTCCATTGGCTGCGGCGACCAAGATTTTCTTTGGTCCGGTTTGGATGATCTTCCAACATTCCCAATCACATCCCTTGATGTAATGAGTCATCATATTCTTCCATAGACTATAGTTTTTGCCATCGAAGATAGGGCACTTGAGATGCTTGGAATCCATTGTTGAAGGAGTATATAATATAGAATCAATAGAAGGATCAAAACTCACGCGGCTAGGCGATCAAGAGCACGAGGCTCTGATACCAATTGAAGAGTCTATTGATATAATATACTCAAGAAGGGGGGGGGGGTTGAATTGAGTATGCCTTCTTCTTCGAAATTTTCTTCGATGTATGTATGGTTGTATGATGATCGTTGAGTAGAACAAATAATAAAGAAAGACACAGTATTTTTGAAGTGGTTCAGTTTCACAAGTTAAAACCTACGTCCACTATTCTCGATTAATAAAATTAGTACCAACTCTGGATTACAATTTTATCAACCCTACTCGTGCAACTTTGATGTTAGTCGCAACTCTATCTAGATACCGTTAAATATCTAGCTATGACAAATACCGTTAAATATTTGCCTTACAATGAGTACCGCTAAATACTCGTTCTATCTTACGTTAATAAGATAAAGTCTTCGATGTTTCTTGATGTCACAATCTTGAATGAATAAGATCAATGCTTGAGCACTTGAATCTTGAATCGGATATGACAATGAAACGCTCGAACCTTGAAGAATATAATCGGCGGTTTCTCTTTCTTGGTTTTCGTGAATATGTATGTGTATGTCGTATGGATTAATGTGTCATAGGTAGTCTATTTATATAGAATATATATCTAGGTAATTCAAACCCAAGATGATTTAGGAATATTACTTAAACTAGAATACTAGTCTTTTAGTAATACTACCATAAATGTAATCTTAATATATTTAGGAAAGATTTAATAATATACTATAAGTATTATATAAGGAATCAATTTCCTAATTCATATTTAGGAAAGATCTTCATATAATAAACAAATAGTAATCTTATTAAAACAACTTCCTAAACCATGTCAAGGATAATAAATTATATTATCACAATATAATCTAGTTTGTTTAGGACATTAAATAAATACATAATATTTACTTAAATTAATCCCAACCGACTTATGGAACGTGCCATAAAACACGTTTTCCAAAACCGTTTTCAAACCATATTTAGATTATATTTTCTTGACAATTATGGTTATATAAAAATCCTTAGTTTGTTAGAAATAAATAATTAACTCATAAGAAAATTATTTATTCCTTTTTTAAACAAAAGATATTTTATATTAACTTATTAAGATTAATAATTCCATAAATAGAATACTAATTAAAGCATTAATTCTTTACGATGAGAAACGATACACGTTTCAACTAACACAAATATATCGATCATTTCTTCATAATATAGAGTTATAGCTACGAGCTATAACTTGAATCAATCTCGTACTAAAGCTATAGTTGATAAGTATAACTTTAGTTCATTAGGCGCGCTTGTGATCTTCTATCAATCTTCGACTCAGCCAATTCATTGACTATCATACTTAAATCTTTTATACTTGACTGATTAGATCTTGTTACTAATATTATGTACACTTAGCACACGATTATACGCACGAGTATATAATATATACATAACTAGACTTGTCATTATCAAAACATAGACATATGTACTTAATATATATATTTGAAAATATGGTTCAACAAAGGTTTTATCCATAGAACCTCTCTTGAATCCACTCTCCAATAGGAATTTTGATAATCTGTCGTACCATGCTCTGGGTGCTTGTTTTAGGCCATATAGAGCTTCGTCCAATTTGAATACATAATCCTTGAGTTTGTCTTAGGAAATCCAGGAGGTTGTTCAACAAATATTTCCTCTTGGAGATAGCCATTAAAGAAGGAAGTCTTAACGTCCATCTGAAATAACTTCATTCCCTTATGTGCGACAAATGCAATGAGTAGTCTTATTGCCTCAAGACGAGCAACAGGAGCGAAGGTTTCGTCATAATCGTGTTGGGAAATGTGTCATCAACAATAGTGCGATCACGTAATTAAATCTCATGACGAGAATGCGCAAGGGATGATACGAAATTATATTAGTCAACTGACCAACATTAATCGGTAATAATTGGCTATCTAGAGTTTGACATTACTGTCGTGTGACGGTGGTGGTCAGTTGATCCCTTTAGGTCACACCTATAGGACAACTCTCTTAATAATAAAAGAAATGACTGTATATGGATACAAGTCAGTTTAATCCTAGTTTATTAAATGGATAAGGAAGGTTTTATAATAAGATTATAAATAAAGTTTTTAAACGAAATGTCGTTATTAAAACCTAGATGTTTATGAAACATTTAAGGAATGAATTAATATTACAAATATTGTAATATCATGCATTATGGAAAAATATTAACTAGATGTAAGTAATTAAGAATTACTACAAGTTTATGGATAAAATGTTTAAATTAGTTAAACTAATTATATTGATACGTGCCTATTTTATGCATTTTATTTATTCTTTTGGCACGTATTTTCTTACGTTTTCATGAATTTTAGTTGCTATTTCTCCCGAAACGGTTTACTTTGGCATTTCTATGTTTTATATGTAGGAATACGCGGAAGTGAGCAAAACTGAACCTTATTTGCCTTTCGGAAGCTGTTTTGAGTACTAATGCGGAGCAAGGATCCGGATTGCACGTCCGAGTGTTGTTATTGGGCCAGATTAAAGCTGAAACGGACAAGAAGCGGTCGACCGACCCGCATCATAGGTCGACCGACCGAAGCCCAATTCCTGACCAAAGCCCAATTCGCATAAGAGCCCAGCAGCGCTTAAAGTGGTCGACCGACCCGCTTCAGAGGTCGACCGACCAGAGGCTGACCCGAGGACTTTTGTTTCGTGTTTCTACTTTCCTAATCTTGTAATTATTCTTATTTAAGGAGACCTAAACTCTTCAATTAGGTCAAGCTTTTTATTATCAAGTAATCTTTTATTATCAAAGAACCTTATGTTAGAAGAACTCCATAGTTAGAGATTTGGTACCAAGCTTTCATCTTTGTTCTTAGATTTTCCAATTAAGTTGTAAGTTGCTACAATTCAATCTTCCTTTTTTATTTAATCTTGTTATTCATCTTTTTGTTATTTCTTAATTCATGTTTTCCCTTTTATTGTCATCTTTAATTATGTTGATTCCTTTGATGTTCTTAGTTATTGTTAGTTTCATAATTAAAAGTATGCATAGCTAATTCTTGTGATTAGGAATTAGGGGAACCATGGTAAAGACTTGATTTTGATAAGTTTAATGATTGAATTACCAATCCCCCATTGTCGTTGGTGAACTAATCCTTAAGATTGAAAGATTATTAGGATTAGTTCAACAACAACTTTGGGATTGCCATATGAACGAAAGTTTAGTGCTTTTCTAGGAACCCTAAGACCGTAAGGATTGGGTAGAATATTGACCTAAAGGTTTATTCTTTGTTCCTTGGGATTGTGTTATTTGGTTATTTTACCTTTCATTGACTTATTTTAACCATGGGGAACCAAAATTCCTAATCTCCTTTTACCTTATTTTATTTCTCTTGTTTATTTTGTCCTTTTAGTCATTAGTTTAAATCTCAAATCAAATCCCCCTTTTTGGTTACTTGCAATAGACTTTAAATTCACAAACATAATTAACCTTGTCTCTCTGTGGTTCGACCCTTGACTTATCCTATCTAAGTTTAAGCTGAGGTTTTATAAATCTTATCTTTGGCACCCCTCAACAACGGGTGTCAAATTTTGGCGCCGTTGCCGGGGAGACGGTATAATTTTGTTTGTTAATTTTTAGTTTATTTTTCTTGTCTTAAGGAACTTAGGTTCCTTAAGACCGTTTCTTACCTTTTCTTCTAGTTTTGTTTTAGAAGACAGGTTTTTGAGAGGAAGGCTTGAGTACTCTCTTGTTTAGATATGGATTCTATTTATGACCACCTACAGCCAAAGGCTCAAGATTTACCGAAGGGATTCGCCTTGCCTACCCCCACCACTGGCTCCTTTGTACTCCACCCAAATAATATTTTTTTGGTGGAACGGAGTCAATTTTCTGGTCTACCCGACGAAGATCCAATGAAGCATGTTACAACCTTCACGGATTATTGTTGTGCCATACCCATACCTGACGGGGTGACTAGAGATGAGGTGCTGGCAATGATGTTCCTGTTCTCATTAAAAGATGCCGCGCGAGATTAGTACCGCTACCTTGATAGGACAGCTGAGAAGGTTACGGATTGGACTTCTTTGGCATTGGCTTTTTACAAGAAATACTTCCCTCTTGCAAAAGTCGAAGACTTGAGAAGCCAAATCCGTAACTTTCAACAGGGACCTGATGAAGGATTTTGTGAAGCATGGGATCGGTTCAAGAATTTGGTCCGTTCTATCCCTCACCATAACTTTCAACAATGGGACCTGTGTAACCGATTTTACAACGCCCTTTACGATGATTATAAGATGATTCTTGATGCGGCCGCCAATGGAAGATTTCAGAATAACACCGACCATATGAAGGGTTGGTAGACTATTGAAGACATGGCGGTGCATAGGGCTGCCTTTAAGAGTTCACGTGGGAATTCAAGGAGGCTGAATATGGAGATGAATAGAGTGATGGCTCTTGAGACAACAGTTGAAGCCCGTTTTGAAAAGCTTGAGGCAACCCAGCTGAAGCTTGAAAGTGCGAACCTAGTTACTACGGTTGACAGCACGGGTGAGATTGAGATCTTGAGAGCTCTTGTTGATGTTTTGACAAGGCAGGTTATGGAGATGAGTAAGGCTCAATTTGCCTCCTCAAAAGTATTTGAGGAACACTTGATAAACATAGCCAACCGAATAACTAGCCCTCCAACTAGTTGTGAGGGACCCATGGAGACATTAAACGCCATAAATCTTAGGAGTGGCCGTGTTTGTGAAGAATCAACCCAAAAAGAAGATTCTGCCGAGGTTCAAAACAAGGAATCTGATCCCGTCAACAGATCAGGAGGTCGACCGACCGCTACAGTAGGTCGACCGACCTCGGTTCCTGACGTGAGATCAGATTCTGGAAAAAAGAAAATTTCGGATGTTGCAGATTCTGGTCGACCGACCGCTGCTGTTGGTCGGCCGACCGACGTTCCTGAGCAGAGTGCTGTTTTGACTCCGGAATCGCTGGATTCCTCCTTCATTCAGGGCCTCACCGAAATTTTACAGTTGAAAAAGCCAAAGGTTGCTGATCCTATGGCTAATGTCACCGTTCCTTATCCCGAAAGACTGAAAAATTCAAAGGAGGATCGGAAATTTGGTAAGTTTTTGGAGATGGTGAAGAATCTTGAGGTAACCATCCCTTTCACTGATTTAATTACCCAGGTACCTTCTTATGCTAAATTCATGAAAGATATTTTGAGTCGTAAGAGGAATTTTCAGGACGACGGTGCTGTTGCTTTTGTGGAAGAATGTTATGTTCTTTCCCAAAATAATATAGCACCCAAGTTAAAAGACCCAGGTAGTTTTTCCATCCCTTGTACCATAGGTAATCATGTTATAGGGAAAGCCCTTTGTGATCTAGGGGCTAGTGTCAATGTTATACCTTATTCTGTATGTGAAAGACTTGGTTTAGGTAGACTTAAAGTCACCAATATTACCCTACAGATGGCTGATAGATCAACCCAAAGACCATTAGGGGTCTTGGAGGATGTCCCAGTAAGAGTGGGAAAATTCTTTATTCCTGTGGATTTCGTTGTTTTAGACATTGCTGAGGATAGTCAAATACCTATTATTTTAGGTAGACCATTTTTACACACAGCTGGGGCTGTAATAGATGTCAAACGCGGGACCATTACTTTAGAGATTGGGGATGACACTATCGAGTTTAGTCTTGCCCATAAGGCAACTATTCCTACTGATGATATTTGTTGCTCCATCGATATTATAGACAGGAATGTTATCCTTAATTGGAGGGAATCCTTGACCAAGGATCCCTTAGATGATCTGACAGTTTTGGATAAGTGTGCAGGTAATCCAGCTGAAGATGTTGAAGAGCTGGAAATGATAGAAGAAGAGGAAGAGGAACATGAGCTCACTGAAGAAGAGAATGAGAAGCTCATAAGCCTAGCTAATGCAAGTCTGGTAAACATGTGCTATTCTATTAATACTGATTCTGTTCAGGCAGTTGAGGTAAAAGCACCAGAGCGTAAGCCACTTCCTCCTAATCTTAAGTATGTTTTCTTAGATGATACTGAACAGTACCCTGCGATTGTGAGTTCTAAACTTAGTCCTGACCAACTTTCTGCCTTAATGACTGTTCTCAAAAAGAATAGGAAAGCTCTAGGTTATTCTTTGGATGATATTAAGGGCATAAGCCCTGATGTTTGCATGCATAGAATAGAGTTAGAGGAAGGGCATAAGCCTTATAGACAGGGACAGCGTAAATTGAATCCTAAGATGCAGGATGTGGTTATGGCTGAGGTAATGAAACTTCTTGATGCAGGCATTATCTATTCAGTTGGCAACTCTAAGTGGGTTAGCCCAGTTCAGGTGGTTCCTAAGAAAGGAGGAACCACAGTAGTTAAGAATGATAAAAATGAGTTAATACCAACTAGAGTTGTAACTAGGTGGCGGATGTGCATTGATTATAGGCAGTTAAATGCCGCCACCAAGAAAGACCATTTCCCCTTCCTTTTGTGGACCAAATGACTGAAAGACTGGCTTCTAATAAATTCTTCTGTTTTCTAGATGGTTATTCAGGTTGTTCCAGATTCCCATCCATCCTGATGATCAGAGTAAGACTACTTTTACTTGTCCACAGGGTGTTTTTGCTTATCGCAGGATGCCTTTTGGGTTATGCAATGCTCCTGCTACCTTTCAAAGGTGTATGATGGGTATCTTTTCTGACTTTATAGAAAACATTATGGAGGTATTTATGGATGATTTCTCTGTTTATGGTAATGCTTTTGATCAATGCTTAGTTAATCTTGATAAAGTCTTGCAGCGATGTATCGATGTAAACCTTGTCTTAAATTGGGAAAAGTGTCATTTTATGGTTACTGAAGGGGTAGTGTTAGGGCATCTAATTTCTGATAAAGGTATACATGTAGATAAAGCAAAGGTGCATGTGATTGAGCAATTACCCCCTCCTGTTAATGTCAAAGGGGTGAGAAGTTTCTTAGGACACGCAGGTTTTTACAGGCGTTTCATTAAGGACTTTTCTAAAATTGCTAAACCACTTACACAATTGCTTCTTAAAGATGCCATCTTTGATTTTACTGATGAGTGCCTCTCAGCTTTTAACAGGTTGAAGGAAGCTTTGATCTCAGCACCAATCATCCAGCCACCAGATTGGGATCTCCCATTTGAGATCATGTGCGATGCTAGTGACGATGCTGTAGGTGCTGTGCTAGGTCAAAGGAAGAACAAGGCTCTTAATGCTATATACTATGCGAGCCGCACCCTAGATGAGACTCAAGTCAACTATTTCACCACTGAGAAAGAGATGCTAGCTGTCATATTTGCCTTAGAAAAATTCAGGTCCTATTTAGTAGGTAATAAGGTAATTGTTTACACTGACCATGCAGCTTTAAAAGGCCTTTTTCAGAAGAAGGATTCAAAGCCAAGGCTTTTAAGGTGGATACTCCTTCTCCAAAAGTTTGACATTGAGATTAGGGACAAGAAAGGCGCGGAAAACGTGGTAGCTGACCACCTATCTCGCCTACAGTTGACTGATGGGGAAGACTCTTTACCTATTGATGATTCATTTCCTGATGAGAGTTTATTTATCATTAATAGTTCAGGTTCTTATCCCCCTCCTTGGTATGCTGATTTTGCTAATTTTGCTGTTACAGGTAAAATCCCTACTGAGTTGTCTTGGCAACAAAAGAAGAGATTTATGTTTGATGCAAAACAGTATTTTTGGGATGACCCTTATGTTTTTAAAGAATGCGGAGATGGACTTATCCGGAGATGCGTCCCCCAATGGGAGGTGAAGGACATTCTGGAAGCATGTCACTCTTCTGCATATGGTGGTCACCACGGTCCATCTAGGACCGTGGCCAAGGTATTGCAGTCTGGTTTTTATTGGCCTACTTTACATGCTGACTGTAGAAATTTTGTAGGTAACTGTGATGCCTGTCAAAGAACTGGGAATGTCTCAAAAAGACATGAGATGCCACAAGTTGGTATTTTAGAGGTAGAGATTTTTGATGTCTGGGGCATTGACTATCAAGGACCTTTTCCTAGTAGTCAAGGTGATGCCCGTCGTTGAGGGTATCAAAGATAAAATTTATAATTCCTAACTTTAACAATAGATAGTGAAAGTCAGGGTCGAACCACAAGGAGGTGGGGAATGTTTATTGTTTGGTGTTAATGTTTTAAGGTAACAAATTGGGGGTTTGATTGTTGATTTCTAAGTCTAAAGCAAAGACAAAAATAAAACAAGAAAATAAAGATGAGATTTAAAATATATAAAAAGGGATGCTAGGATGTTTGGGTAATAAATAGCTAAGGTAAAATAAATCCTAAGGTCAACATGTATTGCAGTCGCGTAAGGGAGTGTAACATATCTTTTTAGGTCTATGCTACCTAATAGCTCCTTTCGGCATGTGCTATTAGTTCCTAGGTCTCACAATTATTGGGTGTCAACAATAAGGGTGATTCCTAAATCCCAGGTCACATACCTTTCAGCCTTGAGTGACCTATCCGTCTTAAGGTGTAAACCAATGCCCTTCCCGTATCTTTCAATCTTGGGTAGGTCATTACTAACATCCTACGAGTCTCCTTATGGTCTCATTGCAGGATATTATAATTGACAAGAAAAGAAGAAATAAGAATACATACGCGGGTGGTCGACCGACCAGCTACTCCAGTCGGCCGACCACGGCCTCGGTCGACCGACCAGTTATTCCAGTCGGCCGACCGTGGTCCTGCTACAAGTCGGTCTTTCGAATTTTATTTACCTATGCATATTCATCCCCTACATCCTAACATATGAAAATTAGCTACTCATGGTTGTTAAGACGATTATAAATTTGGGAATAAACATGGTGAATATATTGAATAATCTAAACATGCAAGAACTAACAAAGCTTGAGATTCTGACTCAAACAATTGTAATAAAAACAAGAACAATAATAAAGCAAGATTAAAAGAGTAATTACCACAATCGGAATTAAGGCAGGAAGAAACAAACTTTATTGAATGCTTGGGAACTGTTGAAAGATTACAAAATAAAAGATGATAAAAAAGATGATGATAAAAAGATCCCCAGATAAAAAGATAATAGCTCCTAAGATCAAAGATCTCTAACCCTAATCACAAGATTAGTTTATATAGGTAGAAAAAGTAAGAGTTTCCTAAAGACTCTAATTCTACTTTATTTCCGAAAAGAATCGTCTGGGCTTCCGCTGTGGTCGGTCGACCGCTTCTTTCTGGGCTTCTTTTATTCTTGGGCTTTTCTTCAGATTTGAACTTTTATAAAGATCAGGGTCAGTCGGTCGACCTATATTGCCGGTCGGTCGACCGCTTCCCGAAGAATTTCTTCTATTTTCTTCTTGTTTTGACTTTGGATACTTTGACTTTGACTCCAGTTGACTTTCCATTTATTCCTTAATCATGCAAAAGACTTGAGGATACGGATTTGGTGCTAAATCGTCTCTTTTCCGCATAAATCTGCAAAAGTGCATAAAAATACGAAAGTACACGATTTGTGGGAAATAAAGGCTAAAACATAGTAAATGAACGACCAAATACGTGTAAAAATAGATGTAAAACATCATAAAATAGACACGTATCAAATTCCCCAAACCAAACCCTTGCTTGCCCTCAAGCAAGAAATAGACTCGATCCTAACTAATGGAACGATTTCAATCTCAGAGCGAAATTTACATGTCAGCCTAGACCCATACCAAGTACAAAATGAGAAAGTATATAAATCATGCAAACGAGTTATGGTGTCGTCAAACTTGCAACACTAGAGATTATAGAGACTTTATACTATGGACTCTCGCGGTACGCTCGAGACACTCATGAAGCAAAGGGTGAATATATGTAAAAGATAGAAAGAAGTAATTTTGTAGAGACACTCACCTAACTGCGACCCATGGAAACATGCCTGCAATCTAACATGAATAAGAATTCTACAACTATGTATAACAAACCCATTAAGTGACTCGGATACATGCAATTGAGGTAATGAAAGATATGCGAGGTAAAAGGTAAAAAGTGGTTAAGATGTTTTTGGATTTGTGGGGTTAGTAGCCAAGCTAGTAAAACCGGTTTCCAACAACAAACTTCACAACTTTTGATATTAAGAAAGTACTCTTTTGTAGCACAACTCTCACATTGAATATAAGAAAGGATTCCCAAATATTTTGAACGAGGTACGGGAGTGATAACATATAAAAGAAAGGGATTTTAGAACGGTTTTTTTGAATCCAACAATGTCGGTTGGTCGGCCGACCTATGTAAGCGGTCGGTCGACTGACCTCCAGTATTTTCCGGATTTTTTTCGTTTTTCTTCTTTCTTTTTTTCTGAATTTTTCTTGTTCTTTTTTCTTTTCTTTCTTTCTTTTCTTTTTTTTCTTTTTCTTCGCTTAAGATAGCTTATAAACCAAGATACCTCAAGATAAACCAAAAACCACAAATACTAGCTCGGAAGGGTAGGCTGAGTATGGGATGTAGTTTTGGGGGGAATAAAAAGGCAATTTTGGCTATGTGAAGCTTATGGGTAAATAAGAGAAAAGGGGGTCCCAAATGCACGTATCAAGACTCACAAAACAAGAAAGTAGAACAGGTAAATAGCAATTCAAGTTCATGTTTATGCATATTGATGTAACATGTTCCAAGGGGAGTACTACTCACATCCTAGACAACTGGTTTAAGAATGAAACCAGGAAATAAGCTCTAAACCTTAGAATGTATAGTAGGTTGCCAAGGTATAAGTCAAGTCTCAAGATATGCAAGTTGACAAAAACTCGTAGATATGCAAAAGACTCTCATACTAAAACAAGTTGTCAAGGCAAGGTAAAGGCATAAACAAGTAAGATAGCTAAATCATCCTTGAAATACTTTCGTTCCGACTCGACCTATATGCTAAAATAAACGTGCATTTTTTGGAATTTTTGAATTTTTGAATTTTTTTTTGATTTTTGTATATATAAGGAAAATAAAGAAAAGAACGATGCAAGACAGAAATGCAGTAAACGTGTGACAAAATGCAATGCATGTAACACGAAACCATTCCCCAAACCAACCCGCACAATGTCCCCATTGTGCATTAGCCTAAGTAAAGGTTTCAGAAAATTAAAGTAAAGATGCAGAGAGAAAAAATTAAGGAAAAACTGGAAAGAACTCACTGGATTATGAAGCACATGAGAAAAACCTCCCCAAACCAGCGTAAGCTGGGAGGTTTTGGTGGCCAGCAGTGCCACTCAAGTAACCAAGTCAATTTCACGATTTCCAAGGAAGAGAAACGAAAGACCGCAGCGGACAGTAGGTCGACCGACCGATGATTCTGGTCGGTCGACCTCCTGTGGATCACAGAAAATTTAGCGATACAGCGACTCTGGTCGACCGACTGATGTTTCTGGTCGGTCGACCCCCTGCGTCCTGGAGGTCTTCGTTTCTTCGTAAAATCTGAAAAAACAAGAAAGTACGCGCGCCCAACAATGCGCGAGATGCCAAAAACGATTCTAAAGTCTTAACTACTCCAACGTAAAGGAAAGGATCTAAAACTACGAGCAAGCCAAAATAAAAAGTCTCACACAACAAAAATAAATTGTCTTAAAACTGCAACTCAAAACGACTATCCGCTAAAGATGCGGAAAATATCCGACCACGGCTTCTGACGACATGCCGTAGTCTCCACGGTTTTTGCTTTAGTAGCAAAACACATCTTCTTTACGCCGTCGCAAAGCATATGCGACGGTCTCTCCTCTTGAACTTGCCTCCTCTTCTTCTTCTCCTCCCGATCCACGACGTCTGGGTCCTCATCTTCTTCATAGCTTAGGCATCCCATTCCTCCTCTCTGGATGATGACTTCCTTCACTTTGGGTTTCCCCAAACCAGTTCCTACAATGGTCATAATAGAAGTGTCCTCCCTACTGCTCCCAATCTGGGGCGGAGGTGTAAAAACAGATACAGGAACAGGTAATAAAGATGGAGAAGTAGTGATGACCTCATACTTCTTCTCAGAAGTGATAGCATTACATGTGATGGGGGTCATAGCATCCTTCTTCCTATAAGATAGGCCATAGATAATAGAATGCTTGCCTACTTTGAAGGTTAAAGTCCCAGTGCCTACATCTATAATGGCACCTGCAGTGTGAAGGAAAGGTCTTCCTAGAATTATAGGTATATGGGCATCCTCTGGGATGTCCAAAACTACAAACTCAACTGGGAAGAAGAACCTGTCAATACGCACAGGGATGTTTTCTAACACCCCTATAGGTTCCATAGATGTGCGATCTGCCATCTGGACTGTCATACTGGTCACTGCAAATTCGGTCATTCCTAGTTTTAAGGCAACGCTTAGGGGCATGACACTTATACTAGCACCTAAGTCGCACAAAGCCTTCTTAACTGGGAAGGTTCCTATATTACAGGGGACAGAAAAACTACCACGGTCTTCCAATTTATGAGGGGCTATGACATGAGACAAAAAGCTAGATGACTCTTTAGTGAGGGCCACCGACTCAACCTTTTCTAGAGACCTCTTTCTTGACAAAAGCTGTCTCATAAATTTAAGATAGGAAGGAACTTGTTGGACTAATTCTAAAAACGGGACTTGAACATTGAATGAACGAATCACATCCTTAAATTTGTCAAAAGATACCTGATCCTTTGAAGGCACGAGTCTTTCTGGGAAAGGCGCAGCTGAGGACTCAGTATTTGCAGCCCTTTTTAGAAACCTGGGGGTCTTGTCACCCCGGAAAAGAAAATCCCGCAAGTTATTCGGCAAATCTGGGCGAAAGGGAACTTCAGGTTCTGCTTTAGTGGTCGGTCGACCAGTTTCTTCGGTCGGTCGACCAGTCTCCTGTTCAGGTAAAATTTTCGGGTCCTGATCTGTGGTCGGTCGACCAGAATCTTCGGTCGGTCGACCACCTTCGCTGCTTCTCGCCTGTTTTTCTTTCTCGCTCCCCACTTTAGCTCCACTTCGCAGAGAGATGATGTTTAGAGTCTCTTTTTTCTGGTCCGGTTTAGTTGGAAGCTGACCCGGAGCCCTAGTATCATTCTTGCTCGCAATTTGAACAATCTGGGACTCTAACATCTTCATCCCTGCCTCTCTAGCCTGTGACTCCTTCTGCACCAACCCAATAAGATTTTGGATAAGAGCATCTGTGTTGGGTGGTGGATTAGAAGGTGGTTGAGGGTTGAAAGGTGGTCTTTGAAAATTTTGTTTATGTGGGGGTATATATGTGGAATTTTGCTGAGGTTGCATGTGTTGTGGGTTTTGAACATTCTGGCTTGTCCACCTTAAGTTGGGATGGACATTATTATTATTCGGGTCATAGAAATTGTTCCCACGATAGTGCTGAAAAGCGGCACATGTTTCATTAGATGAAGTACAGAATTTTGACACATGCCCTTCTCCACCACACCTCTCACAAGCAAAGGGTCCGTCCTGAACGGCGTTTACTTGGTATATTCCTCCCTTGCTTCCACTCCCTAGATCGAGCTTTCCTGCAGCCTCAAATTTTTCCAACTTGGCTGTCAAGGCCTCAATCGCTGATAGGTTGTATTCGGATTTCCTCTGATTTCCTCTGGAACTGCCATGCTCAGCGCGGTGCACAGCAACATCTTCTATCAACTTGAGACCCTTAGTCTCTCCTGAATTATCTTGGAATCTCCCATTAGCTGCAGCATCTAGATAGGCCCTGTTGTCATCATAGAGGCCATTGTAGAACTGGTTGCAAAGAAACCATTGTTCGAATCCGTGATGTGGTATGGATCGAACAAGTCTCTTGAACCGGTCCCACGCCTCGCTAAAGTCTTCATTGGGACCTTGCTTGAAATTGGTAATCTGCGCCCTCAAAGCATTAGTCTTTGATGCAGAATAGTATTTCCTGTAAAATGCTAAGGCTAAGGTATTCCAATCTGTGACTCCCGCAGCAGTGCGGTCTAGATCTCTGTACCACTCTCTCGCAGAGTCCCTAAGGGAGAAGATAAACATGGTCTGTTTAATCTGATCCTGCGTCACTCCTTCTGGGGGTGCTATAGAGCATATGTAATCTGTGAAGATTTCAATATGCTTAGCAGCATCCTCATTGGCCGAGCCTCCAAATTGGTTTCTTTCAACCATAGTTATGTAGGCGGGCTTGGCCTCGAATGGCTTCCCAGTACCTGCAGGTAAAGTGAACCCTTTGTATAGGTCCTTTGCCTGAGGCATGGAGTGACTGGCAATAGTAGCTTCTTCTGCCATATCCTCTTCTTCTTTAGGAAAAACTGGAAAGTAGGTAAAAGGTGGTGTTTTTGGTGAAAGTGGATTGATGGGTGAATTTGGTTGTGAAGGTGGTGTTTTTGGTGAAGATGGTAATGATGGTTGTTCGAATAAGTCTTCTTGAAATAAGGAAGATGGTGAACCTCCTTCCTGATTTGCTAGAAGTTGCTTTCTTCTTTCTCTAAGAGTCCTCTCAATTTCGAGGTCAAGTGGTAGGAGTTCTCCTTGAACTGACCTGCGCATAAGATGGAAACTACAAGAAAAAAGTGAGAAGGTTTAAGGAACAAAAAGTTCCTTAAACAAAGAGAAACAAAAACAAAAAACAATAAACACTGGCGTCACCTCCCCGGCAACGGCGCCAAAATTTGATGCCCGTCGTTGAGGGTATCAAAGATAAAATTTATAATTCCTAACTTTAACAATAGATAGTGAAAGTCAGGGTCGAACCACAAGGAGGTGGGGAATGTTTATTGTTTGGTGTTAATGTTTTAAGGTAACAAATTGGGGGTTTGATTGTTGATTTCTAAGTCTAAAGCAAAGACAAAAATAAAACAAGAAAATAAAGATGAGATTTAAAATATATAAAAAGGGATGCTAGGATGTTTGGGTAATAAATAGCTAAGGTAAAATAAATCCTAAGGTCAACATGTATTGCAGTCGCGTAAGGGAGTGTAACATATCTTTTTAGGTCTATGCTACCTAATAGCTCCTTTCGGCATGTGCTATTAGTTCCTAGGTCTCACAATTATTGGGTGTCAACAATAAGGGTGATTCCTAAATCCCAGGTCACATACCTTTCAGCCTTGAGTGACCTATCCGTCTTAAGGTGTAAACCAATGCCCTTCCCGTATCTTTCAATCTTGGGTAGGTCATTACTAACATCCTACGAGTCTCCTTATGGTCTCATTGCAGGATATTATAATTGACAAGAAAAGACGAAATAAGAATACATACGCGGGTGGTCGACCGACCAGCTACTCCAGTCGACCGACCACGGCCTCGGTCGACCGACCAGTTATTCCAGTCGGCCGACCGTGGTCCTGCTACAAGTCGGTCTTTCGAATTTTATTTACCTATGCATATTCATCCCCTACATCCTAACATATGAAAATTAGCTACTCATGGTTGTTAAGACGATTATAAATTTGGGAATAAACATGGTGAATATATTGAATAATCTAAACATGCAAGAACTAACAAAGCTTGAGATTCTGACTCAAACAATTGTAATAAAAACAAGAACAATAATAAAGCAAGATTAAAAGAGTAATTACCACAATCGGAATTAAGGCAGGAAGAAACAAACTTTATTGAATGCTTGGGAACTGTTGAAAGATTACAAAATAAAAGATGATAAAAAAGATGATGATAAAAAGATCCCCAGATAAAAAGATAATAGCTCCTAAGATCAAAGATCTCTAACCCTAATCACAAGATTAGTTTATATAGGTAGAAAAAGTAAGAGTTTCCTAAAGACTCTAATTCTACTTTATTTCCGAAAAGAATCGTCTGGGCTTCCGCTGTGGTCGGTCGACCTACTATGTGGGTCGGTCGACCGCTTCTTTCTGGGCTTCTTTTATTCTTGGGCTTTTCTTCAGATTTGAACTTTTATAAAGATCAGGGTCAGTCGGTCGACCTATATTGCCGGTCGGTCGACCGCTTCCCGAAGAATTTCTTCTATTTTCTTCTTGTTTTGACTTTGGATACTTTGACTTTGACTCCAGTTGACTTTCCATTTATTCCTTAATTATGCAAAAGACTTGAGGATACGGATTTGGTGCTAAATCGTCTCTTTTCCGCATAAATCTGCAAAAGTGCATAAAAATACGAAAGTACACGATTTGTGGGAAATAAAGGCTAAAACATAGTAAATGAACGACCAAATACGTGTAAAAATAGATGTAAAACATCATAAAATAGACACGTATCACAAGGTAACAGGTATATTCTTGTGGCTGTTGATTATGTGTTTAAGTGGGTGCAAGCTATCGCTACTCCTCATTGTGATGCAAAGGCTGTTATTAAGATGTTTAAAAAAATCATATTTCCTCGTTTTGGTGTCCCTAGGGTTGTCATAAGTGATGGAGGTATGCATTTTAAGGAGAAACGCTTAGGTGACTTGTTAAATAAATTCGGTGTCCAACACCGTAGGGGTTTAGCTTATCACCCTCAGACTAGTGGTCAAGTTGAGATCTCTAATAGAGAACTCAAGGAGACCCTAGCCAAGGTAGTTTCTAAGTCTAGGAAAGATTGGAGCCTAAAACTTGATGATGTTTTATGGGCCTATAGAACCGCGTTCAAAACCCCAATAGGAATGTCACCATTCCGATTGATTTATGGTAAAACTTGTCATTTACCAGTAGAGTTAGAACGTAAGTCTTGGTGGGCTATATGTAATCTTAATTTAGACCCTAATCTTTCCCGTGAGAAACGTTTGTTGCAGCTCAATGAATTAGAAGAATTCAGGTTGTTAGCTTATGACAATGCCAGGATTTACAAAGAAAAAACAAAGCGCTGGCATGACAAGAGAATCATTAGGCGTGATTTTCAGGTAGGTGATAGGGTGTTGCTTTTTAATGCTCGTATTCGTCTTTTTCCTGGTAAGCTGAAATCCAGGTGGAGCGGACCCTACACCATCACAGCTGTCTCAAAATTCGGGTCAATCGAATTAGAAACCTCATCTGGTGAGAGGTTCAAAGTCAATGGCCAATATGTGAAGCACTTCCGAGGAGAAAATGAATTTGTCGGAAAGGTCGAAGTTTCTTACTTTGACCCTTTTTAGGATGCTTCTTAATAGGTAAAAAGGTCGTGCGGGACCTCTTAAACCAGCGCTACACGGGAGGCAACCCGTGCTCTATTTTAAGTTTACATTTTATATTTCCGTTTTATCCTTGATGAAATTTGAAATCTCTGCAGAAAAAGTAAAATAAAGGGAATTCGTCAGTACAAGCGGTCGACCGACCGAGCTACTAGGTCGACCGACCAACTGGCAGCTTTAATTATTTTTCCTGGCAGATTAAGTAAAAAATTTGCAGAGCAGGTAAAAGGACGGAGGTCGACCGACCAAGTATTGTGGTCGACCGACCGCGTGTTTTTTTTTCCGGTTTTTTTTAGAGTCAAAGGTCACGGGTCTTTTGTGTTTTTGAAAACACAATAATTGCCTTCACTTCCTCACTTTCCCTGCATTCCATTTCTCTCTTAAAACCCTAAAAAAACACCCACCTTCTTCATCCTTCACCAATTTACTTGCTTTCTTTCAATTTCCTCATTCAAGGTATGATTTTCTTAGTTTTCTTTCTCTTTTTCATTTTTTTTATCATCTTAATTCCGTTTTAGGTAGTATTAGTTTGTCTTTTTTAAGTTTATTCTTGCTCTTAATTCCGTTTCCATGCTTGTTTGTGTGTTTTTATCTTAGTTTTCTTCTTCCTTTTGATTTTATATGCTTAGATCTGTAACTTTTAGGTGATTTCGTGCTAATTAGGGTTAGTTTAATTCCTCTTTTAATTTTTATGCCCTTTTTCGCGCGTTTTCAGTCACGAAAATCCGACGCTGGCACTGTTCATGGTCGACCGACCGGAAACGGAGGTCGGCCGACCAGAACCGTGTTTTCCTGAGTTTAATTTTTGCAGTTTCTGATCTTTCTTCGTTAATTGGTCGACCGACCTAGTTATACGGTCGACCGACCGATTGTGCAACGGAAATTATGTGTTTTCTCGCAAATATGGTCGACCGACTTATCTGTGAAGTCGGCCGACCGGTGCTGTTATAAAAGTTTCTGTTTCTGCAAATTTTCGTGCCTATATTTGTTAAAGTAATGTTTTCATATTCACATAAGACTTAAATCTTTGTTGAACTTTTCAGATTCGCAATGTCTAGCCATGATCAAGGTGGGAAGCGCGCCCGCACTTCGGGTGCAAGCACCTCTAGAGGACGTGTCCCTAGGTCGAGAGGTTTGGCGGTGCAAGACACGGATAGTTTACCCAACTATCCGCAAATCACTTTCAGCACTCTGGCCCAGAAAGCCCGGTTCCTCCATCTCACCGCCTATTGCTTGGTAGTGGCAACTCGTTTCCTTTCTGTTCCAGCCTTGCAAGCCCTGGGATGTCATGACGAGGTGGTATCTTTGCTCGACGGGACCGGTTTTGCAGGACTTGTCACTATGGATGAGTTCACTTACCACCTTCTCACTCTTGAGTTCTTTTCTTCCTTTACTTTTGATTTTAGGGCATTTCGCCCCGGCTATGATAACGTTTGCATTTCTTTTCGTTTGTTCAATGAAACATTTGCTTTGACTTTAAACCAATTTGCTCAGTTTTTAGGCTTATCTTCTACGGGTCTTACTGACGACCCCACGGGGTCGTATACTGATATGTGGTCCTGTATTTCTGATTCCAGCGATGTGAAGAAGAAAAACAGTACCATCCACCTTCCCACCCCCCGTTATTATTTGCGTCTTTTGGCCAACACAGTTTTCGGCCGCAAAGAGTCTCAAAATGTTAACAACATTGAGCTCTCCATTTTGTCTGGTTATCTTAACATCAGACGTACGGGTCAGCAGTTTTATAACACTGCTTATTTGGTCGCCTCTCACTTCGTGTCGGTGGGCGAGGGAACTTCATTGACTACCATTGTTTGTGGTGGGCTAGTCACTCGATTAGCCCGCTCTCTTGTCCCCCAGTTCCCTCGCTATGAGGATGCGATTGACACTCTCTCCCGGTTCATGGACATGGCTTATATCAGGTCCGTGCGTTGGGTGAACAGGAGAGATTATTGGAAGGTAGACACCTACCTCAGTGAGCGCATCCCCATCACCATGGCTCCCCCTATGCTACCCCTTTTTAATGTTGTAGGGGAGCCCCAACCACTACTCCCGTCTTACCGCCTCCCACTTAGAGGAGGCACCTCTAGAGGCCATAGGGTCCCTGCTCCCGGTGGCCACCATACCACATCTGGGACGGGGTACCCATCTGATTTTACTGCTCCCCCTAATGTTTATGTTCCTCCTTTTATTGATGACAGATCTATGCCACAAATGATGGCGAGCCTTTGCAGACAGTTCAGCCAAAAACAGTTGAACGATAGTCTTTGCCAATACCCGGTTTACAAGGAGTATGCCACTCAAGGTAGGCTCCCAACCGGCCCATGGACTCACCTCACCTGGTACACACCTCTCGCAGGCGGTCGTGTCCACGGTGAAGCTTCAGGATCTGCCTCAGGAACAGGCATAGGTTCTGAAGAGGAAGACGAAGAGGAGGAAGGAGGAGAGGACTCTGAGCCGTTTTACGACTCAGAGGGATAGGGACGTGCTTGACCTTACCCTCTTTGGGGTTCGGTTTGGGGAGGTCCCTCCATCTTGTAAGTAGTTTTTTCTTTTGTTTTCCTTTTGATTTCCAGTTTTTTCCTCTAGATTTCCAGTTTTTCCCCTTAGATTTCCAGTTTTTCTTTTAGTTTTCAGGTTTTTCTCTCCTTCCTCCATAGACTCTTGTTATAATTTCGAGTCTTTTTCCTTTTCCTTTCTTTGTTTGTTTCTTTTCTGCCTACCCCCATCCCTATGCTGTGGTTGTATGCTGATGAGCACAATGGGGGCATTGTGCGTTTTGGTTTGGGGAGGGTATTTGCATACTCCTTTGTGAGTATGCAATTGTCTTTGTGTCTTTTGTTTTTCATTCCTTTAGGTGTTTTTCTTGTTTTCATCCTCTCTTGTCGCGTGTTCTTCCCTGTCGCGCGTTCTTCTCTGTCTTAAGTTTTTAGGTCGAGTCGGAACGGACGAATACAATTTATGCCTCACATATTATATATTGCTTTGCCTTGCATTTTTCAAAAATTTTCAAGCTAGTCTTTTGCATTATCTACGAGTTTTTGTTGATTTCATGCTAAATTATTAAACTTGACTCTCTTCTTGGCAAGCTACATCATATTCTAAGGATTAGAGCTTAATAAATCGGTGACATCTATGACCGATTTCATGTAGGTTTGTGAGTAGTTTCTCCTCCTGAGGCATGTCACATCAATATGCATAAACATGAATTTTGTCTACTTAATACCTGTATGC
Organism: Silene conica; assembly: GCA_029255685.2. Taxonomy (NCBI): domain Eukaryota; kingdom Viridiplantae; phylum Streptophyta; class Magnoliopsida; order Caryophyllales; family Caryophyllaceae; genus Silene; species Silene conica. Next base: position 55,553,596 of record CM055316.2, on the reverse strand, counting down.
ATTCGGATTTGTGGTTTGTTGACACATGTGGTAGAGGTCCCCCTTTCTCATTGCTCCCATTATCCTATCCTTTTTACCCATTTGCTACATCCAAAATTTGCCTACCCTAGTCGAGCTAGTAATATAGTGATGGGACTGTTTTGGCCATCCTTTGGTTTGTGCTTTATTGTTAGATATTGATTTTGTGAGAGTGATAGAAAGGAGAAAAAGAAAAGAGAAGGATTCGAAAAAAATAATGAAAAAAAAAAAGATGAAAAAAAAAGGATACGAAAAAAAATGATAAGAAAAGAAAAAAAAAAATAATTCGGATCAGCCTGTTTTCAAGGCTGGTCGGTCGACTAGCATCCTTGGTCGGTCGACCAGGACCATTGGACAGAATTTTTCTGAAAAAAAAAGGGAGGAAGAAAGAAAGAAAGAAAAGGAGAAAATTGGAGGAATTGTGATTTTTGCTCCAAAACTTTGAGCATTGGCATGTATGAAAAAAAAAAAAAAAAGAAGTGATCTTATAGTATGGATAGACGGTTGTTAGCTCGGTTTAACCCCTCTTCCCATAACTTATTTTAACCCCTTCTTACCTTTAGCCTCACAATTCCGAATTTGCCTCGGCATGTGTCATGGTTATCTAGTGTGGGAATGCATATGTACGGTTGTAGAGATTCTATTCATGTTAGATTGCAGGCATGTTCTTACGGGTCGCAGATAGGTGAGAGTCTTTACTTTTATTTATCTTCTTATCTTTCACATATACATTTGACCCTTTGCTTTCATGAGTGTCTCGAGCGTACCGCGAGAGTCCAATTAGAATGAGTCTTGCAAGGTTGAAATTTTAGCATGCTATTCCAACATGACCAATTCGTTTTGCTCTTGACATTATGCTTGTTTATATTTGAAGGTTGCATTAAATTGGTTGGGCATAGTGTTGTGTTTGGTTGTAAAAAGTATGAAATCCGTTCCATTAGAAGTTTTTCTTTTCTTTTGAGTCTTAGTGCTTGCTTGAGGACAAGCAAGGTTTGGTTTGGGGAGTTTGATACGTGCCTATTTTATGCATTTTATTTATTCTTTTGGCACGTATTTTCTTACGTTTTCATGACTTTTAGTTGTTATTTCTCCCGAAACGGTTTACTTTGGCATTTCTATGTTTTATATGTAGGAATACGCGAAAGTGAGCAAAACTGAACCTTATTTGCCTTTCGGAAGCTGTTTTGAGTACTAATGCGGAGCAAGGATCCGGATTGCACGTCCGAGTGTTGTTATTGGGCCAGATTAAAGCTGAAACGGACAAGAAGCGGTCGACCGACCCGCATCATAGGTCGACCGACCGAAGCCCAATTCCTGACCAAAGCCCAATTCGCATAAGAGCCCAGCAGCGCTTAAAGTGGTCGACCGACCCGCTTCAGAGGTCGACCGACCAGAGGCTGACTCGAGGACTTTTGTTTCGTGTTTCTACTTTCCTAATCTTGTAATTATTCTTATTTAAGGAGACCTAAACTCTTCAATTAGGTCAAGCTTTTTATTATCAAGTAATCTTTTATTATCAAAGAACCTTATGTTAGAAGAACTCCATAGTTAGAGATTTGGTACCAAGCTTTCATCTTTGTTCTTAGATTTTCCAATTAAGTTGTAAGTTGCTACAATTCAATCTTCTTTTTTTATTTAATCTTGTTATTCATCTTTTTGTTATTTCTTAATTCATGTTTTCCCTTTTATTGTCATCTTTAATTATGTTGATTCCTTTGATGTTCTTAGTTATTGTTAGTTTCATAATTAAAAGTATGCATAGCTAATTCTTGTGATTAGGAATTAGGGGAACCATGGTAAAGACTTGATTTTGATAAGTTTAATGATTGAATTACCAATCCCCCATTGTCGTTGGGGAACTAATCCTTAAGATTGAAAGATTATTAGGATTAGTTCAACAACAACTTTGGGATTGCCATATGAACGAAAGTTTAGTGCTTTTCTAGGAACCCTAAGACCGTAAGGATTGGGTAGAATATTGACCTAAAGGTTTATTCTTTGTTCCTTGGGATTGTGTTATTTGGTAATTTTACCTTTCATTGACTTATTTTAACCATGGGGAACCAAAGTTCCTAATCTCCTGTTACCTTATTTTATTTCTCTTGTTTATTTTGTCCTTTTAGTCATTAGTTTAAATCTCAAATCAAATCCCCCTTTTTGGTTACTTGCAATAGACTTTAAATTCACAAACATAATTAACCTTGTCTCTCTGTGGTTCGACCCTTGACTTATCCTATCTAAGTTTAAGCTGAGGTTTTATAAATCTTATCTTTGGCACCCCTCAACGACGGGTTTCATATATTCATAAAATCAAGTATACGATCAATGTAATTGTTACGTATCTTTTAGTATGAAATGTGTATAAGTCCATTTATGTGAAATGGACCGTGTGAGGTCGTGTGACACTATTACACACAAACACATTTTGCAAAACTTAACACATTATATGATAATGTGTTAAGAGGAGACATCTACTTAATGCATGGTCTTGAAGAGGGAACATTGTGTGAATTGAGGTGCCCATGTATTGGGCACCCTACCCATGCTCACGGCAACATCTAGAGAAAGGACAAAAGGGTTTTTGTTCTTCTCAACTTATTCATTCCACTTCAATTTTAGGGTTTTGCTAGTGTGAGAAAATAAGAAGCTCTTGGTGTCTTTTTCTCCCAAAACCATGCCACCTTCTTCCTTACTAGATCCATCTTCAAACAATATTATACTAAGAGTAGTTATAATATTATTGATATATACTAGGCTTTTGTGTTTGTTTCTAGCAAAAATAAACACAAATATATTAAGAGTAGTGTGTGTTGGGTGCATCTTGGAGAAGATATCCTAAATTGGATATTAAGCTTGGAGGATCATCCGTGCCATTCTTGTCGAAATAGTGAGCTTTCGATTCTTTATTCCGCATTATCATTAGCATGCATAAGATCTAAAATACATATAATTAAAATGTTAATTATCAAATTTATTAGTATGACTAAATCTTTAGGTTATGAGATATATAAACCTAACAAATCGATCCCATCTTGTTGATTGTATCCTTGAAATACTAATATGGCTTTGTTTCGCACAATGACTCCAGTGTCATCAAGTTTGTTTCTGAATACCCATCTGGTTCCAATGACAGATCTGTCCTTAGGTCGAAGAACAAGATGCCAAACTTTGTTTCTTTCAAATTCCTGGAGTTCTTATTGCATAGCAACTATCCATTATGGTTTCACATGTATTTCCTATGATATGAATATGAATTTTCGTAAATATTGGAGTTAAAATACATGGTTAATGAATTTTAAATGTTAAAATGCCATAAAATGAACAAAAATGGGTTTGTATAGTTATTGATGCGTGTCTATTTTATGATATTTTACATCTATTTTTACAGGCATTTTGTCGCTCATTTACTATGTTTTAGCCTTTATTTCTCAACAATTGTCTACTTTCGTATTTTTATGCTTTTTTGCAGAATTATGCGGAAAAGAGGCGATTTCAAACCAAATCCGTCCTCAAGTGATTTTTTATGGCTAAGGACACGAAAGAACAAGCCTAGCGCACATTTCAAGGCCTAAAGATAGCATAAGCAAAGGTGCATATAGTTAACAAGCTCTAAAAAAGCAAAGACTCAATCCACGATATTGCAGCCTGTTTCAAATGGCTATAAGTCGAGTTCTAGAGCCGATAATGGAGTGATTCCAGTTGGAGGTGAAATCTTATCCCCTTAGCTTTCCAACGCCGCAAGAATCGCTTGATTACGATGAGTAACGAAGAAATGACAGCTGTTTTAAGATCGACGCGCGCTGCAGTCCCGACATTAGGTCGACCGACCTACTATTTAGGTCGACCGACCTCAGCGCAGACCCAGAAGTTTCCGCAAAGCCCATTCAAGTGATTAGGTCATTAGGAAACTCTTTATTTCCACCTATTTAAGCTAAATTACGTGATTAGGGTAAGCAAGCAGCCACTTTAATAAAAACTCCATAGTTAGAGAGAAGTTTTACCAAGCTTTCATCTTTGTTCTTAGATTTTCCAATTAAGTTGTAAGTTTGCTACAATTCAATCTTTCCTTTTCAATTAATCTTGTTATTCATCTTATTGTTGTTTCTCAATTCATGTTTCCTCTTTACTATCATCTTTAATTATGTTAATTCCTTTGATGTTCTTAATTCTTGTTATTGTTAATTTTATGATTAAGATTATGCATAGCTAATTCTTGTGATTAGGAATTAGGGGAACCATGGTAAAGACTTGATTTTGATAGTTTTATGATTAAATTACCAATCCCCCATTGTTGTTGGTGAACTAATTCTTTAAGATTGAAAGATTGTTAGGATTAGTTTAACAACTTTGGGATTGCCCTATGAACGAAAGTTTAGTGCTTTTCTAGGAACCCTAAGACCGTAAGGATTGGGTAGAATATTGACCTAAAGGTTTATTCTTTGTTCCTTGGGATTGTGTTATTTGGTTATTTTACCCTTTATTGACTTGTTTTAGCCATGGGGAACCGAAGTTCCTAATCTCCTTTTTACCTTGTTTTAATTCTCTTGTTTATTTTGCTATTAGTTGTTAGTCCCAATCTTAAATCAAACCCCTTTTTTGGTTACTTTCAATAGACTTTAAATTCACAAACATAATTAACCTTGTCTCTCTGTGGTTCGACCCTTGACTTATCCTATCTAGTTTAAGCTGAGGTTTTATAAATCTTATCTTTGAGACCCCTCAACGACGGGTGTCAGTTATATTTCGAATTTGACTATAAAAATTTATGAGTATGTCACATGCAATATTTAAAATGTATGCTAAATTTTCCAGAAATTTATCTCATATATTGCATTATTATTGATTTTTAATGTAAAAATCGGGTAATTAGTGACATTATTTCGACTTTAATAGTTTAAGTTGGAATTTGGCCATAAAAATTTAACACAATGTAATATATATTTTTTTCCAGCATGTATAAAAATTTCGAGATTTTTATTTAATTTTATGCTTGAGAAATAATTTTAATGGTTAAAATTGTACGATATATGACGTAAATCGTTAAAAATAGCAATAGTTGTTAAAATGGCCGGAAAATTTAACCCATATTAGTCATATTTGATATGTTCATCACCATATTTTTCTTGGGAGCCAAAAGTTTCTGTTTTATTTAATTTTTATTTGTTAAAAGTTACATTTAAAATTGATTAATAAGAGTCATTTTAATTAAAATTTCGGCTTATTGGGCAGTGTGGCATTTAATTTTCTGTCCATTTCAGGTTCTTAAAGTATTTTGGAAAGTGTAAAAATATTATTTGTATTTTATTTGCATTTATGGAGCTAATTATTTAATTTTCCGACTTAAAATGCTCGTTTTACGTATTATTTTTGAAATATATATTAAAACCGTATAAATACTAATATTTTAAAGTTCTGAAATTTTAAGAACATTCTAGAATTTTCAAAATTTGAATTTTGAATTTTTCGAAATTTTTATGACTCTTTTTTATTTTTATATTATTTTTCCCGTAAAACCGAGTAATACCGAACAATATTATAATATTAAGTTAAGTCATGTTCAAAGTTTGAGTAAGACTAAATTTTGAAACCTAAAAGAGTTAGGATGATTAACTTAAGAGTGAATTCCGATTCACATATTGCAAGTGTTTTTAATTGTTAAAGCACGCAGTTCCATAAAAACCGAGGTATACGATAACTATTTATATAAATGATATTTAAATAGGACGATTTGGCTTAGGGTTTGCATGTTAGTTCATATTCATAAGCATTGCATATTTTAATTATGATTGTCATGATTTTATTTACGTAATTTTGGATTATGTAATTTACTTAGTATGGCCTTAGTTTTTAATCGATAATTCCCGTAATGTAAGGGTTTATCGATTCGGATGTAACTAATGTGATCTCGTATCACTTTATTTATTGTTTTCTATTTTATAATGTATAAAGTAGACTAGAAAAGTTGTAATTTTTGTAAATTCCGGTGAGCCTTGAAGACGATGCCACTCGGAAAGGAGTTCCGACCAAGACGATGTTTACCTTGGGAAGCGTGACTCGTGAAGTTCAAGGGACCAAAGGAGTTGGTTTCCGAATTTGTACTTTTAGAAGTCCAGAAAAGCTGCTTGTATACTTGCAGTATCATTACATAACACCCCTGCTTTATTTTCAATCTGAATGATCCCATTTCTTATGCATCTGGCTTTTATAGATTTGTGGAAAAGCGTTGTATTTTTATCCCCATCTTCTATCCATTTATCCTTGGCTTTTCTGACTGAGGAAGCTATTTCTAGCTGTTGTCCAGTACCTCACCTCCTTGAGTGTCTCCACTTCCTGAGCTATCAAAGCTTTATTAAATGGGTCCTGCTGGAGTTAGAGTTGCAGATTCTCCAACTGTAGAGCCACCTTGTCAGCAGTAACCTCAACATTATCAAGGCTCTCTCTATTTAGATTTTTCAAAACTGGTTTCAAGGCCTTTAGCTTTTTCACCACCCCAAACATAAGTGTGCCATCAATTCTTTGGTGCGAAACCTCTTGGACTTTTGGTAAGAAATCACTAGCATTACTCCACATGTTATAGTATTTGAAGCTAGCATTTCTTCTCCCACCAAGCTTGATATTCCTAACAATGCAAGGGCTATGGTCCAATAGTCCCTCTGGATGAAAATGGGCATGCATATCAGGAAAACAGGCTGACCAATGAGCATTGATCAAGAATCTATCCTGTCTGCTATATTTTCTGCAATGTTCATCTTGTTTATTGTTCCAAGTATAGAATGCTCATGTAGCTGTGATATCTGAAAGACCACAAGTGTTGAGACAGTCTATAAAGGTCTCCATATCCTCTATTTTGGTATTCCCTCTTATTCTCTCCTTTGGGGATATTACAGTGTTGAAGTCTCCTCCTACTGCCCAAGGCTTAGTACAGGAAGCAACAATTGACACCAAACTCTCCCATAAACTCAATCTATTAACCCCTTCATTGAAAGGATAGACCACAGTGTATAAGAAATCTTTTTGAGTTATCTTACTTGTCACCTTAGCATGAATGAATTGAGGGTCATACATGAGGACAGAAACATCAAAATTGGTGGGTTTCCAGAGCAGCCAAACCCTTCCTCCTTTGTGTAAGCTGCTATTTGTAGTCACACATCATCCATCCAGCATCCTTTGAGAAATATTTGTCACATCCCGTATTTTCATAAAATATATTTTAAGGGTTGTTAATTATTTTAAGTAATAAGAAAATATTTTTAATAATTTATTGAGAAAGTATTTTTAATAAATCGTAAAATTCGTCTTAAGAACCTTAAGTCCTTAAGACGAACTCCACTTGGCAACTAAAACCCGTTCATGTTACCAAACCCGTTTTCCTTTGAAACGGGAAGGACACTTAAAACCCCTAAACCTCATTGAAATGTCGACATATCTCATTCACCAAAATAAGAACAATGTTCTTCATTCTTTTCATTTCTCTCCTTAAAACTCAATCTCTTAATCCATTTTTCTTCATCATCCGGACTCCAAATCAAGGTAATAAATACATTTTCGGAATCGTCATGAAATTTGCAAGTCATCCGTCACTTTCAAATTTTCGTTTCCTTCAACTCGAAAAAGTGACTGATTTTGTAGAATCCGTCTTTAAGCTCTAAAATCCGTTTTTCTTGATTGTAGGTGAAGGCTTGGACGATCCTAGTGTGGATAGCTACGTTATAGAAGAGGAGCTTTGATCGGAATAGCTTTTAATGTGACGATAATGAGAAACTCGGCCTTATTTGTAATATTAGCACTTTTCTTGGTTTGGATGTTTAAGTTTCTGATTTTACATATGGTTTATGTTCCATGGACTTAGAAATCATGCTAGGAATACATGTGTATGATGTGCATTTGCTTTGATGATGTTTCACATGCTTAGTTGTTGATTTTCAGAAATTTGTGCTTAAGACAGATACAAATAATATTCTTGTCGAGGATTGTTTGTGGAATTAATTGCTGGTAGTTAGTGTATTTGATGTTTATACATGCTGGGTAAACATTTGATGTTGCGATTTTTGGAGTTTTGAATCGATTTGAGATGATTTGTGTTTGATAGGAAAAATGCGTTTTTCGTACAGCGGACTCTGAGCCGGTAGGCTGCCCGGCAACCGGTCGGCCGGCTCAGAGTCAAGGTGTAATTTTCGAATGTTCAGAAATTAGGAGAAAAGGGTCCTGAGTCGGTAGGTCGGCCGCCGGTCGACCGGCTCAGGATACCTGTTGTGTGTTTTGGGAAATTTGCAAAGGTTTGGGAAGTGACTCCCAGCCGGCAGGCCGGCAGCCGGTACACCGGCTGAGAGTCATTCCTTGTATTTTGGTTTTCGAAGTTTGGCTATGGGAAGGGACTCCCAGCCGGCTGGCCGGCGGACGGTCCACCGGCTGAGAGCCTCTTCTCATTTATTTCAGATTTTTGTAAAGGCTTAGGGGAAGGGACTCCCAGCCGGTGGACCGGCAGACGGTCTGGGACCGGCTGAGAGCCCCTGTTCTCATTGTGTTGCTTATAACTTTCAAACGTTTATTCGGTTTTAATTGAAACTCGTTCCGTGTACCTTTGATGTGTGTTTGAGGTCCCCGGAGGATGGGCGTCACTATATTCGGTTCGGGAATGGAGTGAGGATAGAGACCCCCCGGTCGGGTAACCGAAAGGGAAACCGGCTCTCCCTCAACTTAGTTCCCGGGATCAATTAAGTGTTGGTTAGTGATATAAGAGATAAGAACTAAGCTATAGTTTTAAAGTTGAATGCTTATAGTGATGCGTATTAAGTTATGCGTTAAGATGTCGCCTCTGAACTTAGTACGTAGTATGTTTGTCATATATAGGGGTATGCGTTAAGGTGTCGTCTCTAAGCCCTATATGTGTTTGTTTGTCGTGTATGGAGGTATGTGTTAAGGTGTCGCCTCTGAGCTCCATACATGTTTGATTGTCGTGTCTGGGACATGCGTTGAGTTTTCGCCTCTGAGTCCAGACATGTTTGAGTGATCGCGTCAGGACATGCCTTAAGCTGGCCTATGAGTCTGACGAGTAGAGCAACTGCACGACGGGGCAGTCAGGTTGTCATACCTTACCCGGAGTGCAGGTGTTTGGTGCTAGAACATGCGTTGAGTTTTCGCCTCTGAGTCCAGACATGTTTGAGTGATCGCGTCAGGACATGCCTTAAGCTGGCCTATGAGTCTGACGAGTAGAGCAACTGCACGACAGGGCAGTCAGGTTGTCATACCTTACCCGGAGTGCAGGTGTTTGGTGCTAGAACATGCGTTGAGTTTTCGCCTCTAAGTCTAGTATCTTGTGATGTAGTAGGGTAATATGCGTTGAGTTTTCGCCTCTGAGTTCCTTACTTTTGATTGTGAATTGAGTGCTAGTCCATGCGTTGAGTTTTCGCCTCTGAGTCTAGTATATTGTTGATAGCCGGTCCATGCGTTGAGTTTTCGCCTCTGAGTCCTTGCTTAATATATATTGTGAACTTGGTATCTAGGTTATGCGTTAAGATGTCGCCTCTGAACCTTTTTACTTGCTGAATGATTGGTATTTAGGTTATGTCTTAAGTTGACCGCTGAACCTTATACTTGTCGAGTTTATCTGCTTGCCTAGAGTTGGTACAGTGTCAGATATAGATGTTGATAGTGATGAATGTGATACCTTGACTTTGATATTGTTTATCCAAGGCATTGGATGACTCTCTAGTCAGTTTCGTAAATGGTTTAGACTGAACGACCCCCCGACCGGGCAACCGGTAGGGAAACCGGCTCTCCTTCCAAATATTTTTCTAAGTTGGTTGAGAGCCGTGCATTAGTGATCGCATGATGATATGAGATCAGTTATTGAGATATTGATATATTTCACATGTTTATATATGTTGGAGTGTTCTGTTTGTATTGCTTGTTATGTGTCGTTACAAAAGGTGGCTAGGAGAACTCTAGTCACTCCCCACTGATTGTGGCGTACATGTTTCACGTATGTAGGTACATGCAGGTTGGACGGGGTTCATTGAGAGCTAGCGAGTGATGATCCGCTTGTCATCTTATGACTTACACTTTCGAGTAGCTAGACTCTAGTTTGATACTGTTTATCTTTTGGTGCCTGTAGGGATGTACCATCCCAGGCTTTGTATATATTTGGTTTCCGTACTTAGAACTGTTATACTACTTATCTATTTTGTTTATATCAGTTTCCAGTTTCCAGTTTTAATTCACCTCGCATGTTGTTTATGTTTAAAAAGTTTTAATTCCGCTGCATTTTTAGTACTTTGTATGTTTTATATTTCCGCTTTCGCGAGGGGTTTTACATATTACTCACATCTCCTCCATTTATTTTCGTTTCCAACAGGCCAAATAAACTGGCATCATTATTATTAAAAGAACTCTTAACTATATTTTGCTTATTTACATTGTTCAAACCTCTGACATTCCAAAAGCCTAAATTATTCATGGGGAAGAGGTGGGGGAGGGTTGCCATTATCAATAACTTGTACCTCATCCAGCTTTTGAGTTGCTGATTGTCCTGAGTCTGGTTGTTGGGCCTGCACTTCTGGTGATGCTGCACTTGTGCTAGGTATACTCACTTTGGGTATAGAACTAGGCAGTACAGGAAAATCCTTATCAGACAGTGGTTGCTGTGGTTTAGGAATAGGCTTCTACACTTTCTTGGTAACCAAGTTAGTTTGAACTTTCCTACAGTTTATTCCTTCATGGCCCAGACCCTTACATTTATCACACTGAAGGGGTTTCCATTCATATTCAATCTTAATCTCAGTACGCATTCCATGCTCATCCTTGAATTTAACTGCATTAGGGAATATATATATGTCCCACTTTCAGTTCCACCATAGTCCTTGCAAATCCTAATCTCGTCTTTGATTCAGTGGCACTATCTGGTTTGATGTATTTTCCAACCATGTTAGCAATAGTAGGAAGGCACTTTCCCCAAAATTTGAGAGGTAAACCATGAAACCTAATCCATGCTGGGACAACCTTCACCTTATCTTTCAGAAGATCAATGTTCTTCTGCCATGCTTTCACAATTAAGGGATTATTGTCAAACATGTGGTATCCTGCATTCAAAACAATTTCTTTGGCTTGCATATCCTTGAACCTTACCATAATAATAATAATATTAAATTTTTTGGATAAAAAACCCTAGAGAGGCTGCATGAAGGCGATTTTTTGGAGATCACCGTCTACCATCTAGGTTCAAATTTTGCTCTTCAATCATGGCTCGTAATCGTTCATCATCACCTAAATCCCATCATTCAAACATTAATAGTAAAACTAGTAGTATTGGCAATGGAAAAAAGAAGGGGCTAGAGGAAGAGGATGTTATACGTACCAAGGCAATGCATGAAGTGAATCCTATATCAGGCATGTCCTTTGCTGATGAAGAAAACCCTGATGAACACTTTACTCAAATAGAAAGAAAAAACGTGGTGTAGAAGTTCCTATGACAGAAACAGTTGTTGAGGATGAAACAGAGGAACATTTGTTCCAATTCACTGCTGAGGACACCAAAGATGAGATAGACTACTGGAACCACGCAGTTTATTGCTTTGTGGTTGGTGCCAAACCTCCCTGCTAGGGGTGTTGAATGGCTATGTCCAGAGAGTATGGGGTAAGCATTGAATTGACAAGGTGTCCTTCCTACCCAATATTAGTAGTATTATTATTATGGTTTTTATTATTATTATTAATATTCATGTTATTATTATTATTATTACTTATTGGTACTTAGATATATTCAAAGGAAAGTATTTCTTTTAATTATTCAATGATGGGAGCTAGATTATTCATATGAATTTTACGAGTTGGGAATTTACTATTTTGGGAAGGTTGCTAATTCGGGAAAGTTTCTATTTCAGGAAAATTTCCACTTTTAGAATGTACTATATTTAGTATATTTACTATATAAAATGGGGGTCTGGTGGAGATTTATTAATCGTTAAATAATATTTATTTAGGTGACGGTTTCCGCTTGGAACATTACTAGCAGTTGTTGGTTATCTTTCTACAAATTGAGGTAGGGGAATGGACTGTGATTTATATTATGTCTGTAATGAGACTGTCCGTTTATTATGAGATTGATCTGTGATGTTATTATTAATAATTGTTGTTGTTGTTGTTGAGATGTTATTATCTTGCATATTACTATATGACGCTGAGAGGAGAATTAAGGGTCTTGTGATATGGAGTGGTGTGATATTGGGTCTTGTGATATGGAGTGGTGTGATATTGGGTCTTGTGATATGGAGTGGTGTGATATTGGGTCTTGTGATATGGAATGGTGTGATATTGGGTCTTGTGATATGGAGTAGTGTGACATTGGGACTTGTGATTGAGGAGTGGTGTGATCGGGAAGTGGTTGCTGAGACGGTATGGAGATGGAAGTTTATTGTATTATGTTATTATTTATGTTTGATCCTTCTACTCAACCTCGTGGTTGACCCTGTGTATTCGTGTGACACCTATGATGATCCGGAATGGGGAGTAGATTCTACAAGTCAGAGACAGCTGGATTAGGAGCTTGGGCATGGAGAGAGAAATGGCTTGGACCTATTTAGAACTAGATCACACTTAGATGTCATTAGTTGTACTTTTATTCTGCTGCGTAGTTTTGTAATATCAAAGTTTAATTTTTTATCAAATTCATATAAAGTACTTTGGTTGTTTTACTTTGTTATTCACTACCTCGGTCATTCTGAGATGGTAACAGTCCTATTTATTTGAGAATGTCTGGCTACAGACTCTTAAATAAATGGGGGTGTTACAAAACCCTTCCCTTACTTCTTATTCGAACGACAAATAAGACACCCTAGAGGGAGACGGGTGAACCCTTTTTTGGGGGACGGGTGAAAATATGGGGTCGGGTATTCCTAAACCTAAAACGGGACGGGAAAGGGTTTAGGGTCGGATTAGGACCGCGGATCCCCCTAATCCAACCCTAAACTCTTCCCTTGATTCTTATTCGAACGACAAATAAGACACCTTAGAGGGGGACGGATGAACCCTTTTTTGGGGGACGGGTGAAAATATGGGGCCGGGTATTCCTAAACCTAAAACGGGACGGGAAAGATTTTAGGGTTGAATTAAGGGGATCCGCGTTCGCTTCTCATTCGAACGCCAAGCGCTAAACAAAAGAGTAATACCGAACACATTTAGGCCAACCACTAACATGGCAAAAAGTTGAGCAGTTGTTTTACATATCGAATAAGAAAGGTAAATCGAAATACGATAAAGTTGCCCGAGTCATTAACTCTGAAACTTAAACACTGAAACAAGAAGCTTACATTGTAAAACCCAAACTCTTAGATTCACAAAATATGGGAATAGTTTCACAATATAAGCTTCTACTTTCACAGAATAAGGGCTGAGAATCACAAAATAAGCCGAGACCGGTTCCTACAAACCAACGCCATGTTTGTCTTATCTTGGTAACAATCAAGTCGTTTGAAGATGTTATTCATTAGATCTTGATTATTGAAAACAACCATTTGGGATTGATATCGATTGTTAGTGAGCTCAACATTCCGTAAGGGAGCAAATGAGAAAGTCATAGCCTCCTTTTTTTTCTCTTATGTAATTCTGGACAAAATGTGCTTTATCTTCTGCATGAATATTGACTACCCACCCCTTGCACCAGTTTTCCATAATTAACCAGAGGTAATGAGGTTAAAACCAGAAAGTAACCTACAAGCATCACAAATAGAATCAAAAAAGGAGAAATAGAAACTAGTAATAAGGAAAGAAGCCGTAAGATTCACAAAATAATAGAAAGTAAATTGTACAAAAATAATAAGTTTCTTTTCCTTATTATGTGAATCTCAGCTTGTAACAACCCGACCCACCACGGTCGTAACACACCCCCAATAAGATGGGAGGTATGCCATTGGGCCCATTATTTGTCCTCACTTAAGCCCAAAAGCACAAGGCCTTGTTACTAAATGGTGGGTGGGAGCTATTATAAACATATCACAAGCCTCACATTCTACCGATGTGGGACAACTTTCCTCTCATACTCTTGGGGTGTTACAAACTCCCCCACTTAAAGAACACAACGTCCTCGTTGTGCCTCAAACTTGACCACAACCAGGGCCAGAATCCTCCCCCGCTAGGCTGGTGACCCGGGTACTCCCGACCACAGGCTCACCACACGGTCGCAGGGTCGCTCTGATACCATTTGTAACAACCCGACCCACCACGGTCGTAACACACCCCCAATAAGATGGGAGGTATGCCTTTGGGCCCATTATTTGTCTTCACTTAAGCCCAAAAGCACAAGGCCTTGTTACTAAATGGTGGGTGGGAGCTATTATAAACATATCACAAGCCTCACATTCTACCGATGTGGGACAACTTTCCTCTCATACTCTTGGGGTGTTACATCAGCCCTTATTATGTGAATCTAAGAGCTTATATTGTGAAACTAATCCCCTATTCTATGAATCTAAGAGCTTCAAGGTTAAAAAATGACCCTCGTAGCAGGTAGAACTTTGGAAACCACTCAAAAGTATACATTAATCTTCATCAAAAACATTATTCTCAGATAATATCATTATTAGCATTAAAATGTAGGGCAAAACTCTCCAAATGAGGTGCAGCTACTGTAGACTTAAGCTTCAACACGTTTAAAAGACGGAGTAGCTACTAAAATTTCCTCAAATCTTCGAAAATGAAAAACACACATCCAGAGAACGACAACGTCACATTATACCGTACTCATGCATCAAAAACACTCTCAAAATAGAGGTGAAAATTACTAAAATTAACTATGAAACAACATCGTAAGTTAGACTAAGAGGTTTATCCTCACGAACCTAGGTATTATAATCAGCATGCATTTCGTAATGATATTTCATCACAAACCTAGGTTAAATGAAATTGATCATAACTAACCGTGAACAATAACAATAATCTAGCATAAAAAGAACGCATAGAAATAAATCGAAATCAAGTGAAGGAAAATAGCAAAAAAAAAATCAACAAAATCGAAATCTAGGTTAAAAGAACATACGAAGACGGGCGACAGAATCTGAGTGATAAATGCATGATGATGATGATGATCATAGTACGACGGAAAGGCGAAGAGGGAAAGGCGAAGACGGAAAAGCGAAAGAGAGAGAAAGTGCAGTTACTAAAGAGTTTATAGAAAATGAAGAGAAATGTTAAGACACGCAAATGAAGTTTGGAATGGAAGTTACCTCGCAGTTTGGTTGGGTTTTGTTTAAGGACACGTGGCAACATCTGGTGCAATTCTATTATTTACATCTGACGGCTTAGAAAGGGTACGGCGACCTCACCCTAAGAGGGGTGTCTCACGTGATTCGATATATATATATATATATATATATATATATATATATATATATATATATATATATATATATATATATATATATATATATATATATATATATATATATATATATAGGAGTTCAAATGAGTCCACAATTTTGGTTGAGTCCTTGAGTCCTAATCTATACCATTGGATCAAAACAAAATTAATGGCTAAAACCAAGGAAACACTCACCCAAGATACATTTAATGCTTTATTAAATTTTCTCTCTCTTAACTTTAACTTCTACTTATTCATTTTTGAGTTTTAAAAATTTATGAGTGTAACTCTAATATTTTACGAGTGTAACTCTATAAAATTATGAGTGAAACTCTAATATTGTACTAATATAACTTTGATTTTTTAATGCGATTTTTTATATAAAAATTTATGAGTATAAATCAACTGTTTTATGCGTGTAACTCTATTGTTTTAGGCGTGTAACTCCATTATTTTAGGCGTGTAACTTCATTGTTTTAGGCGTGTAATTCCATTGTTTTAGGCGTGTAAATCTATTGTTTTAGGCGTGCATTGTTTTAGGCATGTAACTCCATTGTTTTAGGCGTGTAACTCCATTGTTTTATTGGTATAACTCCATTATTTTATTGGTGAAAGTCCATTGTTTTATTGGTGAAAGTCCATGGTTCTTTTAGTGTAACTCTATCGTTATTTTAGTGTAACTCTATGGTTAATTTAGTATAAATCTATGGTTCTTTTAGTGTAACTCTATGGTTCTTTTAGTGTAACTCCATGATTCTTTTGGTGCAACTTCATTGGTCTTTTGGTGTAACTTTGTTGGTCTTTTGGTGTAACTCCATGATTCTTTTGGTGTAACTCCATGGTTCTTTTGTTGTAACTCCATGGTTTTGGTTTTTTTTGGTGTAACTCCATGGTTTTTTTTTGGTGTAACTCCATGGTTTTTCTGGTATAACTCCATGGTTCTTTTGGTGGAACCACCATCACCAACCCCACGACATCACCACCGCCACCATCCCCACACATGACCCACCACAACCAACAACCCTTCCTTTTCCAAATTTGAAAAAAAACCACCGTCGTAACCACCGCCCCTTTTGTGAATGAATTGTATCTGATTCTCATGATGTTGGGGATAATGGCCCTTCCCACGTTGTTGAAACTGACGTTGTCAATCTCGAATTTCCTCAACAAAAAACAAGGTGTGTAGTTTTGTTAAAATTAGTCAGTCATCATTTGATGAATCTCATACCTTGTTTAGTGAATCTCAAACCTTATTCTGTGAAACTCGGTGACATTCATAAGTGTTGAAGTGTATTCTATGAATCTCAGACCTGAAGATCAGGGTTTATGGATGAAAAGTGACAACTTTGAGGTGAGTTCATTACTATATGAACCTAGCTGGACTCAACACCCTTGGCATATCAATTGCAAGGCTAGACTTCTCGCCATATGGAACCAACTATATTCGTTTCTTGAATCCAAACAAGGCCAATGGTGGTAAAAAGTTGTTCACAAAGATGCTTAACAAGGGAGACGTTCGTGTAAGCTTAATTCACTTTCAACCCGGTGTGATTACTGTTTCCAAAGCAGTCTTTGTTGCTGAGCCTCCGATCAACGTTGATGTTCTATCCAAGGCTTTATATTTAGCGAGTCTCGGAAATGTGTTTTGTTTGAACAGATGATCACTTGACGTTTTGTTGTTGTCTGTTGATTGACGTTGTAACTTTTGAAGTTGTAATTAGATAATTAAGATTCACGTTCCAATTTTCAAGATTATGCCACAATTAAATTTACGGCGTTAATTTTAAATTTACGTCCAAGTTTCACAAAATTAAGGCCACATTTAAAGAACTATAAACTTCTAGCTTCACAGTTTATAGCCCTAGGATTCACAAAATAAGAAAGCTAAACTAAATCAGCCTTATAGCAACATCTTTCATCCGCTTTCACAATCTAAGCTTCCAGTTTCACTGTATAAGCTTCTAGTTTCACAGTTTAAGGCCTAGGATTCACAATATTAGAATGCCAAACTAAAATCAACCCTTCATCAACATGTTTTACAGTATAAGCCGCTAGTTTCACAGTATAAGCCCCTAGTTTCACAGTATAGCCCCTAGTTTCACAGTATAATAAACCTAAACTAAATCAGAATGTAAGCTTCCAGTTTCACTGTATATGCCTACAGTTTCACAGTGTAAGGCCTAGGATTCACAATATTAAAAAGCTAAACTAAATCAGCCTTATATAAACATCTTTCATCAGCTTTCACAATCTAAGCTTCTAGTTTCACTGTATAAGCTTCTAGTTTCACTTTATAAGTCCCTAGTTTCACTTTATAAGTCCCTAGTTTCACAGTATAATAAACCTAAACTAAGTCAGAATGTAAGCTTCCAGTTTCACTCTATAAGCCTTTAGTTTCACAGTTTAAGGCCTAAGATTCACAATATTACAAAGCTAAACTAAAATCATCCCTTCATCAATAGGTTTCACAGTATAAGCCATTAGTTTCACAGTATAAGCCCATAGTTTCACAGTATAAGCCCCTACAGTATTAAAAACCTAAATTAATATCGAAGTTAGTTACAGGGTCTGGTGGGGTGTATCCACCCACACTACACGCATTTATCAAACACTTAACCTCATTTTGAAATTCATAGAAGACTTCATATGTATAGACTCTCGCTCCATGGGCTTCCCAGTTTGAACCATATAAGGTTTCAGACATTGAATCATCACTCTGCGCTTCAAGAAGCTTTAGTGCATGTGTTTGTTGGTCGATCGCACTCTCAAAACTCATCCAAAACTCAACCAGGGTCCCATATTTATTCTCAAATCTTTTAAAAAAAACTATTAGCACACTTTGATCTCTATGTGGTTCTTAAAATGTTACCCATCGGAACATTTCTGAAATACGCCGGTATCCACTTGTGTCTTTCAGCAAACTTTCCACTCAACCATATATTATCCTCTAACGAGAAATCTGTGATGACCTTAACCCAATTCTCCTCAAATTCCTCAGGTTCCATATCATTGCTCCAAACGACACTGTTCAGACGTGTTAAGAATTCAGTGTCTTTGCAAATTGTGCTCCCAACCTTGTCTGTTACTTTTTTCATAATGTGCCACATGCAAAACCGATGTCTTGTTGTTTTGAACACAGCCATGTAACAAAATCGCATATCATTTTTTAATAAATCCATTAAAAAACAGAAATAATCACATTTGGTATCAACAGGTTTCACAATATAGCATTCTAGTTTCACAGAATAAGCTTCTAGTTTCACTGCCTAAGCTTCTAATTTTACAATATAAGAATACTCAAAAAATCAGCCTCTTTTATCAACAGGTTTCACAATATAGGCTTCTAGTTTCACAGGATAAGCATCTAGTTTCACAAGTTAAGCTTCTAGTTTCACACTTTCAGAACTCAAAAAATCAGCTTCTTATAACCACAGGTTTCACAATATGGCCTTTCAGTTTCATAGTATAAGCATCTAGTTTTACAAGGTAAGCTTCAAGTTTCACAAGTTAAAAACTCAAAAAAAATCAGGCTCTTTTATCAACAGGTGTCACAATATAGTCATCTAGTTTCACAGAATAAGCATCTAGTTTCACTACCTAAGCTTCTAGTTTCACAAGTTAAGAACTAAAAAAATCAGGCTGATTTTTCAACAGGTTTCACAATATAGCCTTCCAGTTTCACATTATAAGCATCTAATTTCACAAGTTAAGCTTCTAGTTTCACACTTTCAGAACTCAAAAAATCAGCCTTTTTTTATTAACAGGTTTCACAATATAGCCTTATACTTACACATTATAAGCATCCAGTTTCACAGAATAAGCATCCTAAGCTTATAGTTTCACAATATAAGAAAACTAGAAAAATTGCACGATATACAAACATACCAGGGACCGCCTTTTTTATTCCTGCGTCTTGGTCAGTGATAATTTAGTTAGGATCTTTTATACCCATTGATTTCAGAAATTGTTGAAACGCCTAAATAAATGATTCACCGTCTTCATGATCTAAAAGACCCCATCCAAATGTTATTGATTTTTTTAT
Source organism: Silene conica (assembly GCA_029255685.2). Classification (NCBI taxonomy): domain Eukaryota; kingdom Viridiplantae; phylum Streptophyta; class Magnoliopsida; order Caryophyllales; family Caryophyllaceae; genus Silene; species Silene conica. The sequence goes on along the minus strand of CM055316.2, from coordinate 55,534,187 downwards.
GATTTTCAATGCCAGTGAAAGGGTGAATATCATGTTATATTTGTTAGTGCCATAAGTTGGATCGAATGAAATTGTATCACCAAACACTGAGTAACATTTTCTTGCCTCAGCATCTGTCCAAAAAAATCCTTGTCAAACATTTCTCAGAATCCATTTCATACGCAAATTGTAACCCTTTTGTTTCAGAGAGGGTTTCCAAACATGAAATAAACATGTCTCCGTCTTACTCTTAATGAAACACTTCAAATCTCGTTGGAAAATCTTGAATTGTGAAAGGGAAGCCCCCATATTTTCGAACCCTTCGGCTTGCTCTTTGCATAGCTGGTAAGTTAAACTAGCCCCAACATTAGCTCTTGAATTCTGGACAATCATTTGCTTATGAAATTCATTTATATTTTATGCAACTTTATCAAATTTCCTATTTTTTACAGAGGTCATTGTGTGATTGTGACCCTCATAAAATTGTTCAACCATGTATTTGTTTTCATGGAACTTGAATTTGACCATCGCACGACAACCCCACCTTCTAATTTTGGTTGTTCTTGTAAATGTTTGCTTATTGAAACTTTCACCCTCATCTCCTTCACTTCCCTTCACACCAATTTTAACACTTGTTTTTGCTTTTGCACTTTTTCCAATATTTAAACCAGTTTCAGAACCAATTTCAGTCGTTGAACTTGCAACACTTTCAGGAGGTCTTCCTTTCCTCTTATTATGGCCTTCACGATTACAAACCATGGATTTTGTTCGAATATTACCATCACGAAACCTCTTGGTTGTAGATTTCCTTGCTTCAAACACACAAGAAGTAGCATAAACTTGATAGAACATTATCGTTGACTCTAGATCTAAAAATAATTTGCCAATAGCAGGTGTAATATCTTCTGAAACTCTGACTATCTATTCCTCACTGCCACCCGGTGTGTAAGTCACCAAAGTAGTAGGCGTACCACCCGGTACTGTAGGTGTGGATTGTGCTGTTAAAATTGTAGAAACCTCTCTGTTGGTCTTGACAATGGAATCAGCACCTATATAAAGTCAAAACATATAAATTGAACTTTTAACAGGGAGGCAATGTTACATATTGCACAGAAACACCTTTTAGTTTCACAGAATAATGTTAGAGTTTAACAAAATAAGCCCCTAGTTTCACAATATAAAAAGACTAAACAAAATCAGACTTTTTAATGAGCATGGTTTCACAATATAAGCATCTAGTTTCACAGTTTATGGCTCTAGGATTCACACTATATATAAGAAAGCTAAACTAAATCAGCCTTTTATAATCAGGTTTCACAATGTAAGCTTCTAGTTTCATAGTATAAGTTTCTAGATTCACAATTTAAGCATCTAGTTTCACAGTTTAAGGTTCCTATAATCACAATAGTCATAAACTTCAATTAGGTCCTATATTCACAAAATAAGGTCCTATATTCACAAAATAAGGTCCTATATTCACAAAATTGAATAAAATCATAAACTAAACCTTGTAAAAAAAAAAAGAGGTCTTATATTCACAAAATAAGGTCCTATATTCACGAAATACAAAAGCGAGCCATATATTCAACAAAATCGAGCAGAAACTGAATAAGAAAACAATCATTTAAACGACAAAAAACGACATACCTGATTCAATAGTAATATTATCGTCAATCATTGGGATATCTAGATTCTCCATAGCTATTAGAGCTGCAAAATAATCGAAAATAATGTCATAAGTAGTATGAAGTCGCGAGGTAAGAAAATCGTGAGAAAAATTAATCAAATTCGAAAAATCGCATGAAAATCGAACAATCGCTGAAAATTCGAAGAAACAAATTACGAAATTACCTGAAAATTAATCGAAATCTTCTTCCAAAATCAATTGAATTGCGTTTGTATGTTGCTTTGATGGAATTTACGAACAATCGCACAAAATCGATTTGCGTTGAATTTGAGGTTGTTGTATGTCGTTGTTAAAGAGTTCTCTATATTTGAGAGAGAGAGACTATTTTTAGTTTGGGTTATATATGTTTTTATTATTTTAGAGAGATAAAGTTTTGGTCCAAATGAACAGATTTTGGTATGACCCTAAATTTCTGTCCACATTGAATAATAGTAAGTTAAGTCGGCCCAACAGCATGAGATTAAGTTAAGTTGGCCCACCAGCATGAGATTTGGTGAGTCTAGCGGCCTCACCATAATTGACGGACTCACGTGATCCGGCCTCTATATATGTAGAATTGGGATCACATGAGTCCACCCTAAGTATTTGAGTACATGAGTCTAACAATAGTATCACAAGTTATATAAAAGAATATCACGTTTTTTCAATATGACTTGTTTCTTTTCTTATTCTTTCTTTTAAACAAACACGTTTTTTTTGTTTTTTTTTCAATTTTTTCCTTCATTTTTCGTTTTATTTAAAAAAGATGTTTTTTCTTTTCAATATCACTTTTCTTTTCAAAACATTTTTTCAGAATCACTTTTTTTTCCTTCTTGTATCACGTTTTGTTTAATAACACGTTTTTTTTTAAATCGTGATATTGTTTTATATAACTGTGATACTCTTTTATTAGACTCACGTATTATAAAAATATAGGTGAACTTAGATTCAATATCAGATGTTATACTGAACAATGTAACAACTTACACTAAAAAAACGTGTTTTTAAAAAAACATGTTATTAAAAATATATAGGTGGACTTAGATTCAAAATCACACGTTATATTAAACTATATCACACGTTATACTAAACAATATCACACGTTATATTAAACAATATCACAACTTACACTAATAAAGTGCTTAATATGACACGTTATATTAAACAATATCACACGTTATAATAAACAATATCTCACGTTATATTAAACAATATCACAACTTACACTAAAAAAATGCTTAAAAAATTCAATTTTTTTTTTCAAATAAAAATTAGTAGTAGAAAAAACTTGTGATATTTTTTAGTATAATTTGTGATACTTTAAATGGACTCATGGACCCAAATATTTAGGTAGACTCACCGGATCCCCCCCCTCCCCCCTCTCTCTCTCTCTCTCTCTCTCTCTCTGAGTCAATATGTGATCATAAACACATGATCAATGCATGGACGATAAGACAAAACATATGCAAACAACATGAGTCAATATGTGAAACAAAATTAAAGTCAACAAATGAGATGATATCAAAATCAAGCAAACATCAAGTGATCGACTCAGAGGCCAACAATTAGGTGGCATGTCCAATCATGCATACAATAAGCAACCAAGAATAGAATGAACGCCATCAGAGCGCATAAGCACGTCCTCTAACTAATGGAGCGCATAGGCATGACCTCCAACGACGGGAGTGCTTTCGCATGACCTCCAACCACGGGAGCGCTTCTGCACGACCTCCAACAACCGGAGCGCGTACACACAACCTCCGAAACTATGTATAGCGTAACCGCTGCCTATATGCCTAAGACCTGGCACACCACTCGATGTAACAAACGACACTGAACGACATATGGGGACCGAAACGCATAAAGCACGACCTCCGACCAATCACGAACATAGCTAAAATCCCATAACTTGAGTGAGATTAGTTCATTACAATGATACACAAATCGTACCACCGCTATCTATTCACAAACAAGGCAACATAATCGTTACCAACATAATTTAGAATGAAAAAACCATCACCCAAAACACAAGCAAGGCAACATAACTGTTACCCGACTCAACTTAAGATAACATAATAGTTATCAAATCACAATTTTAGCTAACATAACCGTTAACCGACTTATTGACCACACACGAGCCAACAACGATAAACGAGACAACTCTAAAGTCGATCTTCGGAAACTATTTTGCGGTGAGAGTCGGTTTCCCGGTCGGGAGGCGTCTTTCGCCTCAAATCAATTTCCGAAAACAAACATAAGAATTACCTCAATAAACTTTAATAACATACAACTTGTTATAATGCATCAATAATAAACAATCGAAGCAAAACTATCATCGTTTGAGACTTAAACGAAAACACGTGAAAAACAATGCACAAGGGCTCACGATCGGTGGATGACCAGCAGCCGGCCAACCGGTTGAGAAGCCAAGCGTAAAATCAGACTTTGAAATTGGGTAAAATTGAGGTAGAGGGCTCTGAGCCGGTCCGCAACCGGTCGACGGGCAATCGGCTGAAAACCCCTCATTAAGCTTTCAAACATTTACAAACAACAAGGGGGCATCCCCAGCCGGTGGACCAGCCGTCGGCCGCCCGGCTGGGAACCCTCCCATACTCATCCATACATACAAACTTCAAAGGGGGCCTCTCAGTCTGTCCACCGTCCGCCGGCCGACTGAGAACCCTTATCACCAATTCAACTCGTGCAGGACAAAATACAACACAAGGACTCTAAGCCGGTGGCTGACCGGTAGCCGACAAACCGGCTGGGCATACCGGTTATGAAATTTGCCATTTTTGAGCGATTAAACATTTTGCGACGATTTAAGACGCATTTTATACACATTTACACTCACGTAAATGATACGTAAGTCAACTCAATATGTCTTATACCAACATACAAATGTAACAAATGAATTAAGGTAAGATTAACAAGTTTAAGCATACATTAATCATCTGAAATCATATTATTGACATGAACACCAAGAACATGTGAAAAATGTCTACTACCCATTATCTCTAATTAGAATCCCATCCAACACAACTAGGGCTGAGCAACTTTACGTCCGGACCGGAAAAATTGACGGGACCGGACCATTTGGTTCGGACCAAAATCGGACCGAATTCTTTTAGGTCCGGTCCTCGGTCCATATTTTTTTAGGTTTTGTTCTTCGGTCCGGTCCTGTCGGTTATTTTAGGCCTGTACCGAAAAGACCGAATTTGATATTTTTGTAAGGCCAATCTTTATAATTTTAAAAATATTTTACTAAATTACCTTCAAAAGATATTACAAACTCAATATTAACTATTATCTTACAAAAAATTGACAGTGTATTTATTTATTATGTTTGATTTACCGAACTAATTTTAATCAATGCAAAACTATTATTGACAAATCATATTTTTCGGTCCAATTAAGTTTAAGACCGGACCGGACCAAATATTTCGGGTTTGGTCCGGACCAAGACCGAAACTTTTAGGTCCGGTCTTTGGTCCACAAAATTCACAATTTCGGTCTTCGGTCCGGTCCGATTTTTGTCCGGTCTGGCCCGATCATGGACCAATGCTCACCCCTAAACACAACATTTGAGATGAAATTCACTAAAGCAAATGAATAAGTGAATTAGTATACACAATAGTATCACAAACAACCTTTCCATCATGCTAATTCACACATAAATCACATAAACACAATTATTTGACTTAAGTCGAGTAACCTCTCAAAGTTACCTTTAAAGCTCTTCAAATTTTCAAGGAAAAACTTGTCAATGTAGTCCAAGCATCCATCCTTACTCAATATCTTCGAGAAATCAAACCAAAAACAAAACCCTAGAAAGAAGGATTTTCAGAAAACTCAACAAGACGAGATTTTGTTTACATGAAAACAAGGATAAGAAGGAGAGGAGAACATACATATGAAGAACACGAAAATTGAGTGAGAAATGATGAAGTTAGGTTGTATTTGTGTTCTTGAAGAATTCACCAACAACAGTGATTAAGGGTTTTGTGTTTTGGGGAGGATAAAGAAGTGATAAGTGTTGTGAGAAAAATACAACATACGGAGTAGGGATGGCAATGGAACCTGGATCCGGTCCAGATCCGTAAGACCCGACCCTAATAGACAAGATCTGGATCCTATTTTTTCAGACCCGTTGAATCTGGATCTGGATCCGCTACTTTTAAAACGGATCTGGATCTGGATCCTCCTATGCAGACCCTGAAGGATCCAGATCCGACCCTGAATCCATTTTTATAATAAAAACATGAAGTTTTACGTCTGAGTTATCTTGTTTCTTGATTTGTGTTTGGATTACTTGGTCATAATAATTATTACTTGTAATATTTGATTGAAAATAATTGTCACGCTACTAACTACTTTTCCATTTTATTGTATTTCGAAAAATGGATATCAGTCGTAGTGTTATGACTCATGATTTTTTTATAATGTGAGGCTAGAAACTTGGACCCGTAACGGACCTGGATCCGGATCTGTATCTCACATATTATTTGGACCCGTTGGATCTGGATCAGATCTGGATCCAGGGTATACAATGCAGATATGGATCTGGATCCTACTGGACCCGGTCCAGATCCGACCCGTTGCCATCCCTAATAAGGAGTAAGGCAAGTTTGAGTCGGAAATGACTCGTGATTCATTTAATGAGTCGGGATGACTCGGATTTGGCCAATTAAGACGAAAATGATATCTTAAGACTATTATGATTCAAGATAGAATAAAATATAAGAGATAGCTATATTTTACGAAATTATTCGAGATACATGTGATTTTCGAAAATTAAAGCTGAAACAAAAAAATTACAAACTTGAAATATCATTTAACTATTTCTACGAATTTTCATGAAATATAAATTATTCTCGAAATTAAAATTAAAATCTCTAAAAATTATAATACGGGAATTATCGGGGTGTTACAACCACCCCACCTTTTAAAAAGTTTCGTCCTCGAAACTTGAAGGCACAAAAGGTGCTTACCAAAAATCGATATTCTAAATCATAGATTTCCGTTAAATATTTTCGAAAAGGATTTACAAGGGTACAAGTCCTCATCAACGGAGTGTTAGGGTTCCCGTTACGTATTCAAGAACCCGACATTCCAAATCAAGGACAAGTTCAAATACCAAATCAAATCATGCACTAACAAGCGTGACACGAGCTATTAGACGTCTCCAATAACAAGTCTTACATCAAATCAACGCTAAAACCAAATTAAAATTATCAATTATCTCAAGCTTTTCAAGACATGCAATTTCCAAAGTGAATTTCCATTTTTGAATCTTTGAAATAAGTAAGGTTGTAATGAAAATTAAAGTTTCCAACAATAATTACAATGTAACTCAAATCGGTTATAAAGTACATAAATGGAAGACATTTTGAACATTACTCGAACAAAACACAAGCATGAAAGCTACACATCAACAACCAAAGAGGGTCGGGTCCAACCATCAAGTCTATAATCTCTCGAATCCTTTATTAGTATAGATATATAACAAATTTTCTTTCTTCATATCTCTATTTTGAAACCTCATATTATATTGTTCAACCAATCATGTCGCTCAAAAATTAACTCCTTTAATAATATAGATAGATATTGATTAAAATTTGAAATATTTATATATCACTTTGTATACAAGTTAAAATGTAGGCCCTATTTGGCAAACGGCATAAGCAGATTCATAATAGTAGATAACGTTAGCATAATACGGTTAATAGATTTTAATAGCAGGTTTGACTATTAAATTAAATTAGCAGGTTTAAAAAGGGTGTTTGGTAAATAGCAGATTACAGAATAATTAAAACGATTTCATGTATAAATTGAATATGATAATACAATATGTTGCTATTAGCAGCATATTCAAAAATAGAATACTCCGACCAATATGCTATCAGAATAAGTTGTTTACCAAACACATGGAAATATTATATTGATTGGTCAACCTATTAATTACGCCGAAATCTACTAATTTCTTTCAATATGATGTTTACAAAACGGCGCCGTAATATAAATCATATGTAGAAACTGAAAGAATAAGATATGTTTTATTGAGTATGTTTTGTGTGTTGAATACATGACCTTACATACAAGTATATATAGCCAAAGAAACAAGTGAAACTTAAAGAAGTTCAGAGAGTTCAAGAGCTAGGAAATCGAAAGAAAGAGAAAGCATAAGGTTTCCTATTTACTCCTAATTTTGGTGCATTTATTGACTCCTAATTATATCGCAATACTCCCCCTCAAGTGGGAGCGTGGGGATCCCGAACGCCCAACTTGGACAGAAGAAATGTAAACTGCGAGGCACCGAGAGCTTTTGTAAAAATATCGGCATACTGCATCTTTGTACCAACATGACTCGTAGAAATAACTCCTGATGCGAGGAGTTCGCGTAAAAAATGCCAATCAATATCGATATGCTTAGAGCGTTCATGAAAGACCGGATTAGCGGCAATGTAAAGAGCGGACTTATTATCACAATATAAACGAGCAGGTTGCCTTTGAGCAACACCAAGAGCAGCGAGAATATAGCGCACCCATTTAATTTTAGCACAAGCGGAAGCCATAGCGCGATATTCGGCTTCTGCGGAAGAACGTGAAACCGTAGTTTGCTTCTTGGTTTTCCAAGAAATTGGAGAATTGTCGAGCAAAATAAAATAGCCAGTAACTGAGCGTCGGGAAATCGGGCAGCTGGCATAATCGGAATCACAATAGGCATGGAGCTGGAAGTTATTATCAGTACGCAAAACAAGACCTTGCCCGGGATGAAATTTGATATAACGAAGGACCCGGAGGACAGCATCGTAATGAGCCTTGCGCGAAGCGTGCATAACTGGGAAAGAATATGAACCACATAGGATAAGTCGGGTCGAGTAAGTGTAAGATAAATTAAACGACCCACTAATCGGCGATATAAGACCGGGTCTGCGCACATGGGAACGTTATCAGATGCTAACGAATGATTTTGGGGCAAGGGCGTGTCAACCGGTTTAGCTGCGAGTAAGCCCACTTCATGAAGTATTTCAGGAGACCGAGCACATTCGATGCCGAGAAAATATTTCAATGGCCCTAGATCCTTTAATTGAAAACATTAGTCTAAAAACCTCTTAAAAGTAGTGCAAAAGGTAGGATTATTACCGGCTACGAGAATATCATCAACGTAAACCAAAAGACACAGAATATCGGACCCCTGACGATAAGTAAATAATGTATGATCGACGTGGGATTGAGTAAACCCATATCACCTTAAGGCTGAAGTGAGCTTGGCAAACCAATTTCGGGGAAATTGTCGGAGGCCATAGAGAGATTTCTGCAACTTACAGACTTTAGAAGAAGACGGAACAGGGAAACCAGGAGGAAGACGCATATAAACATTTTCCCGGATATCACCATTAAGAAAGGCGTTATATACATCGAGTTGATGAATTTCCCAATTGCGAGCCACGGTAACGGATACGGACAGTAACCATCTTTGCAACGGGTGCGAATGTGTCAGTGAAATCGACGCCTTCTTTTTGGTGATTTCTAAGCACAACCAAACGAGCTTTATTCTGTTCAATACTGCCATCAGAGTTGTACTTTGTTTTAAATACCCATTGGCATCCAATTGGCTTCACACCTGTAGGTAAATCAACAATGTCCCACGTATGGTTTCGTTCAAGGGCATGTATTTCTTGTTTCATCGCAGTACGCCATCGTTCATGTACAACTGCTTCTATATAAGATCGAGGTTCAACATTAGCAGTAACAGAAGCAAGAAATTTACGATGGGAACTTGAGAAATTATCATAACGAACGAAATTCGCAATAGGAAACCACGTACCTGAGGATGTCGCTGGTGTGGATGAAGAGGAAACGGGGTGATTAGATAAGGCTGTGTAAGACGAAGGATCATCAGAATTGAACTGACAAAGGTAGTCATCCAAGTACGGAGGTGGAGCACGATGTCGTGTGGGCCTCGACAGACAGGAGTTATATCACTATCCTCTGCCGCGGTATGAAGGGTTTGTTGTTCGTTCGTAGCAGAACTCCCCTGTCCTCGATAGGCGGGTTAGGTAAAGCAGGAAAATCAGCGTGAGATTGGTTTGTGACGGTTGAAGATGGAGGGGTCGGGAAAGCAAATGGGAAGGTATCTTCCATAAAGCGGACATCACGGGACACACTTATGGTCTTAGTTTCTAAGTCGAGTATTTTCCAACCTTTTTTACTAGAATGATATCCCATAAATACACAACGACGGCTTCGTGAACCAAATTTATCTTTAACGTGTGGCCGATAATGAACATAACAACCGAAGGTGCGTAATACGTCAAGATTGGGATCAGAACCAAATAACATGTAATAAGGAGATTTATTTTGCTTTTAACAAGGCAGTGGGTGTACGGTTGATTAGAAAAACAGCCGTTTGAACACACTCACCCCAATATGTAATAGGAAGGGAGGCCTGAAATCGGAGAGCACGAGCAATTTCCAAGATATTACGATGTTTCCGCTCTACGCGTCCATTCTGTTGTGGAGTATCGACACAAGAAGTGTGTAGTAAAACCCCATCGTCATAAAATTTGTGAAGGGAGGAATTAACAAACTCTGTCCCATTGTCGGAACGAACCACTTTGACCTCTTTACTAAACTGTGTACGAACCATCACACAAAAAATTTTCATACAACTGGGTACTTCACTTTTGTCTTTTATTAAGTAAACTCATACAGCGCGAGAGTGGTCATTTACAATAGTAAGAAAATAGCGCCCACCGGATAAAGACGGAGTAGAATATGGGCCCCATAAATCGCAATGTATTAAATCGAATAAGCTAAGGGAATGAGTAGAACTAGTCGGAAAAACCCTTCGAGTTTGCTTTACACGAATGCATACATCACAGTTAGCTAAAAGTGTAGCAGTTTGATTATCCTGACAAGTACCCGAAACCGAAGACAAATGATGATGAGACGGATGCCCGAGGCGACGATGTAGTAGTAAAGTAGAGTCGACCGTGCTTTTATTACTCAAAATTTGTTGTGTCACCGGCTGATAATAATACACCCCGTTTGATTTCTCACCCAGACCAATCGGCATCCTCGAATTGCGGTCCTGTAAAATGCAAAAACGATCAATAAAGGTGACAAAACAATTAGTGTCACCAATTAGTTAGCCAATAGATATTAAATTGCATTTTAGTGTAGGAGCGTAGAGGACATTCCGAAGAATAAAAGACCCTAATATGACTGAACCACTTATCGTAGCCACTGTTTGTCCACCGTCGGGAAGACTCATCGAGGAGGGCGCAGTAGACTGGTGGTTCGTTAAAAATTCAAGAGAACATGTCATATGATGAGAAGCGCCGCTATCGAGCAACCAACAAGAAGCATTAGAGCAAGACATACCCGATAATTTTGAAGAGGCAGAAGCGTTATCGAGAAGCGAAAACAATTGTTGAGTTTGCTCAGATGAAAGTCCCGGGATAGTGGTAGTCGAGGGTGTAGCAGGTGATACATCAGTGCGAACTCCTTGGACAGCATGGGCAGTGGCCGATTGTTGATGTCCTTTGCCATACGAGGAACCACCACGCCCTCTAGAATGTCGGCCACGACCACGACCACGGGAAGGGTAGCCAATGCGCTGGAAACAGTGGTCATAATCATGTCCCGACTTGGTACAGTAAGAACACTTGAGTGTGTTCACATCAGGTGCAGCCGGTGGTACAGGGGAAGACGAGGGGGCCTGAACAGCGAAGCTTATAACTTCGGTTTTATCATCACGATCGCGAACAATCGATTTGTGTCATTCCTCTTGAGTAGCCAAGGAAAAAGCCTTAATAATAGTAGGGATATGATCCATACTGAGAATTTGGGTGCAGAGAGTGTTGTATTTGTCATCTTTAAGACCGAGGACAAAGTCATGTACCTGTTCTTCTGCCGCTCGAGCACGTAATTTAATGGCCGCCGAACAAACACAACCACAAGTGACATCAACCGACCCATACAATTCATCCCATAGACTCTTGAATTTATTATAGTACGACACAACCGAAAGTTCTTTTTGACGAAAGTTATGATATTCAGATTTGAGTTGGTTAATGCGAGGACCGTTAGCAGTAGAGTATCGTTCCTTGAGATCGTCCCATAATTCGGACGCGATACTATGTGATGCAATACTCGGTTGAATGGTAATATCAACCGAATTAAAAATCCATGAGCAGATAATGGAATTATCAGACTTCCAAGCGGCAAAATCGCTCGACGTTGCATCTACTGGCTTAGCAAATTCACCATTAACAAAGCAAGTTTATTTCGACTGTCTAAAGCATTGATAATAGCCTTAATTCAAATTTCATAGTTATCGCCGGTGAGCAAATATTTGGTTAAAGAATTACTCGGTCCTTCGGAAGGGCGTAAATAATAAATAGTAGAAGCATCATGAATAAGTTGGAGCTTCTTATCATTGTTACCTCCGTTTCCGTTGCCATTGGTCATGATACCGAGTAGAAGAAGAGTAAAAACAGAGAAGATAAAAAAAAAAAAAGAAAAAAAAAAACAAAAGAAAGATCGTTAAACCATTGTCGTTGATACCATGTAGAAATTGAAAGAATCAGATATGTTTTATTGAGTATGTTTTGTGTGGGTTGAATACATGACCTTACATACAAGTATATATAGCCAAATAAACAAGTGAAACCGAAAGAAATTGAGTCCAAGAGCTAGGAAACCGAAAGAAAGAGCACAAATTCTTATTTGCAACGGCACTATCCGTCGCAAGCTTGTGACGGATATCGTTTTCTCTCACAAAATACCCACTTTTTCTCTCTCTCCAACACTATTCATGTGGTCCCCTTTCTCCACTAACTCATTTTGTATCTATTTTATCTCACAAAAGATCCGTCACAAATGGTGACCCGTTGCAAGCAAGACTTACTGAAGAAAGAGAAAGCATAAGGTTGTCTATTTACTCCTAATTATGGTGCATTTATTGACTCCTAATTACATCGCAATATCCTATAAAATAAAATTAATGAAAACCCGTGTAATTTACCCGAGTTTGAGAGAAGTTTTTAATGTTGAAAATTAGAGAGTACGATCCATGATTCATTAACTTGCCATTTACACAACACAAAAGCCATAGAATTATGCGAAAAGCATATTCCCCTATTACAAACTCAAGTTTACTTAACCTACCTTTAACCATCCTTGACAGTTGACAGTCAAACCTAAACAGTAACCAAAAATTTACATAATTTTACAAGGATTGCACATGTTTGCGCATGGAAGAAGACAACTGCGAACAACTAGATTGGTGAATAAGCAAAGAAGAAGTAAATCCAATCATTAAAGTTCCCAAATCAAAATCAATCAAATGATCCTCCAATTGATGAGCACCCAACACAATTGAAGCTTTTAATTCTTCTCCTCCATCCAAAATTCCTAAACACATAAACTTATCATTTACTTTGACCATTGAATTATGCCCATATATCCTCCATTTGACCATCTCACTTTGCAACACCAGATCAATCACTGGTACTTTCTTACTATCCTTCATCCCATAGCATAACTCGAATTGCCCAACTGGGTTCACTCTACTCATCTTCATAATCCAGGCTTCTTTCGCAAAAGCGTTAATAATCGCCTTGTAGATCTTGCTCTTCACTAATGTGTATGGAGAAACTGTGCTGATTTGGATAGAGGTTAGGTGTTGAAGAGGCAGCTTCTTATTTTGCACCTTGACTGATTTGAGCTTGATGTGGTAAGAATCTCCATCATTATTATTACCCATTAAAATAGGAGTATAAATCATGGATTTAGAAACCTCAATTTGTTGATTTTCACCAAATAAAATCATACCATTATTTGAAGAAGAAGACAAACAAAGAGAGAATTTGTTAGGAAAGTCAAAAGTATGAGAAAGTTGTTGAAGAAGACCAACCCGATTTCTCCCTAACCCAAGTACACCTTTAGCAGAATAAGCCAATCCAGATAACAAAATTGAGGGAGCGGAAACATGAAGAAAGCCATCAACAGCTACAAGCTCACCCAGTCCAGTTTCCCCTGTTATAGGGTTCTTGACTGACAAAGTACAGCGGTCATCCGAGGGTTCAGATTGGTGGAATCCAGCAGCAGAACAGTGGAATGAACGGCGTAGGATGGAGGTGTAGTTATTAGGTAAAACATGAGTAGTAATCCAAAGGAAAGGTGCGTTTAGATCTAAAACAAGATTAGTGTGGAAAATACGAGTCAAGTGTTGGTTAGTGTGAGGGTGTTTTGTTAGTGGGAGAAAGAGGGGTGAGGAGTGAGAAAGAGAGAAGAAGAAAAAGGAGAGGAGAAGAAGGGAGTGTAGGTAGACGGAAGCCATGGAAAGGGAGGAGAGAGAAAGGGAGTTGAATTGAGAGAGATGTAGCGAATAGAAAGGGTTTGTGATAGTAGTAGACTAGTAGTATTATGCGACGATGAGACGGCGTGAAGAGTGGAGTTGTTGTGTAGTACTGTAGTGTATAAGTGATATCTGACCCTTCATTTCTAATCGGACGGTGGGATGTGTGGATAACTTTGTTTTGATTTCTGCGTTGTTGCTGACTAGGACCTACGTCCTTATATACAACGTGGTGTTTCCATAATAATGGATTATGATAAGACTCGACGACTAAAAACGAAAAACTAAAAATCTCCCACTTGAATTGGCCACCAAACCACTATTCAGATAAATGAACAATAAACAATTGTAATGTGAGTATAGTCTTATCTAATGTCTTTAGGGTCTTCATAATGCGTTTTTTAGGACTCAAATTAATAGTCTCTTCAATTTTAAAGAGAAAGTAGCAAATAACCTTATAGGTTAGTCATATATGGAAATTACCCCATGATTTTTATTATGTGCATATTAGTCCCCCCGTAAGTTTACACAATGGTATAAATTAACTCCACAACTTTCTTTAATAGTACAATTTACCTCCGTTTTTTATTCTTTTGGATTGTTGTGAATTTGTGCCTTGTATTTGTGTCGAAGACGGATTAAACTAGGAGCGACGAAAAAAATAGGCTTACACATTATTGCCGTGCATGTTGCTGCTACTAAGACCATTCCCAAGCAAGAAATCAATTTAATCGGGTCAATTGCATATTATACCTTAATCTCCCCTTATTGACCTTGACCCACTTAAACCCTCCCAAGCAAAAAGTCACGACCTAGGTCAATAACCCAATCAATTTAATTAAGAAATCAAACAAATTCACTCATTCTTTCTTTTTTTTCTTTTTCTTAAATGGTTGGAACCAATTAAAATGTGCCACGTATGAGGTCGATTGGTGAGTCAATTCACCTCAAATTGGGTCGATTTGTGACTCAAATCGACTTGAGTCAATTCTAATCGATTTCTTAATTACAATTAACTTGACTCGACCCCATATCGACCTCCCAATCGACCTTGCTTGGGGATGGTCTAATGTACAAGGAAAGTAGGAAACAATGTTTCACGTTTACTTGTATGCATAGGAAAGTTATAGTGGATGTGACATCACTAAGTAACTTTTTATTTTGATATATTTCATTATTAGTCTAGATATTTTATGTTGGGTGAAATATCAAAGATTCAAGTTTTATTCTAGATTAATTAAAGAGAGAGATTTAAGAGCATAATAAAGAGGGTCAATTTGTGAGGTTCCTTCCGGAGAAGAAAACTCAGTTTTTCTCAGGCCTTATTATTGAGGTTCGTCTGTCTTTAAAGATTGGAGGAGTTTCTATATATCTTGGTTGGCCTCAAGATAAATTGTCATCCGTCTTATTTGTATAGTCTCTTTTGTTCCCTTTGAGACTACCATATTTGTTGGTAGAATAGGGTATACTTTTGGCTCATATTGAGCGCGTGTGTACCGGTCTACTGTTGTACTATTTTCTCCATTATAGTGAAGTTTGATCTCCTTGCAGGGTGGACGTAGCCAGTTATTTTACTGGTGAACCACGTAATTATTTGTGTCAACTTTATTTACATTCGTTATTTATTGTTCTTATTACCTTATCAATTAACTATTTGGTAACAGGACGCCTCCGTTACAACATGGCTAATATCCCAATAAATAATATACTCTATCCTACTTATTATAAGTGTTCTATTGTTGAGATGGTACAAAAAATAAGGAACACTAGCACAAAAATACCCTATTGCGTCAAGTAAATTACGTCGGTTCTACAAAAAACTAACGCAAAAAGTAGTTAACTTTGGCAGGAGTTCAATTTTGCCCTATAGGCAAGTTATTTGCGTCAGTTGTTAATTTAGAACTGACGTTTAAAAAACATCAGTTGTTCCAGAAACTGACGTATTTAAGAAAATAAGGGCAAATACATCAGTTCTTTAGTATAACTGACGCATTTGTATCTCCTATTTTGCGTCCGTTTCTTGAAACTGATGTTTTTGATTTGGAGCAAAATCAAAAACAAACTCTCACGACTAAACGGAATAGAAGCTCTCACGACTAATTGGTTTTTCATAATACAAACCAACTCACGAAAGCTTCATCAAATCTATCGTCTTCATCCTACCATAATCGAAATCTTCATTAAAAGCTTCATCTTCAACATCAATTTCAAGTCCAATTACCTTATCAATTCGTCAATTGCAAGATTCACGCGAAACAATTAGAATATCGCTCAAACCCTAATTTTCGCTGCTACTGCTGTTGTTCGTATCGTTGCGATTGTATATAAGTTTTATTCAATCTTCTTTGTCTATCTTACTTCGTCTAGTTAGAGTATTGTTCAATTCGTATTGTTCGTATTGTTCGTATTTTCGCTGCTACTGCTGTTGTTCTTCATTGTTGCCGATTGTATGTAAGTATTATTCAATCTTCTTCATCTATCTTCGTCTAGTTAGAGTATTGTTCGTATTGCTGCTGTTGTAGTTGATGATTTTAGGCTTAATTTATCGTTTTGGTAGTTGAATCACATACACTCCCCTTTTTGGTCAATAGGACTACTTGCTCCTTTGTAGTTTTGGTTCAAGCGAGAAAGATAACCAAAAAAACGATAACCAAAAAAACGATAGCTCACTAGGGATGCCTCTCTCCTACTTGCCGTAAGATCAAGACTTGCTTCGGGCTGTGTCTATATCCGTTGTTAGTGTATTGTTGTTATGGCCATTGTTGTCGTTATTGTTCTGGTTGTTAAGTACTGGTATTGCTGTATTGTTGTGTTTTAACGCTACTGTTGTAATCGTTATTGTTGTTACTTGGGGGTCATCGTTATACGTGGGGCTGCTACATGTTATTTGTTGCTGTGTGTGCGTCTGTTTTTAGTGGTTATTGTTGTATTCTGCACTGTGAGGGTTGTGTGTGTCGCTGCCTTTAACATAGTGGGTAATAGGCTGTGTTTCTTCATTGGTTGATTAAGTGGTATGTTAGCGAATTCAATTTATTCGTTAATTTATTCCCGAATAATTTAAAATACGACTTACTATGTTAATTTCTCACATGTTAATCTTATTTAGTAATAATAAATTCACTATTAGTATTACGTACTACCATTCTACTACTACTGATGTACTGTTGCTCTACTAGAGTCCTACTTTACTACTAATACCTAGGCCTGCCACTCTATGGATCCTTCCCTCCATATCCTTTATCTAGTGCACCTTATTTTGTTGACACCGCTATTTAATAGCTCTATAAAAATAGGTTGTATTCGCATCCCCTTCTATAAGCCAGTGTGCTTTTGCTTTCTGTTTTAAGGTTTCATATTGAGCTTCCAGCACCCTTCTATAAGCCAGCGACTATGCTAATTTCGAGGACATGGGTAAGAATATAACCCATATATAACTATATTTTAACATATCTTTTAAGCTTGTTAGCATGTGGATCTTTACTGGTTGCTAACTGTTGTTGAGCATCATTTTCATGTTTTCTTAATTTATGTCTCTCAAGCTCTCTGCTGGTGTTCTCTAATGACTAGTTCTGCTATAAGTTTTTGAGTATATCGTTTCACTGATGCATTCTTCAGCATTTGCCAAAACTTTCAAAGAAACTCTCCTTTATTTAAATTATGTTCTTTGCTGCCACCATTCCTTTATTCCTTAAATCTATAATCATGAAATGATGCTGATATGAATCTCATCGTGCCAGTGGCCGTGCGTAGTAGCAGCAAGAAACAGGGGTTCTGTGCTGCTGAATGTTGTTCGTTGTTTGTGGGTAGTTTACTGCTGTGGGGATGGGTAATGGCTGCTACCAGGGGCGGATTCAGGATTTAGAAGTAGGGTGGGCTAGGCTCGGCTCATGTTTGCGATGCTTAGTCAAATGAAACCATCAAAAAGTATAATTAAGGTCGCACATATAAAGATGTTAGTCATTTGGGGTTGCTCCCTTTGTCACAACTTACCGTCATTTGGGCAAATTTTTATTATTTATAAATGATATTTTATTGAAAGACAAACAAATACTTAATAAAGACATAGAAATATCTTATAAAAATATAAACTATGATTGAATATTACAAAATGTATACTTGTATAAATCTATTTTACAATATTATTCAATGATACAAGTTTCGCTATATGAGGGTAAATTTAACAATTATCATTAAAAAAACGTAAACGTCTTATAATCTCCTTCTTTTTAAATACAATATTTTTGTATTCTTGAATAGACAGGTATCTCAACTTTATTAAAACTAAGGATTCTTATTCTAACGATTAACATTAACATTAACATTATCAGGATTTATAGCACTAAAAATTTTGGGTATAAAATACTTTAGTTCTAGGAAAAATAATAATAATAATTTACGATTAATATTATTAGGATTTATGATAAAGACTAAACAACTTATTAGGGTAGTAAATAAAAAAATAAGAAAGGCTAAACAACTTATTAGGGTAGTAAATAAAAAAATAAGAAAAATGTAACTAACACGTTTTGACCCCCTGACCAACAGGTACAAATAAACTCTTTTACTTTTCCTCTAACCAACTGAGCCATACAACAACACTGAAATAATTTAGATGTATATTATTTTTATTCTTGCAAACAGGTTGGGCTTAAGCCCAATTAGCCTTGTGGGTAGATCCGCCCATGGCTGCTACTGTCGTTATATAGCTGTTGTACCATTGTTCATTACTGTTATCGTTGTTGTTATGCAATGATATTGTTAATGATGCGTTACTGAACTGGTTGTTGCGTCCTACTGCTGCTGGTAATTTGTTGCGTTTTGCCGTTAAAATGTTGTTGTTCTTCCACTGTTACGTTGTAGTTGGTGTTTATTGTTGTTACAGTCATAGGGTAGCTGTTTGTTTTCTTTAGTTGTCGCTGCGTGTCGTGGCTGCTACTACGTTAGTCTGGTGCTAAACTACTGCTACTGCCTGCTCACATGGATGTTATGTAGTACTGAACTCTTCTAGGCTATATTGTTGGTATGTGTTATTACCATGTGTGATTGGGCAATTTTTGATTAATTAAGTTCTAAGTCATACTGCCTTGTTCAACTAACGTGCACTGTACATGAGTCCATTGGTTGCCTTACATTGTGTTGTTGTTATGACCAAGGCTTACTCTTACTTTGTTCAACTAACGATTCCATGCTTGCTTGCTCAAGACCACACTCACGAACCCCATTCCAGTAGCATTCTGAAGCTACACTGCCGCATATAGTAGTCCCTTACTGCACCAGGCCTGCTTCTATCTTTCTCGTACCATACACCACTGACCTGCTATCTGCATTCCGCATTCCTAACGCAATTACCATGCTTGATCCAACCTAGGGTGTCTTATTCTTTTGTTCTCACCGTTGTCTTATAAATTGCACGAACCCGCTTTATGTTATGGCTCTATCTTCTCTTTGGGGTTATACCGACCTACTCCGATACAATCTTTGATACGCTAGGAACAGACTTACTGCTGCGTGGCTTGCGTTTGTTCTTAAAGTCTTACGTTCTTTCGTTACAGCTATTGTTCTCGCTAGAAATCGCGTTAGTAGTAGATCTACTTATTTTTTCTTTCTTTTTCTCCTACTTACTATATGGGTGGATTAGTCAGGTAGAAGTGAGTACACACGGGTTGGAGTAAATGTCCTCCACAGTGTGTGATTATTTGAATAAATCTTTTACATGATCACATAGGGATACTTAGTATATTAATCAGCTGGTTAACGTTTATCGGTAACGATTGACTCACTAGAAGTTTGACGTTACTGTCATATGATGGCGATAATCAGCTGATCCCTAAAGGTCACACTATAGAATAGTACTGATAAATGTGATTATATATTGATATAATTACGTAAATGCTAAACTTAGCTAAATGTAGTTAAGTAGATGATAAACATTTAATATGATTAAATAATAATTAGGAAAAATGAATTAAATGTTAATTCTAACAAATATATATAAATGTTATATTTATTAATTATATATTTTATTTAGAATAATATAATTGGGTTAATTAATTATAAGATAATTAATTAATATTCTCCGGGAATTATAATTGTACACCGAAAATATCGAACTTAATATAAGATATTTAGTTTCGAGAATATATATTAAAATATATATGATATTTTAAGAAAGTTCGGAATAAGGAAACTAACTTAGGGTATTATAATATAAGAAGGTTTCCTATTAGAGGTACAATACCAACACAAACCAAAACCCTATAAGAAGGGATTTCAGCCGCGTGGTACAGGAACAGAAGAAAAGAATTGTTTTTCTCTCTTGTTTTTCCTTGATCAGTTTATCATCTTAGATCCCAAACAAATCCTATAAAATTAATTTTAATTTAGGTGGAGTTTTGAAGGATCTTTTTCAGTCATCTTGGGTGCAATCTAAGGAGAACTTATATCTTGAAGTTTGGGTTTATACTACGTTGTTCTTAGGCCGATCTCATATAGGACTAAATGTTATTTCTATATTCTTGACTGTTTAATTCTTGCAATTGAGGTTTTATTGAGTCGTTTTTGATATAATCCTTGGCAGTATTGATTAATACTTTTATAAGTAATTTAAGAAATTATTTCCTACAAGTGGTATTAGAGCCATTGTTCAAAATCGTTTTGATAATTAATTGAGAATTAAATCCCACGACACAAATTTTCTTCCACAGTTCGAAAATTTTTTGATGTCTCGGCTGAAGTTTTTCCCGTGATTGTCACGGCTGGTTCACGGCGTTTTTTTTTGTTTCGTTTTTTTTTCTGATTTTTTGATTTTAATTGTTAAACTAATTATCATATGATGATGCTCATAACAATGATATAGATCAATGTTTGTTAAAAGTTCAATTAACACAATTTTAGAAGTAGATTGATTTGTTTTAAATTGTTAAGATGAATGAATATTGTTCATATGAATTAAATGTTAACGTTAATGACAATATTTGGAAATTTTTAAGATCTAATATGATTAGAACTATAACACATAAATTATGAGATAAATTTTGTGCTACTATGAGTAATTTTAAAAAAGTACGAATTAGTAAAGTTTCCAAAAATCTATTTCTACTTTGATTGTACTATTTAAGGAAAGTTTATTATTTGATTGTACTATTTAAGGAAAGTTTCCAAAAATCTATTTCTACTTTAACACATAAATTATGAGATGAATTAGTAAAGTTTACGAATTAGTAAAGTTGATTTTCATGATATTATTTGATAATATGAGTAATTACCTAATTAAATAAAAAAAACGTGTATTTTTGGACCGTGAGTTTTATTTTTTTGGCCCATTTCCTTAATTTTGTGATTTGTTGCTTTTGTTATTATTAATATTATATGATGATATTTGTATTAACTAAATTATAAATAAAGATTTATAATTAGAACAAATATATAAAGATAACAAAATAAAAAGGATATTAATACCGTAAAATTGGATTTTAGGGTTAATTTATTTGTTTTCGTTTTCATTTATATTATGAGATAATATTAATGTTAACTAAATTATAAAAGATGTTTTGTAATTGTAACAAATTTTTCGAAAGAAAAGGAAAGAAAATGTGTGATTGCCGTGAAAATCAAGGAAATAAACGAAAATTATTTGATAATTTTTCGGTTATTTAATCATTTATTTATTTTAAAAGGTTTATTATATCTAATAGATGATACTTACTAGATTCTAAAATTGTTTAGAATTTACTTGGATTATGGTTTACATGTGTGACATGTAATTTTAAGGTTAATGGTGGTTTGGATAATATTGCATTATGAATGTTTTTATTATATTGTTAATGATATTGTTTTTCAATAAAGGAAGAATTTATTATTTTTACAATTGTTGTCAAGTTCAATTATGTAATCTAGTGTGGCTTTAGTTTTTGGGTTACTTTTCGGTAATGGTGGAAAGTAATCAAGTGATGTAATTTATGAGATATCGCATCTCCGCTTTGTATTTTATTTATTCTTTATTTTAGATCAAATGTAAATAAGATTTGCATTGTAATAGCTTAGAATAAAGAAGAAGAAGAAGAAGAAGAAGAAGAAGAAGAAGAAGAAGAAGAAGAAGAAGAAGAAGAAGAGGAGTTTGATGCGTCCGGGTCTCTATTTCCAGGAGTTTAATGCGTCCGGGTCTCTATTTCCAGTTTATATCACGAGATGAAGAACGATGATCCATGAAGCTTCTAGGGTCGATGTGATTGAATTCCAAGTTGTATTTACTGTTTTTCATAGGATAGGCCGCACTAGGATCTTATGTTTTATGTTCTTTTCTTCATTGCTTGAATGTTGCATGTCATTATATTCCGCCTAAACCAAACCACCTATATGCATGTAAAATGACTCATGTAGATTATTTTGCATTTTGACATATGATGTTTTATTTATGTCATCACTTATTCCTACTCATCTCAAATAGTTCACTTAAATGAGTTAAAAATAGTTATGGCATCTCACTCTACTTCAAATTGAGAAATTAGCCTTTCTAGATCAAACAACTATGAATCCCTTATTCGTCGGTGGGCATATAGGACCTGTTGTTATCTCCATATGGACCCCTTCTACCTCGGGTAAGTAGTGTGTTGTGACCTAGTTGAACTCAACACAATGATTCAATCAAGTTGTTGAAGTCATTGTGGACTAATAGATAAACTTAAGAAATTTGTCGACTGGGAGTTTTAATGTAGAACCAGTTAAATGGTTAACTCACCAAATTGGAATTTGGGTCTTTGGATACATTATATAATTCTTTGAGTGAGATCGATTATATTATGTCATATATCTTTGTTTAAAAAGATTTTAAATTCAATGATTTACTCATGTTTATTTATTTTTCTCATTTGTAGATCATTTAATATCTGCTATTAAAAATGACTGATGCAAATGCAACTCCGGACCCTAGCGCCACCCTCACTAGGGAGTCGTGGTTACGCTGCTTTAAGGACCACGTCTCCTACAATCAGAACTCCCGCCTTAAGAATGATGGGAGTAACTTTACTGATTGGGAGGCAGCATCGCAGAATGCTGCCATTGCTGATGGTAAATTAAAATATTTGGTTGAGCCAATGCCGGCTGAACCAACCACTAGGACTGGAGCCGAACGAACTGCATATGATGTGTTCGTTTGTGAAGCTGGTGCGATTAAGAACGTACTTATTTATGCAATGGAAAACAATTTGCAGCATCGCTTCATTTCACAAGGTGCAAATAAGATTTTCACCACCCTTACCAATGAATTCTCGCAAGCTCCGAGAATCATGAGGTATGACGCAGCATGCTTCTTCGAAGCTAAACTGTCTAAGGGCCAAACTGTTAGCCCACACATCCTCAAGATGATTGAGAATATGGAAGTTCCGGAGTCTCCTGGTTGCAAGATTGAGGAGTCAGACATTGTAGACCGAATCTTACACTCTCTTCATGATGGGTTCACCCAGTTTAGGGTGAACTATAACATGAATAACATGAAGAAAAGTCTTCATGAGCTCCACTCTCAGCTTGTGCAAGCTGAGAAAGATCTCAATTTGAGTGGGAGTGCTAAGAAGGACGTCCTTGTCATACAAGCTAATTGGAAAGGGAAGGGCAAAGCCTTCCTTAAATGTTAAGAACCCTCAGTTTAAAAGGAAGCAGCAGCCAAAGGCCAAGAGTGGACCTGGTGAGACCAGTAACTCAAAGGCCAAGGATAAGGGCAAAGGGAAAGAGGGAGAGTGCCACCATTGCGACGAGTCTGGGCATTGGAATAGGAACTGCCCTAAGTACCTCGAGGATATCAAGGCTGGACGTGTGACGACCCCATGTATATCTTCATTTATTCATATGATTGAAATAAACCATGCAAGTTCAGCAACATGGGTATTTGATACTGGTTGTGGTTCTCACTTGTGTAATCACTTGCAGGGTTTAAGGGACGTCCGCAAACTTGAGAAAGGGGACGTTGACCTTCGTGTTGGAAATGGAGCAAAGGTTGCAGCTGTCTCCATATGAACTTATGTACTCAAACTACCTAGTGGTTTCGAGTTGATTTTAAATAATTGTTATTTTGTTCCTAGTTTGTCGAAAAACATTATTTCAATTTCTGTTTTTGATACGGAAGAATTTTGTTTTAATATTAAGCACAACTGTTGTACTTTTTCATTAAACGATATGATTTATGGAAAGGCTGTTTCCATAAACGGAATATATGTTTTAGACCAAACCACCGAGGTTTATCATATGAATAATAAAAAGGCTAAAATAGGTGATAAAGAACAAACATATTTATGGCATTGTCGAATGGGACACATCAATGAAAAACGCGTAGAGAAACTCATTAAGAATGGGTCAATACCACTATTTCATTACGAATCAATTGGTACGTGTGAATCATGTCTCATCGGAAAGATGACTCGTATTTCCTTTAAAGGTATTGGAATGCGAGCTAGTGATCTTTTAGGACTCATACATACAGATGTGTGTGGTCCTATGACAATCACAGCAAGAGACGGCTATAGATATTTCATCAGTTTTACGGATGATTTGAGTAGATACATGTATGTCTATTTAATGAAGCATAAGAGTGAATCCTTTGACAAGTTCAAGGAATTCCAAAATAAGGTTGAGAACCAATTGGATAGGAAGATAAAGGCACTTCGATCTGATCGTGGTGGCGAGTATTTTTCGACTGATTTTGATCAACACCTGAAAGACTGTGGTATTGTATCGCAGTTGACTCCACCTGGAACACCACAATTGAATGGTGTATCCGAACGGAGAAATCAAACTTTATTAGATATGTTTCGATCCATGATGAGTCACACGGTTGTGCCTGATTCATTATGGGGATTTGCTCTTCAATCGGCTGCTCCCTAATACTTAACCGAAGTCCGACTAAAGCAGCGGACAAGACTCCATATGAGATGTGGAAAGGAAAAGTTCCTGACTTGTCTTTTATTCGGGTTTGGGGCTGTGAAGCTTATGTCAAGTGGAGGCACGAAGACAAGCTAGGCCCACGGATCGGTCAAGACTTACTTTGTAGGTTATCCAAAAGGAATTTTTAGTCACTACTTTTATTCACCTACCGAACAAAGAGTGTTCGTTGCGGCTAGTGCGAAGTTTTTAGAGAAAGAGTTTCTCTCGAACAAACAGAGTAGTAGAACTTTTGATCTGTCAGAGGTTCAATAACCAGAAACCAACAGTGTAATGGAAGAAAGTGTTTCTTCCACATCTGCTATGGTATCCATTCCAGAGGAACCTAGGAGGTCGGTTCGAGTTCCTTACCCCCAGACCGATACATTGGTATGGTTGAGGAAGGTGGTGTAGAAAACATTTTACTCCTTGAGAGTAACGAACCAACTACCTATAAAGGAGCCATGAGCTGTTCCGACTCTAAGCTATGGCTCGAAGCCATGAAGTCCGAAATAGATTCTATGCAAGAGAATCAAGTATGGGATTTGGTTGATTTGCCTAAAAAGGTAAGACCCCTTCAGTGCAAATGGCTTTATAAGATAAAGCGTGCATTAGATGGACAACCAGATGTTTATAAAGCACGATTGATGGCAAAAAGTTTCACTCAAGTACACGGGTTGCACTATGATGAGATATTTGCTCCAGTCGTAATGCTTAGATCTATTCGGATTATCTTAGCAATAGCCGCATTTCATGATTATGAGATTTGGCAAATGGATGTGAAAACCGACTTCCTAAACGGGTTTTTGGAAGAAGAACAGTATATGATACAGCCTGAGGGTTTCATCGATCCTAAACATCCTACGAAGGTGTGCAAGCTTAAGCGTTCCATTTATTGTCTTAAGCAAGCATCACGGAGTTGAAATCATCGTTTTGATGACGTGATAAAACAGAACGGATTCATTCGAAGTGTCGAAGAACCATGTCTGTATATCAAGTCAAGTGGGAGCAAAATCGTGTTCCTAGTATTGTATGTAGATGACATACTACTGATTGGAAACGACATTCCCATGCTCTCGTCGGTTAAGACATGGTTAAAGAACCATTTCAAAATGAAAGATTTGGGTGAGGCACAGAGGATTCTAGGCATCCGTATCTATAGAGATAGATCGAAAAGCATGTTGGCATTACGTCAAGAATATTATATAGATAAGATTCTTGATAGATTCAGTATGACAAATTCCAAGAGAGGTTACCTTTCTGTTGTTCATGGGGTGCATCTGAGTAAGAAACAATCACCTACAACAGCGGAAGAAACCGAACGCATAAGTCGGATACCTTATGCTTCGGCAGTAGGGTCGATCATGTATGCCATGATGTGCACACGTCCAGACGTGGCATATGCATTGAGTATGGTCAGCCGTTACCAAAATAATCAAGGTGACAGTCACTAGATAGCCGTCAAGAACATCCTTAAGAACTTACGAAGGATAAGGATTGGGCTCTGGTATATGGTGGAGACACGGAGCTATGTGCTAAGGGTTACACAGATGCGAGTTTCCAAACCGATCGTGATGATTCCAAATCTCAGTCGGGTTTTGTCTTTACTCTTAATGGTGGAGCAGTCAGCTGGAAGAGTTCCAAGCAGAGCGTTACAACAGATTCTACAACAGAGTCTGAGTACTTGACAGCTTCCGAAGCTGCAAAAGAAGTTATTTGGATGCGTTATTTCTTACAAGGACTAAAGGTAGTACCTAGTGTAAAAGATCCAATCACCCTTTATTGTGATAACAGTGCACTACAAGAAAATGCTCAATTTGCGACGGATTATTTTGCGACGGACTGAAATTCCGTCGCAAATATTGGGTTGGCACGGAATTTGCGACGGAAATTTAATTTGCGACGGATCCAAAATTCCCCAACCCGCGAAGTGAAAGTCAAACGGCGGGAAAGTTTGCGACGGAAAATCCGTCGCAAATATTGACTCTTGCGACAGAAATTCCGTCCGAAAGCTTTGACCATCCTTGACCAAAATCTGGTCAAGGGTCGAAGCCAGACTACATTTGCGACGGAAATTCC
The DNA here is from genome assembly GCA_029255685.2 of Silene conica. Taxonomy (NCBI): domain Eukaryota; kingdom Viridiplantae; phylum Streptophyta; class Magnoliopsida; order Caryophyllales; family Caryophyllaceae; genus Silene; species Silene conica. The sequence continues at coordinate 55,507,185 of CM055316.2, read as the reverse complement.
GTCGCAAGAGTCAAAGTTTGCGACGGAATTTCCGTCGCAAATGTAGTCAGACTTTGACTTTGGTCAAATTTTGCGACGAAATTCCGTCGCAAATGTCCGTCGCAATTTTTTTTTATACAACCCCGACGGTTTTCATTTTCCCCCAATTCATTTTAACCCTAATTCCTAAATCGACGATTTGCGACGACAACCACCCCACCACACCCCTAAGTGCAACCACCAACCACCCCCCCGCCGTCGCCGCCGCCGCAGCCGCCGGCCCTTCCTCATTCTCCTTCCTTCCTCTCCTTCTTCTTTCTTCTCCCTTCTTCGGCCACCTCACCGCTGCCACCACCTCACCGCCGCCACCTCGTCGCCGCCACTTTCTTCTTCCTTCTCCTTCCTCTCATTTCTCCTAATGTATGTATACTAACTTTCCTAAATTATATACCGTCTTAATTTGTTATGTTTAATTCCGTCGCAAATCTCCGTATTATTGTTTTTTATTGTTATTAACAATAGTTAGTTTAGTTTAATTAGTTAATGGTGATTTGATTAGTTTAGTTAGTATTGTTAGATAATTAGTTAAATTAGGTTAGTAGGTAATTCCGTCGCAAATCCGTCGCATATTGTTGTTAAGATGTTTATGAGGAATGATTTCTGATATAAAATATGCAGTGATGTTGATTGTTAGTGTTGTTGAGTTGTTTAGTATATTTTTGAATAGTACCCGTTCAATAATTACACATTAGGTGTAATTGTTAAATAGTCCCTGTTTTGGGACTGTCTTTGAATCTTTCATGCCATTTAGGTGGTAAACACTCATATATTTTCTTGATTGTAATGAAAGAAAAATTGGGCAACACTTCCTTATTGTTCTCCAAATACATTCTATATAATGTATTTGAAGAACAATAGGGAAGTGCTGCCCAATTTTTGTCTCATTACAATCAAGAAAATATATGAGTGTTTACTAATGGTATGAAAGATTCAAGGATGGGTTTAGGTTGGAGAGATAAGGACCCCAGACCAATATATCAAAGTGTTTTTTTTGCAGGTTGGTGTGTTGGTGTTGGTGTTGGTGTTAATATTGTTAGTTGTTGTTTTTGTTGTTGTTGTTGTTGTTGTTAGTTGTTAGCTGATGTTGTTAATTACTTGTTAATTAGCTAGGTAGTTGTTGTTAATTAGTTGTTAGTTAGTTGTTGTTATTTAGTTGTTGTTGTTAGTTGTTGTTGTTATGTAGTTGTTGTTATTTACTTCTTGTTGTTGTTAATTAGTTGTTGTTATTATTTGTTAAAATATGTAGATTTACTATGAAGAGATTAGAAAGAAAATGGATGGATGAAAGGTTGGATTCTAGGAAAAAATTGAGGCAGGATTTTGTAATCGGTGTTAATGAATTCATTAACTATGTTAAGCAACAAGACGAATTCATTAGAAATAGAGAAATTAGGTGTCCATGTTCTAAGTGCAAGAATAAAAAGTATCTTGTTGAACAAGAAGTACGAAAACACCTTGGTTTGAGAGGGTTTTGTGATAACTATTATGATTGGGTGTGTCACGGAGAGAAATTCTTCGTTGAGGAAGAGGAAAGCTCATCAATGCACTCCGACAATCCTTATAGGGATAAGGTAGAAGATGCGTTACGCGATAGCATTTATCAAATTAGGGAAGATGCTCTTAACGCCGAGGTGGTCGATGAATCTCCAAATCCTAATGTATTAGTTTTTCTCCAAATGCTAAAACATGTCGAACAACCTCTTTATGTAGGAAGTCGTATGACATTGCTACAGTCGACTTCAAGGTTGACCACTTTAAAATGTGAATTCAACTTAGCTGAAAAATGTGTAGATGGTTTCGCGTCATATATCGGAGATATGATTCCTGAAAATAATCTTATGACGCGTAACTACTACGAAACCAAAAAAGTTCTTAAAGCTCTTCAACTTCCCCATGAAAAGATAGATGTCTGTTCGGGAGGATGTATGCTTTTCTGGATGGACGACGCTCAACTTAATAAGTGCAGAAAATGTGGTACGAATAGGTACAAATTAGAGAAAAATGCAAATGGCAAAAGGGTTCCCGTAAAGTTCTTAACTTATTTTCCATTAGGACCACAGTTGCAACGCTTTTATTCCACAAAGCACATCGCGGGAGAAATGCGTTGGCATTATGAAAACCCTCGTGTTAGTGGAACAATGTCTCATCCAAGTGACGGGGAGGCTTGGAAACAATTTGATCGGCTGCATCCTGATTTTGCATCCGAGCCTAGGAATGTCCGTCTTGGACTTTGCACTGATGGTTTTGCACCGTTTAGTCAATTCGGGAAGCAATATTCATGTTGGCCGGTGATATTTACTCCATACAATTTACCACCCTGGCTCTGTATGAAAAGACAGTTTATGCTCTTAACATTACTTATTCTCGGTCCCCACAGTCCAAAGAAAAACCTTGACGTCTATTTGCAGCCTTTAATTCACGAGTTGAAGCAATTACGGGAGACGGGGATCTTAACCTATGACGTCTCATTGAAGCAAAACTTTGATCTAAGAGTCGCACTCCTATGGACGATCAACGACTTTCCTGCATATGGCATGTTATCTGGTTGGTCAACTGCTAGTGAGCATGCATGTCCATATTGTATGAAAAATGAGACTAAGTCAGTTTGGCTACAACATGGCAAAAAATGGAGTTGGTTTGATTGTCATAGACAGTTTTTAGAAAGTAATCATGTTATTCGCAAGGATAAGGTGCATTTTAGGAAAGGGAAAGTTGAGAACGATGTTGCTGCAAAGAGGTTAACATGCAAAGAAGTGTGGGAATGTGTGAAACATTTACCAAAAATTGTGGATGCATCTGACCGTGAATTGAATTTGCTTAAAGCGAAATGGATTGGGTGGTGGAAACAAAGAATTTTTTGGGAGCTTCCCTATTGGAACACGCTACTAATTCGACTTAACCTTGATGTCATGCATATTGAGAGAAAAAATTTCGAGCAAATAATTCACACTGTCATGGATGTGAAAGGAAAAACAAAATTAGACTCAAATGCAGAGAAAGACATGTTGCTTCTTTGTTCAAGTAAAAGAAAAGGGGATTCGATCATTTTGAAAAAGGAACAAAAGAAGGTCCTATGTGAATGGGTATACAAACTAAAGTTTCCCGACGGTTATGCTTCAGATTTGAGAAGGTGTGTCGATATGAATGAACTGAAGATACACGGTTTGAAAAGTCATGATTGTCATGTTTTCATGGAGCGATTACTCCCAGTTTCTTTGAGACATCTTCTCCCAAAAAATGAGTGGAATGCCATAACTGAAATTAGTCAGTTTTTCAGAGATTTGTGTACTTCATCAGTAAAAATTGAAAAAATTACAAGTGTCGAAAATAACATTGCGGAGATCATCTGCAAATTGGAAAAAATCCTTCCACCTTCTTTTTTCAACTCAATGGAACACCTACCTATTCATTTGTCATATGAAGTAAAAGTGGGCGGCCCTGTGCAATATAGGTGGATGTATCCTTTTGAGAGGTAATGTCATGATCCTTATTTAATACTTTATATTACATAATACATATATATCATTATATTTTTCATTCTAAACTAATTTGTTTGTAGGTTTTTGAATCATTTGAAAAAGAAAATAAAAAATAAAGCTCATGTTAAAGGGTCTATAGGTAATGGATATTTAATTGAGGAAATAACAAATTTATGTTCCCTATACTTTGAAGATCACATAGACACCAAGGCAAAGGACCTTGACGTTGGTTCAAAAAAGCCGACACAATCTAACTTGCCTGAGATATTTCAAGATCATGATGGCACTACTTCTAGAAAGTGTCGTGAAAGGTTTTTGGAGGATAACGAATATGAGCGTGCACACTTCTACGTTTTATCTAACTACGATTCTGATGAATTGAAACGCAACGAAGTGTAAGTGGTGAATCTAAATTCTGATATTTGAAACGTACTTTATTAGTTGTTCAAAAATTAATAATTCCCCCTATGTGAATATAGGTTGTTTGAAAATTTTATCATGAGAGAACATCCTGACTGTGTCGTAGGCAATGATGTTTGGGAGAAATATGAAACAAGATTTCCCAGATGGTTTAGATCTCAGGTTATTAATATAGAAGATCCAGTTCTAATTGCGTTAGCAAATGGTCCCTCAAGAAAAGTCAGAACATGGAAACGCTATTCCATCAATGGCTACAAATTTCGAGATTTCATTCAAGGGAAAGATTTGGAAAAGTGCACAATTAACAATGGAGTTTGTGTAGGTTCTACTGAAGGAGCTGACTACTATGGGACCCTTGACGAAATTGTTGAGATGACTTATACAGGCCCAGAAGACACTTACAAAGTCATTTTGTTCAAATGTAGTTGGATAGATAACTCCGAAAGAGGAATGCAAGTACATAAGGAATATAAGCTTGTGGATGTTAACCGGAGTAGAAAGTTTGCAAAGTACGACCCATTTGTGTTGGCATATCAAGTGGAACAAGTTTATTATACTCCTTATCCAGGTATAAAAAAGGATCAAAGTCAATGGTCAGCGGTATTCAAAACCAAGGCTAGATCACATATCGATGGTCTCGTTGATGAATCTTTCTTTCAAGAAAATGTTACTAATGGTGAAACAATACCGTCACCAATTGAAGTAGAAGAAGAAGATGAAGATGAAGATGAAATTGTGGAGGAACCAGAACACATACAAATTGTGGCAGAGGAGGATGAGGATAAGGATGAGGATGAGGATGAGTATGAGGATGAAGAGGAGGACGAAGATGAAGAAATTATAGATTCTTTTTGTAAGGATATAGGAATAAATTGTTCAAGTGATGATGATGATGTGAGGAATAAAGCATGTATTCACCCTAAACTTGCAGGATTATAATGAAAAATACAGTTGTGTTTATAGTCATAAGATTAAAAAGGATAAGAAAAGAAGTGCAACCTTTAGTCCTTGTGCGAAAGGCCTAAGAACAGGAATTAACACAAATTCCCTCCTATAACTTGCACCCAAGACTTAGAATGAGACGTGGCCGCGTGTGCTAGAAATCCTCTCCAACTGCCTTGCAATATTGGGAGAGTTATTTAGGTTTTAGATGTGAGATCTGAGGTTTTGGGAGAAGAATGCTCTCAAAACCCTAATTTTTCTTGAGATGTGATTATCAGTAAAATCAGTAGTCTGACAAAAGGAGAAGTCCTCTCCTCTTGTACTGCTTTGGTCGACCGAAATTAGGGTTAGGGTGAGAGTGGGCTTCCCACTCTTACCTTATTCTAATGCGTGATTCGATCCGTTTTTGCTAAAATATAATCGCGGGTTTTATTTATAAATCGTAGCATGTTATCAGATATTAATATAGTCGATATATTAATAATGGTCTGATAAAATACGATATTGTATAATTACCCAAATTAATATAACTGTTTATATTAATTCGCGAATACAATATTTAATTAAATATATAACCGTTTATATTTAATTTACGAATTAAACATGTAATCCGTATTAGCTAAAATTATTTAATCCGTATTAAATAATAATCTCAACATCTTATTGACTAATTTAATAGTCAATACCTCTGACTAACTGTTTAGTCATATCCGGCAAAATGTGACTGTATTTTCATACCTTCACATCTCTCAAACGTGTCCTATAGGTGTGACGTATAGGGACCAGTTGATCACCGCCATCCGTATGACAATAACGTCAAACTTATCTAGCAAGCCAACCGTTATTGATAAACGTGGATCAACTGGTAATAATACAAAAGTATGCCCTTGTGATCCTTAAAGAGATTTAATAAGTCATTGTACTTAATTGTCAAGGACACCAGCCCCAACAATCTCCCACTTGTCCGTACAAGGGTATGTGCAATGACGTTATCACACTACATGTGGAGGACACAAGCTCCAACAAACTCCCACTTGTCCGTACAAGTGTAGGTGCGATAACCGAATCTCATATCCTTTTTAAATTTCTCCCACTCAATGTAAGACAATTTGCAAATCCGCATTCGCAAAGGTCGTATCTTACAAGCGATCTGTATCAAGAGTGGTTTCCCCGACTAGAGAGTAACTTAACTGATAAAACGAATCTGTATTCGAGCATGGCCATGCATTTCAGTTTCTACTCCTCGAGTGGCCCTGAGAAATGATAAAATCCTGATAAGGGTTTGGATATTTCCCTCAACTCGAATCCTGCCGATATCGCCCAGCATGAAATAACCCAGAAAAAATCCTCTTGGCCCCTGTTACGGTGACCGTGGGAAAGAAACCAAAGTTACCCAAAATCTGTCTTAATCTCAAGAGACAGTTGAAGGTCAAAAGACTCGACTCTAAGGAACACTATGGAGGTCCTATCCACGACCAGGCACCCAATGTTATAAAACATTTAGGACTCCATAACGTTGTCACGGGGTGTCCTACGAGATATCCGTATAACTCGCCTTTGTGATTGGTCAGTCATCCACGTGACTTATGGCTCGTTGAACCCACCATCAACCAACGTCACAAAATGATTACCTGAGTTATCAGCTCAAGTGGGTAATCAAGGACCAAAACGATGTAATGTTAATCAGTTCACTTTGTGGTGTTCAAAATTGGCGTACAATTCCATATGAAAAACAAAACATTTTATATCATAACAATAAGGTTGAATAGAGTACACGAGAAAATGAATTATTACATGAATTCATAAAAGAGTACTACAACTTAGGAACACATCCAATTCCCATGGAATGAATGTGCCCTTCATGCTTATCACGTGGTAATGCTTTTGTGAGAGGATCAGCTATGTTGTCATCCGTAGCGATCTTATCAATGAAAATCTCCTTTTGCTCCACGTAATCTCTGATTAGATGAGCTTTCCGTTGTACATGCCTAGCCTTGTTGCTAGACTTATGCTCCTTAGCTTGGAAGATGGCACCTTTATTATCACAATAAACGGTGATTGGGTCATTCGAACTAGGCACTACTGATAGTCCTTGTAAGAATTGACGCATCCATATTGCTTCCTTAGCTGCTTCCGAGGCGGCATAGTACTCGGACTCAGTCGTAGAATCTGCTGTAACACTCTGTTTAGAACTTTTCCAGCTGACAGCAGCGCCATTAAGAGTAAAAATGAATCCAGACTGAGATTTCGCGTCATCTCGATCTGTTTGGAAGCTAGCATTTGCGTAACCCGTGGCGCAGAGCGTCGAGTCGCCTCCGTAAGTCAATCCCCAATCTTTAGTCCTCCGTAGGTACTTAAGAATGTTTTTCACGGCCATCCAGTGTTGTTCACCTGGATGAGCTTGGAATCGACTTGTCATACTCAATGCATATGCAACGTCAGGACGTGTGCATATCATGGCATACATGATCGATCCTATTGCCGAGGCATAAGGAATCCGACTCATGCGCTCTTTCTCTTCCAATGACTTAGCTTCTTGAGTCTTGCTCAAGTGAAGCCCAGGAGTCATAGGAAGGAACCCCTTCTTGGAGTTCGTCATGCTGAATCTCTCTAGAATCTTATCTATATAAGACTCCTGACTGAGAGACAACATCCGTCGTGATCTATCCCTGTAGATACGGATGCCCAAAATTCTTTGTGCCTCTCCCAGATCTTTCATCTGGAAATGGTTTTTCAACCATGCTTTAACCGAAGATAGGAGAGGTATGTCATTCCCAATCAAGAGTATGTCGTCGACATACAGTACTAGGAATAAAATCTTGCTCCCACTCGACTTGATATAGAGACATGGTTCCTCGACTGATCGAATGAATCCATTCTCTTTTATCACTTGGTCGAAGCGATGATTCCAACTCCGCGATGCTTGCTTAAGTCCATAGATGGAACGCTTAAGCCGTTTAAGAAGGCGGTTTTAACGTCCATTTGCCATATTTCATAATAATGAAATGCGGCGATCGCTAAGATAATCCGAATGGAACGTAGCATGACTACGGGTGCAAAGATCTCATCATAATGCAAGCCTGGCACTTGAGTGAAACCTTTAGCAACTAGTCTAGCCTTGTGAATATCTTGTTGTCCTTCCACGGCATGCTTTATCTTGTAAAGCCATTTGCATTGAAGGGGACGTACCTTTGCAGGTAGGTCCACAAGATCCCACACGTTGTTCTCATACATGGAGTCCATCTCGGATTGCATGGCTTCTAGCCATAGCTTTGAGTCAGAACTGGTCATGGCACCTTTATAGGTTGTGGGTTCATTACCCTCTAGGAGTAAGACGTCATCTGTATCGTGTTCCTCGACCATACCAATGTATCTGTCCGGTGGAATAGAGACTCTTCCCGACCTCCTAGGTTCCTCAGGAATATCTACCGCAGCCTCGGTTGAAGGAACTGTTTCCTCCAATGGTTGCTCGGCAGTTGGTTCTTGAACCTCCGATAACTCGAAGGTTCTATTACTCGACTTGTTCGCGAGAAATTCTTTCTCTAAGAACGTCGCACTAGCCGCAACAAAAACACGTTGTTCGGTTGGCGAGTAGAAGTAATGACCAAAAGTTCCCTTTGGATAACCTATAAAGTATGTCTTGACCGATCGCGGGCCGAGCTTATCCTCGTGTCTCCACTTGACATAAGCCTCGCAGCCCCAAACCCGAATAAAGGACAAGTTAGGGACCGTTCCCTTCCATAATTCGTATGGAGTCTTGTCTACAGCTTTAGACGGACTTCGGTTAAGTATTAAAGCGGCCGACAAAAGAGCATAGCCCCACAATGAATCAGGCACGACGGTGTGACTCATCATGGATCGAACCATATTGAGTAGAGTTCGATTTCTCCGTTCGGACACACCATTTAATTGTGGTGTTCCAGGTGGAGTCAACTGTAGCACGATGCCACAGTCTTTAAGGTGTTGATCAAACTCGTGTGAAAGATACTCACCACCACGATCCGAACGTAGTGCTTTAATCTTTCTACCCAGCTGGTTCTGTACCCGATTCTGGTATTCTTTGAACTTGTCAAAGGATTCACTTTTATGTTTCATCAAGTAGACATAGCCATATCTACTCAAATCATCCGTGAAAGTGATGAAATACCTATAGCCTTCTCGTCTGTTGATCGACATAGGGCCACATATGTCGGTATGTATGAGTCCTAATAGGTCGGCAGCGCGCATTCCAACACCTTTGAAGGAAATACGAGTCATTTTGCCGATGAGACATGATTCACACGTGCCATATGATTCGAAATCAAAGGGCGAGATAGCTCCGTTCTGTATGAGCTGTTTTACGCGTTTCTCATTTATGTGTCCCATACGACAATGCCATAAGTAAGTTTGATCTTTGTCACCTACCTTTAATCTTTTATTATTCACATGTAATATCTCGGTGGTTTGATCTAAAACATAAATTCCATTCATGGAAACTGCCTTGCCATAAATCATATTGTGTAAGGAGAAAATACAGCTATTATTCTCTATTACAAATGAAAAGCCGAGTTTGTCAAGCGCAGAAACTAAAATAATGTTTTTGGACAAACTAGGAACATAATAACAGTTATATAAAAATAACTCGAATCCACTTGGAAGCTGGATCACGTATGTTCCCTTCGAGACTGCAGCAACGCGTGCTCCATTCCCGACACGCAGGTCCACCTCACCCTTGATTAGGGGTTCTTGGTTTCGGAGGCCCTGTACATGATTACATAGATGAGAACCACAACCAGTATCAAGTACCCAAGTTCCGCAACTTGCGTGGTTAATCTCAATCATGTGAATAAAAGAAGAAGAAGACATACCAACAGGAGTAACGCGGCCTGCCTTAATGTCCTCGCGATACACGGGGCATGAGCGCCTCCAATGCCCAGTTTTGTGGCAATGGTGACATTCCATGCTAGTATCCTTGCTCTTAGTCTTGCCCTGTGAGTTGCTCGACTCACCTGGCCCACTCTTAGTAAATCCTGGTTTCTTGAACCTGGGCTTACCTACTGCTAGGTCGCCCTGAGCTTTAGCCTTCCCTTTACCCTTTCCCTTACTGGAGATCATGAGAACATCCTGCTTCATGCTCCCACTTAATTTCAGATCCTTCTCAGTCTTTACGAGAAGGGAGTGGAGCTCATGAGGAGTCTTCTTCATGTCGTTCATGTAGTAGTTGGCCCTAAAGAGGGCGAACCCATTATGAAGCGAATGAAGCATACGATCGACGATTATGTTCTCACTGATCTTGCAGTTAAGGGTCTCCAGTTTCTCGATATTCTCAATCATGTTGAGAATATGTGGGCTAACAGCTTGGCCCTTCTGGAGTTTCGCCTCAAAGAAGCGACAGGTATGCTCATAAGAAACGATTCTCGGAGCTTTGGAGAATTCGTTAGAGAACGTGGTGAAAATCTTGTTTGCACCATGGGATATGAAGCGTCTTTGCAAATTTGATTCCATTGCATAGATGAGTACGTTCTTTATCGCACCCGCTTCCATGATGAAGTCGCTATGAGTGCGTACTTCGTTGGCTCTAGCTCCAGTTCCTGGGTGTGGCGGAATGGGCTCAGTTAAGTACTTGAGCTTTCCGTCAGCAATGGCAGCATTCCGTAGTGCTGCCTCCCAGTCAGAGAAGTTTGACCCATCATTCCTCAGTCTTGTGGACTGATTCATGGAGTCCATGAAGGCTTTTAGCCAGGATTCACTTGCTAGCTTGGCACTTGGCATTGGGTCTTCACCAGCCATTTAGTTATACATCAGTTTAATTGAACGTGTTCTAGACTGAAAAGAAGATAAAACAAAACCATATAAGCAACTCATTGTTGTGATTTAAGTCTATATTAAATTGAATTTAAACTCGTAGACTCATGCATTTATATAATTGATCTCCCTCAAGAATTATATAAACGATCCCAAGACTCAATTTCCGTATATTGATAAGCCCACAGTTTGGCTAATTCCACCGTTGGAACTCTTGGTCGATAGATTTCTGTATATCCTATCTATTAGTCCATCTCAGTCACTAGATAGTATCGAGTGACCATGATGTTGAGATAAAATAAATCATCTGTTCCCACTTACCCGACGTAGAAGGGGTCATATTATGCCTACCGACGAAGAAGGGATTCATGGGAGGCTGATTTATAAAGACTAATCTCAATTTTTGGTTATACGAGGAAGACCCCATCAACTTTTATTTATTCATATTAAGTGAACTAATATCTAGCATATGCGTGAATGAATTAAATAAAGTGATGGCTTTGCAAATGACATGTGACATCTGTATTGTCACAGAAAACTAACGCGTAACCTCTACATGAGTCAGTTTTCAGGCATGATATAGGTGGTTTGGTTTTAGGCGGAAAATGATGCAAGCTATTATCGATGAAAGCATAAAATGAAAGCAATAAACGTAAATAAAAGTCCTAGTGTGGCCTATCCTACCAAAATAAACATAAAACAACTTGGAATCCACCGTTGGACCCTAGAAGCTTGTCTTGATGTTCCATCTTGGTCCTTGCAGCGGGAGTGAGCATCCGGTCTCCGTCTTTGGTCTTCACAAAATTACTAATTTAAATTACAATAGTAGTCCTAGATACATTCTAATTTAAATACAAAAGTAATTACATGGCAAAAACCAAAAACGGAGATTCAAGATCTCAAAATTACAAGCAAGATCGTGTCTCATCATTACGGTAACACAATCTTCTAAGGCCACACTAAGTTACAACTGTTTGCAAAATTAAATACGTTATTGAAAGCATTCATTAGGCATTCAACAAGACGATAAATAAAATGCATCAACTAAATTAAAATTCATACATGACATAATACTGTTATTATGATTAACAAATTTTACCAAACCACCTTTTTAGGATTAAAATTATGTGATTATACCGTTTTAACCACTTTAATTTTAATAAGTTAATAATCCTATTATTTTAAACCGTTTTAAAATAATATGTATCAAACGAGGGTGAACCGTTTCACTAAAATTAATAATATACTATTTCCGTATACAGTATATTACTAAAGGCCATGTGAAAATAAAACATGTTATTTTCGAAAAAAAAATAAAAACGAGTCTGTTACAGGGGGGAGGTCGACCGACCTAAACATGTGGTCGACCGACCTCCAGCCGAAAAACGGAAACTTTCTGCAACAGCAAAATCGGTCGACCGACCTATCAATTAGGTCGACCGACCAACAGGCAGTAAAAACGAATTTCAGAAAACGCAAATCGCTGCACCTTTTGAAATCAAAACAAGTTTTTACCTTTTAAACTTTGATTAAAACAAGTAAATCAAAATTAACATCAACAAGGGTCCACATATTGTCAAGAATATCGATTAATTAACAATATGTAAACAGGAATCGAAAATCAAGATCGAAACCTCACAAAGGAAACTGTTTTAAAAAAAAACAGAAAACACACAGGAGGCGGTCGACCGACCGCAACAGGAGGTCGATCGACCGACTCAGCGGCAAAACACGTTTTTTTTTTTTTTTTTCTTTTCAGATTTTAAAACTTATGAAAAACATGATACATGTCTATTTTATGATGTTTTACATCTATTTTTACACGTATTTGGTCGCTCATTTACTATGTTTTAGCCTTTATTTCCCACAAATCGTGTACTTTCGTATTTTTATGCACTTTTGCAGATTTATGCGGAAAAGAAGCATTTTGGCACCAAATCCATATCCTCAAGTCTTTTGCTTAATTAGGGAATTAATGGAAAGTCAACTGGAGTCAAAAGTCAAGTGCCAAAAGTCAAAACAAGAGAAATCCGAAGATTTCCGTACAGAGGCGGTCGACCGACCACCCAAACGGGTCGGCCGACCAGTCCTGAATTTTAATGAAGCCCAAATTTCAAGGAATGCCAAAAATAAAAGAAGCCCAGCAGGAAGCGGTCGACCGACCCACATAGTAGGTCGACCGACCACAGCGGAAGCCCAATCGATTCTTTTCGGAAATAAAATAGAATTAGAGTCTTTAGGAAACTCTAATCTCTTACCCTATATATGCTAATCTTGTAGCTAGGGTTTAGATATCTTAGACCATCTATTATCAAATTCATATTTAGTTTTATTCAAGCTTTAGTTTTGTAATCTTTCAATAGTTCCCAAGCATTCAATAAAGTTAGTTTCTTTCTGCCCTAATTCCAAATTGTGGTAATTACTCTTTTAATCTTGCTTTATTATCGTTCTTGTTTTTATTACAATTGTTAAGTTAGAATCCCAAGCTTTATTGAATCTTGCATGCTTAGATTATTTACTATGTTCTCCATGTTTATTCCCAATTTTATAATCGCCTTAACAATCATGAGTAGCTAATTTTCATATGTTAGGATGTAGGGGATAAATATGCGTAGGTAGATAAAATTCGAAAGACCGACCTGTAGCAGGACCACGGTCGGCCGACTGGAATAGCTGGTCGGTCGACCGAGGCCGTGGTCGGCCGACTGGAGTAGCTGGTCGGTCGACCACTCGCGTTTGTTTTCTTATTTCGTCTTTTCTTGTTAATTATAATATCCTACAATGAGACCAATAGGAGACTTGTAGGATGTTAGTAATGACCTACCCAAGATTGAAAGATACGGGAAGGGCATTGGTTTACACCTTAAGACGGATAGGTTACTCAAGGCTGAAAGGTATGTGACCTGGAATTTAGGAATCACCCTTATTGTTGACACCCAATAATTGTGAGACCTAGGAACTAATAGCATAGGCCGAAAGGAGCTATTAGGTAGCATAGACCTAAAAAGATATGTTACACCCCCTTACGCGACTGCAATACATGTTGACCTTAGGATTTATTTTACCTTAGCTATTTATTACCCGAACATCCTAGCATCCCTTTTATTATATTTTACTCTCATCTTTTATTTCTTGTTTTATTTTAATCTTTGCTTAGACTTAGTAATCAACAATCAACCCCCAATTTGTTACCCTTAAACATTAACATTCAACAATAAACATTCCCCACCTCCTTGTGGTTCGACCCTGACTTTCACTATCTATTGTTAAAGTTAGGAATTATAAATTTTATCTTTGGTACCCTCAACGACGGGTGTCAAATTTTGGCGCCGTTGCCGGGGAGGTGACGCCAGTGTTTATTGTTTTTTGTTTTTGTTTCCCTTTTTGTTTAAGGAACTTTTTGTTCCTTAAACCTTCTCACTTTTTTCTTGTAGTTTCCATCTTATGCGCATGTCAGTTCAAGGAGAACTCCTACCACTTGACCTCGAAATTGAGAGGACTCTTAGAGAAAGAAGAAAGCAACTTCTAGCAAATCAGGAAGGAGGCTCACCATCTTCCTTATTTCAAGAAGGCTTATTCGAATTACCACCATCTTCACCAAAAACACCACCCTCACAACCAAATTCACCCATCAATCCACCTTCACCAAAAACACCATCTTTTACCTACTTTCCAGTTTTTCCTAAAGAAGAAGAGAACATGACAGAGGAAGCTACTATTGCCAGTCACTCCATGCCTCAGGCAAAGGACCTATACAAAGGGTTCACTTTACCTGCAGGTACTGGGAAGCCATTCGAGGCCAAGCCTGCCTATATTACTATGGTTGAAAGAAACCAATTTGGAGGCTCGGCCAATGAGGATACTGCTAAGCATATTGAAATCTTCACAGATTACATATGCTCTATAGGACCCCCAGAAGGAGTAACGCAGGACCAGATTAAGCAGACCATGTTCATCTTCTCTCTTAGGGACTCTGCGAGAGAGTGGTACAGAGATCTTGACCGCACTGCTGCGGGAGTCACAGATTGGAACACCTTAGCCTTAGCATTCTACAGGAAATATTATTCCGCGTCAAAGACTAATGCTTTAAGGGCGCAGATTACTAATTTCAAGCAAGGTCCCAATGAAGACTTTAGCGAGGCGTGGGACAGGTTCAAGAGACTTGTTCGATCCATACCACATCACGGATTCGAACAATGGTTTCTTTGCAACCAGTTCTACAATGGCCTCTATGATGACAACAGGGCCTATTTAGATGCTGCAGCTAATGGGAGATTCCAAGATAATTCAGGAGAGACTAAGGGTCTCAAGTTAATAGAGGATGTTGCTGTACACCGTGCTGAGCATGGTACTTCCAGAGGAAATCAGAGGAAAAATGAGTACAACCTGTCAGCAATTGAGGCCTTGACAGCTAAGTTAGAAAAGTTTGAGGCTGCAGGAAAGCTCGATCTAGGGAGTGGAAGCAAGGGAGGAATATACCAAGTGAACGCCGTTCAGGACGGACCCTTTGCTTGTGAGAGGTGCGGTGGAGAAGGGCATGTGTCAAAGTTCTGTACTTCATCTAATGAAACATGTGCCGCTTTTCAGCATTATCGTGGGAACAATTTCTATGACCCAAATAATAACAATGTCAATCCCAACTTAAGGTGGACAAGCCAGAATGTTCAAAACCCACAACACATGCAACCTCAGCAAAATTCCACTTATGTACTCCCACATAAACAAAACTTCCAAAGACCACCTTTCAACCCTCAACCACCTTCTAATCCACCGCCCAACACAGATGCTCTTATCCAAAATCTTATCGGGTTGGTTCAGAAGGAGTCACAGGCTAGAGAGGCAGGGATGAAGATGTTAGAGTCCCAGATTGCTCAGATCGCGAGCAAGAATGATACTAGGGCTCCGGGTCAACTTCCGACCAAGCCGGACCAGAAAAAGGAGACTCTAAACGTCGTAACCTTGCGAAGTGGAGCTAAAGTGGGGGCTGAGAAAGAAAAACAGGCGAGTAGCAGCGAAGGCGGTCGACCGACAGAAAAATCTGGTCGACCGACCGCAGATCAGGATCCAGAAATTTTTCCTGAACAGGAGACTGGTCGACCGACCGAAGATTCTGGTCGACCGACCATTGAAGCAGAACCTGAAGTTCCCTTTCGTCCAGATTTGCCGAATAACTTGCGGGATTTCCTTTTCAGGGGTGACAAGACCCCCAGGTTTTTAAAAAGGGCTGCAAATACGGAATCCTCAGCTGCTCCTTTTCCAGAGAGACTCGTGCCTTCAAAGGATCAGGTATCTTTTGACAAATTTAAAGATGTGATTCGTTCATTGAATGTTCAAGTCCCATTTTTAGAATTAGTTCAACAGGTTCCTTCGTATCTTAAATTTATGAGACAGCTTTTATCCAGGAAGAGGTCTTTAGAAAAGGTTGAGTCGGTAGCCCTCACTGAAGAGTCATCCAGTTTCTTAACTCATGTCATTGCCCCTCATAAATTGGAGGACCCTGGTAGTTTTTCTGTCCCCTGTAATATAGGAACCTTCCCAGTTAAGAAGGCTCTATGCGACTTAGGTGCTAGTGTAAGTGTCATGCCCCTAAGCGTTGCCTTAAAACTAGGAATGACCGAATTTGCAGTGACCAGTATGACAGTCCAGATGGCTGATCGCACATCTATGGAACCTGTAGGAGTGTTAGAAAACATCCCTGTCCGTATCGACAGGTTCTTCTTCCCAGTCGACTTTGTAGTTTTGGACATCCCAGAGGATGCCCATATACCTATAATTTTAGGAAGACCTTTCCTCCACACCGCAGGTGCCATTATAGATGTAGGTACTGGGACTCTAACCTTCAAAGTAGGCAAGCATTCTATTATCTATGGACTATCCTATAGGAAGAAGGATGCTATGACCCCCATCACATGTAATGCTATCACTTCTGAGAAAAAGTATGAGGTCATCACTACTTCTCCACCTTTACTACCTGTTCCTGTATCTGTTTTTACACCTCCGCCCCAGATTGGGAGCAATAGGGAGGACACTTCTATTATGACTATTGCAGGAACTGGTTTGGGGAAACCCAAAGTGAAGGAAGCCATCGTCCAGAGAGGAGGAATGGGATGCTTAAGCTATGAAGAGGATGAGGACCCAGACGTCGTGGATCGGGAGAAGAAGAAGAAGAGGAGGCAAGCTCAGGAGGAAAGACCGTCGCATATGCTTTGCGACGGCGGAAAGAAGATGTGTTTTGCTACTAAAGCAAAAACCGTGGAGACTACGGCGTGTCGTCAGAAGCCGTGGTCGGATATCTTCCGCATCTTTAGCGGATAGTTGTTTTTAAGTTGCAGTTTTAAGACAATTTATTTTATGTTGTGTGAGACTTTTTAATTTTGTTTGCTAGTAGTTTTAGATCCTTTCCTTTATGTTTGAGTAGTTAAAACTTTAAGAATCGTTCCAGGCATCTCGCGCATTGTTGGGCGCGCATATTTTCTTGCTTTTTTAGGATTTATGCAGAAACGAAGACCTCCAGGACGCAGAGGGTCGACCGACCAGAAACATCGGTCGGTCGACCAGAGACGCTGTATCGCTGATTTTTCTGTGGTTCACAGGAGGTCGGTCGACCTGTTACACCGGTCGGTCGACCTACTGTCCGCTGCGGTCTTTCGTTTCTCTCCCTTGGAAATCATGAAATTGACTTGGTTACTTAAGTGGCACTGCTGGCCACCAAAACCTCCCAGCTTACGCTGGTTTGGGGAGGTTTTTCTCATGCACTTCATAACCCAGTGAGTTCTTTCCAGTTTTTCCTTAGTTTTAATTTCTTTGCATCTTTTCTTTAATTTTCTGAAACCTTTACTTAGGCTAATGCACAATGGGGACATTGTGCGGGTTGGTTTGGGGAATGGTTTCGTGTTACATGCATTGCGTATTGTCACACGTTTACTGCATTTCTGTCTTGCATCGTTCTTTTCTTTATTTTCCTTATATACACAAAAATCCAAAAAAATGAAAAAAATTCAAAAATTCCAAAAAAATGCACGTTTATTTTAGCATATAGGTCAAGTCGGAACGAAAGTATTTCAAGGATGATTTAGCTATCTTACATGTTTATGCCTTTACCTTGCCTTGTCAACTTGTTTTAGTATAAGAGTCTTTCGCATATCTACGAGTTTTTGTCAACTTGCATATTTTGAGACTTGACTTATACCTTGGCAACCTACTATACATTCTAAGGTTTAGAGCTTATTTCCTGGTTTCATTCTTAAACCAGTTGTTTAGGATGTGAGTAGTACTCCCCTTGGAACATGTTACATCAATATGCATAAACATGAACTTGAATTGCTATATACTTGTTTTACTATCTCGTTTTGTGAGTCTTGATACGTGCATTTGGGATCCCTTTTCTCATATTTACCCATAAGCCTTACATAGCTAGAATTGCCTTTTTATTCCCCCAAAACTACATCCCATACTTAGCCTACCTTTCCAAGCTAGTATCTGTGGTCTTTGGATTATTTTTTGAGGCATCTTGGTTTGTATGCTATCATGAGCAAAAAGAGAGAAAGAAAGCAAGAAAGGAAAGAAAGAAAAAAGAACAGAAAAATTCAGAAAAAGAAAAAAAAGAAAAGAAAAAACGAAAAAAAATAAAAATATACAGTGGAGTCAGTCGACCGACCACCTTATTGGGTCGGTCGACCAACTGCGATACCAGATTCAAAATTTCGTTCCGGAAATTCCTTTCTTTTATATGTTATCACTCCCGTACCCCATCCAAAAATATTTGGGAGTCCTTTCTTATATTTAATGTGAGAGTTGTGCTACAAAAGAGCACTTTCTTAATATCAAAAGTTGTGAAATATGTTGTTGGGAACCGGTTTTACTAGCTTGGCTACTAACCCCACATATCCAAAAACATCTTGACCATTTTTACCTTTTACCTCACATATCTTTCATTGCCCCAATTGCATATATCTAGGCCATCTAAATGAGATTGTTATACAAAGTTGTAGAATTTTTGTTCATGTTAGATTGCAGGCATGTTTTCATGGGTCGCAGTTAGGTGAGTGTCATGACAAATATACTTCTTTCTATCTTTTACATATACTCACCCTTTGCTTCATGAGTGTCTCGAGCGTACCGCGAGAGTCCATGGTATAAGTCTCTATAGTTTCTTTATTTGCAAATCTGACAACACCATAACTCGTTTGCATGATTTATGTACTTTCTCATGTTGTTATTGGCATTGATATAGGCTTACATGTAAATTTCGCTCTGAGATTGAAATCGTTCCATTAGTTAGGATCGAGTCTATTTCTTGCTTGAGGGCAAGCAAGGGTTTGGTTTGGGGAATTTGATACGTGTCTATTTTATGATGTTTTACATCTATTTTTACACGTATTTGGTCGCTCATTTACTATGTTTTAGCCTTTATTTCCCACAAATCGTGTACTTTCGTATTTTTATGCACTTTTGCAGATTTATGCGGAAAAGAAGCATTTTGGCACCAAATCCATATCCTCAAGTCTTTTGCTTAATTAGGGAATTAATGGAAAGTCAACTGGAGTCAAAAGTCAAGTGCCAAAAGTCAAAACAAGAGAAATCCGAAGATTTCCGTACAGAGGCGGTCGACCGACCACCCAAACGGGTCGGCCGACCAGTCCTGAATTTTAATGAAGCCCAAATTTCAAGGAATGCCAAAAATAAAAGAAGCCCAGCAGGAAGCGGTCGACCGACCCACATAGTAGGTCGACCGACCACAGCGGAAGCCCAATCGATTCTTTTCGGAAATAAAATAGAATTAGAGTCTTTAGGAAACTCTAATCTCTTACCCTATATATGCTAATCTTGTAGCTAGGGTTTAGATATCTTAGACCATCTATTATCAAATTCATATTTAGTTTTATTCAAGCTTTAGTTTTGTAATCTTTCAATAGTTCCCAAGCATTCAATAAAGTTAGTTTCTTTCTGCCCTAATTCCAAATTGTGGTAATTACTCTTTTAATCTTGCTTTATTATCGTTCTTGTTTTTATTACAATTGTTAAGTTAGAATCCCAAGCTTTATTGAATCTTGCATGCTTAGATTATTTACTATGTTCTCCATGTTTATTCCCAATTTTATAATCGCCTTAACAATCATGAGTAGCTAATTTTCATATGTTAGGATGTAGGGGATAAATATGCGTAGGTAGATAAAATTCGAAAGACCGACCTGTAGCAGGACCACGGTCGGCCGACTGGAATAGCTGGTCGGTCGACCGAGGCCGTGGTCGGCCGACTGGAGTAGCTGGTCGGTCGACCACTCGCGTTTGTTTTCTTATTTCGTCTTTTCTTGTTAATTATAATATCCTACAATGAGACCAATAGGAGACTTGTAGGATGTTAGTAATGACCTACCCAAGATTGAAAGATACGGGAAGGGCATTGGTTTACACCTTAAGACGGATAGGTTACTCAAGGCTGAAAGGTATGTGACCTGGAATTTAGGAATCACCCTTATTGTTGACACCCAATAATTGTGAGACCTAGGAACTAATAGCATAGGCCGAAAGGAGCTATTAGGTAGCATAGACCTAAAAAGATATGTTACACCCCCTTACGCGACTGCAATACATGTTGACCTTAGGATTTATTTTACCTTAGCTATTTATTACCCGAACATCCTAGCATCCCTTTTATTATATTTTACTCTCATCTTTTATTTCTTGTTTTATTTTAATCTTTGCTTAGACTTAGTAATCAACAATCAACCCCCAATTTGTTACCCTTAAACATTAACATTCAACAATAAACATTCCCCACCTCCTTGTGGTTCGACCCTGACTTTCACTATCTATTGTTAAAGTTAGGAATTATAAATTTTATCTTTGGTACCCTCAACGACGGGCATCAAAACACAAAAGTAAAATTTTCATGGCCTAAGGCTCTGATACCACTTGTGAGGAATAAAGCATGTATTCACCCTAAACTTGCAGGATTATAATGAAAAATACAGTTGTGTTTATAGTCATAAGATTAAAAAGGATAAGAAAAGAAGTGCAACCTTTAGTCCTTGTGCGAAAGGCCTAAGAACAGGAATTAACACAAATTCCCTCCTATAACTTGCACCCAAGACTTAGAATGAGACGTGGCCGCGTGTGCTAGAAATCCTCTCCAACTGCCTTGCAATATTGGGAGAGTTATTTAGGTTTTAGATGTGAGATCTGAGGTTTTGGGAGAAGAATGCTCTCAAAACCCTAATTTTTCTTGAGATGTGATTATCAGTAAAATCAGTAGTCTGACAAAAGGAGAAGTCCTCTCCTCTTGTACTGCTTTGGTCGACCGAAATTAGGGTTAGGGTGAGAGTGGGCTTCCCACTCTTACCTTATTCTAATGCGTGATTCGATCCGTTTTTGCTAAAATATAATCGCGGGTTTTATTTATAAATCGTAGCATGTTATCAGATATTAATATAGTCGATATATTAATAATGGTCTGATAAAATACGATATTGTATAATTACCCAAATTAATATAACTGTTTATATTAATTCGCGAATACAATATTTAATTAAATATATAACCGTTTATATTTAATTTACGAATTAAACATGTAATCCGTATTAGCTAAAATTATTTAATCAGTTGATAAACTCATATTTATACGTATTTTTACCTCTTTAATATTATATTTTTAATGTCCTCTTTCGTATTTTTAAGCTAAATATTATATTATTGCGTGTTTTGAGATTTTAGCCGTCTTATACTATTTTTGTGATAAAATGGGGTTTTAAAAAGGATTATGATTAATTAATAATAACCCGTTCAATTTGAGATTAAAATCCACTCAAGTCGTTTATTTATGTTATGCAGGACCGTCAAAGTCGAATATATTAAGCGACTTAAAACGGAAAGCCAAGACGAAAAGTATTTAAATTCAAGCGGATAACGGAAATAATTAAGCACGCGTATATGGGCCGCAAACTTAATTAAATAAACTAAGTCACGGCCCATATTGAGAACAAGATTAGTGTTGTGTTGATGTAGACAAAAAAAAAAGAGCAAAGAAATGAGAAAAGAGGATCAGCGCACAAATGAATCAGAAAATAGAGAAATTGAACAACAAAACGGCAATTATCATCAAAGATGGTAACGTCTGATTTAGAGAGAAATTGAAGATGATATTAATCATCCCAATTTAAGAGTAATTAAATTGGGGGAAAATGGAGTGTTTATGTACTCCCTATATAATCCCAATTGAACTCTTAGAAGGGATTATTCAGAGGAGACGGATGAGAGCGTGAGACGGAGAAGAAGAGGACGGAGCATTTTCAGTCCGATTTCTACACGAATTTCATGAGTTCCTTTAATCTTTATTTTAATTTTATTATTATTATGTTTAGTTTAGAGTAATTTATCAATAGGAGTATGTAATCAACTATTTGATATTGGGTTTATGAGATTCTGTTTCTGTTTTGAACGATTAATCAATTTTTCGGGTATTTATTCAAGGTTCGTAGTTTGACTTATTAATCCGTCTGTATCAATTTAGTTTGGCCATCTAAGTTTTTCTCAGGGATACTTTGTCAAATTGATACTAGTTTTGATTAGGTTACAGCTTACTGGTCTAATCTCAGTACTAGAATCTTGTGTAATAATTTCGTCTTATGGAGTTGCAGCTTACTGGTTCTGTACGGCTTAATTGACTGGTAATCTTAATGCGACTAAATGCGTCGACTTAATACGTGCTTACATGGTTGAGTTGATATAATTTTGTTAGGCTTAAACTTGCGTGGGTTAACGGGGTTTAACGAGTAAGAACGATAAAACTGATAATTTGCTTGCTTACAAGGGATTAGCTAGTTAACCGGTCTATCCGAGAAATAATTAAGTGAATCAATGATTGACCCAACTTCAATAGAAAATTACATATTCCTATCTTTTTGTTATTAGAGTTTTTCATCTTAAATTTATATTGTTTTCACTTGTCTTATTAGCTTAATTTAGTATAGTAAGCTACCAACTTAAACACCCCCCAATTACTTATATAAAATAGTATTAATAACAATCTTAGATAATAAAATTAGTCCTTGCGGGTTCGACCCTTACTTGCCCTACTACTAGTTAGTTAGAGTTCGTGAGTGATTTATAAATTTAATTTTGACTGCGGAAACGACACGCATCAAATTTTGGCGCCGTTGCCGGGGACTGATTGTTATTTATCTTAGATTATATTTACTTATTTTAGTTATTTTATTATTTTACATACTTGTTTATTTTTGTGATCAGGTACCCGTATTTAAGGCCTCGGAATGGCGGGAGCTGCTCAAAGGAGCATGAGGGAACACTTATTTTCTGGTGAGACACCGACCAGTATTGTTTTCCCAACCTTGGAAAAACCATATAAGCTGAGCTCAGGTTTTATTCAAATCCTCCCTAAGTTCTATGGTCGTTCTAATGAAGATGCTCAAAGACATTTACATGAATTTTATCTTGCTTGTTCCACTTTAAATTTGGATGGTATTGATGTTAATAATGTTAGATTTAGAGCATTCCCATTTACTTTGCATGAATTAGCTAAGGATTGGTTATGTTATCTACCTGCTAGTTCCATTACATCTTGGGAATGTTTGCGAAAATTATTTCTTGAAAAATATCAACCTCCAAATATAGCTAGAGTAATAAGAAGACAAATTACTACCATTGAGCAAGTTGAAAATGAGTCTTTGAATGATTATTGGGATAGATTTAACCGACTTTGTATATCTTGCCCCCAACACCAACTTAGTGAAAATGTCTTGATTGAATGTTTTTATGAAGGCTTGTTGGATGATCAAAAGAGATTAATAGATACTGCTAGTGGTGGTTCCTTAGTTGACAAAACTCCTATTGAGGCCAGAAAGTTGATTTCTAACATGGCAATAAATAGTTTACAATACGGAATAAATAATGACTCTGAGTTGAAAATACAAAAACAGTTAAAGGAACAAGCTGATAAAATACAGGAATTGAAAGCGGTTATGACTGACCAATATCAAATTATGAATAACCAACATCAATCTTTGGAAAACTTGGTAAAACAGCTAGTAACTCAAATAGGTCATGTTCACTCACAAGATCTTACTCGACAAAATCAAACAGAGACTCACCTCAATCACCTAGATGATCAGATAAAGTTAATGTGTACTACTCTTACTGCTCTTGAGAAAAAACAACCTCTTATCATTGATGAAACTAAGGCCATGACATTGAGGAGTGGTAAAAATCTGAACAATAAAGGCGAGTCGGAAAAAGAAATAGAGGTTAGTCAAGAAAAAGTTAATGACGATCACGATGAATTTCATAATAAAGCGTTAGATTTGCAAATTGGGGGAAATGAAGTTATGAGAGAAAAAGAACAACAGGAAGTATCTGGTAACACCCCTACTCCCGATTTGACTTCTCTAAATGTTCCGTTTCCTTCCAGATTTTCTCAATCTAAGAAACAGGATATTGACAATGAAATTTTAGAGACATTTAGGAAGGTAGAGATTAATATTCCCCTCTTAGATGCTATCAAACAGATGCCTAAGTATGCCAAGTTCCTAAAAGAGTTATGCACTAACAAAAGAAAAATTAAAAATGGTGAGAAAGTGTTGATTGGAGAAAATGTTTCTGCTATTCTTCAAAAGAAAATACCTCCCAAGTGCAAGGATCCAGGCATGTTTAGCATACCTTGCCAAATAGGGAATCGTAAACTGGAAAAATGCATGCTTGACTTAGGAGCTTCTATTAGCGTAATGCCTAAGTCTATCTATAAATCTCTGAACTTGGGACCCCTTTCTAAAACCGACGTTGTTATTCAGTTAGCCGATAGATCACATGCTTATCCTATTGGTATCTTAGAAGATGTTTTAGTTCAAGTTGACGAGTTAGTGTTTCCTGTCGATTTCTATGTGCTTGACATGGGTAATTCTTTTGATTCTAAAGACGTGCCGCTGTTATTAGGGAGACCCTTTCTTAAAACGGCTAAAACTAAAATCGACGTATATGAGGGCACTCTTTCGTTTGAATTTGATGGTGAGGTGATTAAACTGAATATATATGATGCCATGCGATATCCTAGTGATATTGAGAATGTAAACTCGATAGAGAGTGCCGACATTGAAACAATTGAACACGAAAGAATTAAAATTTTAAATGAGTGTGACCTGTTTGATGATGATATGGATTTGTGTCCTATGTTGTCTTACTCCGAAAAAGTTGAGTCTTTTTATGAAAATCCTGAAATTATAAATTTTGAATGTGTTTCAAGCATTGAATTACCAAAAGACACTTCTAAGTTGATCCCTTCTATTCAATATGCCCCTATTTTGGAGTTAAAACCCTTACCTGATAATCTTAAATATGCTTTTTTGGGTGAACATGAGACTTTACCTGTCATTATTTCTAGTTCTCTTTCGGATAAACAGGAAGAGAAATTGTTAGAGGTCCTTAGAAAATATAAAGAAGCCATAGGATGGACTTTAGCTGACGTAAAAGGCCTCAGTCCCACCCTTTGTATGCATAGAATATTTTTAGAAAAGGACGCAAAGCCTTCTAGAGAGTCACAACGTAGATTAAACCCCTTAATGCTAGAAGTTGTTAAAAAGGAAATGGTGAAATGGAGAGATGCTGGAGTCATTTATCCTATTTCAGATTCCGAGTGGGTTAGTCCTCTTCACGTTGTCCCGAAAAAGTCAGGTATCACTGTGGTGGAAAATGCTAAGGGTGAACTCGTACCTACAAGAGTGTCTAATGGGTGGAGGGTTTGTATCGACTATAGAAAACTTAATAAGGCCACTAGAAAAGACCATTTTCCGTTACCTTTTATTGATCAAATGCTAGAAAAACTTGCTGGTAGGCCATTTTTCTGTTTTCTAGATGGATATTCAGGTTATACCCAAGTTCCCATAGCACCCGAAGACCAAGAGAAAACCACTTTTACTGGCCCCTTTGGTACTTTCGCCTTTAGAAGAATGCCCTTTGGCCTTTGCAATGCACTTGGAACTTTCCAAAGGTGCATGATGAGCATTTTTTCTGACTTGATTGGTGATTGCTTGGAAGTATTTATGGATGACTTTACTGTTTTTGGTGACTCTTTTGACTTTTGTCTTCACAATTTATCGCTTGTGTTGAAAAGATGTATTGAAACGAACCTTGTTTTAAACTTTGAAAAGTGTCATTTTATGGTCGAGCAAGGCGTCGTTTTGGGTCATATTGTGAGTTCTAAAGGCTTGGAAGTAGACAAAGCAAAAATTGATGTCATAAGTTCTCTCCCTTACCCGACTTGTGTACGTGAGGTTAGATCTTTCTTAGGACATGCAGGGTTTTATAGACGTTTCATTAAAGATTTTTCAAAAATTTCAGCCCCGTTATGCTCGTTGCTTGCTAAAGATGTTAACTTTATGTTTAATGATGCTTGTAAAAAGGCCTTTGACACCCTTAAAGACAAACTGACTTCTGCTCCTGTTATGCGACCACCAAATTGGGACTTACCTTTTGAAATTATGTGTGACGCTAGCGATAGAGCTGTAGGTGCAGTGCTTGGTCAGAAAGCTGACAAAGAATCGTATGTAATTCATTATGCTTCAAAGTCATTAGATCCTGCTCAATGTAACTATACAGTAACTGAGAAGGAGATGTATGCTATTATTTTTGCACTTGAAAAATTCAGATCTTATTTGCTTCGTACTCACGTGGTCGTATATTCTGATCATTCTGCCTTAAAGTATTTATTGAATAAGAAAGAGTCTAAGCCTAGGTTGCTACGTTGGATCTTATTGTTACAAGAGTTTGATTTGGAAATTAGAGATAAGAAAGGTGCTGAAAACTTTGTGGCTGATCACCTTAGTAGAATCGTTCATGATAAAGAAGTGATAGTTCCATCTTTTGACTTATTTCCTGATGAACAATTGTATGCAATGAATAATACTTCACCTTGGTATGCTGATATCGTTAACTTCTTAGTTTCCAAGGAGTTTCCGAAATATTTGAATAAGGCTCAGAAGGATAAAATTAGATCTGATTCAAGACATTATGTTTGGGATGATCCGTACCTGTTTAAAATATGCTCTGACAATATTATGAGAAGATGTGTGTCTGACCATGAAATTAAGTCAATTCTTGAATTTTGTCATTCATTTGAGTGTGGGGGTCATTTCGGTCCTAAAAGGACAGCTCATAAAGTGTTAGAATCTGGTTTCTTTTGGCCTTCTTTGCATAAGGATGCTTGTTTATTTGTGAAATTATGTGATAAATGTCAGCGTACAGGTAATATTTTTAAGCGAGACCAAATGCCTCTTAATTCCATTTTTGTGCATAATGTGTTTGATGTTTGGGGTATAGACTTCATGGGACCTTTTCCCACTTCATTTGGCAATACTTATATCCTCTTAGCTGTTGATTATGTTTCAAAATGGGTAGAGGCTAAGGCGACTCGGACTAATGATTCTAAGGTGGTGGCTGAATTTGTTAGAAATCAGATTTTTAATAGATTTGGTGTTCCTAAGGCTATAATCAGTGATAGAGGGACTCACTTTTGTAACCGTATTCTTGAGGCTTTATTTAAGAAGTACCATGTCACTCATAAGGTTTCTACTGCGTACCATCCTCAAACTAATGGTCAAGCCGAGGTTTCTAATAGAGAAATAAAATCTATCTTGGAGAAAGTTGTGAACCCCAATAGAAAAGATTGGAGTATCCGTTTAGATGATGCATTGTGGGCTTATAGGACTGCTTATAAAACTCCAATTGGAATGTCTCCTTATCGTTTTGTGTATGGAAAAGCTTGTCACCTTCCTGTGGAATTAGAACATAAAGCTTTTTGGGCTATCAAAAAGTGCAACCTTGATTATGACAAATCTGCTGCTAACAAAAAATTGGAGATGCAGGAATTGGAAGAAATTAGAAACGATGCTTATGAAAATTCTAGAATTTATAAAGAGAAAACGAAGGCGTATCATGATAAGTTGTTGTCTAGAAAGAGTTTTAACATTGGTGACAAAGTGTTGTTATATAATTCTAGACTAAGACTTTTTCCTGGTAAACTGAGATCAAGGTGGATTGGTCCTTTTGAGGTTTTGAAAGTATATGAATATGGTGCTGTTGAGATTAGAAATTGTGAATCTGGCAATGTGCTTAAAGTTAATGGCCATAGAATTAAACCTTATTACGAAGGTTTTGATGCTAATTGGATCGATATAATTGATTTGGAAGATCCCGTTTATGAGAATTGAGTAATGACATTATGTCGAGCCACGACATGAAATAAGGCGCTTCTTGGGAGGCAACCCAAGCTTATGTTTTATTTATTTCTGGTTTGTTTACTTTTATATGCTTTCTTAGTTACATGGTCGAGTCGGCTTAAGTGCCTCCCTGAGTTTCGCAACCTTTGTAAGGGGATGTTAATAGTGTCGGTTGCACACAAAAAAAAAAGAGTAGAAAATAAATAAATGTTCGTCTTTGCTACTGTTTTTTTTTTCAGGCTGTTTTGCTCCCTTCATATTTCACTTGTCTTGGCCAAAATGCTTATTTTGCAGATTACTTTTTGTGCGTTAGAAGTCCTGAAGTTGCTGCCCAGTTCAGAAGTAAGAGGATGAATGCTCTTGTTCCTGTTCATGCTTATGTGCTGAATGTTGCTGGATGTTGCTGCTATTTAGTGTTCCATTGATGAATTCGGATGATAAAACCACTACCGCTATGAATCCGCTAAGTGCCTCTATCCTCTTCTTTATTTTATAAGCTTTTACAGTTCATTCTTTGATGTATATCTCGTCATCGAGGACGATGTCGAATCTAAGTGTGGGGGAGAGATAAAAGCTGCGGCAATTTGAAATTTGTGCTAAAATTTGTGTTTTTTTTTGTGGCTGAAAGAGGAGCTGGCGGGTGGCCATTGGTTTTTAATGTGTTTTACAGGTTATATAAATTTTGGATATGTCTACATTTAGGGGAGATGTTGCCGAAATTTTGTGAAAATTAAGTGCTGAAAATAATAACCCACGTTTTTACATGTTTTTATTGGACTTACTGGAATAAGTTCAATCGTCGATAAACTCTAATTTAAATGTTTTCAAATGAAAAAAACACAGCAAGAAAAAAAGTTAATTTGAGGTGTGTATACATGAATTTTTCCTCCCATTTGAACTTGGACTGATTAATTTTTCTTAACATATGTGTTTTCAGTCTCTTTTAAACTTAAATTACAAGTAAACTATAAAGAACAACACTTATGTTGGCTACCTTTAATACACTTTTCGTTGACTCTAGAGTGTGGGGCATAAACCGGTCTTATTATCCAATTTACTTTCATAGGTGACTCCTAATCAGGGCTTCAGGGAGATTACTTGACCTCATGTCTATCCGGTACCTGAGTAATTAGATCCTTAGGGGAACCCAATCAATGAATTGGGAGAATGCCTAATGACTTGTCCGGATGGGCGGGATCTATTGATCGAAAGCTCGCTACAAGGGTCACTGGATAGACGAGTATGAAAGTTGGAGATGGTGAAAAAAAATGAAAAAAACAAGAACAAAAAAAAGAGAGAAATAAAACAGAATGAAAAAAAGAGAAAAAAGAGTAAAGAATAAAAAAATGAAGTGGAAGATGTGGAAAGCCGATTGAGGGACGGGTACACTTGAATGCTCGGGAGAACGATCCTCGTACTAAAAGTACAGAAAGTAAATCACGTGCCCTAAGACCTTAAATTGCGGAAACCCACCTCTATGAGTCAATACACATGCACACGAGCACAAAGGTAGCTAGACCAAGTGTGAAGGATGAAAAGTTTATTTTTGATTTAAGTTTAGAAGCGGTTTAAAACGTCTTATGTTATTTAATTCATCGGTTGCATAGTTTGGAATGGAGGAGAATTTAGTATACATTGCTTCTGAATCTAACTTAAAAATAATCTCTAAAAAAGTTTTAGTTTGTCGTCGATTGAACTTGCTCGGGTTTGTCTAATATCTTTAAGAGGTTAATCTTTTTAAGCTGATATCTTTAGCTTATGGTTTGTCATTGTCGAGGACGACAATAGTCTAAGTGTGGGGGAATTTGATAAACTCATATTTATACGTATTTTTACCTCTTTAATATTATATTTTTAATGTCGTCTTTCGTATTTTTAAGCTAAATATTATATTATTGCGTGTTTTGAGATTTTAGCCGTCTTATACTATTTTTGTGATAAAATGGGGTTTTAAAAAGGATTATGATTAATTAATAATAACCCGTTCAATTTGAGATTAAAATCCACTCAAGTCGTTTATTTATGTTATGCAGGACCGTCAAAGTCGAATATATTAAGCGACTTAAAACGGAAAGCCAAGACGAAAAGTATTTAAATTCAAGCGGATAACGGAAATAATTAAGCACGCGTATATGGGCCGCAAACTTAATTAAATAAACTAAGTCACGGCCCATATTGAGAACAAGATTAGTGTTGTGTTGATGTAGACAAAAAAAAAAGAGCAAAGAAATGAGAAAAGAGGATCAGCGCACAAATGAATCAGAAAATAGAGAAATTGAACAACAAAACGGCAATTATCATCAAAGATGGTAACGTCTGATTTAGAGAGAAATTGAAGATGATATTAATCATCCCAATTTAAGAGTAATTAAATTGGGGGAAAATGGAGTGTTTATGTACTCCCTATATAATCCCAATTGAACTCTTAGAAGGGATTATTCAGAGGAGACGGATGAGAGCGTGAGACGGAGAAGAAGAGGACGGAGCATTTTCAGTCCGATTTCTACACGAATTTCATGAGTTCCTTTAATCTTTATCTTAATTTTATTATTATTATGTTTAGTTTAGAGTAATTTATCAATAGGAGTATGTAATCAACTATTTGATATTGGGTTTATGAGATTCTGTTTCTGTTTTGAACGATTAATCAATTTTTCGGGTATTTATTCAAGGTTCGTAGTTTGACTTATTAATCCGTCTGTATCAATTTAGTTTGGCCATCTAAGTTTTTCTCAGGGATACTTTGTCAAATTGATACTAGTTTTGATTAGGTTACAACTTACTGGTCTAATCTCAGTACTAGAATCTTGTGTAATAATTTCGTCTTATGGAGTTGCAGCTTACTGGTTCTGTACGGCTTAATTGACTGGTAATCTTAATGCGACTAAATGCGTCGACTTAATACGTGCTTACATGGTTGAGTTGATATAATTTTGTTAGGCTTAAACTTGCGTGGGTTAACGGGGTTTAACGAGTAAGAACGATAAAACTGATAATTTGCTTGCTTACAAGGGATTAGCT
Source organism: Silene conica (assembly GCA_029255685.2). Classification (NCBI taxonomy): domain Eukaryota; kingdom Viridiplantae; phylum Streptophyta; class Magnoliopsida; order Caryophyllales; family Caryophyllaceae; genus Silene; species Silene conica. Next base: position 55,476,278 of record CM055316.2, on the reverse strand, counting down.
AGTTAACCGGTCTATCCGAGAAATAATTAAGTGAATCAATGATTGACCCAACTTCAATAGAAAATTACATATTCCTATCTTTTTGTTATTAGAGTTTTTCATCTTAAATTTATATTGTTTTCACTTGTCTTATTAGCTTAATTTAGTATAGTAAGCTACCAACTTAAACACCCCCCAATTACTTATATAAAATAGTATTAATAACAATCTTAGATAATAAAATTAGTCCTTGCGGGTTCGACCCTTACTTGCCCTACTACTAGTTAGTTAGAGTTCGTGAGTGATTTATAAATTTAATTTTGACTGCGGAAACGACACGCATCATCCGTATTAAATAATAATCCCAACATCTTATTGACTAATTTAATAGTCAATACCTCTGACTAACTGTTTAGTCATATCCGGCAAAATGTGACTGTATTTTCATACCTTCACATCTCTCAAACGTGTCCTATAGGTGTGACGTATAGGGACCAGTTGATCACCGCCATCCGTATGACAATAACGTCAAACTTATCTAGCAAGCCAACCGTTATTGATAAACGTGGATCAACTGGTAATAATACAAAAGTATGCCCTTGTGATCCTTAAAGAGATTTAATAAGTCATTGTACTTAATTGTCGAGGACACCAGCCCCAACAGATGATTAGGACTTCTATCTATTAGATTTGATAATCTTGTATTTCTTGATATTATTGTGTTCATTCTACGTTAATTTGTAGATGTCGTATGGCTTAATATCAATGAAATCATCTTATTTCCTTTATTATTCAAGTTATTAATTGTGTAAAGCATTTCTTTCTAATTGTTGCTATATTAGTTTGATAATATGCGGGGCGGAAGACGACGAGGTAGTGGTATTTTGTCAGCCTGAGGGATGAGCGGGAGCTAGTGACGAGGACATGTTTGTTCCTCTCAGCCTCAGCCTACACGTCGACTACACCTCGATCCTACTGATTTTGATGGCGGCATGTGGTAAGTATCTCATTTGTTTACTTATTGATCGTATATATATATATTGACTTAAATTTGATTACTTATTGATTATTTTATTTTCAAATTCAACTCTTTTTCAGGTTCAGTCACAAAGAAGTTTCCGATGTTATAAGCTTGACCATTATCTGTAACTACAAGGAATTTGCGCCGAACTGGTCACATGCGTCGGATGCGTTGAAGAAGGAAAGATGAGATTGGTTTGAGGTATTTATTAACTATTACCTATTTCAGTTTCATTATTTATTACCTATTTTAGTTTCATTATTTTCTAACTGTATTATTTTTTGAAACAGAAACATGTTACCTTTCATCCTCGCGACAGAGATGCGGTTAAGGCGGCTTGGACTGACATGATGAAAGAACGCCTACGCAGAAAGATCCATGGGGCTTCCACGAAAGATGCGGAGCACAGGCCATCTTGGATACCGGCTGATATATTCCGACAGATTCTGGATAGACCCATCACAGATCCAAAGTGTAAGACCACATCCGAAAAAAACATCGCCAATAGGATGTCCGGAAGTACCGAAAAAGGCAAGGCCTTAGGTACTCATATTATGGGTCGTAGAAACACCCTCCAGATTATGGATGAAATGGTAATTTCACAGTTTTACTTCACTTTTTCTCGATTTGAGTAATTTTTTAACAATTGTCTGTCATTTGATTTAAGTGCTTTTTTAACAAGTGTCGTTCGATTTAAATTGTAGGCTGGACAAGATGATAGAGATGTACCATCTGCCTTGGTTTTGCTCGAGTAGACCAAGAAGCATGCTAAAAAGGGATGGGTGTCAACGAAATCGAAAGAATTCTTTGTAAGTTACCACAAACTTTTCTTTATGTTTTCGTAATTTGCTTTAGTAATTAATTAACGTATACTAATCAAACTTTGTTTTTGTTTTGTAGGGAAAAGTTTTTTCAAGGAAGAGTAAAATGATAAGTGAAGGGGTACTGGAGGAGCAGATCGACGATAACGAGATCTACTTTGAAGAACATGGCGGCTATAACAAGAAAGGGCTGATATTTGGTATGGGAAATGCATCACCAGTTCTTTACGAACGTCGCCGTCACTCAAGTCCTGGGAACCCATCATACACCCTTGGTTAGTATTTTGTAGTATATTGAAGATTAAGACTAACCAATGATTTTACCGTTTACTGAATGAATATAATACCATGTTTATAGATAATACTCTTAACCAAATTTGACTATTAATTGCAGGTATCGTCAGTAGAGTCCTTCAAGAGAATGCTCATCTAAAGGAACGTGAACTCGAGCAATCTCAAAGGCTTAAGGCTATTGAAGAGTTCTTAAGTCAACATGGGTTCTCTACTCAAAGCTGCAACCCGAGAGGCTTTTCTCAACCAAGACGTGACTTTGATGATGACGGTGGCGACAATGCTAGGTCGGCCAACCATTTCATCACCCCACAGACCACTGACACCACCGTTAGATAGGTTATATTAGGTTGGTTAGTTTGTCGAACTAGGATTATGTTTAGTTTTATTTTTAAGTTGAATGAACGTATGTAAAACCTTAAATTTAGTTATGAAAAAACCTTTTAAAAACCTTGTCTCGGACAAGTTCTTTGTTGTTGGGTTGTTTTGGTTGAAATCAACCGCTTTTATGCAGGTTTGTAGAGCATACAAAGGGGTAAAATCAACCATTTAGCTGAAATGGGGAGCAGAAAAAACAGCTGAAACCGGAAAAACCTACAGAAATTTGCGACGGAAATATCCTGTTTTGCGACGGAATTCCGTCGCAAAAGATGAATGACCTTGACCAAAGAGTCAAAGTCAGCTAAAGTTTGCGACGAAATTTCCGTCGCAAAGTCCTCTTCTGCGACGGAAATTCCGTCGCAAACTTTGACTGACTTTGACACTTTGGTCAAGGTCAGTCAACTTTTGCGATGGAATTTCCGTCGCAGAAGAGGAATTTGCGACGGAAATTCAGTCGCAAACTTTGACTGACCTTGACCAGAGAGTCAAAGGCAGTCAAGGCTTGCGACGGAATTTCCATCGCAAACTTTGACCATTCCGTCGCTAATATTTGCGACGGACAATTCCGTCGCAAAATTTTAATTTGCGACAAAAATAAGCGACAGGCACTGTCCGTCGCAACTCCGTCGAAAATGTCTCTTTTGCGACGGATTTGCTATTGTTTGCGACAGAACTGTCCGTCGCAAATGCGATAATGTTTTGTAGTGGTGGTGCCATCTTCTAGGCTAAAGAGCCTAAGTCTAGCAACAAATCTAGACATGTACTCAGAAAAGCTCATCTGATAAGAGATTACGTGAAGCAAAAGGAGATAGCGTTGTGCAAGATTGGAACGGATAACAACGTTGCAGATCCGCTGACTAAGGCACTACCGCATAATAAACATGAAGGGCACATCTCATCCATGGGGATGAAACGTGTTCCAGAGTTGTAATAAATATTATTTGATTGATATTTGATCATTTTAATTATTACTTAATAAAATCATTGAAATTCTTTATATTGTATTACATGTGGATTGTATGACAATTTTGAACACCACACAGTGAACTGTTTTACTTTATATGTCTGTTTTTGTCCGTAAACACCAATATGAGCTGATAACTCAGGTGATTATTTTTTTAGTTGAAGGATGGATGGTTCAATATTCCATAAGTCAAGCGTTTGATTGATCAATAACAAATATGGTTATCTGATATCGCATAGGACATAGTGACCACAACATAGAGTCCTAAATGTTAAGATACATTAGGTGCCTGGTCGTGGATGGGACGTCTATTGTGATTCCTAAAGTCGATTCTTTTGACCATTGCTTATTCCTTGCGATATAGACAGTTTTTGGGTGGTTTATGTTTCTATCCCAGGTCGCACCGTAAAAGGAGGCCAATCGGATTTTTACTGGGCCATTTCATACTGTGCTGCCATCGGCAGGTTATAAGTCAAGGAAAATATCCAGCCTTTATCAGATTTTATATACATATTTCTCAGGGCCACTCGAGGAGTAGTAACTTAAACACATGGTCATGCTCGAATAAGATTCGTATTAGTTATGTTACTCTCTAGCCGAGGAAACCAATCTTGATAATTACTTGGGAGATACGACCTTGTAAGGTGATGTAAAACCCCTCGCGAAAGCGGAAAATAAAATCATACAAAGTACTAAAAATGCAGCGGAAATAAAACTTTTTAAACTTAAACATGCGAGGTGAATTAAAACTGAAAACTGAAACTGATATAAACAGAAATAGATAAGTAGTACTGAAACGAAATATATACAACAGCCTGGGATGGAACATCCCTACAGGCACCAAAACATAAACTGTATCAAAACTAGAGTCTAGCTATCGTGAAGTGTAAGTCAAAAGATGATAAACGGATCATCACTCGCTAGCTCTCAGCAACCCCTGCCAACCTGCATGTACCTACATACATGTAAACATGGACGTCACAATCAGTGGGGAGTGACTAGAGTTCTCCTAGCCACCTTTTGTAACGACACGTAACACAGAAATACAAACAGAATACTCCAACAAATATAAACATGTGAAGCATACAAATATCTCATCAACTGAATCATACTATCATGCAATTTGGAATGCACGTCTCTCAACCAACTTCGGAAATCATTTGGAAGGAGAGCCGGTTACCCGGTCTGGGGAAATTTCGGTCCACCATTTAGGAAACTGACTAAAGAGTCATTCAACGCCTTGGATGCACAATATCAAAGTCAAGGTATCATACTCATCAATATCAACATCTATATCTGACACTGTACCAACTCTAGGCAAGCAGATAAAACTCAGCAAGTATAAGGTTCAGCGGTCAACTTAAGACATAACCTAAATACTAATCATTCAGCAAGTATAAAGGTTCAGCGGTCAACTTAAGACATAACCTAAATACCAATCATTCAGCAAGTATAAAGGTTCAGCGGTCAACTTAAGACATAACCTAAATACCAATCAGCAAGACACTAGACTCAGAGGCGACATCACAACGCATGGACTAGCATCCAAAAGTAAAGGACTCAGAGGCCAGCTTAAGGCATACCTTAATACGCATCAATACAATATCATCCAAATATAGAAACTAATCTATAGTTCTAATCTCTTATACTTCTAATCAACACTTGATTGATCCCGGGAACTAAGTTGAGGGAGAGCCGGTTTCCCTTTCGGTTACCCGACCGGGGGGTCTCTATCCTCTCTCCATTCCCGAACCCAATATAGTGTCGCCCATCCTCCGGGGACCTCAAACACACGTCAAAGGTACACGGAACGAATCTCAAACAAAACCGAATAACCGTTTGAAAGTTATAAACAAAACAATGAGAACAGGGGCTCCCAGCCGGTCCTGGACAGTCTGTCGGCCGGCCGGCTGGGAGTCCTTTCCCCTAAGCCTTTACAATTGTGAAAACAATGAGAAAAGGCTCTCAGCCGGTGGACCGTCCGCCGGCCAGCCGGCTGGGAGTCCCTTCCCAATACCCTTTCTTCAAATTCAGAAAACAAGGAGAGACTCTCAGCCGGTGGACCACTTCTGTCGACGCATCGCAGTAAACATCAAAGTCCACACATCCAAGCCCTAACATCGAAGCATCGCAGTAAACATCGAAGTCAACCCCAATCTCCGGCAAAGCAAGTACAAGAGCAGAAGTCAACATGGTCTTCAATTCCTGAAATGAGCTCTCACACTTATCGGTCCAAACAAACTTAGTCTCTTTCTTCAATAACTGAGTCATCGGACGAGCCAATCTAGAGAAATCCTCAACAAATCGACGGTAGTAACCAGCCAAACCAATGAAACTACGAATCTCTCCCACATCTTTGGGACTCTCCCAATCAACAACGGCCTCAATCTTCGCGGGATCAACCATAACTCCCTCACTAGATATCACATGTCCAAGAAATGCAACCTTAGAAAGCCAAAACTCACACTTAGAGAACTTCGCGAACCACTTCTGTCGACGTAAAATCCCAAATATCAATCGGAGATGCTCGGCAGGCTCCTCATCGGTCTTCGAGTAAATGAGAATGTCATCGATGAACACCACCACACAAGTGTCAAGGAACTCACTAAAAGTTCGGTTCATCTGGTCCATAAAGATAGCAGGTGCATTAGTCAATCCAAAAGGCATGACCACGAACTTGAAATGCCCATATCTGGTACGGAAGGCGGTCTTCGCGATATCGGCCTCTCTCACTGGGATCTGATGATAACCCGATCGAAGATCAATCTTAGAAAACCTAGAAGCACCCCTCAACTGATCGAATAAGTCATCAATCGATTCTTCACGGTGACTCTGTTCAACTCTCTGTAATCAATGCAAAGTCTCATGGAACCATCTTTCTTCTTGACAAATAGAACTGGAGCACCCCACGGAGAAGCACTCGGTCTAATGAATCCTTTCCCGATCATCTCCTCTAATTGCTGCTTCAACTCTTTCAACTCAGGTGGAGCCATACGGTAGGGAGCCTTAGATATAGGTCCGGTACCTGGAAAAAGCTCAATAGTAAACTCCACATCTCTCTCTGGCGGTATTCCCGGCAATTCCTCTGGGAAAACATCTGGAAACTCACGAACAATAGCTACATCCTCAAGCTTCGGTAGCGATGGCTTAGCAGCTGAAACAACACACAGGAAGGCTTGGCAACCCTTCCTAAGAAGATGAGAAGCTTTCATCGAAGAAATAACACGAACACCCTTTTTAGGGCGAGTTCCCCTATAGGAAACACAAACTCCTGAAGAACTCCTCAAGCAGATTTTCTGGTCGCGACACTCGAAGCGAGCATGGTATCACGATAGCCAATCCATACCGAGGATAATGTCAAATTCCTCGAGAGGAAATCTCAGTAAGTCCGTTGGAAATGTGGCTTGACCAATAATAATCGGAACATCCCTATGGGACAAAGAGCAAGAAAACACGTCTCCCGAAGGTAAGGAAATGGAAGTCTCCTCAACCAAGGAAGACTCAAGAGCTAAACGGTCTGCAAACTGATTCGATATAAATAATAGAGAAGCACTAGTATCAAACAGAATAAGGCACTTAGCGCCAAGGACATAAAAGATACTAGCCACTATGTCCGGATGAGCCTCAGCCTCAGCTCTAGTCATCACGAAGATCTTCCCCTTTGACTTTCCCCCTCTAGTAGCTGCAGCAGCAGTGGCAGCCTTGCCAAGTGCGGTGTTCTTCTCGGGACACTCAAAGGACTTATGCCCAAATCCATTGCAGGTATAACACTTGAAAGCATTCTTGAAACAGTCAAAACCCGGGTGAGATGGTTTACCACAACGGTGGCAAACACTGGAAGTAGTATCAGTGTGGAAAGTGGTCTTAGCAACCGGAGCAGAAAACCTCTCAAATCGCTTCTTCTGAGAAGAAGAAGAAGAAGAAGAAGTAGATGGAACAAACGGTCTCTTCCCCTAGTAAACGGATCTCTGGTGCGAAGAAACACTGGAGGTAGCAGCTCGGGTCTCGGCATCTATGGCACGAATGGAACTCTCGGCCCAAATAGCATCATCATAAACCTCAACGAAAGAAGTCGAGACACGGCGAACCATACTCTCGATGCGCGGCCCTAACTTCCCACGATAGAAGTAAACTCTCTCAGCCTCATCCCTGACAAACTTCGAAGCGAAATGTGCAAGCTGGTTAAATTTGTCGGTGTACTCCTGAACGTACATCTTTCCCTGCTTCAAGTCCATGAACTCCTTAAGCCTCTGCGATATAAGCTCCTTAGGACAAAATCTCGTCTCGAGCTTATCCTTAAAAGCCTCCCAATCAAATAAAGCATCAAGAATGAAATTCGGTCCGGTCAATGCCCACCATCTATCGGCCTCTAAGGTCAAAAAGTGAGTGGCTAGCTGCACTCTATCCTATCTGCCAACCGAGTACATGGTGAAGCTCTTTTCCATCTCACGGAACCACTCAGTAAGAGCTACCGGATCAACCTCGCCTCCATAAGTCTTCACGTGGCTCCTGGACATCTGTGATGCTATCCAAGAGTAGCTACCAGGTCAATTGGCCTCATTGCCTGGCGGTGGAGGAGGTGGAACAGTCTCTGCCTGCTGTCTCTGGTTCTCAAGCAACTGATGAAGTGCTTGCATTATAGTGTTCTCAGCAGCTGTGGTTCTCACCATCCTTCAAAAGAAAAACAAGTGTTAACTTAGCAATTAGCAATCACAAATAGACTACAATATAAATCCTTAGATCTACCCCATCTCTCATTCATTATTTGTTTATATGGTCAAGTTAAGGTTGGGGGTCACATGAGTGCGTCGGGAGCAATAATGCTCTGATACCAACTGTAAAACCCCTCGCGAAAGAGGAAAAATAAAATCATACAAAGTACTAAAAATGCAGCGGAATTAAAACTTTTTAAACTTAAACATGCGAGGTGAATTAAAACTGAAAACTGAAACTGATATAAACAAAAATAGATAAGTATACTGTCTAAGTACTGAAACGAAATATATACAACAGCCTGGGATGGAACATCCCTACAGGCACCAAAACATAAACTGTATCAAAACTAGAGTCTAGCTATCGTGAAGTGTAAGTCAAAAGATGATAAGCGGATCATCACTCGCTAGCTCTCAGCAACCCCTGCCAACCTGCATGTACTTACATACATGTAAACATGTACGCCACAATCAGTGGGGAGTGACTAGAGTTCTCTTAGCCACCTTTTGTAACGACACGTAACACAGAAATACAAACAGAATACTCCAACATATATAAACATGTGAAGCATACAAATATCTCATCAATTGAATCATACTATCATGCAATTTCTAATGCACGGCTCTCAACCAACTTCGGAAACCATTTGGAAGGAGAGCCGGTTTCCCTACCGGTTACCCGGTCGGGGGGTCTTTCGGTCCAAACCATTTATGAAACTGACTAAAGAGTCATCCAACGCCTTGGATGAATAATATCAAAGTCAAGGTATCATACTCATCAATATCAACATCTATATCTGACACTGTACCATCTCTAGGCAAGCAGATAAAACTCAGCAAGTATAAGGTTCAGCGGTCAACTTAAGACATAACCTAAATACCAATCTTTCAGCAAGTATAAGGTTCAGCGGTCAACTTAAGACATAACCTAAATACTAATCATTCAGCAAGTATAAAGGTTCAGCGGTCAACTTAAGACATAACCTAAATACCAATCATTCAGCAAGTATAAAGGTTCAGCGGTTAACTTAAGACATAACCTAAATACCAATCAGCAAGACACTAGACTCAGAGGCGACATCACAACGCATGGACTAGCATCTAAAAGTAAAGGACTCAGAGGCCAGCTTAAGGCATGTCCCTTCACTACATCACAAGATACTAGACTCAGAGGCCAGCTTAAGGCATGTCCTAGCATCAACATCTGCACTCCGGGCGAGGTGTCAGTACCTTAGCTACCCCGTTGTGCAGCTGCTCTACTCGTCAGACTCAGAGGCCAACTTAAGGCATGTTCCAACGCGATCACAATCAAACATGTTTGGGCTCAGAGGCCAGCTTAAGGCATATCCCAGACACGACAACCATACACATATAGGGCTTAGAGGACAACTTAAGGCATATCCCCATATATGACAACAAGCTCACGTATTAAGCTCAGAGGCCAGCTTAAGGCATACCTTAATACGCATCAATACAATATCATCCAAATATAGAAACTAATCTATAGTTCTAATCTCTTATACTTCTAATCAACACTTAATTGATCCCGGGAACTAAGTTGAGGGAGAGCCGGTTTCCCTTTCGGTTACCCGACCGGGGGGTCTCTATCCTCTCTCCATTCCCGAACCCAATATAGTGTCGCCCATCCTCCGGGGACCTCAAACACACGTCAAAGGTACACGGAACGAATCTCAAACAAAACCGAATAACCGTTTGAAAGTTATAAACAAAACAATGAGAACAGGGGCTCTCAGCCGGTCCGGGACAGTCTGTCGGTCGGCCGGCTGGGAGTCCCTTCCCCTAAGCCTTTACAATTCTGAAAACAATGAGAAGAGGCTCTCAGCCGGTGGACCGTCCGCCGGCCAGCCGTCTGGGAGTCCCTTCCCAATACCCTTTCTTCAAATTCAGAAAAGAAGGAGAGACTCTCAACCGGTTGACCGGCTGCCGGTCTGCCGGCTGGGAGTCCTTTCCCAAGCCTTTGCAAAAATTCCACAAGAACCCAAAGAGGGATTCTGAGCCGGTCGACCGGCGGCCGACCTACCGGCTCAGAACCCTTTCTCCCAAATCTCAGCATTCAAAAGAAACAGCCCCGACTCTGAGCCGGCCGACCGGCTGCCGGTCAGCCTACCGGCTCAGAGTCCGCTATACGCAAAATTGCAAATTCCATACAATACCCAAAACTCCTCAAATCGATTCAAGACTTCTAAAATCGCAACATACAAAGATTGCCCAGCATATATAATCACCATACACATCAAATACAAGTATCAAATCCCACCAATAAGCCTCAACAAAACTATCACTTGTATCCGTCTTAAGCACATAATTTATGAAATTCAATAACATAGCATATATAACACAAACTAAGCATGTGGAAGTCTTTCTTAAGGAATTCTAGCATGATACTAAATCCCATTAACAACCACAACATGAAAAATCAGAAACTTAAATCATCTTAAACAAGAAAAGTGCTAATATCACAAATAAGGCCGAGTTTCTCTTAATTGTCAGCTTAAAAGCGATCTTGATCAAAGCTCCTCCTCAATAACGTAGCTATCCACACTAGGGTCGTCTAAGCCTTCACCTACAACAAAAAAAACGGATTTTAGGGACTAAAAGTCGGATTCTACAAAAACAGCCACTTTTTCGAGTGAAAGGGATCAGAAATTGGAAGTGATAGATGACTTGCAAATTTCATGGATTCCAGAAATGTAAAAATTACCTTGATTCGGAAATCGGATGATGACGAAAATTGGCTTTTAAGATGGAGGTTTTAGGAGAAATGAAGAACAATGAAGAAGGAGTGATTTGTTTTTGTGAGATGAATGTGTCGACATCCACATAAGGGTTTTGGGGGTTTTAAGTGTCCTTTTCCGTTAAGAAGGAAACGGGTTGGAAAGTGAACGGGTTTTATGATACGGACTTAAGTTTGCCATGTTGTATTTGTTGGGAAAAGTGTCCTCAACAATAGTGCGATCACGTCAGTAAAATATAAATTACTGATAAATCTACAATAAGAATACTCAAGGGATGATCCTTTTCATATAGTCGACTGATCAACATTAATCGGTAATGATTGGCTTACTAGAGTTTAACATTACTGTCGTATAACGGTGGTGGTCAGTCGATCCCTTTAGGTCACACCTATAGGACAACTCTTTTAATGAGAAAACGATATGGTCATATATGATTTGAGTCATATCAATCCTAGTTTATATAATGAGTTTGGAATATGTTCATAATACGATTATGAACTGTAAGCATTTTAGTGAATGATTTGTCATTACTAAAAATTAATATGTTTATAAAACATTATTAGAGAATGAATTAATTTATATTATAAATGTTCTAATATAAAATCTAATAATAATAATAATAGGATTATTATTACATAATAATTAAGTTTAAATTAGTTAAACTTATTATGTTCATTTTAAAAGTGATAAAATGAACATGGTTATTTATGTTTGGACCGTGTGATGGACAATCACACTACCATTGCATTATACATTTCATATTAAGTTTGAATTTTATGTGATAAAATTATTTTAATGTTTTGTAGAAAGCTTATGACATGTGGTGGTTGGTGCCCATGCATAGGGCACCTCATTCCAACCGTCCAAACAAAAGAGAAAAGAGGAGTGTATTGTTGATGCGTGTCTATTTTATGATGTTTTACATCTATTTTTACACGCATTTGGTCGCCATTTACTATGTTTTAGCCCTTATTTCCCAACAATTGTGCACTTTCGTATTTTTATGCTATTTTGCAGAATTATGCGGAAAAAGGGCGATTTTAAACCAAATCCGTCCTCAAGTGATTTTTATGGCTAAGGACACGAAAGAACAAGCCTAGCGCACATTTCAAGGCCTGAAGATAGCATAAGCAAAGGTGCATATAGCAAAGAATCAATCCACGATGTTGCAGCCTGTTTCAAATGGCTATATCTCGAGTTCTAGAGCTGACAATGGAGTGATTCCAGTAGGAGGTGAAAGCTTATCATCTTAGCTTTCCAACGCCGCAAGAATCGCTTGATTACGATAAGTAACGAAGAAATGGCAGCTATTTTAAGATCGACGCGCGCTACAGTCCCGACAATTGGGTCGACCGACCTACCAATTGGGTCGACCGACCTCAGCGCTGACCCAGAAGTTTCCGCGAAGCCCATTAAAGTATTTAGGTCATTAGGAAACTCTTTAATTCCGCTTATTTAAGCTAAATTACGGGATTAGGGTTATTCATTCAGATTTCCATCAAGTTTTCTACCTAGTTTTCTATCAGAGAGTTACATCTAGTTTTAGTTTTAATCTTTCCATAATCATCAAACACTTTTCTTTAGTTTTATATATTGTTCTTCATCAATCTTTCAGCATTAATCAATAAAGCCTGTTCTTTTCCTCCTTAATCCTTATTTCCGGTAATTCCTCTCTTAATTATGTTTTATTATTATTAGTTTATAATTATTGCATACGGTTAAGTTAGAATCCCAAGCCTTTATTATTATTGCATGTTGAGATTGATGTTCTTTATAATTTCCATGTTTATTCCCGTTTTCATTATTGTTTTAGTAATTATGAGTAGCTAAATTTCACATGTTAGGATGTAGGGGATGAATATGCGTAGGTAGTATAGGTTCCGAGACGACCTGTAGCAGAGCCGTGGTCGGCCGACTGGGCTAGCCGGTCGGTCGACCCACTCGCGTTTGTTTTCTGTTCGTTTTAATCCGTAAATTATAATACCCTACAATGAGACTGAAAGGAGACTTGTAGGATGTTAGTAATGACCTACCCAAGATTGAGAGATACGGGAAGGCATTGGTTTACACCTTAAGACGGCTAGGTTACTTAAGACTGAAAGGTATGTGACCTAGAATTTAGGAATCACCCTTATTGTTGAGACCCAATAATTGTGAGACCTAGGAACTAATAGCATAGGCCGAAAGGAGCTATTAGGTACCATAGACCGAAAGGATATGTTACACCCCTTACGCGACTGCAATACATGTTGACCTTAGGATTTATTTTACCTTAGCTATTTATTACCCAAACATCCTAGCATCCCTTTTATTAAAATTTTATTCTCATCTTTAATTACTTATTTTATTTTTATCTTTGGTTTAGACTTAGTAAACAACAAATCAAACCCCCAAAATTGTTACCTTAAAACATTGACACCAAACAATAAACATTCCCCACCTCCTTGTGGTTCGACCCTGACTTTCACTATCTATAGTTTAAGTTTAGGAATTATAAATTTATCTTTGGTACCCTCAACGACGGGCATCAAATTTTGGCGCCGTTGCCGGGGAGGTGACGCCAGTGTTTATTGTTTTTGTTTATGTTTTCTATTTTTCTTTTACCGTCATGACCATCGCCCCTTTCCCACAACTCGAGCATGAACCTTTGTATATCTATTGTGATAGATTAACCTCTTTCCTTTCTCAATCTGACTATCCTATTAGTATTGGGGAGGTTTGTCGTATCTTTTATGATGGAGTTACTGGTAAGACCTTGATCGAGATTGAGAGGAAGTGTAGATGAGAATTTTTAGACCTACCCTGTGAGAAGCAATGGGAGCTTCTCAAACACCTAATCCGAGCCAGTGTAGATACGGAGAGGTATGAGGGCATTGATATTAGTAACCCAGATGTCCCTGTCGAGTGTGATCCTAACACACCCGTCACTGAAGAGTCACTCATTCTTATGGATGAGTATGATAGGTTACTTGATTCCCTCTCCCTCCCCGTTGATGACACTGACTTGGACTTAGATACAGATGATGAGTTAAAAATTTACCCTTTGACTGACGAACCTATTTTTTATAGACGTTAGTAATGAATATGTCCCTGACACGTTTGAACCTTCGGTTGATGAACCTTGTTTTTTGCAGGATTCTTTTATTGACATATCTGATGTTTTTAATAATATTAGTGAATGTTCTATACAAGGATCCTTTACAAAGGATCCTTCGGAGGCTTTGATGTGTTTTGAGACATGTGCAGGTGAATCTCTAGCGCAGGAGGCTGATTTGGATGCTCCAGAAATTGCCACTCTAGTGGCAGAGTCTATAGGCGGTAGAAAGAGAGATGTTCTCGATCAAGTAGTACCACTTACTCGATCAAATGATGTAGAGAACGAGATCACTAAAGCTAGTGATCATTTGGCTGAAAAAAAGAGCCCTAAGAAGAAGAAACCGAGGAAAGTGTCGGCCCACGACTTGGGAGTCGACAACCCCGGGAGATGGATGGCTAGAGCTATGGATGATGACCCACCCATTTACATGGTGGAGAGAAACTCATCTACCCAAATCACCATAGCTGAAGGAGTAGCCTGTAGTCAGAGCCCTTGGTCAAAGAAACGCCGAATCCTTCGCGGATGACTTCTTCTTTTTGCTCGTTTCTGTTTTTCTTAAGACATTTTTTTTGTTTTGTTAAGACTTTCTAGTTTGCTTTCTTTAAGTTTTTAGGACAACTTTTCCGTTGTGTTTGTGTAGTTAAGACTTTTTGGACTTTTTTCTGGGATCTCGCGCACTTGTTAGGCGCGTTTTTGATGATTTTTTCAGGATTGACGAAAGAAGGAAGACCGCTGTGCAGCAGAGGGGTCGACCGACCAGAAATACGGGTCGGTCGACCTAGTCCCTGACGTTCTGGAATTCCTGCAGTCCGCAGAAAGGTCGGTCGACCCAAAATATAGGTCGGTCGACCTACCCGTCCGTCACAGCCTGTTCACTTCTTCCTCGGAATTCGTGCACCATCTCGGGTACTTGAGTGGCACTGCTAGCCACCAAAACCTCCCAGCTTACGCTGGTTTGGGGAGGTTTTTCTCATGCGCTTAACAATCCAGTGAGTTCTTTCTAATTTTTCCTTGGTTTTATTTTCCTTGCATCTTTCCTTTTCTGAAACCTTTACTTAGGCTAATGCACAATGGGGACATTGTGCGGGTTGGTTTGGGGAATGGTTTCGCGTCACATGCATTGTTCCATTGCTTTTTGTCACATGTTTATTGCATTTCTGTCTTGCATTGTTCTTTTCTTTATTTTATCTACCTATACAGAAAAATACAAAAAAATGAAAAAAAATTCAAAAATTCCAAAAAAAATGCACGTTTATTTTAGCATATAGGTCGAGTCGGAACGAGAGTATTTCAAGGATGATTTTGCTAGCTTACATGTTTATACCTTTACCTTGCTTTGTCAACTTGTTTTAGTATGAGTGTCTTTTGCATATCTACGAGTTTTTGTCAAACTATTTGTATATCTTGAGACTTGACTTATACCTTGGCAACCTACTATACATTCTAAGTTTTAGAGCTTATTTCATGGTTTCATTCTTAAACCAGTTGTCTAGGATGTGAGTAGTACTCCCCTTGGAACATGTTACGTCAATATGCATAAATATGAACTTGAATTGCTATATACTTGTTTTACTATCTCGTTTTGTGAATCTTGATACATGCATTTGGGATCCCTTTTCTCTTATTTACCCATAAGCCCTACATAGCCAAATTTGCCTTTTTATTCCCCCAAAAACTACATCCCATACTTAGCCTACCCTTCCAAGCTAGTATTTGTGGTCTTTGGTTTGACTTTTGAGGCATCTTGGTTTATATGCTATCTTGAGCAAAAAGAGAAAAGAAAGAAAGAAAGAAAAGAAAAAGAACAGAAAAATTCAGAAAAGAAAGAAGGAAAAGAAAAAAAAAACGAAAAAAGTCAAAAACATACAGAAGTTGGTCGACCGATCACCTTCATGGGTCGGCCGACCACCTGACAGCATCAGAATGAAAAAAAAATTCGTTCCAAAATCCCTTTCTTTTATTTGTTATCACTCCCGTACTTCATTCAAAAAATATTTGGGAGTCCTTTCTTATATTCAAATGTGAGAGTTGTGCTACAAAAGAGCACTTTCTTAGTATGAAAAAAAAGTTGTGAAATATGTTGTTGGGAAACGATTTTACTAGCTTGGCTACTAACCCCACAAATCCAAAAACATCTTAACCACTTTTTACCTTTCACCTCACATAT
Organism: Silene conica; assembly: GCA_029255685.2. Lineage (NCBI taxonomy): Eukaryota > Viridiplantae > Streptophyta > Magnoliopsida > Caryophyllales > Caryophyllaceae > Silene > Silene conica. The sequence goes on along the minus strand of CM055316.2, from coordinate 55,460,089 downwards.
CCTTCATTGCCTCAATTGCATGTATCCGAGTCACTTAATGAGTTTGTTTTACATAGTTGTAGAATTATTGTTCATGTTAGATTGCAGGCATGTTTTCATGGGTCGCAGTTAGGTGAGTGTCTCAACAAAATTACTTCTTTCTATCTTTTACATATACTCATCCTTTGCTTCATGAGCGTCTCGAGCGTACCGCGTGAGTCCATGGTATAAAGTCTCTATAGTCTCTAGTGTTGCAAGTTTGACGACACCATAACTCGTTCGCATGATTTATATACTTTCTCATTTTGTACTTGGCATTGGTTTAGGCTTACATGTAAATTTCGCTCTGAGATTGAAATCGTTCTATTAGTTAAGATCGAGTCTTTTTCTTGCTTGAGGGCAAGCAAGGTTTGGTTTGGGTAATTTGATGCGTGTCTATTTTATGATGTTTTACATCTATTTCTACACGCATTTGGTCGCTCATTTACTATGTTTTAGCCCTTATTTCCCAACAATTGTGCACTTTCGTATTTTTATGCTATTTTGCAGAATTATGCGGAAAAAGGGCGATTTTAAACCAAATCCGTCCTCAAGTGATTTTTATGGCTAAGGACACGAAAGAACAAGCCTAGCGCACATTTCAAGGCCTGAAGATAGCATAAGCAAAGGTGCATATAGCAAAGAATCAATCCACGATGTTGCAGCCTGTTTCAAATGGCTATATTTCGAGTTCTAGAGCTGATAATGGGGTGATTCCAGTTGGAGGGGAAAGCTTATCCTCTTAGCTTTCCAACGCCGCAAGAATCGCTTGATTACGATAAGTAACGAAGAAATGGCAGCTGTTTTAAGATCGACGCGCGCTGCAGTCCCGACAATTGGGTCGACCGACCTCAGCGCTGACCCAAAAGTTTCCGCGAAGCCCATTAAAGTATTTAGGTCATTAGGAAACTCTTTAATTCCGCCTATTTAAGCTAAATTACGGGATTAGGGTTAGTCATTCAGATTTCCATCAAGTTTTCTACCTAGTTTTCTATCATAGAGTTACATCTAGTTTTAGTTTTAATCTTTCCATAATCATCACACACTTTTCTTTAGTTTTATATATTGTTCTTCATCAATCTTTCAGCATTAATCAATAAAGCTTGTTCTTTTCCGCCTTAATCCTTATTTCCGGTAATTCCTCTCTTAATTATGTTTTATTATTATTAGTTTATAATTATTGCATACGGTTAAGTTAGAATCCCAAGCCTTTATTATTATTGCATGTTTAGATTGATGTTCTTTATAATTTTCACGTTTATTCCCGTTTTCATTATTGTTTTAGTAATTATGAGTAGCTAAATTTCACATGTTAGGATGTAGGGGATGAATATGCGTAGGTAGTATAGATTCCGAGACGACCTGTAGCAGAGCCGTGGTCGGCCGACTCAAATAATGGGTCGGTCGACCAAGGCGGTGGTCGGCCGACTGGGCTAGCCGGTCGGTCGACCCACTCGCGTTTGTTTTCTGTTCGTTTTAATTCGTAAGTTATAATACCCTACAATGAGACTGAAAGGAGACTTGTAGGATGTTAGTAATGACCTACCCAAGATTGAGAGATACGGGAAGGCATTGGTTTACACCTTAAGACAGCTAGGTTACTTAAGACTGAAAGGTATGTGACCTAGAATTTAGGAATCACCCTTATTGTTGAGACCCAATAATTGTGAGACCTAGGAACTAATAGCATAGGCCGAAAGCAGCTATTAGGTACCGTAGACCGAAAGGATATGTTACACCCCTTACGCGACTGCAATACATGTTGACCTTAGGATTTATTTTACCTTAGCTATTTATTACCCAAACATCCTAGCATCCCTTTTATTAAAATTTTATTCTCGTCTTTAATTACTTATTTTATTTTTATCTTTGCTTTAGACTTAGTAAACAACAAATCAAACCCCCAAAATTGTTACCTTAAAACATTGACACCAAACAATAAACATTCCCCACCTCCTTGTGGTTCGACCCTGACTTTCACTATCTATAATTTAAGTTTAGGAATTATAAATTTATCTTTGGTACCCTCAACGACGGGCATCAATTGTACACTAGCTCAATTCACATTTTTCATTCTTGTGCATGCAAACTTTAGAGAGAGATTATTTTCTCATCTTTTTCTTTGGTTTTGGCCGTGTACTACCCCAAGCTCAAGAACAATTTATATTGTTCATTCTCTTAATTATTATAAGATAATAATAATAATAACTAGGTTATTTGTGTGAGATTCTGGTAAGATCAAACATAAATATTATTAGAGTGTGTCTTGGTGTTAACTCATTGGAGGTCTTCTAATTTGGGGACTAGGAGGATCATACCTTGATATTAAGCTCAAGAACAATCAAAGAAGGAGTCTTTGATTGTGCCCATTTAACCGAAATATAAACAATGTAAGGACTAATTACTTCTTCTTGTGTTTCGGCTATTATCTAGTTATGCATGCAATAAGATCTTTAAATTTATGAGATAAAATTAGTATGACTATATCATTATATGAGTTTAAGAAACCCAACAATTGGTATCAGAGCAAATGGTTGTTTGCATGCATAATCGGTTTTGTTTTTCCGAGTTATTGTAACTTAAATAAAACTACAAATTTCGACTTATATGATAAATCACTCGAAATGTTTTGCATGTATATAGATCCGGTCCTAAAAATGTTTTTAGGTTATATTGATAATTTATGGAATTTTAAGTTGTTCATTTAAATTATTTTTAGTAGTTTTATACGATTTAATTGTTAAAATCGGAAAATTAAACTAAAAATAGATGGAAAGAGTTTCTGGCCGTGATTTTCATATATGATGTCACATGCATATTTTACAAATAGTGTGTAAAATTTTATACAAAATGTAGTTGTATTGCATGCATTACGATTTATATGATAAATGAAGTAATGTTGACATTATTCCGGTTAAAATTAACTAAGTTATCGAAATAAGTTCGAATATTTTAACCATGAAATTTGACATTGTGATTGTTAAAGTAATTTTTCAGAATGTTAAAATTTTCGAAATTCAAATTTTAATTATTGTAATTTAATTTGAATTTTTCATGATAGTTATGAGACTATTAAGGCCAAAAATGAACATATAAATTAATTTTGAATTAATTTTGCCGAAATTAGTGTAGACTAATTTTAATCCTAAAATGTGTTAGGAAAGTTAATTTTGATATAAATATGATTTATATTGTAAGTTATGGCATGTTAAAGGTTAAATCATAAATTCCATGAAACCGGATGAGTTAAGACTAATAATATGTATTAGGGCGATTTGGCATTAAAATGAACATATTTAATTTTGATACATTATATTATTTTGAATGAATGTCATTATTTTGTTATATAATTTTGAATTATGTAATTTACTTAGTATGGCCTTAGATTTTAATCGATATTTCCCGTAATGTAAGGGTTTATCGATTCGGTTGTAATTTAATGTGATCTCGTATCACTTTATTTTATTGTGTTATTTTATTTTATAATGTATAAAATAGATAGAAAATTTGTAATTATTTGTAATTCTGGAGATCCTTGAAGACGATGCCATTTCGGAAAGGAGTTCCGACCAAGACGGAGTTCACCTTGGGTTGCGTGCCATGAGTGAAGTTCAAGGGACCAAGGAGTTGGTTTCCGAATTTGTAATTTACATTATTTTCTATTTTAGGAAAGGCCATACTAGGAATTTTATTATGTTTTGTATTTATTTTATATGTTGCATGCATTGCCAAATCGCCATCAACTTAAACATGCATATCGAGTTTCGAGTCCCACTCCGTGTCAATCAATTTATCCATAATTCACCGAATTAGTTCACTTAAAGGGGATAGATAATAAATTGACAAGATCTCTTACGATATTTTAAAATTGAGACATAGCCATACCAAAAAGTAAAGAACCCGCGAAGGATCTTCTTCATAAGGGAGTAGGCTCGGCTAAACCGGGGTGCAAACCTTATTACGTTGGTGAAGTGGGGTAATATGATTACGTTCTAGAAATTTGGTCGATCTCAACGAAAGTATTCGAGCCACCGTAGTGGTAATAAGTTCGGGCTAAGATAAGAATTAATGTAATTTTATCGACCGGGAGTTCTAAAAGTAGAATCGATTAAGGAGTTAATCTACCGAGTCATATTAATGAGGGATGTATCGGCTAAACCGTGCCCAAGTTAGTATGTATTTGGGTTTCGGGATCATTTACTTAATTGGGTAAGAGATCATTGAGTAAGTGTTTTGCTTGTTTACACAAGTGAATAAATCAAAATGATAAACGTTAATATTTTTCCTTTATCTTCCAATTTTGTAGTAATTAAGACCGCAATGGATCCATCGAACCCTACCACACCCATTACTATTGACTCTTGTCACAATGTATTTGACGATATTTGCACCCGCAATAACCTTGATACTACTAGAGAAATTCATTTCGGAACGGGTCCGGATGACAATGTGAACTTTGTCACTCCTCTCCCACATCCTAAGGGACCTTTATTACTTGATACGGCTTATATTGATGAGCTAAATCGAGAGTTGGATGCCTTGTATTTGAAAGAAAGAGCTTATGATAAAGCTAGTGGGAGCTCTAGCAAGAAAGGTCTTACAAAGAAGAAAAGGAAGGGAAAGAAATCACAAAAGGGTCGATGTCACTATTGTTGTGATATGGGCCATTGGAGGAGGAATTGTCCAATTTATTTACGGCATATTCAAGAAGGTCTTGTAATCCCGTTAGGTAATTCTTTATCCGAAATTTATGTTATTGACATTAATTATACTTCTAATTCAACTTGGGTATTAGATACCGGTTGTGGTTCTCACCTTTGTAATCGTGTACAGGGTATAAGAGGAGTCGAGAAGATTGATAAGGGAGAGATGGATCTCCGACTTGGAAATGAAGCTCGGGTAGCGGCCACTTCGAAGGGGACATGCACTCTAGCCTTGCCAAGCGGATTTGAGCTACATTTAAATAATTGTTATTATGTACCGACGCTTTCTAAAAACATTATTTCCGTTGCAATGTTAGACATTGAAGGTTATAGTTTTTCCATTAAGAACAATTGTTGTATTATTTCTAAGAATGACATGGTTATTGGCCATGCTACTTCTGTTAATGGAATTTATGTTTTGGAAACTTCGACCTCATCCCGTGATGTTTATAACATAGAAACTAAAAGAGCAAAAACAAGTGAACCAAATGAATCGTTTTATTGGCATTGTCGACTTGGTCATATAAACGAAAATCGCATTAAAAGATTAGTAAAGACTAACATTATCAAACCATTTGATTATGAATCATATGGTGTATGCGAGGCTTGCCTCCTAGGCAAAATGACTCGGAATCCTTTTAGTGGTAAAGGAACAAGAGCAAGTGATTTACTAGGACTCATTCATACCGATGTATGTGGTCCATTAACGATCACCGCTAGGGGAAACTATGACTACTTCATCACCTTCACAGAAGATTTGAGTAGATATGGGCATATCTACTTAATGAAGTTTAAAAGTGAAGCCTTCATGAAATTCAAGGAATTTCAAAATGAGGTAGAAAACCAACTTGACAAGAAAATTAAAGCACTTCGATCAGATCGTGGTGGCGAATATCTTAGTGGTGAATTTGATTCACACTTAAAATATAATGGTATATTATTACAACTCTCACCTCCTGGAACGCCACAACTTAATGGTGTGGCTGAAAGGAGAAATCGAACTTTATTAGATATGGTACGATCCATGATGAGTCAAACCGATTTACCAGATTCATTTTGGGGATTTGCAATTCTCACCAAAGACTCCATATGAGATGTGGAGAGGAAAGGTTCCTTCATTATCCTATATGAAGATATGGGGTTGTAAGGCTTATGTCAAGGTAAAGACCGATGACAAATTAGCTCCGAGATCCGAAAAATGCACTTTTATTGGTTATCCAACCACCTCATGTGGGTATTACTTCTATAAACCTCAGGATAACAAAGTGTTTGTGTCTATAGAGGCTGTCTTTCTAGAAAAAGAATTTGTTTCTAGGAGACAGAGTGGGAGAAATTTTGAACTTCGTGAAATCAATGAAGTCCAAGAGCCACAAACTGAAGTAGAGACGAACGAAAACGTTCCTTCTTCGTCTGCTTCGGTGCCTATTCAACCTAGGAGGTCGAGTAGAATTCCACATCAACCTGATAGGTATGTTGGACTAATTGAGGGAAATGGTAGTCTTGATGTTTTACTTTTAGAAAGTGACGAGCCTACCACTTATAAAGCTGCAATCTCTAGTCCCGACTCCGCAAAATGGCAAGAAGCCATGAAATCCGAGATGGATTCTATGTTTCAAAATCAAGTATGAGACTTGGTTGACTTGACTGAAGGCATGAGACCTCTTCAGTGCAAGTGGATCTTCAAAGTGAAGAATGGCATAGAAGGACATGATGATGTCTACAAAGCTAGGCTAGTAGCTAAAGGGTTTACCCAAGTTCAAGGTCTTCATTATGATGAAACCTTTGCTCCAGTTGCTATGCTTAGATCCATTAGGATAATGTTAGCGATCGCCGCATTTCATGACTATGAAGTGTGGCAAATGGATGTCAAAACCGCCTTCTTGAATGGGTATTTAAAGGAGGATGTGTATATGATACAACCTGAAGGTTTTGAGGATCTTAAAAATCCTAACAAGGTATGCAAACTTAAGAAATCCATTTATGGTCTTAAGCAAGCATCCAGGAGTTGAAATCATCGTTTTAATGAAGTTATAAAAGAAAATGGTTTCGCTCGAAGTGTCGAGGAACCATGTTTATATACTAAATTCAGTGGGAGCAAAGTTGTGTTCCTAATACTGTATGTGGATGACATACTACTTATTGGAAATGATATTCCAATGCTATCCTCTGTGAAAGGGTGGTTAGGAAGTCATTTTCAAATGAAGGATTTAGGCAATGCACAACACATACTAGGTATCCGGATCTATAGAGATAGACTCAAAAGGATATTGGCACTAAGTCAAGAATCTTATGTCGATAAGATACTTCGACGTTTCAGCATGAAGAATTCCAAGAGGGGTTTTCTTCATATGGGAAGTGGGATTGTTTTGAGTAAATCTCAATCTCCCACTAAACCCGGAGATGTTGAACGCATGAAAGAGATTCCTTATGCTTCCGTAGTTGGATCTATCATGTACGCCATGGTATGCACTCATCCGGATGTCTCACATGCTTTGAGCATGACAAGTAGATATCAAGCTAATCCAGGTGAAGGTCACTGGATTGCTGTAAAGAATATCCTTAAATACTTAAGAAGGACTAAGGATTCATTTTTGGTGTTTGGTGGGAAAGATGAGCTGAGTGTAAAGGGTTACACAGATGCTAGCTTCCAAACGGATAGAGACGACATGAAATCCCAGGCTGGATACGTCTTTATCCTTAATGGTGGTGCCGTTAGTTGGAAGAGCTTTAAAGAGCCAGTTGTTGCGGATTCTACAACGGAAGCAGAGTACATAGCAGCATGTGAAGCTTCAAAAGAAGCAGTTTGGATTAGGCAGTTTCTTGAGGGACTAAGAGTAGTTCCCGAGGCCGAAGATCCTATCACCCTCTATTGTGATAATAGTGGTGCTATTTTTCAAGCTAAGGAGCCGAAGTCTAGCAATAGATCGAAGCATGTACAAAGAAAATATCATGTGATTAGAGATTTTCTAGATAGAAAGGAAATTGTGATATGTAAGGTTGGGACAGAAGAAAATGTTGCTGATCCCTTAACCAAAGCGTTATCACAAGCTAAGCATGATTCTCATATTTTTTCTATGGGTTTAAGGCGTATGCCAAATATGTACTAGGTTATGTGATATGAATTATAAGTTTTATTATTCATATATGATAACCGCGTTTATTATTTAAAAGTTTTATGTTTTACATTAAAACTTCATATTTATATACTTTGTCAAATCTAGATGGGTTGTAGAGACAATTTGAATCCCATTAAGTGGACCAGATAGACTTAGTATAGCCCCTAGTCGCTTGTATGAGGTGACGTCTCGAAGCAACTAGAATGTGAGGCGATTGATGGCAAGTTCAAATGCCATAGAGTCATGAGGTATGACTAGTCGATCACATAGGCAGACTGCATAAGGCACTTTGTCGGGCATATTGTGACCGCTTATAGAGTTCTGGAAATTTTATAATTAGCCTGGTCGTGGCGAGAGCTACTATATGTATTCTTGCTAGTCAATTCTTTGACTTGAGACTGTTCGCCCAAGGTGACATAGTTTTCAGAGTGACTTTGATTTTAGCTCTACGATCAACCGTTAAAGGGGGTCAAATGGGCTTCTTTTGGGTCATGATGGACTATGCCAGTCGAAGGGAACAGTAAGATAGGAATTGTCCAACCCCTTGTCAGGGTTGTCTTAAATCTCAAGGCCACTCGAGAAGAAGTTTAACTGGAAATGCGTGGCCACGCTCGGAAGTTATCTATGGTAGACAATTTCGGTCAAATCAGTTAAATCTCCAGATCGAGAAAAACTACTCAAGATATGATCAAATGCAAGTACGACCTGCAAGACACCTTGCATTGAGTGGGAGATGACGTAATAGGACAAGAGAATTGGTGACGCACACTTGTCGAGGACAAGTGGGAGATTGTTGGGAAAAGTGTCCTCAACAATAGTGCGATCACGTCAGTAAAATATAAATTACTGATAAATCTACAATAAGAATACTCAAGGGATGATCCTTTTCATATAGTCGACTGATCAACATTAATCGGTAATGATTGGCTTACTAGAGTTTAACATTACTGTCGTATGACGGTGGTGTTCAGTTGATCCCTTTAGGTCACACCTATAGGACAACTCTTTTAATGAGAAAACGATATGGTCATATATGATTTGAGTCATATCAATCCTAGTTTATATAATGAGTTTGGAATATGTTCATAATACGATTATGAACTGTAAGCATTTTAGTGAATGATTTGTCATTACTAAAAATTAATATGTTTATAAAACATTATTAGAGAATGAATTAATTTATATTAGAAATGTTCTAATATAAAATCTAATAATAATAGGATTATTATTACATAATAATTAAGTTTAAATTAGTTAAACTTATTATGTTCATTTTAAAAGTGATAAAATGAACATGGTTATTTATGTTTGGACCGTGTGATGGACAATCACACTACCATTGCATTATACATTTCATATTAAGTTTGAATTTTATGTGATAAAATTATTTTAATGTTTTGTAGAAAGCTTATGACATGTGGTGGTTGGTGCCCATGCATAGGGCACCTCATTCCAACCGTCCAAACAAAAGAGAAAAGAGGAGTGTATTGTACACTAGCTCAATTCACATTTTTCATTCTTGTGCATGCAAACTTTAGAGAGAGATTTTAGAGAGATTATTTTCTCATCTTTCTCTTTGGTTTTGGCCGTGTACTACCCCAAGCTCAAGAACAATTTATATTGTTCATTCTCTTAATTATTATAAGATAATAATAATAATAATAACTAGGTTATTTGTGTGAGATTCTGGTAAGATCAAACATAAATATTATTAGAGTGTGTCTTGGTGTTAACTCATTGGAGGTCTTCTAATTTGGGGACTAGGAGGATCATACCTTGATATTAAGCTCAAGAACAATCAAAGAAGGAGTCTTTGATTGTGCCCATTTAACCGAAATATAAACAATGTAAGGACTAATTACTTCTTCTTGTGTTTCGGCTATTATCTAGTTATGCATGCAATAAGATCTTTAAATTTATGAGATAAAATTAGTATGACTATATCATTATATGAGTTTAAGAAACCCAACAGTATTCGTCCTAAGGACTTAAGGTTCTTAAAACGGATCTTTAATGATTTATTAAAAATACTTTCCCAATAAATATTAAAATATTATTTTATTACTTAAAATAATTAAAAACCCATAAAATATATTTTACGAAAATACGGGATGTTACAGGTGAGGCTTTGTAATTTGTCTTCCATTGAGTGGGAGAATAATTTATGGATATGAGAATCGTAATCGCACACACACTTATAGGACAAGTGGGAGATTGTTGGAGTAAATGTCCTCCGCAGTGTGTGATTATTTGAATAAATCTTTTACATGATCACACAGGGATACTTAGTATATTAATCAGTTGGTTAACGTTTATCGGTAAAGATTGGCTCACTAGAAATTTGACGTTACTGTCATATGATGGCGATAATCAGCTGATCCCTAAAGGTCACACCTATATGATAGTACTGAGAAATGTGATTATATATTGATATAATTACGTAAATGCTAAACTTAGCTAAATGTAGTTAAGTAGATGATAAACATTTAATATGATTAAATAATAATTAGGAGAAATGAATTAAATGTTAATTCTAACAAATATATTTAAATGTTATATTTATTAATTATATATTATAAATATATGATATTTTAGAATAATATAATTGGGTTAATTAATTATAAGATAATAATTAATATTCTCCGAGAATTATAATTGTACACCGAAAATATCGAACTTAATATAGGATATTTAGTTTCGAGAATATATATTAAAATATGTATGATATTTTAAGAAAGTTCGAAATAAGGAAACTAACTTAGGGTTTTATAATATAAGATGGTTTCATATTAGAAGTACAATACCAACACAAACCAATTCAAAACCCTATAAGAAGGGATTTCGGTCGTGTGGTACAGGAACAGAAGAAAAGAATTGTTTTTCTCTCTTGTTTTTCCTTGATCAGTTTATCATCTTAAATCACAAACACAAATCCTCTAAAATTAATAGTAATTTAGGTGGAGCTTTGAAGGGATCTTTTTCAGTCATCTTGGGTGCAATCTAAGGAGAACTTCTACCTTGAAGTTTGAGTTTATACTAGGTTGTTCTTAGGCCGATCTCATATAGGACTAAAGGTTATTTCTATATTCTTGACTGCTTAATTCTTGCAATTGAGATTTTATTGAATCGTTTTTTATATAATCCTTAGCAGTATTAATATTATTAATACTTTTATAAGTAATTTAAGAAATTATTTCCTACAACACGTTCAACTACGAAAGCTAAGTACACAGCAAGTACAGCTGCTATAAAGAGCGAGTCCTTGATTAGTAATTTGTATTAAAGGCCTTATAGTAGCTAGGTATGATATTCCTCATGTAAATGTTGTGCACGAGGGACTACTCCTTGATATTCTTCCAACTCCTTATTGTAATAAAAAGAGCTACTTCTATGAAATCGTTGTTCCGAGCATCTCGCAGGATTAGATGCTGAACTCTTTCTTTGTTGTTAATAGGCTTGCTTGCTTCTATGAAATTGTTGTTAACTAATGTTGTTATTATATTGTTTTTTTAATTTAGTGTCCGCAACAACCACGGGATTATGAGTGTGGTTATTATGTCATGAAATGGATGTATGACATAACCTTCTATCATTGTAAATTTGCGGAGGTACAATTTGAAGAGGTAATTCAATCTTGCTTTAGCTTTTCATTGTCAATTATCATTCTTCGTTACATTTATTATTACTATAATATTTATTTTGAAAATGCAGAAAATTGCAACTACACCGGTGTCAATGGTCAATCTCAATGTGGTTAGAGAAGTTTGGGCTAACAAATGTTTAGATAATTTACATTTAGAATAGATTAACTTGGTATAACTCTGACTTTTGTTGGATTGTTACTTAGCTTAGATTGTATATATTTTGAACGTTGTTGAAACGTTCGTTGTTATGCTGGATTGGATTTTGAAATGAATGTTGTTGGTTCGAAGGAAATTTAATATCCTTTGGTTGAATATTTTAATGCAGGTGGTTTTAAATTTCTGGTGTTTTGGATATCAGCTTTATAGGGAGGTGCTGCCGAAATTTCGGTAGCCGATTTTTTTTAAAAACGTAAAAATAATTTACATCAGTTCTTACAACAAATGACGCAAATGGTAAATAGTTATTGCATCGGTTTTGAAAAGAAATGATGCAAAAAAAATAGAGCAAACGAGTCAGTTCCTGTCATAACTGACGTATATATCAATAAATTAGGCGCTAAAACAACATATCAAATACATCATTTTTCAGAAAACTGACGCAAAAAGCAGAGCAAAAACGTCAGTTTCATAAATAACCGACGCATATATCATTCTATTTCGCGCTAAATAAGGTATCAAATACGTAAGTTCTAGGGAAAATGACGCAAAAGGTAGTGGAAAAAGCGTCAGTTTTAGGGAAACTGTCGCAAAAGCTTGGGTATTTGCGTCGGTTTATAGAGAAATTGCGTCGGTTTTGGGATAGAAACGGACACAAATGATGATCTTTTTGCGTCGGTTATAACATAAGAACTGACGCAAATGGTGCTTTTTTGCTCAGTTGCAATTCTGACGTTTCAATAAACGTCCACTCGATATACGTCAAGTTAGAACCGACGCAATAGGTCATATAGAACGGACACAATAGGGGATTTTTGTACTAGTGGAAGATTGGAGAGTGGGGAGATATTATTGATTATAATTGTGGATAAAGGAATTAAAATAAGTAGTGCTATGGGGTAAGGTGGGTATTGTTGGAGTTAAAGTGATTTAAATAAGTATAAAAGTTTACAAAATATAGATAATAGGACACTTTGATGAATATACGGAAATGGACAATGAGACACTTATAATAGGCAAGGCCCAAGCGTAAAGTTGGGTTGAGTCACTCAATCAAGTGCTCGATTCACTCGGTCAAGTGCCACCCCACACGCGGTCGAGTGAAGTCCTCACCCGGTCGAGTGACAGTCAGTAGGGGTTGAACCCAATCCCAGGTCCACTTGGCCGAGTGACACATTCATTCATCCGAGTGACTCCCACTCGGTCCACTGCAAGGCCCCTGTGTCTAGGTCGGGTCTAACTTGGTCTCATATATGGTCAACTCTTTACTCTCGCATAGAGTTTGAGGTGAGTGTAACAGATAATGTGTAAGGATATATTTTTTGACAGGACTCTGATTAGTCTTAAGCCTCTGTCACAACAATTTCCACTAACTTCTTTTTTATTGTTCACTCACCTCAAACTCCATAAAATATCAGTCAGTCTCACATCAAACTCTAGTTTTCACTTCATTTTGGGAAAATGTGGGGTTAAAAAAAGAACAAAAATACTACAACACATGAGATTTACTCGTTAGATAATTTGCCTTGAAAGTTGAGTCAAGGTAATGTAAAGTCTTTAATTTGTATCTTGGATTTTCAAGACCCAGCGTAAGACTCTGTTAAAACAATGGTAGATCATTGTGAGTCGTGAATGAGTCTTGTCTAAACGTTATACTCTCTCCTATTTATTATGTTGTTTTCTTTTCCTTTTCCTATCCAATTTTATCGTTGATCCCTATTTTATTTTTTAGATAATTTTGCATGGTTCAAAATTAATTTGGTGTGAGGTTACATATATTGTGTATTTCAAATCAATTCTCTTATTTCTCATGTGAAAATAAAAAGAAAGTAATAAATGAAATAAGAGGGAATATAAGCTTTTAATCTTACCCTAAATTTAATGTGAGTTTAAAACTTTTAAACATTAAATAAATAATAAAAACTAAAAAACAACTGAGGTAGGAAATCTTAAAAGTTGAAAAGTCTTGCCATTAATCTTACATTTACATAAGATGCCTATCAGAGTATGGGAGTGGGACTAATGGCATAATGCGACAGGCGGTGGAGCTTTGAGAGATCAGCATAAAATGTCCGAATATGCTCAAGTACAGGCGACTGGATAACAATTGGGTGCAAGATTATGCTACACTCTCGCTGTTTATACACGCAGATGAGATGCACCTCATAATGTCAGTTACTTGGTCCATTAAAGATGTCCGTTTTTCACATGGGTTGGCTAATTGAATAGTCTCCATACACATTACACCCGACCAGATATGTTACGTGTCTCACTCAAGCGTTAGCACCTACGTTTGAGCAAATTTAGGTCCTGACACAAAAAGGTAGATTGGAATTGATATTTGAGTTGGATTGAAGACAAATTCTCATTTTGTAATGGATACCGTTTTCTCTTGTAAAATACTCATTTTTTCTCTCTTTTCGACACTATTAATGTAGTCTTCTTTCTTTATTAACTCATTTTCTATCCATTTTATCTCACAAAATATCCGTCTTAAATGATAACCCGTCACACGCAAAACTTACTATGAAATGAATCAAGATCAAATTAAAATGTTAATTTATTACTTACTTCGTTTAAATTTAAAGTATATAGAAAGATGTTAAAAAAACTACAGTATTAAAAATACAATTGAAAGTGTATTAGATGTCTTTTTTATTAATTTAATTGTATGATGGTTGATTAATGATGATCCATTTGATGACATTTTATGAAAATAAAGGTTATCGATAAGGACACTTTAGTCATTTTTTTTGTTTTATTAGAAAAGTAGTAGTTTGAATATGAGTGAGTTAAAAAGGAATATGTGTAGTTAGTATGTGAATGGAGGAAGTATATTACTTCATTTGATATTTACCCCCTCATAAAATTAACTTTTCTAAATTTACATCCTTTCAAAATATTTTTAATATTTTATACCCTTATAAAACACTTCTACCAAAATTTGCCCCCTTTATTCTGATTTCGGTGTAAAACATATTGAATTTACGATATTACCATCGCCTATTAGTTCATTTTCATACTCTTGTCTTATTTTATCTTATGTTAGGTAGCAGGTCTTGCTTGTGACGGACTAATCCCGTCACAAGCTTGTGACCTCTCACAAAAAGGGAGAGGTGACAAGGTGAGGCACCCTTCATGTGTTTTCCACTCATCTCTCATGGGTATTTTGTGAGAGGAAACGGTATCTGTCAGAAGCTTGTGATGGATACCGCCGTCACAAATTGGAATTTGGGTATGTTAGGTGTGATTTGATATTAGTTTGACCAATTTAGCAGTTTGTGGTTGTTGATCAAAAGAATAGAATCTTTTTTATTCTTTTGTCATCTTATTTAGAATATTAGGAAATAAAATACTTATATTATGATATTTCATATCTTATTAGATATTATTTACTTCCTAATTATAAGGAAATATATTCCATATCTTTTTAGGATAAAATAATTATATATTTTTATTTTATCTTATCAAGGGAATAAAATATATATCTTCCATATCTCTTTAGATAAGGTAATAAAATCTTTTTATTCTTATATTATCTTGTTTAAGATATTAAGAAATATAATAATAGTATCAAGATATTCTATATTTTATAATATATTATGCTTTCATAATTAAAAGATTTTATGATATATTTTATCTAGAATAATATCTTTATCATTCTTAAAAGATCTAGGTTTTCCTTAAACCTATAAATATATTCATCCATATAAAAAGAGAAGTGTAACCACAATCAAAACTTACGTCTTTCATGCATAATTAGAAGCTTTTCTCAAAAACCATTTTATAGTTTTATATTTCGTATTTTTGCAAAGTTCTTTAATCTTTTGAAAGGTCGTGTGCTTTGAATCGTGTTGGTCATTTTTCTATTGTTATAAGACTATAGTGCATAACTAGTTTCCTAATTCGTTCAAATTGTGAATACGAAGGAACAATTAAAACACTTTTTATTAACGTAAGATAGATTGAGTATTTAAAGATACTCGTAGTGTGTCAAATATTTAACGGTATTTGATTGGTTGAGTATTTAACGATACTCGTAGACACAAGTATTTAACAGTACTTGTTTGAGTTAAAACTATCCGTAAGTTGTACGAGTAGGTTGATAAGTTTTTAATCCGGAGTAGGTAATAAAATTATTGATCGAGAATAGTGCACGTAGGTTTCGACTTGTGAAACTGAACCACTTCAAATTCCGTGTGTCTTTTACTTTTAGCTTTTCTCTTTATTTTTGTTCATCCTCGTTCATATCAATTAGTTACAGTTTAATCTAATAGACTTTAAATAATTCATCATTCAAGCAAATCTTTGATAAATCGAAAAAGCTTAATTTTTTTTAATTCAATTCACCCCCCACCCCCAACTTGAGTATTTCGGATTATTAGACTCTTCACTAGTAAAACATTCAAACTAAAAGCAAGGTTACCGGATTCACCCGTATCCCTAGAAAAAATGAAATCAGTTCAAGCGTTTTCTGCAATGACTCTTTTGTAAATACAGTTATACCCCTTATCAGACACTCTATTTAAAGAGTATTGATGATCGAATGTTTCTTATTCATAGCGATGCAGAAAACCTTGTTGAAGGGTGCAGTTGTTAATTCAAGTCCCCACAAATGAACTTCAGTTCTCAGCGCAATTTTCATCATAGGTCGTTCGGAAACATACATTCGACTCCCTTACCTCGCAATTTGCGGAAATCCATTATCTACTAGAGTACATAAGATCAAAACATACACAAGGATTTTTAGTATAGGCAGATGAAGAGTACTATACATTGTGCTTTAACCTAATTGATCTAATTTAAGGCTCCCAAAACAAATTAATGCTGAAATACACAAATCCTTTTCTGATCTACAACGAATAAAGAGTAAAAAAACTAAAATATGACTAAAAAACTAAAATATTTCATTAAGATCATTAAAAAACCTCAACCCTAATTCCTAATATGACTAAAAAACTGAATTAAGTGATAAATTAATTAGATTAAATAAGGAAAAATTAGTAATTGCAATAATATATAAAATATATACTCCCTCCTACCCATATTTATTGTCCCATTTGGCCAAAAGTGTAAAATTTATGAAAGTGAATAAAATATTAAAAAGTAATGCATAGGGGTAAGATAATAGGAAATAGGGTGTTATGATTTAGTTGGGGGTATATAAATAGTTACATGAGTTGGGGGTAGTTTAGTCCAAAAGGCACATCGGCAAAAGCAAATGGGACATTTTGATGGGGAACGAATTTGGCCAAATGGGAAATTAGTTACGGGTAGGAGAGAGTATCTATTAGACGACAAAAAGACGATATCGGGAAAAGGTAGGTGACGACAACATCAAGCGACAGAATTAGAGCACAATGAAGATGATGAATATGCGGCCGACGGTTGAATGTGATGAGTAGGTAGAATTCGAGCGCCTTGAAGGATTTTTGTATGACATAATCAGAGAAATGAATATGAGACGACATAGAATTAGAGAATTAGAGGATTAGAGAAATGAATAAGAGCTTGTACTGTGAAGGAGAAACGATTTTGCGGCTCTTATTAAAGTTATTATTGTTTATTAAAGTTATTACTGTTTATTTATTAAGAAGATAAAAGACTGGTTACTTATAACACATTTCTTATGAATTTCTATGAAACCGGTTATATGAGATCAATGGTTTCTTATATTAAGAGACTGGTTTTAAAACAAAAACCGGTTTATTATTTCCAACTCTATGAGACCGGTTTTATAAAACTAACGGTTTCAAATTTTAAGAGATCAGTTGAAAAAACAAACCGATTTGTTATTAGTAGTTCCTTTGGCCATTTTTGTAGCAGTGAAAAAAACCATCAAGGCTATTTTATTTGAAGAGTAAATATGCTAGAATCATTCTAGGTAATAGAACAATGAGAGAAATATACATCCTAATTGAGTACATTTGCAGCAAAAAGATGTGCAAGAGGGATGAGTCCCACTCACTGTGAGGACAGCAGGGGATATTCTAAGGCAAGAGAGCCTATGTCCAGATTGGATCTAGACATGTACTCAGAAAGTTTTTATGATGCAATATTATGCATTCCCAAAGGAAAACAAGTATGTAGTAAGGTTAGGTAAGTGCAATGTGTTGCTTAAACTTACTAACCAAGGCGTTCTCGTAGGTTAACCATGATAAGTCATGTCATTTCAATTTAATTGAGATGTGAAACTATATACAAGATTACATTTAGATTATGAGATATGAAGTAATAATATTATATTGATTATGCATATACGATAATCGCATTTATCGTTTGAGTTTTATTTTAAAACTCCCATGTTGCTTTGCTATATCTAAATGGGTTGTAGCCAGAGGCAATGTTGAAAACCATTAAAGTGAACTGGATTAACATATTATTGGCCCTTATTTGCTTATATGAGGTGATGTCTCGAAGTAGCTAGAGTGTGAAGCGATTGATGGCAAGTTCAAGTGCCATAGAGTCATTTTGGATGACTAGTCGATCACATAGACAGACTGTATGGGACACTCTCTAACCGCTTATAGATTTCTGGCAATTTGATATATAGTTTGTTCGTGGCGAAAGCTACTATAATATTCTTATGAGTTGATTCTTTTACTAAAGACTGTTTACCCCAGATGGCATAGTTTCAGAATGACTTTAATTTTTGCTCTACGAGTTTTCGTAAATGGGGCAAAATGGACATCTTTTAGGTCATGATGAGTTGTGGTTGATCGAAGGGAACAATGCGATAATAATTTTCCACCCCTTGTCAGGTTTGTTTAAAATCTCAAGGAGTAGCGAACTGAAAATGCGTGGCCATGCTAGGAAGGTATCTACGGTAGATAATTCTGGGAAAATAGTTACTCTCTAGATCGAGGAAACCACTCAAGATATGATGAAATGCAAGTACGACCTACAAAACACCTTGCATTGAGTGGGGGATTGTAATAGGACAAGAGAATTGGTGACTCATACTTGTCTCGGACAAGTGGGAGATTGTTGGAGTAAGTGTCCTCAACGATAGTGCGATCACGTATTTAAATCTCATGACAAGAATACGCAAGGGATTATCCAATTATATAATCAACTAATGAACAATAATCGGTAACAATTGGCTGACTAGAGTTTGACGTTACTGTCGTTTGATTGTGGTGTTCAGTTTATCCCTTAAGGTCACATATAAAGGACGATGATTTCCAAACTGTTAGATTAATTAATTGTATGACGATACAGATTAATTAATTCCTTAAATCGAATAAAAATGAGAATGTCATATCTTATTGTAATATGACTAAATAAGATTTATTTTTTTTTTTGGTGAAATGTGAGTGAGTATATTATATCATAAACATAAGATACAAGGGAGGTAAGGGTTCGAGCCCCCTTACTAGCAATACATCAAGGATAAACTTTTCGAAACCAGTCTAAACATTCCTGATCATTAGAATCCACTATTTTCTTATGCAATCTACTCTTCATCTCTCGTATAATGTTACCAACCATATGATCAGGCCTATGCATCAGAGCATGTATACGAGTTTCATTTCTTTGTCTCCAGATATGGTATTGAAAAGCATTGAAGAAGGCCATATGAATTTTCCATCTGCCTGAGGTTTTGCTTCGATTCCCCCTGTTTGCCAAGGTAACTGGCATCTCAATTTTACTTTGTAATTGCTGCTTCACCATAGTAGAAAACTGGCAGTCCTCAAATAAGTGATCAGTGGTCTCAGGATACATATGACACAGAAAGCATAAGTCGTCTTGACAGCAGCCAAATCTGACGAGCTTGGTTTTGGTATTCATACCCTCTTGTAATCTCAACCAGGTGATTATGGAATGTTTGGGTACATTCCAGTGATTCCACACAGCTGCTGCCCATGGTTTTTCATTCCCTTCTGGATTCACCCATTGGTACCCTTCCTTGACAGTATATCCCTTAGGATTATTGGTCCATACATTGTTGCTATAACCTGTTTTGAAAGTTTCTTTCGTTTTGCAGATAGACTTCCAAACCCAAGGAGCATCCACAGGAGGAGTATAATCATTCCAGGTAGTGTCTTTGAGGTACACTGCATTCACCCATTTAATCCAGAGCCTATCTGCATTTGTGTAGATCTAATATACCAGTTTCCCTACTGTAGCTTTGTTCCATAGAATAGCATTCTTAATCCCCAGTCCTCCCATCTTCTTAGAAGTAGTGACAGTATCCCAGGCCACCAGAGGGACCCTATGATAGTCTGCAGAACCATCCCAGAAAAAATTCCTACAGATTGCTGAAATACGATTGATTACTCCTTTAGGAATGATGAATAACTGAGCCCAATAATTATGCAAGGTATTTAAGACTGAATTTATAAGAGTCAGTCTGCCAGCATAGGAGAGTTTCTTGGCCCCTAGACTCCTTATTCGAGCAACTAGCTTTTCTGTGAGGGAAGAGCATTCCTGTTTAGATAGTTTTCCAGGCTGAATAGGTACCCCCAAGTACTTAAAAGGGAAAGTCCCTTCCTTAAAACCAGTAACTTGCTTGATTCCTTCTTTCATGTCTTCCTCAACTCCACTAAAGTAGATGTCTGATTTGGTGTTATTCATACTCAAACCAGTAGCTTTAGAAAAGGAGGCAAAGGCCCTCATAAGTAACCAAATAGAATTAGGATTTCCCTCACAGAACATTAACAAATCATCTGCAAACATGAGGTGAGTGAGTTTCAAAGATTTGCAGAGGGGATGATAGTGGAAAGGCCATCTGTCTGTAGCATATAAGATAAGTCTGGACAGGTAGTCCATACATATAGTGAATATGAGAGGGGAGATGGGGTCCCCTTGTCTAAGGCCTCTCCTACCTTGAAAATACCCAAAACTTGAGCCATTCACAGAGAGAGTGAAGCTAGGAGTTGAGATACATTGCATAACCAGCTTTATAAAATGAGGAGGGAATTGTAAATGGTGGAGAGCTTGCTCTATAAAATCCCACTCCACAGTGTCATAGGCCTTCCTGAGGTCAATTTTAAACAAGCATCTAGGGGTAACATTTTTCCTGGCATATTGATGAATAATATCCTGACAGATGAGGACATTTTCAAGGATAGATCTTCCTTTGATAAATGCCCCCTGATTGTCATGTATTATCTCTGGTAAGACATTTGCTAACCTGTTACACAGCACCTTAGAGATGACCTTGTACACCAAATTACAGCAGGCAATTGGTCTGAAATGACCCACTGAAGTTGGCCTATCAAGCTTGGGAATGAGAGTAAGAGTTGTGGCATTGATTTGAGGAAGCAAATGGCCACTGGAAATGAAATCTTTGACTGCAGTGCATAACTCTTCCCCCACAATATCCCAAGCATCCTTAAAGAATCCACTAGTATAGCCATCAGGTCCTGGGGCTTTGTCAACTGGTATAGAAAACACAATATCTTTAATTTCCTGACTAGTAACTGGGGAATTGAGAATAGATATATGATCTGCATTACATCCCTTTCCCTTTTGCATAACAGTGAATTGTACTGGCTCAGTGGGCTTGCTACTGCCAAGTAAATCCTGGTAGAAATCAAGGAAGGCTGTCTGTATACTGGCAGTGGTGGTACATAACAGACCATCTTTATCTTCAATTTGAATGACCTTATTCCTCAAGCATTTTTTTTATGGCTTTGTGAAACATAGCAGTGTTACTATCCCCATCCTCAATCCATGCCTCTTTAGCTTTCTGCTGTAAGAAGCTGGCTCTTGCTTTTGTCCAGAATCTTACAACTTGACTGGTTTCCACCTCTTGAGTAATTAAATCCTCATTGGTGGGGTCTTGTTGAAGCTGGATCTGGATATTCTCTAGCATAAGTTGGACCTTGGTGGCATTGACCTCTACATCTGCAAAGCATTCCCTATTTAAACTTTTCAAAATAGGTTTCAGAGCCTTTAACTTCTTCACAAGTCTGAACATGCTCGTGCCTTCAATCCCTTGATGCCAAGCCTCTAGCACCTTAGAATTAAAATCTGGGGCACTACTCCACATGTTGTAATACTTGAAACTGACCTTCCTTCTCCCATCCAACTGAATATTCCTAACAATGCAGGGTGTGTGATCAAAAAGCCCCTCTGGATGAAAATGAGCATGCATTTCAGGAAAGTCATTAATCCAAATTGGATTAATAAGGAACCTGTCAAGCCTACTAAACTTTCTCTGAGCCTCTTCCCTTTTATTAGTCCATGTAAAGTAAGCCCCTGTGGCTGTAATGTCCACCAACCCACACTGATTCAAGCAATGGACAAAATCTTCCATATCCTCTACTTTGGTGTTCCCACCCAACCTCTCATCAGGGTTAATAACAGTATTAAAATCCCCAGCAACAGCCCATGGTTCATTATGCTGAGCAGCTATATCCTTCAGAGAATTCCTGAGAGGAACCCTATCTACCCCTTCATTAAAAGCATACACCATAGTACATAAGAAACTTTTCTGGCTGGCCTTAACAGTGATCCTAGCATGAATGAATTGGGGATCATAAGCTAGGATAGCTACATCAAAAATAGTTGGCCTCCACAACAACCACACTCTACCTCCCTTGTGCTGACTGCAATTAGTAGTCAGGCACCATCCTTCTAGCATTCTTTGAGATATATTACTCACTCTTTCACCATTTATTTTGGTTTCCAGAAGCCCAAAGAGACAAGCTTCATTATTCTGTAAAAAACTTCTAACTGCTAACTGTTTATTTACATTATTAAGGCCCCTTACATTCCAAAATCCTATATTATTCATGAGACACTATAGGGATAGGGTCACCATTATCAATCACTAGCACTGAATTATCCTCCTGTGTTGTATACTGCAGATCAGATTGTTCTTTATCACTGGTAAGCCCTCCTAGAGGGGGTGAGGAAAGACTTACCCTTGCAGGAATTTTGGTAGGTAAAGCTGGGTATTCCTTTTCTGATAATGATGGTAAAGGTTTTTGAATAGGTTTCCACATCTTCTTAGTTATTCCTTTGACATGTGGAACCCTTCGACAGTTGACCTCTTCATGCCCAAGCCCCTTGCATTTGCTACACTGCAATGGTTTCCATTCATACTCCACTCTGGCAGTTATAATTTCACCATTCTCATCCTTGAACTTAACTTGATCTGGAAACTTTTGCCCCACCTTCAATTCAATCATAGTACGAGCAAATCCCAATCTTGTTTTGCCTTCTGTAGCTGCATCTGATTTAACATATGATCCCACAAGACCTGCTATCTTAGGAAGGCATTTGCCCCAAAATTTAAGAGGGAGGCCATGAATTCTAATCCAGGCAGGCACAATTTTAATGTCAGTTTTCAACAAGTCAATATTTTCTTGCCAGGCTTTCACAATCAGTGGTTTATTATCAAACATGTGATATCCTGCATTCAGAACCGTCTCTTTACCCTTCATGTCTTTGAATCTTACCATAAAAATGCCATTGGGTAGGAATGAAATCTTATCAACACCATGTTTGCCCCAGACTCTGTGAACATAGCCCTGCAGGACTTCCCATGGAGGGTTTGCTCCCAAAACAAAGCAGTAAACAGCCTGAGACCAGTATTCAATCTCCTCTTGTGTGTCTTCAGTGGTGAATTGGAGTAATGGTTCCTCCTCTGCTATTATCTCAGTCACTGTCTCTGTTATTTCAGTAGTAACAGACTTCTTCTTCTTCCTTCGAGTCACCAATTCAAAGGCATCCTCAGGGTTCTCCTCGTCCTCAAAGGATAGGCCAGGGATGGGGTTAACTTCATGCATTGCTTTAGTACGTATAACATCATCCTCTCCTGGCCCCTTCTTTTGTTCATTGCCCTGACTGTTACCAGTATTGGTTTTTTTGTGATTTTTGTGTGTTGTAGATGTTGAATGTGGAGATGTTGAACGTGAACGAGCCATTGATGATCAAAAATCAAGCCCTAGATGAAGATCAGGGACGTGTATGCCGTCGCCTTCATGCAGCCATTCCTAGGGTTTTTTTTGATTTATTATCTAAATAAGATTTAATTTAGTAACTAAAATGTTATATTAATAAAATTAGTCGATGTGTATGAAACATGCGAGATAAGAATGATAAGTTAGTTATAATTACAAAATGCTGCGAATTATACTAATTAAATTTAAAATGACCCATTTTACGTACATGTAATTATGAATTACTTGTCAAATTTTTAAATGTGATTTATTTATTAAGAAGTCATATTTAAATTGCTAAATACGCATATATGTGACTAATAACATGTTATATGCACAAGTCACACATTTTACAATTGACAAAATACAAATGTTAAAATGGAAGTCTATTTTATGTACACAGGGCCGGTTTTGTAGACGTCTTTTGTGGGAATAAGAATTGTTCTTATTTATGCAAAAAGCATAATCATTTGCATAAGATGCTAGATGCTATCTATTACTCCCTCCGTTCGATTCCATTTCGCGGTTATGCTTTATGCACAAATATTAAGAAAACCATATTATAGTATTATAAGTACAAGAAATGGATATAAAGTAGACCTGTCAAAACCTGACCCGACCCGAAAACCGACCGTAACCCGACCCGTAAATAACCCGTAAATGACCCGGTTTTTTCAACCCGAACCCGAAAGATACCCGAACCCGTTTTGACCCGTAAATAGCGGGTCAAAACCCGACCCGCAGCGGGTTGACCGTTGGGTCAAAACAATAAATAATTTTTAAAATATACAATGTCATAGTATTGATGACTTACAAATTTTTGAGAAGAAATATGTATATATATGCGGTATATCACGTCATCACCTCAAACAACATGCCACGTCATCACCTCAAATTGTGTGTCACAACGTCACTTTCGTAATACGTCGAATTGCATTCCACGTCAGCAGCGCTAACTCATCACCTCGAACCACATGCCACGTCATCACATCGAAGTGTGTGTCACGTCGTCACTTTTAGTGTAGTACGCCAAGTTACATTCCACGTTAGCACTGTTAGCTCATTATTTCGACGGACCACATGTCACATCATTACATCGAAATGTGTGCCACACGCTCACTTGCACCTCCTTCCTCAAAATATGTGTCATATCGTCACTTTCACCGTATTACGTCGAACTGAACCGCACTTCGCGTCAACACTTCCACCTCATCACCTCAGATCAAATGTCACGTCATCATTGTTATCTTATTTGAGTCTTATTACCGTACTTAGCGAGTTAGTAAGGGTGATGATGATGATAACGATGGTGATGTTGGTGGTGAGAGCAAAAATGGTGACAATTAAGTTTACTAAGACGAGCAAGAGGATAGAAAACGTATAAAGTGTAAGAATTACGATATAAAAGAGGTTTTAAAAAATGCGAGGAAAAGATGTTGATTGACCCGTATTTTTACCCGAACCCGACCCGGAACCCGTATAGACATGACCCGTATTTTACCCGACCCGAAATACACCCGAACCCGTATTTTACCCGAACCCGTATCTACCCGACCCGCAACCCGCCCGTTCGACCTGTTTGACAGGTCTAATATAAAGTGTTTGGTTTATGTGTAATTTGTATAGAAAAAGTGGACCTTAGTAGTATTATAGTAATAAAAGTACAACCAAATAAGGAAACATGTAAAGTCGAGTCAAATGGACCGATAAAAAATACATGCGAAGTGGAATCGAATAAAGGGAGTACATGGAGAAGACAAAAAGCAAAAAGGATAATTATTTCATGCATGCTTAAAAACCGGCCACCCATATACTTAAAGAACAATTTATTGTTCTTATTATTATTCATTCTTATGTATTCCTTATGTAAGTTACACGGTCCTACCAAGCTAACTACTAAATTAGTCATAGTAATTAAGTTTACAAAATTAACTCTTTAATTTATTAGATCTTTATGCATGCTAATAAAATTGCGGAAATACTAAGAATCGAATTCTTACAATCGGTCCAAGAAAGCTAAGGATGATCCTCCACGGAGCAACCAAAGTAGATTGCCTCCTTTATGATGCACCCAAGACTCGTCCTTAATTACCGAAATGCGTGCACGAACTAGGTGACGGAAATCGGTTGACCTTAAAATAAATTCTAATCTAATTAGAATATAAATACTATAACTATTATAGATTTATTATAATATAACAATTAATATGATTATATTACTAGAGAAATTTGAGAGGATTTCTTTTAGTTTTCTTACTCTAAGAAAATAACATTAGGTGTTCAAGTATGAATTATGACAACCATTCACATATATAATAGAAGGGTTGCGGTTGGGTTGTGTGAACCGTGTGCATGGAGTGTATGGGGAAGGGTTTTTGATTCCTTTTGTCTTATCCATACACTTAGCTTGTAAGACTATCTAAATAGTCATCATGCCCTAAGCAAAAATGATTATGTTTTAAGGGATAAAATGTTGCAATATTATCCTACAACATAAACACTTACACGGTTCAATTAAGTGTAAAATGGACCTTCAATTTACATTTGAAATTTGTACAATTTGTGTAATATGTAACATCTTATGTGACATAATTTAATTGTATTAATTTAAAATATATTTATCACATCAATACTATTTCTAAATTAATTAAATCATATTTAACAAATTATTTTAGTAATTCGTAATTACCGTCCCAACATATGGTTATTATAATAATCGTCGATACGATATACAAAATTTGTTATAACCACGAACCATTCATATTCTAATTTTGATATTTCATAAATATCGATTAATATTTGACAATCGACACATTTCATTCAATTTCAAATATAAATCTTACATTAAGATTCAACCTCTGATTTCTTGATATTAGATTTTAAGGAATTTGATCAATTCGTATCGTATACAATTGATAATATATAAATTAAGGGGATTGTCCTATAGGTGTGACCTAAAGGGATCAACTGACCACCATCGTCATACGACAGTAACGTCAAACTCTAGTCAGTCAACCATTATCGATTAATGTTGGTCAGTTGACTATATATAATATGGGATCATCCCTTGCATATTCTCTTAATGAGATTTGACAATGATAATTATCACTGACGTGATCGCACTATTGTTGAGGACACATTTCCCAACAATCTCCCACTTGTCCTCGACAAGTGTGCGTCACCGATTCTCTTGTCCTATTACATCATTTCCCACTCAATGCAAGGTGTCTTGCAGGTCGTACTTGCATTTGATCATATCTTGAGCGGTTTCCTCGATCTGGAGATTTAAATGCTTTGACCGGAATGATCTACCATAGTTACCTTCCGAGCGTGGCCACGCATTTTCAGTTAAACTTCTCCTCGAGTGGCCCTGAGATTTAAGATAACCCTGACGAGGGACTGGATAATTCCTATCCTACTGTTCCCTTCGACTAACACTGTCCATCATGACCCAAAAAATGCTTATTTGACCCCCTTTAACGGATGATCGTAGAGCAAAAATCAAAGTCAATCTGAAAATTGTGCCACCTTGGGCGAACAGTCTCTAGTCTAAGAATTGACTCATGAGAATAATATAGTAGCTCTCGCCACGACCAGGCTAATATAAAATTTCCAGAAGTCTATAAGCGGTCACTTAATGCCCGACAGAGTGTCTCCTGCAGTCCGCCTATGTGATCGACTAGTCATCCCTTATAACTCTATCGCATTTGAACTTGTCATCAATCGCCTCACACTCTAGTCGCTTCGAGACGTCTTCTCATACAAGCGACTATGGGCTATACTAAGTTAATCCAGTTCACTTATGGGGTTCAAAAATTGTCTCTTACAACCCATTTGGATTTGACAAAGTATATTAATAGTGAGTTAATGATAACTCAAACGATAAGAGTGATCGTTATGTACGAACAGTCAATACGATATTACTGCTCCACATAAACAATCTTTGATGCTCATACATCAATTTGTATTAATGGTTTGCATTATCCAAACCTACAAATTTCAGTTTCCTTCTGACTCATATTTCTCGTATAATATGATCTTATTGAAGTACATTTTTAGTCCTCATACTAGACGACTCGAGTCTTCTTACCTGAAGGAAGCTCCCACTGTTATCTTATAACTTGTGACATGTTGTACTTACGTACACAGTCACATTGTACTAGAATTCACATTGTAGTTTACCTAGATCCAATCCACCAGTTCTCCTTGAGAACTTATATCGAAAGGTTTTTGTCTCAACATCTTGGCATGTTAATCAAGGTCATATGAATCAACACTTTCATATCTAGGAGATTCTTTATTCATCGATATGAATAATTTATCCAACCTTGTAGATCAATAGGTGACATTATCATATAATAAACTCACTTATGATTCTTAACGTATTTATTCACCTAGAATTGAAAACCTTTTTATTCTTTACATTTAAAGAATCACCATTCTCTCTTAATGGTAGGTTTAATTCTCTAATGACTTTTCTCCCACTGAATTTCGTATCACTATCTTTATAGTTAAATAACTCTCACTATCTTCATAGTGTTTAGCAACTACTCAATAAACATCTTCTCATCTCAAATGCACATTTCATTTTTCGTCCTCGTTTCCTTGGAAAGCATCAGGACATGATTTCTCCTCTATATTCCTTTAGAATAAGAAATACTATCATCAAAAGGACGGGAGACGATTTCTCCTCTATTATCTTATAAAATCAGAAACATTAACTTCATGGAAATGTTTTTCCTTCCGTTTATACACGTGGTTCCTTTTGTCCTCTCTAGGAACTAACGACATAAGGAACATTTCCTTTTGTGTCCTCGCATAGTTTCTTCTGTGTCCTCTCGTAGTTTCTTTCATCCATTCATTTAGGTTTCTTCTTAAGGACCCCATATAGGACTCTTCTCTAAGATCCCATATTTATACCATTGGTTTACGGTCGTAAAATTTCTCTCACTCTATCCTTTAAAATAACCGTTATTTTAAGAAGGATAACATTTTCGCCCGTTAACAATGTTTTGGATAGTAGGTTATATGAGGAGTGAGACATTAGTTCTCTCATTCATTTAAGTTGATCATCTTATAATGAACTAATGTTCTCATGTTTGAGTTTGATGTATTTCACGGGGTGTAATTCTCGTTTTAAGTAAATCAAATTACTTTATTATGATCCTATCATGTCTTAGCGTACGTTGAACTATTCAAGGTACTTTATTACGATTTATGAAGATCGTATCAACTCATGTAATGTACCACACAATGCATTTTAAAAAACAACATATTGATTAAGAACAGATGACTTGGGTTGAAAACCAAGTCACCAATATTACAACCATTGTTTGGATTAACAAGATCCTTGTCATACAAGAAATAAAATGTTCTTAAAATTAAAATGCAAAATGAAATAAGACATTAAAATGAAAATTAGAGCCAAGCTCTTCATGTCTTCTATCTTCGGATGCTACCCTAGCCATCCAGGGAAGGAAATCAAGCTTCCTTCTCCTTCTCCTTACTTGCCCTTATCCTTGGAGGGAGCCCCTTTACAAAAATTATGAAAGGGGCAAGAATCAACAACTTGTATCAATATACAAAAGCTGACAAAATAACATGAACTAATCGAGAATTATTACCTACTGCAAGAACCCTTCCGGCTTTGAGGTCATTGAGATACTTTGGGCAATTCTGCTTCCAATGCCCCATCTTAGTGCAATAATGGCACTTGTCTTCAACTTTTGAAGACGATGAAGAAGCACCTTTCGAAAAGGTCTTCTCTTTAGAAAATGTGGGCTTGAAGGCTTTGACATTTTTGCTCTTGTTAGCCTTCCGCTTAAACTTGGACGGGCATCTTATGCAATTCGTCCAAAGAGGTTTCTTGATTACGCATGTTAAAGTTCACCCGGAACTGAGCATACGTTTTCACTTTGTTTAGGGAGTGAAGGATTATGTCAATAATAAGAGGGTCGGGAACATTCACCCCTTGTAGCTTCAAGGTTTCGGCTAGCTCAACCATTTTGAGCACATGAGGACTAATTCTTTGACCTTCGTTTAAGGTCAAATCAAAGAAGGCGGAGGCCGCCTCATATTGGATTACCCTAGAAGCTTGCAAAAACATGGTCGCAACTCTAGTGTAAATCTCATTAGTCGTGGCTAGCTTAATCATTCTCCTTTGGAGATCCGGCTCCATTGAGAATATAAGCACGTTCTTAAGAGCATGCGACTCTTTCATGTAGGTCTCATAGGCATCACGAGTCGCCTCCGATGCACGAGCAGCGGGAGTGGGAGGAGCGGATATGGTAAGGTAACGAGTCTTATCGTCAGCTTCCGCGGCCAAAACCAATTGGGCGTCCCAATCCTTAAAATTGGCGCCATGCTTCTCAAGCTTGCATCGATCCATGAAGGATCGAAGCCATGATATGTTTTGAGAGGTGGAGCGTTATTAGCCATTGATGATGGATTGTTGAAAATGAACTACAAATGAAAATAAAGGAACTAAAACACAATTATCATTTATATTAATTAAACTTGTAAATTTTAAACAAGTTAAACATCTACTTAATGATCTCTTACCCAATTAAGTAAATGATCCCGAGATCCAAATATATACTAACTTGGGCACGGTTTAGCCGATACATCCCTCATTAATATAATTCGGTGGATTAACTCTTTAATCGATTCTACTTTTAGAACTCCCGGTCGATAAAATTACATTAATTCTTATCTTTAGCCCGAACTTATTACCACTACGGTGGCTCGAATACCTTCGTCGAGATCGACCAAATTTCGAGAGCGTAATCATATTACCCCACTTTTCCAACGTAATAAGCTAGGTAGCACCCCGGTTTAGCCGAGCCCACTCCCTTATGAAGAAAGTACTTCGTGGGTTCTTTATGTGGGGAATTTACGTATATTCACCCTTAAAATTGCAGGATTATAACGAAAATATATACATGTGAATATCGTCATAAGATGAAAAAACATAAAACGAAAATAAAAGAATGCACAACCTTAGGTCCTTGCGCGAATGGCCTAAGAATATGAATAAATAGAAATTCCCTCCTATAACTCGCACCCAAGACCCGTCTGAGATGATGCCGCGTGTGCTAGAAATACTCTCCAATTGCCTTGCAATATGGGGAGAGCTTTTGTGAGTTTTTGATGTGAGATCTAGGTTTTGGGAGAAAGCTGCTCTCAAAACCCTAATGTTTGTAATTATAAATTACCAGTAGTTGACAAAAGGAGAATTCTTCTCCTTTTGTAATTCTACACGGCCGACCGAAATAGGTCTAGGGTGAGAGTGGGCTTTCCACTCTTACCTTATTCCAATGCGTAATTCAACCCTAAAGCTAAAATATAATCCGCGGGTTTTAATTATAAATCGTATACATGTTATCAGATATTAATGCAGTCGATACATTAATAATGGTCTGATAAGAAAATTACGATATTGTATAATTAGCTCAATTAATATAACTGCTTATATTAATACACGAATTCAATATTTAATTAAATATATCCGTTTATATTTAATTTACGAATTAATCATGTAATCCGTATTAGCTAAAATTATTTAATCCGTATTAAATAATTATCTCAACATCTCATTGACTATTTTAATAGTCAATACCTCTGACTAACTGTTTAGTCGTATGCGGCATAAATGTGACTGTATTTTCATACCTTCACATCTCTCATACGTGTCCTATAAGTGTGACGTATAGGGACCAGTTGATCACCGTCATCCATATGACAATAACGTCAAACTTATCTAGCAAGCCAACCGTTATTGATAAACGTGGATCAACTGATAATAATACCAAAATACGCCCTTGTGATCCTTTAAGAGATTTAATAAGTCATTGTACTAAACTGTCAATGACACTAGCCCCAACACTTTACTCTTTGGTAAGGCTATGTCCCAATTTTGAATAACGTAAGAGATCTTGTCAATTTATTATCTATCTCCTTTAAGTGAACTAAGTCGGTAAATTATCGATAAATTAATTGACACGGTCGATAAAATCGATGAAAATGCATGATTTGGAATGAAGATTTGGCTATGTATGCAAACATATTAAGCATAAATAAAAGTATAAAAACTTAAAGAACATAAATAAATCCTAGTATGGCCTTCCTAAAATAGAAAATTTAATTTAAAATTACAAATTCGGAAACCAACTCCTTGGTCCCTTGAACTTCACACGCGGCACGCATCCCAAGGCAAACTCCGTCTTGGTCGAAACTCCTTTCCGAAAGGCACCGTCTTCAAGGATATCCGGAATTACAATAATTACAAATTTTCTATCTATTTTATACATTCTAAAATAAAATAAAACAATAAAATAAAGTGATACGAGATCACATTTAAATTACAACCGAATCGATAACCCCTTACATTACGGGAAATACCGATTAAAAATCTAAGGCCATACTAAGCAAAATACATAATTCTAAATTACGTAAATTAAATTATGACATTCATAAATAAATAAATAAATATGCAATGCTTATAAATATGCAAATCCTAAGCCAAATCGTCCTATTTAAACACAATTTAAATATTGTTATCATAATAACACGGTTTTATGGAATAGCGTGATTTTAACATTTTAAAATCACTTAACATTATGTGAATCAAAATTCACGATTAAGTTAAACATCCTAACACATTTATGTCTGAAAATTTAGTCTTACTCAAATTTTGAACATGATTTAACTTATTAATAATAAAATTGTTCGGAATTTTTATCGGTTTTACGGGAAAAAGAATATATAAAAATCAATTGAGTCCAAAAATATTTCGAAAATTCAAACTTCAAATTTTGAACATTCTGAAACAAGTGCCCGACGATATTCAATTATTATTTTGATATTACATTTTGTGTTGCAATTGAAAATGCCTGATATTCTTATCAAATTTATTTAACAAAAAAATTTCAAGCAAATTTTAGATTATTTTAAAAAAACAAAAGTAGGCTATAGGTCGAGTCTAGTTTAAAAAAGTATATGGTTGAGCTACGGTTGATTCAATTCAGTTCAGGTCAAATTTAGTTACTGGTTTGTTCGAGACCTATCATTTCAGGTTTTATCGGTTAACCTTTGAATCGGTTTAGGTCAATTTGGTTTATTAAATTTTTGATTTCCTTTGGGGTCAGTTCTCCAAGTCAACTTTTGCGAGAGTGTAATTTATTACACGAATTCTAATTGAAGACGGACACTATCTGTAACACCCCGATATTTTCCGTATTATAAATTTAAAGATCTAATTTAATTTCAAGAATAATTTATATTTTATTAAATTTCGTAAATATATTTTTGTAATATGAATATTTCATTTTAAAGCATTTTAATTTCAAATGATATTTCGAGTTTTATAAATTAAAGTTTCGGTTTTAATTTTCGAAAATGACAAGTATGTAAGATAATTTCATGAGTTGTGGGTTATAAGCATAATTAGTTCCATCTTGAGTAATAATAGACTTGAGATGTTGTTTCCGTCTTAATTAGCCAAATCCGAGTCCATCCCGACTCATTAAATGAATCCCGAGTCATTCCCGACGCAAAACTCCCATATATGCCTTATGTTGTGTTCTGTTCCTCACAACTTACTCCTCCTTCATCTCCCTCATCCAAAACCCCCAAACCCCTTCACCATTGTTGGTGTTTCTCAAGAACGCAAATCCGACTCTACCACCTTCGTTTCTTGCTCAAATTCCGAGTTCTTTGTAGGTATGTTCTCCTCTTCTTCTTCTCCTTCTTTTCATGTCTTCAAAGGCTAGTATTGTTGAGTTTTCGAAAAAACCCATTTTTCTAGGGTTTCATTGTGACTCATTTTTCTTACTGTTCTTGAGCGAGAATGGATGTTTGGACTTCAACGAAGGGTTCTTTGAAGATTTGAAGAGCTTTAAAGGTAACTTGAGAGGTTACTCGACTTTAAGTAAAAAATCGATTGTGTATGGTTGTTTGTTGTTTAATTTCTGAAATTATGGGGTATTATGTTGTTTAATACATTTTTCAATTGAATGAAATGAGTTCTTGTTGATGGGTAGTAAGGAATGATGGATTTTGGTTGTGTTTATTGGGTAAATTGATATCCGTCACATGCTCATTGTATTCATAGCGATAATTGGGTTTTCGGTTGATTAAATCCATGTCAAGTTGACAATTGTGCTTCCTATAAATCGTTTACATATGGATGTCGTTATGCCATTGAATTGTGGAGTTTAGGAGTTGATATTACCACTTGAATCATGTATAAACCCGCCTTAAAATCGTTGCATAAGTATCGGAATGTGTTGTGTTTTGTGCGAACTTTGTGCGTGAACCATAGCTGACCCGTGAAGGGCGCAACCTGCGTCCCAAAGCGCAGGCCTGCGACCAAAATGGCGCAGCCTGCGGCCAGCCACGGCAGCCTGCGCTCGTGGCTGGTTTCAGGCGTGAAGTTGGGCTGTTTCGAGGCTTGTTTGGGGACTGTTTTGAGGCTTGTTTTGAGGCTAGTTTTGGGGCTGTTTTGAGGCCTTTTCTGGGCTGTTTTCAGGCCTGTTTCGGGGCTGTGTTTGAGGGCTATTTCGGGGTTGCTTTGAGGGCCGTTTCGGGGCTGTTTCAGAGGGCTATTTCGGGCTGTTTTGCGGGTTTGTTTTAATGTTTGTCGAGTGTTGTTACATGATAAACATACTTGGTTTATGATGTATAAATATATTATATGAGTTTCGTAAATCAAACTTCCGTTAGGCCAATGTTAATTTATCACATGCACAATAAAAAGTTATTCATTGTTTTACCGCTTGTTCGGACATTGTTTGAGCATGTTAAATCATTATAAAACATGTATTAGAAAGTATATATGATGCATGCATGTGTGATTCGTGAGTTAAATTGCGTCCATCCTTCATGTTTAATTCACTTGTTTACGACCTTAAACTTGTGTCCTCTAATGCTAGTTCATTTTATTGTCTCAAATGAAATGTAAATGTATACTTGAGACTTTGTATATGAATTCTTCATTTTATTACTCATGTGAGTTAAATGTTTGAGTGACTCCGTTGGAATTGTATGGTTAAATGCTTAAGCCGTTTTAGTAGCTAAGTTGAGGAGGAAGACCCCCCGTCCGGGCAACCGGAAGGGAAACTGGCTCCCCGCTTCAAGTTAGCTTCTCAAAACTAGCTTAAGTGTTGTCTTGATTGATTTGAAGCTCACATGTTCTAAATGGGTTAGTTAACGGTTATGTTAGCTCGAGTAGTAATGGCGACGGTTATGTTGTCTTACTTATATTTTGATAACGGTTATGTTATCTCAAGTTGAGTCGGGTAAGGGTTATGTTACCTTGCTTGTGTCTGGATGACGGTTATGTCATTCCAAGTTATGTTGGTGACGGTTATGTCACCTTGTTTGTGAATAGATAGCGGTGGTACGATTTGTGTATCATTGTAATGAACTAATGCCACCTCGGTTATGGGTTTTGTCTACGTTCGGGATTGGTCGGAGGTTGTGCTCATGTGCTCCCGTAGTTGGAGGTCGTGCTAATGCGCTCCGGTCCCCGTGTGTCGTTCGGTGTAGGTTATTACATCGAGAGGTCTGGCCAGGTCTTAGGCATATAGTCAGCGGTTACGCTATACATAGATTCGGTGTCGTGATTATGTGTCCCGATAGCGAGTGTCGTGGTTATGCGATCTAGTGGTCAGTGGTAACGGTTATGTTCCCTGACGACGTTCATTCTATTCTTGTATGTTCTGTGATTGGCCATGCCATCTAGTGTTGGCCTCTGAGTCGGTCGCTTGCTTGTTGTTTGTGTGAATGAACATGCCATCAAGTGTTGGCCGCTGAGTCATTCACTTGGTTGATTGTTGGTCTTGGTAATAGTTCTTATGAGAACTTGATTATGTTTCACATGTCGATTCATGCCATGATCATGTTTGTTATATTTTATTATATCATGTTGGTTTACTTCTTAATGTATATGCATGTTCTTATGAATATGTCGTGTTGTATTACCGTTTACGTGTTTCTTGACAAAAAGTGGCTGGGAGAACCTCGAGTTACTCCCCACTGACTGTGGCGTACATGTTTCATGTATGTAGGTTGGTGCTATTTGGGGAAGACGTGTGGCTAGCGAGCATTGTTGATTAGTCGACAGTTACCTATATACGTTTAGCTTAGATTTAATTATGTTGCTACCGAGGGATACCTTATCCCTTGTAAAGTTTCACTTATCTTGTATAAGTTATACTTTTTCTTTAGTTTCAATCTTCCGCATGTTGTTTTGATATTCCGCGATTAAGTTTATTTATATATGTCGAAAGTTTTTAAAATACCGTATTTCCGCTGCAAGTTGTTTGTTTATTTTTATGTAATATCGCGGGGTGTCACAGTTGGTATCAGAGCAGTAATGCTCCCGACGCATGCATGTGTACGCCAACTTAAATATGAACTTGACCTGAAATAATGAATGAGAGATGGGTAGACTTAAGGACCAAGTGGTTGTCTGTATTGTGATTTCTCCATGTTAGGTCTAACCGGTTTGTTGATTGTTCTTGATCTTATTGTTGTGCTTTAGAACAGGTGAACCGCGAGCTTACCTGAATGACAATCAAGACTGGTGACTATTACCGAAGTTGGAAGATTTGTGCCATGCTTGGTGAATGCTTCTTGTTCCTTAAGATACTCCTTGTTTTCATGCATCATTTCCTTTTTCTGTCTCTTGATGCATATCCCCTTTCCTTGAACTCTCTTCTATCTCGCCTCGGAAGCTACTTTTGTAACCTTCTGACTTAACCTCATGCTTGTTACTTTTTTCTTCTCTTGGCACTGCATAAGTAGCTTACCTTAGTAGTTGAAATTTGAGGGACTTGATCGAGGATAACCCTTAGCCTCTTTTGAAAAGATAACGTTTTTGGAATGGTTTAGGGTGTGTAGTAAGCTATTTCTTGGTAATCCCAATTCTTGGTCTCTTGCTCTAGAGTGGGTAGTGTTAGCTAATGGAGCTTTTGGTTCGAATGTTGAGCTATATATGTGATATTTGGTGAAACTTAGCCTTTGCGATCAGGATTGAGATTGAGAGCTTATGGATTGGAGTGTGTTGGTTCAAGAGTACAAAGTAAGTGTTAGGACTCATAAGAATGAATTTGGGAAGTACACTTGAGATGCTAGTAAGGATAA
The DNA here is from genome assembly GCA_029255685.2 of Silene conica. NCBI lineage: Eukaryota > Viridiplantae > Streptophyta > Magnoliopsida > Caryophyllales > Caryophyllaceae > Silene > Silene conica. The sequence goes on along the minus strand of CM055316.2, from coordinate 55,423,412 downwards.
ATATATGGGTGAAGTGAATTAGTAATGCTTTGTTGGAGCTAGTATCCTCAACAGTTAGTGCAACAACACGTATAAATCTCTTAAAGGAACACATGGTATACTTTTTATTTTAGCCAGTTGATTCACGTTTATCAATAACGGGTGGCTTGCTACAAAGTTTGACGTTATTGTCATACAGATGGCGGTAATCAACTGGTCCCTAAGAGTCACACCTAAAGGATGGAATCTGAGAGATATGATTAGATGAAAATGTAATCATATTGATACCCTATATGACTAAACGGTTAGTCGAAGTAATGATGACATAATTATTTAATACTGATTAAATAATATTAGCTAAGACGAATTATAATGTTAATTCGTAATTAAATATAAAATGTTATATTTAATTATGTGCAATGAAATTATTTAATAAAGATTAAATGATTTAATTAAATATAAAAGGTTATATTTAATTAGTGGATTATAAATATAAGATATTTATAAGATAAAACATTACACAAGAGAGAGCCATATAACCGATTCTATAGAGATACAATTTCGGTCTGAGCAATTATTGAGTTGTTCAGTTGTTATGGAGTGCTGTAGGTAGAACCAAATACTGATTTGAGGAATCCTAGTTGATGTCTAATAGCAAGGTTGTTTGCAGCTATAAATAGGACATTCACTCTGCACTTAAAAATCACGAGTTACACGACTACTTCCCTCCTCTCTCTCTAGCTTTTCATCTTACACAAAATTAAAGGTAATTTTGTAGTTTCTAGCTCAGGAAAGGGTATTTCTTGGAACATCTTGGGTGCAACGATTAGGAGGATATCTGTTTTGATATCTGATCTTAGGCCTTTATAAGGACAGAAGGTTAATTTTTGATCCCTATCTTTGTATCTTGTTCTTCGTTTATGACCATAAATCGTACATTATAAATTTGTTATAATCCTGCGTATAAAGTATTGGGAATATATACGGATATTTTCCCACAAGTGGTATCAGAGCCTAAGGTTTACAAATTTTATTTTTGTATGATTTTCAAAGACGTTTTGAGAAAATTTTAAAAAAAATTTAGCCGTGTATATTTTTTTTAGCCGAGACAGTTTTTTTTTTCCGTTCGTCGTTCTCCTTTTGATTTATTGTTGTTGTCTTAAACAGTTAAAATAACAAAATAATAAATTTGTAGATGTTTTAATTTAATAAGGATTGAATTAAAACGTAAAAGGAAATTGTCTCACATGTTCTTGAATGATATAATTTGCTAAATAAATCGATCCCACTATAATCTTGATATTCGTCTTAAAAAGGTTAATTTGAATGATTAAGATTACAACTATATCTAATAAAGATTAGAATTTTGAAGGTTATCGATCTCGTATTTAGCAACCCGACATTAGTTATTCAAGTTCATGAGTTTTAAAAAGAAAAAAAAAGATTTTTGAAAACAGGCTGTTTTCGGCGCTTTTCCTACAGCGCTTTTCGCTTCGACGCTTTTGTCCCGGCGCTCCTCTTGCTTATTCCGACGCTTTCTGCGTTTATTCTCTTTACAGCGTTTTTTGGAAAGCGCCACCCCTGTTTTGTGACGTTTTAAAAGTGTCATTTTATTTCTTTTTCCTTCCTTTCTCCTGGAAATTTTGTGTATATTTAAGCGTCGGTCTTCGTGGGCAGCACTTTTACAGCGTCGTCCCAGTTCTTGGCTTTGTTTTCAGCACTTTTAAAAGCGCTGAAGTCTGTTCCAGCGTTTTTTCTTTGTTTGCGGCTGTTTGTTTGCAGCGCTTTGAGGTTTTTTTTTCTTTTTTTTTTCCTTTCTTGGTTTGTCTCGGCTATTTCTAAAAGCTTTTGGGCTGTTTTTCTTTTAAGTTTTTTATATACATTATAAAGATAATGTGTAATTTTTCTTTTTGGGTGAAAAAGTTCACTAAGTTTTGATACCTAAATTATTTTAAAACGGTTTAAAATAATGTTGGATTAATCATATTATACGATAATATGAATATGTTTGTTTGATTAAAATTATGAGAATAATTACGGAATTATCACATAATTTAAATCATTAAATGGTGATTTGGGTAAATTACTCTACATAATTACAGAATTATGTCTTGGAAGATTAATTTAATTAGTATGATACATTCTATATATTATATTGTTGAATGAATGAATGAATTTATTTACGCTTTTGCAATCAGTTGTATTTTGTAATACTTAGTGTGGCCTTAGTAAATTATGTTTTCGTAATGAAGGAAATATAATTTGTGATGTATTTATGAGATCTCGAATCTCCCTTGTGTAATAATATTTTTACGTTTTTGGGAATTAGAATGTAATAATAGGATTTTATTATGTAATTCTTTAAAATGTAATTAAGAAGACCAAGACGGAGATCGGATTGCTCACTCCAACTACATCACTAAGAAGGAACATCAAGACAAGACAAGCTTCCAGGGTCCATTGCTGAATGGATTCCAAGTTGTATTTTTGTTCTTTTTGGTAGGATAGGCCACACTAGGACTTGTTTTACTTTCGTTTTTTTCCGTTTTGCTTTTCATTCACATGTTTTGCATCATTTTTCCGCCTAAACCAAACCACCTGAATTGCATGAAAATTGACTCATATAGTATGTATGCTAGTCTGTGTCGACATAAAGATGTCACACGTTTTTCCCTTAAAGACATCACCTTATTTTATTCATTCTCACATGCTAGATATTTTCTCACATGCTAGATATTTGTTCACTTAAATGAATTAAAATTAAAGATGATGGGATCTTCCTCTATAACCTAAAATTGAGATTAGTCTTTTATAAGTCAAATTACTATGAATCCTTTCTTCGTCGCCAGACATATAGGACCTTACTCTCTATATGACCCCTTCTACGTTGGGTAAGTAGAAGCTGTTGACTTATTTTACCTCAACATCATGACCCTCGTACGATCCTGTGGTTATGGTGGACTAAAGATAGAATTTAAAGAAATTTATCGACCAAGAATTCTAAATGTAGAATTAGCCAAGAGGGTGGCTTATCAATTTACTGGAATTGAGTCTTGGGATCGTTTATATAGTTCTTGAGGAAGATCAATTATATAAATGCTTAAGTCCTCGCATTAAACTGTTTTTGCTAGACTATTTACAAAACGATGGTATGCTTATTATGTTTTAATTTTTTCTTTACAGTGTAGAATTCACCTAAACAAAACAATAATACTGCAAATACTATGGCTGGTCATAATGATTCCCCTATGCCTAGTGCCACACTAAGAAAAGAATCCTGGCTTAAGGCTTTCATGGACCACATGAATCTGTCCACACGACTGAAAAATGATGGGTCCAACTTTGCGGACTAGGAGGCTGCATTACGGAATGCAGCTGTAGCTGATGGTAAACTCAAGTATTTAACTGAGCCGTTACCACCTAACCCAGGCCCCACTGCTAGAGCTAACGTATCACAAGCTTATAGTGATTTCATTATGGAAGCGGGTGCGATAAAGAACGTACTCATTTTTGCAATGGAACTCAATTTGCAAAGACGCTTCATTTCCCATGGTGCAAATAAGATTTTCACCACGCTAACAAACAAATTTTCAAAAGCACCGAGAATCGTTTCATATGAGCACACCTGTCGCTTCTTCGATGCAAAACTCCAAAAGGGCCAACCAGTTAGCCCACACATTCTCAATATGATTGAGAATGTCGAGAAATTGGAGTCCCTGAACTGCAAGATCAGTGAGAACGTAATCATTGATCGAATGCTTAATTCACTTCATGATGGTTTTTCCTTATTCAGGGCAAACTATTACATGAATGACATGAAGAAAAGTCCTCATGAGCTACACTCCCTTCTCGTACAGACCGAGAAGGATCTTAATTTGAGTGGGAGCATGAAGGAAGACGTTCTCATGATTGCAAAGAAGGGAAAGGGTAAGGGAAGAGCTCAAGCAACGCTAAAGTAGCTAAGCCTCCTAAATTCAAAAGGACCGGATTTAAGAGTGGGCCTGGTGAGACAAGTAGCTCACAAGGCAAGACAAAGAGCAAAGACGGTAACATTGAGTGCCACCATTGCCACAAGACTGGGCATTGGAGGTGGAACTGTCCAGTGTACCGTGAGGACAAAAAAGCAGGCCGCGTCACTCCAGTTGGTATGTCATCTTATATTCATATGATTGAGATTAACCATGCAAGTTTCGGAACTTGGGTACTTGATACCGGTTGTGGTTCTCATCTGTGTAATCATTTGCAGAGCCTACAAAACATCACACCTCTCGCAAAGGGTGATGTGGACCTGCGAGTCGGGAATGGAGCAAAAGTTGCTGCTGCTTCCATGGGAACATATGTGATCCAGCTACCAAGAGGATTCGAGTTATATCTGTATAACTGTTATTATGTACCCATTTTATCTAAGAACATTATTTCAGTTTCCGTACTCGATAAAGACGGATTTTCATTCTTAATAAAAAATAATAGCTGTATTTTCTCTTTAAATGGAATGATTTATGGTAAAGCGGTTTCCATGAATGGTATATATGTCTTAGATCAATCGAATGAAATATTACACATGAATAATAAGAAACTAAAGGTTGGTAACAAAGATCAAACATATCTATGGCACTGTGTATGGGACACATAAATGAGAAACGTGTAAAGTAGCTAATACAGAATGGCGCTATATCTCCATTTGATTATGAATCATTTGGCACATGTGAATCATGTCTCATAGGCAAAATGACTCGTATTTCCTTCAAAGGTGTTGGAATGCGCGCTGATGACCTATTAGGCCTCGTACATACAGATGTATGTGGACCTATGTCAATCACCGCACGAGACGGCTATAGATATTTCATCACTTTCACGGACGATTTAAGTAGATACAGATATGTCTACTTAATGAAGCATAAAAGTGAATCCTTTGAAAAGTTCAAGGAATTCCAGGCGAAGGTTGAAAACCAACTGGATAGAAAGATTGAAGCACTACGATCAGATCGTGGTGGTGAGTATCTTTCGCATGAGTTTGATCAACACCTTAAAGACTATGGTATAATACTACAGTTAACTCCACCTGGAACACCACAATTAAATGGTGTGTCTGAACGGAGAAATCGAACACTATTAGATATGGTTCGATCCATGATGAGTCACACAGTTGTGCCAGATTCATTATGGGGCTTTGCTCTATTGTTAGCTGCTCTTATACTTAACCGAAGTCCGTCTAAAGCTGTTGACAAGACTCCATATGAGATATGGAAGGGAACCGTCCCTAACTTGTCCTTTATTCGGGTTTGGGGCTGCGAGGCTTATGTCAAGTGGAGACACGAGGATAAGCTCGGCCCGCGATCGATCAAGACATACTTTATTGGTTATCCAAAAGGAATGTTTGGTCATTACTTCTATTCGCCTACCGAACACCGCGTTTTTGTTGCGGCTAGTGCGAAGTTCTTAGAGAAAGAGTTTCTCGAAAATAAGACAAGTAATAGAACCTTCAATCTGTCGGAGGTTCAAGAACCAACTACTAAGCAACCAATGGAGGAAACCGTTCCTTCATCTTCTATTGCAGTCAGTATTCTTGAGGAACCCAGAAGGTCGGGTAGACATTCCATTCCTCTAGATAGATACATCGGTATGATCGAGGAACTTGACGGAGTTGACGTTTTTCTCTTAGAGAGTAACGAACTCGTAACCTATAAAGGTGCCATCACCTGTTCCGACTCAAAGCTATGGCTTACTGCCATGCAATCCGAAACGGACTCCATGTACGAGAATGACGTGTGGGAGTTGGTTGATTTGCCTGATAAGGTACAACCTCTTCAGTGCAAATGGCTTTATAAGATAAAGCGCTCCATCGAGGGATAACCAGACACCTATAAGGCACGACTAGTGGCAAAAGTTTTCACTCAAGTGCAAGGGTTGCACTATGATGAGATTTTTGCACCCGTAGTCATGTTGCGTTCCATTCGGATTATCTTAGCGATTGTTGCATTTCATGACTGAAATATGGCAAATGGATGTGAAAACCGCCTTCTTAAACGGTTATTTAGAGGAGGAATTGTACATGGTATAACCCGAAGGTTTCACAGATCCTAAAAATTCTAAGAAAGTGTGCAAGCTTAAGCGTTCCATTTATGGACTTAAGCAAGCATCTAGGAGTTGGAATCATCGCTTCGACCAAGTGATAAAAAAGAATGGTTTTATTCGATCAATCGAAGAACCATGCTTATATATCAAGTCGAGTGGGGGAAAGATCGTCTTTCTGGTGTTGTATGTCGACGATATACTCTTGATCGGAAATGACATCCCTCTCTTATCTTCGGTTAAAGTATGGTTAAAGAACCATTTCCAGATGAAAGATCTGGGTGAGGCACAATGTATATTGGGGATCCGTATCTATAGAGATAGATCACGACGAATGTTATCACTGAGCCAGGAGTCTTATATAGATAAGATTCTTGACAGATTCAGCATGACCAACTCCAAAAAGGGGTTACTTCCGATGATCTCGGGGGTGCATTTGAGTAAGACTCAGGCACCTAAGACACCGGAAGAGGTCGAGCGCATGAGTCGCATTCCTTACGCATCAGCTATAGGATCCATCATGTATGCCATGATATGAACACGTCTAGACGTGTCATATGCTTTGAGTATGACGAGTCGGTACCAAGGCAATCCAGGTGAACCACACTGGATGGCTGTGAAAAACATTCTTAAGTGCCTACGGAGGACTAAAGATTGGGTATTGACTTATGGTGGAGGCACTGAGCTTTGCGCAAACGGTTACGCAGATGCTAGCTTCCAAACGGATCGAGATTACTCGAAATCTCAGTCTGGATTCGTTTTTACTCTTAATGGCGCTGTTGCCAGTTGGAAAAGCTCCAAGCAGAGTGTTATTGCAGATTCTACTACTGAGTCCGAGTACTATGCCGCTTCGGAAGCTACAAAGGAAGCTATATGGATGCGTCAGTTCTTACAAGGACTCACTGTAGTTCCTAGTTCGAACGACCCGATCACCATCTATTGCGACAATAGAGGTGCCATCTTCCAGGCTAAGGAGCCTAAGTCTAGCAACAAATCTAGACATGTACTACGGAAAGCCAACCTCATTCGAGACTACGTGGAGCAAAAGGAGATATTGATAGACAAGATTGCGATAGATGACAACATCGCAGATCCTCTCACTAAACCATTAAGACATGATAAACATGGAGGGCACGTGATTTCAATGGGAATTAAACGTGTTCCTGAGCTGTATTAGTGCTTTTTGTGAATTGGATATTGTATCTATTTCATATACTATTTATAACACCATTGATTTTGTTTTATATATTGTTTTTTATGTGGATTGTACTGACAACATTGAACACCACAAAGTGAACTGAATTACAATATATTTGTTTTGTCCGTAATCGCCTACGCGAGCTGATAACTCTGGCAATTATTTTGTGACGTCGATTGATGGCGGGTTCAATAAACCATAAGTCAAACTGTTGGCTGATCGATCACAGATACGAGATTATAACGATAACTCGTAGGACATTTTCGTGACGACGCAATGGAGTCCTAAATGTTACTGAACATTCGGTGTCGGGTGGTGGATAGGACGTCCATCGTGTTCCTTGAGTCGGTTCTTTTGACTGTCGACTGTTTCTTGAGATAAAAGGGCAGTTTTTGGTGACTTTTATTTCTTTCTCACTAGCTGACCGTAATTGGGGCTAAGTAGATTTTTTTTGGGTCATTTCATACTGTACTTACATCTGCAAGGTTCGAGTTGAAGGAAATATCTACCCCTTATCAGGTTTTAATATATCTCAGGGCCACTCGAGGAGTAGTAACTGAAATTCTTGGCCAAGCTCGAATAATGATTCGTTATCAGTTGAGTTACTCTCTAGTCAGGGAAACCACTCTTGATACAGATCGCTTGTAAAATACGACCTTTGTGAATACAGATTTGCAAATTGTTTTACATTGAGTGGGAGAAATTTAATTGGATATGAGAATCAGTTATCGCACATACACTTGTACGGACAAGTGGGAGATTGTTCGAGCTAGTGTCCTCAACAGTTAGTGCGACAACACGTATAAATATCTTAAAGGAACACAGGGTATACTTTGTATTTTAGCCAGTTGATTCACGTTTATCAATAACGGTTGGCTTGCTAGAAAGTTTGACGTTATTGTCATACAGATGGCGGTAATCAACTGGTCCCTACGAGTCACACCTAAAAGATGGAATCTGAGAGATATGATTAGATGAAAATGTAATCATAGTGATACCCTATATGACTAAACGGTTAGTCGAAGTAATGATGACATAATTATTTAATACTGATTAAAAAATATTAAATCTGATAACATTTAAATCTGATAGGTCATATCCAAATACTGATTAAAAAATATTAAATCTGATAACATTTAAATCTGATAGGTCATATCCAAATATTAAAAAATAATTAAATTTCATCCTGCCAATTGGCACAGATAAACATGCTTTTAACATCACATATGAGCAGTACACATCCATTTTGAGGTCATAATATTAAACATATAGTTGGAACGATTCTATATTAAACTTGACGAAATAAACAAGGTTACGCTATCACATAATGAGGTTCATACTCATACCATATGCCTACTATTCATGTTACTAATGCCATGTCAGGATATCACGTGGTCGCATCACATAATTCACATTCGATTAAACTTTTATATGTACTTACATATCTCATAAGTTCACCAATTAAATATTATGCAGCAACTTACCAACCATAATTAGATAACAGTTTATCTAACGTGTGAGCGATTATAGTTTTGAGAAAATATAAAGGACTAGATATACATAGGAAAAGAATCGAATGCATATATCAAGGGAAATCATTTAATACAATTTTATAACTCAATCCATCTAGCAAGAATTTTACAGCAATTCAACAGAAAATTAGGCAACTTGCAAGAATCACAATTAAATAACGACTCATTAAAATTTTACATGGCTCATCATATGAAGCGTGAACGCATATAGTTTCGATCTCACATTACTACATCGAAATTCAACCATTCTTCTTTCGAAACACGTTGGCATATATTTGAAGCATAGACATCACTTGTACCATATTAACATTTATTCATTATTTCATTCTGTAATAGTCACCTAAAACACGGTAAAGGTTGCGTAACAGAAAAGTAGATCATCTAAATGTCTGGATATTTATACATGTATATACTAATGTAACACACAACTATATGACACTCATGGCTTGGGGCAGCACATTCCGCATATCACTAGACATGAATCACTATAACATTTAAATCTGATAGGTCATATCCAAATACCAAGCAATATATTGCAAAAGTTACGTTAGTCATTTAATAACCAGATATTTAAGAGCCTTTAGCAAGACATTCTCAAATAAATAGGACTGTTACCATCCCGGAATATCCGAGGTAGTGAATAACAAGGTAAACAACCAAAGGTAATTTATATAAATGCTGATTAAATTTGGACTTGGTATTACAACAATTACGAGTTCCAAACTTGATAAAAGAAAGTACAACTGACGATATCTAAATGTGATCTAACTCTAAGTAGGTCCATGCCATGTCTCTCTCCATGCCCAAGCTCCTAGTCCATCTGTCACTTACCTGTAAGATCTACTCCCCATTCCGGATCATTGTAGGTGCACACGAATACACAGGGTCAACCGCGAGGTTGAGTAGAAAGATAAACAAGACAACAATAAAATATACTCCGCACCGATCCAACGCCAAATAACTCCGCACCGATCCAACACCAAATAAACTCCGCACCGATCACAAGACCCAATATACTCCACACCATATCACATACCCTTTATCTCCGCACCAAACACAGACCCTTTATCTCCGCACCAAACACAGACCCTTTATCTCCGCACCAAACACAGACCCTTTATCTCCTCATCGTATTATATCACAGAATAATATAGATAGCACTATATACGATCACATGGTATTATATCACAAACATGCTAAAAACAAATAAGAACAGTTTACACATCGTCCTATACCAGTATCTCCCCTACCTCAATTGCGGATTGATAACCGAACAGCTGCTAGAAATGTTCCACTTCGAATTCCGTTCCTATAATTATTATTACTTAATATCAAAAGTTGTTCATACAACCAACGTAACTAACTGAATTACTTGGTCATGTTCATTCACATGTCAACTATAAACCTACTAGTTATAGCATACAATCCACTCATCAATAAATAACATACTTATACACTTCCAATATTAATGTGAATTACACAATAACAATATATATAACCACAACTTACTAATTATTAGAAACCTTCCATAAATGGAAGCTTTCCATAAATAGAACCTTCCCAAAATAGAAACTTCATAACTCATAAATTTCCCGACTCACCAACTTTGACTAACATGAACGAACATCCAATGAAATTGTTATTACTACTAATAATACCAATCATAACAATGACAAAAATGTTATTAAGAGTTACCAAAACAATAAAAATAACAATAATAATAATAAGAATAAGAATAGTAATAATAATAATAATAATAAAAATAATAATAACGATAATAATAGTAATAATAGTAATGATAATAATAGTTCAACGCATAACCACAACAATCCCGTTCAAACGAAACACGCGAACAGCCCCTGCTACCAGCCCGTACACACCCCTGACCTGCGCCTAAACAGACCACCACAATCACCTTACGCTGCCTCTAACCCCGCCCCTGTCACCACCGTGCTCACCTCTGAGCCACGGTGACTCCAGGGGTGGTGTTCTTGGCTGTCGTCCATCCCAACCACCATCAACACGACAGTAACTAACCCAGGAACCACCACTGCTCCTCTGATTCACGCGCACAACACCAGCGAAACCTGCTCTAAGACCGACACCAACCACCATTAACCACCACGATAACCACCATTATCTCGCTGTGACTACCACCTATACCAACACTTTACTAATTACACAGACCAAGACCAGAATAGCATTCAAATCCTAACTCCAAAGCACGCGTTCAGACATCACCAGAAAACTAAAGAAAACGACTCTGACACAAGCCTAAATAACCCACCAGACAGACGCCACCTGTACCCACGACCCACCGTTACAACCACCCATCGACTCCCTAGACTACCACCATTCTACTGACCCTAATTCCCATAACCACCAAGTACATGGACTTTGTCGAAACCAACCCAAAAACGACTGGTTTTTACACTCTGTTCTGAACAGCCCAGAACCGACTCTTACCCAGAAACGAAATGCTCAAAGAGACGACTTTAAAACATAGAAGACGACTCATGAAAGACCAAAACATGAAGAAAGCATAACCCAGAATACGAATATACAAAGAGGCGTGATTAAAATCGCGTGTAGTGAACACAAATTAAACTGAAAAGTAAGGCAGAAACTTGATTATAATAAAACGAGATAAGCAGGGTGTTCTTACCTCCTTGGATGTGTAAACGAACGGCCTTAGGCTAACCTAAACCCACCATGAAAGCCTCCGTGTTACCCTCTGATATGGCGGCAGTGTAAGTATGAGAGTGGTTTGGTGTCGAGTAGGGTTAGGGTAGGGTTGTAGTGTTGTTTAAATAGGGCGGCAGGGAGTGTGTAGCTGAGATTCTAATTCCAGATTTTAAACTCGTGTGTGGGCTGTGTTTGTGCACGCAACCCTAGGCCCATACACAAGGTTTTCCGTGTGTGGGTCAGCATCTCACGCACCCCAATGCCCAAATAACATGAACCAAGTACGGGTTTGCTATTGGATTACTCATACGACTCCCAAAACAACGCGCAAAACCCCTTGTCCACAATATTATGTCGCTTTTATAAAATCCCTCGACATCGAAAACTAATAAAGTTAGCAAAGAAATATAAATAAACGACATAAAATACGAAGTATTACAGTCTTCCCTCCTTAAATTGAACTTCGTCCCGAAGTTCACCATCCCGAGGTCAACAAACCGGTCACTAGGCGTGTAACGAACCCAAAACGTGATACCACATGCAAGGCTAATAAAGATACTTTAAAACACGGAATATTACATTCTACCCTCGTTAAGAAAACTTTGTCCCCAAAGTTTAACGTATAAATAAATTAAAGAATACTTCGCGAAACACAATTAAATGCACAACCGAATTAATCAGGATTATCAAGTATAAACAATCACCCTATACCAAATAGTCATGTTATAACAACTAACCATAACATAAAATCATTAAGATTTTACAATCATATCCCCCTTAAAACATGGTTACGTCCCCGTAACCTCATCATATTACTCTATCCCTCAGAATCTTACTCCAAGTAACCAAGTATCGTATCCTCATCGTCGAACTAAGACCAGAGACAAGGGGTGAGTGAACTGGCGGAATAAAACCGCAAATCAACACTTCCATTTCACTTTCGATTTCAAACTCCAAATATAACTCAATAACCGAGGTCACACTGGACCATAAACACGATATGACACAACGGTCACATAACTCATAACTCAGTACTAGTGACCAATCCTCATCTTACTCCAATACCGATATTGTCAAATATTCCCTTAAAGGAACTGTTCAACACTTAGAGAGTCAAACTCTAAGCTACTCACCCACGAGTCAAGGTCAAAGAATACGACAACTCGATAAAATATTGAACTGCAATCTCAAACTCAATACAATTCAATCATGGCCTTTGTCCCAGACTCACGGGCACTCAGTCTCATCAGTACATACCTTCCAAGTTCTTTGACATAATTGTATGTATATATACTGTTCCACAGTTCATAATATAAGGATCTGGACGCTATACCAAACCAACCTAATACAACACCATTATGCATAAACAACTAAGCAATTACAAAAAGTTATCCATCTCACAACTCAACCCGTTTCTCAACAAAAGGATTATCTTATTAGTAGAAAATATTAACTATCAAAATGAAGGAACAATTACAAATTTTCACTCAAATAAGTACTTGTAAGAAACTTATAGCAATTATCATGCAAATATATATAACCTCGAGCAATAACAAAAGTATATGATTGGTAGTAACCGTGTTACGCAGTAAAACAGATTCGGGGTAGCTAACATTTACATACCTCTGAAATTTTAACACAAATTTAATATGTCTACAACAATGTAAACAGGCAAAAGCTCATAGTTCATACTTGACAATTCAAAGTGTCTCATGCTCATATTCATATTATAGAAGCAGAATTAATTAACGTAATTAAACATGGAATCATTGTCATAGTTCACAAAATGTACACCATTTATAAACTCACATGACCGTTTAACATTCCCAATATCAATGAGTTAACACAATCACTTAAGTACATTTCTCGTCTACTCATATTACTTCATTTATCATGAAACTATTTCTATATACGACTCGCAAAATAAGGATTGTATACAATGCGCAACAATTAAACATTCAAGCAGGGTTTCATCAATGCGTAACTACAGAATTTGTCATGTTGTAATAACCATAGTTATCAAAACATAAGTATTATCATGGATGATCATCACTTGAAATCATTTTGAAAATTTTGGAACATTAAAGTGGTAATTTGTGACAATTTGTAATTACGAGCCACAAGACAATATTACAAGCTATAGATCGAAACAAGATTACATAGAGACATTCTGACTCTTCTATACTAAAAGATTATTCTTGTAGTTCATAACTTATGAAAACTGGATTAACGATAAAAGTAAACGAATTCACCAGACTGGTACTTCCATAAATCATGTTAACAATTGATAATTCAACACATCGTGATCAGATTCTAAGTATAACCTTATGCGATTCACTGTATGGTATAACAATATACTCGAAAAAGTTATAAGGACTATAATCTCAGAGGACTAGACAGAGGTAAACCATCAATATACGAAAGAACATCAACTAGATTCACATTGTTCAAATAATCACAATTATGTATAACCATTAGATTGCTATATTATGCTAATATGCTTACCAATTAAATTTCATCCTGCCAATTGGCACAGATAAACATGTTTTTAACATCACATATGAGCAGTACACATCCATTTTGAGGTCATAATATTAAACATATAGTTGGAACGATTCTATATTAAACTTGACGAAATAAACAAGGTTACGCTATCACATAATGAGGTTCATACTCATACCATATGCCTACTATTCATGTTACTAATGCCATGTCAGGATATCACGTGGTCGCATCACATAATTCACATTCGATTAAACTTTTATATGTACTTACATATCTCATAAGTTCACCAATTAAATATTATGCAGCAACTTACCAACCATAATTAGATAACAGTTTATCTAACGTGTGAGCGATTATAGTTTTGAGAAAATATAAAGGACTAGATATACATAGGAAAAGAATCGAATGCATATATCAAGGGAAATCATTTAATACAATTTTATAACTCAATCCATCTAGCAAGAATTTTACAGCAATTCAACAGAAAATTAGGCAACTTGCAAGAATCACAATTAAATAACGACTCATTAAAATTTTACATGGCTCATCATATGAAGCGTGAACGCATATAGTTTCGATCTCACATTACTACATCGAAATTCAACCATTCTTCTTTCGAAACACGTTGGCATATATTTGAAGCATAGACATCACTTGTACCATATTAACATTTATTCATTATTTCATTCTGTAATAGTCACCTAAAACACGGTAAAGGTTGCGTAACAGAAAAGTAGATCATCTAAATGTCTGGATATTTATACATGTATATACTAATGTAACACACAACTATATGACACTCATGGCTTGGGGCAGCACATTCCGCATATCACTAGACATGAATCACTATAACATTTAAATCTGATAGGTCATATCCAAATACCAAGCAATATATTGCAAAAGTTACGTTAGTCATTTAATAACCACATATTTAAGATCCTTTAGCAAGACATTCTCAAATAAATAGGACTGTTACCATCCCGGAATATCCGAGGTAGTGAATAACAAGGTAAACAACCAAAGGTAATTTATATAAATGCTGATTAAATTTGGACTTGGTATTACAACAATTACGAGTTCCAAACTTGATAAAAGAAAGTACAACTGACGATATCTAAATGTGATCTAACTCTAAGTAGGTCCATGCCATGTCTCTCTCCATGCCCAAGCTCCTAGTCCATCTGTCACTGACCTGTAACATCTACTCCCCATTCCGGATCATTGTAGGTGCACACGAATACACAGGGTCAACCGCGAGGTTGAGTAGAAAGATAAACAAGACAACAATAAAATATACTCCGCACCGATCCAACGCCAAATAACTCCGCACCGATCCAACACCAAATAAACTCCGCACCGATCACAAGACCCAATATACTCCACACCATATCACAGACCCTTTATCTCCGCACCAAACACAGACCCTTTATCTCCGCACCAAACACAGACCCTTTATCTCCTCATCGTATTATATCACAGAATAATATAGATAGCACTATATACGATCACATGGTATTATATCACAAACATGCTAAAAACAAATAAGAACAGTTTACACATCGTCCTATACCACTATCTCCCCTACCTCAATTGCGGATTGATAACCGAACAGCTGCTAGAAATGTTCCACTTCGAATTCCGTTCCTATAATTATTATTACTTAATATCAAAAGTTGTTCATACAACCAACATAACTAACTGAATTACTTGGTCATGTTCATTCACATGTCAACTATAAACCTACTAGTTATAGCATACAATCCACTCATCAATAAATAACATACTTATACACTTCCAATATTAATGTGAATTACACAATAACAATATATATAACCACAACTTACTAATTATTAGAAACCTTCCATAAATGGAAGCTTTCCATAAATAGAACCTTCCCAAAATAGAAACTTCATAACTCATAAATTTCCCGACTCACCAACTTTGACTAACATGAACGAACATCCAATGAAATTGTTATTACTACTAATAATACCAATCATAACAATGACAAAAATGTTATTAAGAGTTACCAAAACAATAAAAATAACAATAATAATAATAAGAATAAGAATAGTAATAATAATAATAATAATAAAAATAATAATAACGATAATAATAGTAATAATAGTAATGATAATAATAGTTCAACGCATAACCACAACAATCCCGTTCAAACGAAACACGCGAACAGCCCCTGCTACCAGCCCGTACACACCCCTGACCTGCGCCTAAACAGACCACCACAATCACCTTACGCTGCCTCTAACCCCGCCCCTGTCACCACCGTGCTCACCTCTGAGCCACGGTGACTCCAGGGGTGGTGTTCTTGGCTGTCGTCCATCCCAACCACCATCAACACGACAGTAACTAACCCAGGAACCACCACTGCTCCTCTGATTCACGCGCACAACACCAGCGAAACCTGCTCTAAGACCGACACCAACCACCATTAACCACCACGATAACCACCATTATCTCGCTGTGACTACCACCTATACCAACACTTTACTAATTACACAGACCAAGACCAGAATAGCATTCAAATCCTAACTCCAAAGCACGCGTTCAGACATCACCAGAAAACTAAAGAAAACGACTCTGACACAAGCCTAAATAACCCACCAGACAGACGCCACCTGTACCCACGACCCACCGTTACAACCACCCATCGACTCCCTAGACTACCACCATTCTACTGACCCTAATTCCCATAACCACCAAGTACAGGGACTTTGTCGAAACCAACCCAAAAACGACTGGTTTTTACACTCTGTTCTGAACAGCCCAGAACCGACTCTTACCCAGAAACGAAATGCTCAAAGAGACGACTTTAAAATATAGAAGACGACTCATGAAAGACCAAAACATGAAGAAAGCATAACCCAGAATACGAATATACAAAGAGGCGTGATTAAAATCGCGTGTAGTGAACACAAATTAAACTGAAAAGTAAGGCAGAAACTTGATTATAATAAAACGAGATAAACAGGGTGTTCTTACCTCCTTGGATGTG
Source organism: Silene conica (assembly GCA_029255685.2). Classification (NCBI taxonomy): domain Eukaryota; kingdom Viridiplantae; phylum Streptophyta; class Magnoliopsida; order Caryophyllales; family Caryophyllaceae; genus Silene; species Silene conica. The sequence goes on along the minus strand of CM055316.2, from coordinate 55,406,428 downwards.
TAAACGAACGGCCTTAGGCTAACCTAAACCCACCGTGAAAGCCTCCGTGTTACTCTCTGATATGGCGGCAGTGTAAGTATGAGAGTGGTTTGGTGTCGAGTAGGGTTAGGGTAGGGTTGTAGTGTTGTTTAAATAGGGCGGCAGGGAGTGTGTAGCTGAGATTCTAATTCCAGATTTTAAACTCGTGTGTGGGCTGTGTTTGTGCACGCAACCCTAGGCCCATACACAAGGTTTTCCGTGTGTGGGTCAGCATCTCACGCACCCCAATGCCCAAATAACATGAACCAAGTACGGGTTTGCTATTGGATTACTCATACGACTCCCAAAACAACGTGCAAAACCCCTTGTCCACAATATTATGTCGCTTTTATAAAATCCCTCGACATCGAAAACTAATAAAGTTAGCAAAGAAATATAAATAAACGACATAAAATACGAAGTATTACAGTCTTCCCTCCTTGAATTGAACTTCGTCCCGAAGTTCACCATCCCGAGGTCAACAAACCGGTCACTAGGTGTGTAACGAACCCAAAACGTGATACCACATGCAAGGCTAATAAAGATACTTTAAAACACGGAATATTACAGTAGGATTTCTGCCGATCCTGTGCGGCCTTCATCCTACCTCTGATAAGCTGAACCTGATCGATAGTAACAGCTAACTGGTCCGGTCCTAGGTCACGAACGTCACTAGCCTGGTCCCAACAAATCGGACTACGGCACTTCCTACCATAAAGAGCCTCGTACGGAGCCATACCAATGGAAGCATGTTAACTGTTGTTGTAAGAAAACTCTACCAACGGCAAACACTGCTCCCAAGAACTCTGAAAATCGAGGTCACAAGCGCGGAGCAAATCCTCTAGTGTCTGTATCGTCCTCTCGGACTGACCATCGGTCGCGGCATGAAAAGCGGTACTCATCAACAAACGGCTACCCATAGCCTCCTGTAAAGCCTTCCAGAACCCGGAACAAAATCTCGGATCTCGATCTGAGACTATCTCCCTCGGGACACCATGATAGCGGACTATCTCAGCAATATAAGCCCTGGCTAAACGGTCCATATCCCATGTTTCTCTGATAGGCACAAATCGGGCACACTTAGTTAGCCTATCCACAATAACCCAAATCGCGTCCTTGCCTCCAACTGTCTTAGGCAATGCTGTGACGAAATCGATAGATATACACTCCCACTTCCACTGAGGAACGGGAAGCGGCTGTAGCAAACCACCAGGCCTCCTATGCTCTATCTTGACTTGTTGACAAGTCAAGCACCTACTAACATAATCCAGAATGTCTTTCTTCATCCCGGGCCACCAAAATATAAGTCCTAAGTCCTTGTGCATCTTCTCTCTACCCGGATGAACTGAATACGGTGTCAAATGAGCCTCATCAAGAACCCTCTTCCTCAAATCTGGCACATCGGGGACATACATCCTACCACGGAACCTAAGGAAACCATCAGCATCAATCTCCAAGTCAGGTGCAACACCACTCGAAATCTTAGCCTCGAACTTCTTGAAATCGGCATCTGAAGGTAAACTCTGGCGAATCTCCCAATATAAAGATGGCTCGGCAGTCATAGCAGCTAACCAATCGAAACCACTACCCACCATCTCTAACCTCAGCTTCCGGAACTCGGAACACAGCTCATCGGGCAACACTCTCATGGCACTCATCGAGAGAGAAGTCTTGCGGCTAAGCGCATCAGCAACTACATTGGCTTTTCCCTCATGATATAACAACTCGATGTCGTAATCTTTCACCAACTCTAGCCAACGTCTCTGTCTCATGTTAAGGTCTTTCTAGGTAAAAATGTACTTAAGACTCTTGTGATCTGTGAAAATACGGCAATGGGATCCAATCAGGTAATGACGCCACATCTTCAAAGCATGAACGACTGCAGCCAACTCCAAGTCATGTGTCGGATAGTTCACCTCATGAACTCTCAACTGTCTAGATGAATATGCTATCACCTTACCACTCTGCATCAGTACGCATCCAAGTCCTAACATCGAAGCATCACAATACACATCGAAGTCAACTCCGATCTCTGGCAAAGCTAACACGGGGGCGGAAGTCAATCTGGTCTTCAACTCCTGAAAAGAACTCTCACACTTGTCGGTCCAAACAAACTTAGCTTCCTTCTTCAGTAACTGAGTCATCGGGCGAGCTAATCTAGAGAAATCCTCAACAAATCTACGATAATAACCAGCCAATCCAAGGAAACTACGGATCTCCCCAACATCTTTGGGACTCTCCCAATCAACAACGGCCTCAATCTTTGCGGGATCAACCATAACTCCCTCACTAGATATCACATGTCCAAGAAATGCAACCTTAGAAAGCCAAAACTCACACTTAGAGAACTTCGCGAACCACTTCTGTCGACGCAATATCCCAAGAATCAATCGAAGATGCTCAGCATGTTCCTCATCGGTCTTCGAATAAATGATAATGTCATCAATAAACACCACAACACAAGTGTCAAGATACTCAGTAAAGGTACGGTTCATCTGGTCCATGAAGATAGCAGGTGCATTAGTCAACCCAAAAGGCATGACCACGAACTCAAAATGCCCATATCTGGTACGAAAAGCAGTCTTCGCAATATCAGCCTCTCTCACTGGGATCTGATGATAACCCGATCGAAGATCAATCTTAGAAAACCTAGAAGCACCTCTCAACTGATCAAACAAGTCATCTATCCTAGGCAAAGGATATCTATTCTTCACGGTCACTCGGTTCAGCTCTCTATAGTCAATGCAAAGTCTCATGGAACCATCTTTCTTCTTAACGAACAAAACGGGAGCACCCCACGGAGAAGCACTCGGTCTAATGAATCCCTTCTCGATCATCTCCTCTAATTGCTGCTTCAACTCTTTCAACTCTGGCGGAGCCATACGGTAAGGAGCTTTGGAAATCGGTCCGGTACCTGGAACAAGCTCAATAGTAAACTCCACATCTCTCTCTGGCGGTATCCCTGGCAAGTCATCTGGGAACACATCTGGATACTCACGAACAATGGCTACATCCTCAAGCTTCGGTAGCGATGGCTTAGCAGCTGTAACAACACACTGGAAGGCTTGGCAACCCTTCCTAAGAAGATGAGAAGCTTTCATCGAAGAAATCACACGAACACCCCTTTGAGGGCAAGTTCCCCTATAGGAAACATGAACTCCTGAAGAACTCCTCAAGCAGATTTTCTGGTCGCGACACTCGAAGCGAGCATGGTATCGCGATAACCAATCCATACCGAGGATAATGTCAAACTCCTCGAGAGGAAATCTCAGTAAGTCCGCTGGAAATGTAGCTTGACCAATAATAATAGGAACATCCCTATGGGACGAAGAGAAGGAAAACACGTCTCTAGAAGGTAAGGAAATAGAAGTCTCCTCAACCAATGAAGACTCAAGAGCTAGACGGTCTGCGAACTGAATCGATATAAATGATAAAGAAGCTCCAGTATCGAATAAAATAAGGCACTCAGCGCCAAGAACAGAAAAGATACCGGCAACAATGTCTGGATGAGCCTCTGCCTCAGCCCTAGTCATAACGAAGATCTTCCCCTTCGGCTTTCCTCCTCTGGTCGTTGCAGCAGCAGTGGCAGCCTTGCCAAGAACAGTATCCTTCTCAGGACAATCAAAGGACCTATGCCCATATCCATTACAAGTATAACACTTATAGGCATTCTTGAAACAATCAAACCCTGGATGAAGCGGTTTACCACAACGGCGGCAAACGGTAGAAGCAGTGTCGGTGTGAAATGTGGTCTTAGCAACCGGAGCAGAGAACCTCTCAAAACGCTTCTTCTGGGAAGAAGGCGAAGAAGTAGAAGGAACAAATGGTCTCTTCCCCTGGTACACTAATCTCTGGTGAGGTGTCACACTAGAAGTAGCGGCACGGGTCTCAGCATCTATGGCACGAATAGAACTCTCGGCCCAAATAGCATCATCATATACCTCCACAAAAGAAGTCGAGTCACGACGAACCATGCTCTCGATGCGTGGCCCTAGCTTGCCACGGTAAAAGTAGACTCTCTCGGCCTCATCTCTGACAAATCTCGATGCGAAGTGAGCAAGTTGATTGAAACGGTCTGTGAACTCCTGAACTGGCATCTTGCCTTGCTTTAAATCCATGAATTCTTTGAGTCGCTGTGATCTGAGCTCTTTAGGATAAAACCTCGTCTCGAGCTTATCCTTAAAAGCATCCCAATCGAACAATGGATCAAGAGTGAAGGTAGGTCCAGTCAACGCCCACCACCTATCGGCCTCAAGGGTAAGAAAGTGAGTGGCTAGCCGCACTCTATCCTCTCTACCCACCGAATACATAGTGAAGCTCTTTTCCATCTCTCTGAACCACTCGGTAAGAGCTACCAGATCAACCTCGCCACCATATGTCTTCACGTGGCTACGGGACATCTGCGAAGCTATCCATGAGAAACTACCAGGACGATTCACCTCGTTGCCTGGCGGTGGAGGAGGTGGAACATTCCCTGCTTGTTGTCTCTGAGTCTCAAGCAAATGCTGAATTGCTTGCAGTACAATGTTATCAGCAGCCCTAGGTCTCACCATCCTTCAAAAGAGAAAACAAGGATTAGCTTAGCAATTAGCAATCACAAATAGACTACAAAATAAGTCCTTAGATCTACCCATCTCTCATTCATTATTTGTTTATTTGGTCAAGTTAAGGTTGGGGTCACATGAGTGCGTCGGGAGCAATAATGCTCTGATACCAACTGTAAAACCCCTCGCGAAAGCGGAAATATAAACACATAAAAGTACCAAAAATGCAGCGGAATTTAAACTTTTTAAAGTAAACTTAAACATGCGAGAAGTCTTAAACTGAAAACTGGAAACAGAACTGATATAAACAACAATAGATAAGTAGCAGTTCTAAGTATCAAACCAAAACGTAAATACAAAGCCTGGGATGGAACATCCCTACAGGCACCAAAACAAATATATCAAAACTACGAGTCCAGCTAAACGATAAATAAGGGTAAGTCATGATGAAAGGATCATCGCTCGCTAGCTCTCGTGAACCCCGATCTCTAACCTGCATGTACCTACATACATGAAAACATGTACGCCACAATCAGTGGGGAGTGACTAGAGTTCTCCTAGCCACCTTTTGTGACAACACGTAACACATAAAACAAAACAGAATGCTCCAACATATAACAACATGTGAAGCATAAATATCTCATCATCTGATCTCTTACTATCATGTAGACTCTAGTGCACGGCTCTCAACCAACTTCATAAACCGTTAAGAAGGAGAGCCGGTTTCCCTACTGGTTGCCCAGTCAGGGGGGTCTTTCAATCCAACTATTTATGAAACCGATCAAAGAGTCATCCAATGCCTTAGATGAACAGATTACAACTCAAGCAATACATACATTAACTTCAACATACATATCTGACACTGTACCAAACTCTAAGGCAAGCAGATATAACATCAAGCAAAAAAGGTTCAGCGGTCAACTTAAGACATAACCTAATTACGAAACATTCAGCAAGTATAAAGGTTCAGAGGCGACATCTTAACGCATAACCTAAATACCAAGTTCACAATATCAAGCAAGGACTCAGAGGCGAAAACTCAACGCATGGACCGGCTATCACAGAACACTAGACTCAGAGGCGAAAACTCAACGCATGGACTAGCATTCATTTCACTATCACAAGTAAGAAACTCAGAGGCGAAAACTCAACGCATGTTCCCCTACTACATCACAATTCACAAGGTACTAGACTCAGAGGCGAAAACTCAACGCATGTTCTAGAACCAAACACCTGCACTCCGGGTAAGGTATGACAACCTGACTGCCCCGTCGTGCAGTTGCTCTACTCATCAGACTCAGAGGCCAGCTTAAGGCATGTCCTGACGCGATCACACATACATGTCTGGACTCAGAGGCGAAAACTCAACGCATGTCCCAGACACGACAAACAGACATGTATGGAACTCAGAGGCGAAAACTCAACGCATGTTCCCATACACGACAAACAACCCACGTATTAAGTTCAGAGGCCAGCTTAAGGCATAACTTAATACGCATCAAAACAATATCATTCAAGTCTATGAACTACTCTATAGTTCTACCTTTAACTTCTAATCAACACTTAATTGACCCCGGGAACTAAGATGAGGGAGAGCCGGTTTCCCTTTCGGTTACCCGACCGGGGGGTCTCTATCCTTACTCCATTCCCGAACCCAATATAATGTTGCCCATCCTCCGGGGACCTCAAATACATGTCAAAGGTACACAAAACGAGTTTCAACCAAAACCGACTAACCATTTGAAAGTTACGATTAAATTACAAAATCAAAATAGCCTACAGGGGTCCCCAGCCGGTCGGCAGGCAGCCGGTCGGCCGGCTGGTGACCTCCTCAGCCTTTCTTTCTTTGTCTGAAACAACAACACACGGACTCCCAGCCGGTCGGCAGGCAGCCGGTCGGCCGGCTGGGAACCCTATTCCTAGCCTTTGCAAACTTCGTAACCCAAAACCCAAACGCACTCCCAGCCGGCTGGCAGGCGGCCGGTCTGCCGGCTGGGATCCCTTTCTACTTAAGGTTTTTCGCAAAAATACGCAATACAAAAATGACTACCAGCCGGTCGGCAGGCAGCCGGCCGGCCGGCTGGCAGTTCAAGGCCAACATTCTCAAAAATTTCAAAAACACGCAAATGCTCTCCCAGCCGGTCGACCGGCGGCCGGTCGGTCGACCGGCTCAGAGAGCCTGATCGTAAAATCGCCATTTTCAGTTTGTTTGAAAACATCACAATTCGACATGTAAACTTCAAAATCGTTACATATGATGTTTACCCAACATTACTAATCATCAAATACCACTAATCTAACAGCACATAAGTCCCATAACAATCCTCAAACGAATTTAACAAGTATCCGTCGCAATTTATGAAAAACTGAAAATGAACTTAAGAACACATAACAACATCTTAGAATATGATTTCTTCACACATTAAACATCCTAAACATGTTACTATGTCCTTTGAACAATGAACATCAATAAAATCAGAAGCTAACACAAGAATCACAACAAGAGTGCTAATATACACATAAAGGCCGAGTTTCTCATTATCGTCACCTTTCAAGCTAATCCGGCTAAAGATCCTCCTCAACCAAGTAGCTATCGACCTCCGGATCGTCTAAGCCAACACCTACAAACATAGAAAACGGATTTTAAGACTCAAAAACGGAATTAAGAGAAAACAGTCCAATTTTCGAGTTTAAGGATTTACGAAAAGAAAGTGATAGATGGCTTGGAAATCGAATGAGGATTCCGAAAATGTCGTTGTTACCTCGATTTGAGTACCGGATGATGAAGAAAAGCTCAAAAGAAATCCTTAGAAATGGAGGTTTATGAGAGTTTGGTTTTACTGTAAAAATGAAATGTTGAGGAAGATGAATGTCGACACTTTATTTAAGTAGGGTACAAGTGAGGTGTCCTTTCCGTATTAAAAGAACGGGTCGGATTATTAGAACGGGTATTTAAGTCGGATATTTAAGTGTTGCCAAGTTTGTATTCGTCTTAAGGACTTGAGGTTCTTAAGACGGATCTTACTTATTAAATTAAAATCTTCCGAATTAAATTATTAAAATATTATTTTATTACGTAAAATAATTTAAAACGATTAAATTAGATTTTACGAAAATACGGGCTGTTACAATAGGTGTGACGTATAGGGACCAGTTGATCACCGACATCCGTATGACAATAACGTCAAACTTATCTAGCAAGCCAACCGTTATTGATAAACGTGGATCAACTGATAATAATACCAAAGTATGCCCTTGTGATCCTTCAAGAGATTTAATACGTCATTGTACTTACTGTCAAGGACACCAGCCCCAACAATCTCCCACTTGTCCGTACAAGTGTATGTGCAAGGACGTTATCACACTACATGTGGAGGACACCAGCTCCAACAAACTCCCACTTGTCCATACAAGTGTAGGTGCGATAACCGACTCTCATATCCTTTTAAAATTTCTCCCACTCAATGTAAAACAATTTGCAAATCCGTATTCGCAAAGGATGTATTCTACAATCGATCTGCATCAAGAGTGGTTCCCCGACTAGAGAGTAACTTAACTGATAAAACGAATCTGTATTCGAGCATGGCCATGCATTTCAGTTACTACTCTTTGAGTGGCCCTGAGAAATGATAAAATCCTGATAAGGGTTTGGATATTTCCCTCAACTCGAATCCTGCAGATGTAAGCGCAGCATGAAATAACCCAGTGAAAATCCTCTTGGCCCCTGTTACGGAAGACCGTGGGAAAGAAACCAAAGTTACCCAAAATCTGCCTTAATCTCAAGAGACAGTTGAAAGTCAAAAGAATCGCCTCTAAGGAACACTATGGAGGTCCTATCCACGACCTGACACCTAATGTTATAAAACATTTAGGACTCCATAACGTTGTCACGGTGTGTCCTATGAGATATCCGTATAACTCGCCTTTGTGATTGGTCAGTCAATTGTTTGACTTATGGCTCGTTGAACCCACCATCAACCAACATCACAAAATGATTACCTGAGTTATCAGCTCAAGTGGGTAATCAAGGACCAAAAACGATGTAATGTTAATCAGTTCATTTTGTGGTGTTCAAAATTGTCGTACAATTCCACATGAAAAACAAAACATAAAATATCATAACGATGAGGTTGTAATAGAGTGCACAAGAAAATGAATTATAAAATGAATTCATAAAAGAGTACTACAACTCAGGAACACGTTTAATTCCCATAAATTAACGTGCCCTTCATGCTTATCACGTCGTAATGCTTTAGTGGGAGGATATGTTATGTTGTCACCGTAGCGATCTTATCAATAAATATCTCCTTTTGCTCCACGTAATCTCTGATTAGATGAGCTTTCCGTTATACATGTCTAGCTTTTTTTCTAGACTTATGCTCCTTAGCTTGGAAGATGGCACCCTTATTGTCACAATAAACGGTGATCGGGTCATTCGAACTAGGCACTACTGATAGTCCTTGTAAGAATTGACGCATCCATATTGCTTCCTTAGCTGCTTCCGAAGCGGCATAGTACTCTGACTCAGTAGTAGAATCTGTTGTAACACTTTGTTTAGAACTTTTCCAGCTGACATCAGCGCCATTAAGAGTAAAAACGAATCCAGACTGAGATTTCGAGTCGTCTAGATCCGTTTGCAAGCTAGCATCTGCGTAACCAGTGGCGCAGAGCATCGTGTCGCCTCCATAAGTCAATCCCCAATCTTTAGTCCTCCGTAGGTACTTAAGAATGTTTTTCACGACCATCCAGTGTTGTTCACCTGGATGTGCTTGGAATCGACTTCTCATACTCAATGCATATGCAACGTCTGGACGTGTGCATATCATGGCATACATGATCGATCCTATTGCCGAAGCGTAAGGAATCCGACTCATGCGCTCTTTCTCTTCCAATGTCTTAGCTTCTTGAAACTTGCTCAAGTGAAGCCCAATAGCCATAGGAAGGAACCCTTTCTTGGAGTTCGTCTTGCTGAATCTCTCTAGAATCTTTGTGCCTCTCCCAGATCTTTCATCTGAAAATGGGTTTTCAACCATGCTTTAACCGAAGATAAGAGAGGTATGTCATTCCCAATCAGGAGTATGTCATCGACATACAATACTAGGAAGGCAATCTTGGTCCCACTCGACTTGATATATAGACATGGTTTCTCGACTGATCGAATGAAACCATTTTCTTTTATCACTTGGTCGAAACGATGATTCCAACTCTGTGAAGCTTGCTTAAGTCCATAAATGGAATGCTTAAGCTTGCAAACCTTCTTAGGATGTTCAGAATCAATAAAAGTTTCGGCTGTACCATGTATAACTCTTTCTCCAAATAACCGTTTAAGAAGGCGGTTTTAACGTCCATCTGCCAGATTTCATAGTCATGAAATGCGGCAATCGCTAAGATAATCTGAATGGAACGTAGCATGACTACGGGTGCAAAGATTTCATCGTAGTGCAAACCTGGCACTTGGGTGAAACCTTTAGCAACTAGTCGTGCCTTGTGAATATGTTGTTGTCCTTCCACGGCATGCTTTATCTTGTAAAGCCATTTGCATTAAAGGGGGCGTACCTTTGCAAGTAGGTCCATAAGATCCCACACGTTGTTCTCATACATTGAGTCCATCTCGGATTGCATGGCTTCTAGCCATAGCTTTGTGTCGGAACTAGTCAGGGCACCTTTATAGGTTGTGGGTTCATTATCCTCTAGGAGTAAGATGTCATCTATGTCATGTTCCTCGACCATACCAATGTATCTGTCCGGAGGAATAGAGACTCTTCCCGACCTCCTAGGTTCCTTAGGAATATCTACCGCAACCGAGGTTGAAGGAACTGCTTCCTCGGTAGTTGTTTCTTGAATCTCCGATAAATCGAAGGTTCTATTACTCAACTTGTTCTCGAGAAATTCTTTCTCTAAGAACGTCGCACTAGCCGCAACAAAAACACGTTGTTCGGTTGGCGAGTAGAAGTAATGACCAAAAGTTCTTTTTGGATAACCTATAAAGTATGTCTTGACCGATCGCGGGCCGAGCTTGTCCTCGTGTCTCCATTTGACATAAGCTTCACAGCCTCAAACCCGAATAAAGGACAAGTTAGGGACCGTTCCCTTCCATAACTCGTATGGAGTCTTGTCAACTGCTTTAGACGGACTTCGGTTAAGAATTAGAGCGGCTGACAGAAGAGCATAGCCCCATAATGAATCAGGCACAACAGTGTGACTCATCATGGATCGAACCATATCAAGTAGAGTTCAATTTCTCCGTTCGGACACACCATTTAATTGTGGTGTTCCACGTGGAGTCAACTGTAGAACAATGCCACAGTCTTTAAGGTGTTGATCAAACTCATGAGAAATATATTCGCCACCACGATCGGATCGTAGTGCTTTAACCTTTCTTCCTAGTTGGTTCTGTACCCGATTCTGGTATTCTTTGAACTTGTCAAAGGATTCACTTTTATGTTTCATTAAGTAGACATAGCCATATCTACTCAAATCATCCGTGAAAGTGATGAAATACCTATAGCCTTCTCGTGCGTTGATCGACATAGGGCCACATACATCCGTATGTATGAGTCCTAATAGGTCGGCATCGCGCATTCCAACACCTTTGAAGGAAATACGAGTCATCTTACCCGATGAGACATGATTCACACGTGCCATATGATTCGAAATCAAAGGCCGAGATTGGTCCGTTCTGTATGAGCTGTTTTACGCGTTTCTCATTTATATGTCTCATACGGCAGTGCCATAGGTAGGTTTGTTCTTTGTCACCAACCTTTAAATTCTTGTTATTCACGTTTAATATTTCGGTGGTTTGATCTAAAACATAAATTCCATTCATGGAAAATGCCTTGCCATAAATTATATCATGTAATGAGAAAATACAGCTATCATTCGCTATTACAAATGAAAAACCAAGTTTGTCAAGTGCAGAAACAGAAATAACGTTTTTGGATAAACTAGGAACATAATAACAGTTATAAAATGATAACTCGAATCCACTAGGAAGCTGGATCACGTATGTTCCCCTCGAGACTGCAACAACTCGTGCTCCATTCCGGACTCGCAGGTCAACCTCACCCTTTATGAGGGGCTCGAGATTTAGGAGGCCCTGCACATGATTACACAGATGAGAACCATATCCAGTATCTAGTATCCAAGTTCCGTAACTTTCATGGTTAATCTCAACCATGTGAATAAAAGAAGAAGAAGACATACCAACAGGAGTAACGCGACCTGCCTTAATGTCTGTGCGATACACGGGGCACGTGCGCCTCCAATGCCCAGTCTTGTGGCAATAGTGGCATTCCATGCTTGTATCCTTGCTCTTTGTCTTACCCTGTGAGTTTCTCGACTCACCGGGCCCACTCTTAGCAAATCCTGACTTCTTGAACTTTGGCTTACCTACCGCTAGGTCGCCTTGAGCTTTCCCTTTACCTTTACCTTTACTGGAGACCATGAGAACATCCTGCTTCCTGCTCCCACTCAATTTCAGATCCTTCTCGGTCTGTACGAGAAGTGAGTGGAGCTCATGAGGAGTCTTCTTCATGTCGTTCATATAATAGTTAGCTCTAAAGGGGGCGAACCCATCATGAAGCGAATGAAGCATTCGATCAACGATTATGTTCTCACTGATCTTGCAGTTTAAGGCCTCTAGTTTCTCGATATTCTCAATCATGTTGAGAATATGTGGGCTAACAGCTTGGCCCTCCTGGAGTTTCGCGTAAAAGAAGCGACATGTATGCTTATAAGAAACGATTCTCGGAGCTTTCGAGAATTCATTTGTGAGCGTGGTGAAAATCTTGTTTGCACCATGGGAAATGAAGCGTCTTTGCAAATTGGATTCCATTACATAAATAAGTACGTTCTTTAACGCACCCGCTTCCATGACGAAGTCGCTATGAGCGCGAACTTCGGCAGCTCTAGCCGCAATTCCTGGGTTTGCCGGAATAGGCTCAGTCAAGTACTTGAGCTTTCCGTCAGCAATAGCAACATTCCGTATTGCTGCTTCCCAGTCCGAGAAGTTTGACCCATCATTCTTCAGTCTAGTAGACTAATTCATGGAGTCCATGAAGGCTTTTAGCCAGGATTCTTGTGCTAGTGTGGCACTTGGCATTGGGTCTTGACCAGTCATTTGTTATTAGCAGTTTAAAATTTGTTCGTGTTCTACACTGAAAAGAAGATAAAAACAAAACAATATAAGCAACTCTTCGTTGTGATTTAAGTCTATTTTAAATTAAATTTAAACTCGTAAACTCATGCATTTATATAATTGATCTCCCTCAAGAATTATATAAACGAACCCAAGACTCAATTTCCGTAAATTGATAAGCCAACTGCTTGGCTAGTTCTACCGTTAGAACTCTTGGTCGATAGATTTCTGTAAATTTCATCTTTTAGTCCATCTTAGTCACTAAATAGTATCTAGTGACCACGATGTTGAGATAAAATAAATCATCTGTTCCCACTTACCCGACGTAGAAGGGGTCATAGTATGCCTACCGATGAAGAAGGGATTCATGGGAGTCTGATTTATAAAGACTAATCTCAATTTTTGGTTATACGAGGAAGACCCCATCAGCTTGTATTTATTCATTTTAAGTGAACTAAAAACTAGCATTTGCGTGAATGAATAAAATTAAGTGATGGCTTAATCATTGACAATAGACATCTGTATGTCATAGAAAACTAACGCGCGACCTCTACATAAGTCCGTTTTCAGGCATGTTATAGGTGGTTTGGTTTTAGGCGGAAAATGATGCAAAATTACCGATGAAAGCATAAAAGAAAGCAATAAACGTAAATAAAAGTCTTAGTGTGGCCTATCCTACCAAAATAAACATATAAACAACTTGGAATCCACCGTTGGACCCGATAAGCTTTCTTGATGTTCCATCATGGTCTTTGCAGCGGGAGTGAGCACCCGGTCTCCGTCTTTGGTCTTCACAAAATTAGTAATTTAAATTACAAATATAAACCTATTTACATTCTAATTTAAATACAAAAGTCATTACAAGGGAAAAACAAAACGGAGATTCGAGATCTCAAAATTACAACCAAGACTATGTTCCATCATTACGGAAACACAATCTACTAAGGCCACACTAAGTTACAACCGTTTGTAAAATCAAAAACGTTATAAAAGCATTCAACAAACGATAAAAAAATGCATCAACTAAAACAAATTCATTCGTGACATAATTCTGTAATTATGTTTAATAAATTTTACCAAACCCCCTTACGAGATTAAAATTATGTGATTAAACCGTTTTATCCACATTAATCTTAATAAATTTATAATCCATTGTTTTAAACCGTTTTAAAACAATATGTATCTATCGAGTGTGAACCGTTTCACAAATGTTAATACACTATTTCCGTATATAGTATATTACCATGGGCCAAAAGAAAACAAAATAAAAAAATTATTTTCGAAATCCTGCCAAAACAGGGTTGCTCGATCGAGTCACTAGGGTACTCAATCGAGTAACCTTGACAGATGAGTTTTGCTCGATCGAGTAGTTTCCAGAAAACAAAAATTTCAGAAAATGAAAAAATCCAGAAAACTGCTCGATCGATTTAAAACGAGTTCGATCTATGAACAGAGTCACTCGATCGAGTATAGCAAGTCTCGATCGAGTGATAGGTCATCGAGGCATACTACGAACGAGTAGTAATTCGCTCGTTCGTAGAATCCAAAACGCTCGATCGTGCCAAGAAGTACTCGATCGAGTAACGGAGTTACTCGATCGAGTAACAGCAAGGCTGCATCGAAGGCGGTGATGCTGTAAAAAAAAACTTGTATATATGCTTGATTTAAAACGTGTAAATCAACAATAAACGACAACAAATGATTCACATATTGCTAAAAATATCGATTAATTAACAAAATGCAAATCAAAATCGAAAACAAGATTGATTTCACACAAAAGGGCACACGACCGAGACAACAAATTAAACGGGATTAAAATTCCGATTTTAAAACATCTTATGAAAATCACAATTGTAAAATTTTCGTGGCCTTGGCTCTGATACCACTTGTGGAGAATTTCCGTATATTCACCCTGAAAATTGCAGGATTATAACGAAAATATATACATGTGAATATCGTCATAAGATGAAAAAACATAAAACGAAAAGAAAAGAATGCACAACCTTAGGTCCTTGCGCGAATGGCCTAAGAACATCAATTAATAGAAATTCCCACCTATAACTCGCACCCAAGACCCGTCTGAGATGATGCCGCGTGTGCTAGAAATACTCTCCAATTGCCTTGCAATATGGGGAGAGCTTTTGTGAGTTTTTGATGTGAGATTTAGGTTTTGGGAGAAAGCTGCTCTCAAAACCCTAATGTTTGTAATTATAAATTACCAGTAGTTGACAAAAGGAGAATTCTTCTCCTTTTGTAATTCTACACGGCCGGCCGAAATAGGTCTAGGGTGAGAGTGGGCTTTCCACTCTTACCTTATTCCAATGCGTGATTCGACCCTAAAGCTAAAATATAATCCGCGGGTTTTAATTATAAATCGTATACATGTTATCAGATATTAATTCAGTCGATACATTAATAATGGTCTGATAAGAAAATTACGATATTGTATAATTAGCTCAATTAATATAACTGCTTATATTAATACACGAATTCAATATTTAATTAAATATATCTGTTTATATTTAATTTACGAATTAATCATGTAATCCGTATTAGCTAAAATTATTTAATCCGTATTAAATAATTATCTCAACATCTCATTGACTATTTTAATAGTCAATACCTCTGACTAACTGTTTAGTCGTATGCGGCATAAATGTGACTGTATTTTCATACCTTCACATCTCTCATACGTGTCCTATAAGTGTGACGTATAGGGACCAGTTGATCACCGTCATCCATATGACAATAACGTCAAACTTATCTAGCAAGCCAACCGTTATTGATAAACGTGGATCAACTGATAATAATACCAAAGTACGCCCTTGTGATCCTTTAAGAGATTTAATAAGTCATTGTACTAACTGTCAAGGACACTAGCCCCAACACTTTACTCTTTGGTAAGGCTATGTCCCAATTTTGAATAACGTAAGAGATCTTGTCAATTTATTATCTATCTCCTTTAAGTGAACTAAGTCGGTAAATTATCGATAAATTAATTGACACGGTCGATAAAATCGATGAAAATGCATGATTTGGAATGAAGATTTGGCTATGTATGCAAACATATTAAGCATAAATAAAAGTATAAAAACTTAAAGAACATAAATAAATCCTAGTATGGCCTTCCTAAAATAGAAAATTTAATTTAAAATTACAAATTCGGAAACCAACTCCTTGGTCCCTTGAACTTCACACGCGGCACGCATCCCAAGGCAAACTCCGTCTTGGTCGAAACTCCTTTCCGAAAGGCACCGTCTTCAAGGATATCCGGAATTACAATAATTACAAATTTTCTATCTATTTTATACATTCTAAAATAAAATAAAACAATAAAATAAAGTGATACGAGATCACATTTAAATTACAACCGAATCGATAACCCCTTACATTACGGGAAATACCGATTAAAAATCTAAGGCCATACTAAGCAAAATACATAATTCTAAATTACGTAAATTAAATTATGACATTCATAAATAAATAAATAAATATGCAATGCTTATAAATATGCAAATCCTAAGCCAAATCGTCCTATTTAAACACAATTTAAATATTGTTATCATAATAACACGGTTTTATGGAATAGCGTGATTTTAACATTTTAAAATCACTTAACATTATGTGAATCAAAATTCACGATTAAGTTAAACATCCTAACACATTTATGTCTGAAAATTTAGTCTTACTCAAATTTTGAACATGATTTAACTTATTAATAATAAAATTGTTCGGAATTTTTATCGGTTTTACGGGAAAAGAATATATAAAAATCAATTGAGTCCAAAAATATTTCGAAAATTCAAAATTCAAATTTTGAACATTCTGAAACAAGTGCCCGACGATATTCAATTATTATTTTGATATTACATTTTGTGTTGCAATTGAAAATGCCTGATATTCTTATCAAATTTATTTAACAAAAAAATTTCAAGCAAATTTTAGATTATTTTAAAAAAACAAAAGTAGGCTATAGGTCGAGTCTAGTTTAAAAAAGTATATGGTTGAGCTACGGTTGATTCAATTCAGTTCAGGTCAAATTTAGTTACTGGTTTGTTCGAGACCTATCATTTCAGGTTTTATCGGTTAACCTTTGAATCGGTTTAGGTCAATTTGGTTTATTAAATTTTTGATTTCCTTTGGGGTCAGTTCTCCAAGTCAACTTTTGCGAGAGTGTAATTTATTACACGAATTCTAATTGAAGACGGACACTATCTGTAACACCCCGATATTTTCCGTATTATAAATTTAAAGATCTAATTTAATTTCAAGAATAATTTATATTTTATTAAATTTCGTAAATATATTTTTGTAATATGAATATTTCATTTTAAAGCATTTTAATTTCAAATGATATTTCGAGTTTTATAAATTAAAGTTTCGGTTTTAATTTTCGAAAATGACAAGTATGTAAGATAATTTCATGAGTTGTGGGTTATAAGCGTAATTAGTTCCATCTTGAGTAATAATAGACTTGAGATGTTGTTTCCGTCTTAATTAGCCAAATCCGAGTCCATCCCGACTCATTAAATGAATCCCGAGTCATTCCCGACGCAAAACTCCCATATATGCCTTATGTTGTGTTCTGTTCCTCACAACTTACTCCTCCTTCATCTCCCTCATCCAAAACCCCCAAACCCCTTCACCATTGTTGGTGTTTCTCAAGAACGCAAATCCGACTTTACCACCTTCGTTTCTTGCTCAAATTCCGAGTTCTTTGTAGGTATGTTCTCCTCTTCTTCTTCTCCTTCTTTTCATGTCTTCAAAGGCTAGTATTGTTGAGTTTTCGAAAAAACCCATTTTTCTAGGGTTTCATTGTGACTCATTTTTCTTACTGTTCTTGAGCGAGAATGGATGTTTGGACTTCAACGAAGGGTTCTTTGAAGATTTGAAGAGCTTTAAAGGTAACTTGAGAGGTTACTCGACTTTAAGTAAAAAATCGATTGTGTATGGTTGTTTGTTGTTTAATTTCTGAAATTATGGGGTATTATGTTGTTTAATACATTTTTCAATTGAATGAAATGAGTTCTTGTTGATGGGTAGTAAGGAATGATGGATTTTGGTTGTGTTTATTGGGTAAATTGATATCCGTCACATGCTCATTGTATTCATAGCGATAATTGGGTTTTCGGTTGATTAAATCCATGTCAAGTTGACAATTGTGCTTCCTATAAATCGTTTACATATGGATGTCGTTATGCCATTGAATTGTGGAGTTTAGGAGTTGATATTACCACTTGAATCATGTATAAACCCGCCTTAAAATCGTTGCATAAGTATCGGAATGTGTTGTGTTTTGTGCGAACTTTGTGCGTGAACCATAGCTGACCCGTGAAGGGCGCAACCTGCGTCCCAAAGCGCAGGCCTGCGACCAAAATGGCGCAGCCTGCGGCCAGCCACGGCAGCCTGCGCTCGTGGCTGGTTTCAGGCGTGAAGTTGGGCTGTTTCGAGGCTTGTTTGGGGACTGTTTTGAGGCTTGTTTTGAGGCTAGTTTTGGGGCTGTTTTGAGGCCTTTTCTGGGCTGTTTTCAGGCCTGTTTCGGGGCTGTGTTTGAGGGCTATTTCGGGGTTGCTTTGAGGGCCGTTTCGGGGCTGTTTCGGGGCTGTTTCAGAGGGCTATTTCGGGCTGTTTTGCGGGTTTGTTTTAATGTTTGTCGAGTGTTGTTACATGATAAACATACTTGGTTTATGATGTATAAATATATTATATGAGTTTCGTAAATCAAACTTCCGTTAGGCCAATGTTAATTTATCACATGCACAATAAAAAGTTATTCATTGTTTTACCGCTTGTTCGGACATTGTTTGAGCATGTTAAATCATTATAAAACATGTATTAGAAAGTATATATGATGCATGCATGTGTGATTCGTGAGTTAAATTGCGTCCATCCTTCATGTTTAATTCACTTGTTTACGACCTTAAACTTGTGTCCTCTAATGCTAGTTCATTTTATTGTCTCAAATGAAATGTAAATGTATACTTGAGACTTGGTATATGAATTCTTCATTTTATTACTCATGTGAGTTAAATGTTTGAGTGACTCCGTTGGAATTGTATGGTTAAATGCTTAAGCCGTTTTAGTAGCTAAGTTGAGGAGGAAGACCCCCCGGCCGGGCAAACCGGAAGGGAAACTGGCTCCCCGCTTCAAGTTAGCTTCTCAAAACTAGCTTAAGTGTTGTCTTGATTGATTTGAAGCTCACATGTTCTAAATGGGTTAGTTAACGGTTATGTTAGCTCGAGTAGTAATGGCGACGGTTATGTTGTCTTACTTATATTTTGATAACGGTTATGTTATCTCAAGTTGAGTCGGGTAAGGGTTATGTTACCTTGCTTGTGTCTGGATGACGGTTATGTCATTCCAAGTTATGTTGGTGACGGTTATGTCACCTTGTTTGTGAATAGATAGCGGTGGTACGATTTGTGTATCATTGTAATGAACTAATGCCACCTCGGTTATGGGTTTTGTCTACGTTCGGGATTGGTCGGAGGTTGTGCTCATGTGCTCCCGTAGTTGGAGGTCGTGCTAATGCGCTCCGGTCCCCGTGTGTCGTTCGGTGTAGGTTATTACATCGAGAGGTCTGGCCAGGTCTTAGGCATATAGTCAGCGGTTACGCTATACATAGATTCGGTGTCGTGATTATGTGTCCCGATAGCGAGTGTCGTGGTTATGCGATCTAGTGGTCAGTGGTAACGGTTATGTTCCCTGACGACGTTCATTCTATTCTTGTATGTTCTGTGATTGGCCATGCCATCTAGTGTTAGCCTCTGAGTCGGTCGCTTGCTTGTTGTTTGTGTGAATGAACATGCCATCAAGTGTTGGCCGCTGAGTCATTCACTTGGTTGATTGTTGGTCTTGGTAATAGTTCTTATGAGAACTTGATTATGTTTCACATGTCGATTCATGCCATGATCATGTTTGTTATATTTTATTATATCATGTTGGTTTACTTCTTAATGTATATGCATGTTCTTATGAATATGTCGTGTTGTATTACCGTTTACGTGTTTCTTGACAAAAAGTGGCTGGGAGAACCTCGAGTTACTCCCCACTGACTGTGGCGTACATGTTTCATGTATGTAGGTTGGTGCTATTTGGGGAAGACGTGTGGCTAGCGAGCATTGTTGATTAGTCGACAGTTACCTATATACGTTTAGCTTAGATTTAATTATGTTGCTACCGAGGGATACCTTATCCCTTGTAAAGTTTCACTTATCTTGTATAAGTTATACTTTTTCTTTAGTTTCAATCTTCCGCATGTTGTTTTGATATTCCGCGATTAAGTTTATTTATATATGTCGAAAGTTTTTAAAATACCGTATTTCCGCTGCAAGTTGTTTGTTTATTTTTATGTAATATCGCGGGGTGTCACAGTTGGTATCAGAGCAGTAATGCTCCCGACGCATGCATGTGTACGCCAACTTAAATATGAACTTGACCTGAAATAATGAATGAGAGATGGGTAGACTTAAGGACCAAGTGGTTGTCTGTATTGTGATTTCTCCATGTTAGGTCTAACCGGTTTGTTGATTGTTCTTGATCTTATTGTTGTGCTTTAGAACAGGTGAACCGCGAGCTTACCTGAATGACAATCAAGACTGGTGACTATTACCGAAGTTGGAAGATTTGTGCCATGCTTGGTGAATGCTTCTTGTTCCTTAAGATACTCCTTGTTTTCATGCATCATTTCCTTTTTCCGTCTCTTGATGCATATCCCCTTTCCTTGAACTCTCTTCTATCTCGCCTCGGAAGCTACTTTTGTAACCTTCTGACTTAACCTCATGCTTGTTACTTTTTTCTTCTCTTGGCACTGCATAAGTAGCTTACCTTAGTAGTTGAAATTTGAGGGACTTGATCGAGGATAACCCTTAGCCTCTTTTGAAAAGATAACGTTTTTGGAATGGTTTAGGGTGTGTAGTAAGCTATTTCTTGGTAATCCCAATTCTTGGTCTCTTGCTCTAGAGTGGGTAGTGTTAGCTAATGGAGCTTTTGGTTCGAATGTTGAGCTATATATGTGATATTTGGTGAAACTTAGCCTTTGCGATCAGGATTGAGATTGAGAGCTTATGGATTGGAGTGTGTTGGTTCAAGAGTACAAAGTAAGTATTAGGACTCATAAGAATGAATTTGGGAAGTACACTTGAGATGCTAGTAAGGATAAATAGATGGGTGAAGTGAATTAGTAATGCTTTGTTGGAGCTAGTATCCTCAACAGTTAGTGCAACAACACGTATAAATCTCTTAAAGGAACACATGGTATACTTTTTATTTTAGCCAGTTGATTCACGTTTATCAATAACGGGTGGCTTGCTAGAAAGTTTGACGTTATTGTCATACAGATGGCGGTAATCAACTGGTCCCTAAGAGTCACACCTAAAGGATGGAATCTGAGAGATATGATTAGATGAAAATGTAATCATATTGATACCCTATATGACTAAACGGTTAGTCGAAGTAATGATGACATAATTATTTAATACTGATTAAATAATATTAGCTAAGACGAATTATAATGTTAATTCGTAATTAAATATAAAATGTTATATTTAATTATGTGCAATGAAATTATTTAATAAAGATTAAATGATTTAATTAAATATAAAAGGTTATATTTAATTAGTGGATTATAAATATAAGATATTTATAAGATAAAACATTACACAAGAGAGAGCCATATAACCGATTCTATAGAGATACAATTTCGGTCTGAGCAATTATTGAGTTGTTCAGTTGTTATGGAGTGCTGTAGGTAGAACCAAATACTGATTTGAGGAATCCTAGTTGATGTCTAATAGCAAGGTTGTTTGCAGCTATAAATAGGACATTCACTCTGCACTTAAAAATCACGAGTTACACGACTACTTCCCTCCTCTCTCTCTAGCTTTTCATCTTACACAAAATTAAAGGTAATTTTGTAGTTTCTAGCTCAGGAAAGGGTATTTCTTGGAACATCTTGGGTGCAACGATTAGGAGGATATCTGTTTTGATATCTGATCTTAGGCCTTTATAAGGACAGAAGGTTAATTTTTGATCCCTATCTTTGTATCTTGTTCTTCGTTTATGACCATAAATCGTACATTATAAATTTGTTATAATCCTGCGTATAAAGTATTGGGAATATATACGGATATTTTCCCACAAGTGGTATCAGAGCCTAAGGTTTACAAATTTTATTTTTGTATGATTTTCAAAGACGTTTTGAGAAAATTTTAAAAAAAATTTAGCCGTGTATATTTTTTTTAGCCGAGACAGTTTTTTTTTCCGTTCGTCGTTCTCCTTTTGATTTATTGTTGTTGTCTTAAACAGTTAAAATAACAAAATAATAAATTTGTAGATGTTTTAATTTAATAAGGATTGAATTAAAACGTAAAAGGAAATTGTCTCACATGTTCTTGAATGATATAATTTGCTAAATAAATCGATCCCACTATAATCTTGATATTCGTCTTAAAAAGGTTAATTTGAATGATTAAGATTACAACTATATCTAATAAAGATTAGAATTTTGAAGGTTATCGATCTCGTATTTAGCAACCCGACATTAGTTATTCAAGTTCATGAGTTTTAAAAAGAAAAAAAAAAAGATTTTTGAAAACAGGCTGTTTTCGGCGCTTTTCCTACAGCGCTTTTCGCTTCGACGCTTTTGTCCCGGCGCTCCTCTTGCTTATTCCGACGCTTTCTGCGTTTATTCTCTTTACAACGTTTTTTGGAAAGCGCCACCCCTGTTTTGTGACGTTTAAAAAGTGTCATTTTATTTCTTTTTCCTTCCTTTCTCCTGGAAATTTTGTGTATATTTAAGCGTCGGTCTTCGTGGGCAGCACTTTTACAGCGTCGTCCCAGTTCTTGGCTTTGTTTTCAGCACTTTTAAAAGCGCTGAAGTCTGTTCCAGCGTTTTTTCTTTGTTTGCGGCTATTTGTTTGCAGCGCTTTGAGGTTTTTTTTTCTTTTTTTTTTTCCTTTCTTGGTTTGTCTCGGCTATTTCTAAAAGCTTTTGGGCTGTTTTTCTTTTAAGTTTTTTATATACATTATAAAGATAATGTGTAATTTTTCTTTTTGGGTGAAAAAGTTCACTAAGTTTTGATACCTAAATTATTTTAAAACGGTTTAAAATAATGTTGGATTAATCATATTATACGATAATATGAATATGTTTGTTTGATTAAAATTATGAGAATAATTACGGAATTATCACATAATTTAAATCATTAAATGGTGATTTGGGTAAATTACTCTACATAATTACAGAATTATGTCTTGGAAGATTAATTTAATTAGTATGATACATTCTATATATTATATTGTTGAATGAATGAATGAATTTATTTACGCTTTTGCAATCAGTTGTATTTTGTAATACTTAGTGTGGCCTTAGTAAATTATGTTTTCGTAATGAAGGAAATATAATTTGTGATGTATTTATGAGATCTCGAATCTCCCTTGTGTAATAATATTTTTACGTTTTTGGGAATTAGAATGTAATAATAGGATTTTATTATGTAATTCTTTAAAATGTAATTAAGAAGACCAAGACGGAGATCGGATTGCTCACTCCAACTACATCACTAAGAAGGAACATCAAGACAAGACAAGCTTCCAGGGTCCATTGCTGAATGGATTCCAAGTTGTATTTTTGTTCTTTTTGGTAGGATAGGCCACACTAGGACTTGTTTTACTTTCGTTTTTATTTCCGTTTTGCTTTTCATTCACATGTTTTGCATCATTTTTCCGCCTAAACCAAACCACCTGAATTGCATGAAAATTGACTCATATAGTATGTATGCTAGTCTGTGTCGACATAAAGATGTCACACGTTTTTCCCTTAAAGACATCACCTTATTTTATTCATTCTCACATGCTAGATATTTTCTCACATGCTAGATATTTGTTCACTTAAATGAATTAAAATTAAAGATGATGGGATCTTCCTCTATAACCTAAAATTGAGATTAGTCTTTTATAAGTCAAATTACTATGAATCCTTTCTTCGTCGCCAGACATATAGGACCTTACTTCTATATGACCCCTTCTACGTTGGGTAAGTAGAAGCTGTTGACTTATTTTACCTCAACATCATGACCCTCGTACGATCCTGTGGTTATGGTGGACTAAAGATAGAATTTAAAGAAATTTATCGACCAAGAATTCTAAATGTAGAATTAGCCAAGAGGGTGGCTTATCAATTTACTGGAATTGAGTCTTGGGATCGTTTATATAGTTCTTGAGGAAGATCAATTATATAAATGCTTAAGTCCTCGCATTAAACTGTTTTTGCTAGACTATTTACAAAACGATGGTATGCTTATTATGTTTTAATTTTTTCTTTACAGTGTATAATTCACCTAAACAAAACAATAATACTGCAAATACTATGGCTGGTCATAATGATTCCCCTATGCCTAGTGCCACACTAAGAAAAGAATCCTGGCTTAAGGCTTTCATGGACCACATGAATCTGTCCACACGACTGAAAAATGATGGGTCCAACTTTGCGGACTAGGAGGCTGCATTACGGAATGCAGCTGTAGCTGATGGTAAACTCAAGTATTTAACTGAGCCGTTACCACCTAACCCAGGCCCCACTGCTAGAGCTAACGTATCACAAGCTTATAGTGATTTCATTATGGAAGCGGGTGCAATAAAGAACGTACTCATTTTTGCAATGGAACTCAATTTGCAAAGACGCTTCATTTCCCATGGTGCAAATAAGATTTTCACCACGCTAACAAACAAATTTTCAAAAGCACCGAGAATCGTTTCATATGAGCACACCTGTCGCTTCTTCGATGCAAAACTCCAAAAGGGCCAACCAGTTAGCCCACACATTCTCAATATGATTGAGAATGTCGAGAAATTGGAGTCCCTGAACTGCAAGATCAGTGAGAACGTAATCATTGATCGAATGCTTAATTCACTTCATGATGGTTTTTCCTTATTCAGGGCAAACTATTACATGAATGACATGAAGAAAAGTCCTCATGAGCTACACTCCCTTCTCGTACAGACCGAGAAGGATCTTAATTTGAGTGGGAGCATGAAGGAAGACGTTCTCATGATTGCAAAGAAGGGAAAGGGTAAGGGAAGAGCTCAAGCAAGGCTAAAGTAGCTAAGCCTCCTAAATTCAAAAGGACCGGATTTAAGAGTGGGCCTGGTGAGACAAGTAGCTCACAAGGCAAGACAAAGAGCAAAGACGGTAACATTGAGTGCCACCATTGCCACAAGACTGGGCATTGGAGGTGGAACTGTCCAGTGTACCGTGAGGACAAAAAAGCAGGCCGCGTCACTCCAGTTGGTATGTCATCTTATATTCATATGATTGAGATTAACCATGCAAGTTTCGGAACTTGGGTACTTGATACCGGTTGTGGTTCTCATCTGTGTAATCATTTGCAGAGCCTACAAAACATCACACCTCTCGCAAAGGGTGATGTGGACCTGCGAGTCGGGAATGGAGCAAAAGTTGCTGCTGCTTCCATGGGAACATATGTGATCCAGCTACCAAGAGGATTCGAGTTATATCTGTATAACTGTTATTATGTACCCATTTTATCTAAGAACATTATTTCAGTTTCCGTACTCGATAAAGACGGATTTTCATTCTTAATAAAAAATAATAGCTGTATTTTCTCTTTAAATGGAATGATTTATGGTAAAGCGGTTTCCATGAATGGTATATATGTCTTAGATCAATCGAATGAAATATTACACATGAATAATAAGAAACTAAAGGTTGGTAACAAAGATCAAACATATCTATGGCACTGTGTATGGGACACATAAATGAGAAACGTGTAAAGTGACTCGTATTTCCTTCAAAGGTGTTGGAATGCGCGCTGATGACCTATTAGGCCTCGTACATACAGATGTATGTGGACCTATGTCAATCACCGCACGAGACGGCTATAGATATTTCATCACTTTCACGGACGATTTAAGTAGATACAGATATGTCTACTTAATGAAGCATAAAAGTGAATCCTTTGAAAAGTTCAAGGAATTCCAGGCGAAGGTTGAAAACCAACTGGATAGAAAGATTGAAGCACTACGATCAGATCGTGGTGGTGAGTATCTTTCGCATGAGTTTGATCAACACCTTAAAGACTATGGTATAATACTACAGTTAACTCCACCTGGAACACCACAATTAAATGGTGTGTCTGAACGGAGAAATCGAACACTATTAGATATGGTTCGATCCATGATGAGTCACACAGTTGTGCCAGATTCATTATGGGGCTTTGCTCTATTGTTAGCTGCTCTTATACTTAACCGAAGTCCGTCTAAAGCTGTTGACAAGACTCCATATGAGATATGGAAGGGAACCGTCCCTAACTTGTCCTTTATTCGGGTTTGGGGCTGCGAGGCTTATGTCAAGTGGAGACACGAGGATAAGCTCGGCCCGCGATCGGTCAAGACATACTTTATTGGTTATCCAAAAGGAATGTTTGGTCATTACTTCTATTCGCCTACCGAACACCGCGTTTTTGTTGCGGCTAGTGCGAAGTTCTTAGAGAAAGAGTTTCTCGAAAATAAGACAAGTAATAGAACCTTCAATCTGTCGGAGGTTCAAGAACCAACTACTAGCAACCAATGGAGGAAATCGTTCCTTCATCTTCTATTGCAGTCAGTATTCTTGAGGAACCCAGAAGGTCGGGTAGACATTCCATTCCTCTAGATAGATACATCAGTATGATCGAGGAACTTGACGGAGTTGACGTTTTTCTCTTAGAGAGTAACGAACTCGTAACCTATAAAGGTGCCATCACCTGTTCCGACTCAAAGCTATGGCTTACTGCCATGCAATCCGAAACGGACTCCATGTACGAGAATGACGTATGGGAGTTGGTTGATTTGCCTGATAAGTGATACGTGCCTATTTTATGCATTTCATTTACTCTTTTGGCACGTATTTTCATTCACTTTCGTGACTTTTTAGTTGCTTTTTCTCCCATATTGTCTACTTTGGTGTTTCTATGTTTTGTATGCAGGAATACGCGGAAGTAAGCAAAACCAAGCTTTATTTGCCTTTAGGAGGCTGTTTTTGGAACAATAAATTCGGATGGTGCATTCAAATACAATCATCGGGCCGGATAAAAGCTGAGAAAAAGAGAAGCGGTCGACCGACCGAGATATCAGGTCGACCGACCGATGTCGAATATATAATCAGGCCCAACTCTCCACGGAAGCCCAAATACGAAGAAAATAAATCCGTCTCAGCGGAACCGGTCGACCGACCGAAGAAACAGGTCGACCGACCACTGGCTGTTTCGAGACTTCCGTTTTCTTTTCTGATTTCCTAATCTTGTAATATTTCTTATTTAAGGAGATCAAAACTCTTCTATTAGGTTAAGTAGTTTTTCAGCAAGTTTCTACCTAAGTAATTTTCTTTCAAGTACTTTATGTTAAAGACTCCTTTGTTAGAATATTATCACAAAGCTTTCATCTTTGTTCTTGAGATTTCCTTTCAAGTTGTAAGTCTATTCTAATTAATCTTTCCTTTAATTCAATCTTGTTGTTCATCTTGTTGTTACTTTCTTGTTTTATGTTTTCTCTTTTATTATCTTCTTTAATTATGTTCATCTCTTTAAGATTCTTAATAATTGTTATTTCCATAATTAAAAGTATGCATAACTAATTCTTATGATTAGGAATTAGGGGAACCATGTAAAGACTTGATTTTGATAAGTTTGGTGATTAAATTACCAATCCCCCATTGTTGTTGATGAACTAATCCTTAGGATTGAAAGATTATTAGGATTAGTTTAACAACAACTTTGGGATTGCCCTTGAACGAAAGGTTAGTGCTTTTGTAGGAACCCTAAGACCGTAAGGATTGGGTAGAATATTGACCTAAAGGTTTATTCTTTGTTCCTTGGGATTGTGTTATTTGATTATTTTACCCTTCATTGACTTGTTTTGACCATGGGGAACCAAAGTTCCTAATCTCCTTTTACCTTATTTTATTTCTCTTGTTTATTTTGTCCTTTTAGCTATTAGTTTAAATCTCAAATCAAAACCCCCCTTTTTGGTTACTTGCAATAGACTTTAAATTTACAAACATAATTTACCCTGTCTCTCTGTGGTTCGACCCTTGACTTATCCTATCTGAGTTTAAGCTGAGGTTTTATAAATCTTATCTTTGGCACCCCTCAACGACGGGTGTCAAATTTTGGCGCCGTTGCCGGGGAGACGGTATAATTTTGTTTGTTAATTTTTAGTTTATTTTTTTTTTTTCTTGTCTTAAGGAACTTAGGTTCCTTAAGACCGTTCTTACCTTTTCTTCTAGTGTTCTTTAGAAGACAGGTTTTTGAGAGGAAGGCTTGAGTACTCTCTTTATGGATTCTATTTATAGCTACCTACAGCCGAAGCCTAAAGATTTACCAAAGGGATTCATCTTGCCTAAACCCACCACTGGCACCTTTGAGCTCCGCTCAACTCATATCAATTTGGTGGAGCAGAGTCAATTTTCTGGTCTACCTGATGAAGATCCAATAAAGCATGTTACAACCTTCACAGATTATTGCTGTTTCATACCCCTACCTGAAGGGGTATCTAGAGATGAGGTGCTGGCAACTCTGTTCTTATTCTCCCTAAAAGGAGACGCGCAAGAATGGTACCGAGACCTTAAAAAGACAAGTGAAGGGATTACAGATTGGACCGCCTTGGCCTTGGCTTTTTACAAGAAATATTTCCCTCTTGCAAAAGCTGAGGACTTGAGAAACCAAATCCGTAACTTTCAGCAGGGACCTGATGAAGGATTTTGTGAAGCATGGGATCGATTCAAGAAATTGGTCCGTTCCATCCCTCACCATAACCTTCCTCAATGGGACCTGTGTAACAGCTTTTACAACTCTCTTTACGATGACTATAAGATGATTCTTGATGTGGCCGCCAATGGAAGATTCCAGAACAACACCGATCATATGAAGGGTTGGCAAACCATTGAAGACATGGCGGTGCATAGGGCTACTTTTAAGGGTTCACGTGGGAATTCAAGAAAGCTGAATGTAGAGATGAATAGAGTGATGGCTCTTGAGACAACAGTTGAGGCTCGTTTTGAAAAGCTTGAGGCAGCCCAGCTAAAGCTTGAAAGTGCGAACCTAGTTACTACGGTCGACAACACGGGAGAAATTGAGAAATTAAGAGCCCTTGTTGATGCCTTAACCACTTCAGTTTTTAAGATGCATGAGGCTCACTGCACTTCCACGAAGATTTTTAAGGACCACTTGATAAACATAGCCAACCAAAGAAAAAGTTCTCCACCTAGTTCTGAGGGACCCATGGAGACGCTGAATGCCATAAATCTAAGGAGTGGCCGTGTTTGTGAAGATTCAACTCAAGAGGATGATCCAGCCGAGATTCCAACCAAGGAATCAGATCCCGTCAAAAAAGCAGGAGGTCGACCGACCGCTTCGGTAAGTCGACCGACCACTGTTCCTGACGTGAGATCAGATTCTGAAAAAAGAAAAAAATCGGATTTTGCAGACTCTGGTCGACCGACCGCCGATACTGGTCGACCGACCAGCGCTCCTGAAAAAAGTGTCGTTTTGACTCCGGAATCGCTAGATCCTTCCTTATTTCAGGACCTTACTGAAATTTTACAGTTAAACAAGCCAAAGGTTGCTGATCCTATGGCTAAAGTCACCATTCCTTATCCAGAAAGACTGAAAAATTCAAAGGAGGATAAGAAGTTTGGTAAGTTCTTGGAGATGGTAAAGAATCTTGAGGTAACCATCCCTTTCACTGACTTAATTACCCAGGTACCTTCTTATGCTAAATTCATGAAAGATATTTTAAGTCGTAAGAGGAATTTTCAGGACGACGGTGCTGTTGCTTTTGTGGAAGAATGTTATGTTCTTTCACAAGATAATATAGCACCCAAGTTAAAGGACCCAGGTAGTTTTTCCATCCCTTGTACCATAGGTAATCATTTGATAGGGAAAGCCCTTTGTGATCTAGGGGCTAGTGTCAGTGTCATACCTTATTCTGTATGTGAAAGACTTGGTTTAGGTAGACTTAAGGTCACCAATATTACTGTACAGATGGCTGATAGATCAACCCAAAGACCACTAGGGGTCTTGGAGGATGTCCCAGTAAAAGTGGGAAAGTTCTTTATTCCTGTGGATTTCGTTGTTTTAGACATTGCTGAAGATAGTCGAATACCTATTATTTTAGGTAGACCCTTTTTACACACAGCTGGGGCTGTGATAGATGTCAAACGCGGGACCATTACTTTAGAAATTGGGGATGACACTATCGAGTTTAGTCTTGCCCATAAGGCAACTATTCCTACTGACGATACTTGTTGTTCCATTGATATTGTAGACAGGAATGTTATCCTTAATTGGAGGGAATCCTTGACCAAGGATCCCTTAGATGATCTGACAGTTTTGGATAAGTGTGCAGGTAATCCAGCTGAAGATGCTGAAGAGCTGGATTTGATAGAAGAAGAGGAAGAGGAATATGAGCTCACTGAAGCAGAGGGTGAGAAGCTCATAAGCCTAGCCAATACAAGTCTGGTAAACATATGCTATTCTATAGATGCTAATTCTGTTCAGGCAGTTGAGGTAAAAGCACCAGAGCGTAAGCCACTTCCTCCTAATCTTAAGTATGTTTTTCTAGATGATACTGAGCAATACCCTGCAATTGTTAGCTCTAAACTTAGTCCTGACCAACTTTCTGCCCTAATGATTGTTCTTAAAAAGAATAGAAAAGCTCTAGGTTATTCTTTGGATGATATTAAGGGCATAAGCCCTGATGTTTGTATGCACAGAATAGATTTAGAGGAAGGGCATAAGCCTTATAGACAGGGACAGCGTAAATTAAACCCTAAGATGCAGGATGTAGTTATGGCTGAGGTTATGAAGCTTCTTGATGCAGGTATTATCTATCCAGTTGGCAACTCTAAGTGGGTTAGCCCAGTTCAGGTGGTTCCTAAGAAAGGAGGGACCACAGTGGTTAAGAATGATAAAAATGAATTAATACCAACTAGAGTTGTGACTGGGTGGCGGATGTGCATTGATTATAGACAGTTAAATGCCGCCACCAAGAAAGACCATTTTCCCCTTCCTTTTGTTGACCAGATGACTGAAAGATTGGCCTCTAATAAATTCTTCTGTTTTCTAGACGGTTATTCAGGATTCTTCCAGATTCCCATCCATCCTGATGATCAAAGTAAGACTACTTTTACATGTCCACAGGGTGTTTTTGCCTATCGCAGGATGCCTTTTGGGTTATGCAATGCTCCTGCTACTTTTCAAAGGTGTATGATGGGTATTTTTTCAGACTTTATAGAAAACATTATGGAAGTATTTATGGATGATTTCTCTGTTTACGGTAATGCTTTTGATCAATGCTTAGCTAATCTTGATAAAGTCTTGCAGCGATGTATTGATGTGAATCTTGTCTTAAACTGGGAAAAGTGTCATTTTATGGTCACTGAAGGGGTAGTTTTAGGGCATCTAATTTCAGATAAAGGTATACATGTTGATAAAGCAAAGGTGCAGGTGATTGAGCAATTACCCCCTCCTGTTAATGTCAAAGGGGTGAGAAGTTTCTTATGACACGCAGGGTTTTACAGGCGTTTTATTAAGGACTTCTCTAAAATTGCTAAACCACTTACACAATTGCTTCTAAAAGATGCCATTTTTGATTTTTCTGATGAGTGCCTTTCAGCTTTTAACAGGTTGAAGGAAGCTTTGGTCTCAGCACCAATCATCCAGCCACCAGATTGGGATCTCCCATTCGAGATCATGTGTGATGCTAGTGATTATGCTCTGGGTGCTGTGCTTGGTCAAAGGAAGAACAAGGCTCTTAATGCTATATACTATGCGAGCCGCACCCTGGATGAGACTCAAGTCAACTACTTTACCACAGAGAAGGAGATGCTAGCTGTCATTTTTGCCTTAGAAAAATTTAGATCCTATTTAGTAGGTAATAAGGTAATTGTTTATACTGACCATGCAGCTTTAAAAGGCCTTTTTCAAAAGAAAGATTCAAAGCCTAGACTTTTAAGGTGGATCCTCCTTCTCCAAGAGTTCGACATTGAGATCAGGGATAAGAAAGGCGCGGAAAACGTGGTAGCTGACCACCTATCTCGCCTGCAGTTGACTGATGGGGAAGATTCTTTACCTATTGATGATTCGTTTCCTGATGAGAGTTTATTTATCATTAATAGTTCAGGTTCTTATCCCCCTCCTTGGTATGCTGATTTTGCTAATTTTGCTGTTACAGGTAAAATCCCTCCTGAGTTGTCTTGGCAACAAAAGAAGAGATTTATGTTTGATGCAAGACAGTATTTTTGGGATGACCCTTACGTTTTTAAAGAGTGCGGAGATGGACTTATCCGGAGATGCGTCCCCCAATGGGAGGTGAAGGACATTTTGGAAGCATGTCACTCTTCTGCATATGGTGGTCACCACGGTCCATCCAGGACCGTGGCCAAGGTATTACAGTCTGGTTTTTATTGGCCTACTTTACATGCTGACTGTAGAAATTTTTTAGCTAACTGTGATGCCTGTCAAAGGACTGGGAATGTCTCAAAAAGACATGAGATGCCACAAGTAGGTATTTTAGAGGTAGAAATTTTTGATGTTTGGGGCATTGATTATCAAGGACCTTTTCCCAGTAGTCAAGGTAACAGGTATATTCTTGTAGCTGTTGATTATGTGTCTAAGTGGGTAGAAGCTATTGCTACTCCCCATTGTGATGCAAAAGCTGTTATTAAGATGTTTAAAAAAATCATATTTCCTCGTTTTGGTGTCCCTAGGGTTGTCATAAGTGATGGAGGTATGCATTTTAAGGAGAAACGCTTAGGTGACTTGTTAAATAAATTCGGTGTCCAACATCGTAGGGGTTTAGCTTATCACCCTCAGACTAGTGGTCAAGTTGAGATCTCTAATAGAGAACTCAAAGAGACCCTAGCCAAGGTAGTTTCTAAGTCTAGGAAAGATTGGAGCCTAAAACTTGATGACGTTTTATGGGCCTATAGAACCGCGTTCAAAACTCCAATAGGAATGTCACCATTCAGATTAATTTATGGTAAAATTTGTCATTTACCAGTTGAGTTAGAACGCAAGTCTTGGTGGGCTATATGTGATCTTAATTTAGACCCTAATCTTTCCCGTGAGAAACGTTTACTGCAGCTAAATGAGTTAGAAGAATTCAGGTTGTTATCCTATGACAATGCCAGGATCTACAAAGAGAAAACAAAGCGCTGGCATGACAAGAGAATCATTAGACGTGATTTTCAGGTAGGTGATAGGGTACTGCTTTTTAATGCTCGTATTCGTCTTTTTCCTGGTAAGCTGAAATCCAGGTGGAGCGGACCCTACACCATCACAGCTGTCTCAAAATTTGGGTCAATCGAATTAGAAACCTCATCTGGTGAGAGGTTCAAAGTCAATGGCCAGTATGTGAAGCACTTCCGAGGAGAAAATGAATATGTCGGAAAAGTCGAAGTTTCTTACTTTGACCCCTTTTAGATGCTCCTTAGAAGGTAAAAGGTCGTGCGGGACCTCTTAAACCAGCGCTAAACGGGAGGCAACCCGTGCTTTAGTCTTAGATTTACGTTTTCTTTTTGCTTTTTTGTTTTATCCTCAGGTGGAAATTGGATTCTCTGCAGAAAAAGAAAAAAAAATAGGTATTCGTCAGTACCGTGGTCGACCGACCAGCTTCTCTGGTCGACCGACCAGACTGACAACTTTTTGTACTTTTTCTGACGGGGTAAGTAAAATTGCAGAGCAGGTAACAGTACAGTGGTCGACCGACCAGCTTTTCTGGTCGACCGACCACGACCTTTTTTTTTACGGTTTTATTTCTTGCAGAAAAAGCTGTCACGGGTTGTTGTGTTTTTTGAACATGAAATTATTGCTTTGACCCATTCATTCTCCCAACACCCCCTCTCTCTCATAAAACCCTAAAAAAAATAACTATTCACTCATCTTCCACCTTCTCCTTTTTTTACTTACTCTCTTGCTTTTTCCATCCTCAAGGTAAGTTTTTCCTCCATTTTCTTTCTCTCTTTTTAGTTTTTACCTTCTTATTTTCGTTTTAGGTAGTTTTAATTCATCTTTGTAAGTTCAATTTTTGCTCTTAATTCGTTTTTCATGCTTGATTATGTGTTTTTATGTTAATTTTCTTCTTCTTCATAAGTTTATATGCTTAGATTTGAGAATTTTGGGTGATTTTGTGCTGATTAGGATAGTTTAATTCTTCCTTAAAATTTTGTATGCCTTTTTCCGCGCGAAATTCAACCCGCGAAACCCGACACAATCACTGTTGCGGTCGGCCGACCGGAAACGGAGGTCGACCGACCAAAATTTGAATTTCTGGGTTTTAAAATTTTGCAGATCTGGGTTTCGTTTCTGACAAAGGTCGGTCGACCGACCGGAAAATGAGGTCGGCCGACCAAAGTCGCGTTTTCCTGAGTTTAATTATTTAAACAGTTTCTGATTTTTCTCGTACTCTGGTCGACCGACCTGTTATTACGGTCGACCGACCATACCTGCATTGTTCATGATTTTCTCAGTTTCTGATTCCTCATTGCAGCAGAAAAATACAGACCGTTTTGAAAAAAAAATGGTCGACCGACTGGCTAATCTGGTCGGCCGACCAGATCTGAAAAAAAAAAAATTTTCTGTTTTGAAATTTTTCGTGGCTTATTTTGTTTAAACAATGTCTTCTTATGCTCATAAGACTCATATTTTTAATTGAACTTTGCAGCTTCACGATGTCTAGCCGCGATCAAGGAGGGAAACGCACACGCACCACGGGTGCAAGCACTTCGAGAGGACGTGTCTCTAGGTCTCGAGGTCTAGCAGTTCAGGACACGGATAGTCTACCGGACTATCCGCAGATCACTTTCATCTCTCCGGCCCAGAAGGCCCGATTCCTCCATCTGAGCGCTCATTGCGCGGTAGTGGCAACCCGTTTCCTTTGTATTTCAGCTCTGCATGCATTGGGGTGCCATGATGAGGTGGTTGCTATGCTCATTGGGACCGGGTTTGCAGGCCTTGTCTCTATGGACGAGATCACCTACCGCCTTCTTACTCTTGAGTTTTTCTCCTCCTTTACCTTTGATCTAGGGGCCCTTCACCCCGGCTATGATAGTTTTTGTATTTCTTTTCGCATGTTCAATGAAACTTATGCTTTAACTTTAACCCAATTTGCTCAAATTTTGGGTCTGTCTTCTGAGGGTCTTACTGATGACCCCACGGGGTCGTATTCTGATATGTGGTCCTGTATTTCTGATTCCAACGATGTGAAGAAGAAAAACAGTACCATCCACCTTCCCACCCCCCGTTATTTTTTGCGTCTGTTGGCCAACACTGTTTTCGGCCGCAAAGAGTCTCAAAATGTTAACACCATTGAGCTCTCTATTTTGTCCGGTTATCTTAACATCGGACGTACGGGTCAGCAGTCTTATAACACTGCTCATTTGGTCGCTTCTCATTTTGTGTCAGTTGGCGAGGGAACTTCTTTGACCACTATTGTCTGTGGTGGACTAGTCACCCGATTAGCCCGCTATTTTGTACCCCAGTTCCCTCGCCATGAGGATGCGGTTACTCCTCTCTCCCGATACATGGACATGGATTATGTCAGGTCTGTGCGTTGGGTAAACAGTAGAGGTGTGTGGAAAATAGACACCTATCTCACTGACCGCATCCCCATCACCATGGCTCCCCCTATGTACCCCCCTTTCTATTGTTATAGGGGAGCCCCGACCACTACTCCCGTCTTACCGCCTCCCGCTTAGGGGAGGCGCTTCTAGAGGTTCCAGGGCTCCTGCTCCCGGTGGCCACCATGCCACACCTGGGACAGGATACCCATCTGATTTTACTGCTCCTCCTAATGTTTATGTTCCTCCTTTTGTTGATGACAGATCTATGCCACAAATGCTGGCGAGTCTTTGCACGCAGTTCAGCCAAAAACGGTTGGACGATAGTCTCTTCCAATACCCGGTTTACAGGGAGTATGCCACACAAGGTAGGCTCCCAACCGGCCCGTGGACTCACCCCACCTGGTACACACCTCTCGCAGGCGGTCGTGACCATGGTGAAGCTTCAGGCTCTTCCTCAGGAACAGGAGTAGGGTCTGAGGAGGATGGCGATGAGGGAGATGGTGAGGAGAACGCTGAGCCATTCTACGACTCAGCGGGATAGGGACATGCTTAACCTTACCCTCTTTGGGGTTCGGTTTGGGGAGGCCCCTATTGATTGGTTCGGTTTGGGGAGGTCCACATTTACTTTGTAAGTGTTTTCCCTCCTTAGATTTCCAATTTTCCCCTTTCGATTTCCAGTTTTCCCCTCCTTCCTCCATAGACTCTGTTTGTAGTTTTTAGTCTTTTTCCTTTTCTTTTCTTTGTTTGCTTCTTTTCCGCCTACCCCCATCCCTATGCTGTGGTTGTATGCTGCTGAGCACAATGAGGGCATTGTGCGTTTTGGTTTGGGGAGGGTGTTTGCATACTCCTTTGTGAGTATGCAATTGTTTTTGTGTCTTTTGTTTTTCATACCTTTAGGTGTTTTTCTTGTTTTCATCCTCTCTTGTCGCGTGTCCTTCCCTGTCGGGCATTCTTCTCTGTCTTAAGTTTTTAGGTCGAGTCGGAACGGATAAATACAATTCATGCCTCACATAACATTTAGTGCTTTACCTTGCATTTTTTCAAAAATTTTCAAGCTAGTCTTTTGCATTATCTACGAGTTTTTGTTGATTTCATGCTAAATTATTAGACTTGACTCTCTTCTTGGCAAGCTACTACATATTCTAAGGATTAGAGCTTAATAAATCGGTGACATCCATGACCGATTTCATATAGGTTGTGAGTAGTTCTCCTCTTGAGGCATGTTACATCAATATGCATAAACATGAATTTTGTCTTCTTAATACCTGTATGCATTCGGTTTTGTGGTTTGTTGACACATGTGGTAGAGGTTCCCCTTTCTCATTATTCCCATTATCCTCACATAGCCAAATTGAACTCTTCTACCCATTAGCTACATTCTAAAAATTGCTTACCCTAGCCGAGCTAGTAATTTAGTAATGGGACTGTTTTTCTTGCTATCCTTTGGTTTATGTTTCATCGGTGAATTTTGATTTTGGGAAATTTGAAAAAATAAGAAAGGGGAAAAGATATGGAAAAATGAAAAAAAAAAAAAAAAAAAAAAAAATAAGAAAAAAAAAGAAAAGAAAGAAAAAAAAAAGGGGGAAGGAATAAAAGCTGGAAGAATTGTGGAACATTGGCGTGTGTGAAAAAAAAAAAAAGAGAAAACAATAAGAAGTGATCTTATAGTATGGACAGACGGATGATAGCTTGGCTTAACCCCTCTTCCCATAACTTATTTTAACCCCTTCTTACCTTTAGCCTCACAATCCCAAATTTGCCTCGGCATGTGTCATGGTTATTTAGTGTGGGAATGCGTATGTACGGTTGTAGAGATTTTATTCATGTTAGATTGCAGGCATGTTCTTACGGGTCGTAGATAGGTGAGAGTCCTTACTTTTATTGATCTTCTTATCTTTCACATATATATTTGACCCTTTTGCTTTCATGAGTGTCTCGAGCGTACCGCGAGAGTCCAATTAGAATGAGTCTTGCAAGGTCGAAATTTTAGCATGCTTTTCCAACATGTTTAACTCGTTTTGCTCTTGACATTGTGTTTGATTATAGTTGAAGGATGCATTAAAATGGTTAAGCATAGTGTTATGTTTAGTTATGAAAAGTATGAAGTCCGTTCCATTAGGAGTTTTTATTTTCTTTTGAGTCTTAGTGCTTGCTTGAGGACAAGCAAGGTTTGGTTTGGGGAGTTTGATACGTGCCTATTTTATGCATTTCATTTACTCTTTTGGCACGTATTTTCATTCACTTTCGTGACTTTTTAGTTGCTTTTTCTCCCATATTGTCTACTTTGGTGTTTCTATGTTTTGTATGCAGGAATACGCGGAAGTAAGCAAAACCAAGCTTTATTTGCCTTTAGGAGGCTGTTTTTGGAACAATAAATTCGGATGGTGCATTCAAATACAATCATCGGGCCGGATAAAAGCTGAGAAAAAGAGAAGCGGTCGACCGACCGAGATATCAGGTCGACCGACCGATGTCGAATATATAATCAGGCCCAACTCTCCACGGAAGCCCAAATACGAAGAAAATAAATCCGTCTCAGCGGAACCGGTCGACCGACCGAAGAAACAGGTCGACCGACCACTGGCTGTTTCGAGACTTCCGTTTTCTTTTCTGATTTCCTAATCTTGTAATATTTCTTATTTAAGGAGATCAAAACTCTTCTATTAGGTTAAGTAGTTTTTCAGCAAGTTTCTACCTAAGTAATTTTCTTTCAAGTACTTTATGTTAAAGACTCCTTTTTTAGAATATTATCACAAAGCTTTCATCTTTGTTCTTGAGATTTCCTTTCAAGTTGTAAGTCTATTCTAATTAATCTTTCCTTTAATTCAATCTTGTTGTTCATCTTGTTGTTACTTTCTTGTTTTATGTTTTCTCTTTTATTATCTTCTTTAATTATGTTCATCTCTTTAAGATTCTTAATAATTGTTATTTCCATAATTAAAAGTATGCATAGCTAATTCTTATGATTAGGAATTAGGGGAACCATGTAAAGACTTGATTTTGATAAGTTTGGTGATTAAATTACCAATCCCCCATTATTGTTGATGAACTAATCCTTAGGATTGAAAGATTATTAGGATTAGTTTAACAACAACTTTGGGATTGCCCTTGAACGAAAGGTTAGTGCTTTTGTAGGAACCCTAAGACCGTAAGGATTGGGTAGAATATTGACCTAAAGGTTTATTCTTTGTTCCTTGGGATTGTGTTATTTGATTATTTTACCCTTCATTGACTTGTTTTGACCATGGGGAACCAAAGTTCCTAATCTCCTTTTACCTTATTTTATTTCTCTTGTTTATTTTGTCCTTTTAGCTATTAGTTTAAATCTCAAATCAAAACCCCCCTTTTTGGTTACTTGCAATAGACTTTAAATTTACAAACATAATTTACCCTGTCTCTCTGTGGTTCGACCCTTGACTTATCCTATCTGAGTTTAAGCTGAGGTTTTATAAATCTTATCTTTGGCACCCCTCAACGACGGGTGTCAATAAGGTACGACCTCTTCAGTGCAAATGGCTTTATAAGATTGATACCCGTCGTTGTGGGTACCAAAGATAAAATTTATAATTCCTAACCTTAACAATAGATAGTGAAAGTCAGGGTCGAACCACAAGGAGGTGGGGAATGTTTATTGTCTTAATGTTAATGTTTAAGGGTAACAAATTTTGGGGTTGATTGGTTGATTACTATATCTAAGGCAAAGATTAAAATAAAACAAGAAATAAAAGATGAGAATAAAATATAATAAAAGGGATGCTAGGATGTTCGGGTAATAAAAAGCTAAGGTAAATTAAATCCTAAGGTCAACATGTATTGCGGTCGCGTAAGGGGGTGTAACATATCTTTTTAGGTCTATGCTACCTAATAGCTCCTTTCGGCCTATGCTATTAGTTCCTAGGTCTCACAATTATTGGGTGTCAACAATAAGGGTGATTCCTAAATTCCAGGTCACATATCTTTCAGCCTTGAGTAACCTATCCATCTTAAGGTGTAAACCAATGCCCTTCCCGTATCTTTCAATCTTGGGTAGGTCATTACTAACATCCTACAAGTCTCCTATTGGTCTCATTGCAGGATATTATAATTAACAAGAAAAGACGAAATAAGAAAACAAACGCGAGTGGTCGACCGACCAGCTACTCCAGTCGGCCGACCACGGCCTCGGTCGACCGACCAGCTATTCCGGTCGGTCGACCGTGGTCCTGCTACAGGTCGGTCTTTCGAATTTTATCTACCCACGCATATTTATCCCCTACATCCTAACATATGAAAATTAGTTACTCATGATTGTTAAGACGATTATGAAATTGGGAATAAACATGGAGAACATAGTAAATAATCTAAGTATGCAAGATTCAATAAAGCTTGGGATTCTAACTTAACAATTGTAATAAAAACAAGAACGATAATAAAGCAAGATTAAAAGAGTAATTACCACAATTTGGAATTAGGGCAGAAAGAAACTAACTTTATTGAATGCTTGGGAACTATTGAAAGATTACAAAACTAATGCTTGAATAAAACTAAATATGAATTTGATAATAGATGGTCTCAGATATCTAAACCCTAGCTACAAGATTAGCATATATAGGGTAAGAGATTAGAGTTTCCTAAAGACTCTAATTCTATTTTATTTCCGAAAAGAATCGATTGGGCTTCTGTTGTGGTCGGTCGACCTACTATTCGGGTCGGTCGACCGCTTCCTTCTGGGCTTCTTTTATTTTTGGCATTCCTTGAAATTTGGGCTTCATTAAAATTCAGGACTGGTCGGCCGACCCGTTTGGGTGGTCGGTCGACCGCCTCTGTACGGAAATCTTCGGATTTCTCTTGTTTTGACTTTTGGCACTTGACTTTGACTCCAGTTGACTTTCCATCAATTCCCTAATTAAGCAAAAGACTTGAGGATATGGATTTGGTGCTAAATTGCTTCTTTTCCGCATAAATCTGCAAAAGTGCATAAAAATACGAACGTACACGATTTGTGGGAAATAAAGGCTAAAACATAGTAAATGAGCGACCAAATACGTGTAAAAATAGATGTAAAACATCATAAAATAGACACGTATCAAATTCCCCAAACCAAACCCTTGCTTGCCCTCAAGCAAGCAATAGACTCGATCCTAACTAATGGAACGATTTCAATCTCAGAGCGAAATTTACATGTAAGCCTATATCAATGCCAAGAACAAAATGAGAAAGTATATAAATCATGCAAACGAGTTATAGTGTCGTCAAACTTGCAACACTAGAGACTATAGAGACTTTATACTATGGACTCTCGCGGTACGCTCGAGACACTCATGAAGCAAAGGGTGAGTATAAGTAAAAGATAGAAAGAAGTAATTTTGTAGAGACACTCACCTAACTGCGACCCATGAAAACATGCCTGCAATCTAACATGAACAAGAATTCTACAACTTTGTATAACAATCTCATTTAAATGGCCTAGATATACGCAATTGGGGCAATGAAAGATATGTGAGGTAAAAGGTAAAAAGTGGTTAAGATGTTTTTGGGTATGTAGGGTTAGTAGCCAAGCTAGTAAAATCGTTTCCCAACAACATATTTCACAACTTTTGATATTAAGGAAATGCTCTTTTTGTAGCACAACTCTCACATTAAATATAAGAAGGGACTCCCAAATATTTTTGAATGAAGCACGGGAGTGATAACATATAAAAGAAAGGGATTTTTGGAACGAATTTTTTTTCTGATGATGTCAGTTGGTCGGCCGACCTGTATATGTGGTCGGTCGACTGACTTTCGTATTTTCCGGATTTTTTTCGTTTTTCTTTTCTTTCCTTCTTTTTCTGAATTTTTCTGTTCTTTTTTTTCTTTCTTTTCTTGCTTTCCTTCTTTCTTTTCTCTTTTTGCTCATGATAGCATATAAACCAAGATGCCTCAAAAAATAAAGACCAAAGACCACAGATACTAGCTTGGAAGGGTAGGCTAAGTATGGGATGTAGTTTTGGGGGAATAAAAAGGCAAATTTGGCTATGTGAAGCTTATGGGTAAATATGAGAGAAGGGATCCCAAATGCACGTATCAAGACTCACAAAACGAGATAGTAAAACAAGTAAATAGCAATTCAAGTTCATGTTTATGCATATTGATGTAACATGTTCCAAGGGGAGCACTACTCACATCCTAGACAACTGGTTTAAGAATGAAACCAGGAAATAAGCTCTAAACCTTAGAATGTATAGTAGGTTGCCAAGGTATAAGTCAAGTCTCAAGATATGCAAGTTGACAAAAACTCGTAGATATGCGAAAGACTCTCATACTAAAACAAGTTGACAAGGCAAGGTAAAAGCATAAACATGTAAGATAGCTAAATCATCCTTGAAATACTATCGTTCCGACTCGACCTATATGCTGAAATAAACGTGTATTTTTTGGAATTTTTGAATTTTTTTTTTTTATTTTTTTGGATTTTTGTATATGCAAGGAAAATAAAGAAAAGAACGATGCAAGACAGAAATGCAATAAACGTGTGACAAAATGCAATGCATGTAACACGAAACCATTCCCCAAACCAACCCGCACAATGTCCCCATTGTGCATTAGCCTAAGTAAAGGTTTCAGAAAATTAAAAGAAGAGATGCAAGAAATTAAAACTAAGGAAAAACTGGAAAGAACTCACTGGGTTATGAAGTGCATGAGAAAAACCTCCCCAAACCAGCGTAAGCTGGGAGGTTTTGGTGGCCAGCAGTGCCACTTAAGTAACCAAGTCAATTTCATGATTTCCAAGGGAGAGAAACGAAAGACCGCAGCGGACAGTAGGTCGACCGACCGGTGTAACAGGTCGACCGACCTCCTGTGAACCACAGAAAAATCAGCGATACAGCGTCTCTGGTCGACCGACCGATGTTTCTGGTCGGTCGACCCTCTGCGTCCTGGAGGTCTTCATTTCTTCGTAAATCCTGAAAAAGCAAGAAAATATGTGCGCCCAACAATGCGCGAGATGCCTGGAACGATTCTTAAAGTTTTAACTACTCAAACATAAAGGAAAGGATCTAAAACTACTAGCAAACAAAATTAAAAAGTCTCACACAACATAAAATAAATTGTCTTAAAACTGCAACTTAAAAACAACTATCCGCTAAAGATGCGGAAGATATCCGACCACGGCTTCTGACGACACGCCGTAGTCTCCACGGTTTTTGCTTTAGTAGCAAAACACATCTTCTTTCCGCCGTCGCAAAGCATATGCGACGGTCTCTCCTCTTGAGCCTGCCTCCTCTTCTTTTTCTCCTCCCTATCCACGACGTCTGGATCCTCATCCTCTTCATAGCTTAAGCATCCCATTCCTCCTCTCTGGACGATGGCTTCCTTCACTTTGGGTTTCCCCAAACCAGTTCCTGCAATAGTCATAATAGAAGTGTCCTCCCTATTGCTCTCAATCTGGGGCGGAGGTGTAAAAACAGATACAGGAACAGGTAATAAAGGTGGGGAAGTAGTGATGACCTCATACTTCTTCTCAGAAGTTATAGCATTACATGTGATGGGGGTCATAGCATCCTTCTTCCTATAGGATAGGCCATAGATAATAGAATGTTTGCCTACTTTGAAAGTTAGAGTCCCAGTGCCTACATCTATAATGGCACCTGCGGTGTGAAGGAAAGGTCTTCCTAGAATTATAGGTATATGGGCATCCTCCGGGATGTCCAAGACTACAAAGTCGACTGGGAAGAAGAACCTGTCGATACGGACAGGGATGTTTTCTAACACTCCTATAGGTTCCATAGATGTGCGATCTGCCATCTGGACTGTCATACTGGTCACTGCAAATTCGGTCATTCCTAGTTTTAAGGCAACGCTTAGGGGCATGACACTTATACTAGCACCTAAGTCGCATAAAGCCTTCTTAACTGGGAAGGTTCCTATATTACAGGGGACAGAAAAACTACCAGGGTCTTCTAGTTTATGAGGGGCAATGACATGCGATAGAAAGCTAGATGACTCTTCAGTGAGGGCCACCGACTCAACCTTTTCTAGAGACCTCTTCCTGGATAAAATTTGACACCCGTCGTTGAGGGGTGCCAAAGATAAGATTTATAAAACCTCAGCTTAAACTCAGATAGGATAAGTCAAGGGTCGAACCACAGAGAGACAGGGTAAATTATGTTTGTAAATTTAAAGTCTATTGCAAGTAACCAAAAAAGGGGGGTTTTGAATTGGGATTTAAACTAACAACTAAGGTAATAAATTAACAAGAAAATTAAAATAAGATAAAAAAGGGGATTAGAACTTTGGTTCCCCATGGTCAAAACAAGTCAATGAGAGGTAAGATAATCAAATAACACAATCCCAAGGAACAAAGAATAAACCTTTTGGTCAATATTCTACCCAATCCTTACGGTCTTAGGGTTCCTAGAAAAGCACTAAACTTTCGTTCAAGGGCTATCCCAAAGTTGTTGTTAAACTAATCCTAATAATCTTTCAATCCTAAGGATTAGTTCATCAACAATAATGGGGGATTGGTAATTTAATCATCAAACTTATCAAAGTCAAGTCTTTACATGGTTCCCCTAATTCCTAATCACAAGAATTAGCTATGCATACTTTTTATCATGGAACTAAAAATTACCAAGAATATTAAAGAGATGAACATAATCAAAGATGATAATAAAAGGGTAAACATGAAATAAGAAATAACAACAAGATGAATAACAAGATTGAAAAAAGGAAAGATTAAATTGTGACAAACTTACAACTTGAATGGGAATCTAAGAAATAAAGATGAAAGCTTGGTACCAAAATCTAACAATGGAGTTTTTCTCTAATTGGGGCTGCATAACCTAATTTTTAGAGTTTGGGTCTCCTTAAATAAGAATTGTTACAAGATTAGGAAAAATAGAAAATAAAACAGAAGTCTTCGAAACCGGGTCTGGTCGGTCGACCTCTTTTGTCGGTCGGTCGACCGATTCTGCCAATGCGGATTTATTTTCATGCGAATTTGGGCTTCTGTGGAGAACTGGGCCTGTTTACGTACTTGACATCGGTTGGTCGACCATTGTAGCAGGTCGGTCGACCGCTTCTCGTCCTTTACAGCTTCGATTTGGCCCGAAAATAATACTTGAGTGCACCATCTGATTCTTTGCTCCATACTAGTACTCAAAACAGCTTCCTAAAGGCAAATAAAGCTTGGTTTTGCTCACTTCCGCGTATTCCTACATATAAAACATAGAAATGCCAGAGTAAACCGTTTCGGGAGAAAAAGCAACTAAAAGTCACGAAAGTGTAAGAAAATACGTGCCAAAAGAATAAATAAAATGCATAAAATAGGCACGTATCAAAGATAAAGCGCTCCATCGAGGGATAACCAGACACCTATAAGGCACGACTAGTGGCAAAAGTTTTCACTCAAGTGCAAGGGTTGCACTATGATGAGATTTTTGCACCCGTAGTCATGTTGCGTTCCATTCGGATTATCTTAGCGATTGTTGCATTTCATGACTGAAATATGGCAAATGGATGTGAAAACCGCCTTCTTAAACGGTTATTTAGAGGAGGAATTGTACATGGTATAACCCGAAGGTTTCACAGATCCTAAAAATTCTAAGAAAGTGTGCAAGCTTAAGCGTTCCATTTATG
Organism: Silene conica; assembly: GCA_029255685.2. Taxonomy (NCBI): domain Eukaryota; kingdom Viridiplantae; phylum Streptophyta; class Magnoliopsida; order Caryophyllales; family Caryophyllaceae; genus Silene; species Silene conica. Next base: position 55,361,515 of record CM055316.2, on the reverse strand, counting down.
GACTTAAGCAAGCATCTAGGAGTTGGAATCATCGCTTCGACCAAGTGATAAAAAAGAATGGTTTTATTCGATCAATCGAAGAACCATGCTTATATATCAAGTCGAGTGGGGGAAAGATCGTCTTTCTGGTGTTGTATGTCGACGATATACTCTTGATCGGAAATGACATCCCTCTCTTATCTTCGGTTAAAGTATGGTTAAAGAACCATTTCCAGATGAAAGATCTGGGTGAGGCACAATGTATATTGGGGATCCGTATCTATAGAGATAGATCACGACGAATGTTATCACTGAGCCAGGAGTCTTATATAGATAAGATTCTTGACAGATTCAGCATGACCAACTCCAAAAAGGGGTTACTTCCGATGATCTCGGGGGTGCATTTGAGTAAGACTCAGGCACCTAAGACACCGGAAGAGGTCGAGCGCATGAGTCGCATTCCTTACGCATCAGCTATAGGATCCATCATGTATGCCATGATATGAACACGTCTAGACGTGTCATATGCTTTGAGTATGACGAGTCGGTACCAAGGCAATCCAGGTGAACCACACTGGATGGCTGTGAAAAACATTCTTAAGTGCCTACGGAGGACTAAAGATTGGGTATTGACTTATGGTGGAGGCACTGAGCTTTGCGCAAACGGTTACGCAGATGCTAGCTTCCAAACGGATCGAGATTACTCGAAATCTCAGTCTGGATTCGTTTTTACTCTTAATGGCGCTGCTGCCAGTTGGAAAAGCTCCAAGCAGAGTGTTATTGCAGATTCTACTACTGAGTCCGAGTACTATGCCGCTTCGGAAGCTACAAAGGAAGCTATATGGATGCGTCAGTTCTTACAAGGACTCACTGTAGTTCCTAGTTCGAACGACCCGATCACCATCTATTGCGACAATAGAGGTGCCATCTTCCAGGCTAAGGAGCCTAAGTCTAGCAACAAATCTAGACATGTACTACGGAAAGCCAACCTCATTCGAGACTACGTGGAGCAAAAGGAGATAGTGATAGACAAGATTGCGACAGATGACAACATCGCAGATCCTCTCACTAAACCATTAAGACATGATAAACATGGAGGGCACGTTATTTCAATGGGAATTAAACGTGTTCCTGAGCTGTATTAGTGCTTTTTGTGAATTGGATATTGTATCTATTTCATATACTATTTATAACACCATTGATTTTGTTTTATATATTGTTTTTTATGTGGATTGTACTGACAACATTGAACACCACAAAGTGAACTGAATTACAATATATTTGTTTTGTCCGTAATCGCCTACGCGAGCTGATAACTCTGGCAATTATTTTGTGACGTCGATTGATGGCGGGTTCAATAAACCATAAGTCAAACTGTTGGCTGATCGATCACAGATACGAGATTATAACGATAACTCGTAGGACATTTTCGTGACGACGCAATGGAGTCCTAAATGTTACTGAACATTCGGTGTCGGGTGGTGGATAGGACGTCCATCGTGTTCCTTGAGTCGGTTCTTTTGACTGTCGACTGTTTCTTGAGATAAAAGGGCAGTTTTTGGTGACTTTTATTTCTTTCTCACTAGCTGACCGTAACTGGGGCTAAGTAGATTTTTTTTGGGTCATTTCATACTGTACTTACATCTGCAAGGTTCGAGTTGAAGGAAATATCTACCCCTTATCAGGTTTTAATATATATCAGGGCCACTCGAGGAGTAGTAACTGAAATTCTTGGCCAAGCTCGAATAATGATTCGTTATCAGTTGAGTTACTCTCTAGTCAGGGAAACCACTCTTGATACATATCGCTTGTAAAATACGACCTTTGTGAATACAGATTTGCAAATTGTTTTACATTGAGTGGGAGAAATTTAATTGGATATGAGAATCGGTTATCGCACATACACTTGTACGGACAAGTGGGAGATTGTTGGAGCTAGTGTCCTCAACAGTTAGTGCGACAACACGTATAAATCTCTTAAAGGAACACAGGGTATACTTTGTATTTTAGCCAGTTGATTCACGTTTATCAATAACGGTTGGCTTGCTAGAAAGTTTGACGTTATTGTCATACAGATGGCGGTAATCAACTGGTCCCTACGAGTCACACCTAAAAGATGGAATCTGAGAGATATGATTAGATGAAAATGTAATCATAGTGATACCCTATATGACTAAAATGTTAATTCGTAATTAAATATAAAATGTTATATTTAATTAAGTGTAATGAAATTATTTAATAAAGATTAAATGATTTAATTAAATATAAAAGGTTATATTTAATTAGTGGATTATAAATATAAGATATTTATAAGATAAAACATTACACAAGAGAGAGCCATATAACCGATTCTATAAAGATAGAATTTCGGTCTGAGCAATTATTGAGTTGTTAAGTTGTTATGGAGTGCTGTAGGTAGAACCAAATACTGATTTATGGAATTCTAGTTGATGTCTAATAGCAAGGTTGTTTGCAGCTATAAATAGGACATTCCCTCTCCACTTAAAGATCACGAGTTACACGACTACTTCCCTCCTCTCACTCTAGCTTTTCATCTTACACAAAATTAAAGGTAATTTTGTAGTTTCTAGCTCAGGAAAGGGTATTTCTTGGAACATCTTGGGTGCAACGATTAGAAGGATATCTGTTTTGATATCTGATCATATGCCTTTGCAAGGACAGAAGGTTAATTCTTGATCCCTATCTTTGTATCTTGTTATTCGTTTATGACCATAAATCGTACATTATAAATTTGTTATAATCCTGCGTATAAAGTATTGGGAATATATACGGATATTTTCCCACATGCTTAACTTTGAGAACTAAGTTTGATTTTAATTGGTATATCTATCACCTTTGGTGAATGAGAATTGTTCATGACTATGGATGAGTAATGGAAGAATTAGTAAGGTGACCTTAGAAGGATATATCAGAGTTTATGCTCATGGTTGCTTGAACGGACTTAGCAATACGCCCTTAGTTGAGTTATTTAAAGGTCATGTCCTAAAATGGGTAAATGGTATAGTGAAGTATAACTTGTGGACTCGTAGGAGTTCGAGCCCAAAATGCTTAACGGATGTTTGGTTCCTTATATAGAGGTGTGGAGATGTTTATAATGGATCTTAACGTTCGCTTTCCGAGGTACTGATGAATTTTGAGGAATCTACCTCTGTTATGGGATTGAGATAGAGTAATGTGATGAGCTAAAAGATAATAATGGTATAGAGATGGTTGATCCTGGAGTGATATGGAAGTATCATTAGGGGAATGTAAGATATAGAGATACCCGAACCTTATGAAGTGGTTGATATTGAGGTAATCGTACACCTTTAAATTTTGGAAGAAATTATAGTATGGTGGACCATTTGGGAAGATGTGTCTTGGAAAGAGTTAGTTCGACATGCTTGAATTGAGAAATAGGAGTTGAGAACCTTGTGAGGATCCCAGGAATCCCGAGCCTTGAGATTTGTGCCAGTTAAATCCTAATCTTGGTTCAACGCTTCTCTTCTTCTTTCTTCTCCCATGTGAACTCTATCGAGCTATGCTTTCCTAACAATTCTTACTTGACCTTCTGTTATATCTTGTATCTTCTTACCTCTAATGCTTGCTCTTCCATTCTGAGCTTCACTTCTATTGGCATCCTTAGCCTGGAGTTTCCAACCTTGTTACCTTCTCTCTCTCTCTCTCTCTCTCTCCCCCGAGTTCCTGTACCTCGCTTGTCTCTGAGTTCATATCATATCCTTACCTTTGTAAACCCTGCCATCCTTCCTTTGGTTTAGTGGTGAGGTCGGCCCCGTTTGTGGAATAGTAATATGTGTTTGAGAACCCTTGGTTTGGTTTTATCGGAATTAGTTGAGAGGGGTTGCTATGATGTCCTTAGGTAATGAGGTGGTATGCCATCCTAGTGGTTGGTGTTAAAGACTTAGCCATATGAGTGTTTCCTATGTTTTGGTGACAGCCGTGAGAGTGGAGTTGTTGATGGATTCTATGAGAGTGTTAGTGGCTAAGTAGAAATCGTTGGATGAGGTTTGTTGCTTTTTGGGACTCTTCCTTGCTTGTTCTCCGATGCTTTTGGTAATAGAGTTTGGTAAGCGAAGACTTGTAAAATGTAATTTGTGGTTTGGATTTGAGGGACCTTGAGTAGATGAAATTAGATGCTTTGGGTGTTGGACCGACAGTCCTATGTTTGGATATAATTCGAATTGAGGAATATCGTGTTGTACTTTTGGAGTTTGAGGATGTGGGGTGAGTATCTCATAGCCTTTATGTGGGAATGTGTAAATTTTGGAGAATGTCGTGTTCATATTTTGGTTGTTAGTATGAGTATGTTGGACCTTGTTTGGGTTGGTTGGATGACCTAATGTGTGATGGGTCCTAAGTTGTGGTCCTCGTTTGGTGTTTCACCTAAGTTAGAGCCTTATGGCTTATGTCAGTTGAGTATGAGTGAGGCCTTGTCAGTAGTTTTGGACCTAGCCTTATGGAGGTTGTTGATTGTTGGATAATGATCGCGAGTGGTGAAACCCTTTGGTAATGAGATACCTTGAACCGTAGATAATCTAGAAAAGAGTGACCCAAGAGAGTTAGGAAACTTTGAGAGTGTTATGGATTGAAAAAGCTGTTTTCCGAGGTGTGCAAGGAATCGTGATGACGATGTTTCTTTTGTGGATCGAGTGGTTGGTGTCTCCGTATCCTGGGAGAGTTATACCTCCTCCCTTAACCTTAAGCTCTTGTTTCCATGCTCATCTTCCTTGTTGTTTTCCTCCTTTCCTCTCTTGTTGAGTACCGTCTTTTACTTTGAAAACGATGGTTTTGATGCCTTGTCTTAGTTAATTTCCTTGTTGACTTTGTTGTGTTTCGAGTTCGTTGAGGGTCCGATCTGATTCTCTTTGCTTGTTTATGTGTAGCTTTCATGCTTGTGTGTTGTTTGAACGATGTTCAAATTGTTTTCCATTCATGTACGTTATGATTGATTTGAGTCACCTTACCTATGTTGTTGGAGGTTTTTATTTCGGTTACAATCTTATTTTAATTTTAGATTTCAAAATGAAAATTTCCTTTCGAAATGACATGTTTTGAAAAGCTTGGTTTGGCTTATAAAATTTTGGTTGATTTTGGCGTTTGATTGGATGTAAGACTTGTTATTGGAGACGTCTAATGACTCGTATTACGCTTGTCAGCGCATGACTTAATTTTGACTTTTGGGCTTTTCCTTGTTTCGGAATGTCGAGCTCTTGAGTACGTAACGAGAACCCTAACGCTCCGTTGATGAGGACTTATGCCCTTGGAATTTTCTTTTGGAAAATATTTGAAAGAAAGTCATGTTTTAGGATATCAACTTTTGATAAACTCCTTTTCTGTTTTCAAGTTTCGAGCACACGAAACTTCTTAAAAGGTGGGGTCATTGTAACACCCCGATATTTTCCGTATTATAAATTTAAAGATCTAATTTAATTTCAAAAATAATTTATATTTTATTAAATTTCGTAAATATATTTTTGTAATATGAATATTTCATTTTAAAGCATTTTAATTTCAAATGATATTTCGAGTTTTATAAAATAAAGTTTCGGTTTTAATTTTCGAAAATGACAAGTATGTAAGATAATTTCATGAGTTGTGGGTTATTTGCATAATTGGTTCCATCTTGATTAATAATAGACTTGAGATGTTGTTTCCGTCTTAATTAGCCAAATCCGAGTCCATCCCGACTCATTAAATGAATCCCGAGTCATTCCCGACTCAAAACTCCCATATATGCCTTATGTTGTGTTTTGTTCCTCACAACTCACTCATCCTTCATCTCCCTCATCAAAAACCCCCAAACCCCTTCACCATTGTTGGTGTTTCTCAAGAACGCAAATCCGACTCTACCACCTTCGTTTCTTGCTCAAATTCTAAGTTCTTTGTAGGTATGTTCTCCTCTTCTTCTTCTCCTTCTTTTCAAGTCTTCAAAGGCTAGTATTGTTGAGTTTTCGGAAAAACCCGTTTTTCTAGGGTTTCATTGTGACTCGTTTTTCTTACTATTCTTGAGCGAGAATGGATGTTTGGACTTCAACGAAGGGTTCTTTGAAGATTTGAAGAGCTTTAAAGGTAACTTGAGAGGTTACTCGACTTTAAGTCAAAAATCGATTGTGTATGGTTGTTTGTTATTTAATTTCTGAAATTATGGGGTATTATGTTGTTTAATACATTTTTCAATTGAATGAAATGAGTTCTTATTGATGGGTAGTAAGGAATGATGGATTTTGGTTGTGTTTATTGGGTAAACTGATATCCATCACATGCTCATTGTATTCATAGCGATAATTTGGTTTTCGGTTGATTAAATCCATGTCAAGTTGACAATTGTGCTTCCTATCAATCGTTTACATATGGATGTCGTTATGCCCATGAATTGTGGAGTTTAGGAGTTGATATTACCACTTGAATCATGTATAAACCCGCCTTAGAATCGTTGCATAAGTATCGGAATGTGTTGTGTTTTGTGCGAACTTTGTGCGTGAACCATAGCTGACCCGTGAAGGGCGCAGCCTGCATCCCAAAGTGCAGGCCTGCGGCCAGCCACGGCAGCCTGCGCCCGTGGCTGGTTTCAGGCGTGAAGTTGGGCTGTTTCAAGGCTTGTTTGGGGACTGTTTTGAGGCTTGTTTTGGGCTGTTTTGAGGCTAGTTTCGGGGTTGTTTTGAGGCCATTTCTGGGTTGTTTTGAGGCTTGTTTCGGGGTTGTGTTTGAGGGATATTTCGGGGTTGCTTTGAGGGCCGTTTCGGAGTTGTTTCGGGCTATTTCGGGCTGTTTTGCGGGTTTGTTTTAATGTTTGTCGAGTGTTGTTACATGATTAAAATACTTGGTTTATGATATATAAATATATTATATGAGTTTCGTAAATCAAACTTCCGTTAGGCCAATGTTAATTTATCACATGCACAATAAAAAGTTATTCATTATTTTACCGCTTGTTCGGACATTGTTTGAGCATGTTAAATCATTATAAAACATGTATTAGAAAGTATACACTACTACAGAAACCCTTAAGGACATCGGCTAATGGACATCAGATTTTTGAAAAATCTGATGTAATTAATTTGCACATCAGTTGTTTAAAAAAATCTGATGTCCTTATTAAGTAAAGGACATCGGTTGCTAATTCAAACCTATGTCCATAAGTATTGATTTTAATGCACATCAGACTAAATGATAACCCATGTACATTAATTGATGAAGGACATCAGTTATTTATTTAATCCGATGTTAATTGTTGTTGAAAAATTACGCGCAAAACATCACAATAACCCTCACTCATCAGATGTAAAACATAAAACATACGATATATACCTAGCTACTGTTCATCTATCGTCTCTTCCAATTATCGTCTCTTCTAAATTACTACTGTTCATCGACTTCTAGTTCATCGATCAACCTCTAATTCGCTCCTGCCGCTGTCGCGCAACCACCGTCGCTGTCGTCGTTCGTCATTCAGTTCATTCCTTCATTCAATTCGTCATTCAGTTCATTCCTTCATACCTTATTCTTTCATTTATTAGGTAATTTTCTTAGTTAAATTGGTTATTTTTCTGTATTGTGTACTAATATTTGTTTTGTTTTGTTCCGGCTTGTTTATATTTTGATTCAAGAAGTAAATTGATTGTGGTTTAGGGTTTAGGGTTTAAATTGGGGGTTTAGGGTTTAGGGTTTAAATTGGGGGATAAGGGAATAATTGATTGTGGTTTAGGGTTACGAGTTAACATCTTTAATAAAATACTCATTTCAACTGTAGCAGGCTATGCATTTTTGCAGTTATGAGACCAAGGAGCAAGCTCTTGCAGCTATAGACGCTGTAAACGAGAAAATTAAAATGAAGGTTTGATGTTCTATTGTAGTTTTATTTTGCCAAAGTATTCTTCAAACTATATTGAATTTTTGAATGTTTTTTCCATTGGTGATTTTATTATTCACGTTTCCTAATTTATCTTGTTCTTTATAAGATATCTGTATATATTGAACTCATGTATACATGTTCTGACAGTTGGACAGAAGATAACTTTTGAGTACCAAGGCAACAACTTTCTCATCACAGTTAACCAGGATGTAGTGGAGGGACAGGAAAATGCTGGTATTGAGAGAGGTCGATTTTTTTGAGCTTGATTTTTGTTTATGGTGCTAAGATTAGCGTCTTCATATTTTGGACACGACTAGATTGCATAATTTGATTGTGATGTCAAAACATGGAAAGCTATCTTTAAGCAGAAAGAATTCAATTTGAAAGCACTTGGTATTGGTGGGCTGAGCGCTGAGTTTGCAGACATATTCAGAAGAGCTTTTGCCTCTAGGGTGTTTCCAGCCCATGTCACTAGCAAGTAATTTATTAACTACAACTATCATGTCGTAAGTTACGTGAATTTGACCAACCACATAGTGTCCTAGCTCAACACAATCTAGCTAGGTTAAGTAGTTGTGAGTGGATCATGCAATTACTATTATGCAATCTCTTCCTGCTGACAACCACATATTTTGCTGGTTTAGTAATTACAAATATTTGTGCTCAGATTAGAAATGGGTCAGAAGTACTCAGCAAGTTTGTTGGTGAGACTGAAAAAACATCAGGGATTTATTTGCTGATGCTGAGCAAGACCAGAGAACTCGAGGTATTTTCGGATACTTTCCACACTTGCCTGGTTGTTGTGCAGTTATGCTTGTTCACAGTTATCTGTCAAAAAAAATTGTGGATTCTCTTTTGCTGCTTATCTGTTTTCCTATTGTAAGGTCTTTGTTCATGTTCCCAGGGGATCAAAGTGACCTGCATGTCATCATCTTTGATGAAACCGATGCTATTTTTAAGGTGAGTGTTTAACTTTCATTCTTCTTGATTCTTGATATTTTATCGTCATTATATGCATGATAATTTGAGTATAAATTTAACATGTCATGACCTTACTGATTTTGAATTATATTTGCTTTCTTTGTATCTAACCACACACCCATCTGGATATAATATATCCGATTATATTCAACTTTCCCATTTGCAAACTAATTAAATTGGCTGAGAATGTTTTTGGTCCTGATATTGATTTGGTAGGAGGGAAGACTCAAAATGAAAGCTTTATGGGTCTCAGTGACGCGAAGCATTGTGGAAAAATGAAAGCTGTAGAGAGATTAATGATATCTTGGATTTCACATGGTGATAAAGTTCTCCTCTTCAGTCACTCTGTAAGGTCAGCTTCATAACTTGTATTTTCATGGAGATCAGGGCTGTTACTTTACTACGTCTTTGGCTTAAAACTTCCGCTTGATAAGCAACCCCAATTGTATTAAATGCCGGGACAAAAGAATATGAGGAGGTGATCGCTTTGACGAGAGTAAATTGAGTAGTTATTATTATATCAATTTTTCTTTTAAAAAAGTTAAATTCTCCATTTTCTATTTTGGGAAGACGAGGCCAATAGTTGAGATTATTCTAAGTTAAATTGTAGTAAGGATTAATACGAGAAGGTCGTCCATAGGTAGGATTATTGTTGTGAATTAATCGTTGAAAATACGGGAAAGGATTAAATATGTACCAGTATCGCTTTTGGGATCATTTTTTGTACGAGTAATTCATAGATTGGCATGTGCACTCCTTCCCAGCTTTGTTTCGGCAGTAATGAAGCTCATTGGGGTATCTTGATGTGGATTCCTGCTAAAATGCAGCAACTGATGATGTGATACAATGTTTCTTATGTTGATTCATTTTGTTAGGATGTTAGACATCCTGGAGAAGTTTATGACACGGAAGGGATATTTCTATACAAGACTTGATGGGTCGACACCCACTGGAGTGCGCCAATCACTTAGAAAGGGACGTTTTGTATGCTCAAATAATGTTTGTCGAATTTTGTAGTGACCTCAAGTAGACAGTTGTCCTTGAAGTGACCAAGTCCTTTTTAGCTAATCTTGTACATCTATCTTCTTTTCTTGAGTTGCGGGAGCTGGCATTAGCAAATATTGGTGCAGTAGACAAGCGTGTTGATCTCTCGAAAAAGCTGTATGTACTTTCTATTGTAATATTAACACTTTCTATTGTAATATTAACACTTATTCACTTCTCTTTAGCAAATATTGGTGCAGTAGACAAGCGTGTTGATCCTCATGCTTCTTCAGGTCTGTTTTGCTGTTTGGTCTTCCACAGTTCTGCTTTATATGTTTCTGAGGTTTGTCTTTGTCTGCTGTCAGGGAGTTGATCATTTTAAGAAGATTCAGTATGCCGATGGTATCTCCTATGGAGAACTGTTTTCAGAAAATGAGTAAATACCTCAGTTCCTTTCATTTTTTTAAAAGTATAAAGCCTGTATAAATGGAAATTTTCTATACCTACAAGCCACAGTTGTCGTCAAAGTCAGTATGCAGGATACAGAGTAATTATTGCAGTATCAGTTCTCTTTTGGTTGCTTACTTGTTTTGTTGTACTTTTTTTCGGTAGTTCAGTATGCACCAGGAGTCCAGGACTAGGCACTAGCTCTTAATGTACTATTGTTGGTCTCCATGCTTTCATAGGGAATAGGTTTTATCAAATGACCCCTGTTTTCTTGTCACAGATAGGGGCCTTTACAAGGATAATATCTTTGTATGTTACTCCCTCCAGTCAAATGCAATATTCCCATGTCTTAAAACATTTGAGGGGGATTTTGAAATCTGGAAAGATTGGATTGCAGGGAGTATTTTTGTGTACATTTCATTTGACCATTTAATGGTGTTGTATCTTTTGCCTCTATTTGACCTATGCTGTTGCTTTGTTTATCAGTTTATGAGCCTTAAGTTTATATTTCAGGAAGGAAATGAGTGCGCATTATCTGGAGCACGCCAACGTTGATCATATTCAAAAGCATTTTGATTTTCATGAGGAAGAAGCTCGCTGCTTGCTTGGACTGGGCCTGGCAATCCCTGCGTATGTCCTTTATGCTGACTGCAAGTGTGATTTAAATCATTCTTGAGTCTTGATAGTAAATATAGTCACTGAAACTTACATGAATATTAAATGTGCTAGGTATGATCAGCTTCTGAAGACATCTCATTGCTTCAATATCTTAGATGCATGCCTCTTCGTCTTCATTTGTTCACGGATATAATCTGTCGTTCATGAGGTTGAAGAATTCAGTCCATATTTTTTTTACATGCATGCCTCTTCGTCTTCATTTGTTCCATTTAGAATACCTCATATTAATTTTATGAATTATGATGATTTACAGGTTTTCAAACACCGACTGCCATATTCCCAAGAAGAAATCGACGAGGTCAGGGACTTGTGGGCGGACTATTTTCTAAATGCATAGTCTTTTTAGTAACGTAGTATTTTAGATGTCGTGATTTACTTTGAATTTGGATAATGTATGAAAGACGACCGACCTTTGTCGTGATTTACTTTGAATTTGTTTAATGAAAGACGAACGACTTTGTCGTGATTTGCTATGAATTTGTGTTTGTTTTGTTGATGGTGGCCTATAATCTGTTTTGATACGCCAGTCTAAATGGCTGGCATCTGAATAATGTATACTGGTGGTACAAATTACCATCAATACCAGCTTTTTTTTTAAAAAAAAAGGCAACATCAAGGACAGCGGTTTATTCAATAGTATGATGTATATTAACATAAATGGACATCAGATTACAGCAAAAAAATGATGTGCATACATATAAAGGACATCAGACATATTAAACCTCCGATGTACAAAACATAAATGGACATCAGATTAAAGCAAAAAAATGATGTGCATACATATGAAGGACATCAGACATATTAAACCTCCGATGTGCATACATATTAAGGACATCAGACATATTACACCTCCGATGTGCATACATATAAAGGACATCAGATGTGAGCTACAGAATGATATGCATAAGAATGAAGGACATCAGATTTATTAAACCCCCGATGTGCATTACCAAATGGACATCAGATGTTAGCTAAAGTCTGATGTGCATAAGGATGATGGACATCAGACTTTTGAAACATCCGATGTGCATTACCAAATGGACATCGGTTGCACAACCGATGTCCTTTACACCCATAATGGACATCAGCGAACTCTACATCGGTTGCTAATCCGATGTCCTTGTCCATAAAAGTCCGATGTCCTTAAGGCTTTCTGTAGTAGTGATATATGATTCATGTGTGATTCGTGAGTTAAATTACGTCCATCCTTCATTTTAATTCACTTGTTTACGACCTTAAATTTGTGTCATCTAATGCTAGTTCATTTTATTGTCCCAAATGAAATGTAAATGTATACTTGAAACTTGGTATATGAATTCTTCATTTTATTACTCAAGTGAGTTAAATGTTTGAGTGACTCCGTTGCAATTGTATGGTTGAATGCTTAAGCCGTTTTAGTAGATAAGTTGAGGAGGAAGACCCCCCGACCGGGCAACCGGAAGGGAAACCGGCTCCCGCTTCAAGTTAGCTTCTCAAAACTAGCTTAAGTGTTGTCTTGATTGATTTGACGCTCACATGTTCTAAATGGGTTAGTTAACGGTTATGTTAGCTCGAGTAGTAATGTCGGCGGTTATGTTGTCTTACTTATAATTTGATAACGGTTATGTTATCTCAAGTTGAGTCGGGTAACGGTTATGTTACCTTACTTGTGTTTGGATGACGGTTATGTCATTCCAAGTTGTGTTGGTGACGGTTATGTCACCTTGTTTGTGAATAGATAGCGGTGGTACGATTTGTGTATCATTGTAATGAACTAATGTCACCCCGGTTATGGGTTTTGTCTATGTTTGGGATTGGTCGGAGGTCGTGCTCATGCGCTCCCGTAGTTGTAGGTCGTGCTAATGCGCTCCGGTCCCCGTGTGTCGTTCGGTGTAGGTTATTTCATCGAGAGGTCTGGCCAGGTCTTAGGCATATAGTAAGCGGTTACGCTATACATATATTCGGTGTCGTGGTTATGCGTTCCGATAGCTAGTGTCGTGGTTATGCGATCTAGCGGTCATTGGTAACGGTTATGTTCCCTGATGACGTTCATTCTATTCTTGTATGTTCTGTGATTGGCCATGCCATCTAGTGTTGGCCTCTGAGTCGGTCGCTTGCTTGTTGTTTGTGTGAATGAACATGCCATCAAGTGTTGGCCGCTGAGTCATTCACTTGGTTGATTGTTGGTCTTGGTAATAGTTCATATGAGGACCTGATTATGTTTCACATGTTGATTCATGCCTGGATCATGTTTGTTATATTTTATTATATCATGTTGGTTTACTTCTTAATGTATATGCATGTTCTTATGAATATGTCGTGTTGTATTACCGTTTACGTGTTTCTTGACAAAAAGTGGCTGGGAGAACCTCGAGTTACTCCCCACTACCTGTGGCGTACATGTTTCATGTATGTAGGTTGGTGCTGTTTGGGGAAGACGTGTGGCTAGCGAGCATTGTTGATTAGTCGACAGTTACCTATATACGTTTAGCTTAGATTTAATTATATTGCTATCGAGGGATACATTATTCCTTGTAAACTCTCATTTATCTTGTATAAGTTATACTTTTTCTTTAGTTTCAATCTTCCGCATGTTGTTTAGATATTCCGCGATTAAGTTTATTTATATATGTTGAAAGTTTTTAAAATACCGTATTTCCGCTGCAAGTTGCTTGTTTATTTTTATGTAATATCGCGGGGTGTCACACTATCCATCACAAGCTGAACACGGATAGTGACCCTCTCACGAAATGCAAATAGCAAAATCCATAAAATGCTCCATTTTTTTCCACTTGTGTAGTTGGGAGAGAAATATATCCGTTTTCACCTTGTGAAGTATCGGACACAAGTCAATTAGTGGATTATACCACCAGAGGTATACAATTCACTGTACATATGTTGAGCTTTTCAATAGAAATCTCGAGCTTTATTAGAAAGAATTTGAGCTATATGGTAAAGTTTATGAACTCCTTGACAAAATATTGAGAATCAAAAATTATTATATAACTAAAACACAATACATATAAGTTGAACTATATTTTAATTTTAATATAAAAAAATTAAAATATAACTCAAAATAGTTTAAAAGCTCAATAAATATACACATAAGCTCAATTAAATATATCATAGTTGTACGATGCTATTATACATCTGGTTGTATAATTCTTTTCGTGGACAAGTAAGACTCATTAAACTTATTACGTATCTCGGCCACATTGCATGTTTGCTAAAACATTCTTATTATTCCTACATACGCTTAAAGGTGAAACATTTCAAACAACTTTATTCATAACTGGTACACATTATAATCACACAACCTTTTATTCATAATTAGGGAAAAAAAGTAGAATTAATTACACAAAGTGTTGATTTGAAGTCGTTTACACATTGGAAGTGAAGTTGAAATTGGCACAAGTAGTTTGGCTGAATAACAAGGAAGATGTAAAACCAAGTCTAGAAGTGGCCAAATCAAACTGCAACAAATTATCCTCCAACTGATACCCTCCGATCACAATCGACGTCCTTGTATTTTTTCCTCCATCAATCAGACCAAGACAAATAACTTCATCATTCACCGACACCATTGAATTCGCCCCAAAAATCCTCCAAAACACCTTCTCACTTTGCAGCACCAAGTCTATCGCCGGCACACCGGGACCTACTCTTGTACTCGAGAACGACGTCGCATTGTAGCATACCTTAAATGGCGACACGGCCTTCACTGTCGGTATACTCCCGACTTCTTTCTTGAAAAAGTTGGTGACTGAATTGTAGATGGATGATTCTAAAATTGTGTATGGAGTGGTTGTGCTGATTTTGGTTCCACCTATTCCGTTAATAATTGAAAGTAAGGTTTTGTTAAGTGGTACTTGTTTTTGGTTGATTATGATATTTGTTACTCCGATAAAGTATTCCGACGAAGGCTCGCCCTCGGAAAAGGTGGCCGCAGTGCTATTGGGGTTTATGATCAAAGGGGTGTAAATGAGCTGAGTTGAAGCGTCGGTTCTTGGGAGGAAGCGATAAGGCCCATCCCCGAAGAAAAGGACACCGTTGGCATTTGAGGTGGTTAAACATATGGCGAACTTCCTAGGGAAGCTAAATGCAGCTGAGAATTGAGAAGGAAGTGAGATTTTAGTCCTTCCAAGACCAGCAATACCTTGAGCACCTTTTGAAAGGCCTTCAAGTAAGAATGTTGGCCCGCATACGAATAGGAAGTTTGGTACTGTGACGACCTGCCCCGGGTTTGAACCGTCGGTGGATGGGATACCAACAATGTCGGAACCAAGATCACCCGAGGTTGCCGTGTTGATGAAGGGATTTTCAGGGAAGAGGCCGCACGTGTTGTTGTTGCACCCGGGTCTAGGAGGTGCGTTACATGTAGCGCATGATTTGGAGTTGGCCAAGGAACATTGAGCTGAGTTGCATCGGGCTGGTCGGTATGTGGAGGAGGTGTAGCCTTGGTCACAGTCAACCCATAGGAATTGTGCTCCTAGGTCGAGAGTGACAGGTACGGGTACTAGAGGGGTTCGTTGTGGGAGTTTGGTCGTGTATTGTAGGGTGATTGGGTCCTTGTGGATTGGAAGAACCAGGGCTTTGGGACGAAACGAACTGGCGATTGTTGTGGTGGCGGTGGATAAGAGGAGGAGGAAAGAAAGGTTAAGGAGGTGGTGGTTCATAGAAGCAGCCATAGTATATGTAATTCTATACTTAGATTTAGAAGATTATTTTTAGTGATTGGGTATTTGTGTTGGGAGGAAGCCTTTATTTTAAAGGGTGAGTTGACACAGGCCCGGCTCGTATGGGTGATCAACCTGTGCGGTTGCACTGGGCCCCCAGAAATTTGGGGCCCAATTCTGTAAAAAGGGAGAAAGCTTATATACACTTTGAAACAAATAAAATTAGTAGAATGATTATGGCTTAGTTGTATAAGTGTCAATGTTTTAGGTAAGCAACCCGAGCTCGAATCCTAGTGTAAACATTTTTTTTTCCTTTTTTTACTTGTGAGCCCACTATTCATCCTTTTAATAAATATTTTAATTCTAATATTTGCTACAAATTTTCGTGATGGTCGATATTATTCATGTTTGTTGAAATTTTCACTCCGATGATTAAAATAATAAATGAAATAACAAATTTAATTTAAGATGAGAAATGTAGAGAAAAAATAATTGAACGTGGCGTCAAAAAGATTTAAACAATACTAATTTAGGGCCTTCATATAATCTCGCACAGGACCTCCAGAATCTCCCAGACGGCCCTGAGTTGACACTGACGGGAAGAGTGGATAGGTTGGGAGTGACGTTGAACGTATTAATGAAAGACAACACGTTACATGTACGTGACATTTTGCGATCCTTATCGCGGATTCGGGGGATATGATATTTGACAACAAGTTCAAGATTGTCAACAATGGCGTCTTTTAGAACTGGAGTGCCAGCCCGCCAGCTCCCTTTTTTTGGTCTAAACTCGGGTACGTAAATAAAGTGCTAGGGGATTATGTGGCATATATCATTATGTTTTGTCGCTCTAATTATTTCATTGTCGGTATAGTTACGTAACTCATACAGTCATATCTTGTGGATATGATTTTAATAAATATGTTTGAATTGTTGTTAAAGGTGAAATATTAGATGATAATGAATTGTGAATGGTAATTATATTTTATCACACAAATATAATTGTGTTTACAAGAGTTATTTGCTATACTATTTATACATGCAATTAAATGAATATGCTACGGAATGTGATCATTTCTTGCTAAACTAGAGGAGGAAATAATTTTGTTGTCGTCTTAGTTTGCTAGAGCCATCAACTATTTTGATTCTAGGAGCTATTGTAATACCCTCGCAAGTTGGAATGTAGAGAGACGAGACACCCAAATTGGACGGTAGGACTTCAAATGATGCCCGTCCTAGAGCCTTTGTAAAAGTGTCCGTGAGTTGAGCTTTGGTGTGGACATAGCTTCGGGTAATGACACCATTTTGTATTTCATCACGGATGAAGTTACAATCAACTTCAATGTGCTTGGTGCGCTCGTGAAATATTGGGTTCCGGGTTATATAAAGAGCCGATTGGTTATCACTCTTGAGTTTGATAAGCTGTTTGTGAGGAGTGTTGAGAAACTTAAGCAAGCCTTTAAGCCGTTTGAGTTTCTTCACTATGTATGCCATTGCTCGGTGTTCGGCTTCAGCGGAGGAAAGAGACACTTTGGCCTGTTTCTTGGTTTTCCAAGAAAGGGAAGAGGAGCCAAAAAGGCGAGAGAGATCGACGACTAGTTGGACATGTAGCATGATCAACATCACAATAAGCGGTTTGATGCAAGTCACTGTTGGAGCGAAGGAGTAGTATACCATGGCCTGAGGAGTTCTTTATATAACGAACCACTTTGAGAGTCGTTTGCCAATGATCAGTTGTAGGAGCGTGCATAAACTGGGCAAGTATATGGTTAAGGATCTTTCATAAACTCTGCCTTTAGGGAGAGCCAATTGATGGTTTTGTTCCATCTGGATAGGAGCCGCCTGTGTACCAAGGAGACTTGTTTTCGTTAGTATGTCGAGAGCATATTTGCGTTGCGAGAGTAAGATCCCGGATTTATGGCAACCTATTTCGAGACCGATAAAGTATTTTATTGTCCCAAGATCTTTCATATAAAAATACTTACTTAAATATTCCTTGATTGTTGTAATGAAACTAGAATTGTTGCCATTGATGATCAAAATCGTCTATGTAGACAAGTATGTGAACCTCGATGTTGGGGCATAAAATAAAGAATAATGAGTAATCATACGGGCACTGTTGAAACCCATAGTTTTTTAGAGCTGATGAAGCGAGTTTAGCATACCAACATCTAGGGGCTTGACGAAGTCCATAAAGTGATTTTTTGGAGTCGACAAACTTGACTTGCCGTGGAAGAGTGAAAACTGGGTGAAGGTGTCATATAAACTTCCTCGTTGAGATCACAATGGAGAAAGGCTTTGCGCACATCCATTTGGTGAAGAACCTAATTTTTAGCGGCAGCAATAGCGAGTAAAGTACGAACCGTGACAAATTTAATTGTGGGTGCAAATGTTTCGTTGTAGTCAATAACTTCGACTTGTCTATTTCCAATAACCACAAGACGACCTTTGTATCGTTCAATTGATCCGTCGAAATTATATTTGATTTTATAGACTCATTTAGAACCTATTGCCTTCTTATTTGGAGGAAGGACCTCGAGAGTCCAAGTATTGTTTTTATTGAATGCCTCAAGTTCAAGTTTCATAGCCTCACGCCACTCGGATACCCGCACAACATCTTTAAAGAAACTAGGATCGTGGTGTTTAGTCACGACCGACAAGAAAATTTTATGTTTAGGAGAGAACTTAGCATAGTTAAGATAATGAGATAAGGGAAAAGCGGTACATGATGATGATGATGAGGCGATACGAGAATGCAGCGAGAGTGTAATACCCTCATACCCCAAGGCCTTTAAGGAGGACACTCAGCTATGAAAATTTTACCATCTCGGTTACCCGAGGTATAATATCATATCAAAGAAAGGCACATGAAACTTATTATTACTATAATAAAATAACGTACAACTGTCTCAAACTGTAACAATAATAAATGAAATGTTAGCGAAAGCTAAAAGAAATTATAATAGTGGCGACTACTAAGACTACAAAAGTGATGACCCGACCATCCCCAGCCTCAAGCATTAATCATGACAAACTACCTGCTGAGAAACCATACCAATGGATCATCACAGCAAACAAACATCAAGTGACAGTTACTATTAAATAAGACGGTTGCTACCACATTCAATAGCAAATGCTCAAATCAAGATACTGATATAATCACCAAACCAATATCACAATTGGCAACCTCTAGTCCCACAACCAGCCCCGCTTGCTCACGGTAAGCGGCACCCATACCATTAATGTGCACTTCCCCTCTACGGCGGGAACCACGAAGGGCGATCATATGATTGAGAGCCATTTCCCATATATGGTCCCAAACATATGTTCCACATCTCATCTCAAATTCAGGTGATATCAGTCTCACAACGTAGCAGTAATACCGTCACAACCACACAACAGATAACTGAGTAGGGAGAACCTACCTCAAGTCAATTCACAAAACAATGATTTCCAAGCAAGTCCTAACAAGGCTCCTCTACGAAACTTCCTTATAATACAATATTCATCTTATTATTAATCGATCGTAAGACACAACCTTAAACTTACAAATCGACCAAGAGATTAAAGAATTACGTGTACGACGGTGACACAACACAAGGATGATCGATGCGCGACTAACTTTCGGTAGACAATTAGGGAATAAGGGTTGAAATCTTTAAGAGAAAAATGCGATTTTCGGCGAGATTAGGTAATGATAGTTATATTTAAATTCCGAAATCCCCTAATTAACCTATCGCGACGCTGACATGGAACGACGCACTCGACTGAGTACAAGAGAAGTAATCGTCCGAGTTGGCCTTGCTCGACCGAGTAAACCAAGTACTCAACCGAGTAATCTGTGTCCTCGATTGAGTTCGGATAAACAAAATCTGACTTAGCCCTGATATGGATGTACTCGACCGAGTATGCATGGCCTACTCGACCTAGTACACCCATTATTCTAAGGGAGGGGTGTTACAATCTTTCCTCCTTAGAACAAACTTCGTCCTCGAATTTCACAACTGACTTGAAAAGAAAAGACTCACAACACCAACGATATGCCACATACTTTTGTTCTTTACTTCGCCAAAATCAAAGATGGGACATTTCAAGTGCTTGGAATCCATATCTAACAAAGCTAAAGTAAAATAAGATAAAAAGATCAATTGAAGGATTAGTCGTCTCTATGCGGTAAGGCGATGAAGAGCATGAGTCTCTAATACCAATTGAAGAGTATATTGATCCGAAATACTCAAGACGGAGAGAGGGGGTGAATTGAGTATTAAAAACTTTTAGCTAACTTTATCGTTTGATAAAAATATGATTGAATGATTTATTATTTAAAGTTTATTGATTTAAACTTCAACTAATTAATCACGCTTGTATGAATAACGAAATAAAGAAACGAAAGAAAGTAACGATACACGATCTTTTGACGTGGTTCAGTTTCACAAATTGAAACCTACGTCCACTATTCTCGATTAATAAATTTAGTACATTTCTACGGATTACAAATTTATCAACCCACTCGTATAACTAACTCTAGTTGTAACTCAAACAAGTACCATTTGTGGGAAAATATCTGTATATATTCCCAATTCTTTATATGTAGGATTATAACGAATTTATAAGGTACGATCTATAGTCATAAACGAAATACGATACAAAGATTGAGAACAAAAATTAACCTTCTGTCCTTGCAAAGGCCTAAGATCAGATATCAAGATAGATATCCTCCTAATTGTTGCACCCAAGATGTTCCAAGAAATACCCCTTCGTGAGCTAGAAACTGCAAAATTACCTTTAATTTTGTGTATGATTAAAGCTAGAGAGAGAGAGAGAGAGAGGGGAAGAGGACGATTTGTGGGAAAATATCTGTATATTCTCAATTCTTTATATGCAGGATTATAACGAATTTATAGGGTACGATTTATAGTCATAAACGAAGAAAAAGATACAAAGATTGGGATTAAGAATTAACCTTATGTCCTTGCAAAGGCCTAAGATCAGATATCAAAACAGATATCCTCCAAATCGTTGCACCCAAGATGTCCTGAGAAATACCCTTTCTTGAGCTACAAACTGCAAAAATACCTCTAATTTTGTGTATGATGAAAGCTAGTAAGAGAGAGGGGAAAAGTATGCGTGGGAACTCGTGCAACTAAAGGTACCGAGTTGGTCTTATTTATATGTGAGTTGGTCTTATTTATATGGGAACTCGTGCAACTGTAGCCGCGTGACCTACTGTAGCAACCGGATTTTTATCTGTAAAATCGGTTGTTACACTCTCTTAATGTAATGTTTATCTTTTATAAATATCGTATATTTATATTTTAACAATTAAATATAACCGTTTATATTTAACTGAATTAATTAATCTTTATTAAAAAAATTCATTACACAATAATAAAATATAACATTTTACATTTAATTACGAATTAACATTTTAATTCGTCTTAGCTAATATTATGTAATCAGTGTTAAATAATAACATCATCATTACATTGACTAATAACCGTTTAGTCATATAGCGTATCAATATGATTACATTTTCATCTAATCATATATCTCAGATTTCATCCTTTAGGTGTGACTCTTAGGGACCAGTTGATTACCATCATCTGTATGACAATAACGTCAAACTTTCTAGCAAGCCAACCGTTATTACTAAACGTGAATCAACTGGCTAAAATACAAAGTACATCATGTGTTCTTTTAAGAAATTTTTACGTGTTGTCACACTAACTGTTGAGAACACTAGCTCCAACACGATTTTTGCGTGTAACTCCTATATCCTATGTGCCGTGTGATGGTCCTATTTATAGCCTCGTGGTAGTTGATAAGAGGTAGTATATCTCCTGTTCACTACCTTGCTATTAAACATCAACTAGGATTCTCCACATCGGTATTTGGGCCTACCTATAGCACTTCACAACAACTGAATAACTTAAAATTACTCCAGTTGAGTCGTGCTCAACAGACCCACACGACACTTGCTAACCGAAATCCTCAATCTGACCGAAATTCTATCTGTATAGAATCGGTTATACTGCTCTCTCTCCTGTGTAATGTTTTATCATATAAATATCTTATATTTATAATCCGCTAATTAAATATAACCTTTTATATTTAATTAAATCATTTAATCTTTATTAAATGATTTCATTACACACTAAAATTAAATATAACATTTTATATTTAATTTCGAATTAACATTTTAATTCGACTCAGCTAATATTATTTAGTCAGTATTAAATAATTACATCATCATTACATTGACTAACCATTTAGTCTAATAAGGTATCAATATGATTACATTTTCATCTAATTATATCTCTCACATTCCATCCTTTAGGTGTGAGTCTTAGTGACCAGTTGATTACCGACATCTATATGACAATAACGTCAAACTTTCTAGCAAGCCAATCGTTATTGATAAACGTGAATCAACTGGCTAAAATACAAAGTATACCCTGTGTTCCTTTAAGAGATTTATTCGTGTTGTCGCACTAACTGTGGAGGACACTAGCTCCAACAATCTCCCACTTGTCCGTACAAGTGTATGTGCGATAACCGATTCTCGTATCCAATTAAATTTTTCCCACTCAATGTAAAACAATTTGAAAATCTGTATTCACATAGGTCGTATTTTACAAGCGATCTGTACCAATAGTGTTTTTTCCGACTAGAAAATAACTCAACTGATAACGAATCATTATTCGAGCATGGCCATGCATTTCAGTTACTACTCCTCGAGTGGCCCTGAGAAATATTAAAACCTGATAAGGGTTCGATATTTTCCTCAAGTCGAATCTTGCAGATGTAAGCGCAGTATGAAATGACCCAAAAAAAATCTTCTTAGCCCCAGTTACGGTCAGCTAGTGAGAAAGAAATCAAAGTCACCAAAAACTGCCCTTTATCTCAAGAAACAGTCGATGGTCAAAAGAATCGACTCAAGGAACACTATGGACGTCATATCCACTACCTGGCACCGAATATTCAGTAACATTTAGGACTCAATTGCGTCGTCACGAAATGTCCTACGAGTTATCGTTATAATCTCGTATTTGTGATCGATTAGTCAACTGTTTGAGATATGGTTTATTAAACCCACCATCAATCGACGTCAAAAAATAATTGCCAGAGTTATCAGCTCATGTAGGCGATTACGGACAAAAACAAATATAATGTACTTCAGTTCACTTTGTGGTGTTCAATGTTGTCTGTACAATCCACATGAAAAACAAAATATGACACAAAATCGATGGTGTTATAAATAGTATAAGAAACAGATACAATATCCAATCCATAAAAGTACTAATACAACTCAGGAACACCTTTAATTCCTATTGAAATAATGTTCCCTTCATCCATGCTTATCATATCTTAATGGCTTCGTGAGAGGATCTGCGATGTTGCCATATGTCGCAATCTTGTCTATCACTATCTCATTTTGCTCCACGTAGTCTCGTATCATGTGAGCTTTCCATAGTACATGTCTAGATTTGTTGCTAAACTTAGGCTCATTAGCCTGGAAGATGGAACCTCTATTATCGCAATAGATGGTGATTGGGTCATTCGAACTAGGAATTACAGTTAGTCCTTGTAAGAATTGACGCATCCATATAGCTTCCTTTGCAGCTTCCGAAGCAGCATAGTACTCGTACTCAGTTGTAGAATCTGCAATAACACTCTACTTGGAGCTTTTCCAACTGACAGCAGCGCCATTAAGAGTAAAAACGAATCCAGATTGAGATTTTGAGTCATCTCGATCCGTTTGGAAGCTAGCATCTGCGTAACCGTTTGCGCAAAACTCAGTGCCTCCACCATAAGTCAATATATAATCTTTTGTACTCCGTAGGTACTTAAGAATGTTTTTCATAGCCATCCAGTGTGATTCACCTGGATTGCCTTGGTACCGACTCGTCATACTCAAAGCATATGCCACGTCTGGACGTGTGCATATCATGGCATACATGATCGATCTTATAGCTGACGCATAAGGAATGTGACTCATGCGCTCGACCTCTTCCGGTGTCTTAGGCGTCTGCATTTTACTCAAATGCACCCCCGAGATCATCGGAAGCAACCCCTTCTTGGAGTTGGACATGCTGAATCTGTCAAGAATCTTATCTATATACGGCTCCTGACTCAGTGATAACATCCGTCGCGATCTATCTCTATAGATACAGATCCCCAAGATACATTTTGCCTCACCCAGATATTTCATCTGGAAATGGTTCTTTAACCATACTTTAACCAAAGATAAGTGAGGGATGTCATTTCCTATCAAGAGTATGTCATCTACATACAACACCAGGAAGACAATCTTTCTCCCACTCGACTTGATATAAAAGCATGGTTCTTTGACAGATCGAATAAAACCATTTTTTTATCACTTGGTCGAAACGATGATTCAAACTCCTAGATGCTTGCTTAAGTCCATAGATAGAACACTTAAGCTTGCATACTTTTTTAGGATTTTTAGGATCGATGAAACCTTCGAATAGTACCATGTACAAGTCCTCCTCCAAATAACCATTTAAGAAGGCGGTTTTCACAACCATTTGCCAGATTTCATAATCATGAAATGCAGCAATCGCTAAGATAATCCGAATGGAACGCAGCATGACTACGGGTGTAAAAATCTCTTCAAAGTGCAACCCTTCCACTTGAGTGAAACCTTTTGCCACTAGTCGTACTTTATAGGTGTCTGCTTGTCCCTCGATGGAACACTTTATCTTATAAAGCCATTTGCACTGAAGAGGACGTACCTTATCAGGCAAATCAACCAACTCCCATACGTTATTCTCATACATGGAGTCCATCTCGGATTGCATGGCATTAAGCTATAGTTTTAAGTCGGAACATGTCATAGCACCTTTATAGGTCACGGGTTCGTTACTCTCTAAGAGAAAAACGTCAACTCCGTCAAGTTCCTCGACCATACTGATGTACCTGTCTAGAGGAATGGAGTGTCTACCCGACCTTCTAGGTTCCTCAGGAATACTAACTGCAACAGAAGATGAAAGAACAGTTTCCTCCATTGGTTGCTTAGTAGTTGGTTCTTGAACCTCCGACAGATCGAAGGTTCTATTACTTGTCTTATTCTCGAGAAACTCTTTCTCTAAGAACTTCGCACTAGCCGCAACGAAAACATGGTGTTCGGTACGCGAATAGAAGTAATGACCAAACATTCATTTTGGATAACCAATAAAGTATGTCTTGACCGATCGCAGGCCGAGCTTATCCTCGTGTCTCCACTTGACATAAGTGTCGTAGCCCCAAACCCGAATAAAGGACAAGTTAGGGACCGTTCCTTTCCATATCACATATGGAGTCTTGTCAATAGATTTAGACGGACTTCAGTTAAGTATAAGAACAGCTGACAATAGAGCAAAGCCTTATAATAAATCTGGCACAACTGTGTGACTCATCATGGATCGAACCATATCTAGTAGTGTTCAATTTCTCCGTTCGGACACACCATTTAATTGTGGTGTTCCAGGTGGAGTTAACTGTAGTACAATACCATAGTCTTTAAGGTGTTAATCAAACTCATTCGAAAGATATTCGCCACCACGATCTGATCGAAGTGCTTTTATCTTTCTATCCAGTTGGTTTTCAACCTTCGCCTGGAATTCCTTGAACTTTTCAAAGGATTCAATTTATGCTTCATTAAGTAGACATATCTGTATCTACTTAAATCGTCCGTGAAAGTGATGAAATATCTATAGCCATCTCTTGCGGTGATTGACAGAGGTCCACATACATCTGTATGTACGAGGCCTAATAGGTGAGCAGCGCGCATTCCAACACCTTTGATGGAAATACGAGTCATCTTGCCTATGAGACATGATTCACATGTGTCAAATGATTCATAATCAAATGGGGATATAGCGCCATTCTGTATTAGCTGCTTTACACGTTTCTCATTTATGTGTCCCATACGAAAGTGTCATAGATATATTTGATATTTGTCACCAACCTTTAATTTCTTATTATTCACGTGTAATATTTCAATCGATTGATCTAAGACATATATACCATTCATGGAAACTGCTTTACCATAAACCATTCCATCTAAAGAGAAAATACCGCTATTATCCTTTATTAAGAATGAAAATCCATCTTTATCGAGTACGGAAACAGAAATAATGTTCTTAGATAAACTGGGTACATAATAACAGTTTTATAGATATAACTCGAATCTGCTTAGTAGCTGGATCACATATGTTCCCATGGAAGCAGCAACAACTTTTGCTCCATTCCCGACTCGCAGGTCCACATCACCCTTTGCGAGAGGTGTGATGTTTTTTTAGGCCCTGCAAATGATTACATAAATGAGAACCACAACCAGTATCAAGTACCCAAGTTCTGAAACTTGCATGATTAATCTCAATCATTTGAATATAAGATGACATACCTACAGGAGCGACGCGACCTGCTTTTATGTCTTCACGGTACATTGGACAGTTCCGCCTCCAATGCCCAGTCTTGTGGCAATGGTGGCACTCAATGTTACCGTCTTTGCTCTTTGTCTTGCCTTGTGAGCTACTTGTTGTTGGTGGAAGTGTTCTCGACAATAATGTGTTGACATAATTAAATCTCATTTGAATGAAACACAACTGGGAATGTTACTCTTTTTGAAGTTGACTGATCAACATTTACTGATGATGATTGGCTGTCTAGAGTTTGACATTATCGTCATATGATTGTGGTGATCAGTTGATCCCTTAAGGTCATATCTTTAGGGAATTCCGTCTATGGAATATTTAATTAAATCGTATTGGATACGAATTAATTAATAACTAGAAATTTGGAAATGATTTTACGTGACGAATATTGTTGTAATGGGATTATAATAATAATGGTCAAAGTAATAAAAATTTGTTTTATTACACGGTTTTGATTAAATTGTTTGAGAAACAATTAAATCGAGAATGAACACGGTTGATCATGAAATTACAATCAGTTGTAATAACATCATGCTATTACGTTTTTATAAGATAGTAATTTCGAATTACCAGAGGGATTATTTAAATGTAATAAATTTGTGAATTATGGATTTTAAAGAGTTAAAATTGCATAATTAACAAATTGGCTTATGTGTTATGTGACATGTGTGACATGTTACAAATTAACACAATTGACAAAAATAAAATGGGTTTATATTAAGCCCCATATTGAACCGTGTATTGTGCATGTGTGTGAGATGTTTGTGTGTAAGAATGAACAATGTGATTATGTGTCTTACACATAAAGCATCATGTAAGAAATATTTCACTCTTTGTGTAAGTGAAAGAAGAGCATGCATTGGCCTTGGGTGGCTTGCTTGGCCGGCCATATGCTCTTACTTCTGAGCATATTTTGCTCTATATATTACACTACACTACACACTACAAAACTTGGTTGTTTTAGTTGATGCTTGTTCATTCACACACTACAACATATCATTCTCTACATTTTCTAGGAAAATAGTTTTTCTAGTAAAATTAATTATTTCCATACTAATAATATTAAGAGGAATATTATTATTATTTCTAGTATACTATTATTAACTTTCTGGTAACAAAATTGATTTTAGTTTGAGATCGGGTCCTTGATAAGAGCTTTTGGAGACGGTTTCAATATAAATCGTTATAAGGGTATTTCGGTTCATTGAAGGCTTAATAATAGGCGATTACTGAGTATAAACCTTCTAAAATCAATGTAAGGACATTCATACTTCTTATGTAATCATCATGCAGGCATAAGATCTAATTAAGTTTGAATGACTAAACTTAAAGAAACAAAACTCATATGAGATATGAGTATATAATCTGAAATTCGATTTATAACAAGTGGTATCAGATCATTACGGTTGTTGCATGCATGATCGGATTCATGTTTTGTGTTAATTAGATTAACACATATATTTCGAGAATTTTTTGTTTATTATGATAAATCACAAAATAATTTTGCATGTTAAAGTTTCTGGTTCTAAAATGGTTTTAGGACATAAAAATAATTTTATGGATTTTTATTGTTCGTTTTATATTTATTTGTATATTATATTGAAGTTTAAATCGGTTTTAAACAACAATTAATGGGAAAAAAATAGTTAAACTTAGTTTCTGGCCGAGATTTTTTGATATGTTCTCACATGCATATTTGATTAATTGATAGAAATACTCCGAACTATGAGTGAACTGCTCAAAATACTCTAAACTTTATTTTAACTACCAATATAACCAACTAATGCGTGCCCTCATTTGCTTTGAATAGAATTTGTTGTTTTGATAACTTGTTGTAGCATGTTTTAATGGTATGATTAGGTGAATACATTAACAAAGAAGTAAAAAGAGAAAGACAAGTTAAAGAAGGGTTATAAATTTCTTCATTTATTTAGCATGTAGCAGGTCATATATTATAATAAAAGCGAATGAGAGTATTAGTTGGTTATATTGGTAGTTAAAATAGAGTTTGGAGTATTCTGAGCAGGAAACTCATAGTTCAGAGTATTCTTATCAATTAACCCTAATTTATATGTTGTATAAAAAATTTCGTATCAAATGAGTTATTATGCATGGATTATGATTTTTATGAGATAAATAGTCATAATATGAGTTAAAATGGGTATAGGAGGTTATATTTTGAATCTGGCCTTGAAAGGTTTATGAGATGTCACATGCAATATGTACAGTACCTACAAAATTTTTGAGATTTTTCGTACTTATTTTGCATGATTAATGATTTTTAGAGTAAAATTCATATAAATAGTGACTAATTTCGACTTTAATAGTTAGAGTTGGAATTTTGCCATAAAAATTTTACAAAAAGTCACATGAAATATTTACAGAATGTATAAAAATTTTGAGAATTTGTTCGCAAATGATGCATGATTTATGATTTTAATGGTTAAAATCGGCTATAGAATGACTTATATTGTGTTAAAAATATTTAATCTTAAAATTATGGAATAAAATTTTACCCATAGATGTCTTATATGATAGGAACATCAGATCCAAAAATTGGATATCAAAAGGTTTCTGTTTTTAATTTTATAAGATAATTGTTAATAATTGTAATTCTTGAGTCATTAAAATTAAAATTCGAGTATGGCCTGAAATTTTTGGTCATTTCCAGATTCTAAAAGGTATTTTAGGATGACTAAAAATTTATAGCAATTTTATAGCAAGTTTTTATAATTAAATTGGATTTTACACATAAAAACGCATTTTATACGTTTTATTTAAGTTATAAACTAAATTTTTTTGAATGAGGCCATTTTATTAACTTCTGAAATTTTAGAAATTTCCAGAATGTTTAAGAATTTTAATTTTTAAATTTTCGAATTTTATTGACTCATTTGGCCATTTTCCTTTATTTTTCCCGTAAATACGAATAATTTATGAACAATAAAGCAAAATCAACTTGAATCATGATCAAAATTAGTAGGGACTATATTTTGATTCCTAAAGTGTGTTAGGATGATTAACTTGGACATAAGTGAGATTTATGTAATTTTAGTTATTTTAATAGTTAAAATCACGCATATCCGTAAAAACCGTAAACAAATATGAGATATTTGCTCCTAGTAAAGGCGATTTGGCATTAAAAATCAGCACGTGCATACATATTTTAATATTGCATTTTATTTAATATGATGTCATATTTGGATTGTTTTTATATAATTTGGAATTATGTAATTTTCTTAGCATGACTTTAGTTTTTAATCAATATTACCCGTAATGAAAGCGAATATTGGTTCGGTTGTAATTTATGTGATCTCGAATCACGGGTTTGTAATTTAATTTAAATTTCAGTTTTACAATAGAGTAGTTGTATTATTTTATTGTAAATCCGGAGATCCAAAAGACGGTGCCATATGAAAGGAGTTCCGTCAAGACGGTGTTTTCTTGGAAGGCGTACCTTTGAAATTCAAGGGAACAAGGAGTTGGTTTCCGAATTTGTAATAGTTAACTAATTTTTCTATTACTAGGAAGGTCATACTAGGACTTTATTGCTTTATTGCTTTCATTTTGCTTTATTTATATGTTTGCATGCATAGCCAAATCGCCATAAACATGCATATTAGTAATAATCGTTAAAACGACCGTGTCGATTATAATTATCGAGTTCACTAATTTAATTCACTTAAAGGAGATAGATAATAAATTGACAAGACCTCTATATTAATAAAACAATTGAGATTAGCCTTACCAAATAGTAGAACCCATGAGCTTCTATTTCGTGGGGTGGTGCTAGTCCAGTGGGCAGTGCGAACCCCATTACGTAGGATAAGTGGGGCGATGAGGTGGATTTAGTCAAGTGGGCGGATCGCATCTCGATGCAATCGAAATTTGGTTTGTACTCAACGGAAGTGTAGAAGACCAGTGGTCAATGTGTTCCGGGCTAAGATAAATAAATAATGATTTTTCACCAACCAAGAGTTGTAAGTGTAGAACCGTTAAAATTTTAAACCACCAAACCATATCATTGAGTCGGAGTTCCAGTGGTTCACAATTTTGGTGGTATGAGTTTGGGTCTTGGAATCATTATAAATTTGGATAGAGGTCATTTTATAGATGCATTAACTTGATAAAAATGTTTACAAGTTCAATTAAAACGATTAGCATTTAATATCTTCAAATGTTTAAATTTTGTAGTTAAGTCTTCAAATCAATATCAATCATGATAACTTCCACTACTCTCAACACTTCATGGTTACGATCCTTCATGGATCGTTGTAAGCTAGAAAAGAATGGGGCAAACTTTACCGATTGGGATGCCCAACTTAAGTTGGCCGCAGAAGGTGATGGTAAAACCCAATACCTCATCGAAGAATCACATGCCGTACCTGATGCTAATGCCAATGCCGCAACTAGGCGGGGCTATGAGACCTACCATAAAGAGTCTGCGGTGATAAATATATTTTGATCTTCTCTATGGAGCCAGAGCTTCAAAGGAGTGCCATTAAGATTGGCACTGCCTATGAGATCTACTCCAAGCTTGTGACAATGTTCTTGAAGGCTTCGAGAATTGTCCAATGTGAGGCGGCATCAGCATTCTTTGATCTCAATCTTAAGGAAGGGCAAAAGGTTAACCCTCATGTGCTCAAGTTAACTGAGCACGTTGAGACCTTGAGGTTGAATCAAGTGGACATTCATAAGGAACTTGTGATTGACAGAATCCTCCACTCCTTGTCTAGGGTGAAAACTTATGTTCAATTCCGGGTGAATTTTAACATGAGAAACCAAGAGACATCCCTTGATGAATTGCACAATATGATTGTGCAAGCTGAAAGGGATATGGGCCTAAATGTTAGTGCCCCTAAGGATGTGCTCAACATTAATGTTAAAATCAAAAAGAAGTTAAAGATGAAGGGTAAGGCAGAAAGGAAGCAAACTTCCAACAGTTCTAAGAAGGTGTCTTCTGAAGCAAGCACCTCGAATCCCAAGAAGAGCTCTCATCAAGGAGCTAAGTGCTTTTATTGCAATGGTAAAGGACATTGGAAGAGGAAATGTTCCAAATACCTCAGCGATCTCAAAGCTGGGCGAATTCTTCTAGTTGGTATAATAACTATCCCTATTTTTTGTTAAATCCCAAAGCTGGGCGAATTCTTATTTGAATTAGGGCATGAAAGCAAAGATAAGGGAAAGGAAAAACAAGCTTAATGGATCAATGGGAACTAAGGGTAGCTCCCTACGGGATGATCAAGGAGCTTAGTTTTTCACTTATTTTGCTTATATTTGAAGTGTTGTAAGAACAATTAAAACCAATGTTTTATTTCCTTGTAGGACAAGGAAAAGTGATCCTTGAACAATAGTTGTAAGATGGATAATGTAGTGGCTTGGTTTTCAACCCAAGTCACTATCGATTTTATATCATGTTCTTAATTAGTTGAACACTTGCAAATCACAAACATAGAATAGAATTGATTATCATATTTCAATGTATGATCATTGAAATCGAATAAGACATACTTAATTCGGTACTATCAAAAGAAATTGAGTTTAGAACTCAATTAAAAGGAAAAGTTATTAAACCACCCAAAACTATCTAAGCTTTCATCGAATATTTTCTGTACTAAATCGTAAAGGCACACAAACCAACATCAAAGTCATTGCTTGTGGCTTAGTGACTATCTTTGATAATGATATAAGATTATTATTACAAAGATAGAGTGGGAGAAATTTGAAAAGCCACAAATAGCAAATGATTTTGATTAACACAATAGATTTGATCTATTGAATGATAGTAGGAGTTATTGTGTTTTGGTTGTGTGAAAGATTTAGAAGGTAGATTAAGTTGTGGAAGATATCTACGATTTGAGAAAATCTACGCCTTATGATCCACGGCCACGGCCCTGGAGGATACTTTAAGAATAAATTCTTAAAGTTAATAAGGAAAAATTCTATACATGGATGAGATCCATGATAGAGTTCTCGTACACTATAAGATAAGATAAATGTGGGGAACTGAAAGTTCCCACACACAAAATGCATTATAAGATTAGACACTTGTACGCACTATGCGAGGTCACTCGGAGAAAAATATTCAGAAGATTTTGCAAAGCTCAATAAGATGTTCTTGGATTTAGATGGTGATCTAAATAAGCAAATGCAAATTCTAAAGACCGTGAAAATTAAAAGGATGTATATGCTAATAAATGAGATTTATTAAGAGAAGCATAAGTTGACCTGTAGATGTCTGCAGTTTGCAAAGTTAGGGGTAACTTTGTTAAAACTTGATAAGACGATATATGCTCATATTTACACCCCTTATCTTTATGTTTTTACGATCGTCCTTCACATTATTTGAGCTATATTATTACATAATTGTAATATTGGTATTTAATTACTGATATATTATTTTAAATACAAATGGGCTTAATTAGTATGTTTTGATATAACAGATTACAAGACGGAAGAGAATGGACCTAGAGAAATGTACGTGGCCCGAGTAATTAACTTTTACTCGAAACGAAAAATAAAAGCCCAGAAACTGTGGTTAGAGCATGTTACGTGACTTGTCCAATTCACAAGTCAACAACTATATTAATTAATGAAAAGAGGAGAATTGGGAAAGTTGCAGCGAGAAGCCAGGGAAAGCTCAAGATTGATATTCTATTCCATCTCAAACTCAATCTCTTATCATATTTTAATCCAAATCTCTATACGATTGATTTCGAATAAACCACAAACACCAACCTTGATCAGTTATAAATACACCATGTCATCTGTCAAAAGAAGGTGAGATTCAGGAGCCGAATACCCAAATATTTTCATAGAAATTGAGCGAAATAGAGTGACGATTTGAGACCTATTGGGTCGTGAGAGCAGTAGGAGACCGTACTTGGGCGGAGTCTTAGCACACGGTCTGAGTAAGGGTGAATTTGAAGCGGTTCCTGAGGTGCGACATCTGAAGTTCCGACTACAAATTCCGGGCATAAATTAAGTTCTCTCTACGTCTCGTATACTCAATTTATGGTTTATTTTCGTTGATTAATTTTAGTATCTAAAACCGTTGGATGTTTATTGTTAATCTTTCAGTAATTTGTATCAAAAACTTTACTCATTCTTAATTGACAGTTGCAATTTTCAGCGGTAATTTATTATCTTATTGTGGCTGAGATTGTATACTCAAGCTATTTGTGTGATTCTGGCTTAGTTCGAGTTACATAATTCGAGTAGCGACTAGTTTAAATTAATCCCTGCAAATTGGATATAGTTTATATTAGGAGTAAAATTTGGTCAGTTAATCTTAGGTAGTGACTATACCGAAGGATTAATTTGGGTTAATGATATCTTCTTGGTTCGATAATGCTTCTAATCCGGTCTTTAGTAGAGTGTGACAAACTTACATGGGTCGGTTAGTTAAGAATCGGTCTAGGCTTAGTTCAGGTCGATTGTAATCTTAGAGAAGATAGGGAGTTCTTGTTATCTTGAGTTCCGCAATTAACCTATAAATATACTTGAGATTAGACGTAAACAATAAACGGTTGACAATCTAGAATTACCATAAGGATATGAGCTTAATGGGGTATTTGCCTTCGCATTTAGTTTTAGTTCCACTAGTTTATCATTTCAATCACGAATCAAAACCCCCCTTAATCGTACATATTGTTAATAGTGTGAATGTGTACATAAATAGTATATATGTATTTTAGTAAATAAAAGTACTCAATAGTTAATTAGTTTTTATAGTCTCTCCGTGGGATCGACCCTACTTATCCTTTACTATGTTGTTATTTTTGAGGTTAAGATAGGTTTTATAAATTGTTAATTTGCTGGCAAAAGCTGACCCGACCCGAGTAACCCGACTCGAACTGCCCGAAAACCGACCCGATAACACCCGCTAAAACATTGAACCGAACCGATCTGGCCCGACCCGTGGGTGAACTGTCAACCGATATAACCCGAAATTGAATGAACCGAACCGACTTGTGACCCAACTGACCCGACCTGTAACCCGAATGAGTGTACAACCCGTTTTGACCCGACATGACCCAACCCGACCCGACCTGTGAATGATATATAACCCTATATGACCCGAACCGACTCAACTCGAATTGACTCGAATCTAACCCGGCCCAATTTGATTTAATTAATATTCTGATTTTATTTTGCAACTTCAATTGTTTAAATCACACCTTACTTCCGTTTGTTCCAACTCCACAGCCACCACAGTCCACAGGTATATATACTTTCTATATTTCCTATTTAATCTCCTAATCATAGAATTATGCTAATATTTTGTTTCTTTATTTATAAAAGCACTACTAATCAAACTCAACATTGTTACTAATAATATCATACAATTACAAGTGTCATAGAATTAATTCAATAACACTGTTTTCTTGCCTAAGATTGTTATGAGGTTGTATACTTGTATATGATCTCATGTAGCCTATCGTAACTTCCTAACAAAATACGCGATTATTCGACAAACGGTTTGAATCCTACTTGGGGAGATTTTATGAATTTTTCGAAAGTTAGGCTTCTCTGCACTTTCTTCTTTTTCCTGGACTACTAAAGGGTACTACTTTCTTAGAAGCACGATATCCTCGTGGTCCAGTAGCCCTGGGAAATATTTCTGTCTATAATAAGAGAAATGCTACTACACGATTTGCGCTTATCCCAACGACCATTCTGATATTGATAAGTTAAACAGATTACATGAGTTAAGTATTTATACTAAATAAAGCAACTAAGTCCAACTGAAGATCGACTAAAGAATAACTAATAAAGTTTAGGGTTTAGGGTATAGGGTTTAGGGTTTGTGGAGGGGACATGTGAGTTATGAACCGAACTCAACCCGATTAAATATTTTGACCCGTCACGACCCGACCCACAAAACCCCGAACCGAAACGATCTCGACCCAATTATATATTTTGACCCGATATGGCCCGGCCCATATAATGACCCGACGTAACCGAACCCGACCCGACCTGAAACGAGCATGTTGCTAACCCGACTCGATAGCGACCCGACCCGACTCGAACCCGAACTGAAGAACAAATTGAACCGACACAACCCAAACCCGATATGACCCGACATGCTTTAACCCGACCCGTAACCGACCCGAGTGACCCGATTGCCACCTCTAGGATCGACCCTACTTATCTTTTACTATGTTGTTATTTTTGAGGTTAAGATAGGTTTTATAAATTGTTAATTTGTATGCGCAAACGAAACGTATCAAAACTTTTAAGATCGTTCATTGAGAATGAATTAAGTAAACTCTAAAACCATTTTTTTCAAAAGAGTATTTGAAAAGGATATATAAACATATGGTTTTGTCCCAACCATCTTCAATTCATTAAATGTTAAGAAACATAGAATTGAGTGGGAGCTTTATGATTTACGGTTAAATGTAAAGTTCAGTGGGAGTTCTCGCACTAGGATTTGAACATATTAAGTCATTAGAGAATGACTTCGGAATTTTCAGATTCTGGCAAGAACAAGAGTTTAGTGGGAGTAAACGTTATCTAAAACAACTCATTGCTCGTTTGGAATGAGGCATTAATACTTCTGAGAAGTATACGAGTTTTCAATTCTAGATGACAAATTGATATGATTTAAATCTAATTAAACATGGGATGTTTGGTTGAGATTGTAAAAGACGTCTTAGCTTGTTTATTAGTAATAAGGTTGTTCAATGAGATGAAGATAGAATGACCATAATGAGATCATGGAAATTTATCGAATCTTGAGTGTTGTATTGTACACGATTGAATTACTAATGATTCTGCCATTAGTGTAGTCGTATAAAGCTTGATGCATACCTCTTGCAGGATAACCTGTTTAAGAGGATGACCATGTACACGATTAAACCATAATGAATTGTCAAAGTATTCTCCAATGGAGATGATCGACAAATTCAAGATTTTGGAAGATAACTCAGTCATGTGGTAAATGGTTTAAAAACGACTCAAGTTCCAAGATATCAAGTGAAGATTTATGATAATCTTTGGCTTATATTCATTGACTATGCATCTCAATGACTTGTATTTTAACTACATGGTCATCACAAGATTCTTCAAAATATATGAGTTCACAATAATTATGTGAAAGCATTTCTGTAGCTGGGAGTTACACAATGCACATAATCTTATTCACTAGTCATGAGATGACTTATCTCTTTCAGATCAAAGAGCATATATGGATATAATCCATAAAGTGAACGCTTGCACAAATCGTGTTAAACTTGGTTAACCCGAAATGAAGATAATTACAATTATAGAGGAAGTGAACGTGAGGCACTTAAGCTAATTGTAAATTAAATGGTGATCAAAGGTTGACCACTTGGATGGAGCAATCCACTAATCGTTTGAGTTATTAATAACTCACCCAAGGTCATGTAAAATTCAAATGGGATGGTAAGACCATATTGAACCCCATTAAAGTGAAATGAATTATCATGACCTCGCCCCTAGTAGCTTGAATGAGGTGACGTCTCAATGCAACTAGATGAGTGATGCGATTGATGGCGAGTTCAATTGCCATAGAGTCATACGGGATGACTAGTCGATCACCTAGGCAGAGACATGTTAAGATACATTTGCCGGGCTAATGACCGCTGATAGAGCTCTGGCATATTCTTATTAAAGATTGCCTGGTCGTGGCGGGAGCTACTATCGTGTTTCACATGAGTCAATTCTTGGACTAATGACTATTAGCTGAGGTGACATAGTTTTCAGATTAACTTTGATTTATGTCCTAACACCTTCGTAACTAGGGTTTATAAGGACATATTTTGGGTTATGGTGAACTATAGCCAGCCGGAAGGAATAGGCCGATTAGGAATTGTCCACCCCTTGTCAGGGTTGAGAAATATCTCTAGGCCACTCGAGGAGAAAATAACTAGAAATGTGTGGCCACGCTCGAAAAGGTATCTATGGTAGATAATTCTGGTCAAGTAGTTATAACTCAAGATCGAGAAAAACCACTCTAGATAAAATCAATTACGAGCACGACCTGAGATGACGCCTTGCATTGAGTGGGAGATAGTAATAGGGCAAGAGAATTGGTAACGCACACTTGTCTCGGACAAGCGGGAGATTGTTGGAGGAAGTGTTCTCGACAATAATGTGTTGACATAATTAAATCTCATTTGAATGAAACACAACTGGGAATGTTACTCTTTTTGAAGTTGGCTGATCAACATTTAACGATGATGATTGGCTGTCTAGAGTTTGACATTATCGTCATATGATTGTGGTGATCAGTTGATCCCTTAAGGTCATATCTTTAGGGAATTCCGTCTATGGAATATTTAATTAAATCGTATTGGATACGAATTAATTAATAACTAGAAATTTGGAAATGATTTTACGTGACGAATATTGTTGTAATGGGATTATAATAATAATGGTCAAAGTAATAAAAATTTGTTTTATTACACGGTTTTGATTAAATTGTTTGAGAAACAATTAAATCGAGAATGAACACGGTTGATCATGAAATTACAATCAGTTGTAATAACATCATGCTATTACGTTTTTATAAGATAGTAATTTCGAATTACCAGAGGGATTATTTAAATGTAATAAATTTGTGAATTATGGATTTTAAAGAGTTAAAATTGCATAATTAACAAATTGGCTTATGTGTTATGTGACATGTGTGACATGTTACAAATTAACACAATTGACAAAAATAAAATGGGTTTATATTAAGCCCCATATTGAACCGTGTATTGTGCATGTGTGTGAGATGTTTGTGTGTAAGAATGAACAATGTGATTATGTGTCTTACACATAAAGCATCATGTAAGAAATATTTCACTCTTTGTGTAAGTGAAAGAAGAGCATGCATTTTCCTTGGGTGGCTTGCTTGGCCGGCCATATGCCCTCACTTGTAAGCATATTTTGCTCTATATATTACACTACACTACACACTACAACACTTGGTTGTTTTAGTTGATGTTTATTCATTCACACACTACAACATATCATTCTCTACATTTTCTAGGAAAATAGTTTTTCTAGTAAAATTAATTATTTCCATACTAATAATATT
This sequence comes from Silene conica, assembly GCA_029255685.2. Classification (NCBI taxonomy): domain Eukaryota; kingdom Viridiplantae; phylum Streptophyta; class Magnoliopsida; order Caryophyllales; family Caryophyllaceae; genus Silene; species Silene conica. The sequence goes on along the minus strand of CM055316.2, from coordinate 55,323,427 downwards.
AAGAGTAATATTATTATTATTTCTAGTATACTATTATCAATTTTCTGGTAACAAAATTGATTTTAGTTTGAGATCGGGTCCTTGATAAGAGCTTTTGGAGACGGTTTCAATATAAATCGTTATAAGGGTATTTCGGTTCATTGAAGACTCAATAATAGGAGATTATTGAGTATAAACCTTCTAAAATCAATGTAAGGACATTCCATACTTCTTATGTAATCATCATGCATGCATAAGATCTAATTAAGTTTTAATGACTAAACTTAAAGAAACAAAACTCATATGAGATATGAGTATATAATCTGAAATTCGATTTATAACACTTGTCTCACCAGGCTCACTTTTAAATCCGGCCCTTTTGAATTTCGGAGGCTTAGCTACTGTTGGCTCTGCTTGAGCTTTTCCCTTACCTTTTCCCTTGTTAGCAATCACGAGAACGTCTTGCTTCATGCTCCTACTCAATTTATGATCCTTCTCGGTCTGTACCAGGAGGGAGTGTAGCTCATAAGGACTTTTCCTCATGCCATTCATACAATAATTTTCCCTGAATAAGGACAAATCATCGTGAAGTGAATGAAGCATCCGATCAATGATCACTTGTTCATTGATCTTGCAGTTTAGGGACTCCAATTTCTCGACATTCTCAATCATATTAAGAATGTGTGGGCTAACTGGTTGACCCTTTTGGAGTTTCGCGTCAAAGAAGCGACAGGTGTGCTCATAAGTAACGATTCTCGGTGCTTTTGAGAACTCGTTCGTTAGCGCGGTGAGAATCTTATTTGCACCATGGGAAATGAAGCGTCTTTTCAAATTGGATCCCATTGCAAAGATGGGTACGTTCTTTATCGCACCCGCTTCCATAACGAAATCACTGTAAGCTTGTGATACGTTAACTCTAGCATTGGGGCCTAGGTTTGGTGGTAACGGCTCAGTCAAGTACTTGAGTTTACCATCAGCTATGGCTGCATTCCGTAATGCAGCCTCCCAGTCCGCAAAGTTGGACCCATCATTTTTCAGTCGCGTGGACTGATTCATGTGGTCCATAAAAGCCTTTAGCCAGGATTCTTTTGCTAGTGTGGCACTAGGCATAGGGGCATTAGTATGTCCAATCATAGTAATTGCAATATTATTGATTTAAAAAAAACGAATTCTACACTGTAAAGAAGAAAATAAAATATAATAAGCATACTATCGTTTTGTAAATAGTCTAATGCAAAAACAGTTTAATGCGACGACTTAAGCATTTATATAATTGATCTTCCTCAAGAACTATATAAATGATCCCAAGACTCAATTTCAGCAAATTGATAAGCCAACCTCTTGGCTAATTCTACATTTAGAATTCTTGGTCGATAAATTTCTGTAAATTATATCTTTAGTCCATCATAACCACAGGATCGTACGAGGGTCATGATGTTGAGGTAAAATAAGTCAACGGCTACTACTTACCCAACGTAGAAGGGGTCATATGGAGAGTAAGATCCTATATGTCTGGCGAAGAAGAATAGATTCATAGTAATTTGACTTATAAAAGACTAATCTCATTTTTAGGTTTTAGAGGAAGATCTCATCATCTTTAATTTTAATTCATTTAAGTGAACAAATATCTAGCATGCAAGAATGAATAAACTAAGGTGATGGCTTTATGTTAAAAACGTGTGACATCAGTATGTCGACAATTGACTAGCATACAACCTATATGAGTCAATTTTCATTCAATCTTAGGTGGTTTGGTTTAGGCGGAATATGATGCAGAACATATTATGTAAAACAATAAGAACGGAATAAAAACATGTCCTAGTGTGGCCTATCCTACCAAAACAAAACAGAAATACAACTTCGAAATCCATTCAGCCATGGACCCTAGATCACTAGATGCTTGTCTTGGTGTTCCATCTTGGTGATCCGTCTTGGTGCATGTAGTGGGAGTGAGCAATCCGATCTCCGTCTTCTGTCTTCTTTATTACATTTTGATGAATTACATAACAATATCCTATTATTACATTCTAATTCTCAACAACATAATAAAAAGATATTACACAAGAGGTGATACGAGATCTCATAATAACATCACCAACCATGTTTCCATCATTCTGAAAACATGATCATCTAAGGCCACACTAAGTAAAATTACAACTGTTTGCAAAATACGAAAATAAAACCATTCATTCATTCAGCCATAATATATAAAATGCATCAACTAATTAAAATAAACTTTGAAGACATAATTCCGTAATTCTGTAGAGTAATTTACCCAAACCACCATGTATTGACTTAAATTATGTGATAATTCCGTAATTAATCACATAGTATTAATCAAACAATACGTATTCATATTATCGTATAATATGAATTAATCCAACATTATTTTAAACCGTTTTAAAATAATTAGGTATCAAAACTAGTGAACTTTTTCACCCAAAAAAAATTACACATTATCTTTATAATGTATATATATAAAAAAATAAAAATAAACAAAAACAGCCCAAAGGACTTTTAAAACAGCCGAGACAAAAATTAAACGCAAAAGCGTTGTAAATTAAAATTAAAACGCTACAAAGCAGGGCAAAACCCTGTAACACAATAAAAAAAACGCTGGAAACTGATTTCCGGCGCTTAAAAACGCAGAGACGGAACACCATAAAACTGAGTACCGACGCTTTAAAAGTGCTGCAAACTTAAAATTGACGCTTTTAAAGAAAAACTTGAACGCAGCAAACCAGTGAACAGCCGCTAATAAAGCGTCAAAAACAGAAAAAAAAAAAAAAAAAAAAAAAACCTGTGTACAAAGCGCTGGAAACAGCCTTAAACGCAAAACCATTTTTTTGTCTTTCTTAAAACTTAATGAACTTGAACAAATAATCTCGGGTTGCTAAATACAAAATCGATGACATTCAATATCTAATCCTTATTAAACATTAATATAAACTTAATAATTCAAATTAACCTTTTGAGACGAATATCAAGATTATCATGTGATCGATTATTTAGCAAATTATATTACTCAAGATCATACAAGACGATTTCCTTTTACGTTTTAATTCAATCCTTATTAAATTAAGACATCTACAAATCTATTATTTTGTTATCTTAACTGATTAAAACAACAACAATAAATCAAAAAAAAAGGAAAACGAAAAAAACCTAAAAAAATTTGTCTCGGCATACTTAACATGGCACAACTTTTTTTTTATTATTATATCAAAACGTTTATGAAAATCATACAAAAATCAAATTTGTAAACCTAACGCTCTGATACCACTTGTGGGAAAATATCTGTATATATTCTCAATTCTTTATATGTAGAATTATAACGAATTTATAAGGTACGATTTATAGTCATAAACGAAATACGATACAAAGATTGGGAACAAGAATTAACCTTCTGTCCTTGCAAAGGCCTAAGATCAGATATCAAGATAGATATCCTCCTAATTGTTGCACCCAAGATGTTCCAAGAAATACCCATTTGTGAGCTAGAAACTGCAAAATTACCTTTAATTTCGTGTAAGATGAAAGCTAGAGAGAAAGAGGAAGATGACGATTTGTGCGTGTAACTCCTATATCCTATGTGCCGTGTGATGGTCCTATTTATAGCCTCGTGGTAATTGATGAGAGGTAGTATATCTCCTGTTAACTACCTTGCTATTAAACATCAACTAGGATTCCCCAAATCGGTATTTAGGCCTACCTATAGCACTTCACAACAACTGAATAACTTAAAATTACTCCAGTTGAGTCGTGCTCAACAGACCCACACGACACCTATTAACCGAAATCCCCAGTCTGGCCGAAATTCTATCTGTATAGAATCGGTTATACTGCTCTCTCTTGTGTAATGTTTTATCTTATAAATATCTTATATTTATAATCCACTAATTAAATATAACATTTTTATATTTAATTAAATCATTTAATCTTTATTAAATAATTTCATTACACACTAAAATTAAATATTTTTTATATTTAATTTCGAATTAACATTTTAATTCGACTCAGCTAATATTATTTAATCAGTATTAAATAATTACATCATCATTACATTGACTAACCGTTTAGTCTAATAGGGCATCAATATGATTACATTTTTATCTAATCATATCTCTCAGATTCCATCCTTTAGAGGTGACTCTTAAGGACCAGTTGATTACCGTCATCTGTACGACAATAACGTCAAGCTTTCTAGCAAGCCAATCTTTATTGATAAACGTGAATCAACTGGCTAAAAAACAAAGTATACCTTGTGTTCCTTTAAGAGATTTATTCATGTTGTCGCACTAACTGTGGAGGACACTAGCCCCAACACCATTAACTATTTGTAACACTATGAGTATCGTAAAATACTCAAACTATCATACGCTAATAAGAAAGTGTATTAATTGTTCTTTGAATATTCACAGTTTTTAAGAGATTTATTCGTGTTGTCGCACTAACTGTGGAGGACACTAGCCCCAACACCATTAACTACTTGTATCACAATGAGTATCGTAAAATACTCAAACTATCATACGCTAATAAGAAAGGGTATTAATTGTTCTTTGAATATTCACAGTTGAACGAATAAGAAACGAATTATGCACTATTATCTAATAATGATATAGATTTAACCAAAAACGATTTAAAGCACACGATCTTTCAAAATAGATAAAGTGGTAACAAGATGGTTTTTCTTTTAAAACTATTTTGCACTAAAAATATATGTTGTAGTGTGAAAGACGTGAGTTGTATTGTGGCAATAATTCTCTTTTATATGGATGGATAGAATCTTAGATTAAAAGGAAACCGTAAATGTTCTAGAATAATAAAGATATTATTTTAGATAAAAGTTTATCACAAATCCTTTTAATTAGGAATCAGTAATATCTAGTAAGATATGAAATATCTTAATAATATTTTATTACCTATTACCCTAAATAAGAAAATAAAAGAATAAAAAGATTTTATTTTATTATCGTAACTAATTATAAAATTGTATAATATGTTGAATACTTATATCATAACATAAGATATTTATCAAACATTAGGGTTTGGACGATTTCCTTATACAACTTAGGCCATGTACAAGAAGCGCACATCCCTATGTATAGTTAGCTTATTGATCCATGAAACCCTAGTCATATTTATGGTGGATCAATACTTAGGGCATGGTTTACGAAATATTGTGTATTAAGGAGGCAATGACTCATGAGTCGTATATTCCAAATAATAATACCTATTTCATAAATCCAATAAAAAAAGATTTTATCCATTAAAGAAATCTTTTAAAGTCACATAGTTTATAAAAAGAGTTTGAAACAATTTTAAGAACTTACGAACTTTTTTACGTGTGCTTATTATCGTGTAGTCTAAGGTTATAGCTCACGAGCTATAACATGACCCCATTGCTATGTAATGTTATAGCGGTGAAGCTATAACCTTACTTAGACACAAGGTAGGTTATTTTAATATTGTCATAGGACTGAAAACCCATTATACGTAATCTTTTTGGAGATCTTTGAAATAGATTCCAACTTTGATTGAGCTCCACTTGATTTTCTCTCAATCAATTCATAAGTTGATTTTGAGCATATGAATTTGAAGCGCAGCGAAGCTTGAAATCAAATAATCTCCTCATCCTTTATATAACATATTAACTATATAGACTAAATAAACTATTAAAGGCACAAGATACAAACTATCATAATTATTAAGCTTGTCATTATTAAAACATCATAATATACGGAAAATATTACTCAAGAACAGGTGATATTAGTCTGACAATATAATAGTAATACCGTCACAACCACATAATAGATAACTGAGTAGGGGGAACCCTACCTCAAGACAATTCACAAAACAACGATTTCTAAGCAAGTCCTACCTGTTGGAGTAAGTGTCCTCGACAATAATGTGATCACGTCAATTATGTTAATTAAATTGACAAATCTCTATGAAAGAATATTCATGGGATGATTCTTATCATAAGTCAACTGGTCAACATTAATCGGTAATGATTGGCTTGCTAGAGTTTGACATTACTGTCGTAATGACGGTGGTGACCAGTTGATCCCTTTAGGTCACACCTTTAGGACAGTTATCTCAATATTAAATGTAACAACTGTATATTGATACGAGTTGATTCATTTCTAGATTATGAATAAAATAAGGAGATAATTTATAATAGGATTATAAATTATTTTAGTGATCGAAATGTCATCACTATTATTTATATGTTTATGAAACATAATAACAAATGAATGAGTCAAATAAACTACAATTGTTGTAGTTATGAAATGCGATTAAATAACTATATGAAATTATTTAATTACAAATTTGCGATAAAAAGTTTGAAATGTTAAACTACGCAAATAATGTTATCCTAACTAATGTCACGGATTGGATCCGTTTTGGTTGAGTGAACCGTGTGATATGTCACACACACACACACACATTTACATATTACATAAGATGTAATAGGAACATTAGTAAGACAAAGCATTTAAGACTTGAGTGCATGCTTGGGACATTTGAGAGGATTGAGAGCCATTTGATTGGGCATCCTTCCCTTGGCATTTCGGTCGAACCCAAGAGAGAACAAAAGAGGTTTTGTTCCTCATTTTTGCATATAACATTCATTCACTCATCAAGTTAGGGTTTTGTCTTAGAGAGAGAACAAAAGGAGAGAAAATAAGCTCTTATTTTCTAACCCTAAAACCGTGCCCCTCCTTGCATCATCTAGTAATTTTGTATGTTGATTCTAGCACAATAACATACAAACATTGAGAGTTAGTGTGTCTTGGTGTTCATCTTTTGGAGGCCATCATCTCTTTGAAGGTTCAAGGAGGATCATCCGCATATTAAGCTCAAGAACAAGTGAAGAAGGTGACTTCACTTGTGCCCTTTTAGCCGAGATTATCAATGTAAGGAAGCTTGTTCTTCTTCATATATCTCGACACATCTCATGTTAAGCATGCATAAGATCTTCTTTTTATAAGATAAACAAATTAGTATGACTATATAGGTATACGAACCTAACAATTGGTATCAGAGCTTTCGTTGTTGCATGCTTAATCGGTTTCTAGTTTTTCCGAGTTATGAGACTTAAAAACAAAACTATATATTTAAAGACTCATATTTTTCACTCGACTTTTTGGCATGAATGTTATATCTGGTCCTAAAATGTTTTTAAGTTATATTGATAATTTATGAGATTTAATATATTGTTCATTATAGAGATTTAATCGTTTAATATGTATTTTTATGATAAAATCGAGTTAAATGATTAAATAAGAAAGAAAATGTTTCTAGCCTTGTAATTTTCACACGACCTCACATGCTTATTTTACTTAATGTATGTAAAATTTGGTACAATATGATCTTGTATAGCATGTTTTACGATTTTATTGTTAAAACCGTATAAAGAGGTCATTTTGGCCATTAATATGTGATATTTCGAGTTAAATTTCGAATTATATGACCAAAATTTTTACATTGTAAATATTAAAGTAATATTTTCAGAATGTTAGTGAAAATGAAAATCCAAAATTTCGAATTTTTATAATTGTTTGGATTTAATTTGTAAATGTTATACATTTTAAAGGCATTATGAACAATATTAATATAATTAAAGTGTTAATTATTATCAAAATTATTTATGACTAATTTTGAATCCTAAAATGTGTTAGGATATTATTTAGAACATAAGTTGTTTATGTTTTAATTTATGCATTTTAAAGGAGTTAAAAATGCTAAAATCTCATAAAACCGGGTTAATTTCGACATAATAAGTTATTAGGGCGATTTGGCATTAAAATGAACATATTTATAACATATTATATTGCTGCGTTTTTCTTATGAATGTCATATTATATTGCATTATTTTGAATCATGTAATTATTCTAGTATGGCCTTAGTTTTAAATTGGTATTTCCCGTAATGTAAGGGGTTACCGATTCGGTTGTAATTTTGTGATCTCGTATCACCCAATTGTAATTTATTTCTATTTTATAATGTATAAAGTAGACTAGAAAAGTTGTAATATTTGTAATTTCCGGAGAACCTTGAAGACGGTGCCATTCGGAAAGGAGTTCCGATCAAGACGGTGTTTGCCTCGATTTGCGTGCCTCGTCAAGATCAAGGGACCAAAGGAGTTGGTTTCCGAATTTGTACTCTTGTTATTTCTTTTCTAGGATAAGGCCATACTAGGGATTTATCGTTTGCTTTATTTGTTTTAATATGTTGCATGCATAGCCAAATCGCCATTAACATGTCATGCATATCGAGTATCGGGTCTTCAACGTATCATTTTATTATCGATAATTCACCTAATTAGTTCACTTAAAAGGAGATAGATAATAATTGATAAGATCTCTTACGTTTAAAATATTAAGACATAGCCTTACCAAAGAGTATGGACCCATGAATCCCTTCTTCACAAATATGTAGGCTCGGCTAAACCGGGGTACTAAAATTGTCACGTTGGGTAAGTGGGGTAATGATGATTACACCTTGAAAATTTAATTGAGAAGTAAAATTTGATAACATTCAAATAATAATATTTGTTTTTTTTTTTTTTTTGGTTCAACGAAGCGCGCACTTTGTCGCATTACAATAGGGGGAAGGGGGATTCGATCCTGGGACCTATTGTCCACAATACCTCCGTCTTAACCACTAGACTAAGACATCTTCGGTATAATAATATTTGTTAACACAATTGAAATTCATAATCTTAAAAATATAGATATCATTAACAAAGACATCATCTATGTTGCTTCGTTATTGACTTCCGTATCATCTTGATGTATGTGCTTCATTTTCGAGGTCCTTATGGACACCAATATCACACCCTATTTTTTTTTGCAATTTCTTTTCGAACTTTGTCCATGAATTTATTTTATTCTTTATCATCCATGTTTGAATTTGTTCTTCCTAGAATACTTTGATGTTGTATAAGTAGAATACCAAGTTTATGCATCCGAATGAAATTATGAAGTGTAAAAGCGGATACGATAATTGACATTTGATATTACGTTGTCATTTGTGACATGTTTTTTTTTAACATCTTCCACCTTCTGTTCAGCTGACCAAACGTCATCCTCAAAGACGAATGTCGATAATTAAAATGTTCCAAATATTCCGCTAGGAGGTGCATGCTTATATTCAGGCACGTAGTTTCTCACGTTTGGATGGCTTATAATAGACAAATATCCAAGTGTATTCGAGTATCTTGAATCCACCAATAATATTTACCTACAAATGTTTATATATAAAAAAATTAATGTTTAGACGTAAAATGTTTAGATAATAAAAAAAATGAAATACATGCCACATTTACCACATTTAGACGTAAAATGTTTAGAAAATAACAAAAATAACTAATGTTTAGGCGTAAATTATTCAAATGTTGATTTTATTAATTTTAAAACACGAGAAAAGAAAAAAACAAAGTCCATTAGAGTTGACTAAAAAAAAACTAAAAATTAATATTTTTTAATATAATTGTTTTTTAAAAAATCGCAAATTTGTTTTACGCAAACATTTTTTTTATATTATTATTATTATAAAACTTAAGTTATTTCTATTAATTTCAGCTTCATTCATCTCAGTTCAGTTCAGTTTGATTAAATTCAGTTCAGTTCAGTTCAGTCCAGCTCAGCTCGATTCAGTTCAACTCAGTTCAGTCAGTTCAGCCAGTTCAGCTCAGCTCAGCTCAGCTCAACTCAGCCCCATTTAGTTCAACTCAGTTTAGTTCAGCTCTAAATTCAAAAAGAATAGAGCCTAAGTCAGAAACTATATCTAGTGGAATAGCAGGAACAACGGATAAAACGGGTCATATTTTAGATTGATATTTGACGGGCCGTACAGTCGTACGCTATAGTCAGTTTATAACCTTATCCTACCTATAAAATATCTGTTTAAGACAATTAGTCTTACTTTATTGCGTTAGAGAGAGAGATAATGGGCATACATTTAGTTCAACTATTATCAGTCCTACTACTACTAGTGTTAATATGGCCAATTTCCGAAGCTGCAAAACACAATACTATCAAATCTCTACCTGGGTTTCCTGGGAATCTTCCATTTCACCTACAAACTGGGTTAGTTCAGTTTTCTATATAATTAATACTCCTTTTATATCGATGATGGAAATATATAGTACATACTCAGTAATGAAATGCATGAAGGTATGTTGGGGTAGGCGAGATGGAACAAGTGCAATTGTTTTACTACTTTGTTGAGTCTGAGAGGGATCCTGTTAAAGACCCTCTTTTGCTTTGGCTTACTGGTGGCCCAGGCTGTTCTGCCTTTTCTGGTCTTGTTATAGAGATTGGTATGCTTCCTTCGTCTCTTACGAATTACGATTGCAGCCCTTGTTATGCACACCTTTTCAGTTTTCAGTTTAATTAATGTTTGTTTCGTCTCTTCGGTTGCACACCTTGTTATGCATATTCAATGTTAATGTCACTTTTCAGGTCCTCTGAATATAAATGATACTGCCTCTAGTTGGAACTCTGAAATTCCCATCTTTCAATTAAATCCATTTTCTTGGACAAAGGTACTATTTTCAGCCGTCTTCCACTCTTCTTCGTCTCCCACTTCTGTTTTTGAATGCAAATTCTCATTGTAGACGGGCACTTTTTTTTGTACTTTGTAGCCGGGGCAAAATGTCATCATTTTAACAACAAGTTGCTACAACTTAATGGTTACATTTTATTGTAATTGAATCATATTTACTCTGTCTAAAGAGGGATTTATTGGTTTTTGAAAAGGTATTAACATTCAACACCCAAAGTTGGAGCATCTTTAACCACATTGTTTGTTCATGAGTAATGCCAAATGCTGTTTTATCTTCATTTCAGGTTGCTAGTATACTGTTTTTGGATTCCCCGGTTGGAACTGGTTTCTCTTATGCAACAACTGATGCTGGTTACTACACTAATGATACCTTTCAATCATGGCATATTTATGAATTCTTGAGCAAGGTAAGGAATTAACTTTAGCAATTGTACTTTATAATAGAGTGAGTAAATTATTAATTACACCCATTTTATAATATATTGAGTAAATTATTAATTACACCCGTTTAATCCACACTTACTCGGTTACTCCCACATTATTTTTTTTTTCTAAATTACACCCAAATTAGTATCCCAGTTATAATTTGCACCCGCCACCCAATATCGGTTTCAGACTTTCAGGCTATATTTCTATCAAAATTCAAATTTTTCGGGTTAAAACATTGATTGTATGGCGATTTTGCCCTTCTTCCTTACTTTTATTAAGCATATGTAGGTTAGATGTCTTCTCGTCATTCACTCTATTCTTCGTCCTTCTTTATCATATTCCTCAATTCGATTTCGTTCATTATGTTCCTCATCCTCACACAATGGATGAATTTATGTAGGTTTGATGAATTTATGTTCCTCTTGTTATTGCATCAAATAAAGTTTTACACCTGTGGTCAGGCAAAATTAGAAATTTTGAAATTTTGATAAGGGTTTTTTTAGCGACAGGGCTGTAATAGTATGTAGAATGGTTTTGGCAAGACCCTTAATTTGCTAAATACAAATGCTCACCATCCAAATTTACAGTAACAAAAGGCAAGGGCACAAGAAAGCGAAATTATTTCAGAAATATAAGTTTCTGGTAATGATGATTTCATGTATGTCTGTAAGTGCAATTGTCTTGGCTGATCAAACACACAAATTTTTTGTTGTAAAACTAGTCTAAGGAAAATTATAGGAAAGATTATCTAAAGATCTATCTAGGGTTTTTGTCGTAAAACTAGTCTAAGGAAATCTGTCTAGAAGAGCGTGAAAGAGAGTGTTCTCTAAAATATCTAAACATGGGTATATATAGTTTCTTGAAATGCGGAGAAAATCAAGTCAGGTGCCTCCGGGCGATCAACCGGCCGCCCGCTGGGAATCCATTGCCCAATAGTCTTCAACATGCGTCTTTGCCTCCTAGAGCGCCTGCCGGTGGGAGATCCCAGAGATCCCAGCGCCTGAGAACCTGTCTTCATGGTCTGAACTTGAATTGATTTTAAATAAGATGCCAGGTATGTTGGGCCGGTCAGCTGACCGACCGACGGTCATAGCCGCGGCTGAGAGTCCCATTCTCTAGTTCTGAAATGTTGACAATCTAGAATTTGGCTAAAGCGGCTGGGGAACCTTTTCATTATTCTCCATCTTTTGAACAACACGTAGGGGAGGGCTCCCACTCGACTGGGAACCGCGCTGGCTGGGAGGCTCTTCTTGTTGCCTTCTCCTTGTTTCCTTCATTTTTGCTTCAATATCACTCCGGTTTCTCCCATTTCGTCGGTTTCTTCCCGAATCTGCAAGACAAGGCACATACTCATAGAATACGTAATCAAACATGAAATGCAAGCAATAAGGGATAAAACTGACTCAAAACGAGTCGGATTACAGGGTAAAAGAAGGAGAAAGCGGTATAAATTAGGCACTTATCAGTGGCTAAACGGATTTGAAAATGGAGTAAAGGTTGAGGTAGTGACCCAGACATGACACCATTGTCACTTCCCTTTGAAGGGAGTGGCAGAGTAGTCATTATATGTATCTTAGATGCATTAGATGCCGAGGCAACGAAAGGTGGGGAGGGTAGGGGTTGGATTTCAGGGGCATTAGAGCGGTTGTTGTGGTAGTGGTTTTTGGTGTTGTGATAAGCGACATGGGCAGAGGCAGAGGTAGGGCGTGTGGAGCGAGGTTTGAGAGGTGGTGTGTTTGAGGGAGAGATCAAATTGCAAAAGCTTCTCATGGAGGGCATCAAACGTGTATCACGATTTTGAACTGCCTCTATGAGAGCGGTATGTCTCAAAATCGAGTCCATTAAGTACCTTAAAAACGACATCTTCGTTATCCATAGTCTTGCCGAGGTCGGCAAGTTCATCAACGCATGAGCAGATGTCTTGCATATAGTCCGTGGCAGAGATATTGGTTTTGGAGATCGAAATAAGGCGAACCTTGATTTGAAGGATATGGCCCCGAGACGAGTTAGCATAGGTGGACTTAAGGGTGGTCCAAGTTTCGGTAGAAGTGGTGGCACCAAGGAGCAGATTCGTGATGCTTGAGGCAAGTGCCTCGAAGAGTCAAGAGTAAGTAAAGCACGCCGGGTTGGAAACATCGTCGGACTTGTCGTCACGAATAGTCGAGGAAGGACAAGAGTTCGTTCCATCCAGAAATTTGATGAGGTCATAGCCAAAGAGTAAGTCTTCGATTTGGCGAGAGCAAGTGCGATATGTCGAAAGAGTGAGTGAGTTCTATGACATTAGCGCAGATGACGGAAAATATGGGGTTTTTGGGATCGAGAGGATTGGGTAGTATTTAGGCTTGACAAGCCATGTTGATGGAGTCGTGGAAGAGGAGAAGAAGAGGAAGAAAGGGGTGGATCTTTTTAGCTCTTTATACCATGTAGAAAATGTATAGAGCTTAACTTAATTGTATTGACAGATGAAGGTAGTATATATACATACAGTACAACTAACCTAAGATACAAAGAATCAGAAAGTATTATGCGATATTAATAAGAAAGGAACATATACTAATTATAAGATATGATATTATAGAATCGTAATCTAAAGATTACGTATTATTTTCAATATCTGCGTCATTTACTCATTTGGATTTTGGACCACATATTCATTCTATAGCTACATTGCCAAATACATGGCTTTAAGAAGCGTCAACATTGTTTCAAATAGAATCCGTTGTTAGAGGCCACTAGACAAATGGCAAGGCTTTTATCATTTGTTGAGGAGTGGGGCAATGTGACACGGCTTTTATCATGGAAATGCAAAGACTAGTCAGTGTCTCAGTGATGGTATAGCAAAGCTCCTAAAAATCAGGACGTGACACCTTATCCATGTATGGAAATGGCAACCCAAAGTGTGTTTGAATGAAAATTTGAGGGGAACAAAATGAGATAAGGAGGGAGTTTAGAAGTTATGGTTATTTGAAATACTTGACACTTTTTCAGCTCAAACATAATCTGGGAGAATTTGGAGTGAATTCATCATTATGTCTGGACTATGGTAAACAATATGAGCTCATTGCATTCCATAATGGATTAATTACCTTACTGGATTGCTATCACATTACTTATTATATAACGTCCTCTTAAAAATGCCGATGTATTTGCCTTCATAACAGATACTTAAAATTCACCGTTTTATGGTCCCGTCTCCAGTGCCCATATAACAGGGCACTCCTAATTGTCCTCCTGTAGAATTTCCCTTTTTTTCCTTTCATTTATTTATTTATTTATGAGGCATATAACATGTACGAGAACGTCCTAATCCAAAGACTCAAACTGTCAGGAGATTTTAACCAAGTAAAAAATTAAGACAGAAAATGCTTTAGAGTAAGCGCCCTTGCTACTGTGGTTATCCGTGATTTTAACTCAAAAGGCGTTAATCTAAGTTTCTAGTTTGCCGAATGAATACATGCTGCATAATACTTATTAATGTTTACAAATGTTTGAATTTGAACAAGTGGTTTGATACGGAACGTTATAGATGTTTAAGCTCAGCAGCTAACAATCTAATATGGCATTCACACGTGAAAAAGGATTCTCTTAATTGCTTTGCAACAGTTTACATCATTAAATTTGGCTTACTTAGTCTGGTCTGTGATGACGTATGCAGTGGTTGGTGGACCACATTGAATTCAAGGATAATCCTCTTTACATTTCAGGCGACTCCTATTGTGGCAAGATTGTCCCTATTGTTGTTCAACATATTGTTAACGGTAATTTCTACCCGACATTTTTGTTTTTCTTCTGTTGTAGTTCATAAATAAGATACCGTCAGTATTTTACCACCAGTAGCTGTTTTTGCACCTAATTTGGCAAAATACGATTGGAAATGTAAAATTTAATAGCAACTCAGCACAACATCTTTAAAAACCCTTATTAGTGTCTCTTTTTAAAGAATCAACAGAAGAGGTGGGAAAAAGCCTTTTTTGCCTCACCTGCGTCTCATTGCTCAAATACCTTGAATCCTAGCAAAGTGTTTAGGATTTTTTCGTCTACTTTGCTTATTACTCCCAATATAAATTTTGGGCTTTCATAGAGTTGGGTCAACTGTACAAGTTCTGGATAGTTAGTAGTTACCTGCAATTATCTGTCTTTCTTGTAACCTTCATACTCATGGTATATATTTTAGGGAACAAAGCTGAAATGGCCGCGAGAATGAATCTCAAGGTATGCTAATGAATTTCACTGAACTTTTGGCTGCTAATGATATATTATTGTTTTGTATAGATTAGAAGTGGTACATTAAAATAATATTTTAGAGAACATTTAGATGACTGTCGGCAACTCCAGTCCGTGTTTAATGCATGTGTCACTAATATCTCGTAAGGAAATTTTTTTACAATTTGTGGGACCAAAGCTTTTGCTTTGACAATAATGCTTTTTTTTTGCATATAAGTTATAGACTCTTCTCATTATAAAAAAATTGAATCATTGGTTACATTTTACAAGACATTACTTTCTAGTTTCTACAAGGTTGGAGTGCACCCGCATTGCCCTAAAAAGAAGCCTAATAAAAGTCTAGAGAATTACAGTTTGCTAGCAATCTCATCCTCAGGAATAACTTACTTGATGTGGTACATGTGAACACAAACAACAAACTGAACGCTAACCAAGTGATGTTAGTCTAGTGGTAATTGAGTTAAACCTTAAAGCTTGCAGAAATGCAAGAGTTGAGAGGTCTCAGGTTTGATTACCAGTTGGGGCGATGACCACTTGGTCACTGCAGTCCCCGAAGGGTTGGTTTACATGGTCCATGTGCGGGAATGCATGGGCCCGTGGGGATTAAACCCCTCGTCACAAAAATAAAAAAACCCCGAACGCTCCTGATAATTTGTTCAAAGGGAAGCTCAATACTAATACTATTACTACAGAAAGTCCAAGCATTTCTTTCCTCCCAATTTTCATAGATAGCTGAAGTGCGTGCTAATTTCTTTGATGTTTCTCCCATGTCCTACGTCTTACCCCTGTTATAGCGTCTGTACCAATTCAATCCAACATTGTTTATCCGGACGTGTATAATGCATCTTATAAGCACGATTTTTCAACAACAACATCAGAGCCATAGTCCGACTGACATGAATCATTCTTTGGAACCGCCATGGGTGAACTCTCATCTCAACAAGAGAAAAAAGAAAGAAAAGGAAAAACGGAAGTGGAGTGAAACAGAAAATGAAAGGCAAAGGGGTTTTATAGATTTTAAATCGAACTTATGACATGTATAAAAACCCAAAAATTAAATCAAGAATAAAGCTTAAAGTCATTTTGAAAAATGAAGTAAAACTTAATATAAAAGTTTTTGGGAAAAAAGTGTAATTAAAAAATTTAGAAAACTTAATAAAAACATCAAATGTTAGAAGTCCACATGTATCATATCCCTCCATAGTTCCATCTCTATCACCATCCCCTCCTAAAATCTCATATCGTGTTCAATCACTCTTCTCCATGTTTGTTTAGGTCTCCTTCTACCCTAGCAACCTTTTCTGAACCCCAGGTCTCCAACCTCCTAACCGGTGCGTCCATAGGTCTCCTTCTCACATGGCCAAACCATCTTAGTCGGTTTTCCATCATCTTGTTTTCTATTAGGGCCACTTTTACCTTCTCCTTAATCACCTCATTCCTTAACCGGTCTTTCCTTGTATGGCCGCACATCCACCTCAACATACGCATCTCTGCCACACTCATTTTATGAATGTGACACTGTTTCATGGCCCAACACTCCGAGCCGTAAAGTAAGGCATGCCTAATCACCGTACGATAAAATTTCCCCTTTAATCTTTGGGGCATACCTTTATCACAAAAAAACCCCGTAGCACTTTTCCATTTCATCCATCTCGCTTTAATTCTGTGGGCCACATCTCCATCTAACTCTCCATCTTTTTGGATAATAGATCCGAGATATCTAAAGGAATTTGACCCCTCAACAACATTTCCATCGAAAATAATGGTCCCCACTGCCGTCGATCTCGGCCCCGCAAATTGACACCTAACATACTCGGTCTTACTCCTACTTAGCCTAAACCCCCGAGTCTCCAAAGTATGCCTCCATAATTCCAACTTTCTCTCCACTCCCCCCTTTCGTCTCATCAATCAACACAATCATCCGCAAACATCATACACCAAGGGATCACGTCCTGAATATTGCTTGTCAACTCATCCATAGCTATAGCAAAGAGAAAGGGACTAAGTACGGAACCTTGATGCACGCCAATGGTAATGGGTACTTTAATACTCATTTTGTTTACTTCTATTCCCAGTAGTTATGTAGCCTCATTCTCCATTTAGTCTGGCAATCAAGAAACTTCTTCTTGTTCTTTCTATAATCCCGTGTGGTAATCAGCACCCAACCCACTGCTGATTATAGTGTTTGCGACCTATCAAGTTCAAAATATCGAACAGTTACCCCAACATCCAAGATAGAAGATGACCTCAAATGAGCAGATATAGAATCGAGCAGTTGCCACATCATCTAGGATAGAAGATGACCCCAAATGTCAGCAGATAAACAGCACTTTGAAAACAGATGCTGGAATGTCTCCTTGGCAGCTGTACACAAAAACTTCCCCCTTCCTTTTGGTACAAGGATTAAGGAAAAGTGAATACGGACAACACATACACACTATCCCACATACAATTAAATTTGAACCACAAAAATTTCTGAAAAAGGGAAATAGGGAAGATAGCCCGAATAATCTGAAAAAGGAAAGGGGGAAAGTTATTGAGATAGGAGGGAGTATTCTGCTTCATTTTCTCGAGAAGAAGCTGGTATGCATCAGAGGATTATCTTGTCATATATAAAACTCAACGCCTATGTTGGATTGGGTTCTTTTTATTGATGTAGGATGGCAGAATCGTCAAATTGGAGTTATGATAATCTCCATTACCTCAAAAGTAATGGATAGTCCATTACGTATAATAGAATCATTTTTATATATTATTTCTTCCACACATCACAATCCATTACCTAAAGTTAGAACGTTAGATTGTTTCAGGTTAATATCTTGACCGTTGAGAGGTAATGGAGAGAGGAAGTAATGGAGAGGATCAAAATTGGTCAAATTGTTTTCGGTCTTTGCTGATAAACATGGTATAGTCTAACCATAAGCCGTTGAACAATGATGTGAATGTATTAAACAATGCGTCAATGAAAGCCACCAAATGAGGATGGCCATAGGAAATGGGTGAAGGCTGTCTTTTTACATGCTATAAAAGGAAGGCACAAGCAACATATTTTATCATCCCTTAGTTGTGTGAGTTATAAGAGTAGTAATAAGATCAGTCTTAAGAATAGTAATAAGATTAGTCTCAAGTTTCTTGTGTATATTACTTTTATTGTTAAATTTGTGTTCCTGTTGGCTTTCTCATTGTGTATGTGGTCCATATATTTTATCCCTACTAATATTCCCTACAAACTGGTATTAGAGGTTAGTTGGGCGAGTGAGAGTGGGGGAAGAGTGAAACACAATAATTCACGGCAACGGAAGGAGGTAAAGTCTTGTTCTATAAGTTCAATGGGAAAAATTTTGAGTTCTGGAAAATGCAAATAACACAATGAACTGATAATTTATATTTTAGGAATCTGCATCTTCCGTGAGAAGGCTTTAAGCCGCATTCCATGGAGAAGGTTGACTGGGAAAGATGTGAGTAGTAGTGATGCAGTTAATAAAAAGCCTTGAAGGGATCTACTTGAGAAGCATCCAACTGAGTGAAACGCTCTTTTTATATAAACTTTGATAATGTTTGCTGCCAAATTTCTGAGCTGTCTTCATCAAATATGTCTCTATGTTCAATGAAGGGTGCTTGTTCTATCATAACCTAGACAAGGACGGGCATGTCACATTTGGTTAGCATGAACTTTGCCGTTGGTCTTATAGATGGTAGAGGAGCATGATATTAGACGAAAATCAATCACACTATTAGGAGTAGCCCACTTGGAGACTATTTCTTAAAACCAAGGGTAAACCAATTAAGTTTCAAGATGCAGCTCTAAGAATCATTTCCACGTCATCCTCATTTTAAAATGCAAATAAAGACAACCTTTTGTCATAATACAAAATTTATGGATCTTGGACATGATTCCAATTTCCAAAAAGCCTTAATGAGGGATTCTGATTGGGACAATTGAGCTCGCCGCCTCAAATTTTTTCAATGAGAGTCATTTCCAGAACTCTTAACTCTTTTACAACATCCCTAACCTTAATCATGGTTTCCTTCAAGTTGGAGTTCTCTCCAGCAAATCGACTTTCATACCATGACAGGTCTGCCTAATCAACGATTTGGTTAGGTCTCCTATTAGTATAGTCCTGACATATTGTTTTAGAACCATGCCAGTCATACTCATACAACCATGAATGAACTTTTCACTCTAGGGATACATTCTTGGGAATCCTTATACTAGAAAGGAGGATGATACTGTTGCAAAATTCAAGTATGCTGAACGCGTGTCACTCTTATCCAGAGAGCTTTTTGAGGTAATTATCAAACATTGGTTTATGTTATACTTCGTATTAAAGGCTAGTTTCCCCTTGCATGTTTCTGACCAAGAGATAGTAGATTCTTACAGCCAAAGGTTTATCCTATTCTTACTGTTATGTTAATCTAAATTTGTACCATAAGGCTTTCAAGTAATGAGTTGGTTTAGCTTTATCTGATTATTCTCTACAGACAACCCAAATAAGTTGCAATGGCACTTATACTAATGCAAATGTAGATTGCAGGAGACATCTTCAAGCTATATCAGATGTAAGTCACGTTTGTTACATAAGTCCGTTCTTGATAGTAACCAATTATGAGAAAAAGTATGGAATCTAAAGAATCATTCTAGTTTTAGATAAACCCTATGACTAGATAATATGGTCACAAAATCCTTAACTTGACGGTGCATATGCAAGTACGGATTGTAATGTGTTGGACTTTTATTGTCTTGGACTAATGCATCTGTATTCGTTAAATGTTGAATGAATTTTGATATCTTCTGTGTGTTCCGAATCCGGCAAGATAGTCAAATTCTCATGGATTCGATCCGGATGTGTTGAACAGGAGAACTTTGCACCCAACAAATATAGTTCAATCTGGATCCAAGTTAGGTGCCACGGATTGGAATCTAACATGATCAAATACAGATTCAGTCATTGGCATCCATAGAAATCAGATTGCATAGTTCAAGATGAGTTATGGTCTAAAGCCTCACTCTAAACTATACACACGTTATTTGGTGCTACTGTAAGAATAATTTAACAATCTCCGATTTAGACTTGTGAATTTCTTATGTTTCATCTGGCAATCCTGATACAAAAATAAAGACATGCTAAGATCTCTCCATGAATTATTAGTTCAAGTCAATTATGTATAGTATGCTAAAGTAGGTGGGTATGTATGGTAAAGTTTCTTCTGTTTACAATCGTGAGATATTTGTTTCAATTAATTCAATTTAATTGCAAAAATTATGCAGAATCTCGACCCCTTGTTTGATGCACATGTCCTGAAGCCTAAATGTTTAACTCCTCAAACACTGTGCCAGGTATGTCTATATTATCTTGATTCCTTGGTATGCGTTATTGCTCTACACTTCTGCTAATAACCACTCTAATACGTAAGGATGCTGAAATTTATTTAATGCCAGCCTCTGGATCGATATGTAGTGGACGTCGTTGATCCTTATAGAGCTGTATTTACCTTAGAGAATGATGTGAAAGTTCTAGCTTTTGATTTTTTACCATGAGAAAGAATTTGAGACATTAGTTGCCTCTTTATTAGGCCGTGGTTTCTACATTTGTATCCGAAAATCGTAGCTTTATACTCCCTCCCATCCACTCCAGAATGATGTGAAAGTTCTAGCTTTTGATTTTTTACCACGAGAAAGAATTTGAGACATTACTTGCCTCTTTATTAGGCTGTGGTTTCTACATTTGTATTTGAAAATCGTAGCTTTATACTCCCTCCCATCCACTCCAAATGTAACCGTTACTTTATCACACTTGTCCCAAATTTTGCAACGTGAATATCTTTAGTTATACATTATTACAAATTATAAAAATTTGATATTCTTTTATCATACACGACGCAAGTTAAACAAGATCTGAAATAACTATATTTTCTCTTACATATTACAAATAGTACCAAAAATTCGCTACAACCATAAATAGTGCCAAAAAGTAAATGTTACCTTTGAAGTGGATGAGAGGGAGTACCTCTTACAAGAATTTGCAAAGGTTACGGTGAAATGTGCTTTGGTGCTCTTCTGTCTTTTTATCCTTTTGCTTTCGTCGTATAACACAGCAGAAAGGATCTGATTTAGTCACTTGCTATTAAGTGTGAAATCCAGTCTTCCCTTCAATATTTTCTCATGGTATCATAGCCTTAAGTAAAATTATTTACTATGTGATATAGTGTGATACTTATTGGCGGTATTTTGTTTATTGATATCTAAATTATTTTCGATAAAAGGAAAAAATAACCTGTAGTTTTACTTTGTTTAAATTGTTGTATTCATGGTACGATTATGTTGGGTTTCAAAAGAGCGACAATCCCAACTGCAGTTTTTGACAAAGTTAAAAAATGGGGTGTTCCTTTTTTGACTAAAACGTGAACGGTTCTGAAAGAAAGGCATTCCCTTACGACTAGATCTCACAGTTTGGAAAAGAATAGCATTCTTCAAAGTTATAGCTATCGAGTTACGCACGTGATTTGGCTACCTGATCATATACACATTGATCTTAGTATGGCGAGTCCTACATGCAACCAGAATCTACCCGTGAGTCCTTTAGGCTTTAGGGTTTAGGGTTCAGATTGTTGAAGATGAAGATTTATAAAGTTGGAACATTTTTATTTTTTTCATATATTTTGCTAACTTATGGAAGTTTTAGCAAATCCTACAAGGCTTAAGAGAGGATGTAAGAGAATATGGAACAGTTTACGATATAGGAATTTAGGTATAGAATAAATATAATACGGAGTACTAGATAGTGTTATTACTAAAGACTAAATAAACACTCTCATATTTTTCCAATATGAGACACTCGCATGTAACATTTATCACAGATTAATCTCTTCTTCACGCCCCCCTTCACATATGTGGTAATGTTTTGAAGCAAACCTGGTTGGCTACAATTCTTTGCTTGGTTTTTCCTTTATCCTTTCTACTTCGCCATTTTTTGAATACTTTTTTTTTATCAAATCCTAAGAGAAATTGGAATGTGTAAAGTGTATTTCCTCCATGCATATCCAAAGTGCATTTATGTTTTTTGCACAAATATTAAGAAAGATGTTAAAAAACTATTAAAAGTACAATTGGACGTGTGTAAGATGCTTTTGATTAATTTAGATGACATATGGTTGATTAAAGGTGGGTCATTCAATGACATTTTTTGTGAATAAAGGATTTCCATAAGGACACTTAAGTCATTTTTTTTGCTTTATTTAGAAAGTGGTAGATTAGATATGAATGGAGGAAGTATATGAATTGTATTTATTCAATCGTGATTGTTACAAGGGAATATAAGCCTATATATACAATTACCAAATCTTGACTATTTACGGCAATGAATCATTAACAGCTATGAAATATTTATACCAGAAAATGATCCAAAGTTGCTTTGAGAGAAATATGGAGCTAACAACTCCCTTGATTGCAGAGCAGCGACTAGGAGATTTGAGGTGCAACGACTACTATCCCCCCTAAGTTACGCGTGGAGGTTCGAAACGCCCTAACTTGGACAATAGATCGGAAAATGAGGTAGGGACGAGGGCCTTCGTGGAGATGTGTGCGAGTTGATTCTTGTTATGGACGTAGCTTGCTTGAATTGTACCCTTGAGAATCTCGTCGCGAATAAAGTGGCGGTGAATCTCTATATGTTTTGTCCGTTTGTTTGTGAAAGCCCGAATTTTTTGCAATGTGAAGAGCGGATTGATTGTCACACAAGAGCTTAATTGGTTGAGTGTAGGGTATCTCGAGGAAGGTGATGACGTGTTTAGCCATTTAAGCTCGCAGGTGGTATAAGCCATAGCCCGATATTCTATCTCGGAAGAGGAACGAGAAACCGTATTTTGTTTCTTTGTCTTCCAAGAAATTGGAGAGGAAGACCAAGTAAACCTTGATGGAGCGACGGGTATTTGGACAAGATGCAGATTTCTAAGCGAGAAGAGATAAATCACTATCCGTCGTCCGGAGGAGAATTCCTTGGCCAGGAGAATTCATAAGGTAACGTACAACCCACAACTCCGTAAAGGCGCCTGCCACCCGCCAATGCTTGGTGGTGAGAGCGTGCATGAATTGTGCCAAATTATGGACGAAATATAAAAGTTCTTGCCGCGTAATTGTAAGGTAGACGAGGCTCCCAACAAAGCGTCGATAGGGGGTCATAGGAGGAGCGTCGGAGAAGCAATTGGTGATTGCGTTGCATGGGGATTTTTTTCTTTCCTAGGAGCTTTGTTGAGGATATCTAGTGCATATTTGCGTTGTGAAACAAAAATCCCAGTGTTGCTTCTAGCGATTTCGAGCCCAATGAAGTACTTAGGGCGCCAAGGTCCTTCATATGGAAATAAGTGCACAAGTAGGACTTAAAGTTCTTGATCATGTCAGAATTATTTCCAAAAATAACCAAATTGTTAACATATATCAATACATGGACTTCGTGCTAGGTTTGGTAATATAAAAAGAGGAGTGATCGTTGGGGCAGTGCTAGGGTAAGGGCGGAAGCACGTTAACATATTTCAATACATGGATTTTGTGTCTGGTAATATAAAAAAAGAGTGATCATAGGGGCAGTGTCGTATTGGGTAAGGGCGGAAGCAAGTTACAGCGAGGCGCTTGTTTTCGACTATATAAAGATTTGCATAGCGGACAAACTTTCCCAATGGTAGTCGAATGAAACTCGGAGGTCCCATATACACTTCTTCATGAAGATTGTCGTGAAGAAAGGGGTTATGAACATCGATTTGGTGTAGTTTCCATTGTTTGTTCGCGACAACAGCGAGCAAAGTTTGGAAAGTGACGAGTTTAGTTGTTTGGGAAAATGTTTCGGTGACACCTTCAACCTATAGATTGCTCATGAGAGGCGAGCTTTGTAGCGTTCAATGGTGTCGGTGGCGTTGTATTTTATCTTGTAAACCTATTTTGAAGCAATGACCATTTTATTAGGTGGTTATGGTTCAAGAGTCAAGTATTGTTCTTTTTTAGTGCATCCACTTCGAGTTGCATAACTTCCTTCCATTTAGCATCTTGCATTGCCGCATTAAATGTGCTAGGCCCGTGACCTTTCGTCGCGGCTGCCAAGAACACTTGGTGATTGGGGGAAAAATCATCGCAATCAACATATTGAGAAATATGAAAACGAGCACGAAGATGCGGTGAGAGCGTGAGTCGAGGGACGAGCGGTATGGACGAAAAAATCTCGGTGAAGATGCGGTGAGAGCGTGAGTCAAGGGACGAGTAGTATGGATGAAAAAATCTTTAAGATTGGAGTTGGGTGTTTTCAATTGATGTCCACACCCCGAGTGTGGGTTCGGTTGGCGCTTGGTTAGGGTTCAGTGGTCTCCATCGAGGGGTCAACGCTCTCCATCGAAGGGATGGGCTCGGTTGGGTTGGGTTGCCGCACATGGATGGAAGACGAGGTGGTCTGATGAGGTGTATTGTGTGGGGTGGTGGTATTGTTGATACGGGTGAGTTATGAATGACCAAGACTTGGTCAATCGGTGTTGAATCGGTGTAATGTCATTATTGAGTAAAGAATTAAAATTATTTTCGTTTTCATAAATATGAAAAGATTGCTACGTAAAATTTTCTTCGACAAAAAGCACATCGTGAGACTTAAAATTGAAGCATGTGTCAAGGTCATATAACCGCCAGCCCAACCCTTTTTGCCAACTAAATGGGTAGTCGAGAAAGATGCGTTTTCTGCTTTGAGACGCAAATTTGTCTTGTCTTCTATTAATAGTTTTTGCATAGGCAAGGCATCCAAAAACGCGCATATGATCCATGGAAGGAGGTTTGTTGAATAGAAGTTTGTATGGGGTTTTACCATGAAGAAGTTTTCAAGGAGTTCGGTTTATTCAATAGACGGTCGTTAAAACACACTCCCCATGAAAAAAATACAGGAAGAGACGCTTGAAAAAGAAGAGCACCGGCCACGTTTAAAATGTGATGATGCTTTCTTTCTCCCCGCCCATTTTGTTGAGGGGTGCCAACATTAGATGTTTGAAAAAAAGACTCCATTTTAATCGAAAAAAGTTGAGTCAAGAAAATTCGGTGTCATTATCGCTGCCTAGACAATTCATTTTCTTGCTTAATTGGCGTTCTATCAAAGCGAAAAAATTCAACATTTTTTGATGAACTTCACTTTTGTGGTGTAAAAGATAAACGAAGTCGAACATTTTCGGAATATCGATCCCAAAGATCACAATGGATTAAGTCAAAAAGAGAAGAAGCTTTATTCAGACTTAAATAAAATCGTTCACGAGTTTTCTTTGCACGAAGGTGAATTTCGCAAGTCTTACTATGAAAATTAGAAATTGTGGGAGAATTATTATTACGAAAAACGGGAAGAACGCGACTGATGTTTGTAGAAGAATACCCGAACTTTCGATGCCAAAGCTTGGTTCACCGAGCCCAGCACAAATACTTTTGCTTCGGTGGTTCGGACATCTTTGACGTAGTAGTGTCCCTCGCGTCGCTGACCTGCATCAATCACCATCTTCGACGAATGGTCCTAAACTAAACATAAACGGTGAGAAAATTGTATAATTAAGGTATCATCAAGGAGGTTAGAGACGGAAATTAAATGACATTGAAGATTAACAACGTATAAAACATCTTTTAAAATAAGACGAGGAAACAGTATAATATAGTCACATCGTTGTCACATTCTGTGGCCGTGGTGCGTTCCCCATTAGGCGACAGGGTGACATAGGGGATATAGTGCGAATATTGGAAAAATGCGATAGGCATCCCGACATATGAAGGGATACCCTGTGTCAATAATCCAGGACGAAAGAAACACTTTAGTGAAACACTTTAGTGTTAAGACGATCTGTGTTGGAGGACTTCTGAGATTTTTCATCGGGTTCAAGGCATTCAAATCTGGAAGAAGATGAAGCAACCCAGATTGCTTACCTAACTTACCATGTGAGCACGAGGCCATGTGTTGATTGACGCTTATTTCATCCATGCTCATTAGGGATAACAATTGCCTGACTCGTGTCAGTGGCGTTGGGACTAAGATAAACATGATCACGAGGTCTATCGCCGCACCATTCACGGAAGTTACCATAGACACAAAAGACACAAAAGCAGTATTTAAACGTGTGGCCAGGTCATTGACACAAATTGCTTATCGAACGTGTGGCCATTGACACAAATTGCACGTGTGGCGTCATTGACACAAATTGCTTATCGAACGTGTCGCAAGGTCATTGACACAAATTGCTTATCGATCTCACTTACCATGTGAGCACGGGTCTATGTGTTGATTAGCGCTTATTTTGACCACGCTAATTAGGGATATTGCACGTCAGCGTCGGGACTGAGATAAATATGGGCACGAGGTCTATTGCCCCACCATTCAGGGAAATTACCATTGACACAAAAGTAGGATTTAAATGTGTGACTCTGTGTTTTGGAATCACAACCCCTATTGTGGTTGCCATTATGAACACAAGTAGCATAAATCATAGTGTCGTGTCATGTGTTGGATGGGGAATTAGTAAGGGTAGTGCGCATACCTTCTTATCGGCTATAAATTTGATTCGTTTAGTAAAGGTTCAGTCCGAGAATAATATGGGAATGAAGCACATCCAAACGAGCATCAAGGCCCATAAGGAAAGAACTAATCCGTTTATTTTCGTGACGACGATCAAGGAGAGTGACCAGTTTGATCATCCCACAGCTTTTTTATTCTCCCATAGTATGCCATGATCGTCTCCGTCTTACAAGAAAGAATATCATATTCTGATTGATAAGCATCATTTACCACATCGAATCATTGCTTGATATTGGCCCAAAGATTTGTTGTTTCATCACGGAGAGTGATGAACGTCCGGAGATCGGAGTCAAATTGAAGCGGAAACGAGAGCATTCGAGGATCTCCAGGATTTAAAGTATGGATTGTTTGATACGGGTTTAGAAATGGTGCCTTTGATGTAGCCTAACTTTCTCTTTGCGAGGAGAGCAAGACGGAAACATCGAGCCCATTCGTCATAATTTTAAAGAACTTAGGGTAATATTAACACCCGTATTTTCGACAAGAACAATAGAAAACGAGGGATTTGATTTAGGGAACAAGAGTTTGATCAGAAAGAATAGGACAGGGCAGTAGGAAACGAGTTCAAAGGTTTTAAAATCGAGAAACCCTAGTACTCGATACCGTAATAGAAATTGGAATGTCTAAAGTCTATTTGAATTGTATTATTCAATCGTGATTTTTTCAAGGGAATATATGCCTATATATACAATTACCAAATCTTGACTATTTTGGGCAATAAATCATTAACAGCTCTAAAAAATTTATACAAGGGAATGATCCAAAGTTGCCTTAAGAGAAAGAGATGGAGCCAACAGTTCCCTTGATTGCAGCTAGGAAATTTAAGGTGCAACGACTGTTAAATCCAGATAAATTTAAGGTGCAATGACTGTTAATCCAGATTTCTTAACCGGGGTCTTTGAGACCATGCTAAATTATAAATGGATCTGGATCGCAACCACTAGGAGCGAGAGTTTACTTCATAAGTTTTAACGGCTTTGTATATAAACTAATAAACTCTCATCTTTCTCCAATTTCAGACCCTCACATTTAATATTTTTCATAGATTGAACTCTTCTAAACATTTTGTTACTTAATGAAGTCTTCTTTTCTTCTTGTTGCTTACGTGTGTGTGGCTAAATCAAAATTCTTGTATGTATTCGGTTTTATTTTCTTAATCAAAATGTCTGCATTTTTGTCTTCTCTTGTGTTTAGGAAACCAGCTATCAACTATTGTTATCTTGGGCAAACAATGCAAATGTTCAAGAAGCTCTTCAAATACGCGAGGTACTTCAGTGAACTTTTAATCTTCCAAATATAAGTTTTAACGGCTTTGTAACACTTTGTTCATATGTTAAAACTGATGATATTCCCTGATTGTTATCTTGTATTCCCGTCACCATTCCTAAGTTTACCAATTGCGATGGGAAGGGAGATTTTAACTACGAAACTATCTATGGGGATGGATATAGAATAATTACACAAACTTAGTAAAGAAAATCTCAACACCAATATCGTTTGTGACTGATCTATTGGAAATTTTTTAACTTTCTTTTCTCTTGCTAACTTTATCTTTTTTGTACTTCATAAATTACTTTCTGGTGGTTTTAGTAATTGGTTCATATAAAATCTCATTTATTATCAGGGCACTAAAAGTCAATGGAGTAGGTGTAATGACACTTTAGCCTATGCATATAATGTTGAAAGCACCTTCGGTTACCATCAAAATCTCACGAAAGAGGTCATCCGCGTGCTAGTTTACAGGTACTTTCTCTTACATTTCTTGTTCAAGATTTTATAAAGGTATATGTAAACCATGGGTTATTGTTGAACAACAAAAAAGATAATCAAGGAAACAAATTTGGGGGAGTGGCTTGCATTTTGTACTTCCGCCACTATTTTTTTCATTGTTTGATATACATGGCCTTTTAATCTATCCATATAAATGTTTTCGTCACTGTGTGGACATAGTGAATTGTGGTACAAAAATGTCACATTGGTCTTGGTAATTTCTTCACTCATTGACTCGCTAAAAACGTCGCTATCTAAAGCTATTAAATTAACTATTTATAACCTCACTAATTACCTACTAATTAAACTAAACTAGAGTGAAAAGCAAGGGTCGAACCCAAGAGAAAAGGGATTTGTAATTGGTTTCCAAAAGCGTAAATAGAGTAACTGCAATTAACTAAAAGACAAATATGTAAAACGGGGGGTTGGGTTGGTTTCAAAGTCAGGATTCAAATGAGATTCTGGAGCAAATAAACAAGCAAGCAAGTAATAACATGGAAATTTATCAATATAGAGAAAAACTTAACCCAACCTAAATTAGTGAATCATTTTAGTCGATCCTATACACAATCAATTCCCCAATTAATTACGTAATTTATTACTCATTTCAGTAATTTTACCTATTTTTTCCATAACATTCCCCTAAACAAAAAAGAGAGCTGAACCTAATTTCTTCAATTACTAATAAAACAATTTTTTCAAATCAACAATTTCTTCAATTCTAGATGATAATTTTTCTATAGAATTAGTTTTTAATTCATTAATTTCGAATTATCAATCGAGTCAATGTTTTTTGTAAGGAATTTTAAATTTATTTAGCGGGTGTGGCAATTTGGGGTCGTTGGGTGGTGGTGGGTTGGCGGCGAGGGTGGTGTTAGGATGGTGGCGAGGGCGTCGGTGGGAAAGACCCAACGTGGGACGGGTTTTAACAGAAAGACAACGTGGGACGGACTGGCCAACTCTGTTCCGGCAAAGGTTGGTCTGACAATGGTGGCGCATGGTGGCAGATAGACATGCGGAGATTCAATAGTAGGTTGGGTGACGGTGGATTTGTGGTGTTTGGTGGTAATTGGACTTGATTGGTGGTGGTGTACAATATAGGGGATATTCTCTTTTTTTTTCCATTTTGGTGTAGTATATGACGGGAAAATGAGAAGAGTAAAATTGCCAAAAATGTACTACAATGAGTAAAAATATGTATTATGTACTGCGAAAATCAACACCTATTAATTATTATTATCTTATTGTGAAGATTAGTCTTCTAAACCTCAATAGGGGTTAATGACAAGGAAATCACACTTAATCATTAACCAACTCATTAGTTTTAAAGTAGAAATCACATATATTGGTTTAATTAAAAAGAGGATAAAGGCGATAGAGATTCAATAAGGGAAAGTATAAATTTCAATGTTCTCACTCCCCTATGGCAAGGTTAAGACAAGAGTGTAGTTAAAGTGTTAAACGTTCCTTAAGAGTTTGGAATGTCTTCTCACAACCCTCGTCCAAGCGAAAATGATTCTCCTTCCCTATTAATGTTGTCATTGGTTTATCAATCTTTGGAAAAGTTTTTGACAAACCATCTATAGTACCCTGCTAAACCCAAGAAACTCCAAATCTCAGCCACGTTCTTCGGTGCCTCCTAGTTAGATACGGCATCAATCTAACTCGGAACCACAACAACACCCTCTTTGTAAATTACATGGCCCGGAAAAGGTCACCTTCTTTGAAAATCACATGGCCCAAAACCCCTATGTCACATGTTACTAATGAAAACCACGTAATAGACCTTAGAGCATGGGATGTAGGGGAAGGACGATGGTGAGCATAGGAGCGGTTTTTGTGGTGGTAAGCGACGTGGACAGAGGCTGGGACATGAGCAGGGGTCGTGGTGGTTGGGGAATGGGTTAGGGTGATATCGAATTGCAAGAGCTTCTCATGAAGGGCGTCAAACGAGATAGGAGTATCCCGATTTTGCACCGCTTCAATGAGAGCGAAAAGTCTCAAAATCGAGCCTATGGAGAACTTTGAAAACGACATCCTCGTGGTCCATGGACTTTCCTAAGCCAGCAAGTTCATCCACACACGAGCGTATGGCCTGCATATAGTCAGTAGCAGATAAATTAGATTTTGTAATTGAGTCGAGGCGATTTTTGAGTTGAAGAATATGGCCCCGAGACGGATTAGCGTATGTAGATTTGAGAGTATTCCATATTTCGGCAGAGGTTTGAGCACCGAGAAGCAAATTGGTGATGGTAGCAAAGATCGTTCCGCGAAGAGCACCACTGAGAAAGTTTGTCTTGACGGAGCCAAGTAAAATGTGCCGGATTGGGAGAGTCGACAGATGTGTCGTTGATAATGGTGGGGGATGGACATGGGTGAATTCCATCTAAGAATTTAATGAGGTCATAGCTAATGAGCAGATCCTCAATTTGAGGAGACCAAGCACGGTACGTCGTCGGTGAGAGCTCAATAACGTTGGCGAAATTGACGG
Organism: Silene conica; assembly: GCA_029255685.2. Classification (NCBI taxonomy): domain Eukaryota; kingdom Viridiplantae; phylum Streptophyta; class Magnoliopsida; order Caryophyllales; family Caryophyllaceae; genus Silene; species Silene conica. Next base: position 55,292,386 of record CM055316.2, on the reverse strand, counting down.
CAAAAATGGGATTTTTGGGATGAACATGGTTGGGCAGAACTTGTGCTTGTCCAGCCATGGAGGAATTGTGGGATTGTCGTGAGAGAGGAAAAAGAAGAGATGAGTGTGGATCGTTTTTAGCTCTGATACCGGGTAGAAAAGGTATAAGATAAACTTGATTTTATTAAGTCAAAGATGAACAATATTTATACAAGAGGAAGGGTATTATCTAAGGTAGCTAAATACAAAAATAATATACAAAACTATTATATACTTAGAATATGAAAATATGATGCTAAGAATAATATCAAAACAATATCATAATAATATCGTAATCATAGATTACGTATTATCTCTAATAGGTAGATCTCCTAAAACATAATAGTGTTCATATATATATATATATATATATATATATATATATATATATATATATATATATATATATATATAGGGTTGGGATCCGGTGAGAACCACCTTACAATGAAAACCGGTGAGAACTCTTCCTTACGGTGTTTTTTTTTTTAAAATTAATGACATAATTGGATTCGGCATGGAATTTTATGGCCAGAGAACATATTTCTTAGTCTAGAAAATAAATACTAGTGGCGGAAAAATGATAGATACGAAAAAATAGATAGTAGGTGCATGCAAATAAATAAAACGTATCTCACCTTGATTTCCGTCACTAGTATTTATTTTCTAGACCAAGAAATATGTTCTCTAGCTATAAAATGTCATGCCGAATCCAATTATGTGATTAATTTTTTTTTAAAAAGTCCGTAAGGTAGAGTTCTCACAAAGTTCTCATTGTAAGATGGTTCTCACCGGATCTTATATATATATATATATATATATTATATATATATTATATATATATATATATATATATATATATATATATATATATATATATATATATATATATATATATAATATATATATATATATATATATATATATATATATATATATATATATATATATATATATATATATATATATATATATATATATATATAGTCCAAACATGAGGGAAAATAATGGGTCTTAAATAGGTGCAAGCCGTAATCAAAACGCAAGTTTCCCATAAAAGGCGCACAATGCGTTTTTTTGGATTGGGAAAGGCGCATCGTGCGCTTCCTTGTTAGATTCGCGTCCTCAGTTTTTCATTTCTTCTTCCTTTTGATGACTTCTTCATTTACCTTTTGTAGCTTGTTCCTTAGCCTTTCTCGGAACTTTGATTGGACTCCATACACCACTTGAAACCTCATCAAACCTTTGTTATAACTTTGACACTCGGAATCGGTAGAAATGACGCGAATCAAGTGAAACCATTCCAAAGTGTTGCTTTATTTACTCAAAACATAATGAAAAGATACTAAAAAGTAAAAATATGAGCTTGTCACTCATTCTTGAATCTTGAAAGATGAATTCTCAATTGATTTTCAGTGATAGTAGGCTAGTAGCATGTTGTTTCTCTTCTGACATTTTTTTCAAGAATAGATACAAAGTAAATAATTTTCAAAATGTGCTGCTGTAGCAATCTTGCATAGAAATTTAGGGTAGTGTAGATTAATTTGTTGACATATCGCATTTTTTGTAGAATGTGTGATATAACGGATAAAAGGAAATAGCATAAGGACAGCTAGAAGTTTGCTATGTAGCAGCTAACTCTTGGACATATATAGAAGTAGTGTACTTGACTCAATCGAGTATCAGGACTACGCTATTTTTTGTGACAGTACACATAATTTTGGCTTAGAATTAAGTTATTTTGTCATATTCATATTCAAGTGTGGAGCGTTGTTGGTAGCGACTGGGGTACCGAAACGCGATTGAGTTATGAAGGTTAACCTCCACGGGTTATGGCCGATATCGGCTGAATTTTTAATGAAATGACTGAGATCGGCCCCCAAAGGCTGATTCTGAGGTCATGTCCCATACTAAGATAGGACACTGGTGTTTGTCTGCCACAGGTACGCTGGGTATGCGAAAAAGAAGAGAACATCACACTGTGGGCTCATTGTTTTGTATCATGCACTAAATAGCCGAACTCATTATGCAACTACATTATCCCGTTTGCATTCTACCATTAGTTTCGATTTACATGATTTTAGTCAATCCTTATGACGTTCATCTCTTTTTGCCCTGTCGTAAAAAACAAGTCGATTTTGCTGGGAAAACATACATGCATTCTTCGGGGAATCTTATTCATAACAGCTTCTATCTTAACTATCCAGCCAAACCCTACGTATACTTTTATTGTAGATTCTGTATGGCCTTTTATCAATTAGATAATCAATTTTCGCTGTAAAACAAAAAAGGACGACATAACCCTTTTGTTTCCGTTTCTCAGTTCCATTTCCCTGAATTTTTCTTCTGCTATGGCAGTGGTGACCAAGACCTGAAAATATCATATGTGGGGACACTACAATGGATCAAGAATCTATTCATCAAGAACCTGGATGATTGGCGGCCATGGTTTGTCAAGGGTCAAGTTGCTGGGTGAGTCACTTACATTCATTGTAACCAAGTGACTATGTGCTTATTTCAGCTGGCAAACTGACATCCTTCGGAAGTGGTACTCATGAATGAAAATAAACAAAAACTAACTCATTATAATATCTGGTGTTCCTTTTTCCATATATATCAGCTGTTGCACACTTTAAGTCCAGATATATTGGCTCTCACATCTACAGTCATGTTCAGGTATACCATGAAGTTCTCGAATGGTCATTATGATCTAACATTTGCCACTGTGAAGGTGATAAACTCTCAAAAGTGACTCCTCTCGTATATTTTTCATGTATAATGTGATCGCTTGGTTATGAACTATATTAAAGCGTAGTATTTTTCATATTGCAGGGTGCAGGACACACCGCTCCAGAATACAAGCGCCAAGAGTGCCTTGCCATGCTCTCTAAATGGCTTGTTATGGACCCTTTCTAGTAATGTATCATACAAGCTACTTTTCAATATACCACATTACGACTCTCAGACTGTACATAACAAGTTAACAACCCAGTGGAGGGTGACACATTTTATGTACCCTTCGGGTTACCAATCCCAAGGTTGAGATGGCAAGCACAACATAAAAGTAGGAAAAGTGAAAATGCAGCTTCTGTTTGAAATAAAAGTGGCCATTTTCTTTTCCAAATTTATAAATGCCTTAATGACATTGTTATTGAATAAAATATGTATCACTATTACTATAAAAGAATCTGGTAAATCATCCTATTTGGCATTATGTGGTAATAGTATTAACCTTCACACGCCCTCACCTTCACCCTTACAAAACAATTTTTCCTCCGCCAATTAAATCCTTTGAAATTTGTCACGTCATATTTCCTAATTGATACCAATGCCAACGTGTTTAATGCTATTAAATTTGTTGTTTTACTGCTTCTTAATTGCTATGATAGCATTATTATTTGGAGAATGTAAAAGGTGTCTATAATGATCTTATTTTCCAGTTTTCGAGAATAGAAACTATCAATTAAAATTGGGACTTGCTAAATCTCGTACACCATTTTACTTGATCCCTTTTCTTTCAGTAATACCTCACCCTTTTCTTTCTCTCTCCTCTCACAACTGACCCCTCTTCTTCTATTGCTTCAAACGTCACTTTGATCCTCGATGGAAATATCAAACTCACCAATCTTGATGAAAACCTAATTTAAAAGTTCTCTTTAAACGATATGAGTGATTTTATTTACTTTGACGGAAAAGAGTTCATACTAGTACCCCATTCAGACACAGGGACATCGATCGAAATCGACGACGTTATCGGGATGACATTAACCGTCACATCATTAACGAAGGTGGACTCGTAAAGTTGATGTAATGCACAAGGTTGACAGGTATAGAGAAAATGGCGCCGTGTTTGTGGTTTAGCCGAAGAATTGGGCATTGAAGAATGTCGGACATCATAATTATTGTCGTTGGTTGGTATCCAGTGACGACGTTTCAGGCGCTATAGAAGAGTAGTCAATTGGGAGAGGAGAGAGAAAGAGAAGGGACATGAATTGGAGTTAGGGGTTTAATTTTCATTGTGTTCATGAAATGGGAGGGGTAGAATTGGAATAAATCGGTAATTTGTGCGGTATTTAGTAAAATGGTGTGCGGGATTTAACAATTACGTTAAAAGTGTCACTGACAATTAGTCTTCTTGCCCACTAGAATTACAATTTTAAATCAACCGTGAAGTATATGAAACAAGTACCTTATGAAAACAAATACCTTATTAAAATTACCTCTTATATTTTCTATAAACTACTCGACTTCCACATCTTTTATATTATCTTAAAATCTCTACATTTCCTCTTCATTCATCCTCCATTCTACATAACTGTAAAACATCAACAAAAAGTTTGTACAATTTTCTCAAGAAATTTATTTCAATTTCTCGAATCAAATGGTCATGACAAATAATGTTTTTACTATTAGTGACCTCAAGTATGAAGTTCGCGTTACTCAAATGAATATTAGAGTTGTACACAAATGGTCAGGTCAAGAGTTAAACATCAAAAACAACAAATTTGATAAGAAGTCAGAATCAAGAAACAAAAACAACAAAGACGTTAAGAAAAAATTCGATGCAGTCGAACTATTATTTATTGATTCAAAGTTGTCTATACTTTTTTTTGTTTCAGCTTTTAAAAGATCATTATATGTTATATACTTATTATTGTTATTTTAGTCTAACAAACCATCGACATTACAGCATTGGTGGCCCATTACAGTCGGGTCGTATAAAAAGTCTATACCTTTTTTTTAAAAAAATAAAATAAAATATTGTAATCCACTATCTCTTAAAGTCGGACTGTCAACTATTTTTATTTCGGGTTTGTTATACAAAGTATTATTTAGTTATCTTAATTTTAATTATTTATATGAATAAATTACCCTATAATTCTCAATTTTAAAGTAAATAATTTGCTTATCTAACTCTTTCTTAAACGTCTCATGTCGTTTATCATATTACGAGTATTACGGCGATTAAATTTTTCGTTACGTTATCTTAGTCATGCTTTACACTTATTTTATTAAATTGACCTAATATCTTTTCCTCGAGTTGAGATCAACCAAATACTGCAAATTCAGAACATTTCTTATGACTTCATTTTCATTCCCATTCCTAGATGATTTAAATAACCATATAATTAACCACCATCAAAATTTATTTGAATGTGTATTTAATTGTTTTCCCTAGGATAACGACTAACTATCAAAAATATCTTTAACTTATCTTGATTTTTATTATTTGTTTCTTAAGAAGATAACGTGTACAATAAATAAAATATATGATGTTCTAACAAATATAATTAATGGCCTTCTTACAAAAAAAAAGAATACAACCCCGTGATTTTTCACGGGTGTTACACTAGTAGTATCTAATTAAAAGGTAAATTAAATCATTTAATTTAATTCCACATGACATTAGCATTCAATCTAATTTAAGTCGCATTTTCACCGCCTAATAATATTTATTCATTTTTTAATTTATTTCTAATCATTAATTTATTTATTTATTAATTACACCGTATTTAACAAACAAAATGAAATTGCAAAAAATGAAATAATAATTGAATTATTTGAACCAATTGGTGTTAGTGCAGTGGTAACTGAGGTAAACCTTAAAGCTTGCAGAAATGTATGAGTTGAAAGGTCTCAGGTTCGATTACCAGTTGGGGCGATGATCACTTGGCCACTGCAGCCCCCAAAAGGGGTGGCTTACATGGTCCATGTGGTGGTGCGGAAATGCATGGACCCGGAGAATTAAACCCCTCGTCATAAAAAAAAAAAAAAGTTGAATTATTTGTTTATTATTTACATGTCACCCAACTTCACTCAATATTTTTACTTTTTTAGCCGGTAAATAAATTTTATTCCATATGACATTAACCATTAATTTTATTGATTATTATTGACAATATAACATGAAATATTAATGGATTAATTCATCACCTTAATGGTAAGGTTAGTGAGAATTAAATACTCTCTCCTTTACTACAAACCATCGTAGCATCAACACTAAGGATGACGGTCCACGCTCTTAGTACTCTCTCTTATATCTAAGAGGATATTTTTTAATGTGGAACTATTGTTGTGTTGTCTTCTTAGAAGGATGAAGATGAACCTTTCTTCTATTTTTAAAGGATATGCAACATTGGCCCTTTGTGCCCACTAGTCATCCATCATTTTTAATAAAATTGGGAGTGGAGGATAAGACAGTTCCCGAACTATACAACCGTATGTACAATGTCATTGTACTTTCGAGGTTATTTTGGTCATTTTACAATTAGTTTTGCAAGAAAAAAAAGTAACGTAATTTATTTGTGTTCCAATTCCTCTACTCCATAACGGCTTCCATATTTTTCTCTAACTTCTCTCCATCTTCATCCACTATCGTGTTAAAAAATTATTTTCTTCATTAATTATTAGATCATTTCTTTTTTTTTGGTAAAGGTAAAAAAATATATTAGAAAAGTGACGAAGGTTCGAACCTTCCTTACAACAAAATTATCTCATCAAACTATCCAGCCATTGTTTCTCCCTGCAAGGAGTGTGGCCATTACAACGAAAATTAATCTTAGTTTTTACTTCCTCTTTGATAGTGTTGAACATGATTACTGGTTGCAGTAGCTTAAATTCCACTCTGGCTTTATTTCTTTGAATCCAAAGGTTGTAAATCAAGGCATTCAGAATGCTGTTGAGTACACCCCTTTTCAGTTTTGATCCCCGTCTGCTTAGTCTCCAACTAGTCACATTAATAGAAGGTATGTCCATTCTGAGCCATTTCTGTATATGTTTGAGCACCCTAGCACTGTACTGACACTGGAAGAATAAATGAGAGATCTGTTCAGGCGCATTCCCACAGAGATAGCAGTCATCAGTATTTGCTACACCAAATTTCACAAGTCTTTCCCTTGTATTCAGAGCTTCATGATGATACAACCAATTCACAAAAGTATGTTTCCTGGTTGTCCATTCATTCCAGATAAGAGCAGGCCAATGATGGAGAGCTGGAGCAGGCCTTAGATGATCATACACTTGCTGTATAGAGTATTGGTTATCCGGTTAACTTTATGTCATTATATCTCTCTTTTTCAATTAGAAACAATAAGAATTTATTCAATTTTTACCATCAATGATGGACGAAATATCGATGACAGATGAAACATTAAATGTATCATCATCAATCGAACAACATGAAACTTTGAAAGAGTATGAAACTTCAATGGAAATAAAAACATGTATCATTGATTCAGTGGTTTTGGAAAGACAATTACACATTACGCCTCACTGTCTAGGTAATTCTTTTAGCAAGAATTTCTCTATAAGGATCAAGCTAAACGATGTATGAAATGTAGGGTATCTAACTCCAATACTATTAACAATAATAAAAACGAAGAATATTTGATAGAAGTTTGTAGGGGTATTATTTCTGAACAAAATGTTACAAAATGATAATGATTGCTTGAATAAACTTAGGATATTAAATAGTATGAAAACTGATTACACACATCTGCTCTATATGAATGACTTTGCTTATATACTACTTATTATCTGAACGTTGGATGCTCCAACGTTCTCATTCTTATGCTAAATGTGGTTCCGGATTAATAGGGCACACTTCCTATTAATCGAGGCTGACTCTATCAGCCTTAACGGCTTTACTCTTGCTCCATGATCACACGTTTCTTCAGCATCTGCTTAAGGTTTCTGACTTGGTCCTCCTCAAAAATAGGGGCTAAGATCTTTTTTTTTAGTCGTTTCCTAGCTTGCTGTTTACAGTATACATATCAGGCTTGTTTCCTTTTCATTCCGCTTAGCTCCTACTGGCCCAGCTGGTCATGTGTAACATCCCAATATTTCGGACTTGTAATTTTACAGATTTTAGTGGTAATTTCAGAATGAATTATGTTTTATGAGATTTCATAATTCTATTTAAATAATTCGAATATTTCATTTTAAAAGAATTTTAGTTTTAAATGACATTTCCGTTGATTGCGTAAACTATATTTCAACGATTTAATTTTATCGTTCGAAAAACTTAAACGTATTCTATAATTTCATAGAATGTAATTTACATATTCGATTGTTATTTCGAGTTGTTTTAATTGTAAACTAATGAGTTACTGACATTGAGCAATTTCCGACTCATAAATGAAACTCGACTCATGTAGTAAGTTTCCGACTCAAAACCTGTTTCTTAGATAAAAAGATATTTCATAATCAGTCATCTTCATCCTCACATCTCAACATTATCCTCTTACTTCCTCAATTATATACAACGAACAATTCACTAAAATCACCGTCATTTCTTCGTTTCTCAACCAATTCGAATGATTTTTGCGCCATTGTCTTCCTCGTATTGTCGTCGACGTTTTGAGGTAACCAAGTTTGTGTTTTGGGTTGGCCGAAATTCTACCCAGTTTCCTTTTTCCTCTTTTTCGACTCATTGTTGATGTTTGTTAAACACAGTAGCATCTCAACCTTCTGCCTTCTCCTTATTCATTAACATAATTTATATAGTAGTATACAGTAGGGTTTAGTAGAGACGTACAGTAACACAAAGCAGCCCAATAGCATACATACGTTACACTTGGCTCTATTAACTCTATTACTCCCCCTCAAGTTGGAGCGTACGGATTGAACGTCCCCAACTTGCCAATCAATGTTGTAAACTGTAAGACACCGAGATCTTTGGTAAGAACATCCGCTAATTGCGCTTTGGTAGACACGTGAGAGGGAAGGCTGAGGCTGTCGCGAATTGTATCCCGAACAAAGTGACAATCAATCTCAATGTGCTTCGTGCGTTCATGAAAAACCGGGTTCTGAGCAATGTGGAGAGCTGACTTGCTATCACTATAAACTTCCACGGGCTAAGGATGAACCACACCCAAATTCTCCAACAAGCCTTTAAGCCATTTGAGCTCGCCGGTGATGGCCCGAAGAGCCCGATACTCCGCTTCAGCGGAAGATAAAGACACAGTAGCTTGCTTTTTGGTCTTCCAGGAGACGGGTGATGACCCGAGAAAAACGAGCCACCCGGATAGAGAACACCGCGACTCGGGACAAGAGGCCCAATCCGAATCACACCACCCAGTCAACTGGAGATTAGAATTAGAGGGCAAGAGGATACCTTGGCCTGGGGTACCCTTCAAGTAGCGAACAGTACGAATAACAGCATTCCAGTGATCCTCTCTTGGAGCACTCATAAATTGTGACAAGATATGCACAGTATAAGAAAGGTCCGGTCTAGTGACCGCAAGATAGACCAGCCGGCCAACAAGACGCCTGTAAGCATCAGGATGAGTAATGAAATTACTCGTGCTACGACCGAGTTGGTGGTGTTGCTCAAGGGGTGTAGCAACTGGTTTACAACCAAGAAGGCCAGCTTCATCAAGGATATCGAGAGTGTATTTACGTTGACACAAAAAAATACCAGTGGAATTACGGGCAACTTCGAGCCCAAGAAAGTATTTCAAGTCACCAAGATCTTTCATGTGGAAGCAAGTATGCAAGTAACCCTTGAAAGCAGTGAGAGAAGGCAAGTCATTACCCGAGACAATTAAGTCATCGACATACACAAGGACATTTAAACGAACCGACCCCTTCACATATGTAAACAACGAGTAATCATAGTAGCTTTGGGAGAACCCGTATTTTTTTAACGCGGAGCCAAGTTTTGCAAACCAACACCGTGGGGATTGTTTGAGACCGTATAATGATTTCTTCAGACGGCACACAAGTCCCGGTCCGGGTGCTTTAAACCCAGGAGGTAACCGCATATATACCTCCTCCTCCAAATCACCATGAAGAAAAGCATTGTGCACATCCATTTGGTGGAGATACCAGTTTTTCGCGGAGGCCACAGACAAAAAGGTCCGAACTGTCGTCATTTTAGCAACGAGAGCAAAAGTTTCTTCATAGTCCACCCCCTCAGTTTGGTGATTACGAAAGACCACCAAGCGAGCTTTAAATCTTTCAATAGTTGAGTCGGATTTGTATTTGATTTTGTAGAGCCATTTGCTCCCGAGAGCTTTCTTACCCTGTGGGAGGGGTGTTAAAACCCATGTCTGATTCTTGATTAATGCTTTCATTTCATTCTCCATGGCCATTCGCCAATCACTACTTTGCATTGCTTGTTTATAGTTGCGAGGTTCCGTGTGAGTAGTGAGAGCTGCCAAATAAGAACGATGCGGAGGAGAAAAATTACGACAAGTTATATAATTAGCCAGAGGGTATAAAGTACCTGAGGAGGCGGTTGGCACAACGAGGTGAGAGGCACCAGATGGACTATCTTCGGTGTCGTCGTCACTTGTGAAGTCAAGAATGTAATCCCGCAAATTAGTGGATGGAATCCGAGCGCGATGCCCACGACCCATGACAGAGGCCGTGGTATTAGGAGTAGTGGAAGGCGATGTGGGCTGTGATCCCGGCCCAATACTGGACGTGGCAATAGGTGAGGAAGGGTCAGGAACATTGGGCTCAACAACTTCCTGAGAATCAGCCATATCCCAATCTATGAAAAGGTCATTGGGCCCACGAAACTTTTTGAAGTTGGGGTGATTGTAACATCCCGTATTTTCGTAAAAACTATTTTAGGCGTTTTAAATTATTTTAAGTAATAAAATAATATTTTAATAATTCATTGTGAAAGATTTTAATTTAATTAGTAAGATCCGTCTTAAGAACCTTAAGTCCTTAAGACGAATACAAACTTGGTAAGGTTAAGTTCCCAACTTAAAAACCCGTTCAAGTATCCTAACCCGTTTCATTTTAAACGGAAAGGACACTTACTTAAACCCTTGAAATCTCATAAGTCGACATATCATCCCCTTCACAACTCTTTTCACTGTAAACTCCATTTTCTTAAAACCTCCATTAATAACATCTTCTTTTGCTCTTTTCTCCATCATCCGTCTACCGATTTAAGGTAATAATAACATTTTCGGAATCCTCATTTAATTTCCAAGCCATCTATCACTTTCGTTTTGCATTTCATCGACTTCGAAAATTGGGCTGTTTTGCCTAATTCCGTTTTTCGGACCGTTAACATCATTTTTATTGCTTGTAGGCGTGGGCTTGGACGACCCGGAGGTTGATAGCTTTGTTGTAGAGGAGGATCTTTAAGCCGGATCGCTTTAAGGTGACGATAATGAGAAAACTCGGCCTTATTGTGAATATTAGCAAGTTTTGATGTGTTCTTCTTAATGTTTCTGATTTTTGTTTAAGAATGATGTTTATTGGACTTAGTAACATGTTTAGGAATGTTCTTAACTGTTGAATTCATGTTTTATAATGTTTTTACTTGATCAAATGCTTATTTTCAGTTTTTCACAAGTTAAGACGAATACATGAAATTAATCGTTTGAGGATTGATATGGGTCTTGTTTGCGGTTAGATAGTGATAATAGATGATCTATGATGTTGGGTAAATCTTACATGTAGCAATTGCTAAGGATTGTGCATCGAATTGTTGAATTTTTGTATAGGCTGAAATTGCGTTTTTGCGAAATAGGCTCTCTGAGCCGGTCGACCGACCGGCCGCCGGTCGACCGGCTGAGGGTGTTTATTGTGATTTTTGCGAGTTTGAAGAAATTTGGCGTTGGGACTGCCAGCCGGCCGACCGGCTGCCTGCCGACCGACCGGCTGCCTGCCGACCGACTGGTGGTCTCTTTGTGTTGTTTTGCATACTTGCGATGACCATAGGAATAGCGTGCCCAGCCGGCAGACCGGCCGCCTGCCAGCCGGTTGGGAGTACATTTTAGTGTATTGCGAAATAGTGTTGGTTAGGGAATTTGGGTTCCCAGCCGGCCGACCGGATGCCTGCCGACCGGCTGGGAGTCCTTTGTGGTTGTTGAATTTTAAAAGAAGGAATGCTGAGCTGAGTTGCCAGCCGGTGGACCGGCAGCCGGCCGACCGGCTGGGAACCCCTGTAGCATATTTTCAAATCGTAATTCGTTCATAACTTTTAATCGGTTGATCGGTTTTAATTGAAACTCGTTCTATGTATCTTTGATATGTATTTGAGGTCCCCGGAGGACGGGCGACGCCATATTGGGTTCGGGAATGGAGTGAGGATAGAGACCCCCGGTCGGGCAACCGAAAGGGAAACCGGCTCTCCCTCAACTTAGTTCCCGGGATCAATTAAGTGTTGATTAGAAGTATAAGAAAGTAGAACTACAGATTAGTTCATAGACTTGGATGATATTGTATTGATGCGTATTAAGTTATGCCTTAAGGTGGCCTCTAAACTTAATACGTGAGCTGTTTGTCATATATGGGGATATGCCATAAGCTGGCCTCTGAGCCCTATATGTGTATGTTTGTCGTGTCTGGGACATGCCTTAAGCTGGCCTCTGAGTCCAGACATGTTTGTGATGATCGCGTTGGAACATGCCTTAAGTTGGCCTCTGAGTCTGACGAGTAGAGCAGCTGCACAACGGGGCATTTAGGTCGTAACACCTCACCCGGAGTGCAGATGTTTGATGCTAGAACATGCCTTAAGCTGGCCTCTGAGTTTAGTATCTTGTGATGTGGTGAAGGGACATGCCTTAAACTGGCCTCTGAGTCCTTCACTTTTGGATCCTAGTCTATGCCTTAAGTTGGTCGCTGAGTCTAGTGTCTTGCTGATTGGCGGGTCCATGCCTTAAGTTGGCCTCTGAGTCCTTGCTTGCTGAATGTTTTGGTGTTTAGGTTATGTCTTAAGTTGACCGCTGAACCTTTACACTTACTGAATGTTTTGGTATATAGGTTATGTCTTAAGTTGACCGCTGAACCTTATACTTGCTGGGTTTTATCTGTTTACCTAGAGTTGGTATCGAGTCAGATATGGATGTTGATTTTGATATTTGATCTTGTGGTTATTCATCCAAGGCATTGGATGACTCTATGATCGGTTTCATAAATAGTTGGATTGAAAGACCCCCCGACTGGGTAACTAGTAGGGAAACCGGCTCTCCTTCCTAACGGTTTATGAAGTTGGGTTGAGAGCTATGCATTAGTATCGCATGATAGTATGAGAACAGTTGATGAGACGTTTATGCTTCACATGTTCATATATGTTAGAGTATTCTATATTGCTTTATGTGTTACGTGTTGTCACAAAAGGTGGCTAGGAGAACTCTAGTCACTCCCCACTGATTGTGGCGTACATGTTTTCATGTATGTAGGTACCTGCAGGTTGGAGCGGGGTTCATACGAGAGCTAGCGAGTGATGATCCTTTCATCATATGACTTACACGTTTATTGATTAGATGGACTCTTAGTTTCTTTTGATACAGTTTTGCTGGTGCCTGTAGGGATGTTCCATCCCAGGCTTTGTATTTATATTATCGTTCGTACTTAGAACTGTTATTTATCTATTTCAGTTTCAGTTTCCGTTTCAGTTTAATTCTTCTCGCATGTTGTTTATCTTTAAAAAGTTTTAATTCCGCTGCATTTTTAGTACTTTTGTATGTTTATATTTCCGTTTTCGCGAGGGGTTTTACAGTTGGTATCAGAGCATTATTGCTCCCGACGCACTCATGTGACCCCCAACCTTAAATTGACCAAATAAACAAATAATGAATGGGAGATGGGGTAGATCTAAGGATTTGTTTTGTAGTCTATTTGTGATTGCTAATTGCTAAGCTAATACTTGTTTTATCTTTTGAAGGATGGTGAGAATCACGGCTGCTGAGAACATTATGTTGCAAGCAATTCAGCACTTGCTTGAGACCCAGAGACAGCAAGCAGGGAATGTTCCACCTCCTCCACCGCCAGGCAACGATGTTAATCGTCCTGGTAGTTTCTCTTGGATCGCCTCTCAAATGTCCAGGAGCCATGTGAAGAGCTACGGTGGTGAAGTTGATCCGGTAGCCTTCACTGAGTGGTTTCGCGAGATGGAAAAGAGCTTTGCCATGTACTCGGTTGTCAGGGAGGATAGGGTGCGTCTAGCCACTCATTTTCTGACTTTGGAGGCCGACAGATGGTGGGCGTTGACTGGTCCTACTTTCACTCTTGATCCATTATTCGATTGGGATGCTTTCAAGGATAAACTCGAGACGAGGTTTTATCCTAAGGAGCTTAGATCACAACGACTCAAGGAATTCATGGACCTGAAGCAGGGTAAGATGTCAGTTCAGGAGTTCACCGACAAATTCAACCAGCTTGCTCATTTTGCTTCGAAGTTTGTCAGAGATGAGGCTGAGAGAGTTTACTTCTACCGAGGGAAGTTGGGGCCTCGCATTGAGAGTATGGTCCGTCGTGATTCGACTTCTTTTGTAGAGGTATATGATGATGCTATTTGGGCCGAGAGTTCTATTCGTGCCATAGATGCTGAGACCCGAGCTGCTACTTCCAGTGCTACTTCTCACCAGAGATCAGTTTATCAGGGGAAGAGACCGTTTGTTCCTTCTACATCTTCGCCTTCTTCTCAGAAGAAGCGGTTTGAGAGGTTCTCTGCTACGGTTGCTAAGACCATTGTTCACACCGACACAGCTGCTAGTGTTTGCCACCGTTGTGGTAAACCATCACATCCTGGTTTCGATTTTTTCAAGAATGCTTTCAAGTGCTATACCTGCAATGGATTTGGACATAAGTCTTATGAGTGTCCTGAGAGGAACACCGCACTGGGCAAGGCTGCCACTGCTGCTGCAGCGACTAGAGGAGGAAAGCCGAAAGGGAAGATTTTTGTGATGACTAGGGCTGAGGCTGAGGCTCATCCAGACATTGTTGCCGGTATCTTTTCTGTCCTTGGCGCTGAGTGCCTTATTTTGTTCGATACTGGAGCTTCTTTATCATTTATATCGACTCAGTTCGCAGACCGTTTAGCTCTTGAGTCTTCATTGGTTGAGGAGACTTCTATTTCCTTACCTTCTGGAGACGTATTTTCTTACTCATCTTGCCATAGGGATGTTCCTATTATTATTGGTCAAGCCACATTCCCAGCGGACTTACTGAGATTTCCTCTCGAGGAGTTTGATATTATCCTCGGTATGGATTGGTTATCGCGATACCATGCTCGCTTCGAGTGTCGCGACCAGAAAATCTGCCTGAGGAGTTCTTCAGGAGTTCGTGTTTCCTATAGGGGAACTCGCCCTAAAAAGGGTGTTTGAGTGATTTCTTCGATAAAAGCTTCTCATCTTCTTAGGAAGGGTTGCCAAGCCTTCCTGTGTGTTGTTACAGCTGCTAAGCCATCGGTACCGAAGCTTGAGGATGTAGCCATTGTTCGTGAGTATCCAGATGTTTTTCCTGATGACTTGCCAGGGATACCGCCAGAGAGAGATGTAGAGTTTACCATTGAGCTCATTCCGGGTACGGGACCTATATCTAAGGCTCCTTACCGTATGGCTCCGCCAGAGTTGAAAGAGTTGAAGCAACAGTTGGAAGAGATGATCGAGAAAGGTTTCATTCGACCGAGTGCTTCTCCGTGGGGTGCTCCAGTTTTGTTTGTTAAGAAGAAAGATGGTTCCATGAGACTTTGCATCGACTATAGAGAGCTGAAAAGAGTGACCGTGAAGAACAGATATCCTTTGTCTAGGATAGATGATTTGTTTGATCAGTTGAGAGGTGCTTCTAGATTTTCTAAGATTGATCTTCGATCGGGTTATCATCAGATTCCAGTGAGAGAGGCTGATATTGCGAAGACTGCTTTTCGTACCAGATATGGGCATTTTGAGTTCGTGGTTATGCCTTTTGGGTTGACTAATGCACCTGCTATTTTCATGGACCAGATGAACCGCACCGTTAGTGAGTATCTTCACACTTGTGTTGTGGTGTTTATTGATGATATTCTCATTTATTGGAAGACCGACGAGGAACATGCTGAGCATCTTCGATTGATTCTCGGGATTTTACGTCGACAGAAGTGGTTCGCGAAGTTCTCAAAGTGTGAGTTTTGGCTTTCTAAGGTTGCATTTCTTGGACATGTGATATCTAGTGAGGGAGTTATAGTTGATCCCGCGAAGATTGAGGCCGTTGTTGATTGGGAGAGTCCCAAAGATGTTGGAGAGATCCGTAGTTTCCTTGGATTGGCCGGTTATTACCGTAGATTCGTTGAGGATTTCTCTAGATTAGCTCGTCCGATGACCCAGTTACTCAAGAAGGAAGCTAAGTTTGTTTGGACCGACAAGTGTGAGAGTTCTTTCCAGGAATTGAAGACTAGGTTGACTTCCGCTCTAGTGCTTGCTTTGCCAGAGATTGGGGTTGACTTTGATGTTTATTGTGATGCTTCGATGTTAGGACTTGGATGTGTCTTGATGCAGAGTGGTAAGGTGATAGCGTACTCATCTAGACAGTTGCGAGTTCACGAGGTGAACTATCCTACACATGATCTTGAGTTAGCTGCTGTTGTTCATACCTTGAAGATGTGGCGTCATTACTTAATGGGATCTCATTGTCGCATTTTCACGGATCATAAGAGCCTTAAGTACATTTTCACGCAGAAAGACCTTAATATGCGACAGCGTCGTTGGCTAGAGTTAGTTAAGGATTACGACATTGAGTTGTTATATCATGAGGGTAAGGCCAATGTGGTTGCTGATGCGCTTAGCCGCAAGACTTCTCATTCGATGAGTGCTATGCGAGTGTTGCCCGATGAGTTGTGTTCCGAGTTCCGGAAGCTGAGATTAGAGATGGTTGGTAGTGGTTTTGATTGGTTAGCTGCTCTGACTGCCGAGCCGTCTTTATATTGGGAGATTCGTCAGGGTTTGCCTACGGATGCTGATTTCAAGAAGTTCGAGGCTAAGATTTCGAGTGGTGTTGCTCCTGACTTAGTGATTGATGCTGAGGGTTTCCTTAGGTTCCGTGGTAGGACGTATGTCCCCAATGTGCCAAACTTGAGGAAGAGGGTTCTTGATGAGGCTCACTTGGCACCGTATTCAGTGCATCCAGGAGGAGAGAAAATGCACAAGGATTTGAGACTTATGTTTTGGTGGCCTGGTATGAAGAGAGAGATCTTGGATTACGTTAGTAGGTGCTTGACTTGTCAGCAAGTCAAGATAGAGCATAGGAGGCCAGGCGGTTTACTGCAGCCGCTCCACGTTCCTCAGTGGAAGTGGGAGTGCATATCTATGGACTTTGTGACGGCGTTGCCTAAGACTGTGGGAGGCAAAGATGCGATTTGGGTTATTGTTGACTGACTGACTAAGTGTGCCAGATTCGTGCCGATCAGAGAGACATGGGATATGGATCGTTTAGCCAGGGCTTATATTGCTGAGGTAGTCCGCTATCATGGCGTGCCGAGAGAGATCGTTTCAGATCGTGATCCTCGTTTTTGCTCCAGATTCTGGAAGGCTTTGCAGGAGGCTATGGGTAGCCGTTTGTTGATGAGTACTGCTTTTTATGCCGCGACCGATGGGCAGTCCGAGAGGACCATACAGACACTACAGGATTTGCTTCACGCTTGTGCCCTCGATTTTCAGGGTTCTTGGGAGCATTGTTTGCCATTGGTGGAGTTTTCTTACAACAACAGTTACCATTCTTCCATCGGTATGGCTCCGTACGAGGCTCTTTACGGGAGGAAGTGCCGTAGCCCGATCTGTTGGGATCAGGCGAGTGACGTGCACGACCTTGGACCTGACCAGCTAGCTGAGACCATTGACCGTGTACAGCTTATCAGGAATCGGATGAAGGCCGCTCAGGACCGGCATAAGTCCTATGCTGATGTCCGTCGTAGACCCTTAGAGTTTGAGGAGGGTGACCGTGTCTTTTTGAGGGTGTCTCCGATGAAGGGCGTCAAAAGGTTTGGCGTTAAGGGCAAGCTGAGCCCTAAGTACATTGGGCCTTTTGTGATCGTGAAGAGGATTGGCGCCGTAGCTTACCGTTTGGACTTGCCTCCTAGTTTGGGCAAGTTCCATAACGTCTTTCACGTTTCCCAGCTCCGCAGATATGTTAGTGATCCATGTCATGTACTGCACAGAGAGATCGAGAACCTGGAGCCGAGTCTTGCCTTCGAGGAGCGTCCAGTGAAGATCCTTGACCGACAGGAGAGGAAGCTTAGGAGCAAAGTGGTGCCCTTGGTGAAGATTTTATGGCGTTGCGGTGATGTCGAGGAGCAAACATGGGAGACTGAGGCATCGATGCGTGCTGCGCATCCCTTCTTATTCGATTGAGGTATAGTATTTAGATTTATATCCGTTCGAGTTTCGAGGACGAAACGTTTTGAAGTTGGGGTGATTGTAACATCCCGTATTTTCGTAAAAACTATTTTAGGCGTTTTAAATTATTTTAAGTAATAAAATAATATTTTAATAATTCATTGTGAAAGATTTTAATTTAATTAGTAAGATCCGTCTTAAGAACCTTAAGTCCTTAAGACGAATACAAACTTGGTAAGGTTAAGTTCCCAACTTAAAAACCCGTTCAAGTATCCTAACCCGTTTCATTTTAAACGGAAAGGACACTTACTTAAACCCTTGAAATCTCATAAGTCGACATATCATCCCCTTCACAACTCTTTTCACTGTAAACTCCATTTTCTTAAAACCTCCATTAATAACATCTTCTTTTGCTCTTTTCTCCATCATCCGTCTACCGATTTAAGGTAATAATAACATTTTCGGAATCCTCATTTAATTTCCAAGCCATCTATCACTTTCGTTTTGCATTTCATCGACTTCGAAAATTGGGCTGTTTTGCCTAATTCCGTTTTTCGGACCGTTAACATCATTTTTATTGCTTGTAGGCGTGGGCTTGGACGACCCGGAGGTTGATAGCTTTGTTGTAGAGGAGGATCTTTAAGCCGGATCGCTTTAAGGTGACGATAATGAGAAAACTCGGCCTTATTGTGAATATTAGCAAGTTTTGATGTGTTCTTCTTAATGTTTCTGATTTTTGTTTAAGAATGATGTTTATTGGACTTAGTAACATGTTTAGGAATGTTCTTAACTGTTGAATTCATGTTTTATAATGTTTTTACTTGATCAAATGCTTATTTTCAGTTTTTCACAAGTTAAGACGAATACATGAAATTAATCGTTTGAGGATTGATATGGGTCTTGTTTGCGGTTAGATAGTGATAATAGATGATCTATGATGTTGGGTAAATCTTACATGTAGCAATTGCTAAGGATTGTGCATCGAATTGTTGAATTTTTGTATAGGCTGAAATTGCGTTTTTGCGAAATAGGCTCTCTGAGCCGGTCGACCGACCGGCCGCCGGTCGACCGGCTGAGGGTGTTTATTGTGATTTTTGCGAGTTTGAAGAAATTTGGCGTTGGGACTGCCAGCCGGCCGACCGGCTGCCTGCCGACCGACCGGCTGCCTGCCGACCGACTGGTGGTCTCTTTGTGTTGTTTTGCATACTTGCGATGACCATAGGAATAGCGTGCCCAGCCGGCAGACCGGCCGCCTGCCAACCGGTTGGGAGTACATTTTAGTGTATTGCGAAATAGTGTTGGTTAGGGAATTTGGGTTCCCAGCCGGCCGACCGGATGCCTGCCGACCGGCTGGGAGTCCTTTGTGGTTGTTGAATTTTAAAAGAAGGAATGCTGAGCTGAGTTGCCAGCCGGTGGACCGGCAGCCGGCCGACCGGCTGGGAACCCCTGTAGCATATTTTCAAATCGTAATTCGTTCATAACTTTTAATCGGTTGATCGGTTTTAATTGAAACTCGTTCTATGTATCTTTGATATGTATTTGAGGTCCCCGGAGGACGGGCGACGCCATATTGGGTTCGGGAATGGAGTGAGGATAGAGACCCCCGGTCGGGCAACCGAAAGGGAAACCGGCTCTCCCTCAACTTAGTTCCCGGGATCAATTAAGTGTTGATTAGAAGTATAAGAAAGTAGAACTACAGATTAGTTCATAGACTTGGATGATATTGTATTGATGCGTATTAAGTTATGCCTTAAGGTGGCCTCTGAACTTAATACGTGAGCTGTTTGTCATATATGGGGATATGCCATAAGCTGGCCTCTGAGCCCTATATGTGTATGTTTGTCGTGTCTGGGACATGCCTTAAGCTGGCCTCTGAGTCCAGACATGTTTGTGATGATCGCGTTGGAACATGCCTTAAGTTGGCCTCTGAGTCTGACGAGTAGAGCAGCTGCACAACGGGGCATTTAGGTCGTAACACCTCACCCGGAGTGCAGATGTTTGATGCTAGAACATGCCTTAAGCTGGCCTCTGAGTTTAGTATCTTGTGATGTGGTGAAGGGACATGCCTTAAACTGGCCTCTGAGTCCTTCACTTTTGGATCCTAGTCTATGCCTTAAGTTGGCCGCTGAGTCTAGTGTCTTGCTGATTGGCGGGTCCATGCCTTAAGTTGGCCTCTGAGTCCTTGCTTGCTGAATGTTTTGGTGTTTAGGTTATGTCTTAAGTTGACCGCTGAACCTTTACACTTACTGAATGTTTTGGTATATAGGTTATGTCTTAAGTTGACCGCTGAACCTTATACTTGCTGGGTTTTATCTGTTTACCTAGAGTTGGTATCGAGTCAGATATGGATGTTGATTTTGATATTTGATCTTGTGGTTATTCATCCAAGGCATTGGATGACTCTATGATCGGTTTCATAAATAGTTGGATTGAAAGACCCCCGACTGGGTAACTAGTAGGGAAACCGGCTCTCCTTCCTAACGGTTTATGAAGTTGGGTTGAGAGCTATGCATTAGTATCGCATGATAATATGAGAACAGTTGATGAGATGTTTATGCTTCACATGTTCATATATGTTGGAGTATTTTGTATTGCTTTATGTGTTACGTGTTGTCACAAAAGGTGGCTAGGAGAACTCTAGTCACTCCCCACTGATTGTGGCGTACATGTTTTCATGTATGTAGGTACATGCAGGTTGGAGCGGGGTTCATACGAGAGCTAGCGAGTGATGATCCTTTCATCATATGACTTACACGTTTATCGATTAGCTGGACTCTTAGTTTCTTTTGATACAGTTTTGTTGGTGCCTGTAGGGATGTTCCATCCCAGGCTTTGTATTTATATTATCGTTCGTACTTAGAACTGTTACTTATCTATTTCAGTTTCAGTTTCCGTTTCAGTTTAATTCTTCTCGCATGTTGTTTATCTTTAAAAAGTTTTAATTCCGCTGCATTTTTAGTACTTTTGTATGTTTATATTTCCGTTTTCGCGAGGGGTTTTACAGTAATTTATATCCGTCACAAGAATGCTGATTTAATGCTGATGTATTTGTGTTTCTTGCTGCTGTTTGTTGTTATTGGTGTTGCTAGTTATTATTGTATGTCGGGATGTTGGGTATTACTGTAATTACTACTGTTCGATTACTGTCGCTGCCACTCGGTTGCCATGTCGCTTAATGCTACGTTCTGGGTTACTGTAAATGTCGCCCAAATTGTCACTGTTTCTGCGTTAATACCCCTGCTGTGTTGTTCGTTATTGTTGTAATGCTACTATATAATTTCCGTAACTGCTGCTTCCTTCTGCTTCTATTCTATCATTTAATTACCGCAGCGCAGCTGCTGCTGGTTACAACTTCTTCTATGCTCTGTCTGCTCACTGGCTTTTCTCGGCTGAATGATACTTGCTGAACTGTCGTTCCCCTCTGTCTATACGCTACACCACTGCTCTTTCAGTGTCACTACATTACTCTTACTATGCTGTTGCGACAAAGGGGCTTCTCTAATTACTACTATTATGCTATACTGCTGCTCACTTAAATATTACTACATAATCCTACCACTCGTTGCAATTGGTTGCTGTTATCGCTGCACACTGTCACTATAATCATGCGTCTATAACTGTTGTTCATTGCTGCCATAACTACTGCATTTCTAATCATTTCTGCTGTGGTCTACGTCTTTCTGTCGTCTTTATTACTATGTTACTGCTGCTGGACTGCCAACGTCGTGTTGCTGTTATTATTTTCCTTCTCTTTTGCTGAAAATTTTACTTAGTTGCAGCTGGCAGCCGTAAAACCTTGTTATGATAATGATGCAGATCTCTAGCTTTGGAATGAGTTGAATGAACTTCCTTGAATTTGTCTATGCAGCGGAATAATAATCTTGGAATCTTGAATTAATAATTATAGAATCTTGAAACGAAATAATCAAAGTATGAAAGATAATAGGTAAAAAAACGTCTTCTTGAATGAATGATGGCTGCTGGTCGGCGGTTTTGGCGACGGACGAAGGTGGTGATGGTGGTTGTCGATGGATAGTTGATGAATCTTGAACCCTCTCTCGCAAAAGAAGAATCTTGAAAACACCCTGCAAATCAACCTCGCAAAGTCGATCCTAAAGATTAAGCTCGCAAACCTAATCAATATACTCAAGTTCACAAAGAAACTTAAAATTAATATTATTGATGAATGATGATGTTACACGGCCAAGACACCCTATTTATAGGTGTGTATTAATCCTAATAACATCCTAAATAAGAAAACTAACCCTACTAGAAATCAAGTATGATATCCTAGTTTGATTAGAACTACTAAATCTTAATCCTTCTTAGGTTCAAACAATAGTTTGACTAGGATTAAGTTTCCTACTTCTAACACACTTATGAATCCTATAACAATAAGGATTCTTATTCCTACTAGAATTGGGAAACCTATATCAACTAGGATTCCTTTATAATTTAGGAAACCCTACATGAATTAGGAAACCTTTATTTGAAAACTAAACAAGAAGGAAAACCCTAATTCTAGCCGTATGAACGGCGCTCGTCCCTAGGGAGGACCGTCCCAACACCTTCCCATGCTATCTTTAAGACGGATGTGGAACCAATAGTAAATCCTCGAGCTAGGTGACTAACATCTTTGCTAAGGAGAATCTCGTGTGCTTGATCCATGGATGCACCCGCATCATCCTCCCCCTCTTTTTGAGAATTGGCCTCCAAATCTGTATCATCTAAATACGGAGATAGATCACCCACATTGAAGGTAGCACTTACTCCACCATACTCACTTGGTAGCTCGAGTTTGTATGCATTAGGACCATAGCTTTCCAAAATCTTGAATGGTCCATCGGCCCGAGGCATCAATTTGTTCTTTCTCTTGGATGGAAATCGTTCTTTCCGAAGATGTAGCCATACAAGATCTCCCTCTTTAAAGATAGGTTGCTTTCGATGTTTATTGGCCTTATCTTTATATGTCGCATTAGCTTTTTCTATTTGTCCTCGGATTTGCTCACACATTTTCATGAAGGCCGCTTGTCTTTCTTTGGCCTCGAAATTTATTACTTCTTTCTTCGGTATAGGCACAAGATCAATAGGTAGATATGGGTTAACTCCATATACTATTTCGAACGAAGCTCTTCCCGTGGTGGCGGATGAGGTTCGATTGTAGGCGAACTCGGCATGTGCTAGCTTGATATCCCAATCTTTAGTACTCTTGCTTACTAACCCTCTTAACAAACTTCCTAGGGTTCTATTTGTTACCTCGGTTTGCCCATCCGTTTGTGGATGATGAGAGGTGCTAAATAAAAGTTTAGTACCTACTAGCTTCCACAATGTCTTCCAAAAGTAACTAAGAAATTTCACATCCCGATCCGATACAATAGTAAGTGGAATTCCATGTAACCTCACAACCTCCCGATAATAAAGATCAGCCACTTTGGACGCGTCATCAGTTTTGTGCCCCGGAATAAAGTGTGCCATCTTTGAGAATCGATCCACAACTACCATGATTGAATCTTTCCCGCGTTGTGTCCTTGGTAACCCTAAAATAAAATCCATACTTACCTCATTCCATGGTTGAACGGGCACGGGTAGGGGTGTGTACAACCCTTTGGTAAAAGTGCTCTTCGATCTTTGACATATGATACACTTAGAAATAACATCTTGAATATCCTTAACCATTCTTGGCCAATAGAAGTGCTCGCTCAACATCTCATCGGTTTTGTGGACTCCAAAGTGCCCGGCAATAGCTCCACCGTGAGCCTCCCTTACCAACAACTCTCGGATTGATCCATTTGGAATGCACAATCGATTTCCCTTGAAGAGGTACCCATCTTGGACCGAGTATATTCCCGTTGGTTCTAAAATTTCTTTAGCGAAATCAGGATCATCTTTATACAGTCCCTTGATATGTTCAAAACCAAGGATCCTTGCATCGAGCTCAACTAGTAACGAATATCTTCGGGACAAAGCATCGGCCACTATATTTGAACTCCCGGTCTTGTATTTCGAAGAGAAGGTAAAAGATTGAAGGAACTCAACCCATTTGGCATGTCTCGGATTTAATTTTTGTTGACCATGTATATGTTTCAAAGCCTCATGATCCGAGTGTAAGATGAACGGTTTAGGACGTAAGTAATGAGTCCAATGATCCAAAGCCCTTACAATTGCATAGAATTCCTTATCATAGGTAGAATAATTTAATCTTGCTCCATTGAATTTCTCACTAAAATAGGCTATGGGTCGTTTTTCTTGTACTAGTACCGCGCCAATCCCGACCCCACTTGCATCGCATTCGACTTCAAACAACTTATTAAAATCTGGTAAGGCTAGAACGGGATTTGAACACAACTTCTCCTTAACTTCATCAAACGCCTTTTGGGCGTGAGGGTTCCATCTATACTCTCCTTTTTTTGTTAATTCGGTGAGTGGTGCCATGATAGAGCTAAACCCTTGGATGAATCTTCTATAGAATGATGCTAAACCGTGGAAACTACGTACCTCGGTGGTGTTCTTTGGTGTAGGCCAAGCTTTGATAGCCTCAATTTTAGAAGGATCCATGCTTACTCCATCTTTCCCAACAATGTATCCAAGAAATATAACACTAGGTACCATGAATGAACACTTCTCGATTTTTCCATAGAGTTTTTGTTGTCTTAGCATCTCAAATACTAACCTTAGATGAACCTTGTGCTCTTCTTTATTTTGGCTATAGATCAATATATCATCAAGTGTTGAACCATATATTAAAATATATATATATATAGTATATATGTTTATGTTTTGATAATGACAAGTCTAGCTATTTATATATTATATACTCGTATGTATAATCGTGTGCTAAGTGTACAGAATATTAGTAACAAGATCTAATCAATCAAGTATAAAAGATTCAAGCATGTTAGTCAATAAATTGACTAAGTCGAAGATTGATAGAAGATTACAAACGCGCATAATAAACTAAAGTTATACTTATCAACTATAGCTTTAGTACAAGTTTGGTTCAAGTTATAGCTCGTAGCTATAACTCTATATCTGTGAAGAAATGGTCGAAATATATGTGTTTTGATGAAACGATTGTTTCCATATTAGTGTCGTGTACAATTTAGTGTTTAATTGGTATTCTATTCTAAATATGGAATTGTTAATCTTGATAGGATTATATAAAATATCTTTTAGTTAAATAAGGAATAAATAATTGTCTTATGAGATAATTATTTATTACTAAAATAAACTAAGGATTTTTATATAATCTTAATTGTCAAAAATATATAATCTAGATATAGTTTGTTACGATCTTGGGAAACGTGTAATATGTTACGTTACCATAAATCGTGTAGGATTAGTTTAAATAAATATTATGTATTTATTTAACTTCCTAAATAAATTAAGATTATATTATGATAATATATTTTATTATCTTTGACATAGTTTAGGAAATTGTTTTGATAAGGATACTAATTGTTTATTATATAAAGATCTTTCCTAAATATGAATTAGGAAATGAATTCCTTATATAATACCTATAGTATATTATTAAATCTTTCCTAAATATATTAAGATTAGATTTAAGGTAGTATTACTAAAAGACCAGTATTCTAGTTTTAGTAATATTCCTAAATCATCTAGGGTTTGAATTACCTAGATATATATTCTATATAAATAGACTACCATGACACATTAATACACACGAAATATACACACACATATTCACGCAAATCGAGAGAGAGAACCGCCGATCATCTACTTCAATATTCGAGCTTTTCATTGTCATATCCGATTCAAGATTCAAGTGCTCAAGCATTGATCTTATTCATTCAAGATTGTGACATCAAGAAACATTGAAGACTTTATCTTATTAACGTAAGATGGAACGAGTATTTAGCGGTACTCATTGTAAGACAAATATTTAACGGTATTTGTCGTAGCTAGATATTTAACGGTATCTAGATAGAGTTGCGACTAACATCAAAGTTGCACGAGTAGGGTTGATAAAATTGTAATCCAGAGTTGGTACTAATTTTATTAATCGAGAATAGTGGACGTAGGTTTCAAAGTGTGAAACTGAACCACTTCAAAAATATTGTGTCTCTCCTTATTACTTGTTTTACTCGAAGATCATCATACAACCATACACACATCGAAGAAGATCTAAAAAGAAGACATACTCAATTCAACCCCCCCTTCTTGAGTATATTATATCAATAGACTCTTCAATTGGTATCAGAGCCTCGTGCTCTTGATCGCCTAGCCGCGTGAGTTTTGATCCTTCTATTGATTATATATTATATACTCCTTCGACAATGGATTCCAAGCATCTTAAGTGCCCTAACTTCGATGGCAAAAACTACAGTCTATGGAAGAATATGATGACTCATTACATCAAGGGTTGTGATTGGGAATGTTGGAAGATCATCCAAACCGGACCAAAGAAGATCTTGGTCGCCGCCGCCAATGGAACAACCTATGAAAAAATGGAAAGCGATTATGTGGAAAGCGACTACAAAATTGCAGAGAAAAATTCCAAGGCTATGAGCCTCCTGCAGAACGGTATGATAACCTCAGAATTCGATAGATTCTCATCTTGTAGTTCCGCTAAGGAAATATGGGATAGTCTCGAACTTGCCTACGAAGGAACATCCGCAGTCAGAAAACATCGTATAGATTTGCTTATTCAAAGATATGAACTTTTCAATATGGAAAAGAATGAATCTATTGATAGCATGTATGCACGATTTTCCTGTATTATTAATGAACTGCGGAACCTTGGTAGAAAGATCGACTCTGAGGATATCATTCGAAAGATTCTCAGGAGTCTCACCAAAAAGTGGCAACCAAAAGTCACTGCCATAGAGGAAGCAAGAGATCTATCTCAGATCACCTACCAAGAACTTATTGGATCTCTGATGGCTCATGAGATCATGCTAAACAAGGATGATGACGATCCCAAAGGAAAGGGCGTCGCCTTACAAGCCTCCACAAGCGAAGTAAGCGAAGAAGAACTTGAGGATGAAACAGTTCTATTCGCTAGACGCTTTAAAAAAGCAGTGTTCAAAGATAGATACAGAAACCCAAACAACAAAACATTCGACAAAAAGAAAACTGACTCCAAACAAACATTCTTTCAAAAGGGATGTTTTAAGTGTGGTCAACAAGATCATATGATCAAAGACTGTCCAAGCTGGGACAAAATCAAAGACAAGTCAAAAAGAGAAAAGACCAAAACAGAGTTCAAGAAAGTAATGCTTGCATCTTGCTGGGGAGAATTAGAATCTGAGGATGACGAGGACTCCGAAGAAGAAGAAGAGGTAGCACACCTGTGTCTAAGCAACGTCAGTCTAGATCTAATCTCAAACGACAATGATGAAGATGATGCATCTAATATGTGTCTCCTTGGAGAATCCGACTCAGACGATGACGGCGATGAAGAGGTAAATTTTCTTCAACTCAAAAGTCAGGTTAAAAATCTATCTAAGGCTATTGCTGAGGAAAATCAACTTCTGAAAGCCAAAGCTAAGAAACTAAAATCCAAAATAAGCATTGAAGCCAATGCTAAGTTGGAAGCAGTTATGTCTGAGAAAAAGGTTCTTGAGTCTAAAGTTATAGCTAATGAAGCTATAACCTCAAAACTGAAACTCAACATTTAAGAGCTTCAATCCAAAGTTATAGCTAATGAAGCTATAACTTCAGATTTAAGAAAGGCTAATGAGCTTCTAAAGTCAAAATCCTCGATTATGGTCGAAGATGAGACTCATCTAGAAGAAGTTGAGATCCTCGAAAGCAAAATCATGGATCTAGAATTCAATCTATCTAAAATCAAGAAGGAACATGCCAAAATTGTGTCCGACTTTCATAGAGACGTTCAAAACCTAAAAGAGTCTAACAACACTGACCATAGTGAATGTAAGAAAGAAATAGACTACTACCAATATAGAAAGACCTATGTAAGACAAGTTTGGGTTAAAAAGGAAGATGTATTTGTGATTACTAACAACAAAGGACCCAAGTATGCTTGGGTACCTAAATCCTGTCTTTGAAATTATTCGTGCAGTTTATTGCCAAAGAAAATAACCTATGGTATCTCGACAGTGGATGCTCAAGACATATGACAGGCGACGTAAATCTTTTCCAAACCCTAAAACCCTTTGATGGAGGTAAAGTCACATTTGGTGATAACAAAAAGGGAAAGATCATCGGAATTGGTAAGATAGGTATTTCATCTTCTCATACAATAAATGATGTATACCTTGTAAGTGGTCTCAAACACAATCTTATCAGTATATCCCAACTATGTGATAAAGGAAACAAAGTGGTCTTTCATTCAGATATATGTCGTATAATCTTAGAAGGCACCAGTAAAGTAATACTTGAAGGTCACAGGATGAAAAATGTTTATATGTAATTTAAATGTTGTACCTACTGATTCTCTATCATGCATGAAAGTTACGTTAGATGATCCATGTCTATGGCACAAAAGATTTGGTCATATTAGCTCACCTATTCTAAGTAAGCTGAAAAGATGGGACTTGGTCGAAGGTCTTCCAAAGATCAAATTTGATCAAGAAAAGATGTGTGACACATGTGCACGATGTAAACACGTCAGATCATCCTTTAAGCCAAAAAGAGTGGTAAGCACAGAACAAGCTCTTGAACTAGTACACATGAATCTATGTGGCCCTATGAAGGCAAGAAGCAGAGGTGGTTCCAGGTACGTTTTCGTTCTAGTTGATGATTACTCTAGATTTGTTTGGCCAATCTTTCTCCACTCAAAAGACGAAACATTTGATGAATTTGTTAGTCTCATGAAACTCGTCCAAAACAAATATAAATCAAACCTAGTAACAATCCGTACTGACCATGGAACTGAGTTTGACAATCATGCTTTTATTGAGTTCTGTAAAACCAATGGTGTTGGACATAACTTCTCGGCCCCTAGAACCCCAAAACAAAATGGAGTCGTAGAACGAATGAACAGAACCCTAGAAGACATGGCTAGAACAATGCTTCTTTGTAGTGGCCTACCTAGAAACTTTTGGGCTGAGGCTATAAGTACAGCGTGCTATATTCATAACCGTGCCATGATTAGACCTATTCTTACAAAGACACCTTATGAACTTCTTCGAGGTCGTAAACCAAACATATCTCATTTAAGATGCTTTGGTAGTAAATGCTTTGTTCACAACAATGGTAAAAACAGATTAAGCAAATTCGACCCTAGAAGTGATGAAGCAATCTTTATAGGATATTCAGATCATAGTAAAGCCTACAAAGTTTTTAACAAACGTACGTTATGCATAGAGGAAAGTATTCATGTTATCTTTGATGAAAATAATGTCTTCGATAAGCCATTACAGGATATAGAGGAAAACCTAGACGAACCTGATTTCAGGTTATCAAGGGAAGATCCTCCTGAAATGGAAATTGAAGAAGGAGAACCTCAAGGAACTCATGATGAACTCAACTTGGGAGAAAATGGTGCGAGAGATGAAACTACAGTTGATGATACTGTAAATAACTCTCAAACCAATGACTTGGAACCCAGAGTTACAGCTAATGAAGCTGTAACTTTGAATCAAAACCAAAGGGACGAGGCCAGAGTTATACCTGACCCTACTATAAACCCAGGTTTGGATTCAGGGGGAACAAGTCAAGATCCCGAGTCAAGTTCAGGAAATGCTAATAATCATCCTTTGGACAATATCATAGGAAGCCTAACAGATGGAGTTCAAACTCGAAGGAGCTTAAATGACTTTTGCTCATTCTACTCCTTTCTCTCCACCATTGAACCTTCAAATATCAAGAAAGCTCTCGCAGAACCAGACTGGATAGTTGCCATGCAAGAAGAACTCCAACAATTTGAGAGAAACAAAGTTTGGCATCTTGTTCCTCGACCCAAGGACAGAACTGTCATTGGAACTAGATGGGTATTCAGAAAGAAATTGGATGACACTGGAGTCATTGTGCAAAATAAGGCCAGACTAGTGGTTCAAGGATACAATCAACAGGAAGGGATCGATTATGACGAAACCTTTGCTCCTGTTGCTCGTCTTGAGGCAATAAGACTACTCATTGCATTTGCAGGACACAAGGGAATGAAGCTTTTTCAGATGGACGTTAAGACTGCATTTCTTAATGGCTATCTCCAAGAGGAAGTATTTGTTGAACAACCTCCTGGATTTCCTGACAGCAAACTCAAGGATCATGTATTCAAATTGGACAAAGCTCTCTATGGCCTGAAACAGGCACCTAGGGCATGGTACGACAGATTATCAAAGTTCCTATTGGAGAGTGGATTCAAGAGAGGGTCTGTAGATAAAACCCTATTTCTTAAAAGCGAAAACTCAGATCTACTAGTCGTTCAGATCTATGTTGACGATATTATTTTTGGCTCAACTAATAAAAAGTTGTGCAAATACTTCTCTGAGTTGATGACTTCTGAGTTCGAGATGAGTATGATGGGAGAACTAAAGTTCTTCCTTGGACTTCAAATACAACAAACTGAAGAAGGAATCAAAGTGCATCAACAAAAATACGTCAAGGAGTTGCTAAAGAAATTCGGAATGGAAACCTCTCATGCAATGCCTACTCCAATGGTCACAGATAAGAAGTTAACCAAAGACGAAGATGGTAAGTCTGTAGATGAAACAACTTACCGAGGTATGATTGGATCACTTCTTTATCTTACAACAAGTCGTCCAGATATAATGTTTAGTGTCTGTGTTTGTGCGAGATTCCAATCTGCACCAAAAGAATCACACATGATTGCAGTTAAAAGAATATTAAGATACCTAGTCGGAACCGCAAAATTATATCTATGATATCCTATGGACTGTAACTTTAACCTAGTAGGATACTCAGATGCGGATTATGCAGGATGTTCATTAGACAGAAAAAGTACCTCGGGACTTGCTACTTTTGTAGGTCCATGTATAATATCTTGGGGATCCAAGAAACAAAATTCTGTCGCTCTCTCAACTGCTGAAGCAGAATATATTGCAGCTGCACTGGTATGTTCTCAACTTTTATGGTTAAAGCAACAGTTACATGATTATGGTGTTGATGTTGGATGTGTGCCTATATTATGTGATAATACAAGTGCTATAATTATATCAATAGACTCTTCAATTGGTATCAGAGTCTATTGATATAATTATATCTAAAAACCCAGCCCAGCACTCGAGAACTAAACATATTGAAATTAGACACCACTTTCTAAGAGACCATGTCGAAAAGAAAAATATAAAATTGGAATTTTGTAGTACGGAAAAACAATGGGCAGATATCTTCACTAAACCATTGGCTAGAGAACGCTTTGAGACTTTTCGATTGGAAATTGGTTTAATCGGTGGCACCTAATCAAATCTTAAAAGCAAAAATAACCCAATGATTGACTACGGTTTAGATGAGATTATATGACTGTGTCCGTATACTCCGTTGCATGTGTATGTATAAATTCGATGATAAATTTTGTGATCATATTTATATTATATAATTCACATATGAATGTGTGCATAACCGATCTCAAAATAATATTACGTCACATATTACTTTTTTCCTCACATATACGTATTACACATATTAATATACAAATATATAATAAATACAATAAAGGAAAACAAAAACAAAATTTACCTTAATCAAACACACAAACCGTGTGTATTGCCCCACCATATGCAACGACTCATCCCCACTAGCTCCACAACTAATTGCCACGTGCCTACCCTACACTCCTAGCCCTTGACCTTACCTAACCACAATTACTACCCCAACCAATTACCATTACCTCAAACTTACCTCCCTACATCTCCATTATTACCGTCCCCAAAACCCAAACTCCCCTAAAAATTCCTCAAAACTCAAACCTCCATAAACTCCATTAAAATTCCGTCAAACCTCCACCAACACTCAAATAAACACCACCATTGTTCATCTAAAATCACCATGCCTCCCTCTCGTGCTACCCGCTCTCACAACAAGAAACCAACGCCACCCTCACCAACCCCTTCACCACCACCCTCTCCGACACCCATTGCCACCGCAAGTCCAACCCCAGACAACGACAAGCGTCGTAAACTAAACCGAGTTGCATCTTCTGTTTCCGACGACATGCAAGAACTAGGATCGAATATCAAGAACCCTCGTCCTCTGTTTAAGGAATACTCCGTCGAGGCCACCAAAGAAGGACTCGAGCGAGTTCGAATGATTAAAAACGAAGGTATGCTTATTGACCGTCTCCTTCCCTATTCCATTCATGCGGGTCGGTTTTACCCGACATCTTGGGTAGACGGGTCTAAGTCTCTGCTTTTCTTTAAGATTTTTTTAGAATTTCAGGGGTGGGAGTATATTAGCAACTTTTCGGGTTTGATATTTCCGATTGAAATAGTACAGTTCTTTGCCTCTGTGAAACCATGTGAATCTGGGTTGAAAGCTGTGGTAAATGGAAGGGATGTCGAAGTGTCCTTGGGTGATATTTGTGAAATTTTTCATATTAATCAAGATGGTCTTGACATTGATACCCGTAAAGAATGGGGGGTGGTGACCCGAGAACAAAAAATGGTGATTAAACAATACTTTGATGAAAACGCTACTGAAATCTCTCCGCTCCTAACAAACTCATTCTCGCCCAAGTTGAAGCTCTTTGTAAATTTTCTTTGGAACACTATTCTACCTCGGAGGGGTGGTCGGGATAAGTTGTCAAGTATTGAGGCCATTGTCCTTTACCATTGGTTGGAAGGAAACAAAGTAAATCTTGCCTTCTTGTTGTGTTCGAAAATCTGTCAAACTTCATCCGTATTAATCAAAGAAAAACGAAGTTCCACCCTAGACATTCCCTACGGAATGTGGGTTTCAGAAATCTTGCTCAAGAAAGGTGTTGTCGATGATTTGAGTTTTGGTGTTAAGCCACGTGATCGGATGTGTGATAAATTGCTTAAGTTGATGGGTATTATGGGTGATGGAGTAGATTTGGCTTTTGGAAAGACGGTTGAGGAGGGACCCAACCCGAATCCATCTCCATCTTTTGAAGGTTTGGAGGCTAAGATGGATCAAATTGTTGGACTGTGCCAAGTTAAGCAAGAAAAAGAGAATTTGGGTGCCTCGGGAAGTCGTGCAGAGGGTCGTCGTGGATTTGAAGATGTGAAAGTATGGATGGAGAAAGTGGATAAGCATTTGGTTAAGATAGGCTCGGAGGTCTCGGTGGTATGCTCGGAGTTGCTTGCTATGAGTGATCGTCTTTCCTTTCTCGCAACTCAAGGAGGAGCAATGGTGCGTGATCACGGTCTTTTGCGAGAGGATGCTTCCCAAGCACTTGAGGTTGTCAAGGCACTCTCGCTCAAGGTGTTAAACTTCGAGATTGCGCTTAACGCTCAAGGACGCAATGTTAGCAGCTGTTTAGATAGATTGGAGACTCTCGAGTATCGTACCCGACCCGATTACGTGAGCCCGTATGCCAAGACACCGGCCTCTAGTTCTCGTTCTTGATCCTTCGTATCCGTCTTCGTTTTTCAGAATTGAAGTTGTTGTGTTGTTATTTTGCTTAAGTCCTGGGGTGGACTTATAAACAAATTAGAATTGTGGCCCAATCCCTTCCCTGGCCCATTAGGAATCTGAGGCTTTATCATATTTTGCCTCCCTCGGATTTCTTACTCCTAACCGGCCCAGTCCTTATCCTTGTTTTTGATGCGGCCCAACTTGCTATTTCTTTTTGCCTTGGCCCATCTTACTTGTTATCTTTTGCAGGCCTTTATCACCTAACCCTAGCCGGCCCAATTTTCTTAAAGCAATATTGTTCATAATTCGGCCCATTGGCATTAGTATATTTCTATCGGTTGTGTATATTTTAACATTGCGTATGTGTTTGTATGATATTTTCTATGTTCGTATCTTTTAATTCGTTTTATATGCATGCTTATGTCTCGTAAGTATATTATTCTAGTCGTTTTATGTCTTTGTTCTCATCTTTTCGATGATGTCAAGAGGGGGAAAAATGCGACTTAGATTTAGAATTTGCCTAAGCTTGCTCCTTGTCGTAATTCATTGTCTCTTAGGGTTCTTAAAGGATATGGGATAGCTAGAAGATAAAAACCCTAAGTGATTCTTTGCTATGATTGACCCTTATTATATTGAGGGGGAACTAAACACTTAGTCACAAATCTAAGAAGACTTGCCATCATCAAAAAGGGGGAATTTGTTGAACCATATATTCAAATATATATATATAGTATATATGTTTATGTTTTGATAATGACAAGTCTAGCTATTTATATATTATATACTCGTATGTATAATCGTGTGCTAAGTGTACAGAATATTAGTAACAAGATCTAATCAATCAAGTATAAGAGATTCAAGCATGTTAGTCAATCAATTGACTAAGTCGAAGAT
Source organism: Silene conica (assembly GCA_029255685.2). NCBI lineage: Eukaryota > Viridiplantae > Streptophyta > Magnoliopsida > Caryophyllales > Caryophyllaceae > Silene > Silene conica. Next base: position 55,257,935 of record CM055316.2, on the reverse strand, counting down.
TGATAGAAATTACAAGCGCGCATAATAAACTAAAGTTATACTTATCAACTATAGCTTTAGTAAAAGTTTGGTTCAAGTTATAGCTCGTAGCTATAACTCTATATCTGTGAAGAAATGGTCGAAATATATGTGCTTTGATGAAACGATTGTTTCCATATTAGTGTCGTGTACAATTTAGTGTTTAATTGGTATTCTATTCTAAATATGGAATTGTTAATCTTGATAGGATTATATAAAATATCTTTTAGTTAAATAAGGAATAAATAATTGTCTTATGAGATAATTATTTATTACTAAAATAAACTAAGGATTTTTATATAATCTTAATTGTCAAAAATATATAATCTAGATATAGTTTGTTACGATCTTGGGGAACGTGTAATATGTTACGTTACCATAAATCGTGTAGGATTAGTTTAAATAAATATTATGTATTTATTTAACTTCCTAAATAAATTAAGATTATATTATGATAATATATTTTATTATCTTTGACATAGTTTAGGAAATTGTTTTGATAAGGATACTAATTGTTTATTATATAAAGATCTTTCCTAAATATGAATTAGGAAATTAATTCCTTATATAATACCTATAGTATATTATTAAATCTTTCCTAAATATATTAAGATTAGATTTAAGGTAGTATTACTAAAAGACTAGTATTCTAGTTTTAGTAATATTCCTAAATCATCTAGGGTTTGAATTACCTAGATATATATTCTATATAAATAGACTACCATGACACATTAATACACACGAAATATACACACAGATATTCACGCAAATCGAGAGAGAGAACCGCCGATCATCTACTTCAATATTCGCGCTTTTCATTGTCATATCCGATTCAAGATTCAAGTGCTCAAGCATTGATCTTATTCATTCAAGATTGTGACATCAAGAAACATTGAAGACTTTATCTTATTAACGTAAGATAGAACGAGTATTTAGCGGTACTCATTGTAAGACAAATATTTAACGGTATTTGTCGTAGCTAGATATTTAACGGTATCTAGATAGAGTTGCGACTAACATCAAAGTTGCACGAGTAGGGTTGATAAAAATGTAATCCAGAGTTGGTACTAATTTTATTAATCGAGAATAGTGGACGTAGGTTTCAAAGTGTGAAACTGAACCACTTCAAAAATATTGTGTCTCTCCTTATTACTTGTTTTACTCGAAGATCGTCATACAACCATACACACATCGAAGGATTTAAAAAGAAGGCATACTCAATTCAACCCCCCCTTCTTGAGTATATTATATCAATAGAGTCTTCATCAAGGTAAACTACTCCAAATTTATTTAGGAAAGGACGTAGTACCTCATTCATTTGCCTCATAAATGAGCTTGGGGCGTTGCATAATCCGAATGGCATAACCAACCACTCGTATAGTCCTTGTTTTGTTTTAAACGCCGTCTTCCACTCATCTCCTTCTCTTATTCTCATTTGATGATAACCGCTTCTCAGGTCCAATTTCGAGAATACTTGTGATCCCGATAACTCATCTAGCATGTCGTCTAACCTTGGCATAGGGAAACGATATTTTATGGTGATGTTGTTTACGGCCCTACTATCAATACACATCCTCCACGTTCCTTTCTTCTTAGGTACCAATAGGGCTGGTACGGCACATGGACTCAAGCTCTCTTGTACATAACCCCTATCCATTAGTTCTTGTACTTGCCTTTGCAATTCTTTCGCTTCCTCGGGATTGCAACGGTATGCGGGTTTGTTTGGGAGGGCAGCCCCGGGGATAAGGTCTATTTGGTGCTCGATCCCTCTCATAGGTGGTAGTCCATCGGGTAGGTCATCGGGAAATACATCTTTGAACTCGTCTAACAATCCTTGCACCTCTCGGTTATCCCCTTTCTCTCCTTCCTCGACATCCCTCACGACTAACACGTACGCTTCTCCCCCTTGCGCAAGAACCTCCTCGACCTCCTTGGCTTTGATTAATATGTTTTCTTTTTTTGTTTTACTCTCGGCAGCCTTCTTGGGTAGAATAGGTTTTAGGTTATAGGTTGTACCATTCTTGACGACACTATAGATATTTTCTCTCCCTTTATGTTCAACCCTACGATCAAATTGCCACGGCCTTCCTAAAAGAACATGACTAGCATTCATAGAAACGAGATCACACCATAGTTCATCGTGGTATGGTCCGATATTGAAGGTAACTAGGGCTTGTTTTTTTTATCTCGACTCCTCCATCCCCATCTAACCAATGTAACGTATAAGGTTTGGTTCGGTCTCTTGTGGTTAGGTTGAGTTTTTCTACAAGTTCTAGTGAAACAAGGTTTGCACATGACCCACTATCAATAATAAGGTTACAAGTTTTGTTTTGTACCTTACATCTTGTTCGAAAAATTTGTTCCCTTTGGTTCCTCTCCTCGGTGGTGGTTTCAATGTGTAAGCTCCTTATCATAAGACATTCTTCTTGCATCGTTACTCCTTGAAAACAGGCTGTTTTTGCTCTTACTTCCCGCCGCCAACGTACTCCTTCGTTCCTCATGGCCGAGACTTCCCAAGATGGACCTAATAAGGATTAGATCACGAGCCGAAGCTCTGATACCAAGTTGATGCGGATCTCTAGCTTTGGAATGAGTTGAATGAACTTCCTTGAATTTGTCTATGCAGCGGAATATTAATCTTGGAATCTTGAATTAATAATTATAGAATCTTGAAACGAAATAATCAAAGTATGAAAGATAATAGGTAAAAGAACGTCTTCTTGAATGAATGATGGCTGGTGGTCGGCGGTTTTGGCGACGGACGAAGGTGGTGATGGTGGTTGTCGATGGATAGTTGATGAATCTTGAACCCTCTCTCGCAAAAGAAGACTCTTGAAAACACCCTGCAAATCAACCTCGCAAAGTCGATCCTAAAGATTAAGCTCGCAAACCTAATCAATATACTCCAGTTCACAAAGAAACTTAAAATTAATATTATTGATGACTGATGATGTTACACGGCCAAGACACCCTATTTATAGGTGTGTATTAATCCTAATAACATCCTAAATAAGAAAACTAACCCTACTAGAAATCAAGTATGATATCCTAGTTTGATTAGAACTACTAAATCTTAATCCTTCTTAGGTTCAAACGATAGTTTGACTAGGATTAAGTTTCCTACTTCTAACACACTTATGAATCCTATAACAATAAGGATTCTTATTCCTACTAGAATTAGAAAACCTATATCAGCTAGGATTTCTTTATAATTTAGGAAACCCTACATGAATTAGGAAACCTTTATTTGAAAACTAAACAAGAAGGAAAACCCTAATTCTAGCCGTATGAACGGCGCTCGTCCCTAGGGAGGACCGTCCCCAACACCTTCCCATGCTATCTTTAAGACGGATGTGGAACCAATAGTAAATCCTCGAGCTAGGTGACTAACATCTTTGCTTAGGAGAATCTCGTGTGCTTGATCCATGGATGCACCCGCATCAGATAATTGGGATCTGCTACTCGATAATAATGGGGCTGTTGAACTGATGCTGATTAGGCCGCTTGGTTAGAGTGCTGTTGGCTTGTTATGGAATTATTATAATTGTGGCCTGTGTTGATCACGTATTACAACATCTATTACATTATTATTGATGCTACTGCTCTACTATTGTTTACTACAACTATGTATTGCTACTGTACGTATTGTGGAGTAATATTATTATTATTTTATTATTATTTTACGTACGTGTGTGATGAGTCGCATTTTGGTCGTCATTTTCTTTATCTTTTCTTCATTTTTGGTCTAGTTTTGACCTCGTTTTGCTTGCCTTTGCTCGATTTCATGCCCATTGCCTTGACTATTCGTATTTGGTTGCCATTTTGTAGGACTCGAGGCGGGAATGAACAAACGGGAACAAACGAAGCAGAATCAAAGCAAAAAGAGGAGAAAAGGCGAAAAAATTGCGTAGTGGGGTCCTCAGCCGGTCGGCCGGCAGCCGATCCGTCGGCTGGGAGTGTAACATCCCAATATTTCGGAACTTGAAAATTTAAAGATTTTAAGTTCTATTTCGAGAATAATTTAAATTTCGTAATTTTTGGAATTTCATTTAAATAACTGATTAATTTATGTGAGAATATTTTAAAGTATTTAAATAAGATTTCAATTAATTGCGTAATTTACGTCTTAGCAATTTAATTTCATAGTCCGGAAATATTTATATTGTCTTAAGTTTATAGTTACCTTAAGTCGGTGTTTTTAGCTTAAACCGTCTTAAAACTTGTCTTATGGGCCTAACTGTTGGGAAATGTTTCCTCAACAATAGTGCGATCACGTAATTAAATCTCATGACGAGAATGCGCAAGGGATGATACGAATTATATTAGTCAACTGACCAACATTAATCGGTAATGATTGGCTAGCTAGAGTTTGACATTACTGTCGTATGACGGTGGTGGTCAGTTGATCCCTTTAGGTCACACCTTTAGGACAATTCCCTTAATTGATAAAATGTATATTGATACGATTTGATCATATTCCTTAAACTCGTATATCAAGAAATCAGAGGTTAAATCTTATTGTAAGATTTATGTTTAAAATTGAAACGTGTCAATTGTTAAACGTTGAACGATATTTTATTATATCGTAATTAGAATGAATCGGGTTATAATTAATACAAAGGTTGTAAATCGTATTGACGATAAATTATTCATTTTATATTTGTAATTTCGAATTACATGTCAATTGATAAGATATGATTTGTTTAATATACAATATTTATATGATAAATATTTATATTAAGATAATTATTATTGTATTACCTAGTGACATATAAGATGTCACATTTTATACAAATTGAACAATTGACAAATTATAAAATAAAGTCTATTTTAAGTGTGTTTTGGGCGGCTAAGTGGAGGTAGTTGTAGGTGTTTAGTGCTTAATTAACATGCTTTAATCATTGTGTTTAAAGCATGCTTTAATCATTCTAATGCTAATGCTTGTGAATTTTTTTAAGGGTGAGAAAAAATAACAACTAAAATCCTCTAATATTATTATTGTGAGATAATAATAATACTAATAATAATAAGTTATAATATTAGTATTGATATTCTAATTAGAGAGATTAGAATTGTTTAAGAAGAAATCGATTTCTAGTCTAGCAACTACAAGATTTCGGTTCATTAAGGGATTGTCTTGGTGCATCTTCGAGGAGGTGTTCTTGTTGAGAATTTTGGAAGATCATCATAGCACTAGATTTGGACCGTGTGTAAGGGTTCTAAATCTTTCTTATTTCCGCATTTTTAGCATGCATAAGATCACATAAATAAGTTAATTAAAATGTTAATTAAAGTATTTTGATTAGTATGACTAAATATTTAGTTTATGAGTAACTAAAACCCTTCAATTGGTATCAGAGCAAGAGGTTGTTTGCATGCTTTCCGTTTACGTTTTTACAGAGTTATTATGATAACAAAATAAAATTTGGTATTTCGTTTAGTATATGATATGACCGAAATAATTTGAGCATGAATACCTACTGTTTTCTAAATGTGTTAGAATATTTGGAATATATTTTGCATGAATATTGTTCATTGTTATTTTATTTTTCGGTTTTATTAAGTTTTAATGGTTAAAAATTGTTTATTTTGGGAAAAATAGTTAAAATCGTCTTTTGGCCGAGATTTTTCAGAATGTTATCACATGTATATCCTATGTTATGAATATGAATTTTCGTAAATTATGGACTTATAAAACATGTGATATGAATTTTAAGGGTTAAAATGCAATAAGATGAATAAAAATTGGGTTTGTATAGTTATATTACGAATTTGACTATAAAAATTTATGAATATGTCACATGCAATATTTAAAATATATGTTGAATTTTTCAGAAATTTATCTCAAATATTGCAATATTATAGATTTTTAATGTAAAAATCGGGTAATTAGTGACATTATTTCGACTTTAATAGTTTAAGTTGGAATTTGGCCATAAAAATTTAACACGATGTCATATATATTATATCCAGCATGTATAAAAATTTCGAGATTTTTATCTTATTTTATGCTTGAGAAATAATTTTAAAGGTTAAAATCGTACGATATATGACGAAAATCGTTAAAATTTGCAATAGTTGTTAAAATGGCCGAAAAATTTGACCTATAATAGTAATATATGATATGTTCATCACTAAATTATTCTTGGGAGCCATGTAATTAAAATTTCGGCTCTTGGGCAGTGTGTAATTTATTTTTCTGTCCATTTTATGTTCTTAAAGTGTTTTGGAAAGTGTAAAAAATTTTATTAGTATTTTATTTGCTTTTATGGAATTAATTATTGAATTTTCCGACTTAAATTGCTCGTTTTACGTACTATTTACGAAATAATGTTAAAACCGTAAAAATACTAATATTTTAAAGTTCTGAAATTTTAAGAACATTCCAGATTTTTCAAAATTTGAATTTTGATTCGAAATTTTTATGACTCTTTCGGATTTTTATATTATTTTTCCCGTAAAACCGAGTAATACCGAACAATATTAAAATATGTTAAGTTAAGTCATGTTCAAAGTTTGAGTAAGACTAAATTTTGAAACCTATATGAGTTAGGATGATTAACTTAAGAATGAATACCGATTCATATTATGCATAGTGTTGTTAAACGTTAAAACACGCAATTCCATAAACGGAGGTATACGATAACTATTTATTTAAATAGGACGATTTGGCTTAGGATTTGCATGGTAGTTCATATATTCATAAGCATTGCATACTTTATTGTGAATGTCATGATTTATTTACATAATTTTAGGAATTATGTAATTTACTTAGTATGGCCTTAGTTTTAAATCGGTATTTCCCGTAATGAAAGGGGTTACCGATTCGGTTGTAATTTTGTGATCTCGTATCACCCAATTGTAATTTATTTCTATTTTATAATGTATAAAGTAGACTAGAAAAGTTGTAATATTTTTAAATTCCGGAGATCCTTGAAGACGGTGCCATTCGGAAAGGAGTTCCGATCAAGACGGTGTTTACCTCGAAGTGCGTGCCTCGTGAAGTTCAAGGGACCAAAGGAGTTGGTTTCCGAATTTGTACTTTTATTATTTCTTTTCTAGGAAAGGCCATACCAGGGTTTATTTTTATGCTTTTATTTTGCTTTTTATATGTTTGCATGCATAGCAAAATCGTCATATATCGTCTCATGCATTTTCGATTTAGTCGACCTAGTCATTTACTTTATCGATAATTCACCGACTTAGTTCACTTATACGGAGATAGATAATAAAATTGACTAGATCTCTTTCAAAATAAATATTGAGACTTAGCCTTACCAAAGAGTATGGACCCATGAATCCCTTCTTCACAAGAACGTAGGCTCGGCTATACCGGGGTAATAAAATTGTCACGTTGGGTAAGTGGGGTAATAAAGATTACACCTTGAAATTTGGTCGATCTCAACGAAAGTATTCGTAACCGTAGTTGCAATAAGTTCGGGCTAAAGACGATTTTTAGAAAATTGTCGGCCGAGAGTTCTAAGGTAGAACCGATTAAAAGGTTAATCCACCAAATTATACCGATACGGGATGAATCGGCTACACCGTGCCCGGATTAGTATGGGTTTGGGTCTCGGGATTGTTTACTTAATTGGGTAAGAGATCATTAAGTAAATAACTAATTAACTTGTTTAAGTTTTTAGTTTAAATTATGAATTTTAAAATGATGTTGTTTTATTTCCTTCATTTTATTGTAGTTTAATTTTCAACATCGACAATAGCAACCAACGCTCCACCTCTCACTAACGTTTCATGGCTTCGGTCCTTTATGGATCGTTGCAAACTCGATAAGCATGGTTCTAATTTTAAGGATTGGGATGCGCAATTACTTTTGACCGCTTAAGGTGACGATAAGAGTCGTTACCTATCCGAAGCCGCTCCTCCCGCTCGTTCATCAGTTCAAAATCGTGAGGCCTATGAAGCCTACATGAAAGAGTCCTCCGCTCTTAAAAATGTGCTCATCTTCTCCATGGAGCCGGATCTCCAAAGGAGTATGATCAAGTTGACCACATCGTATGAGATATACACCAAGCTTGCGACCATGTTTTCGCAAACTCCAAGGGTGATCCAATATGAGGCGGCCTCCGCCTTCTTCGACATAACGTTGAAGGAAGGGCAAAAGATAAGCCTTCATGTGCTCAAACTCGTTGAGATCGCGGAGACTCTAAAAACGCAAGACGTTGATGTTCCCGACTCTCTCATAATTGACCGAGTTCTTCACTCGCTCAATAAGGTTAAATCGTATGCTCAATTCCGGGTGAATTTTAATATGCGAAACCAAGAAACCACGTTGGATGAGTTGCATAAGATGCTCGTCCAAGCCGAGAGGGACATGGGAATTCATGAAAGTTCCACCAAGGATGTTTTAAACATCGAAAAGAAAGGGAAAACGAGCTTCAAAAGGAATGCCTCTAAAGGCAAGGGCAAGAAAACGTTCAAGCCCAAAGCGACTAAAGAAAAGACCTTTTCGAAAGGCGCTTCCACCTCGTCTTCAAAATCCGAAGACAAGTGCCATTATTGCACGAGGATCGGTCATTGGAAGCGTAATTGCCCCAAATACTTAAGCGATCTCAAAAATGGGAAGGCAACCGCCGTAGGTAATAATTCTCGTTTATAATTCATGTCATTTATCAACTTATGTATAGTGATACAAATGTGTTGATATTTACCCTTTTTAATTGTTTTAAAGGGCCACCCCCTAATAATGATAAGGGCAAGGAGAAGGAAGCATGAGGTTCCTTACTTGGATGGCTACGGTAGCATCCAATTGATTGAAGACTTGAAGAGCTAGGCTCTAATTTTCATATCGTCTTCTTTCATATTTTGCATTTTATTTATGGAACAATTATTTTCTTGTAAGACAAGGATTAAAATCCTAAAACAATGGTTGTAATTTTGGATATTGGTGACTTGGTTTTCAACCCGAGTCACTACTTTTGTTCTTAATCGATGTTTTGATTTCTCAAATAAATTGCATACCTTGTTAAAACATGAATGATGGTGATTTTATCACGCAATAAACATTGATACGATCAATATAATATAATCAAAGTGTTGATTAAAACGGAGAACTACACCCCATGAGATACTTTCAATCAAAATGAGACAACATTAGTTCATTATAAGATTTTCATTTTAAGTGAAAATGAGAATGTATTCATCACACCTATAAAACTTCAAACATTCATATGCATTGGTTAATCGAAATAGCTATCCTTATACGAATAAAGGTTATTGTTAGAAGGATAGAGTGGGAGAATATATTTCGCTCGCAAACCAATGATGAATATAAAGAATCTTAGAGAAGATTCCTACATGGGAGTCTTAAGAAGAGCCCTAAATGAATGAATTGAAGAAACTACGAGAGGACACTGAAGAAACTACGGGAGGACACTCGAAGAAAGTTCCTTATGTTCATTGTTTCCGTGGGAAACCCCGTATGAATTCGGAAGGAATATCGGCTCCTTGAGATAATGATTTTTTAAAGATTATAAGATAATAGAGGAGAAATCATCTATCTATACGGGAGGAAAGACCGGTTCCTTAATAAATGGTTTTTCTAAGTTTATAAGATGAAAGAGAAGAAATCATCTCAATTCTCTCAATGTAGTTAAGGAAATTATCATGTCATATTCGTCTCGAGGAAACGAAGACATGAAAAGAGGGGGATGATTGATTGAATGGAAATAGATAACTATAGGGATAGTGATGGTGATAATGATATTACATGCAAAAAATGAAAAGTTCATTTAAGAGATCGAGTAATATTGATTTTAGTGGGAGCAATGTTCATAAAAGAATTAAGCCTACCATTTAGAGAGGATGGGTGATTCTTTAAGGTGTAAGAATAAGAGGTTTTCAATTCTAGATGATCAAATACCTTATATCATACGATGATGGAGCTTTACGGGAAGTTTTATTATATTGATAATAAAAGGTCGCCCATTAGAAATCAAAAGGTTAGATATAAATAACCTTGATAAAATAGCCAAGATGTTTGAAAATAGTAAGAGTGATGAAATCACTAATAACTACAATATAGATTTAAAGCACATAAGTGACTAGATAATTTCGAGCGATTCTTGAATCCCTATAGTATATCAATACGTCACGAGTTATAGGATAACAGTGGGAGCTTTCCTCAGGAAAAGGAAACTCAAAATCTAGAATGGGTTCTAGATATGTGCTCAAATGAGATCGTATTATGTGAGATAATATGAGTCGGAAGGAGACCAAAATTTGTAAGTTTTGCAATCATGAATAAAAGGTTTATTCGCAAAACATTAATACAAATAGATGATTGTGCATCAAATGCAATGAAATAGTATTGACTGTTTTTGCATGACAATGTCATTTGAGTTATAATTAACTCAAGATGAAGGATACTTTGTCAAAATCCAAATGGGTTGTATGAGAGAATATAGAACCCCATAAGTGAACTGGATTGACTTAGTATAGCCCCTAGCCGCTTACATGAGGTGACATCTCAGAGCGACTAGAATGTGAGGCGATTGATGGCAAGTTCAAGTGCCATAGAGTCATATATGATGACTAGTCGATCACATAGGCAGACTGCAAGAGACACTCTGTCGGGCAAGGTGACCGCTTATAGAGTTCTGGAAATTTTATAATAGCTAGGTCGTGGCGAGAGCTGCTATAGTATTCTTGTGAGTCAATTCTTAGACTAAAGACTACTCTCCCAAGATGGTACCGTTTAGCCATAGCCTTGATCCATTCTCTACGACTTTTCGTAACTGGAGTCAAATGGGATTGCTTTAGGCTGTGACTGATTATGACTAGTTGAAGGAAGTAGTGCGATAGAAATTGTCCACCCCTTGTCAGGGTTGTTCAAATCTCAAGGCCACTCGAGGAGAAGTTAACTGGAAATGCGTGGCCACGCTCGGAAGGTATCTATGGTAGATAATTCCGGTCAGACAGTTATTCTCCAGATCGAGGAAACCATTCATGATATGATCAAATGCAAGTACGCCCTCAGAGAGACATCTTGCATTGAGTGGGAGATTGTAATAGGACAAGAGAATTGGTGACGCACACTTGTCGAGGACAAGTGGGAGATTGTTGGGAAATGTGTCCTCAACAATAGTGCGATCACGTAATTAAATCTCATGACGAGAATGCGCAAGGGATGATACAAATTATATTAGTCAACTGACCAACATTAATCGGTAATGATTGGCTAGCTAGAGTTTGACATTACTGTCGTATGACGGTGGTGGTCAGTTGATCCCTTTAGGTCACACCTTTAGGACAATTCCCTTAATTGATAAAATGTATATTGATACGATTTGATCATATTCCTTAAACTCGTATATCGAGAAATCAGAGGTTAAATCTTATTGTAAGATTTATGTTTAAAATTGAAACGTGTCAATTGTTAAACGTTGAACGATATTTTATTATATCGTAATTAGAATGAATCGGGTTATAATTAATACAAAGTTGGTAAATCGTATTGACGATAAATTATTCATTTTATATTTGTAATTTCGAATTACATGTCAATTGATAAGATATGATTTGTTTAATATACAATATTTATATGATAAATATTTATATTAAGATAATTATTATTGTATTACCTAGTGACATATAAGATGTCACATTTTATACAAATTGAACAATTGACAAATTGTAAAATGAAGTCAATTTTAAGTGTGTTTTGGGCGGCTAAGTGGAGGTAGTTGTAGGTGTTTATTGCTTAATTAACATGCTTTAATCATTGTGTTTAAAGCATGCATTGATATTACTACCTAGGCAACCCTAAGGAGCATGGGTTAGAGAGTTGTCTCTCCTTTGTTCCCCTCCATACCCGGCCATCACCATACCCCAAACACCACCCACTTAAATAGTATATGATACTCATCTTAACATTCTTCTAATGCTAATGCTTGTGAATTTTTCTAAGGGTGAGAAAAAATAACAACTAAAATCCTCTAATATTATTATTGTGAGATAATAATAATACTAATAATAATAAGTTATAATATTAGTATTGATATTCTAATTAGAGAGATTAGAATTGTTTAAGGAGAAATCGATTTCTAGTCTAGCAACTACAAGATTTCGGTTCATTAAGGGATTGTCTTGGTGCATCTTAGAGGAGGTGTTCTTGTTGAGCATTTTGGAAGATCATCCTAGCACTAGATTTGGACCGTGTGTAAGGGTTCTAAATCTTTCTTATTTCCGCATTTTTAGCATGCATAAGATCACATATATAAGTTAATTAAAATGTTAATTAAAGTATTTTGATTAGTATGACTAAATATTTAGTTTATGAGTAACTAAAACCCTTCACTAACTTGCTAATGAACCCATTTTCCTCATCCTTCCTCACAAAACCCTAACCCCACCATCTTCTACCTCCCTCACTCATTTCATTTTTCAGATTTGTAACAAATACCGTTTTAGTTTTCTCCTCCAAACCTTAAAACTCTCAAAAAACCTTCGTTACTCATCCGATTGAGACGATTTTCGCGGCCACAGATTCCTCTTCTCGCCCTCCATCTTTCTAGTTAAGTTTTTACCCAAGATAATTTCGTGTTATATTCTGGCCGTGACCCTAAGGTCACGTTTTTCGAGGTTTAAGGATGTTAGTTGTGTTTCTAGCGCGGACTCGGACAAAGGAGTAGCTTGGAGTCGGAATCTCGTGGAATTGAAGAGTTATAAGGTGAAAATTACGAGTAACTCGGCCTTTTTGTTAAAATAGCACTTTTGTTGGTGAATCTTGTTGTGGTTTCTGATTTTGTGGTTTGTTATTGTTATATAGGTTTAGTAACATGTTAGGGATTAGTCCCAGATGATCTTCACATGATTTATTTGATGTTTTATGATATTCATATGCTTAAAATGCTTATTTTGAGTTTTCTCAAAATTAAGACGGATACTAAGTTTATTCTTAATTTGTGTTTGTTGTGGAAATTTACGCTTGTGTATGATTCATACGTGTGTTATAAATGCTGGGTAAACTTGTGTTGTTGCGAATTTGAGTTTAGTATCGATTTTATTGAAGGATTTGAAGTTACTGTAAAACGCGATTTTTGGGCTCAGGGGTTCTGAGCCGGTCGACCGACCGGCAGCCGGTCGACTGGCTGGGAGTCTCGCTTGGTGTCCTTGCGTTTTTGGAAAATATGTGAAGAGGAGCTCAGCCGGGTGGCCGGCCGCCGGTCGACCGGCTGAGACTCCTTCTTGTTTGTTTTGCTTTCGTAAAAGAGGAATTAGGGAGTAGGTCTCCCAGCCGGTGGCCGGCGGCTGGTCGACCAGCTGGGGATCGTTCCTCCTAGGTTTCGTTGTTTTAAAGGCTGTTATGGGTGAGGGGTTGTCAGCCGGCTGACCGGCAGCCTGTCTGCGACCGGTTGAGGACCCTTTTCACTTTAAAATCGTTTTATCTTTTGATCGGCTGGTCCGATTTGCTTGAGACTTGTCCCGTATATTTTGTATGTGTGTTTGAGGTCCCCGGAGGATGGGCGGCACTATATTGGGTTCGGGAATGGATAGAGGATAGAGACCCCCTGGTCGGGTAACCAAAAGGGAAACCGGCTCTCCCTCAACTTAGTTCCCGGGGTCAATTAAGTGTTGACTAGAAGTCTAGAAAGATAGGACTAAGGACCTGGCTATAGTATATATCGGAATATGTATGAGTTGGGACCGCTAGAGTACGATATATACTGATGTTTGATGCGTGTCAAACTATGGTCTGAGTTGGGATTCTCTAGTTTGACATGTGAGTGTTTGTGGCGTGACGGCCAAGTCTGAGTTGGGACCACTAGACCGTCTCGTGTATGGATGATGCGGTAGGAGGTGTCTGAGTTGGGGTTACTGTTCTACCGTGAGCTTGTTTGACCGTAGTGGGTTGGATCTGATTTGGGATCCGATTTCATTACGAAGGGTAATGGTCACGACTGAGTTAGGTCAATGAACCATTATTAGCTGATTAGTATCCATCCGTGCCTGAGTTAGGGTTCACGGGTGTATGCTTGCTGATTTGTGTACCAAGTCTAACCTGAGTTGGGGTGTGACTTGGACACTGCTGACTTGCATCTGCTTGCCTGAGTTGGGGTACAGTGTCAGATATTGCTGATTGATTATGATAGATAGAGTGTATTGATTTTAAAACTGTTCATCCAAGGCATTGGATGACTCTTTGGCTAGTTTCGTAAATGGTTTGGATTGAAAGACCCCCCGGTCGGGCAACCGGCTCTCCTTCCAAATAGTTTCCGAAGTTGGTTGAGAGCCTTGCATAGTATTTGCATGATTGACTTGAGTTGAGATATCGAGATATATTTATATGCTTCACATGTTATAAATGCTGGAGTATGTTAGATGTTTATATGTCACGTGTCGTTACAAAAGGTGGCTAGGAGAACTCTAGTCACTCCCCACTGATTATGGCATACATGTTTACATGTGTGTAGGTACATGACAGGTTGGATTAGCTGTTGGGTTGCATGGAGCTAGCCAGCGATGATCCTTCATCAATTGACTTTACCATATTACGTTAGCTAGACTCTATTTTACTTTCAGTTTTGGTTGCCTGTGGGATATGCTATCCCAGGCTGTTTGTATTTATACTTTCAGTACTTAGACATATACTTATCTATGTTTTGTTTATATCATTTGTTTTCAGTTTCGTTTTAATTCACCTCGTTTATCATGCATATTAAAGTTTAAATTCCGCGTAAATTTTGGCATGTTTGTATGTTTTATTTTCCGCTGCGACGAGGGGTTTTACAGGGAGCCCCTTCACCTGGGCATAAGAAGAAAATTATTCAGAAGTTCGCTTTTGGGTCCTCAGCCGGTGGCCAACGGCAGCCGACTGACCGGCTGGGACCCCCTTCTTAGCACTTAGCCACTTTTCGCACCTCAAGAAGTCAGTAGCAGCTATCAAGGCCCTCATCCGGTGGCCGACCGGCAGCCGATACATCGGCTGGGGAGGAGGCTACCATTGAAGAATTTTTCAGAAGTTTATATTTTGACTCTTAGCCGGTCCCAGACCGGCAACCCGTTGACCGGCTTAGAGTCATTCTTCAGATTTTCGCGCACTATATAAACCCGCACTTAGTCTATTTTCATTTACGCAACTTTTACGCAATATTGTTTCCTATTCTAGGGTTTTTAATGTTTCATTAAGATTTTCTTAGCCTCAAAAACTCTCCTAAAAATCGTAATTCTTTCTTAGTTCTTTTATTTAATCTTGTAGTTAATCACAAACTTTCCTTAGTTAATCCTAGTAGTTCTCTTTAGTATTTGTTCAAGGGTATTTTGGTTGTAATTTGGAGGGTTTGAGAAGATCTTTCATTTCTAATCAAAGTCCATGCCTTTATGCAATTAGTTGGTATAATATTCTTCTCCTTTACTTAGTTTTTGCATTTGCTTCAAGTTTTATTCATCCAATTGTTTACCTTTGTTTCATTTCATTATGTTTAGCACTTGTTTATCAGTTGTTCACATGTCTCTCTTAGCCATGAGTGAGTAGTTCATTTCTAGGGTTAGGGGTGTGCTTGTATAGTTGGTAACTATGAAGCTTGTTTAAGATTAGTCTTGGGTACTCTCATTGGTTGGGTTTCCACTTTATGCATGTTATGTGTTCGATGAATTGCCTCAACGACGGTTGGGCCTGAGTCTTCTCTTTGCTTGTCTTTGACGATAGTCTAGGACTTTCATGGGCATGTGTATGTGTTAGGTTGACCTAGTTTGTAGCGAAAGCTAGAATAGGACTCGACTTTAGGTTAGTCAAATCGAAAGACGAGACGACCCTAGACCTACCATAGGAGCGACCTTAGACCACTCTCACATGTTTAGTTACCGACTTACCTAGGTAACCCCGACACCCTAGTTTCTTTTACCTATCGACTTAGTCTTTACATCTTGTTTTTACTTCTTACGTAGTTATTAATCACTTCACGAAACCTATTACCCCGACTTGGACTTAGACTAGAACGTAGCTAAGCGATTATCCCCACCATCCTTTGGGTTCGACCCTAAATTATACTACTTAATTTGGGAGTTTACAAATTGTTTCTGGTGCCGGAATTGACGACAAAAACCGGCCATCAACGTGCTTGCTAACCTGCTTAAATTTAATTAGTTTACGTACGTGCTTTCTAGCTTGCTTATGTTTAAATATAATACATTAGAAATTGTTAAAAATTAGTAATGGGTTACGATTTTATGTTAAGAAGCATGTTTAAAATGACGAAATTAGTTGAGTGACTCCAAATAATTTAAAAGAGATGACTCATTAATTAATTCTCATACATGTTAAGTTTTATAGAAAACGTGTCAATAAGTTGGATAATTCTTTTCAGACTAAGTTAATTAACTTGTAGCAATTGTTAGGCTTGTTAGATATGAGTCTTAAGTGGTCAAATATCTTAATTTGAATGAGTTAATGTTCATATGCTTGTATTGTATAATGGGTCATAGTTTGGATGTGGTACGTATTGGAATATGTCTGAGTCGGGACCTCTAGTTGGATATGTGGGTGTATGTTCGCGTGTCGGATCATGTCTGAGTCAGGATGTAAAACCCCTCGCGAAACCGGAAATAATAAACATACAAAGTACTAAAAATGCAGCGGAATTAAAACTTTTTAACATAACTAACATGCGAGGTGAATTAAAACTGAATACTGAAACTGATATAAACAAAAATAGATAAGTATAACTGTCTAAGTATTGAAGGAAAATATATACAACAGTCTGGGATGGAACATCCCTACAGGCACTCAAAACATCAACTGTATCAAAATCTAGAGTCTAGCTAACGTAATGTGTAAGTCATATCGATGATAAGCGAATCATCGCTCGCTAGCTCTCAGTAACCCCTGCCAACCTCCTGCATGTACCTACATACATGTAAACATGTACGCCACAATCAGTGGGGAGTGACTAGAGTTCTCCTAGCCACCTTTTGTAACGACACGTAACACAGAGATACAAACAAAATACTCCAGCATATATAACCATGTGAGGTATAAATCTCATTATCTGAATCTCATACTATCATGCCATTACTAATGCACGGCTCTCAACCAACTTCGGAAACCATTTGGAAGGAGAGCCGGTTTCTCTGCCGGTTGCCCGGCCGGGGGGTCTTTCAGTCCAAACTATTTACGAAACTGACTAAAGAGTCATCCAATGCCGTGGATGAACAAAACTATAAACAAGGTATTGTACTCATCAATATCAACATACATATACGACACTGTACCAACTCTAGGCAAGCAGATATAAAACAGCAAGTATAAAGGTTCAGAGGCGACATCTTAACGCATAACCTAGATACCAAGTTCACAAACCCAATCAAGGACTCAGAGGCGATAACTCAACGCATGGACCTGCTATCAACAAGACACTAGACTCAGAGGCGATAACTCAACGCATGGACTAGCACCCAAATTCACAATCATAAGTAAGGAACTCAGAGGCGAAAACCTAACGCATGTTCCCCTACTACATCACAAGACACTAGACTCAGAGGCGAAAAATCAACGCATGGCCTAGCATCAACACCTGCACTCCGGGTAAGGTATGACAACCTGACTGCCCCGTCATGCAGTTGCTCTACTCGTCAGACTCAGAGGCCAACTTAAGGCATGTCCTGACGCGATCACTCAAACATGTCTGGGCTCAAAGGCGACATCTCAATGCATACCCCAGACACGACAACCAAACACGTATGGAGCTCAGAGGCGACATCTCAACGCATACCTCCATACATAAAAAACAAACACATATAGGGCTCAGAGGCGACATCTCAACGCATACCCCTATATATGACAAACAATCTACGAATTAAGTTCAAAGGCGACATCTTAACGCATAACTTAATACGCATCACTAGAATAACATTCAATTCAATAACTAACTCTTTAGTTCTTATCTCTTATGTTTCTAATCAACACTTAATTGACCCCGGGAACTAAGTTGAGGGAGAGCCGGTTTCCCTTTCGGTTGCCCGACCGGGGGGTCTCTATCCTCTCTCCATTCCCGAACCCAATATAGTGTCGCCCATCCTCCGGAGACCTCAAGCACACATGAAAGGTACACGGAACGAATCTCAAACAAAACCGATTAACCGTTTAAAAGTTATAAACTATTTTTATGAGAACAGGGGCTCTCAGCCGGTCTGGGACAGTCTGCCGGCCAGCCGGCTGGGAGTCCCTTCCCATGCCAAACTTAAAACCTGAGAAACAAGGAGAAGAGGCTCTCAGCCGGTGGACCGTCTGTCGGCCTGCCGGCTGGGAGTCCCTTCCCACCAACTCACTTCAAAAATCACAAAACAAAGGGAAGAGGCCCTCAGCCGGTGGACCGTCTGCCGGCTGGGAGTCCCTCCCAATGCCCTTTTACAAAGTTTCCAAAATCCAAAGAGGGATTCTGAGCCGGTCGACCGGCGGCCGACCTGCCGGCTCAGAATTCCTTCCCCTAAACTCAGCATTCGCAAAAACCCAAGAATGACTTTGAGCCAGCCGACCGGCTGCCGGTCAGCCTACCGGCTCAGAGTCCCTGCACGAAAAACGCAACATTCCTATAATACTCAAATCTTCACAAATCAATTCTAAACTTCTAAAATCGCAACATCCATATATTACCCAGCATCTATAAGTCTCATAAGCATCAAAAGCAAGTATCAATTCCCACAATACAACCTCAACAAGTTCATACTTTGTATTCGTCTTAAGCACATAATTTCTGAAATTTCAACATCTAAACATGTAAAACATAATCAAAGCATGTGAAAGTCATTCTCATGTATTGCTAGCATGATTCTAAGTCTTAACAACATTCACAAGCATGAAAATCAGAAACTAACATCATCTAAACCAAGAAAAGTGCTAATATTACAAATAAGGCCGAGCTTCTCATAGTTGTCAACTCTAATGCGATTTTGCTCCAAGCTCCTCTTCAATGATGTAGCTATCCACGTCCGGATCCTCTAAATCTTCACCTACAACAAGAAGAATGACTTTAAGAAGCTAAAACCGGATTCTACTCAAAACAGGCCATTTTTCAAGTTGGATGAAACGGAAATTGAAAGTGATAGATGTGTTGAAAATTTCAAGAGGATTTCAGAAATGTATAAGTTGCCTTGGTTTGGAATTCGGATGATGACTGAAAATCGAATTGAAGCTTGAAGGATTTGAAGGAGAAAATGAGAAAATGGAAGCACTGTTCTTATTTTTGTGAATAAAGCTTATGTCGACATACATAATGAGTTGTAGGGTTTTAATTGTCCTTTCCCGTTTAAATGAAAACGGGCTTTTGAATATGAACGGGTTTTTATGATACGGACTTAACTTGCCAAGTTATATTCCTCTTAAGGACTTAAGGTTCTTAAGACGGATCTTAACGATTTATTTAAAATACTTTCTCAATAAATATTAAAATATTATTTATTCCGTAAAAATAATTTAAAACCTTTAAAATATATTTTACGAAAATACGGGATGTTACACGGGACCTCTGAGTCGGTACGTGTATAGATGATGCGTTGGGATATGTATGAGTCGGGACCTCTATTTGTCTGTGAGTTTGGATGACCGTAGTGGATCATGTCTGAGTCGGGACCTCTAATTACTAAGAAGAGTATAGGTTGATGTCTGAGTCGAGACCTCTGAACCAATATTAGCTTACTGTGTTTATTCATGCCTGAGTCGGGGTCTATGAATGATGCTAGCTGATTGTGCTTCAAGCCTACCTGAGTCGGGGTGTGGCTTGGGTACTGTTGATTGTTTGTGTCTGGTCTTTCTTGAGTCGGGGTCTTACTTAGATACTGTTGAAAGCGTATGTTTAATCTTGCCTGAGTCGGGGTCGGATTAGATATTGTTGATTGAATTGCATCTAACTTGCCTGAGTCAGGGTACGGTGTTAGATGTTGCTGAACATATGTGTGTGGCTTGCCTGAGTTGGAGTAGTATGTTAATCATTGTTGAATGAATGGTTTAGGTAGGCCTGAGTTGTGGCTTTTGATCTATTTACCAAGAGTTATGTATGTTGAGTTGATGATGGGTAAATGAATGCTTCTCATAATCATATTTATGTTGGAGCATGTTGATGTGTTTACATGTTATGTGTTTATGACAATAAGTGGCTAAAAGAACCTCTAGTCACTCCCCACTGACTGTGGCATACATGTTTCATGTATGTAGGTTTGAAGCTGTTTGCAGGGGGTTTCACAGAGAGCTAGCGAGCGATGTATTCATTGTCATGATTTTACCCATTTCTTTAGCTGGACTCTAGTTTACATTTTTGCTCAAGAGCCTGTAGGGATATGCTATCCCGGGCCGTTGTTTTGTAACTAAAGTTCATACTTAAATATTTATCTAATTTTATTTCTTTCCGCATTTTGATTTAGTAATTCACCTCGCATGTTAGTTTATTTCATTAAAAGATTTAAATCCGCGCATTTTTCATGCATATTGTATGTTCATTTTCCGCTTCCGCGAGGGGTTTTACAGTTGGTATCACAGCGTTATCGCTCCCGATGCACTCATGTGATTCCCCAAACCTAACTTGACCAATAATCAAATAATGAATGGGAGATGGGTAGATTTAAGGACAAGTGGTAGTCTGTTTTATGATTGCTTTTATTAGGTTCTAACGTGTTTGTTGATTGTCATTGATTTTACTTTTATGTCTTTGAATCGACAAACCGTGAGCTGTTCCATTTGGCGATCAAGACCGGTGTCTACTATCTAAGACAGGAGATCCGTGCTACCGTTGAAGGATGCTTCTGGATCCTCGGAGATTCTTCTTATTCTTTATGCATCATCTTCTTCTGTATCTCTTGACGCCTTCCTTTCTTCTTGAACTCTCGTCGGTCTTACTTTGAAATCTATCTTCTTCCCTTTCCGACTCATCCTTGTTACTTGCTTCCCCGAAGTGACTTGTAAGTGAACTTTCTTTTGATTGGATTTTGAGGAACTAATTCTAGGATAACCGTGAACTGTGTTTTGAGAAATATTGATATTTGAGGAAAACTTAAGAGATATCGAGAGACATGTTGTGGTGATCCAAGTGTCTAATTGTGTTGTCCAATTGGAAGAGTGAAAGTGAGTGATATGGTACTTACTTTAAGGTTGAGTGGTATACGTGGTATTTAGTGGAGCTTAGCCTTGAGAGTCTTACCCGAATCGTGAAAATTAATGGATTGAAAGGTAACTTTTAGAGTGTAAAATGAGATAACTTGGAGTCATATATGAATTTGGAAGAATAGGCTTAATGTGTTAATGATAATAAATGGACGAGTCAGGTGAGTTAGTCTCACTTGACCTTGAGGATGTGATTGAATTGAGGAAAGACTCGTTGTTGAGGAATAAGAACCCTTGGTAATAGTAGTTGTTTATCGAAAGAACCTACGATATAGACCTGGAGGAATTTTTTAAGTATTTGACCTTAGGTTACTTAGTGGATCTTAGAGCTCATTTATTAGAGTACTTGAAGAATTTTGAAGGGTGTACCACTAGTGTAAGGATTGAATATGGGAATTCGTTGGAAAGTGAAAGTTGGAGACTTGATGATTTAAGGGTTTCTATATGATGGAAAGTGATGTTAGTGAAGTGGACATAGAATATGAGTTTGGTAACCTGAGAGTGTTATTGAACTGTCATTTGAGGAACTAGCGGAGATGATACATCTAAAACTTTGGGAATAGAAAACCGGAATGATGATATTGTTTAATTTTGAAGAATTATGGTGTATAGATCGTTTGAGGAAATGTTTCGTGAGAACCGATAATTGACTTGCTTAATTTGGAAAGTAAGGAGCGAGAACCTTGTGACTTGTGAGAATAGTGAGAAACTCGAACCTTGGGAGATTTCCGTAATCGTTCCTTTATATCGCTTCTTTCCTCCCTTCTTCCTTGTTCCTTCTTCTGCTTTTGAATTCACTTTGTTGGAATCCATATCCTGAAGTTGTTATCCTGTCACCTTGTGTGTCTCTCTAGAGTTTGGTATCGCGTTCGTTTCCGAAGGTCGTATCATACCTCCGCCTTGGTGTGCCTTGTTCCCTTTCATTTGGATTAGTGGTGAGACGGACTTGTTTTTGGAGTAGTGATATATGCCTTGAGGATCCTTGGTTTTGCGTTATCGGAATTTTGTGGAGAAGGTTTATGTTAATAATATTTGGGTGATACTAGATAGCATGTCGTCTTGAGAGTTTCATGTTAAAGGATTAGATGTATGAGTGCTACTTATGGATTTAGTGTCAACCGTAAAATTAATGGCGACTGTACCTTTCTGTGGGAGTGGTAATAGTCTTATGGAAATTGTCAGAGTGAAAGATGTTGCTTCTTTGAAACCTTCGTTTTTGGATGTCCGCTTTTAGTAGAGAGGTTAGAAACCTGAGAATTTGAAAGTTGTTACTTATGGAAGACCTTATGTTTGAATGTTCACTTTGCGATAATAAGGTTTGGAAAACGAGGATTTCGGAATGCTTTAGTGAATTGAGGTTGCTTGGTGGATTTGAGTGATTTGGACTAAATGTTGTCAATGATCATCACATAGTCCTACGTTTGGGAATAGTTACGATTTGGAGAATATTATGTCTCTAATTTTGGGGTTTGATGTCGATAATGGAATTTCGGTTTGATTTATTGGAGGTACATGAAACTTGGTGTGGATCTGTTATTTAGGCTTCTACTTTGATTGAAGGACCATTGATAGATTGAGAGAGAGTAAATGACTCGTTTCTAAACGTTGTGTGAGGATCGTTGTGACAATGTTTCCGTTATGCATTGAGCGGTTAATGCTTCTGTATTCCGAAGAGTTGTCATCCTCCTTACCTCGATCTCTGTTGTTTTCTCCTCCTTGGTCTTTCGTCGTTTGTGTCTGTTGCTTAAGTGTTGAAACTAGTAGCTTTTGATGCTTTGTGCTAAGTGTAATTTGTGTTGTTATTTTTGTGCTTTCTGTAACCGTTTTGAATTGATTTCCTTTCTATTGATTGTAAACTTTCATTAATTTCGCAAACTTTACTCATTTTAAGAATTTGGAAATGGAAGTTGCTTTCAAAAGCTATATTTTAAGAAGATTGAAATGTTTAACGATTTCGATTGATTTCAGCGTTGATTTGGTGTTAGAATTTGTTATCGGAGACGTCTGATAACTTGTACTATGCTCAGCGGCACCTGATTGACTTGGTTTTGAAATTGGATTTAGTCTAACCGTGGACTCGTCTCTAATTTGGAATGTCGGGCTCTTTCATGTACAACAAGAACCCCAACGTCCACTAACGAAGACTTGTGCCTTGGAAATTATTCGAAATCTTTGATTTAAATTTTTAAATATCGAAATTTCAGTCAACATTTTGGCTGATAGCGGTTGTGTTTGTATTATATTGTTTTCCTAGTTTCAAGTTTCGAGGACGAAACGTTTTGTAATGTGGGGTGATTGTAACATCCCGATATTTCAGACTCCTAATTTTACTGATTTTAATGGTAGTTTCAGAATGAATTATGTTTTATGAGATTTCATAATTCTATTTAAATAATTTGAATATTTCATTATAAAGAATTTTAGTTTTAAATGACATTTCAG
This sequence comes from Silene conica, assembly GCA_029255685.2. Classification (NCBI taxonomy): domain Eukaryota; kingdom Viridiplantae; phylum Streptophyta; class Magnoliopsida; order Caryophyllales; family Caryophyllaceae; genus Silene; species Silene conica. The sequence continues at coordinate 55,234,366 of CM055316.2, read as the reverse complement.
TTGATTGCGTAAATTATATTTCAACGATTTAATTTTATCGTTTGAAAACTTAAACGTATTCTGTAATTTCATAGAATATAATTTACATTTCAATTGTTATTTCAAGTTGTTTTAATTGTAAAATAATGAGTTACTGACATTGAGCAATTTCCGACTCATAAATGAAACTCGACTCATGTAGTAAGTTTCCAACTCAAAACCCGTTTCTTAGATAAAAAGATATTTCATAATCAATCATGCTCATCCTCAAATCTCAACCTTATCCTCTTAGTTCCTCAATTGTATACAATGAACAATTCACTAAAATCACCGTCATTTCTTCGTTTCTCAACCATTTCGAATGATTTTTGCACCATTGTCTTCCTCGTACTGTCGCCGACGTTTTGAGGTAACCAAGTTTGTGTTTTGGGTTGGCCGAAATTCTTCCCAATCTCCTTTTTTGTTTTTTTCGACTCATTGTTGATGTTTGATGTTATAGGAGCTAATATTAGCGATCCAGAAATCGAAACTGTAGTCATTGAAGATAGATTCACTGATTTCATTGCTTAAAACAGGTGACCTTGATGAGGAAACTCGACTTTTGTTTTATATTGAGTTGACATGGATTTATTATGATGTTTATGTGGATTAGTTGTAGATTTGGTGTTTAATATGTTATGGGTAATTTATATCCATCACAAGAATGCTGATTTAATGCTGTTGTAGTTGTGTTTCTTGCTGCTGTTGGTGTTGCTAGTTATTGTTGTATGTTGGGATGTTGGGTATTGCTGCAATTACTACTGTTCAATTACTGCCGCTGCCACTCGGTTGCCATGTCGCTTAATGCTACGTTCTGGGTTACTGTAAATGTCGCCTAAATTGTCGATGTTTCTGCGTTAATGTTGATACCGTCGTTTAGTACCAAAAATAAATATCTAAGTAATACTAACAGAAGGCAGCGGTAAGTAGGGTCGATCTCCACAGAGAGGCAATATATCTGTTCTAAAGTTCGTTTATCGGTCACAAAGGGGGGTTGTGTTTGTTGTTTTATATCTAAATTCTAAAGGTAAAAATAAGGAATAGAAGAAAAGATAAACAACCAATGGAAGGGAAGACTAGGATTATCGGTTCACCATGGCCTAAGGCGGAAGGAAAAAATTAAGAATGTATTAAACTCGGGAAAGGGGTAGTGAAAAAATTCCTTTCGGTCCGCTATTCGCCCAAGGATTAAAACTAACAAACTTTCGCTCTAGCTAATTCATTCCAAACTTCATTGCCGATCTACCTATTCCAATCTTTCGATCTAGGTCAAGGTAATCTATACAATTAATTGAATGCGTCGACTCAAACAATCAAAAGCTATTATATCCAATGATTAAATACAATCCCTAATTTAATACATTCACTACAACAACTAATCCTAAGCCATGGTTCCCCTAAATCCTAGTATGAAACCTTGCTAGACAATCATACATTGCGGAATTCATAACGTAAATTTAGTACATCATAAGTTCATAACATTTTAGGTTGCGAAAGGAAGTAGCTTATATTTGGCAATAATGCAAGGACTATTAGTAGCTCATGCATCCGCATATTTTATCCTGACATATTGTGATGACAATCTGAGCTATTTTTATGAGGCTTGGGTTCCTTACTCTAGAGTTAAATCACGACATTTACTTAACTGTGTCACATGTGATTTTAGTCATGTGAAAAAATAGGAAATAACGATTGTTGGTTTGATAAGATGAGGTGATGCGGGAGCATTATCTAAGAATTGTGATCTTCGTCCATGCTCAAGACACGACCACAAAAGGTTTGAGATAGGTTCAATTCGAATCCTTAAACTAGCATGGCAAGACGTGCTAAGGGAACAAGGCCACTACTACAAAATTGGTCTATTGCAACATTTTGTGTGCAACACTTTTTAATTGTGTTGCAATTTTGTAGAGAAGTTTGGAGGATGCAACAGTTTGCCTAAAAATGTTGAAAATACAAATATAATGCTACATTTTTATTTAAGTGTTGCATTTTATAGTCATTTATGCAACATTTTTATATAAGTGTTGCTTGCTACAGTTACAAATGCAACATTTTTATGTAATTGTCGCTTTAATTTATTAAATAAATTTATACTTCGTAACTAATAAAACATTACTTATATAATAACAAAATGTAACTTACCTAAAACCTTTTATGCACTCACAAAATTAATTATATGCACTAGTAGAAAAATGACATTAGACAAATTGAAAAGAATAAGGTCACTAAAAATAACCGTAGTGTATTACAAAAGTTACGTTCCGTAAAAAGTACTCGTAGCAAAATCTATAGAAAATATAAAGGCTAGACAAAAAAACGTTTTATTACGGCAAAGGCAATGGTGTTTTATCAAACCTAGCTGTTTATACTACCATAAGCCCACAAACTTACAAGTATTATCCATTGCAATCCTCTATACTGTCAAACAAAACATTATCACCTTCCTAGTTTCAACAATGAAAAACCCCATCTCATCCTAAACTTCCCCGCTTTTGTACCCTTCTTCCTTGCCGGTCTCGCTCAATGCTTACTCCTGACACGACTCTCCCTCGTTGGTGTCGCTGTCTATCTTACTCCTTCACTTGCTCCGATTCATCCGAATATAATTATTTGTATATAATTGGGTTAGATCGATTAAATGTTCTCTTTTATCTTTCAAGCTAATATTGTCATAATTTTTTATGCTATATTTTCAATTTTATGCTATCTTCTACAACTGTGTTGTTGAGATAGTATTTTTTGGGGGATTTGAATAGATGCAGATCATTGTGAGAATGGTCGAGGTGGAAGACGAGTTTATGAGAGCTATCACGATCTTAGATCGTATAAGTGATTAAAATTACCAAAACGGTCTTTATTGTTGTCATGGTAGCCGCCGCATGCCGCTCCTTCACCCTCATCGGCAACAAAGGTATAATTATTTTCTACTCCGACATAGTAATTGTATTTCTACTTCAATTAGAATTATTTCTCTATTTGATCGCTATTGTGTGCTCTGATATATGTTAGTGCTCCAATTTGTTTAGAATTTCCCTTAAAGTAAAAGGCAATAACCCTAGGTTTCGCTTTTTTTTTTTTTTTTTTGTTGTTTTTGAAATTTATAAATCTTCCGCTTATCATGTATCACAATTTAGAAATAATATTTAAACCTTGTAACTTTAACATTTGCTTTTAGTCATGCCTTAAAAAAATTTCGATTCCACGCTCACAATTCCTGACACTCATTTCTTTATCAAAGGAGATTGCATTGGCTGAATATGAAAAGTATTGATGAAATTGGTTGATATTTTATAGATTTTGCATTTATAAGAATAACCTTTTTAGTTTTTGAGTAATTATTGGTATATCAAGGCTTGTTAGAAGTTTGTTAACATTGTCTTCTATTTTATTTCTTTTGTTTTGTTTGATTACAATATTTATAGCTTAGTGACAAAAGGCTTTGTTTCTAAGTTGTCAGGGGCGTAATTTTTTGTATATTACTCAATAGTTTTTTGTCCTGAAAACCTGAATTGGTAGCATTAGATGTATGCATTTTTCAATTGGTTTGATAAAAAAAATATTGGCTTGATTTAGACCTGCAAAATCCTTTCTATTGTAAAGCGGCTTTCATTTGCTTTCCTATAAGCCTAATAAGACGGGGATTTGCTGACTGCTTTCATTGCGCTGTTAGTGTTATTACTCAAATTTCTTCTTATTTCTTTGCAGCCTGTGGCCTGGAATAGTTGACTGCCCTCCACCTCAAGAAATAGGAATTAAAGAAAATGTAGCACCAAAGATTGTCTAATCGTCATAAAACAGCGTATATAATAAGAAGATTTTCTAAGTCTGAAATAACACCTTATTCACCCCTTTATTTTATGAGGATAAACCTGTTCTTGGTACTCGTAGTTTCCTTACTGCAGCGGATCCATTACTAAATTATCACTAAAATAGAGAAAATATTAAAGTCTCGGCTGAAGAAGGTGGATAAGCCTTCTAAAGTATAGACGCAACAATTAATATCTATTCCATCAGATAATAAAAAAGTTGTAGTCTTTACAAAACTGAACAAAGGCAGACGGTATATCAGAGAGCCTGTCGCAGTCATCCTTTAAGATTGTCATAAAATAGGATTATATCTTCTACATTACATCCTCAATTGACAATTATAGGGGTAAAGATAAGAAAGTTGGTGCTAATACACTCTAGTTTTGTCGCTAGCAGAAGCACGACTATACTATCTTGCAAATGACTTTTAGGAAGCGCTCTTCGTCTAGCTTGCGCATTACCAACATTTTGGGAACATTATGAATTACAAACAGTGATAAGGCATACTCTGCCTTTTTATTATGATTAGGATAAGTCAGTTTAGTCGTCTCTTTTTTCAGATCAAGTTCACTAAGGTTTTTTGTTGCAAAAATATTTGTTTGAGGTCTGATTGTCTCACATAACTACTGAGTTATTTTGTGTTTTGAAATCCACTCGTATTTTAAAAAATATCGCTGATCATCTTAGGAAGCACGGGTTCTGACTACAAGCTGATAAAACTGAGAGGAAAAAGTGAAGTTGGCAAGAGTTCATGAAAGCAGCGATGGGTGGTGCTCCTCTTTATATAGAAGCTACAACATATACGTAAAGAGTTGGAGGAAAAACATTAAAGAAAAAAGAAGAATTAGAAAATATGCAAAGGGAACTTGATAACGAGAGAGAAACTTTGACAAAACAAACTTGCTTTATGTGAGAATATCAAACAAAGTTGAGGTCTACTGTTTAGATAGTCTTATAGACTTATACTTAATAGCTTAATCCTCTTTGTCTGCCTCATATCAGTCTTATACTGATTTTTAATTTCATTCTGCAGAGTATTGCAGATCAGCTCAGATGATGTGACTAAATGCTTCATTGGCAGTGATGTATATTCTCTCTATGTCCCAACATATCCCAGAACTTAAATTGCCAACTGTAAGCTGTCAACAGAGCTCTGGATTAGAACTTATTATGTTGGGCGACACTATACTTGTCAAGACAATAGCTAGATTGCATTAGGAGCTCTGGATTAGAAGCTTATTATTTTGGGCGAGACTGCTGCTAGACAAGCAGAAGTGAGGCCATGCTCTACTTGTCAAGAAAGCAACTGCTAGATTGGAACGGAAACTTTAATGAATTAGTTTGTTTTTGGTTTATGGAAACTTTATAAATTAGTTTGTAACGAATATTATTCGATAGTTGTACTATCACAACTACTATCATGTCTATTTTTGGATTTTGATAATGATTTGAATTTTAATTGGAAGAAAAAGTTTGATCTTTTAATTAATTTACATGTAACATCGTTTATGTCATACCTCAATGGCTGAAAGGCGGCAAATTGTTAGTATATAGTTCATTGCAACATAAAAAAGTGTTGCAATAGATTATCTATCTGATGCATTTATGAGACATAAATTGAAAAAGTGTTGCAAGGCAAAAAAAGTAAATGTTGCTATAATTAGAAAAAAAGTGTTGCATTCATATATTTTAGGTGTTGCATTTGCAAAGTGTTGCCTTTTCAAAACGAATGCAACACTAGTTAAAAGTGTTGCATTTTATTCAAAAATGTTGCATGAAATGTTGCTCTAGGCTAATGCAACAAGACTTTTAAAGAGAAAACGAGATTCATACTAGTTTACCAACTTATTTAGTCTTACTAATTTTTACTAATTAATCTCATATTGATTTAGTCGATCTTATGCAAGCAAAGTAAATGCGGAACAATAACGGAAAGGGCCTTACAATCGGTCCGAAAAGTGCTAGGACGATCCTCCACGGAGCAACCAAATTAGCTTGCCTCCTTTACGATGCACCAAGACCTACCCTTAAACACCAAGACACGAGCACAGCTAGGTGACGGAATCGGTAATCTTAAAACCGTAAACTAATACTCTCTTTATTAGTCTACTAAAAATACTACAAGAATATGTAGTATGAATATTATGTGAATAATATTTTTAGAGGTTTTAATTTTATTACACTAGAATATTTTGCATGAAGGTTGGAATTCAAGTGTAATAGTATATGTGAACAACTCACATATATATATTGTTGGTGAATGGTTTTAGGCGTGTGGTAGTGCATTTCATAAGGGTTAGATGCTCTTTGTCTTACTTAGAGTCTTAGGGTTGCATGCCTACACTTAGGCATCATACCTACATCATCATTATATTTTTAGGAATGATTTAATTATAAAAAGCAAACCCATTTACCTTACTAAACCTGTAACATCCCGTATTTTCGTAAAATCTATTTTTGGCGTTTAAATTATTTTAAGTAATAAATAATATTTTTAATAATTTATTGTGAAAGATTTTAATTTAATTAATAAGATCCGTCTTAAGAACCTTAAGTCCTTAAGACGAATACAAACTTGGTAAGGTTAAGTCCCAACTTAAACATCCGTTCAAGTATCCTAACCCGTTTCATTTATTACGGAAAGGACACTTACTTAAACCCCTAAAATCACATATGTCGACATTTATTCATCTCCTTCAACAATTCCACTGTAAACTCCATTTCTCCTAAAACCTCCATAAACATCATCTTCTTTTGCTCTTTTCTCCATCATCCGTCTACCGATTTAAGGTAATAATAACATTTTCGGAATCCTCATTTAATTTCCAAGCCATCTATCACTTTCGTTTTTCAAATCCTTAACTTCGAAATTTGGCCTGTTTTGCATAAATTCCGTTTTTACTCCGTCAACATCGTTTTTCGTGCTTGTAGGCGTGGGCTTGGACAACCCGGACATTAATAGCTTCGTGGTAGAGGAGGATCTTTAACCGGAGTGCATTTAAGGTGACGATAATGAGAAACTCGGCCTTAATGTGAATATTAGCAAGTTTTGATGTGTTCTTATATTTGTTTCTGATTTTTGTTAATGTTTAATGATCAAAGGACTTAGTATCATGTTTAAGATTGTTCTTATGTGAAGAATTCATGCTTGGTGATGTTGTTATATGTTCTTAAGCTTATTTTCAGTTTTTCACAAGTTAAGACGGATACTTGATATAATCGTTTGAGGATTGTTATGGGATTTGTTTGCTGATAGATAATGATTTTAGATGATTCATGATGTTGGGTAAATCTTACATGTAGCAATTTTTAAAGTTTGTATGTCGAATTGTTGAATTTTATGTAGGCTGAGAAATGCGTTTTTGCGTATCAGGCTCTCTGAGCCGGTCGACCGGCTGGGAGCGCTTCTTGGGTGTTTTGCGTTTTTGTAGAAATAAGGCTTGGGACTGCCAGCCGGCCGACCGGCTGCCTGCTGACCGGCTGCCTGCCGACCGGCTGGTGGTCTCCTTGTGTTGTTTTATGTTTTGCGAAAACCTTAGGAAGAAGGGAGCCCAGCTGGCAGACCGGCCGCCTGCTAGCCGGCTGGGAGTACATGTGGGATGGATTTGCGAATTTTATAGGCTAAGGGAATGGGTTCCCAGCCGGCCGACCGGCTGCCTGCCGACCGGCTGGGAGTCCCTTTGTGTTGTTCTCGTTTTAAAAGGAAAAGAGGCTGAGTGGATCACCAGCCGGCCGACTGGCTGCCTGCCGACCGGCTGGGGATCCCTGTAGGCTGTTTTGTTGAAATTCGCGTATAACTTTCAAACGATTGTTCGGTTTTGATTGAAACTCGTTTTGTGTATCTTTGATAAGTATTTGAGGTCCCCGGAGAATGGGCGACACTATATTGGGTTCGGGAATGGAGAGAGGATAGAGACCCCCCGGTCGGGTAACCGAAAGGGAAACCGGCTCTCCCTCAACTTAGTTCCCGGGGTAAATTAAGTGTTGATTAGAAGTTAAGAAAAGTAGAACTATAGTTTAGTTCATAGACTTTGATGATATTGTATTGATGCATATTAAGTTATGCCTTAAGCTGGCCTCTGAACTTAATACGTGAGTTGTTTGTCATATATGGGGATATGCCTTAAGCTGGCCTCTGAGCCCTATATGTGTATGTTTGTCGTGTCAGGGACATGCCTTAAGCTGGCCTCTGAGTCCAGACATGTTTGATTGTGATCGCGTTGGAACATGCCTTAAGTTGGCCTCTGAGTCTGATGAGTAGAGCAGCTGCACAACGGGGTAGCTAAGGAACTGACACCTTGCCCGGAGTGCAGATGTTTGGTGCTAGGACATGCCTTAAGCTGGCCTCTGAGTCTAGTACCTTGTGATGTGGTGAAGGGACATGCCTTAAGCTGGCCTCTGAGTCCTTTACTTTTGGATGCTAGTCTATGCCTTAAGTTGGCTGCTGAGTCTAGTGTCTTGCTGATTGGCGGGTCCATGCCTTAAGTTGGCATCTGAGTCCTTATTTGCTGAATGTTTTGGTGTTTAGGTTATGTCTTAAGTTGACCGCTGAACCTTTACACTTGCTGATTGTTTAGTATTAGGTTATGTCTTAAGTTGACCGCTGAACCTTTTACTTGCCGAACTTATCTGCTTGCCTTGAGTTGGTACGTGTCAGATATAGATATTGATAATGATGAGTGAATGAATGTTTGTTTGAGCTATGGTTTGATCATCCAAGGCATTGGATGACTCTTAGTTCGGTTTCATAAATAGTTGGATTGAAAGACCCCCCGACTGGGTAACGAGTAGGGAAACCGGCTCTCCTTCCTAACGGTTTATGAAGTTGGTTGAGAGCCGTGCGCTAGAGTTTGCATGATAGTATGGGATCAGTTGATGGGATGTTTATGCTTCACATGTTGATACATGTTGGAGTATTCTGTATTGCTTTATGTGTTACGTGTTGTCACAAAAGGTGGCTAGGAGAACTCTAGTCACTCCCCACTGATTGTGGCGTACATGTTTTCATGTATGTAGGTACATGCAGGTTGGAGCGGGGTTCACGAGAGGGCTAGCGAGTGATGATCCTTCATCATATGACTTACACTTTTATCGCCTAGCTAGACTCTTAGTCTTTTGATACAGTTTTTGGTTGGTGCCTGTAGGGATGTTCCATCCCAGGCTGATGTATATGTATTTGGTTTTCAGTACTTAGAACTGTTACTTATCTATTTCTGTTTATATCAGTTTCAGTTTCCGTTTCACTTAAGACTTCTCCCATGTTGTTTACTTTAAAAATTTTTAATTCCGCTGCATTTTTAGTACTTTTGTATGTTTATATTTCCGCTTTCGCGAGGGGTTTTACAAAACCACACAACACATTAGATGTAAAATGGACCTTCATTTTACAAATTGTAATTTGTACAATTGTGTGATATGTGACATCCTATGTCAAAAAATACAATTGTATTAATTTAAAATATATTTATCATATAAATATTATTTCTAAATTACTTAAATCATATTTAACAAATTATTTTAGTAATTCGTAATTACCGTCCCAACATATGGTTATCGTAATAATCGTCGATACAATATATTAACAACGTTTGTTATAACCATTAACTATTCATATTCTAATTTCGATATTTCTAAAATATCGATTAATATTTGACAATTGACACATTTCAATTTCAAATATAAATCTTACTTTAAGATTCAACCTCTGAATTCACGATATACAGTTTTAAGTATATCGATCAATTTGTATCCTATACAATTAATCAATATTTATTTAAGGGGTTAGTCCTATAGGTGTGGCCTAAAGGGATCAACTGACCATCACCGTCATAGGACAGTAATGTCAAACTCTAGTCAGCCAATCATTACCGATTAATGTTGGTCAGTTGACTATATCAAATATCGGATCGTCCCTTGCATATTCTTTCATAAGATTTAAGACAATGATTTTCATCACTGTCGTGATCGCACTATTGTTGAGGACACATTTCCCAACAATCTCCCACTTGTCCTCGACAAGTGTGCGTCACCAATTCTCTTGTCCTATTACGTCATCTCCCACTCAATGCAAGGTGTCTTCCAGGTCGTACTTGCATTTGATCATATCTTGAGCGGTTTTTCTCGATCTGGAGATTTAACTGCTTTGACCGGAATTATCTACCATAGATACCTTCCGAGCGTGGCCACACATTTCCAGTTAAACTTCTCCTCGAGTGGCCTTGAGATTTAAGACAACCCTGACAAGGGGTTGGACAATTCCTATCCTACTGTTCACTTCGACTAACACAGTCCATCATGACCCAAAAGAAGCCCATTTGACCCCCTTTAACGGTTGATCGTAGAGCTAAAATCAAAGTCAATCTGAGGCTGTGTCACCTTGGGCGAACAGTCTCAAGTCAAAGAATCGACTTATGTGAATAATCTAGTAGCTCTCGCCACGACCAGGCTAATTATAAAATTTCCAGAACTCTATAAGCGGTCACTAAATGCCCGACAAAGTGCCTTTTGCAGTCTGCCTATGTGATCGACTAGTCATCCCATATGACTCTATGACATTTGAACTTGTCATCAATCGCCTCACATTCTAGTCGCTTCGAGACGTCACCTCATACAAGCGACTATGGGCTATACTAAGTTAATCCAGTTCACTTTACGGGGTTCAAATTGTCTCTTACAGCCCATTTGGATTTCACAAAGTATAAATTGTGAGTTAATAATAATAATAATAACTCAAACGATAAGAGTGATTGTTATGTGCGAACAATCAATCGCTATTGCTGCTCCACATATACAATCTTTGATGATCATACATCAATTTGTATTAATGGTTTGCTATGTGAATATACCCTATCTTCACATCTTTTAAACCTACAAATTTCGGTTTCCTTTTGACTCATATTATCTCGTATAATATGATCTTATTCAAGTACATTTCAAGTCTTTATACTCGACTCGAGTCTCCTTACTTTAAGGAAGCTCCCACTGTTTTCTTAAAACTCATGACATGTCATCCTTATGAATATTGTCATATTGTACTAGAAATCATATTGTAGTTAACCTAGATTCGATTCACTAGTTCTCCTCGAGAAACTTATATCGAAATAAGGTTTTGTTTTCAACCTTTGGCATTTTGATCAAGGTTATATGAATTTATATTTTCATATCTTGGATTCATATCCAAACCTTGTAAACTGATCGGTGACGTTTCATTATCATATAATCAACTCACTTAAGATTTATGTTCTCAACATACATTCATCTAGAAAAGAAAATCTCATATTCTTTAACCTTTAAAGAATCACCATCTATCTTATAGTTTAATAACTCCCACTATCTTCATAGTGATTTGGTAACATCTTCAAACATCTTTTCAACTCATAATGAACATTTCATTTTGATTTACTTCAAACATTTTCTCAACTCGCTATGAACATTTCATTTTTCATTTTCCCTCCCATGGAAAGAATCTTCTATTTTCACGAGAACGGGAGATGATTTCTCCTCTATTATATTTATAAAACAGAAACATTAACATCATGGAAACGATTTCCTTCCGTTAACACTTGCGGTCCCCTTTGTCCTCTCTGGGAACTAATGACAACATATGGAACATTTCCTTTTTGTGTCCTCGCGTAGTTTCTTCTGTGTCCTCTCGTAGTTTCTTGTATCCAATCTTTTAGAGTTCTTCTTAAGGACTCCTTATAGGACTCTTCTCTAAGATCCTATGTTTATTTCATTGGTTTGCGGGCGTAGAATTTCTCCCACTCTATCCTCTAAAATAACATACTATCACTACTACAAAAAGGGGCAACGAGGACGGTTAAAAACCGTCGTAAGACCTCAAAACAACCGTCCTAAATTCACCCGTCCTCGTTGCCTAAGAGGATGGTTGAAAAAAAGTCAAACCGCCCTCTTTTGATTTTTGAAAGAGGACGGTTGGTGCATGGAACCGTCTTCTTTTGATTTTTGAAAGAGGACGGTTGTGAATGGAACCGTCTTGTTTTGAACACATGCGCACATAATTTTTGTGCCAATTTCAGGACGCTTTTTGAATAAACCGTCCTCTATAGCCCGTCTGTTTTTCGTGTCAATTTCTTTGGCTCCCGTTATTTAGCGTCAATTTATTTATGAATATAGCCTGCTTATTTGTTGCGCCAATTTATGAATATAGTCAACCTTTTTTTGGCGCCAATTTATAACATAAAATCCATGCTCTTTGAACACTAGATCTTTGAAATAAAAATTGTTTCATTAACTTAAATATAACATCCAACATTTCAGAAAATCTAAAAAAAGTTACATTTATACTCTAACCCCAACAAAACAAAATGGGATAAGTTTGAACCTAGAAAATACAAACTATGATATAAGTTTAACACAAGTACTAACAAAAAATTTTCATCCACGCACCATACTTTTAAGCTATCCAGCTAGCATCCAAGCGTTAGTATATATACTTTAAATGTTGTCTTCAAATGCTTGCGTCTTGCGCCTTAAACTGCAATACACATGTTGTCCAAATGTCATTCAAAGTTACTATGCTCAATAAAACCCAATCCCTAATAAAATAGTAAGCTAAAAGAGCCACGGGCAAGGCACTAACCCCGACCCATTTGCTCTCAAACAAAATAGATAAATGAAAGATAAAAACAAAGATAATATATAAGACTCTACACTTAAAGCTAAGCCATTATTTCAAGACTAGTAGTTTGTAGCAGAATCTTGCTCCAGACATGTCACATTAAGGAATAAGCAATAAAAAAGTTTCCTATAAGATTGAGGATGGTTAATTGAATGGTGCCAGTGATATAACGAATATAATTTCATGGAAACACCCCACAATTGATGTTTTTCAGCTTTATATTTGTAAATCATATTAATACATCCAAGTCACATAAATCACAGTATAGAACTGTATTGGAGAAGGCTATGAGTCATGTTCGACAAAACCAGACCAATTCCTTTTAGTAATATTCCCTATAAAGTAAATACAAATGCAGAATGTTTTAAGCAAATGGAACAAAGATTTACCCTCAACGTCTAAGTCCCCACAGCCTACTGCTCGAAGGTCCCTTGTAAGCTCCTTTGTTTTCTCATATGCCACCGCCGAGATACTGCTCGAGCAGTCAATGAATAATTAAGACACCTATATGTGTACCTGAACAAGGATAGTCATCACTTCATTTGGAGAAGGGAATACAACCATTATTGTAGCAGATTCTTTCCTTATAGTATCTGTAAAAAAAAAAGAGTACGAATTCTACCACACATATTCTAGAGTACAGAATAAAGAGCCATGTACTCAAGTAAATAATTCAAGTCAACTTAATAACTCCTAATGTAAGTACCTTAGAGAAGTTGCTTGCAGCGGCCAATCAGGTAGTGACTTTTGTGACTCTATTGGTAATTGTTCATTGAGACGAACCAGACTTATAATCGGGAATTTCACAATGAGGGAAAAAACACAGTAAACTCTGGACACTAATACAACAATGCTTAAGATTATAAGAAAACAACCGCTACTTTGATTGAGAATTGGTTGGGACAAAAACTGCTAATATTATTGAGAATTGGTTGGGACAGAAACTACTAATGGTAACTGACCAGGCTTCTACTAATACTGTGCAGAAGAATCTGTCATATGGCGATATCAACGTACAGTTACAGTGTTACACTGTTTGGAGAATCCATAATAAAGCGATGTATGAAGGATATTTGAGGATGTCAGGAATGGCGGCTGAAGATGAATGCAAACCGGAAAGAAAAAGTTTTGAAAACCGGAAAGAAAAAGTTAGTTTTGAAAAAATACAAGTCATATAGCCAACCAAACATGGATGCTAACCGGAAAGAACAAGTTTTGAAAAAATGAGTTTAATTAGTTCCAGTTTTGCTAGCAACTTAAGTAAGTGAAGAGAGCTATTAACCTTTAATGCTGAATTACCGAAGTCCATGGCCACTTTTATCCGTTCCAGTTGCACATCGTCCCCTCTTTTATTTCCTGCTCCTGTATAGATGGTATGACTATATCACAAAAATAAATAATACAGTCAAAAATGAAAGAAAAAATAGCGAAGATAAAACGGAAATAAATAGGAAGCCATATCAACATTCAAAACAAGCACAACTGCACAATAAATTTCAGGACACTCGAGCGCAAAAAAACTGAACATTCAGACGAAATACATACACTAAAAAAACAAACCTAAAGCATCAAATTCTTCGAAAAACAATACTCTCTCCATTCAAATTTTATCTTCCTATTTCTCCAATTTATGTGAGGAGTATTTTATTGAAGGGGGGAAGATAAAAGTTGAATGGACGGAATATACAAGAAGATGATGAGAAGGGCACAAGACTTACACAATAGCACTCTGAAGAGCAGAATCATCACCATGAATCTCAAGATGATTTAATCTAAATGCAATATCATCACAAGCTGGTGTTGCCGTACCAGTTGCACTTCTGCTAGCTGGTGAACCGACACTGCCATTAGAAGTTCAAAGGCTAGCATCAGAAGGAGGGTTCCCATAAGGGCTGTACATGATTAAGAGAATATTAACTAACGTATAAGAATGAAAGTCATGTTTCGGATAAACAAAGCAAGTAGCTATTGGTTATATCACTAAAGTATAAAGTAGGGAAGATCACCATCGGGCGATACTATTCGAGAAAGAGAGAGTCATGATACCATTGAAAGATATTCAATTGGGCCTAAGATTTCTCATGTACATATCTGACTTGATAAACAAAAATAAAACTCGGGGTCAACACTCCAATACACTTCAATTTCCTGAACCTGCCTGAAGATAGGACTAAGTGACTCATCGGCTATATATAGTCTGAACTTTGAAATTGTAATAACCCGTTTTATTCACCAAATTATTTAATGGTGACAGGATATTCGTTAAATAAAATTGTGGGCTTTCGAATAATTTAAGTGCGTCGAACATTTAGTTACGACATCTATTAATCGAATTATGATATTTTTATCAAGTTAGGGGTTTGTGTTGCCAAGGGGATTCGATCTTGAGACCTTTAGCACCCTAACACGGGCCTCGTTATGCGTGCAACTCAAATAAGAAAGCAGCCCATACGTTTTATTTTCTAAACCTAGTTACATACTTCCTCAAGACGTCATATTTAATCACCAATTATGAACTTATCTACCCTAATCGACACCCAAACAGTCTCACAACTCCCTGCCGTCACATCTGGGAACACCAGGAGAGGGTTTACACGGTGGTTGGAGGGTGCTAGGAGGGCTCGAATTCCCAAGGAAGAGGGTATGTTCGCAACAGATTCGGTTGTTCCTCTGTTTCTTTAGTTTTGATTCGTTAATTATGATCATGTAGTATATGTTATAGATTCTGATCTTGCATACAATTAATCTATGGCGTGTAGTAATCAGGTTTCGACCATAGTAACGACTTATTTAACAACCTAAGGCCGTCGTTTAGGGTGTTTCGTCGCTGGTGTCAGTTGTTTGCCTTTCGTTTTTCAGAACAGAGTTTTTAAGCGTGAATGTTCAACAGTGATTCGAATGAGTTTCTATTTGCGGTTTTTATGGGTGTTTGCGTTTTGAGATAGTAGGCAATCAGGGGGTTCGTATGGTGGTAGGCGTGGTGGTTGGTGGTGGTCTGTCACGGTGTTATAGCCTGTTTTGTTAGATGCGTTCACTCACATGTTTACGGGGCTGGTTGTGGTGCTATGTTTGTCGAGGGTTTTGCTGGTGGTTGTTAAGGCGTCGGCGGCCACCACTGACTTCCCTGGGACCACCGTGGCTCAGAGGCGAGCCTGGTGGTGTCACAGGCGAAACCAGTGGTGGTGGTTGGTGCCAGCGGTGGTGTTTGTCGGGGCAGATGCTTGCGGTTTCGGGACTGCTGGCCTGGGTTCGTATTATCGCTGTTAGCCATGTTGTTTAGTAGTTTATGTCGTATGTTTGCACGTTATTGTTGGTGTCTTATTGTTTTGTTTATTTTGTTTGTTAATATTATTATTATTAGTATTATTATGGTTATTATTATTATTATTATTATTATTATTATTATTATTATTATTATTATTATTATTATTATTATTATTATTTTTATTAGTATTATGATTATTTTATTATTGTTAATGTTGTTAATATTACTAATGTTGTGATTAGTGATATTATTAGTGTATATCTATGTTTAGCAATTGTTATGATTAATATACTTGTTAATGAACATTGTTTTATCATTTGGGTTAGTAATATTTGCTCATTTGAATCTTGCTATAATTAGTAAATCCTTAATTAGTAAAGTTTGTAATTTCTTATGTTGCTTTGTTTATGAGACCATATGAGTCGGGAAGTTATTGTTTTTAGAAGTTGCTATTTCGGGTAAAGTTTCTATTTTGGGAAACTTTCCAATTTTAGAAAGTTAAGAAATTCGACACATTGTTACGATTTTTAGTATAGGGCTTAATATGGGTTGTTGATCGTTAAGTATTATATGTTTAGGTGACGGTTTCTGCGGGGAACATCTTTCGGAGCTATTGACTGTCTTTCTGCAAGTTGAGGTAGGGGAATACTGTATACATGGTGATGAGTAAACTGTTATTATCCGATGTTAATTATTTATATCTTAATGCATGGGTGGTGTTATATTGTATTTAGCTGACTGTATATCTCTGTGATACAATACGATGTGGAGAATATTGGGTCTTGTGATATGGTGCGGAGTTTATTTGGTGTTGGATCGGTGCGGAGTTTATTTGGTGTTGGATCGGTGCGGAGTTTATTTGGTGTTGGATCGGTGCGGAGTTTATTTGGCGTTGGATCGGTGCGGAGTTTATTTGGTGTTGGATCGGTGCGGAGAAGGGATGATTGATCCCAATATATATATAATAGTGTTTGTTATTTATTTTTCTCTACTCACCCTCGTGGTTGACCCTGTGTATTCGTGTGACACCAATGATGATCCGTAATGGGGAGCAGTTTCGACAGGAAAGTTGGTGCTGTGGGAGCATGGAATGGCGTGAGCTCTTGGATGGACCGACTTAGATGTAGATCACCTACTTTATAGTTATCAGTTGTACTTTAATTCCGCTGTGTAGTTTTTGTAACATCAAAGTTTAAATTTTATCAGTTTTTATATAAAGTACTTTGGTTTGATTTACTTTGTTATTCACTACCTCGGATATACCGAGATGGTAACAGCTCAATTTACTGAGGATGTCTTGCTAAAGGCTCCTTAATAAATCGGGGTGTTACAAGTGGTATCAGAGCGAACGATCCTCAGGCCTAAACCAAATGAATAATAATGAATATAGGCAGAGTCTAATAAAATGAACTCCGAGATGAAATTGATAGGAGCCCCAAAAAGGAACGGGATGAGTTAGGGGCCCCCTCACACCAGACCTGGGCCCTTTCAGTTCTGTCTCGGGAACCCTATGAGAGTAATGGAAGAGTGGGGTAGACTATATAGTGACCTGGTTATTTTGTACTAACGTTCTTGCAGGAGAAGGATGAGGTAAGTGATATGTGAGTGTGATTAATGACGTGTGTTAGAAGGATATGTGAGATACCAAATGTGGATCAAGTTGGATGATTTAATCGATATTCCAAGAGGATGGATGTGTATTTGTTGCGCAATAGTTAAGAGTGATGTGATCATATGATTGTGATATCTTGAAATGTTCGTACGATTATCTGGTAGTAAATGACTATCGTTATTATATGATTTTGATGTTTAAATCCTTGTAAGGATGAGTAATTCAGTTGATCTTACTATTCTATGTTATAGTAATCCATGTCTAGTGATATGCGGAACGTGCTACCCCAAGCCATGCATGCTATATAGTTATGTGTTGCATAGATCATACTTAAGGGTTACATGACAATTTCTATGTACACAATCAGTTTGGTTATAGAGTAATGTTTCAGTAAGTGGCACCTTGGTGATTTCGGGTATACATATTTACATATATACTATGTGTGGTGGCTGTTACGATAGTAGGAGCTAATGCATTGTTCATACAAGCGTAACTATTGAATTATTTCGTGATGCTATTTCTCAATTTCGCAATCTTACTGTCTTGTAGATGTCAGCATGTTTTGGAAAAATAATGTTTAAATTTAAATGTGATAGTGTGAAGTGATTTTAAGGAACACAAAATTTTAATAAATTCTCAGAATGTTACCTTGCTTGTGAGAGCTGCCGATAAAATGTTTTCTCTATATGTATATGAAATTTTTTTTTAGGATAGGCTTCTGAATTAGCTTTCCAATGTTTTTGGTTTCATGTTAAAACGACTTATATTTTGAGAGAAATAAGTATTTTAGCCGATAATGGTCAGATTGTCACTGCACAGTTCTGTTTTGACCCATGTCTTTGAACGAGGAACCATCTAAAAGGTATTTAATGTTTATGCATAATTTCAACTCCAATGTTTTATATATTCATTCACGTTTTCCAAATGATGAGTCGCGTAACATCCTAACAAGTCGTTAAGTAACAGTGATTTTACAGGTGTCCACTTTTTATTTTTGTAGAGTTCCTGTTCAGACCAATTTGTTATAATTAATTTCCCTGAGATATGCATTCGATTCTTTTTCCTATGATTAACTAATTCGTCATATTTTCTAAAAACTTTAATCGCTCGTCCTTTAGCTAAGGGGTTATTTAATTGTGATTTTTGTAAGTTGCTGCATAAGGTTTAATTGGTGAATTGATAGTTATGTAAGTTTCATATAAAGTTTAATCAAATGTGAATTATGTGTTGTGACCATGCGATATCCTGGTAAAGCATTCGTAACATGAATAGTAGGCGTATGATATGAATGTGAACCTTACTATATGATAACGTCATCTAGTTCATTTCTATATAAAATAGTTTCAAGTATACCAGTGCTCTTACTTTCTAATGATATGACCTCAAAATAATGATGTGTTGTTCGTATGTGATGTTAATATCATAATTATCAGCAAGGAGTCTTAACAAGTGATATAATGAAATTTGACTGGTAAACTTATTAGCACGATATAGCAATTTTTTTTTAAAATGGTGATTAATTTGAACAATGTGAATCGTGTGGATATTCTTTCATATATATATATGGTATATCGTTGTCTAGTTCACTGAGATGATAACCTTTATAACCCCTTCATGTGTATTGTTATGTCACAAACTGAATTGCAATTGCTATGTTTAAGATCTGATCATAATACATTGAGTTATTAACTGGTTGACATGTGATGTATGGAAGTACTAGTCTCGTGAATTCGTTTACTTTTATCGTTAAATTTTCATAATTTATGAGCTACAAATTACAAGAACAAGGTTTCAGTAAAGAAGAGTCAGAATGCCGTCGTGTAGTCTCCTTTCGATCTATAGCTTGTAAAATTGTCTTTTGATTCATGTTTATATATGGCCATAATTAAATTACCGCTTCAAGATTTTCAAAGGTTCAAAATGTTTTCCAAGTGATGATTATCCATGATAACGCTTGATGTGTTGATAATTATAGTGATTGTTTGCAAATGACAATCCTGTAGCTATGTGTAGATGAAAACCAGCTTGAATGTTTAATCGCTGCGCGTCGTGTAAATCTCTTATTGTGCAAATCATATATAATAATAGCTCCATGATAAATGATGTAATATGAGTGGAGGGGGAATGTACCTAAGTGAAACATACTAACTAATTGATATCTGGGAATGTTAAACGATCCTGCGAAGTCTATGAATTATGTATGTCTTGTGAGGCATGTCCATGTCCCATGTTTAATTACGTTAATTAATTTTGCGCTATGTCTTTTCCTAAATATGGTTTTGCTTCAAAAATATGTTTATGAACATGAAACGTTCTAAATCGTCAATTATGAACTATGAGTTTTCTTGATTATTTATGTGGTTGTAAATACTAGCTTGCGTTGAAATTTCATGGGTGTGTAAGTGTTATCTATCCCGAATCTGTTTTACTGCGTAACATGATCCTACCGACCCAAATACTTTATTGTTGTTCGAGGTCATATGTTATATGATAATTGATATGAGCCTCCTTTGAGTACTGATTTGAGTTGAATTTTAGTAGTTGTCCTTTTATTTTGATAGTTAAAATTTTCTATTGATGTGATAATTCTTTTGTTTGTAAGATGGGAAAACTTTTAGTAATTGATTAGTCTGAGTTATGTACAAGTTCTTGTTTTATGGCGTACACGTTCTTGTTTTATGAATAAGTGGATGATGAGTATATATACAAGTATGACAACGAACTTGGGAGGTAAGTACTGAGGAGATTGAGTTACTCGTGAGTTTAGAACAAAGACCATGGTTGGTTTTGTTTTGAGTTTGAGATTGTAGTGCAGTGTTTTAGCAAGTTGTCGCATTCTGGTGGAATATTTGGTAATATCAACATTGAAACTGAGATGAGAATTGTTTATTGGTTTGAGTTATGAGTTGTAGGCCGTTGTGCCACATTGTGAAGTTTGAAATTGATATTCGAAGTTTGAAATTGATATTGAGAAAGAAGTATTGATCTGCGGTTTTATGGGATAGAGTAATGAGTAGGACGGTGTAAGGGGCTAGAAACTTTATAATGAGGTTACGGGGACGTAACCATGTTTTAAGGAGGATAGGATTGTAAAATCTTAATGATTTTATGCTATGGTTAATTGTTTTGACATGGCTATTTGGTATGCCGTGATTGTTTGAATACATTTGATAACCTGATTTATTCTGATGTGCTAATCCGTGAAGCATCTTTTAATCTAGCTGTACGTTAAACTTTGGGGACAAAGTTTTTTTTACGGGGGTAGGATGTAACTTTTCGTGTTTTAAAGTACCTTGATTTTTGTTGCGATGTTATATGGTCTCACGCTTTGAATTAGATTGGTTATGCCCCTAATGCCATGGGATGTGAACTTCGGGATGGAGTTCATATTTAAGGAGGGGAGACTGTAATACCGCGTATTTTTATAGTTCGTAATGACGAATTGGTTATATTTTATCAAGTTGGGATGCGTGATGGGCCAAAGAGGGAATGTAACATTTCATGTTTTAGCGTGCTTAAGTCTTGTTGTGGGTACGTTCGTGGTCGCTCTGAGTGGGTGAACTTCGGGACGAAGTTCATTTTAAGAGGGGAAGATTGTAATAACCCGTTTTATTCACCAAATTATTTAATGGTGACAGGATATTCGTTAAATAAAATTGTGGGCTTTCGAATAATTTAAGTGCGTCGAACATTTAGTTACGACATCTATTAATCGAATTATGATATTTTTATCAAGTTAGGGGTTTGTGTTGCCAAGGGGATTCGATCTTGAGACCTTTAGCACCCTAACACGGGCCTCGTTATGCGTGCAACTCAAATAAGAAAGCAGCCCATACGTTTTATTTGCTAAACCTAGTTACATACTTCCTCAAGCCGTCATATTTAATCACCAATTATGAACTTATCTACCCTAATCGACACCCAAACAGTCTCACAACTCCCTGCCGTCACATCTGGGAACACCAGGAGAGGGTTTACACGGTGGTTGGAGGGTGCTAGGAGGGCTCGAATTCCCAAGGAAGAGGGTATGTTCGCAACAGATTCGGTTGTTCCTCTGTTTCTTTAGTTTTGATTCGTTAATTATGATCATGTAGTATATGTTATAGATTCTGATCTTGCATACAATTAATCTATGGCGTGTAGTAATCAGGTTTCGACCATAGTAACGACTTATTTAACAACCTAAGGCCGTCGTTTAGGGTGTTTCGTCGCTGGTGTCAGTTGTTTGCCTTTCGTTTTTCAGAACAGAGTTTTTAAGCGTGAATGTTCAACAGTGATTCGAATGAGTTTCTATTTGCGGTTTTTATGGGTGTTTGCGTTTTGAGATAGTAGGCAGTCAGGGGGTTCGTATGGTGGTAGGCGTGGTGGTTGGTGGTGGTCTGTCACGGTGTTATAGCCTGTTTTGTTAGATGCGTTCACTCACATGTTTACGGGGCTGGTTGTGGTGCTATGTTTGTCGAGGGTTTTGCTGGTGGTTGTTAAGGCGTCGGCGGCCACCACTGACTTCCCTGGGACCACCGTGGCTCAGAGGCGAGCCTGGTGGTGTCACAGGCGAAACCAGTGGTGGTGGTTGGTGCCAGCGGTGGTGTTTGTCGGGGCAGATGCTTGCGGTTTCGGGACTGCTGGCCTGGGTTCGTATTATCGCTGTTAGCCATGTTGTTTAGTAATTTATGTCGTATGTTTGCACGTTATTGTTGGTGTCTTATTGTTTTGTTTATTTTGTTTGTTAATATTATTATTATTAGTATTATTATGGTTATTATTATTATTATTATTATTATTATTATTATTATTATTATTATTATTATTTTTATTAGTATTAGTATTATTTTATTATTGTTAATGTTGTTAATATTACTAATGTTGTGATTAGTGATATTATTAGTGTATATCTATGTTTAGCAATTGTTATGATTAATATACTTGTTAATGAACATTGTTTTATCATTTGGGTTAGTAATATTTGCTCATTTGAATCTTGCTATAATTAGTAAATCCTTAATTAGTAAAGTTTGTAATTTCTTATGTTGCTTTGTTTATGAGACCATATGAGTCGGGAAGTTATTATTTTTAGAAGTTGCTATTTCGGGTAAAGTTTCTATTTTGGGAAACTTTCCAATTTTAGAAAGTTAAGAAATTCGACACATTGTTACGATTTTTAGTATAGGGCTTAATATGGGTTGTTGATCGTTAAGTATTATATGTTTAGGTGACGGTTTCTGCGGGGAACATCTTTCGGAGCTATTGACTGTCTTTCTGCAAGTTGAGGAAGGGGAATACTGTATACATGGTGATGAGTAAACTGTTATTATCCGATGTTAATTATTTATATCTTAATGCATGGGTGGTGTTATATTGTATTTAGCTGACTGTATATCTCTGTGATACAATACGATGTGGAGAATATTGGGTCTTGTGATATGGTGCGGAGTTTATTTGGTGTTGGATCGGTGCGGAGTTTATTTGGTGTTGGATCGGTGCGGAGTTTATTTGGTGTTGGATCGGTGCGGAGTTTATTTGGTGTTGGATCGGTGCGGAGTTTATTTGGCGTTGGATCGGTGCGGAGTTTATTTGGTGTTGGATCGGTGCGGAGAAGGGATGATTGATCCCAATATATATATAATAGTGTTTGTTATTTATTTTTCTCTACTCACCCTCGTGGTTGACCCTGTGTATTCGTGTGACACCTGTGATGATCCGTAATGGGGAGCAGTTTCGACAGGAAAGTTGGTGCTGTGGGAGCATGGAATGGCGTGAGCTCTTGGATGGACCGACTTAGATGTAGATCACCTACTTTATAGTTATCAGTTGTACTTTAATTCCGCTGTGTAGTTTTTGTAACATCAAAGTTTAAATTTTATCAGTTTTTATATAAAGTACTTTGGTTTGATTTACTTTGTTATTCACTACCTCGGATATACCGAGATGGTAACAGCTCAATTTACTGAGGATGTCTTGCTAAAGGCTCCTTAATAAATCGGGGTGTTACAGAAATTATACATAATATGTACATCTCAAAAGTGAGTAGCTAGAATTAAGATGAAGTTCAGATTCCATGACCTAAAGATACGACAGCTTCATATATCATGTAATATATAATAAGTCGCAATTTGTAAGAGACATCTAACATTCAAGTGTTATAGCCTATTACCTTACTCTGGTGCTGCCAATGCTACAGGAAGTCTGAAATCTTGTCTGAACAATGTATACCGGGAACCAAAGCACAAATTTCTTTCAAGAAAATATCATTACCCGAAGATAAACCAATCACCAAAATTAGGCACTCATAGGTGAGTGACGATCATAAAACCTTAGAAATGCTAAGTTTACTTGCTCGAATTGCAGCGCATACAAGATATAGAGTTCTGACTACTTACTGTACATAATTATTTAAAGGAAAATTTCTTACAAAAGATTCATGGATAGCATTGCCAGCAGTTTCAAACAATTTCCTGTCTCTGTCAAACTCTATACTGCTATGATAACAGTCACATATAAAAAAGTCATGAATAACGTTTTACTCTATGCACAAGTAAATCCTTTCTAAGCCAAGTAAAAGAAAAGGATCCTCTTGCCCGTTGTACCTTCAATTGCGAAAACTCTATCTTTGATTCCATCAATAAACCGAATGAAGGCAAAAATAACAAAATATAAAATACATGAAATATGAGCATCAAAATATAATCTTACCTGAAAATATGAGCCATGAAATTATAATCAATGTGAATTTGTTGTTAAAAAGCGGCATGGTTCACAACAGACCCATCTGGATGAACTCGCAGGTCATTATTTCCTGACGAACTGCACCTTTCAATCAACAAACTCCTTAAATACTAATATTACAATATATACGTGATCGAAGTCTCAGAAAAAGATAAAAGCAGAGCTTGTCCACTTGTCTCCGAGTAACAAATCTCAAGAGCTCTCGGAGGTCATCCAAAAATTGAAAAGCCAAAGAAAGAAGGTATCTCAGAATGATGGTACAGACCTTCTACAAAAATCTTTAGTCAACGATCTCGTCACAGATTAGTGGCTTCGTGAAAATTAAGTAGCGACTACAAAAAGAAACTATGAACCTAAACTTAAAACTCAAGAGGAAGGACTAAGAGAAGCTTCTCTTGAAGAATAGACATCAAATGCCTATGTACAAAAAAGACGTAAAAAAGGGATTCGACTGATAAGTATAGGGGTGAAATCCCGCTCTGCAGTCTACGACAATACCCATCCCTAGCAACTTAAACTGCTCAAAGATTCTACTACCCGACTCTTCTTTCTTTTATTTTTTGTGCTCGGGGGAGTTTTCGTTCTGACTAGTAAATCAACCATTCTTCTGCTATTAATTCTAAAGTATAAGGTAAGGATTCACAGCATATCC
This sequence comes from Silene conica, assembly GCA_029255685.2. Taxonomy (NCBI): domain Eukaryota; kingdom Viridiplantae; phylum Streptophyta; class Magnoliopsida; order Caryophyllales; family Caryophyllaceae; genus Silene; species Silene conica. Next base: position 55,209,645 of record CM055316.2, on the reverse strand, counting down.
TGGCTTTGGGCCAGACATAATCTCTATATCTAGGGCAATAATCACGTAGAGAGATTGCGAGTTGGGATAAATGTCATAGAACAATGATAAATATACTTGAAAATGAAAAATTAATTGAAGAAAGTATGTAATTAGGGATTGAGAAAAGGGGAAATCTTAGAACTTCGTCGCGATGGATATCAAAAGTGATGTTCTATTCATATGCAAAATTGAATTGATTGTTCAATTGAGGTGTATAAAAAATCAATTTGTATCCAACAATATATGGTCACGCAGAATACCTCAGTAAGGAGATGACGGAATGTGACTATTGGTGTTGCGTCGGCGATGATGATAATAACAGACCATGATGGCGGTTTGCAAGACGCGGTGGTGATAGCTTTAAGGTAGGTGACGATGGTAATGACAGACAGTGATGGTGGTTATGCTAGGGTAGAATGAAGTATGTGTGTATGTGTAAAAAGAAGGGAATGCAAATGAGAAATAACGACGGCTTGTGAATCTTGAATATCACAATTAAAAATTAAGAGGACGGTTCCAGTAAATAACCGTCTTGTTTCTCTTGTATAGTAATAAGAGGACGGTTTTATTGACCAACCGTCCTTGTTACTTTTACAATGAGGACGGCTATTTTTATCAACCGTCTTGTTTATGTGTTCACTTGTACGGCGAAAATTACTTGGCTGATAGAAGACGGTTCTGTCTTCAACCGTCTTCTAAGGGGCGTCCTCGTAGCCTAAATTTGTAGTAGTGTATTTTAGGAAGGATAGCATTTTCGCCCGGCAACAATGTATTGGATAATAAATAAATTTGAGTATTGAGACATTAGTATTATCATTCATTTAAGGTAATCGTCTTATAACGAACTGATGTTCTTATGTTTGAATTTGAAGTATTTCACGGGATGCAATTCTCGTTTTTAAGTAAGTCGTATTACTTATATAATGATCCTATCATATTACTCATGTTATATATCATATAAAAGCATTTTAAAAACAACATGTTTGATTAAGAACAAAAGGATGACTTGGGTTGAAAACCAAGTCACCACTATTATTACAACCATTGTTTCAACAAGATTCTTGTCTTACAAGAAATATAAAGTTCTTAATTTAAAATGCAAAAGGAAAGAAGATATCAAAATGAAAAATTAGAGCCATGCTCTTTTATGTCTTCAATCTTGGATGCTACCATAGCCATCCATGGAAGGAACTTCAAGTTTCCTTTTCCTTCTCCTTGTCTTTGGTAGGCGCCCCTTTAAAAACAATTTTATAAACGGGTAAGAATCAATAACTTGTATCAATATACAAAAATTGATTAAATAACATGAATTAGACGAGAATTTATACCTACTGCAAGAACCCTTCCGGCTTTGAGGTCATGGAGATACTTCGGGCAATTGCGCTTCCAATGCCCCATCTTAGTGCAATAATGGCACTTGTCTTCAACTTTTGACGACGACGAAGAACCACCTTTCGAAAAGGTCTTATCCTTTGGAGATGCGGGTTTGAAAGCTTTGACAATTTTACCCTTATTAGCCTTCCGCTTAAACTTCCCTTTGCTTTTCTTCTCAATATTAAGTACATCCTTCGTGGAACTCTCATTAAGTCCCATATCCCTCTCCGCTTGGACCAACATCTTATGTAACTCGTCCAAGGAGGTTTCTTGATTGCGCATGTTATAATTTACCCGAAATTAAACATACGATTTCACTTTGTTGAGGGAGTGAAGGATTTTGTCAACAATAAGCGAGTCGGGAACATTCACCCCTTGTATCTTCAAGGTTTCGGCTAGCTCAACCATTTTGAGCACATGAGGACTAATCTTTTGACCTTCCTTTAAGGTCAAATCGAAGAATGCGGAGGCCGCCTCATATTGGATCACCCTAGGAGCTTGCGAAAATATGGTCGCAACTCTAGTGTATATCTCATTAGCCGTGGCTTGCTTAATCATTCTTCTTTGGAGATCCGGCTCCATCGAAAATATAAGCACGTTCTTCAAAGCATGCGACTCCTTCACGTAGGCCTCATAGGCCTCACGAGTCGCTTCCGATGAACGAGCACCGGGAGTGGGAGGAGCGGCAACGGTAAGATAACGAGTCTTATCGTCGGCTTGCGCGGCCAATACCAATTGGGCGTCCCAATCCTTCAAATTGGCCCCATGCTTCTCAAGCTTGCAACGATCCATAAAAGACCGAAGCCATGAAACGTGTTGTGGGAGTGGTGGAGCGTTATTTGCCATTGGTTGATAGTCGAAAATGAACTACAAATGATAATAAAGGAATTAAAACACAATTATCGTTTTAATAATTAAACTTGTAAATTTTAAACAAGTTAAGCATCTACTTAATGATCTCTTACCCAATTAAGTAATTGATCCCAAGACCGAAATACACACTAACTCGGGCACGGTTTAGCCGATACATCCCTCATTAATGTGACTCGGTAGATTAACCCCTTAATCGATTCTACTTTTAGAACTCTCGGTCGATAAAATTACACTAATTCTTATCTTAGCCCGAACTTATTACCACTATGGTGGCTCGAATACTTTCGTCGAGATCAACCAAATTTCGAGAACGTAATCATATTACCCTACTTCACCAACGTAATAAGGTTTGCACCCCGGTTTAGCCGAGCCTACTCCCTTATGAAGAAGATCCTTCGCGGGTTCTTTACTTTTTGGTAAGGCTATGTCTCGATTTTTATAACGTAAGAGATCTTGTCAATTTATTATCTATCTCCCTTAAGTGAACTAAGTCGGTGAATTATCGATAATTTAATTGACGGTCGATAAAATCGATGAAATGCATGAGTTTGGATGACGATTTGGCTATGCATGCAAACATGATAAGCATAAATAAAAGCATAAAACTTTAAAAGCATAAATAAACCCCTAGTATGGCCTTTCCTAAAATAGAAAACAAAGTAAATTACAAATTCGGAAACCAACTGCTTTGGTCCCTTGAACTTCACACGCGGCACGCATCCCAAGGTAAACTTCGTCTTGGTCGGAACTCCTTTCCGAAATGGCACCGTCTTCAAGGATCTCCGGAATTACAAATAATTAGAAATTTTCTATCTATTTTATACATTATAAAATAAAATAAAACAATAAAATAAGGTGATACGAGATCACATTAAATTACAACCGAAACGATAAACCCTTACATTACGGGAAATATCTATTAAAATCTAAGGCCATACTAAGAAAATTACATAATTCCAAAATTACGTAAATAAAATATGACATTCATAAATAATAATTAAATATGCATTGCTTATGTAAAATGCAAAACCTAAGCCAAATCGTCCTATTGAAACACATTTTAAATATCGTGATTCGTAATAACACGGTTTTATGGAATAACGTGACTTAAACAATTTTAAAATCACTCTATTAATCACTATTCACGGTTTAGTTAAGTTTCCTAACACATTTTGGGATTCAAAATTTGTCTTACTCAAATTTTGAAATATATAACTTATCTTTTATTTTAATGTTGTTCGGTTTTAATCAGTTTTATGGGAAATAGCATTAAAATAATCAAACGAGTCATAAAAATTTCGAAAATTCAAAATTCAAAATTCAAAATTTTGAACATACTGAAAATTTTCTAAAATTTCAGATCCTTAAAAATTAAATATTTTCGAAATACACCATTTATTTCGTAAAATAGCCGTATAATATGCATAATATTTCGAAAAAATTCAAAATTAATTCAAAAATTATGTAATAAAATAACAATATAATTTTTACATCTTCCTAGACACTCAAAGTATCTGAAAATGCAGAAAAATCAGGCTGAAAAACACTGTTTAAGGTCTGAAAAGTAATGATTATGACTCTTACAACACTCAATTTCAACTTTAACATTTTAAAATTAAAATTTAAAATTTCAGAAACTTTTGGCACTAAATAAAAATATGTTGATGATCATATATAATATGACTAATAAGGGTGAATTTTTCGGACCATTTAAGTAACTTTTACTTTTTTTAATAATTCGTGTCATATATTACGCGATTTTACCGATTAAAATCATATCTCATGCAAAATTCGAGATTAATAGCTCAAAATTCACATGCATGCTAGAAATAATATATGTGACACTATATTAAATTTTTATGGTCAAAATCGAACTTAAACTATTTAAGCTAAAATATGTCGCTAATATTACGATTTTTACGATAAAAATCAATATTCATGCAATATGAAAGAAACAATTTCTGGAAAATTCATCATATATTTTATATATTGCATGTGACATCTACAAAAAAAGTTATAGTTAAATTCATAATATAACTATTTAACCCATATTTAACTCATTTTATGACTATTTAACCATTAAAAATTCATAAACCATGCATAAAACTTAAATAATTTCGAAAATTATATATTCATCATATGTTAAATGCATGTGAGAACATATTTAAAATTCATGGCCAGAAACATTATTTAGCTATTTTTTTTTCCATAATAAAACATTTTTAACCGATTTTAAGTATAAATTAAACAATTTAATTACTATATTGAACAATATTATTCCATAAATCATCAAAATGACTTAAAACTACTTTTAAGACCAGAAAGTATACATGCATTAACATTTTCGTGCATATCCTATATGTACTACTCGTATTCGTTTTTAATTAAAATCGTATTTTCTCGCAAAAACGTAAAAATCGAGTTGCATGCAAGCGACCTAATGCTCTGATACCACTTGAAGGGAAAACGCGATTCATACTAGTTTACCAACTTATTTAGTCTTACTAATTTTTACTAATTAATCTCATATTGATTTAGTCGATCTTATGCATGCAAAGTAAATGCGGAACAATAACGGAAAGGGCCTTACAATCGGTCCGAAAAGTGCTAGGACGATCCTCCATGGAGCAACCAAATTAGCTTGCCTCCTTTACGATGCACCAAGACCTACCCTTAAACACCAAGACACGAGCACGAGCTAGGTGACGGAATCGGTAATCTTAAAACCGTAAACTAATACTCTCTTTATTAGTCTACTAAAAATACTACAAGAATATGTAGTATGAATATTATGTGAATAATATTTTTAGAGGTTTTAATTTTATTACACTAGAATATTTTGCATGAAGGTTGGAATTCAAGTGTAATAGTATATGTGAACAACTCACATATATATATATATATATATATATATATATATATATATATATATATATATATATATATATATATATATATATATATATATATATATATATTGTTGGTGAATGGTTTCAGGCGTGTGGTAGTGCATTTCATAAGGGTTAGATGCTCTTTGTCTTACTTAGAGTCTTAGGGTTGCATGCCTACACTTAGGCATCATACCTACATCATCATTATATTTTTAGGAATGATTTAGTTATAAAATGCAAACCCATTTACCTTACTAAACCACACGACACATTAGATGTAAAATGGACCTTCATTTTACAAATTTTAATTTGTACAATTGTGTGATATGTGACATCCTATGACAAAAAATACAATTGTATTAATTTAAAATATATTTATCATATAAATATTATTTCTAAATTACTTAAATCATATTTAACAAATTATTTTAGTAATTCGTAATTACCGTCCCAACATATGGTTATCGTAATAATCGTCGATACGATATATTAACAACGTTTGTTATAACCATTAACCATTCATATTCTAATTTCGATATTTCTAAAATATCGATTAATATTTGACAATTGACACATTTCAATTTCAAATATAAATCTTACTTTAAGATTCAACCTCTGAATTCACGATATACGGTTTTAAGAATATCGATCAATCTGTATCCTATACAATTAATCAATATTTCTTTAAGGGGTTAGTCCTATAGGTGTGACCTAAAGAGATCAACTGACCACCACCGTCATACGACAGTAATGTCAAACTCTGGTCAGCTAATCATTACCGATTAATGTTGGTCAGTTGACTATATCAAATATCGGATCGTCCCTTGCATATTCTTTCATAAGATTTATGACAATGATTTTCATCATTCTCGTGATCGCACTATTGTTGAGGACACATTTCCCAACAACTTTAAGCAACATATTTAAAAGTGTTGCCTAAACCTTTTAGCAACATTTTTGTGGGCATATGCAACATTTTCAAGCAGTTGAAATAGGCTCACTTTGTAGTAGTGAAGGAAGCTTGTGGAAGGTCATAGAAGGTTACGGAGGAAGGACAGCCATGAAGGCTTGGGAACGTGTGGTTCCACACGGCCATCCTAGTGGTTGTTTAGTAGTGAGTAGTTGGTTTATTTTTATGTTTAAAATAAGGGCTAATGTATTGTAGTCCAATTAGGAGTCTTTGTAAGAGTCCTAGTACAAATAGGAAATCCTAATTTAAATAGGAATCCTAGTTGTGATAGGATTCATAGTCCTAGTAGAATTCGGAGTCCTAGTTGTTGTAGGATTCGTAATCCTAATAGGAGTAAGAGTTCTAGTATTTATAGGATTCACAATCAAAGTAGAATAAGGAATCATATTAGTTGTAGGATTCATAGTTTGAGTAGAAGTAGAAGTCTCAATCCTAGTCAAACTAGTTATTTGAACTTAAGTAGGATTAGGGTTTCCAATTAGTATCAATTAAGGTTTCCTTACCTTAATTAGGGTAGTATTACACGGTTGTAAGCCCTATAAATAGGCGGCCATTCGTCTTGTTTTATTCATTGAGATTTGAGTTATAACATAAACCTTAAAGTATCTGTGTGAGCTTTTATTATTGATTGAGTATCTGTGTGAGCTTAATCTTTAGGATCAATCTTGCGAGATTGGTTTGTAGGTGTTCAAGTTCTTCTGGATAGGGGAGTGAGTTCATCAATTATCCATCTACAATCCATACACAAAAATACATAAAACCGTTCCTTCAATCTTACACAATTCATAACCGTTCAGAGCTACATTGATCATCACCAAAGCCGTGCAACTTCAACGACCATCATCAACGATCACTCGTCCATAGTTCCTCCATCACCGACCATCATCAAACGTTCATTGTAATTGTTCGTTCGTTCATCATCAATTCGTTCATTGTTCATCATTATTATTCGTTCTATTTCGTTATATTTAACACAAATTCATATTCCGCTGCAACTTAAAGTATTCTTGTTGATTATCTACTACGTTATCTTAAGAATACGCATCAAATTGGAATCAGAGTTTCAGCTCTTTATTTAATACTTATTAGGTCAAATTCTTGGGAAAACGTGAAATTATGGTGAACACAAGCGACGAAGAAACCGGCGGGAAGCCTTGGGAAGCGGGTCATCTAGAGCTAAAGGTCGAGATGCAATAATTGAAGTATCTTATTAAAACTATGATCTCAAATAAAGGAGCCAAGAAAACGGGTGGGGATTCTTCATCCAAGGGAAGTGATACCGAGGAGGAGGAGAAACCTAAGGCGCGGGGATGGGACAAAAATGAAGATGATCGTGGTCTCAAACTCGACATTCCTAAATTCAAGGGTGACTTAGATCCGGAAGACTTCTTAGATTGGTTGAGACAAACAGAGATGGTGTTTGAATATAAGGAGTATGATGATCGAAAGCAATTCAAGATTGCCATCCTCAAAATCACAAAATATGCATCCGTTTGGTACGAAAACCTAAAGAAGCAACGGAAGAGAGAAGGTAAAGATAAGATCAAGTCGTGGGCCAAACTGAAGAAGCACTTGATGAAAAGATTTCTACCTAAGGATTATGAACAAGAGAATTACCTCAAACTTCATTCATTGTCACAAGATAGCATGACCGTATCCGAATACATTATTAAAGGATTCGAAATAATGGCTATTGTGTGCGATCTTGAGGAAAGGGAAGAGTTGAGAATATCAAGGTTCATCCGGGGCTTAAGGTCAACCCTAGCATCAAGGGTTGAGATTCAAAACTACGATGGGTTTAATGATGTGTGTAGAATTGCATTAAAATTAAAGAGACATGATAAAGCAAGAAAATCCTATGCCTATAATAGAAACACAAGAGTCAGTGATGGCTCGTCATCATCAAACGCCACATCCAAGACCAAAGAAACGGCCAAAGAAGAGCTCAAAGACAAAAGCAAAGAGGCGACCAAAGTAGATATACCTGATCCTAAAGGAAGTACTATAAGGCGATGCTATAGGTGCCAAGGTTATGGTCATATTGCTAGTGATTGTCCACAAAAAAGAACCCTAACCATTCAAGAACTACAACATATGGTTCCAAATTTTGTGGTACCCGAAGTTGAATCCAAGGAAGAAGAAGAGAAGGGGGATTGGAAAGTTGAAGCCGAGAGTGATAGTGAGGTAGAGTGTCTAGTTGTTAGAACCCTACACATTGAGGCTACTTCCAAAGAAGATGAACAAAGAGAGAATGTATTCCATACTAGGTGCAAGGTAGAGGGTAAGATGTGTAGCCTTATTATTCATAGTGATTCCTGCACTAATGTAGTATCTAAAACCCTAGTTGCCGAGTTGGAGTTAAGCATAAGGGCTAGGGATAAGCCTTACAAACTTCATTGGCTAGATGGAGATAAGGGAGTGCGTGTGGAAAATCAAGCATTGGTAGCATTCACCATAGGTCCTTACGAAGATAAACTTTGGTGTGATGTAGTGCCCATGAATGCGTGTCATATACTTCTAGGTAGGCCATGGCAGTTTGATAGGAAGGTCACACATGATGGGAGGACCAATGTGTATAGTGTGACCAAGGGAAAGGCTACTTACCATCTTCAACCATTATCCATAACCAAGCCTAAACAATCCGAGTCCAAGAAGGATAGTTTCTTTATAACCCTAGGGGAAGATGAGGAGACGCGTGAGGGGGACGAGGGGTTGAAGGAGCGTTGACACCCGTCGTTGAGGGGTGTCAAAGATAAGATTTATAAAACCTCAGCTTAAACTAGATAGAGTAAGTCAAGGGTCGAACCACAAGGAGACAAGGTTAAAATTGTTTGTGAATTTAGAGTCTATTGAAAGTAACAAAAAGGGGGGTTTGATTGTTGGTTGAGACTAATAACTAAGATGGCAAAACAAACAAGAATGCTAAACAAAAGTAAGAGGATGATTAGGAACTTCGGTTCCCCATGGCTAGGTCAAGTCAACAAAGGATAAATAACCAAATAACACAATCCCAAGGAACAAATAATAAACCTTTAGGTCAATATTCTACCCAATCCTTACGGTCTTAGGGTTCCTAGTAAAGCACTAAACTTTCGTTCATAGGGCAATCCCAAAATTGTTGTTAAACTAATTCTAATAATCTTTCAATCTAAAATAATTAGTTCACCAACAATAATGGGGATTGGCATAAAAATCATAATAGCATTAAAAACCTAATTTTCGCCATGGTTCCCCTGATTCCCAATCATAAGAATTAGCTATGCATAATTATAAAACTAATACTAACGAATTCGAAGAACAACATGCGAGATAACATAATTGATGTAAAACCCCTCGCGAAAGCGGAAAAATAAAACACACAAAGTACTAAAAATGCAGCGGAATTAAAACTTTTTACATAACTAAACATGCGAGGTGTCCTACTACAAAACTGAAACATAAATAAGTATACAAGCGTAAAATAAAAGCAGCCCGGGATGACACATCCCTGCAGGCACTCAAAAACTGAAATGTAATTCTAAGTCTAGCTAACGTAAAAGTGTAAGTCAATCGATGAAGGATCATCGCTCGCTAGCTCCATGCAACCCCTCTGCCAACCTGTCATGTACCTACGTACATGTAAACATGTACGCCACAATCAGTGGGGAGTGACTAAAGTTCTCCTAGCCACCTTTTGTAACGACACGTAACAAGCAAAGCATACAGAATACTCCAACATATATAAACATGTGAAGTATAACAATATCTCAATAACTGATCTCATACTATCATGCAATACTAATGCACGACTCTCAACCAACTTCGGAAACTATTTGGAAGGAGAGCCGGTTTCCCTACCGGTTGCCCGGTCGGGGGGTCTTTCAATCCAAACCATTTACGAAACTGACTTAGAGTCATCCAATGCCTTGGATGAACAATAACAAGTCAAAACATCATACTCATCGATATCAACATCTGTATCATCAATATTAACATCTATATCTGACACTGTACCAACTCAAGGCAAGCAGATATAAAACAGCAAGTACAAAGGTTCAGAGGCGACATCTTAACGCATAACCTAGGTACTAAATCATTCAGCAAGTATAAAGGTTCAGAGGCGACATCTTAACGCATAACCTATATACCAAATCATTCAGCAAGTACACAGGTTCAGAGGCGACATCTTAACGCATAACCTATATACCAAATTCACAATATCAAGCAAGGACTCAGAGGCGAAAACTCAACGCATGGACCGGCTTTCACAAGATACTAGACTCAGAGGCGAAAACTCAACGCATGGACTAGCACTCAAATCACAATCACATGTAAGGAACTCAGAGGCGAAAACTCAACGCATGTTCCCCTACTACATCACAAGATACTAGACTCAGAGGCGAAAACTCAACGCATGTTCTAGCACCAAACACCTGCACTCCGGGTAAGGTATGACAACCTGACTGCCCCGTCGTGCAGTTGCTCTACTCGTCAGACTCAGAGGCGAAAACTCAACGCATGTTCTGACGCGATCACACATACATGCCTGGACTCAGAGGCGAAAACTCAACGCATGTCCCAGACACGACAAACAAACATGTATGGAGCTCAGAGGCGACATCTTAACGCATACCTCCATACACGACAAACAAACACATATAGGGCTCAGAGGCGACATCTTAACGCATACCCCTATACATGACAAACAATCTACGTATTAAGTTCAGAGGCGACATCTTAACGCATAACTTAATACGCATCACTATAAACATCCAACTTAAAACTAAACTTTAGTTCTCATCTCTTTATATCACTAATCAACACTTAATTGACCCCGGGAACTAAGTTGAGGGAGAGTCGGTTTCTCTTTCGGTTACCCGACCGGGGGGGGTCTCTATCCTCTCTCCATTCCCGAACCCAATAGAGTGTCGCCCGAACCTCGGGGACCTCAACGCACATAAGCATAAGAGAAAGGCCAATTTCGATTAAGTTATTTCTAAACAACTGTTGTCTATTGAAAATATCCTAGTCCGATAAGAATTATAAACGGACACTCAAGAATTAACTAATTTTAGACAAGCCACTAACTACTTTACTAAAACCTTCTTAGCTCAAGAATATAATTAGCTAAGTATGATTACGCTCCAATTAACCGGTTCAACCGATAAAGGACTTAAACACGATTTAAATTAAACTTCATATTATATTACCTATATTTTGATACGGGAAAATCGACTAACTAAATTAAATTATTTCGACATGCTTCTAATAAAAAAAATCGTAACTCATTAGTAAATCGTAACGATTTCAAACGTGTTATATTTAAACGTAAGCTAGCTAGCACGCACGTACGTAAAATAATAATAAGATAAACATATAATAATAATATAAATAATAATAATAATAACTAATAGTACTAATACGTAGTACAAGTAATATGTAGTATCTTTGTAGTGGTAAAACATTAGAAGAATAAAAGAAGTAGTGGACAACATTAGCAACCTTAAAAAAAACGAGAGCTATGCATTTAAATTAGCAACTAAGACAACAACACGGCATCAACCACAATACGCACTATATATTAGCAATATAGAACAACACAACTAGCAACAATAGGTAGCGGTATATTTGCAGCTATGAGTCACGGTAACAGTAGTAAGAAATAGCACAACAGTAACAGACAACAATCAGTAGAAGATGCAGTGTGTGAGTTTAGTAACTGTTGATATGCAGGGATTGTGTGCAGTGGTGAATAAGATTACTGCAGTAAGATTTTGGTCTGAACAGATGTAATGCGTAAAACTTAGACTACAAAATGATGATTTGAAATGCACAAGTTCAATTGCTAGAATTGAATGCACTCTAATCAACTACCCAGCCTTGTTTTAGTTTTCTGGCTAAGAACCAACTAACTATACCCAACAATAGAGGAGATTAGCATTGGACAAACTGGTGTCAATAGCCCAGCAGTACTCAGACACATGAGCAGAACAGAACAGAAACCCAGACCTGAACAGACCCAAAAATAGGCGTGAAATCAGACCTGAACAGACGTATAAAACTGACCCGAAACAGACCAGAAAATGAACCTAAAACAGACCAGAAATCAGACTAAAACCAGCGTGTATCAGTCCTCAAAACAGACCGTAACAGACCCATATCAGACCTGTAAATGACGTTGAACACAGACCCGAACAGACCAGAAAAATGCATACACAGACTGGATGTAAAAATCAGATTATCATGAGGTTTAACATCCATTTTTTTTCAGATTATCTACCCACACTCGATCATTCACAAATCCTAGCATATTTTAAACATATAAGAACAACACTTAACATGTTACCAAGTCCTAACATCATCCAAAAGCATAATTCATATTGAAAACAACATAAAAGTCACATATTGTGCTAATATAAACAATAAGGCCGAGTTATTCATTATCGTCACCTTTAAAGCGGGTTAAGCTCCTAAATCTTCTTCAATAACGTAAGTATCAATCTCCGGGTCCTCTAATCGAACTCCTACAACAACAAAAACGAGAATTAAGAGCTTGAGACGAAATTTGGGTAAAACAGCCCATTTTTCGAAGTTGATAAAATTGAAATTGAAAGAGATAGAAGGATTGCAAATCTCGAGAGGATTCCGAAAATATAAAATTTACCTCGATACGAGTTCGGGAAGGGGTCGAAATGTTGATTTTGAGCTTGAAGGAAAAGATGAAAATGGTGTGTTTGGGTTTACAGTGGAAATGAAATGAGAAGGAGGAGATGTCGATGGATGGGTCTCATGTAGGGTTTAGGTTGTCCTTTTTACTTTTACTTGAGTCGGGTTTATTGTTTTTGTGAAACGGATTCAAGTCGGGTTTGATTTAGCCAAGTTATTTCGTCTTAAGGACTTAAGGTTCTTAAGACGGATCTTAACGGAAGTTTAAAAGTAACATTACGATTTATTATTAAAATATTATTTTATTCCGTAAAATAAATTAAAACCTTTAAAATATAATTTACGAAAATGCGGGATGTTACAATCACCCCATCTTTCAAAAAGTTTCGTCCTCGAAACTTGAAGACAGAAATAAGTACGAAAACAACTCTAGTTATCAAAACGTACTGCCCGGTTTATGGCAACCCAAAACTTTTAACTTTCGAAAAGGTTTCAAAAAGAAATAGGGTCTAAGGCACAAGTCTTGTCAATTGACATTGGGATTCTCGTTAGGTATTCAAGAGTCCGACATTCCAAATCTGAGACAAGTCCCAAAATTAGATCAATAAAAGTTCAAAATTTAGATCAATCCGATGTCGGTAAGCATAGTTCAGGTTATCAGACGTCTCCAATAACGAGTTCAAATGACAAATCGACGCTGAGATCAATCAAATTGTAAATAAATCAGTTCTTTTAAAACCAAATTTCCCAAATTAAATCTTCATTTTCGATTCCTCGAAAAGTAAAATTGCAACAACGACAAAAGGTTACTTTCAAGGGAGCAGTTTCGAATCCTCAAAAGAGTTACGATTTTCCAAAAACTACAAACTTTAGGGTTAACAATAGGGAACAAATTCCAAAAACAGTCACCGGGAGCGCAGAAACGATCGTAGAGATTACTTTCGACACGAAGGATCAGAAGTTTCAAGTGTCACAACTGACAGAACATACGAGGAAGGATCAAAGGAACGAAACGACCAGGTTAAAGGTTAAAGAGGACGGTAACTCTTGCCAAACATGGGTACACTAACCGCTCAATCCATAATCAAAACATCGTTACAACGATTCCTAGTATATCCCAAGAAGACAATTCCAGTAATCTCCGGACTCTCAATGGCTTCACGATCCCTCTTACCATTATCTCATCCACAGAACAAGATATTCCTCAACAAGAAGGCTTTCAAAACTCTGGACCGGGATTCTAATATCATAACAAAGAACCTCGAAACCCAAGATATGGTACTCATTATCGTATAACCTTAAATTTTGACAGTTTGATCGCAGCAAACCTATTCCACAAGGTTCGATATCTTAAATTCCCAAATTTTATTATCACCATGAACATTCGAAACAAGATCTTACTAAAGTAACAACTTCTAAATCCTCTGATTTCAACCATTCACCAACAATATACATCTCAAAGAAAGTCACAAAGAAGTAACAACTTTCACTCTTATAGTTTCCATAAGACTTAGGCATTCACATTCCGAGATTCCTAAATTGATATTTGTGAACACTTATAAGTTTCAAATTTATATTCTATAATTACCTTAAACATCAACGGTTACCTGTAAGTACATCAATAGGCAATTGCCGAGGTTCCATAAGTAACTCAAGGTCAACATTCAGCCAGCTCTATAAGTCCACCTGTAAATGTCTCAATACTCTCACACAGTTACCAATAACTCTCATTCCTCAAGTAAGTGATCCTTCCTGCGATTAAGCAATTCCTCAAGATCCAGTAGTACTAACTTACCTCATTCATCCATTTGACCACATCATAACGATCTAAGGCACATTCCTCTAAATTCATCTATAACTCCAAGCATTCTATTCCAATCCTCAAATGGTGCTTAGAAATCTACAAAGATCACTTACACACGATCCATCTAACATGGACTCTCAAGACGACACACTGTCCAACATCGCCCGAACATTATTCTCACCAACTCTCTCAACCAAATCCTGACAACGCAGAACCAAGCATTCCTCAAGGTATGTATCACTACTACAAGAACGAGTCAATCTCGCCACCATTCTATAAGAGAGGGAACAAGGCTCACAGAAGAGAAGATCAGATGAGATACGAACTTTAAGGGCAAACATGATACAAATCTCGAGAGAGTCCTAAGAAACGACTCGAGGAGCAACGAGATGACCAGTTAACGAACTTTAGGCTATGGACTCCAATAAAATTGAAGCCATGACCAGAAGGAGAAGCAAAAGAGAGGAAGGGAGAGAAGCGATATGAAAGAAACGATTACGGACATCTCCCAAGGTGCGGTTCTCTCAGTATTCTCACGGGGTTCTCACTTCTTACTTTCCATATCAAGTCATTCAATTATCGGTTCTCACGAACAATTCCTCCAATGATTTATATACCCTTATCTTTCAACTCTAAACGGTATCATCATTATAACTACCTATTCCCAAAAGTTTGAGATGTCTCAATTCTACTAGTCCCTCAAATGACAATTCAATAACACTTTTAGGTTATCACCCTTATATGCTATATCCACTTTACTTACCTCACTGTCCACAAGTTAACAATTTTTAAACCATTAAGTTTTTCCGAACTTACATCTCTCAATGAATTACTTTATTCCATTCACAAACTGGCGGTGCATCCTCAAGTTTCTCTTAAGTTTTTCAATAAACAAACGCTAAGATTTATTAAGCAACCTAGGGTCATATAGTGATTCACTTCCTCTAAGCTTAGTCAACCTCTTCGAGTATTCCATTATTATAGCAAATGATTCGTATTCCTCAACAACGAGCCTTTCTCAGCTCAATCACTCGCCTAAGTCAATTGACACTAACTCACTTTACTCATCTGTTCTTTTTCATTAGTATCTTAAGCCCATTCTTTTAGGTCGCTCTATATCCTCAATTATCTTATCTAACTCCTTAACATTACACTACAATCCACAAACTTTCACGATCTAAGCATGGTTCTCAAGGTTAGGTTCCACCGAATACTAAGTATACAACTCAACCTTCAAGCAAGTATCCTATCACTCACCTTTTACTCTCCCAATTGGATAGACAACTAGACCCTTGGGTCACCCAAACATGTCTCTCGATACCTCTTAAGTTATTCCTCAAATAACAATATTTCTCATAACACAGCTTACGGTTGTCCTAAGACTAGTTCCTCCAAATCCATTAAAGGAAAGATTACCTAGAGGGCACCTTAAGAAAGCAAGTAACGAGGTTAAGCTGAAAAGATATGAAGATCCGTTCAGGTGAGATAGACAGATATTCTAGAAGAAGGATGTGCATTCGGAGTTATCAAAGAAGGTGATGCACAAAGGAAGAGGAGTATCTTCAAGGTTCAGAAGCATTCTCCAACAATAGCACGAATCCTCTATCTTCGGTAGAAACTCCGATCTCCACCGCCAAATGGATAAACCCACGGTTCGTCGATCGGGAGGTATAAAAGTGAAGTCAATGACAATCAACAAACACGTTAGAGGCTAATAAGAGCAATCACAAAACAGACTACAATATAAGTCCTTAAATCTAACCCATCTCTCATTCATTATTTAGTTATATGGTCAAGTTAAGGTTGGGGGTCACATGAGTGCGTCGGGAGCAATAATGCTCTGATACCAACTGTAAAACCCCTCGCGAAAGCGGAAAAATAAAACACACAAAGTATTAAAAATGCAGCGGAATTTAAACTTTTTACATACCTAAACATGCGAGGTGTCCTACTACAAAACTGGAACATAAATAATTATACAAGCGTAAAATAAAAGCAGCCCGGGATGACACATCCCTCCAGGCACTCAAAAACTGAAATGTAATTCTAAGTCTAGCTAACGTAAAAGTGTAAGTCAATCGATGAAGGATCATCGCTCGCTAGCTCCATGCAACCCCTCTACCAACATGTCATGTACCTACATACATGTAAACATGTACGCCACAATCAGTGGGGAGTGACTAAAGGTCTCCTAGCCACCTTTTGTAACGACACGTAACAAGCAAAGCATACAGAATACTCCAACATATATAAACATGTGAAGTATAACAATATCTCAATAACTGATCTCATACTATCATGCAATACTAATGCACGGCTCTCAACCAACTTCGGAAACTATTTGGAATGAGAGCCGGTTTCCCTACCGGTTGCCCGGTCGGGGGGTCTTTCAATCCAAACCATTTACGAAACTGACTTAGAGTCATCCAATGCCTTGGATGACCAATAACAAGTCAAAACATCATACTCATCGATATCAACATCTGTATCATCAATATTAACATCTATATCTGACACTGTACCAACTCAAGGCAAGCAGATATAAAACAGCAAGTACAAAGGTTCAGAGGCGACATCTTAACGCATAACCTAGGTACTAAATCATTCAGCAAGTATAAAGGTTTAGAGGCGACATCTTAACGCATAACCTATATACCAAATCATTCAGCAAGTACACAGGTTCAGAGGCGACATCTTAACGCATAACCTATATACCAAATTCACAATATCAAGCAAGGACTCAGAGGCGAAAACTCAACGCATGGACCGGCTTTCACAAGATACTAGACTCAGAGGCGAAAACTCAACGCATGGACTAGCACTCAAATCACAATCACAAGTAAGGAACTCAGAGGCGAAAACTCAACGCATGTTCCCCTACTACATCACAAGATACTAGACTCAGAGGCGAAAACTCAACGCATGTTCTAGCACCAAACACCTGCACTCCGGGTAAGGTATGACAACCTGACTGCCCCGTCGTGCAGTTGCTCTACTCGTCAGACTCAGAGGCGAAAACTCAACGCATGTTCTGACGCGATCACACATACATGCCTGGACTCAGAGGCGAAAACTCAACGCATGTCTCAGACACGACAAACAAACATGTATGGAGCTCAGAGGCGACATCTTAACGCATACCTCCATACACGACAAACAAACACATATAGGGCTCAGAGGCGACATCTTAACGCATACCCCTATACATGACAAACAATCTACGTATTAAGTTCAGAGGTGACATCTTAACGCATAACTTAATACGCATCACTATAAACATCCAACTTAAAACTAAACTTTAGTTCTCATCTCTTTATATCACTAATCAACACTTAATTGACCCCGGGAACTAAGTTGAGGGAGAGTCGGTTTCCCTTTCGGTTACCCGACCGGGAGGGGGGGGGGGTCTCTATCCTCTCTCCATTCCCGAACCCAATAGAGTGTCGCCCGAACCTCGGGGACCTCAACGCACATAAGCATAAGAGAAAGGCCAATTTCGATTAAGTTATTTCTAAACAACTGTTGTCTATTGAAAATATCCTAGTCCAATAAGAATTATAAACGGACACTCAAGAATTAACTAATTTTAGACAAGCCACTAACTACTTTACTAAAACCTTCTTAGCTCAAGAATATAATTAGCTAAGTATGATTACGCTCCAATTAACCGGTTCAACCGATAAAGGACTTAAACACGATTTAAATTAAACTTCATATTATATTACCTATATTTTGATACGGGAAAATCGACTAACTAAATTAAATTATTTCGACATGCTTCTAATAAAAAAAATCGTAACTCATTAGTAAATCGTAACGATTTCAAACGTGTTATATTTAAACGTAAGCTAGCTAGCAAGCACGTACGTAAAATAATAATAAGATAAACATATAATAATAATATAAATAATAATAATAATAATAACTAATAGTACTAATACGTAGTACAAGTAATATGTAGTATCTTTGTAGTGGTAAAACATTAGAAGAATAAAAGAAGTAGTGGACAACATTAGCAACCTTAAAAAAAACGAGAGCTATGCATTTAAATTAGCAACTAAGACAACAACACGGCATCAACCACAATACGCACTATATATTAGCAATATAGAACAACACAACTAGCAACAATAGGTAGCGGTATATTTGCAGCTATGAGTCACGGTAACAGTAGTAAGAAATAGCACAACAGTAACAGACAACAATCAGTAGAAGATGCAGTGTGTGAGATTAGTAACTGTTGATATGCAGGGATTGTGTGCAGTGGTGAATAAGATTACTGCAGTAAGATTTTGGTCTGAACAGATGTAATGCGTAAAACTTAGACTACAAAATGATGATTTGAAATGCACAAGTTCAATTGCTAGAATTGAATGCACTCTAATCAACTACCCAACCTTGTTTTAGTTTTCTGGCTAAGAACCAACTAACTATACCCAACAATAGAGGAGATTAGCATTGGACAAACTGGTGTCAATAGCCCAGCAGTACTCAGACACATGAGCAGAACAGAACAGAAATCCAGACCTGAACAGACCCAAAAATAGGCGTGAAATCAGACCTGAACAGACGTATAAAACTGACCCGAAACAGACCAGAAAATGAACCTAAAACAGACCAGAAATCAGACTAAAACCAGCGTGTATCAGTCCTCAAAACAGACCGTAACAGACCCATATCAGACCTGTAAATGACGTTGAACACAGACCCGAACAGACCAGAAAAATGCATACACAGACTGGATGTAAAAATCAGATTATCATGAGGTTTAACATCCATTTTTTTTCAGATTATCTACCCACACTCGATCATTCACAAATCCTAGCATATTTTGAACATATAAGAACAACACTTAACATGTTACCAAGTCCTAACATCATCCAAAAGCATAATTCATATTGAAAACAACATAAAAGTCACATATTGTGCTAATATAAACAATAAGGCCGAGTTACTCATTATCGTCACCTTTAAAGCGGGTTAAGCTCCTAAATCTTCTTCAATAACGTAAGTATCAATCTCCGGGTCCTCTAATCGAACTCCTACAACAACAAAAACGAGAATTAAGAGCTTGAGACGAAATTTGGGTAAAACAGCCGAAGTTGATAAAATTGAAATTGAAAGAGATAGAAGGATTGAAATTCTCGAGAGGATTCCGAAAATATAAAATTTACCTCGATACGAGTTCGGGAAGGGGTCGAAATGTTGATTTTGAGCTTGAAGGAAAAGATGAAAATGGTGTGTTTGGGTTTAAAGTGGAAATGAAATGAGAAGGAGGAGATGTCGATGGATGGGTCTCATGTAGGGTTTAGGTTGTCCTTTTTACTTTTACTTGAGTCGGGTTTATTGTTTTTGTGAAACGGATTCAAGTCGGGTTTGATTTAGCCAAGTTATTTCGTCTTAAGGACTTAAGGTTCTTAAGACGGATCTTAACGGAAGTTTAAAAGTAACATTACGATTTATTATTAAAATATTATTTTATTCCGTAAAATAAATTAAAACCTTTAAAATATAATTTACGAAAATGCGGGATGTTACAATTGAAGGTAAAGATTTAAGAGGGAAAAACATAAAATTGAATAACAATAACAACAAGAACAAGGAATTTGAATGACAAGAATGATTAATTGCATAAACTTACAAACGAATCGGAAATTAAGAACGAATCTGAAAGTTGGAGTTCTTCTCCCTAAGACTAATGTGCTTCTTGCTAATGTGACTGCTTCACCTAATTAGAATTCTCGAGAGTCTCTTAATAGTCTTCTAATTACAAGATTAAAAGAAATAAAACCGAAACAAAACAAAGCTGCGGAACCCGTGAGCTGGTCGACCGACCGGGCATAGTGGTCGGTCGACCAGTTTAGCTTTGTAACACCCCCATTTATTTAAGAGCCTGTACTAGGACTCCCTAGATAAATAAGGGTGTTACCATCTCGGTTTCCCGAGGCAGTAGATACAAAGGAAAGATAAACAGTACTTTAATTAGATAAAGTTAACTCAAAGAACGAGTTCATACAACTGAATAAAAAAAACTATCTTGGTGAAACAAAAGTACAACTCGTAAGAAAACTACTACGGTGATCTAGACTCTAGGCAGGTCCGGATCCAAGCTTCTCCCTTCCCTTAGCTCCCATAGTCTCAACACCTGTCAATCTGCTCCCCAATAAATTGGTTCATCACAGGTGATAACGAATACACAGGTTCAACCACGAGGTTGAGTAGGGAAAAAAAACTATAAACAAACCACATTACTATAAATAGAAAGTTGATCATCTCCGCTCCGAATCACAAGACCCAGTATGCTCCACACCAATCACAAGACCCATTAACTCCGCACCGATCACAAGACCCATTATACTCCATGCCAATCACAAGACCCAATATACTCCGCACCGATCACAAGACCCAATATACTCCGCACCAATCAAAAGACCCAATATACTCCGCTCCATATCACAAGACCCATTATTCATCACATCGTATCGTATCACGGAATTAGGTAATTAAATAACACAATATACCAATCATAAGATAATAAGATGAACACGGTTAACATCAAATAATAAACAAGTTACTCATCACCATGTACACAGTATTCCCCTACCTCAATACCGCGGAAGATGACAGCAAGTGAGCAACGGCTATTAAAAATGTTCCACGCGGAAACCTCCACCTAAACATATATTATATAATTAATAAAGCTCCCTAAATCTTATACTATCAACACACATTCTATTTATAGAACTTCCTAAAAAGGAAAGTTTCCTCAAACGACATTACCCAATAAGGCAACTTTCTAAATATAGTAACCCCTTAATAAATTAACCTCCATACGAGATATCGACCCAAAATAATTAATAAAGCAACACTTGATAATAAAATACTATTAACAATAAAATACTAACAACATTAGTATAAATAATAATAATAATAATAATAATAATAATAATAATAATAATAATACACGACACACCCCAAACAGCCCTACAACTCGACCTCAATCAGCCCTACAACCCGTCATCAAACAGCCCTGAACCCGACATCAAACAGCCCTGAACCCACCGTATTACACCACCATTCCCACTGACAACCACCTCCCCGTGCACCCAGCACCACCGTCCACCCGCACGATCACCACCAGACACCTCGACCTCTACCGTCGTGGTGAACCAGGGCCCACACCAGGCCTAGTTCATCACGCTAACTCCTGACCAGACCCAAACACACACCTCTCGTGACCCACTCAGCCACCAACACTCCCTGATTCCACCACCACAACCTTCCTAGACACTAGACCCATAAGACTCGGTGGTAACACCGTGTGGACCTCCCCCGAGTCAACGGTGTTACCACCCCCAAGTACACCCATAAACACCCCGACTTTCGAGTAAAAGAACGAAATAACAACCCCTCACGACAACCCCTATCAATCACCCCTAAACCACCACCACCAGTCACCGTGAACCACCACAACTACCTCCAACGGACACCCCTAAACACTGCCTGACTCTCCAACGCGAGACCCATACCATACAAACTCCAGACCACGACTCAAACATAACATAATTTAACATTCAGGAAAAACGTAAATAATAAAACGAATAACGGTAATCTCTTTAACCCGTATTATCACCCTTCACGACACACTTTAACGACCAACGACACCCTACCAGTGATTTGCATATGTTCTCTACGTGATCTACAACAAAACTATGTAAAAATATCGAAGGTTCATCGTTTATACTTGTCTGATTACGATATACAAACTATAGGTCTCACAGGAAATAAAGGCGTGTGGGGTGACTTACCAGCTTTACAGCCCAAACGAACCACCGTGAGTTACCCTACGACCACCGTGCAAGGCTTCTTTTCTTTCTTTGACATGGCGGCTAAAGGTTGGTGTGGAAGGATTAGGGTTAGGGTAGGGTTTAGTGTTAGAAAAAACCATGTCAAGTAGGCGGCAGGCTATAAGTTGCTAGGGAATTAGAATACCGAGTATGTGCTCCCTCTTGCTTACACGCACTTCAAGGCCCATGCCAACACCCCCCTTTGACCCCAAGTTCGAACCCCCTTAAGAACATAACTCTAATTATCAGCCTTTGTGGGTTGAACCCCTCTTCGAAACCCACCAAGGTCCAAAACACTATCATAAAACGAGCGTACACTAGCATAATAAACGAGTAATTGCATCTTGATTATATCGCCTACCCAAAATATTATTATATTTAATAATAATAATACGGGTTATTACAGTCTTCCCCCCTTAAAATGAACTTCGTCCCGAAGTTCAACCACAGTCAGGTGATAACCAATCCCACTCACACGAACTTGGAACACAGACATTAACAAAACATTAACCAAAACATTAACTTGGAACACGAATGCCTCGAACATAAATGCCCAGGAATTATCAACATGCTAATATAATAAATAATATTAAGGTAAAATACGGAGTATTACAGTCTTCCCTCCTTAGAATGAACTTCGTCCCGAAGTTCACCACCCCATAACGGTAAAGAAACACTTAGCAAGCATGAACAACCACAAGCGACGCTTAAGAAACGCGAGATGTTACATTCTATCCCCTTTAAGAAAACTTTGTCCCCAAAGTTTAACACCCACAGCAACACATGATACTTCAACAATCACGATATAGTGCATAACATACGCAGAAGGGTTATCAAGTATATTCAAATAGTCTCGACACATCAGTTAGTCATGTCATAACAACTAGCCATATAATAAATCATTAAGATTTTACAATCCTATCCTCCTTAAAACATGGTTACGTCCCCGTAACCCCATAAACATTCTAACACAGTACTCCATCTCACTCATTATTTTATCTCATAAAATCTAACTCCAAGTAACCAAGTATCGCACTCATCGTCGCATCTAAGACCAAAGACAAGGGGTGAGTGAACTGGCGAAGTAAAACCGCAATTGAAACTTTCATCTCAATATCGATCTCAAATTCCGAATAAAACTCAATAACCAAGGTCACACTGGACCTTAACACAATATGGCACAACGGCCTAATAACTCATAACTTAACGCCAGTAACGATTCTCATCTCAATTCCAATATCAATACTGTCAATTATCCCATTAAAGGATCTGATCATCACTTAGAGAACAAAACGCTAGGCTACTCACCCACGTGTCAAGGTCAAAGAATGCAACGACTCGATATAACACTGAACTGCAATCTCACTCTCAATACAAAACAGCCAGGGTCTTTGTTAACTCACGAGCAACCCTATCCCCTCAGACTCAATGTCATCAGCTATCTAACATGTCATTATACGTACCTTTACCAATTTCATTAACATGCTTGTATGTATACTTATAATTCCACAGTTTATAAAACAAGAACTTGTATACTACACCGAACCAATCTAATACAGTATCATTATACATAACTGATAGTTTTAAATAGTAACGGGTCAATAGGTAATTTTTATCAAATCAAACATGCTTGATACCGGGTCATAGCGAAACTTTCATGTAATATGCCGGTTTACTCTTGTGATTGTAATTTCGAGTTTTTGTGTGTTTTGTTGGGAGCTTGAAACAACTCTTCTCTACCAAGGAGGAGAAGGATAACCAAGGGTACAAGTTCAAGGTCAAAAAGGAAGCACACAAAGGAAGAGCTCAAGTGTTATGGTAAATTGAAGAAATGAAGCAAAGGAAAGCAAGCTGCGAGGCACTGCGCAGCCTGCGCAAGATTCGTGCGCAGCTGCGCCCCGGTGCGCAGGCAAGAAGTTCATTGCGCAGCCTGCGCCCCCTGCGCATCCCTGTTTTACACGGATTTTCTAATCCGTGTTTGGGCTTTTAAAATGAAATTATCCTAGGGTTTTGTGCAGGGGTATAAATACTCAACTTCAGAATGTTTTAAGACATCATCTTATCTTTAGAACAAGAACATTTTACTCTCAAATTAATTGTAATCTTTCCCTATTTTCAAGCTTGTAATTATGCAAATGAGAAGCTAATCTTCTCATTCTTGGTGTAATCCTAATCAAAGTATCCAACTTTGATATTGTAAGACACTTTCATCCCTCTAGTTTATCTAATGTTCTCTCTTTGTTTTAATGTTTTATTTTGAGTAATTAGTTGTTTGGTTTGATCATCCTTGCTTCTAGTTGTTCAATCTTTGCATGTTCTAAGGAAATGGCTTAGTTTTTACTTAGGATTTGTAGTAGCAAACTCAAATTGTGTGGAATTGGTTTAAAGGAAATACCTTTTGAGTAGAGTTTACATGACTAATTCTACTAGCATGGTTTAATGTGTGTAGATTAGTTTCCTTGTTCATCCTTTGGCTTAATCTTTAATCGCTTGGTTTTAGTCCTCTTGTTTCGGTTTAGTGGCTTAGGCTAGAATCGAAGGAACCCTATGTACGGTTTAGTCATGGGATTCACTATCTTAGGATGTTCTTAGTGGGTAGATAAATAGGAGGGGTGATAGAGTCGACTTTGTCTTTGTTGAGGTATTTTGAGAAGGTTACACCAAGATTTTCTCTCTTATTGAATTTGTGCACATTTATTGTTTGTGGTATTGCCTAGCCCAAAATCATTTCTCATTTATTGCTCTTTTATTGTCTTTGTGAATGCTTTTCCAATCATTGATCTTTGCATTTATGTTATCTCCTTGTTGTTCATTTATGTCAATATCCATGGTTTGTTGATAAGTCATTCATCTTTAGTCTCTAATCATCATCAAGTCTTCATTAAATCTTTGTTTAGTTTTGTTTAAAGCAAGTCTTTAGTTATTTCCTTTCTCTTGGGTTCGACCCTTAACTTGCACTTTACTACTTTTTATTTCGAGTATAGTCGAGTCTAGTTTAGGTTTTATAAATTGTTTGGCGAGATAATTAGTGTAATAACGACCACTAGTTTTTCCGTATCAAATTTTGGCGCCGTTGCCGGGGAAGGGCAGCATAGCTAAAGCTTGTTTCTGTTTTGTGTTGTGTTGAACTTTTAGTTGTGTTTTGTTTATTTGTTGTTAGCCTTTATTAGTCAATTTGGTATATCTTTGTAAGTAAGTGGTAGTTCTAATTAGTTTTGTTTAGTGTGTAGTGTTTTGCTTATGCCTAGGTCACAAGAAAGGGATACCAACATTAAATTTGAGGAAAGTGCGGCATATTCGTGGCTCTTCTCAAACCCTTTCTACCACCGTAACCGTCAAGAGGAAGAAGCAAGTCCACCTAGTAGCTACACATCCATTGAGAACTCACCCTCAACCATAGAGATTGACCCAATTGAAGTTGAATACCCAAGAATGGCGGATGACACTAGAACTATTCGGGAGCTTCGTACCCGGAATTATGAGGAACAACCCTCATGCATCACCTATCCACCAATGGGAGCCAACGGAAACTTTGAGTTTAAGGGTTATTTCATCCACAACCTTCCTAAGTTCTATGGCTTAGCGGGAAATGATCCAAACCGACATCTAGCGGAATTTCACATGATGTGCCAAGGCACCATTCCCACCGGAGTATCCGAGGATCAATTTAAGTTGCGGGCTTTTCCTTTTTCTCTTCACGATGGTGCGAAAGATTGGCTTTATTATCTACCTCCGGGCATCATAAACACATGGACGGATATGAAGGCGGCCTTTTTAGAGAAATACTATCCGGACTCCCGTCACAATCATGCCAAGAAGGCGATAACATCTATTGAGCAAGGGAGTGGGGAGACCATGTATGAGTACCGGGAGAGATTTAAGAAGCTTGTAGCTCAATGCCCATACCATGGTTTGAGTGGAGATGATTTTCTTGTTCATTTTTATGATGGTCTAAACGAGCAAGACCAACACATGGTCAATTCCACCACCGGTGGAGGATTGGAAAATTATTCGGTGGTGGAGGCTAATGAGCTCATTGAGAGGCTCGCCGCTAGTACAAGAATGCATGGAAGGTCCCGTCAAGCTACAAAGAATACTTCCGCCATGGGAGCCTCTTCTTCATCAAATTCAAAACTTGAGAAAAGTGTGGAAGAACTCAAGCTCCTTGTAGCCAACATGTTGGTAGGCTCACAAGGAGATGGTGGAAACCAAGGTGGCCAAGTTGAATGTTCTTTTTGCCAATGTCCTCACCCGGTAGAGGTTTGTCCTATCATGCAAGTGGAGGATGTTGGGGTTGAAAATGTTAGTGCTATGGGACAAGGACACTACAACTCAAGGAATCCTTCCGGTGGTGGATACTACAAATATGACCCAAGTGGAGCCACTTACAACATAGGCTCACGAGATCACCCAAACTTTAGTTGGGGAGGAGATAAATCAAAGAGTTTTGTGAATGGACAATTCAACCACTTGAGGGATCAAGGACAAAATCAACAAGGCCAAAATCAACAAGGAACAAACTTTCAAAGAAACACAAATTTTCAAAGACCACCCAATGGTGGAAATCAAGGCAATACTTCACAAAAGCCTAATGAAGAAGACATGTCAATGAAAGAGATGCTCAAGGCTCTTTTGAAGGGACAAGCGGATTCCGACAAGAGGTCGGCAAATGAGAAAACCATGAATGATGCAAGGTTTACAAACCTTGAGAACCAAATGGGGCAAATTTCCGAAGAGATGGCAAAGAACAAACAAAGGAGTTCATCTTCCATTCCTTCCACCACTCTCCCTCCTCCTCGGCAAAATGCTAGTGCTATGACCTTGAGGAAGGGAAGAACTCTAGACACCCCTCCCAAGAAGACAGGAGCTAAATCCAAGGATTGGGTACTTGAAGAAATCGAAGTGGAGGAGGAGGAACTAGAGGTCACTCCAAGGGTTGAAGCATCCTCAAAAGGAAAAGAGAAGGAGGTGGACAACAACACCCCACCAACCAAGGAAGTAAGCAAAGAGCCCCGGAAGAAGGCAAATGACACTTTGGAGGTTCTCTCAAAGGACCTTGAACCGGAGGTACCATTCCCAAGTGCCCTCACAAATCCTAAAAGGATTGATAAAGACTCTGATCTTTATGAGACTTTTAGGAAATGTGAGGTCAACATCCCTCTCTTTACTATCATCAAATCCGTTCCTAGGTATGCAAAGTTCCTAAAAGAACTTTGTACCCCTAAACGGAAGCCAAGAAAAGGAATTGAGAGAGTCACGGTTAGTGGGCATGTCTCGGCAATTTTTAAAAAGAGCCTTCCTGAAAAATGTGATGATTCGGGCATGCTAACTATACCGTGCTCCATTAAGGGTGAGTCTTTTGCTAGAGCCATGTTAGACTCGGGGTCCTCCATAAATGTCATGCCTTACTCCGTGTATGAGACCTTAGAGTTACCCCCTTTGTCTAAGTCCAATGTCGTCATTCAATTGGCGGACCGATCCATAATTCACCCCAAAGGTTTTATTGAGGATGTCATAGTAGAAGTTGACAAATTTATGTTCCCGGCCGACTTCTATGTTCTAGATATGGAGCCGGATTCCAAGGCTACACCCCTTTTGCTAGGAAGACCTTTCATGAGAACTTCTAAGACCAAACTTGATATGTATGATGGCAACTTAACAATGGAATTTGAGGGAAACATCATAAAATACAATGTGTATGAGTCAATGAAAAGAACCGATGATTTGAGCTTTTGTTACTTTTTGGATGTCATTGAGCCATTAGCAAATCAAGTTTATAAACTTTGTCATAGGAGCCCTCTTGAAGTGGCTCTCACTAACGATGTGGAGAAGGAAGGGTTGCGTTTCTTGTTGTCTAATGATGTGCAGGAAACTATCAAAGCATTGGAGAAGGAAGAACCCTTGGAAGAAATCAAAGTAGGAGAGGAAATGAAAGAAATGGGAAGTGAGAATGCGAGCCAAGGCGCAGGCTGCGCACAGGAGGTGCGCAGCTGCGCAGGAATTTCAAGGAAGCAATACAAATTAAAAGAAAAGAAGGAGCAAACTGCGACCAGAGGCGCAGCCTGCGCAGAAGTCGGGCGCAGCTGCGCAATGCAGGCGCAGCCTGCGCATACCCCAGGCGCAGCCTGCGCAGCTCCCAGCCCTGTTTTGCCTTGCTTTCCGACTATTCCTTACACATTCCAAAACAAGTTCCTTACCTTGGAGACTTCCCTTGAAAGACCACTACCCTCCACTATAAAACCACCCATCCCAAATCTTAAACCACTTCCCGATCATTTGAAGTACGTTTTTCTTGGTAAAGAAAATACCCTACCTCTTATAACTTCAAACACACTTGAGGGTGACCAAGAGAAGAGATTGGTGGAGGTTTTGCAAAAGTACAAAGGCGCTTTTGGGTGGAGTATTGCGGATCTTAAAGGGATAAGCCCAAGCATTTGCATGCACAAGATTCGTTTGGAAGGAGAAGCAAAACCGGTTCGACAACCGCAAAGGAGATTGAATCCTCCAATGATGGAAGTTGTGAAAGAAGAGATCATCAAACTACTCTAAATGGGAATCATCTATCCTATTAGCGACTCCCAATGGGTAAGCCCTACTCAATGTGTACCTAAAAAGGGTGGGGTGACGGTAATCGAAGGCAAAGAAGGAGCCTTAATCCCCACTCGGATTCAAACCGGGTGGAGAGTTTGCATCGATTATCGCCGCCTCAATGCCGTGACCTTCAAAGACCACTACCCCTTGCCCTTTCTAGATCAAATGCTAGAAAGGTTGGGGGGGAGAGTTTTATTGCTTTTTGGATGGCTACTCCGGATATTTTCAAATCCCAATTAAGCCGGAGGACCAATCCAAAACAACGTTCACATGCCCTTTTGGAACATATGCATACCGAAGGATGCCCTTCGGGCTATGCAATGCTCCGGGTACTTTTCAACGTTGCATGATGAGTCTATTATCGGACCTTGTGGAAAGAGTCTTAGAGGTCTTCATGGACGATTTCACCGTCCATTGAGACAACTTTAACGCATGTCTGGACCACCTCACTATGGTCCTAACACGATGCACGGAGTCACACCTAGTGTTGAACTCCGAAAAATGTCACTTTATGGTCAAAAGCGGCATCGTGTTAGGACACATAGTGTCTAAAAGAGGGATTGAGGTGGATGTGGCAAAGGTGGAAGTAATAAAAACCTTGCCATATCCCACTAATACTCGAGACGTGAGGTCGTTTCTGGGACATGCGGGATTTTACCGGAGGTTTATAAAAGATTTTTCAAAAATCGCTTACCCCTTGTGCAAGCTCTTGCACAAGGATGTGGAGTTTGTGTTCAATGATGTTTGTAGGTTGGCCTTTGACACCTTGAAGGAGAGGTTGGTGACGGCACCTATTATTCAATCTCCACGATGGGACCTTCCCTTTGAGATTATGACGGACGCTAGTGACTACGCTCTTGGCGCGATTCTAGGCCAAAGAGACGGAAAGGTGGCACATGTGATCCAATATGCCTCATCGCTTTTGAATGATGCTCAAAGGAACTACACCACCACGGAGAAGGAGTTCTTGGCGGTGGTGTATGCTATCGAGAAATTCCGATCATATCTTTTGGGGGCAAAGGTCGTCATTTTCACCGATCATAAGGCCATTAGACAACTTGTTGATAAGAAGGATACCAAGGCGAGGTTGATGAGATGGGTGCTTTTATTGAGTGAGTTTGATATCGAGATCAAAGACAAGGAAGGAAGTGCAAATGTGGTGGCCAACCACTTGAGTAGGCTCCACATAAATGAAGATGTGGGAAGGAAGATGGGAGTGGTCGATGGAAGTTTACCACACGAATCACTTTATGGATTGAGAGTAATTGAGCCTTGGTATGCAAACCTTGTCAACTATATTGTGACCAAGAGGTTCCCCACCACCCTATCTTCGAGTCAACGGGACAAGATTAAGAAGAATGCCCGTTACTACATTTGGGATGACCCGTATCTATGGAAAATTTGTCAAGACCAAATGATTAGGAGGTGTGTGCCGGATGTTGAAGTACCTTCAATCCTTAAGCATTGCCACGAATATGCGTGTGGCGGACATTTTGGGCCTCAGAGAACCGCTAGGAAGGTGTTGGAGTGCGGATTCTATTGGCCAAGCTTATTCCGGGACACTAATGCATTTGTGAAGAGCTGTGATCGTTGTCAACGTTGTGGCAACATATCAAGAAGACAAGAAATGCCTCAACAACCCATGCTTTTTCTTGAGATATTTGATGTATGGGGGATCGACTTCATGGGGCCGTTCACCAATTCAAGCGGCAACCTCTACATTCTACTTGCCGTAGATTATGTTTCCAAATGGGTTGAGGCAATCCCCACACGGAATGATGATGGGAAAACCGTGAGTTCCTTCGTGCAAGACAATATCTTCTCTCGGTTTGGCTTTCCTAGATGCATCATAAGTGATAGGGGAACCCACTTTTGCAACAAATTAGTGGGCTCCCTCTTGAAGAAGTATGGAGTGATCCATAAGATTTCCACGGCCTATCACCCGCAAACCAATGGCCAAGCGGAAGTGTCAAACCGAGAAATTAAGAGCATTTTGGAGAAGACGGTCAACCCCGACCGGAAAGATTGGAGCAAGAGACTCAATGATGCTTTGTGGGCCTATAGGACGGCTTACAAGACTCCCATCGGCATGTCCCCCTATAGGCTCATCTATGGAAAAAGTTGTCATCTCCCGGTGGAGATTGAGCACAAAGCTTATTGGGCAATTAAAGCATTCAACCAAAGTTATGATGAGTCGGGGCTCCACCGAAAACTTCAAATTCAAGAATTGGAGGAACTACGAAGTGATGCTTTTGATAATGCCGCAATCTACAAAGAAAAGACAAAGAGGTTGCATGATCAAATGATCACTTGTCGGGTTTTCAAGGAAGGAGAGGAGGTGCTAGTTTTCCAAAGTCGTTTCAAGAATTTCCCCGGAAAGCTAAGGTCTAGGTGGTTTGGGCCTTTCATAATTCGAAAGGTACTACCTCATGGAGCCATTGAGGTGGAAGACCTAAAGACCGGGAAAGTGATTAAAGTGAATGGGCAAAGGTTGAAACATTACCTTAAAAACATGGAATTGCATGGAGAAGGGGAGATCCAACTCGAGGACCCCGTTTATCAAGAATGAGAAAACAAAGAGGTGGTCGAGCCATCGACATTAAATAACGGCAAAGTTTGTAAATATTCTATCCTTATTTACTTGCTTTCTTAGACTAGTTTTAATTTCTTGTCATAGTTCTTTAATTGTTTCTTTTAGTCTCAATAATCTATTTGCTTTGAAATTCAAGTACTCTTGAAGTTTGTTGAATGGTATAGTGATTCGGATAAGACTTTGGAGGAAGCATGCTCGAGAGAAAGTGAAGGCCGAGTCGGAAAAAGGGAAACGAGTTTAGGTGAAAGGTTGGCTAAGAAGAGGAGTGAAAAGATTTGAGAAGAAAAGATTTGCGAGGCAAGGCGCAAGCTGCGCAGTCACGGGCGCAGCTGCGCAGGATTTTCAAAAGTAAAAAAAAAAAAAAAAAAAGAATTGAAGATGTCGAGCTGAGGCGCAGCCTGCGCAAATCTTCTGCGCAGCTGCGCAATTCGAGCGCAGGACTTCACACAATTTGCGCAGCCTGCGCATGCCCAGATTTCCGCCTTATCTTTCTTTTTATCCTCTTTCTTATCAACCTCATACCTTACTCTTATTTCCATCGACACCATCAACCCAAAACCCCTTCTCAAAAACCCCTCTCAAACACTGCATCCTCTTCAATAATCCTTCCCACCATCAACAAACTCAAAATCATTTCACTCAAATCCTTCATAAGACCCTTTCCCACCATCAAACAACCACTTTATAACATCCAAATTTCTGCAAAACCCCTATTTTAACCAAAAACCCCTAGACTTTTCCGGGTTGTTTTCAAGATTTGCAAAAGTTTTGAAGGGTGCATAGGAGGTTTCACTTGTTCTCATTCCATTTCAACAAGCATTGAGGAATTCGAGACGGTATAAACTTTCTCACTTTTCTTTTGTGATTTAATCTAGTGAACTCTTTGTTAGTTGATTTAGATTATTTCTTGTTGATTGTGGTTGAGGATTGTTGTGGAAAATTTCTGCTAGGGAAGGAACAAATTAACAAACACCATCTTAGAACTTGTTTTATCACCAGTGCCTTCAAGGTGTTTGTTGAATTGCCCCTTAGAAAATTTCTTTCAAAAATTTGGCTTGTTCAAGTTGAGTTGAATTGTATTACAAGGAATTATATTCAAGATGGTTTTCGGTATTGGCAAATCTAAGGGAAAGGGAAAGAAGGGAGAGTCATCCAATGCTCCACCACCACCACCCCCACCCGAGCCTTTTAACGGAAATGAGGGGTTGAATGCCACATACAAAAATCACTTCAAAAATCTTGACAACAAACCACTTCACATCTCAAAATTCCTTCACCCAAGTACCTTGACCGATATGGGGATTTTTGATCAAACCTTGGCATTTCTTACCAAGGTGGGGCTTGAGAGATACATGAACCTCCAATGTAACACCTACCCCGCTTACACCTTGGAGTTCCTAGCCACCCTAAGTATTGAGGAAGTAAGGGGAAATGAGACGGTGAGTTTTCGCTTAAACAAAGTGTGGCATTCAATTACCTTTGAGACGGTGAGGGAGATCCTTAGAATTACCCAACCTCCTTCCCCCATCAACCCACCACCCGGAAAGCTAAATGAGATGTGGTGTGGGATCACGGGTAAAACCCACCAAACTAACAATGATAAAATTTCCGCTATCACCAACCCACCCCTACGGATTCTTGCTAGGATGATAGCATCATTCTTTTTCTCAATGGGGGAGCCAACCAAGGTCAATGATAGCGTGAGAGAGTGCTTGTGGGCTATGCTTCCCGAGGGAGGAGGAGTGCCGGATTGGGCGAGGTTGTTCGTGACAAATGGGATCAAGCATAAGGGAAAAAATGGGAGCATCAATTGTGGGGGACTTATCACCTTTTTCGTCCGCCATTTTGTGGACCAAATTCCCGAGGACCAACCTCAATTGTTTGGGACAAATCTTTACAATGAAGCGGGTCTTGTGGAAACCCACATGATCCAAGCATTAGACACGGTCTCGTGGAGTTGTGTGTGGTTGGGAGAGGGAGGTGTTTCTTACATGAGGCTCCCTAGTAATGATCCCCTTCCTAGTGGTTTTTTGGTGCGGGAGTTCTTTTGCCCCGGTGAGGGAGATGTTATCCGAGCCCCGCAACAAAGGATAAGGAAGAGAAGAGCCGTGGAGTCAAGCTCCAACCCTCAAGTTGTGGAAGAGAGGGAGCGTGAGTCTTTTGAGCAAGGTTTTCATGATACTCCTATGCCCGATGTTAGTGGGAGTGCTCACAACCCACTTGCTCCTTGGGAGCAACGCCTTTTCGACTACTTTGACTCCACAAAGAGTAATTTGGAGTCCATTGGTGGGAGGGTAGAGAGCGCTCATATTTGGCAAGGGGAGGTTAATACATGGCGCTCAACGGTAGATGAGAGAGCCCGGTTGCATGAGGAGGCCGAGAGGGCCCAATTAAAGTTGATGGAAGACATGCAAAGGCGCCAAGAGGAGGACCGGTTATGGAGAGAGCAACAAAATAAATACCGGGTGGAGGAGTTGAAAAGGTGGAATGAACAAGAAGCTTGGAGGAATTCCATGAGCCATCATTTTGAGGTGCAAAACCACCACCATCAAGAATACCTCCATGATTCTTATGAGGACTCCCGCCTCCAAGAAGACTCCCTTGGCATTATTCGGGGCCTATTTGGAATGCAAGTTAACCCAAGTGCCCCTCCTCTTGTAGACCAAACGTTTGTTGATGACACTTACAACCGGGCTCAACAAGAGAGAAGAAGAAGAGAAGAAAGAAGGAAGAACCGAGGCACCTATGAAAAAGGAGGTTCCTCGGGTTCCCATGAGTGAGCAAGGCTAGTAACTACTTCCTTCACATTGAGGACAATGTGAAATGTAAGTGTGGGGGAGGTAGATAGCCTTGTTATCAAATTGATGTATTTTTGTAATTTCAAAGCAAATTTCCTTGTATTTTTCATTCTTGTTTCAAAAAAAAAAAAAAAAAAAATTTGAAAAAAAAAAAGAAAAAGAAAAAGAAAGAAAGAAAAGAAAAGAAAATCCCGGCTAGGTGAAAACCCACAAGGGTGGGCGCCTAGGCAAAATAGGGAAGGTGGCCGAGGACGGAATGAAAACCCGAAAGGGCGTTCCGGGCAAAAAGAAAAATTGAGTTGCGAGGCACCACGAGAGGAAAGGAAAAGCTAAGGTGAAAACCCGAGAGGGCACCTTAGGCAAAATGAGAGAAAAGAAAAAAAAAAAAAAAAAAAAAAAAGAAAAGAAAAAAAAATGGAGAGACAAGAAGGGAGCGATAAGGAGGTTTTGGAAGGAGGTTAGATATAGGTTTAATTTCTTTTTGTGTCACAAAATTTGGTTTTTAAATCGGTGGTTTTCACTTGTGATACTTGGCTTGTCAATTTTTAGGTGTTTGGGGGCAACCAAGTATCACGGTTTGCATCTTATGGAGCGATAAGGGGGCGTTATAAGTGAAAATTATGTTGATTTTGATGGATGTTGAGGCCGCCTCGCTATCACCTCGGGATGAGGTGAGGGTGGTCATCTTTTGATAGGGAGTTATAAGAAGGGTGGAAGTGTAGATTTCGGAGTTGGAGTTTTGTTGAGTCTTGTGTAGAGGGAGGTATAAGGAGGGCGTGTGAGGGAAGAGTGATTGTTAAACAATTGAGTCTAGTTTTTTCTTTTTAATCGGTGGTTTGTGTCGAGGGAGGCATAAGAAGGGTGTTGTAAGGGAAGAGAGATCATTGCACCTACACTACCTTGTTGACTTTCGAAAGGCTTGTTTCGAGTTTTGCTCGGGACTAGCAAAAGTCCAAGTGTGGGGGTATTTGATAGTGTCAAATAGTAACGGGTCAATAGGTAATTTTTATCAAATCAAACATGCTTGATACCGGGTCATAGCGAAACTTTCATGTAATATGCCGGTTTACTCTTGTGATTGTAATTTCGAGTTTTTGTGTGTTTTGTTGGGAGCTTGAAACAACTCTTCTCTACCAAGGAGGAGAAGGATAACCAAGGGTACAAATTCAAGGACAAAACGGAAGCACACAAAGGAAGAGCTCAAGTGTTATGGTAAATTGAAGAAATGAAGCAAAGGAAAGCAAGCTGCGAGGCACTGCGCAGCCTGCGCAAGATTCGTGCGCAGCTGCACCCCGGTGCGCAGGCAAGAAGTTCATTGCGCAGCCTGCGCCCCCTGTGCATCCCTGTTTTACACGGATTTTCTAATCCGTGTTTGGGCTTTTAAAATGAAATTATCCTAGGGTTTTGTGCAGGGGTATAAATACTCAACTTCAGAATGTTTTAAGACATCATCTTATCTTTAGAACAAGAACATTTTACTCTCAAATTAATTGTAATCTTTCCCTATTTTCAAGCTTGTAATTATGCAAATGAGAAGCTAATCTTCTCATTCTTGGTGTAATCCTAATCAAAGTATCCAACTTTGATATTGTAAGACACTTTCATCCCTCTAGTTTATCTAATGTTCTCTCTTTGTTTTAATGTTTTATTTTGAGTAATTAGTTGTTTGGTTTGATCATCCTTGCTTCTAGTTGTTCAATCTTTGCATGTTCTAAGGAAATGGCTTAGTTTTTACTTAGGATTTGTAGTAGCAAACTCAAAGTGTGTGGAATTGGTTTAAAGGAAATACCTTTTGAGTAGAGTTTACATGACTAATTCTACTAGCATGGTTTAATGTGTGTAGATTAGTTTCCTTGTTCATCCTTTGGCTTAATCTTTAATCGCTTGGTTTTAGTCCTCTTGTTTCGGTTTAGTGGCTTAGGCTAGAATCGAAGGAACCCTATGTACGGTTTAGTCATGGGATTCACTATCTTAGGATGTTCTTAGTGGGTAGATAAATAGGAGGGGTGATAGAGTCGACTTTGTCTTTGTTGAGGTATTTTGAGAAGGTTACACCAAGATTTTCTCTCTTATTGAATTTGTGCACATTTATTGTTTGTGGTATTGCCTAGCCCAAAATCATTTCTCATTTATTGCTCTTTTATTGTCTTTGTGAATGCTTTTCCAATCATTGATCTTTGCATTTATGTTATCTCCTTGTTGTTCATTTATGTCAATATCCATGGTTTGTTGATAAGTCATTCATCTTTAGTCTCTAATCATCATCAAGTCTTCATTAAATCTTTGTTTAGTTTTGTTTAAAGCAAGTCTTTAGTTATTTCCTTTCTCTTGGGTTCGACCCTTAACTTGCACTTTACTACTTTTTATTTCAAGTATAGTCGAGTCTAGTTTAGGTTTTATAAATTGTTTGGCGAGATAATTAGTGTAACAACGACCACTAGTTTTTCCGTATCAATAACTCAAACTAATCATATAACCTCGAGCAATAACATGAGTACCAGGGTCGATAGGAATCGTGTTACGCAGCAAAACTGAATTAAAGTAGCTAACGCTTGCATACCATTGAAATTTTAACACAAAATCAATATATTTACCACAACGTAAGCAATCAAGAGACTCATAGTTCATAATTGGCAAATTAAAACATTTCACGTTCGTAAACATATTATAGAAACGATATAGGACAAAATTTATTAACGTAATTAAACATGGAGCATTGACATATCTCACAAGATATACACAAATCATACCTCACAAGACGTTTAACATTCCTAGGTATCAATAAGTTGACAAAATCACTTAGGTACATCTGCATCCCCTCTCATTACATCATATATCATGAAATTGTTAACATAAATGACTTCCAAAACGAGAGGTTTTTATATATTGCGTAACAATTAAACATGCGGGCATGATTCCATCATCACGTAACTATAGTATTTATCATGTTGCAATAATCACCATAACATCAAAAGTTGTCAGGGATAATCTCCACTTTGAAAACATTTTGAAAATTTTGAAACATTGAAGTGGTAAATTGGTGACAATTTATAAACACGAGTCGAAAGACAATTTTACAAGTTGTACTTTGAAACGAGACCACACGGAGACATTCTGACTTTTCTTTACTAAAGATTGTTCTTGTAATTCATGAATTATGAAAGTTTTATCGATAATAAATAAATAAATAAATAAATAATTAAACGAATTCACAAGGGTAGTGCTTCCATAAATCATTTGTCAAACAATTTATAATTCGACATGTCGCAATCAGATTCTAAGTATAACAATATGCTATTCACTGTATGGAGAACAATGTACTTGGAAAGTTACAAAGATTATAAGCACAGGAAACTAGACAGAGATGAACCATCAATATCCAAAGAACATCAACAAGATTTACATTGTTCAAATAAACACGATTACGTATAACCCTTAGATTACTACATCATGTTAGTAAGTTTACCAGTTAAATTTCATTCTGCCACTTGGCAAGCCTCTTTTTGATAAACACGATT
The DNA here is from genome assembly GCA_029255685.2 of Silene conica. NCBI lineage: Eukaryota > Viridiplantae > Streptophyta > Magnoliopsida > Caryophyllales > Caryophyllaceae > Silene > Silene conica. The sequence goes on along the minus strand of CM055316.2, from coordinate 55,171,720 downwards.
TTGACAGTCAATACGGACAACACATCATTATTTTGAGGTCATAACACTAGACAGTGAGAGCGTTGGCATAATTGAAACGGTTCCATATTAAACTTGACGAAATAGACAAGGTTACGTTATCATATAGTAAGGTTCATATTCATATCATATGCATAATTCACATATCAGAATATCACGTGGGCACATTACATAACTCGTATTTGATTAAACTGTCATATGAAACTTACATAACCCGCAATTCCATTGATTACACATTACATAGCAACGTACAACAATCATAACTAAGTAACTGCTTAGCTATCTTACGGCCCACTATAGTTTTTAGAAAATATGAAAAATTAGCTGACCATAGGGAAAAGAATCGAAGGCATATCTCAAAAGAATTATTATAACACAACTCAATTGGTCTGGACAGGAACTTTACAATCATTCAACAGAAATTTGGGCAACTTTCACAATTCAAAATTTAAATAACGACTTGTTAGGTTTTCATACAGTTTATCATACATAAAATTTTCATACACATAGAGAGATCACGTTGTAAATGGCAGTCCTCCCAAGCAAGGTAATATTCCGAAAATTTATCAAAAATTTGTATTCCGGCCTTAAAATCACCACACTATCGTATTTAAATATAACCATTATTTTTCCAAAATATGTTTGCATACAAATGAAGCATAGACATCACTTTGTACCATAACAACATGCATTCCTCATTTCAACAATAATTATCATCTAGAACATGGTAAAGATCTCGAAACTGAAAGTAGTCTCAACTAAATAACTCGATAGTTATACTTCTGTATATAAATAAATTAGTTTCTACCATCACATACTCACAACCTATTCAAATACGGAAGTATAAACTAGGAGTTACCACAAAGTCACTTATTGATTACTATCTCTATAACAAATTTTAAATGCGTATAAAAAGGTATAAAACCTTAAGTACGATATATGCAGCACATAACTATATACATTCATGGCTTAGGGAACTCATTCCGCATATCACTAGACATGGATTACTATAACATCTGAATCTGATCATTCATATCTAAATTCCAACCAATATATTGCATAGCTACGATAGTCATCTACTAACCATATACCATAAGAACATTCCAAACACCAACATATTATGATCACGCTACTCCAACCATTGTTCACAATTACACCTCTAAACTCTTAAAATTTTAATTCCATCATCCAGATTGATTCACATTTCATATTACACACATCTTTCCATCTGACATCATTAATCATAACTCAAATATTACTTACCTCGTTCTTCTCCTGCAAGAACGTTAGCACAAGATGACTAGGTCACTATAGAATCTACCCCACTCTTCAATTTCACACATTGGATTCCCGAGACAGAACCGAAAGGGCCCAGGTCTGGCGTGAGGGGGCCCCTAACTCATCCCGTTCCTTTTTGGGGCTCCTATCAGTTTGATCTCGGGTTCATTAAATTAGACTCCTCCTACGTTCATTATTATTCATTTGGTTTAGGCCTGAGGATCGTTCCCTCTGATACCACTTTGTAACACCCCCATTTATTTAAGGGCATGTACTAGGACTCCCTAGATAAATAAGGGTGTTACCATATCGGTTTCCCGAGGCAGTAGATACAAAGGAAAGATAAACAGTACTTTAATTAGATAAAGTTAACTCAAAGAACGAGTTCATACATCTGAATAAAAAAAACTATCTTGGTGAAACAAAAGTACAACTCGTAAGAAAACTACTACGGTGATCTAGACTCTAGGCAGGTCCGGATCCAAGCTTCTCCCTTCCCTTAGCTCCCATAGTCTCAACACCTGTCAATCTGCTCCCCAATAAATTGGTTCATCACAGGTGATAACGAATACACAGGGTCAACCATGAGGTTGAGTAGGGAAAAAAAACTATAAACAAACCACATTACTATAAATAGAAAGTTGATCATCTCCGCTCCGAATCATAAGACCCATTATACTCCACACCAATCACAAAACCCATTAACTCCACACCAATCACAAGACCCATTATACTCCATGCCAATCACAAGACACAATATACTCCGCACCGATCACAAGACCCAATATACTCCGCACCAATCACAAGACCCAATATACTCTGCTCCATATCACAAGACCCATTATTCATCACATCGTATCGTATCACGGAATTAGGTAATTAAATAACACAATATACTAATCATAAGATAATAAGATGAACACGGGTAACATCAAATAATAAACAAGTTACTCATCACCATGTACACGGTATTCCCCTACCTCAATACCGCGGAAGATGACAGCAAGTGAGCAACGGCCATTAAAAATGTTCCACGCGGAAACCTCCACCTAAACATATATTATATAATTAATAAAGCTCCCTAAATCTTATACTATCAACACACATTCTATTTATAGAACTTCCTAAAAAGGAAAGTTTCCTCAAACGACATTACCCAATAAGGCAACTTTCTAAATATAGTAACCCGTTAATAAATTAACCTCCATACGAGATATCGACCCAAAATAATTAATAAAGCAACACTTGATAATAAAATACTATTAACAATAAAATACTAACAACATTAGTATAAATAATAATAATAATAATAATATTAATAATAATACACGACACACCCCAAACAGCCCTACAACTCGACCTCAATCAGCCCTACAACCCGTCATCAAACAGCCCTGAACCCGACATCAAACAGCCCTGAACCCACCGTGTTACACCACTATTCCCACTGACAACCACCTCCCCGTGCACCCAGCACCACCGTCTACCCGCACGATCACCACCAGACACCTCGACCTCTACCGTCGTGGTGAACCAGGGCCCACACCAGGCCTGGTTCATCACGCTAACTTCTGACCAGACCCAAACACACACCTCTCGTGACCCACTCAGCCACCAACACTCCCTGATTCCACCACCACAACCTTCCTAGACACTAGACCCATAAGACTCGGTGGTAACACCGTGTCGACCTCCCCCGAGTCAACGGTGTTACCACCCCCAAGTACACCCATAAACACCCTGACTTTCGAGTAAAAGAACGAAATAACAACCCCTCACGACAACCCCTATCAATCACCCCTAAACCACCACCACCAGTCACCGTGAACCACCACAACTACCTCCAACGGACACCCCTAAACACTGTCTGGCTCTCCAACGCGAGACCCATACCATACAAACTCCAGACCACGACTCAAACATAACATAATTTAACATTCAGGAAAAACGTAAATAATAAAACGAATAACAGTAATCTCTTTAACCCGTATTATCACCCTTCACGACACACTTTAACGACCAACGACACCCTACCAGTGATTTGCATATGTTCTCTACGTGATCTACAACAAAACTATGTAAAAATATCGAAGGTTCATCGTTTATACTTGTCTGATTACGATATACAAACTATAGGTCTCACAGGAAATAAAGGCGTGTGGGGTGACTTACCAGCTTTACAGCCCAAACGAACCACCGTGAGTTACCCTACGACCACCGTGCAAGGCTTCTTTTCTTTCTTTGACATGGCGGCTAAAGGTTGGTGTGGAAGGATTAGGGTTAGGGTAGGGTTTAGTTTTAGCAAAAACCATGTCAAGTAGGCGGCAGGCTATAAGTTGCTAGGGAATTAGAATACCGAGTATGGGCTCCCTCTTGCTTACACGCACTTCAAGGCCCATGCCAACACCCCCTTTAACCCCAAGTTCGAACCCCCTTAAGAACATAACTCTAATTATCAGCCTTTGTGGGTTGAACCCCTCTTCGAAACCCACCAAGGTCCAAAACACTATCATAAAACGAGCGTACACTAGCATAATAAACGAGTAATTGCATCTTGATTATATCGCCTACCCAAAATATTATTATATTTAATAATAATAATACGGGTTATTACAGTCTTCCCCCCTTAAAATGAACTTCGTCCCGAAGTTCAACCACAGTCAGGTGATAACCAATCCCACTCACGCGAACTTGGAACACAGACATTAACAAAACATTAACCAAAACATTAACTTGGAACACGAATGCCTCGAACATATATGCCCAGAAAATATCAACATGCTAATATAATAAATAATATTAAGGTAAAATACGGAGTATTACAGTCTTCCCTCCTTAGAATGAACTTCGTCCCGAAGTTCACCACCCCATAACGGTAAAGAAACACTTAGCAAGCATGAACAACCACAAGCGACGCTTAAGAAACGCGAGATGTTACAGCTGTAGTCAGGCCTTCTGGAACTGTGCACTGGTCGGTCGACCAGTTAGGTTGGTCGGTCGACCAATTCCTGTGTATCCCAGCCTCTAATTAGCTTGCATGCATCTCTAGGCTACGAGTTCGGATCCTTGCTTCGTGCATTCCCTTATGATGGCTTCCGAAGGACGGTTAAAGCTTGATTTTGCTCACTTCCCCTTGTTCCTACATTTAAAACATAGAAATGCCAAAGTAAACCGTTTCGGGAGGAAAAGTAACTAAAAGCTACAAATATGCATAGAAATACGTGTTGAAACCATAAATAAAATGTATAGTAAATGCACGTATCAAGCGTCGTGGTGATCATGGGGAGATTCATGGTGGTCGCGAGGCTAATCCAAGTAGGGTAGGACTTCTGCCAAGTGAGGGTGAGGGGAGATTCATGGTGGTCTCAAAAACAAAGAGAGTATGATGCGGGAGCATTATCTAAGAAGTGTGATCTTCGTCCAGGCTCAAGACTCGACCACAAAAGGTTCAAGATAGGTTCAATTCGTATCTTTAAACTAGCATGGCGAGACGTGCTAAGGGAACAAGGGAAGCTTGTGGAAGGTCATAGAAGGTTACGTATGAAGGACAGCCGTGAAGGCTTGGGAACGTGTGGTTCCACACGGCCACCCTAGTGGTTGTTTAATAGTTAGTAGTTAGTTTATTTTTATGTTTAAAATAAAGACTAATGTTTTGTTGTCCAAGTAGGAGTCTTTGTAAGAGTCCTAGTACAAATAGGAAATCCTAATTTAAATAGGAATCCTAGTTGTGATAGGATTCATAGTCCTAGTAGAATTAGGAGTCCTAGTTGTTGTAGGATTCGTAATCCTAATAGGAGTAAGAGTTCTAGTATTAATAGGATTCACAATCCAAGTAGAATAAGGAGTCATATTAGTTGTAGGATTCATAGTTTGAGTAGAATTAGAAGTCTCAATCCTAGTCAAACTAGTTATTTGAACTTAAGTAGGATTAGGGTTTCCAATTAGTATCAGTTAAGGTTTCCTTACCTTAATTAGGGTAGTATTACACGGTTGTAAGCCCTATAAATAGGCGGCCATTCGTCTTGTTTTATTCATTGAGATTTGAGTTATAAACATAAACCTTAAAGTATCTGTGTGAGCTTTTATTATTGATTGAGTATCTGTGTGAGCTTAATCTTTAGGATCAATCTTGCGGGATTGGTTTGTAGGGTGTTCAAGTTCTTCTGGATAGGGGAGTGAGTTCATCAATTATCCATCTACAATCCCTACACAAAACATACATAAAACCGTTCCATCAATCTTACACAATTCATAATCGTTCACAGCTACATTGATCATCACCATAGCCGTGCAACATCAACGACCATCATCAACGATCACTCGTCCATAGTTCGTCCATCACCGACCATCAAACGTTCATTGTCATTGTTCGTTCGTTCATCATCAATTCATTCATTGTTCATCATTATTATTCATTCTATTTCGTTATATTTAACACAAATTCATATTCCGCTATAACTTAAAGTATTCTTGTTGATTATCTACTACATTATCTTAAGAATACGCATCATGAGGTGTCATTGATTTTAAACCAAAGTCTTGTTGAAGGCTAAACATGATAGTCATGTTATTTCAATCTGATTGAAACAGGGAAATTGTATTGTAATACTCCGTATTTTATTATATTTTATTTTATTATTTAATAATTATTTGGACGTTTTAATAGTTATTTGAACGTTCGTATTCGATAAATTAATTTGTCGAATAAGTGTGTTATACTTTTTATGATGTTAGTAATAACTGTGTTTAAGGTTGGCTTTGGGCCTCGTTTTGCGTGCATAGCTTGAACATCCCACTTATCGACATCACACAATGTTTATACAAACCCCTTCCACAAGCTATGTTGCCGTCATATAAAACATAACACCCACCCCTTTCAAAGGAGGGTTTGGTACGGTGGTCAGAGGGGTCTAGGGGTGGTCGTTTTGCTCAGGGAAGAGGTACACACGCATACTTTCGTTCTTTCCTTTCTAACAACTCACTTTTATCATCGTTTTTACATTCGTTTATGCATGTTCATAGTTCTGATCTTCACATGTTATGAGTCTAGGATGTGTAGTAGTCGTTTTTAGACATTTGTGGTGTCGTTGTTAATTGCCTAGGACCATCGTCGAAGGGTGTTTTGTTGCCTGTGTCAACATCGTTGTTTTCGTTTCAAAATAGAGTAATTGAACAAATGATTTTGGGTACGATTTCGATGAATTTCCTGTGCACGTTCATTCTGGGTGTTAGGGATTTTATATTAGTGGTAATCAGGAGGTTTGAAGGGTGGTGGTCGCGGTGGTTTAGGGTTGTTGTGTCAGCGATTATAGTAGGTTTCGTTTGGGTGGTTATAACGTAAAACAGAGCGGTAGTGTGGCAACTGGGTTTTGTGACGGTTGTAGTTGGCTGCTGTTGTAATACCCCGTATTTTATATCTCGTAATAATAAACTATTAATATAATTATTTTGACTAAAGATACTTTGATATTTAATATGTGCTATTATGTATATATATATATATATATATTATTATTATTATTATTATTATTATTATTATTATTATTTTATTATTTTATTATTATCGTTTTATCGTTGTTGTTACGTTTTCTATTATTATTTATTAATATTACTATCATTATTATTATTGTTACTAGTACGATTATCGTGAAATGAAATTATATATTTGTATAACATGTTAATAATGCGATAGTTATTTATGTTGGACGTGTTTTAGGATTTCGTAAAGAGAACGTTAGATATAATAAAATAATGAGACGTTATTGGGAATAAGAGTTAAAGCCGAGTATTTAACGAGGCTTGACTACGAGGTTTATGTTGTTTGATTACGAGTATTTACTAGACATAGAAATTGATATTCATTAAACATTATTAAATACGAATGAATGGCTGAATGCTATGTAAACGTATATTCATTGAATATTATATACACGCATGACATTCAATATTCTTTTCTTCATTTTCATTCTCTTTACATTCCTTCTTCTTCCACAATGCTTTCTTCATGTTCTTACACTTCACCCTCTTCTACTACGTCCTCAACTTCTTCCTCGTTTATTTTAAATGTCATTTTCAAGGTACGTTAATTAATTATCGTTTTATTTTCTTTAACGTTTACGAATTACGACTGATCTAACCCAGACCCCAGGATGAATAGGGACCGTGCGTGACAATTATGACCCATTAATGACTAATGTTAAACCCTGTGGTGGCGGTAGTAGGTGGCTGAATGTGGACAAACGTGGGAGTGAGGGTTGTGGCGAAGTCTTGGTTTTGTGTGTGTTTTAGGAGATTAGGGTAGTTGGCTCCTTGGCCAGTTGTTTATGGTTTAGTGACAGACATGAGGGTGAGTGGGTGGTGGTTGCTAGTGGTGGGAGACACCATAACAGCAGGTTTCGCCGGTGTTGTGAAAACAGAGGCAAATAGAGGGAGTGGAGTCGTAAAGTTGAGAGGCGTGTTTCTCATGGTAAGTGGCCTGGATGGCGGAGTGGTGGAGGCTAGAGTATGTAGCCCTCGGAGGTGGTGGTAAGTGGCCTGGATGGCGGGGTGGTTGTCGCAAATGTGGGGTACGCGAGAGTGAGATGAACAGTGTTGGCGTGGGTGTTTTATTAGGTAGCTACTGTGTAGTATTTGTTTATGCATGGTCGTAGGGGTAGTTGGGAGGATTGTTATTATATTAGTACATATTAGTAATTGTTACTAGTTAATAATTATTTAAATTAGTTTACGTTATTCGTGTAAATGTTTGAATGTTGAGTCGGAATCTAATACACATATATCGATCAAGATTATATCTTGGGAACGAGTTTCTTTTTAAAAAGGCTAAGTTTATTTATTGTTTATTTAATTTAATTGTTCAATGTGTGATGATAGTTTACATAATAATCGATGTACGTAATAAAGATTTTAATCGGGTTTATTTACGTTATCATTATTATAATTAATCTAATTAATTATAACAAGTTCGAATCGTTAAGTAGTTTATCGCGAGATAGATATATATAAACTATTAATATTTACCGAGTTATAATATTAGTAGTGATTTTATTTCTACTACTTGTTAAGGTGCTGATTTTGGTGACGGATACTTTGCATGTGGTTGCTCGGATTGCTTTTGGACTTGCTAGCTAAAAGCTAGGATATACCTACATAATCTTGGTAAATTATAATTATTTTGGTTGGCGTATTACATGTAATGTGGTGATTGGTTGGATTATTTATCAATTATTAATATTCACATGAGATTGTTACGTTATGCATAATGACATGACTATTACCTTATTTATTGGCATGACATGCATTCATACGGTGTCGATGTCGGTATCAGAGTTGTGATATTGATAAAGGCCCAGGCTGTTGCTGCTTCTGGCAGGCTTGTCTCTGGATAACCTCAGGCTTTGTCCTGGTTAAGGCCCGGGTTGGTTCTACAGACCTGTCTCCGGATAACCTCAGCCGTTTTGCTGGATCTCAATGACGATCGAGTTATACCTCGGCCTAGGGAATTGCGGGGTGGGAGTTTCGCGTTGTGATCACGGGAGTTCGGAGTTGTGTGTGGAGTTGGATGCGGAGGTGCATCGGTTTCATGGTCTCATGTAGTTGCATTCATCATTTATTGTTATTTATTTATTATCCTACTCAACCATGAGGTTGACCGTGTATTCGTTGACACCTTTGATGATCCGTAATGGGGAGCAGATTTAACAGGAAAGATGATTCTTTAGGAGCATGAGATGACGTGAGCACTTGCAAGGACTGACTTAGAATTAGACCACCTAATTAGAAGTTATCAATTGTACTTTTTTCCGCTATGTAGTAATTGTAATATTAAAAGTATAAATTTAATCAGTTTAAATAAAGTACTTTGGTTTGTTTTACTTTGTTATTTACTACCTCGGTTAATCTGAGATGGTAACAACTCTATTTATTTGAGAATGTCTTGCTAAAGGCACTTCAATAAATGGGGGTGTTACAAAGTGGTATCAGAGAGAACGATCATCGGGCCTAATAAACCAAATGAATAATAATGAACATAGGAAGAGTCTAATAAAATGAACCCCGAGATGAAACTGATTGGAGCCCCAAAAAGGGATGGGATGAGTTAGGGGGCCCCTTACACTAGACCATGGGCCCTTTCAGTTATGACTCGGGAACCCAATGAGAGTAATTGAAGAGTGGGGTAGTCTATATAGTGACTTAATATAGTATCGTACTAACTTTTATGCAGGGAAGCAACAAGGTAAGTAAAATTGGATGTATATTATCGATAGTTAGAGTGATATGATCATCTGATTGGTGTTATGAGCTAATGATGTATTCTGAAAATGTTCGTACAATTATCTGATTATGAAATGACTATACCATAGTTATATTATCATCTTGGCGATTAATTTTTTATGCATGCGTAATTCTTTTAATTTTGTGATTTTATGATATACTATCATATCTAGTGATGTGCGGTACGTGTACCTCGAACCAATTATAGTATAATGTAATTACCGTAATGAAAAGTTTTAGCGACTTGCATGTTTTCTTTCTACCATAGTTGTGAGTTAGAATGTGATCAATTAGTTACAAAAGACGTTATGGACAGACGATTAGATATTAGGATTTAAGGTGGATAGGTTTATACGGTGTCGTACAAGAGTTTGTAACTTAGTGAAAGGGTGACGTAGAGCTGAAACTTGTTTTGCTCGATGTTTACACCTATGTGATCTGATTGCCATTTAATTTCCGCTCACCGTCTATGGACGAACATTTTATGCATAATAGTCCCAAAAGTTAGCTTTCATATGTCGTTGGTTTCATGTCTAATCGAATTACGGATTTAAAATAATAAATGTTTTACTGGAATGGTCAAAATGTTCATGCTCAATGTTGTATTTTGATCCATGTTTTATAAATTTTGCCATTTAGAACTTACTTACTGCTTGAGGATGATTTCAAATATACCGTTCAAAAGAGTCGTATAAATTCTAAAAATGATAAGCCACATGATACCCTGATGAGTTATCGTTTAATGGTGATTTTGCAAGTTTCGCTAAGTTCTGATAAATTGCTGTTAAATTTCTTGTAAAAAAAAAATTAAATTGATCTTTTGAGCTTTGAATTTGATTTTTACTGGCACGCTTAGTTGATCCCTCTGTAAAGCGATTATTTATTTACGGTCTCCTGGAATTTAATGTACGATGTTTGACTTATGGAAATACAATTTTTATGTCAAGTTACTATAATAGTTTTGTCATACCTCAAGTTCTGTTATTGTGACCTTATAATGTTCATACGTGGTGATAATATGTGATGTTAATAGCACGTTAATAGAGATGTGTCTCAATGAGTAGTAGATTGGAAATTTTAATAGACAAACTGATATCATGAACTCATGAGTAGAAGTATATAACGATATATTTGTTTACAGTTAATTCTGAGTATTTCGAAAGGATTTTAATGATTAATTATTAATTTATATATTGGTTGTGTATTTATGTTTATTTCCTTGTCATAATAATATCTATAATTTCTTCACAATAAATTAGATTAAGTGATTTAGTACACGTTATTATCTTTTGTCACAAGTTGAATCACATATCTATGCCGAGTACTGTTTTGTTTGAAAATAATAATAATTTGGATCATAAATATAATGCAATGAGAATTTATTGACACCTCCGAAATTTTACCCTTGTTTGTAGATGAGGTATGTCATGCTTGATTCATCTAATCTCTAATTATGAAAATTGTGTGAGTATTAGCTTTGTGAATTAGCTTTCTTTTACACCGATTCCACGCTTGTTCAGTTTACGGATTTAGGAAAATAAATGTTTTAGTAGACGTTGGTTAGAGTATTATTGTGGCGTATTGTTTTCGAGCTAAAATTAAATTGTGTTTATGCCTTGCCACGAAATACCAAATCTGTTGTTTAGTAGGTTTTAAAATGTTTTCAAAACGATAAGCCATGTTACAACTAAAATAACGATATTTATGATGAATTTTAACATGACCATAATTCTGTAAACCTTCTGGGTGTACCCTTTATGTTATAAAATTTTCATGAATTGTATAATCAGCTTATGAATTCTAAGTTGTTTCCAAATTTTTATAAATTTCCGTGTTTTCTAAAAAGTATAAGACTTTGTCATAAAACAAATGGTTAATTAATTTTGATTTTTGCAGTTTACATATGTTGTCAGTTTTATGTTAAATGATGATATGTGTTACCTGAAAATTTGTTCTTAAGCAAGATATGACACAAGCACAAGTAAGTCGATCTCGAAGTTGAGCATGTCGATTATGTTCTTTTGAGACTTAGAAATAGTCAATTGTACCTGCCTTAGTATATCTCATGCACTATATCATTACTCGGTGTTTACTTATATTGATTAATTGATGCCTAATGTTATTTTCCGAACCTAATGGGCATGTATATGAATTCTACATTTGTAATTTGATTATTGATACGAAATATTTAAATTGTCAACTATGTCCTACCAATGTGCTTATTAACTATACTGATATAAAGTGTGTTAATTCAGTGTTAAAATAAATAAATTCCAAGTAGTATTATGACTTTCATTCTGGTTATAACTGCGAGTTTTGGGATTGTCAATGTGTGTATCATGCCTTAATAGTTAGATACTAGTTGCCAGTAGGGAGTAGGTTGACTTGTCTGATGATTTGCAATTGTTTTATTCTCCGGAAAGCCTAGGTTGTGTCGGTATGTGATGTTTATAATGGGGTTACGGGGACGTAACCATGTTTTAAGGAGACTGAGATTGTAAAATCTCGAGGTTATGATATGTTTGGTTGGAATGTCGTGATCGACTTATTATAATTGTCTATACTTGAAGTAGGTAATGAAACTATCTGGGTTTGCTTCTGGTTTGTATTGTTTCATCGTTGTCTTTGTATTGTGTTATCGTTGTCTTTGTATTGTGTTATCGCTATCAAATTCTTTGGCCTTTGACTTGTGGGTGAGTAGATTGGAGTAATATTTTACGAAGTATCCTGATTGGTTATGTTACACCACTTGGCCAATATCGTGGTTCTCTAAGTGTTATGTATTTTTGTTGTATGCTAAACTTTGGGGACAAAGTTTCTTAAGGAGGATAGAATGTAATAGTACGTTTTAATTGGTTACCTCTTGGGTTCGATGTCTGGTTGGGATAAGAGTGAGTTATCTTGTGCTAAGTATCGATAGGTGTATGTTTCCCGTAGGTGTGGGTGAACTTCGGGACGAAATTCATTTAAGGGAGGAAGACTGTAATACCCCGTATTTTATATCTCGTAATAATAAACTATTAATATAATTATTTTGACTAAAGATACTTTGATATTTAATATGTGTATTTTATATCTCGTAATAATAAACTATTAATATACATTTGTTATTATTATTATTATTATTATTATTTTATTATTATCGTTTTATCGTTGTCCTTACGTTTTCTATTATTATTTATTACTATTACTATCATTATTATTATTGTTACTAGTACGATTATCGTGAAATGAAATTATATATTTGTATAACATGTTAATAATGCGATAGTTATTTATGTTGGACGTGTTTTAGGATTTTGTAAAGGAAACGTTAGATATAATAAAATAATGAGACGTTATTGGGAATAAGAGTTAAAGCCGAGTATTTAACGAGGCTTGACTACGAGGTTTATGTTGTTTGATTACGACTATTTATTAGACAGAGAAATCGATATTTATTAAACATTATTAAATACGAATGAATGGCTGAATGCTATGTAAACGTATATTCATTGAATATTATATACACGCATGACATTCAATATTATTTTCTTCATTTTCATTCTCTTCACATTCCTTCTTTTTCCACAATGCTTTCTCCATGTTCTTACACTTCACCCTCTTCTACTACGTCCTCAACTTCTTCCTCGTTTATTTTAAATGTCATTTTTCAAGGTACGTTAATTAATTATCGTTTATCGCTTTATTTTTTTTATCGTTTAGGAATTAGGACTGATGTAACCCAGACCCCGGGATGAATAGGGATCGTGCCTGACAATCATGACCCATTTATGACTAGTGCTAAACCCGGTTGTGGTGGTAGTAGGTGGCTGAATGTGGACAAACGCGGGAGTGAGGATTGCGGCAAAGTCTTGGTTTTGTGTGTGTTTTTGGAGATTAGGGTAGTTGGCTCCTTGGGCGGTTGTTTATGGTTTAGTGACAGACATGAGGGTGAGTGGGTGGTGGTCGTTGGTGGTGGGAGACACCATAGCAGCAGGTTACGCCGGTGTTGTGAAAACAGAGGCAAATAGAGGGAGTGGAGTCGTGAAGTTGAGAGGCGTGTTTCTCATGGTAGGGGCCACGAGGTGGGTGTTGGTTGTTGGGGTTATGGTTGTCGGTGGTAGATGTTTATGGGTAGGTGTTTCCACTGGTGTTTGGTGTGGCGGATGTCGTAGCAGAGCAGGAAGACTCTGTTTTTTGGGTTGTGTGTAGGCAGTTTTAGGGGACACTTGGCGGTGGTTGTGGTGGTTTTGGGTAAAGGCCAAAAGGTGAAAATTTGGGGTGGTGGTGGAGGCTAGAATATGGAGCCCTCGTAGGTGGTGGTAAGTGGCCTGGATGGCGGGGTGGTTGTCGCAAATATGGGGTATGCGAGAGTGAGATGAACAGTGTTGGCGTGGGTGTTTTATTACGTAGCTACTGTGTAGTATTTGTTTATGCATGGTCGTAGGGGTAGTTGGGAGGATTGTTATTATATTAGTACATATTAGAAATTGTTATTAGTTAATAATTATTTAAATTAGTTTACGTTAGTCGTGTAAATGTTTGAATGTTGAGTCGGAATCTAATACACATATATCGATCAAAATTATATCTTGGGAACGAGTTTCTTTTTAAAAAGGCCAAGTTTACTTATTGTTTATTTAATTTAATTGTTCAATGTATGATGATAGTTTACATAATAATCGATGTACGTAATAAAGATTTTAATCGGGTTTATTTACGTTATCATTATTATAATTAATCTAAATAATTATAACAAGTTCGAATCGTTAAGTAGTTTATCGCGAGATAGATATATATATATATAAACTATTAATATTTACCGAGTTATAATATTAGTAGTGATTTTATTTCTACCACTTGTTAAGGTGCTGATTTTGGTGACGGATACTTTGCATTTGGTTGCTCAGATTGCTTTTGGACTTGCTAGCTAAAAGGTAGGATATACCTACATAATCTTGGTTAACGATAATTATTTTGGTTGGCGTATTACATGTAATGTGGTGATTGGTTGGATTATTTATCGATTATTAATATTGACATGAGATTGTTACGTTATGCATAATGACATGACTATTACCTTATTTATTGGCATGACATGCATTCATACGGTGTCGATGTCGGTGTCAGAGTTGTGATATTGATAAAGGCCCAGGCTGTTGCTGCTTCTGGCAGGCTTGTCTCTGGATAACCTCAGGCTTTGTCCTGGTTAAGGCCCGGGCTGGTTCTGCAAACCTGTCTCCGGATAACCTCAGCCGCTGTGCTGGATCTCGATGACGATCGAGTTATACCTCGGCCTAGGGGGAGTTTCGGGATGTGATCACGGGAGTTCGGAGTTGTGTGTGGAGTTGGATGCGGAGGTGCATCGGTTTCATGGTCTCATGTAGTTGCATTCATCATTTATTGTTATTTATTTATTATCCTACTCAACCGTGAGGTTGACCGTGTATTCGTTGACACCTGTGATGATCCGTAATGGAGAGCAGATTTGACAGGAAAGATGATTCTTTAGGAGCATGGGATGGCGTGAGCACTTGGAAGGACCGGCTTAGAATTAGACCACATACTTAGAAGTTATCAATTGTACTTTATTTTCGCTGTATAGTAATTGTAATATTAAAAATATAAATTTAATCAGTTTTAAATATAGTACTTTGGTTCGTTTTACTTTGTTATTTACTACATCGGTTAATCTGAGATGCTAACAGCTCTATTTATTTGAGAATGTCTTGCTAAAGGCTCTTAAATAAATGGGGGTGTTACAAAGTGGTATCAGAGATAACGATCCTCGGGCCTAATAAACCAAATGAATAATAATGAACATATGAAGAGTCTAATAAAATGAACCCCGAGATGAAACTAATTGGAGCCCCAAAAAGGGATGGGATGAGTTAGGGCCCCCCTCACACTAAACCATGGGCCCTTTCAGTTATGACTCGGGAACCCAATGAGAGTAATTGAAGAGTGGGGTAGTCTATATAGTGACCTAATATAGTATCGTACTAACTTTTATGCAGGGAAGCAACAAGGTCAGTAAAATTGGATGTATATTGCTTAATCGATAGTTAGAGTGATATGATCATCTGATTGGTGTTATGAGCTAATGATGTATTCTGAAAATGTTCGTACAATTATCAGATTATGAAATGACTATACCATAGTTATATTATCATCTTGGTGATTAATTTTTTATGCATGCGTAATTCTTTTAATTTTGTGATTTTATGATATAGTATCATATCTAGTGATGTGCGGTACGTGTACCTCGAACCCATGATAGTATAATGTAATTACCGTAATGAAAAGTTTTATCGACTTGCATGTTTTCTTTCTACCATAGCTGTGAGTTAGAATGTGATGAATTAGTTATGAGAGGCGTTATGGACAGACGATTAGATATTAGGATTTAAGGTGGATAGGTATATACGGTGTCGTATAAGAGTTTGTAATTTAGGTAAAGGGTGACGTAGAGCTGAAACTTGTTTTGCTCGATGTTTACACTTTACACCTATGTTATCTGATTGCCATTTAATTTTCGCTCACCGTCTATGGACGAACATTTTATGCATAATAGTCCCAAAAGTTAGCTTTCATATCTCGGTTTCATGTCTAATCGAATTACGAATTTTAAATAATAAATGTTTTACTGGAATGGTCAAAATGTTCATGCTCAATTGTATTTTGATCCAAGTTTTATAAATTTTGCCATTTAGAACTTACTTATTCCTTGAGGATGATTTCAACTATATCGTTCAAAAGAGTCGTATAAATTCTAAAAATGATAAGCCACATGATACCCCGATGAGTTATCGTTTAATGGTGATTTTGCAAGTTTCGCTAAGTTCTGATAAATTGCTGTTAAATTTCTTGTAAAAAAAAAATTTAAATTGATCTTTTGAGCTTTGAATTTGATTTTTACTGGCACGATTAGTTGATCCCTGTGTAAAGCGATTATTTATTTACGGTCTCCTGGAATTTAATGTACGATGTATGACTTATGGAAATACAATTTTATGTCAAGTTAATATAATAGTTTTGTCATACCTCAAGTTCTGTTATTGTGACCTAATTATAATGTTCGTACGTGGTGATAATATGTAATGTTAATAGCACGTTAATAGAGATGTGTCTCAATGAGTAGTAGACTGGAAATTTTAATAGACAAACTGATAGCATGAACTCATGAGTAGAAGTATATAACAATATATTTGTTTACAGTTAATTCTGAGTATTTCAAAAGGATATTAATGATTTATTATTAATTTATATATCGGTTGTGTATTTATGTATGATACATGCCTATTTTATGCATTTTATTTACTCTTTTGGCACGTATTTTCTTACACTTTCGTGACTTTTAGTTGCTTTTTCTCCCGAAACGGTTTACTTTGGCATTTCTATGTTTTATATGTAGGAATACGCGGAAGTGAGCAAAACCAAGCTTTATTTGCCTTTAGGAAGCTGTTTTGAGTACTAGTATGGAGCAAGGAATCAGATGGTGCACTCAAGTATTATTTTCGGGCCAAATCGAAGCTGTAAAGGACGAGAAGCGGTCGACCGACCTGCGATAGTGGTCGACCGACCGATGTCAAGTACATAAACAGGCCCAGTTCTCCACAGAAGCCCAAATTCGCATGAAAATAAATCCGCATTGGCAGAGTCGGTCGACCGACCGACGAATTAGGTCGACCGACCAGACCCGGTTTCGAAGACTTCTGTTTTATTTTCTATTTTTCCTAATCTTGTAACAATTCTTATTTAAGGAGACCCAAACTCTAAAATTAGGGAGGCAGCCCCAATTAGAGAAAAAACTCCATTGTTAGATTTTGGTACCAAGCTTTCATCTTTATTCTTAGATTTTCCATTCAAGTTGTAAGTTTGTCACAATTCAATCTTTCCTTTTTATTCAATCTTGTTATTCATCTTGTTGTTATTTCTTATTTCATGTTTACCCTTTTATTATCATCTTTGATTATGTTCATCTCTTTAATATTCTTAGTAATTGTTAGTTCCATAATTAAAAGTATGCATAGCTAATTCTTGTGATTGGGAATTAGGGGAACCATGTAAAGACTTGACTTTGATAAGTTTGATGATTAAATTACCAATCCCCCATTGTTGTTGATGAACTAATCCTTAGGATTGAAAGATTATTAGGATTAGTTTAACAACAACTTTGGGATAGCCCTTGAACGAAAGTTTAGTGCTTTTCTAGGAACTCTAAGACCGTAAGGATTGGGTAGAATATTGACCAAAAGGTTTATTCTTTGTTCCTAGGGATTGTGTTATTTGATTATCTTACCTCTCATTGACTTGTTTTGACCATGGGGAACCAAAGTTCCTAATCCCCTTTTTATCTTATTTTAATTTTCTTGTTAGTTTATTACCTTAGTTGTTAGTTTAAAACCCCAATTCAAAACCCCCCTTTTTTTGGTTACTTGCAATAGACTCTAAATTTACAAACATGATTTACCCTGTCTCTCTGTGGTTCGACCCTTGACTTATCCTATCTAAGTTTAAGCTGAGCTTTTATAAATCTTATCTTTGGCACCCCTCAACGACGGGTGTCAAATTTTGGCGCCGTTGCCGGGGAGACGGTATAATTTTGTTTGTTAATTTTTAGTTTATTTTTCTTGTCTTAAGGAACTTAGGTTCCTTAAGACCGTTCTTACCTTTTCTTCAAGTGTTGTTTAGAAGACAGGTTTTTGAGAGGAAGGCTTGAGTACTCTCTTTATGGATTCTATTTATAGCTACCTACAGCCGAAGCCTAAAGATTTACCGAAGGGATTCACCTTGCCTACACCAACCACTGGCTCCTTTGAACTCCGCCCGACTCATATTTCTTTGGTGGAACAGAGTCGATTTTCAGGTCTACCCGATGAAGATCCAATAAAGCATGTTACAACCTTCACAGATTATTGTTGTTTCATACCCCTACCTGAAGGGGTATCTAGAGATGAGGTGCTGGCAACGATGTTCCTGTTCTCATTAAAAGGAGACGCGCAAGAATGGTACCGGGACCTTGACAAGACAAGTGAGAAGATTACGGATTGGACCGCCTTGGCATTGGCCTTTTACAAGAAATACTTTCCTCTTGCAAAAGCCGAGGACTTGAGAAACCAAATCCGTAACTTTCAGCAAGGACCTGATGAAGGATTTTGTGAAGCATGGGATCGATTCAAGAAATTGGTCCGTTCTATCCCTCACCATAACCTTCAACAATGGGACCTATGTAACTGTTTTTACAACTCTCTTTATGATGACTATAAGATGGTTCTTGATGTGGCCGCCAATGGAAGATTCCAGAACAACACCGACCATATGAAGGGTTGGAAAACCATTGAAGACATGGCGGTGCATAGGGCTACTTTTAAGGGTTCACGTGGGAATTCAAGAAGGCTGAATGTAGAGATGAATAGAGTGATGGCTCTTGAGACAACAGTTGAAGCCCGTTTTGAAAAGCTTGAGGCAACCCAGCTAAAGCTTGAAAGTGCGAACCTAGTTACTACGGTCGACAACACAGGAGAAATTGAGAAATTAAGAGCTCTTGTTGATGCCTTAACCACGGCAGTTTTCAAGATGAGTGAGGCTCACGTTACCTCCACAAAAGTTTTTGAGGAGCACTTGATAAACATAGCCAACCAAAGAAAAAGCTCTCCAGCTAGTTGTGAGGGACCCATGGAGACGCTAAATGCCATAAATCTAAGGAGTGACCGTGTTTGTGAAGAATCAACTCAAGAGGATGGTCCAGCCGAAATTCCAAATCAAGAATCTGATCCCGTCAAAAAAGCAGGAGGTCGACCGACCGCTTCTGTAAGTCGATCGACCGCAGTTCCTGACGTGCGATCAGATTTTGAAAAAAGAAAAAATTCGGATTTTGCAGACTCTGGTCGACCGACCACTTCCCCTGGTCGACCGACCAACGTTCCTGAGCAGAATGCCGTTTTTACTCCGGAATCGCTGGATCCTTCCTTCATTCAAGGCCTTACTGAAATTTTACAGCTGAAAAAGCCAAAGGTTGCTGATCCTACGGCTAAAGTCACCATTCCTTATCCTGAAAGACTGAAAAATTCAAAGGAGGATAAGAAATTTGGTAAGTTCTTAGAGATGGTGAAGAATCTTGAGGTAACCATCCCTTTCACTGACTTAATCACCCAGGTACCTTCTTATGCTAAATTCATGAAAGATATTTTAAGTCGTAAGAGGAAATTTCAGGGCGACGGTGCTGTTGCTTTTGTGGAAGAATGTTATGTTCTTTCACAAGATAATATAGCACCCAAGTTAAAAGACCCAGGTAGTTTTTCCATCCCTTGTACCATAGGTAATCATGTAATAGGGAAAGCCCTTTGTGATCTAGGGGCTAGTGTCAGTGTCATACCTTATTCTGTATGCGAAAGACTTGGTTTAGGTAGACTTAAAGTCACCAATATTACCGTACAGATGGCTGATAGATCAACCCAAAGACCACTAGGGGTCTTGGAGGATGTCCCAGTAAAAGTGGGAAAGTTCTTTATTCCTGTGGATTTCGTTGTTTTAGACATTGCTGAGGATAGTCGAATACCTATTATTTTAGGTAGACCATTTTTACACACAGCTGGGGCTGTAATAGATGTCAAACGCGGGACCATTACTTTAGAGATAGGGGATGACACTATCGAGTTCAGTCATGCCCATAAGGCAACTATTCCTACTGATGATACTTGTTGTTCCATCGATATTGTAGACAGGAATGTTATCCTTAATTGGAGGGAATCCTTGACCAAGGATCCCTTAGATGATCTGACGATTTTGGATAAGTGTGCAGGTACTCCAGCTGAGGATGCTGAAAAGCTGGATTTGATAGAAGAAGAGGAAGAGGAATATGAGCTCACTGAAGAAGAGAATGAGAAGCTCATAAGCCTAGCTAATGCAAGTCTGGTAAACATGTGCTATTCTATAGATACTAATTCTGTTCAGGCAGTTGAGGTAAAAGCACCAGAGCGTAAGCCACTTCCTCCTAATCTTAAATATGTTTTCTTAGATGATACTGAACAGTACCCTGCGATTGTTAGCTCTAAACTTAGTCCTGACCAACTTTCTGCCTTAATGACTGTTCTTAAAAAGAATAGAAAAGCTCTAGGTTATTCTTTGGATGATATTAAGGGCATAAGCCCTGATGTTTGTATGCACAGAATTGATTTAGAGGAAGGGCATAAGCCTTATAGACAGGGACAGCGTAAGTTAAATCCTAAGATGCAGGATGTAGTTATGGCTGAGGTTATGAAGCTTCTTGATGCAGGTATTATCAATCCGGTTGGAAACTCTAAGTGGGTTAGCCCAGTTCAGGTGGTTCCTAAGAAAGGAGGGACCACAGTGGTTAAGAATGACAAAAATGAGTTAATACCAACTAGAGTTGTAACAGGGTGGCGGATGTGCATTGATTATAGACAGTTAAATGCCGCCACCAAGAAAGACCATTTCCCCCTTCCTTTTGTTGACCAAATGACTGAAAGACTGGCTTCTAATAAATTCTTCTGTTTTCTAGACGGTTATTCAGGTTTCTTCCAGATTCCCATCCATCCTGATGATCAGAGTAAGACTACTTTTACATGTCCACAGGGTGTTTTTGCTTATCGCAAGATGCCTTTTGGGTTGTGCAATGCTCCTGCTACTTTTCAAAGGTGTATGATGGGTATTTTTTCAGACTTTATAGAAAACATTATGGAAGTATTTATGGATGATTTCTCTGTTTACGGTAATGCTTTTGATCAATGCTTAGCTAATCTTGATAAAGTCTTGCAGCGATGTATTGATGTAAACCTTGTCTTAAATTGGGAGAAGTGTCATTTTATGGTTACTGAAGGGGTAGTGTTAGGGCATCTAATTTCAGATAAAGGTATACATGTAGATAAAGCGAAAGTGCAGGTGATTGAGCAATTACCCCCTCCTATTAATGTCAAAGGGGTGAGAAGTTTCTTAGGGCACGCAGGTTTTTACAGGCGTTTCATTAAGGACTTCTCTAAAATTGCTAAACCACTTACACAATTGCTTCTTAAAGATGCCATTTTTGATTTTTCTGATGAGTGCCTTTCAGCTTTTAACAGGTTGAAGGAAGCTTTGGTCTCAGCACCAATCATCCAGCCACCAGATTGGGATCTCCCATTCGAGATCATGTGCGATGCTAGTGATTATGCTCTGGGTGCTGTGCTTGGTCAAAGGAAGAACAAGGCTCTTAATGCTATATACTATGCGAGCCGCACCCTGGATGAGACTCAAGTCAACTATTTCACCACCGAGAAGGAGATGCTAGCTGTCATATTTGCCTTAGAAAAATTCAGGTCATATTTAGTAGGTAATAAGGTGATTGTCTATACTGACCATGCAGCCTTGAAAGGTCTTTTTCAAAAGAAGGATTCAAAGCCAAGACTTTTAAGGTGGATCCTCCTTCTCCAAGAGTTTGACATTGAGATCAGGGACAAGAAAGGCGCGGAAAACGTGGTAGCTGACCATTTATCTCGCCTGCAGCTGACTGATGGGGAAGATTCTTTACCTATTGATGATTCGTTTCCTGATGAGAGTTTATTTATCATCAATAGTTCAGGTTCTTATCCCCCTCCTTGGTATGCTGATTTTGCTAATTTTGCTGTTACAGGAAAGATCCCTCCTGAGTTGTCTTGGCAACAAAAGAAGAGATTTATGTTTGATGCAAAACAGTATTTTTGGGATGACCCTTATGTTTTTAAAGAATGCGGAGATGGACTTATCCGGAGATGCGTCCCCCAATGGGAGGTGAAGGAAATTCTGGAAGCATGTCACTCTTCTGCATATGGTGGTCACCACGGTCCATCTAGGACCGTGGCCAAGGTATTACAGTCTGGTTTTTATTGGCCTACTTTACATGCTGACTGTAGAAATTTTGTAGATAACTGTGATGCCTGTCAAAGGACTGGGAATGTCTCAAAAAGACATGAGATGCCACAAGTAGGTATTTTAGAGGTAGAGATTTTTGATGTCTGGGGCATTGATTATCAAGGACCTTTTCCCAGTAGTCAAGGTAACAGGTATATTCTTGTAGCTGTTGATTATGTGTCTAAGTGGGTAGAAGCTATTGCTACTCCCCATTGTGATGCAAAAGCTGTTATTAAGATGTTTAAAAAAATCATATTTCCTCGTTTTGGTGTCCCTAGGGTTGTCATAAGTGATGGAGGTATGCATTTTAAAGAGAAACGCTTAGGTGACTTGTTAAATAAATTCGGTGTCCAACACCGTAGGGGTTTAGCTTATCACCCTCAGACTAGTGGTCAAGTTGAGATCTCTAATAGAGAACTCAAGGAGACCCTAGCCAAGGTAGTTTCTAAGTCTAGGAAAGATTGGAGTCTAAAACTTGATGATGTTTTACGGGCCTATAGAACCGCGTTCAAAACTCCAATAGGAATGTCACCATTCCGATTGATTTATGGTAAAACTTGTCATTTACCAGTTGAGTTATAACGTAAGTCTTGGTGGGCTATATGTGATCTTAATTTAGACCCTAATCTTTCCCGTGAGAAACGTTTACTGCAGCTTAATGAGTTAGAAGAATTCAGGTTGTTATCCTATGACAATGCTAGGATCTACAAAGAGAAAACAAAGCGCTGGCATGACAAGAGAATCATTAGGCGTGATTTTCAGGTAGGTGATAGGGTTTTGCTTTTTAATGCTCGTATTCGTCTTTTTCCTGGTAAGCTGAAATCCAGGTGGAGCGGACCTTACACCATCACAGCTGTCTCAAAATTCGGGTCGATCGAATTAGAAACCTCATTTGGTGAGAGGTTCAAAGTCAATGGCCAATATGTGAAACACTTCCGAGGAGAAAATGAGTATGTCGGAAAAGTCGAAGTTTCTTACTTTGACCCTTTTTAGGATGCTCCTTAGAAGGTAAAAGGTCGTGCGGGACCTCTTAAACCAGCGCTACACGGGAGGCAACCCGTGCTATAGTTTAAATTTTCGTTTTTCTTCTTATTTTTCGTTTTATCCTCTGGTGAAAATTGAAATCTCTGCAGAAAAGAAAAAAAAAAAAAAAAAAAAAAAAGCGAATCCGCCAGTACAGTGGTCGACCGACCGAGTTATTAGGTCGACCGACCAAACTGACAACTTTATGCACTTTTTCTGACAGAGTAAGTAAAATTGCAGAGCAGGTAAAAGGACACTGGTCGACCGACCGACTTTTCTGGTCAACCGACCACGAATTTTTTTTACGGTTTTATTTTTCAGAGTCAAATGTCACGGGTCTGTTATGTTTTGAAAATGCATTAAGTGTTTTCACTCCTTCACCTTCCCAGCATCCCCTCTCTCTCATAAAACCCTAAAAACTATTCACCCACCTTCCTCCTTCACCATTTTACTTACTTTCTTTCATTTTCCATCCTCCAGGTATGTTTTTCTTTCATTTTCTTTCTCTCTTTTTAGTTTTATACCTTCTTATTTTCGTTTTTGGTAGTATTAGCTTATCTTTTTAAGTTCAATTTTGCTCTTAATTCCGTTTCCATGCTTGTTTGTGTGTTTTTATCTTAGTTTTCTTCTTCTTTTTAAGTTTATATGCTTAGATCTGTAAATTTTGAGTAATTTTGTGCTGATTAGGATAGTTTAATTCTTCCCTATAATTTTTATGCCTCTTTCCGCGCGAAATTCAAACCGCGAAAACCGACCTTTGCACTGTTCACGGTCGACCGACCGGAAACGGAGGTCGGCCGACTGAATTTTGAATTTTCTGGGTTTTTATTTACAGATCTGTGTTTTTCTGACGATTGTCGGTCGACCGACCCGAAACTGAGGTCGGCCGACCAGAACCGTGTTTTCCTGAGTTTAATTCTTATGCAGTTTCTGAACTTTCTTTCGTGTAGCGGTCGACCGACCTGGTTTTACGGTCGACCGACCATAACTGCATTTTTCCTGAGTTTTTCAGTTTCTGATTTCCTGTTGCAGCAGAAATTACAGACCATCTTGAAAAATTTGGTCGACCGACTTGCCCCTGTAGTCGGCCGACCAGAGCTGTGATAAAAGTTTCTGTTTTGCAAATTTTCATACCTATTTTTGTTAAAGCAATGTTTTCATATGCTCATAAGACTTATATTTTTATTTGAACTTTTCAGCTTTACGATGTCTAGCCGTGATCAAGGTGGGAAGCGCGCACGCACTTCGGGTACAAGCACTTCTAGAGGACGTGTCTCTAGGACGCGAGGTTTGGCGGTGCAGGACACGGATAGTTTACCGAACTATCCACAAATCACTTTCAGCTCTCCGGCCCAGAAGGCCCGATTCCTCCATCTCACTGCCTATTGTGTGGTTGTGGCGACCCGTTTCCTGTCCGTTCCAGCCTTGCATGCTTTGGGATGCCACGACGAGGTAGTATCTTTGCTCATTGGGACCGGGTTTGCAGGACTCGCCACCATGGACGAGATCACCTACCGCCTTCTCACTCTTGAGTTCTTCTCCTCCTTCACCTTTGATTCGGGGGCACTTCACCCCGGCTATGATAGTTTTTGTATCTCTTTTCGCATGTTCAATGAAACTTATGCTTTAACTTTAACCCAATTTGCTCAAATTTTGGGTCTGTCTTCTGAGGGTCTTACTGATGACCCCACGGGGTCGTATTCGGATATGTGGTCCTGTATTTCCGATTCCAACGATGTGAAGAAGAAAAACAGTACCATCCACCTTCCCACCCCCCGTTATTTTTTGCGTCTGTTGGCCAACACTGTTTTCGGCCGCAAAGAGTCTCAAAATGTTAACAACATTGAGCTCTCTATTTTGTCTGGTTATC
Organism: Silene conica; assembly: GCA_029255685.2. Taxonomy (NCBI): domain Eukaryota; kingdom Viridiplantae; phylum Streptophyta; class Magnoliopsida; order Caryophyllales; family Caryophyllaceae; genus Silene; species Silene conica. The sequence goes on along the minus strand of CM055316.2, from coordinate 55,146,387 downwards.
TTAACATCAGACGTACGGGTCAGCAGTCTTACAACACTGCTTATTTGGTCGCCTCTCACTTCGTGTCGGTAGGCGAGGGAACTTCACTGACTACTATCGTTTGTGGTGGGCTAGTCACTCGATTAGCCCGCTCTTTTGTACCCCAGTTCCCTCGCTATGAGGATGCGGTCGACCCTCTCTCCCGATACATGGACATGGCTTATGTCAGGTCCGTGCGTTGGGTCAACAGGAGAGATTATTGGAAGATAGACACCTATCTCAGTGATCGCATCCCCATCACCATGGCTCCCCCTATGTTCCCCCTTTCTACTGTTGTAGGGGAGCCCCGACCACTACTCCCGTCTTACCGCCTCCCGCTTAGGGGAGGCACTTCTAGAGGTTTCAGGGCCCCTGCTCCCGGTGGCCACCATACCACACCTGGGACAGGGTACCCATCTGATTTTACTGCTCCTCCTAATGTTTATGTTCCTCCTTTTGTTGATGACAGATCTATGCCACAAATGATGGCGAGTCTTTGCAGGCAGTTGAGCCAAAAACGGTTGGACGATAGTCTCTTCCAATACCCGGTTTACAGGGAGTATGCCACACAAGGTAGGCTCCCAACCGGCCCGTGGACTCACCCCACCTGGTACACACCTCCCGCAGGCGGTCGTGACCATGGTGAAGCTTCAGGCTCTGCCTCAGGAACAGGTGGAGGGTCTGAGGAGGATGGCGATGAGGAAGGAGAGGAAGAGGACCCTGAGCCGTTCTACAACTCAGAGGGCTAGGGACATGCTTAACCTTACCCTCTTTGGGGTTCGGTTTGGGGAGGTCCCCCTTGATTGGTTCGATTTGGAGAGGTCCACATTTATTTTGTAAGTGTTTTCCTCCCTTAGATTTCCAATTTTCCTCTTTCGATTTCCAGTTTTCCCCTCCTTCCTCCATAGACTCTTTTTGTAGTTTCTAGTCGTTTTCCTTTTCCTTTCTTTGTTTGCTTCTTTTTCGCCTACCCCCATCCCTTTGCTGTGGTTGTATGCTGATGAGCACAATGGGGGCATTGTGCGTTTTGGTTTGGGGAGGATGTTTGCATACTCCTTTGTGAGTATGCAATTGTTTTTGTGTCTTTTGTTTTTCATACCTTTAGGTGTTTTTCTTGTTTTCATCCTCTCTTGTCGCGTGTTCTTCCCTGTCGCGCGTTCTTCTCTGTCTTAAGTTTTTAGGTCGAGTCGGGACGGATAAATACTAGTTATGCCTCACATATCATTTATTGCTTTGCCTTGCATTTTTTCAAAAATTTTCAAGCTAGTCTTTTGCATTATCTACGAGTTTTTGTTGATTTCATGCTAAATTATTAGACTTGACTCTCTTCTTGGCAAGCTACTACATATTCTAAGGATTAGAGCTTAATAAATCGGTGACATCCATGACCGATTTCATATAGGTTGTGAGTAGTTTCTCCTCTTGAGGCATGTTACATCAATATGCATAAACATGAATTTTGTCTTCTTAATACCTGTATGCATTCGGTTTTGTGGTTTGTTGACACATGTGGTAGAGGTACCCCTTTCTCATTATTCCCATTATCCTCACATAGCCAAATTGAATTCTTTTACCCCTTTGCTACATTCTAAAAATTGCCTACCCTAGCCGAGCTAGTAAATTAGTGATGGGACTGTTTTCTTGCCATCCTTTGGTGTATGCTTCATTGATAAATTTTGATTTTGGGAGAATGATAGAAAAAAAAAAAGAAAAAAAAATAACAAAAAAGACGAAACAGCCTGTTTTCAAGGCTGGTCGGTCGACCAGTTTTCCTGGTCGGTCGACCAGGACCGTTGGTTAGGTCAGTTTTTCTGAAAAAAAAAGAAAAGAAAAAAAAAGAGGGAGAAGAAAAGAAAAAAAAAATTTTTGGAAGATTTGTGATTTTTGCTCCAAAACTTTGAGCATTGGCATGTATGAAAGAAAAAAAAGAAAATAATAAGAAGTGATCTTATAGTGTGGATAGATGGTTGTTAGCTCGGTTTAACCCCTCTTCCCATAACTTATTTTAAACCCCTTCTTACCTTTAGCCTCACAATCCCAAATTTGCCTCGGCATGTGTCATGGTTATTTAGTGTGGGAATGCATATGTACGGTTGTAGAGATTTTATTCATGTTAGATTGCAGGCATGTTCTTACGGGTCGTAGATAGGTGAGAGTCTTTACTTTTATTTATCTTCTTATCTTTCACATATACATTTGACCCTTTGCTTTCATGAGTGTCTCGAGCGTACCGCGAGAGTCCAATTAGAATGGGTCTTGCAAGGTCGAAATTTTAGCATGCTTTTACAACATGTTTAATTCGTTTTGCTTTTGACATTATGTTTGACTATAGTTGAAGGATGCATTAAATTGGTTAAGCATAGTGTTGTGTTTGGTTGTGAAAAGTATGAAATCCGTTCCATTAGAAGTTTTTTTTTCTTTTGAGTCTTAGTGCTTGCTTGAGGACAAGCAAGGTTTGGTTTGGGGAGTTTGATACATGCCTATTTTATGCATTTTATTTACTCTTTTGGCACGTATTTTCTTACACTTTCGTGACTTTTAGTTGCTTTTTCTCCCGAAACGGTTTACTTTGGCATTTCTATGTTTTATATGTAGGAATACGCGGAAGTGAGCAAAACCAAGCTTTATTTGCCTTTAGGAAGCTGTTTTGAGTACTAGTATGGAGCAAGGAATCAGATGGTGCACTCAAGTATTATTTTCGGGCCAAATCGAAGCTGTAAAGGACGAGAAGCGGTCGACCGACCTGCGATAGTGGTCGACCGACCGATGTCAAGTACGTAAACAGGCCCAGTTCTCCACAGAAGCCCAAATTCGCATGAAAATAAATCCGCATTGGCAGAGTCGGTCGACCGACCGACGAATTAGGTCGACCGACCAGACCCGGTTTCGAAGACTTCTGTTTTATTTTCTATTTTTCCTAATCTTGTAACAATTCTTATTTAAGGAGACCCAAACTCTAAAATTAGGGAGGCAGCCCCAATTAGAGAAAAAACTCCATTGTTAGATTTTGGTACCAAGCTTTCATCTTTATTCTTAGATTTTCCATTCAAGTTGTAAGTTTGTCACAATTCAATCTTTCCTTTTTATTCAATCTTGTTATTCATCTTGTTGTTATTTCTTATTTCATGTTTACCCTTTTATTATCATCTTTGATTATGTTCATCTCTTTAATATTCTTAGTAATTGTTAGTTCCATAATTAAAAGTATGCATAGCTAATTCTTGTGATTGGGAATTAGGGGAACCATGTAAAGACTTGACTTTGATAAGTTTGATGATTAAATTACCAATCCCCCATTGTTGTTGATGAACTAATCCTTAGGATTGAAAGATTATTAGGATTAGTTTAACAACTTTGGGATAGCCCTTGAACGAAAGTTTAGTGCTTTTCTAGGAACTCTAAGACCGTAAGGATTGAGTAGAATATTGACCAAAAGGTTTATTCTTTGTTCCTAGGGATTGTGTTATTTGATTATCTTACCTCTCATTGACTTGTTTTGACCATGGGGAACCAAAGTTCCTAATCCCCTTTTTATCTTATTTTAATTTTCTTGTTAGTTTATTACCTTAGTTGTTAGTTTAAAACCCCAATTCAAAACCCCCCTTTTTTTGGTTACTTGCAATAGACTCTAAATTTACAAACATGATTTACCCTGTCTCTCTGTGGTTCGACCCTTGACTTATCCTATCTGAGTTTAAGCTGAGGTTTTATAAATCTTATCTTTGGCACCCCTCAACGACGGGTGTCAATGTATATTTCCTTGTCATAATAATCTCTATAATTTCTTCACAATAAATTAGATTAAGTGATGTAGTACACGTTATTATCTTTTGTCACAAGTTGAATCACATGTTTATGCCGAGTACTGTTTTGTTTTAAAATAATAATAATTTGGATCATAAATATAATGCAATGAGAATTTATTGACACATCCGAAATTTTACCCTTGTTTGTAGATGTGGTATGTCATGCTTAATCCATCTAATCTCTAATTATGAAAACTGTGTGAGTATTAGCTTTGTGAATTAGCTTTCTTTTACACCGATTCCACGCTTGTTCAGTTTACGGATTTAGGAAAAGAAGTGTTTTAGTAGACGTTGGTTAGAGTATTATTGTGTCGTATTGTTTTCGATCTAAAATCAATTTGTGTTTATGCCTTGCCACGAAATCCCAAATCTGTTGTTTAGTAGGTTTTAAAATGTTTTCAAAACGATAAGCCATGTTACAACTAAAATAATGATATTTATGATGAATTTTAACATGACCAGAATTCTGTAAACCTTCTGGTTGAACCCTCTATGTTATAAAATTTTCATGAATTGTATAATCAGCTTATGAATTCTAAGTTGTTTCCAAATTTATATAAATTTCCGTGTTTTCTAAAAAGTATAAGACTTTGTCATTAAACAAATGGTTAATTAATTTTGATTTTTGCAGTTTACATATGCTGTCAGTTTTATGTTAAATGATGAGATGTGTTACCTGAAAATTTGTTCTTAAGCAAGATGTGACACAAGCACAAGTAAGTCAATCTCGAAGTTGAGCATGTCGATTATCTTCTTTTGAGACTTAGAAATAGTCAATTGTACATGCCTTAGTATATCTCATGCACTATATCATTACTCAATGTTTACTTATATTGATTAATTGATGCCTAATGTTATTTTCCGAACCTAATGGGCATGTATATGAATTCTACTTTTGTAATTTGATTATTGATACGAAATATTTAAATTGTCAACTATGTCCTACCAATGTGCTTATTAACTATACTAATATAAAGTGTGTTAATTCAATGTTAAAAAAATAAATTCCAAGTAGTATTATGACTTTTATTCTGGTTATAACTGCGAGTTTTGGGATTGTCAATGTGTGTATCTTGCCTTAATAGTTAGATACTAGTTGCCAGTAGGGCGTAGGTTGACTTACTTGTCTGGTGATTTGCAATTGTTTTATTCTCCGGAAAGCCTAGTTTGTGTCGGTATGTGACGTTTATAATGGGATTACGGGGACGTAACCATTTTTTAAGGAGAATGAGATTGTAAAATCTCGAGGTTATGATATGTTTGGTTGGAATGTCGTGATCGACTTATTATAATTGTCTATACTTGAAGTAGGTAATGAAACTATCTGGGTTTTCTTCTGGTTTGTATTGTGTCATCGTTGTCTTTGTATAGTGTTATCGTTGTCGAATTCTTTGGCCTTTGACTTGTGGGTGAGTAGATTGGAGTAATATTTTACAAAGTATCCTGATTGGTTATGTTACACCTGTAACACCCCGATTTATTAAGGAGCCTTTGGCAAGACATCCTCAGTAAATTGAGCTGTTAGCATCTCGGAATATACGAGGTAGTGAATAAAAAAGTAAATCAAACCAAGTACTTTATATAAAACTGAGAAAATTTAAACTTCGATGTTACAAATACTACACAGCGGAAATTAAAGTACAACTGATAACTACAAAGTATGTGATCTACATCTAAGTCGGTCTATCCAAGTGCTCACGCCATACCATGCTCCCACAACACCATCTTTCCTGTCAAAACTGCTCCCCATCACGGATCATCACAGGTGTCACACGAATACACAGGGTCAACCACGAGGTTGAGTAGAGGAAAAGTAAACAACCAAACATTAATATAAATAGAAATTCAATCATCCCCACTCTGAATCACAAGACCCATTAACTCCGCACCGATCACAAGGCCCATTAACTCCGCACCGATCACAAGGCCCATTAACTCCGCACCGATCACAAGTCCCATTAACTCCGCACCGATCACAAGGCCCATTAACTCTGCACCGATCACATGGCCCATTAACTCCGCATCGTATCTCAGAATGATATAAATGAATAGCTCAATATAACAATCATATTATAGCATAAGATAAACGTGATTATCACCAAATATCAACAGAATACTCAACACTATAAACACAGTAATTTCCCCTACCTCAAATCGCAGAATGACAATCGAGCAGCTGCTAGAAGTATTCCACCCCGAACTCAGTTCCTATAAATAGTACTTACTATTCAATTCTATTCATATACTAACAACACTACTAAGTAGTCGCATGCTTATTGTTGATACACTTATCACACACTATAGGTATACATACCCATTTAACATTAACCCATTGTCCACATCAAACATCATTAAACAATTATAAGCTTACTACATATAGACTTACTAAATATAGTAGGAATTCAAATAACCGAATATTACTAACTCAACAATAATAGCCATATAACATGTTTAACATATGACCATACATTTATAACTCATAACCATAAAAATAAGACAACCTATACCAACAATATTAATAATAATGATAATCTACCCATGATAATAATAATAACAGCTTATTAAATAACTAATCATAACTTAACATAAAAACTCGTAAACACGTTAGCAACGAGGAACGAAACAACAATAGCAATATAAATAATAATACTAAACCTAATAAATTAGTATTATTAACCTTCATTACAATAATAATTATAATGCTAACACCAACCAAACAAACAACAACAAAATAATTAAGAACCAACAACCCGTATGTAATGTGTGACCAACCAAAACAGCCCCAACAACTCACTAAACCAGTACCTACAGCCCTAGCAACCAGCCTAGTTCCTGACCCCCTTCGACTCCCTTTACCCCATCGGAACCGCCGCAATTCCACCATGGCTGCTATCCGTCCAACAAGGTGAACCACTTGACACCAACCCCTGGCCCTAGCTCGACCCCAACAGCCACCAACACCAACACTAAACACCCTGGTCACAAACATACATTCCCGTTCCTGTACCCAATCGAGCTCCACCTCCCTTGCAACCACGCCTCTAACCACCAGCTAACACCACATCTCTCCCAACCAACCACTAGACTCGACATCTCACACCGAACACTAACCCCTGGTGCCAAACACCAACCTTCGACACCACTCAACTCTTCGAAACAACCATTAACAACCCTCGCGTAAACTCACTTGTATTCCGACTATTTTCTGTACATAAACTGACTCGACTACCTCCCCCCTCTAACCACCACACACCACCACGCTAAACTTCGACTACCAAAAGACGGAAAAACTTTAATACTCACAAAAAACATGAACGAAATGTTAAACAAATTTAAACAACATTAACCCCTGTCCCGAACTCTTTAACGCAACAGTCCAGGAAAACCACCCCCACACGGTGGTCATGGGTGGTCAAAGACAACTAACGAAGGTCCATACACGACTACAGTATGTGAAAGATTATCAACATGTGAATATTAGCACGGTACAGATGATTGTAAGATAGTGATAGCAATACGAAAAAGGGAACGCAGAATGAAGGAAAAACAGCCGTGATGAACATACCTTACTCACAGCGTAATCGAGCCACCCTAGGCTGCCCTAAACCCACCGTGTAAACCTCCCCTAAACTCTCTGTTGTGTCGGCATAAGGAGTAAAAAAAGATTTTAGAAAATTATTAATAACCCCTCCCTTAAGTGATGGTGCATAAGTATCTGATTTGCCATAGCCCATAATATAAGGAGCATAGAAGTTTGTGGCTTCTAATACATCCTTGTTACGAAAAGTGGAGGAATTTTAAAAGTAAAATGTGGGGCATGTAGTTTTTAGTTGAAATAAGAGCTCAAGATGCACAGTCTTACTCTTACTTGTCATGAATTGTGCTAAATTCAGAGTGTGTTGTAATAAGGAGGTGACGAGTTTAGATTGGTACAAGCAGGTTTAGCAGAGGTGATTGATATATGGGGGTTTAGTGAATTTATCACATGTAGTGGTTGGGATAAATATGACCAGGGGATCCCTTGTTATAAGGGCTTAACTTTTTACCTCCTTAATGCTTGGTGCTGATAAGTCATCCAGTCTGCTCTTACTTAGTCGTCTTCTGACAACTCTTTACATCTCTGTTTTCATATATAAATAATATTATGACGCTTTTTTTGGAGAATTGTCTAACAGATTTGATTATGATGCTGTTTTTGGAAAGGCATTGAATCGGTTTTGTGTTCAAACTGCTATTGCTTATCCATTAACTGTCTATGGAAAAAGGGGTCAGGTAAAATTCTTTCACTTGAGTTTTCTATTAATGATTTTTTAGAATTCATATTCAAGCTTGGATTAGTAGTTCTTTCCATTTCCAGCAGAGCTATAAGTCACTATTCTTTGGTTTGGATTTTCGCGGAATAAATAGGTATGCTGATGGTGTTCATTGTTCAGTTCAGTCCATTAAAGTGTGGCACTTTCTTTGTTGCAGGAATTTATATACTAACGCATATAGTAACGCCATGACAATTGTGTTAGATATTAATGTATATTTATTCATTTATTTTAGATTTCTCATCTTCTTCACAAGGTAAAATTGTTATTGTATATTGGTGGATATTATCACCACCGCCGCACTCAAAAATCCTGGGCAATTGATTCAGGTATTTTTTTCCGGACAATCAATTCTTTCATATATTTATTTAATAGATTTATTTTAGAAGAGCTTGTCATCAAGAGCTATCTTGGGAACATACATGAGAATGAAGTTTTTTGTTGGTGTAATGTGAGGTAGTATTCCTAAAAAAACAAGAGTCATATACAACATTACAAGATAAATGCTAGCCTAAGAAATAGTTTGACAGCTCATCAAAATCCCGTAAAACCACTTCTTCCTTTAACATCTTCATTTTGGGTTTCTCATGCTTTAGCTTCTCAAATGCCTTACTGTTGCAAGACGATTACTGCTACACAGTCAAAGCATCATAATCAAGCGCATCATCATGAGGTATCCTTCTAATCTAACTCATTAACGAATTCCCAAAACAATTAGCAACACAAGCCATAAAAATCAAAAACTACTTCTTAATTAGAGTTTCCACCAATCCCGTCTCTCCATGGTTTATTTTTCCTTTTTCATCATAGCCTTTGTGCGACTACCAATCTCCTGTCTCAATTCATCAAATTCAGTTCCTGGGAACCTCAAGTATCTATCAAATAGAGCCCTATTACAAATCCTCGAGATAGTGTCGTTATATGCAGCATGAGTCATTATATGAATTCTGGTCTGCACACTGTTTTCAGTCTGTTGAATGTGTATCACAGACAGCTGTTGTCCTAGCCAGTGTTCAATTTTTCTACGAATAATACTATTTTACTAACAACGGTCTGTCAGATGCTGAATGTTCTCAAATTCCTGCCCAGACAAGTATGATCAGCATAAAATCCGTGTTTTTTCGGCCTGTCCTTAGTGTTTAATCCTCCCTGCAGTAGAAGCCAGAAATTGACAGAATGTTTAGGCACATTCCAGTAATTCAAAACCATATTGTACCGGTTAGCTTCACTGTGGGTAGGAGCAAGCCATTTATAGCCACATTTCATCTGACGATCTGTTTGTTGTTGTTGCTACTATTGAGACTGTCACATTTTCTATCTTAATTAAATTACAATAATCTAGGTTTTTTATTCTTTCTTCCGCTAGTTTGGTTAATATTTTTGATGTTTTTTTAGTTTGTCTTCATCTTCATCTCACTGATTTCTTCTGCACATCTGAAGTTTGTCGTCACTGCCAACAACGACGAGATAACAACGACAAGGCAGCATCTCTTTCCTTCTAATTTAAATCCATTTTATAAGCTTTTAGTATTGTTATTGTTATTTTTATTTTATTTTTTTTACTTAGATTTAAATGTTGTAATTTTTGATTTATTTTAAATTGTTAATTTGGTTGATTTTATATCGGGTTGTTGCATATTTACTTGAACTTTCAATTGTTGAATTTTGTTATTTTTACACCAATAACTCTTTTTTGGGGTGGGATTTTTGTGTCCAACAATCATGTCTCAAATAAGAACAAATAAAAAAAGTAAATGATGAAGTGATGAATTTTGTGGAGTGCATCTTTTGTGTTGTAATTTTGTTGCGCAAAACATGCTTGGGTTTATGAATTGTAATGCAGTTTTAATTCTTATGAGCTATACGATTCAATCGTGAATGAGGTTACGAAAAAAATTATTAAAACAAATAAAATTGGAACAACGAGAACGGTTCCTTGTATAACATGTTCTCTTTGAAAAGTTAAAATAAAAGCGCCAAATAAATCGATTACTTATTAAAAAGATCGGCCTTATCAAAGAGAACGGTTCTAGAGGACAACCAGTCTCTTTGATATATCAAAGAGAACGGTTCTGGTACACAACCGTTCTCTTTGATGTGTTAAAGAGACCGGGTTGACTTTACTTCAACCGTTCTCTTTAATCAACGAGAACGCCTGACCACAGGACGGTCCAAAACAACTTTAAGAACGCTTTCTAACCGTTCTCATTGATCAAATATGTAGTAGTGCCTCTTCTACTACGTCCTCAACTTCTTCCTCGTTTATTTTAAAAGTCATTTTTCAAGGTACGTTAATTAATTATCGTTTATCGCTTTAGTTTCTTTATCGTTTAGGAATTAGGACTGATCTAACCCAGACCCCGGGATGAATAGGGACCGTTGTAATACCCCGTATTTTAGCCTGGTCAACAACAGTCAAACCGTGTTTTATACACGTATTTCAAACAGAATGTTTATAAAGTATTCTACGTAAACCGTTATTATTTTTATAAATCGTATTTCTACGGTTATTTCATATTTCATAATTATTTTATATTTGATAATTATCTCATAAAATGACATTTCGTCCGTATTCCTTTAATTTTGATAATATATCTATAATCAAATATATTATAATTTTATATTTATTCCTCATATATATATATATATATATATATATATATATATATATATATATATATATATATATATATATATATATATATTGCTTTATTATTTTTTTATAAGTGCTAATAATTTTATATACTTATAAATTATTTAGTTAATAATTACTAATACTAAAGTACCTAATCTAATTATTATGATAATAATTTTACGTACTCGGTTATTTTAAACTACGGGTCGAGTAAGACATATCCGTTTTATGTGAACCCAAGCCCGAACTTCACAAGTATACAAACACCGACATAGAGAACTGATACAAACCAATCAGCCTCCACAACTTCGTAAAACCCTAATTACCCACCACGTAGTCTGCCTACATACTCCCACCTCAAACACAAACACAACCACCGTGGATTTTGAAGGAGACTAAGAAGAGAAACGCAGCAATAGCGACCATCGTCAACATCGTTACACCCTCGCGTAGTAGCTTCGTAAGTACTTGTTCATGTTTTTTTATGCTTCGAATCTATATGTTAAGGTCGTGAATTATCTTGGTAATATATATGACATGTACCTCATGTTTAAACCACCAGTATACCACGAAAGCTCTTATAACAAAGGCCATAGATGTCGATAGTAAACTCGTTCATACTCTGTTTTCGTGCTAATTGACAGTGTTTGTTTATGTTGTTAATTCGTGATGTTTGGGGTTGTTGTTGTCGTGGGTCATGAGAATTGATGATGGGGAGTTAGTAGGTTTTGTGGGTGGTGTTGGGATGGTTAGTAGTGGTCGGAAAGTCTAGGAATACAGTCAGGTAGGTAGAGTCACGAGGTTGCAGGAATAAAGTCTGGAGTTGCAGGAACAGGGTCCGAGTGGGCAAGGGTTTTTGAGCGGTTGTTGTAAAGGATTGAGTGGTGTCGAAGGGTAGTGGTTGGCACCAGGGGTTCGTGGGTGAGCCTGTGGTGTCGTGGGTAGTGATTGGTTGTGACGAGGGCAATGTTAGCAGGTGGTTAAGGAGGCGTTGGTAGGAGGGGTGTGAAACACGGTACAGAAATAGAGGGCTGATGTTGGCAACCAGGGTGTTTTGGGACTGGTTTCAAGGGCTGGTTGGGACAAGTATGGTGTCGTGGTTGGTGTCTGGGGTTAGGTCATGATGCAAGGATGTTGGAGGGACCTTTGGTGGTGGCTACTGGTGGTTGGATTGGTGTTTAACAGGGGGTAAACAAGGGGTACACGCGTTGCAGCAGGAGGAAATGGCAGCGACCACGGGTGGTTGCAGGGGCAGTCGAAAGCTGGTTTGGTCGAGTTAGGGTCAGTGGTGGGGGTCAACAGGTACACTGTAGTTCAATGATGGCAGCCACCAGGTTGCGGCGGTGGTTCAGATGGCACGTCGAGTGTAGAAGAGGCTGTTTTAGGGGATGCGAGGGGCTGGTTGTCGAAGGGCTGTTAGTGTTTTGTTTGTGTTGTTAGAGTAATATATTGTTTGTTTTGAATGTTATTATTTTTATTATTGTTTTGTTAATCTGTTAATTATTTTTAGTATATTATTATTATTAATATTATATGATAATATTAGTATTAATGGTGGTGTTATTAGTATTATGATAGTTGTATGATAGTATATCAATGGTGTTGTATTATTATTAATCATGTTGTTAGCAAGTGTTAAGCTTAATATTTATAAATGAACTTTGTGATTATTCGTAAATAATTATATCGTTATTGCTACTGAAGTTGTAATAATGATATAAAATTGTAGTATGCTAAAATTAGTAAGTCTATTTTTAGCAAGTCCATAATTAGTAATAACGATAAATTGTTAATGATAATTGGTATGTATATGAGGATGTTTGTAAATATGGAGGGATAACGTGTTATAAGCATATGGTAATGTACAAGATCGAATAGATATTAGTAGCGTGGCTGTATGGTTTGAAATTAATATCAAGTAATATTTATAGGAACGGAATTCGAGGAGGAACATTACTAGACGGTGTTTGCTTATTACAGATTTGCTACTCCAGGTAGGATACACTGACCTTATACTCTATGTTGTGTTATGAATGGTTGTGGTATTGTGTGTTATGGATGCTGAGTATGATTGATATGAGAATGATATTGGTTTGACTGAGTATTGATTATTATTATTATTGTTGTTGGTATGTGCATTGCATTATTTAATAGCATGAATGATTTAGAGTATTGTTACATTTACGAGTATGGCATGTGCATCGGATACGGATTTGAGATGATGAGATATTATTGGGCCCAGGCTAATTCTGCAGGACTAGACCTGGTGACCTCAACTGTTATGCTGGTATTCGGCGACGGCCGATTATAGTCTGCCGGGAGGTTCGGTATGGCTGGGAGTCACGGGTTGAGATTGAGATTGAGATTGAGATTGAGATTGAGATTGAAATTTAGATTGAGATTGAGATTGAGCTCGAGCATGTCATGGCATTGCATATCATGTTTGTTGCATTATTTACTTTTCTGTTACCCTACTCAACCGCGAGGTTGACAGTGTATTCGTGTACACCTACGATGATCCGGAATGGGGAGTAGATTCTACAGGTCAGAGACAGGTGGACTGGGAGCTTGGGCAAGGAGAGAGAGAGACATGGCTTGGACCTACTTAGAATTAGATCACATAGTTAGATGTTATCAGTTGTACTTTTATTCTTTGTGTAATCGATGTAATATCAAAAGTTTAAATTTAATCAGTTTTTATATAAAGTACTTTGGTTTGTTTACTTGTTATTCACTACCTCGGTCATTCCGAGATGGTAACAGCTCTATTTATTTGAGAATGTCTTGCTAAAGGCTCTTAAATAAATGGGGGTGTTACAAAGTGGTATCTGAGCGAACGATCCTCAGGCCTAAACCAAATGAATAATAATGAACGTAAGAAGAGTCTAATAAAATGAACCCCAAGTTAGTAACTGTTAGGAGCCCCAGGATTGGAATGAGTTAGGGGCCCCCTCAAACCAAGCCACTGGCCCTTTCAGTCTAACCTGGTCACCCTTGAGAGATGTAAAGCGTGGGTAGTATAGAATATAGGACAGGACCCAATATATATATATATATATATATATATTATACTAACGTTTCTGCAGCAAAGGAATGAGGTAAGTATCATGTGACATATGGTTGGAAATCCGTGTTGTATGAGATTTATATTGAATGATTGACTGGGATATATGATTCCAAGTATTGAGAACATGAGTATGTGTATGTGAGTATGGATCTATATTTATCGAGCCATAGATAGAGTGATGTGATCATATGATTTAGTGTTCTGACATGACCATATGATATCTGGTTATTAAATGATTATCGTAATTATGAATGTATTGGCTGGTATGTGGATATGAATGATCAGCTTTATGCGTTATAGTAATCCATGTGATATGCAGAATGTGATACCCCAAGCCATGAATGTCATGTAGTTATGTGTTACATTTGTATATACATATATAGATATTCAGTCATTTAGTTGATCTATTTGTTTCTGTTTCGCAATCTTTACCGTGTTTAGATGACAATTACAGCTTGAAATGATAAATAAATGCTAATATGGTGCAACATGATTTCTATGCTTAGATGATATGTCAACATGTTTGGGAGAATAGTGGCTGTATGTATATGTGATAATATGAAGTGATTTTTAAGGAACAAAAATTTTGATAAACTTTCATAATGTTACCTTGTTTGTACTTACCGCCATATAAAATATGTTCTCTATATGTATATGAGAATTTTATGTGTGATAACCTTCTGAATTAGCTTTCCAATACCGTTGGGTTCATGTTAATACGAGTTATATTTCGCGAGAAAAAAAAAATTATTTTAGTCGACAGTGGTCAGATTGTCACTGTACAATTCTGTTTTGACCCATGTTTTTGCAAAGGAAGTCATTTAAAACGTGTTTATTGTTTATGCATAATTTCAACTATATTGTTTAGAATATTCCTTCCCGTTTTCAAAATGATAAGTCACGTAAAATCTTAACGAGTCGTTATTTTATAGTGATTTTTGCAAGTTGCCCGATTTCCTGTTTAATTGCTGAAAAGTTTCTGTTCCGACCAACTGAGTTGAAAAATTTGTTATAAATAATTCTCTTAAGTTGTGCATTTGATTATTCTTCATATGATGAGTGAATTCACTATATTTTCTAAAAATTATAATAGCTCACAAAATAGCAAAGCAGTTATTTAATTATAATTTTTTTTTTTTTTAAAGTTGTAGCATGATGTTTGATTATTGAAAATGTAACTTATGCAAGTTTTCTATATAAAAGTTTAATTAAATATGAATTATGTGATGTAACTATGTAATATTCTGGCATGACATTAGTAGCATGAACAGTAGGCATATGATATGGATATGAGCTTTATTATATGATAGTATAACCTTGCGTATTTTGGTGAGCTCTATATAAAATTAGTTTTATTTATACCGACACTAATGTTATGCCACAAGGTGAATTACATATTGTTATGTTCAAATCTGATCACAGTATATTGAGTTAGTAAATTGGTTGACATGTGAATTGTGGGAATGCTAGTTTTGTCTTTGATCCGTAACTTGTAAAGTCGTCAGTGATTCGTGTTTATATACCGCCATTAATTACAATTTTATCGTTTTGAAGGTTCAAAATGTTTTCAAGGTGATAATCCATGATAAAATTGATGTTTGATAATTATGGTAATTACTTTGCAACATAACAGAACCTGTAGCTATATGCTTATGAACTTTGCTTAAATACGAAATTGTTCCGCATGATATAAATCTCTTATATTGCAAGTTATATTCATCACTAGTTTCATGATAAACGATGTAAATGTGTTAATTTTGTGTCAAATTTCCAAGAGTAGATAAGTGTTAGTTGCCTTGATTTTACTGTACAGCATGAAATTGACGAGCATGTTTTGTTGCTTTAAAAGTCGAATGCTAGTTGCCCTTATATCGTAATTAACTTATCTGATGATCTTCTTGAGCGACGGATGTGAAATTTTAAAATGGGTTACGGGGACGTAACCATGTTTTAAGGAGGATGGGATTGTAAAATCTTAAAGATTTATGACATCGCTAATTGGTATGTCGTGATTGTTTGAATATACTTGATAATCCTGTTTACTAATGTTATGCATTATACCGTGATTCGTGAAGTATCTTTTAACTTAGTTATGCGTTAAACTTTGGGGACAAAGTTTTCTTAACGAGGGTAGAATGTAACAACCATGTTTTGAAGTCTATATAAGTGCTACTTGTGATTATTTCATGCTTGATATATGTTTCTTTACCGTTATGGGGTGGCGAACTTCGGGACGAAGTTCATTATAAGGAGGGAAGACTGTAATACCCCGTATTTTAGCCTCGGTCAACAACAGTCAAACCGTGTTTTATACACGTATTTCAAACAGAATGTTTATAAAGTATTCTACGTAAACCGTTATTATTTTTATAAATCGTATTTCTACGGTTATTTCATATTTCATAATTATTTTATATTTGATAATTATTTCATAAAATGACATTTCGTCCGTATTCCTTTAATTTTGATAATATATCTATAATCAAATATATTATAATTTTATATTTATTCCTCATATATATATATATTGCTTTATTATTTTTTTATAAGTGCTAATAATTTTATATACTTATAAATTATTTAGTTAATAATTACTAATACTAAAGTACCTAATCTAATTATTATGATAATAATTTTACGTACTCGGTTATTTTAAACTACGGGTCGAGTAAGACATATCCGTTTTAAGTGAACCCAAGCCCGAACTTCACAAGTATACAAACACCGACATAGAGAACTGATACAAACCAATCAGCCTCCACAACTTCGTAAAACCCTAATTACCCACCACGTAGTCTGCCTCCATACTCCCACCTCAAACACAAACACAACTACCGTGGATTTTGAAGGAGACTAAGAAGAGAAACGCAGCAATAGCGACCATCGTCAGCATCGTTACACCCTCGCGTAGTAGCTTCGTAAGTACTTGTTCATGTTTTTTATGCTTCGAATCTATATGTTAAGGTCGTGAATTATCTTGGTAATATATATGACATGTACCTCATGTTTAAACCACCAGTATACCACGAAAGCTCTTATAACAAAGGCCATAGATGTCGATAGTAAACTCGTTCATACTCTGTTTTCGTGCTAATTGACAGTGTTTGTTTATGTTGTTAATTCGTGATGTTTGGGGTTGTTGTTGTCGTGGGTCATGAGAATTGATGATGGGGAGTTAGTAGGTTTTGTGGGTGGTGTTGGGATGGTTAGTAGTGGTCGGAAAGTCTAGGAATACAGTCAGGTAGGTAGAGTCACGAGGTTGCAGGAATAAGGTCTGGAGTTGCAGGAACAGGGTCCGAGTGGGCAAGGGTTTTTGAGCGGTTGTTGTAAAGGATTGAGTGGTGTCGAAGGGTAGTGGTTGGCACCAGGGGTTCGTGGGTGAGCCTGTGGTGTCGTGGGTAGTGATTGGTTGTGACGAGGGCAGTGTTAGCAGGTGGTTAAGGAGGCGTTGGTAGGAGGGGTGTGAAACACGGTACAGAAATAGAGGGCTGATGTTGGCAACCAGGGTGTTTTGGGACTGGTTTCAAGGGCTGGTTGGGACAAGTATGGTGTCGTGGTTGGTGTCTGGGGTTAGGTCATGATGCAAGGATGTTGGAGGGACCTTTGGTGGTGGCTACTGGTGGTTGGATTGGTGTTTAACAGGGGGTAAACAAGGGGTACACGCGTTGCAGCAGGAGGAAATGGCAGCGACCACGGGTGGTTGCAGGGGCAGTCGAAAGCTGGTTTGGTCGAGTTAGGGTCAGTGGTGGGGGTCAACAGGTACACTGTAGTGCAATGATGGCAGCCACCAGGTTGCGGCGGTGGTTCAGATGGCACGTCGAGTGTAGAAGAGGCTGTTTTAGGGGATGCGAGGGGCTGGTTGTCGAAGGGCTGTTAGTGTTTTGTTTGTGTTGTTAGACTAATATATTGTTTGTTTTGAATGTTATTATTTTTATTATTGTTTTGTTAATCTGTTAATTATTTTTAGTATATTATTATTATTAATATTATATGATAATATTAGTATTAATGGTGGTATTATTAGTATTATGATAGTTGTATGATAGTATATCAATGGTGTTGTATTATTATTAATCATGTTGTTAGCAAGTGTTAAGCTTAATATTTATAAATGAACTTTGTGATTATTTGTAAATAATTATATCGTTATTGCTATTGAAGTTGTAATAATGATATAAAATTGTAGTATGCTAAAATTAGTAAGTCTATTTTTAGCAAGTCCATAATTAGTAATAACGATAAATTGTTAATGATAATTGGTATGTATATGAGGATGTTTGTAAATATGGAGGGATAACGTGTTATAGCATATGGTAATGTACAAGATCGAATAAATATTAGTAGTGTGGCTGTATGGTTTGAAATTAATATCAAGTAATATTTATAGGAATGGAATTCGAGGAGGAACATTACTAGACGGTGTTTGCTTATTACAGATTTGCTACTCCAGGTAGGATACACTGACCTTATACTCTATGTTGTGTTATGAATGGTTGTGGTATTGTGTGTTATGGATGCTGAGTATGATTGATATGAGAATGATATTGGTTTGACTGAGTATTGATTATTATTATTGTTGTTGTTGGTATGTGCATTGCATTATTTAATAGCATGAATGATTTAGAGTATTGTTACATTTACGAGCATGGCATGTGCATCGGATACGGATTTGAGATGATGAGATATTATTGGGCCCAGGCTAGTTCTGCAGGACTAGACCTGGTGACCTCAGCTGTTATGCTGGTATTCGGCGACGGCCGATTATAGTCTGCCGGGAGGTTCGGTATGGCTGGGAGTCACGGGTTGAGATTGAGATTGAGATTGAGATTGAGATTGAGATTGAGATTGAGATTTAGATTGAGATTGAGATTGAGCTCGAGCATGTCATGGCATTGCATATCATGTTTGTTGCATTATTTACTTTTTTGTTACCCTACTCAACCGCGAGGTTGACAGTGTATTTGTGTACACCTACGATGATCCGGAATGGGGAGTAGATTTTACAGGTCAGAGACAGGTGGACTAGGAGCTTGGGCAAGGAGAGAGAGAGACATGGCTTGGACCTACTTAGAATTAGATCACATAGTTAGATATTATCAGTTGTACTTTTATTCTTTGTGTAATCGATGTAATATCAAAAGTTTAAATTTAATCAGTTTTTATATAAAGTACTTTGGTTTGTTTACTTGTTATTCACTACCTCGGTCATTCCGAGATGGTAACAGCTCTATTTATTTGAGAATGTCTTGCTAAAGGCTCTTAAATAAATGGGGGTGTTACAACCGTGCCTGACAATCATGACCCATTTATGGTTAGTGCTAAACCCGGTGGTGGTGGTAGTAGGTGGCTGAATGTGGACAAACGCGGGAGTGAGGGTTGCGGCGAAGTCTTTGTTTTGTGTGTGTTTTAGGAGATTAGGGTAGTTGGCTCCTTGGGCGGTTGTTTATGGTTTAGTGACAGACATGAGGGTGAGTGGGTGGTGGTCGTTGGTGGTGGGAAACACCATAACAGCAGGCACATAGAGGGAGTGGAGTCGTGAAGTTGAGAGGCGTGTTTCTTATGGTGGGTGCCACGAGGCGGGTGTTGATTGTTGGGGTTATGGTTGTCGGTGGTGGACGTTTATGGGTAGGTGTTTCTGCTGTGGTGTGTTTGGTGTGGCGGATGTCGTAGCAGAGCAGGAGGACTCTGTTTTTCGGGTTGTGTGTAGGCAGTTTTAGGCGACATTTGGCGGTGGTTGTGGTGGTTTCGGGTAGAGGCCAAAAGGTGAAAATCTGGGGTGGTGGTGGAGGCTAGAGTATGGAGCCCTCGGGGGTGGTGGTAATTGGCCTGGATGGCGGGGTGGTTGTCGCAAATGTGGGGTACGCGAGAGTGAGATGAACAGTGTTGGCGTGGGTGTTTTATTACGTAGCTACTGTGTAGTATTTGTTTATGCATGGTCGTAGGGGTAGTTGGGAGGATTGTTATTATATTAGTACATATTATTAGTAATTGTTATTAGTTAATAATTATTTAAAGTAGTTTACGTTAGACGTGTAAATGTTTGAATGTTGAGTCGGAATCTAATACACATATATCGATCAAAATTATATCTTGGGAACGAGTTTCTTTTTAAAAAGGCTAAGTTTATTTATTGTTTATTTAATTTAATTGTTCAATGTATGATGATAGTTTACATAATAATCGATGTACGTAATAAAGGTTTTAATCGGGTTTATTTACGTTATCATTATTATAATTAATCTAATTAATTATAACAAGTTCGAATCGTTAAGTAGTTTCTCGCGAGATAGATATATATAAACTATTAATATTTACCGAGTTATAATATTAGTAGTTATTTTATTTCTACTACTTGTTAAGGTGCTGATTTTGGTGACGGATATTTTGCATTTGGTTGCTCGGATTGCTTTTGGACTTCCTAGCTAAAAGGTAGGATATACCTACATAATCTTGGTTAACTATAATTATTTTGGTTGGCGTATTACATGTAATGTGGTGATTGGTTATATTATTTATCGATTATTCATATTGAGAAGAGATTGTTACGTTATGCATAATGACATGACTATTACCTTATTTATTGGCATGCCATGCATTCATACGGTGTCGATGTCGGTGCCAGAGTTGTGATATTGATAAAGGCCCAGGATGGCGCTGCTTCTGTAATACTCCGTTTTTATAATATTTTATTTTAATATTTACGTTTTTAATAGTTAATAATTTTGACGTGTTAATAGCTATTTGAACGTTTATACTCGATAATTAATTTATCGAATACGTGGTTTATGTTTATATGTTATTAGTGTAGTGTCGGGATTGGGTAGTAGTTTAGAACGTGCTTTAAAATGAGTTGGGCCTCGATTTATTTTCGTGCAATCAAAACAGCCCATCTCGACATCAACATACAACCAATATAACGTGATAAACACCTCATCCTGCTGCCTTATTCAAACTCTCCAAACCCTACCTTAACCTAATCTAACGCCTCACACATACACATGGTGTTGCTGCCGCCATAGCAGAGAGTGAGAGGGAGGCTCTCACGGTGGGTTTAGGGTGGTCCTTGGCTGCTCGAAATCACGGTGAAACAAGTAAGTTCACCCCCTGCCTCGCGTTTCTCTGCTTACCCCCCCTCTTTCAATTCGCCATGTTAGTCGTGTAATCCTGTTATAGCACTGGTTCTTTATTTAAAATCAACCTATGGTATTAGTATTTATGTTTTGGACCTTGGTCATGCCGTCGTTGACCACCTAGGGTCGTCGCGTGTGGCAGTTTGTAGTCGTGTCAATCGTTTTCCAGAACAGGGGTTTTCAGCGTAGGGTGTTTGGAATGGATTCGAGGTGGTTGTTGTTCACGGTTGTTCTGGGTTTTAGGGTAGCTAGTTTGGTGGTGGTCTGGGTGTCAGAAGGGTGGTTATCACGGTGGGTCTGCGTGGGTCATGTCGTTCGTATGGTGGGGTTCGTTGCGGGTGGTTGTTTTACTAAGGCAGAGTAACGACTGAGGGTGTTGGGTTGGCAATCGGTTTGCGCGTCGTGACTGGTGGTCGACGACCACCGACTTCCTCCCTGGAACCACCGCGGCTCAGTGGCGAGCCTAGTGGTGCCAGTGGGGAAGCCAGGGGTTGTAGTAGGTGTCGGGGGGTGGTGTTTGTCGGGCCTGTGGAAGCGGTGGCTGGGTTTTGCGTGTTTTCCTGGGTTGCGTTTTCTTCCCTTTCGAATTAATGTTGTTGCAGCGTGTGGGTTAAGGTGTCACTATTGTTATTTTATCAATTTTACTAATTGTTGTTAGTATAATAGCATGATTAATATTAGATAACACTTGTAAACAATATTAAAATAGTTGTGTTAATTGTATTATTATTAATGTTATGAGTTTATAACTTGGTGGTCATATGTTGTATATGTTTTTATTGTTATGGGTTGTAACTTATATGACAATATATTATTTATGTTTTTATTGCTATTAAGTATTTTGTCGGTAATTCATGGTTATTAATATTGTTATGGAATATTGTGATGACAACTAGTTAATTAAATTGTTGTTGTTACGGAATTTATAATATTGGGTATTTGATCGTATGCCATATTTAGGGAGTTTATAAGTATTAAGTTTGTAACTGTCTAGTGATGACTAATACGAGTAAGGAGTTGATGTTAAGTGGTATGTATATGAGTATGTTAATGTGTATATTTACAATGTGGGATACTTGTATCAATTATGGACATGATTGAATAAATTTAGTCGTGCTTGGTGGTATGGTTAGAAATTGATAATAAGTACTATTTATAGGAACTGAGTTCGAGGAGGAATAACTCTGGCAGCTGTTCGGTAGTCTTTCTGCAATTCGAGGTAGGGGAATATCTATGACCGTGATTGCGATCTCACATGAGGACACTCAGTATCTGATTGATATATTTAATTGTGATATATTGTGATTGTTTGCTTATTACTGCTTATTGTGGAGAACGGAGATGTGAAATGGGTCTTGTGATATGGGTCTTGTGATATGGGACTTGTGATATGGCCATGGGAGGTGTGATGTGATGGGAGGTGTGGTGTGATGGAGGTGTGAAGTGGTGGAGGTGTGGTGGATGATCGAATGATATGGAGATGGAGGAGGATACAGTTCTATTGTTATTTATGTTTTAGCTATTTTACCTACTCAACCTCGCGGTTGACCCTGTGTATTCGTGTGACACCTACGATGATCCGGAATGGGGAGTAGATTCTACAGGAAAGAGACAGATGAACTAGGAGCTGGGACGGGAATGTGAGTCGCGGACTTGAGACCGACTTAGATCTACATCACATATAGAATAGTCGTCAGTTGTGCTTTTATTTTTTTCCATGTAAACTCTGTAATAACAAAAGTTTAAATTCTATCTGTTTTATATAAAGTACTTTGTATTGTTTTACTTTGTTATTCACTACCTCGGGTTTTTCCGAGATGGTAACGGCTCTATTTACTCGAGAATGTCTTGCTAAAGGCTCTTGAATAAATGGGGGTGTTACAAAGTGGTATCAGAGCGAACGATCCTCAGGCCTAAACCAAATGAATGATAATGAACGTAGGAAGAGTCTAATAAAATGAACCCCGTGATGAAACTGTTAGGAGCCCCAAAAAGGAACGGGATGAGTTAGGGGCCCCTCACACCAAACCTGGGCCCTTTCTGTTATGTCTCGGGAACCCGAAGAGAGTAATTGAAGAGTGGGGTAGGCTATATAATGACCTGGATATATTGTGCTAACGTTCATGCATGAGAAGAATGAGGTAAGTCATATGTGAGTTCTGATTCAGGATATGTGCGATATGAACTGTGGATTGATATGGATGACTGAATTGAAAATATCAGAGTTTGGAGTTGTATTTGTTGAGCCATGGTTAGAGTGATGCGATCATATGCTTTTGATATTTTGAAGTGTTCATATGATTATCTAGTTATTAAATGATTATCGTAAAATATTGTCGATAGTCGGATATGAATGATCAGGCCTATAAACTAGTAATCCATGTCCAGTGATATGCGGATTGTGTTTCCATAAGCCATGAATGTATATAGATATGTGTTGCATAAATCGTACTTAAGATTTTATGCCTACTATACGCATTTAAAGTTGATGTGAAGTTCGTAATCAATATGGGACCTCATAGTAGCTTCTAGTTTATTTTTCCGTACCTGGATAAGTTATGATTATGCGTTAGTAGAAACTAATTTCTTTGGATACACATGTATAACAATCAAGTTATTTAGTTGATCCTACTTTCAGTTTTGAAATCTTTACTATGATCCAGATAACGAGTATCGTGGTAATGAGAAATGAATGTTAATACTGTACAAAGTGATGTCTATTCCCTAGCTATATGTCAACGTGTTTCAGAAAAAGAATGGTTGAGATTCGAGGTAGCAATGTGAAGTTGTAAAAGAACCAAATTGTTTTAATAAATTTCCTGGATGTTACCTTGTTTATACAGGATGCCATCTTAAATGTGTTCCATATTTGAGTATGAAAATTTTATGTATGACAACCTCCTGAGTTGGTGTTACAATGCTGTTGGTTTCATGTTAATAGGAGTTATATTTTGAGTGAAATAAATCTTTTAGTTGACCGTGGTTAGATTGTTGCTGCACAGTTCCGTTTTGACCCATCATTTTGTAAAAGAAATCATTTAAGACTTGGTTATTGTTTAAGCATAATTCCACCTCTACTGTTCAGAATATGCGTTTACGTTTTCAAGATGATAGGCCATGTTAAATCTTAATGAGCCGTTAATTAGTTGTGATTCTTGCAAGTTGCCTAATATTATGTTGAATTGCGGTAAAGTTCTTGTTCAGACCGACTGAGTTATGGAAATGGTATTAAATAATTTCCTTGAGATTTGCATTCGATTCTTTCCCTATGATTAGCTAGTTCTTTATATTTTCTAAAAAACTATAATTGCTCGCACGTTAGCTAAACTGTTATTTAATTATGATTTTTGTAAGTTGCTGCATAATGTCTAATTGGTGAAACGGTGAGATATGTAAGTTTCATATAAAAGTTTAATCAAATGTAACTTGTGTGATGTGACAATGTGACACCCTGTTATGGCACTAGTAACATGAATAGTAGGCATATGACATGAAGATGAAACTCAATTATATGTCAATTTTACGACCTCAAAATAATTATGTGCTACTCGTATGTGATGTCAAAAGCTTGTTTATCCGAGAGGAGTCTTGCAGGTGACAGAATGAAATTTAACTGGTCAGTTTATCAGCATGATATAGTAATCTAATAATTATACGTAATTCTGATTATTTGATTAATATGAATCTGGTTGATGTTCTTTCGGATGTTGATGGTTTATCACTGTCTAGTTCCCGTGATTATAATCTTTATAACTTTTCCAAGTATATTGTTATACCATACAGTGAACTGCATATAGTTATATTTAGAATCTGATCTCGATGTGTTGAATTATTAATTGTTTGACATATGATTTATGGAAGTACTAGTCTGGTGAATTCGTTTACTTTTATCGTTGAATTTCGTTTTCATAATTCATGAACTACAAGAACAATGCTTAGTAAAGGAGAGTCAGCAGAAGATCTCCGTGTAGTCTTGCTTCGATCTATAACTTGTAAAAATGTCTTGGATTCGTGTTTATAAATTGTCACAACTACCCCCTTCAATGTTTCAAGCATGTCAAATATTCCAAAAGAGATAAACCAGGATAAAGCTTGATGTTTGATAATTATGGTGATTGTTTGCAATATGACAATTCTGTAGCTATGTATCGATGAAATCCTGCTGGAATGTTTAATTGCTGCGCATTATATAAACCCTTATTTTGCAAGTCATATATAATAATAGCTTCATGATAAATGATGTAATATGAGTGGACGGGAGATGTACCTAAGCGATTTTGTTAACTAATTGATACCTGGGAATGTTAAACGTTCTTGTGAGTCTATGAGTTATGTATGTCTTGTGAAATATGTCAATGTTCCATGTTTAATCACGTTAATTAATTTTGCGCTATGTCTTTTCCTAAATATGATTTGCTTCTATAATATGATATGAGCATGAAACATTTTAATTTGTCAAGTATGAACTATAAGCTGCTTGGTTGTTGACATTATTGTTAATATATTAAATTTGTGATAAATTTCAAGGGTATGTAGGTGTTATCTATTCCGATGTTGTTTTACGGCGTAACACAAGTCTACCGATCTTATTACTCTTATTATGGTTTGAGGTTATATGTTACATGATAATTGTTATGAGTCTCTTAAGAATGCTTATTGAGTTGAATATTAGTAGTTGTTCCATTTCGATAGTTAATATTTTCTTTTGGTAAGATAATTATTTTGTTTGTGAGATGGGTTGAGTTGTGAGATGCGCAAACTTCTGGTAATTGATTAGTTGATTTATGCATAATGGTTCTGCATTAGGTTGATTTGGTATAGCGTCCAAATTCTTTTTATGAACAGTGGTTTTGTAAGTGTACATAAAAGCATGTCAATGACTGTGGAAGGTAAGTACTGATGGGATAGAGTTTAGAACAAAGACCCTGATTGACTTGTGTTGAGGTTGTAGTTCAGTGTTTTATGGAGTTGTCGTATTCGTTGACCTTGGCACGTGGGTGAGTAGCTTAAGGTTCATACTTTAAGTGTTGAGCACGGTTCTTTGAACCTTTGACGATATTGATTTTGACATTGAAACTGAGATGAGAATTATTTATTGGGTTGAGTTATGAGTTATTAGGCCGTTGTGCCACATTGTGTCTACGGTCCAGTATGACCTTGGTTGTTGAGTTATATTCTGAGTTGAGATTGATATTGAGATGAAAATTTTGACCTGCGTTTTTATGAGATAGAGTAATGAGTAGGACGGTGCAAGGGGCTAGAAACTCTATAATGAGGTTACGGGGACGTAACCATGTTTTAAGGAGGATAGGATTGTAAAATCTTAATGATTTTATGGTATGGCTAATTGTTATAACATGGCTATTTGGTATGTCGTGATTGTTTGAATACGTTTGATAACCTGATTACTTATGTTATGCATTTACTGTGATTCGTGAAGCAACCTTTAATTTGGTATACGTTAAACTTTGGGGACAAAGTTTTCTTAACGAGGGTAGAATGTAACATCTCACGCTTCTTAAGTGTTACTTGTTCATGCTTACTACGTGTTTCATTACCGTTATGGAGTGGTGAACTTCGGGACGAAGTTCATTTTTAAGGAGGGAAGACTGTAATACTCCGTTTTTATAATATTTTATTTTAATATTTACGTTTTTAATAGTTAATAATTTTGACGTGTTAATAGCTATTTGAACGTTTATACTCGATAATTAATTTATCGAATACGTGGTTTATGTTTATATGTTATTAGTTTAGTGTCGGGATTGGGTAGTAGTTTAGAACGTGCTTTAAAATGAGTTGGGCCTCGATTCATTTTCGTGCAAACAAAACAGCCCATCTCGACATCAACATACAACCAATATAATGTGATAAACACCTCATCCTGCTGCCTTATTCAAACTCTCCAAACCCTACCTTAACCTAATCTAACGCCTCACACATACACATGGTGTTGCTGCCGCCATAGCAGAGAGTGAGAGGGAGGCTCTCACGGTGGGTTTAGGGTGGTCCTTGGCTGCTCGAAATCACGGTGAAACAAGTAAGTTCACCCCCTGCCTCGCGTTTCTCTGCTTACCCCCCCCCCCCCCCCCCTCTTTCAATTCGCCATGTTGGTTGTGTAATCCTGTTATAGCACTGGTTCTTTATTTAAAATCAACCTATGATATTAGTATTTATGTTTTGGACCTTGGTCATGCCGTCGTTGACCACCTAGGGTCGTCGCGTGTGGCAGTTTGTAGTCGTGTCAATCGTTTTCCAGAACAGGGGTTTCCAACGTAGGGTGTTTGGAATGGATTCGAGGTGGTTGTTGTTCACGGTTGTTCTGGGTTTTAGGGTAGCTAGTTTGGTGGTGGTCTGGGTGTCAGAAGGGTGGTTATCACGGTGGGTCTGCGTGGGTCATGTCGTTCGTATGGTGGGGTTCGTTGCGGGTGGTTGTTTTACTAAGGCAGAGTAACGACTGAGGGTGTTGGGTTGGCAATCGGTTTGTGGCGTCGCGACTGGTGGTTGACGGCCACCGACTTCCTCCCTGGAACCACCGCGGCTCAGTTGGGAGCCTAGTGGTGCCAGTGGGGAAGCCAGGGGTTGTAGTAGGTGTCGGGGAGTGGTGTTTGTCGGGCCTGTGGAAGCGGTGGCTGGGTTTTGCGTTTTCTTCCCTTTCGAATTAATGTTGTTGCATCGTGTGGGTTAAGGTGTCACTATTGTTATTTTATCAATTTTACTAATTGTTGTTAGTATAATAGCATGATTAATATTAGATAACACTTGTTAACAATATTAAAATAGTTGTGTTAATTGTATTATTATTAATGTTATGAGTTTATAACTTGGTGGTCATATGTTGTATATGTTTTTATTGTTATGGGTTGTAACTTATATGACAATATATTATTTAGGTTTTTATTGCTATTAAGTATTTTGTCGGTAATTCATGGTTATTAATATTGTTATGGAATATTGTGATGACAACTAGTTAATTAAATTGTTGTTGTTACGGAATTTATAATATTGGGTATTTGATCGTATGCCATATTTAGGGAGTTTATAAGTAGTAAGTTTGTAACTGTCTAGTGATGACTAATACGAGTAAGGAGTTGATGTTAAGTGGTATGTATATGAGTATGTTAATGTGTATATTTACAATGTGGGATACTTGTATCAATTATGGACATGATTGAATAAATTTAGTCGTGCTTGGTGGTATGGTTAGAAATTGATAATAAGTACTATTTATAGGAACTGAGTTCGAGGAGGAATAACTCTGGCAGCTGTTCGGTAGTCTTTCTGCAATTCGAGGTAGGGGAATATCTATGACCGTGATTGCGATCTCACATGAGGACACTCAGTATCTGATTGATATATTTAATTGTGATATATTGTGATTGTTTGCTTATTACTGCTTATTGTGGAGAATGGAGATGTGAAATGGGTCTTGTGATATGGGTCTTGTGATATGGGACTTGTGATATGGCCATGGGAGGTGTGATGTGATGGGAGGTGTGGTGTGATGGAGGTGTGAAGTGGTGGAGGTGTGGTGGATGATCGAATGATATGGAGATGGAGGAGGATACAGTTCTATTGTTATTTATGTTTTAGCTGTTTTACCTACTCAACCTCGCGGTTGACCCTGTGTATTCGTGTGACACCTACGATGATCCGGAATGGGGAGTAGATTCTACAGGAAAGAGACAGATGAAGTAGGAGTTGGGACGGGAATGTGAGACGCGGACTTGAGACCGACTTAGATCTACATCACATATAGAATAGTCGTCAGTTGTGCTTTTATTTTTTTCCATGTAAACTCTGTAATAACAAAAGTTTAAATTCTATCGGTTTTATATAAAGTACTTTGTATTGTTTTACTTTGTTATTCACTACCTCGGGTTTTTCCGAGATGGTAACGGCTCTATTTACTCGAGAATGTCTTGCTAAAGGCTCTTGAATAAATGGGGGTGTTACAGCTTCTGGCAGGCTTGTCTCTGGATAACCTCGGGCTTTGTCCTGGTTAAGGCTCGGGCTGGTTCTGCAGACCTGTCTGCGGATAACCTCAGCCGCTATGTTGGATATCGATGATGATCGAGCTATACCTCGGCCTAGGGAATGGCGGGGTGGGAGTTTCGGGATGTGATCACGGGAGTTCGGAGGTGTGTGTGGAGTTGGATGCGGAGGTGCATCGGTTTCATGGTCTCATGTAGTTGCATCCATCATTTGTTGTTATTTATTTATTATCCTACTCAACCATGAGGTTGAGCGTGTATTCGTTGACACCTGTGATGATCCGTAATGGGGAGCATATTTGACAGGAAAGATGATTCTTTAGGAGCATGGGATGGCGTGAGCACTTGGAAGGACCGACTTAGAATTAGACCACATAATTAGAAGTTATCAATTGTACTTTTTTCCGCTGTGTAGTAATTTTAATATTAAAAGTATAAATTTAATCAATTTTAAATAAAGTACTTTGGTTCGTTTTACTTTGTTATTTACTACCTCGGTTAATCTGAGATGGTAACAGCTCTATTTATTTGAAAATGTCTTGCTAAAGGCTCTTAAATAAATGGGGGTGTTACAGCTGCCGCGGTGTCGACGACAACTACTGACCTCCCTAGAACCACCACGACTCAGAGACGAGCCTGGTGGTGTCGCGGACGAGGGCAGTGGCTGTTGTTGGTGTCGGGAGCGGTACAGTTATGGGGTTGTTGGTCACGTTGCGGCTGGAACATGGACCGTTGTCGCGTGTTGTTGCGTGTTGGTGCCGGTTGTTGCGTATTGTTTTAATTGCTTTTGTTAAGTTAGTGTATTATTATTATTATTATTATTATTATTATTATATAATATGGTATTTAGTAGCTTTGTTACTATTAGTTGTTTTATTATTATTATCAATGGTATTATTACTAAGATTTGGGTAATTTTATGTTAGTAATATTATTAGTATAATTAATCATGTCTTAGCAATTAGTATACTATGGTTATTAAGTTTATTCTTAATTATTATGTTGTTGTGATATTGATTTAGTAATAATCGATTAATTGATCGTATGCTATTTTTAGTAAGTCTATACATAGTAAGTTTATATTTGTTTATTAATAATTGATATGTATAGTTAAATAATGGTAATTGGTATGTAGAGGGGTATGTTTATATGTAAATATTCACAAGGTGTTATACGTAAATCTTTTATGAACATGATCAAGTAATTTTAGTAGTATTTGATTGTATGGGTAGAAATTAATGTTAAGTAATATTTATAGGAACTGAGTTCGAGGTGGAATACTTCTAGACGGTGATTTCGTAGTTCAGATTTTGCTATTCCAGGTAGGATTCACTTGTACCATATTTTGTGATGTGTTATGAATGTATGTGGCATGGTATGTATGGATGCAAGTATGAGATATGTGAACATGATATTTGATGGTTGTTATTTTAGTACTGCATTCATGAGCATGCATATGCATTGGTTACTGAGAAAAGTTACAGAATGGTTATTGTTATGATATAAAGCCCGGGGTGGTCTGCAGGCCAGGCCTGGTGTATTCAACTTTATGCTGGAAATCGACGACGTTCGATGATACTCTGCCGGGAGGTTCGGTATGGG
This sequence comes from Silene conica, assembly GCA_029255685.2. Classification (NCBI taxonomy): domain Eukaryota; kingdom Viridiplantae; phylum Streptophyta; class Magnoliopsida; order Caryophyllales; family Caryophyllaceae; genus Silene; species Silene conica. Next base: position 55,115,822 of record CM055316.2, on the reverse strand, counting down.
TTGGTGCAAGGGTTTGAGATTGAGATTGAGATTGTGATTGAGCTCGAGCATATCATGGCATTTGCATATCATATTTGTTGCATTATTATTTATTGTTCTATCCTACTCAACCGCGAGGTTGACAGTGTATTCGTATTCACCAACTATGATCCGGAATGGGGAGTAGACTTTTCAGGTCAGAGACAGATGGACTAGAAAGTGGGGCTTGGAGAGAGACATGGACTGGACTTACTTAATTAGTTATAGTTCACATAGTCTCACTTGTAATAGTTCATTTGTTACAGTTTCAATTGTTTTAGAGATTTGTTTTTGGACTATACCTTGTACTAGTTCTCTGACTATCATTTAATAACTTAAAGTACTATTTGTCTTTCACTATGATTATCTACTGCCCTGGTTTATCCAGGATGGTAACAGTCTTATTTACTCTGGAAGTCCTAGTTCAGGCTCCTAGGTAAATTGGGGTGTTACATGTATTGTTATAGATTATATGGTGTGTAATAATAATGTGATAGTGTATCAATTTTTACATTTATGATAATCGCATTTATCTTTTGAATTTATCTAAAATCTTATATATTCAGTACTTACTGGACATTAGTTATACTTTGCTTTTATCTAAATAGGTTGTAGCAACAATATCGAACCATATTAAGTGAATTAGTTTAACATTGTATATTGTCCCTAGTTACTTAATGAGGAGATGTAACACCCCCATTTATTTAAGAGCCTTTAGCAAGACATTCTCAAATAAATAGGGTTGTTACCATCTCGGAATGTCCGAGGTAGTGAATAACAGAGTAAAACAACCAAGGTACTTTATATAAAACTGATAAAATTTAAACTTTGATTATTACAGTTATTACATCGTGGAAAAGAAAATACAACTGATGACTCCTCTAGATGTGATATAATCCTAAGTCGGTCCAAAGTATGCATCTCACTTTCCTGCCCCAACTCCTAGCTCATCTGTCTCTGACCTGTAGAATCTACTCCTCATTCCGGATCATCGTAGGTGTACACGAATACACTGTCAACCTTGATGTTGAGTAGGGTAACACAATAATTATAATGCAACAATTATGATATGCAAATGCAATGATATGCTCGAGCTCAATCTCAATCTCATTCTCAATCACAATCTCAATCTCAAACTCAAACCCGTAACACCCAGCCATACCGAACCTCCCGGCAGACTATAATCGGCCGTCGCCGAACACCAGCATAACAGCTGAGGTCACCAGGTCTAGTCCTGCAGAACTAGCCTGGGCCCAATAATATCTCATCATCTCAAATCCGTATCCAATGCATATGACATGCTTATGAATGCAATATAAAAATGTTCAACCACTATATCTCATTCTCATAATAATCACACTTGCATCCATAACATACAATATACACATCCATTCAAAGCACGTCATAGAATATGGTACTAGTGTATCCTACCTGGAATAGCAATATAGTCCAAAAGCAAGCCAGCGAGTAAACAGAATAATGCCACTTCAAAATCGTCACCTAACAATATAACATACGTAATCACTAACTAATATAACTACGTAAAAAAATATAATATATCAATTATTCAAATTAACGATTTAAATAATATATTACGCATAACGAGACCGTATTAAACATAACTACTTCAATTAACTTAACCAACCCGACCTTACTACTCTTATAACTAACTCAATTAAATAAGCGAGCATACAAAATATAATTGAACTATTGATAACTGTCACATTCTTGTATAATAAGATTCACTTAACAACTTTAATAATTAGCATGAACAATATTAGTAATAATAATAATAATAAACATACCGCTAATAATATTAATATTAACAATAATTATCAATATTAACAATAATTATAATAATAACATATAATAGTAACATATACTGACAAAATAATAAAATGAATGTAATACATACTACTACGAATGTAATATATAATACATACTACTACAAATGTAATATTAATAATAATATTATTAGTAGTAGTAGTACGCATGCAGCAACAACAACACAACCAACAAGTAATAATAAATAAAATAATAATAATAATAATATAATAATAATATAATAATAATACCTTACGCACTAATAACAACAAACACAACACTAAGGATAATAATAATATAATAATAATTTAATTAATAGCATACTAACACAAATGCAGCAACTCAACAACCCGTAACCACAAGAGCCCCAAAACCACGACCAACAGCCCCTTTGACAGCCTTCCTAAACCGACCCATAACTCCCATAAGACCGCCTGAACCACCACCAGACCACGGTGGCCACCACCTATGTATCATGACGCACCCATTGACACCAACCACGACCCTTGACACCACTCTAACAGCCCTCGAAAGCCGTGACAAAACTCCCTGCCACAACCTCACTTGCGGTATCGTTTTACCGACCCTCTGTAAACAACCCCTTAACCACCTGCCAACACCACCATCACCACAACCAACCACCACCTACGACACCTCTCACTACCCACGACACCCTGGTGATAAACACCAGGCCTCGACACCACTCAAACGCCTGAAACAATCGCCAAAAAATGACTGAAACACCCCGTGACTCCCTTGTTTTCGCGACTTGAACAGGCTGTTAAAACAGCCTGTTCCGGCCACCACACACCACCTTACCACCATTAACACCACTTACCATTACACCCCTAACATTACTCATGACCCACAACAAGAAATAAACCCAAAACATAAATGAATTAACAGCTACAAACGAACACCGTTATAGCGCATGAAAACAGAGTGTGAAAACGCGATTATTGTCAACATTCACGCTATTTTAATGATACCCACGATGGTCCTATGGATGTTTAAGGATGACAACCATGTTATTCATACTACACAGATTACTTATAACTATAATACTCATATATACGACATGAAAAGGGTACGCTAAATTACTTACGAAATCGTTGTTGTGCAAGAGTAGAACGACGATGGTGATGACTGATATTGATGCGTTTTTGTTCCTCTTTGATGCGTTTTTGTGTTGTGGGTGAAGGGAGATACAAACGAGATGAAGGCAGAGTGAATAGAGAAGTAGGGTTTATTATTTCTTTTTTTTTTGTCGATGGATGTGGGCGATGGGTGACTAGGGTTTGGTAGCTAAGTAGGCTATTAGGGTTTGATTTAGCATAATATGTCGATGGGTTTGTGTATGTCGTTTGCATTGTTTCTATTCCATGGTCTGTTTCTATCCTAACCCGAGTCCAAGCCCATAACAAATAGTCCATCACGCATATCGAAGCACTATACTATCTAAATACCGTTCTCGCGTCGTAAATTAAAATTAGCAAATACATATAATATTTTATACTAATTAACTATGTAATTAGTATTAGTAAATATAAATTAAATTAATTATAATATAAAAATTAGTACTTATATAAGAGTATATAAAAATTAGAATTTAAATATAATTACGACTTAAATAATAAAACAAGGATAACTAAGAAACAAATATAAAATAGGAAATATATTTAATTATAAATATATTATCAAAATAAAGAAATACGAATGAAATGATATTTTATGAAATAATCATCAAATATAAAATGATTATGAAATACGAAATAATCGTAGAAATACGATTTATAAAATAATACTTCCTCCATTCTACAATAATGTACCCATTTTCCTTTTTGGGCCATCCCACTATAATGTACCCATTTCATTTCTTTCTATATTTGGGTCTAATAAATGACCAAAGTATCCTTGTCAACATCTAACAATTACAAAAACTGCCACTATTAGGCCCACACTTACTACTAACCCACCCCATCTAATTACCCATTACCCAACTAATGACTCCCTCCACTTTTTATTTTCCCACCAAATCTATTAAACCCACCCACCCACCCGCCCTCTCTCTCTCATTTACTCTCAACTGTTAACAACCCAATTCTAGAATTTTCTTCCCAAAACCCTAGAATCTCTCTAAACTGCTTCTACTCTTTCCCTTCCCTATCCGCCTCTTTCCCTTCTCTATCAATCTCTCTTCTACTCTTTTCCTTTCTGCATATTTTTGTAAGACAAACCCAAATTATGGCATCAAATTCAAAGAACAACAATCCCAAATCACAGATATCTTATCATTCATCACTAGAACATTGTTTATTTATTCCGGGTGTCGGTCATGTGGCCCCTGATACATATTCTGGTTACGGATCCCTACTTGATTCTGATGATGACGATGAGAATCAAGGTACCTCAGCATATTACGCTGATGAAAGTAGTGTTGTTCCTGATTCTTGTGTTGATGAAGTTCCTGCATGTCTGGAAACGGATAGATCTGACACTAAAAGTGCGAATAAGTTCTTGACTTACATTCCCAGTTTCACAGAAAGGGAACGGGAAAAAGAAGAAGAGACAGGTTATTTAATTTTATATTCTGTTTTCTTTTAATTTTCATTGTTCATTGAATAATGGTTTTGTTCACATGCATAGAACTAGTGAATTAGTGATAGGTATGAGAATTGATTAATTAAACATGAAGGAGTATTTAAATTAAAACCGTTTATACCCCATAGTGGATAGGTATGAGAATTGATTATCTAACAACTTAGACATTTAGGCATTATTATCGCAGAATCCTATCCTAAACCTCGTCAATTTTATAAAAATGCCTGTAAATGAATTTAATATTATTCCGTTTCACCATCTCAGTTTCTCCTCCATTTTTATCTCCCCCTTGTTTTGCAGCTATGAGAAACATTGAGGGGAAGGAGGTTTTGAAGGGATTTCCTGACGAATGTTGTAGATCGGCGGATTTGTCACCGAGAACTAAGAAGTTCAACATTTATTATTCTAAGCAGTTCAACAAAAAACAAAAGAAATGCTAAAAAAGGGAGGTTAATCACTCGATCTTCTATCTTTCGTTATTAGTTTGACTAGTTCAATATGATTTTTCTTCTGATTAGTCTTCTGATATATATTTACTTGAAGTTTGTTATGTTAATTAAAGTCTATTTACTCTAAGCTTTAAAGTGTTTTAAATTGTAAAGTTTGGAATTTTGGGGGTATGATGTAAAATTTGGGTTAGATTGGTTTACAGCATTACTCCATAATGTTAGTTTCCTAAGGTGGTACGTGCAGTTATATCAGCTAAGCCATTTGTTTCAAATCATTTCAATTGCATCTACTTGTGTTGTCCTTTACTGTCGTAGGTGCAGTTGCTTTTTTCGAATTTGTTTGAACTGGGAGTATTTCTGCATGTCCACAGTATCACTCCGTCAGTCCCATGTTCTATAAGACTCTGGTTTGCTGTTTTATGTGTTCCCTTACATATTTTATGCCTCTCTTATGCTCCCTTACCTTCAATGCTTCTCTTATAACCTTCTGGTTTGTCTTTTGTTTGTCTTGTCACCTCTGGTTTGCTGTTTTATGTTCTCCCTTACATATTTTATGCCTCTCTTATGCTCCCTTACCTTCAATGCTTCTCTTATAACCTTCTGGTTTGTCTTTTGTTTGTCTTGTCACCTCTGGTTTGCTGTTTTATGTTCTCCCTTACATATTTTATGCCTCTCTTATGCTCCCTTACCTTCAATGCTTCTCTTATAACCTTCTGGTTTGTCTTTTGTTTGTCTTGTCACCTCTGGTTTGCTGTTTTATGTTCTCCCTTACATATTTTATGCCTCTCTTATGCTCCCTTACCTTCAATGCTTCTCTTATAACCTTCTGGTTTGTCTTTTGTTTGTCTTGTCTGTTGGGGCTGGTGTCCTTGACAATTAAGTACAATGACTTATTAAATCTCTTTAAGGATCACAAGGGCATACTTTTGTATTATTACCAGTTGATCCACGTTTATCAATAACGGTTGGCTTGCTAGATAAGTTTGACGTTATTGTCATACGGATGGCGGTGATCAACTGGTCCCTATACGTCACACCTATAGGACACGATTGAGAGATGTGAAGGTATGAAAATACAGTCACATTTATGCCGAATATGACTAAACAGTTAGTCAGAGGTAATTGACTAATAAATTAGTCAATAAGATGTTGAGATTATTATTTAATACGGATTAAATAATTTTAGCTAATACGAATTACATGATTAATTCGTAAATTAAATATAAACAGTTATATTTAATTAAATATAGTATTCGCGAATTAATATAAACAGTTATATTAATTTAGGTAATTATACAATATCGTATTTTATCAGACCGTTATTAATATATCGACTATATTAATATCTGATAACATGTTACGATTTATAATTAAATCCCGCAAATAATATTTAGCAAAACGGGTCGAATCACGCAAAGGAATAAGGTAAGAGTGGACAAAGCCCACTCCTACCCTACCCAATTCGGCCGACCATATGGTACTACATAAGGAGAGTTTTTCTCCTTATGTCAGTTACTGGTTGAATCACAATCTCAAGAATTAGGGTTTTGAGAACACCTTTTTCCCAAAACTCAGATCTCACATCTAAAACCTCACAAAAGCTCTCCCCATATTGCAAGGCAATTGGAGGGTATTTTCTAGCACACGCGGCATCGTCTCAATCAAAGTCTTGGGTGCAAGTTATAGGAGGGAATTTACTTTAATTCCTGTTCTTAGGCCATAAGCACAAAGGACCAAAGGTTGAATTTCTTTTCATGTTTTATTTATCTTATGACTATAATCTCAACTGTAATTTTCATTATAATCCTGCAAGTTTAGGGTGAATACATGCTTTATTCCCCACAAGTGGTATCAGAGCAAGGCCATGAAAATTTTACTTTTGTGATTTTCGTAAGTTTGAAAACCTGAAAAACCGTTTTCTGTCGCGGTGTCGGTCGACCGACCTCCTGTATCGGTCGGTCGACCACCTCCTGGCGGCGTCGGTCGATCGACCTCCTGTCTCGGTCGGTCGACCACCCCCTGTTTTCTTTCTGTTTTTTTTAGAAAACAGTTTCCTTTTGTGAGTTTTTCGATCTAGGTTTTCGATTCATGTTTACATATTGTTAATTAATCGATATTCTTGACAATATGTGAACCCTTGTTGATGTCAATTTTGGTTCACTTGTTTTAATCAAAATTTAAAGGTAAAAACTTGTTTTAATTTCAAAAGTGCAGCGTTTTGCGTTTTCTGAAATTCGTTTTTACTGTGTTTTGGTCGGTCGACCTAATCAAAGGTCGGTCGACCGTTTCTTCTGTTGCAGAATTTTTCGGTTTTTGGCTGATGGTCGATCGACCACAAGGACTGGTCGGTCGACCAGCCCCCCTGTGACAGACTCGTTTTTTTTATTTTTCCGAAAATAACATGTTTTATTTTCACATGGCTTAAAATAATATACTATGTACGGAAATAGTGTATTATTTTGTGAAACGGTTCACCCTCGTTTGATACATATTGTTTTAAAACAGTTTAAAATAATGGATTATATGTTAATTAAAATTGGTGATTAAAACGGTATAGTCACTTAATTTTAATCTTAAAAGGTGGTTTGGTATAAATTTATTCATCATAATAACAGTGTTATGTCATGTATAAATTGTTTTTAGTTGATGCATTTTATTTATCGTCTTGTGAATGCCTTGAATGCTTTCAATAACGTATTTAATTTTTGCAATCGGTTGTAACTTAGTGTGGCCTTAGAAGATTGTGTTACCGTAATGATGGGACACGATCTTGCTTGTAATTTTGAGATCTTGAATCTCCGTTTTGGGTTTTTGCCATGTAATTACTTTTAAATTAGAATGTATCTAGGATTACTTTTGTAATTTAAATTAGTAATTTTGTGAAGACCAAAGACAAGACGGAGACCGGATGCTCACTCCCGCTGCAAGGACCAAGATGGAACATCAAGACAAGCTTCTAGGGTCCAACAGTGGATTCCAAGTTGTTTTATGTTTATTTTGGTAGGATAGGCCACACTAGGACTTTTATTTACGTTTATTGCATTTATCTTTATGCTTTCTTCGATAATAGCTTGCATCATATTCCGCCTAAAAACCAAACCACCTATATCATGCCTGAAAACTGACTCATGTAGAGGTCTCGCGTTAGTTTTCTGTGACAATACAGATGTCACATGTCAATTTAAAAGCCATCACTTTATTTAATTCATTCACGCAAATGCTAGTTTTTAGTTCACTTAAATATGGATAAATAAGAGTTGATGGGGTCTTCCTCGTATAACCAAAAATTGAGATTAGTCTTTATAAATCAGCCTCCCATGAATCCCTTCTTCGTCGGTAGGCATAATATGACCCCTTCTACGTCGGGTAAGTGGGAACAGATGATTTATTTTATCTCAACATCATGGTCACTCGATAATATTCCAGTGACTGAGATGGACTAATAGATAGATATACGGAAATCTATCGACCAAGAGTTCCAACGATTGGAATTAGCCAAACTGTGGGCTTATCAATATACGGAAATTGAGTCTTGGGATCGTTTATATGATTCTTGAGGGAGATCAATTATATAAATGCATGAGTCTACGAGTTTAAATTCAATTTAATATAGACTTAAATCACAACAATAAGTTGCTTATATGGTTTTGTTTTATCTTCTTTTCAGTGTAGAACACGTTCTTTAAAACTGCTGTAAAACTAAAATGGCTGGTGAAGACCCAATGCCAAGTGCCAAGCTAGCACGTGAATCCTGGCTAAAAGCCTTCATGGACTCCATGAATCAGTCAACTAGACTGAGGAATGATGGGTCAAACTTCTCTGACTGGGAGGCAGCACTACGGAATGCTGCCATTGCTGACGGAAAGCTCAAGTTCTTAACTGAGCCCATTCCGCCAAACCCAGGAACTGGAGCTAGAGCCAACGAAATTCGCGCTCATAGCGATTTCGTTATGGAAGCAGGTGCGATAAAGAACGTACTCATCTATGCAATGGAATCCAATTTGCAAAGACGCTTCATAACCCATGGTGCAAACAAGATTTTCACCACGCTCACTAACGAATTCTCCAAGGCTCCGAGAATCGTTTCTTATGAGCATACCTGTCGCTTCTTTGAAGCGAAACTCCAGAAGGGCCAAGCTGTTAGCCCACATATTCTCAACATGATTGAGAATATCGAGAAACTGGAGTCCCTGAACTGCAAGATCAGTGAGAACATCATCGTTGATCGCATGCTTCATTCGCTTCATGATGGGTTCGCCCTCTTTAGGGCCAACTACTACATGAACGACATGAAGAAGACTCCCCATGAGCTCCACTCCCTTCTCGTACAGACTGAGAAGGATCTTAAGTTGAGTGGGAGTCTTAAGCAGGATGTTCTCATGATCTCCAGTAAGGGGAAAGGTAAAGGGAAGGCTAAAGCTCAGGGCGACCTAGCAGTAGGTAAGCCCAGGTTCAAGAAACCAGGATTTACAAAGAGTGGGCCTGGTGAGTCGAGTAACTCACAAGGCAAGACAAAGAGCAAGGATACAAGCATGGAATGTCACCATTGCCACAAGACTGGGCATTGGAGGCGCTCCTGCCCCGTGTATCGCGAGGACATTAAGGCAGGCCGCGTTACCCCTGTTGGTATGTCTTCTTCTTCTTTTATTCACATGATTGAGATTAACCACGCAAGTTGCGGAACTTGGGTACTTGATACTGGTTGTGGTTCTCATCTATGTAATCATGTGCAGGGCCTCCGAAACCAAGAACCCCTAATCAAGGGTGAGGTGGACCTGCGTGTCGGGAATGGAGCACGTGTGGCTGCAGTCTCGAAGGGAACATACGTAATCCAGCTTCCAAGTGGATTCGAGTTATTTTTATATAACTGTTATTATGTTCCTAGTTTATCCAAAAACATTATTTCAGTTTCTGCACTTGACAAACTCGGATTTTCATTTGTAATAGAGAATAATAGCTGTATTTTCTCTTTGCACAATATGATTTATGGCAAGGCAGTTTCCATGAATGGAATTTATGTTTTAGATCAAACTACCGAGATATTACATGTGAATAATAAAAGAATAAAGGTAGGTGACAAAGATCAAACTTACCTATGGCATTGTCGTATGGGACACATAAATGAGAAACGCGTTAAACAGCTCATACAGAATGGAGCTATTTCGCCCTTTGATTTCGAATCATATGGCACGTGTGAATCATGTCTCATCGGCAAAATGACTCGTATTTCCTTCAAAGGTGTTGGAATGCGCGCTGCCGACCTATTAGGACTCATACATACGGACGTATGTGGCCCTATGTCGATCAACGCACGAGATGGCTATAGGTATTTCATCACTTTCACGGATGATTTAAGTAGATATGGCTATGTCTACTTAATGAAGCACAAAAGTGAATCCTTTGACAAGTTCAAAGAATACCAGAATCGGGTACAGAACCAGCTGGGTAGAAAGATTAAAGCACTACGCTCGGATCGTGGTGGTGAGTATCTTTCACGCGAGTTTGATCAACACCTAAAAGACTGTGGGATCGTACTACAGTTGACTCCACCTGGAACACCACAATTAAATGGTGTGTCCGAACGGAGAAATCGAACTTTACTTGATATGGTTCGATCCATGATGAGTCACACCGTTGTGCCTGATTCATTATGGGGCTATGCTCTTTTGTCAGCCGCTCTAATACTTAACCGAAGTCCGTCTAAAGCTGTTGACAAGACTCCATTCGAATTATGGAAGGGAACGGTCCCTAACTTGTCCTTTATTCGGGTTTGGGGCTGCGAGGCTTATGTCAAGTGGAGACACGAGGATAAGCTCGGCCCGCGATCGGTCAAGACATACTTTATAGGCTATCCAAAGGGAACGTTTGGTCATTACTTCTATTCGCCTACCGAACAACGTGTTTTTGTTGCGGCTAGTGCGACGTTCTTAGAGAAAGAATTTCTCGAGAACAAATCGAGTAATAGAACCTTCGAGTTATCGGAGGTTCAAGAACCAACTACCGAGCAACCATTGGAGGAAACAGTACCTCCAACCGAGGCTGCGGTAGATATCCCTGAGGAACCTAGGAGGTCGGGAAGAGTCTCTATTCCTCCGGACAGATACATTGGTATGGTCGAGGAACATGATACAGATGACGTCTTACTCCTAGAGGGTAATGAACCCACAACCTATAAAGGTGCCATGACCAGTTCTGACTCAAAGCTATGGCTAGAAGCCATGCAATCCGAGATGGACTCCATGTATGAGAACAACGTGTGGGATCTTGTGGACCTACCTGCAAAGGTACGTCCCCTTCAATGCAAATGGCTTTACAAGATAAAGCATGCCGTGGAAGGACAACAAGATATCCATAAGGCTAGACTAGTTGCTAAAGGTTTCACCCAAGTGCCAGGCTTGCACTACGATGAGATCTTTGCACCCGTAGTCATGCTACGTTCCATTCGGATTATCTTAGCGATCGCCGCATTTCATGACTATGAAATATGGCAAATGGACGTTAAAACCGCCTTCTTAAACGGTTATTTGGAGGAAGAGTTGTACATGGTACAACCCGAGGGTTTTATCGATCCAGCACATCCTAAGAAAGTTTGCAAGCTTAAGCGTTCCATCTATGGACTTAAGCAAGCATCGCGGAGTTGGAATCATCGCTTCGACCAAGTGATAAAAGAGAATGGGTTCATTCGATCAGTCGAGGAACCATGTCTCTATATCAAGTCGAGTGGGAGTAAGATTGTATTCCTAGTACTGTATGTCGATGACATACTCTTGATTGGGAATGACATACCTCTCTTATCTTCGGTTAAAGCATGGTTGAAAAACCATTTCCAGATGAAAGATCTGGGAGAGGCACAAAGAATTTTGGGCATCCGTATCTATAGGGATAGATCACGAGGGATGTTGTCTCTCAGTCAGGAATCTTATATAGAGAAGATTCTGGAGAGATTCAGCATGACGAACTCCAAGAAGGGGTTCCTTCCTATGACTCCTGGGCTTCACTTGAGCAAGACTCAAGAAGCTAAGTCAGTGGAAGAGAAAGAGCGCATGAGTCGGATTCCTTATGCTTCGGCAATAGGATCGATCATGTATGCCATGATATGCACACGTCCTGACGTTGCATATGCATTGAGTATGACAAGTCGATTCCAAGCTCATCCAGGTGAACAACACTGGATGGCCGTGAAAAACATTCTTAAGTACCTACGGAGGACTAAAGATTGGGGATTGACTTTTGGAGGCGACTCGACGCTCTGCGCCACGGGTTACGCAGATGCAAGCTTCCAAACGGATCGAGATGACTCGAAATCTCAGTCTGGATTCGTTTTTACTCTTAATGGCGCTGCTGTCAGCTGGAAAAGTTCTAAACAAAGTGTTACAGCAGATTCTACGACTGAGTCCGAGTACTCTGCCGCCTCGGAAGCAGCTAAGGAAGCGATATGGATGCGTCAATTCTTACAAGGACTATCGGTAGTGCCTAGTTCGAATGACCCAATCACCGTTTATTGTGACAATAGCGGTGCCATCTTCCAAGCTAAGGAGCATAAGTCTAGCAGCAAGGCTAGGCATGTACAACGGAAAGCTCATCTAATCAGAGATTACGTGGAGCAAAAGGAGATTTTCATTGAAAAGATCGCTACGGATGACAACATAGCTGATCCTCTCACAAAAGCATTACCACGTGATAAGCATGAAGGGCACATTCATTCCATGGGAATTGGATGTGTTCCTAAGTTGTAGTACTCTTTTTATGAATTCATGTAATAATTCATTTTCTCGTGTACTCTATTCAACCTTATTGTTATGATATAAAATGTTTTGTTTCTCATGTGGAATTGTACGCCAATTTTGAACACCACAAAGTGAACTGATTAACATTACATCGTTTTGGTCCTTGATTACCCACTTGAGCTGATAACTCAGGTAATCATTTTGTGACGTTGGTTGATGGTGGGTTCAACGAGCCATAAGTCACGTGGATGACTGACCAATCACAAAGGCGAGTTATACGGATATCTCGTAGGACACCCCGTGACATCGTTATGGAGTCCTAAATGTTTTATAACATTGGGTGCCAGGTCGTGGATAGGACCTCCATAGTGTTCCTTAGAGTCGAGTCTTTTGACTTTCAACTGTTTCTTGAGATTAAGACAGATTTTGGGTAACTTTGGTTTCTTTCCCACGGTCACCGTAACAGGGGCCAAGAGGATTTTTTCTGGGTTATTTCATGCTGGGCGATATCGGCAGGATTCGAGTTGAGGGAAATATCCAAACCCTTATCAGGATTTTATCATTTCTCAGGGCCACTCGAGGAGTAGTAACTGAAATGCATGTCCATGCTCGAATACAGATTCGTTTTATCAGTTAAGTTACTCTCTAGTCGGGGAAACCACTCTTGATACAGATCGCTTGTGAGATACGACCTTTGCGAATGCGGATTTGCAAATTGTCTTACATTGAGTGGGAGAAATTTTAAAAGGATATGAGATTCGGTTATCGCACCTACACTTGTACGGACAAGTGGGAGTTTGTTGGAGGTTGTGTCCTCCACATGTAGTGTGATAACGTCATTGAACATACCCTTGTACGGACAAGTGGGAGATTGTTGGGGCTGGTGTCCTTGACAATTAAGTACAATGACTTATTAAATCTCTTTAAGGATCACAAGGGCATACTTTTGTATTATTACCAGTTGATCCACGTTTATCAATAACGGTTGGCTTGCTAGATAAGTTTGACGTTATTGTCATACGGATGGCGGTGATCAACTGGTCCCTATACGTCACACCTATAGGACACGATTGAGAGATGTGAAGGTATGAAAATACAGTCACATTTATGCCGAATATGACTAAACAGTTAGTCAGAGGTAATTGACTAATAAATTAGTCAATAAGATGTTGAGATTATTATTTAATACGGATTAAATAATTTTAGCTAATACGAATTACATGATTAATTCGTAAATTAAATATAAACAGTTATATTTAATTAAATATAGTATTCGCGAATTAATATAAACAGTTATATTAATTTAGGTAATTATACAATATCGTATTTTATCAGACCGTTATTAATATATCGACTATATTAATATCTGATAACATGTTACGATTTATAATTAAATCCCGCAAATAATATTTAGCAAAACGGGTCGAATCACGCAAAGGAATAAGGTAAGAGTGGACAAAGCCCACTCCTACCCTACCCAATTCGGCCGACCATATGGTACTACATAAGGAGAGTTTTTCTCCTTATGTCAGTTACTGGTTGAATCACAATCTCAAGAATTAGGGTTTTGAGAACACCTTTTTCCCAAAACTCAGATCTCACATCTAAAACCTCACAAAAGCTCTCCCCATATTGCAAGGCAATTGGAGGGTATTTTCTAGCACACGCGGCATCGTCTCAATCAAAGTCTTGGGTGCAAGTTATAGGAGGGAATTTACTTTAATTCCTGTTCTTAGGCCATAAGCACAAAGGACCAAAGGTTGAATTTCTTTTCATGTTTTATTTATCTTATGACTATAATCTCAACTGTAATTTTCATTATAATCCTGCAAGTTTAGGGTGAATACATGCTTTATTCCCCACATTGTCACCTCTGGTTTGCTGTTTTATGTTCTCCCTTACATATTTTATGCCTCTCTTATGCTCCCTTACCTTCAATGCTTCTCTTATAACCTTTTGGTTTGTCTTTTGTTTGTCTTGTCACCTCTGGTTTGCTGTTTTATGTTCTCCCTTACATATTTTATGCCTCTCTTATGCTCCCTTACCTTCAATGCTTCTCTTATAACCTTCTGGTTTGTCTTTTGTTTGTCTTGTCACCTCTGGTTTGCTGTTTTATGTTCTCCCTTACATATTTTATGCCTCTCTTATGCTCCCTTACCTTCAATGCTTCTCTTATCACCTTCTGGTTTGTCTGCTTCACCTCAATGAAGGTTTCTAAATAACTGAGAGGTTTTAATGCTTATAGATTGACTGGTAAGGATATATGCCATATGACCCTATTAAGTGCTCCATGTTGTTGCTACTAATGTCACCATTAGAGGTAGCCATGTTGAGGTATCAATATTGTTAGGGTAATATGGTTAGTGACCCATATATGTTGCCACCAAGGGAATTATCATGTTGAGGTACAATTGATTTTTGTCAAGAGTTTCCATGTTTAGTTTCTTCTTGATGAGGCACTTATATGTGGTTTTACTCAATGAGGTCAACTTGCTTGCTGAGAGTAACATTTCATCTTTCATTAAACGTTGCATCTTTCATTAATCATATCATCTTTCCTTAAACATTGCATCTTTCATTAAAATTTGCTTACATAGTTCATTACTTTAAATAAAAGAACAAAGTAGGTCTTACGTTTATGTTCACAAACTACCATTACAAAATGAGCCTTAGTGATAGTTTGTCAAACAAACAACAACCTTGGTTGTTCAAAATGGGACTTGAATACCTAGGTCTAACATTAGTTGATCTAATTCATTAATAGCGCCACATGTAATTAAGAACTGAATGCACTCCTTCACCAAATCTTCACTCACTTGTAAGTCTCTAGGTAATGTTCCTTGTCGCCTTTGTGCTGCCTTTGCTAAGTGTGGTAGTGGGTAGTTGTTGTGACCCTTTTTCTGCATTATTTCCACCATACAAGCTTGCAAACTTAACCAAACACTGTCAAGTGTTAGAGTTGTTTCTGATTCATAAGCTGCTGTAACATTTTGTACCAACTCTTCAACTGTCAGTGCTGGATTTTCATCTTGTATTGATTGGATTGACCTAAAAAAACCTAAATCTAAGATATTTAAATCAGGAGAGTTGGCTGGTTGTTGTGTTAGCTTAATGTTAAACCCATCTGAAGTTGCTGCCTCCATAAAATCTTTATCATTCCCGTTGATATGAGGCCTGGCATTGTCTTGTTGAATGCTGATATTCTTTGACTGAGATGCTGGCCACTTCTGTTTAATGGCTGGTATTACGAAATTGATGAATGCATCTTTTGTGACTTTCTTGGTGATGGATTCAATGGGTTTTGTAACTATTGTACCAGCAGCTCTGTTCTTGCTCTGCCTTTTGGCTGGTTCTTGGTAAGTGAATGGCCAAATCCCAAGCTTTCCATCAAATAAGACTTCACCATTTTCTTTGTAAGTTGGCCTTGCTACCGCTGCCAAGAACATTATCTTTGTGATATATCGCTTGCTTTTACAACTTCTATATGGTAGAGCTTCATTAGACCCTACGTAATATCTGCATTTTGGATTGGTCATGTAAAACCACTTCTCATCGATATGAATAATAAGGCTCATATCCTTAAACATAACACACCTCAATATCCTATCAAAGATTAACTTGCCCATTACAAAGTGTAACCTAATTATTTTTTGATCTTGACTCAAGGCTGGATGAATGGAGTTTGTATGTGACTTAATTAACCCTTCCTTAACCCATCTATGGCAGGTGGATGGTGCATGCCCTATTGCCTTGCCTAATCTTTTCAATGTGGTTCTCTTTGACACATTTAGTGCCATAATAGCCTCTATAGGACAAGGTATCTTCTCTTTTCCCTTCTTTCCCATTAATTTACTCCGCACATTAATTGGCACAGCATTTATCCTTTGTTGTTTTGCTGTTTTCCATAGACTAAATATGCATTTCCTTGTTACGTTGAACTGATTGGCGACTTCATTAATCTTACCATGTGCAGGTTTGCCGTTTTTACAACTCTCAAACAACAAACACACAGCCCTATGCCTCTCATCGTCAGTCAGATTTGGCTTTTTCATTTTGTAATTTGCTGTTTTTTGGAATTTAGAACTGTAATTTTGGGACTGTGAAATGTAAAAACTTGAAGTAATTTTGGGACTGAAATGTAAAAACTTGAAGTAATTTGCTGCTACGTTGAACTGTAATTTTGGGACTGTAAAAACTTGGGACTGTAATTTTAGGGTTTTTATGAACCCTGTATTTATAGGAAAACTCTCAACTTTAGGGTTTTTTATGAGTTGATGTAAATTGGTGGGAAATTTAAAATTTTGGGGTTTAACAATTTCCCACCATTTTCTTAGAAACTGGGTAATATACTTAATAGTGACGTCAAGTGGCTTGGTGGGAAATCTTACATCACCAACCCACTCTAATCTTAATCCCTTAATCCCTAATCCCTACCCCACCTCTTAATTTTATACACAACTTGCATACTCCTTGGTTGTTGCACCAAAACCAAATGGGTACATTAAATAAAAATGGAGGAAGTAATAGTTTACGTGAAATACTTTATAAACATTCCGTTTGAAATACTTGTTTATAACATGGTTTGACTACCGTCGACCGAGGCTAACATACGGGGTATTACAGGTGACGTCTCAGAGTAACTAGAGTGTAAGGCGATAGATGACGAGTTCGACGGCCATATGGCCATAGATATGGTTGGTCGATTACATAGCAAGAATGTGGAGACATTTTGTCAGACATTGACCATTTATAGAGTCCTTTATGTTGTCTGGTTGTGGCGAGGATTTCTATTTATTCCAACGAGTTAATTCTTTAGACTGGTGACTATTTGTCTAAATTGGTACATTTTCCGGTGACTTTGGTTTTTGCTTTAGAGCGTGCCGTAACAGGAGGCAAACAAGTATTTACTGGGTCATTGTGATCTATATCGAACAAAGAGAATAAGTCAACAGGATTTTCTACCCATGTCATTATACATATCTCAAGGCCACTTGAGGAGAGGTGACTGAAAATGCGTGACCACGCTCGGATGTGATTTATAGTAGATTATACGGTCAGACAATGATTATCTTGATCGAGGAAACCACTTATGATGTGATCACGTGCAAGAACAACCTGAAAAACCTCTTGCATTGAGTGGGAGATAATATTGGACAAGAGAATTGGTAGCGCACACTTGTGTCGGACAAGTGGAATATTTTTGGAGTAGTGTCCTCCACAATAATGCGTCTACATAATAAATCTCGTACAAGGAATATGTAACACCCCCATCATCCTATTCATTAGTAAATAGGGATTTTCAAGTAAAATTCGGATAATGGGTGTGTCACAATTAAACCAAATGTGGTAGTAGTACCTAACCATGTAGTAAAATAGGTAGTTGTCTAATAATTTAAAATCCAAAGGATAAAATACGATTACAACCAAATTTAAAGTTTGCGGAAGCGAAATTAAAGTTCAACGATCCAAAAGAAAGATAAAGTGTCAAAGCATTTGTCTTTGATTGAAACATTAAGCGCGCTCTCTTGTCACACGATCTGCTCACACATTTTGTGACCACCGCAGGTCCAAGCAAGGACAAAACAAATAAAAAGGTCAACAATATTGTTGAGTAAGGTAAACGATTTGAAAGGAATGTAAATGAATTAAGAAAGAATAACTTGGAAGGTATTTTATAAAATAATAATACATATCAAAATACTTCGAATATTTGAAGAACATAATATAAGGCTTGCCAACATTAAATCAAAGGAAACAATAATTTAAACGGTAAGATTAACATAAGTATTCCAAAGTATTCAAACTCAAACCAATCCTTCAAGATAGTTCTATTTCAAGAAAACATTTCTTTTCCAATTATTTCAACATCGGTATAACTTTGGATAGAGGCCGTATGAAGTGGATACACTCGCCCCAAACCGGATAAGACGAGAGTCACCAAATCATGTACTAAACTGTCCTAACATCCCGAGTGTGCACACCCCTCTAAGGGCCAACCCCAAAGAGGAAGATAAGAGGACGGGGTCTCGATCAACTAACCCCCATCAAAAGCTCTGTATAGGAAATCCCTTTCACTAGGGATAACCTACCCCTCTACCAAAACCGTTTCAACCAATATGAAATTCTGTTTCCAAAACAAAAACCATTTCCTCAACATTTGATAAGTCATTATAAACTTGTAGAAAGCAAAACGGTTTTGGATTTCCGAAAATCATAATTACTTATTTCTTATCAAATACAATATCCTTTCCAAATAAATTCTTGTCCAAAATCATTTGTAAGGTAAGTTCAAACAATATAAATACTTAATATAACAAAAGATATCAATATACAAGATAGACAATAATTCAAACGGGTTATCAATAGGGTACGCAAAAGGTGTTTTCCCTTACCTTGCTAGCGGTTAAAGGTTAGAGAGCCTCTTCTACGAATCCCGACTCTACATAATGTTTAAAATAATAGTCACTTATATGAGCGACCATTACTATGCTACTTGTAGTAAATTATGCGATAACTATACTTTCTCGGTTTTTTACAGATTCGAAACAGAAACTTTAAATCGTCATATCTCCTTCGTTACTAAATATTTTGAGGCGAGACCAGTGGGGTTTGGTTCCTTAGTGAGTCTTCCATCTTTAATGTCTTGGTGGTCAGAGTCTAAAAACGTGTTTAAGGGGTCCAAATTACAGTCTACCAAAGTTGGTCCAAAAGTGAGTCTTAAAAAGTTACGGGGTGGTAAATACTCTTACATGTCGAAACTCGTCGAAACGAAAGCCTACTACACTTTAAATTCATTAGACTTTAACATGTGAAGAAATGGGTCGCTGATTATATTTATATGTATGACTAAATTACCCTTTTATGGAAATGTAAGCTTTTAACAAGTAAGACTAATTAGAACATTTTTCCAGAACACAACCGAAACTTGTAAAAATCATATAAAATCCAAAACGTCATATTTTCGTGAATGGTTGGCTTTATTGGATTCCTTTTTGTGTCTACAACATATTGTTAGTTATGCATGTTGTCTCAAAAATGGGTTTATCAGATCTAAAAACACGTTTTAAAAACAGTGGTCAGAAAATGAGTCATGAAAAGTTTTACATCATAAATCCCTCTTAACAAATCAAAACGAGTTGATTCAAAAGCCTATTATCATCTAGACTCAATTTAGTTTAACATATGAAGAGATGAGATACTGATTCCTTTTGTAAATATGGTTTGATGACTCTTTAAGTGAGATCTAGTGATTCGGATAAACAGAAAACAGGCTGTAGTATATGATTTTTCATTTCTAAACGGTTCATGCAAACGTCCTAATTTTTGGTGAGTGTTTTTATAACAACTTAAGGAAAGTCCCAAATTTTTATTTTCTGAAAATACTCATTTTAACATGTGATTTCAGATCTACTACATGCATGTTACATTTTTGACAAAATAACGGTTTTACTATGTTCAATCCTTTGCATGCATGGTTGTAGATTCATAAGTTCAAGTTTAGATGTTAAGTGATATGTGAATGCATGTTAAAAGGTTATAAAATCAGATTTGAAGAGTTCATAAGCTTACTTAGTGTAGAACTTCAAGTATATGCAAGATCCTCCTCTTGTTTTTTTCTTCTTCTTCCTCACGTCTTCCTCTCCTTCTCTCTGTTTTTTTTTTGTTTTTGTTTGTGTGTTTGTGTGGGGAAAAGGCTGGTGCTTAAGTGTCTTAAAGAGGTAAGAAAAAAAAACAAACAAAGGTATGGGGAAGGGGGGAGGAGTGACGGCTCAATGCATGGGGAAGGGGAGATGTTTTCTTCTTTTCCTCTTTCCCATGCATGTGTAAACGTACCAGTTTTTTTTGTCGTTTACGGTTTTTCGTGCGACGGTTTTACGTAAGTAATTCTCGGTTTTAATTAAATCATACTCGGATTTAATTAGTACTCGAGCTTAGATTAAATTATCCGTTAAAAATTACTACGGATATTGCGGGTATTATAATCTACCCACCTTAAAACGAACTTCGTCCTCGAAGTTTAAAACTACCCTCTACGCGCAAGCTAACGCCATTATTAAAACGATCCCAAATCAAGCAAAGAAAAGAATAAGGAAATGCAAAATATGTAGGTATTACATCCTACCTCGCTTAAGGATTGTTACGTCCTCGTAACTAGGTAATTACCTCGAAAAGTTGTGGATATTTAAGTCTCATGGCCTCCTCGGCTTCCCAAGTGGCCTCCTCGGTGTCGTGGTTTGACCATAACACTTTGATAATACGAGTCTCTTTATTCCGAGTCCTTTGAACTTTACTATCCAAGATCTTAACGGGTTGCTCCTCATAAGATAGTGAGTCATCGAGTTCTAGCACCTCGGGTTCTATGATGTGCGACGGGTCACTCAAATACTTGCGGAGTTGGGAAACATGGAAAACGTTATGGACGCGATCCAAGGATGGCGGTAACGCTAGGCGGTAGGCTACCTCTCCAACACGTTCTAAAATCTCATACAGGCCTATGTACTTGGGGCTTAACTTCCCTTTCTTACCGAATCGCATTACTCCTATCATTGGTGACACTCGCAACAAGACTTTATCCCCAACTTCGAATTCAACACTTCTTCTGTGAAGGTCGGCATAGCTCTTTTGTCTGTCTTGGGCTGCTTTCATCTTTTGCCGGATCACATGGATTTGTTGGATCATTTCTTGAATCATCTGTGGTCCAAGTACAACGCTATCTGTGAGATCATCCCAACAGACAGGGCTTCTACATTTTCTTCCGTAAAGGGCTTCGAAAGGTGCCATCTTGATGCTAGCGTGATAACTGTTGTTATATGAGAATTCGATGAGATCAAGCATGTCCTCCCATGAACCTTTGAATTCCAGAGCGCAAGCTCTAAGCATCTCTTCTAATGTCTGGATCGTTCTCTCGGTTTGACCATCGGTTGCAGGATGGAAAGCGGTACTCATCTTCAACTTGGTTCCTAAGGACTCTTGCAATTCTTGCCAAAATCGGGAAATGAATCTCGAGTCTCTATCCGAAATGATGCTCTTCGGAACACAGTGTAATCTCAACACATGCTTCGTATAAGCTATGGCGAGTTCTCTCTTGTTCCAAGTATCCTTCATTGGTATGAAATGTGCAGCCTTTGTCAAACGGTCCACAATTACCCAAATCATGTTATTTCCCTTCTTGATCCTTGGTAAGGCAGTAATGAAAGCCATAGAAATTGAATCTCATTTCCATTCTGGAATGTCCAAGGGTTGTAGTAGCCCTTGCGGTCTTCTATGTTCGATCTTTACCTTTTGACAGGTTAGGCATCGTGATACGAATTCTGCTACTTCTCTCTTCATGTTTGGCCACCAGAAGGTCTTTTTCAAGTCCTTATATAGTTTGTCTCCTCCCGGATGTACTGAATAGGGTGTATTGTGTGCTTCCTCCATGATTCTCCTTTTCAGCTCGGAATTTTGGGGTACACACCATCTTTCCTTGTAGTGAAGGCTCCCATCATTCCCGATAGCGAAACCTTCTCCACTCGGGGTTCCAGTCTTTGCTTTCTTTGTCTTAATCATTTCATATTCAGCTTGTTCCTTTCGGATCTCCTCATATAGGTCGGGCGATAGGGTGAAATCGTTCATGCTCCCACCATGAGAGATTACGTTGATACCCATGTTCTGTATCTCCTCTCTAAGCTTTCTTTGTGAGATAGCTCCACACAGCGAGTGCACACATTTCCGACTGAGTGCGTCAGCCACCACTATAAAACCCCTCCCGAAAGCGGAAATATAAACATACAAAAGTACCAAAAATGCAGCGGAATTAAATCTTATAAAGTAAACAACATGCGAGAAGTCTTAAACTGAAACGGAAACTGAAACTGAAATAGAAACCAAAATAGATAAGTAACAGTTCTAAGTATCAAAACAAATATGTACATCAGCCTGGGATGGAACATCCCTACAGGCACCAAAACAACTGTATCAAAAGTCTAAGAGTCTAGCTAGGCGATATAAAGGTAAGTCATATGATGACAACAGGATCATCACTCGCTAGCCCTCTCGTAACCCTGCTCCAACCTGCATGTACCTACATACATGAAAACATGTACGCCACAATCAGTGGGGAGTGACTAGAGTTCTCCTAGCCACCTTTTGTGACAACACGTAACACATAAAACAATACAGAATACTCCAACACATATCAACATGTGAAGCATAAACATCTCATCAACCGATCTCATATCATCATGCAAACTCTAGTGCACGGCTCTCAACCAACTTCATAAACCGTTAGGAATGAGAGCCAGTTTCCCTACTGGTTACCCAGTCGGGGGGGTCTTTCAATCCAACTATTTATGAAACCGAACTAAGAGTCACCCAATGCCTTGGATGATCGAACCACAACTCAAACAAACATTCATATACTCATCATTATCAATATCTATATCTGACACATACCAACTCAAGGCAAGCAGATAAATTCAGCAAGTAAAAGGTTCAGTGGTCAACTTAAGACATAACCTAATACCAATCAATCAGCAAGTGTAAAGGTTCAGCGGTCAGCTTAAGACATAACCTAAACACCAAAACATTCAGCAAGCAAGGACTCAGAGGCCAACTTAAGGCATGGACCTGCCAATCAGCAAGACACTAGACTCAGCGGCCAACTTAAGGCATAGACTAGCATCCAAAAGTAAAGGACTCAGAGGCCAGCTTAAGGCATGTCCCTTCACTACATTACAAGGTACTAAACTCAGAGGCCAGCTTAAGGCATGTTCTAGCACCAAACATCTACACTCCGGGCAAGGTGTCAGTTCCTTAGCTACCCCGTTGTGCAGCTGCTCTACTCGTCAGACTCAGAGGCCAACTTAAGGCATGTTCCAACGCGATCACTATCAAACATGTCTGGACTCAGAGGCCAGCTTAACACATATCCCCATATATGACAAACAACTCACGTATTAAGTTCAGAGGCCAACTTAAGGCATAACTTAATACGCAACAATACAATATCAACCAAAGCCTATGAACTAATCTATAGTTCTACTTTTCTTAACCTCTAGTCAACACTTAATTGACCCCGGGAACTAAGTTGAGGGAGAGCCGGTTTCCCTTTCGGTTACCCGACCGGGGGGTCTCTATCCTTACTCCATTCCCGAACCCAATATAATGTTGCCCGTACTCCGGGGACCTCAAATACATATCACGGGTATACAAAACGAGTTTCAATCAAAACCGATTAATCGTTTGAAAGTTACAATTAAATTACGATTTCAAAATAACCTAAAGGAGTCCCCAGCCGGTCGGCAGGCAGCCGGTCGGCAGGCTGGTGACCCTCTCGGACTTTCCCTTTTCAAAACAAAGAACCACAAAGGACTCCCAGCCTGTCGGCAGGCAGCCGGTCGGTAGGCAGCCGATTGGCCGGCTGGGAATCTATTTCCCTAGCCTTCACAATTTCGTACACCAACCCACACGTACTCCCAGCCGGTTGGCAGGCGGCCGGTCTGCCGGCTAGGCTCCCTTTCTTTCCTATGTTTTTCGCAAACAAACACTACACAAGAGACTACCAGCCGGTCGGCAGGCAGCCGGTCGGCCGGCTGGCAGTCCTAAGGCCAAAAACTCAGAAATCGCAAAAACACACAAGACGCACTCCCAGCCGGTCGACCGGCGGCCGGTCGGTCGACCGGCTCAGAGAGCCTGTAACGAAAATCGGGATTTTTCAGCCCTTTTTAAAACTTCACAAATCGACATACAATCTTCAAAAATTGCTAAAAGTATGATTTGCCCAACATTATAAACATCTAATACTACTATCCTAACAGCATAGAAATCCCATATCAATCCTCAAATGATTATATCAAGTATCCGTCGCAAAATGTGTAAATTTTCAGAAAATAACATAAGAGCATATGAACTTCAACAAGCATGAATTCAACATAATAAAACATTCCTAATCATGTTACTAAGTCCATTGATCATTCAACATTATACTTTAACAAAATCAGAAACAAATCATAAGAACACATCAAACTTGCTAATATACACATAAAGGCCGAGTTTCTCATTATCGTCACCTTTACTTAGCGAAATCTTTGAAATCTTCTTCCATAATCACCAAGCCTTCTTCCGAGTTAACACAAACACCGCCTAAAACGACAAAACATCAAAGCTAATCACGAATTTCGAAATACCCCAAACAGGCTGAAATTTCAACTGTCACAAAATGCAAGATTGATTACCTTAAAACGACGGGCTCGAGGCAAGGAATCCGTAGCCGCGAAAATCGTCTCAATCGGATAAGAAACGAAGATTTTATGAACGTTTTAAGGTTGAAGGAGAAAAGATGCAAAAATGGTGTTTGCTAAATGTTTGCAAATCTGAAAAATGAAATGAAGGAGAGAGGTGGAGGATGGTGGGGTTAGGGTTTTGTGAGGAAAAAGAGGGAAAATGGGTCCATTAACGAGTTAGGCCCATAAGAAAAGTTTTAAGACGGTTTAAGCTAAAAACACCGACTGAAGGTAACTATAAACTTAAGACGATATAAATATCTCCGGACTATGAAATTAAATTGCCAAGACGTAAATTACGCAATTAAATAAAATCTTATTTAAATCATTTTAAATATCCTCACATAAATTAATCAGTTATCTAAATGAAATCCCAAAAATTACGAAATATAAATTATTTCTCGAACTTGAACTTAAAATCTTTAAAATTCCAGGTCCCGAAATATTGGGATGTTACAATCACCCAACTTTCAAAAAGTTTCGTCCTCGAAACTTGAAAACGGAAATAAGTAAGCAAACAACACTAGCTATCAAAACGTACTACCTGTGTTTCGGTAACCAAAGACTTTATCCTTTTAAAAAGGTTTCAAGAAGAGATAGATTCCAAGGCACAAGTCTTGTCAATGGACATTGGGATTCTCGTTACGTACTCAAGAGTCCGACGTTCCAAATCTGAGACAAGTCCCAAAGTTAAATCATTAAAACCTCAAAATTCCGATCGATCCGGTGTTGATAAGCACAGTACGGGTTATCCACTAGTACAAAAATCCCCTATTGCGTCAGTTCTAGGCGACCTATTGCGTCGGTTTTGGGTTGACATATATCGGGGGGACGTTTAATGAAACGTTAGTTTTAAAACTGACGCAAAAGGTCATTATTTGCGTCAGTTCTTAACTAAAAACGACGCAAATACATCATCAAATACATCAGTTCCTGTATCAAAACCGACGCAAAAAGTGGCAGAACTGACGCAAATACATACCCTTTTGCGTCAGTTGTTCAAGAACTGATGTATTTGGTGCACCTTATTGCGTCAGTTGTTCTACAACTGATGTATTTGATAAGCTATTTTAGCGCCATGTAGAGTGTTATATGCGTCAGTTATGACTGGAACCGACTCTTTTACTCTTATTTTTTGCATCATTTCTTTTCAAAATCGATGCAATTACTGTTTACCATTTGCGTCATTTGTTGTAAGAACTGATGCAAATTGTTTTTATATTTGTTTTTTAAAAAAAAATCGCTACCGAAATTTCGGCAACACCTCCATATAAAACTAATACCCAAAAACGCCAAAAATTTAAAACCGCATGTATTAATATATCCAATCAAAGGACATTACATTTCATCCGATCAACGTTTCAAATACAATCCAAAGTACAAATAATCCCACAAACGTCTTAGTCACTAAGCTAATCTATACTAAATTAAACATCTAGTAAAGTTACATAATCTCGGGTCATCATCTGATAGAAGGATGAAAATTGTTCTGGATTTCCTCTCGGTGTCCCCAATTATCTTTTCATCCTGAATGACATCAGCATTCTGCACTTCAACCCGTATCATATTCAACGTACCAGACACATAATTCCGCATTTTAACTTGTGTATCGCCAACATGATCAGGAAGGAAACTACCAGACCACTGCCATCCAGGTTCATCAAAACAGACGACGATAAGTAATTCCCTGGAGAAAGTTTGACAAGTCTTCAGACCAAACACAGCTAAACTTTGTGTTTTACTCCAGACTAATTTTATGGTCGTTCAAACTTGGTCAATTTTTACCACTGAATATTAGCTGTATTTATAGTTCGCAAAAGTAATGGTAATTTACCTTGTTGTATCATCCAATGAAGATGAGAATGTTGTCTTCCACCCAGACGACACAAAAGATCTATACCCTTTTGCTTATAACATAGAGCTTTGCCGCATGCATTGTTAATCACATATCTGCCAGAAGTTAAGTAAAGGCCAATGAAAAAAATACAATCAGTACATGAGGGATTCCATCTTCAGCTCACTATCTTTTGCTACGTATGCAAGCAGTCATACACATGCAACCTGAACGCATTAAAGGCTCAGGACACAGTATATTAGAAAATTAGTCTTGTTTGGCAAGAAACAAAGTAGCCTACAAAACAAAGCAACAGGGTAAGCCTTAGAGGGCTGTCAAAAGAGTTTTGTTTGGTAAGATCTAAACAGCTTATCTATCAATGCAACATCGTCCAATTAAGCTCAACCAAGAAATAACAAAAGAAATTGATAAAATGAACCAAAAGTGCAAACAATTTAGCGAGTTCATATTTTTATCATAAAAGAAATATTTAGTGACCAATGCTACTCCACATGGGCAGAAGCGCAAACAATTTAGTGAGCTAATTTAAGGTTCAGATAAAAAAAAGACAGGTAGGCGCCATAAGTATGCCATATTCTCCGCATGCAATTAGATACCCACAAAACTTACACTTGAACCAGTTGCGATGACCAAAGTGTCGTATTTAAACTTTTCACCGGCTGCACTTGTAAGAGTTTTGGAAGACAGATCAGCTCCATCAATACTTATCTTCAAAATCAATTCAACCCCTGCAACATATACAAAATTACAAATATCCAATAATGACCCAAGTGAATGATAATATTGGTAATAACAAGCAATTAAGTCCTAGGTTACACAATGTTGAACAATATTCAACGTGGCACGATGGGAATCATAAATATTTCGTACTCAAGTAGAAATCACACTTAACATCATTAGCTTTTTCTCAAAAACATGTCACAGGGTAGAGTGGTAGGCCATAATTTTGTTATGGAATCATGTAGAGAGGGATGGCTAGCATAATTATTCCTCAACTATATATGACTTAGTTCTCTTCATATCACTGGATAACTCTCATCTTTGTTTTTATGTTTCCTTACCTGACCTATTTTCTCAGCATGCCCTCTAAAGTCTAAACCCTCATCAAACTGAAGTATCTAGCAGTTTAAAACCAGCACATGAGATAAAGTGAATGCCGGCAGTAGCATATATATATGACACTCAATGTAAGCTATGAAACTGGGACTCGATTTAACACAGAGTACATAAATCAATCACAGATGAAAAGCACTGCTCTACAGCTTTGTTAATGTCTTAAATATCACCAACAGGTTATCAATCTCATGTACCCACCCTATCATAAGCCTTCATGATTTGTTAAAAGATCTATAAAGCATTCGAAAGAACATCTCTTTGAGAACTATCTATTCAAAGAGTCTATAAGAGTTGAATCTGCCA
Source organism: Silene conica (assembly GCA_029255685.2). Classification (NCBI taxonomy): domain Eukaryota; kingdom Viridiplantae; phylum Streptophyta; class Magnoliopsida; order Caryophyllales; family Caryophyllaceae; genus Silene; species Silene conica. Next base: position 55,087,666 of record CM055316.2, on the reverse strand, counting down.
ATAAATGATTTAGAAGGGCCAGACTACAATACCGTTTTCCTTATACCGTACCACTCGGGAAGAAGTCGTTCTCCCTCGCTCCCTACGCAAACATGGAACCCAGGAAGTCTAGCAGTACCTGCAAAACACAATTTCCTTTGTTATCGCAACCTTCTGAAAATGAGCCCCGATTCATCTATATTTGATCTTTTAGTTAATTATCGTCCAACTATCCTCATTTATTCAGCAAGCAAGGTTTAAAGAAAAAACAACATATGTAAAACAACAGAATAAGACAGGCTATTTTTGGTTGTGGAATATGATGGAAATGGAGTACTGGACAAATGGTACTCCCTTGCATTCAATTACCATTCACTTGATGAAGGTCAACCTTAAAATTGGATTGTGATCCAATAATTTTTATCATCTTTAAAGGCGTCAAGAAACTTCAAAAGTTGAGGAACAACCTACAAAAGATATGAGATGCTCAAAACAGTTCTGCAAAATCAAGTTGTATTCAACTCACCAATAAGAAGCTGAAAAGCTGAAAATTCAGAGAGTTCTCATTCTCTCGCAACTTTCCAAACACAACAAAAATACAGCTTCACTACACAATTTGAACAAGTGCTCCGACTAGAAATTTCATGGCAAAATTCATCACTTGTCGAAGAATAACTGACCCTAATGCATTTCACAAATGTAGATAATGCAACTTGAGTGGGTGATAAAAAACCACGAACCGTGTACAGCCTATATGCATCCATTTTTTGTCGCACAAAATGAACCATGTGTTGGGTAGCTGAGTTGATCCATTGGTCAAGAACATTAGAAGAGCTTTTTAAAGCACTTTGATCCATAGGAATGAACGTTCCAAAGCCTTCAATTTCTAGTCTCTTGGCATTCTGAATAAGAAATCTGTATGCATTGTACCATGGGAGGAACACGTCTATGATATTAACTCGCGACAAGTAGACAATAAATAATGTGAAATGAGTCATCCATGCCTACGAAATTCATGATTACAAAAATATATTTTAAGATAAATGCATACCATGCCATAAACTCCATCTTTCTTAAAACGTAAAGGCTCTGCACGAACAACCGGCGAATTTTCTATGTACAAACACAATGCATCCTATACGAAAAACAAACTATGTCGGTTGATACAAAAAAACATATCAGAAATTCAAAAAGTGCATATAGATTCAAAATGGAATGTCACCGAAGGATATTAAACCACTGGAAAGGACAATTATTCAAAGGACAATGAACTTACTGCCCCATACTCATTCAGAATTTCAGAGGGTGCAGGATAATTCTTTAGCCGCTTACTCATCTTTTTACCATCTTCAGCAAGGACAAGTTCATTGCATATGAGATTTTTAAAAGCAGGCTTACCAAATAATGCCGTAGAGAGCACCATTAAGGTGTAGAACCTGCAAAAAATCACAAAAAATTTACACATAAATGTCGAACCCCTATTAGAAGAATCCTAGAATCACACCTGTATAATAGCTAGCACGAATAGATAGAGATTAGATTATTTACCAACTAAACAAATATGGACTAAAGTACGGGATACTATACATTGCGGCATTTTAAATACAGAAGGCCAGAGCCATAATGCAGTTCGTCTCACTTACCCTCTGGAAAAAGGTATGCTTTGTTGAGGGTTGGACGCTCATATGGAGCAACCTGAAAAAAACAAGTCACACTTGTTTTATTTAGTGATAGAGCATAGCTGTAAGAACAAATCAAAGCAAGGTAATGTACCACTACGCAACAACACAAAACGAAACATCACAACCACATAAAGGGCCATAATAGATGGAATATCAAGTTGCCCGCACCACCCATCAACACAATATTATCAGAATAGCTTCAACAGTTCCCGCAAATTGCAGGGTGTTGTTGTGAGATGGGAGGGGGGATTTACACAACCTTAACCTTGTGTTAGCAACACAAAGAGGTTGTTTCAGAATTAACCAAGATGAAAATTGCCCTCACCACTCATCACAAAAGAAATTGCAGAACTGCGTCAAGTATAAGGAATATTGAGTGTAAAAACATGGATGTCACAGTTTCCGCCTTGGGTTCTCTGGTGTTTTCTCTTCGACTGCAAAGTAACCCATTAATTAACTGAACTCTCAATATGAGGGAACACTAAATATTAGGAAACTCAATGTACACATAACCAGATCGCTAAATTATAGATCATCATTTCAAATTAAGGTCATACACATCACAAAAACATGTATTGAGTATAATTATCATATACTGGGTATACTATACTATACAAAATCTCTAACTTCATACAAAATCCCCAAATTTTGTATCAACTAACCCTAAATCCAGATGAACAATTAACTTTTACAAGTATATAAAACCAATATGACCAACAAACTAACGATTAAGTTCTAAACTATTATGAAAATGAAAAAACAGTGCAAGGATAATTAAATTACCTGATTCTAAATAATTAATGGTTGTTCTGAGCGACGGCAAAAGGATTGAGGCACGGTGATGGATGTGTGAGGACAGAAGAACTCGGTGATGGTGGTCAGGTGGTGGGACAATCACGGAGTAGCAGTGCTAGGTTAGGAGTAGAAGGTTTTGAGAGCGGGGGTGTTTCAAGCGAGATTGAGTTTTGAGGCGAGATTCATTGTATACGAGTGTTTTCTTTTTTTTTAATTAAATATCATTTGCATCAGTTTTAGTTATAACTGACGTAAAAATGTTATATCAAATACGTCGGTTTAGATAAACAACTGATGTATTTGATCAAAAACATCAGTTTCGCTTAAAACTGAAGCAAAAAATACGTCAGTTTCTCTATAGAACCGACGCAAATAGCTTAACTATAGGGCTAAAAACACACTCCCGCCAAAATAAAGTACTTTTTGCGTCAGTTTTAGTAGAACCGACGTAAATCACTTGACGCAATAGAGTATTTTTGTACTAGTGATCAGACGTCTCCAATAACAAGTTCAGATGACAAATCAACGCTGAGATCAATCCAATTTGCAATCAAACAGTGCTTTCAAAACCTAATTTCCCAAAATAACCTTTATTTTGATTCTCAAAAAGAGTAAAATTGCAACAACGGCAAAAAGGTCACTTTCAACAGAAGAGGGGGCAGTTTCCAAATCCTCGAAACAATTAAGGTTTTCCAAAAACTACAAACTTTCAGAGTTAACAATGGGAAACAAATTTCAAAAACAGTCATCGAGAGCGTAGAAACAACCAAAGGATTACTTTCGACACGAAGGATTGAAAGTTTCAAGTTTCACAGCTGCAAGAACATACAAGGAAGGATCGAAGGAATGAAACAACCAGGTTAGAGGTCAAGGAAAACGGTAACTCTTGCTAAACATGGGGTCACTAATCACTCGATCCATAATCAAAGCATCGTTACAACGATTCCCAATATATCCCTAGGAGAAAAATTCAAGTGATCTCTAACCTCTCAATGGTTTCACGATCCCTCTTACCATTATTTCCTCCACAGAACAAGGTATTCCTCAACAAGAAGGTTTCCAAAACTCTCACTCAGTTCACACTAAAATCCGTTCAACCACGGTTAAGGATCTCTCACTCAAGGTGGAAGCCTAATACACATACTCCAGACCAAGGTTCACGCACTTTCAGCACTTTAAACCAGAATTCTATTACCATGACACCAAACCTCGAAACCCCAAATATGGCATTCATCATCCTATAACCTTAAATTTTGACAGTTCGATCCTAGCAAACCTATCCCACAAGGTTCGACGTCCTAAATTCCCAAATTTTATTATCACAGTGAACATTCAAATTGAGACTTTACTAAAGTAACAACTCTTAAATCCTCTTGTTTCTAACCACTTACAAACAATCTACATCCCAAGAAAAGTTCCAAGGAAGTAACCACTTTCACTCCTACGGTTCCCATAAGGTTTAGACATTCACATTCCGAGATTCCTCAATTGATATTTATGAACACTTATAAGTTTCAAATTTCCACTCTACGATTACCTCAAACATCAACGGTTACCTGTAAGTACATCAATAGGCAAATGTCGAGGTTCCATAAGTAACTCACGGTCAACACTCAGTCAGCTCTATAAGTCCACTTGTAAATGTCTCAATATTCTCACACATTTACCAATAACTCTCGCTCCTCAAATCTGGTCTTTTCTGCATTACAGAAATTCCTCAAGATTAAGTAGCACTAACTTACCTCATTCAACCAATTAACCACATCATCATTATCCAAGGTACATTCCTCTAAATTCATCTAGAACTCTAAGCATTCTATTCAAATCCTCAATGGTACTTCAAAATCTACAAATACCACACACACACCGACCCATCCTACATGGAACTCTCAAGTCGGTACACTATCGAAGATTGCCCGAACATTTATTCTCACCAACTCTCTCAACCGAATTTTGGCAACGCAGAACCAAGCATTCCTCAAGGCATGTACCTCTACCGCAAGAACAAGTCGATCTCGCGACTATTCTAAATGAAAGGGAACAAGTCTCACAGAAGAGGAGATAAGATGCGAACTTCAGCGATAAACACGACACAGGTCTCGAGAGAGACAAACGGAAGACGGCTCAAGGGACAACAAGATGACAAGGTAAGGAACTTTAGGCTATGGACTCCAATAAAATTGAAGCCAAGATCAGAAGGAGAAGCAAAGGAGAGAAAGGGAGAGAAACGGTATGAAAGAAACGATTACGGAAATCTCCCAAGGTGCGGGTCTCTCACTATTCTCATGGGGTTCTCCCTTCTTACTTCCCAAATCAGGTCATCCAATTGTCGGTTCTCACGAAAAGTTCCTCGAACGATTTATACACCCAAATCTTCCAGACCTTAGACAATATCATCATTACAGCTACCTATCCCCAAAAGTTTGAGATGTCACATCTCTACTAGTTCCACAAATGACAATTCAATAACACTTTCAGGTCATCACCCCTATATGCTATATCCACTTTATTTACCTCACTGTCCACAAGTTAACAATTTTTAACCATCAAGTTCCTGAACTTCCATCTCTCAATAAAGTACTTCATTCCATCCACATACTGGTGGTGCAACCTCAAATTTCTCTTAAGTTTTTCAATAAATAAACGCTAAGATTTATTAAGCAACCTAGGGTCACATAGTGATTCACTTCCTCTAAGCTTAAGTCAACCTCTTTGAGTATTCCACTATTATAGCAAATGATTCGTATTCCTCAACAACGAGCCTTTCCCAGCTCAATCACTCACCTAAGTCAAGTGATACTAACTCACTTCACTCATCCACTCATCATCCTTAGCATCTTAAGCCTATTCTTCCAGGTCGCTCTATATCCTCAAGTATCTTATCTAACTCCTTAAACGGTACTCTTCAATCCACATATTTTCACAATCTAAGTATGGTTCTCAAGATTAAGCTCCACAAAAGACTACGTATACAACTCACCCTTCAAGCAAGCATCATATCACTCACTTTCACTCTTCCAATTGGATAGACAACTAGACCCTTAGATCACCAAAACATGTCTCTCGATACCTCTTAAGTTATTCCTCAAATAACAATATTTCTCATAACACAACTTACAGTTATCCTAAGACTAGTTCCTGCAAATCCAATAAAAGGGAAGGTTACTTAGAGGGCACCTTAAGAAAGCAAGCACCAAGGTTAAGCTGAGAAGATATGAAGATTTGTTCAAGCAAGATAGACAAATATTCTAAAAGAAGGATGTGCATCCAGAGTTATCAAAGAAGGTGATGCACAAGAAAAGGGAAGCATCTTCAAGGTTCAGAAGCATTCTTCAAGAATAGCACGAATCTTCTATCTTCGGTGGGAACTCCGATCTCCACCGCCAAATGGATAAGCCCACGGTTCGTCGATCAAAAGATATAAAAGTGAAGTCAATGACAATCAACAAACACGTTAGAGCTTAACAAGAACAATCACAAAACAGACTACAATATAAGTCCTTAAATCTACCCCATCTCTCATTCATTATTCAATTATATGGTCAAGTTAAGGTTGGGGGTCACATGAGTGCGTCGGGAGCAATAATGCTCTGATACCAACTGTAAAACCCCTCGCGAAAGCGGAAATATAAACATACAAAAGTACCAAAAATGCAGCGGAATTAAATCTTTTAAAGTAAACAACATGCGAGAAGTCTTAAACTGAAACGGAAACTGAAACTGAAATAAAAACCAAAATAGATAAGTAACAGTTCTAAGTATCAAAACAAATATGTACATCAGCCTGGGATGGAACATCCCTACAGGCACCAAAACAACTGTATCAAAAGTCTAAGAGTCTAGCTAGGCGATATAAAGGTAAGTCATATGATGACAACAGGATCATCACTCGCTAGCCCTCTCGTAACCCTGCTCCAACCTGCATGTACCTACATACATGAAAACATGTACGCCACAATCAGTGGGGACTGACTAGAGTTCTCCTAGCCACCTTTTGTGACAACACGTAACACATAAAACAATACAGAATACTCCAACACATATCAACATGTGAAGCATAAACATCTCATCAACCGATCTCATATCATCATGCAAACTCTAGTGCACGGCTCTCAACCAACTTCATAAACCGTTAGGAAGGAGAGCCGGTTTCCCTACTGGTTACCCAGTCGGGGGGTCTTTCAATCCAACTATTTATGAACCGAACTAAGAGTCACCCAATGCCTTGGATGATCGAACCACAACTCAAACAAACATTCATATACTCATCATTATCAATATCTATATCTGACACATACCAACTCAAGGCAAGCAGATAAATTCAGCAAGTAAAGGGTTCAGTGGTCAACTTAAGACATAACCTAATACCAATCAATCAGCAAGTGTAAAGGTTCAGCGGTCAGCTTAAGACATAACCTAAACACCAAAACATTCAGCAAGCAAGGACTCAGAGGCCAACTTAAGGCATGGACCTGCCAATCAGCAAGACACTAGACTCAGCGGCCAACTTAAGGCATAGACTAGCATCCAAAAGTAAAGGACTCAGAGGCCAGCTTAAGGCATGTCCCTTCACTACATCACAAGGTACTAAACTCAGAGGCCAGCTTAAGGCATGTTCTAACACCAAACATCTACACTCCGGGCAAGGTGTCAGTTCCTTAGCTACCCCGTTGTGCAGCTGCTCTACTCGTCAGACTCAGAGGCCAACTTAAGGCATGTTCCAACGCGATCACTATCAAACATGTCTGGACTTAGAGGCCAACTTAAGACATATCCCCATATATGACAAACAACTCACGTATTAAGTTCAGAGGCCAACTTAAGGCATAACATAATACGCAACAATACAATATCAACCAAAGCCTATGAACTAATCTATAGTTCTACTTTTCTTAACCTCTAGTCAACACTTAATTGACCCCGGGAACTAAGTTGAGGGAGAGCCGGTTTCCCTTTCGGTTACCCGACCGGGGGGTCTCTATCCTTACTCCATTCCCGAACCCAATATAATGTTGCCCGTACTCCGGGGACCTCAAATACATATCACGGGTATACAAAACGAGTTTCAATCAAAACCGATTAATCGTTTGAAAGTTACAATTAAATTACGATTTCAAAATAACCTAAAGGAGTCCCCAGCCGGTCGGCCGGCTGGTGACCCTCTCAGACTTTCCCTTTTCAAAACAAAGAACCACAAAGGACTCCCAGCCAATCGGCAGGCAGCCGGTCGGCCGGCTGGGAATCTATTTCCCTAGCCTTCACAATTTCGTACACCAACCCACACGTACTCCCAGCCGGTTGGCAGGCGGCCGGTCTGCCGGCTAGGCTCCCTTTCTTTCCTATGTTCTTCGCAAACAAACACTACACAAGAGACTACCAGCCGGTCGGCCGGCTGGCAGTCCTAAGGCCAAAAACTCAGAAATCGCAAAAACACACAAGACGCACTCCCAGCCGGTCGACCGGCGGCCGGTCGGTCGACCGGCGGCCGGTCGGTCGACCGGCTCAGAGAGCCTGTAACGAAAATCAGGATTTTCCAGCCCTTTTAAAACTTCACAAATCGACATACAATCTTCAAAAATTGCTACAAGTATGATTTGCCCAACATTATAAACATCTAATACTACTATCCTAACAGCATACAAATCCCATATCAATCCTCAAATGATTATATCAAGTATCCGTCGCAAAATGTGTAAATTTTCAGAAAATAACATAAGAGCATATGAACTTCAACAAGCATGAATTCAACATAATAAAACATTCCTAATCATGTTACTAAGTCCATTGATCATTAAACATTATACTTTAACAAAATCAGAAACAAATCATAAGAACACATCAAACTTGCTAATATACATATAAAGGCCGAGTTTCTCATTATCGTCACCTTTACTTAGCGAAATATTTGAAATCTTCGAAATCTTCTTCCATAATCACCAAGCCTTCTTCCGGGTTAACACAAACACCGCCTAAAACGACAAAACATCAAAGCTAATCACGAATTTCGAAATACCCCAAACAGGCCGAAATTACAACTGTCACAAAATGCAAGATTGATTACCTTAAAACGACGGGCTCGAGACAAGGAATCCGTAGCCGCGAAAATCGTCTCAATCGGATAAGAAACGAAGATTTTATGAACGTTTTAAGGTTGAAGGAGAAAAGATGCAAAAATGGTGTTTGCTAAATGTTTGCAAATCTGAAAAATGAAATGAAGGAGAGAGGTGGAGGATGGTGGGGTTAGGGTTTTGTGAGGAAAAAGAGGGAAAATGGGTCCATTAACGAGTTAGGCCCATAAGACAAGTTTTAAGACGGTTTAAGCTAAAAACACCGACTGAAGGTCTTAAGACGATATCAATATCTCCGGACTATGAAATTAAATTGCCAAGACGTAAATTACGCAATTAAATAAAATCTTATTTAAATCCTTTTAAATATCCTCACATAAATTAATCAGTTATCTAAATGAAATCCCAAAAATTACGAAATATAAATTATTTCTCGAACTTGAACTTAAAATCTTTAAAATTCCGGGTCCCGAAATATTGGGATGTTACAACCACATTTGCTTTTCCTTCGTGGTATTGGATCTCCATGTCATAGTCTTTAATTAACTCCAACCATCTCCTTTGTCTCATGTTCAGCTCCTTTTGAGTGAAAATGTACTTTAGGCTCTTGTGATCAGAAAAGATCTTGAAGGTTATACCGTAAAGGTAATGACGCCATATCTTGAGGGCAAAGACAACGGCAGCTAATTCCAAATCATGGGTTGGGTAGTTGACTTCATGTGTCTTCAGTTGTCTGGATGCATAAGCGATTACTCGACGATTCTGCATCAGTACGCATCCTAGGCCATTTTTCGATGCGTCCGTATACACCTCAAAATTTTCATTCCCACTTGGTAACGCTAGGACTGGGGCGGCTGTTAATCGCTCCTTGAGAGTTTGGAATGCTTTCTCACAGTTGTCATCCCATTGGAACTTGTTAGCCTTTTTCATGAGCGAAGTCATTGGTCGTGCAATCTTGGAGAAATCCTTTACAAAGCGCCTATAGTAACCGGCCAAGCCTAGAAAGCTACAAATCTCGGTCACATTCTTCGGAGTTGACCAATTTGAGACGGCTTCTACCTTGCTGGGGTCAACTGAAACTCCCTCTCTCGAGATAACATGACCCAGAAATGATACTTTTTCTAGCCAAAACTCGCATTTCGACATCTTAGCATATAATTGATTGTCTCTCAGTGTTTGGAGAATTAGTCTCAGGTGTTCCTTGTGATCTTGTTGGTTCTTTGAGTATACCAAGATATCATCGATGAAGACGACTACGAACTTATCCAAGAATGGTCGGAATACTCGGTTCATTAGGTCCATGAACACAGCAGGTGCATTTGTAACACCAAATGGCATTACGGTGAACTCATAGTGACCATATCTGGTTCGGAAGGCAGTCTTTGGTATATCTTTTCCAGCTATTCTTACTTGATGGTATCCAGATCTGAGGTCTATCTTTGAGAAAACTCCTGCCCCGCGCAATTGGTCGAAGAGGTCGTCGATTCGGGGTAAAGGATATCGGTTCTTCACCGTCACATTGTTCAGCTCACGATAGTCGATGCATAACCTTAAACTTCCATCTTTCTTTCTCACAAACAAGACGGGTGCTCCCCATGGCGACACACTTGGGCGGATGTAACCCATTTCAAGTAGCTCTTCTAATTGAGTCTTTAACTCAGCTAATTCCTTCGGTGCCATCCTATAGGGTGCTTTAGAGATTGGGCCTGATCCCGGAACTAGGTCAATTCGAAATTCAACTTCCCTTTGCGGAGGCATGCCGGGAATCTCGTCAGGAAATACATCCGCAAATTCCCGAACAATCTCCACATCTTCAACTTTCGGGCCCTCAATAGATACGTCATGGACATGACACAAAACGAATGGACATCCTTTCCTTAGGTATGATTTTAAGGTAAGGACAGAAATAAGTTTTACTGTGGGTTTGACTATGACGCCTTTGTATGATACTCGGACTCCTTTGGGTCCTCTCATCGAAACTTTTTGTTGCCAACAATCAATCTTAGCTTTATGGCTATTTAACCAATCCATCCCTAGTATTACATCAAAATTTCCTAGTGGGAACTCGATGAGGTCAGCAAGAAAATCGGTCCCCATGATGGTTATAAACACATCCTTATAGATTCGTGTGCATCTCACCACCTCTCCTGATGGTTGCACAAAATTGCTTTCTATAGCTTCATATTGCCTAAGGTCGAGATTGGGTGCAAAAGAACTGGCTATGAAAGAATGAGATGCTCCTGAATCAAATAGAACATAAGAAAGTTTAGAATTGATTAGGAAAGTACCGGTCACGACGTTCTCAGTCTTTTCAGCTTCATCTCGGCCAATGGCAAATAGTCTCCCAGTTCGATTTCCGTTTCCTCCTTGAACGGTGTTGGTTGAAGCAGCTTGGGTGTTGCCTCCATTGGTTGGCGCTCTGCTGGTGCCTTAGTTATTGGGGTTCCCTTGGGGTCGAGTGGTAGGTTGAGCACGATTAAAATTGGCATAGCTTCCAGTAGTCCTAACAGGCATTCCTCCTTGGCGAGCTTGGTTCCCTTGCTGAGACTGTCGCTCCTTGGAATAGCACTCATAAGCCCGATGCCCCATTTTGTTGCAGGAGTTGCAGCGAACAGGGTTGCCATTGCAATCCTTCCCAGGGTGATCTTGACGACATTGTTTACAGAAGTAGTGCCTCATGAACTGCTTCCCTTGAAAATTTGTGACTAGGCTTTTTCCAGGGTTCCCAAAACATTTCGGTCTGGGCGGCAGATTGGCAAAGTTTCCCTTCTTGTGGGACCCTTGGCCCACATCAGATTGTGTGCCCTTTCGTTTCTCTCCGGCAGCGGCTTTCTTTTCCTCCAAGACTTTCTCAATGTTGCTGGCTCGACAGTAAACTACGGCTAGAGTGGCGAACTCTTGTCCTCCTAGACGGTCTCTAATGCCGAGCTCGAGGTTTCACTCGAACTTATCTGCTTTGGAAGCTTCGTCGGGAACTAAGTTTGACGCGAAACGAGACAACTCTTGAAACTTTTGATAGTATTCCTGAACAGTCATTGATCCTTGCTTGAGGTTGTCAAATTCTCTCCTCTTTGCCCTTCGAAGGTGTTCGGGAAAGAACTCAGCTCTCAACGCTTTCTTAAAAGCCTCCCACGAAAAAGGTTCAGCAACTTCCTCTCCTTCATCATTAAGATAATACACGGGTTCTAAGAACCGGTCCTTGTTATTGCCCCACCAAATGTCTGCAGTTTCGGTGAGGTAGTAGGTGGCTTGATCCACCATGTACTCCTCAGGACATCGCAAGGTTTGAAATATTTTCTCAAACTCACGGATCCAGTTTTCAAGCTTTACTAGGTCTCCGTCCTTGCCATCATATTGCGGAGGGCGTTGCTGACCTACGGCCTTAGTCAGGCTGGCCGCGGGGTTTGAAACATTGCCTTGAGCCATTCGTTCCATTGATTCCGCTAATCGGGTGTTGATCTGGACTAATTGTTGAACAACCTCATTCATACCTTGGTTGTTCTGGTTGTTGTCGTCATCGCGGTTGTGGTTGTTGCTTAAACGGGCCATCGTTACTACGCAACAAAATAAACATACTCAGGCTCTTTGTATAAATATACGTACGTGATTGGCATTTATCCTACATCCGATCATATTACGTTTATCCTAAAGCGTGCCATGATGTGAAAATAAGAAACTGATTAGGCATATAAACATAGCGCAACAAAATAGATTCAATACTTGAAAGGAAAAGTTCACTACACATCATGAAAGGAAATTCTAGAGTTCAAAGCACCATAGAAAAATCTAGGCTCCTCCTATAAGAGTTGAGGAAACTAATTATCACCACTAGGACTCGGAGGGTTAACGACTTCCTCCATTGACACATCGGTTTCATATTCTAACTCCTCATAGCGCTCCTCCTCGTAGCACCTCTGGATCACTGAATCGAGGTCGTGAAGGAGTGGGTACTCAGGTAACGTGGGGTCTAAAACCCTCTCTTCATTATGGAACTCTACTTCATCTAACAGCTCCTGCCTGAGCTCCGCGTAAACTCCACTAGTTGGAAGGGACTCAATGAGAGTCCTCCCTTGAAGGAAGGTACAATCACTGAAAGTGTAACTATCTAGCTCTGCATAAAACTGCATGTAAGCTTTATAACGCTTACAATGCTCCATAATACAGCTATCCGGATGCATTTTGATATCGGACGGGTGAACACGAGGAAAATCCATCCTAATAATACGTACATATCAAGGTATACTTAATCAGATAATTGCTATTAAAATAAAAACAACGCATTAAGGTCCGTCCCATGTATCCCCCTCACACAATCTCACCACGAATTAAATAAGGATTTTTTTTTTTTTTTTTTTTTTGAAAACATTTAACAAGGTCGGTCAACTTACGGGTGGTGAAGAGATATGAAGATCTAGTCACCCATTCCAAGAAGGAAACCCGCTCTGATACCACTTTTGTAACACCCCCATCATTCTATTCATAAGTAAATAGGGTTTTTCAAGTAAAATTCGGATAATGGGTGTGTCACAATTAAACCAAATGTGGTAGTAGTACCTAACCATGTAGTAAAATAGGTAGTTGTCTAATAATTTAAAATCCAAAGGATAAAATACGATTACAACCAAATTTAAAGTTTGCGGAAGCGAAATTAAAGTTCAACGATCCAAAAGAAAGATAAAGTGTCAAAGCATTTGTCTTTGATTGAAACATTAAGCGCGCTCTCTTGTGCATCCCACGACTAATTCTCACGGGTACCTGTCACACGATCTGCTCACACATTTTGTGATCACCGCAGGTCCAAGCAAGGACAAAACAAATAAAAGGGTCAACAATATTGTTGAGTAAGTTAAACGATTTGAAAGGAATGTAAATGAATTAAGAAAGAATAACTTGGAAGGTATTTTATAAAATAATAATACATATCAAAATACTTCGAATATTTGAAGAACATAATATAAGGCTTGCCAACATTAAATCAAAGGAAACAATAATTTAAACGGTAAGATTAACATAAGTATTCCAAAGTATTCAAACTCAAACCAATCCTTCAAGATAGTTCTATTTCAAGAAAACATTTCTTTTCCAATTATTTCAACATCGGTATAACTTTGGATAGAGGCCGTATGAAGTGGATACACTCGCCCCAAACCGGATAAGACGAGAGTCACCAAATCATGTACTAAACTGTCCTAAAATCCCGAGTGTGCACACCCCTCTAAGGGCCAACCCCAAAGAGGAAGATAAGAGGACGGGGTCTCGATCAACTAACCCCCATCAAAAGCTCTGTATAGGAAATCCCTTTCACTAGGGATAACCTACCCCTCTACCAAAACCGTTTCAACCAATATGAAATTCCGTTTCCAAAACAAAAACCATTTCCTCAACATTTGATAAGTCATTATAAACTTGTAGAAAGCAAAACGGTTTTGGATTTCCGAAAATCATAATTACTTATTTCTTATCAAATACAATATCCTTTCCAAATAAATCCTTGTCCAAAATCATTTGTAAGGTAAGTTCAAACAATATAAATACTTAATATAACAAAAGATATCAATATACAAGATAGACAATAATTCAAACGGGTTATCAATAGGGTACGCAAAAGGTGTTTTCCCTTACCTTGCAAGCGGTTAAAGGTTAGAGAGCCTCTTCTACAAATCCCGACTCTACATAATGTTTAAAATAATAGTCAATTATATGAGCGACCATTACTAAGCTACTTGTAGTAAATTATGCGATAACTATATTTTCTCGTTTTTTTACAGATTCGAAATAGAAACTTTAAATCGTCATATCTTCTTCGTTACTAAATATTTTGAGGCGAGACTAGTGAGGTTTGGTTCCTTAGTGAGTCTTCCATCTTTAATGTCTCGGTGGTCAGAGTCTAAAAACGTGTTTAAGGGGTCCAAAGTTACAGTCTACCAAAGTTGGTCCAAAAGTGAGTCTTAAAAAGTTACGGGGTGGTAAATACTCTTACATGTCGAACTCGTCGAAACGAAAGCCTACTACACTTTACATTCATTAAAATGTAACATGTGAAGAGATGGGTCACTGATTATATTTATATGTATGACTAAATTACCCTTTTATAGAAATGTAAGCTTTTAACAAGACTAATTAGAACATTTTTCCAGAACACAACCGAAACTTGTAAAAATCATATAAAATCCAAAACGTCATATTTTCGTGCATGGTTGGCTTTATTGGATTCCTTTATGTGTCTTAAACATAATGTTCGCCATGCATGTTGTCTCAAAAATGGGTTTATCAGATCTAAAAACGCGTTTTAAAAACAGTGGTCAGAAAATGAGTCATGAAAAGTTTTACATCATAAATCTTTCTTAACAAATCGAAACGAGTTGATTCAAAAGCCTATTATCATCCAGACTCAATTTAGTTTAACATATTAAGAGATGAGACACTGATTCCTTTTGTAAATATGGTTTGATGACTCTTTAAGTGAGATCTAGTGATTCGGATAAACAGAAAACAGGTTGTAGTATATGATTTTTCATTTCTAAACGGTTCATGCAAACGTCTTAATTTTTGGTGAGTATTTTTATAAAAACTTAAGGAAAGTCCCAAATTTTTATTTTCTGAAAATACTCATTTTAACATGTGATTTCAGATCTACTACATGCATGTTACGTTTTTGACAAAATAACGGTTTTTACTATGTTCAATCCTTTGCATGCATGGTTGTAGATTCATAAGTTCAAGTTTAGATGTTAAGTGATATGTGAATGCATGTTAAAAGGTTATAAAATCAGATTTGAAGAGTTCATAAGCTTACTTAGTGTAGAACTTCAAGTATATGCAAGATCCTCCTCTTGTTTTTTTCTTCTTCTTCCTCACGTCTTCCTCTCCTTCTCTCTATTTTTTTTTGTTTTTGTTTGTGTGTTTTTGTGGGGAAAAGGCCGGTGCTTAAGTGTCTTAAAGAGGTAAGAAAAAAAACAAACAAAGGTATGGGGAAGGGGGGAGGAGTGACGGCTCAATGCATGGGGAAGGGGAGATGTTTTCTTCTTTTCCTCTTTCCCATGCATGTGTAAACGTACCAGTTTTTTTTTGCCGTTTACGGTTTTTCGTGCGACGTTTTTCGTACGTAATTCTCGGTTTTAATTAAATCATACTCGGATTTAATTAGTACTCGAGCTTAGATTAAATTATCCGTTAAAAATTACTACGGATATTGCGGGTATTATAGAATATTAGGGATTTATATTTTATATATTTGTCAGCTGCTCAACGTTAATCGGTAATGATTGGCTAACTAGAGTTTCACATTACTGTCGTATGATGACGGTCACCAGCTGATTCATTTAGGTCACACCTATAGGATGATACCCAAATGGAAAAACTACATATTTGTATGAGATAAAATTAATTAAATCCTTGTATTAATTGAATTTAAATTAGTCAAGTGAATATATTATTTGATAAAGAGTCACGAACTCGGGCCTAGGGGATTTATTATTTAATTATGCGATAAATTAATTAATAAATATTGCTTAGAATTTATTTATTAATAGTTAATTAATAATTTTATACATTATGTGTGTATGTTTTAAGGCAAAGGTAATCAGTTATTTAATTTTACAAGAGGTTGTAAAATTAGCTAATAAGACACTACTACAAAATCGGGCAATAACAACGACCCTTCAACAACGCTTATTCACGAAAATTAGTAAAATCCGTTGTTGATGGATTATCAGGTTGCAGCGGAATTTTATTAAACTAATAACAACGGTTTTTGTTCTACGACCGTTGTAATTAGTTTTAACAACGGGTAAGACTCTAAGAACCGTTGTTAATAGTTACACCAATAACAACAGGTTACTATGTAATACATTATAGCCGTTGTTATTAATTTGGCGCAAAAGTAATAACAACGATTGTTACAAAGATTGAAAAAGATGTTAAAATATAACCTTATAACAACGGTTTTGTTGTTTAATAATCGTTGTTAAAGATTTATACTGTTGTATAGTAATAACAACGGTTCTCGACATGCAACCAAAAGCTAAAGAAACCTTAATATGCAGAAGACATTGCACAAAACATAAGCATTACACAAAACAAGTACAGAAGACATTAACATTGCAATCAGAAAAATGACTTATGAGTCACATTTAATATTAATAAACCTTTTACATTTAATATTAATGATAAACCTTATACATTGCAGCATTTATGGGAAATCCTAGGACTAATGGAAATGTAAGCCCTGTTGATGCGCAAGAGAATAAATGATATGTAAATTAAACCTTATACATTGAAGCATTTATGAGAAATCAGACTTAAAATAAACAGGGACAATCCCGATTATGCGTAAAAACAACTTCTCAAGCTACCACCAATGACGCCACTCTGGTGCACCGCTAACGTCTGGGTGATTCTCATCATATTGAGTAATCACCGACTGAATATATGCAAGGAGTTGCCTTGCATGTGAGGATAATACTTAAAGACCAGGACGTAACATATCTTTGGCTTCAGTCAAGCGGCGAGTATTAGGCCGTCGAGGGTCTGAATCCGATGATGATGATAAAGCTTGGTTGACTAATCGGACTGCTTCACATCTCTTGAGGAAGTAATCACGTTGATGTTCGAGGGATGCTTTCATCAACGAGTTAACGGCTACAGAGCCTGCGATATGCGACTCAAGTTCTCCTATTTGCTCTGAAAGCCATCATTCGTCGTTCATAAGAAATGGGTTCATTGCCATTAACTTTTTTTTAGATTTGATAAAAAGTGGGTTGATAAAATGTGGGTTTTAGGGGAATGATTTAATCAATGAGATATTGTGATTTGTTATTAATAGAGGAGTTCCACATTTATAGGCAGCCAAGTTAATACACAATGAAAGTAAATTGAGCGGGAAAATAAGTAACTTTTATCACCAGTTCTTAAGACAGTTATAATAACTTTATGGGTTTAGACTTTTAACAACGGGTTTTGAGCACATACCCGTTGTTAAAAGTAATTTTAACCGCCAGTTTATTTGCATGATTTCGAGACACTTTATATGCATGTTTATATAGCGTCATATTTACACTCACATTTTAACGTAATTTTAACGTCATATTTTAATCAGTTTATAAAGACTCGAAAAATCCCAACAGTTTAACTTCCATCTTTACAGTTTCATCACTTTTAATCTTTAAAAAAAATCCCAACAGTTGAACTTCCATCTTTACAGTTTAACGCCACAAAGACTATTTTCATCACAAAAAATATGGACCTTATGTTAGGAATCACCTTGTTGATCTTAAAAACAAATATGAAACACGCATTGCTCGTCTCCAAGCCAATGAGGTGTTTGTGGTTAACACCTTATATAGAGTTATGGAGACTCGGAAAAAAGCCAATCCTGGTGGCGTCAACTTCGAGTTACTGGACGAGGTCATTGAGTCTACGTTTAAGGCGCTTGAAGAAGCTAGGGCATTCAGGAAACATTTTGAATATAAGGTGGCTGATTTTCAAAGTATATGCAAAAATTCAATTGTTGTTAGTTTGTCTACTTACCGCCCCTTAACTTTTCAATTACACTAAAATTTAGTAGAGATGGTCCCTCCTTAAATTATTGAGAGAGTATTTTTTTCGTACCATTTCTTTTTTTTTCGTGACCCTTTTTTTATTGATCGTGACATAATAATTTCGTACCTATTTACATAGTAAATGTACCTAATTTATCTTCAATCATGATTCGTGCTTTTTTTATTATTTTTAGTACCAGTTTTTCCTTAAAAGTGTAAAATAGCCTCTCAATAAACTTATTAAGAGGTCGTCTCTAAGAAGACTTACTCTTTTAATTATCTCAACTCTTTTAATTATCTTATTCAATCAATTCCATTTTTATGAATTAAACAGTATAGTGTAAAACTGTAGAGTGCTTCATTAGTCTCATGATGATAAGCATCAATGGAATCGTGGAATATTAATGCATAATTTCATCTAATTATTTATTATTGAATACAAATTCTATCATCACTCTCAATCGAAGATTGTACGAGCATATTCTCAAGGAGAAAATTGTTGCCTCCAAGAGATTAAACAAATAAAATGGTATTTTGTGTATAGATAAATCTGTAAACCCGTAGAAAAATAATACATGTTAGGGAAACGATTTAATCCATTGTTAAACTACCTATATAATTTATTTATTTATTTATATTTTAGTTAGAAGTGACAATATATCTCACATGGAAATGTTAAGGGAAAAAAGAAATAAAATAGGGTATAAAATATTTTTTTAAAATATCGGGAATTGAGTTCCAAACCTATACCACCCTGGTTTGATTTCTGATTCCATACCGATACCTTTATGCGAATCAAACGCCCCTAAATGAGTTTAGAAAAGTTAATAGAATGGAAGTCTACAAAATTAAGGGGTTTATCGAACCAAAAAAATTAAGGGGCTTAAGTATTTATAAGATGTTTCATATATACCATTACACAAATTATAAAGTAAGAAGAAAGTAGATAATATACCGCAACGAAAAGTTAGGGGAATAAAGAAACTAAGTAGAGTATAAAACAATTTAAGAATTTATTATTTTTTAAATCTTAATTAGAAGTACCAATGTATCCCATATCGAAAAATTAGGGAAATAAAGAAAAGAAATAGGGTATTAAAAAAATTTTAGAATAGATAATAATCCGTCATATTCTACAAGTATGATCTTCCACATTGGATGTATGTGGGGTTACATGTTATATTATCTAGAAATGATAGACATATAAGAGAAGCGGAAGATCTTTTAAAGGAAATGTTAGGTAGTAAAGTTAATTATAAAATAAAATTCCAAACATTTTAAACTACTTATTATTTTTTTTTAGATTTTAATTAGAATATTTCCTACTTCGAAGAGTTAGGGGAATAAAATCCAACATGTTGCTTCATTTTAAGGGTCAATTATACCAATTTAAATTTGATAAAACTTCAATTTGATGGAAGACAGATGATATATAGTTCGGTGTTCGTTAAAATATATATTATTAAAATTATAAACAATTATCCAATTACTCTACTTCTTATTTTCAATACCGTATACTACGCACCATGAAATTTCCTTCTCACGATTAAGCATAAGTAAAACACATGTAGATTTCGACACTATAATCAATTGCAAAAATTTGAACCTCTAAAAATGTAGGTCACATCTTTTGCGTATAATAGAGGTTGCTTATTCTCATTTTACTCCAAAAAATACCTTGAGTTTTACCTTAATATACTTTTATTGAAAATTTATTCATTATGATTCTAAGTTTCTTAAGAGCAATGTGTGTATTAACTCAACATGAAAAACGAGACGTGATTGCACTAGAAAGAAGGCCAACGCTCCAAAGGTGTAAAAGCGATACACTTGAAAGTTCAACCTTTAATCACTGTTGAAAATGATCTTGGACAACCCAACCACTATCCGCCAAAAGAGAGGTAGCGTAGAAAAATGAACTATATTGATTTTGTGTCAAGGAGAATAAGGAGATTCATTGGTGTTTTTAGGATGAGTTTCAATAGTGTTGACAAAAAACCAATATGAGCAATGAAAATGAGTTGAAGAAACCAATGTGGGTTCAAGGGAAATGGTTCTAATATTGAGCTGCCAAAGCCACCAAATGATTAAGGAAAAAAAAGTAAGGTTAGACAAAGAAAATAAGGATAAGGTGAAAATAAGAGCAATATGTGCATATTGTACAGGGGCGTTTTTAGGGGCCTTTGTTCCGAAATATTAAGAATTTAGTTTCAATAAATTTATCAAATATTTCGTGGTGTAGTGGTTAGATGCTGAAGTTTTATTAGTTTGGTTATGAGTTCGACCCCATAACTAACATTTTTGCAAAGAGTTATATACACTTACAAATTTATACAAGTATTTTATTTATACTTTCTTGAATTATTTAGAACCAAATTTTCTAATTTTGTGTTTTACTTTAGCCTCACGATTTATGTGTTTAAATTTTAGCTCACATCGCCAAAATAATTGTTAAATTTTTGCACCCCCTGTGCTTAGGGATGGCAGTGGGTCGGGTACCCAACCCAGACCCTTAGGGTCGGACCCTAACGGGTCGGGTATGGGTCTTAATTTTTGAGACCCACTCGGGTATGGGTCTTATATAAAAAACTTCGGGTCGGGTTCGGGTCTTGGTCTTGGGACCCTACCCGACCCTTAGACCCTTATATTTATTAAAAAAAGAAAAAGAAAAACAAAAAACACACGTACGAATGTCAATAACCCAAATAATACACACAAACAGATGACCCTTATTAGTTATCATTAATATACTATACGCATATCCAAATAATCATTAAGAATAACGAGGAAATTGATGAAAATGATGAGTTTGGGTACGATAAATGATATAATTTAGGGTCGGGTACGGGTAATGATCCAAATAACCAAGACTTTGCAATACTTTAATCAAAACTTTGTAATTTAATTCGAACTTTGGTACATTCTGTTGAATGACTCGTTAAGAAAAATTGGACCCTAGGGTAGACCCTACCCGGACCCAAACCCATTAGGGTCGGGTATGGGTCCATTAATTTCAGACCCTTTAGGGTCTGGGTCGGGTATGGGTCTAAGGTTTTTTACTTCGGGTCGGGTCGGGTCTTGGCGGACCCTACCCAGACCCTACCCATTGTCATCCCTACCTGTGCTCTACTCCTAGATACTCCCATGATATTGTATGTAATAGTGTGTCGAGTGAATTAAAATACAAATGGGTTGTCATATTTTTTCAGTTTACTAATTAAACCTCTTAAAACTTCTATTCAAAGGGGGAAAAATGTGTTATCAAGAGTCAATTTCTTAACTAATAAAATTAAAGTTGAAGTAATAAAGACCCTTAGTCAAATTATATATGTTAGCACTATAATTATCTTACAATCTTTTTACACAATAGAGACTAAGGCCCTGTTCTTTCTGGCTTAATTTCAGCTTCTTTCAATTTTGTTTGGTTATATTCCGTTAAGTTTTATTTACGTTCAATCAATTATTTTCAATTAATCTCTCCACCAAAGTAACTTTTAATTCAACTAAATTCACTCCACCCCAGTTTCACTCAATTTAGTTCAATTAAGCCCTACTTCAATTTATTCAATTCAGCTCGTTTCAGACGAAAAGAACAAAGCCTAGGACACCCATAAACATTTTATATTTAACCAATTATTTTAAAATTCGTATAACGCACGGGCTACACACTAATTAACATATATTTGGGGTTGATATTTGACGGGTCGTACAGTCGTACGCTATGGTAAGTTTATAACCTTATCCTACTTGTCAAATATCCGTTGAAGACAATTAGTCTTACTTTATTGCGTTAGAGAGAGAGATAATGGGCATACAATTAGTTCAACTATTATCAGTCCTACTACTACTAGTGTTAATATGGCCAATTTCTGAAGCTGCAAAACACAATACAATCAAATCTCTACCTGGGTTTCCTGGGAATCTTCCATTTCACCTACAAACTGGGTTAGTTCATTTTTCTGTATAATTAATACTCCTTTTATGTCGACGATGGAAATATATAGTACATACTCAGTAATAGGCATGAAATGAAATGCATGAAGGTATGTTGGGGTAGGGGAGATGGAACAAGTGCAATTGTTTTACTACTTTGTTGAGTCTGAGAGGGATCCTGTTAAAGACCCTCTTTTGCTTTGGCTTACTGGTGGCCCAGGCTGTTCTGCCTTTTCTGGTCTTGTTATAGAGATTGGTATGCTTCCTTCGTCTCTTACGATTGCAGCCCTTGTTATGCATACCTTTTCAGTTTTCAGTTTAATTAATGTTTGCTTCGTCTCTTCGGTTGCACACCTTGTTATGCATATTCAATGTTAATGTCACTTTTCAGGTCCTCTGAATATAAATGATACTGCCTCTAGTTGGAACTCTGAAATTCCCATCTTTCAATTAAATCCATTTTCTTGGACAAAGGTACTATTTTCAGCCGTCTTCCACTCTTCTTCGTCTCCCACTTCTGTTTCTGAACGCAAATTCTCACTGTAGACGGGCACTTTTTTAGTACTTTGTTGCCGGGGCAAAATGTCATCATTTTAATAACAAGTTGCTACAACTCAATGGTTACATTTTATTGTAAATGAATCATATTTACTCTGTCTAAAGAGGGATTTATTGGTTTTTGAAAAGGTATTAACATTCAACACCCAAAGTTGGAGCATCTTTAACCACATTGTTTGTTCCTGACTAATGCCAAATGCTGTTTTATCTTCATTTCAGGTTGCTAGTATACTGTTTTTGGACTCCCCGGTTGGAACTGGTTTCTCTTATGCAACAACTGATGCTGGTTACTACACTAATGATACCTTTCAATCATGGCATATTTATGAATTCTTGAGCAAGGTAAGGAATTAACTTTAGCAATTGTACTTTATAATATATTGGGTAAATTATCAATTACACCCGTTTTATCCACCTTTTTTTCACTTAGTCCCACACTATTTTGTTTTTTAAAATTACATCCAAA
Source organism: Silene conica (assembly GCA_029255685.2). Classification (NCBI taxonomy): domain Eukaryota; kingdom Viridiplantae; phylum Streptophyta; class Magnoliopsida; order Caryophyllales; family Caryophyllaceae; genus Silene; species Silene conica. The sequence goes on along the minus strand of CM055316.2, from coordinate 55,064,646 downwards.
TTAGTAGCTCAGGTTATAATTTGCACCCAGTATTGTTTTCAGGCCATATTTCCGTCAAAATTCAAATTTTTCGGGTTAAAACATTGATTGTATGACGATTTTTCCCTTCTTCCTTACCTTTATTAAGCATATGTAGGTTAGATGTCTTCTCGTCATTCACTCTAGTCTTCATCCTTCTCTCTCATATTCCCCAATTCGATTTCGTTCGTTATGTTCCTCATCCTCACACAATGAATGAATTTATGTAGGTTTGATGAATTTATGTTCCTCATCCTTCTCTCATCTTTTTTTTCATAAATATAAATACAATGTATGTAATTCAAAGATGAACTTATGTGTAATCATACCCATATTCAACTTCTGGGTTTAGGGGAAATATTTGCAGAAAATTGAGGGAAAATTTGGTTGAGGAGATGAAATAGGGTAAGTAACTCAAAAGTCACAAATGTCAAACTAATCGACTCCGGGGAAAAATTGTCATTTCATAATTTTTTTCGCCGGGTTGGGTGCAAATTATAATCTGAGCTATTAATTGGGTGCAAATTATAATCTGAGCTATTAATTGGGTGCAATTTAAATAAAAAAGATTGACGTGGGAGTGAGTGAGAAAACGGGATTAAGGCCCATTTTCGACTGAAACGAGCTGAATTTAATTAATTGGAGTAGCGCTTAATTGAACTAAATTGAGTGGCTAATTTTGTGAAGAGATTAACTGAACGTAATTGATTGAACATAAATAAAAATTAATGGAATATAGCCAAGCAAAATTGAAAGGAGCTGAAATTAAGCCAGAAAGAATAGGGCCTAAGTGTGGGTGTATTGATAACTTACTTTAATATATTTGTATATCACTTAAATATGTGATGATGCTGTGGTAGTTGCTGATTTATATCACTAGGACACCTGGTTTGTTCATGATATGTCCTTCACATCACCCACATAATCATATACGCCTTAAATTTTTCCTAAGTCGATGGATATTATTGCAGATGTAATTAAGCTCAAAACAAGATAAAATGGAGAAAAGTGGTGGTAATTATACTTTCCTCCAAGAGTGGTCTATTTTATTTTCCTCTTGTTATTGCATCAAATAAAGTTCTATACCTGTGGTTAGGCAAAATTAGAAATTTTGATAAGGGTTTTTTAGCGATGGGGATGTAATAGTATGTAGAATGGTTTTGGCAAGACCCTTAATCTGCTAAATACAAATGCTCACCATCCAAATTTACAGTAACAAAAGGCAAGGGTGCAAGGAAGTGAAATTATTTCAGAAATATAAGTTTCTGGTAATGATGATTTCATGTATGTTGTAAGTGCAATTGTCTTGCTGATCAAACTCAAATTTTTCTGCATGGTTTTGCGGGTTTTTCAAAGTATTCTCCTAATCTCCTAACTATTAGTGCCATCTTTCTACTGTAGAAAATGTATAAAGCTTAATTTGATTGAATTGATAGATGAAGGCTGTATATATACATACACTACAACTAAGCTAACATACAAAAATTCAAAAGATATTATACAATCTTAATAAGAAAGGAATATATACTAATTACAAGATATGATATTATAGGATCTTAATCTAAAGATTACGTATTATCTTCAATATGTTCCCGCAAGATGCACGTTTCAAAGGAGAGACCGGTCTTGAGTAGAATGGGATGCAAAGGAGGCCGGGGAGGAGGTTTAGTCAATGCATCAGCTCTAGCTCATCATTAACCGAGATGTGTTGCACACGAAGGAGGCCTTTGTTAACTTGTTCACGAACAAAATGAAAGGCGAGAGCAACATGTTTCATTCGAGAGTGAAACAGAGGATTAGTGGAGTAATTTGTAGCTGAATTGTCGCAATAGATAACCGGGGGTATTGTAACACGAAAGTCCAACTCCGAAAGTAAGGAGCGAATCCATATTACTTCAGAAGTAGCAACAACAATGGACAGAAACTCGACCTTGGTGCAGGATAAAGTGAGTGCTCGACTGCTCGTTGCTTACGTGAGGACCAGGAGATTGGGTTTCGGGTTTCGGCCTAGGTACACGAGTGATTGAGAGATAATCATCCTTGTTACCAAGGTGAATGCCAACTTAAAGCGAGCCCTTAAGACAACGAAGAAGTCGTTTCAAGGCACCAATAAGACTCTTTAGGATTTTGCAAAAAATTGCCTAACTTGTTCACGACAAAGGCAATGTGAGGCCCAATAAGGGATAAGAGTAAGGGATAAGAACTGAAGGCGGCCAACACTAGCACGGTAGTTGAGTAGCACGATAGTTGGGTAGTTGGATTGGTGATCGATTGGCCAGACGAAAGGGTGAGGGGAGGGTTGGGACTCATAGGAGTAGCGGTGGGTTTACCGTCAAGCATGTTAGTGCGGGTAATGACATCATGGATGTATTTGGTTTGGGTAAGGCGTAGTCCGAAAGTGGTACGAGGAGCTTCAAACCCAATCCAAGATCTTTAAGGGAAGACCGATGAGCTTGCAGGGTGATCAAAATGGCTCTGAGATATTGTGTATGGCAGGTAAGGAACAGATGCAGAATTGAAAAGGAGTTACGAAGGCCTATGATTATAGTTCAGATGATTAAGGTTCAAGTTAATAGTAGATTAAAAATTATGATGAATGAATCTGACAGAAGATTAGAGGAACAATGGTGTAGGAATTACCTGTATCTATGATTTGTAATGATGTAACTATATTTTTATAATGAAAAGCTTACATTTTACCAAAAAAAAAGACCGATGGGCAAAGGAGGAGATAAAATGATAAGATGGCGGGATTAGGACCGGTGATAATAATATCGTCTACATAAACGAGAAGATAAATAGTAAGCGAATTTTTATTGTAGAGAAACAGTGAAGGGTCAGAGTGATAGATTTGAGTGAAACCATAGAAGTATAGACAATTCTTCAATTCGGTGTACCAAGCTCGAAGAACTTGTTTAAGATCGTAGATAGCTTTAGAAAGTTTGCATACATGATTTCGAAACGATGAGTTGATGAAACTGGGAGGTTGAGTCATAAATACCGTTTTAGTTAACGTACCTTGAAGAAAGCATTATTAATATCGAGTTGCTTAAGGGACCAACCACGAGTGAGTGCAAGCGAGAGAATGAGGCGCACCATGACATGCTTGATGACGGGAATAAATGTCTTGGTGTAATCAACACCCGACCTTTGGTGAAAACCCTTAGCGACAAAACGAGCTTTGTACTTGTGAATGGTGTTGTCCGGGTTGGAAACACCCATTTGCAACCAACGACATTGTAAGATGTTTCCGAGAGGAACAAGAGACCAAGTTTTATTGGCAAGAAGTCGGCAACCAATAGCCTGCCATTTGGATGGGGTCGGATTAGCCTAGCCTGCCATTTGGATGGGGTTGGATAGAGCGGACTTGAGGTATATTGAGGGAGACTAGGGAAGCAAGGCATTCGAGAGATGAGCTAATTTAGCATACTTAGGATTGGGCATGCGAATGTTGTTCATTAAACGAATAGTAGCGCGGGAAGGGTCTGAAAGGGGAGCCGTGATAGTGGTAGGAGGCTCTTGAGTGACATGGGAAGGGGAAGGGTCTGGTGCACGGGAAGGAGAGAAAGGGTGTGTGGTAGAGGGTGTGTTGAGGGTGTAACAAGGGGAGTAGGAGGAGGGTTGAGGGGCACAGAGGGGAGTATGGGGATGGAGAGATAACATCATTGGGTTGATGAATATGGTGAGGAAGGAGGAGCTTGGGGACACAAGGTAGGATAGGGAAAAGACGACTCAACAAATTTAACATAATGCGGCGTATAGAGTTTGTCTGTAGTGTGATCAGGACAATAGAAGGCATTTTGGGTAGAAGAGTACCCGACGAAGATGCAAGGAATGGATTTGGGTGTAAGTTTATGCTTGGTATAGAGGTAGCCATGGGTAACATAGGTACCCAAAAGCTACGTAACTCTGATAGTTCGGAGAAACACCAAAGAGTTTGAGATATGGGACAATGTTGTTAATAGTGGGTGTAGGCATACGAATAATTAGATAAACGGGTAGAGAGGCATGCGTGGGAAGAGATAGACCTGTTTCAACTATGTGACGATGTCGTCTCTCGGCAATGCCTTGTGTTCAGGTGTATGTGGAGGGGAAGTGAGATGAGTGATGGTAGGTGTAAGCTTTAAGTATTAACCTCCATTGTCGGAAAATATTTGGATGATGGATCGTTTCAAATACTTCTCAACTAATCACGAGTGTAATGATCGACAACAAGTACATAGTATTTGTAGCCATCAATCGAAAGGAGAGGGGACGCCCAGACATCAGAAAATAAAAGTTCAAGATGATTATGCGAGTTTAGGGTAGATTAAGCAAAATTGAGTTTGTGACTTTTATTGATGAAGCACGCATTACAATTAGAATGGGAAAGTTGCGCTAAATGGAGCCTAGTACTGGAGCAGCTGGGGACCGAGCCTATGATGCTAAGAAGAGACATATCTGGTGTGGTGTGGGTAAGGTGAGCAGGAAAAGAGCATGGTGTACACCATTCGTGAAGACCGCTCTTAAGTGGGCCTTAGAAGGAGCACTCTGTAGTCACACAAGATACTTTTCGAGAGAGCATGTAAAACATTGTTAAGGTGAATAAAAGAGTAAGAATAAGGAATTGTAAAAGAACCAATATTTGCTATATGAAGAGGAGAACCATCGCCAATGAGAAGATCATCATTCCGATCATATGGAGCATGAATAACAAGGTTGTTAAGGTCATGGGTGATGTGGTGCGAGCACCACTGTTGAGGACCACGACAACAATGTTGCACGGAGTGGATAGTGGAAAGGCTGGTGGGAGGGACTAGAACGAGGTGGGACAACCTTATGTGGGTAAACGGATTTGAAGATGGAGTGAAGATTGAGGTAGTGACCTTGAGACATGACGCCATTGTCACTTCCCTTTGAAGGGAGTGGCAGAGAAGTCATTAGATGCATCTTGGATGCAGAGGTAGCGGAAGGTGGGGAGGGTAAGGGTAGGATTTCAAGGGCATTAGAGAAGCGGTTGTTGTGGTAGCAGTTTTTGGTGTTGTGATAAGCGACATGGGCAGAGGCAAGGGGTGTGGTGCGAGGTTTGAGACGTGGTGTGTTTGAGGGAGAGATCAAATTGCAGAAGCTTCTCAGGGAGGGCATCAAACGAGATCGGTGTATCACGATTTCGAATTGCCTCTATGAGAGCGGTATGTCTCAAAATCGAGTCCATTAAGTACCTTGAAAACGACATCTTCGTTATCCATAGTCTTGCGGAGGTCGACAACTTCATCAACAGAGGAGCGGAGGCCGACAACTTCGTCAACACAGGAGCGGATGGATGGCTTGCATATAGTTCGTGGCAGAGATATTGGTTTTGGAGATAAAAAACAAGGCGAACCTTGATTTGAAGGATATGGCCCCGAGATGAGTTAGCATAGATGTACTTAAGGTTGGTTTAAATTTCAGCAGAAGTGGTGGCACCAAGGAGCTGATTGATTGGTGATGCCTGAGGAAATAGTGCCTTGAAGAGTCAAGACTCAAGAGTTTGTCCTGACGGAGCCAAGGGAAGCACGCCGGGTTGGAAACATCGTCGGACTTGTCACGAATAGTCGAGGAAGGACATGGGTGCGTTCCATCCAGAAATTTTGTGAGGTCATAGCCAAAGAGTGAGTTCTATGACATTAGCGAAGTTGACGGACAATATGAAGTTTTTGGGATCGAGAGGATTGGGTAGTATTTAGGCTTGACAAGCCATGTTGGTGGAGTCGTGGAAGAGGAGAAGAAGAAGAGGAAGAGGAAGAAAGGGTGGATCTTTTTAGCTCTTTATACCAGGTAGAAAATGTATAGAGCTTAACTTGATTGTATTGATAGGTGAAGGTAGTATATATACATAGAGTACAACTAACCTAAGATACAAAGAATCAAAAGATATTATACAATCTTAATAAGAAAGGAACATATACTAATTACAAGATATGAGATTATTAATACGTAATCTAAAGATTACGTATTATCTTCAATATCTGGTCATTTGGATCACATTCATTCTATAGCTACATTGCCTAAAACATGGCTTCAAAAAGCCTCAACATTGTTTCAAATAGAAAAATGGCAAGGCTTTTATCATTTGTTCAGGAGTGGGGCAATGTGTGACAAGGCTTTTATCATGGAACTGCAAAGACTAGTCAGTGATGGTATAGCAAAGCTCCTAAAAATCAGGACATGACACCTTATCCATGTATGGAAATGGCAACCGAAAGTGTGTTTGAAAGAAAATTTGAGGGGAACAAAATCAGATAAGGAGGGAGTGTAGACGTTATGGTTAATTGAAATACTTGACACATTTTCAGCTCAAACATAATCTGGGAGAATTTGGAGTGCATTCATCATTATGTGTGGACTATGGTAAACAATATGAGCTCATTGCGTTCCATAATGGATTAATGCCTTACTGGATTGCCATCGCATTACTTCTTATTATATAACGTCCTCTTAAAAATGCCGATTTATTTGCCTTCACTACAGATACTTAAGATTGACCGTTTTATGGTCCAATCTCCAGTGCCCATATAACAGTGCACTCCTAATTGTCCTCCTGTAGAATTTCCTTTTTTTTCCTTTTATTTATTTATTTATTTATTTATTTATGAGGCATATAAAATGTACGAGAACGTCTTGATCCAAAGACTCAAACTCTAACCAAGTAAGAAATTGAGACAGAAAATGCTTTAGAGTAAGCGCCCTTGCAACTGTGGTTATCCGTAATTTTAACTCAAAAGGCGTTAATCTAAGTTTCTAGTTTGCTGAATGCTTAAATACATGCTGCATAATACTTATTTGAACAAGTGGTTTGATACGGAACTTTATAGATGTTTAAGCTCAGCAGCTAACAATCTAATATGGCATTCACACATAAAAAAGGATTCTCTTAATTGCTTTGCAACAGTTTACATCATTAAATTTGGGTTACTTAGTCTGGTCTGTGATGACGTATGCAGTGGTTGGTGGACCACATTGAATTCAAGGATAATCCTCTTTACATTTCAGGCGACTCCTATTGTGGCAAGATTGTCCCTATTGTTGTTCAACATATTGTTAACGGTAATTTCTACCCGACATTTTTGTTTTTCTTCAGTTGCAGTTCATAAATAATATACCGTCAGTATTTTACCACCAGTTGCTGTTTTTGCACCTAATTTGGCAAAATACGATTGGAAATGTAAAATTTAATAGCAACTCAACACAACATGACATTTTCCTTAAAAACCCTTATTAGTGTCTCTTTTTGAAGAATCAACAGAAGAGGTGGGAAAAAGCCTTTTTTGCCTCACCTGCTTTTCATTGCTCAAATACCTTGAATCCTAGCAAAGTGTTAAGGATTTTTTCATCCACTTTGCTTATTACTCCCAATATAAATTTTGGGCTTTCATAGAGTTCAACTGGACAAGTTCTGCATAGTTAGTAGTTACCTGCAATTATCTGTCTTTCTTGTAACCTTCATACTCACGGTATATTTTTTAGGGAACAAAGCTGAAATGGCCGCGAGAATGAATCTCAAGGTATGCTAATGAATTTCACCGAACTTTTGGCTACTAGTGATATATTATTGTTTTGTGTAGATTAGAAGTATTACTTTAAAATAATATTTTAGAGAACATTTAGATGACTGTCGGTACCAACTTGTTTGATCCAACTCCAGGCCTCCAGCACGTATTTAATGCATGTGTCACTAATGTCTCGTAAGGAATTTTTTTTTACATTTTGTGGGACCAAAGCTTTTGCTTTGACAATAATGCTTTGTTTTTGCATATAAGTTATAGGTTCTTATCATTATAAAAGAATTGAATCATTGATTACAATTTACAAGACATTACTTTCTAGTTTCTACAAGGTCGGAGTGGCACCCGCATAGCCTTAAAAAGAAGCCCAATAAAAGTGTAGAGAATTACAGTTTGCTAGCAATCTCATCCCTAGGAAGAACTTACTTGATGTGATACATGTGAACACAAACAACAAACTGAATGCTCCTGATAATTTGTTCAAAGGGAAGCTCAATACTATAGATAGTCTGAGCATGTCTTTCCTCCCCCAATTTTCATAAATAGCTGAAGTGCGTGCTAATTTCTTTGTTGTTTCTCCCATGTCCTAAGTCTTACCCCTGTTTTACTGTCTGTACCAATTCAATCCAACATTGTCTATCAGGACGTGTATATGCATCTTATAAGCACATTTCTCTTTTAGTTTAATTTCCCAGTAGTACACACGGTTTTTAAGAAGAGGGTACTTTAATACTCATTTTATTTACTTCTATTCCCAGTAGTTATGTAGCCTCATTCTCCATTTAGTGTGGCAATCAAGAAACTTCTTGTTCTTTCTATAATCCCGTGTGGTAATCAGCACCCAACCCACTGCTGATTATTGTGTTTGCGACCTATCAAGTTCAAAATATCGAACAGTTACCCCAACATCCAAGATAGAAGATGACCTCAAATGAGCAGATATAGAATCGAGCAGTTGCCACAGCATCTAGGATAGAAGATGACCCCAAATGTCAGCAGATAAACAGCACTTTGAAAACAGGTGCTGGAATGTCTCCTTGGCAACTGTACACAAAAACACATTTTATTACTAAGCATAAACCTTGTTCGACAGCATTCTCCATGCTAGGGAGCCCTATCCCGGACCGCTAGTAAGGCATGTTGCCACACATAAGCTGTGATTCAAAGACACCTAATGCATAAATTCCAAAATTTATATTCATTTAGCCATAAATATTACGTATGTTTCAACTCAGAGCTTCTTTAATTCCCAACCCTTCTTCTTTGGTTCCATATAAGCCTTGCCACCCTTTGAAAACCATATGTATATCACTAGAAACATAGAAAATTCTTACAAGCTTGCTCAATTTTTGTAGCAATCCCCTTCGGATGCAAAATTTACTCGGACTTAGAAAGTTTTGCTAGCCAAATAAAACACAGTGACACTTTGGATATTTTATGCGCAATATAAACGAATGCTGTAAGCTTGGTGGGTGAACCCATAAATAGAGTCAAAAAGACATTGAGTCCAAAGGGACCATTGAGATATACTCTTTCCTATTCTTAATAACTTCCCCCCTTCCTGTTGGTACAATGATTAAGGAAGTGAATACGGAATATTCCCATTCTAATCTGCTTCCCTCAGAGTTGTATTTATAGTCAAATGACTTGGAGGGCAATGCGGAATATTCTAAAATATCATAATTTCCTAAGATATCATCACAATATTTATTGATAATTATCTCGAAATTTTAAAGATACCAAAATATAAGATTTTGGTGTTTACAAATGCCCCATCGAGACTAGTTGTAGAGATTTTGATGTCGGCTGCAACTTTGTCTCGAAACTTGCTACTAAACTTGATCCTTAGAGAATGGAGATGAGGAGTGAAAATCTCCCCACCAAGCGTGCCAAATTTGTAAAGGGTTAATTAATGAAAATATTCTGAACTGTAAGGATGTTTCTCATAATATTCCAAAATCTATTTTAACTACCAATAAAATCAGACACTCTTCTCTTATATTAGAATTGGTTTACCTACTACTTACTTACCAGGTTAAAATTTTTTTTACACCATTTTTAAGCTTTAACCCCTCTTTTACTTTTTCTTTAAATAACTTATTATGAAATATGTCTAGATAATTAATCATTCAGCTTAACCTCCCTGATTTCTATGAACTTCATCTCTACTATATCACTTCATCCTGACGATGCGAAAAAACAACAACATCCAATTCGAATCATCCTCCATCAAAATTCCCAATTCCAAATCCTAATAAATCCCTTTTTGCAGTCAATCCCTATATTCCCATACCTCTTTGTGTCCGAGTATTGATCTTCTAGTATCAACCATTAATCTACATTTCCTCCAAATCATTTCATCACACTTCGCTCAATTTCTTCAATCCCCGCAACAACCGAACCTTTTTTACAACTTTATTACAATTTCATTTCAATTTAATTCCATCCTTTTCCCCGGCTTCAAAAGCTCTAATTTCTCGAATTCATTATACTCTCCTTAATATCTTTAATCCTCTCGAATAAAATGAACCCTTTATGTAAAACACTAACTAAGATTGATGGGAATTTCTAGGTTTTATGGAGAACCCTTATTCCCTTCCTCATCGGATATCACCTCCTCAATTGCTTGAATCGATACCGTAAGCGGAAGCCATGAACTACGAATCTGAATTAAATAGATGTTAAGCTCTTTGGTCAATAAATTCCAAAGGTTGGCATTTGTACTTCCAACCAAAGTTTACAGCTTTGTGTTACACAATCATAGCCTTAGATTAGTTTGGTCATAATCTTCAATGTGGGACGGAAGCTTTGTATAACTTGTAATGCTAGTTGAAGACGATATTCATATAAGTTATTGTCCAATAATCTAACTCGGACATCACTCCGCTTATTGTGCAACTAGGTGAGAATCTTGAATTCCCTTATAAGGGAACTCATGTTCAGGATATGGCAAAATAAGAACTATTAGGATAATTGTTTGATTTTAATCGAATCTAATATGAGATTTTTAGTTATGCAATGGCTCATTAAATGGCTTGAAAAAAAGTATAGTGGAAGGAAGAATAAAGCAAATGAGGAAGATGAAGATTGATAAAAGGGTAAATGGTGGGCCTGCACTCATACTTACTTGCTACAACAGGTTACAAAAACATCAATTCTATTCACAGAGAAGTAGTGTAATTGTTGGTTTTATTAGTAGTTAAATTACAATTTGGAGTATTTTGAGAACAACCTTCATAGTTTAGGTTATTCTCATTAAATAACCCATTCGTAAACCATAAATTTATATATGAACCCGCAATAATTATAAAGAGGCAAGAATGTAATACGGAAAACAAAATTACGAACCTGCAATAATAATAAAAAGGTAAGAAGATAATACGGAAAACAAGATTTTTATTTTATAACTGAAAGATTGAGGGATACAATTATCGGAATTCTCTTGATTCCACTTCTAAGGGATTTGGTGTTTTGACTTTTGATAGTACTACGAGAGTTTTTTTTGTGACTTATTCTATTTTACCTACAATTTGGTAGTAGGAAGACGGAGTCATTTGACTTAATCCATCTGCTTCCCTCCTATAGTAAATGTCTTGGAGGGTAAGGCGTAATATTCTAAAATATCATAATTTACTAAGCTATTATCACAATATTTATTGATAATTATCTCGAAATATTAAAGATACAATAAAATAAATAAATACCAAAATATAAAATTTCCCTATGATTGTTTGAAATTCATAAAGACTTGATTTTCAACTACGTAAAGGTTATTGACAAATACACAAATTCTACTCTACGGCGGTCACACATGCGACCAATAGAAAAATTATCACAGTTTGATTAGTAGTGACCACCTTTGATTAAATAGTGACCACTTTTTTTTTTTTAAAAATGACCTATTGTTCAAAAATGGTCAATATTTATCAAAAAAAATGGTCACTTTATACCACAAAATGGTCACATTTTGCAAAAACAAAACACGGGATGAGACCGTCGTACAGAAGAACTACTAAAATAAATAATATCATCGATAGCCTCTCTTACTGCCATTTTATACCACAAAATGGTCACATTTTGCAAAACAAAACACGGGATGAGACCGTCGTACAGAAGAACTACTAAAATAAATAATATCATCGATAGCCTCTCTTACTGCCATTTTATTGATCGTTCCAATAATTGGGTCATTTTAATGTTCAAGACTTCCGACTAGTTTTTATTCTACTCCACAACGTTCAATTGATCATCGCATACGCATTTGATATAGTCTTCTTCTCCTATTAGTATAGTCCTGACATATTGTTTTAGAACCATGCCAGTCATACTCATACAACCATGAATGAACTTTTCACTCCAGGGATACATTCTTGGGAATCCTTATACTAGTGAGGAGGATGATACTGTTGCAAAATTCAAGTATGCTGAACGTGTGTCACTCTTATCCAGAGAGCTTTTTGAGGTAATTATCAAACATTAGTTTATGTTATACTCCGTATTAAAGGCAAGTTTCCCTTATTGACCAAGAGATCGTAGATTCTTACATGCCAAAGGTTTATCCTATCCTTATTGTTGATATGTTTATCTAAATTTGTACCATAAGAATGAGTTGGTTTAGCTTTATCTGATTATTCTCTACAGACAACCCAAATAAGTTGCAATGGCACTTATACTAATGCAAATGTAGATTGCAGAAGACATCTTCAAGCTATATCAGATGTAAGTCGCGTTCTTTACATAAGTCCGTTCTTGATAGTAACCAATTATGAGAAAAAGTGTGGAATCTAAAGAATCGTTCTAGTTTTAGATAAACCCTATGACTAGATAACATGGTCACAAAATCCTTAACTTGACGTTGCATATGCAAGTAGGGATTCTAATGTGTCCATTGGACTTTTATTGTCTTGGACTAATGCATCTGTATGTTTCGAATCCGGCAAGATAGTCAAATTCTCATGGATTCAATCCACATGTGTTGAACAGGAGAATTTTGCATCCAACAAATATAGTTCAGATCTGGATCCAAGTTAGGTGCCACGGATTGGTATCTAACATGATCAAATACAGATTCAGTCATTGGCATCTATAGAAATCATATTGCATAGTTCAAGATGAGTTATGGTCTAAAGCCTCACTCTAAACTATACACACGTTATTTGGTGCTACTGTAAGAATAATTTAACAATCTCCGATTTAGACTTGTGAATTTCTTATATTTCAAGTGGCAATCCTGATATAAAAATAAAGACATGCTAAGATCTCTCCATGAATTATTATAGTTCAAGTCAATTATGTATAATATGCTTCAGTAGGTGGGTATGTATGGTAAAATTTCATCTGTTTACAATAGTGAGATATCTGTTTCAATAATTCAATTTAATTGCGAAAATTATGCAGAATATCGACTCCTTGATTGATACACATATCCTGAGTAAATGTTTAACTCCTGAAACATTGTGCGAGGTATGTCTTTATTATCTTGATTCCTTGGTATGTGTTATTGCTATTATGATTTAAGAAGAGAAGTATTATGCATTGGATTCTATAAACATTTTCAATGATACATCCTAATATATATATATATATATATATATATATATATATATATATATATATATATATATATATATATATATATATATATATATAGGGTCGGGATCCGGTGAGAACCACCCTTATAATGAGAACCATGAGAACCCTCACTAAATCTCCACCATATCTCGCTTCGAATGTTTCGTTGGATCATTTACCATTAGTTTAACTTATTCAAATACACATTTTAGTATATTAAACAAAAAAAATTGATTTTATTAACAAAATATATACTTAGTGTACCAAAATACAATTAGGCATACTAAAACGGCTATAAATGCACGAAAACAACTACTACGTGCATGAAATTTTTTACATGCATGAAAATGATTACTAGGTGCATGAAATAATAGGCTCCACGTGTATTAAAACGAGTTCTAGGTGCATGAAAAATGATAGATACGTCAAAATCGGTAGTACGTGCATGAAAATTAATAATACGTATCTCGCCTCGATTTCCGTCACTAGTATATATTTTCTAGACTAAGAAATATGTTTTCTAGCCATAAAATTCCATGCCGAATCCAAATATGTCATTAAATTTTTTTAAAAAAATCCGCATGATAGAGTTCTCACGGTTCTCATTATATTGATGGTTCTCATAGGATCCCAATTCTATATATATATATATATATATATATATATAGTATATTTGATAACAAATACTTCCTCCATTCAAATCCACTCTACCACTTTACTTTTTCACATTTACCAACGCGTGTTTTACGCGGTAAATATCGTTAGCTACTTATTTGTGAAAATTATAAAAATTATATATTTTTAATGTTCTCGTAAAGACGAATCAAACAAGATCCCACAAGAATATATTTTAACTTATACATTGAGCGGAAATCGAAGTTGAATGCTTACTCATGAATAGTGTGTAAAATTGAAAGTGGTAGACTGGATTTGAATGGAGGAAGTATTTATGAACACAAGGAAATAAGCTAAGTTAGGCAACATCAGATTGTTGCCTATTACACACAGATACTGCAAATATACGAGGTAAGTAGCCGTTGCATAGAATCGTTGAGTGTGGACGTGTATTACCCCTCAAGTTGATGCGTGTAAGTTTGAGACGACCAACTTGGAAAGAAGTTCGTCAAATGCGAGTCATCCCAAGGCTTTCGTGGGATTTTGTGAGTATGTCTCCCAACTCCGTTGTTGTATGTACGTAGTTTGGTCGAATGGTGCCTTTGAGGAATTCGTCACGGATGAAATGACAGTCGATTTCGATATGCTTATTGCGTTCGTGAAAGACGGTGTTGCGAGCTATGTGTAGAGCCGATTATCGCAGAAGAGATCAATGGGCTGATTGTTTGTAATGTTCAAGAACCGTAGTAACCCAGTGGGCCATTTCAATTCACAAACCGTGTTTGCCATTGCTTCGTATTTGGAGTACGAGGATGAGAGTGTGACGGTGGCTTGTTTTTTTTTTTCATTTTCCACAAGATAGGTGAGCTGCCAAGGAACACGAGATATGCGGTTGTAGACCTGCGGCTGAGTGGGCAGCTTGCATAGCTAGCGTCACAGTAGGTTGTTAACGTTATCCGAGTGTAGTAGGAGACCTTGGCCCGGATGGTAAGGGTATGAACAGAGTACGTGAGTTCCAATGAACGACTTGTATTGCAGCGTTCCAATGGTCCATGCATGGGTGTGCATGAGCAAGGGTATGAACAAAGTACGTGAGTTCGGGTCGGGTGATGGTAAGGTAGACCAATCGGCCGACCAAACGGGCGAAACAGCGAAACGGTTGTGGTTCATTAAGCAGTGGTAATTTGGATATTGCTAATTGATGGTTGGGCTCCATAGGTATGTGTTTTGGTTTAAACCGAAGTACGCCTGTTTCAGGTAAGTATAGCCAGAGCATATTTTTGTTGGGAAAGAAATAACCTGATTTGTTACGAGCAATAATTTCCAACTCGAGGAAGTATTTCAAGGGACCAAGGTCTTTCATGTGAAAGCATCCACTGAGATAGCCTTTGAAGCGATCAACCGTGGCAGAGTCATTGCCGCAAATAACAAGGTCGTCGACATAAACAAGGACATGTACCTCAGTGACACAGATGTGGTGATGGAGAGTAAAGAATCATCGTAGGGGCATTGCTTGAAGCTGTAGGAAAGGAAGTGCGGAAGCGAGCTCGGCATACCAACAACGGGGTGGCTGTCGAAGGCCATAGAGTCATTTCTTAAGGCGGCATACTTGGCCATCAACGGATATATTGAAACCCGGAGGGGGTTTCATGTATACTTCTTCGAAGTCACCGTGGAGAAAAGCATTGTGGACGGTGAAGATGCAGTGAGAGTGTGAGTCGAGGGACTAGTAGTACAACAACAACAACATCAGAGCCTTAGTCCCAAAATGTTTTGGGGTCGGCTAACATGAATCATCCTTTGAAACCGTTATGAGTGAATTCTCATCTCAACAAGAGAAAAAAAAAAGAGAACAAAAAAACGAAAGTGGAGTGAAACAAAAAATGAAAGGCAAAGAGGTTTTATAGATTTTAAATCTAACTTATCACATGTATAAAAAACCCAAAAATAAATCAAGGATAAAGTTTAAAGTGATTTTGAGAAACAAAGTAAAATTTAATATAAGAGTTTTGTGGGGAAAAGTGTAACAAAACCAAAGCGAATTTTTTTTTTTTTGAGAAAACTTAATAAAAACATCAAAGGCTAGAAGTCCACATATATCATATCCCTCCCTAGTGCCTTCTCCATCACCATCCCTCCTGAAGACCGAGAAATCTCATATCGTGCTCAATCACTCTTCTCCAAGTTTGTTTAGATCTCCCTCTACCCCTATCAACATTTTCTGCACCCCTGCTCTCCAACCTCCTAACCGGTGCGTCCATAGGTCTCCTTCTCACATGGCCAAACCATCTTAGTCGATTTTCCATCATCTTGTCCTCTATTGGGGCCACTTTTACCTTCTCTCTAATCACCTCATTCCTTAACCGGTCTTTCCTTGTATGACCGCACATCCATCTCAACATACGCATCTCTGTCACAGTCATCTTATGAATGTGACACTGCTTCACGACCTAACACTCCGAGCCGTAAAGTAAGGCAGGTCTAATTGCCGTACGATAAAATTTTCCCTTTAATCTTTGGAGCATACCCTTAATAGTCGAGGGACTAGTAGTATGGACGAAAGAATCTTTAAGGTTGGAATTGGGTATTTTCAAATGATTTCCATGCCCTAGAGGTAGACTCGGGTGTGGGTGTGGGTTCGGTTGGGGTTCAGTGGTATGCATCGACGGGATGGGTTTCGTTGGGTTGCCCGTGGGTGGAAGGCGAGGTGGTCTCATGAGGTGATGAGGTGTATCGTGTGGGGTGGTATCGTTGATGTGGGTGAGTTATGAATGACCAAGACTTGTTCAATCGGTGTTCAATCGGTGTAATGGCATTATTGAGTAAAGAATTAGAATTATTTCCGTTTTTATGAATATGAAAAAATTGCTACGGAAAATTCTCTTCCACAAAACCACATCGCGAGACTTAATAAAATAGGAGCCTGTGTCAAGGTCATATAACCGCCAGCCCTTTGCCAGCTAAATGGGTAGTCGATAATTGGCGATAAAGATGCATTTTCGGCTTCGTGACGCAAATTTATTATGGCTTCTATTAATAGTTTTCACATAGGTAAGATAACCAAAAACCCGCATATGATCCATAGGAGGTTTGTTAAATAGAAGTTCGTATGGGGTTTTACCATGAAGTTTTGAAGGAGTTTGGTTGATTCAATAGACGGCCATTAAAACACGTTCCCTATGAAAAAATATTGGAAGAGACGCTTGAAAAAGAAGAGCACCGACCACGTTTAAAATGTGACGATGCTTTCTTCCGCCCGTCCATTTTGTTCAGGGGTGCCAACATTAGATGTTTAAAAAAAGACTCGATTTTAATCGAAAAGTGTTTTGAGATAAGAAAATTCGGTGTCATTATCGTTGCGTAGACAATTAATTTTCTTGCTCAATTGACATTCTATCATAGCGTAGACAAGAATATGGGAATGAAGCACATCGAAACGAGCATCAAGGCCCATAAGGAAAGAACTAGCCGGTTTCTTTTCGCGACGACACTCCGGGAGAGTGACCAGTTTACACTACATGTGCAGGGATTGCACGCACACGAGGGAAAACCGTCGTTTGCAATGAGATCATCCCACAACTTTTTTATTCTCCCATAGTATGCCATGATCGTCTCGCTTACAAGAAAGAATATCATGTTCTAATTGATAAATATGAGCATCATTTACCACAGTGATGATATCGGCCCAAAGATTAGTTGTTTCATCACGGAGAGTGATGAACGTCCGGACATCAGAGTCAAATTGAAAATCCAAGCGGAAACGAGAGCATTTGAGGATCTCGTGGATTTAAAGTACTGATCGTTTGATACGGGTTTAGAAATGGTGCCTTTGATGTAGTCTAACTTTACTTTTGCGAGGAGAGCAAGACGGAAACATCGAGCCCATTCGTCATAATTTTTGCATGTGCAAAGGAGTTAGGGTAATATTCGCGCCCGGATTTTCGACAAGAACAATAGAAAACGAGGGATTTGATTTAGGGTCGACAAGAGTTTGATCAGAAAGAATAGGACAGTAGGAAACGAGTTCAAAGGTTTTAAAATCGAGAAAACCTAGAACTTGATATCGTAATAGAAATTGGAATGTGTAAAGTGTATATGAATTGTATTATTCAATCGATTATTACAAGTGAAAATATGCCTATATATACAATTACCAAATCTTGACTATTTAGGGCAATAAATGATTAACAGCTACAAAAAATTTATACAGGGAAATGATCCAAAGTTGCCTTAAGAGAAAGATGGACCTAACAACTCCCTTGATTGCAGCTAGGAATTTTTTAAGTTGCAACGGCTGTTAAATCCAAATTTCTTAACCGTGGTCTTTGATACCATGCTAAATAAGTACTTTGCAATCGGTGGAGGAACTTTTTGGTATATAAACTAATAAACTCTCATCTTTCTCCAATTTGAGACCCTTCTAAACATTTGTTACTTAATGAACTCTTCTTTTCTTCTTGTTTCTTACGTGTGTGTGTGGCTAGATCAAAATTCTCGTATGTGTTCGGTTTTATTTTCTTAATCAAAATGTCTGCATTTATGTCTTCTCTTGTGTTGTAGGAAACCAGCTATCAACTATTGTTATCTTGGGCAAACAATGCAAATGTTCAAGAAACTCTTCAAATACGCGAGGTACTTCAGTCCAAATTTGAACTTTTAATCTTCCAAACATAAGTTCATATGTTGAAAATGATGATATTCCCTGATTGTTATCTTATATGCCCGTCACCATTCCTAAGTTTACCAATTGCGATGTGATGGGAGATTTTAACTACGAAACTATCTATGGGGATGGATATAGAATAATTTGACAAACTTAGTAAAGAAAATGTCAACGGCAATATCAACTTGTTTTGTGACTGATCTATTGGAAATTTTTTAACTTTCTTTTCTGTTGCTAACTTTATCTTTTTTGTACTTCATAAATTACTTTCTCGTGGTTTTAGTAATTGGTTCATATAAAATCTCAATTATTATCAGGGCACTAAAAGTCAATGGATTAGGTGTAATAACACTTTACCCTATGCACGTAATGTTCAAAGCACCACCGGTTACCATCAAAATCTCACAAAAGAGGTCATCCGCGCGCTAGTTTACAGGTACTTTCTCTTTACCTTTTTCTTACATTTCTTGTTCAAGATTTCATAAAGGTATATGTAAACCATGTGTTATTGTTCAACAACAAAAAAGATAATCAAAGAAACAAATTTGGGGGAGTAGCTTGCATTTTATACTTCCGCCACTATTTTTTTATCATTGTTTGATATACATCAATACATGGCCTTTTAATCTATCCATATAAATGTTTTGGTCACTGTGTGCACATAGTGAATCGGTGGTACAAAAATGTCACATTGGTCTTGGTAATTTCTGCACTCATTGACTTGCTAAAAACGTCGCTACTTAAAGCTATCAAATTAACAATTTATAACCTCACTAATTACCTACTAATTAAACTAAAGTAGAGTGAAAAGTAAGGGCCGAACACAAGAAAAAAGGGATTTGTAATCGGTTTCCAAAAGCGTAAATAGAGTAATTGCAATTAACTAAAAGACAAATATGTAAAACGAGGGGTTGGGTTGGTTTCAAAGTCACAATTCAATTGAGATTCTGGAGCAAATAAACAAGCAAGCTAGTAATAACATGGAAATTTATCAATATAGAAAAAAACCAGTAAGTGGATGGTACATCCGATGTATTACCTCCAATTTTATAGTTTCTGAGCATTATAGTAAAGTTTTTGAGTTATGTTTTAGAAATTATGAGTTTTACTATAAAGTTTCTGAGTTTATTTATTTAAACATTAAACTCTAAAAGATCACAATAAAACTCAAAAGTATTACATATAAGTTTACTTGAATTTGAGTTATGACGAAACAAAACTGAAATATAACTTATAAACTTTAACATGCTCAAAAAAAATATGCATTTGCTCAAAAACAGATAAAGTTTGAGGTAATAAGCTCAAAAAAAATACTTATATGCTCAAAAAATAGAAAATTGGAGGTACTACATCCGATGTATGTTCCTTTTTCTCGAAAAAAACTGAACCCAGCCTTAATTAGTGAATTATTTTAGTCGATCCTAAACACAATCAATTCCCCAATTAATTACGTTATTTATTACTCATTTTTGTACTTTTTACCCCTTTCTTTCCATAACATACCCCTAAACAAAAAGGAGCTCTAAACTTAATTTCTTCAATTACTAATAAAACAATTTTTTCAAATCAACAATTTTTTCAATTCTAGATGATAATTTGTCTATAGAATTAGTTTTTAATTCATTAATTTCTAATTATCAATTGAGTCAATGTTTTTTGTAATGTTTTTGTTAGGAATTTTAGATTTATTTAGGGTTTGTGGTAATTTGGGGTCGTTGGGTGGTGGTGGGTTGGCGACGAGGGTGGTGGTAGGATGGTGGCGAGGGCGTCGGGGGGATAGACTCAACGTGGGACAGGCAGTAACAGAAAGATCAGGGTGGAACTGTGCTGTGGCAAAGGTTGGTCGGTCCGACTATGGTGGCACATGGTGGCGGACAAGACATGCGGACTGTAGGTTGGGTGATGGTGGATTGGTGGTGTTTGGTGGTAATTGGACTTGATTGGTGGTGGTGTACTCTATAGAGGAGTTTCTCTTTTTTTTCCATTTTGATGTAGTATATGACGGGAAAATGAGAAGAGTAAAATTGTCAAATGTGTAATACAATGAGTAAAATATGTACTATAAAATTCAATATCTATTAATTATTATTACCTTATTGTGAAAATTAGTCTTCTAAACCTCCTTAGTAGTGGTTAAGGACAAGGAAATCACATACATTTGTTTAACTAACAAGAGGATAAAGGCGATAGAGATTCAATAAGGGAAAGTATAAACTTCAAAGCTCTCACTCCCCTCTGGCAAGGTTAAGAGTGTAGTCAAACGTTCCTTAAGAGTTTGGAATGTCATCTCACAACCCTCGTCCAAGCGAAAACGATTCTCCTTCCTCATTAATGTTGTCATTGGTTTAACAATCTTTGGAAAAGTTTTTGACAAACCATCTATTGTTAAACCCAAGAAACTCCAAATCTCAGCCACGTTCTGCGGTCCCTCCTAGTTAGACACCGCATCAATATAACTCGGCAGCAACACCCTCTTTGGAAATCACTTGGCCCAGAAAACGCCGCCTTCTTTGAAAATCACATGGCCCAGAACCCCTATGTCACATGTTACTAACGAAAACCACGTAATAGACATTGAGCATGATTCAATTCATAACATATTACTCTTATCAATTACTCCATATCAATGCAATCAAGCTAGCGTATCATCATCTCATGTAAAAGTAACAAAATACATACACATATGACGATCTCCCTTGACACCCCGTAGTGACCGACTCGAAGTTGTAAAGGCCATTTTGTTGTCTTAGGACGTCCCCCAAACCTTTGCGGTAGCTCGAAACAACTTTTACTCGGATTCATTTTAATTAGACACTATATCTTCATTTGTTTAATTGGTTTTGGTTTCAAAATCATCGCCCTCATACCACTTTGTGACACCCCATCTACCAAAGTGTCTTTACAAGGTCTACCTTAGCAAATGAGGATGCTACCATCCATATCCATGCAATCAAGCTAGTGTATTATCATCTCATACAAAAGTAACAACATACATACACATATGACGATCCCCCTTGACACCGCATAGTGACCGACTCGTAGTTGTAAAGGCCATGTTGCAGTCTTGGGACATCTCCCAAACCATTGCGGTAGCTCCAAAAAAACTTTTACTCGGATTTATTTTAATTAAACACCCTATGTTTATTTGGTTAATTGGTTTTGATTTCAAAATCATCGCCCTCATACCACTTTGTAACACCCCATCTACCAAAGTGTCTTAACAAGGTCTACCTTAGCAAATGAGCATGCTACCATCTCGCTTGTCCGAGGTAGTGAATATCAAATCAGCGATAAAGAAGCATTATATAAAAAGTAAGTTTAAAGTATAAAGATTACATGTCTCAAATTCAAATAAATAAAGTTGTAGTCTAAACAGCGCAAGCTAAACAACAAAAGTGAAGATCAGCCGCATCCAACCCCATGTGCTACTCGGGATCATGAATACCTTCTAATAAACTCTTCACCATCCCCATCCCTGAGTAACCGTCCAAAACACAATAGAAAAATTTCTCGCTAGCCTTTCCAACATTTGATCCATGAAAGGAAGCGGGAAATGATCCTTGTGAGTCGCCACATTTAGCCTACGGTAGTCGATGCAAACTCACCACCCATTTTGAACTCGAGAGGGGACTAAAATACTATCTTGGTTTTCAACTATCATGAGCGCGAATTTCTTTAGAATGACTAAAGTCGGACTACCCATTCAGATAGGGTATGTAACACCCCAACCCAAATCTAGGACCGGAAATGCTAGCCACGATAGCTCGTCAGGCTGTGTACATGGCCCATAGATCAACACGGGTCCTTTCCAGCACATTTTGTCCTCACTCATGCACATCCTGGGAACCTTCCCAGGAGGTCACCCATCCTAAGACTACTCCCAACCAAGCACGCTTAACCGTGGAGTTCTTTAGCATGGATAATCAGAAAAGAAAGTGTACTTTGTTGATATGAGTAGTACTTTCAATCCCTTTAAGCACTAGTCATATAAGCATATCAATGGACCTCTTTAAGGCGTTATCCCACCTGAATATCCTATTCGGTTCAATGAAGTATTACATGGTACCTCATACATGTATGTAGCAGTTTAGTTTGAGAACCTCTTGTTTGACGACTTCCACCATAGGGAGGTTTAACCTCCGTTGTGGTTGCCGAATGGGCTTGACCTTCTATTCTAAGAGAATCCTATGCATGCATAGTATTCGGCTTATCTCTTTAATGTCAGCCATTATCTATCAAATCATTGGCCTCTTGCACCAACAAGTTCTCGTCCTCGGTCCTCATTTAGACCCGCACAAAAGTTAAGAAGAAGATCGTAGTCGGAATGCCCATTGTAAGCTCTCTCAATCTTGTTGCTCCACATTACCATCTTCTTAAGTGTAGGCGGAAAATACGTTTCCAAGAAGACTTTTTTCGTCGCTATCCACGTGGTGATGCTTCCCGTAGGAAGGTACTAGAGCCAATCTTTGGCCGCATTCTTTTGAGAGAAAGGAAAGACCCTCAATTATAATTGCTCATCGGTCACCCCGTTTGGGCTTCATGCTAATACACACTAGTTGGAACATATTCAAATGCTTGTTTGGGTCCTCTATGCTTGTTCCATGGAATTGATGGAGTTGGTGAATGAGCCCGAGCTTGAGCTCAAATTTGGCATTCTTCGTTAGAGCCGGAAAAGTAATGCATAAATGTGTTTGAGAAAGCTCCGGAGCGGTGAGCTCCTTAATGGCGTGTCTCCTATCATGATATGATGATATTTGTGGAGATTATATTTTTGGGTTGTGGGTCGTTTTTAGACCGAAAACAACATGGTGGGAAGAAGAGGAGGAAGAGTGATTGTCCTCCTCTTGGTCGTGTTGGATTAGTTTGTTGTATAACCGCAAAGTCTCCCTTTATACCGCCTCCTAACTAAGCAAAAGTCCTTTGAACACGAGATCAAGAGGGAGCAAGGTTCACAAGAATTCCTAGTATGAACCATACATAATTCTACACAACAACACACAATTACAGCAAGAACGAGTCTAAAATTAAAATTATGCTAACTACAACACAATTGCAAATAACTAGCACAACTACTCTAAAAATACAAATAAAAACGCTAACAAAATCATTACCTTTCCCAACAACGACGACTCACTAATAACATCGCTATATAAACCAGACAAATTAACAATTTATAATTTCACTAGTTACCTACTAATTAACTTAAAGTAGAGTGGAAAGTAAGGGTTGAACCCAAGACTAGGGGGGTTTGTAATCGATTTCCAAAAGCTTAATAGAGTAATTGCAATTAATTAAAAGACAAATATGTAAAAAGGGTGGGGTTTGGTTTGGTATCAAAGTCAAAATTCAATTAAGAGTAAGGAGCAAATAAACAAGCAAGCAAGTAATACGATGGAAATTTATCAATATAGAAAAACTTGACCCAACCCAAATTATTTAACCACTTTAGTCGATCCTAGACACAATCAATTCTCGAATTAATTTTTATTAATTTATTGTGAAGATTAATCTTCAAAATCTCGTTAATAGTGGTTAATGACAAGGAAATCATGCTTAATCATCAACCGAACTCGGTTTTTAAAATTAGAAATCACATACATTGGTTTAACTAACAACAGGATAAAAGTAATATAGATTCAATAAGGGAAATTAGAAACAATGAACATAATTAAAGTCTAATCACGGGGTTTAATTAATGTCTAATCACGAGTTAACCCCTTTCTTGTTAGTCTAGTTAAGAAGAAATCACATTCATTAGCCTAATTACAAGGTGTTGTATAAATAGACTGTAAGGAAGTCACACTTAACAACCTAACGAGGAATTAAGGAACTTGGTAAGAAAGTAACAAGGAAATCACACTTGATTACCTTAATCAAACAAGATTTCCAAAATCTAACAACTAAACAGAAGGAATTAACAATAATAATAATTAGGAAAACATTAGAGTGTCTTACAACCTAATTTTACACCTTTATATTTGATTACGAAAGGACATTAGTTCTCCATAGTAGATCTAAAAAGTAAAAACACAATTAAGATGATAATTATCCGAATTACAACTTTGATTCACCAAAATAGGATATAAGATGGTAGATTTCCCAAAACATAATAGTGTTCATAAGGGAAAATAATGGGTCTTAATAGGTGCAATCCCATAATCAAAACGCGAGTTTCCCATAAAAGGCGCACGATGCGTTTTTTTTGGGTTGGGAAAGGCGCATCGTGCGCTTCCTTGTTAGATTCGCGTCTTCAGTTTTTCATTTCTTCTTCCTTTTGATGACTTCTTCATCTACCTTTTGTAGCTTGTTCCTTAGCCTCTCTCGGGACTTCGATTGGACTCCATACACTACCTGAAACCTCATCAAACCTTTGTTATAACTTTGATACTCGGAATTGGTAGAAATGACGCGAATCAAGTGAAACCATTCCAAAGTGTTGCTTTATTTACTCAAAACATAATGAAAAGATACTAAAACTATGAGCTTGTCACTCATTCTTGAAACTTGAAAGATGAATTCTCAATTGATTTTCAGTGATAGTAGGCTAGTAGCATGTTGTTTCTCTTCTGACATCTTTTTCAAGGATATATACAAAGTACATAATTTTCAAAATGTGCTGCTGTAGCAATCTTGCATAGAAATTTAGGGTAGTGTAGATTAAATTGTTGACATATCGCATTTCTTGTAGAATGTGTGATATAACGGGAAATAGCATGAGGACAGCTAGAAGTTTGCTATGTAGCAGCTAACTCTTGGACATATTTAGAAGTAGTGTACTTGACTCAATCGAGTATCAGGACAAATTTAGGGTAGTGTAGATTAAATTGTTGACATATCGCATTTCGATTTACATGATTTTAGTCAATCCTTATGACGTTCTTCTCTTTTTGCCCTGTCGTAAAAAACCAGTCGATTTTGCTGGGAAAACATGCATGCATTCTTCGTGAATCTTATTCATAACAGGTTCTATCTTAACTATCCAGCCAAACCCTACGTATACTTTTATTGTAGATTCCGTATGAATGAATTTTCTCTGTAAAACAAAAAAGGGCGACATAATCCTTTTGTTTCCGTTTCTCAGTTCCATTTCCCTGAATATTTCTTCTGCTATGGCAGTGGTGACCAAGACCTGAAAGTATCATATGTGGGGACACTACAATGGATCAAAAATCTATTCATCAAGGTCCTGGATGATTGGCGGCCATGGTTTGTCAAGGGTCAAGTTGCTGGGTGAGTCACTTACATTCATTGTAACAAAGTGACTATTTGCTTATTTCAGCTGGCAAACTGACATCATTCGGTGTTCCTTTTTCCATATATATCAGCTGTTGCACACTTTAAGTCCAGATATATTGGCTCTCACATCTACAGTCATGTTCAGGTATACCATGAAGTTCTCGAATGGTCATTATGATCTAACATTTGCCACTGTGAAGGTGATAAACTCTCAAAAGTGACTCCTCTCGTATATTTTTCATGTATAATGTGATCGCTTGGTTATGAACTATATTAAAGCGTAGTATTTTTCATATTGCAGGGTGCAGGACACACCGCTCCAGAATACAAGCGCCAAGAGTGCCTTGCCATGCTCTCTAAATGGCTTGTTATGGACCCTTTCTAGTAATGTATCATACAAGCTACTTTTCAATATACCACATTACGACTCTCAGACTGTGCATAACAAGTTAACAACCCGGTAGAGGGTGACACATTTTATGTACCCTTCGGGTTACCAATCCCAAGGGTGAGATGGCAAGCACAAAATGACATTATTTAATTAATTAAAATCTAGATTAAATCATTTAATTTAATTCCACATGACGCAAGCGTTCAATCTAATTCAACTCGCATTTTCACTCCCTAATCATTTTTATTCATTATTTAATTTATTTCTATTCATTTTTATTCATTATTTTATTTATTTATTAATTATTAACAAATTAAATGAAATAGCAAAAAACGAAATACTAATTGAATTATTTGTTTATTATTTACACGTCACCCAATTTCACTTAATATTTTTACTTTTATGGCCAGTAAATAAATTTTCTTCCATATGACATTAACCATTAATTTTATTAATTAGAATTGACAATATAACATAAAATACTAATGGATTGAATTCATCACCTTAATGGTAAGGTTAGTGAGAATTAAATAGTCTCTCCTTTACTACAAACCATTAGAGCATCAACATTTGAAGATGATAGTCCATTCTCCTAGCAATCTCTTTTATCTAGGAGGATATTTTCTTTATGTGGAACTATTGTCGTATGTCTTCTTAAAAGGATGAAGATGAATATTTCTTCTATTTTTAAAGGATATGCAACATTGGCCCTTTGTGCCCACTAGTCATCCATCATTAGCATGTGACATAATTTATTTCGTTTTTATTTTTTGGGTTATGAAAAAATTTGGGAGAGGAGGATAAGATAGTTTTGTAGGAGATATCGTATATTTCATAATAAGATTAATCTTATTAATGTCATAAGGAAAGATTACATCAAAATTAACTTTAATATGAATGCAACAAAGATAATCTAATCGATATAAGAAGATAATAAATAACTTTTGGTCATTTACTTTCGGCCTAAGAATAACCTAGAATAATAGATTTCAAAGCAGAAATCCTCCCACCAATTGTACCCAAAATGATCCAAAAAATATGCCTTGAACAATATCAACTTGGTTTGTACCTCAAAATTGATGTGTGTTTTTCGTGTCTATTGCTATGTAGTTGTGAACCCTATTTATACTGTTGATATAGAGTTCCGATGTAATTAATATTGTGAAAATCTGACCAAGAGTATGACTCTTGGCACGAATCCCACGGTTGACACGAATCCCACGATCAGCTTAACTGCCAATAATCATTCTCCAAATAAAAGATAAAAACTGTTTTTTTATTAATTATTGGAAGAGATTATTTTGGTAGTTATTATATTTATATATTAATAATATATTGACCGAAATCATGGTGTACTTGAAAAACTGTTTTTCTGAAACTTATCCAAAATGATAATTTAACATATATAAATATTGTAGGAGAATATAATTAATTATCATATAATCAATTAACTTTAATATCACAGATTTAAAACTTATATTACTAATAAATATAACATTTATATTTATTTAGAATTAACATTTTAATTCATTTCTCATAATAATCATTTAATCATATTAAATAATTATTCGTAATATTTTCATGACTAATATTTAGTCAATTTAGGCATCTATGTAATATATCAATATATAATCACATTTCTAGGAACCATCCTATTGGTGTGACCGGTAGCGACCTACTAATCACCGCCATCAGTATGATAGTAATGTCAAACTCCAACCGCTACTGATTTACATTAATTAGTTGATAAATATACAAAGTATCCCTTTGTGATCCTATAAGAGATTTAGATTGTAGTTGCACTAACTGTGGAAGATACATGCTCCAATAATCTCCCACTTGTCCGACAAGTGTGTATGTGCGATTACTGATTCTTGTATCCACAAAATCTCCCACTCAATGTAAGACTATTTGCAAAGCCGCGCTTCGCAAGGTCGTATCTCACAAATGATCTGTATCGAGAATGGTTTTCCCGACTAGAGAGTAACAGTATTGATATACGAATATATCTACCAGCGATAGCATCCGAGCATGACCATGCATTTCAGTCACTACTCCTCGAGTGACGCTATTATATAAATAAACTTGACAAATGATGAATATTTTCCTTAATTTGAATATTGCCGATGAAAGCATATTATGAAATGACCCAGAAAAATTCTAATCAGCCCCAGTTACGGAATGACCATGAGACACCAAAGTCACCCAAAAACTCCATTTATCTCAAGAAACAGTCGATAGTTAAAAGAATCGACTCTAGGAACACGATGGACGTTTTATCCACGACCCGGCTCCAATGTCTTTACATTTAGGACTCCATTTAGTAGTCACGGTCACCTACGATGTACACTACAACGATTCTTGAAACGGGCGACATAAATTGGCAACTGAAATCAGTCGCCAAATACAGATTGGCGACTGAAATTAGTCACCAAATAGTCGTCGCAGACTTTAGTCGCCAAAAAAATTCGGGCGACTAATGTCAGTCGCCAAATTTGGCGACTGAATGGGTAGTCGCCATAAGTAGAATTTGGCGATTGATTATGTAGTCGCCAAATTAGCGACTGAATGAACGTAGTCGCCAAATTGGCGACTGATGGGCCGTCGCCAATTCCCCCTTTCCGTCGCCAAAGACTCTGACTTTCCAGGGGTTTTGGTTTGTGTTGCTCTGTTTTGGCGACTGAATTCAGTCGCCATTTACATCATGTCAGTCGCTAAAATTCCTGGGCATTTTTCATGAAAATTCATTTCGTTTCTGCCAAATCCAATGCGAAATAAATTCAATACACCTGCAACCAGAAAGTAACCAGCAATTTGGTGACGAACACCCTTTGAAACAACAACCAAATCTCCTTTTATAGAAAAAGAGAACCATTATTAAATTACAAGAACTCGTTACCTAAACTAATAATTCTCCACGTTCGACAATTTTTCTTAAGTTACTAAACTAATTAACTACTTGAAATCCCATGCTAGCTCCACTATCGCCGCCTCCCTTTCCACTTGGATCGTTCGGATCTTCATTAAATGGCCGTGAACCGGGGTTGCAAGAGTAGAAATATGTCTCCATGGCTTTAAGACGTTCTCTTATCAACCGCATATCCTCATCTCTTTCCGCATTTGCGGCTCTTTCTTCGTCAAGTTGCGATTGCAAATGACTTACAAAAGCCGGCTCATAGGTTTGTCGCGGCTCATATGAGGACCTTCTACCCGGTTCCTTAAAAAATACTCCATGAGCTTGTCCGGTCCCATATACCATACCCTTCTTGTAACCATCCACCAATTTAAACCAAATTTCATTATCTGACCTCTCAGGGTGGGCCTCTTTCTCTGCCTCATATGCCTCCTATAACATTAAGAAAACTATTATTAGTTAAGCAAAAACAATCATTATCGAAGTTAACAAAAAACATCATTAGTTAAGAGAAATTATCTTACATATAACTCTTTGTCCTTCGCCTTGATCCAGATTCTTCTCTGCGTCTTTTCGTTGACCTTCGAATGCGTGTCAAGGAAAAGTTCGGGGGCCTTCATCATCGTCTTCTTGCCGCCGTCTTTCTTGCTGCTATCCTTCTTCTTCTTCCCTCCGTAAATATGGAAAATTGTTAATATAAGAAGTATAGTATATTCATTCAAAAAAGAAGTATTCATTCAAAACTTACACTAAAAATACGCGTAAAAAATGATCGTGATCCCCCGTGATGGGTATGCTCGACCTCTGCATCTTTCTTCCCTCCTCTTTTGTTGATCTTTTTTTGAGCGGACACGGCTTGGAACTCGGGAGTCTCGCGCCGCTTCATGAGATCCTGATATTTCTCACCTACAATTAAAAAGTATGTTAGTAGTATTAAGATATTTCATTAATTCTTGTATTTACAAGTGACAAAACTTATATATGTACCTTTAAGATGCTCCGGTTCCTTCTTTCTTGTAGAAATCTTGTACATATAGTCTCTATATCTTGTTTTACCAACTTCAATGGTACCTCTTTAGGACGGATGCTTCATGTTCAGGAGCCCAATAAAAAGATTGCTACACAAAAAAAAAAAAACATTAAATGTAAGTAGTAGTTAGCTTAATGAGTTAAAAAACAACGATATTAAGTATTTGACTAAAATAATTAAAAAACAACTATAATTAATGCAATTGCCCGATACGTATTTTACCAAGCTTCATTTTGAGCCGTACTAGCTTTGGTCCAAGAAGTAGGCACATGTCCTAACAGATTCTCCTTTGTGCTAGAAGTTACCCCTCGATGAGGAGTCTAATGTCTAAACCTGTAACAGAAATTGTTAATTATAACAAATCATTTTATTACTTTAAAAAATGAATAATACACATTTAATAAACAATAACACTTACCATAGTCCCGCCGGATCAAGTATAATCCTGTCATCCTGGTTGTACTGAAACTGTACACCATCGTCCTCCTCCTCCACTTCAGGCTCGATTTGTACCTCTTCTTCTACTGCTTCCCCTTCTTCTTGCACGGATGACATATTAGCGCGATTACTACCACCGCCTCGCTATCTACCTCGACCTCCTGCCATCTACAATCACATAAATGAAAATATTAGTAGGTGAAGAAAAAACATAAAATAAACCTATCAAGCATGGATGTAAAATTGCACAACTATTATATATCAAATTAATCATCATCCTCATCATCATCATCACCAACATCCTCATCTTCATCCCCATTAATTGGTTTTCTGCTATTGGTTTCTTACACTTTTGACCCCTTTTACCACTCTTGTTGCCTTTTTTCGTTTTGAAAACAACATCTCCATCACTTGTCTGAAATCTATCCCTTCCACATTTTCTGCACTTATCAAGTAACACATCATCTTTCCAAAACAACATACATCCTTCGGGACATGCATCAATCTTTTGATGCGGTAACTGAAGACCTTTAACTATTTTTTGGTGTTGTAGAAACTTCGAGTCATGACGTTATCTTCGGGGATAGCATCCTCAAGGAAAGAAGCAATACCATCAACGACAGGAAATGACATATTATACTCACACTTCAAAGTTACCATCCTAGAGGTTGTTAGGTTTAATAATCTCATAACCTAATGATTTTAGTCATACTAAATAAAATTATAATTAACATATTAATTATCAAACTTTTAGATCTTATGCATGCTAATGGAAATGCGGAAGTAATGAGATTTGAACCCTTACTCACGGTCCAAACAAAGCTAGGATGATCCTCCAAAGTATTCAACAAGAACACCTCCTCTATGATGCACCCAAGACACCCTTAATTGATCTGAGACTTTGAGGAAGCTAGGACAAGAATCAGATTTTCCATAATATAAATTCTAATTACCTTTTAGAAAATATTATTTCAATACTACAACTAGTATGTATATTATCTTATAATACTTAGAGGTTTTTGATTTTCTTTCTTAGAAAATTTCCGGCTAGGCTAGAATAGAATGAGGGTGTATTGTGCATTTATATATTGCACACATGTTTAACTTAAGAAAACAAATTAACTTAAGGGACATGGGGAAAGGGTAGCCGGCTATGGCATGGGGAAGGATAAAAGAGAAAGCTCTTTTGGTTTATCAATAACCTAGGCATGCAACCCTAAGCATTAGGTGTTAATGCTAGGTTATCATTGTGTCTTAACCATTTAAAACACAATTAAACACCCTTAAACCATCCACATGAAAACCGACACCCTTATTAGCAAATGGACTTCATTTTATAGTTTTGTCAATTTTACAATTGTATGTCATGTGACATACAATATGTCACAATGTTATAAAATAACAATTGTTTTAATTTAAAACATACATATTTATCAAATAAATATTATTTATAAATTAAAATAATCACATTTATCAAGTTGACAAGTAATTCGTAATTACCAATTATATAAAATGGTCATTCACAATAATCGTCAATACGATCTACAACTTTTGTAATAATTATAACCCGATTCATTCTTATTGCGATATTATAAAATATCGTTCAGTGTTTAATAATTGACACATTTCAATTATAAACATAAATCTTACAATAAGATTTAACCTCTGATTTCTCGGTATACGAGTTTAAGGAATATGATCAACTCGTATCAATATACATTTGATCATCTTATCAATTAAGGGAATTGTCCTATAGGTGTGACCTAAAGGGATCAACTGACCACCACCGTCATACGACAGTAATGTCAAACTCTAGCTAGCCAATCATTACCGATTAATGTTGGTCAGTTGACTAATATAATTTCGTATCATCCTTTGCGTATTCTCGTCATGAGATTTAATTACGTGATCGCACTATCGTTGAGGACACATTTCCCAACAATCTCCCACTTGTCCTCGACAAGTGTGCGTCACCAATTCTCTTGTCCTATTACAATCTCCCACCCAATGCAAGGTGTCTCTCTGAGGTCGTACTTGCATTCGATCATATCATGAGTGGTTTCCTCGATCTGGAGAATAACTGTTTGACCGGAATTATCTACCATAGATACCTTCCGAGCGTGGCCACGCATTTCCAGTTAACTTCTCCTGGAGTGGCCTTGAGATTTGAACAACCCTAACAAGGGGTGGACAATTTCTATCGTACTACTTCCTTCAACTAGTCACAGTCAGTCACAACCCAAAGCAATCCCATTTGACTCCAGTTACGAAAAGTCGTAGAGAATGGATCAAGGTTATGCCAAAACTGTACCATCTTGGGAGAGTAGTCTTTAGTCTAAGAATTGACTCACAAAAATACTATAGCAGCTCTTGCCACGACCCGGCTATCATAAAATTTCAAGAACTCTATAAGCGGTCACTTTGCCCGACAGAGTGTCTCTTGCAGTCTGCCTATGTGATCGACTCTCTTGCAGTCTGCCTATGTGATCGACTAGTCATCTCATATGACTCTATGGCATTTGAACTTGCCATCAGTCGCCTCACATTCTAGTCGCTTTGAGATGTCACCTCATGTAAGCGGCTAGGGGCTATACTAAGTCAATCCAGTTCACTTTATGGGGTTCAAAATTGTCTCTTACAACCCATTTGGATTTTGACAAAGTATCTTTTATTTTGAGTTAATTATAACTCAAATGACATTGTCACGCAAAAACAGTCAATACTATTTTATTGCATTTGATGCACAATCATCAATTTGTATTAGTGTTTTACGAATAAACCCTTCTATTCATGATTCTAAAACTTACAAAGTTTGGTCTCCTTCCATCTCATATTATCTCACATAATATGATTTTATTTGAGCACATATCTAGAACTCATTCTAGATCTTGGGTTTCCTTTCCTGAGGGAAGCTCCCACTGTTATCTTATATCTCGTGACATATGGATATATTAGAGGGATTAAAGAATCAATCGAAATTACCTAGTCACTCATGTGCTGAAATCTATATTGTAGTTTATTAATGATTTCATCACTCCAATTATTTTCAATCATCTTGGCTATTTAGATCAAGGTTATTCATATCTAACCATTTTGTTTTCTAATGGGCGACCTTTTATTATCAATATAATAAACCTTCCCGTGAAGCTCCATCATCGTATGATATAAGGTATTTTGTTCATCTAGAATTGAGAACCTCTTATTCTTTACACTTTAAAGAATCACTCATCCTCTCTAAATGGTACGTTCAATTTTCTAATGAACATTGCTCCTACTAAAATCAATATCACTCGATTTCTTAAATGAACCTTTCATTTCTCGCATGTGAATCTTTTGCTATTACTTGAATCATTATTACCATCACTATCCCTATAGTGATCTACCTCCATTCAATCAACATTACATCTTTCATGTCTTCGTTTCCTCGAGACGAAAATGACATGATATTCCCTTATAACTACATTGAGAGAATTGAGATGATTTCTTCTCTTTTATCTTATAAATTTAGAAAAATCATTTATTAAGGAACCGTTTTCCTTCCGATTTCATACGGGGTTTCTATTATCCTCTCTTTGAAACAATGAACATAAGGAACCTTTCCTCTTGTGTCCTCCCGTAGTTTCTTCAGTGTCCTCTCGTAGTTTCTTCAATTCATTCATTCAGGGTTCTTCTTAAGACTCCCATGTAGGATTCTTCTCTAAGATCCTGTATTTATATCATTGGTTTGCGGGCGAAATATTTTCTCCCACTCTATCCTTTTAACAATAACCTTTATTTGTATAAGGATAGCAATTTTCGATTTAACCAATGCATATGAATGTTTAAAGTTTTATAGGTGTGATGTATACATTCTCATTTTCACTTAAAATGATCATCGTATAATGAATTAATGATGTCTTAATTTGATTGAAAGTATCTTATGGGGTGTAGTTCTCCGTTTTAATCAAAACTTTGATTATATTATATTGATCGTATCAATGTTTCTTATTGCGTGATAAAATCACTATTATTCATGTTTTAACAAGGTATGCAATTTATTTTAGAAATCAAGGAATTGATTAAGAACAAAAGTAGTGACTCGGGTTGACAACCAAGTCACTAATATCCAAAAATACAACCATTGTTTTAGGATTCAAATCCATGTCTTACAAGAAAATGAATTGTTCTAGGAAATAAAATGCAAAATATGAAAGAAGACAATATGAAAATTAGAGCCTAGCTCTTTAAGTCTTCAATCAATTGGATGCTACCATAGTCATCCAAGTAAGGAACTTCATGCTTCCTTCTCCTTGACCTTATCATTAGGAGGTGGCCCTTTAAAACAATTAAAAAGGGGTAAATATCAACAAATTTGTATCACTATACATAAGTTGATAAATAACATGAATTTAAACGAGAATTATTACCTACGGCGGTTGCCTTTCCATTTTTGAGATCGCTCAAGTATTTGGGGCAATTACGCTTCCAATGTCCTATCCTCGTGCAATAATGGCACTTGTCTTCGCATTTCGAAGATGAGGTGGAAGCGCCTTTCGAAAAGGTCTTTTCTTTGGTCGGTTTGGGCTTGAACGTTTTCTTGCCCTTGCCTTTGAAGGCATTCCTCTTGAAGTTCGTTTTCCCTTTCTTCTCGATGTTTAAAACATCCTTAGTGGAACTTTCATGAAGTCCGATATCCCTCTCGGCTTGGACGAGCATCTTATGCAATTCATCCAATGTGGTCTCTTGATTTCGCATATTAAAATTCACTCGGAATTGAGCATACGATTTCACCTTATTGAGAGAGTGAAGGACTCGATCAATGATGAGTGAGTCGGGAAAATCAACTCCTTGCACTTTTAGGGTCTCCGCGAGCTCAACTAGTTTGAGTACATGAGGGCTTATCTTTTGCCCCTCCTTCAAGCTAATGTCGAAGAAGGCGGAAGCCGCCTCATATTGAATCACCCTTGGAGTTTGCGAAAACATTGTCGCAAGCTTGGTGTATATCTCATATGATGTGGTTAACTTGATCATACTCCTTTGGAGATCCGGCTCCATGGAGAAGATAAGCACATTTTTAAGAGCGGAGGACTCTTTCATGTAGGCTTCATAGGCCTCACGAGTTTGGACCGCGGAACAAGCGGTCGGAGCGGCTTCGGATAGGTAACGAGTCTTATCGTCACCTTGAGCGGCCAAAAGTAATTGCGCATCCCAATCTTTAAAATTGGAACCATGCTTATCGAGTTTGCAACGATCCATAAAGGATCGAAGCCATGAAACGTTAGTGAGAGGTGGAGCGTTGGTTGCCATTGATGATGTTGAAAATTAAACTACAATAAAAATGAAGGAATTAAAACAACATCATTTTTAAAACTCGTAATTAAATTTTAAACAAGTTTAGATATTTACTTAATGATCTTTTACCCAATTAAGTAAACAATCCCGAGACCCTAACCAATACTAATTCGGGCACGGTATAGCCGATTCAACCCGTATTGGTATAATTTGGTGGATTAACCTTTTAATCGGTTCTACCTTAGAACTCTCGTGTTGAACCATATATTCAAATATATATATATATATATATATATATATATATATATATATATAGTATATATGTTTATGTTTTGATAATGACAAGTCTAGCTATTTATATATTATATACTCGTATTTATAATCGTGTGCTAAGTGTTCAGAATATTAGTAACAAGATCTAATCAATCAAGTATAAAAGATTCAAGCATGTTAGTCAATAAATTGACTAAGTCGAAGATTGATAGAAGATTACAAGCGCGCATAATAAACTAAAGTTATACTTATCAACTATATCTTTAGTACAAGTTTGGTTCAAGTTATAGCTCGTAGCTATAACTCTATATCTATGAAGAAATGGTCGAAATATATGTGTTTTGATGAAACGATTGTTTCCATATTAGTGTCGTGTACAAATTAGTGTTTAATTGGTATTCTATTCTAAATATGGAATTGTTAATCTTGATATGATTATATAAAATATCTTTTAGTTAAATAAGGAATAAATAATTGTCTTATGAGATAATTATTTATTACTAAAATAAACTAAGGATTTTTATATAATCTTAATTGTCAAAAATATATAATCTAGATATAGTTTGTTACGATCTTGGGAAACGTGTAATATGTTACGTTACCATAAATCGTGTAGGATTAGTTTAAATAAATATTATGTATTTATTTAACTTCCTAAATAAACTAAGATTATATTATGATAATATATTTTATTATCTTTGACATAGTTTAGGAAATTGTTTTGATAAGGATACTAATTCTTGAATATATAAAGATCTTTCCTAAATATGAATTAGGAAATTGATTCCTTATATAATACCTATAGTATATTATTAAATCTTTCCTAAATATATTAAGATTAGATTTAAGGTAGTATTACTAAAAGACTAGTATTATAGTTTTAGTAATATTCCTAAATCATCTAGGGTTTGAATTACCTAGATATATATTCTATATAAATAGACTACCTATGACACATTAAAACACACGAAATACACACACACATATTCACGCAAATCGAGAGAGAGAAACCGCCGATCATCTACTTCAATATTCGAGCTTTTCATTGTCATATCCGATTCAAGATTCAAGTGCTCAAGCATTGATCTTATTCATTCAAGATTGTGACACCAAGAAAACATTGAAGACTTTATCTTATTAACGTAAGATAGAACGAGTATTTAGCGGTACTCATTGTAAGACAAATATTTAACGGAATTTGTCGTAGCTAGATATTTAACGGTATCTAGATAGAGTTGCGACTAACATCAAAGTTGCACGAGTAGGGTTGATAAAATTGTAATCCAGAGTTGGTACTAATTTTATTAATCGAGAATAGTGGACGTAGGTTTCAAAGTGTGAAACTGAACCACTTCAAAAATATTGTGTCTCTCCTTATTACTTGTTTTACTCGAAGATCATCATACAACCATACACACATCGAAGAAGATTTAAAAAGAAGGCATACTCAATTCAATCCCCCCCTTCTTGAGTATATTATATCAATAGACTCTTCAATTGGTATCAGAGCCTCGTGCTCTTGATCGCCTAGTTGCGTGAGTTTTGATCCTTCTATTGATTATATATTATATACTCCTTCGACAATGGATTCCAAGCATCTTAAGTGCCCTATCTTCGATGGCAAAAACTACAGTCTATGGAAGAATATGATGACTCATTACATCAAGGGTTGTGATTGGGAATGTTGGAAGATCATCCAAACCGGACCAAAGAAGATCTTGGTCGCCGCCGCCAATGGAACAACCTATGAAAAGATGGAAAGCGATTATGTGGAAAGTGACTACAAAATTGCAGAGAAAAACTCTAAGGCCATGAGCCTCCTACAAAACGGTATGATAACCTCAGAATTTGATAGATTCTCATCTTGTAGTTCCGCTAAGGAAATATGGGATAGTCTCGAACTTGCCTATGAAGGATCATCCGCAGTCAGGAAACATCGTATAGACTTGCTCATTCAAAGATATGAACTTTTCAATATGGAAAAGAATGAATCTATTGATAGCATGTCTGCACGATTTTCTTGTATTATTAATGAACTGCGGAACCTTGGCAGAAAGATCGATTCTGAAGATATCATTCGAAAGATTCTTAGGAGTCTCACCAAAAAATGGCAACCAAAGGTCACGGCCATAGAGGAAGCACGTGATCTATCTCAGATTACTTACCAAGAACTAATTGGATCTCTAATGGCACACGAGATCATGCTAAATAAAGATGACGATGATTCTAAAGGGAAAGGAGTTGCTTTACAAGCCTCCACAAGTGAAGTATGCGAAGAAGAACTAGAAGACGAGACAGTTCTATTCGCAAGACGATTTAAGAAAGCAGTTTTCAAGGGTAGATACAAAAACCCTAACAACAAAACGGTCGACAAAAAGAAAACTGACACCAAACAAACATTCTTCAAAAGAGGATGTTTTAAGTGTGGTCAACAAGATCATATGATCAAGGATTGTCCAAGCTGGGACAAAATCAAAGACAAGTCAAAAAGACAAAAGACCAAAACAGAGTTCAAGAAAGTAATGTTTGCGTCATGCTGGGGAGAATTAGAATCTGAGGATGACGAGGACTCAGAAGAAGAAGAGGTAGCACACTTGTGCCTAAGCAACGTCAGCCTAGATCTAATCTCAGACAACAATGATGAAGATGACGCATCTCATATGTCTCTCCTTGGAGAATCCGACTCAGACGATGACGACGATGAAGAGGTAAATTTTCTTCAACTCAAAAGTCAGGTTAAAAATTTATCTAAGGCTATGTTAATTAAATATTTTGAGGAAACCCTAGACCAATGTCATGAACAAAGTCTTGAATTAGATGACCTGAAGGAACAAATCCTCGATATTGCTGAGGAAAATCAACTTCTGAAAGCCAAAGCTAAGAAACTGAAATCCAAAATAAGCATTGAAGCCAATGCTAAGTTGGAAGCAGTTATGTCTGAGAAAAAGGTTCTTGAG
Source organism: Silene conica (assembly GCA_029255685.2). NCBI lineage: Eukaryota > Viridiplantae > Streptophyta > Magnoliopsida > Caryophyllales > Caryophyllaceae > Silene > Silene conica. The sequence continues at coordinate 55,025,746 of CM055316.2, read as the reverse complement.
TCTAAAGTTATAGCTAATGAAGCTATAACCTCAAAACTGAAACTCAACATCAAAGAGCTTCAATCCAAAGTTATAGCTAATGAAGCTATAACTTCAGATTTAAGAAAGGTTAATGAGCTTCTAAAGTCAAAATCCTCGATTATGGTCGAAGATGAGACTCATCTAGAAGAAGTTGAGATCCTCGAAAGCAAAATCATGGATCTAGAATTCAATCTATCTAAAATCAAGAAGGAACATGCCAAAATTGTGTCCGACTTTCATAGAGACGTTCAAAACCTAAAAGAGTCTAACAACACTGATCATAGTGAATGTAAGAAATAAATAGACTCCTTAAAAGACCTCCTTCTTCATGCTCGGAAAGTTCACGACAAATGGGAAGGAAGCACTAACGTTCTAAACTTCCTAACTGAACAATCCGACAACAACATGAAGATGGGATTAGGTCACGAATGTTATGGAAGAAGGGATCACTCAAAGTGTAAACAAAGCCCAACAGACAGAGACTTTAGAAGAAGGAAATATGCCGACCTTCCTGAGTATTTAATATGCACTTATTGTGGCCATACTGGACACCTCCGAGAAAACTGTGTGAAACACGCACAAGATTTTAAAACCGGAGTTAAGTTTGTTAAATCCTTAGGAATTCCAAACGACACTATTTCTATCTCTGATAGTGATGATGACAAAACTAAGGAAAGAAACATTGACCACAGATGGTTCTATGACATGACATTTGACTACGAAGAAAAGAAAAATAGAACCAAACAAACACCTCAAACAACACACAAAAATTGGTCACCAAGAGTCCAAACTAAGACTTACACAAGAACATCAAAACCCAACTATTACCAATATAGAAAGACCTATGTGAGACAAGTTTGGGTTAAAAAGGAAGATGTATTTGTGATTACTAACAACAAAGGACCCAAGTATGCTTGGGTACCTAATTCCTGTCTTTGAAATTATTTGTGCAGTTTGTCGCCAAGGAAAATAACCTATGGTATCTCGACATTGGATGCTCAAGACATATGACAGGCGACGTAAATCTTTTCAAAACCCTAAAACCCTTTGATGGAGGTAAAGTCACATTTGCTGATAACAAAAAGGGAAAGATCATCGGAATTGGTAAGATAGGTATTTCATCTTCTCATACTATAAATGATGTATACCTTGTAAGTGGTCTCAAACACAATCTTATCAGTATATCCCAACTATGTGATAAAGGAAACAAAGTGGTTTTTCATTCAGATATATGTCGTATAATCTTAGAAGGCACCAGTAAAGTAATACTTGAAGGTCACAGGATGAAAAATGTTTATATGATTGATTTAAATGTTGTACCTACTGATTCTCTATCATGCATGAAAGTTACGTTAGATGATCCATGTCTATGGCACAAAAGATTTGGTCATATTAGCTCACCTATTCTAAGTAAGCTGAAAAGATGGGACTTGGTCGAAGGTCTTCCAAAGATCAAATTTGATCAAGAAAAGATGTGTGACACATGTGCACGATGTAAACACGTCAGATCATCCTTTAAGCCAAAAAGAGTGGTAAGCACAGAACAAGCTCTTGAACTAGTACACATGGATCTATGTGGCCCTATGAAGGTAAGAAGCAGAGGTGGTTCCAGGTACGTTTTCGTTCCAGTTGATGATTACTCTAGATTTTTTTGGCCAATCTTTCTCCACTCAAAAGACGAAATATTTGATGAATTTGTTAGTCTCATGAAACTCGTCCAAAACAAATATAAATCAAACCTAGTAACAATCCGTACTGACCATGGAACTGAGTTCGACAATCATGCTTTTATTGAGTTCTGTAAAACCAATGGTGTTGGACATAACTTCTCGGCCCCTAGAACCCCACAACAAAATGGAGTCGTAGAACGAATGAACAGAACCCTAGAAGACATGGCTAGAACAATGCTTCTTTGTAGTGGCCTACCTAGAAACTTTTGGGCTGAGGCTATAAGTACAGCTTGCTATATTCATAACCGTGCCATGATTAGACCTATTCTTAAAAAGATACCTTATGAACTTCTTCGAGGTCGTAAACCAAACATATCTCATTTAAGATGCTTTGGTAGTAAATGCTTTGTTCACAACAATGGTAAAAACAGATTAAGCAAATTCGACCCTAGAAGTGATGAAGCAATCTTTATAGGATATTCAGATCATAGTAAAGCCTACAAAGTTTTTAACAAACGTACTTTATGCATAGAGGAAAGTATTCATGTTATCTTTGATGAAAATAATGTCTTCGATAAGCCATTACAGGATATAGAGGAAAACCTAGACGAACCTGATTTCAGGTTATCAAGGGAATATCCTCCTGAAATGGAAATTGAAGAAGGAGAACCTCAAGGAACTCATGATGAACTCAACTTGGGAGAAAATGGTGCGAGAGATGAAACTACAGTTGATGATACTGTAAATAACTCTCAAACCAATGACTTGGAACCCAGAGTTACAGCTAATGAAGCTGTAACTTTGAATCAAAACCAAAGGGAAGAGGCCAGAGTTATACCTGACCCTACTATAAACCAAGGTTCGGATTCAGGGGGAACAAGTCAAGATCCCGAGTCAAGTTCAGGAAATGCTAATAATCAATCAAGGAACTGGAGATACAAAGGCTCTCATCCTTTGGACAATATCATAGGAAGCCTGACAGATGGAGTTCAAACTCGAAGGAGCTTAAATAACTTTTGCTCATTCTACTCCTTTCTCTCCACCATTGAACCTTCAAATATCAAGGAAGCTCTCACAGAACCAGACTGGATAGTTGGCATGCAAGAAGAACTCCAGCAATTTGAGAGAAACAAAGTTTGGCATCTTGTTCCTCGACCCAAGGACAGAACTGTCATTGGAACTAGATGGGTATTCAGAAAGAAATTGGATGACACTGGAGTCATTGTGCGAAATAAGGCCAGACTAGTGGTTCAAGGATACAATCAACAGGAAGGGATCGATTATGACGAAACCTTTGCTCCTGTTGCTCGTCTTGAGGCAATAAGACTACTCATTGCATTTGCAGCACACAAGGGAATGAAGCTTTTTCAGATGAACGTTAAGACTGCATTTCTTAATGGCTATCTCCAAGAGAAAGTATTTGTTGAACAACCTCCTGGATTTCCTGACAGCAAACTCAAGGATCATGTATTCAAATTGGACAAATCTCTCTATGGCCTGAAACAAGCACCTAGGGCATGGTACGACAGATTATCAAAGTTCCTATTGTAAAGTGGATTCAAGAGAGGGTCTGTAGATAAAACCCTATTTATTAAAAGCGAAAACTCAGATCTACTAGTCGTTCAGATCTATGTTGACGATATTATTTTTGGCTCAACTAATAAAAAGTTATGCAAGTACTTCTCTGAGTTGATGACTTCTGAGTTCGAGATGAGTATGATGGGAGAACTAAAGTTCTTCCTTGGACTTCAAATACAACAAACTGAAGAAGGAATCAAGGTTCATCAACAAAAATACGTCAAAGAGTTGCTAAAGAAATTCGGAATGGAAACCTCTCATGCAATGCCTACTCCAATGGTCACAGATAAGAAGTTAACCAAAGACGAAGATGGTAAGTCTGTAGATGAAACAACTTACCGAGGTATGATTGGCTCACTTCTTTATCTTACAGCAAGTCGTCCAGATATAATGTTCAGTGTCTGTGTTTGTGCGAGATTTCAATCTGCACCAAAAGAATAACACATGATTGCAGTTAAAAGAATTTTAAGATACCTAATCGGAACCTCAAAATTATATCTATGGTATCCTATGGACTGTAACTTTAACCTAGTAGGATATTCAGATGCGGATTATGCAGGATGTTCCTTAGACAGAAAAAGTACCTCCGGACTTTCTACCTTTGTAGGTCCTTGTATTATATCTTGGGGATCCAAGAAACAAAATTCTGTCGCTCTCTCAATTGCTGAAGCAGAATATATTGCAGCCGCACTGGTATGTTCTCAACTTTTATGGTTAAAGCAACAGTTACATGATTATGGTGTTGATGTTGGATGTGTACCTATTTTATGTGATAATACGAGTGCTATTATTATATCTAAAAACCCAGCCCAACACTCGAGAACCAAACATATTGAAATTAGACATCATTTTCTAAGAGACCATGCTGAAAAGAAAAATATAAAATTGGAATTTTGTAGTACGGAAAAACAATGGGCAGATATCTTCACTAAACCATTGGATAGAGAACGCTTTGAGACTTTGCGATTGGAAATTGGTTTAATCGGTGGCACCTAATCAAATCTTAAAAGCAAAAATAACCCAATGATTGACTGTGGTTTAGATGAGATTATATGACTGTGTCCGTATACTCCGCTGCATGTGTTTGTATGTATTCGATGATAAATTTTGTGATTATAGTTATATTATATAATTTACATATGAATGTGTGTACAACCGATCTCAAAATAATATTACGTCACATATTACATTTTACCTCACATATATACATTATACATATTACAATTTATATAAAACAATAATATACAAATATATAAATATTAAACAAAAGTAAATAACAAAACTTACCTTATTACACACACAAACCGTGTGTACAAACCTACCCATTGACGTCACCCAACAACTTGCCCCACTACTCCCCTCTACCTTCTGCCAAGTGTTCCTATACCCCTAACCACAATTATTACCCCAACTCCCTCAAACTTACCACAATTCAACTCACCACTACCTCTATTACTTCATTATTACCGTCCCCAAAACCCAAACTCCTGTCAAAACTCAAACCTCCATAATCTCCATTAATATTCCGTCAAATCTCCACCAACACTCAAATAAACACCACCACTGTTCATCTAAAACCACCATGCCTCCCTCTCGTGCTACCCGCTCTCACAACAAGAAACCAACACCACCCTCACCAACCCCTTCACCACCACCATCTCCGACACCCATTGCCACCGCAAGTCCAACCCCAGACAATGGCAAGCGGCGTAAACTAAACCGAGTCTCATCCTCCGTTTCTGATGACATGCAAGAACTAGGATCGAACCTCAAGAACCCTCGTCCCCTATTTAAAGAATACTCCGTCGAAGCCACCAAGGAAGGACTCGAGCGAGTTCGTATGACAAAACATGAAGGTATGCTTATTGATCGTCTTCTTCCCTATTCCATTCATTCGGGTCGGTTCTACCCGACATCTTGGGTCGAAGGGTCGAAGTCTCTGCTTTTCTTTAAAAAGTTTTTGGAGTTTCAGGGATGGAAGTATATTAGTAATTTTTCGAGATTGATATTTCCTATTGAGTTGGTACAGTTCTTTTCCTCTGTTAAATTGAGTGAATCTGGGTTAAAAGCTGTGGTAAATGGAAAAGATGTCGAGATTTCTTATGGTGATATTTGTGAAATTTTTCACCTTGATCCTAATGGTCTTGAAATTGATACCCGTAAGGAGTGGGGAGTGGTAACCCGAGAACAAAAAATGCTCATCAAACAATACTTTGATCCCAATGCTACTGAAATCACTCCACTCTTGACAAACTCTTTCTCCCCCAAATTAAAACTCTTTGTTAACTTCCTTTGGAACACTATCTTACCAAGGAGGGGTGGTCGTGATAAGTTGTCGAGCATTGAGGCCATTGTTCTTTATCATTGGTTGGAAGGAAACAAGATAAACCTAGCCTTTCTTTTGTGTACCAAGATTTGTCAAACTTCATCTGTGTTAATCAAAGAAAAACCAAGTTCTACACTAGACATCCCCTATGGAATGTAGGTTTCAGAAATCTTGCTCAAGAAAGGTGTTGTCGATGATTTGAGTTTTGGTGTTAAGCCACGTGATCGGATGTGTGATAAATTGCTTAAGTTGATGGGTATTATGGGTGATGGAGTAGATTTGGCTTTTGGAAAGACGGTTGAGGAGGGACCCAACCCGAATCCATCTCCATCTTTTGAAGGTTTGGAGGCTAAGATGGTTCAAATTATTGGACTGTGCCAAGTTAAGCAAGAAAAAGAGAATTTGGGTGCCTCGGGAAGTCGTGTAGAGGGTCGTCGTGGATTTGAAGAAGTTGTGAAAGTATGGATGGAGAAAGTGGATAAGCATTTGGTTAAGATAGGCTCGGAGGTCTCGGTGGTATGCTCCGAATTGCTCGCAATGAGTGATCGTCTCTCTTTTCTCACAACGCAAGGAGGGGCAATGGTGCGTGATCATGGCTTGTTGAGGGAGGATGCATCCAAGGCGCTTGAGGCCGTCAAGACACTCTCGCTCAAAGTGTTAAATTTCGAGCTCGCACTTACTGCACAAGGCCGTAATGTTAGTAGCTGTTTGGATAGATTGGAGACGCTCGAATATCGCACCCGACCCGATTACGTGAGCCCATATGCCAAGACACCCGCCTCTAGTTCTCGCTCTTGATTATCCGTTTCCGTTTTCGAAGTATGACGTTGTTTTGTTGTTATTTTGCTTAAGTCCGGTGGTGGACTTATAAACAAATTAGAATTGTGGCCCAATCCCTTCCCTGGCCCATTAGGAATCCGAGGCTTTATCATATTTTGCCTCCCTCGGATTTCTTACTCCTAACCGGCCCAGTCCTTATCCTTGTTTTTGATGCGGCCCAACTTGCTATTTCCTTTTGCCTTGGCCCATCTTATTTCTTATCTTTTGCCAGGCCTTTATCAACTAACCCCAGCCAGGCCCATTTTTTTTTCTCTTGTTCATATTCGGCACATTGGCTTAGTATACTTTCGGATTAGTTGTGTATATTTTAACATTTCGTTTGTGCTTGTATGATATTTTCTATGTTCGTATCTTTTGACTCGTTTTATATGCTTGCTTATGTTTCGTTGTATATTATTCTAGTCGTTTCATGTCTTTGTTCTCATCTTTTCGATGATGTCAAGAGGGGGAAAAATGTGACTTAGATTAGAATTTGCCTAAGCTTGCTCCTTGTCGTAATTCATTGTCTCTTAGGGTTCTTAAAAGATATGGGATAGTTAGAAGATAGAAACCCTAAGTGAATGTTTACTATAATTAACCATTATTATATTGAGGGGGAACATACACTTAGACACAAAATCTAAGAGTGACTTGCCATCATCAAAAAGGGGGAATTTGTTGAACCATATATTCAAATATATATATAGTATATATGTTTATGTTTTGATAATGACAAGTCTAGCTATTTATATATTATATACTCGTATGTATAATCGTGTGCTAACTGTACAGAATATTAGTAACAAGATCTAATCAATCAAGTATAAAAGATTCAAGCATGTTAGTCAATAAATTGACTAAGTCGAAGATTGATAGAAGATTACAAGCGCGCATAATAATCTAAAGTTATACTTATCAACTATAGTTTTAGTACAAGTTTGGTTCAAGTTATAGCTCGTAGCTATAACTCTATATCTATGAAGAAATGGTCGAAATATATGTGTTTTGATGAAACGATTGTTTCCATATTAGTGTCGTGTACAAATTAGTGTTTAATTGGTATTCTATTCTAAATATAGAATTGTTAATCTTGATATGATTCTATAAAATATCTTTTAGTTAAATAAGGAATAAATAATTGTCTTATGAGATAATTATTTATTACTAAAATAAACTAAGGATTTTTATATAATCTTAATTGTCAAAAATATATAATCTAGATATAGTTTGTTACGATCTTGGGGAACGTGTAATATGTTACGTTACCATAAATCGTGTAGGATTAGTTTAAATAAATATTATGTATTTATTTAACTTCCTAAATAAACTAAGATTATATTATGATAATATATTTTATTATCTTTGACATAGTTTAGGAAATTGTTTTGATAATGATACTAATTGTTTATTATATAAAGATCTTTCCTAAATATGAATTAGGAAATTGATTCCTTATATAATACCTATAGTATATTATTAAATCTTTCCTAAATATATTAAGATTAGATTTAAGGTACTATTACTAAAAGACTAGTATTCTAGTTTTAGTAATATTCCTAAATCATCTAGGGTTTGAATTACCTAGATATATATTCTATATAAATAGACTACCTATGACACATTAAAACACACGAAATACACACACACATATTCACGCAAATCGAGAGAGAGAAACCGCCGATCATCTACTTCAATATTCGAGCTTTTCATTGTCATATCCGATTCAAGATTCAAGTGCTCAAGCATTGATCTTATTCATTCAAGATTGTGACACCAAGAAAACATTGAAGACTTTATCTTATTAACGTAAGATAGAACGAGTATTTAGCGGTACTCATTGTAAGACAAATATTTAACGGAATTTGTCGTAGCTAGATATTTAACGGTATCTAGATAGAGTTGCGACTAACATCAAAGTTGCACGAGTAGGGTTGATAAAATTGTAATCCAGAGTTGGTACTAATTTTATTAATCGAGAATAGTGGACGTAGGTTTCAAAGTGTGAAACTGAACCACTTCAAAAATATTATGTCTCTCCTTATTACTTGTTTTACTCGAAGATCATCATACAACCATACACACATCGAAGAAGATTTAAAAAGAAGGCATACTCAATTCAACCCCTCCCCTTTTGAGTATATTATATCAATAGACTCTTCATCTCGGTCGACAATTTTCTGAAAATCGTCTTTCGCCCGAACTTATTGTAACTACGGTTACGAATACTTTCGTTGAGATCGACCAAATTTCAAGGTGTAATCTTATTACCCCACTTACCCAATGTGACAATTTTAGTACCCCGGTGTAGCCGAGCCTACATTCTTGTGAAGAAGGGATTCATGGGTCCATACTTTTTGGTAAGGCTAAGTCTCAATATTCATTTGTAAGAGATCTAGTCAAATTTTATTATCTATCTCCGTTTAAGTGAACTACGTCGGTGAAATATTGATAAAATATTGACTAGGTCGACTAAATCGAATAAAAATGCATGACATGATATGACGATTTGGCTATGCATGCAAACATATAAAGCAAATAAAAGCATAAAACAATAGACCCTAGTATGACCTTTCCTAGAAAAGAAATAATAAAAGTACAAATTCGGAAACCAACCTCTTTGGTCCCTTGAACTTCACGAGGCACGCTTCCCAAGGTAAACACCGTCTTGGTCGGAACTCCTTTCCGAATGGCATCGTCTTCAAGGCTCACCGGAATTTTCAAAAATTACAACTTTTCTAGTCTACTTTATACATTATAAAATAGAAAACAATAAATAAAGTGATACGAGATCACATTAATTACATCCGAATCGATAACCCCTTACATTACGGGAAATACCAATTTAAAAACTAAGGCCATACTAAGTAAATTACATAATCAAAAATTACGTAAATAAAATCATGACAATCATAATTAAAATATGCAATGCTTATGAATATATGAACTATCATGCAAACCCTAAGCCAAATCGTCCTATTTAAATATCATTTATATAAATAGTTATCGTATACCTCGGTGTTATGGAATTGCGTGTTTTAACGATTAACAACACTATGCATTATGTGAATCGAAATTTACTCTTAAGTTAATCATCCCAACTCATTTAGGTTTCAAAATTTAGTCTTACTCAAACTTTGAACATGACTTAACTTAATATTATAATATTGTTCGGTATTACTCGGTTTAACGGGAAAAATAATATTAAATTCAAAAAGAGTCATAAAACTTTCGAAAATTTAAAAATTCAAAATTTAAAAATTCTAGAATGTTCTTAAAATTTCAGAACTTTAAAATATTAGTATTTATACGGTTTTAATATTTATTTCGAAAATAATACGTAAAACGAGCATTTTAAGTCGGAAAATTAAATAATTAGCTCCATAAATGCAATTAAAATACTAATAATATTTTTACACTTTCCAAAATACTTTAAGAACATGAAATGGACAGAAAATTAAATGGCACACTGCCCAATAGCCGAAATTTTTAATTACATGACTCTTATTATTCAATTTTAAATGCAACTTTTTAACAAATTAAAATTAAATAAAAACAGAAACTTTTGGCTCCCAAGAAAAATATGTTGATGAACATATCAAATATGACTAATATGGGTTAAATTTTTCGGCCATTTTAACAACTATTGCTATTTTTAACGATTTACGTCATATATCGTACAATTTTAACCATTAAAATTATTTATCAAGCATAAAATTAAATAAAAATCTTGAAATTTTTATACATGCTGAAAATAATATATATGACATCGTGTTAAAATTTTATGGCCAAATTCCAACTTAAACTATTAAAGTCGAAATAATGTCACTAATTACCCGATTTTTACATTAAAGATCAATAATAATGCAATATATGAGATAAATTTCTGGAAAATTTAGCATACATTTTAAATATTGCATGTGAGATACTCGTAAATGTTTATAGTCAAATTCGTAATATAACTATACAAACCCAATTTTATTCATTTTATGGCATTTTAACATTTAAAATTCATAAACCATGTATTTTAACTCCATAATTTACGAAAAATCATATTCATATCATAGGAAATACATGTGAAAACATACTAAAAAATCTCGGCCAGAAGCTTATTTTACCTATTTTTCCCAAAATAAACAATTTTTAACCATTAAAAACTAATAAAACCGAGATTAACATACCTATAAACAATATATATGCAAAATATGTTCCAAATATCCTAAAAAAAATTTAGAATCAGTAGGTATTCATGCATAAATTATTTCGGCCATATCATATACGAAATGAAATATCAATTTTTATTTTGTTATCCTAATAACTCCGTAAAAAATTAAACGGAAAGCATGCAAACAACCTAGTTGCTCTGATACCAATTGTTAGGTTTAATAATCTCATAACCTAATGATTTTAGTCATACTAAATAAAATTATAATTAACATATTAATTATCAAACTTTTAGATCTTATGCATGCTAATGGAAATGCGGAAGTAATGAGATTTGAACCCTTACTCACGGTCCAAACAAAGCTAGGATGATCCTCCAAAGTATTCAACAAGAACACCTCCTCGATGATGCACCCAAGACACCCTTAATTGATCCGAGACTTTGAGGAAGCTAGGACAAGAATCGGATTTTCCTTAATATAAATTCTAATTACTTTTTAGAAAATATTATTTCAATACTACAACTAGTATGTATATTATCTTATAATACTTAGAGGTTTTTGATTTTCTTTCTTAGAAAATTTTCGGCTAGGCTAGAATAGAATGAGGGTGTATTGTGCATTTATATATTGCACACATGTTTAACTTAAGGAAACAAATTAACTTAAGGGACATGGGGAAAGGGTAGCCGGCTATGGCATGGGGAAGGATAAAAGAGAAAGCTCTTTTGGTTTATCAATAACCTAGGCATGCAACCCTAAGCATTAGGTGTTAATGCTAGATTATCATCGTGTCTTAATCATTTAAAACACAATTAAACACCGTTAAACCATCCACATGAAAACCGGCACCCTTATTAGCAAATGGACTTCATTTTATAATTTTGTCAATTTTACAATTGTATGTCTTGTGACATACAATATGTCACAATGTTATAAAATAACAATTGTTTTAATTTAAAACATACATATTTATCAAATAAATATTATTTATAAATTAAATAAATAACATTTATCAAGTTGACAAGTAATTCGTAATTACCAATTATATAAAATGGTCATTCATAATGATCGTCAATACGATCTACAACTTTTGTAATAATTATAACCCGATTCATTCTTATTGCGATATTATAAAATATCGTTCAATGTTTAATAATTGACACATTTCAATTATAAACATAAATCTTACAATAAGATTTAACCTCTGATTTCTCGTTATACGAGTTTAAGGAATATGATCAACTCGCATCAATATACATTTGATCATCTTATCAATTAAGGTAATTGTCCTATAGGTGTGACCTAAAGGGATCAACTGACCACCACCGTCATACGACAGTAATGTCAAACTCTAGCTAGCCAATCATTACCGATTAATGTTGGTCAGTTGACTAATATAATTTCGTATCATCCCTTGCGTATTCTCGTCATGAGATTTAATTATGTGATCGCACTATTGTTGAGGACACATTTCCCAACAGAGGCGGCTTGTAATAATGACATTTTGCTCCTTTCGTACAAAGGTTGTTCCGCAGCTTTTAACATGTCAAAAAAAGTCTTTGCTTGGGGATTTGGAGGTTGCTCTTTATTCAAGGCTACACGGTCGTCATTATTGGCAACATTAAACTCCAAGGCATCAATAACCATATCTCTATATGGGTTCTCATCAATATGTTCGATGTGAGGTTGTTCGTGAATTGGGGAATAGGCTTCTCCATGAGAAATCCAATTATAATAATTTGGACGAAACCCATTTGTATAGAGATGTTCTTGTACCTCAAAGACATGTACGTATTTAATATTTCGACATTTGCTACAAGGACACCTAAGTTTATTTTCTAACGAGTCATATTCCTCTTATTGCTTAGCAAATTCAATAAACTCGGCCCTCTATAAACCTAGAATTAGAACGTCTCTTCTTAATATCTAACCCTTCATCATACATTCATGAACGTTCCAATCTCTTCATTTTAATCTAAACAAAAACCCATAAAATAATTTTCAACAATAAAAATACATATATCTAAATTAAAATTACACCCACTTAATTAAACAACAACCTCAATCACATAATAATAACAATTTATTAACAACAATTTCCAATGTATACAATTAACCACAACCTAATAAGCTAATTTAAGACGGTCTTAATAAGCTAGTATAATCTAACTAACATCCTAATAAGCTATTAAACATCCTAATCGACTACTTTAGTCTAATTAACTAACATCAATAAGGCTAACAACATCGTCTTATACAAACTTCATATAAACCCTAACCCACAATTATCTAATTAATATGCTAATTGGCTACTAATACCTAATTAATCACAACCTAATAAGCTAAGACGGTCTTAATAACCTACTACAATCACTAAATGCACAAAACAAAACAACAATCAAACAAAAAATTGAAATTGAAATTGAACTACAAAGGAGTATACAAACCTTAAATGAGTTGAATGAAGGGAAGAACAAGAGTGATAACCTTGATGTTGGCCGGAATCCGGTGACAGTGGTGTTGAGGGTGGTGGTGGTGGTGGTTTCGCGAGTTGAGTGTTTGTGTGTTTTTTTTAAGTGCGAATAATGAAAGGGGAAGTGAACCTGCTGTTTCTATATCGCAATTTGGCGACAGAATAACAAAATTGGCGACTGAACTGTGCTGTCGCCAAAATTAGGGACTGTTTTCTGTCGCCAAAGTGATTTTTCTGTCGCCCAATTGTGTCGGTGGTGGAAAATCTGGGGAAAAGGTCAGTCGCTAAATTGGCGACTGATTTCAGTCACCCGAGTCTTTTTTTAGTCGCCAAATTGGCGACTACCCTTTGCAGTCGCCAAAAACTGTCGCCCGATTCAGTTTTTCTGGTAGTGGTATAACATAGCAGGAGGTATAATATAGCTCGCATATGTGATTAAGGATGTCAATGGGCGGGATATGGATGGGATGGAGCCATATTCATGTTCATATCCATTTAATTTTTGGTCATCCATATGCCACCCTTATCCGTTTAATATTTTTTCATCTACCCATATCCATATCCATATCCACCGGGTGAAGAGAGTGGAGTGGGCACCCGTTGGATATTTTCACGCTCAAAAATTTAAAGGCGATATGTAAAAAATTCACTTAAGAAGATAAAATTTAAAGCGTACATTACCAAACAATTCCGGTTACATAGTTTTTTGAGAAAAGTTGAACATAATTTTTGATCTTGTTTACCAGACTTACAATTTTACAATTTACAACTGCGAAACTAATTTGCACAAGCTTTACACACCCATAAACAAAAAGTGTAACAAATTTTTAGCGAGCAGTTTTTAACTTTATTTTAAAAAACTTTACAAATTATAAGTAGTTTTTTAATCAAAATATTTTTAATAATATTTTTTAGGAAAAAATAATTGTAGTTATTAATTTAGGATATTCAACGGGTGATACACCATTATCCATACACCACCCTAAATTCACCCATATCCATATCCCACCCTAAATTGTAAAAAATATCATCATCCATATCTCACCATTTAATTTCGGGTGGATGGATAATCATTCTCCATTATGTGTCCTTCATGTTTACTTTGCGATAATGTTTCAGTGAGAGGATCCTCAATGTTGTCATTCATCCCTATCTTGCATAGCGCTATCTGTAACACCCTCATAATCCAAGGCCTTTAGATAGGACCATCAGACTATGAAAGTACTACCATCTCAGTTACCTAAGGTACAATATAAGATAAACAACAGTAGCCACTTTATTATAAATTTAAAAACAAAAGTGTAAGGGGGCGTTTAGTTGGGGTTTATAAGAAAGGGAAACAAAGTTACTCATTCTCTCTGTTGGTGTTTGTTTGACACAAACAAAGGGAATGAAACTTTCTTCCTTACCCCTCAATCCATCTAATTCCTTACCCCCACCCCCCTAGGGTATTAGATTTCATTACTCTTGTTACCGTTCAACCACTTTCTTCACCTACCACCACACTTGCAACTACCACCACAATAGCCACCACCAAATCACCACCGTGACGCCACCGCCACCATTGTAACCACCCCCACCACAATAGCGACCACCAAGTAGTAATATTAATAATATTAAGAAGGGTAATTTTACTCTAATTATTTAGTTAATAATTATAGTAAATATTTGGGTTGTCATCTTGGGTGCACATTGTAAGGAGGCATTCTCTTTGGGTGCTTAAAGTTTTGGAGGATCCTCCCTTTTAATTAGCTAGCTCAAGAACAAACTTGATAGGAGATCAAGTTTGTGCCATTTGCATACCAATATCAATGTAAGGAAACTAATTTCTTCCTTACCCTTTTATTTTGATTATTACTTAATAATAATGCATGCAAGATACTTAGGTCCTTTTATTTAAAATTGATAATCTAATTAGAAAGTCTAATTAGGATTATGGACTTTCAAGTGGTATCAGAGCTATGGCTAGTATCATGCATGTCATTTTAAGTTTTTTCATTTCATGCATGTAATATTTATGCATTTGTTCAAATTGTATGATAATTTGAAAAATTCAAAAATGGTATTAAAAAGGAGATTTGGCAGGAGATTTTTGGTGCATGTTTTCCTACCGGTCTCAAAATGTTTGTGATCAAGTTTGGTGATTTGTGGTATTATTTTGCTAATTATTTTGAGTTTTATGAAAAACCGTGTCAAATAATGTCGTTTTGGTTAAAAAGTTAAATAAAAATAGTTCGACTTTGATTTGGCATTTGAAATTTTTATATGATATTCACAGCATATCGTTTGCTTTGCATGTAAAATTTCGAAATTTAATTTGAAGTTTTGAATGTTTATTTATTTTTATGAGACAAAAACCGATAAAAGTAATTTATATTTTTTAATATGAGATCCGAAAATAATTTGCCCATGAAAATTTTATGTACACTTAATAATATGTTCTTAATTTCAAAAATAAATTTAAATTTGTTTTTATCTATTTTTGATGTTTGTTGGTATTTAATAGTTAAAAAACCGATAAATATCGATCTATTTTACCATATTTTTAAATCGAAATTTTTGGGCAAGATTTTCGACATTTTTGGATCCCTGGAATTGTCCGAGAATGCTTAAAAAATTTAATTTTGAATTTTCATTATTTTTGCATGCAAATAAGATTTATATAATAAAAGTTATTTATTTGCCGATAAAATTAGCAAATAGTATCAAATCATGCTAATTATTCTCAAATAAATTAGTGGGGACTAATTTTTGAGTTAGAAATCTGTTTATATAATTATTATGAGCTTAAATGAGATTTAAGTGTTGATTATTGATTTTTAATAAGTTAAAAATCGTCAAATCCGCTAAAATCCGTATCAGATACGATCAATTGTGCAATAGGGCGATTTTGGCATTTGTTTTACAGCATTTTAAGCATTATTTTTATGTTTAATGAATGATTGTGATTTATTTAAAGTATTTATTCATTTGTACCTAGTATGGCCTAGTTATTTTAATCGTTATTACCCGTAATGTAAGGGAATAACGATTCGGTTGTAATTTAATACGATCTCGTATCGTCCGCTTGTAATTAATTAATAGATTTTATTTATGTGTGAAGTAATGTATAATAGGAAAAGCCATGCAATTTCTTTTTTAATTATTTTATGGCGTTTCCAAAAGATGGAGTATCCTCGAGACGGTGCATTTCTTGGAAGGCATTCCATGAAGAGGTAATGGACCAAAGAATTAATTTCCGAATTTGTAACAATCTAGTTATTTTATTTAACTAGCTGGCCATACTAGGATTATTTATATGCTTGCTTGCTTTATTTTTCCCGCGAATACCAAAATTGCCGCACATATGCATTTATATTTCGCAATTGTCAATTCACGTTATTTACATTCGCCGACTTAGTTCACTTTTAGGGAATTTATGACTAAATTGACAAGATCTCTCACATATCAAAAATTGAGATTAGCCTTACCAATTAGTAACTGTAACACCCCCATTTATTTAAGAGCCTTTAGCAAGACATTCTCAAATAAATAGGACTGTTACCATCCCGGAATATCCGAGGTAGTGAATAACAAGGTAAACAAACCCAAAGTACTTTACATAAATACTGATTAAATTAAACTTGGCGTTACAACAACTACGAGGTCCAAAATTAATAAAATGACAAAACAACTGACGATATCTAATGTGATCTAATTCTAAGTAGGTCCATGCCAAGTCTCTCTCCATGCCCAAGCTCCTAATCCATCTGTCACTGACCTGAAAAATCTACTCCCCATTCCGGATCATCGTAGGTGTCACACGAATACACAGGGTCAACCGCGAGGTTGAGTAGGTAAAACAGATAAGACATAAATAACAATACTATCATAAATATATTGGGATCAATCATCCCTTCTCCGCACCGACCCAACACCATATAAACTCCGCACCAAACACAGACCCTTTATCTCCGCACCAAACACAGACCCTTTATCTCCGCACCGAACACAGACCCTTTATCTCCGCACCACACAGACCCTTTTATCTCCGCACCACACAGACCCTTTTATCTCCGCACCACATATCGTATCACAGAATATATATAATCAAATATCATAATATACCAACCAAGTATTAGTATAAAACATTCATAATAATCATCAATAACAACTGAGTAATCATTGTAATATGCATCGTATCTCCCATACCTGAAGTTGCAGAATGACAACCGACAGCTGCTAGAATCGTTCCACCTCGAATTCAATTCCTATAATAATACTTAATATTAATGCTAACCATACCATCAAACATTACCACATTTATTCTATCATGTTCACAAGTGATACCTATCATAATAAATATAGACTTACCAACATGTCATACGATTAAATATAGACTTACCAACATGTCATGCGATTAATTTAAACAATCATTATAAAACCCATAATAACAATGATTTAATTAATTAACCATAGACACAACATGTATTAGTACTAATAACAATAATTATAACAAGCATCACAACGACCATAGCCTTAATAGAACAACTTACTTTACCACTAACACCAACATAATAATAATACCAGTATTAAATATTTATAATCGCAACAATGATAAATAATTTTAGTAATAATATGAATAATACTTAAGAGGAATAATAATAAAATAATAATAATAATAATAATAATAATAATAATAATAAGAACTACAACAAGACAACAACCATGCTTAGCCGTGACTAAAACACAAACAGGTCTCCCTCCAAAACCCGAGACAACAGCCCATGCCCAGCCTCCTTTACCGCGTCACCACCACCGACCAAGCCACCCACGACTACCACCAACCGTCCTAAACCGAACTATGTACTCCCAACTACCACTTCCACGCCTCGTACGCCACCAGCGGCCACCACAGCTACCACCACGATAGCCCAAAACAGCCTGCACACTCACAACCCTCTCTACTTTCAGCGACACACTCCAACCTCCTCTATGCTCACGTTCCTCTCTCTCTCCACCGTGACCCACACCACCTCTGGCCACCACCATTGTCACCACTGACGCACGGTGGTTCCAGGGGTGGTCATCTTCCTGCCTGGTTCTCCCTATAACCGCTACACCGACGTACCAAACACAACAACACCACCACAACACCTGTTTTACATTTTTCTGACACCAAACAAAACCCCCTGTACCAACAACCTCAGCCACCACGAATCTCCGCAACAACCACCATTACATACCCCATGCTACCCCCTAACAACCTACCCTAACACTTATCCAAAAACCCGATCCCACTGTCAACAAAGACCCGTACAAAATCCCTGCCCAGAACTGTTATTCTGAGACGTCATTCTAACAACATGGGTCTCCCAAACGAGCCCTATACAAGACACCCTCACGACACCCCAAATACCACCACCATAACCACCCTATGTACCCCTGACTACCACCTTTCAACTGACCCTAACCAACATACAAATTATTAACAGATAATAAAATTAAACACGACACAAACACCCTCATACACCACGATTCAAATAAAACTGCTGTACCACGACTCTGACAGAGGCTTTAAACCACCACAAAACGACGGCCAACAAGGCCAACGGTGACTCAACTATGACCCAAATACGACAATTGAACCTCATAGATTAAAACTAAACAAAGATCAGACCATATAAGCACGATTACATACACGAATTAATGAGTTAAAGTTGGACAGAAATTGAAAGAAACCAGAGGAATATTGCGTGTACCCTATTTCAGACGCCAATCGAGCCACCAAGGACCACCATAAACCACCAACTGATCCCTCCTTCTTGAACTATGATGTGTCGGCTCTGAGATGATGTGAGAGTGGGAGGCGTTTTAGGTTTAGGGTTAGGTTTTCGAGGAGCTTAAATGTATGGGCAGCAGATAGAATTTGTTGTGGTTTGAGCAGTGGGTGATGTGTCGAGTTGGGCTGTTTTAGCCTTAACACGCACCTCGAGGCCCAATCGACAACCTTGCACGCATCCCTAAACCTTAAAGCACAACTAGAGCGTGACTCGATACTAAAACCCGTACCCGACACTCCAATATTCTTATACAAAATATAAGAACTTATGCGATAAACTAATTATCGATCTAAAACGTTCCACTAATTATCACACGTTAAAGTAATATAATACAAATGAATAAAATAGAATACGATACAATACGGAGTATTACAGTCTTCCTCCCTTAAAATGAACTTCGTCCCGAAGTTCACCATCCCATGGTCAACAAACTGGTCATCATATAACATCAAATACTAATAAAGTACTTCAAAACACGAGTTATCACATTCTAACCTCCTAAAAAAAAACTTTGTCCTCAAAGTTCAACGTATAACTAAGTTAAAGGATACCTCACGGAACACAATTAAAATAAAATTGCACAACAGAAGTAAACAGAATTATCAAATGTATTCAACAATCACAACATACCAAATAACCATGTCATAACAACAAGACATACCATAAAATCATTAAGATTTTACAGTCCTATCCTCCTTAAAACATGGTTACGTCCCCGTAACCTCAGTATAAAGTTTCTAGACCGCAAATCAATATATCCACCTCAATATCTATATCAAACTCAGGACAGAACTCAACAGCTAAGGTGATACTGGACCGTAGACACAACGTGGCACAACGGCCTAATAACTCAGAACTCAAACCAGCAACCAATTCTCATCCCAATCTCGATATCAATATTGTCAAATATTCCATTTAAGAAACTGCTATACCAAACTGACCTTATCAACTCAATCTCATCAGTACTTACCTTCAAAGTCCATTGACGTACTTGTATACCTACTCGTCATTCCACTTATTCATAAAACACGAACGTGTACGCCATAAAACATGAACTTGTACATAATTCAGACTAATCACTTACTAACAACCAACAGAATTATCACATCAACAGAAAAGTTTTAATTATCAGAATAAAAGGATAACTGTTAATATTCAACTCAAATCGGTACTCAAAAAAAACTCATCAACTATCATATAACATATAACCTCGAACAAAATAAAGTATTAGGGTCGATAAGATCATGTTACGCAGTAAAACAGATTCGGAATAGGTAACACTTACACACCCATGAAATTTCAACGCAAGCCGGTATTTACAACTACATAAATGATCAAGGAGACTCATAGTTCCTAATTGACAATTTAAAAGGTTTCATGTTCATAACCATATTTTGATGCAACACCATATTTAGGAAAAGACATAGCGCGTAATTAAACATGAAACATGGACATGCCTCACATGATATTCATAATTCTTAGACTTCGCAAGATCGTTTAACATTCCCAGTTATCAACTAGTCAGTACATTTCACTTAGGTACATTCCTGTCCACTCATATTACATCATTTATCATGGAGCTATTATTATTACACATGATTTGTACAATAAGAGATCTATACGATGCGCAACAATTAACATTTAAGCCGGGTTTAGTTTACACATAGCTACAGAATTTTCATTTGCATACAATCATCATAATTATCAGACATCAAGCTTTTTCCTTGTTTGTCACCTTTGAAAATATTTTAAAAAAAAGTTTAGAGCAATAAAAGGTAGTTTGTGACAGTTATAAACTCAATTCAGGACAATCTTACCCTCTACAATTCAGATTTAAGACTACATGGAGGCATTCTGATTCTTCTTTTCTAGGACATTGTTCTTGTTCCTCATGACTTATGAAAACTTTAACGATAAAAGTAACGAATTCACAAGACTAGTACTTCATATATCACATGTCAACTAATTAATAACTCAAACTAGAATGGTCAGACTTTTAAACAGAGCAAAAGCAGTTCAGTTTGTGACATAACAATATACATGAAGGTGTTATAAAGGTTATTGTCTCAACGATCTAGACAACGATATACCATAAATATATGAAATATATTAAACTTTTATATAAACTTACATAATTCACAACTTAACCAATTAAACATTATGCCACAACTTATAAAATTTATAAATTAAATAACCGTTTAGCTAATTGCGAGTTATTATGGTTTTTAGAAAATATAAGGAATTAACCGATCATGGTAAAAGAATGAATTGCAAAGCTTAAGGAATTTATTTATAACAAATTGTACAACTTAATTGGTCTGAACAAAAACTTTACAACACTTAGATCGAAATTTGACCAACTTGCAAAAATCACCATTAAATAACGACTCATTAAGATTATGCATAAATAGTAGTCACGTTGTAAACGATTTCTTTTTCAACACCGTGAGTCAGAACAGAACTGCGCAGTAGCAAACTGACCACTGTTAACCAAAATATTTATTTCCTTCAAAATATAAGTCGTTTTAACATGAAGTCAAAATCATTAGAAAGCTAACTTATAAGGTCATCATACATAACATTTTCACATTCATATAGAGAACACATTTTAAACGACAGTCCGTACAAATAGGTAACATTCTGGAAACTTAGTACCACGTTAGTTACTTTCATATTTCACATCATTACTTTACGTCGTCATATTAAAACACAACTATTATCAAAAACATGTTGACGCGTATATTGAGGCATAGAAATGACATTCCTCATATTATTATTTATTCATTATTTCAATTTGTACTTGCCATCAAGAAAGCGATAAAGATTGCAAAACTGAAAGATAGGATCAACTAATTAAATCAACATTTATACATGTATATACAAATGTAACACCTAGCTATATGACATTCATGGCTTGGGGCAACACATTCCGCATATCACTAGACATGGATTACTATAACATGTAAATCTGATCATTCACATTAAAATTCAAGATGATATATTACATAGTTACGATAGTCATTTGATGACCAGATATCAGATGAAAATTTCTAAACACCACAATCATATGATAATATCACTCCAATCATTGTTTAAAATATATATATACATCCATTCTCTAAAATTTCAATGCAATCATTCAGATCAATCAGCATTTCAATATCTGTCATATTTTCCTAATGTACATCAGCATGCAGTCAAGCTTATTTTTTTCAAACTCATATTCAAAACTCCTGTTCTCAATACTTGGAAATCATATATCTCAATCAATCATTCAATATAGTGCTCATACAACACAGATCTCCAACCATATTTCACATCATACTTACCTCATTGCCTTTCTGCGCAAACGTTAGTTCAATATATATATATTGGGTCCTGTCCTTTATTCTATACTACCCACGCTCTACATCTCTCATGGGTGACCAGGCTAGTCTGAAAGGGCCAGTGGCTTGGTTTGAGGGGGCCCCTAACTCATTCCAATCCTGGGGCTCCTAACAGTTACTAGCCTGGGGTTCATTTTATTTAGACACTCCTATGTTCATTAGTTCCATTTTAGTTTAGGCCTGAGGATCGTTCGCTCTGATACCACTTTGTAACACCCCCATTTATTTAAGAGCCTTTAGCAAGACATTCTCAAATAAATAGGACTATTACCATCCCGGAATATCCGAGGTAGTGAATAACAAGGTAAACAAACCCAAAGTACTTTACATAAATACTGATTAAATTAAACTTGGCGTTACAACAACTACGAGGTCCAAAATTAATAAAATGACAAAACAACTGACGATATCTAATGTGATCTAATTCTAAGTAGGTCCATGCCAAGTCTCTCTCCATGCCCAAGCTCCTAATCCATCTGTCACTGACCTGAAAAATCTACTCCCCATTCCGGATCATCGTAGGTGTCACACGAATACACAGGGTCAACCGCGAGGTTGAGTAGGTAAAACAGATAAGACATAAATAACAATACTATCATAAATATATTGGGATCAATCATCCCTTCTCCGCACCGACCCAACACCAAATAAACTCCGCACCAAACACAGACCCTTTATCTCCGCACCAAACACAGACCCTTTATCTCCGCACCGTACACAGACCCTTTATCTCCGCACCACACAGACCCTTTTATCTCCGCACCACACAGACCCTTTTATCTCCGCACCACATATCGTATCACAGAATATATATAATCAAATATCATAATATACCAACCAAGTATTAGTATAAAACATTCATAATAATCATCAATAACAACTGAGTAATCATTGTAATATGCATCGTATCTCCCCTACCTGAAGTTGCAGAATGACAACCGACAGCTGCTAGAATCGTTCCACCTCGAATTCAATTCCTATAATAATACTTAATATTAATGCTAACCATACCATCAAACATTACCACATTTATTCTATCATGTTCACAAGTGATACCTATCATAATAAATATAGACTTACCAACATGTCATACGATTAAATATAGACTTACCAACATGTCATGCGATTAATTTAAACAATCATTATAAAACCCATAATAACAATGATTTAATTAATTAACCATAGACACAACATGTATTAGTACTAATAACAATAATGATAACAAGCATCACAACGACCATAGCCTTAATAGAACAACTTACTTTACCACTAACACCAACATAATAATAATACCAGTATTAAATATTTATAATCGCAACAATGATAAATAATTTTAGTAATAATATGAATAATACTTAAGAGGAATAATAATAAAATAATAATAATAATAATAATAATAATAATAATAATAAGAACAACAACAAGACAACAACCATGCTTAGCCGTGACTAAAACACAAACAGGTCTCCCTCCAAAACCCGAGACAACAGCCCATGCCCAGCCTCCTTTACCGCGTCACCACCACCGACCAAGCCACCCACGACTACCACCAACCGTCCTAAACCGAACTATGTACTCCCAACTACCACTTCCACGCCTCGTACGCCACCAGCGGCCACCACAGCTACCACCACGATAGCCCAAAACAGCCTGCACACTCACAACCCTCTCTACTTTCAGCGACACACTCCAACCTCCTCTATGCTCACGTTCCTCTCTCTCTCCACCGTGACCCACACCACCTCTGGCCACCACCATTGTCACCACTGACGCACGGTGGTTCCAGGGGTGGTCATCTCCCTGCCTGGTTCTCCCTATAACCGCTACACCGACGTACCAAACACAACAACACCACCACAACACCTGTTTTACATTTTTCTGACACCAAACAAAACCCCCTGTACCAACAACCTCAGCCACCACGAATCTCCGCAACAACCACCATTACATACCCCATGCTACCCCCTAACAACCTACCCTAACACTTATCCAAAAACCCGATCCCACTATCAACAAAGACCCGTACAAAATCCCTGCCCAGAACTGTTATTCTGAGACGTCATTCTAACAACATGGGTCTCCCAAACGAGCCCTATACAAGACACCCTCACGACACCCCAAATACCACCACCATAACCACCCTATGTACCCCTGACTACCACCTTTCAACTGACCCTAACCAACATACAAATTATTAACAGATAATAAAATTAAACACGACACAAACACCCTCATACACCACGATTCAAATAAAACTGCTGTACCACGACT
The DNA here is from genome assembly GCA_029255685.2 of Silene conica. Taxonomy (NCBI): domain Eukaryota; kingdom Viridiplantae; phylum Streptophyta; class Magnoliopsida; order Caryophyllales; family Caryophyllaceae; genus Silene; species Silene conica. Next base: position 55,001,217 of record CM055316.2, on the reverse strand, counting down.
CTGACAGAGGCTTTAAACCACCACAAAACGACGGCCAACAAGGCCAACGGTGACTCAACTATGACCCAAATACGACAATTGAACCTCATAGATTAAAACTAAACAAAGATCAGACCATATAAGCACGATTACATACACGAATTAATGAGTTAAAGTTGGACAGAAATTGAAAGAAACCAGAGGAATATTGCGTGTACCCTATTTCAGACGCCAATCGAGCCACCAAGGACCACCATAAACCACCAACTGATCCCTCCTTCTTGAACTATGATGTGTCGGCTCTGAGATGATGTGAGAGTGGGAGGCGTTTTAGGTTTAGGGTTAGGTTTTCGAGGAGCTTAAATGTATGGGCAGCAGATAGAATTTGTTGTGGTTTGAGCAGTGGGTGATGTGTCGAGTTGGGCTGTTTTAGCCTTAACACGCACCTCGAGGCCCAATCGACAACCTTGCACGCATCCCTAAACCTTAAAGCACAACTAGAGCGTGACTCGATACTAAAACCCGTACCCGACACTCCAATATTCTTATACAAAATATAAGAACTTATGCGATAAACTAATTATCGATCTAAAACGTTCCACTAATTATCACACGTTAAAGTAATATAATACAAATGAATAAAATAGAATACGATACAATACGGAGTATTACAGTAACACCTATGAATCCTTTGTTCATTAGAGCCACGTCGCCCAAACGGGGTGTTCTCTTTTTACCTTAGGTAAGTAGGGTGATAAATGTTATCACACGCTAAAGTTGGTTGGTCTCAACGAAATATTAAGACGGACTTTATTTCCGGGCTTTAGATAGATTTGAGTAAATCCGTCGACCAAGAGTTCAAAAGGTAGAATTAGTCAAACGTTGACTTACCGAATTTATGCAATTATGGGATGTTTCGCCCAAGCGATGCCTGTTTTTGTTTAAAATTGGATCTTGGGATCATTTATATAATTTAGTGGGAGATCATTATATAAATGCTAAAACTTGTTAAAGTTGGTTTACAAGTAAAATTTTAAAAACAATGAATGTTTAGATTTCCTTATTTTGTTGTAGCATTTCAATTCGCAATGTCAACTTCATGAACTCCATCGACGACTCCATTTGGCAAAGACTCATGGCTAAGGTCCGTAATGGACAAATGTACTTTAAAAGAAGACGATAGTAACTTCGTTGAATGGGAATCCATTATCAAAAGTGCTGCATTATCCGATAATGTGGTATAGCTCATCAATTAACTAAACCCCCTCCTATTGAGCCCGGGGCAAGGGCTAGTGCGGCGGTAAGGACCACCTATGATGACCATTTTAGGATGTCGAATGATATCAAAAATGTTTTGATATGGTCGACCCCTAGTCTCAAGCTTCGATGCATTTCTTTGAATGCATACGAGATTTTCACTTGTATGTCTACTATGTTTTCACAAACACCAAAAGTCCGTCAATACGAAGCGGCGGCACGCGTCTTTGAAGCAAAGCTTGAGAGAGGCCAAAAAGTTGGTCCTCATGTCCAAAAATAGTGGAATATGTTGACACTCTAGAGCGTCTATTGTGTGAGTTTCCAAAGACTCTTGTGGTGGATCGCATCCTCCACCCACTTCCCATCAAGTTTGCCCATTTTAGGGTGAACTATAACATGAATAATATGGATAAGTCTTATCATGAACTCCATGCTTTTCTCACCCAAGCGGAGAGAGACATGAAGGCTAGTGGGAGTGAGAAAGATGTTCTCACAATGAAATTGAAGAACATGTCTGTGGGAGTTAATAAAGGGAAGGGGAAAGGAAAATCCCAATTCAAAAGGAAATTCAAAAAAAAAGGAAAAGGGGAAGGGCAAAGCCATTGAGAATGGCAAGTCCAAAGAAGATAAATCCGAGGCCCAATGTTTTCAATGTAATAGAAAAGGTCATTGGAGGAGAAATTGTCCCAAGTATTTAGACGATATCAAAGCTGGTCGTGTGACGGCCATAGGTACTTTCTCCACCTCTCCATATGTGATAGATGTTCATCTTGATAGCTCTTCAAGCTGGGCATTAGATACCGGATGCGGTTCTCACCTTTGTAATCAATTGCAGGGGCTAAAGGACGTGCGAAGCCTAGCAAGAGGGGAGGTTGATCTTCGCATGGGAAATGGAGCCAAGGTGGCGGCCTTTGCCATAGGGACCTATGTCCTTACTCTACCTAGTGGATTAGAGTTGTTTTTAAATAATTGTTATTTTGTACCAACTCTTACTAAGAACATTATCTCCATTTCTGCGTTAGACGCGGAAGGTTTTTGTTTTATCATTAAGAAAAATGGTTTTACTTTAATATTTAATGATATGGTCTATGGCAATGCCATTTCTATTGGAGGTATTTACATTCTAAATAATGTTAACGAAGCCTACCATGTTGAAAGTAAAAAGGGTGATCCAAATGAATCCTACCTTTGGCATTGTCGTTTAGGTTATGTAAACGAGAGACGCATAAAGAGACTTATTTTAGCAAAAGTGCTTGAACCATATGATTATGAATCTTATGGTACATGCGAGTCTTGTCTTTTGGGCAAGATGACTCGTGCTCCTTTTACGGGAAAAGGAACGCGAGCAAGTGAGGTCTTAGCTCTCATACATACCGATGTATGTGGACCTTTGACCATCACCGCTAGAGGAGGTTATCACTACTTCATTACATTCACTGATGATTTGAGTAGATATGGAATATCTACTTAATGAAGAACAAGAGTGAAGCTTTTGAAAGTTCAAAGAGTTTCAAAACGAATTAGAAAATCAATTGGATAAGAAGATTAAAACCCTACGATACGATCGTGGTGGTGAATACTTAAACAAAGAATTTGATTCTCACCTAAAATATTGTGGTATTATATCACAATGGACACCTCCCGGAACACCACAACTTAATGGTATGACCGAAAGGAGGAAACGAACTCTATTAGATATGGTTCGGTCCATGATGAGTCTAACCGAGCTTCCCAATTCATTTTGGGGTTTTACAATATTGTCTGCAATCTTTTCAGTAAATCGAAGCCCGACTAAAGCGGTCGATAAGACCCCATATATGAGATATGGACAGGGAAAGTCCTTCATTTATCTTTCATGCGAATTTGGGGTTGTGAAGCTTATGTCAAGATTAGATCTGACAACAAGTTTGCACCCAGATTTGACAAATATCAGTTTGTAGGTTATCCTAAGGAAACACGTGACTACTATTTTTTACCACAAAGACGAGGACAAAGTGTTTGTGTCTCGTGATGTTGTCTTCCTAGAAAAGGAATTTCTTTCTAGAAGACAGAGTGGGAGAAAATTTGAACTTGACGAAGTTCGAGAGCCATAAACCGAGAATGAGGTGGAGGAGAACGTGGAGGAAAACGTTCCCTCTTCTTCTGAAACGGTAATTGTTCCTAGGAAGTCAGGTAGAATCAGTTATCAAACTGATCGCTACCTCGATAATATTGAAGAGGATAGCATTTTGTTACTTTTAGAAAGTGATAAACCCATTAACTACAAATCGGCCATCTCTAGTCCCGACTCCGCGCATTGGTTCGTGGCCATGCAATCCGAAATGGATTCCATGTATGAAAACGAAGTATGAGACTTGGTGGTTTACCTGAAGGAATGAGACCTTTTCAGTGTAAATGGGTCTATAAGATAAAACTTGGCATGTATAAACATGTAGATGTTTACAAAGCAAGATTGGTAGCAAAAGGTTTCAATCAAGTTCATGGTCTACACTATGACGAAACCTTTGCTCTGGTAGCTATGCTTCGGTCCATTAGGATAATCTTAGCGGTTGTCGCATTTCAAGATTATGAAATTTGGCAAATGGATGTCAAAGCCGTCTTCTTGAATCAGATTCTAGAAGAGGAAGTGTACATGACACAACCTGAAGGTTTTGTTGATACATCTAACCCTAAGAAGGTGTGCAAGCTTAAGATATCCATCTATGGACTTAAGCAAGCATCAAGGAATTAGAATCATCGCTTTGATCACGTTATTAAACAATATGGGTTTACTCGAAGTGTTGAGGAGCCTTGTTTAAACTTGAAGTTTAGTGGGAGCAAGGTAGCTTTCCCCATCTTATATGTGGATGACATATTACTCAATGGGCATGATGTACCGATGCTCACTTCCGTTAAGGAGTGGCTAGGGAAACATTTCTAAATGAAGGACTTGAGACAAGCGCAACGAATCTTGGGTATCCAGATCTATAGAGATAGGTTTAGAAGCATACTAGCATTAAGTCAAGAAGCTTATATTGATAATATTCTTGATAGGTTCAATATAAAAGACTTTAGAGGCTTTCTTCCTATGTGTCAAGGGATTACTTTGAGCAAGTCACAATCTCCCTCTACACCTGAGGAAATTGAACGCATGAAGGTCATCCCTTATGCTTCCACAGTTGGGTCTATCATGTATGCAATGATTTGCACTTGTCCCAATGTCGCTTATGCTTTGAGCATGACGAGTCGTTACCAAGCCAAGCCAGGAGAGAGTCACTGGATAGCCGTGGAGAACATCCTTAAATACTTAAGAAGGACAAATGATTCGTTCTTAGTGTTTGGAGGAGAAACTAACTTACGTGTAAGTGGTTACACATTGAATTTAATAAGAGATTACGTGGACATAAAGGAGATAGACATTTGTAAGGTTGAAATAGATGATAATACTGCTGATCCTTTAACCCAGCCTTTATCGAAGGCTAACCATGATGTACACGTCATCGCAATGGGATTGAGACGTGTTCCAGAATTTGCTTAGATTATGGATATGTAATGATTGGATATTGTGTTAATTTTTACATATGTGATAATCACATTCATTGTTTATAGTTTTAATTAAGAATTATTTCTTTTAGTATGACTAAATTTAATACTTTGTTTATCTGAATGAGTTGTGGAGACATTGTTGAATACTATTCAAGTGAACAAGATAAACTTTGTATTTTGTCCCTGGTCACTTAATGAGGTGATGTCTCGGAGTGACTAGATTGTAAGTCGATTGATGGCTGGTTCAACACCATATGGTCATACGAGATGACTGGTCGATTACATAGGCAAAAGGTTTGACCATTGTCGGACAATGACCATTGATAGAGTCCCTTAGTTCTTTTTTAGACGCCTGGTCGTGGCAGGGATCTCTATGATAATCCTATGATTCGATTCTTTTGACTGTAGACTTTTAACTGAAGTCAGTATAGTTTCACAATGACTTTGGTTTTTGTCCTAGGTCATGCCGTGAAAGGAGGGCAAATGACTTCTACTGGGTCATGGTGATCTGTGATTGATTAAATATAATTAGGGTGTACAGAAATTGTCCATCCACGTTGGGTTTATTATATCTCTAGGCCACTCGAGGAGTTATGACTGAAATGCGTGGCCACGCTCGGAAATTATCTATAGTAGATTTTCCGGTCTTACAGTCACACTCCCGATCGAGGAAACCACTTGCGATATGTTCATGTGCAAGGACGGCCCGATAGACACCTTACATTGAGTGGAAGATTATAACGGATAAGATAATTGGTAGCACACACCTTGTATCGGAAAAGTGGGAGATTGTTGGAGTAAGTGTCTTCCACAATAGTGTGTTAACATAATAAATCTCATTTAAGGAATATGAACTGGATATTTATTTTTCCTGGTAAGTTGATTAACGTATATCGATAACAGTTGGCTAACTAGAGTTTGACGTTATTGTCGTATGACGGCGGTGATCAACTGACATCTTACGGTCACACTCACACCTATAGGATGGGACCCAAATGAATAATTAATTAATTATATTCGATACAGATGAATTAATCCCTTAAATATATGAGATTGAATGAGATTCGATTTAGTGATTAATATGTTAATTCACTAAATTAAGTTGAGGTTTAATAAAGATTTTGAGGTAGAGGTAATTAGTTATTTATATTTACAAGATGTTGTAAATTTAACTAACTAGCTATTATTGGTCCCATTATATATTGATATAATGATAAAATCTCCTATCTATAAAAGGAAGGTCATTTCTAGGCTTGTGATTGGCTGAAATTTTTACTTTTTAATTTTTTTTTTTCCACATTAAGCAACCCCACTCTCTCCACTTACTCTCGCCCCAATTAATTACCCTCTCTCCTCATTTCTTATTTTTCATATACATATCCATATGTTAAAAAGGTTATGATAAAAAAATTAATCACATTCAACCTTACAATAAAAGAAAATTTTAAAAAAATCGGAAATCTATATAAGGGACAACAAATTTGTAATAAAAAAAAATTATAATTTCGGAAAATTAACCTCTTGGATACCTTGACAATTAAAATTAAATTAGAATTTTTGTATGAAAGGTCTCATACTCTCATACCATAAGACGATCAACATATATAAAAAGAAAAATCGTTTATTAGCAATGAAGGAACAACTTTTTATATGAGACTGTATGACTCTATAATTTGTGACAATTAAAATGTATAAAAGCAAATTTATATACTATATAAACATATACATTAAATTTAACATGAGGTCCAAATTTTAAGATTTTGATGAAAAATAAATCCTAAAAATATCTATATTTCCGAAAATATGAAAAAAATGGTCACTATTTAATCAAAAGTGGTCATTACGTATCAAAATGTGATCACTTTCCTACTGTTCGCATGTGCGACCGTCGTAAAGTAGAATTTTGCGAAATGGTAAATTAAGGCTACATAAAATAATACGAGTAATAATTATTATTAGGTGATATTGTCGACTCATGCATCTATATCGATCCATGTTTTTATGTTGTCTATTAGCCCAAAATATATATTTTTACAAGCTCAGAAATAGTTGGGGTCAACAAAAATATACAATGCAGTTTTATTATATACGGTTTTAGATTAAATCCCTTATCTATAAAAAGAACAACTTTTCCTGCTTTTTCATTGGTTGCTTAATTTTAGGAAATTAAAAACCTTATATCTCACCATGTCCCACCACTCACACAAGAAGCTTTAATTTTTCTTCATTTTACTTTTCTCCATTAAACATTCTAAAGTTACAAATAATTTTTATCTCCATAATAAAAAAAACAACTTTACTCCAAATTCGAAAATAAAAAAATCACTAAAATTCTAAGATTTTGATGAAAAATAAATCCTAAAAATATCTATATTTCCGAAAATATGAAAAAAAATGGTCACTATTTAATCAAAAGTGGTCATTACGTATCAAAATGTGATCACTTTCCTACTGTTCGCATGTGCGACCGTCGTAAAGTAGAATTTTGCGAAATGGTAAATTAAGGCTACATAAAATAATACGAGTAATAATTATTATTAGGTGATATTGTCGACTCATGCATCTATATCGATCCATGTTTTTATGTTGTCTATTAGCCCAAAATATATATTTTTACAAGCTCAGAAATAGTTGGGGTCAACAAAAATATACAATGCAGTTTTATTATATACGGTTTTAGATTAAATCCCTTATCTATAAAAAGAACAACTTTTCCTGCTTTTTCATTGGTTGCTTAATTTTAGGAAATTAAAAACCTTATATCTCACCATGTCCCACCACTCACACAAGAAGCTTTAATTTTTCTTCATTTTACTTTTCTCCATTAAACATTCTAAAGTTACAAATAATTTTTATCTCCATAATAAAAAAAACAACTTTACTCCAAATTCGAAAATAAAAAAATCACTAAAATTCTAAGATTTTGATGAAAAATAAATCCTAAAAATATCTATATTTCCGAAAATATGAAAAAAAATGGTCACTATTTAATCAAAAGTGGTCATTACGTATCAAAATGTGATCACTTTCCTACTGTTCGCATGTGCGACCGTCGTAAAGTAGAATTTTGCGAAATGGTAAATTAAGGCTACATAAAATAATACGAGTAATAATTATTATTAGGTGATATTGTCGACTCATGCATCTATATCGATCCATGTTTTTATGTTGTCTATTAGCCCAAAATATATATTTTTACAAGCTCAGAAATAGTTGGGGTCAACAAAAATATACAATGCAGTTTTATTATATACGGTTTTAGATTAAATCCCTTATCTATAAAAAGAACAACTTTTCCTGCTTTTTCATTGGTTGCTTAATTTTAGGAAATTAAAAACCTTATATCTCACCATGTCCCACCACTCACACAAGAAGCTTTAATTTTTCTTCATTTTACTTTTCTCCATTAAACATTCTAAAGTTACAAATAATTTTTATCTCCATAATAAAAAAAACAACTTTACTCCAAATTCGAAAATAAAAAAATCACTAAAATTCTACCCAGAAACAAAAAATTCAACAATATTAAAAAAAGTTGGACAATTAGAAGTAATTAACAAATATTTAGAGGTATGAAAAACGAAAAAAACGAAAAAAAATTATACAAAGAGTTAAAAATTAACAAACATACGTATATCTAAAAAAATGAAAAAAATACAAGAGGAGATAAAAATTAACAAAAAAACGTAAATTAAAAAAATGAAAGAAACGTAGATCAAAGATTTTTGAATAAGATCAAATAAACCCAACCCATAAAATTTAAAAAAATGAAAAAAATACACGAGGAGATAAAAATTAACAAAAAAACGTAGATTAAAAAAATGAAAGAAACGTAGATCAATTTTTTTTGAATAAGATCAAATAAACCCAACCCATTAAATAAACAAAAAAAAAATATAAATTTACGATTTTTAAGAAAATATAACAACCTTCGAGAATTAGTCAATTAAAACTACGTTAACATCAAGTAAAAAGATGGTCTTAATAACAATACATTACTATTTTCTTTATAAAATCATCCACAAATTTTAAGAGACTGCTATTAAAAATATTTCTATCATTTTACTTTCATTTAGCGAGTAAGTTATTTAAAGGATAAAATATAGAAATACAATATAATTTCTTTATCTATTTTATATAGTTCAAATTTATTTCATAATGTCATGATTATTTATTTCAATTTATATAATCATTAAAAAAATTAATTATACCAGTAAATCAATTATTTGGAGTCAAAATCATCCTCGAATTCATAATTTATATTTTTCTCATTTAAGTTCAAATTAAATTATATTTGTACTACTTTTTTAATATATTTACGAAATTTTTAGAAATAGACCCGTACATTTTTTGTACGAGCATAAAACTAGTATTACTCAATAAGTAGAGTGTATATTGTTTATTAATTTATCATATAATTGTTGTATGATCAAATTTATATTTAATTATATAAGATAATTAAACAGAAAATTTATAAGCATTTGTGGGACAAATATTAAGAGAAAATGGACATACAATACACCATATGAGGCGTGTAAATAAGGCATGCATCTGCTACTTTGGCTTTTGTCATCTAGCTTTTGTCAGATGTCTTTTGTCTTCTAGCTTTTGTTAGATGCATTTTGTCTTCTAGCTTTTGTTAATGCTTTAGACAAAATTTTACACCTAGCCTACTACCTACATATAATGAAAATGCATGTGTGATATAGAGGAGAGAAAAATTGCTCATATGATGAGCTCTTGGCCGTGTACTAAATGTTCATGGTGAAAAATAGTTGTTCTTATTTTTGTCCTATACTCTCTCTAAAATCGCTACATGCAAAACATCTCCAAATATCTACAAGAATATTATTCATCCATTATTACTAAAGTAGTATTATTAATAATATTAAGAAGGGTAATTTTACTCCAATTATCTTGTTAATAATTAGAGTAAAAATTTGGGTTGTCATCTTGAGTGCACATTGTAAGGATGCATTCTCTTTGAGTGCTTAAGGTTTTGGAGGATCTTCCCTTTTAATTAGCTCAAGTACAAACATGAGAGGAGATCAAGTTTGTGCCCTTTGTATACCAATATCAATGTAAGGAAACTAATTTCTTCCTTATTCTTTTATTTTGATTATTACTTAATAATGCATGCATGTTACTGAGGTCCTTTTATATAAAATTGGTAATCTAATTAGAAAGTCTAATTAGGATTTAGGATTATTGACTTTCAGATAAGGGATTAGTGTTTTTGCTTTCTAATTAGGGTAAAATGAATTACTAACCCTCGGATTAATATTTATAATTGATAAGACGATATTTATTCATATCTACAACTCTTATCTTTATGTTTTTACGTTCGTCTTTCACGTTATTTGAGCTATATTATTATATATTTGTAATATTGGTATTTAATTACTGATATTATTATTTTAAATACAAATGAGCTTAATTAGTATGTTTTGGTATAGCAGATTACAAGACGGAAGAGAATGGACCAAATTACGTGCTTAATGGATTAATATATAATGGAAGAGTAATTAACGAATATTTCATGTAAACCCGAAACGAAAGAAAAGTCCAGAAATTGTGGACCTAGAAGTGTGTACGTGCCTTGGGCTTTACTTTGACAAAACAATAACAAAATTGATTAACTAAAAGAGAATTGAAGAAACATCCACAGTAGCAGCAGCGAGAAGAAGATGGAAATTTCATTCCATCTTAAATTCAATCTCTTCCCTTATTTTAATCCCAAATTCTACTCCCTCCTAGTCTATATAATTGTCACATTTGAGGCTTGGCACAATATTTAAGGAAATGAATAAAGTAATGTAAAGTATTGTATGTGATAAGAAGATTGGAGAGAGGGGAGATATGATTGATTATTATTGTGAGTAGAGGTAATTAAAATAAGTAGTATTGTGGGGTAAGGTGGGGTATTGTTGTGAGTTAAAGTGATTAAAATAAGTATAAAAGTTTACTAAAAATGGAAAATAGGACATTTACGTGACGAGACGAAAACGGAAAGTGGGACAATTATGTAGAATAGGAGGGAGTGTCTTTTATTGTTGTACGATTGATCCCAAGTGATCCACAAACACTGACCTTGATCAGCTATAAATACACCATATCATCTCACAAAAGCGCAGAGAGAGATTCGGAGGCCGAATACCCACATATTTTTCATAGAAATTGAGCGCAACAGAGTGACGTTTTGAGACCTGTTGGGTCGTGAGAGCAGTAAGAGACCGTACTCGGGCGGAGTCTTAGCACACGGTTGGTTAATACACCATATCATCTCTCTCTACCTCTCTTATATTCAATTTATGGTCTATTTTCGTTGATTAATTTTAGTATTGGAAACTGTTGGTTGTTTACTATTAATCTTTCAGTAATTTGTATCCAAAACTTTACTCGTTCTTAATTGACGGTTGCGATTTTCAGCGGTAATTTGTTATCTTATTGTGGCTGAGATTGTATACTCCTGCTATTTGTGTGTGATACGTGCCTTTACTATGCATTTTATTTATACTTTCGGCACGTATTTCTATGCATTTTTGTAACTTTTAGTTACTATTGCTCCCGAAACGGTTTACTTTGGTATTTCTATGTTTTAAATGTAGGAATAAGCGGAAGTGAGCAAAACCGAACTTTAACCGTCCTCCGGAAGCGGTTTTAAGTGAATACACGAAGCAAAGACCCGAACTCTTAAGCCAAGAGGTGCGTACAAGCAAATTCAAGGCTGGAATACACAGGAATCGGTCGACCGATCTACCTAACAGGTCGACCGACCAGCGCACAGTTCCAGAAATCCCTGATTACAGCACCTGAGGTCGACCGACCTACCTAAGAGGTCGACCGACCTGACGACGGGTTCCGCTGATTTTATTTCGGCTTTTATTCTTCTAATCTTGTAATTAGAAATCTATTTAAGAACGCAAAAGCCTTGTAATTAGGTTAAGCAGCCAGATTTAAGAAAACTCCTTAGTTTAGAGAGAAGAATTCCAAGTTTTCAGATTCGTTCTTAGTTTTCCAATCGGTTTTGTAAGTTTTATGCAATTTAATCTTTCCTTGTTATTCAATTCTATTGTTCTTCTTATTATTGTCATTCAATCCATGTTTTTCCTCCTTTGAATCTTCATCTTCAATTATGCTATCTTTCTTGTTGTTCTTCAATGTTGTTAGTACTAGTTTTATGATTATGAATATGCATAGCTAATTCTTGTGATTAGGAATTAGAGGAACCATGGCCAAGATTAGATTTTAATGGTTTTATGATTAATTTACCAATCCCCATTGTTGTTGGTGAACTAATTCTTTAAGATTGAAAGATTGTTAGGATTAGTTTAATAACAACTTTGAGATTGCCCTATGAACGAAAGTTTAGTGCTTTTCTAGGGACCCTAAGACCGTAAGGATTGGGTAGAATATTGACCTAAAGGTTTATTCTTTGTTCCTTGGGATTGTGTTATTTGGTTATTTTACCCTTTATTGACTTGTCCTAGCCATGGGGAACCGAAGTTCCTAATCTCCTTTTTACCTCGTTTTAGTATTCTTGTTTATTTTTTCTATCTTAGTTGTTAGTCCCAATCATCAATCAAAACCCCCCCTTTTTTGGTTACTTTCAATAGACTTTAAATTCACAAACATTATTAACCTTGTCTCTCTGTGGTTCGACCCTTGACTTATCCTATCTAGTTTAAGCTGAGGGTTTTATAAATCTTATCTTTGGCACCCCTCAACGACGGGTGTCAAATTTTGGCGCCGTTGCCGGGGAGACGGTATAATTTTGTTTGTAGATTTCTAGTTTATCTTTCTTGTCTTAAGGAACTTAGGTTCCTTAAGACCGTTACTTACCTTTTCTTCTAGTGTTGTTTTTGCATATTAGAAGACAGGTTTTTGAGAGGAAGGCTTGAGTACTCTCATTCTTAGAGACATGGCTACTATCTATGAGCACATACAACCTAAGGTGCAAGATTTACCGAAGGGGTTCACCTTGCCTACTCCTACTACTGGTTCTTTTGAGCTCCACCCGAACTACATCATTGTGGTGGAGCGGAATCAATTTTCTGGTCTAACCGACGAGGATCCGTTGAGGCATGTTGAGACATTCACGGATTACTTTTGTTCCATACATATACCTGCCGGGGTGACTCAGGTTGAGGTGAAGGCAATGATGTTCCTTTATTCATTGAAGGATGCTGCGAGAGATTGGTACCGTTACCTTAATAGGGTAGCTGAGAAGGTTACACATTGGGCTTCCTTGGCATTGGCTTTCTATAAAAAATACTTCCCTCTTGCGAAGGCCAATGACTTGAGAAGCCAGATCACTAACTTTCAACAAGGTCCGGATGAAGAATTTTGTGAGGCATGGGGTCGGTTCAAGAAATTGGTCCGTTCTATTCATCACCATGGTTTTCCTCAATGGTATTTGTGCAACCAATTTTACAACGCTCTCTATGATGATTATAAGGTGATTCTTGATGCGGCCGCCAATGGAAGATTTCAAAATAATACCAACCATATGAAGGGTTGGAACACTATTGAAGACATGGCGGTGCATAGGGCCGAATTTGGGAGTTCACGAGGGAATTCGCGAAGGTTGAATGTAGAGATGGATAGGGTTTTAGCTCTTGAGACAACCGTTGAAGCCTGTTTTGAAAAGCTTGAGGCAGCCCAGCTTAAGCAAGAAAGTGCGAACCTAGTTACTACGGTCGACAACACGGGTGAGACTGCGGAGTTGAGAGATCTTGTTCATGCTCTAATGAAACAAATGATGGAGATGGAAAAGGCTCAAGTGGCTTCTTTGAAGACTTTTGAGGACCAATTAGCAATCTTAGCTGCTAATCAGATTGCTAGCTCTCCGAGCGGTTGTGAGAGTTCCATAGAGACATTAAATGCTATAAATCTCAGAAGTGGTCATGCTTATGATCGACCAACTTCCAAAGAGGATTCTGCTGAAGATCGGGACGAAAAAACTGATCCCGCACACAGGTCGGGAGGTGTAACAACCCGACCACCACGGTTGTAACACAAACCCAATAAGATGGGTGCACACTTTTGGGCTCATTATTTGTCCTCACTTAAGCCCAAAAGTACAAGGCCTTGTTACTAAGTGGTGGGTGGAAGCTATTATAAACATATCACAAGCCTCACATTCTACCGATGTGGGACAACTTTCCTCTCATACTCTTGGGGTGTTACAAACTCCCCCACTTAAAGAACACAACGTCCTCGTTGTGCCTCAAACTTGACCGCAGTCAAACCCAGAATCCTCCCTGCTAGGTGGGTGACCCGGGTACTCCCGACCACAGGCTCACCACACGGTCGCAGGGTCGCTCTGATACCATTTGTAACAACCCGACCACCACGGTTGTAACACAAACCCAATAAGATGGGTGCACAGTTTTGGGCCCATTATTTGTCCTCACTTAAGCCCAAAAGTACAAGGCCTTGTTACTAAGTGGTGGGTGGAAGCTATTATAAACATATCACAAGCCTCACATTCTATCGATGTGGGACAACTTTCCTCTCATACTCTTGGGGTGTTACAGGAGGTCGACCGAACTCTACATCAGGTCGACCGACCGAGGTACCTGACGTGAGATTAGTTTCTGGAAATCAAAAAAATTCTGATAACAGCGCGTCTGGTCGACCGACCACTACACCAGGTCGACCGACCAGAGTCCCTGAAAAGAACGAAATTTCAAATCCTGAATTGTTGGACCCTTCCCTCATTCAAGACCTCACTCAGATTTTACAGTTGAAGAAGCCGAAGGTAGCTGATCCTACGGCTAGTGTTACCGTTCCGTATCCCGAACGCTTGAAGAATTCAAAAGAGGATCGGAAATTTGGTAAGTTCTTGGAGATGGTGAACAATCTTGAGGTAACCATCCCTTTCACTGACTTAATTACTCAGGTACCTTCTTATGCTAAATTTATGAAAGATATTTTAAGTCGTAAGAGGAAATTTCAAGACGAGGGTGCTATTGCCTTTGTGGAAGAATGTTATGTTCTTTCACAAAGTAATATAGCACCTAAGTTGAAAGACCCAGGTAGTTTTTCTATTCTATGTACTACAGGTAATCATGTTATAGGGAAAGCCCTTTGTGATCTAGGGGCTAGTGTCAGTGTTATGCCTTATTCTATTTGTGAAAGACTTAACATAGGTAGGCTTAAGGTCACCAATATTACCTTACAGATGGCTGATAGATCAACCCAAAGACCACTAGGGGTCTTGGAGGATGTCCCAGTTGGAGTGGGAAAGTTCTTTATTCCTGTTGATTTCGTTGTTCTAGACATTGCTGAGGATAGTCAGATACCTATTATTTTAGGTAGACCCTTTTTACACACAGCTGGGGCTGTGATTGATGTCAAATGCGGGATCATTACTTTAGAAGTTGGAGATGACACTATCGAGTTTAGTCTTGCCCATAAGGCAACCACTCTTACTGATGATACTTGTTGCTTAATTGATATTATTGACAGGAATGTTATCCGTAACTGGAGGGAATCCTTGACCAAGGACCCCTTAGATGATTTAACAATTTTGGATAAGTGTGCAGATAATCCAGCTGAGAATGCTGAAGAGCTGGATGTGGTGGAAGTAGAGATAGAGGAATATGAGCTGACTGAGGAAGAGGATCAGAAGCTCATAAGCTTGGCTAATGCTACTCTGGTAAACATGTGCTATTCTATTAGTACTGATTCTGTTCATACTGTAGAGGTAAAGGTACCAGAGCGTAAGCCACTTCCTCCTAATCTTAAGTATGTTTTCCTAGATGATACTGAGCAGTATCCTGCAATTGTTAGTTCTAAACTTGATCCTAACCAACTTTCTGCCTTAATGACTGTTCTCAAAAAGAATAGGAAAGCTTTAGGTTATTCTTTGGATGACATTAAGAGCATCAGTCCTGATGTTTGCATGCATAGGATAGAGTTAGAGGAAGGGCATAAGCCCTATAGACAGGGTCAACGTAAGTTGAATCCTAAGATGCAGGAGGTAGTTATGGCTGAGGTGATGAAACTTCTTGATGCAGGTATTATTTATTCAGTTGGCAACTACAAGTGGGTTAGCCCAGTTCAGGTGGTTCCTAAGAAAGGAGGAACCACTGTAGTTAGAAATGAGAAAAATGAATTAATACCTACTAGAGTAGTGACAGGATGGCGGATGTGCATTGATTATAGACAGTTAAATGCCGCCACCAAGAAAGACCATTTTCCCCTTCCTGTTGTTGACCAAATGACCTAGAGACTTGCTTCTAATAAATTCTTCTGGTTTTTAGATGGTTATTCAGGTTTTTTCCAGATTCCCATCCATCCTGATGATCAGAGTAAGACTACTTTTACATGCCCGCAAGGTCTTTTTGCATACCGCAGGATGCCTTTTGGGTTGTGTAATGCTCCTGCCACCTTTCAAAGGTGTATGATGGGTATCTTTTCTGATTTTATAGAAAACATCATGGAGGTATTTATGGATGATTTTTCTGTTTATGGTAATGCGTTTGATCAATGCTTAGGTAACCTTGATAAAGTCTTGCAGCGTTGTATTGATATAAACCTTGTCTTAAACTGGGAGAAGTGTCAGTTTATGGTTACTGAGGGGGTAGTGTTAGGGCATCTTATATCTGATAAGGGTATACATGTAGATAAAGCAAAGGTGCAAGTGATTGAGCAATTAGTCCTCCTGTTAATGTTAAGGGGGTGAGAAGTTTTTTAGGACATGCAGGGTTTTACCGGCGTTTCATTAAGGACTTTTCTAAGATTGCTAAACCACTTACACAATTGCTTCTTAAGGATGCTGTCTTTGATTTTACTGATGAGTGCCTTTTAGCTTTTAACAGGTTGAAGGAAGCTTTGGTCTCAGCACCGATCATCCAGCCACCAGATTGGGATCTCCCATTTGAGATCATGTGCGATGCCAGTGACTATGCTTTGGGTGCTGTGCTTGGCCAAAGGAAGAACAAGGCTCTTAATGCTATATACTATGCGAGCCGTACCCTAGAAGAGACTCAAGTCGACTACTTCACCACTGAGAAGGAGATGCTAGCTGTAATCTTTGCCTTAGAGAAATTCAGATCTTATTTGGTAGGTAATAAGGTAATAGTTTATACTGACCATGCAGCTTTGAAAGGCCTCTTCCAGAAGAAAAATTCAAAGCCAAGGCTGTTGAGGTGGATACTCCTTCTCCAAGAGTTTGACATTGAGATTAGGGACAAGAAAGGCACGGAGAATGTGGTAGCTGATCACCTATCTCGCCTTCAGCTGACTGATGGGGAAGATTTTTTACCTATTGATGATTCATTTCCTGATGAGAGTTTATTAATCATTAATAGTTCAGGTTCTTACCCCCCTCCTTGGTATACTGATTTTGCTAATTTTGCTGTCACAGGTAAAATTCCTCCTGAGCTTTCATGGCAGCAGAAGAAGAGGTTCATGTCTGATGCAAAACAGTATTTTTGGGATGACCCCTATGTTTTCATAGAATGCGGAGATGGACTCATCCGGAGATGCGTCCCCCACTGGGAGGTGAAGGATATTCTGGAAGCATGCCACTCTTCTGCATATGGTGGTCACCACGGTCCATCTAGGACCGTGGCCAAGGTATTACAGTCTGGTTTTTATTGGCCTACTTTGCATGCTGACTGTAGGAATTTTGTAGGTAGCTGTGATGCTTGTCAAAGATCTGGGAATGTCTCAAAAAGACATGAGATGCCACAGGTTGGTATTTTAGAGGTAGAGATTTTTGAAGTCCAGGGCATTGATTATCAAGGACCTTTTCCCAGTAGTCAAGGTAACAGGTATATTCTTGTAGCTGTTGATTATGTATCCAAGTGGGTAGAAGCTATTGCTACTCCCCATTGTGATGCAAAAACTGTTATTAAACTATTTAGGAAAATCATATTTCCTCGTTTTGGTGTGCCTAGGGTTTTCATTAGTGATGGGGGTATGCATTTTAAAGAGAAACAATTAGGTGCCTTACTAAATAAATTCGGTGTCCAACATCGTAGGGGTCTAGCATATCACCCTCAGAGTAGTGGTCAAGTTGAGATCTCTAATAGAGAACTCAAGGAGACCCTAGCCAAAGTTGTTTCTAAATCTAGGAAAGATTGGAGTCTAAAACTTGATGATGTTTTATGGGCCTATAGAACTGCGTCCAAAACTCCAATCGGAATGTCACCATTCCGGTTGATCTATGGTAAGACTTGTCACTTACCAGTTGAGCTAGAACGCAAGTCTTGGTGGGCTATTTGTGATCTTAATTTAGACCCTAACCTTTCCCGTGAGAAACGTTTATCGCAGCTAAACGAGCTAGAGGAATTCAGGTTGCTAGCCTATGACAATGCCAGAATTTACAAAGAGAAAACCAAGCGCTGGCATGACAAGAGGATCATTAGGCGTGATTTTCAGGTAGGTGATAAGGTCTTGCTTTTTAATGCTCGTATTCATCTTTTTCCTGGTAAGCTGAAATCCAGGTGGAGCGGACCTTACACTATCACAACTGTCTCAAAGTTTGGGTCAATTGAGCTAGAAACCTCATCCGGTGAGAGGTTTAAGGTTAATGGCCATTACGTGAAGCACTTCCGTGGAGAGAATGAATTCATTGGGAAGGTTGAAGTTTCCTACTTTGACCCATTTTCGGATGCTTCATGATAGGTAAAAAGGTCGTGCGGGACCTCTTAAACCAACGCTAACCGGGAGGCAACCCGTGTTGTAGCTTAATTTTGCTTTTATGTAATTTCCCCTTTTAGAGGTACACGTTTTCTGTCATGTTTTTACACTTTTTGATGGAATTTTGAGCTTTTGCAGAAAAAAAATAGGTCGTATTGTCAGGTACTTAGGTTGACCGACCTGCTATTGAGGTCGACCGACCTTCTGACAACAATAAATGACTTCTGACAAGCAGGTACGCAGGAGCCAGGTCGGTCGACCAGACCCTGAGGTCGACCGACCTCGAGGAAGACTACCGGGTTGTGAGAGAGGGTTTTAAGTTTATTTGTTTGAAACAAATCATTATTTTCTTCACACTTTTGAACACCCCCCCCCCCCTCTCTAAAAACCCTAACTGCCTCCCTCCTTCATTCTACCTCTTTTTTTTTCTGCTTTCTCTCAATTTTCTCCCATCAAAGGTATGTGTTCTTTAGTTTTTCCTTTCTTTTTTCGTTTTATAGACTCTTAATTCCGTTTCTAGGTAGATTCTTGTTTATATTTTCAGTTTGATTTTGCTCTTAGAATGTGTTTTTCTTATGTTTGTGTTTTCCTTTTGTTTTTACTTCCTCTTTAGCTTTTGCTAGTTTCAGATCTATGTTCTTGTGTGGTTTATGTGCTGTTAGGGTTAGTTTAATTTCCCCCCCTCATTTTCTATGCTTGAATTCAGTCGGAAATTTGAACCGCGTGTTGGGTCTGTTGTAACCGGTAGTCGACCGATTAGGAATGGAGGTCGGCCGACCAAACTACGTTTTTCAGAAACTCATTTTTACGTTTGGTCGGTCGGTCGACCTGGGTAGTGGGTTGGTCGACCAAGGGTCTATTGCAGGAAATCGTCCGTTACTGGCAGATGGTCGGTCAACCTCGAGGTGAGGTCGGTCGACCTCGACACTGTTACAGGAACTTTTTATTTCGCAACTTAACTCTTTTATTTTGATCAATAAATGTTTCTAGTGTTGCAAAAGTCTAAGTATTGCGCGCAATTGTTGTAATTTTGCAAATTCATCATGTCTAGCAGAGGACAAGGAGGAAAAAGATCTCGCACTTCACAAGCAAGCACTTCAACGGCCCGTGCTAGCGGGTCCGGAGGATTAACAACACTTGACACGGATAGTCTCCCGGACTATCCCGAAGTCATCTTTTATACTTCGGCTCAAAAGGCCCGGTTCCTCCACCTTTCGACCTATTGCCTTGTGGTGGTCACCCGGTTCTTATGCGAGCCGGCATTAAGGGCTCTAGGTTGCTATGAGGATGTTGTGGGCTTGCTGAACGGGACGGGTTTTTTGGGACTCGTCACGATGGATGAGTTTACTTATCCAATTCTTACTCTTGAGTTCTTTTCCTCTTTTCTATTTGATGTTCATGCTTACAACCCAAGCTACAATAATAAATGCATATCTTTTCGGTTGTTTAATGTTACATATTCTTTAACTTTAAGTGAATTTGCTGAGTACTTAGGTTTATCTTCTACTGGTCGTACGGGTGACTCTTCTGAGTCGTACACTGTCATGTGGTCTTGCCTTTCTGATTCCCCCGATGGGAAGAAGAAGAGCATTACAGTTCACTTACCCGCTCCCCGTTATTATTTGCGTCTTTTGGCCAACACTGTTTTTGGCCGTAAGGAGTCTCAAAATGTTAAAAACATTGAGCTCTCTATTTTGTCTGGCTATCTTAATGCCAGACGTACGGGTCAAAGGTTTTATAACACTGCTTATCTGGTCGCCTCTCACTTTGTGGCGGTTGGCGAGGGAGCCTCTTTGACCACTATTGTTTGTGGTGGGCTAGTCACTCCTTTGGCTCGCTCACTTATTTATCAGTTCCCCCGCTTTGAGGATGCGCTTCACCCTCTCTCCCGATACATGGACATGGCTTATGTCAAGTCCGTGCATTGGGTGGATAGGTTGGATTATTGGAAGGTTGATACTTACCTCAGTGATCGCATCCCCATCACTACGGTTCCCCCCATGCTACCCTTGGATGATTTTCAGGGGGAGCCTAGACCCCTCCTTCCGTCCTACCGCCTTCCACTTAGGGGAGGCACCTTTAGAGGCCATAGGGTTCCCGCTCCTGGTGCCCACTTTGCTGCACCAGGGACGGGCTACCCACCTGATTTTACTGCTCCTCCTAACGTTGGTATTCCTCCTGTTGTTGATAATAGATCTCTCCCGCATATGATGGCGGACCTTTGCAGGCAGTTCAACAGGAAACAGTTGAACGATTGTCTCTAACAGTACCCGGGCTACTCGGAGTATGCTACTCAGGGTAGGCTCCCCACCGGCCCATGGACTCACCCCACCTGGTACACACCTCAGGCGGGCGGTCAAGGCTACGGGGAAGCTTCGGGATCCGGCTCAGGAACAGGCGTAGGGTCCGATGACGAAGAGGAGGAGGGAGAGGAGCAAAGTGGCTCAGAGTATGAGCCAGAGGATTACTGACGAGCCCAAACCTCCCCTCTTCGACGTTCGGTTTGGGGAGGTACATGCATCTTGTAAGTCACTAATTTTCCTTTGTTTATTTTCCCTTTAGCCTCTTTCTGCTCCCCTTTAGCCTCTTTCTGCTCGCTTAGTCTTTTTCCTTTTCCTTCTTTTGTTTGTCTTTGCCTATCCCCATCCCTTTGATGTGGATCTATGCTGATGAGCACAATGAGGGCATTGTGCGTTTTGGTTTGGGGAGGGTATATGCATCCTTCTGTTGAGTCTGCATTTGTTTAGGTGTCTTTTGTCTTTTTCCTTTTGTTGTGTTTGCATCTGCATTTCATCTTTTTCTGTCGCACGTTTATTGCATTTCAGTTTTTTTTCTCCTTTCAGTTTGTCAGTTACTTTTTCTCCTTTCAGTTTGCATACATACCAAAAATTCAAAATAAATGCACGTTTTCTTTAGCATATAGGTCGAGTCGGAACGGACAGATACTATGATAATTATGCCTCACATGTCGCCTATTGCCTTGCCTTGCATTTTCAAAATTTTTTCAAGCTAGTCTTTTGCATAGGCTACGAGTTTTTGTTGATTTTATGCTATATTATTAGACTTGACTCTCTTCTTGGCAAGCTACTACATATTCTAAGGTTTAGAGCTTAATAATAAATCAGTGACATTCATGACCGATTTCATGTAGGTTTGTGAGTAGTTTCTCCTCTTGAGGCATGTCACATCAACTTGCATAAGCATGAATTTTGTCTACTTGATACCTATATGCATTCGGGTTTGTGGTTTGTTGACACATGTGGTAGCTAGAGGTTTCTCTTTCTTGTTTTACCCATAACCCTCACATAGCCCAATTGCCTTTTATCCCATATACTACATCCTTAAAATTGTTTACCCTAGCCGAGCTAGTAACATAGTATATTGGGACTGTTTTGACCTTGGTTTTGTGCTCCATTGAAGAATCTTTATTTTGTGAGGATGGTGAAAAGGAGAAAAGAAAAGAAAGTGAGAAGAAAAAAATCTATGAGTTCAGAAAAAAGGAAAAAGAAAAGAAAGAAAGAAAATAAGGAACTCAATGGAAAAAAAGAGAGGAAGGCCAAATTCGAAGCTGCCTGTTTTCAGGGGTGGTCGGCCGACTGCCATACATGGTCGGTCGACCACGACCACTGAACAAGAGTATTATTCTAGAAAAAAGAAAAAAAGAAGAGGAGAAAAAGAGGAGTTGTGAAAATCTGCTCACAATCTTGAGCATTGGCTTGTTTTGTAAAGAAGAATGGAAGTATTTCTATAGTGTGGTTTGTTGGTTGTTAGCTCGGTTAAACCCCTCTTTCCATAATTCATTTTAGCCCTTCTTACCTTTAGCCTCACGATCCCAAATCACCTCGGCATGTGTCATGGTCATTTAAGTGTTGGAATGCATATGTACGGTTGTAGAGACTTTGTTCATGTTAGATTGCAGACATGTTCTTATGGGTCGTAGATAGGTGAGAGTCTATATTCTTATTCATCTTATTATCTTTCACATATATATGAGCCTTTACTTCATGAGTCTTGCAAGGTTGAAAGTTCAGCATTTTACTCCAACATGTTTAATTCGTTTGCATTTGGCAACAAGCTTGATTTTCTTTGGAAACCGCATTAAAATGGTTAGGCATGGCATTGTGTTTGGTTTTGAGCTAGAAATCCGATCCAAGTAGAAGTTTTCCTTTTCTTTTGAGTCTTAGTGCTTGCTTGAGGACAAGCAAGGTTTGGTTTGGGGAGTTTGATACGTGCCTTTACTACGCATTTTATTTATACTTTCGGCACGTATTTCTATGAATTTTCGTAACTTTTAGTTACTATTACTCCCGAAACGATTTACTTTGGTATTTCTATGTTTTAAATGTAGGAATAAGCGGAAGTGAGCAAAACCGAACTTTAACCGTCCTCCGGAAGCTGTTTTGAGTGAATACACGAAGCAAAGACCCGAACTCTTAAGCCAAGAGGTGCGTACAAGCAAATTCAAGGCTGGAATACACAGGAATCGGTCGACCGATCTACCTAACAGGTCGACCGACCAGCGCACAGTTCCAGAAATCTCTTATTACAGCACCCGAGGTCCCGACCTACCTAAGAGGTCGACCGACCTGGCGACGGGTTCCGCTGATTTTATTTCGGCTTTTATTCTTCTAATCTTGTAATTAGAAACCTATTTAAGAACGCAAAAGCCTTGTAATTAGGTTAAGCAGCCAGAATTAAGAAAACTCCTTAGTTTAGAGAGAAGAATTCCAAGTTTTCAGATTCGTTTTTAGTTTTCCAATCGGTTTTGTAAGTTTTATGCAATTTAATCTTTCCTTGTTATTCAATTCTATTGTTCTTCTTATTATTGTTATTCAATCCATGTTTTTCCTCCTTTGAATCTTCATCTTCAACTATGCTATCTTTCTTGTTGTTCTTCAATGTTGTTAGTACTAGTTTTATGATTATGAATATGCATAGCTAATTCTTGTGATTAGGAATTAGGGGAACCATGGCCAAGATTAGATTTTAATGGTTTTATGATTAATTTACCAATCCCCATTGTTGTTGGTGAACTAATTCTTTAAGATTGAAAGATTGTTAGGATTAGTTTAACAACAACTTTGGGATTGCCCAATGAACGAAAGTTTAGTGCTTTTCTAGGGCCCTAAGACCGTAAGGATTGGGTAGAATATTGACCTAAAGGTTTATTCTTTGTTCCTTGGGATTGTGTTATTTGGTTATTTTACCCTTTATTGACTTGTCCTAGCCATGGGGAACCGAAGTTCCTAATCTCCTTTTTACCTTGTTTTAGTATTCTTGTTTATTTTTGCTATCTTAGTTGTTAGTCCCAATCATCAATCAAAACCCCCCGTTTTTTGGTTACTTTCAATAGACTTTAAATTCACAAACATTATTAACCTTGTCTCTATGTGGTTCGACCCTTGACTTATCCTATCTAGTTTAAGCTGAGGTTTTTATAAATCTTATCTTTGGCACCCTTCAACGACGGGTGTCAGTGTGCTTCAGACTTAGTTCGAGTCACATAATTCGAGTAGTGACTAAATTAATGTAATCTCTACAAACTTGGGTTATTTAAGTTAGGAGTAAAATTTGGTCAGTTAATCTTTAGATAGTGACGATACTAAGGGTTAATTTGGTTTAATGATGTCTTCTTGGTACGATAAAGCTTCTAATCCGGTCTTTGGTAGGGTGTGACAAACTTACATGGGTCGGTTAGTTAAGAATCGGTCTAGGCTTAGCTCAGGTCGATTGTAATCTTAGAGAAGACAGGGAGTTCTTGTTATCTTGAGTTCCACAATTAACCTATAAATATACTTGAGATTAGATTTAAACAATAAACGGTTGACAAGCTAGAATTACCATAAGGATATGAACTTAATAGGGTATTTGCCTTCACATTTAGTTTTAGTTCTACTAGTTTATTATTTCAATCACGAATCACAACCCCCCTTAATCGTACATATTGTTAATAGTGTGAATATGTAAATAAATGGTACATATGTAAGTTAGTAAATAAAAGTACTCAATAGTTAGTTTTTCTAGTCTCTCTGTGGGATCGACCCTACTTATCCTTTACTATGTTGTTATTTTTGAGGTTAAGATAGGTTTTATAAATTGTTAATTTGTATGCGCAACGACACGTATCAATAATTAACCGCGACTGAAGTTACGGCAAGACCTACTCGGCCGAGTAACACCTACTCGGCCGAGTTTCACTTACTCGACCGAGTTGAACTTATTCGGCCGAGTTCGACCTACTCGGACAATTTACTCCAACTCGGCCGAGTTGAGTCACAGCTTAGCATCTACAAGGGATGGTTGTTACAATCTTCAACCCCTTAAAACGAACTTCGTCCTCGAAGTTCACAACTAACGACTTGAAAAGAAAGACCCACAAGTAATATGTCATATCATGTCACAGGCTAACTCGAACACATTCTCATTACCTTCAAAACAACACTATGCATTCATGTTGTGTAACCACGCGAAATAGAGGAGTGTTACAATCTTCGCTCCCTTAGAACGAAGTTCGTCCTCGAAATTCACAACCAACCTGGAAAGACACAACTCACAACACCACAACTAGGGTATGTCAATACCTACTTTTACTTCTTACTCTGCAAGGCCAACCCAGACATAAGACAACCGAAATTCACCACATCCCGAAGATGTGAAAAACACAACAAGGCCTATATAACACTTCTGTACACTGGCTCATATATACCACTGATTCACAAGAGTTGGAACTTGACGCGCTATTAACTCCAGGTGCAACATAATTCCAATGACATCTGACACAAAATCCCACACCACATCCCAAAGATTTGCATAACGTACGTACCCAACCTCTTACAGGCTCGAAACACCGCATCTCAAGTATGCAACTTATATAACACTGACTAGAAAGACTTAAAACCCAACGCGATTATCTCCTATCCCCCTAAAAGAAACAGGTTACGTCCTCGTAACCTTACAGCATAACTGGCAACATTCGGCTAATCAGCACCACTCAACTCTCACCCTCTATCCTCGACACTAATTCACCAAGCAACGCCAACCCAAACCATAATATAGCTCACCTAACGCTATCATACCGTCGACTACGAATCATATAGGTGATGTCAACTCTGTATTGTGTTTATATTACACACGCAAATCCAATACCAACCCGATTCACCATCCTAGTACGCCTTAATAGGAACCGTTACATTCTATGACCGTAATAGGGAACTTTGTCCTTAAAATCTACTCACGCTCATAAGTGCCACCACTCAAAGTCATCAATACTATCGCAACAATCCACATCCATAACCTTCCTCCGTAATATACATATAAACTACAAACTACCATCAATACCGCCGTGACCTTTAATAATACTGTTACAAAGGATAAGTCACGCATTTCTCTTTGTTTCAGATCTTTTTGTAAGAAGAAGCTCTGGACGCTTCCTGGGCCAAATAGCTGGAAAGTTTTTATTTGGAAGTTAATGACTGGTTCACTTCCAGTCAAAGATGAGTTCAAAAAGCATAACAATCCCATGGAGTATACCTGTTCTTTATGTCAATTATCTAACTCAAAAGAAACTCTGAGACATCTTTTCAGGGATTGTGAGATCTCTAAGAGATTATGGATATCTTTAAATCGACGCAGTTCCTATCGCTTCTCTGGAGTATTTGGGTTTTTCTAAACAAACTTGTTTTTCAGGATTATACCTTTTCAGTCAACGCTTTCTTCATTTTTCAAAGACAACTAGCTACTACCACCAATGATGCGATCCTGATTAATGATCATGCTAAATCTTGTTTATCTTCTGCTACTGAGAACTTCTGCGTTAAAGAAAATATAAGAAATGGTGAATCTTTCTTCGTTGTGGGGGTAACTTCAAATGTAATTTAATCAAGGTTAAAGGGGATGCAAGCTGGAACTCTTCTTTTAGGAGCGCTGGTGGCTGGATTGCTTATGACTTCTATGTAAATGTGATGTTTCAACATTCCTTCAAATTATTTTCGGAGTCCGCTTGTCAGGCAGAGGCACATATCATCACGGATATTATGTTATGGGCCATTCAGAACAGGTTGTTTCACATTCAAATCGCTTCAGATTGTCTGCAACTGCTTCTTCAAATATCGGGAGATGAACATTTCCATCACCATATGAAGGATATAATTACTAGTATTTCGAGTCTTTTTTCTCATTTTCAATGTTTAAGTTTTCTTTTTATCCCACGCAAATTGAACAAGGTTGCTCACAATCTTGCTCAATTGGCGATGGACATCTAGTTCTCTTAGGATCTGTTTTACAACTGCCAATAAAAAAAAAAATTCCCACCGTTATGCTACACTAGCTCAGACTTTCAAGTATACCTCACCCTGTAAAAGCCATCGAACTCTCTTTGCTACATCCGACCACTCTTAGGGTAAACATTACTAGTCGCCCAGTACTAGGTCCTCAGTGATTCTCTCTCATTATTATCATCTCCTGCCTCCATTAGCAAACTACAACTGCAACATCAATCCCATACATATATGCTAGACTCTCTTCAACCAACAATTATATACCTTCACTCATTCCGTGCTCCCTCGTCGAATCTACCACAAAACTCCGAACATAACCACTATATTAACTCTTCAACGCTACCGCACGTCCACATTTTTTTCTACTCACGCATCTACCCCAATACATAACGCACGAATCCAAATTGTTACATGCTCACTTTATCCTCAAATTTTCCTCTTCGGCTTAGTTCGTCCATTACTTAACATGATACTAACCAACATACCGAGGATTCATATTCTGCCTGCAACTTCTAGCTTTGTACATACATTCCACTAACTATTTCTAAAATCATGATAACAGGCGCCTCATTTTACACATGACCGAAAATATTCCAAAAATCCTCCACAACTTTTTTTCCACTTATCAATGGTACCACAACAACCTTGACAATAACAACCATATGCGACTCTCGCCTATATCATACTTTATTCTCGCCCACGAGTCCAAGTTCTCGATAAACAAAAGTAACCATGACAACAATCTATATATCTACACCAACATGACTTATCATTCCCAAAGCTCGTCTCACAATTATACATCTATGACAAGAAATGCTCCATGCACATCAAGTTCGCAGGTGACCTAACAATTAGAACTCATGAACGCAAAGTATATGAAAATAAGATAATAAAACAACCACATCCGAAATTTTATCCACACCTCACCCTTGGTGACGGCATTGCAACACTGTCACCGATAACCACATCGATTATGCATTCTTAATATCACCTTACCAGATCATTATATGTAACATGCTACAAGGAATATACAAATGACAATCTTGTGAACATCATTTCGTACCACTACTCATGAGATCGACACATAACGTAATCACTTGCGTACATCACACACACATTTCCCAACTCACACCATCACTACTACCTGACAGATGCAACCATATATCTAATACTTGACATCTAATAAACGCCCTTTCTTTCTGCATTCTAAGCTTCCTTGCTGCCACGAACACCAAATCCACTAGCACGCACTGGTAATTATGTCATTAAAGTTACCTTGATATCCATACCAAACATATCTTTTATCGTTCCATCCCTTAACTTACTACTAGACTTACTCATCGTACACAGACTTTATCTGTAATACCCCGTATTTTCATAGTTCGTAATAATGAGTTGCTTTATATTATTATCAAGACGAGGTATAATTATATATTATTTGATACGTATTTGCGAGTTGCTATAATAATTATATTTAGTATATTATGTGGACTTGTAATACTATTTACCTTCATATTCATATTTAATTTATATTTAAATTATGTTATTATATGTACTCGTTAATTTTAAGTTATGGGTTAAGAACGGGATATAGATATATAAGTTCCTCGGGATGCGTGATGGGTTATTAAACTCGGTTATGATTGATGCGAGATGGGCTTGGACTCGGGTTGTGATTGTGAGAAACATGTAATGCACAACCCTACCCTATGATACGCAAACAAAAAAAACCTAAACCTAAAGCCTAACCATCGACATCCCAACACCATTTTCTAAACTTAGAGAGAGGGAAAGGAAGAAGAGTGTCGAGTCTTTCACTGGATTGGAGATTTCTCACCATTTGCAACCTAATTCGATTTCCCTGTTTGTAAGTCGTTTTCATTTAATTGTTTATACTATTTTGACGTCTTCTTCTTCGAAAAGTTTGAAAATAGAGTCCTCTTTATTCAAAGTCTAGTTTATGCATATAAAATTTCATAGTCAGAATCCTTATTGTTTGTCCTAGGTGATTTATTTGTGAACATGTCGCTGAAAAGTCCGTGAATCTGATTTGGTTGTGGAAAATGGTTTGGAAACCTAGTTTATAGGTCGATTAAATTTTGGGTATTTTTTATACATAATCTTTGTAAAGTCTAGATGATAATAGGATTTGGAATTACCTAAAAATAATGTTTTAAACTCGTTTTATGAGTTAAAACTTTTTATCCGACGGATTCTGTCAGCTTTTGGAAATCAATCTGAAAACCCAAGATAAGTTTGGAATTTGATAAAACTACGTACGTTAGACATTATTTGTATATAAGACTCATGGGGTTCCCATCCAATTTGCATTGAATAAATTCAATTTTTATAGAATTAGTTATATATTTTATACCGAATCTCTCAGGTGTTGGAAAATCAGGAAAAGTCGTGTTTGTTCTTTAAGTTGATATTCCTATTAAATTATGATGAGTCTAGGTTATGTGCATGATTAATTATTTTATTAGGTGGTAATTATACATATTTATGGTATATAGGGGATGGATATGTGAAGGATCATAATTAATTTGAATAATTGATATATGATATTAGTGGCGTAATTGTGTTAGTTAGTAATTAAGTACATTATTTTGGTAGGTGATGAGTATGTGATGAAGTGATTCTGCTGATTGGATGTTAGCTGCGGGATGAGATTATATTGCTATCCAGGTAGCATACAATGGTACGACACTCTATGATCTGTTATGAATGGGTGTTGAATTGTATGTATTGGATGTTGAGCATGATTGACATGAGAATGATATTTGGTAATTGTTTATGTTAATATTGCATTCATGAGCATGGCATATGAATTGGATACGGATTCAAGATGATGATATATTATTGGGCCCAGGCTAGTTCTGCAGGACTAGACCTGGTGACCTCAGCTGTTATGCTGGTGTTCGACGACGACCGATTATACTCTACTGGGAGGTTCGGTAAGGGTGAGAGTTACGGGTTGAGGTTGAGGTTGAGATTGAGATTGAGATTGAGCTCAGGCATATCATGGTATTTTCATATCATTATTTGTGCTTTATGATTTTGTGTTATCCTACTCGACCGTGAGGTTGACAGTGTATTCGTGTGACACCTATAATGATCCGGAATGGGGAGTAGATTCTACAAGAAAGAGATAGATGAGCTAGGAGTTGGGGCAGTATTGTGAGATGCGGACTTGGACTTACTTAGCTTATAGATCACTCTAGTCTTTTCTTTCAGAGTTTATTTTATTTCTTCTAACTAAGTTTTGTATTTGGTCTTTGGACAAGTTGTAAGAGATTTTAACTATCATATAATTATAAAGTACTGTGGTTGTTTTACTTTGTTATTCACTACCTCGGTATTTTCGAGATAGTAATAGTCCTATTTATTTGGGAAGATCTTGCTAAAGGCTCCTTAATAAATGGGGTTGTTACATTATCAATTACTCATTCCTTAATTCCTCATAACTCATGACTATCCTATCATCTCACTCATCTCATATGTAGTCCCTACTCGCATCCTTATTATAATATTCTACACCACTATCACGGTCAATTTCCAAGTCTCATAACTCATGTCACATTCACTCGGCTCACCTCCACAATGTTATTCCAATGACATCCGATCACATCACTCAACCACTCAAGTCTATATACATTCTACCTAACTCCTTAGTAAAACAAAAATTTTCTCATTGTTCCAATATCATATCCCCTTTACTCAAATCCTAAATTTTCGTTCCCTTTTTGCCACAAACTCTCTCGGCATTCGACTCATCTTTATCTCCATTCACTACTAATAGAAAAACCACTTACTACATTTCACTAGTACAAAAATCCCCAATTGCGTCAAGTAATTTACGTCGGTTCTAGCAAAACTGACGCAAAAAGTACTTAATTTTGGCGGGAGTCCAATTTTGCCCTATAGCTTAGTTATTTGCGCCAGTTCTTAATATAGAACTGACGTATAGTAAACGTCGGTTGTTAGAAAACTGACGTATTTAAGCAAAAACATCAGTTTTCCAGAAAACTGACGTATTTTATTTTCCCCTTTTGCTTCAGTTCCTTATTAAAACTGAAGTTTATATAAAACATAAAAAAAAACTCAAGAGAACAACGTCTTATTCAATAATACACTGTGGTTCTTCATATTACTAAACCTCACGAAAACATCGTCTTCATCAACTCTTCCAAAATTGTTCATCAAATCCTTCATCACAAGCTTCTTCCGTCATCTTCAACTTCAATTTCAACTTCAAATACCTTATTCAATTCATTACTTGTAAGATTCATGCGAAACAACTACCAATTGCTCAAACCCTAGCTTTTTCACCAAATACATGTAAGTTTTATCTTCGTCTATCTTCGTCTAGTGCAATTGACTGTTGCTAAATTGTTGCAAAATTGTTGTCAAATTGTTGTTGTTACTGTGAATTTTAGTTCGACTAACAATTGCTAAATTGTAGTTCTTACTGTGAATTTTAGCCTTAATTTCTTGTTTTAATGACTACATGGTTATTGTTACTGGTTCTCCTTTGACACGCACAAATCTAGGTTTGAAGTCTGAACTAAGACGTAGCACCGAAACTATAATTGTATATTGTTACCCTACTGCGGTCTTCTCTTAAAGGGTATTAGGCTTGTTTGAAATATAATAGTCTTAGGCATGATGGACACGGTCTCTTAAATCGATTAATGTCTTGCTTCTTTATTACATGTACGATTTGGAATGAATTTAAACTACAATATGAATTCAGAGTTTCAGATACTACGCTCACGCATTTTACTGTACTAGTTTGAATTTAGTGGTAGTGATTTTTTGGAGTTTCTGTAAAACCCCTCGTCGCAGCGGAAAAATAAAACATACAACATGCCAAAATTTACGCGGAATTTAAACTTTAACATGCATAAAAACGAGCTGAATTAAAACTGAAACTGAAACAACTGATATAAACAGAAATATAGATAAGTATGACTGTCTAAGTACTGAAAGTAAAATATATACAAACAGCCTGGGATGGCACATCCCTACAGGCACTCAAAAACTGAATGAAAGTCTAGAGTCTAGCTAACGCAAAAGTGTAAGTCAAATCGATGAATAGGATCATCGCTCGCTAGCTCCATGCAACCCTCTGCCAACCACCTGTCGTGTACCTACGTACATGTAAACATGTACGCCACAATCAGTGGGGAGTGACAAGAGTTCTCCTAACCACCTTTTGTAACGACGCGTAACACAGAAATACACAACATACTCCAACATATATAAACATGTGAAGTATATAAATCTCAATATCTGAATCTCAAGTCAACATGCAAATACTTATGCAAGGCTCTCAACCAACTTCGGAAATTCTTTGGAAGGAGAGCCGGTTTCCCTTCCGGTTGCCCGGCCGGGGGGTCTTTCAATCCAAACCATTTACGAAACTATCCAAAGAGTCATCCAATGCCTTGGATGAATAGTTCTAAAATCAATACATTCTATCTATCACAATTAATCAGCAAGTATAAAGGTTCAGCGGTCAACTTAAGACATAACCTAGATACGAATTCACTTTCACAAACAAGGACTCAGAGGCCAACTTAAGGCATAGACCTTGATACCAATTCACTTTCACACACAAGGACTCAGAGGCCAACTTAAGGCATACACCTTGATACCAATTCACTTTCATAAACAAGGACTCAGAGACCAACTTAAGGCATAGACCTCGATACCAATTCCATTTCACAAACAAGGACTCAAAGGCCAACTTAAGGCATAGACCTTGATACCAATTCACTTTCACAAACAAGGACTCAGAGGCCAACTTAAGGCATAGACCTTGATACCTATTCACTTTCACAAACAAGGACGCAGAGGCCAACTTAAGGCATAGACCTTGCTAAACAACAAGACACTAGACTCAGAGGCCAACTTAAGGCATAGACTGGCATCCAAATTCACAATCACAAGTAAGGAACTATGAGGCCAGCTTAAGGCATACTCCCTTATTATATCACATGACACTAGACTCTGAGGCCAGCTTAAGGCATACTCTAGCATCAATAACTGTACTCCAGGCAAGGCATCACGCCCTAGCTACCTCGTTGTACAACTGCTCTACTCGTCAGACTCAGAGGCCAACTTAAGGCATAGCCTGACGCGATCACATAATAACATGTCTGAGCTCAGAGGCCAACTTAAGGCATATCTCAGACGCGACAGGAAAAACACATACAGGGCTCAAAGGCCAACTTAATGCATATCCCCATACATGGCAACTTGTTCACGTATTAAGCTCAGAGGCCAACTTAAGGCATACCTTAATAGGCATCAATACATCAGCATACCTATATATACCACAACCAGATCCCTAGTTCTAATCTTCTTAGACTTCTAAACAACACTTAATTGATCCCGGGAACTAAGTTGAGGGAGAGCCGGT
Organism: Silene conica; assembly: GCA_029255685.2. Taxonomy (NCBI): domain Eukaryota; kingdom Viridiplantae; phylum Streptophyta; class Magnoliopsida; order Caryophyllales; family Caryophyllaceae; genus Silene; species Silene conica. Next base: position 54,968,097 of record CM055316.2, on the reverse strand, counting down.
TTCCCTTTCGGTTACCCGACCGGGGGATTTCTATCCTCTCTCCATTCCCGAACCCTATATAGTGTCGCCCATCCTTCGGGGACCTCAAACACACATACAAGGTACACGGAACGAGTCTCAAACAAATCGGACTAGCCGATCAAAAGTTAAAACGATTTCAATGTGATAAGGGCTCCCAGCCGGTCAGAGGCAAGCTGCCGGCCAACCGTCAGGCAACCCCTACACCTTCAGCCTTTCGAAAACACAAGAAAACGAAGCCTATGAGGAAGGATCCCCAGCCGGTCGACCGGCCGCCGGCCACCCGGCTGGGAGATCATCTCCCTATTCCTCCTTCCTACGCACAACATGGAAAACAAGGTGCCTCAGCCGGTCGACAGGCGGCCGGCCTACCGGCTGAGCACCCCCCCCCCCCCCCTTCAGCTATAGTTTAACATGAGAAACACACACATGCATTCCTAGCCGGTCGACCGGCTGCCGGTCGGTTGACCGGCTCAGGATCCCTGAACCAAAATCGCGACTTACAGGCATTCCTAAATTCGATTAAATCGATACAAATTCTCAAAATTCGCAACAAGTAAATGATACCCAACATATATATCAATCTTGGGATGCATAAACAAGTAGAAATCTCATCAACAAACATATTTCCACATCAAACTTTATATTCGTCTTAAGGATATAAAAACTGGAAATGTGCAAATAATCATATGAACATCAACCTAATCATGTGAATGACATCAAAGACCAAACCCTAACATGTTCCTAAGTCTATAACAACCACAATGATCATAAAAATCAGAAACTACAACAAACAATATAATGAAAAGTTCTTATATAACAAAAAGGCCGAGTTTCTCATTATCGTCACCTCAAAAGCGTTTTATGCTCCTAGCTCCTCTTCAACAATGAAGCTATCGACCTCAAGATCCTCTAAATCCGCTCCTACAACAAAGACAACGAGTTTTAGAGCCCTAGAACGGAAATAAGCCAAAACAACGCCTTTTTCAAGTTGAACGAAATCGAAATTGAAAGAGATAGATGTCTTGGAAATTTCGCAAGGATTCCGAAAATGTATAACTTACCTTGATTCGGATTTGGGAAGAGCTTGAAAAGTTGATTTGAAGCTTGAAAAGAGAAGGAGAAATGAAGAAATGAATGAAACAGTGTTTGTGTTTTGAGAAATGCCAAATGTCGATGGAGGGTTCTTGTTTAGGGTTTATGTAGTGTCCTTTCTTAAATGAATCGGGTCACTTGTTTGTGAATGGGTTTATGAGTCGGGTTGAAGATATGCCAAGTTATTAACATCTTAAGAACTTAAGGTTTCTTAAGACGGATCTTAACGGAAGATTTAAAAATAACTTAACAATATATATTAAATTATTATTTTTATTCCGTAAAATAAATTAAAACCTTTATAATATTATTTACGAAAATGCGGGATGTTACAATCACCCCATCTTTCAAAAAGTTTCGTCCTCGAAACTTGAGGACATAAATAAGAACGAAAACAACTCTGGTTATCAAAACGTACTACCCGGGTTATGGTAACCTAAAACTCTATCTTTCAAAAAGTTTCACAAGAAAAAGATTTCAAGGCACAAGCCTTCATCAATGGACATTGGGATTCTCGTTACGTATTCAAGAGTCCGGCGTTCCAAATCTGAGACAAGTCCCAAAATTAAATCATTAAAGGTTCAAAATCCCGATCGATCCGGTGTTGATAAGCACAGTACGGGTTATCAGACGTCTCCAATAACGAGTTCAGATGACTAATCCACGCTGAGATCAATCCAAATTGTAATCAATCAGTTCTTTCAAAACCAAATTTCCCGAAATAACCTTTATTTTTGATTCCTCAAAAGTGTAAAATTGCAACAACGGCAAAAAGGTCATTTTCAACAAAAGAGGGAGCAGTTTCAAATTCTCGAAACAATTAAGATTTTCCAAAAAAAACGGCAAACTTTCAGTGTTAACAGTGGGGAACAAAATTCAAAAACAGTCACCGAGAGCGTAGAAACAATCATAAAGATTACTTTCTACACGAAGGATCAGAAGTTCTAGTTTCACAGCTGACACAACATGCAAAGGAGGATCGAAGGAATGAAACAACCAGGTTAAAGGGTCAAGAAGACGGTAACTTTTGCCAAACATGGGTACACTAACCGCTAAATCCATAATCGAAACATCGTTACCACGATTCCTAGTATATCCCCAGAAAGGCGTTTTCAGTAATCTCTAGACTCACAATGGTCTCACGATCCCTCTTACTCTTATCTCATCCACAGACCAAGGTATTCCTCAACAAGAAGGTTTCCAAATCATTCAGTTCACACTAGAATCCGTTCAACCACGGTTAAGGATCTCTCCCTCAAGGTGGAAGCCTAAACACATACCTCGGACCAAGGTTCACGCACTTCCAAAATTCTAAACTAGAATTCTATTACCATAGCATCGAACCTCGAAACTTAAGATATGGTACTCATTATCCTATAACCTCTTCCCATTGGGGATCATAACAAAATCCCATAACTTCAAATTTTAAGCAGTTGATCCCAACAACTTATTCCACAAGGTGTTTCGAAATCCTAAATTCCTAAATTTTATTACCATAGTGAACATTCAAATCGAGACTTTACTAAGGTAACAACTTCTAAATCCTCTGATTTCCAACTACTTACCAACAAGATACATCCCAAAGAAAGTTTCAAAGAAGTAACAACTTTCACTCTTATAGTTTCCATAAGACCTAGGCATTCACATTCCGAGATTCCTCAATTGATATTTATGAACACTTATAAGTTTCAAATTTCTACTTTATGATTACCTCAAACATCAATGGCTTCCTGTCAACCACTCCTAAAGTATTATTAAGCCAACATGCTTCCATTATCCAACAAGCTATTAAAAACGATCCACCTAGCCAGGGTGCATCTCTAAATTCCGTTAAGGATCCCAATAGGTAAAGGTTGAGGTTCCATAAGTAACTTAAGGTCAACACTCAGTCATCTCTATAAGTCCACTTGTAAATGTCTCAACATCCTCCCACCGTTACCAATAACTCTCATTCCTCAAGTATGTGTTCCTTTCTGCAATTAAGCGATCCCTCAAGATCAAGTAGCACTAACTTACCTAATTCATCCATTTAACCACATCATCATCATCTTAAGCATGTACCTCCAAAATCCCCTAGGACTCAAAGTATCGTATTTAAATCCTCAAATGGTACTTCCAAATCTACTATTACCACTTACATCTAGCCATATAACATGAAGCTTCCAAGACGGCACACTATCCAATATCACCCGAATATTATTATCACAACTCTCTCAACCACATTTTGACAACGCAAAACCAAGCATTCCTCAAGGCATGTATCACTACTCCAAGAACAAGTCGATCCCGCCACTAATCTAAATGAAAAGGAACAAGGCTCACAGAAGAGGAGATGAGATACAAACTTCAGGGATAAACACGACACAGGTCTCGAGAGAGACACACAGAAGACGGCTTGAGGAATAACAAGATGACAAGGTAATGAACTTCAGGTGGACTCCAATAAAATTGAAGCCAAGATTAGAAGGCGAAGCAAGGAAAGAGAGAGGCGATATAACGGAATGATCGCGGAATCGTCCAAGGTGCGGGTCTCTCACTACTCTCACCGGGTTCTCACTTCTAACTTCCCAAATCAAGCCATTCAATTGTCGGTTCTCACGAACAATTACTCGAACGATTTATATGCCCTAATCTGCCAAACTTTATACGATATCATTATTACAACTACCCAATGTATTACTTTATCCCATTCGTAAACTGGTGGTGCATCCTCAAATTTCATTTAAGTTCTTCAATAAATAAATGCTAAGATTCATTGAGCAACCTAGGGTCAAATATTGATTCACTTATTCTAAGCTTAAATCATAAACTCTTCAAGTATTCAACTATTATAGCCAATGATTCGCGTTCCTCAACAACGGGTCTTTCCCAGCTCCATCACTCACCTAAGTCAAATGATACTAACTTACTTCAATCATCCATTCTTCATCATTAGCATCTTAAGCCTATCCTTCTAGGTCGCTCTATATCCTCAAGTATCTTATCTAACTCCTCAAACAATACTCTTCAATCCACAAATTTTCACAATCTAAGCATGGTTCTCAAGATTAAGTTCAACCGAATACTAAGTATACAACTCAACCTTCAAGCAAGTACCCTATCACTCACTTTCACTCTCCCAATTAGATAGACAACTAGACACTTTGATCATCAAAACATGTCTCTCGATACCTCCTAAGTTATTCCTCAAATAACAACGTTTCTCAGAACACCGCTCACGGTTATCCTAAAACTAGTTCCTCTAAATCCAATAAAAGGGAAGATTACCTAGAGGGCACCTTAAGAAAGCAAGCTACAAGGTTAAGTTGAAAAGATCTGAAGGTCTGTTCAAGTAAGACAGAAAAATATTCTAAAAGAAGGATGTGCATCCGAAGTTATCAAAGAAGGTGGTGCACAAAGAAGGAGGAGTATCTTCAAGGCTCAAAAGTATTCTCCAACAGTAGCACGAATCTTCTATCTTCGGTAGAAACTCCGGTCTTCATCGCCAATGGATAAGTCCACGGTTCGTCGATTGGAAGGAAATAATGTATTATCAATGGCAATCAACAAACATGTTAGAACCTAATAAAAGCAATCACAAAACAGACTACAATTTAAGTCCTTAAATCCACCCCATCTCTCATGAGTGCGTCGGGAGCGATAACGCTCTGATACCAACTGTAAAACCCCTTGTCGCATCGGAAAAATAAAACATACAATATGCCAAAATTTACGCGGAATTAAAACTTTAACATGCATAAAAACGAGGTGAATTAAAACTGAAACTGAAACAACTGATTTAAACATAAATATAGATAAGTATGACTGTTTAAGTACTGAAATTAAAATATATACAAACAGCCTGGGATGGCACATCCATACAGGCCCTTAAAAACTGAATGAAGGTCTAGAGTCTAGCTAACGCAAAAGTGTAAGTCAAATCGATGAATAGGATCATCGCTCGCTAGCTCCATGCAACCCTCTGCCAACCACTTGTCGTGTACCTACATACATGTAAACATGTATGCCACAATCAGTAGGGAGTGACTAGAGTTCTCCTAGCCACCTTTTGTAACGACACGTAACACAGAAATACACAACATACTCCGACATATATAAACATGTGAAGTATATAAATCTCAATATCTGAATCTCAAGTCAGCATACAAATAATTATGCAAGGCTCTCCACCAACTTCAGAAACTATTTGGAAGGAGAGCCGGTTTCCCTTCCGGTTGCCCGGCCGGGGGGTCTTTCAATCCAAACCATTTACGAAACTAGCCAAAGAGTCATCCAATGCCTCGGATGAACAGTTCTAAAATCAATACATTATATCTATCACAATCAATCAGCAAGTATAAAGGTTCAACGGTCTTAAGACATAACCTAGATACCAATTCACTTTCACAAACAAGGACTCAGAGGCCAACTTAAGGCATAGACCTTGATACCAATTCACTTTCACACACAAGGACTCCGAGGCCAACTTAAGGCATAGACCTTGATACCAATTCACTTTCACAAACAAGGACTCAGAGGCCAACTTAAGCTATAGACCTTGATACCAATTCACTTTCACAAACAAGGACTCAGAGGCCAACTTAAGGCATAGACCTTGCTAAACAACAAGACACTAGACTCAGAGGCCAACTTAAGGCATAGACTGACATCCAAATTCACAATCACAAGTAAGGAACTCTGAGGCCAGCTTAAGGCATACTCCCTTATTACATCACATGACACTAGACTTAGAGGCCATCTTAAGGCATACTCTAGCATCAACAACTGTATTCCAGGCAAGGCATCACGCCCTAGCTACCCCATTGTACAACTGCTCTACTCGTCAGACTCAGAGGCCAACTTAAGGCATAGACTGACGTGATCACATAATAACATGTCTAAGCTCAGAGGCTAACTTAAGTCATATCTCAGACGCGACAGGAAAAACACATACAAGGGTCAGAGGCCAACTTAAGGCATATCCCCATACATGGCAACTTGTTCACGTATTAAGCTCAGAGGCCAACTTAAGGCATACCTTAATACGCATCAATACATCAGCATACATATATATACGACAACCAGATCCTTAGTTCTAATCTTCTTAGACTTCTAAACAACACTTAATTGATCCCGGGAACTAAGTTGAGGGAGAGCCGGTTTCCCTTCCGGTTACCAGACCGGGGGTCTCTATCCTCTCTCTATTCTTGAACCCAATATAGTGTCGCCCATCCTCCGGGGACCTCAAACACACATACAAGGTACACGGAACGAGTCTCAAAAAATCGGACTAGCCGATCAAAAGTTAAAACGATTTCATTGTGAAAAGGGCTCCCAGCCGGTCAAAGGCAAGCTGCCGGCCAACCGTCTGGCAACCCCTACACCTTCAGCCTTTCGAAAACACAAGAAAACGAAGCCTATGAGAAAGGATCCCCAGCCGGTCAGAGGCAAGCTGCCGGCCACCCGGCTGGGAGATCATCTCCCATTTCCTCTTTCCTACGCACAACATGGGAAACAAGGTGCCTCAACCGGTCGACAGGCGGCCGGCCTACCGGCTGAGCACCCCCCTTCAGCTATAGTTTTAAAACACGAGAAACACACACATGCACTCCCAGCCGGTCGACCGGCTGAGGATCCCTGAACCAAAATCGCGACTTATAGGCATTCCTAAATTCGATTAGATTGATGCAAATTCTCAAAATTTGCAACAAGTAAATGATACCCAGCATATATATCAATCTTGGGATGCATAAACAAGTAGAAATCTCATCAACAAACATATTTCCACATCAAACTTTATATTCGTCTTAAGGATATAAAAACTGGAAATGTGCAAATAATCATATGAACATCATCTTAATCATGTGAATGTCATCTAAGACCAAACCCTAACATGTTTCTAAGTCCATAACAACCACCATGATCATAAAAGTCAGAAACTACAACAAACAATATCAAGAAAAGTGCTTATATAACAAAAAAACTGATTTCTCATTATCGTCACCTCACAAGAGTTTTATGCTCCTAGCTCCTCCTCAACAATGAAGCTATCGACCTCAAGATCCTCTAAATCCGCTCCTACAACAAAGACAAAGAGTTTTAGAGCCCTAGAACGGAAATAAGCCAAAACAGCGCCTTTTTCAAGTTGAACGAAATCAAAATTGAAAGAGATAGATGTCTTGGAAATTTCGCAAGGATTCCAAATATGTATAACTTACCTTGATTCGGATTTGGGAAGAGCTTGAAAAGTTGATTTGAAGCTTGAAAAGAGAAGGAGAAATGAAGAAATGAAAGAAACAGTGTTTGTGTTTTGACAAATGCCAAATGTCAATGGAGGGTTCTTGTTTAGGGTTTATGTAGTGTCCTTTCTTAAATGAATCGGGTCACTTGTTTGTGAACGGGTTTATGAGTCGGGTTGAAGATATGTCAAGTTATTAACATCCTAAGAACTTAAGGTTTCTTAAGACGGATCTTAACGAAAGATTTAAAAATAACTTAACAATTTATTTTAAAATATTATTTTTATTCCTTAAAATAAATTAAAACCTTTAAAATATTATTTACGAAAATGCGGGATGTTACAGTTTCGATGAGGCTCTATGCAGAAATGCATTGTAAATTGTCGGGCTTTAAGGTGAGCCATGACTACAGTTATAGGCCAAAGACGCAATTTAGTGGTTGACCACATCTGCTTGTGAAAATAACCAGAGGGATTTTATTAATTCTCAAAATCGGACACAATGTCGTAGCGCGTCCCATGGTGATCTATGGGCGAGTCACAAGTGACATTAATTTGGTGATTGATCAAGTACATTAGCAAGAAAAATACATCTTATCAGTGGATGCAAAGAATAATAGAAATTGAGTAGGCATCATCCCAAATCGAGACGGAAACCCTGTAAAACCCCCATTTACCTAGGAGCCTGAACGTAAATAAGACTGTTACCATCCTGGATAAACCAGGATAGTAGATAATCATAGTGAAAGATAAACAATACTTAAGGTTATTAAACAAAAGTCGGAACAAAGCTGTTACATGTGTTGTCCAAACCAAAACTCCAAACAACTGAAAAGTAACATAAGAACCATTACAAGTGAATCTAGGTGATCTATAGCTATGTAAGTCCGATCCAAGTCTTTCTCTCCCATGCCCAGATCCTAGTCCATCTGTCTTTGCCCTGAAAAGTCTACTCCCCATTCCGGATCATCGTTGGTGAACAAGAATACACTAGCAACCTCGCGGTTGAGTAGGATAAGACAATACACAAAATACAACATAGATGAATATACAATGCTATGATATGCTCGAGCTCAATATCATTCTCATTCTCATTCTCATTCTCATTCTCAATTTTATTCTCAAACCCGTGACTCCCACCCTTACCGAACCTCCCAGCAGAGTATCATCGGCCGTCACCGAACACCAGCATAACAACTGAGGTCACCAGGTCTAGCCTTGCAAAGCTAGCCTGGGCCCAAAAATATCCCATCATCATGTCAATTTGTAACCAATGCTCATGCCATGCTTATGAATGCAATAATAAAGAATCAACACTGAACATCAATCTCATAATAGTCATACTTGCATTTATAGCATCCAATTCACATCCATGCATAACACATTAAAGAAATAGTTCCAGTGTATCCTACCTGGACTAGCAAGTCCGCAAACAAGCAATGACCGTCTAGAAGTATTCCACCTCGAACTCAGTTCCTAAAAAAATTACTTAAATCAAAAGCTATTCGTACAATTAACATCACTAACTCGATTACTTGACCATGCCCATTTCATGCCAATAATAAACTTACTAAAAGTAGTACCTACTAAAAATAAAACTTACTAAAAATAGCATTCAACATTAAACAATTATTACAATTAATTAGAGCTTACTAACTATGGACTTGTCAAAATAGATTTACCCATTATAGCATACGATACCGATAACCAAATTACTTATTAACAACCCCAAAACTATTATCAAAATTAATAGACCATGTCTATAATATTAACATAATTGATAGCAACAATAATTGTAAAAACATGTTTACTAACAATATTCACAACCATGACATTGTTACCATATATCATAATTCATAACACTTATAAAATTCATGACTTATATTAACATTAATAATAATAATAAAACAATAATAATATTAATAATTTCCATGATTAGTAATAATGATCATCATGATGTCTGCATCTTTGATTGTCACATTAAGATGATCGATTTGAAAAAAAAAGTAACTTTCCGAGTTCGGAAAGATGTCTGCATCTTTGATTCTCAGATGATGATACCTAGATCATCAATACGAGGTAAATGATACCTATTCTTGATCGTCACATTATTGAGCTCCCTGTAGTCCACACACAGCCTCATGGTTCCATCCTTCTTCTTCACAAACGACACTGGTGCTCCCCAAGGTGATACGCTCGGTCTCACATATCCCTTACTTGCTAGCTCATCCAATTGCTTTCTCTACTCCTCAAATTCCTTAGGTCCCATGCGATAAGGTGCTTTAGAAATTGGCTCAACCCCGGGCTTCAGATCAATACCAAAGTCTAAGTCCCTCTTTGGCGGTAACCCAGGAATTTCTTCTGGAAACACATCTTCAAAATCTCTTGCAATATCAATCTCACTAGCTTGGGGTTTCTCGGCAGTTAAGTCTCGCACATGGCACAACAACATCTCATCACCCCTCTTTAGGCAAGTCTTCAGGGCGTTGATGGTTATCAACTTCAGCTTAGGCTTCACAGAATATCCCTTGTAGGACACTCTCACCCCCTTAGGTCCTCTCAAACTAATTTTCCCTTGGTAACAATCGAAGTAGGCCTTATACTTTTTCAGCCAATCCATCCGTAGTATCACCTCAAAGCCACCCAAAGGAAACTCTATCAAGTTCGACTCAAAACTCACAACCCCTACTCGGATCATTACATTGCTATAGACTCTATTACAAGTTATGGACTCTCCAGATGGTATAGTTACAGAATCAGTTATAATTTCATATACATCCAATCCTATGGTTCTAGCATGCTCCGCAGATATAAAAGAATGCGATTCACCGGAATCAAATAAAACAAAAGTAGGAGTGGAATGTACTAGAAATGTACCAGTAACAACATGTGCATCCTCCTCTGCAGCCTCTTTGCCCATCATGAACAGGGTCCCACTTTTCTTAGCTCCACTCTGGTTCACAGATCCTGCTCCACTCTGGTTACTAGCCTCTGCCAGGGTCTTCTGGAAATTACCATTACCACTACCCTGATTTTCTTGGTAGCGGTTCTGGTTATTGTAGTTGCTCGTTGTAGTTCCGCTGATAGTTGCTACCTCCAGATTGGTTATTCCCAGAATAACTCGCATTCGGCGTTCTGAATCCTCCACTTTGATTACCCCGATGATAACTGCTTCCAGCACTCTGAGTACCCGACCAACACTCTATCTTCTTGTGTCCCGGTTTCCCACACTTGAAACATGTAGGGACTCCACCACCAGATCCAGACATGGTTCGATTACCTCCTCGATTGTTGTTGTTCCCTGGTGCACAGGTTGAGAAGAAGGAACGATACTGATTATTCGGTTTCTTATTTCCTGAGCCTTCGGCCCCAGATTCAGCTTTCCTCTTGTCACCCTTTGCTTTCTCTTCTTCCCTAATCATATCAGCAATCCTTTCACCCTGGCCAGCCCTCTCAGATATGTCTTCCAAAGTCGTGGGCTTAGTCGCCAGTAAACTTTTCTTGATGTCAATTGTCAGCCCTTTCTCAAACCTTGCAACTAACATCTCCGGTGTGTAGCCCAAGTCAGCTACATTCTCCGCCAACTGCATGAACTTGCTATGGTATGCTTCCACAGTCATGCCCTCAGTCATCTTAAAGGAGTCGAACTCTGCTCTCAGCTTCTCTTTCACATGTTCTAGCACGAACTTAGAGGATAAAATCCCCTTAAACCATGCCCAACTTACTTATTCTGACCAAATCTCTTCAGCAGCAGCCATGATCTCTTCCTTGTTGTGATTCCACCATAACCTAGCTGTACCCTTTAGGTAGAACACAGCTTGGTCCACCTTCATCGACTCTGGACCAATTACCAGTTCGGAAATACTCTCGAACTCTCGGCACCATTCTGCAAGCAGACTTGGTGCTCCCTCCCCATCGTACTTGGTAGGGTTATGCCTGGAGATATTATTGCTCATCTTTGTTGCATCAGATTGAGTATTCGCCCCAATCCTAGCTAGGAGAGCAGCATTCATAGCTAGTAGACGATCGAGTTCCTCTTGTGAAATGTTGGCTGCATTGGGGTCTCTTTGGGGAGGCATATTGCTACACAAGTTTAACAAATACATGAGTATCCTAGGTCATATACCCTCCCATCTTAGGTTGTTCTAGCATACATAGTCTAGCATGCAACTTCTTAGCATGCCTTTAATCGATACTTGTCATCACATTATAAATCTACATATAGGCTTAGGGAACATATAACCGCATGCATATAACCATAGAAATCAACTCTTATTCAAAACTCAGATATAAATTCAGGTTCTCAATATGTAAAACAACAGTATATTCATGCCAATCATCACTTATTGTAAATCTCATGCTTCACATCATGCACTACGAATCGCTTTTCACATCATAACTTACCTCATTCCTTTGCTGCTGAAACGTTAGTACATCATATATATATATATATATATCTACCTTTGGTCCTTCTTTATTCCAATACTACCCACACTCTACATCTCTCAAGGTAACCAGGTTAGACTGAAAGGGCCAGTGGCTTGGTTTGAGGGGGCCCTAACTCATCCCAAATCTTATGGGGCTCCTAACAGTTACTAGCCTGAGGTTCATTTTATTTAGACTCTTCCTATGTTCATTATTATTCGTTTGGTTTAGGCCTGAGGATCGATCGCTCTGATACCACTTTGTAACACCCCCATTTACCTAGAAGCCTGAACTAAGACTTTCAGGGTAAATAAGACCGGTACCATCCTGGATAAACCAGGGTAGTAGATAATCATAGTGAAAGATAAACAGTACTTAAGGTTATTAAACAAAAGTCGGAACAAAACTGTTACATGTGTAGTCCAAACCAAAACACAAAACAACTGAAAAGTAACATAAAAACCATTACAAGTGAATCTAGGTGATCTATAGCTAAGTAAGTACGATCCAAGTCTCTCACTCCATGCCCAGATCCTAGTCCATCTGTCTTTGCCCTGAAAAGTCTACTCCCCCATTCCGGATCATCGTAGGTGAACACGAATACCTTGTCAACCTCGCGGTTGAGTAGGATAACACAATACACAAAATACAACATAGATGAATATACAATGCTATGATATGCTCGAGCTCAATATCAATCTTATTCTCATTCTCATTCTCATTCTCAATTTCATTCTCAAACCCGTGACTCCCACCCTTACCGAACCTCCCGATAGAGTATCATCGGCCGTCGCCGAAGACCAGCATAACAACTGAGGTCACCAGGTCTAGCCTTGCAAAGCTAGCCTGGGCCCAAAAATATCTCATCATCATCTCAATCTGTAACCAATGCTCATGCCATGCTTATGAATGCAATAATAAAGAATCAACACTGAACATCAATCTCATAATAGTCATACTTGCATTCATAGCATCCAATTCACATCCATACATAACACATTACAAAAATAGTTCCTGTGTATCCTACCTAGAGTAGCAAGTCCGCAAAAAAGCAATGACCGTCTAAAAGTATTCCACCTCGAACAGTTCATATAAATATTACTTAAATCAAAAGTTATTCGTACAATTAACATCACTAACTCGATTACTTGACCATGCCCATTTCATGCCAATAATAAACTTACTAAAAGTAGTACCTACTAAAAATAACACTTACTAAAAATAACATTCAACATTAAACAATTATTACAATTAATTAGAGCTTACTAACTATGGACTTGTCAAAATAGATTTACCCATTATAGCATACGATACCGATAACCAAATTACTTATTAACAACCCCAAAACTATTATCAAAATTAATAGACCATGTCTATAATATTAACATAATTGATAGCAACAATAATTGTAAAAACATGTTTACTAACAATATTCAAAACCATGACATTGTTACCATATATCATTGATACGTGTCTATTTTATGATGTTTTACATCTATTTTTACACGTATTTGGTCGCTCATTTACTATGTTTTAGCCTTTATTTCCCACAAATCGTGTACTTTCGTATTTTTATGCACTTTTGCAGATCTATGCGGAAAAGAGACGATTTAGCACCAAATCCATATCCTCGAGTCTATTGCATAATTAAGGAATAAATGGAAAGTCAACTGGAGTCAAAGTCAAGAGCCCGAAGTCAAAACAAGAAGAAATCCGAAGATTTCCGTACAGAGGCGGTCGACCGACCAGCTAAACGGGTCGGCCGACTACGCCTGAACTCTAATAGAGCCCAAATCTCAAGGAAGGCCAAGAATTTACGAAGTCCAATACAAAGCGGTCGACCGACCCACATAGTAGGTCGACCGACCACAGCGGAAGCCCAGACGATTCTTTTCGGAAATAAAGTAGAATTAGAGCTTTTAGGAAACTCTTAGTTTTATACCCTATATAAACAAATCTTGTGATTAGGGTTAGGATGCTTTTTCATATATATGTTTGATATCTATTATCATACCTTAGGATCTTTTATTCAATCTTTTACCAGTTCATCTTTTATCTTATTCAAGAATTCTCAAGCATTCAATAAAGTTTGTTCCTTTCTGCCCTAATTCCAATTGTGGTGATTAATCTTTTAATCTAGCTTTTTATTATAGTTCTTATTTTTATTACAATTGTTAAGTTAGAATCTCAAGCTTTATTGAATCTCACATGTTTAGATTGTTTACCATGTTTACCATGTTTATTCCAAATTTTATAATCATCTTAAGTATTATGAGTAGCTAAATTTCATATGTTAGGATGTAGGGGATGAATATGCGTAGGTAGATAAAATTCGAAAGACCGACTTGTAGCAGGACCACGGTCGGCCGACTGGAATAGCTGGTCGGTCGACCGAGGCCGTGGTCGGCCGACTGGAGTAGCCGGTCGGTCGACCACCCGCGTATGTTTTCTTATTTCGTCTCTTCTTGTCAATTATAATATCCTGCAATAAGACCATAAGGAGACTTGTAGGATGTTAGTAATGACCTACCCAAGATTGAAAGATACGGGAAGGGCATTGGTTTACACCTTAAGACGGATAGGTTACTCAAGGCTGAAAGGTATGTGACCTGGGATTTAGGAATCACCCTTATTGTTGACACCCAATAATTGTGAGACCTAGGAACTAATAGCATAGGCCGAAAGGAGCTATTAGGTAGCATAGACCTAAAAAGATATGTTACACCCCCTTACGCGACTGCAATACATGTTGACCTTAGGATTTATTTTACCTTAGCTATTTATTACCCAAACATCCTTGCATCCCTTTTTATTATATTTTATTCTCATCTTTTATTACTTGTTTTATTTTAATCTTTGCCTTAGATATAGTAATCAACCAATCAAACCCCCAAAATTGTTACTTTAAACATTCACATCAAACAATAAACATTCCCCACCTCCTTGTGGTTCGACCCTGACTTTCACTATCTATTGTTTAACTTAGGAATTATAAATTTATCTTTGGTACCCTCAACGACGGGCATCAAATTTTGGCGCCGTTGCCGGGGAGGTGACGCCAGTGTTTATTGTTTTTTTGTTTTTGTTTCTCTTTGTTTAAGGAACTTTTTGTTCCTTAAACCTTCTCACTTTTTTCTTGTAGTTTCCATCTTATGCGCAGGTCAGTTCAAGGAGAACTCCTACCACTTGACCTCGAAATTGAGAGGACTCTTAGAGAAAGAAGAAAGCAACTTCTAGCAAATCAGGAAGGAGCTTCACCATCTTCCTTATTTCAAGAAGACTTATTCGAACAACCATCATTACCATCTTCACCAAAGACACCACCTTCACAACCAAATTCACCCATCAATCCACTTTCACCAAAATCACCACCTTTTACCTACTTTCCAGTTTTTCCTAAAGAAGAAGAGAACATGACAGAGGAAGCTACTATTGCCAGTCACTCCATGCCTCAGGCAAAGGACCTATAGAAAGGGTTCACTTTACCTGCAGGTACTGGGAAGCCATTCGAGGCCAAGCCTGCCTACATTACTATGGTTGAAAGAAACCAATTTGGAGGCTCGGCCAATGAGGATGCTGCTAAGCATATTGAAATCTTCACAGATTACATATGCTCTATAGCACCCCAGAAGGAGTGACGCAGGACCAGATTAAACAAACCATGTTTATCTTCTCCCTTAGGGACTCTGCGAAAGAGTGGTACAGAGATCTTGACCGCACTGCTGCGGGAGTCACAGATTGGAACACCTTAGCCTTAGCATTCTACAGGAAATACTATTCCGCGTCAAAGACTAATGCTTTAAGAGCGCAGATCACTAATTTCAAGCAAGGTCCCAATGAAGACTTTAGCGAGGCGTGGGACAGGTTCAAGAGACTTGTTCGATCCATACCACATCACGGATTCGAACAATGGTTTCTTTGCAACCAGTTCTACAATGGCCTCTACGATGACAACAGGGCCTATCTAGATGCTGCAGCTAATGGGAGATTCCAAGATAATTCAGGAGAGACTAAGGGTCTCAAGTTGATAGAAGATGTTGCTGTGCACCGTGCTGAGCATGGTACTTCCAGAGGAAATCTGAGGAAACCTGAGTATAACCTGTCAGCAATTGAGGCCTTGACAGCCAAGTTGGAAAAATTTGAGGCTGCAGGAAAACTCGATCTAGGGAGTGGAAGCAAGGGAGGAATATACCAAGTGAACGCAGTTCAGGACGGACCCTTTGCTTGTGAGAGGTGCGGTGGAGAAGGGCATGTGTCGAAATTCTGTACTTCATCTAATGAAACATGTGCCGCTTTTCAGCATTACCGTGGGAACAACTTCTATGACCCGAATAATAATAATGTCCATCCCAACTTAAGGTGGACAAGCCAGTATGTTCAAAACCCACAACACATGCAACCTCAGCAAAATTCCACCTATGTACCCCCACATAAACAAAATTTCCAAAGACCACCTTTCAACCCTCAACCACCTTCTAATCCACCACCCAACACAGATGCTCTTATCCAAAATCTTATTGGGTTGGTTCAGAAGGAGTCACAGGCTAGAGAGGCAGGAATGAAGATGTTAGAGTCCCAGATTGCTCAAATTGCATGCAAGAATGATACTAGGGCTCCGGGTCAACTTCCGACCAAACCGGACCAGAAAAAGGAGACTCTAAACGTCGTAACCCTAAGAAGTGGAGCCACAATGGGGGCTGAGAAGGAAAAACAGGCGAGTAGCAGTGAAGGCGGTCGACCGACCGAAGCTTCTGGTTGACCGACCGCAGATCAGGATCCGAGAATTTTGCCTGAACAGGAGCCTGGTCGACCGACCGAAGCTTCTGGTCGACCGACCGCAGATCAGGATCCGGAAATTTTGCCTGAACAAGAGACTGGTCGACCGACCGAAGAAACTGGTCGACCGACCACTGAAGCAGAACCCGAAGTTCCCTTTCGTCCAGATTTGCCGAATAACTTGCGGGATTTTCTTTTCCGAGGTGACAAGACCCCCAGGTTTTTAAAAAGGGCTGCAAATACTGAGTCCTCAGCTGCGCCTTTCCCAGAAAGACTCGTGCCTTCAAAGGATCAGGTATCTTTTGACAAATTTAAGGATGTGATTCGTTCATTAAATGTTCAAGTCCCATTTTTAGAATTAGTTCAACAAGTTCCTTCCTATCTTAAATTTATGAGACAGCTTTTGTCAAGAAAGAGGTCTCTAGAAAAGGTTGAGTCGGTGGCCCTCACTGAAGAGTCATCTAGTTTTTTGTCTCATGTCATAGCCCCTCATAAACTAGAGGACCCTGGTAGTTTTTCTGTCCCCTGTAATATAGGAACCTTCCCAGTTAAGAAGGCTTTATGCGACTTAGGTGCTAGTATAAGTGTCATGCCCCTAAGCGTTGCCTTAAAACTAGGAATGACCGAATTTGCAGTGACCAGTATGACAGTCCAGATGGCAGATCGCACATCTATGGAACCTATAGGGGTGTTAGAAAACATCCATGTGCGTATTGACAGGTTCTTCTTCCCAGTTGACTTTGTAGTTTTGGACATCCCAGAGGATGCCCATATACCTATAATTCTAGGAAGACCTTTCCTTCACACCGCAGGTGCCATTATAGATGTAGGCACTGGGACTCTAACCTTCAAAGTAGCCAAGCATTCTATTATCTATGGCCTATCTTATAGGAAGAAGGATGCTATGACCCCCATCACATGTAATGCTATCACTTCTGAAAAGAAGTATGAGGTCATCACTACTTCTCCATCTTTATTACCTGTTCCTATATCTGTTTTTACACCTCCGCCCCAGATTGGGAGCAGTAGGGAGGACACTTCTATTATGACCATTGCAGGAACTGGTTTGGGGAAACCCAAAGTGAAGGAAGTCATCATCCAGAGAGGAGGAATGGGATGCCTAAGCTATGAAGAAGATGAGGACCCAGACGTCGTGGATCGGGAGGAGAAAAAGAAGAAGAGGCAAGCTCAAGAGGAGAGACCGTCGCATATGCTTTGCGACGGCGGAAAGAAGATGTGTTTTGCTACTAAAGCAAAAACCGTGGAGACTACGGCATGCCGTCAGAAGCCGTGGTCGGATATCTTCCGCATCTTTAGCGGATAGTTGTTTTAAGTGCAGTTTTTAAAACAATTTATTTTTGTTGTGTGAAACTTTTTATTTTGGCTTGCTCGTAGTTTAGATTTTTTTTAGTAGTTAAGACTTTAAGAATCGTTCCGGGCATCTCGCGCATTGTTGAGCGCACGTACTTTCTTGTTTTTTCAGATTCTACGAAGAAACGAAGACCTCCAGGACGCAGACGGTCGACCGACCAGAAAAATCGGTCGGTCGACCAGAGTCGCTGTATCGCAAGATTTTCCGTGATTCACAGGAGGTCGGTCGACCAGAATCATCGGTCGGTCGACCTGCTGTCCGCTGCGGTCTTTCGTTTCTCTTCCTTGGAAATCGTGAAATTGACTTGGTTACTTGAGTGGCACTGCTGGCCACCAAAACCTCCCAGCTTACGCTGGTTTGGGGAGGTTTTTCTCTTACGCTTCATAATCCAGTGAGTTCTTTCCAGTTTTTCCTTTGTTTTTAATTTCTTTGCATCTTTACTTTAATTTTCTGAAACCTTTACTTAGGCTAATGCACAATGGGGACATTGTGCGGGTTGGTTTGGGGAATGGTTTCGTGTCACATGCATTACATTCTGTCACACGTTTATTGCATTTCCGTATTGCATTGTTCTTTTCTTTATTTTCCTTATATATACAAAAAAATCCAAAAAAATTAAAAATTTAAAAATTCCAAAAAAATGCACGTTTATTTTAGCATATAGGTCGAGTCGGAACGAGAGTATTTCAAGGATGATTTAGCTATCTTACATGTTTATGCCTTTACCTTGCCTTGTCAACTTGTTTTAGTATGAGAGTCTTTCGCATATCTACGAGTTTTTGTCAACTTGCATATCTTGAGACTTGACTTATACCTTGGCAACCTACTATACATTCTAAGGTTTAGAGCTTGTTTCCTGGTTTCATTCTTAAACCAGTTGTTTAGGATGTGAGTAGTACTCCCCTTGGAACATGTTACATCAATATGCATAAACATGAACTTGAATTGCTATATACTTGTTTTACTTTCTCGTTTTGTGAGTCTTGGTACGTGCATTTGAGATCCCTTTTCTCATATTTACCCATAAGCTTCACATAGCCAAAATTGTCTTTTTATTTCCCCAAAAACTACATCCCATACTTAGCCTACCCTTCCAAGCTAGTAATTGTGGTCATTGGATTATTTTTTGAGTCATCTTGGTTTGTATGCTATCTTGAACAAAAAGAGAAAAGAAACAAAGCAAGAAAGAAAAAAAAAAAGAACAGAAAAATTCAGAAAAAGAAAGAAAGAAAAAGAAAAACGAAAAAAAAAAATCAAAACTTCCAGGAACGAAGTCGACCGACCTCACCCTTAGGTCGGCCGACCAACTGGCATCATCAGATTCAAAATTTCGTTCCAAAATCCCTTTCTTTTATATGTTATCACTCCCGTATCTCATTCAAAATATTTGGGAATCCTTTCTTATATTCAATGTGAGAGTTGTGCCACAAAAAGAGCACTTTCTTAATTTCAAAAGTTGTGAAGTTTGTTGTTGGGAACCGGTTTTACTAGCTTGGCTACTAACCCCACAAATCCAAAAACATCTTAACCACTTCTACCTTTTACCTCACATATCTTTCATTACCCCAATTGCATGTATCTAGGCCACTTAAATAAGATTGTTGTAAAAGTTGTAGAATTCTTGTTCATGTTAGATTGCAGGCATGTTTTCATGGGTCGCAGTTAGGTGAGTGTCTTAACAAAATTACTTCTTTCTATCTTTTACATATACTCACCCTTTGCTTCATGAGTGTCTCGAGCGTACCGTGAGAGTCCATAGTATAAAGTCTCAATAGTCTTTATGTTTGCAAGTTTGACGACCCTATAACTCGTTTGCATGATTTAAATACTTTCTCATTTTGTACTTGGCATTGGTTTAGGCTTACATGTAAATTTCGCTCTGAGATTGAAATCGTTCCATTAGTTAAGATCGAGTCTATTTCTTGCTTGAGGGCAAGCAAGGGTTTGGTTTGGGGAATTTGATACGTGTCTATTTTATGATGTTTTACATCTATTTTTACACGTATTTGGTCGCTCATTTACGATGTTTTAGCCTTTATTTCCCACAAATCGTGTACTTTCGTATTTTTATGCACTTTTGCAGATCTATGCGGAAAAGAGACGATTTAGCACCAAATCCATATCCTCGAGTCTATTGCATAATTAAGGAATAAATGGAAAGTCAACTGGAGTCAAAGTCAAGAGCCCGAAGTCAAAACAAGAAGAAATCCGAAGATTTCCGTATAGAGGCGGTCGACCGACCAGCTAAACGGGTCGGCCGACTAGGCCTGAACTCTAATAGAGCCCAAATCTCAAGGAAGGCCATGAATTTACGAAGTACAATACGAAGCGGTCGACCGACCCACATAGAAGGTCGACCGACCACAGCGGAAGCCCAGACGATTCTTTTCGGAAATAAAGTAGAATTAGAGCTTTTAGGAAACTCTTAGTTTTATACCCTATATAAACAAATCTTGTGATTAGGGTTAGGATGCTTTTTCATATATATGTTTGATATCTATTATCATACCTTAGGATCTTTTATTCAATCTTTTACCAGTTCATCTTTTATCTTATTCAAGAATTCTCAAGCATTCAATAAAGTTTGTTCCTTTCTGCCCTAATTCAAATTGTGGTGATTACTCTTTTAATCTAGTTTTATTATTGTTCTTATTTTTATCGCATCCGGTTTAAGTTAGAATCCCAAGCTTTATTAATTCTTGCATGTTTAGATTATCGTTCACCATGTTTTCCATATCAAATCTCGTTTTTATTATTGTTCCAGTAATTATGAGTAGCTAATTTTCATATGTTAGGATGTAGGGGATGAATATGCGTAGGTAAATAAAATTCGAAAGACCGACTTGTAGCAGGACCACGGTCGGCCGACTGGAATAGCTGGTCGGTCGACCGAGGCCGTGGTCGGCCGACTGAAGTAGCCGGTCGGTCGACCACCCGCGTATGTATTCTTATTTCGTCTTTTCTTGTCAATTATAATATCCTGCAATGAGACCATAAGGAGACTTGTAGGATGTTAGTAATGACCTACCCAAGATTGAAAGATACGGGAAGGGCATTGGTTTACACCTTAAGACGGATAGGTTACTCAAGGCTGAAAGGTATGTGACCTGGGATTTAGGAATCACCCTTATTGTTGACACCCAATAATTGTGAGACCTAGGAACTAATAGCATAGGCCGAAAGGAGCTATTAGGTAGCATAGACCTAAAAAGTTATGTTACACCCCCTTACGCGACTGCAATACATGTTGACCTTAGGATTTATTTTACCTTAGCTATTTATTACCCAAACATCCTAGCATCCCTTTTATTATATTTTATTCTCATCTTTTATTATTTGTTTATTTTAATCTTTGCCTTAGACTTAGTAATCAACAAATTCAAACCCCCAAAATTGTTACTTTAAACATTCACATCAAACAATAAACATTCCCCACCTCCTTGTGGTTCGACCCTGACTTTCACTATCTATTGTTAAAGTTAGGAATTATAAATTTTATCTTTGGTACCCTCAACGACGGGTGTCAAATTTTGGCGAAGTCAACTGGAGTCAAAGTCAAGAGCCCGAAGTCAAAACAAGAAGAAATCCGAAGATTTCCGTACAGAGGCGGTCGACCGACCAGCTAAACGGGTCGGCCGACTAGGCCTGAACTCTAATAGAGCCCAAATCTCAAGGAAGGCCAAGAATTTACGAAGTCCAATACGAAGCGGTCGACCGACCCACATAGTAGGTCGACCGACCACAGCGGAAGCCCAGACGATTCTTTTCGTAAATAAAGTAGAATTAGAGCTTTTAGGAAACTCTTAGTTTTATACCCTATATAAACAAATCTTGTGATTAGGGTTAGGATGCTTTTTCATATATATGTTTGATATCTATTATCATACCTTAGGATCTTTTATTCAATCTTTTACCAGTTCATCTTTTATCTTATTCAAGAATTCTCAAGCATTCAATAAAGTTTGTTCCTTTCTGCCCTAATTCCAATTGTGGTGATTACTCTTTTAATCTAGCTTTTTATTATAGTTCTTATTTTTATTACAATTGTTAAGTTAGAATCTCAAGCTTTATTGAATCTCGCATGTTTAGATTGTTTACCATGTTTACCATGTTTATTCCAAATTTTATAATCATCTTAAGTATTATGAGTAGCTAAATTTCATATGTTAGGATGTAGGGGATGAATATGCGTAGGTAGATAAAATTCAAAAGACCGACTTGTAGCAGGACCACGGTCGGCCGACTGGAATAGCTGGTCGGTCGACCGAGGCCGTGGTCGGCCGACTGGAGTAGCCGGTCGGTCGACCACCCGCGTATGTTTTCTTATTTCGTCTCTTCTTGTCAATTATAATATCCTGCAATAAGACCATAAGGAGACTTGTAGGATGTTAGTAATGACCTACCCAAGATTGAAAGATACGGGAAGGGCATTGGTTTACACCTTAAGACGGATAGGTTACTCAAGGCTGAAAGGTATGTGACCTGGGATTTAGGAATCACCCTTATTGTTGACACCCAATAATTGTGAGACCTAGGAACTAATAGCATAGGCCGAAATGAGCTATTAGGTAGCATAGACCTAAAAAGATATGTTACACCCCCTTACGCGACTGCAATACATGTTGACCTTAGGATTTATTTTACCTTAGCTATTTATTACCCAAACATCCTAGCATCCCTTTTTATTATATTTTATTCTCATCTTTTATTACTTGTTTTATTTTAATCTTTGCCTTAGATATAGTAATCAACCAATCAAACCCCCAAAATTGTTACTTTAAACATTCACATCAAACAATAAACATTCCCCACCTCCTTGTGGTTCGACCCTGACTTTCACTATCTATTGTTTAAGTTAGGAATTAAAAATTTATCTTTGGTACCCTCAACGACGGGCATCAATCATAATTCATAACCCTTATAAAATTCATGACTTATATTAACATTAATAATAATAATAAAACAATAATAATAATAAAACAATAATAATATTAATTATTTCCATGATTAGTAATAATGATCATCATGATTATGGTTAGACTGATTACGACACAACCAAGCCAAAGAATAGCATCACACGAAATACTAAGGCAAAACACGAACATAACAGACCCGGAACAACCTTGACAAACGATACCGCTGGCACCAACCACCACCACTGGCTCTGCCTACGACACCACCAGGCTCGCCTCTGAGCCACGGTGGTTCCAGGGAAGTCAGTTGTGGCCGTCGCCACCTTAATAACCATCAGCAAACCCGCAACAAACCTAGCATCACCATCAGACCCAGAAACCCTAGAATGAACACCCTTGACAAAACCCGCTATAAAACCGTAATGAACCACCACCAACCACCATGTTTACCACCATTAACCTCCGGACTACCTCCTATCCTAACACCCAAACACCCATATCAAACCATAAACAGAACTGACTCGAATTACAGTTTAACAAACATATGTATATACTCTGTTCTGGTAAAACGAAGAAAACGACTCTGACACGGTGATAAACAACCTTCGAGGGAGGTCCTAGGCGGTCAACGACGCTACCAACTATGGTTAAATCGCGACTACTAACACCATAGATCTATAATATACGAAGCTCAGAATCATAAACATGATTATACCATATCATTATACGAAACAAAAAGGGAAAGAAAACTGCGAAAACAGGAATTTCGAAAAGGACATGGTGAGCATACCCTATTTCTGGTGTAAAAGAACCGTTGTTGGCCTCCTTAAACCACCGTGCTACCATCTCCCCTTGGACTGTGATGTGGTGGCAGAAGTGTGGTGAATGTTTGAGTGTGTCGATAGGTCAGAATTAGGTTTAGGGTAAGAGTTTATAAGAAGCGGCATAAGCAAACAAGGCTGGTATTTATGTTGTTTGTGTTTTGAATTGACGTGGGCTGGTGGTCTTGGCACACAATTCGAGGCCCAAGGCCACATCCCGAACACGGTTTACTAATATGTTGCATCCTCGACCCCCTTACTTACCACATAAAAATATAAAACTCGTACTCAATGAATAATTTATCGAATACTAACATTCAAAAGTAGTTATCGACACATCATACAATTATTAATATAATAAAATACTTATAATAAAATACGGCGTATTACTAACCCGAATAGAAACCTGTCTGCCTCCACTAGTTTTTTTTGGTAAAATGTAAATAGTATTGAAATTAGGTAACAGACACAACATTCCAGTTTTAGAAGCTTAAGGAGCCTTACGTCCACAGATAATAAAACTAGCATACTTGAAAACTACATAATTCTCCTCAGCCAATCTCTGTCCTTCCTGGAAACCTTGCCTTTTGTTTGATGTTGAATTCTTGCTATTAACTCAAAATGAATCTTAGTTACACACTGCTCATGCATTAAGATTTTGCTGTCATGCCTGCTCATGTTCCTCTGCTGCCAAACATAGTAAATTACAACATAGTGTATATTGTCCAGTATCCCTCTTTTAAGTCTAGTGAAACGATTATGGGTATGCCAGTGGGGAGTACTATCTGCAGTAATTCTCACCCCTGTCCAATACTAAATTTTAACTTTCGCGTAGATAGTATGCACTCATTGAACCTAGAGCTTCGATGGTTTAGTGTAGCCTATGGGTCATGACTAGTTTGTAGATGATTATGTCATTCATTGGAAACCTTTACCTTTTAATAGACACTTTTTACTTTTAATTTAATAGAAACTACTTTCATTTTGGCCTATTTTCAGTCATGTTTCCAATTATGTTTCCAGTTCTCTTTCCAGTTGTTGTTTATGTTGAATATTTTTGCTGTTTTGATGTTATTTTGCTGCCGTTTAATTGATGTTGGCTGCTGGTTTTTACTACTGTTATGTTGCTATCATGTTGCTGTTACGCTTTTGTTATTGCTATTTTATGACGTTGTTTGCTGTTGTGTGTTGCTGTCTGCGTAGATACTGTTGTACGCGGCATAACTGTTGCTACACGTTGCGTAAGTACTGCTGCCACGCGCTGTTTGGGCTACTGCTATTTGACACTGCGTAAGTGCTAGTACCATCTTCCCCGTATTTCATTTTAATTTATGTTAGCCATTTCTCTATGTTTCCTGTTTAGTTAAGTTTGTGTCAAAAACATAGCTTGTTCTCATCTATTTAATAATAAAGAGTGTTCACATTTGCTCTCATCTATTTGTTTTTTAATGTTATAGTATGGGTAAAGAAGGAGATAAAGAAGGAAATAAAGATTCACATCCAAAAAACAAGACAAAGGGGTCCGTCAACGGGTAAAACATTTGAACAGATTCTTAGTAGTACTGAGAGTGTAGCAAACCAAGCAAAAGGTGATAAAAATGAGCTACTATATATTGAGTTTAATAAGCATGGCCAGACTTACAAATGGTGGTTGAAGAAATTTAGTTCTCATATGGGAAAGTTGGCGCGAAATTTCAGGATCATTAAAAGTTGGCAAGATGTAACAAATGGCGAGAGAAGTACAATGCGGCGTTATGCGAAGGTAGGAAATTAATGGCATAATGATAATTTGATATAAAATATCAATATTCATCATTACTTGTATTTATACTTTTTTTCCCGGAAAACATGGAATCTTGAAGACGACAAAGAAAAGTTAATTTTAAGGATTGTGCATAATAGATTTAAGGATTGGAAGACGAGAATGACAAAGACCTACATTTTCCCTAAAAAGAAGTCTGATGACGAAGAAGAAAAGTCTCGCGACGAAGAAGAAAAGTCTGATGATGGAGAAGTCTCTATTAAAAGTCCAATTGGAAAGTAAAAACAACTCACACAAGAGGACTGGGACGAGTTTGTTAAGCAACACATGATTGCTGAACACCAGGTTAGTGTGCGTCATTGTTCATTGATTGATTTAGCATACGCATCTTTATTTTTATACTTTATTTATTGATTTGATCAGTGACGTATTTGAGTGTTTCGATTATAGGAAAAGAGAAAAAAGGGTCAAAATGCACATAAGCATAATGTACATCCACATTATTTGGGTAGAGCTGGGTATATAGACAAGCAAGATAAATGGTATGTAGAAGAACTTGAGAAAGAGGCAGAGAATCTACCTAATCAAGGACTCTCTCTTACCCAGCAATCGGTAGTGGAGCGTCTTAGTAATCGAGGGTATGCTTGGATCAGAGCACATATCCCGCCGACTACTGTTAATGGTAGTGCTCAGCCTCCACCAAATTTGCAAAAAGTTATTGATGAATATGTAAGTTCATTCTAAAGAAATTAATATGTTTTCTTATCAATTGAGTAATTAAATATGTCACTGAAGTGAATTTATTATTATTGCATTGTATCATTGTTTCTTCATAACATGAGATTTGGAAAGAAAAGGAGGAAAATGGGGAGTTTGTTCCTTCCAGATTTGAGGATGCGTTGGTGAAAACATTAGGGAAACCAGAGCACAATGGTAGGACAAGAGGAGTTGGTGACTCTGTTGGTCTCCAAACTAATTTTTGAAAACCACGGAGTCAAGATAATAATGGAAAGCGGTATATAGATGATGAAATCAACTTGCTTATTGAGAAGGCGAAGCATGAAACTGTGGAGCAAATGAATAGACTGATTGAAAAGAAGGTAGCTGAAGCAATGAGAAATGGTGGTAAAATGTTATTATCTGAGGCTACTTTTGAGAATTTTCTAAAGATCCACTCTTCTGATGAACATGGTCATAGTAGTTGTCATTCAGCCCATCTAAGTGACCCATTCATCGAATTAAAGGTAAGTTATCCTCAAAGACGTTTTATACAAAAATATTTCTGACATGTTTTCACAACACACCATTGAACATGACAATGTCTTAGGAGAGAGTTCCTTGTCGACTTGCTATCATTGAAGACGGAGAAGTGACTATTGCTGCTCACGGGTTGGTTTCACCATGGGTTGAAGGCAAAAAGGTACACAACACACCATTGATCATGCAGAAAGCCTATGTGTCCATCGATAAAGTTATTAAAGCTGGCACTCAACTTCCATGTCCATGGAATGGATTTAGTAAGGTTGGAGAAGTAGAGGGATGTTTTGCACAATGGCCAAAAACCTTGATTTTATTAGGTGAAGACGAGGTAACTGATTGTTAATTCTCGTTCCTATTGTCAAAGTAATGCCACTGTTACTGCCGCTGCCCTATTGTTAGTGGCTGATTTAAAGAGGCTGTTTTGCATTGTTGCGTACCACTGTTACTGTCGTTGCCCTATTGTTAGAGGCTGATTTAAAGAGGGTGTTTTGTATTGTTGCGTACCATGTTATTGCCGCTTCACCAAGACTATGTTCATATTAGATTTTATATTTAGTTGCCACTAATTTTGTTCAAATATTATTAATTTTATTAGGCCAATAAAGAAGAAAAGACTCGAAAGAGAAAAACCAAGTCGAAAGATACTAAAGAATCCGGCAATAAGGTTCAAAAAAAGGTAGTTAAGTTCAATTATATTTATTTTATCTTTAGTTGCTACTAATGTTGCATTTTGGCAGTTTTATCTACTCTTATTATGTTATAATAGGCAGCAGAACTTGAAAATGACAAGGGGAAACCAGGGATATATGAAGAAGATGAAAAAGTAGTGGCCCCTCTTAGTAAAGAAGAAGTTAAAGCCTTGATTCATCACTGCAAGATCTTAGAAGAGAAGCTGTGCTCCTTATCAACCACTACATGCCTCAAAATTCTCATTGACACCTCAGTATTTAATTACACAGAGAATAATGATGTTGAATACCATTTGACCGTCGTTGAAATTAGGCAGATGTTCCGATATTTATGGCTAAATGTTGTTATGCTTCAAGCTTGGGAAAGGTATGTATGAACCTATTTCATTTGTTGGTGTTTTTCACTGATAGTTTGGTTACTAATTTCCTCATGGTTTTACGATGGAAATTGTAGTTTCTTTTATCAGTGTGCAACACAATCAAAAACACTAATTTAGTTGCATACTTGTGCCCCGTGAAACTTGTGGAGTATATGTATTGCCCAAAACAATGTAAAAAGTATATGGCCCATGCTATAAAAATTCAAGAAGATTAGACACATATCATTAGAGCATTTTATGAAGGGTAAGTGTTAATGACTTTAAAGTTTGAGTCTTTTTTCACTTGTTTCATGTGGATATCTGATATATGTGTTTTGATTACAGTAATCATTGGATGTTGGTTGTGGTTTGCGTGGGATTTAACACAATGTATATTTTGGACTCAGGAAGACGGAATTCAAAGAAGATGAAGATAAAGGAGGTTTTTGAAGGTGTTTGACTACTACATTGTGCATATGGAGGACGACGCAACTATAATAGTAAAAGTACTAAACTACATATCAAACACATTCGGGTACGTAACTACATATACAGCTTCTTGGCTAACACATACACATCCTTGGTCCAACCCTGGTTTCCTGCTGCATAAGAACATGGTCCATAGGGCTGATACCTAACTATTTCTGAATATCAGTTAAGTGGTGAGTGTTGTTGTACACAAACCACAAACACAAACACAAACTCAAACACAAACACAAACACAAACACAAACGCAAATGCAAACACAATTCTTTGTCAATATTTTTATTATCTCATCATAATAATTTTTTCTTCAGTGATTCATATTACTCTCAATAAAACTATCACTTCCGAACTTTCACATTCCCAATTCTTTGTTACGTACCTTCACCCTACTCCCCTCACTTTCCTCCACCCTTCACCTTTTTACCCTTCCGGTATTTTTTTTACCCCTCTCTCTCCTTTTATTTTTTCACTGTTTTATGTTCGGTATTATGCATTTCATAACTGTCAGATTACGCTACTGTTTAAGTTTTTTTATTTGTTTTAATTGTCAATGACTTAGATTATCCGTCGCAGTCATTTGTTTATCATTTTTTTAAAATTTAAACAAATGATTGAGACCAAGGGATGGGTGTTTACTGCTTCATTCTGTTTATTGAATTCTGGTATATCATTTACTGTGACATGGACAATTTTATGGTACTCAATGTATTGTTAGTTTGACCGTCCATTCTGCTTCGTCATAGTCCCTTTCCTCCTGTTCGCAAGCTTAGTTTGATGCTTGCTTGCTTACTTAGGTTTGGATATGTATATGTAATTTAAGATTTGGTTATGTGATTTATGAACTGTGATTGATAAAATGTTAGTTAGTAGACAGTATGGCAGAATGCAGTTGGCAACTACAACTTTATGAAAATGGAACGTTTTCGTTGAGTAGAAGCTAGATGATCATTCAATTTTTTCCAGACTCATTAATCTTTTAGACTATTATTCTGATTAGTCGCCCCTTCTTTTGCAGAATTCCGAGAATTTTCATGTGTATACATAAATTGTCTTGTACTAGTTTGTTTTTCAGACTGATTTGTCCATTCCCTTCTGATTAATCGCCCTTTTCCTCCTGTTTGCAAGCTTAGTTTGATGCTTGCTTACTTAGGTTTGCACTAGTTCAAACTTGTGTTTTTACTGCTTCTGTTGATAGAGGTTGATTCAATAACATAGGTTTGCACTTGTTCAAACTTCATTGCTTGCATGCTTGCTTACTTCTTTCTTACACTCTCTTTGATGCTCATAGACATGGAACAGCTTTTTTTTTACTCATGCTTGCCACTGCATTGTTATTGTTATTGTTAAACTGTAACGTTGTTATATGTATTAATATTTGTTATATTTTTTTAAACTTTAGTGTCCGCAACAACCAGAGGATTATGAGTGTGGTTATTATGTTATGAAATGAATGTATGACATAACCTTCTACCATTGTAAACTTGCGGAGATACACTTTGAAGAGGTAATTCAATCTTGCTTTAGCTTTTCATTGTCAATTTTCATTCTTCATTTACATTTATTATTACTTTAATATTTATTTTGAAAATGTAGACAATTGCAACTACACCGGTGTCAATGATCGATCTGAATGTGGTTAGAGAAGATTGGGTTAACAAAAATGTTTCGATAATATACGCTTAGAATAGATTAACTTAGTAATAACTATGACTTTTGTTGGATTGTTACTTAGGTTAGATTGTATTATGAACGTTGTTAAAATGTTCGTTCGTATGTTGGATTGGATTTTGGATAATGAACGTTGTTTTAAATTTTTAAATTTTTGTGTTTTGGGTATGTATCAGTTTTATAGGGAGGTGCTGCTGAAATTTCGGTAGCAATTTTTTTTAATATAAAAACAATTTGCATCAGTTCTTACAACAAATGATGCAAATGGTAAAGAGTAATTGCATCGTTTTTTAAAAGAAATGACTCAAAAAAAAATGACCAAAAGAGTAAGTTCCAGTCATAATTGATGCATATACCACTCTACATGACGCTAAAATATCTTATCAAATACACCAGTTATAGAAAAACTGACGCAAAAAAGATGACCAAAAGCGTCAGTTCCAGAAATAACCGACGCATATACCTAGGGATGTCATTGGGCGGGGCGGGGCTGGATATAGGCTCCCTCGTACCCGTACCCATGAAGAAAACCTCGTACCCATCCCCGCCACACCACCCATGGCGGGTACAAGTTTCCAAACCATCCCCGCCCCACCACCCATGGCGGGTACAAGTTTCCAAAACCATCCTCCCCCCCCCCCTTACCTACCAAATAACCCGCTATACCATTAATTTTTCCGATCTTTTTTCGTACAAGTTGTTTAATCGCTATTAATATCTATTTTCAAGAGTTTGTTTATATAATTTTAGTTATTTACAAAAGAAGTTGGTAAAATATTTAATAAAGTAATTATTTTTAACATTACGTCTTAATTAAAACAACATAATATTTGTAAAATTATCGTAATAATGTTATTAATTTTTATAATAATTGGCGGGTAGGCGGGTATGAAGTGGGTAACACGTAAAAACCATCCCCGCCCCACTACCCATGGCAGGTACAATTTTCGTACCCGTCCCCGCCCCACCATCCGCAAAAGCTCTACCCATCCCCGCCCCAACTGGGGCAGGTGCGAGGCGGTATCCACTTGTACCCGCCCCAATGACATCCTTGATATACCATTCTACATGGCGCTAAAATAGCTTATCAAATACATTAGTTTTTGTACAACTGACGCAAAAGGGTGAGTATTTGCGTAAGTTCCACCACTTTTTGCGTCGGTTCTGCTTAAGGAACTGATGTATTTGATTGCATATTTGCGTCAGTTTTAAGTTAAGAACTGGCCCAAATGTTGATTTTTTACGTCAGTCTTAAAAAGGACATTTCAATAAACGTCCCCTCGATATACGTCATCCCAGAACCGACGCAATAGGTCACCTAGAACTGACGCAATAGGGAATTTTTCTACTAGTGTATCTTCCAATGAATTACCTCATCTTTTATGCATGATATCACTCTTATCTCGTAAGCCTCCTTTTATCGTTAACATCTTCACACTTTTATATAACTATACCTACTTCTCTAAATCACAAGTTTTCCGATCGACAAAATTATTTACAAATCTACATGCATGTTAACATAACTCATAAACACACCAAGCACAAAATTCCCTTATTATTACCGTAACGAAATCCTTTTACGCACTTCTTAAGCCAACATAACCATAACCATAATCATCTCCCTCATTTATCCCTTGCTAGTTACATTCTTCCGAACTACATTACAACTTGACCATATAAAAACCATCACCACCACACTCAAGATCACAATAATCTCGTTCTATTTTCCTTACATGACTCACTCTATTACTCCATAAGGTTAAAACTTCACTTTGTGTTCACAACTCTTTCCTCACAAAAACCTTCAACCACTAGTCTCTCTCACGAAACCATACCGATTTGAAAACTGGTTGACTCATGGAATACAACAAGGATATATATGTAATAACTCGTATTATTAATATATATTTATATTTATTTTGCGAGTCAACGATAATTAATCGTGGTTGTTCGGGTGCATATTTGACGATGGTGGGTTTCGATATAGGGATCTAGGCCATAATAAGGAAATTTAGTGACACGTTCCTTAAGGGGCTCGAACTTTTGACCTTCAACACCAATCTTGGGCCTCGTAATGCGTGAGAACAAGCAGCCCATGAGGGTTTATAATAATACAAATCACGTTATGTTAGCATGCCGTCATATTATAAACTCTCGTTCAACCCTAACCCTTACCCTAATTAAAAAACCCTCTTCACAAAACCTCAGCCGTCACCTCAGAGGAGAGAAAGGAGTCACGCACGGTGGTATATAGCTAGCCTAGGGTGGTTCGTTGTAGCCGTTAATCTGGTATGTTCATCACGTTAATATGTTCCTGGTTGTTTACATGGTTTGGTCACATGTTTAGATGATGTTAACACGTTCTAACCTCTGTTGTTTTTGCTAAATTTTGTATTGAGTCATGCAAAGAACATATGTATGTTGTTAAAAGGGTGTCGTTGGCTGTCAAAAACCGTCGTGGAGGGTGGCTAACACGGTGTCAGGGGGTTGTTGATTTAACACGTTTTATATGAGTTTTATTGTGCTTAATTGTTTACGTTTTTAGATGGCTTCGGTTGTTTAGTTTTTATGAGTCTTTACGTTTTGAGTCAGGTGGCAGTTGAGTGGTGAGGGTGGAGGAAATCACGGTGGTTAGGGGTGTTTGGCTAGGGTGGAATAGGGGACTTCGAAAAGGGTTGTCAGGAGGGGGTATGTTGCGGGTTGATCTGTCGTGGGGGTTTGGGGGTGGTACCACTGTTGACTAGGGGGAGGTCGACACAGTGGTACCACTTTTGCTGTCGATTCTAATGTCGGGGGTGTTAGTGGTGGTGGTCTCGGGTGCGGTCGCGGCTGCAGACGGTGGTTGTAAGAAGGTTGTTTCAGGCGGGTATGGGAGTTACGTGGGAGACCAGGGGTTTTTGGGACTTTGGTTCTCCTCGCCAAGGGGAGTCGAAGGGCCTGGTGGTTGCCGGGGGTGGAGTAGGTGGTGTAGGGTTTATGTGTAGTGGTTGTCGGCGGTGGTCACGGTGGCTACGCGGTTGGGGAGTCGGGTTTGAAGCGCGGGTTGGGAAGTCGGTGTAGGAGGCTGTTTTGCATATTATTATTATTATTATTATTATTATTATTATTATTTCTATTATTATTGTTATTATTACTAATAGTATTATTATTATCAATTGTTGTCTTGTTTTTTATTTTGGGTCTATATCTAATGTGTATGTTGAATTATTTAAGGTAGTTACTATATATAGAAAGTTACTATTTTAGGTAATGTCTTTTAAAGGAAACTTTCCTTTTTAGGAAATTGCTATAAATAGAATGCGTACTTATGTTACGGGATCTAGGGAGTTTTTTTAATTATACAATATATGTTTAGGTGGCAGTTTCCGCGTGGAACACTTTTAGTAGCAGTTGCTCACTTGCCGTTATCTTCCGCAATTTCGAGGTAGGGGATATTTATATCTGTGGTTGTGTTATGACATGAGGTTATATATTGTATGATTCATATATTTGATTATGGATCCATTGTGATTGATTGATTATTATTGATTATTGTGGAGAACGGGATTTGTGAATTGGGTCTTGTGATAAGGGTTTTGTTATAAGGGACTTGTGATATGGCCATCAGAGGTGTGGTGTGTTGGAGGTAAAGTGGAGAAGTGATGGTTGAGAAGGTGGGAAATTCGTATTATGATTGTTTCATGTCTCTATTATTACCTACTCAACCTCGTGTTGACCCTGTGTGTTTTGTATGTGTCTGTGTTAATCCAATTTATTTGGGGAGCAGAATGACAGGTCTTAGACTCATGGGAGCTGGAAGGTAGGAAAGGCTATGGATCAAACCCGTCTAGCATTAGTTCATGTTGCTTAGTCTTTCACTTTGTCTTGAATTATAGTTTTTATCTTACGAGACAGTTGTAATACTTTGAGAGTCCTTGTTTTACCATTTAAATTATTTAATATAGTACTGTGTTTCTTCCCTGTGATTATCTACTGCCTCGGTTATCCAAGATGGTAACACCCTTGGTTATTTGGGGAGTCCTAGATCAGGTCCCTAAATAAATGGGGGTGTTAGAAAGTGGTATCAGAGCGAACGATCCTCAGGCCTAACCTAATGAACCCAATGAATGTAGGAAGAGTCTAAATAAAATGAACCCCGGGATAGGACTGTTAGGAGCACGCTAAAGGGGAAGTATGAGTCTGGGGCCCCCACACACTAAACCATAGGCCCTCTCAGTTTTACCCGGGTACCTTGAGAGCATACGAGCGAAAAGGGTAGAATAGGAGGAGATGGAAGTTAGTGGTGAAGTATGACAATGGGGTTGTAAGAACCCTTCTGATATATGAATATCGTGGACATAAAAGTAAAAGTATATGCATGGAAAATTACATGTTTGTGATAAAAAAATATAATGACATGAATGCATGAGATGATCAGTATTATATTAATAACTGTTTATGTCTAGTGATATGTGGTTATGTTATCCCTAAGCCATGTTATATGAAAGCACTGTTAATATATATAAGAATATATGTCTAACCTAATGCTTAAGGGATATAGTCTAAATCTGGGTGAGTATCCACGCTTAATTAGGGACTCATCTGCTTTTGTATGTTATAGAATGCCTCCGAGAAGAAATAATGTAGCTAACATCACGCAAGAGGAACTTGACCGATTGATAGCCGAGAATGAGGCCTTAAACGCCAAACGCATGGACTCTGCTAAGATGAGCACCATCATCGCGAGGCACAACCCTACGCAATTCACCGGGGAGGGAGAACCTCACCTACTCGGGGAACGGTATCGGGAGTTCAACAACTTGTTCGAGCTGATAGACAGTCCGGAGGAGCTAAGAGTAGATCAAGCTGCACATTATTTGAGGGGGATGGCTGGTGACTGGTGGACTGGGAATAAGGGAGAAATTCGAGAAGCTGCTGTCGAGGGTGGGATCAATCACGTGGAATGGGTCGCATTCAAGAGGATCTTGTTCGAAGTCTTCCTACCTGAGTTTCAAAAGAGCACGCTAAGGGAGGAATTTGAACTCTTTCAAATGACTGATGAGATGACCGTGGAGGTCTACTACAGGAAGTTTATTCAGTTATTGAGCCATGTGGGAGAAATGGGGATGGATGAGGCAATGCTTGCCATAAAGTTCGAGAGGGGGTTAACCATTGCTGTCAAGAAGAGACTTATTGCAGCCCCACCCACTACAGTCCGTGATATCTATTTGCGGGCTGGGGCAGCTGAGAGGCTCGCAGACATGATAAAGGAGGAAAAGAAAACAAGGAGTGATAAGAGGAAGACGGAGGCCTTGAGTGAAAATTCAGGGTCGAAAAAGCAGAATTCCAACAGGTACAGTGGTTATTTTAACCACAATACCTCAGCAAGTGCAAAGAACCAGAGTGGTGGTAACTACAAAAGTGGGGGTTCGGGAACCAGTTATGTGGGGATACTGTGCTATGGATGTGGAAAGACGGGACATAAGCAGACAGTGTGTCGATCTTCGGGAGGCTACCAATCTGGGGTTACCGTACTCCAACTTCGGGGTACAGTGGGCCCCGCATGAATACTTCGGGGAGTGGAGGTTATCATACTTCTATGTCGGGTTATGGGGGAAATGCAAGGTCTGGTACTAGCAACAACTACCAGAGGAGCTATAACAACTATCAAAACCGTTCCCACCATAACCAGTACAACGGGAATGGCAGCAACTAGAAGACCGGAGCTGAGGTGAACCAGCAGTCCGGAGCAGCCACTACTAGCCAAAGTGGAGGGAAGACCAGTGGCAAGCTCTTTGCCATGGAGAAACAGGCTGCCAAGGATGATGCCCACATCATGACTGGTACTTTTCTCGTGAACCTTAAACCTACTTTTGTACTCTTCGATTCCGGAGCTACCCATTCTTTTGTGTCTAGAGAACATGCTAGGGTGTTAGGGCTTGACATCTATGATTGTGTAACACCCCAAGAGTATGAGAGAAAAGTTGTCCCACATCGGTAGAATGTGAGGCTTGTGATATGTTTATAATAACTTCCACCCACCACTTAGTAACAAGGCCTTGTGCTTTTGGGCTTAAGTGAGGACAAATAACGGGCCCAAAAGTGCACACCCATCTTATTGGGTTTGTGTTACGATGGTGGCGGGTCGGGTTGTTACAGATTGGGTTGAGGATTCTGTAACAATATCATCCGGGGAATCTATGTCATGTAATAGAGTCTTTAGGAGTGTGCCCATCAAGATTGGGGAAGTGGTTTTCCATTGCGACCTTATCAAGTTTCCATTGGGGGACTTTGAAGTAATTTTGGGAATGGATTGGCTGGGGAAGTATTGAGCTTTTATTGACTGTTACCAAAAGAAGATTTCTCTGAGAGGACCTAAGGAAGTGAGAGTGACCTATAGGGGATTCGTGGTTAAACCCAAGGTCAAGTTCATATCTGTTAATACCCTTAAGTCTAGTCTGAGAAAGGGGGATAGTTTGATCTGGTGTCAGATGTGGAATTGCGAGACGGAGACTCCGTGTAATACCCCATATGTTAGCCTTGTTTAACGGCAGTCAAACCATGTTTTATATTCGTATTGCAAAAGGAATGATTATAAAATATTTTACGTAAACGGTTATTATTTTATAAGTCGTATTTCTACGATTACTTCGTATTTCATAATCATTTTATATTTGACGGTTATTTCATGAAATGACATTTTATTCGTATTTCTTTAATTTTAATAATATATTAGTAATTAAATATATTTCCTATTTTATATTTATTTCTCATCTATATTTAACTTCTATTTTATTTAAGTCGTAATGCTATTTAAATCCTATATTTTTTTTATATATTCTGATGTAATTGCTAGTATTTAAATATTTCTATAATAATTTTATATTTTGTAATTTATCTAATTATTAATACTAATATTAAACTACATAATTTTTATTTCCTTTTTCCTAAACCCGACTATACTCGTTCACCCAAACCCTTACCCATATATCGACATATCTTAATACAACACAACCCTAACCCTACCCTGCTATCCATCGACAACAGCCCCCATATTCCATACAATTTCAAAAACCTTAATCCACCTAGCAGCTACCATGGGACAGGGGAGAACGAGAGGTAGATTTAACCCAAACATCAGTCATCATCGTCAACCACCATGGCCAGCTTGGTAAGCTTTCACTTTGTCGACCGTAGAAACTGTAATTGTACTTTGTTCGTGTTTTTAATTGCGTTTTCGAACTGTTTCTAATTGTGTGTTAATACGAGTCTCTGGGTGGTCGTAATAGGATGTTTTAGTCTAGCGTGGTGGTTGTGGGGTGGTGCCTGGTGACCGGAGCACCACCATAGAAAGGGAGTTTTATTTTCGTATTAAAAACAGAGGAACATGGGCGTGTTTGAGGACTCCTTAGCTGCGTCGTTTTAGGTGTTGTAGGGGTGTCGAGACCTGGTGGTTACCACCAGGGGAGTCGTGGGGTGTGGTAGATGACGAGAGTGGTGTTAGGTGGTGGTTAGGGTAGTCGTATTGGTGGTAGGAGTCGGATTTGCAGAGGGAGTTGGAGGTTGTCGTTGCTGAAAAGACGGTTAATCGCATTTGTTGTAGGCTGTTGAGAGGGGTTATGGTAGTGACTGTGGTGGCTTCTCATGGTGGATCAAGGGTGGCAGTTGTAGGTTGTAGTACGAAGTTTAAGTTGGGGCCAGTGGTGACGGTTGTGAGGGGCCAGGCTAGTCGTGGTGGTGTCGGGAATAGGCCTGCAGCAGACCTGGTGGACTGCGTATTGCTATTTTTTTATACGTTGTTGCATTGTGGCTATTGGTTATTATTACTACTATACTATTATTATTATATTTGTTATTATTATGCTATTATTATTATATTATTATTATTAGTGGAGTTGCTATTGTTGCTGTTGTCAACAACAACATTATTTATTATTATTATTATTATTATTATTATGTTTATTATTATTATTACTATTAGTATTATATTATGATTATGTGTTATATTATTATTGTTAATATTTTTTTTATATTGTCATTATTAGTAATAGTATGTTTACTATTATTAGTAATGTTGCTTATAATATTTAATTATTAAGTTAAGTAATTTTATTATACAAGAATGTGACGATTATTAATAGTTCGATAATACTTTTGTATGTTCGCTTATTTAATTGAGTTAGTTATAAAAGTAGTAAGGTCGGGTTAGTTAAGTTAATTGAAGTAGTCATGTTTAATACGTTCTCGTATGCGTAATATATTATTTAAATTGTTAATTTAAATAATTGATATATTATATTTTTTTACGTAGTTATATTAGTTAGTGTATCGTGTATTATATTGTTAGGTGACGAATTTGAAGTGACGTTATTCAGTTTACTCGTTGGCTTGCTTTTGGACTATATTGCTATTCAAGGTAGGTTACACTGTCACTATACTACTGATAGGTGTTATGAATGGCTTTTGGGTGTATGATATTGATGATGAACATGAATGATATGAGGATGGTATATGATTATGAGTAATAATTATTACTATTGCATTCATAAGTATGGTTACTATTATTGTTGCATTCATGAGCATGACATATGCATTGGATACGGATTTGAGATGGCCAGATATTATTGGGCCCATGCTAGTTCTGCAGGACTAGACCTGGTGACCTCAGCTGTTATGCTGGTGTTCGGCGACGGCCGACTATAGTCTGTCGGGAGGTTCGGTAGGGCTTGGTGCAAGGGTATGAGTTTGAGATTGAGAATGAGGTTGAGCTCGAGCATATCATGACATTTGCATATCATCATTGTTGAATTATTTATTATTATGTTATCCTACTCAACCGCGAGGTTGACAGTGTATTCGTGTGCACCTACGATGATCCGGAATGGGGAGTAGATTCTACAGGTCAGAGACAGATGAACTAGGAGCTTGGGCATGGAGAAAGACATGGCTTTGACCTACTTAGAATTAGATCACTTACTTAGATGTTCTCAGTTGTACTTTTAGTCTACGCGTAGTACTTGTAATATCAAAACTTTAAATTTAATCAGTTTTATATAAAGTACTTTGGTTTGCTTTACTTTGTTATTCACTACCTCGGACATTCCGAGATGGTAACAGTTCTATTTATTTGAGAATGTCTTGCTAAAGGCTCTTAAATAAATGGGGGTGTTACAAAGTTGTATCAGAGCAAACGATCCTCAGGCCTAAACCAAATGAATAATAATGAACGTAGGAAGAGTCTAATAAAATGAACCCCAGGTTAGCAACTGTTAGGAGCCTCAGGATTGGGATGAGTTAGGGGCCCCCTCAAAAAAAGGCACTGGCCCTTTCAGTCTAACCTGGTAACCCTTGAGTGATGCAGAGAGTGGGTAGTAACAAAATAAAAGATCGGACCTTGCCAATATTGTACTAACAGTTTTGCAGGAGCGGAATGAGGTAAGTAATGATGTGATACATGGTTAATGATGTGCAATGAAAGAATATGGTTAACATTGACATGCTGAATTATTAGAATATTTGAGTGACATTTTAGTGTATGGATGGCATGAGTTGTGAATTATGAACTATATGATGATATGCATGCGACTTTATGATCCTTGAACCCTTAGGTAGAGATATAGTATAATGATATGTGTAATGAGTTAATGATAGAAACAACATAAGCTATAGCTACATAGGAGGTTAGGTGTAAGAGAGATATATGATTGACTGGAATCGTTAGTAGAGCCAACCATGCTATGTTGTTACAGGAAGTGGAATCAAGTTAAGTCTTATGTGTAAAGCTAGTAGACCGAAACGGGTGTCGTGTCCATTGATAATTGTTTTGTTGTTATTCTAAGTGTGTATATAATTCTAATTTGAATAGCTTATTCTTTGCAAGAATTTACTGTGTGGTTTACTAGGCAAATGTGATCGAATTTTGAGATTTATGATTGTTATTATTTTACTAATTGTCTTAGCAATCCATGTCTAGTGATATGCGGAATTTATCGCCCCAAGCCATGAATGTTATTTAGTTATGCGGAATGTATTCCTTAGGTCATACTTTACATTTACATGCTAATTTTATATCTATTTATACATCTATAACTATGGAATTATTTAGTTGATTCTATCTTCGGTTCGGAATCTCTACCGTTTTCTAGATGACAATTACATGTTAATATGGTGCAATGTGATTTCCATGTTTCAAATCATATGTCAACATGTTTTAGAGAAGGAATGATTATGTTTCGATGTGGTCATGTGAAATTTTAAAAGAACCAAAATTTTAATAAACTTCCCGAATGTTTACCTTGTTTTTACAGGCTGTCATTTAGAATGTGTTCCATATATGGATAAAAATTTTATGTATGATAAACTTCTGAGTTAGCTTTCGAATGCTTTTGGTTTCATGTTAAAACGGCTTCTATTTTGAGAGAAATAAATATTTTAGTCGACAATGGTCAGATTGTTACTGAACAGTGCTGTTTTGACCCATGTTTTTGCAAAAGAAACCATTTAAAACGTATTTATTGTTTATGCATAATTTCAACTCCAATGTTTAGAATATTCTTTCATGTTTTCAAAATGATAAGACATGTAAAATCTTAATGAGTCGTTATTTAATAGTAATGTTTTTTTTGCAAGTTGCCCAATTTTCTGCCTTATTGCTGTAAAGTTTCTTCCCAAACCAACCGAGTTGTAAAAATTATTATAAATAATTCCCTTAAGATATGCAATTGATTCTCTTTCGTATGATTATTTAATTCATTATATTTTTCTAAAAACTATAATAACTCGCAAAATAGCTAAACAGTTATTTAATTATGATTTTTGGAAGTTGCAACGTGATGTATGATTGTGAAATTGTAAGTTATGTAAGTTTTCTGTATAAAAGTTTAATCAATATGAATTATTTGATGTAACCATGTGATATCCTGATATGACGTTAGTGACATGAACAGTAGGCATATGATATGAATATGAACTTTATTATATGATAATATAACCTTAAATAATATTGGTGAGTTGTAGCTAAAGTTAGTTTCATTTAAACAGACGCTATTACGTTCTATTGATGTGAATCCTTGTTGATGTTCTTTCATAGGTTAATGGTATATCTTTGTCTAGTTCCCTACAATAAAAATCTCTATAACTTATTCACGTATATTGTTATGCCCCAAAGTGAACTACATGTCGTTGTGTTTAAAATTTGATCACAATATAGCGAATTATAAATTTGGTTGACATGTGAATTATAGTAGTGCTAGTCTTGTGACTTCGCTTTCTTTTATCGTTAATTTTATAATTCATGAGTTACGATTTCCAAGAATAATGTTTTAGCAAAGAAGAGTCAGAATGTTATGGTGTAGTCTTGCTTTCATCGGTAGCTTGTAAAATTTTCATCTGATTCGTTTGTATAAATTACTACTAAGTAGAACTTCATTGTCTTGAAAGTTTCAAAATGTTCTCAAAGTAATTCTCCATGCTAAGACTTGATGTGTTAATTTTGTGTCAAAATTTTCAAGAGTATATAAGTTTTAGTTACCTTGATTTCTTTTTTGTTTTTCTTTTCTGCGTAGCATGAAATTGACAGATATGTTTTGTTGCTTTAAAAGTCGGATGCTAGTTGCCTAATATAGAGTAATTAACTTAACAGATGATTTGTGACTGTTGTTTCGGTGATCTTCTTGAGCATTGAATGTGGAATTTTATAATGGGGTTACGGGGACGTAACCATGTTTTAAGGAGGATATGATTGTAAAATCTTGATGGTTTACGATCTGGCTAAGTGGTATGTTATGATTGGCTAACTGAGATTGACTATGCATGGAGTCTGCTGTTTTAATTTGTTATGTTCGGTCAATGTTGCGATTCTGTAGGTGTCATGTACTTCCCTCGTATATTAAACTTTGGGGACAAAGTTTCTTAAGGGGATAGAATGTTAACACTTCGCGTTTTAGAGCTTATGTATATGTACTACTTGTGGTTGTCTTATGCTTGTGGGGTGTTTTGTTATCGTTACGGGGTGGCGAACTTCGGGACGAAGTTCATTTTAAGGAGGGAAGACTGTAATACCCCATATGTTAGCCTTGTTTAACGGCAGTCAAACCATGTTTTATATTCGTATTGCAAAAGGAATGATTATAAAATATTTT
Source organism: Silene conica (assembly GCA_029255685.2). Lineage (NCBI taxonomy): Eukaryota > Viridiplantae > Streptophyta > Magnoliopsida > Caryophyllales > Caryophyllaceae > Silene > Silene conica. The sequence goes on along the minus strand of CM055316.2, from coordinate 54,926,117 downwards.
ACGTAAACGGTTATTATTTTATAAGTCGTATTTCTACGATTACTTCGTATTTCATAATCATTTTATATTTGACGGTTATTTCATGAAATGACATTTTATTCGTATTTCTTTAATTTTAATAATATATTAATAGTTAAATATATTTCCTATTTTATATTTATTTCTCATCTATATTTAACTTCTATTTTATTTAAGTCGTAATGGTATTTAAATCCTATATTTTTTTATATATTCTGATGTAATTTGTAGTATTTAAATATTTCTATAATAATTTTTTGTTTTGTAATTTATCTAATTATTAATACTAATATGGGATATTCTACGGTGTACTCTCGTGTTTTTCGGTTTTCTATGTTGTACCCCTGTATTTTTTAAATTCTATGATATGCAATTAAACTCTATACATTAGTCTATACGATGACCTTGTTTATTGGTTTTGCTAGGTTAATTTCTTCATTTATCTATTAAATCGTCTATTTAACATTTCAATTACTCGACAACCTACTCATTTCCTTATTAGTTCACCGAATTACCATTAAACAACCAAATAGTATAGAAATCTAACTCAATTTCATCAAATTGTTGTTATTATTTCATGCTTCGTAACATATGTTTTTAATAAAAGTTTATACTTATTTAAAGTTATTTGTGATACTTCCTATATAGAATGGTGATATCAGATTAATGAGTCAAAATAAAGGTTAAACTACGACATTTTATAGTGATAAGGTTAATGAAGATTTGAAGGAGGTCATTATGGAGAATAAGTAAGAAGTTTATGTTGGAGGAAGTGTCCTCGACAATAGTGTGTTGACATAATTAAAACTCATTTGAATGAAACACAACTGGGAGTGTTACTCTTTTAAAGTCGACTGATCAACATTTACCGATAATGATTGGCTGTCTAGAGTTTGACATTATCGTCATATGATGGTGGTGATCAGTTGATCCCTTAAGGTCATATCTTTAAGGAATTTCGTCTCAATGGAATAATTAATTAATATTGTATTGGATACAAATTAATTAACAACTAGGAATTTGGAAATGATTTTGCAAGACAAATATTATTATAATGAGATCATAATAATAACAGTCAAAGTAATAAAATGGGTTTTATTACACGGTTTCATTTATTCGTTTAAGAAACGATTAAATTGAGAATGAACACGGTTGATCATAATATTACAAAGAGTTGTGATTAAAATTATGATGTTACATTTTTATAAAGTGGTAATTTCGAATTACTACTAGTATTATTTAAATGTTGTAAAATTGTGAATTATGAATTTTAAAGAGTTAAAATTACCTAATTAACAAATTGGGTCATGTGTTATGAAACATATGTGACATGTTGCATATCAACACAATTGACAAAGACAAAATGGGTCTATAACAAACCCATTTCAGCCGTGACATTGGTAGTATTAGAGCTTTGTGTATTTGGTACACAAAACCTATATGATAGGTGTGTAAGAGGGATGTAAGGCATATTGCTTACTTTTGTGTAAGTGATAGAAGGCCATGCATAGGCCATGGGGTTGCTTGATGGCCGGTTGGTATGCATGAGCAAGCAAGCTCATCATGCTTCTATTATATATACACAAAATGCCTCTTAGTTTAGTGTGTGGATATATGCTTATGCACCATTCATACTACCAAAGACACATTCTACATAGAAATTGGTTTTCTAGTATGGCAAAATCATTCAACCACTAATAATATTAAGAAGTAATATTATTAATATTTCTAGTATACTTGTACTAATTTTCTAGTAACAAAATTAGTATTAGTTTGAGATCGGGTCCTTGATACGCACCTTTAGGAGACGATTTTTGTTAGATCGTTTAAGGGTAATTTCGGTGGCTTGAAGACTCAAATAATAGGTGATTATTGAGTATAAACCTTCTAAAATCAATGTAAGGACTATCTCATCTTATGATATCATCTTGCATGCATAAGATCTATTTAAGTTTTTATGACTAAACTTAAAGAAACAAAACTCATATTAGATTTGATTATAAAATAAGGAACCTAGTTTCCAACAATTGGTATCAGAGCATTACGGTTGTTGCATGCATGATCGGATTTATGATTTATGTTAAAATCGGTTTAACATACACATTTCGAAAATTTCGAAATTATTGTGTTTATTATGATAAATCACAAAATAATTTTGCATGTTAAAGTTTCTGATTCTAAAATGGTTTTAGGACATAAAAATAATTTTATGGATTTTTATTGTTCATTTTTATATTTATTTGTATATTTTGTAGTTTAAATCGGTTTTAAACAACAATTAATGGGAAAAATAGCTAAAAATAGTTTCTGGCCGAGATTTTTTGATATGTTCTCACATGCATATTTAATATATTGTATATGATTTTTCGTAAGAAATGGAGTTAATATGCATGAATTATGAATTTTATGAGATAAATAGTCATAATATGAGTAAAAATGGGTATATAAGGTTATATTTCGAATTTGACCTTAAAAATTTTATGAGAAGTCACATGCAATATATAAAGTTCCTGTATGAATTTTCGAAATTATTGGAATTATTTTGCATGATTAATGATTTTTATAGTAAAAATCGGATTAATAGTGACTTAAATTCGACTTTAATAGTTATATTTGGAATTTTGCCATAAAAACTTTACACAATGTCACATGCAATATTTACAGTATGTATGTAAGTTTTGGGAATTTATTCTCAAGTGATGCATGATTTATGATTTTAATGGTTAAAATCGGAGAAATAGTGACTTATTGTGTTAAAAATAGTTAATCTTAATATTATGGCATGAAATTTTACCCATAGATGTCTTATATGATAGGAACATCAGATCTAAAAGTTGGATATCAAAAAGTTTCTGTTTTTATGATTATTAGTTTTTAATGAGTTAATTGGTTAATAATCGTAATTTATGAGTCGTAAAAATAAAATTTCGAGCATGGTCTGAAATTTTTGGTCATTTTCAGATTCTAATATGTATTTTAGGATGACTAAAAATTTATGGCAATTTATTTCAAGTTTTTATGATTTATATCGGATTTTTAACCATAAAAACGGCTTTTATACGATTTATTTAAGAAATAAACCATAAACATTTGCAAAAGACCATTTTATTAATTTCTGAATTTTCAGAAAATTTCCAGAAAGTTTAAAATTTTGAATTTTAAATTTCAAATTTTATTGACTCATTTGGCCATATTTTGTTTATTTTTCCCGAAAATACAAGTAATTTATGAACAATAATGCAAAATCAAGTTAGATCATGATCAAATATTAGTAGAGACTAAACATTGATTCCTAAAGTAAGTTAGGATGATTAACTTGGACATAAATGAGATTTATGTAATTTTGGATGATTTTAATAGTTAAAATCGCGCATATCCGTAAGAACCGTAAACAAATATGAGATATTTGCTCCCATAAGGCGATTTGGCATTAAAAATTGAGCATGTGCATACATATTTTATTATTGCAATTTATTTAATATGAATGTCATATTTTGAATGTTATTTATATAATTTGGAATTATGTAATTTTTCTTAGTATGGCCTTAGTTTTAATCAATATTACCCGTAATGAAAGGGAATATTGATTCGGTTGTAATTTATGTGATCTCGTATCACGGGTTTGTAATTTAATTTAATTTTCAGTTTTACAATAGAATAGTTGTATTATTTTATTGTAATTCCGAAGATCCAAAAGACGGTGCCATACGGAAAGGAGTTCCGGCAAGACGGTGTTTTCTTGGATGGCGTGCCAATGAAGTTCAAGGGACCAAGGAGTTGGTTTCCGAATTTGTAATAGTTAATTAGTTTTTACTATTACTAGGAAGGCCATACTAGGATTTTATTGCTTTATTGCTTTTATTTTTGCATTTTGATATGTTTGCATGCATAGCCAAATCGCCATAAACATGCATATTAGTTTAGATCGTTAAAAACGACCGTGTCAATTATAATTATCGAGTTCACCAATTTAATTCGCTTAAAGGAGATAGATAATAAATTGACAAGACCTCTATATTAAACAAAAACAATTGAGAATTAGCCTTACCAAATAGTAGAACCCATGAGCTTCTATTTCGTAGGGTGGTGCTAGTCCAGTGGGCAGTACGAACCCCATTACGTAGGATAAGTGGGGCGATGGGATGGATTCAGTCCAGTGGGCGGATCGCATCCCGATGCACTTGAAATTTGGTTTGTACTCAACGGAAGTGTAGAGGACCAGTGGTCAATGTGTTCCGGGCTAAGATGAATAAATTATGATTTGTCATCAACCAAGAGTTCTATGGTAGAACCGGTTTAACCCACCAAACCATACCTTGGGTCGGAGTTCCAGTGGTTCACGATTTCGGGGTATGGGTTTGGGTCTTGGAATCATTTATAAAATTGGATAGAGGTCATTTTATAGATGCAATAACTTGTCAATCTCATTTACAAGTTTTTCAAAACGATAAATGTTGATTTTTCCTTCATCTCTTGTAGTAATTGAAAAATGGATGCTTTCAATAATCTCATTCCTATCACCATTGATAACTGGCAAAAATACTGTGAAGATGATCCGACTAGAGAATTGCGCTTTACGATCGACAACAATGGAAAACTTTGTCTGGTAACCACTTCTGCTCCGCCTAAACCAATCGTGATGACGGATCATGACTATGATAATCTTATCTCTCAAATGAACTCAATGTCTTTAGAGACAAAAGGGGATGAGGAGATGAGTGGGAGCACAAGTGGAACACCTCTTTCCATTAAGAATGGAAGGAAGTTTAAAAGGATAAAGAAAGGAAAGCGACCCATGAAGGGAGTAGCTAGTGGGACTACTACAACCAAAAAGAGAGGTGCTAAACCTTCAGATATTTGTCACCATTGTTTTGAGTTTGGCCATTGGAGGCGTAACTGCCCCACTTATTTGGAGGACATCAAAGATGGAATCATCACTCCAAAGAGTAAGACTCTAAGTGAGATATATGTTATTGACATTAATTTCACCTCCTCTATAACATGGGTATTAGATACTGGTTGTGGATCTCACCTTTGTAATCATTTACAGGGGCTAAGAAATGTGGAGAAGCTAGACAAAAGTGACGTGGATCTCAGACTTGGAAATGGGGCTAAGGTAGCCGCTTCTTCAAAGGGAACCTACGTATTACATTTAGCTAGTGGTTATGAGTTGTATTTGAAGGATTGTTATTATGTACCTTCTTTATCTAAAAACATCATTTCGGTTGCCATGTTAGACATGGAAGGTTTTTCATTTATGATCAAGAATAATTTTTGTGAAATACATCGAAATGGCTTGGTAGTAGGCCAAGCAAATTCCGTAAATGGGATTTATGTACTCAACAACTCAAAATCCATTGATGTCCATAACGTGCAAACAAAAAGACTAAAATCAAATGACCCAAATGAATCGTTCATTTGGCATTGCCGTCTAGGTCACATAAATGAAAATCGCATTAAAAGATTAGTATCGACTAATATCATCAAACCATTCGATTACATATCATATGGAGTATGCGAATCATGTCTTCTTGGTAAGATGACTCGATCACCTTTTAGTGGAAAAGGTGAGAGGGCAAGTGACTTGTTAGGACTAATACATACCGATGTATGTGGTCCAATGACAATCACCGCAAGAGGAAATTATGACTACTTTATTACTTTTACTGACGATTTAAGTAGATATGGGTATATCTACTTAATCAAATACAAAAGTGAAGTATTTGAAAAGTTCAAAGAATTTCAAAATGAAGTAGAGAACCAAACCAATAGAAAGATCAAAGCACTTCGATCAGATCGTGGTGGCGAATATCTAAGCAATGAATTTGATTCTCATTTAAAAGATTGTGGCATAGTTTCACAACTTACTCCACCAGGAACACCACAACTCAATGGTGTTTCTGAAAGGAGAAATCGAACCTTATTAGACATGGTTCGATCAATGATGAGTCTTACAGATCTCCCTGATTCATTTTGGGGATTTGCACTCCAAACCGCAATACACTCCTTAAACAGGAGTCCGACTAAAGCTGCAAATAAAACTCCATATGAGATATGGAAAGGGAAGGTCCCGAATTTGTCATTCATTAAGATATGGGGTTGCAAGGCTTACGTTAAGAACAAGTCTTCCGATAAACTTGCACCCAAATCTGACAAATGCACATTTGTAGGATATCCACTCAACACTCGTGCATACTACTTCTATAATTCTCAAGAAAACAAAGTGTTTGTGTCTCGAGAAGCTGTCTTCTTAGAAAGTGACTTCATTTCTAAAAGACAGAGTGGGAGAAAATTTGAACTTGAAGAAATTCAAGATCAAGAGCCACAAACAGAAGTAGAGATAACGCAAGAAAACATTCCTTCGTCATCAAATGCTGCAGTTCATGCTCCAGTACCTAGGAGGTCTGGGAGGGTGAGTCACCAACCTGAAAGATATGTTGGTGTCATTGAGATAGGAGATGCTTTAGACGTTTTTCTAATGGAAAATGATGAACCATCCACCTACAAAGGAGCTATATCTAGTCCAAGCTCAGCTTTTTGGCTTGAAGCCATGAAATCCGAAATTAAATCCATGGAAGATAATCAAGTTTGGAACTTGGTTGATTTGCCTAAGAACGTTAAACCACTTCAGTGCAAATGGATCTTCAAAATCAAGAATGGCATAGAGGGACATGATGATGTCTACAAAGCTAGGCTTGTAGCAAAAGGTTTCACTCAAATTCATGGTCTACACTATGATGAAACTTTTGCTCCTGTTGCTATGTTGAGATCAATTCGGATTATGTTAGCAATTGCCGCATTTCACAATTATGAAATATGGCAAATGGATGTTAAAACCGCCTTCCTAAATGGGCATTTAGAGGAGGAGGTGTACATGGTACAACCTGAAGGTTTTAAGGATCCTAAAAATCCTAACAAAGTATGCAAGCTAAATAGGTCCATTTATGGGCTTAAGCAAGCATCAAGAAGCTGGAATCATCGATTCAATCATGTGATAAAAGAGAATGGGTTCACTCGAAGTGTCGAAGAACCTTGTTTATACATGAAGTTCAGTGGGAGCAAAGTTGTGTTCTTAATCTTGTATGTAGACGACATACTCCTTATTGGTAACGATGTTACCATGTTGACTTCAGTCAAGGAATGGTTAGGAAAACATTTCCAAATGAAAGATTTGGGAAATGCACAACGCATATTGGGTATTAGGATCTTTAGAGAAAGATCCAAGAGAATATTGGCACTAAGCCAAGAATCTTATGTGGATAAGATACTTCGTCGTTTCAACATGGAGAATTCTAAGAGAGGACTGGTTCCCATGGGGAGTGGGATTTCCTTGAGCAAAACTCAATCACCCACTCCTGATCAAACAGAACATGTTGAACGAATGAAGGACATACCCTATGCTTCAGCTGTTGGGTCAATCATGTATGCCATGACTTGTACCCGTCCAGATGTGTCGTATGCTTTGAGCATGACGAGTAGATACCAAGGCAATCCAGGTGAAAAACACTGGATAGCCGTTAAGAATATCCTTAAGTACTTGAGAAGAACTAAGGATCTTTTCTTAGTGTTTGGAGGAGAAGGTGAGTTTAGTGTAAAGGGTTACACCGACTCAAGCTTTCAAACAGATGCGGATGATATGAAATCCCAGGCTGGCTTTATCTATATGATCAATGGTGGAGCCGTAAGCTGGAGAAGCTTCAAGGAGCCAGTTGTTGCAGATTCTACTACAGAGGCTGAGTATATTGCAGCATCAGAGGCTGCGAAGGAAGCTGTGTGGATTAGGCAGTTCTTGGAAGGACTAAGAGTAGTCCCTATAGCCAAAGATCCAATCACAATTCTTTGTGATAACAGTGGGGCTATCTTTCAAGCAAAGGAGCCCAAGTCTAGCAATAAGTCCAAACATGTACTCAGAAAATTTCATGTAATTAGAGACTTTATTGAAAGGAAGGAAGTTGCGGTTTGTAAGGTTGGGACAGAGGATAATATTGCTGATCCTTTAACCAAGCCTTTATCGCAGGCTAAGCATGACCGACATGTAGCATCCATGGGTCTTAAACGCATGCCAGATATGTACTAAATTATGAGGATGAAATAAAGTGTTATTTTTCAAGTTGTTCATAATACATTTATCGTAATAGAGTTTAAGTACTCAAAAACCAAGGTCATAAAATTCAAATGGGATGGTGAGACCATATTGAACCCCATTAAAGTGAATTGAATTATCATGACCTCGCCCCTAGTTGCTTAAGTGAGGTGACATCTCAATGCAACCGGATGTGTGATGCGATTGATGGCGAGTTCAATTGCCATAGGGTCATACGGGATGACTAGTCGATCACCTAGGCATAGACATGTTAAGATACATTTGCCGGGCTAATGACCGCAGATAGAGCTCTGGCGTACTCTTATTAAAAGACTGCCTGGTCGTGGCGGGAGCATCTATCGTGTTTCACATGAGTCAGTTCTTGGACTAATGACTGTTCTCTGAGGTGGCATAGTTTTCAGATTAACTTTGATTTATGTCCTAACACCTTCGTAACTGGGGTTTATAAGGACATATTTTGGGTTATGATGGACTATGGCCAGCCGGAAGGAATAAGTCGATTAGGAATTGTCCACCCCTTGTCAGGGTTGAGAAATATCTCTAGGCCACTCGAGGAGAATAATAACTAGAAATGCGTGGCCACGCTCGGAAGGTATCTATGGTAGATAATTCCGGTCAGTAGTTATAACTCCAGATCGAGATAAACCACTCTAGATTTTAATCAATTGCCGGCACGACCTGAGAGGACGCCAAGCATTGAGTGGGAGATAGTAATAGGGCAAGAGAATTGGTAACACACACTTGTCTCGGACAAGTGGGAGATTGTTGGAGGAAGTGTCCTCGACAATAGTGTGTTGACATAATTAAAACTCATTTGAATGAAACACAACTGGGAGTGTTACTCTTTTAAAGTCGACTGATCAACATTTACCGATAATGATTGGCTGTCTAGAGTTTGACATTATCGTCATATGATGGTGGTGATCAGTTGATCCCTTAAGGTCATATCTTTAAGGAATTTCGTCTCAATGGAATAATTAATTAATATTGTATTGGATACAAATTAATTAACAACTAGGAATTTGGAAATGATTTTGCAAGACAAATATTATTATAATGAGATCATAATAATAACAGTCAAAGTAATAAAATGGGTTTTATTACACGGTTTCATTTATTCGTTTAAGAAACGATTAAATTGAGAATGAACACGGTTGATCATAATATTACAAAGAGTTGTGATTAAAATTATGATGTTACATTTTTATAAAGTGGTAATTTCGAATTACTACTAGTATTATTTAAATGTTGTAAAATTGTGAATTATGAATTTTAAAGAGTTAAAATTACCTAATTAACAAATTGGGTCATGTGTTATGAAACATATGTGACATGTTGCATATCAACACAATTGACAAAGACAAAATGGGTCTATAACAAACCCATTTCAGCCGTGACATTGGTAGTATTAGAGCTTTGTGTATTTTGTACACAGTACAAAACCTATATGATAGGTGTGTAAGAGGGATGTAAGGCATATTGCTTACTTTTGTGTAAGTGATAGAAGGCCATGCATAGGCCATGGGGTTGCTTGATGGCCGGTTGGTATGCATGAGCAAGCAAGCTCATCATGCTTCTATTATATATACACAAAATGCCTCTTAGTTTAGTGTGTGGATATATGCTTATGCACCATTCATACTACCAAAGACACATTCTACATAGAAATTGGTTTTCTAGTATGGCAAAATCATTCAACCACTAATAATATTAAGAAGTAATATTATTAATATTTCTAGTATACTTGTACTAATTTTCTAGTAACAAAATTAGTATTAGTTTGAGATCGGGTCCTTGATACGCACCTTTAGGAGACGATTTTTGTTAGATCGTTTAAGGGTAATTTTGGTGGCTTGAAGACTCAAATAATAGGTGATTATTGAGTATAAACCTTCTAAAATCAATGTAAGGACTATCTCATCTTATGATATCATCTTGCATGCATAAGATCTATTTAAGTTTTTATGACTAAACTTAAAGAAACAAAACTCATATTAGATTTGAGTATAAAATAAGGAACCTAGTTTCCAACAGTTTAAGGGTATACAATAAAAATTATAAAATGTAGGGGTACAACATAGAAAACCGAAAAACACGGGGGTACACCATAGAATATCCCTACTAATATTAAACTACATAATTTTTATTTCCTTTTTCCTAATCCCGACTATACTCGTTCACCCAAACCCTTACCCATATATCGACATATCTTAATACAACACAACCCTAACCCTACCCTGCTATCCATCGACAACAGCCCCCATATTCCATACAATTTCAAAAACCTTAATCCACCTAGCAGCTACCATGGGACGGGGGAGAACGAGAGGTAGATTTAACCCAAACATCAGTCATCATCGTCAACCACCATGGCCAGCTTGGTAAGCTTTCACTTTGTCGACCGTAGAAACTGTAATTGTACTTTGTTCGTGTTTTTAATTGCGTTTTCGAACTGTTTCTGATTGTGTGTTAATACGAGTCTCTGGGTGGTCGTGATAGGATGTTTTAGTCTAGCGTGGTGGTTGTGGGGTGGTGCCTGGTGACCGGAGCACCATCATAGAAAGGGAATTTTAATTTCGTATTAAAAAACAGAGGAACATGGGCGTGTTTGAGGACTCCTTGGCTGCGTCGTTTTAGGTGTTGTAGGGGTGTCGAGACCTGGTGGTTACCACCAGGGGAGTCGTGGGGTGTGGTAGATCGATGACGAGAGTGGTGTTAGGTGGTGGTTAGGGTAGTCGTATTGGTGGTAGGAGTCGGATTTGCAGAGGGAGTTGGAGGTTGTCGTTGCTGAAAAGACGGTTAATCGCATTTGTTGCAGGCTTTTTAGAGGGGTTATGGTAGTGACTGTGGTGGCTTCTCATGGTGGATCAAGGGTGGCAGTTGTAGGTTGTAGTACGAAGTTTAAGTTGGGGCCAGTGGTGACGGTTGTGAGGGGCCAGGCTAGTCGTGGTGGTGTCGGGAATAGGCCTGCAGCAGACCTGGTGGGCTGCGTATTGCTATTTTTTTATACATTGTTGCATTGTGGCTATTGATTATTATTACTACTATACTATTATTATCATATTTGTTATTATTATACTATTATTATTATATTATTATTATTAGTGGAGTTGCTATTGTTGCTGTTGTCAACAACAACATTATTTATTATTATTATTATTATTATTATTATGTTTATTATTATTATTATTAGTATTATATTATGATTATGTGTTATCATTATTATTGTTAATATTTTTTTTATATTGTCATTATTAGTAATAGTATGTTTACTATTATTAGTAATGTTGCTTATAATATTTCATTATTAAGTTAAGTAATTTTATTATACAAGAATGTGACGGTTATTAATAGTTCGATAATACTTTTGTATGTTCGCTTATTTAAATGAGTTAGTTATAAAAGTAGTAAGGTCGGGTTAGTTAAGTTAATTGAAGTAGTCATGTTTAATACGTTCTCGTATGCGTAATATATTATTTAAATTGTTAATTTAAATAATTGATATATTATATTTGTTTACGTAGTTATATTAGTTAGTGATTACGTGTATTATATTGTTAGGTGACGAATTTGAAGTGACGTTATTCAGTTTACTCGTTGGCTTGCTTTTGGACTATATTGCTATTCAAGGTAGGTTACACTGTCACTATACTACTGATAGGTGTTATGAATGGCTGTTGGGTGTATGATATGGATGATGAACATGAATGATATGAGGATGGTATATGATTATGAGTAATAATTATTACTATTGCATTCATAAGTATGGTTACTATTATTGTTGCATTCATGAGCATGACATATGCATTGGATACGGATTTGAGATGACGAGATATTATTGGGCCCAGGCTAGTTCTGCAGGACTAGACCTGGTGACCTCAGCTGTTATGCTGGTGTTCGGCGACGGCCGACTATAGTCTGCCGGGAGGTTCGGTAGGGCTTGGTGCAAGGGTATGAGTTTGAGATTGAGAATGAGGTTGAGCTCGAGCATATCATGACATTTGCATATCATCATTGTTGAATTATTTATTATTATGTTATCCTACTCAACCGCGAGGTTGACAGTGTTTCCGTGTACACCTACGATGATCCGGAATGGGGAGTAGATTCTACAGGTCAGAGACAGATGAACTAGGAGCTTGGGCATGGAGACAGACATGACTTTGACCTACTTAGAATTAGATCACTTACTTAGATGTTCTCAGTTGTACTTTTAGTCTACGCGTAGTACTTGTAATATCAAATCTTTAAATTTAATCAGTTTTATATAAAGTACTTTGGTTTGCTTTACTTTGTTATTCACTACCTCGGACATTCCGAGATGGTAACAGTTCTATTTATTTGAGAATGTCTTCCTAAAGGCTCTTAAATAAATGGGGGTGTTACACTCCGAGGGTTTGTGAGTTACCTGTGGTGCGGGAGTTTGAGGGAGTGTTCCGGGACGATGTGTCAGGGTTGCCACCTAGGAGGGAGGTCGACTTTTCTATCGATCTAAAACCAGGTGCAGGACCAATATCAAAATCACCTTACCGTATGGGACCAAAAGAGATGGAAGAATTGAAAAAGCAACTGGATGAATTGGCTGAGAAGGGATTCATCTGGCCTAGTGTGTCACCCTGGGGAGCACCAGTACTTTTGGTGAAGAAGAAGGACGGGAGTCTGAGACTTTGCGTTGACTACCGAGAGCTGAACAATGTGACTATTAAGAACCGCTACCCCTTGCCTAGAATTGATGATCTGTTCGACCAGTTGAGTGGAGCCGGAGTTTTCTCAAAAATTGATCTGAGATCGGGTTATCAGCAATTGAGGATTAAAGATGAGGATATTCCCATGACCGCTTTCAGAACAAGGTATGGCCACTACGAATTTGTGGTTATGCCGTTCGGGTTGACTAATGCACCAGCAGTGTTCATGGATTTAATGAACCGGGTATTCAGTCTGTACCTGGATAAGTTCGGGGTTGTGTTTATCGACGACATCTTAGTGTATTCCAAGAGTGAGGAAGAGCACGAAGAACACCTGAGAACAGTGTTGAAGACTCTAGAGGAGAATGGGTTGTATGCAAAGTTGAGTAAGTGCGAGTTCTGGTTGGAGAAAGTTGCTTTCTTGGGTCATGTAATTTCCAAGGAGGGGGTGTCTGTGGACCCTAGCAAGATTGAAGCTGTGACCAGATGGCAAAGCCCGAAGAATGTGGGAGAGATCCGAAGTTTCCTGGGATTGGCTGGGTATTACAGGAGGTTTGTCAAAGATTTCTCAAAGTTAGCCAAGCCATTGACATCGTTAATGAGAAAGGAGAATCGTTTCATTTGGGATGAGAGTTGTGAGAAGGCGTTCTTAACTCTTAAGGAACGTCGGACAACAGCTCCTATCCTTGCCTTGCCAGATGGAAGTGATAACTTTGAAGTGTATACCGACGCTTCGAAGCATGGGCTAGGATGTGTATCAATGCAGAATGAGAGAGTGATAGCTTATGCTTCCCGGCAATTGAAGACCTATGAAGAGAATTATCCTACCCATGACTTGGAGGTGGGGGCTGTGGTTTTTGCACTGAAACTGTGGCGTCATTACCTTTACGGGGCCACATTTAAGGTGTTTTTTGACCACAAAAGGTTGAAGTACATCTATACCCAGCGAGAATTGAATATGAGGCAAAGGAGGTGGATAGAGTTGATTGGTGACTACGATATGCAGATTGTCTATCATATGGGCAAGGCTAATGTGCTTGCCGATGCCTTGAGTAGAAAGTCTGTTCATGCATTGCAAAGTGCCAGATCAAGGGTAAGACTGCATTATGAGTTAGGGGAGATGAGAATTTACATGATTCAGAAAGGGGATACTCTTACTGATGTGACAGTGGAGCCAGAACTGTATGGAGAAATCAGGGAATTGCAAAAAGAAGACGTGAGGATCCAGAAGTGGCGAGGAATGATCGAGGGAAGTGATAATGAGACCGAGTCCAAATTTAGTGTCCATGCTGATGATAGCTTGAGATTCAGTGGGAGATGGTGTATTCCGGATAATGATGAATTGAAAAAGAAGATCTTAACTGAAGCTCATGCTACGCCATACTCCGTTCACCCAGGGGGTGACAAATTATACAAAGACCTCAAGAAGACTTTTTGGTGGCCCAATATGAAGAAGGAGGTTGCCGAGTTTGTGTCGCGGTGTCTGACGTGTCAGAGGGTAAAGGGTGAGCATAAGAGACCTCAAGGAAAGATCCAGTCGCTGGATGTACCTGAATGGAAATAGGAGAATATTTCTAAGGACTTCATCGTGGGGTTGCCCCGAACTCAGAGGGGCAACAACATGATCTGGGTAATCGTGGATGGATTGACTAAGTCCGCTCACTTTATTCCAATGAAAGATACCTGGAGTAAGGCTGAGTTGGCAAAGTCATATGTGCAGAATGTGGTCAAGTTGCATGGCGTTCCCAAGGATATTGTTTCCGATCGTGACTCGAGATTTATTTCTAGATTTTGGCAAGAGTTGCAGACCGCGTTGGGCACACAGTTAAAGATGAGTACGGCTTTTCATCCAACTACAGATGGTCAGACGGAGAGAACCATTCAGACTTTGGAAGATATGTTGCGAGCTTGTGCGTTGGAATTTAGGGGATCATGGGAAGAGCGATTGGGGTTGATCGAGTTCTCGTATAATAATAGCTACCACGCACGCTAGCATTGGTATGGCTCCGTTTGAGGTGTTGTACGGGAGGAGGTGCCGGAGTCCTGTTTGTTGGGATGATCGAGCTGACGCTGTGGTTTTGGGTCCGGAGATGATTCAAGAGATGGTTGAGCAAGTTCAGATAATCAGACAGAAAATGAGAGCCGCTCAGGATAGACAGAAGAGTTACGCAGATCTCAAGAGGAGTGATATTTCATTCGAGGCAGGAGAGAAGGTGTTATTGAAGGTATCTCCGATGAAGGGTGTGATGAGGTTTGGCAAATGTGGCAAGCTGAGCCAGAAGTTTATTGGACCATTTGAGATTTTGGACAGGGTTGGGGAGGTGGCATATCGATTAGCTTTACCTCCATCCCTATTCAAGGTACATAATGTGTTCCATGTATCTCAACTAAGGAAGTATGTGAGTGACCCCTCACATGTTTTGCGCCATGAAGTGATTGAAGTAGATGAACAGCTTGCCTATATTGAGACCCCGATGGAAATCCTGGATAGGAAGATTCGAAAGACTCGGAATGGAGAGACAGCGTTAGTGAAGGTCTTGTGGACCAATCACAACACGGAGGAAGCTACTTGGGAGGCTGAAGCGTCTATGAGAGAGCGCTACCCGCAGCTATTTATTTGAGGTAAGTTACGAGGACGTAACCTTTTTTTTAGTGGGGTTGAATGTAATACTCCATGATTGAACTTTATCTAGGTCATGTCGTGCGGGAATATTTGACGATATTGACCCGGGGAGTCGTCCTTGATTAGGTGAACTTCGGGACGAAGTTCATTTTAAGGGGGGAAGACTGTAATAACCCGTATTATTAATATATATTTATATTTATTTTGCGAGTCAACGATAATTAATCGTGGTTTTTCGGGTGCATATTTGACGATGGTGGGTTTCGATATGGGGATCTATGCCATAATAAGGAAATTTAGTGACACGTTCCTTAAGGGGCTCGAATTTGTGACCTTCAACACCAATCTTGGGCCTCGTAATGCGTGAGAACAAGCAGCCCATGAGGGTTTATAATAATGCAAATCACGTTATGTTAGCATGCCGTCATATTATAAACTCTCGTTCAACCCTAACCCTTACTCTAATTCAGAAACCCAATTCACAAAAACTCAGCCGTCACCTCAGAGGAGAGTAAGGAGTCACGCACGGTGGTAGATAGCTAGCCTAGGGTGGTTTGTTGTAGCCGTTAATCTGGTATGTTCATCACGTTAATATGTTCTTGGTTGTTTACACGGTTTGGTCACATGTTTAGATGATGTTAACACGTTCTAACCTCTGTTGTTTTTACTTAATTTTGTACTGAGACATGCAAAGAACATATGTAGGTTGTTATAAGGGTGTCGTTGGCTGTCAAAAACCGTCGTGGAGGGTGGCTAACACAATGTCAGGGGGTTGTTGATTTAACACGTTTTATATTAGTTTTATTGTGCTTAATTGTTTACGTTTTAAGATGGGTTCGGTTGTTTAGTTTTTATGAGTCTTTACGTTTTGAGTCAGGTAGCAGTTGAGTGGTGAGGGTGGAGGAAATCACGGTGGTTAGGGGTGTTTGTCTAGGGTGGAATAGGGGACTTCGAAAAGGGTTGTCAGGAGGGGGTCTGTTCCAAGTTGATCTGTCGTGGGGGTTTGGGGGTGGTACCACTGTTGACTAGGGGGAGGTCAACACAGTGGTACCACTTTTGCTGGCGAGTCTGATGTCGGGGGTGTCAGTGGTGGTGGTCTCGGGTGTGGTCGCGGCTGCAGACGGTGGCTGTAAGAAGGTTGTTTCAGGCGGGTATGGGAGTTATGTGGGGGACCAGGGGTTTTTGGGACTTTGGTTCTCCTCGCCACGGGTAGTCGAAGGGCCTGGTGCTTGCCGGGGTTGGAGTAGGTGGTGTAGGGTTTATGTGTAGTGGTTGTCGGCGGTGGTCACGGTGGCTACGCGGCTGGGGAGTCGGGTTTGAAGCGCGGGTTGGGAAGTCGGTGTAGGAGGCTGTTTTGCATATTATTATTATTATTATTATTATTATTATTATTATTATTATTATTATTATTATTTTTTTTTTTTTTTTTTATTATTATAACCGGGAATTTTTATTAAAAATAACCAAGATAATTACATGAAATTTGTGGGCACCCGTGAAACTAGCTGGGCGCCCACTCCCTTAGCAATAGCAAAACTAAGGCGAGAAAATATAAAAGCAGCGTTCCGCGATCCGGCATCCTGGGACACAGAAAACTTCTGAATCCGCTTGAGCAAGGAAACAGCATCTTCCCCTAATTCCCCCAGAGAAGAGAAGGAGAAAGGCAAGAAGCCATATCCGTGCCCCGCACACAAGTCCCTGTACTTGGCGCACTTCCTCCGGGCAGCATCAACCACCACTCCTCCTGGCACAAAATCAGTCATGCCTGTCTGAGTCAAAGGAGAGGACCCAACCAAATCCACACAAACATCGCGCCCCCTGTCCCAAGAATAGAGCAGCAAATCAGCAGGCCGCAAAGGCCGACCCGCCCCATCGAGCAACCCTATATCCACCTCCCGACCAGTAGAGATCCCCGACCGGTAGCAAATATCCAAAAGAGTATCACGAACAAGGTTATGTCGATGTTTGACACCAACAGCACTAACGCAAGAGACAGCGTGATCCCCGAAGACATCTCCATCAAAAACCCGGGAGCAGGCCGAACAAGGCAAGGACACCGGAAACAGCGGGACACCCAAACGATAGCTGAGCACGCACCGGTAAGTCTTACTGTTCATAGTCTGCCCCAACCCAGAAATAGGGACAACCCGCAACCAATCAGATGAGCAACCTCCCAGCTGGGACTTCCAAAGCACAACCTGACGAGGGGTCAAAGAGAAAACCGACTCCGCCGAAGCAACAACCCTCGTGAAATAAACATCTGCCAATTTCTTCATAAGTTTGGTGGCAGCGATCTCACTAGGGTTGCGCAGAAAGTCAGAACCCGAAACCGTAGCAAAAGCATCCATAGCTGAGTGAAACGATGGTCCGGGGTCATGGACACCCGAAACCCGAAGGAGCCTATTCTGCAGATCCACAGACTGCAACCGAGAAGCCAGGAAAGCATAGTGCAGAACGTCACTGGCAGCGTACACACCAAGGCCACCAAAGGAGAAGGGGAGGGTGGCAAGCCGCCATTGCCAGTCACCAAACCCCGGTCCTGAAGCAGTGACAATACGTTCTAGATGAGAACGCAAAGCCGCGTCAAAAATAGGCGCAGCGAACCCGAAAGCATCAGGTGAACAAGTACGCAAAGCGAAGTAAAGCTTCGAGATACCGGTACATGCTCGGAGCAAAAGAAGCTCACACTGCGGGTCATCAATCATAGAGACGGAATCCATGAGCCCAATAGTCTGCACCACTCTCCCCATCACAACCTCACTGCGAAAATCTAGACACGCACTCACCGGGCCACCAAGCACCTGGACACCGCGCATAGGGCGAGCAATACCAGAAGGAAAAACACCCAAATCCCGGCTCCGGGGGTCTTCAGAAGGCCAAAAAACCTCGGTCTTGCCAATATTAAGATGGAGACCCGATCGCGGCCCATCCTCCATAATCATCTCCAAAGCCTTCCCTACAACCACGGTATCCCCGACAATAGTGCCATCATCCAAATACCAAGCCTGCAAATTCAAGTCGAAAGAGTCACGAATCTTACAAGCCAAAGGATGTAAGACCAGCGAAAAGAGCAAAGGGCCCAAAGGATCACCCTGCTGAACACCCTGGCAAGACCATAGGCTATGCTCTCCATAAAATAAACGGGTAGGCCGGGAATAGCAAAACTCCACCCAACAAGAAAGAGCGGGACACTGACTACGCACCTCACGCAACATGACCCCCCTATCAACCATGTTAAAAGCGTTCTGGAAATCAACCAACAGCATCGAAAGACCACTTCATCACCGCGACTCTCAACCAACCGGTTCAAGGCATGCAAGATAGCCTCACCCCCACCAGAAACACCAACCCCAAACTGAAGTCCATCAAAATAACCACTCAAAGATGGACCAATCAAAAAAGCACCAACCTTGGATACAAGGCGCCTCCAAATCGTACCCACAACAATAGGACGGATACCACCACCCGGCTTAACAAGCGGGGTCAGCGGCGCACTGGCGATATACTCACTAAGAACCAGCGGACACCGGCCCTCAAGAAAGAGATTAACCACCCCAGTGATAGAAGCCAACAACTCATCAGAAACGGCAGCCGCAGCACTACTCAAACAATCCAGCAGATGTTGAGCACGTAAACCATCCCTCCCACAAGAAGTACCACGCGGAAACCCCCGAATCATAACCAAGATAGCCGAGACGCAAGCAACAAGAGGAGGCTGACCCGTAGCCCGAGAAGGCAAAATAGGTGAAGGGACAATGGGGTGCTTATCCGCCAAAGCCGCCAGAGTAGCCGTACTGTAAGGGGCAACTCCAGAAGATGATAGCACCCGAACAGCAGCAGTGTAGTGACCATCACAAATCTTTCTCCGACACTGCTTAACATTAGCCTCACCCATGTCAAGGTCCTCATCAAATCGAAAAGAAGGAGGAGACGCAGCTAAGGTATCTCGAAGAACCTGCAACATGCCACCAGGCACACCCCAAGAACTAATGGCATGAGAAATGCTCTCCTCCTGCCGCTGACGCCGGATAGCAGCACGACACTCACGACTACTCCGCGGAGAGAAAGTCTTGAGAATACAAAGGGGTAAAACAAGCAAGGCAACCCAGGATGAGAGGTCCGAAGGAGAACGGATCACAGCATCAAGGGCCCCTTTAAGAACCCGCGAGAAACCCAGACGACAACGAGGTGGGATAGATTTCACGGTTCTCAAACCCTTAGACAACAACCGGTCGAGAGAAGCAACTGAGAACCCACCCCCAACCACATGATCAACACCATCAGAACCCATTGGCGGGTCAGGATCAGACGGCCTAGGAAAATCATAGAGAACGAAAGAGACAACCCC
Source organism: Silene conica (assembly GCA_029255685.2). Lineage (NCBI taxonomy): Eukaryota > Viridiplantae > Streptophyta > Magnoliopsida > Caryophyllales > Caryophyllaceae > Silene > Silene conica. The sequence continues at coordinate 54,906,339 of CM055316.2, read as the reverse complement.
ATCGCCCGAATCTGGTGCCTCAATAACGGACCCATCCCCATGCAAACAACGTTTACTATGAGCATGTGTTTTAAAACAAACACCACATAACCAAATGCCCATACGACTAAATGTAGTCTCAGCCTCGACAAAAATAGACAAAGAAGTAAGAGATTGTCGAGTAATAACCTGAGCATCGCCGGTACAGTGCCGATCACGCAAATGAGTGAGCATAGAAGCTTTTTTGAGTCCATTACCACGCCCATCCTGACAACCCGAAAGTCGCGCAAAAGGACAATGGTACCGAACGACGTCGGTCATGACACCATGCACCCAAAGCACGCAGTTATGAAACCCTTACCCACGTAGCCAAATGAAACACGTCACCCACAAAACCAAAGCAACGGAACCTATAAACGCTTCTACCGACAACCTGACAACCGTGCACCACCCTCACAGCCAGCAACTCACACCGCACAACACAAAAACTCCGAAAACGCACCAGCACCCCCAAGGAACCACCAGCATCCAAAACAGCAGACCCACGCGCCGGAAAACACGAACGTAGGGATACCAACAAACGTATCCACAAAAGAATGCCTGGAAAACCGACTACCCTCCGGCAGCCCAGAACTCACCAGCGACCGAGGAACCACCCGCGACCAAAATAGCAGACCCACGCGCCGGAGAACACGAACGAAAGGATACCAACCAAAGAGCGGAAATCCGACGACCCACGAAGAACGTCAATAAGAAGCGGTTGCGGAGGCGGGGAAGGAGCACTCCGGCGACACGTAACCACGACGAATAAGACAGAAGCGACGATGGCGAACTAAACCCTAAACCCTCTCACTCACCAGAGAAAACACCACCGAACTAAACCCTAAACCCTCTCACTCACCAAAGAAAACACCACAACTCACAGGTGAAACGCCAGCGACGTGAGGTCACCGACGTGGTGATATGCTGACGACGGCGACGTGAGGTCACCGTCGGTGGTTGTGATGCGAAGACGCCAGGCACGCAGATATGGAAACCCTAATCGCCCTAAACGCTCAAAATTATTATTATTATTATTATTATTATTATTATTATTATTAGTATTATTATACAATATATGTTTAGGTGGCAGTTTCCGCGTGGAACACTTTTAGTAGCAGTTGCTCACTTGCCGTTATCTTCCGCAGTTTCGAGGTAGGGGATATTTATGTCTGTGGTTGTGTTATGATATGAGGTTATATATTGTAAGATTGATATATTTGATTATGGATCCATTGTGATTGATTGATTATTATTGATTATTTTGGAGAACGGAATTTGTGAATCGGGTCTTGTGATAAGGGACTTGTGATATGGCCATGGGAGGTGTGGTGTGTTGGAGGTGAAGTGGAGAAGTGATGGTTGAGAAGGTGGAGGAAATTCGTATTATGATTGTTTCATGTCTCTATTATATTACCTACTCAACCTCGTGTTGACTCTGTGTGTTTTGTATGTGTCTGTGTTGATCCAATTTATTTGGGGAGCAGAATGACAGGTCTTAGACTCATGGGAGTTGGAAGGGAGGAGAGGCTATGGATCAGACCCGTCTAGCATTAGCTCATGTTGCTTAGTCTTTCACTTTGTCTTGACTTATAGTTTTTATCGTATGAGACAGTTGTAATACTTTGCGACTCCTTGTTTTATCATTTAAATTATTTAATAAAGTACTGTGTTTCTTCACTGTGATTATCTACTGCCTCGGTTATCCGAGATGGTAACACCCTTGGTTATTTGGGGAGTCCTATATCAGGTCCCTAAATAAATGGGGGTGTTACATTATACTTAAAACCAAACATTAAACTGCAAAAGAAACGTCTCGAAATCAATATGACATGCAAAGGTGCCAAAAACAAATCATAAGACCATAACGTAGCTTACTAAGTCGGGTACTTGTTCAAACTACATGTCTACTAAGTAAGCTCACAACCTAGGACTCAAAACGAAATAGCTACTGCCAAGCGAAACTCGGCCGAATAGACCTTACTTGGCCGAGTCAACATTACTCGACAGAGTCAACACTACTCGGCCGAGTCCCACTTTCTCGGTCGAGTCTATGATGCTCGGTCGAGTACAACCCACTCGACCGAGTCCAAGATACTCGGTCAAGTTCAACCTACTCGGTCGAGCCAAATATACTCGGTCAAGTCGTTCCCCCTTGGTCGAGTCTGCCCTACTCGACCGAGTAAACATGTCAGGCTGACTTCGTGAAGGGGAATCGCCCTACACCTATCCTATGCATTATTCATCCTATATGCATACTAGAGTAAAGCTTGTGCAATAAACATCAAATATAACTCATACCACATAATTCATGCCATCAGACATACCATACAAGCATACATACACCATCCCTGTAGTATCTTATTATCCACATATGTGCAACTCACTTTGCACCATATTTCAATTATCAAAACCTTATACAATACACACCCATAACACCCCTAAACTACCATTTAGTGACCAACTATAAGCATGTAAGCAATCTTACGGTTCCGGGACGTCTCCCAAACCTTTGCAGTAGCCTCACAAACTTATAATTGGGGTTCATTTTAGTTAAGACACATCCTAAGTTCATTGGCGTCATTGGGTTTAGGTGTCAAGATCATCGCTCTAATACCATTTGTAACACCCTGAAAATCCAAGGCCTTTTGATAGGACCATCTGACTAAGAAAGTACTACCATATCATTTATTTGAGGTATAGTATAAGATAAACAACAATAACCACTTTATTATAAGTATAGAAAACAAAAATGTAACTGTAAAGTACAATCGTCTGACAACAAAACTGAATTCCAAAACCAAAACCGCGGAAGCTAATTAAACTCATATGACACTATACAAAAATGTAGGTGACCCATCTTCCCAAGCTGGCAAGCATCAACATCTACGAACCTGAGACTCTGCTCACCCATACATGGATCATCACCGTAAAACAACAACAACAAGCGTCAGAAACTACTGTAATAAGACATTTACAATACAATAACATAAACCACAATCTAATAATCCCCAATAACTAATATCACTGCCACATCTACCAAGTGGCGGCCTTCAGCCCCACACCAATCCTCCACTTGCTTGCGGCAAGGGGTACCTAGACCATCAATGTGAACATTCTCTATGTGGCGGGTCCCACGAAGAGCGGTCGTAGGAGTGAGATCCGTTTCCCGCAACGGTCCCACACACATGTTCCCAATCTCAAACAATAATACAGTAATATAGTGATATAAGATATTACGACGATATCGTGACAATCAAAATTACACAGAAATTGAGTAGGGAAACCCTACCTCAAAGAGATCACAAGCAGATAAATCCAAGAGTATTTTACCAATTTTCCTCTACGAATCCTCCTCTTGATAACTACGGACTAGGCTAGATGATCCGTGCTCCTATACTCTTACTACGGACAATTAATGGAATATGAGAGGAAGGGGGGTGATAGAGGATTAGGGTTTTTGATTTCTGATTAGAGTAAAATGAATTATTAACCCTCAGATTAATATTTATAATTAACCGTGACTCAACATAAGGAAATATCTACTTGGTCGAGTAACACCTACTTGGCCGAGTTGAACTTACTCGGCCGAGTTCGACCTACTCGGCTGAGTTACTCTAACTCGGCTGAGTTGAGTCACAACTCAACATCTACAATGGAATGGTGTTACACTATCTTCTTTTATGCCACATAATCCCGTATCAGGTGAGCCTTTCTGAGTACGTGTTTAGATTTGTTACTAGACTTAGGCTCTTAGCCTGGAAAATGGCACCACTATTATCACAGTAAAGGGTGATTGCTTCATTCGAGGAATTACTTTGAGTCCCTGTAAGAATTGTCCATCCATATAGCTTCATTTGCAACTTTAGAAGCCGCAAATGTACTCAGATTCAGTTGTAGAGTCTACTGGAACTGATTGTTTGGAACTCTTCCAATTGATCACTGCACCATTTAGAGTGGAAATGAATCCAGATTGGGAATTCGAATCATCCCGATCTGTTTGGAAACTAGCATTTGTCTAACCCTTAACACAAAGCTCGGTGTTTCCTCCGTATACCAAGACCCAATCTTTAGTCCTTCGTAAGTACTTAAGAATGTTCTTTATGGCCATTCAGTGACTTTCACCTAGAGTACGCTGATATCGACTTGTCATATTAAGTGCATATGCCACGTCCGGACGTATGCACATCATAGCATACATGATCGATCCTACTGTAAATGCATAAGGAATAAGGCTCATGCGCTCTCTCTCTTCCGGTGTTTTAGGTGACTGAGTCTTACTCAAACTCACCCCATGAACCATCAGAAAGAACCCCTTCTTGGAGTTCATCATGCTGAACTTATCAAGACTTATTTGATTTTAATTTTATTCATTATAATTCACAACATTTTGTAATTATAATTCACCTTTTATTCTTACCTCCCATGTGTCGCAAACATCGTTTAATATTTAGTAATATAACATTTTAATTACTAATTTTGAATCTGATTTAATCATATTAGAATAAGACTATATTTTATTTTTTTGTTCAAATTTAAGGAATTACTTAATCCGTATCGATATACGATTAATTAATCTAACCGTTTTGGAATCGTCTTATAGGTGTGGCCTAAAGAGATCAACTAAACACCAACGTCATACAACAGTAACATCAAACGCTAGCAAGCCCATTGTTATCGATTGATGTTGATCAGTTGACTATATAAATGAACCATCCCTTGTGTATTCCTATTATGAGATTTAAATATGTGATCACACTATTGTTGAGGACACTTACTCCCACACCTACGACTCATGCACACGGCATTCCCAAACTCGTCCCTAATAACCCAAAATCAAACCCGTGAAATAGGCCAGAACTATAACACCGCATTTATTTAAGAGCCTTTAGCAAGACATTCTCAAATAAAAAGAACTGTTACCATCTCGAAATATCCGAGGTAGTGAATAACAAAGTAAAACAAACGACAGTACTTTATATAAAACTGATTAAATTTAAACTTTTGATATTACAATTACTACGCAACAGAAATAAAAGTACAACTGATAACATCTAAGTATGTGGTCTAATTCTAAGTCGGTCCATCCAAGTGCTCACGTCATCCCATGCTCCGATAGAATCATCCTTCCTGTCAAATCTACTCCCCGTTACCGGATCATAGTTGCTGCACACGAATACACTGTCAAGCTCGCGGTTGAGTAGGATAATTGTTAAGGTACAATAAATAAATATGCAACAAGTATGATATGCAAATGTCATGCCACTACTGAGCTCAATCACCACCAAACTCCAATTACAACCCGTTACACCAACCCAAAACGAAACTCCCGGCAGAGTATCGTCGACCATCATCGAACTCCAGCATATAAGCTGAAGACACTAGGCCTGGACCTGCAGAGCCACCATGGGCTTATATCGAAACAGTATCCACTCCATATCTCCAATCAGTAACCAATGCATATGCAAATGCTCATGAATGCAACAATATTTATTATTCAATCATGCCAATTTTAATGCAGTACCCGTGCTAATGATAATAAATCAACAATCTCATGCCATTATGCATAACAAAACAATCTAATGCCAATATCAATAACCAACCATTAATTTAACCCATCATCACATTACATGTAATACGTCAACCAAGATAATCAAATTAAATCAAGATTAAGTAGGTATATCCTACCTGGATAGCAATATAATCCAATAACAAGCCAGTAAGTAAATAGAATTTTGCCGCTTCAAAACCGTCACCTAACAAATATAATATGAATAATTACTAACTAATATAACTACGTAAACAAGGTATAATGTATTAACCAATCAATTTAATTAACCAAATAATATATTAAGCATAACGAGACTATATCAAGGATAACTAGTCGATTAACTAAATTAGTTGATTAATTAAAATTACCGTCACAAAACCATTTAAGCAACTTAACGAAACTAGTTCAAATAATTAAACTAATTGATCACCACTAAATAAACATGAACTAAACAAATTAAACTACTAACAAAAAAAACTAATCAAATAATATAAATAACCATCACACAATTATTATGAAAACTACTAATAACTTTTAATAATAATATTAAAATATTAATAATAATATTAAAATAATAATAATAATAATAATAATAATATTAATAATAATAATAAAACAAAATAAGTATAAACTAACTATGAACTAACTAATGTAATCTAATAACTGATATCTACTTTTAGCAAGGACCACAGCAAAACTGTGACGAAGACATGAATACAGTAGCAGCACCTCTCGCCAAAACACGGACTTTCCTCTCATTTTCAACACACTCCCGACGCTAACCTGGCCATCCAGAACCACCGTCGCTGGCCCCAACCTTAACTACATACTACCAACTACTAATTTCATCCCTTTTCCACCACCATAAGCCATTGTAACCACCACGAAAGCTTCTCCAAACTGGACGGATACAAACCCGTAACTTTATTTCTCGCGAAGCCTGTCTCCCTCTCTTCGCACCACTTTTTCTCTCACCACCATGCCCTACACCACCTCTGGCAACCACCGTTGTCACCACTAACACATGGTGGTTCCAGGGATTGCCAACCCCCTATCTCGTTTCCCCTATAACAAACACACACGCCCCACCAAACTCCAGCCCCAAACACGTTTTTTGCCTTTGTTCTGATATTCGTGCTTTGTTTCTGTTTTGAACGGCCAGCACGATCACTCACCACCTCTCACTGCCAGAACCCATAAACCAGGGTGGTCGCATAACCCTATAAACCTTCCACCTACCACCTAGAGACTCGTATCAAAACTCAATCAGAAAAGACGGTTCGAATAAGCAATTAAAACAACGAAACATAGTAACATGAATAACTATTGTCGACAAAAACGAAGCTTACTGTGGTGGTCACGGTGGTTGATGATGATGGCTGGTGTGTTGGGCTTCTTTATCTCTCGTTCTTCCTCTTTCCACGGTGGCTAAAGGTTGCTTAGGGTTTTTAGGATATCGATGTTGGGAGGTACTATGGTATGTCGATGAATAGGGTTTTGGTTTGTCGATGGATTAGCTAGGTTGTTATGTTTGGTAGGGTTTTTGTTGTATGCTTCGTGTCTTTCTCAAAATCACAACCCAGACCCAAAGCCCATCACGCATCTCGAGACCCTTGGTCATCTATGTTCCGTTCTCAGCTCGTAACTTAAAATTAACGAGTACATAAAATTAACTATACTAATTAAATTATGTAATTTAGTATTAGTGAATACTAATTAAATTAATTACAAGAATATAAAATTATTAGGACGGTAGTATTTTGGTCCATATAATATGAATTATAGAAATATTATAATATTAGCACATACATAAGAATATATATAAAAATAGGATTTAAATACAATTACGACTTTAAATAAAAAAAGAAATTAAGTATAGATAAGAAATAAATATAAAATAGGAAATATATTTAATTATAAATATATTATTAAAATTAAAGTAGTACGAAATATATATAAGAAATAAATATAAAATGGGATATATATATGTATATATATATATATATATGTATATATATATATATATGTATATATATATATATATATATATGTATATATATATATATATGTATATATATATATATGTATATGTATATATATATATATACATATATTTTATATACATATATATATATATATATATATATATATATGTATATGTATATATATATATATACATATATTTTATATACATATATATATACATATATATATATATATATATATATATATATATATATATATATATATATATATGTATATATATATATATAAAATATATGTATATATATATATATACATATACATATATATATATATATATATGTACATATATATATATATATATATATATGTACATATATATATATATATACATATATATATATATATATGAAATAATCATCAAATATCAAATGATTATGAGATACGAAATAATCGTAGAAATACGATTTATAAAACAATAACAATTTAAGTAATATACTTTATAAACATTCCTTTTGAAATACGTGTATAAAACTTGGTTTGACCGCCATTTACCGAGGCTAACATACGGGGTATTACAGTCTTCCCTCCTTAAAATGAACTTCGTCCCAAAGTTCGCCACCCCGTAACGATAACGAAACACTCAACAAGCATGAAATAATCACAGGTAGTACTTATATAAGCTCCAAAACGTGAAATGTTACAAAACCAGCCCCCTTATTGTGCTTGATTTTGTGTGAGCTGTTTAAGCTCGTTTATTGATGTAAAACCTCTAAAATTAAGAGGCGCTAATTGTTTTTTATTTGTTTGTGTCGATAGTTAAATCTATTTGTTAAGTAACAAATAGATTAGGTTGTTGTGAGGGTTCGAACCCTAGACCTCTAGCCCTTTGTTTAGGTCGTGGTGGGGATCGATCCCTAGACCTTATGCGCGTGGCTTGGGCCTCGTAATGTGTGCCACAACCCCAAGCCCACGGCTGTTTTAGAACAACTCCACAAAAGCTCCACAAAACCCTTTTAAGAAGATCGTACTACCGCCACCTTTGTACACTCTCCATAAACCCTAAACTTACCCTAATCCGTATTCCAGCATCCCATACCTACAGCCGTCACAACATAGAAAAGAGGGGCAGTGATCACGGTGGTCTTAGGTGGGCGTAAGGCGGCTCGATTTGACTGAGAAGTTGGGTATGTCACCTCACGTTGTAATTCTAGTTTTGGTTTATGTTTTTATCGTTTAAGTAGTTGTCTCTAACACGATCTACCTTCACTGTTTTTGCTTAAATTCGTCATATAACATGTAATGAACATATGTAATTTGTTAGATGGTGGTCGTGGGCCGTTAAAGGGCGTTGCAAGTGGTGTTTAAACACGGTGTCAGTAGAGGGTGTCTTCGTTCTGTTTTTATAATATGCGGATGTCTGTGTTTGGGTACGTTTTACAGAGGTTATGTATTGAGATCTGCGGTTGAGTGGTACGGGTCTTTGGTCTGGGAGTCGGGTGGTAGTCAGGGGTGGTCATGGCGGAAGGCTGGGTGGTTCCAAGTGGCTTAATTAGAGTCGATTAGGGTGGTTCTGAGGGTAGTCTGTTCTGGGTTTCTTCACTTTGTCATGGTCTGGTTGTTTGGGGGTGGCACCACCGCTGACTCGGGGGAGGTCGATGCGGTGGTACCACCGTGGTGTCTCGTACGCATGTCAGGGTGTGTCGGGGTGGCAGTTTCGGGGGAGGTCAGTGGTGTTTGCTTGTGTCGATGGTAGTCTGAATATCGGTGCAGGGAGTATAGGTGGGGAGTCAGACCTGGTTTGGTGGGTTAGGGTCTGACTCATCGGCGGTTGTCGAGGGGTTTGGTGGTGTCAGGGAGGTAGTGGGGTGTCGGTGGTGTCGTTGGGTGGTGTTTGCTGGTTGTCGAGGTGGTGGTAGACGGTGGTAAAGGAGGCTGAAACTGGGTTTGGGGGCTGTCGGGTTTCGAATCTTTTGCCATGGTTTATTATTCTTATTATTATTATTATTATTAATAATATTATTATTCTTATTATTATTTCTATTATTATTTCTATTGATGATTTTAGAATATTTGTATTTATGAGGTAATATGATATTTATGGTATATATATAATTAGTATTTATGGTAAAGATTTAGATTTGAATTTCAAAACCCAAGTGTTTATTTATTTGTGGGAGTTACTATTTTTAGAAGCTACTATATTTAGAAAGTTACTATTTTGGGTAACTCGGTTGTTGGGAAACTTTCTAAATATAAGAAGTGTTTATAAATAGAATGTGTGCATGTTATACGTGAATTAGGAACGTATTAATTAAAGTAATACTTATCTAGGTGGAAGTTTCCGTGTGGAGCATTTTTAGTAGCAGTTGCACAGTAACCATTTCTTCTGCAGTTTGAGGTAGGGGAAACTACTGGTATATAATGTTGTGTAAACCGCTCATCATTGATATTAAGCATGTTTGTGATATATTATCTTGTGATCATTATAATGTGCATGTTTATACTGTGATAACGATGGTGCGGAGATAATGGGTCTTGTGATTGGTGCGGAGATAATGGGTCTTGTGATTGGTGCGGAGATAATGGGTCTTGTGATTGGTGTGGAGATAATGGGTCTTGTGTTTGGTGCGGAGAAATTGGGTCTTGTGATTCGGAGTGGAGAAGATCGACTTTCTATTTTTAGTAATGTGGTTGTTTTCAGTTTTACTCTACTCAACCTCGTGGTTGACCCTGTGTATTCGTGATCACCTGTGATGAACCAATTTATTGGGGAGCAGACTGACAGGTATAAAGACTATGGGAGCTTAGGGAAGGGAGAAGCATGGACCCGGACCTGCCTAGAGTCTAGACCACGTGATAGCAGTCTATGAGTTGTTCTTTTATTTTGATCGGAACAGTTTTATATTTTGGTTATGTAAGAACATGTTTTGAGTTTAAAGTTAATTTAAAGTACTGTTTATCTTCCTTTGTATCTACTGCCTCGGGAAACCGAGATGGTAACACCTTTATTTATCTGAGGAGTCCTAGTTCAGGCCCTTAAATAAATGGGGGTTTTACAAAGTGGTATCAGAGCGAACGATCCTCAGGCCTAACCTAATGAACCTAATGAATGTAGGAGATTCTAAATAAAATGAACCCCCGGGATAGGACTGTTAGGAGCACACTAAAGGGGAAGTATGAGTCTGGGGCCCCCTCACACCGAACCATAGGCCCTATCAGTCTTACCCGGGAACCCAGAGTGCATATACGAGAGAAAAGGGTAGAATAGGAGGTGGTGAAAGTGATAGCATACTGTGAAAAGTATGTTATGAGAATTCTGAATATAAGTGACTTTTGGAAAAGCCGGAAGAGGCATGAGCATGAATGAATCTTTAACTGTTGGAAAAGGGTGTATGTTGATGTGATACGTTAAGTAAATTGAAACATGATTAGTACTTCTTCTTTCATCATGCCTATTGATATGCGGTTATGTGATCCCGAGCCATGTTATAGTTTTCTGATTATTCAATTTGATAGCTGATGATAGACTTTATCGTTTAGGGATTTTAGCCCTAACCCTAATGTGTGCCCACATAAGTCGGGACTCATGTCTTCCTGTTGTATTATAGTATGCCTCCGCGAAGAGATAATGCCGTTAACATCACCCAAGAGGAGGTGGACCGTTTGATAGCTGAAAATGAGGCCCTAAAGGCCAAACGTATGGACTCCGCGAAAATGAGCACAACATCGCAAGACATCACCCTACCCAATTCACCGGGGAGGGGGAACCTCATCTGCTGGGAGCCTGGTGCCGGGAATTCGGTAACCTGTTTGAGTTGGTGGATTGCCCTGAAGAATTGAGGGTGGACCAGGCTGCCCACTATCTGAGGGGTATGGCTGGAGACTGGTGGACAGCGAATAAGGGAGAGATCTGGGAAGCAGCTACAGAGGGTGGATCCGCGTTTGTTCCGTGGGATGCATTCAAGGGGGTTTTGAACGAGGCATTTCTACCAGAATTCCAAAAGAGCAAGCTGAGGGAGGAGTTCGACTCATTCAAGATGTCGGAGGACATGACTGTAGAGGTTTACTACAGGAAATTCATCCAGTTGGTACACTATGTGGGAGACATGGGATTCGACGACGCCATGCTAGCAATGAAATTTGAGAGGGGATTATCAATCGCCATCAAGAAGAGATTAATTGCAGCTCCGCCCACCACAGTCCGTGACATCTACCTAAGGGCTGGGGCGGCGGAGAGGCTTTCAGAGATGATCAAGGAGGACAAAAAGTCCAAGTCTGAAAAGAGGAAGGCTGAACCAGTAACTGAGGGTTCAGGATCGAAAAAGCCAAGTAATAACAAGTTCAGTGGGTATTTCGGAAGTAGTGCCTCTGGTGGTGGGAGGAATCAGAGTGGGGGCAACTTCAGGAGTGGAGGTTCCGGCAGTGGTTCTGTAGGAATAGTTTGCTTCGGCTGTGGAAAGACGGGACACAAGCAGGCGGTGTGCCGTTCATCTGGAGGAAACCAGTCCGGGGGCTATCGTACACCTACATCCGGATACCAGGGACCCCGCACTCAGTCCTATGGAAGCAGTGGCTATCGCACACCCATGACAAACTATGGTGGGGGTGCGAAGTCTGGAGGCAGCAGCAACTATCAGAGGGACTACAACAACAACAATCAGAACCGTTCATATCAGAATCAGTTCAATGGAAGTGGGAACAACAACAAGACGGGGACGGCAGGAAATCAGCAGGCTGGGACATCTTCTGCCAGCCAGAGTGGGGTTAAGTCCAGTGGCAAACTCTTTGCCATGGGAAAGCAGGCCGCTCAGGAGGAAGCTCATGTGGTTACTGGTACTTTTCTTGTAAACTCTAAACCTACTTTCGTACTTTTCGATTCCGGTGCCACCCATTCGTTTGTGTCTAGAGATCATGTTAAGGCTTTGGGGCTTGAGAGATTTGATTGGATCGCGGATCCAGTGACTATACCATCAGGCGAGTCGATAGTTTGTAATAGAGTATACGGTAGTGTACCCATCAAAATCGGGGAAGCAATTTTCTATTGTGACCTCCTAGAGTTTTCTTTGGGGGGTTTTGAGGTGATCCTAGGGATGGACTGGTTGGGGAAGTATAGGGCTTTTATCGATTGCCACCAAAAGAAGATTTCCTTAAAGGGACCCAAGGGAGTGAGGGTATCCTACAAGGGGTATAGAGTCAAACCAAAGATCAAATTTATATCTGTCAATACCCTGAAGTCTAGTTTGCGGAAAGGAGAAAGCCTAATTTTTTGCCAAATGTGGAATTGTGAGGCTGAGACTCCCAAGACTAGTGAGATACCTGTAGTACGGGAATTTGAGGGAGTATTTCGAGAAGACGTGCCAGGGTTACCGCCAAGGAGGGAAGTGGAATTTTCCATTGACCTCAAACCAGGAGCGGGACCGATCTCTAAATCACCGTACCGTATGGGGCCGAAAGAGATGGAGGAGTTGAAGAAGCAGTTGGATGAACTAGCTGAAAAAGGGTTCATTCGACCCAGTGTGTCGCCCTGGGGAGCACCCGTCTTATTTGTGAAAAAGAAGGATGGGAGTCTAAGGTTGTGTGTTGACTACCGAGAGCTGAACAACGTAACCATCAAGAACCGTTATCCTTTGCCAAGAATTGACGACTTGTTCGATCAGTTAAGTGGAGCTGGGGTTTTCTCCAAGATTGATCTGAGATCCGGGTATCATCAGTTGAGAATAAAGGATGAAGATATTCCGAAGACTGCCTTCCGAACGAGGTATGGCCACTATGAATTTGTGGTTATGCCCTTTGGATTGACTAATGCTCCAGCTGTGTTCATGGACTTGATGAATCGAGTCTTCAGCCCGTATCTAGACAAGTTCGTGGTGGTATTCATAGATGATATCCTGGTATATTCTAAGAATTCAGAAGAGCACGAAGATCATTTGAGGAAGGTACTTCAGACTTTGGAGGAGCATAAGCTCAACGCTAAGTTGAGTAAGTGCGAGTTCTAGTTAGAGAAAGTGGCGTTTCTGGGGCATGTCATTTCCAAAGAAGGGGTATCTGTCGACCCTAGTAAAATCGAAGCTGTGACTAAGTGGCAAAGTCCGAAGAATGTGAGTGAGATTCGAAGTTTCCTGGGGTTGGCAGGTTATTACCGGAGATTCGTCAAAGACTTTTCGAAGATAGCAAAGCCGTTGACGTCATTAATGAGGAAGGAGAACCGTTTTGTCTGGGATGAGAGTTGTGAGAAGGCATTCCTGACTCTTAAAGAACGCCTGACAACAGCTCCTATCCTGGCCTTGCCAGTTGGAAGTGATAATTTCGAAGTATACACCGACGCTTCAAAGCATGGGTTGGGTTGTGTGCTAATGCAGAATGGGAAAGTGATCGCGTATGCTTCTCGCCAGTTGAAGACCTATGAGGAGAATTACCCGACTCATGATTTGGAACTGGGAGCCGTGGTATTTGCACTGAAATTGTGGCGCCATTACCTTTATGGGGCTACTTTTAAAGTGTTTTCTGATCATAAGAGCCTGAAGTATATCTACACCCAGAAAGAGTTGAACATGAGGCAGAGGAGGTGGATAGAGTTGATCGGAGATTATGATATGCAGATTTTCTACCACGAAGGCAAGGCAAATGTGGTAGCTGACGCTCTAAGTAGGAAGTCAATACATGCTTTGGATTGTGCCAGATCGAGAGGGAGGTTGTATGGTGAACTAAGGGAGATGGGAATATTCATGATCCGGAAAGGGGATGCTCTTGGTGACTTGACAGTGGAGCCTGAATTGTATGGGGAGATTCGGGAGTTACAGAAGAACGATGCGAGACTCCAGAAATGGCGCAAGATGGTGGAGAGTGAGGGTGGAGAGTCGTCAACCAAGTTCAGTATTCATGCCGACGGTAGTTTGAGGTTCAGTGGGCGATGGTGTGTTCCGGATGTAGAGGAGCTAAAGAAGAAGATCCTGACTGAAGCTCATGCTACACCATACTCCGTTCACCCAGGGGGTGATAAGCTGTATAAAGACCTTAAGAAGACGTTTTGGTGGCCAAATATGAAGAAGGAGGTCGCAGAGTTCGTCTCGAGGTGTTTGACGTGTCAACGAGTGAAAGGGGAGCATAAGAGACCTCAAGGGAAGGTTCAGCCATTGGATGTGCCAGAGTGGAAGTGGGAGAATATTTCGATGGACTTTATCGTGGGGTTGCCTCGGACTCAGAGGGGCAACAACATGATTTGGGTGATCGTGGATCGGTTGACTAAGTCGGCTCACTTTATTCCAATGAAAGATACCTGGAGTAAAGCCGAGTTGGCTAAGTCATATGTTCACAATGTAGTCAAACTACATGGAGTACCCAAGGACATTGTTTCAGATCGAGACTCGAGGTTTATATCCAGATTTTGGCAGGAGTTGCAGGCTGCTTTGGGTACCCAATTGAAGATGAGTACAGCTTTTCATCCGGCTACAGATGGTCAGACTGAGCGGACGATCCAGACTCTTGAGGATATGTTGAGAGCTTGTGTACTTGAGTTCGGAGGATCTTGGGAGGATCGACTGGGGTTGATCGAGTTTTCTTATAATAACAGCTATCATGCAAGCATAGGCATGGCCCCTTTCGAGGCACTATACGGGAGGAAGTGTCGGAGCCCTGTATGTTGGGATGATCGAGCTAATGTTGTGACTTTAGGGCCAGATATGATCCAGGAGATGGTGGAGCAGGTTCAGATTATTCGACAGAGGATGAGGGCCGCTCAGGATAGACAGAAGAGTTATGCCGATCTGAAGAGGAGCGATATTTCATTCGAGGCCGGAGAGAATGTTCTACTGAAAGTCTCTCCGATGAAGGGTGTGATGAGATTCGGCAAGCGTGGCAAACTGAGTCAGAAGTTTATTGGGCCATTTGAGATCTTGGACAGAGTTGGAGAGGTGGCATATCGCTTAGCTTTGTCTCCAACCCTATCCAAGGTCCATAATGTGTTCCATGTGTCCCAGCTGAGGAAATACGTGAGTGATCCCTCACATGTGCTTCAGCATGAGGTAATTGAGGTAGATGAGCAGTTGGCATACATTGAGACTCCGAAAGAGATTTTCGACAGGAAAGTACGGAAGACTCGCAATGGGGAGACATCTTTGGTGAAAGTCTTGTGGTCAAATCATAATCAGGAAGAGGCTACGTGGGAGCCTGAGACATCTATGCGGGAGCGTTATCCACATTTGTTCGATTAAGGTAAGTTACGCGGACGTAACTTTTCTTTAAGGGGGGTGGAATGTAACATTCAGTAGTTAAGTAAACTTTTGGTGATGCTTTGTTTCCAAGTTCGTTGAGTTGTTTTGTTTTGTCACCTAAGTGGGGATGAACTTCGGGACGAAGTTCAATTTAAGGGGGGAAGACTGTAATACCTCTAAAATTTAGAGGCGATAATTGTTTTTTATTTGTTTGTGTCGATAGTTAAATCTATTTGTTAAGTAACAAATAGATTAGGTTGTTGTGAGGGTTCGAACCCTAGACCTGTTTAGGTCGTGGTGGGGATCGATCCCTAGACCTTATGCGCGTGGCTTGGGCCTCGTAATGTGTGCCACAACCCCAAGCCCACGGCTGTTTTAGAACAACTCCACAAAAGCTCCACAAAACCCTTTTAAGAAGACCGTACTACCGCCACCTTTGTACACTCTCCATAAACCCTAAACTTACCCTAATCCGTATTCCAGCATCCCATACCTACAGCCGTCACAACATAGAAAAGTGGGGCAGTGATCACGGTGGTCTTAGGTGGGCGTAAGGCGGCTCGATTTGACTGAGAAGTTGGGTATGTCACCTCACGTTGTAATTCTAGTTTTGGTTTATGTTTTTATCGTTTAAGTAGTTGTCTCTAACACGATCTACCTTCACTGTTTTTGCTTAAATTCGTCATATAACATGTAATGAACATATGTAATTTGTTAGATGGTGGTCGTGGGCCGTTAAAGGGCGTTGCAAGTGGTGTTTAAACACGGTGTCAGTAGAGGGTGTCTTCGTTCTGTTTTTATAATATGCGGATGTCTGTGTTTGGGTACGTTTTACAGAGGTTATGTATTGAGATCTGCGGTTGAGTGGTACGGGTCTTTGGTCTGGGAGTCGGGTGGTAGTCAGGGGTGGTCATGGCGGAAGGCTGGGTGGTTCCAAGTGGCTTAATTAGAGTCGATTAGGGTGGTTCTGAGGGTAGTCTGTTCTGGGTTTCTTCACTTTGTCATGGTCTGGTTGTTTGGGGGTGGCACCACCGTTGACTCGGGGGAGGTCGATGCGGTGGTACCACCGTGGTGTCTCGTACGCATGTCAGGGTGTGTCGGGGTGGCAGTTTCGGGGGAGGTCAGTGGTGTTTGCTTGTGTCGATGGTAGTCTGAATACCGGTGCAGGGAGTATAGGTGGGGAGTCAGACCTGGTTTGGTGGGTTAGGGTCTGACTCATCGGCGGTTGTCGAGGGGTTTGGTGGTGTCAGGGAGGTAGTGGGGTGTCGGTGGTGTCGTTGGGTGGTGTTTGCTGGTTGTCGAGGTGGTGGTAGACGGTGGTAAAGGAGGCTGAAACTGGGTTTGGGGGCTGTCGGGTTTCGAATCTTTTGCCATGGTTTATTATTCTTATTATTATTATTATTAATATTATTATTATTCTTATTATTATTTCTATTATTATTTCTATTGATGATTTTAGAATATTTGTATTTATGAGGTAATATGATATTTATGGTATATATATAATTAGTATTTATGGTAAAGATTTAGATTTGAATTTCAAAACCCAAGTGTTTATTTATTTGTGGGAGTTACTATTTTTAGAAGCTACTATATTTAGAAAGTTACTATTTTGGGTAACTCGGTTGTTGGGAAACTTTCTAAATATAGGAAGTGTCTATAAATAGAATGTGTGCATGTTATACGTGAATTAGGAAAGTATTAATTAAAGTAATACTTATCTAGGTGGAAGTTTCCGTGTGGAGCATTTTTAGTAGCAGTTGCACAGTAACCATTTCTTCTGCAGTTTGAGGTAGGGGAAACTACTGGTATATAATGTTGTGTAAACCGCTCATAATTGATATTAAGCATGTTTGTGATATATTATCTTGTGATCATTATAATGTGCAT
Organism: Silene conica; assembly: GCA_029255685.2. Taxonomy (NCBI): domain Eukaryota; kingdom Viridiplantae; phylum Streptophyta; class Magnoliopsida; order Caryophyllales; family Caryophyllaceae; genus Silene; species Silene conica. Next base: position 54,888,684 of record CM055316.2, on the reverse strand, counting down.
GTTTATACTGTGATAACGATGGTGCGGAGATAATGGGTCTTGTGATTGGTGCGGAGATAATGGGTCTTGTGATTGGTGCGGAGATAATGGGTATTGTGATTGGTGTGGAGATAATGGGTCTTGTGTTTGGTGCGGAGAAATTGGGTCTTGTGATTCGGAGTGGAGATGATCGACTTTCTATTTTTAGTAATGTGGTTGTTTTCAGTTTTACTCTACTCAACCTCGTGGTTGACCCTGTGTATTCGTGATCACCTGTGATGAACCAATTTATTGGGGAGCAGACTGACAGGTATAAAGACTATGGGAGCTTAGGGAAGGGAGAAGCATGGACCCGGACCTGCCTAGAGTCTAGACCACGTGATAGCAGTCTATGAGTTGTTCTTTTATTTTGATCGGAACAGTTTTATATTATGGTTATGTAAGAACATGTTTTGAGTTTAAAGTTAATTTAAAGTACTGTTTATCTTCCTTTGTATCTACTGCCTCGGGAAACCGAGATGGTAACACCTTTATTTATCTGAGGAGTCCTAGTTCAGGCCCTTAAATAAATGGGGGTGTTACAATTGAGCTCCAAGCTTCCCTATCGATTCCCGTTAAGAAATAAATATTCTACACATATACTACTTTAGGGTTGAGCAAAAAAATCTGATACAAATTTTTTTTTTTCCGAATCTGATCCGAAATCCAAAAAAATAATCCGAATATATGGATATCATTCAAATTGGATATCCGATCCGGTTTTTCCGAATAATATGGATTGAATGTAGATTGTGATATTCTTAAAATTGGATATTCGAATCCGATCCGGATCATAAAAATTAATAAAAAAACGAAAAAAAGGAAAAAAAAAACTAAAACATTTTACCATTATGTTTTGAGTTGTTTGATACGTAGTACATATTGATTGTTATTGTTATAAACATAATCGAGAAGTGTGACAAAAGAAATGCATATTCATTATACACATTGTCTATTTTTTCCTTGTTTGGTTTTGGAGCACAAAATATACTCATTACTCGTAGAATGAATTTCTTCTAGTGATAATCTTTAAATGATTCATTCTGCACCGTACCATTTGTTAATGTTTTTACTATGCATTTAATACAAGATCTAATCCGGTTTCCGAGATCTGGATATCCGTATTTTCGGATTCCGAATTTTTGATATCCGAATATTCGGATCTGGATGTGGATCGCCAAAAATCATATTTTTAAAACTGGAGCGGATATCAAATTTTGCTCACCCCTATCCTACTTCCTTTGCTAACCAGAAAAGATACAAGAAAGAAGAGAAAAGGATACAAAAATATTGAAAATAACCGAGTGAATATATTTCTTATTCTCACACAACTCGAAAACCTAGCATCTATAGCCATACAAGGATCCTAAATATCTATATATAAGTATAAAAGAAGAACCGCTATGTATTAGGTTGGACACGTGTCGCTTTCACATTAAAAAAATTCCCGCTCAAAGCTTAAAATAATTATATTGTGTATATTTTACTTGAGCAATATGTATATGTAAAATATATTCTTAAAAGATTTCTCTACCATGTTTATATTACATTAAAAAGTTACCTAAGTTACCCTTTTATTGTATCTTTTATTTGGCAATAACTTTCCGTATAAAAATATATTGTTCATCTCTACTCACATGGATATTTATATTTAAAATTTTATATACTCATAAAATTAATAATCAACTTTATTAGTTTGCAAAGTTGCATGGGAATGTATTTTGTTAACATTTCATTTATAAATTTTTCCCACATAAGTGTTACATAATAGCATTTAAAGGATATTTTATAAAATGAACACCAAAAGAAATTTTGTATAGTAAAATTAAGAAGGTGCGAAGTAAAAGTATTACATCTTAATTATATATTTTAAATTATGTTGACTGACTGATAAAATATATTTAACATTATATTAAGAGTCCATGTATATAACATTATATTTAGAGTATTTGTTCATGTTAATGTATATGCATTCTTAATATAATTATTAAGTAATATTATAGAGCAAAGTTAAATACTTATATCCCACATTTAAGATATTGCCTAACTGTTAAATATATGCATGGACCTTAATATAATTATTTATATATTTTATAAGAAATGTTATAAAGCAAAGTTAAATATTTAAATCCCACGTTTAAGATATAATAACCCAATCCTATCAAATACTAATGTTAATGTATTAATAAATAAATATATCTTTGTAAGGACCAATTGATGCGTGCATATATAAATTAATTTGTAAAATATATTCTATCTCTATTCAAATTAGATTTATATTTAAAAATTTTGTTTCACTTAAAAAGTATAGACTATTACATAATAGGATTAATTGATAGAAATACTGTGAACTATGAGTGAACTGCTCAAAATACTCTAAACTTTATTTTAACTACCAATATAACCAACTAATGCCCTCATTTGCTTTGAATAGAATTTCTTGTTTTTTAACTTATTGTAGCATGTTTTATTGGTGTGATTAGGTGAATAGATTAACAAAGAAATAAAAAGAGAAAAACAGACTAAAGAAGGATTTAATAATTCATAAAACCTAATTATATTAATACTCCCTCCATTCATTTCCACTTGGTACATTTGCTTTATGCACGGGTTTTTACGCATTGTTAAAATATTAATAAAAGTACATGTGCAGGCTCTTTTTTCTGCTTTATTAGGGAACATTCCCATGTTTGTTTAAGTGCTAATTTTGTTTATGTAAAAGTAAATCATTAAGGTTAATAAAGTTAGAACATTTTTCCCACCAAATTTTTTGACTATTTGAAAACACCAACTAAACACTTGGTAGCTGGTTTTTGCCCACCAAAAGCTGTCTATTCAGCCAGTTGGCTGGGCATTATAGTACCAAAATCTGCCTATAAAACCCAGATAAACAGTCCACAATTACATTATCACTTAGGTTTACACAACAAAAACTCCTAAATAATTTACAAAATCCATTAAAAAAAATACAGAAAGCTACAAATCAGTTCTGCAATGGTTGGCAAATGTCTCTCGGAATCTGGGAGGCACGAAGTTGCGGTCCATCTGCTGAGAAGGTCGCACGACGGGAAGCTGAGTCACTGGCTGATAAATGAAACAGCTACACTGTTCGGAATAAAAAAAAAAAACAGTTTCAGCAATATGGAAAGTGGCAAAAAATCAGAGAAACCCGGGTGAAATACTCAACGTGGAAAGCGGTAGAGTTGGAAACTCAAACAGAAAAAGAGTTCTACCTGATCTGGAATTTATAAAGGCACTAGATATGGGGAAACGTGATACAATGAAACGAGTGTCGGAAAACACGGGAGTTTCAGTGGGCACTGTTCATAAATGGGTATGCGAAGGCTTGCTAAAACCCCATTCAAGCCCATTACATCCTCAACTCACAGACGCAAATAAGGTAAACAGACTCAAGCATGCTTTAAACTGTCTTATTGTCGAACAAGTTGTCCAGGATTTTATTGATTTAAATGCAATCCCAGTATCCAAAATCAAATTTGCAGAAATGTGCAATGTCATCCATATGGATGAAAAGTGGTTTTACATTACCTACGACGGTCACAAAATATACATTGTCGAAGGGGAGGAGCCGCCATATAGGAGCTGCCAGTCTAAAAGGTACATTACGAAAGTAATGTTCATGTGTGCAGTGAGCAGACCAGTGTATTCGGAGGATGGGGAGTTGTTATTCGACGGGAAAATTGGAATGTTTCCATTTACACGGCAACTACCAGCAGTCAGATCAAGCGGAAATAGGCCAAGGGGGACTTTTAAAACAAAGGCAATCGACTAAATAACAAAGCAAGTAACAAAACAATGCATAATAGAACAAATTATTCCTGCAATCAAGACAAAGTGGCCAGAATGTCTTAGCAAGCATATATTCATTCAACAAGATAACGCAAGACCTCATATCAACAACAACGACCCTGATTTCTTGGCTGTCGCAAACACGGATGGGTTCAAAATCGAGTTAACATTTCAACCACCAAACTCACCAGATTTGAACTGCAACGACCTAGGGTTTTTCAGAGCTTTGCAGTCATTACAATCAAGAGATAGGGCTAAATCAGTTGATGAATTAGTTAACTCAGTGATGCAGGCTTTTAATGATTACAGTGCAACACAACTGAACAAGATATTTCTAACACTATAGTCCGTTATGGTTGAGATTATGAAGACAAAAGGTCACAACAATTTCGCAATACCCCACATGAAGAAAGATCATCTTGCTTATTTAGGAATACTACCAAGAAACTTGGAAATTGACAAAGAGTTAGTGACTCAAAGCATAGAGTACTTAATAGGACAAGGAAACACTGAAGGATTGGAAAACTTAATGGGTGACTTAGGTTACGGTGGTCAACATGTTTAGGAAACTTGCATTGTAATGATATGTAGTCTGGTTTTGTTGAGGAAATTTGTTTAGGGTGTAAACATTTTGACAGACAAGATGTTTAACTTGTAATCAAATTATGAAATCAATGCAAATGCTTCTGTTTCTTTGATGTTTTATTTCAATTTCAGTACTAAAAAAGTGGGAGGGACTGATATAAACTCTCAGGCCTAACTTGGCCTCATCATCGAGTTATGTAAAATAGTTATGCCTCCTACACACACACAATGTTAAGGGTAGACCATACAATGTTCAAAGAGTCAACAAACATAGAAGCTCTCAAACTAACAGTAGATGTTGTTTTCACTGAGCATATAAACAAAAATAGCTTGTTTAATTTCATGAAATCAACTCATTTGAACAAGCACACACACCCACACATTGGTAGACCATGTGGTGGCAATACTATTTTATCGGGTTGGCCAGACAACTAAGCACAATACTTAACTTTACTCTCAAACCAGTAAGGCTTTTCATCATCGAGCAAAGTCTATTTCCTAATACATGCATGAATGATGTTTACACAGCAGCTAAATTAGAGTAAGGAAGATATGAATACCTGTAATGGCTTAAGTAAGACATACAGTCATGGTAAGAGGCTGAAATTACAACAACAGTCACTAAAGAAGCACTAAAAAACATCACAAGTCACGATTTAAGTATGAATAAGTTTGACGTATCATAAACAAGTCAAAAGTAATGGCTCAAGTAGGAAAAACAGTCATGGTAAGAGGCTGAAATCACAACAACAGTCACTAAAGAAGCATTAAAAAACATCACAAGTCATGTTTTAAGTATGAATAAGTTTGACGTATCATAAACAAGTCATAAGTAATGGCTCAAGTAGGAAAAACAGTCATGGTAAGAGGCTGAAATCACAACAACAGTCACTAAAGAAGCATTAAAAAACATCACAAGTCATGTTTTAAGTATGAATAAGTTTGACGTATCATAAACAAGTCATAAGTAATGGCTTAAGTAAGACAAACAGTCATGGTAAGAGGCTGAAATCACAACAACAGTCACTAAAGAAGCATTAAAAAACATCACAAGTCATGTTTTAAGTATGAATAAGTTTGACGTATCATAAACAAGTCATAAGTAATGGCTCAAGTAGGAAAAACAGTCATGGTAAGAGGCTGAAATCACAACAACAGTCACTAAAGAAGCATTAAAAAACATCACAAGTCATGTTTTAAGTATGAATAAGTTTGATGTATCATAAACAAGTCATAAGTAATGGCTTAAGTAAGACAAACAGTCATGGTAAGAGGCTGAAATCACAACAACAGTCACTAAAGAAGCACTAAAAAACATCACAAGTCATGATTTAAGTATGAATAAGTTTGACGTATCATAAACAAGTCATAAGTAATGGCTCAAGTAAGAAAAACAGTCATGGTAAGAGGCTGAAATCACAACAACAGTCACTAAAGAAGCATTAAAAAACATCACAAGTCATGTTTTAAGTATGAATAAGTTTGACGTATCATAAACAAGTCATAAGTAATGGCTTAAGTAAGACAAACAGTCATGGTAAGAGGCTGAAATCACAACAACAGTCACTAAAGAAGCACTAAAAAACATCACAAGTCATGATTTAAGTATAAATAAGTTTGACGTATCATAAACAAGTCATAAGTAATGGCTCAAGTAGGAAAAACAGTCATGGTAAGAGGCTGAAATCACAACAACAATCACTAAAGAAGCATTAAAAAACATCACAAGTCATGTTTTAAGTATGAATAAGTGATGCGCGAGATTTAGTCGTCGGTTCTCACGATCAAACACATTTATAAAAACCCAAATTAGTAGTATAATAGGGTTATCGTTCGCGAAGACGGTGGGGATAGTTGTATAGTTACGTTCTAATTTAAGCAAGAGTCGGGGTAATAGGTTTGTGATTGAAAAGACTAATTAAATACTAAAGAACTACTAAAGCAAATGAATTGAGATGAAATAGATGATTAAAGCAACTAGGGTGTCGGGGGTTACTAGGGTAGTCGATATCACACATGTATAGGGGTAGGTGTTCTCATCTAAGTTAGGTCTAGGTCCGTCTCGTCTTTCGATTTGACTAACCTAAGGTCGAGTCCTATTCTAGCTTTCGCTACAAACAAGGTCAACCTAACACATACACATGCCTATGAAGGTCCTAGACTATCGTCTAAGGCAAACAACAATGAGAATCATGCCCAACCGTCGTTGAGGCATTTCATCAAACATCTAGCATGCATACATTGTAAACCTAACAAAGATGAAACCTAAACCCTAACCCTAAACAACAAACATCAATATCAACTACCCAAGTTCACCCCTAACCCTAGTAAAGGGACTACTCACTCATGGCTAGGAAAAACATGTGAACAAGAGATAAACAAATGCTAAACATCATGAACAAGCAAAGGTGAACAATTGATTAAAAAGAAACTTAAACAAATGCAATAACTAAGTAGAGATTAGAAGGATTATACCAATAGCAAGGGAAAAGGAAGTGACTTGGATAACAAGTTGAAGAGTTCTTTCAAATCCTTCAAATTACAACCCAATAAAACCTCTTACAATTGCCCAAGAAGATTACTAAAGAGAATCACTAAAGAAAGATTAACTAGATAGAAAGATTAAACTAAGATCTAAGGAGTATTAAATATTTTAAGAGAGTTTTTGAGACTAAGTAATTGCTAATGAAACAGTAAAACCCTAGAAAATATGCTTAGAAATGCGTGATAACAAAATGATACAAGTGCGGGTTTATATAGTGCTCGAAATTCTGAGAAAGGCTTCTCAGCCGGTGGACCGGCTGCCGGTGGTGGACCGGCTGGGAGCCCAAATTTTGACTTCTGCAACAATCTTCGTCTTGACTTTGCTTCTTAGCCGACCGGCCGGCTGCCGGTCGGGCACCGGCTGGGAGGCCGAAATTACAACACTGGATTTTGCTCTTTTTCCTCAACCTACAGGTCCCCTCAGCCGATGGACCGGCTGCCGGTTGTCCACCGGCTGGGAGCCCTTTTGACCCAATCTGCCCAACTTTGCAATTTCTTCATTCTTCAAATAATGGCTAAGTATGGGAAGTGATCCCCAGCCGGCCTACCGGCTGCCGGCTGGGAACCGGCTGGGAGGCTGATTTCAAGTACTGGAACATTTCTTCATTTTTGTCAAAATCTCAAGTCATGGCTCCACAGCCGGCCTACCGGCCGCCGGTTGGGAACCGGCTGGGAGGGCCTGGCATGCTTCCTTCACAATTCTTCCACATTTCTTCATAAATCGCTCTAAATCCGGCTCGATTTCTCCCGTTTCTTCGCCCCGCCGTAATACCTACAAAAGTGGATCGAATAGGAATATACGAGGCAACGGACGTAAAAACAACCAAAGACACGCAAATCGAGGTCGAATCGTGACCGAAAATAAAGAATATGTAAAGAAAATGTTGACCAAAATAGAGCTCATCAGAATTCCCCACACTTAAACCTTACTCGTCCTCGAGTAAGAGATCAAGTAACTACATAACCCTTATTAGAAAACAAAGAAACAACTAACTAAGCTAACTATAAGCCGAATCGGGTTTAGCTACACCCGTAGCCCTTTCAACTCACAATTTGACATTCATGAGGAAGAACGCCCTATTGCAAGGCAAGTAAGGTCTTGCTACAAAACTTTTGATGCCAACAAGTAAAAACATAACACGTATAGACAAGCAACATGCATCGGAGAAGAAAGAAAAGACAACCGCTTGCCTCATTCAAGCGGCGGAAAACAACTAAAAGGGAACAAATTCAAAATCGTAAACTCCCTCACAAATATTAATTCTATAAGCCACTAAGACAAGAAGGATGACAACAAAACACCGCCAAATCATGCTAAATTAGGCTACTTTCATAACCGTTATCCAAATACTTTTGTCAAAGGCGATTGGATGGAATGGAATGATGATCCCCGCGATGCTAAAGGCAAAAGATACAACAAGTCTAGATTCTTCACAAAGTAAAGGTCATGGGTCGTCCCAAGATCGACAAAACGGCATGGCAAAATTGATTTTTTTGGAGTGAAATGCTCAAATCAATGCAAAATGGTGGATTACAATTAAAACTTGACCTCATTCAATTTTTCATTTCTTTTTCATGTTATGAGTTAGGATGGGGTTTGTCCCACGCGTGCTAATGTCCTTTGCTTTCGCCAATCGCTTATTAGGCAAACGGTTAACCTCTAGACAATAGCTTATCAGGGTGACAATCACTCTGTCTTTGGGCGGTCGAATTCACAACCAAGTGGGAAGCCAACTCAATGGCTACCCTCCAAAGCACATCGAAGTGGTACGCCTCCACCAAAACAACATGTTCTTATTCTTTTTCAACAACCATTTTTTTTTCTTTTTCACTTGAGGTTTCTTTTTCCTTCAAAACATTTCCACATCTTAGAATCATTGAAAAGAGCATTCCAAATTTATTCATGAAAGTTATTTTTGGGTTGCCAAACCGCCAAGTCGAACAAGGTCACCAAGACAAGATAATCAAAACCACTTCACATCACGGGGGTGGACAAGGTGACTCACATGCAAACCCTTGACTCGGTATTGGACCATGGTCAGAAAGATACTAGAAAAGCATGACCTAGTAGGGTGTTTTAAAAATCATTCTAAAAGACAAAGTCACAAGTAGAAGAATTATTTGCAATGGCCTAAACGATTTTGTCAAAGTTCTCAATTAGGCATTTTCAAAACATTATCCTAAACACAACTACATGCCATGAATGCAGCTAATATAGACATGTTATAAAGCAAAAAAAGACTATCAAACTACATGGCAAACAAAACTAACACATCTCATAACAGCACAAAAGCACACAAGCCACACACAAACTCCACAATACACTCCACATCCTCCAAATACATGCCCATCCTCCTCAATTGTAACAAAAGAATGAAAATGAGAGTGAGATAGAGGTTGGAACGATCATACCGTGGCGTCTTCAAAATCCAAAGCGGTGCTCAAGCGAGTGTTGCCTATGCGAAAGGAGAGAAAACAAACACAAGTATATACAATTCTACACTAATAAGATAAAAACATGTTTTGAATTTTTCAAATTTTTCGATTTTTTTGGTATTTTTGAAGTTTTTTCATATTTACAAAAGCAAACAAATATTCACAAAGTGGATATTTTCCCTCCCCACACTTAAGATTTACATTGTCCTTAATGGAACAAAGTGCAAGGGGGAAATGAAGAAAAAGAACGAAAACAACATGTTTTTGGCTTTCTTGAATGTTTTGATAAAATAAAAACTTGTTTTTTTATTTTTTTGAAATAAACGGTTCTTCTCCCCACACTTATTTATATGCATAATGTGAGGAGGAAAACCGGAAAATAAAGAACATGTTTTTGAAAGTTTTTGGTTTTTCAATTTTTTTTGGATTTTTGATTTTTATGAAAGCAATAAAAACAAAAAGAAACAAAAGAAAAGAAAAACTAAAAACTAGACTAAATGCAAACTAAATGCTCTAATCTACATGTATGCAAACTATATGTGACAATATGGTACAAAATGGAAGTCTAATGCATCTAAATGAATGCAACTATATGCAACTAAAGTAATGATGCGAAAACATGAATAGAAAACTAAAACGAATTAACTAAACTAAATTAACTAAGCTAAATGCATGCTAAAAAGTAAAATGCAAACTAAAGTGAAATTTGGATTAAGGGAGTTACTTGCTTTGGATTTTTCCATGGGGAGCATAGTCATCACCAACCACCTCCAAAGGTGGTCACTCATCACCATCATCTTCATCTCCATCACCTCCGGTACCGCTTACATCTCCTTCTCCATTGCGCTCATCTACTACCATGTAGTCGCCCGGGTTGGTCACGAAATCACGGAAGGGAAAGGCGTGCGAGCCACTAGCTCCCTGATCACCATACATGCCATGAGGAGAAGGGTGTCCTCGAGGGGGAGGGTCCGGGACTCCACGAAAATTCGGGGGAAAGATCGGGTTGGAGAAGTACCCCGGTGCAACATTAATCTCCCCGTAAAAACGCCCCTCGGGGGGCACATAACCCCTATCAGGAGGCATGTAGTATGACGGTCGACCACTGTCCGGATGATGAAGACCCTGGCGAACGGACTGATCATAACTCGGAAATGTCCCATAGGCTTGATCATGGTAGAGGTAATCAAGCCTATAGGTCACATCCCTATGGCGCTCATCGGCCAATCCTTGGCGCTCGTCTGCTAGATCCGCTGCTTTCTTCATTTCCAAGTCAACCCGGGCCATGAAATCTATAAGCTCTTGGGGGCATGAAGATGAAGATGAACCGGAGGCGGAGGTGGATCCCTGGAAGTATGAGGGACAACTCTGGAAATGGGGCATGGTAATGGGGGGCTGCTGAAATGGCTCAAACTGGAGGTCGGAAGGAGTGGTACCCGTCCTATCTCGGGCATACGTTCTCGGAGCACGCTGATCGGGAGGGAGCTCATCGGGGTCCACCTCAATATCAAGGAGGTATGAGGGCTTCCCTGGCACAACTCTCATCCGCTCGGTGTTTGGCAAGGGGACCGAATTCCTGAACTTATTATCCACGCGAATCTGCCAATACTCATTACGATCGTTGGGGTTATACTTTATCCACCCCAAAGCCTCCTGTAAGTACCGGCGAGATAGCACGTTCTCACCCTGAATGAAGTCCACTGTATAATGCCTTTGACAAAGGTCGTTGGCAATCAAAGTGATCATCCCCCCAACACATATGGGGGTAGTAAGCTGAGGTTGGGATGCAACCTACTCAAGTGAAGGGCCATGTGGTGAGCAATGTTGAGTTTCGGCCCACTAATCAAGTAACACCCCAAAATCTCGAGCTCCGTGGTGGTAAAATTGTGAGGCTCATCCCTAGAGAAAACGGTCCACCCCATGAACCTATGCCAAATTCTAATCGGTGCCAAATGCACCCTATTAGCCGGTTTCTTCTTAGTTCGATCACTTACTAACCCGGTTATGGCGGTCCAAATAGCCTCGGTATCAAAGCCCTCCGGAGGCTTAATGGGCAATTTTCCGTCGAGCCCAAAAATCAAAGCAAAACTTTCTAATGTGAGACGGTGTTCCCTATTCATTAAACGAAATTCCAAGAAAGCAACCTTCCCTACATTCCGATTCTTAGTAACTACAAGGGAGCTCAAAAACTCCCAAGTCAACCTAGGGGAAGTGTGAACCGGTCTCGTTTCATACAAAGCCTTCATCCCCAAACCATCAAACAACTCTCCAGTAATTTTTTCAATCCCAATCTCCCTCAAACCTGCCCTATCAATGAACCTAGACGGATGAAGGGGGCGATGTTTAAAGTAAGTGAAGTTACCTTTCTGTTGTATGGTGGCAAATCGGAGGGCGGGAAAGCAAGGATCCGGACCAATGTTGCTACTATCCATCACATTCTGGACTTCTTGCTCCACACTCGGGTCGTGCCTTGATTTCGATCGTCTTTCCGTTCTTCCAGACATGGCTATTTTGAGGTGAGGTAATGAGGGAATGAAAGGGGGTTTTGATTTGGAGTGTTTGGTTGTGTTTTTGAAGGTAAGGGATGAAAGGGAGAGGAGGAAATAAGGAAGAGAGAAGAAGAAATGAAGAAAAAATGAGGAAGAAATGAGGCTCACGAGTATTTTAAATGCCGCGACAGAACACTCCCAACCGGTTTGGGACCGGCTGCCGGCCGACCGGCTTGGAGTTAGGGTTTGGATTTTTTCAATTTTTTCGAAATTTTATAAGGCATTGATTCTGAGCCGGCGGACTGGCTGCCGGCCGACCGGCTCAAAATCCGTCTTCAGCTTTCCTTCGTCTTTCTCTTCTTCTTCAAAATTCACTCATAAACACACCCAGCCGGCGGACCGGCTGCCGGCCTACCGGCTGGGGATCCTTCTTCGTCGTCTTTTTCTTCAACTCTTTCACTTACAAAAACTCCCAGCCGGCGGACCGGCTGCCGGCCGACCGACTGGGGATGCTTTCTCCTTTGCTTTTCTTCAATAATGGTTCACACTCATGATTCTCAGCCGGTGGACCGGCTGCCGGCCTACCGGCTGGGAATCAAGCTTTCTTGATTTTTTTTCGATTTTTGAATAAGTATTACGTCTTCTCAGCCGGCTTACCGGCTGCCGGTTTGGTACAGGCTGGGGATGCAAAATCTGAAATCTGCCCAAATAAATCATCAAAAACAGAAATGTGTCCAGGTCCTCCCAGCCGGTATGGTACCGTCGGCCGGTAGGCCGGCTGGGAGTACCTGTACACAATTTCGAAAAATAATTTAATTGAACATAAAAAATCGACTTTGCCAACAACGGTTTTGCCTATAATCCTCCGACTATACTCATGAAGTACCCACAAACAAGCAACCATCATATCCAAATCTCTCATGCAAGCTAAAAATTAAACTAAAAACGGAACTAACCATTAAACGATCATGCAAACTACTTGAAAGAGAGAAAACTAATACTTACAACCGGTGGTTATTAAGTGACTTCACCAAACCTTTCATGAACAAACTTCCTTGAAATCAATCCTCCTCGGGGAGTGGGTCCCCGAGGTCAATAACTTCTACGGTGCCTTTTGAATCTCCTTGGTAATAGCGCTTAATTCGATGTCTGTTGACTTTGAAGGTGCCACCGCCTTCACTCCAAAGTTCAAAGGCCCCATGAGGTGAAATATCCATTACTTTGAAGGGCTCGGACCATCGTGATCTAAGCTTTCCCGGAAAGTTCTTGACTCTTGAATTGAAAAGGAGAACAAGGTCTCCTATGCTCACATTCTTCTTCATTAACTTGGCATCATGCCACTTCTTCGTTTGCTCCTTATAGAGTTTTGAACTCTCATAAGCCTCATATCTAAGCTCCTCAAGCTCACTCATTTGCAAGAATCTTTTCTCCCCGGCCATGTCTAAGTCGAAGTTCATCTCCTTCAAGGCCCACCAAGCCTTGTGCTCAAGCTCCACCGGTAGGTGGCATGCTTTCCCGTACACAAGCTTGTAGGGAGTCATTCCTATAGGCGTTTTGTAAGCCGTCCTCAAAGCCCATAACACATCATTCAACTTTTGGGACCAATCTTTCCGGTTCTTTTGCACCACCTTCTCTAGAATAGCCTTGATTTGACGGTTTGAAACCTCCACTTGCCCACTAGTTTAAGGGTGGTAGACAAGTGCTACCTTGTGGGTCACTCCATAAGAGGCTAGAAGGGCTTTGAATGTGTGTTTCCGGAAGTGGGAACCTCCATCACTTATCACAATTCGGGGTACACCAAAACGGGGAAAGATGATGGTCTTGAAGAGCTTTACCACTACCTTGGAGTCATTGGTGGGGGAGGCAACCGCCTCTATCCATTTCGAGACATAGTCCACGGCTACCAAGATGTACTCATTCCCGCATGAATTTGGGAAAGGTCCCATGAAGTCAATCCCCCAACAATCAAACAACTCAATCTCCAAGATGGTTTTTAGGGGCATCTCATTCCTTTTACCGATGTTGCCCGACCTTTGACAAGCGTCACAAGATCTAACTACATCGTGAATGTCTTTAAACATAGAAGGCCAAAAGAACCCTCCTTGAAGAACCTTGGCTATAGTCCGTGAAGCCGCCAAGTGCCCTCCATAGGCGGAGTTGTGAAGCCTATCCACAATTTCAAGCCCCTCTTCCTTTGACACGCATCTCCTCAAGAGTCCATCCCCACACTTTTTGAAAAGGTAAGGATCATCCCAAAAATATCTCTTAGCATCCACTTTCAACTTTCTCCTATCCCTTGCTTCCAACTCCTCCGGGATAAAGCCATTGACAAGATAATTGGCAATATCCGCAAACCAAGGCAACTTATTGCCTATTCCCATCAAACTATCCTCACGCAACCATTCATTGATCGGGTCATCCCTATCATGCAAACCATGATCCTCAAAAGTCAATCTAGACAAGTGGTCCGCAACTACATTCTCCGACCCCGACTTGTCTCTTATCTCTAGATCAAATTCTTGGAGTAAAAGGACCCATTTCAAGAGTCTTGGCTTGGCATCCTTCTTCAACATTAATTGCCTCAAAGCGGTGTGATCGGAGTACACCACCACTTTAGATCCCATGAGATATTGTCTAAACTTCTCAATGGCATGCACGATTGCCAACATCTCCTTTTCGGTCGTGGAATATTTTGCTTGAGTTTGATCAAGAGTCTTGCTTGAATAGTATATCACGTGGTGTTTCCTATCCACAACTTGACCTAGGACCGCTCCTACCGCGTAATCGGATGCGTCACACATGATCTCAAAAGGCAATCCCCAATCCGAAGCACGAATAATAGGAGCCGTCACAAGTGCTTCTTTGATCCTAGAAAAGGCTTCAAGACAATCATTAGTAAACAAAAAGGGAGCATCCTTGAGAAGAAGAGAAGTCAATGGCTTGGCAATTTTTGAAAAATCCTTGATAAAACGCCGGTAAAAGCCGGCATGCCCAAGAAAACTCCTCACCCCTTTCACATTGGTGGGGGGTGACAAGTTCTCAATGACCGCCACTTTTGCACCATCGACTTCTATCCCCCTCTTGGACACTATGTGACCAAGCACAATCCCCTCCTCTACCATGAAATGGCACTTTTCCCAATTGAGGACAAGGTTGTGCTCTTCACATCTTTTCAACACATTTACAAGATTAGAAAGCCCTAGGTCAAAATAATCACCATGAACACTAAAATCATCCATAAAAACCTCCATACTCTTTTCTAGAAAATCGGCAAAGATAGCCATCATGCACCTTTGAAAGGTGCCGGGTGCATTACACAACCCGAATGGCATCCTCCGATAAGCATACACACCTTGGGGGCATGTAAAAGTTATTTTCTCTTGGTCTTCCGGGTGAATGGGTATTTGAAAAAACCCGGAATAACCGTCAAGAAAACAATAGTACGAATGCCCCGCAAGTCTCTCTAACATTTGATCAATGAAGGGGATTGGGAAATGGTCTTTGAGAGTGGCCGCATTCAACTTGCGGTAATCAATACACATCCTCCAACCCGTCACCGGACGAGTCGGTAGGAGAGTCCCATCCTCTTGTGTAACCAATGTTACACCCCCCTTCTTGGGGACAACATGGACGGGGCTCACCCACCGGCTATCCGTGATCTCGTATATGATTTCGGCCTCAAGCAACTTAAGAACTTCACCCTTCACTACATCCGCCATTTTCGGATTCAATCTCCTTTGACCTTCCACTCTGAGTCGACTCCCTTCCTCAAGAATTATTCTATGCATGCAAAGGCTCGGGCTTAGCCCCTTGATGTCATCAAGGCTATACCCCAATGAGCTCCTATGATCCTTTAAAGTTGAAATGAGTTTGGATTCTTGTTGCTCATTGAGGTTGGCATTGATGATCACCGGGTAAGCTTCTCCCTCCCCAAGAAAGGCATACTTGAGGGAGGGAGGCAGGGTTTTGAGTTGTACCTTTGGAGGAAGCATTCCCTCCACCTTCTCAACTTCCTCATCTTCTAGCTCAATGTTCTCATCCATTTCTTTGTCTTCACAAGTTGTGATGCCACATAAGTGTTCCATGTGGCTTTCCTCCTCTTCTTCCATCTCTACCATCTCCCTTACCACTTGCTCCACAATCACTACTACAAAAATCATCATAGACATCAGATATTTTCATCAATATGCATCAGATTTGCAACTGATGCACAATTGACACATGTATATTCTTTTTGCTTATGCATCAGTCTTAAGTCTGATGTCTATTTATTGAATAGACATCAGTTTTAATTTTATCTGATGCCTATTCCGTGAATGCGCATCAGAGTTTTACTAAAAACTGATGTCTATTATATAAATAGACATCAGTTTTTAACTAAAGTCTGATGTATATTGTTAATTTTCTTTTTAAAAAAAAATGAACAAATGGGTTTATTAGCCCATAACCTACATTCCTTTCATCAATTCAACAAACATAACTGACTAGTTTGCAAATTATTGTATACATCCAATTATAAACATCAATAATGGAGCCAATTACAAGAAGTCTCATACTGCCACTAAGCAAAAATAAACAA
This sequence comes from Silene conica, assembly GCA_029255685.2. Lineage (NCBI taxonomy): Eukaryota > Viridiplantae > Streptophyta > Magnoliopsida > Caryophyllales > Caryophyllaceae > Silene > Silene conica. Next base: position 54,872,223 of record CM055316.2, on the reverse strand, counting down.
CCAAGAAAACTAAATGATTCTATATGATAATAATAATAATAATAATAATAATAATGGGACTGGAGCGTTGCTTGGACTGAAGCGTTGCTTGGACTGAAGCGTTGCTTGGACTGAAGTCAGGACGTTGCTGCCCATAGTAAAAAAAAGGAAAAGCATTTAATAATAATAATAATAATAATAATAATAATAATTTAATAATAATAATATTAATAATAATAATAATAATAATAAAAATAATAAATCGTACCTAATCATGCGTCAAAACCGCGAGGGCGTTTTTTAGAAGAAGACTCGGTATTGGTCCATATCCCTTCGTCATGGTCATCACGAACATATAAACTAGAAGGCTCGAATATATCCGTATCATCTAAATGTGGTACACGAGGATCAAAGCCCTCAAATACCACATCGTCATCGCAACTATCCATTGTGGTCTTACTTCTTACAGATAGCACAACTGACCACTTTTTATCCGATGGATCGGTGACATAAAATACTTGTTTCGCTTGTGTCCCTATAATAAAAGGATCCTCCTTATGACCAAATTTATTAAGATTTACTAAGGTGAATCCTAGTTCATCCTTGCGAACTCCACTAGTAGTTTCAATCCACTTGCATCCAAATATAGGTATTAGAAAATCTGTGTAATCTAACTCCCAAATCTCTTCAATGAATCCATAATAATGCATTTGACTTAAAACTGGTTTCTTATCTTTCGAACTAGCAAAATGCATGCCTTCTGCCTCTACACTAACACCACTATTTTGCATCGTGCTCATGTCATCTTGCCCACGAGTGTAAAAGGTGGATCCATTAACGGCATAACCAGTATAAGACGATGCAAAAGTCTTAGGCCCAAAACAAAGCCTCTGTAATCTAGAAGAAATATACTCAGGATATTGTTGCAAGTCTTCTATAACTCGACCCTTGAACCAAACTCTAAAAGTCTTATTGTGCTCACTTGCGATCCACATCTCTGATTTATTTCGATGCTTCGCCTTCAACAATGCCTTGTGTTCCTCAATGTACGGCTGTACCTCATCCTCGTTATGAAGAACATATGTATGTGCTATATGCCATTTCTCAGTTGCCATATCTAGACGAACATGACCCCTAAGACCTTTGCCCATCATCCACTCATTGTGCCTATTCTTAGGAATCCCAGGTAGCTCAGAATCTGACAAGTGTGCATAGCAATAAAAAAGTGCTTCATCCGTGATTGCACGCTCAGCAATAGACCCTTCAGGACGATATCTATTAGATGTATAATCCTTATACACTTTCATCAATCTCTCAAAAGGATATTGATACCTTAGATAAACTGGACCAAGGTATTTGATTTCTCTAACCAAGTGTACAGTTAAATGCACCATTATTGTGAAAAATGAAGGAGGAAAGTACATTTCCAATTGACAAAGAGAAGTGACAATTAGTTTTTGCAAAGACTCCAACTCCTTGGGATCTAACACTTTATTGCATATGGCATTGAAGAAAAAGCAAAACCTACTTATGGCGAATCGAACTTTTTTAGGTAAAATCGAACGTATAGCCACTGGTAGTAGTTGTTGCATCAAAGTATGACAATCATGAGACTTTAAACCAACAAGCTTAAGATCTATCATTGATACTAGGCTGTTGATATTGGAAGAATATCCCTCCGGCACTTTAACACTGCTTAAGCACTCACAAAACTCTGTTTTCTCCTTTCTTGAAAGTGTATGAGCAGCCGGAGGCAAATACTATCGTGTTCCTTTCTTTTCTGGTGCCAACTCAGGTCTGATTTTCATATCCACCATGTCCATCCTAGCTGATGTGTTGTCTTTTGACTTATTCGGAACATTCAGAAGAGTGTTGATTATATTGTCACACACATTTTTCTCAATATGCATAACATCTAAGCAATATCTTATAGAAAGGTCACGCCAATATGGAAGTTTTTCAAAAAGAGGAGACATCTTCTTATATCCCCGAGACGCTAATTTAGAACCCTTCTTCCCATAAGTTATCTCAATTTTTTTCACTCTTTCATATACTTCATGACCGGTTAATATCTTAGGAGGAGATCGATGTTCAGGTTTTCCATTGAATGGTTTTTGTAGCTTACGATATGAATGATCAGGGTCCAAGAACCTACGGTATCCCAAGTACGCTTGCTTACGAGAAAACTTCAAATAACAAGAATCGACATCTTCTCCACACAAGGGGCAAGCCTCTTTCCCGTGCACAGTGTGTCCAGATAGATTACCATACGCAGGAAAGTCAGAAATAGTACATAGTAACATTGCTTTCAAATTGAAATAACTATTCTGGTAGGCATCAAACACTCGTATCCCTTCATCCCACAACAATCTCAAATCGTCAAGAAGAGGCTCTAAGTAGACATCTATATCATTACCAGGTTCTTTAGGACCAGAAATCAATAAAGACAACATCAAATATTTTCGTTTCATGCAAAGATATGGAGGCAAATTGTAAATAGCTAAAAACACCGGCCAAGTACTATGTTGACTACTCAAATTTCCAAAGGGATTCATCCCATCAGTGGAGAGTGCAAGGCGGAGATTTCTGGGTTCTTTGCCAAACTCGGGATATTTTGCATCAATAAACTTCCAGTCTTTCCCATCGGCCGGGTGTCTCAACTTCCCATCATTTGCTTTCGATGTACTATGCCATGTGAGTAATTTGGCATCATCTTTATTCGCAAATAATCGTATCAACCTAGGAATTATTGGAAAGTACCACAAAACTTTAGCTGGGATCCCCTCCTTCTTTTGATATCGCCATTCCTTACACACTGGACAACTAGTGAGATTAGCATATCCTTTGCGATATAATATGCAATCATTGGGACATGCGTGGATTTTTTCATATTTCATACCAATTCCCCTAAGTAGCTTCTTTGCCTCATATGTACGATCGGGAAGTACATTATTTTCGGGGAGCATGTCCTTTAATAATTTCAGGAGGTCTGTGAAACTCTTGTCACTCCACCCATTTGTTGCTTTTAAATTATATAACTTAACAAGAGCTGCCAATTTAGTGTGCTTACAACTACTATAAAGAGGCACTTCGGAATCTTTCAATTTCTCCAATACAACACTGGTATCCTCCAAATCATTTTCATCAAGATCCTCATCAGTTTCATCTACAATACCTTCTTGCTCATCACCTCCAAACATATCTCCCCATGATTTATCCAACATATCGTCACACCCATCTCCTGCCTCAATATTCATATTACAACCCGGATCTTCTAGTGAATTAGACTCATCGGGCTCTTCATCGTCACTCAAGCATGTTTCTCTCTCAATCTTCCCAAATTGGACATCTATTCCATCTAAATTTTGTGATTCTCCATGGAAAATCCAACAAGTGTATTTTGGATTAAAATTTGTCTTATTTAAATGTATTCTTACATCTCCAAAGCTCATATACCTAATATTCCGGCACATATCACAAGGGCACGCCATACTAGATTTGTCTTTCACGTTCTTTATTACGAAGTCATAAAATTCAGCTAACCCGGCATCATATTCTACTTCGCCCTTTTTCCCATTAATCATCCAAGTCCGAGCCATATTCGGCTACATAATTACAACATAATTCAATTATTAACGATAATAATACTAATAGCAATAATAATACTAATAGTAATAATATAACTAATGTTAAACACAACAATAAAAGGACGATATTAATATCAACAATACTCAAATAATAATACCTTAATGATAATAATAATAATATCATAAATAAACATAAATAACAAACATCCCCCTACCCTTTGATCCAGGGATCAAACCCCACGACCAACAACCTAACCTAACCATGACCCGACACCACCCTAGACACTACGCAACACCCACGACTCCCTGGTGGAAAGCACCATCCTTCGAAACCACCCAAACACCACGAAAAGTCGTGTAAACAGGCTGACCAGAATGTCCCTGTTTTATAACTGTTTCTGCCGCCCCTAAACAACCAGGCCTCTGGTTGTGCTCCGGCCACCAATTACCACACTACCACCACCGTTATATCCTATGAACACCCTACAACGAGAACCCAGGTACTCGTATCTAGATAAAATCAGAAAGCAGTTCGAAAGACAATTAAAACAATGCAATAGAATAACACAAAACAACACAAAATAACACAAAACGAATAAAACAAAGGCAATTAACAACAGAATTCAGGATTAGCATACTTACATATACTAATTTACACAATGGTATTGACAATTACATCTTAGGTTGATCTCAAACACAAAAATTCAACAAATTTTCGAAACCCATTACTAAATTTCGAAATACCAATATAATTTTCGAACCCATTACTAAATAATTACTAAGTTTCGAACCCCATTACTAAATTTCGAAACCCATTCCCAACCACAATAACTCATATCACGGCCAAATCAAATTGGTAATTCGAATAATTGAGTAAAAAAAAAGAAAACAAGAGTAAAGGAGAATGAGGGCGTACGAATTATCGATGCTTGCTTCAGTTGCTTCGAAAATTGTCGTAGTACTGTATTATTACTTCAGTTGCTTCGTCTTTGTGTTTGAGAGGAGAAGCAATGGCTGCTATGGCTGCTATGGCTGCTGCAGGGTTGTATCGTCTTTGTGTTTGAGAGGTTTCCAAAAACTGACGTTTAAGTTGTATACTGTTCTTTTGTGATTCTGTTTCGAATTATGAATGACAAAAGAGAACGGTTGATAGCGGAACCGTGCTCTTTGCTAATGTAAGAGAACGGTTGCCAAGGGAACCGTGCTGGATGATTATGAAGAATAACAAAGAGGACGGGTGCCAAGGGAACCGTGCTCTTTGTTAATGTAAAAGAACGGTTGAAAAAAGAACCGTGAGAATAACAAAGAGAACGGTTGGAAAGAGAACCGTGCTGGTTGATTATGAAGAATAACAAAGAGAACGGTGGTTAATTGAACCGTCTTGGATGTTAATGTCTGAATAACAAAGAGGACGGTTAAGCATTTTAACCGTTCTCTTTGGTTTTATTTTAAACTATAAAGACGGACATTTTATAGAACCGTCTTCTATTGCTATATTAAAAACTCGCGCCCACTTTTTGTGACAAATTAAGACGGTTCCGCAAAATTTCGTTCCTTAATCCCCGTCTCCTAAACCTATATTTGTAGTAGTGTAATATTCTCTCATATACTAATTATAATAATTAGTACACGGTTTTACCCTAATTGCGTCCTCTAGTTTCGGGTTCGGTTATTTGGTCCGTTTAAGGTAAGGTCTTGGTGTTCTTTTATTGGAGGCAAGCTTACTTGGTTGCTTTGGAGGATCATCCTAGCATAATTTCGGACCGTATGTAAGAATACGATTCTCCTTATTTCCGCTTTAGTTTTGCATGCATAAAATCTTAAGTATAATTAATATGAGATTAATTAAAATGTAAATAATTAGTAAGACTACATTATTAGGATTATGTTAGTATGACTCTCGTTTTTTTTTCTTCAAGTGGTATCAGAGCATTAGGTTGCTTGCATGCAACTCGATTTTACGTTTTTGCGAGAAAATACGATTTTAATTAAAAACTAAAATGATTAGTACATATAGGATATGCACGAAAATCTTAATGCATGTATACTTTCTGGTCTTAAAATAGTTTTAAGTCATTTTGATGATTTATGGAATAATATTGTTCAATATTATAATTAAATTGTTTAATTTTTGCTTAAAATCGGTTAAAAATGTTTTATTTTGGGAAAAATAGCTAAATAATGTTTCTGGCCGTGAATTTTAAATATGTTCTCACATGCATTTAACATATTATGAATACATATAATTTTCGAAATGATTGAGTTTTATGCATGGTTTATGATTTTTAATAGTTAAATTATCATAAAATGAGTTAAATATGGTTTAAATAGTTATATTATGAATTTAACTATAAATTTTTTTGTAGATGTCACATGCAATATAAAAAATATATGATGAATTTTCCAGAAATTTTTCCTTAATATTGCATGAATATTGATTTTTATCGTAAAAATCGTAATATTAGTGACATATTTTAGCTTAAATAGTTTAAGTTCGAATTTGACCATAAAATTTTTATATAGTGTCATATATATTATATCTAGCATGAGTGTAATTTTTGAGCTAATTATTTCGAATTTTGCATGAAAAATGATTTTAATCGGTAAAATCGAGTAATATGTGACACAAATTATTAAAAATAGTAAAAGTTACTTAAATGGTCCGAAAAATTCACCCATATTAGTCATATTATATATGGTCATCAAAATATTTTTATTTAGTGCCAAAAGTTTCTGAAATTGTAAATGTTAAGTTTAAAATTTAAAGTTGAAATTGAGAATTGTAAGAGTCATTTTTATTTTTCAGACCTTAAACAGTATTTTCAGTCTGATTTTTCTGCATTTTCAGTCACTTTGAGTGTCTTGGAATATGTAAAAATTATATTGGTATTTTATTGCATAATTTTTGAAGTAGTTTTGAATTTTTCGAATTATTATGCATATTATACGGCTATTTTACAAAATAAATGGTGTATTTCAAAAATATTTAAATTTAAGGATCTGAAATTTTAGAAAATTTTCAATATGTTCAAAATTTTGAATTTTGAATTTTCGAAATTTTTATGACTCGTTTGATTATTTTAATACTATTTCCCGTAAAACCGATTAATAAAACCGAACAATATTAAAAATAAAAGTTAAGTTAATTTTCGAAATTGAGTAAGACTAATTTTGAATCCTAAAATGTGTTAGGAAACTTAACTAAATCGTGAATAGTGATTCATAGAGTGATTAGTGATTTTAAAATTGTTTAAATCACGTTATTCCATAAAACCGTGTTATTATGAATAACGATATTTAAAATGTGTTTAAATAGGACGATTTGACTTAGGTTTTGCATTTATGAATGTCATATTTTATTTACGTAATTTTGAATTATGTAATTTACTTAGTATGCCTTAGATTTTAATCGATATTTCCCGTAATATAAGGGTTTATCGATTCGGTTGTAATTTAATGTGATCTCGTATCACTTTATTTTATTGTTTTATTTTATAATGTATAAAATAGATAGAAAATTGTAATTATTTGTAATTCCGGAGATCCTTGAAGACGGTGCCATTTCGGAAAGGAGTTCCGACCAAGACGGAGTTTGCCTTGGGATGCGTGCCGCGTGTGAAGTTCAAGGGACCAAAGGAGTTGGTTTCCGAATTTGTAGTTTACATTATTTTCTATTTTAGGAAAGGGCATACTAGGGTTTTATTTATGCTTGTAAGTTTTATGCTTTTATTTATGCTTTTATTTATGCTTATCATGTTTGCATGCATAGCCAAATCGTCATTCATATCATGCATTTCATCGTTTTTATCGACCGTGTCAATCAATTTATCGATAATTCACCGACTTACTTCACTTAAAGGAGATAGATAATAAATTGACAAGATCTCTTACGTTATTTAAAAATCGAGACATAGGCGTACCAAATAGCAAAGAACCCGCGAAGGATATATTCTTCATAAGGGAGTAGGCTCGGCTAAAGCGGGGTGCAAACCTTATTACGTTGGTGAAGTGGGGTAATATGATTACCTTCTCGAAATTTGGTTGATCTCGACAAAGGTATTCAAGCCACCGTAGTGGTAATAAGTTCGGGCTAAGATAAGAATTAGTGTAATTTTATCGACCGAGAGTGCAAAAAGTAGAATCGATTAAGGGGTTAATCTACCGAGTCATATTAATGAGGGATGTATCGGCTAAACCGTGCCCGAGTTAGTGTGTATTTGGGTCTCGGGATCATTTACTTAATTGGGTAAGAGATCATTAAGTAGATGCTTAATTTGTTTAAAATTTACAAGTTTAAATTAATTATTAAAACGATAATTGTGTTTTAATTCCTTTATTTTTATTATAGTTCGTTTTCGACTTTCAATCATCAATGGCAAACAACGCTCCACCACTCCCACACGTTTCATGGCTTCGGTCCTTTATGGATTGTTGCAAGCTTGAGAAGCATGGCGCCAATTTCAAGGATTGGGACGCCCAATTAGTATTGGCCGCGGAAGCCGACGATAAGACTCGTTATCTTACCATGGCCGCTCCTCCCACTCCCGGTGCTCGTTCATCGGAAGGGACTCGTGAGGCTTATGAGACCTACATGAAGGAGTCACATGCTTTAAAGAATGTGCTTATATTTTCGATGGAGCCGGATCTCCAAAGAAGAATGATTAAGCTAGCCACGGCTAATGAGATTTATACTAGAATTGCGACCATGTTTTCGCAAGCTCCTAGGGTAATCCAATATGAGGCGGCCTCCGCATTCTTTGATTTCACCTTAAAGGAAGGTCAAAGAGTTAGTCCTCATGTGTTCAAAATGGTTGAGCTAGCCGAAACCTTGAAGTTGCAAGGGGTGAATGTTCCCGACTCGCTTATTATTGACAAAATCCTTCACTCCATCAACAAAGTGAAATCATATGTTCAATTTCGGGTAAATTATAACATGCGCAATCAAGAAACCTCCTTGGACGAGTTACATAAGATGTTAGTCCAAGCGGAGAGCGATATGGAACTTAATGAAAGTTCCACAAAGGATGTGCTAAATATTGAGAAGAAAAGCAAGGGGAAGTTTAAGCGCAAGGCTAACAATGGTAAAAATGTCAAAGCCTTCAAACCCGCATCTCCTAAGGAGAAGACTTTTACGAAAGGTGCTTCTTCTTCGCCGTCATCAAAAGTTGAAGACAAGTGTCATTATTGCACTAAGATGGGGCATTGGAAGCGCAATTGCCCGAAGTATCTCCATGACCTCAAAGCCGGAAAGGTTCTTGCAGTAGGTATAAATTCTCGTCTAATTCAAGTTATTTAATCAATTTTTGTATATTGATACAAGTTATTGATTCTTACCCGTTTATAAATTGTTTTAAAGGGGCTTCTACCAAAGACAAGGGCAAGGAGAAGGAGAAGGACGCTTGAAGTTCCTTCCATGGATGGCTATGGTTGCATGCAAGATTGAAGACATAAAGAGCTTGGCTCTAATTTTTTCATTTTGATGTCTTCTTTCTTTTGCATTTTAATTTAAGAACTTTGTATTACTTGTAGGACAAGAATATTGTTGAAACAATGGTTGTAATTTTGGTGACTTGGTTTTCAACCAAAGTCATCCTTTTGTTCTTAATCAAACATGTTTGGTTTTTTTTTTTTTAAAAAAAATGCTTTTATATGATACTCCCTCCATTCTTTTTATATCACCCCATTCCCCTTTTGGACACTATTCACAATCGGGTATTCAACGTCAGTTTTCTCTCAATCCGTTCACGGAAATATATTCATGTGAGATCTTTTTTAATTTGTCTTGATAAGAGGATTAAGAATATCAAAATTTTATAATTTTTAGTAGTATGTAGCTAAAGATATAATCGAAACAAAATGAGTATTGGCAAACGTGTATAAAGAAATGGGGTGATATAAAAAGAATGGAGGGAGTACATAACATGAGCTGATACGATTTTCATAGATCGTAATAAAGTACATTGAATAGTTCACCGTACGCTAGACATGATAGGATCATTATAAAAGTAATACGAATTACTTAAAAACGAGAATTGCATCCCGTGAAATACTTCAAATTCAAACATAAGAACATCAGTTCGTTATAAGATGATCACCTTAAACGAATGAGAGTACTAATGTCTCACAACTCATATAAATTCTTTATCCAATACATTGTTGACGGGCGAAAATGCTATCATACTTAAAATAACGGTTATTTTAAAGGATAGAGTGGGAGAAATTCTGCGCCCGCAAACCAATGAAATAAACATAGGATCTTAGAGAAGAGTCTTATAAGGAGTCCTTGAGAAGAACTCTAAAAGATTGGATAGAAGAAACTACGAGAGGACACAGAAGAAACTACGCGAGAACACAAAAGGAAATGTTCCATATGTTGTCATTAGTTCCCAGATAGAACAAAGGGAATCGCTAGTGTTAACGGAAGGAAATTGTTTCCATGATGTTAATGATTCTGTTTTATAAAGATAATAGAGGAGAAATCATCTCCCGTTCTCGTGATAATAGAAGATTCTTTCCGTGGGAAGGAAAATTTAAATGAAATGTTCATAGCAAGTTGAGAAGATGTTTGAAGTAAATCAAAATGAAATGTTCATTATGAGTTGAGAAGATGTTTGAAGATGTTACCAAATCACTATGAAAATAGTGGGAGTTATTAAACTATAAGATAGTGATACGAAATTCAGTGGGAGAAAAGTTATTAAGAAAACGGAACCTACCATTAAGAGAGAATGGTGATTCTTTAAAGGTTAAAGAATATGAGGTTTTCAATTCTAGATGAATGTATGTTAAGAACATAAATCATAAGTGAGTTTATTATATGATAATGAAACGTCACCGATTAGTTTACAAGGTTTGGATTTGAATCCAAGATATGAAAATGTTGATTCATATAACCTTGATTAAAATGCCAAAAGTTGAAACAAAACCTTATTTCGATATAGGTTCTCGAGGAGAACTAGTGGATCGAATCTAGGTTAACTACAATATGAATTCTAGTACAATATGACTATGTTCATATGGATGACATGTCATGAGTTTTATGAAAACCGTGGGAGCTTCCTTAAGGTAAGGAGACTCAAGTCGAGTATAAGGACTTGAAATGTACTTGAATAAGATCATATTATGCGAGATAATATGAGTCATAAGGAAACCAAAATTTGTAGGTTTATAAGATGTGAATATATGGTATATTCACGTACTAAAACCATTAATACAAATTGATGTATGAGCATCAAAGATTGTTTATGTGGAGCAGTAATATCGTATTGACTGTTCGCACTTAACAATCACTCTTATCGTTTGAGTTATTATTAACTCACAATTATATACTTTGTGAAATCCAAATGGGTTGTAAGACACAATTTTTGAACCCCTTAAGTGAACTGGATTAACTTAGTATAGCCCATAGTCGCTTGTATGAGGTGAAGTCACGAAGCGACTAGAGTGTGAGGCGATTGATGGCAAGTTCAGATGTCATAGAGTCATATGGGATGACTAATCGATCACATAGGCAGACTGTGTATCACTCTGTCGGGCATTTAGTGACCGCTTATAGAGTTCTGGAAATTTTATAATTAGCCTGGTCGTGGTGAGAGCTACTATATTATTCACATGAGTCGATTCTTAGACTTGAGACTGTTCGCCCAAGGTGACACAGACTCAAATTGACTTTGATATTAGCTCTACGATCAACCGTTAAATCGGGTCAAATGGGCTTCTTTTGGGTCATGATGGACTGTGCTAGTCGAAGGGAGCAGTAGGATAGGAATTTTCCAGTCCCTCGTCGAGGTTGTCTTAAATCTTAGGGCCACTCGAGGAGAAGTTTAACTGAAAATGCGTGGCCACGCTCGGAAGGTATCTATGGTAGATAATTCCGGTCAAAGCAGTTAAATCTCCAGATCGAGAAAACCGCTCAAGATATGATCAAATGCAAGTACGACCTGGAAGACACCTTGCATTGAGTGGGAGATGACGTAATAGGACAAGAGAATTGGTGACGCACACTTGTCGAGGACAAGTGGGAGATTGTTGGGAAATGTGTCCTCAACAATAATGCGATCACGACAGTGATAAAAATCATTGTCATAAATCTTATGAAAAGAATATGCAAGGGATGATCCGATATTTGATATAGTCTACTGACCAACATTATTCGGTAATGATTGGCTGACTAGAGTTTGACATTACTAGCGTATGACGGTCGTGGTCAGTTGATCCCTTTAGGTCACACCTTTAGGACTAACCTCTTAAACATATATTGATTAATTGTATAGGATGCGAATTGATCGATATTCTTAAAACCGTATATTGAGAATTCAGAGATTGAATCTTAAAGTATGATTTATATTTGAAATTGAAATGTGTCAATTGTCAAGTATTAAACGATATTTTAGAAATATCGAAATTAGTATTATGAATGGTTCATGGTTATGACAAGCGTTGTTAATATATCGTATCGACGATTATTACGATAACCATATGTTGGGACAGTAATTTTGAATTACTTAATAATTTGTTAAATGTGATTTAATTAATTCAGAAATATTATTTATGTGATAAATATATATTTTAAATTAATACAATTATTTTGTCACATAAGATGTTACGTAATTAGTTATATTGTACGAATTATCCGTAAAATGAAGGTCCATTTTACGTTTATTTGTACCGTGTAAATGAAATATTATAAGGTAATATTATGAGATAATTTATCTTATTTTTTATATGATGATTATATTAGGTCATGACATGACCTTACTATGAGCATGTGAGCATGCAAAAGGGATTAAACCCTTCCCCATGCTCCACCATTACACGGGTCAACCCCATCCCAACCAAACCCATTCTCTATATATATGTGATACATCACATATTAAAACCAATCTTCATGTTAATTTTCTAGTGTAAGAAAATTTAAAACCTCATAAATATATTATTAGATAATATTCTCTCATATACTAATTATAATAATTAGTACACGGTTTTAACCTAATTCCGTCCTCTAGTTTTGGGTTCGGTTATTTGGTCCGTTTAAGGTAAGGTCTTAGTGTTCTCTTATTGGAGGCAAGCTTACTTGGTTGCTTTGGAGGATCATCCTAGCATAATTTCGGACCGTATGTAAGAATACGATTCTTCTTATTTCCGCTTTAGTTTTGCATGCATAAAATCTTGAGTATAATTAATATGAGATTAATTAAAATGTAAATAATTAGTAAGACTACATTATTAGGATTATGTTAGTATGACTCTCGTTTTTTTTTAGTCACCCACAACTTATAAACATGCTTTATATCGTAAGATTTCTAATCTTGTGCAAAGCAAGATGTCGGTGAGTGAGTACGTAAAGGAGTTTGAAAATCTTACTTTAATGGGAGAGGTGCAGGAAAATCAAGAACAAAAGATGGCGAGGTTCTTACGGGAGTTAAACAAAAATATTGCTAATCCTGTGGAACTTCAAATTTATTCTGATTTTGATACTCTGACAAGTTTATGTTTACGGGTAGAGGCACAAAGTAAGAACAGATTCAGAGGAGGTAGTATGTGGGGGCGTGCGCTTGAGGGAGGCGAAGGGGAGAATTCGAGGGCAAACCCTAGTACAAGCGTGGTGAGTGGCGCAGGCAAGGGAGGTAAAAGCGGGACAACACAATCCAAATCTACTCTAAGGTAAGGTGCTTCAAGTGTCAAGGGTTTGGGCACTTCAAGAATGCTTGTTGAAGAGTCTATTGATATAATATACTCAAGAAGGGGGGGGGGGTTGAATTGAGTATGCCTTCTTTTTAAAATCTTCTTCGATGCGTATGGATGTATGATGATTGTCGAGTGAAGCAAGTAATAAGGAGAGACAAGATATTTTTGAAGTGGTTGAGTTTCACAAGTTTGAAACCTACGTCCACTATTCTCGATTAATAAAATTAGTACCGACTCCGGATTACAATTTTATCAACCCTACTCGTACATCTTTGATGTTAGTTGTAACTCTATCTAGATACCGTTAAATATCTAGCTAAGACAAGTGCCGTTAAATACTTGTTTACAATGAGTACCGTAAAATACTCGAACTATCTTACGTCAATAAGATAAGTCTTCAATGTTCTTCGATGTCACAATCTTGGATGAATAAGATCAATCCTGGAGCACTTGAATCTTGAATCGAATATGACAATTATAAGCTTGAATCTTTGAAGAGTAATGAACGGCGGTTTGTCTCGATATGCGTGAATATGTGTGTGTATTTCGTGTCTCTTAATGTGTCATAGGTAGTCTATTTATATAGAATTATATCTAGGTAATTTAAACCCTAGATGATTTAGGAATATTACTTAAACTAAACTAGGATTCTAGTCTTTTAGTAATACCACCATAAATCTAATCTTAATATATTTAGGAAAGATTTAATATTAATATACTTTAGGTATTATATAAGGAATCAATTTACGAATTTATATTTAGGAAAGATCTTTATATAATAAACAAATAGTAACCTTATTAAAACAACTTCCTAAACCTTGTCAAAATATAATAAATTATATTCCATAATATAATCTAGATTGTTTTTAGATTATTTAAATAAACATATTCTTTATTTAAACAACCCTTACACGTTTTAAGAAATCGTGCCATAATACACGATTTCCAAACCGCTTCAAACACGATCTAGATTTATATTATTTTGACAAATAAGTTAAATATAAATTGTTTAGTTTATTAGAAATAAATAATTAACTCATAAGAAAATTATTTATTCCTTTTTAACTAAAGATGTTTTATATTAACCCATTAAGATTAATAATTCAATATTCTAAAAATAGAATACTAATTGAACATTAATTGTTCACGACAACCTTTAGAAACTGAAATCGTTTCAACCACCACATATATCTCGATCATTTCTTCTATATGGAGTTATAGCAACGAGCTATACTTTGAACCAATCTTATACTAAAGTTATTGTTGATAAGTATAACTTTAGTTCATTATATGCGCTTGCGATTTTCTTTCAATCTTCGATTTAGTCAATCCATTGACTAACATACTTGAATCTGTTATGCTTGATTGATTAGATCTTGTTACTAATATTTTGTACACTTAGCACACGACTATACGCACAAGTATATAATATATATATGGCTAGAGTTGTCATTATCAAAACATAAACATATATACTTAATATATATTAGAATATATAGTTCAACAAATTCCCCCTTTTTGATGATGGCAAGGTCTTTCTTAGATTTGTGTCTAAGTGTTCGTTCCCCCTCAATATAATAAGGGTCATTCATAGCATAGATCAACTTAGGGTTTCTATCTTTTAAGTAATCCAAAACCTTTAAGAACCCTAAGAGACAATGAATTACGACAAGGAGCAAGCTTAGGCAGATTCTAATCTAAGTCGCATTTTTCCCCCTCTTGACATTAGCGAAAAGATGAGAACAAAGACATGAAACGACTAGAATAATATACGACGAAACATAAGCAAACATGCAATACGAGGTAAAAGATATGAACACACATAATATCATACAAGCATATACGAATGTGAGAAAATATACACAACATATCCGAAAATACTAAAGCCAATGGGCCGGATATTTAACAAAGTTTTTAGAAAAGTGGTCCGGCTAGGGTAAGATCATATTGGGCCAGGCAAAAGATAGTAAAAGAGTTTGGGCCATAAGCAAAATAGGATATAGGGAATTCGAGGAAGGCAAAACACAACAGGCCTCGGATTCATTGGGCCAGTAGGTTAGTTGGGCCACAAATATAGCAAAAGTTTTATAAGTCCACCACCGGACTTAGCAATAACAACAACCGAAAACGAGTTTAAACATCAACTGAAACAGTGTATCAAGAACGAGAGCTGGAAGCAGGAGTCTTGGCATACAGACTGACATAATCGGGTTGGGTACGGAACTCAAGGGTATCCAATCTGTCCAAACAACTACTGACATTGCGACCTTGAGCATTGAGAGCCAACTCAAAGTTAAGAATCTTCATTGATAGAGCTTTAACCGCTTCAAGAGCTTGACTCGCGTCCTTCCGTAGCAACCCGTGGTCTCTCACCATGGCTCCTCCTTGAGTCGTGAGGAAGGAGAGACGGTCACTAATGACCAACAACTCCGAGCACATAACTGAGACCTCCGAACCCATCTTGTCAAGTCGTTTATCGACTTTGTCCATCCATGCCCGTAACCACTGCTCAAAACCCGAATCATGACGACTTCCCGTAGCACCCTCTTTCTCCTTTTCTTGTTTAACTTGGCACAAACCAAGAATTTGATCCATTTTCGCTTCTAATCCCTCAAACGATGGAGACTGATACTGTTTTGGTTCCTCCTCAACATTCTTCCCAAACGATAAATGTACCCCATCAAACGCAATACCCATAAGCTTGAGTAACTTATCACACATCCGATCCCTGGGATAACTCCATAACTTTCATCACCAACAACACCTTTCTTTAGTAAAATTTCCGACACCCACATTCCATAAGGAATGTCAAGTGTGGAACTCGTCTTTTCTTTGATTAACATGGATGAGGTTTGGCAAATTTTAGAACACACGAGAAAAGCAAGGTTGATTTTATTTCCTTCCAACCAATGATAGAGGACAACAGCCTCAATACTCGACAATTTTTCACGACCACCCCTCCTAGGTAATACGGTGTTCCATAGAAAGTTAACAAACGATTTTAATTTTGGGGGAAACGAGTTTGTCAGAAGTGGAGAAATCTCAGTAGCATTACCATCAAAATATTGTTTAATCACCATCTTTTGTTCTCGGGTCACAACCCCCCATTCCTTACGAGTGTCTAGATCAAGTCCCTCTTGATCAAGACGAAAGATTTCACAAATTTCAGTTAACGACACCTCGACATCCCTACCGTTCACCACAGCCTTTAACCCGGTCTCACTCGGTTTTACAGAACCAAAGAACTGAATTAATTCAATCAGAAAGATTAACCCTGAAAAGTTGCTAATATATTCCCACCCTTGAAATTCTAAAAACTTTTTAAAGAAAAGCAGAGACTTAGACCCGTCTACCCAAGATTTCGGGTAAAATCTACCCGCATGTATGGAATAGGGAAGAAGACGGTCAATAAGCATACCTTCATTCTTGGTCATACGGACTCTCTCAAGACCTTCTTTGGTAGATTCTACGGAGTACTCTCGAAACAGAGGATGGGGGTTCTTGTAATTTGAGCCCAGTTCTTGCATGTCGTCAGAGATAGAAGAGGCAACTCGGTTGAGTTTTCGACGTTTACCGTTTTCCGGTGTCGGAGCGGCGGTGGATAATGGTGTTGGGGAGGGTGGAGGTGATAGGGTCGGTGAAGGTGGCGATGGTTTCTTGTTTTGGGAACGTGTGGCACGTGAGGGAGGCATTTTGGATGGTGAAGAGTGGTGGTGATGATCGGAATTAATGGAGTTTGGAGTTTATGGGTTTTGGGGTTATTAATGGAGTTTTTAGGAATTTGAGGGGAGTATTGGTTGGGGACGGTAATAATTGTGGGTTTGAGATGGTAAGTATGGTAAGTAGTGGAGGTAAATGAGGTTGGTTGAGGTAATGAGTGAGGCTAATGGGTAATGGGTACGTGGCAGTAGGTAGTGGTGTCTAGTGGGGCAAGTGGGAGTGATACGTGGCAGTAGGTGGGGTAAGCTCACACGGTTTGTGTGTTATAAAAGGTAAGTTTGTTTTTCCTTTTTTTTTTTAATTTGGTTAATATGGGTAATATTTTATGTATATTATTTTGTATAGTGTGTAATATAAATATGTGAGTAAGGTGAATTTTAATATTTGGTGTATTATTATTTTGAGATCGGTTGTGTACACATGCATATATGAATAGTACAACATAAATATGTTCACATAATTTTTCATCGAATACATACATACACATGCAGCGGAGAATACGGACACAGTCATATAATCTCATCTAAACCGTAGTCAATCATTGGGTTATTTTTGCTTTTAAGATTTGATTAGGTGCCACCGATTAAACCAATTTCCAATCGCAAAGTCTCAAAGCGTTCTCTAGCCAAGGGTTTAGTGAAGATATATGCCCATTGTTTTTCCGTACTACAAAATTCCAATTTTATATTTTTCTTTTCAACATGGTCTCATAGAAAATGGTGTCTAATTTCAATATGTTTTTAGTCCTCGAGTGCTGGGCTGGGTTTTTAGATATAATTATAGCACTCATATTATCACATCACTACTACAATTAATGGATTAAGTAACACTAGATAGAGAACACCCTAATTGGATAAGCGTCTTCTAGATTAATAGAGAACGCTCTAAACACAAAACTGTTATTTAAAGTTATAATATAAAACGCCTAATATAATAAGCGTTATCTATAACTATAATATAAAACACCTAAGATAATAACCGCTATCTATAACTATAATATAAAACATTCTCATATCTATAATATTCTTATTAATATTATATTAGTTAATTAATTTATTAATTATTTATTATTTATTATTAATTTTTAATTGTTAAAATATTATGTACTGTATATGGTAAATTGGAAAGTGTTTATATGTTATATATATGAGTTAATTTATAAACAATACCAATATAATGACCCTTTTTCATAATCAGTACCAACATAATTGATAATTAGTAATCAATACCAAAATATTAACTTTTTTTTAAGATAGGTACCAAGTCACGTGAAAATCCCATATTAATCTACTCGAATAGGACCAAAAAGTCTTTATTCAAGTACAAACCTCTACTCACCCATCTTCAAAATCATTTTCTCAGATCAAACCACTTTTTAAACTAGGAAAATATTAGAGTAAAAAGGCGACTTGATACCTAACATAGAAAAAAGTTAATATCTTGGTATTGATTACTAATTATTGATTATGTTGGTATTGATTATGAAAAAGAGGACTAAAGTTGGTAGTGTTTATCAATTTACTCTATATATATTGAATAGTCTCAATTTCACCTCAAATAATAGACCCCATGTTCTCCATATTTAAATCCCTAGATCAATAATAAGACGGTTTATACTTTATACCTTATTTCTTCTTCCTTATTAGCTTCCTAGGTTGTACGACACAAAGATTTTGTGCGCCGATCTGTTTCATCCTTCATTTTCGCAACATCCTTCAATGCATCATCATCTCCTTCATCCTCTTCAATTGGTAAGTTTGTTATTGTTGTTTAATTTTTCGTTTTCAATTTTAGGTAAACTGTAATTCCCAATTTCCCAATTTATGCTATGTTTTGCAATTTGGAGGGGGGGGGGGGGGGGGGGGGGGTTGGAGTTAGATGCCGATCATAGTGAGAATAGTTTTGATAGAAGATGAATTTTATGAGAGCTATCAACTAACAAGAGTAGCTCATAGATAAGATGACGTAGTCGGATAAGAAGAAATCGCAACCTCGGTAAGGATTTGATAGTGATCAAAGTAGGCTTTTTCTTTCTGTTGTAGCAGTTCCTTTTCATTGCACGTTGAAACTAAGTCAAATTCAGTCAGTCTCTCGGTTGAAGAGATGGTCGTAAAGTTTTCGTATAATTGTTAGCCGTAAAGAAAGGGGGAAAAGCTCTCTTGCTCATACATAAGGAAAGGTCTGGGGCTGCCTGACATACATAATCAAGTACTTGGTGGTATCTTACTTGCCTTTTTAATAACTATCTGTCTTAGACTAGTAGAGCATCCAGTTTTAGCTTCTTCCAATTGCTAGAGCCAAGAGAAATCCTTTTAGTACTTTATTTTTCTGGTAGTGTAATCAGATGGAAATATTGAGCTACTTACTATTGCAATGGTAATACTAATTACTTACAGATTGTCTTGTTTGTGACGGTCTTAACCTTTTGTCCTCTTATGCTAATTATTACACATTGCCTTGCAAGTCAGACTTTTTTTAATTATTGGCTAACGGATTTTTATATGGCTCATAGAAAACAGAGATATAAAGTAGGAAAAAAAAACCCTACTATAAGGTGAGAAGATACTCTAATATAGTAGCTTATAGTTTGGTGGACATACACAAATTCTTTCTCCAATAATTTTATTGATAGTATTTTCAAGAAAGTGATTTACCTTTTCATGACTTTATTTCTTTGATCTCCTAGAACTGTTATAAGTTGTTCTATACCATAAGTTACAAATTATTTAGCAATGTTGGTTACAAAATGAAAGGATAAATGGACATCACAAAAACTTGAAATTTATGTGTGATGTTGCTACAAAAAGACGGATTCAAGATACAGTACTGTGATCAGAATGCAGATTTGTACACTTGTGTTTCTTTAATACGAAGCCTTATTAGTTTATGGCAATCCATTTGGTTTATTATCAACGTTACCCCTCCCTCTGGCTATATTTTATGTTCCTCTTCAATAGGTGTCTTACCGTCTTAGTTTGTAAAATAATATTATTATTTGTGAGGACTATTTTAATAAAAGATAAACAAATGATCAGAGGAGTATGTTTTTAACCATGTTACTCTTTCTTTATCTAGTATATTGATCAAGGTTGTTTGGATGATGAATTATAACAGGTATATAGCTCCTGAACATGTGCCAGTGCAACATGGTGGACACAGTCACCTCTGCTGAGTCTATCACTCAAGTTACAATCAAGCCTAACTCCACTTACCCTATTGAATTTGCCCTTTATGAGGTAATTACTCAATTTTAGATTACATGGGATTCTATTCTCGTAAAATCCCCTAACCCTACTGGTCCGACTACCCAACTCTCTTTGCTCAATGAAAAGCTTAAGTAGTCATGTAGATGGAACCATATTTGTCATGTAGAAGCGTTATTGTTTAAAGCTCAATTGAGCGCGCTCTTTTGCTATTTTAGGTGTGCTTACAACTAATGTTTTGTTTATGCCAAGATTAATCATGAAGATGAGACCTTATTTATCAGCTAAGTTCCCAAAGGTTATGTGTGGAAGGCCTTTCAAGGGACGTAAATGGCCAATAATGGGACATGACCCATGTGGTTTGGGTGAGTTTCTTTTGGTATGTGTGTTCTGTTTCCATCTTAGTATGCAGTAGTGGAACAATAGCAAACCAAGTGCATTTGCAGCTATAATTTAATAATCCATTATTTAATAGAAAAGATGGAGACACCAAACCCTCACTTCAGAGGTTGTTTTATAGTTCGTAAGATATAATCCATGTACTTCAAAACGGATACAAGTAGTATATGCCAGATTTTGCTGTAACTAGAAAACATCTCATGTGACAATGTTTGTTGATACTCTTACGATAGTATGACACTGTTAGCATGTAACTAGTATCTGAAAAGTGATTTCTTTATTTGAACTTGAGAGCCATCGTTTTTTTTATGAGGCCTTAACTGCCACTTCTTAGCTTACATATAAGTTTTGAGTCTCGTATAGTTAGGTTATAATATAACTGCTTGTTTGGAGCCTCTATGTACCATAATTTTTTTTTTGGTCGTTTTTTTGGTTCTTTGCAGGTCTAGGTGTATCAAACAAAAGAGGTGTACGATGGTGCTTGGACGTTGGAGTATAAATATAGCTTAAGCTAATGCGTCCGAGTAGAATATGCTTATTTCGTTTAGCTTTGAGTATTAATATTTATTTGTAATAACAAATGTATGTTAAACATTAGTTTGTAATTAATTATTATCTTAATAAAAATTATATTTACTAGAAAATATTTGTGGGAATATTTGTTTTTTTTTTAAATAGCAAAAAGTTAGATAACGGTGATCGATCTTGACTGTTCTCTATTATATGGGATAGAGAGCTATCATCTTTGATAACCGTTCTCTAAGGCACTGGAAAGATAACGCCTCCCAATTATAAGTGTTCTCTAAGGTACAAGAAAGATAACGCCTTCCAATTATAAGTGTTTTCTATAGTAAATGAAAACAAAACGCCTTACACACCAGGCGTTCTCTAATGCAAAGTATATAGAACACCCCCCACGTCCGTTCTCTATACATTAGAGAACACTGAGTTGGAGAACGCCTAAGGGGCGTTTTCTAAAGCCTTTTTAAACAGTTCTCTAAGGCTCTTTTTGTAGTAGTGCATAAGATAGGCACACATCCAACATCAATACCATAATCATGTAACTGTTGCTTTAACCATAAGAGTTGAGAACATACCAGTGCGGCTGAAATATATTCTGCTTCGGCAGTTGAGAGAGCGACAGAATTTTGTTTCTTGGATCCCCAAGATATAGTACAAGGACCTACAAAGGTAGCAAGTCCCGAGGTACTTTTTCTGTCTAAGGAGCATCCTGCATAATCTGCATTTGAATACCCTACTAGGTTAAAGTTACAGTCCATAGGTTACCATAGGTATAACTTTGATGTTCCGATTAGGTATCTTAATATTATCTTAACCGCAATCATGTGTGATTCTTTTGGAGCAGATTGGAATCTCGCACAAACAAAGACACTAAACATAATGTCTGGACGACTTGCTGTAAGATAAAGAAGTGAGCCAATCATACCTCGGTAAGTTGTTTCGTCTACAGACGTACCATCTTCGTCTTCGGTTAACTTCTTACCTGTGACCATTGGAGTAGGCATTGCATGAGAGGTTTCCATGCCGAATTTCTTTAGTAACTCCTTGACGTATTTTTGTTGATGAACTTTGATTCCTTCTTCAGTTTGTTGTATTTGAAGTCCAAGGAAGTACTGATACCCGTCGTTGTGGGTGTCAAAGATAAGATTTATAAACCAAACTAAAACTATAGATAGTGATAGTAAGGGTCGAACCACAGAGAGACAAGGTTAATTATGTTTGCTAATTTTTAATCTATTAAGTAACAAAAGAGAGGGGGTTTGATTGATTGTTGCTCGGTCTAAAACAAGAATAAAATAAAACAAGTAAATAAAGAGGAAAATAAAAATATAATAAAAGAGATGCTAGGATGTTTGGGTAATAAACAGCTAAGATAATATATAAATCCTAAGTCAACATGTATTGCAGTCGCGTAAGGGGTGTAACATATCCTTTAGGTCTATGCTACCTAATAGCTCCTTTCGGTCTATGCTATTAGTTCCTAGGTCTCACAATTATTGGGTGTCAAC
The DNA here is from genome assembly GCA_029255685.2 of Silene conica. Lineage (NCBI taxonomy): Eukaryota > Viridiplantae > Streptophyta > Magnoliopsida > Caryophyllales > Caryophyllaceae > Silene > Silene conica. The sequence goes on along the minus strand of CM055316.2, from coordinate 54,849,618 downwards.
AATAAGGGTGATTCCTAAATTCTAGGTCACAAACCTTTCAGTCTTAAGTAACCTATCCGTCTTAAGATGTAAACCAATGCCCTTCCCAAATCTCTCAATCTTGGGTAGGTCAATACTAACATCCTACAAGTCTCCTTTTGGTCTCATTGTAGGTTATTATAGTCTGCAAATTAAAGCGAAACAAAATTCATACGCGTGTCGGTCGACCGACCAGCTAACCCGGTCGGCCGACCTCCACCCTGCAACATGTCGGTTCGAGATTTAAACTACCTTCGCATATTTACTCCCTACATCCTAACATATGAAATTAGCTACTCATAACTATTGAAACAAAAATAAAAGTAGGAATAAACATGGAAATTATAAAGAACATAAATCTAAACATGCAATAATAATAAAGGAAATTAAAATAAGGGAAAAAGGAGATTAGGAACTTTGGTTCCCCATGGTTAAAACAAGTTAATGAAAGGTAAAATAATCAAATAACACAATCCCAAGGAACAAAGAATAAACCTTTAGGTCAATATTCTACCCAATCCTTACGGTCTTAGGGTTCCTAGAAAAGCACTAAACTTTCGTTCAAGGGCAATCCCAAAGTTGTTGTTAAACTAATCCTAACAATCTTTCAATCTAAAAGAATTAGTTTACCAACAACAATGGGGGATTGGTAATTTAATCATAAAACTATCAAAATCAAGTCTTTACCATGGTTCCCCTAATTCCTAATCACAAGAATTAGCTGTGCATAATCTTAATCATAAAATTAACAATAACAAGAATTAAGAACATTAAAGGAATTAACATAATTAAAGATGACAATAAAAGGGAAAGCATGAATTAAGAAACAACAATAAGATGAACAACAAGATTAAATTAAAAGGGAAAGATTAATTGTAGCAAACTTACAACTTAATTGGGAATTAAGAACAAAAGATGAAAACTTGAATAAAATCTCTTTCTAACTATGGAGTTCTCTCTAATTGGGGCTTGATTATCATTCTATGATAGATAACTAGATTAAGAACTTGATGGATAAAAACTAAGTAGAAAACTTGATTGATCTGAATTAGGGACTGAATTTGCTTAAATAGGCAGAATTAAAGAGTTTCCTAATGACCTAAACACTTGTATGGGCTTTTCGGAAACTTCTCGGTCGGCGCTGTGGTCGGTCGACCAGTATTTTCGGTCGGTCGACCGCTTTACGGATTTTATGCAATTTTTGGGCTTCAGGCAAATTCTGGGCTTTTCCAATAGGCACCTGGTCGGTCGACCTACTTTGTTGGTCGGTCGACCTGACTGACGGGACTGCAGCGCGCATCGATCTTAAAACAGCTGCCATTTCTTCGTTACTTATCGAAATCAAGCGATTCTCGCGGCGTTGGAAAGCTAAGAGGATAAGCTTTCACCTCCAACTGGAATCACTCCATTAGCAGCTCTAGAACTCGAGATATAGCCATTTGAAACAGGCTGCAACATCGAAGATCGATTCTTTGCTTGTAAAAGTTATCTTCAGGCCTTGAAATGTGCGCTAGGCTTCGTTCCTTCTTATCCTTAGTCATAAAAAGTCCCGAGGGCATAAATTTGGTATAAAATCGTCCCTTTTCCGCATAATTCTGCAAAAGAGCATAAAAATACGAAAGTAGACAATTGTTGGGAAATAAGGGCTAAAACATCGTAAATGAGCGACAAAATGCGTGTAAAAATAGATGTAAAACATCATAAAATAGGCACGCATCAAGTACTTGCACAACTTTTTATTTGTTGAGCCAAAGATAATATCGTCAACATAGATCTGAACGACTACTAGATCTGAGTTCTCGCTTTTAAGAAATAAGGTTTTATCCACAGATCCTCTCTTGAATCCACTCTCCAATAGGAACTTTGATAATCTGTCGTACCATACTCTACGTGCTTGTTTTAGGCCATAGAGAGCTTTGTCCAATTTTATTACATAATCCTTGAGTTTGCTGTCAGGAAATCCAGGAGGTTGTTCAACAAATACTTCCTCTTAGAGATAGCCATTAAGGAAGGCAGTCTTAACGTCCATCTGAAAAAGCTTCATTCCCTTGTGAGCTGCAAATGCAATAAGTAGTCTTATTGCCTCAAGACGAGCAACAGGAGCAAAGGTTTCGTCATAATCGATCCCTTCCTGTTGTTTGTATCCTTGAACCACTAGTCTGGCCTTATTTCGCACAATGACTCCAGTGTCATCTAATTTGTTTCTGAATACCCATCTAGTTCCAATAACAGATCTGTCCTTAGGTCGAGGAACGAGATGCCAAACTTTGTTTCTTTCAAATTGTTGGAGTTCTTCTTGCATGGCCACTATCCAGTCTGGTTCTGCGAGAGCTTCCTTGATATTTGAAGGTTCAATGGTGGAGAGAAAGGAGTAGAATGAGCAAAAGTTATTTAAGCTCCTTCCAGTTTGAACTCCATCTGTCAGGCTTCCTATGACATTGTCCAAAGGATGAGAGCCTTTGTATCTCCAGTTCCTTGATTGATTATTTGCATTACCTAAACTTGACTCGGGATTTTGACTTGTTCCCCCTGAATCCAAACCTGGGGTTATAGTAGGATCAGGTATAACTTTGACCTCTTCCCTTTGGTTTTGATTCAAAGTTATAGCTTCATTAGCTGTAACTCCGGGTTCGAAATCATTGGTTTGAGAGTTATCTACAGTATCATCAACTGCAGTTTCATCTCTCACACCGTTTTCTCCCAAGTTAAGTTCATCATGAATTCTTTAAGGTTCTCCTTCTTCAATTTCTATTTCAAGAGGATCTTCCCTTGATAACCTGAAATCAGGTTCGTCAAGGTTTTCCTCTATGTCCTGTAATGGCTTATCGAAGACATTATTTTCATCAAAGATAACATGAATTTTTTGTTCTATGCATAGAGTACGTTTGTTAAAAACTTTGTAGGCTTTACTATGATCTGAATACCCTATAAAGATTGCTTCGTCACTTCTAGGGTCGAATTTGCTTAATCTGTTTTTACCATTGTTATGAACAAAGCATTTACTTCCAAAACATCTTAAATGAGATATGTTTGGTTTACGACCTCGAAGAAGTTCATATGGAGTCTTTTTAAGGATAGGTCTAATCATAGCACGGTTATGAATATAGCAAGCTGTACTAATAGCCTCAGCCCAAAAGTTTCTAGGTAGGCCACTACAAAGAAGCATTGTTCTAGCCATGTTTTCTAGGGTTCTGTTCATTTGTTCTACGACTCCATTTTGTTGTGGGGTTCTAGGGGCCGAGAAGTTATCTCCAACACCGTTGGTTTTACAGAACTCAATAAGGGCATGATTATCGAACTCAGTTCCATGGTCAGTACGGATTGTTACTAGGTTTGATTTATATTTGTTTGGACAAGTTTCATGAGACTAACAAATTCATCGAATTTTCGTCTTTAGAGTGGAGAAAGATTGGCCAAACAAATCTAGAGTAATCATCAACTAGAACGAAAACGTACCTGGAACCACCTCTGCTTCTTACCTTCATAGGGCCACATAGATCCATGTGTACTAGTTCAAGAGCTTGTTCTGTGCTTACCACTTTTTTCGGCTTGAAAGATGATCTGACGTGTTTGCATCGTGCACATGTGTCGCACATCTTTTCTTGATCAAATTTGATCTTTGGAAGACCTTCGACCAAGTCCCATCTTTTCAGCTTACTTAAAATAGGTGAACTAATATGACCAAATCTCTTATGCCATAGACATGGATCATCTAAGTAACTTTCATGCAAGATAGAGAATCAGTAGGTACAATATTTAAATCAATCATATAAACATTTTTCATCCTATGACCTTCAAGAATAACTTTAATGGTGCCTTCTAAGATTATACGACATATATCTGAATGAAAAACCACTTTGTTTCCTTTGTCGCATAATTAAGATATACCAATGAGATTGTGTTTGAGACCACTTACAAGGTATACATCATTTATAGCATGAGAGGATGAAATACCTATCTTACCAATTTCGATGATCTTTCCCTTTTTGTTATCACCGAAGGTGACTTTACCTTTGTCAAAAGGTTTTAGGGTTTGGAATAGATTTACGTCGCCTGTCATATGTCTTGAGCATCCACTGTCGAGATACTATAGGTTATTTTCCTTAGCGACAAACTGCACGAATAATTTTAAAGACAGGATTTAGGTACCCAACCATACTTGGGTCCTTTGTTGTTAGTAATTACAAATACATCTTCCTTTTTAACCCAGACTTGTCTTAAATAGGTCTTTCTATAATGGTAGTAGTTGGGTTTTGATGTTTTTGTGTATGTCTTGGCTTGAGCTCTTGGTGACCAATTTTTGTGTGTTGTTTGTTGAGGAGTTTGTTTGGTTCTATTTTTCTTTTCTTCTTAATCGAATGTCATGTCGTAGAACCATCTGTGGTCAATATTTCTTTCCTCAACTTTGTCATTATCACTATCAGAGACAAGAATTGTGTCGTTTGGTGTACCTAAGGATTTAACAAACTTCACTCTGGTTTTAAAATCTTGTGCGTGTTTTACACAGTTTTCTCAGAGGTGACCAGTATGGCCACAGTAAGTACATATTAAATACTCAGGTAAGTCGGCATATTTTCTTCTTCTAAAGTCTCGATCTGTTGGGGTTTGCTTACACTTTGAGTGATCCCTTCTTCCATAACATTCATGTCCTAATCCCATCTTCATGTTATTGTCGGATTGTTCAGTTAGAAAGTTTAGAACGTTAGTACTTCCTTCCCATTTATCGTGAACTTTTCGCGCATGAAGAAGGAGATATTTTAAGGAGTCTATTTCCTTCTTACATTCACTATGATCAGTGTTGTTAGACTCTTTTAGGTTTTGAATGTCTTTATGAAAGTCAGATACGATTTTATCATGTTCTTTCTTGATTTTAGATAAGTTGAATTCTAGATCCATAATTTTGCTTTCGAGGACCTCAACTTCTTCTAGATGAGTCTAATCTTCGACCATTATCGAAGATTTAGACTTTAGAAGCTCATTAGCCTTTCTCAAATCTGAAGTTATAGCTTCATTAGCTATAACTTTGGATTGAAGCTCTTTGATGTTGAGTTTTAGTTTTGAGGTTATAGCTTCATTAGCTATAACTTTAGACTCAAGAACCTTTTTCTCAGACATAACTGTTTCCAACTTAGCATTTGTTTCAATGCTTATTTTGGATTTCAGTTTCATAGCTTTGGCTTTCAGAAGTTGATTTTCCTCAGCAATATCGAGCATCTGTTCCTTGAAGTCATCTAACTCAAGACATTGTTCATGACATTGGTCTAGGGTTTTCTCAAAATATTTAATCAACATAGCCTTAGACAAATTTTTAACTTGACTTTTGAGTTGCAGAAAATTTACCTCTTCGTCGTCGTCGTCGTCTGAGTCGGATTCTCCAAGGAGACACATATGGGATGCGTCATCTTCGTCATGGTCGTTTGAGATTAGATCTAGGCTGACGTTGCTTAAGCATAGGTTTACTACCTCATCTTCTTTTGAGTCCTCGTCATCCTCAGATTCTAATTCTCCCCAGCATGATGCGAGCATTACCTTTTTGAACTCCGTCTTAGTCTTTTCCCTCTTTGATTTGTCTTTGATTTTGTCCCAGCTTGGACAGTCTTTGATCATGTGGTCTTGTTGACCACACTTGAAAAATCCTCTTTTGAAGAATGTTTGTTTCGTATCAGTCTTCTTTTTGTCAACAGTTTTGTTATTAGGGTTTTTGTATCTACCTTTGAAAACCGCTTTCTTAAATCGTCTTGCGAATAGAACTGTCTCGTCTTCAAGTTCTTCTTCGCATGCTTCACTTGTGGAGGCTTGTAGAGCGACACCCTTTCCTTTAGAGTCATCATCATCTTTGTTTAGCATGATCTCATGAGCCATCAGAGATCCAATCAGTTCTTGGTAAGTAATCTGAGATAGATCACGTGCTTCTTCTATAGCCGTGACCTTTGGTTGCCACATTTTGGTGAGACTCCTGAGAATTTTTCGAATGATATCCTCAGAATCGATCTTTCTACCAAGGTTCCGCAATTCATTAATAATACAAGAAAATGTGCAGACATGCTATCAATAGATTCATTCTTTTTCATATTGAAAAGTTCATATCTTTGAATAAGCAAATCTATACGATGTTTCTTGACTGCGGATGTTCCTTCGTAGGCAAGTTCGAGACCATCCCATATTTCCTTAGCGGAATTACAAGATGAGAATCTATCAAATTCTGAGGTTATCATACCGTTTTGTAGGAGGCTCATAGCCTTAGAGTTTTTCTCTGCAATTTTGTAGTCACTTTCCATATAATCGCTTTCCATCTTTTCGTAGGTTGTTCCATTGGCGGCGGCGACCAAGATTTTCTTTGGTCCGGTTTGGATGATCTTCCAACATTCCTAATCACATCCCTTGATGTAATGAGTCATCATATTCTTCCATAAACTATAGTTCTTGCCATCGAAGATAGGACACTTGAGATGCTTGGAATCCATTGTTGATAGAGTACATAATATAGAATCAATAGAAGGATCAAAAATCACGCGGCTAGGCGATCAAGAGCACGAGTGTTGATACCAATTGAAGATTCTATTGATATGATATACTCAAGAAGGGGGGAGGGGTTGAATTGAGTATGCCTTCTTTTTAAAATCTTCTTCGATGCGTATGGATGTATGATGATTGTCGAGTGAAGCAAGTAATAAGGAGAGACAAGATATTTTTGAAGTGGTTCAGTTTCACAAGTTTGAAACCTACGTCCACTATTCTCGATTAATAAAATTAGTACCGACTCCGGATTACAATTTTATTAACTCTACTCGTACAACTTTGATGTTAGTTGTAACTCTATCTAGATACCGTTAAATATCTAGCTAAGACAAGTAACGTTAAATACTTGTTTACAATGAGTACCGTAAAATAATCGAACTATCTTAGGTCAATAAGATAAGTCTTCAATGTTCTTCGATGTCGCAAACTTGGATGAATAAGATCAATGCTGGAGCACTTGAATCTTAAATCGAATATGACAAGTATAAGCTTGAATCTTTGAAGAGTAATGAACGGCGGTTTGTCTCGATATGCGTGAATATGTGTGTGTATTTCGTGTCTCTTAATGTGTCATAGGTAGTCTATTTATATAGAATTATATCTAGGTAATTTAAACCCTATATGATTTAGGAATATTCCTTAAATTAGGATTCTAGTCTTTTAGTAATACTACCATAAATCTAATCTTAATATATTTAGGAAAGATTTAATAATATACTTTAGGTATTATATAAGGAATCAATTTCCTAATTTATATTTAGGAAAGATCTTTATATAATAAACAAATAGTAACCTTATTAAAACAACTTCCTAAACCTTGTCAAAATATAATAAATTATATTTCATAATATAATCTAGATTGTTTTTAGATTTTTTAAATAAACATATTCTTTATTTAAACAACCCTTACACGTTTTAAGAAATCGTGCCATAATACACGACTTTGCAAACCGCTTCAAACACGATCTAGATTTATATTATTTTGACAAATAAGTTAAATATAAATTGTTTTTGTTTATTAGAAATAAATAATTAACTCATAAGAAAATTATTTATTCCTTTTTAACTAAAGATATTTTATATTAACCCATTAAGATTAATAATTCCATATTCTAAAAATAGAATACCAATTAATCATTAATTGTTCACGGACAACCTTTAGAAACTGAAATCGTTTCAACCACCACATATATCTCGATCATTTCTTCTATATGGAGTTATAGCAACGAGCTATACTTTGAACCAATCTTATACTAAAGTTATAGTTGATAAGTATAACTTTAGTTCATTATGTGTGCTTGCGATTTTCTTTCAATCTTCGATTTAGTCAATCCATTGACTAACATACTTGAATTTTTTATGCTTCATTGATTAGATCTTGTTACTAATATTCTGTACACTTAGCACACGATTATACGCACGAGTATATAATATATATGTGGCTAGACTTGTCATTATCAAAACATAAACATATATACTTAATATATATTAGAATATATAGTTCAACACTTGTCCTAATAAAAGGGTTGTTACGATGAGGGAGACATTAACTTGTCTAAATATAGAAGGGGAGGAAGAGGAGTCCGAAGAGGAGGAGGAAGTATTAGGATAGATTTTGGTGAGCGTGAGGGGGACGGATGAGGCGTGTAAAACCCCTCGCGAAAGCGGAAATATAAACACATAAAAGTACTAAAAATGCAGCGGAATTAAAACTTTTTGACAAACTAAACAACATGCGAGAAGCTTTAAACTGAAACTGGAAACAGAACTGATATAAACAACACTAGATGAGTAGCAGTTCTAAGTATCAACCAAACGTAAATACAAAGCCTGGGATGGTACATCCCTACAGGCACCAAAACAAAGTAACAACTAAGAGTCCAGCTAAACGTTATAAGGGTAAGTCAAGATGATAGGATCATCGCTCGCTAGCTCTCGTGAACCCCTGCTCCAACCAGCATGTACCTACATACATGAAAACATGTACGCCACAATCAGTGGGGAGTGACTAGAGTTCTCCTAGCCACCTTTTGTGACAACACGTAACAAGTAAAGCAATACAAAACGCTCCAACATATATAAACATGTGAAGCATAAACATCTCATCATCTGATATCATACTATCATGCGATTACTAAAGCACGGCTCTCAACTAACTTCATAAACTGTTAGGAAGGAGAGCCGGTTTCCCTACTGGTTGCCCAGTCGGGGGGTCTTTCAGTCCAACTATTTATGAAACCGAACTAAGAGTCATCCAATGCCTTGGATGATTAAACCATAACTCAAATAAACATCATTAACTCATCATGCATATCTGACACTGTACCATCATCAAGGCAAGCAGATAAAACATTTATATCACTAGCAATGGGTCCAGAGGTGAGCTTAACACATATTCCATTACTACACAATGTCGGGTCCAGAGGTGAGCTTAACACATATCCTAACATACAATTCAAGTAAAGGGTCCAGAGGTGAGCTTAACACATATCCCTAAACTTACACAACATGAAAAGGGTCCAGAGGTGAGCTTAACACATATCCCTAATCATCCAAAAGCAACGGGTCCAGAGGTGAGCTTAACACATATCCCGATGCTACAAACAAGTATTGGGTCCAGAGGTGAGCTTAACACATATCCCTAATCATCCAAAAGCAACGGGTCCAGAGGTGAGCTTAACACATATCTCGTGTACGACAACCGATCACGTGTCAGGTCCAGAGGTGAGCTTAACACATATCCTGACACGCCAAAGCAAAACACGTAACGGGTCCAGAGGTGAGCTTAACACATATCCCGTCACGCGACATATAAAACATATGGTGGGTCCAGAGGTGAGCTTAACACATATCCCACCACGCGACAAACAATGTAACCACTAACATCCAAGGTAGAAACCAACCTCTAGCTCTAACTTCTTAAACCACTAGTCAACACTTAATTGATTCCGGGAACTAAGACGAGGGAGAGCCGGTTTCCCTTTCGGTTACCCGACCGGGGGGTCTCTATCCTTACTCCATTCCCGAACCCAATATAGTGTTGCCCATCCTCCAGGAACCTCAAATATATATCACGGGTATACAAAACGAGTTTCAATCAAAACCGATCAACCGTTTAAAAGTTACCCGCGAGAACAACCCAAAACAGCCATCAGGGATCCCGAGCCGGTCGGCAGGCAGCCGGTCGGCCGGCTGGTGATCCTCTCAGCCTACAACTTTGATGAAAACAACCAAAACACCAAGGACTCCCAGCCGGTCGGTAGGCAGCCGGTCGGCCGGCTGGGAACCCATTCTCTAGCTTTACAAAACTCGTAACCCATTCCCAAAAGCACTCCCAGCCGGCTGGCAGGCGGCCGGTCTGCCGGCTGGGCTCCCATCTTTCCTATGTTCTTCGCAAAACACATCATACAACAAGTGACCACCAGCCGGTCGGCAGGCAGCCGGTCGGCTGGCAGCCTCAAGTCATTTTTCCTCAGAAATCGCAAAATACAAAGAAGCGCTCCCAGCCGGTCGACCGGCGGCCGGTCGGTCGACCGGCTCAGAGAGCCTGATACGAAAAACGTGATTTTCAACTTATTGCAAACATCACAAATCGACATACAAACTTCAAGAATCGCAACATATGATGTTTGCCCAACATTATGAATCATCCAATACAACTTATCTAACAGCAAACAAGTCCCATAACAATCCTCAAGCGATAATATCAAGTATCCGTCTCAACTTGTGAAAAACTGAAAATGAACTTAAGAACATATAACAACATCTTAAAGCATGAATTTTTCACATATTAAACATCCTAAACATGTTACTAAGTCCTTTGAACAATGAACATTAACAAAAATCAGAAACTAACACAAGAACACCACAAACTTGCTAATATACACATAAAGGCCGAGTTATCTCATTATCGTCACCTTTTTAGCGTTTAAGCTCCAATCCCTTCTTCAATTTTGCCACTAGCTTCCTTAGGATCGTCTAAGTCTTCTCTACGACAAAGAAAACGGGTTTAAGGACTGAAAAACGGAGTTTATGCAAAACAGCCCCATTTTCGAAATCGACGAAACACAAAAAGAAAGTGATGGATGGCTTGGAAATTAAATGAGGATTCCGAAAATGATATTTTTACCTTCAATCGGAGAACGGATGATGAAGAAAAGATCCAAAGAAGAAGAATAAAGATGGAGGTTTGGGAAAGTTTGGTTTACTGTGAAAAGAGTTCTTGAGCAAAAAGAAATGTCGACATAAGGTTTAAGGAGGGTACAAGTAGGCCGTCCTTTCCGTATTAAGAGAAACGGGGTAGGATATTTGAACGGATGTTTAAGTTGGGAACTTAACCTTACCAAGTTTGTATTTGTCTTAAGGACTTAAGGTTCTTAAGAAGGATCTTATTATTTTTTTAAAATACTCTTCGATAAATTATTAAAATATTATTTTATCCCGCAAAATAATTAAAACCTTTAAAAAAATATAAGTTACGAAAAAGCGGGCTGCTACAAGGCGAGTCTTTCGAAGCACCAAATACATCTACCAAAATTGATGTTTTTAGTGGTTCTCTTACTATGGATTTTGATGGTCAAGTGGTGGAATTTAATATTTTTGATTCTATGAAATTCTCTAGAGATGACCATTCTTTGTCTTATTGATGTGTTTGAGTCATTAGTGTAACACCCCGATTTATTAAGGAGCCTTTAGCAAGACATCCTCAGTAAATTGAGTTGTTACCATCTCGGAATATCCGAGGCAGTGAATAACAAAATAAATCAAACCAAAGTACTTTATATAAAAACTGGTAAAATTTAAACCTTGGTGTTACAGATACTACATAGCGAAAAAAAGTACAACTGATAACTACAAAGTAGGTGATCTACATCTAAGTCGATCCATCCAAGTGCTCAAGCCATCCCATGCTCCCACAGCACCATCTTTCCTGTCAGAACTGCTCCCCATTATATTACGGATCATCACAGGTGTCACACGAATACACAGGGTCAACCACGAGGTTGAGTAGAGGAAAATGATTAAACAAACAATGTCATATATATCTAGGTATTCAATCATCCCTTCTTCGCACCGCTCCTAGAGCCATTAACTCCGCACCGATCCAACGCCAAATAAACACCGCACTGATCCAACGCCAAATAAACTCCGCACCGATCCAACGCCAAATAAACTCCGCACCGATCCAACACCAAATAAACTCCGCACCGATTGAACGCCGAATAAACTCCGCACCAATCACAAGACCCAGTTTTCACCGCACCGTATCATATCACAGAAATATACTAACAATTATTACAGCTCATTCCATTCAATAAAATATATATAATTCACAACAGTTAATAATCATGCTTCACATCATAAACGAGTGCACAGTTGTTCCCCTACCTCGAATAGCAGGAGTGCAGACAGTCCAAAGCTTGCTAGAAATGTCCCACGCGAAACCGCTACGAACTCGCTGCAGTGCAAAGGTAAAGACGATGATGGTGATGACTGTTTTAGGATCGTTCCCTTCCTTTATTCTTCCTATTTTCACGCTAGGGTTCCTGGTTTAACGGAGTATGGAGGCAGAAGAGAGGGTGGTGGTTTGTTTTACGTTCATTGGGCAGCAACAAGGTAGGGTATTAGGGTTTGTAAAGGTGGAATGTCGATGGATTGGGTTGGGGGTGTAATGTCGATATACGTTTTGTGAGGTGATGAATATTAGGGTTTACATACCATATCTTGTTGGGTTTGCATAAACATGGTTCAAATAGCGTAGTCGGGCCCAAGCCCAACAAACTTCTCAAGGACTTATACTCTGTTCCCGTTCCCGACTTGTAGTATACATTATAATTATATTCATTATACTAATAGCAAATACGTATCGAATAAATTATAGTTATAACTCGTCCCGACACAAAATAAAATCGCTCATCATACCAGCTATGAAAACACGTGGTATTACAGTCTTCCCTCCTTGAAATGAACTTCGTCCCGAAGTTCGCTACTCGTAACGATAAGGAAGCACCCAACTAGCATGCAACAACACAAGTAGAACTTAAACAAGTTTCAACACACGAAATGTTACATTCGATCCCCCTTAAGAAACTTTGTCCCCAAAGTTTAACATACAACTCAAACAAAAATACTTCACGAAACACAATAAAATGCAAGTATATTTAAAACAATCACGACATGCCAATTGGCCATGTCATAACAACTAGCCATAACATAAATCATTAAGATTTTACAATCCTATCCTCCTTAAAAACATGGTTACGTCCCCGTAACCTCATAAAAATTCTAGCTCAAAAACTCCGTCTTACTCATTACTTTATCCCATAAAGTCTTTCTTAATTCAAATAACCAAGTATCGTATTCTCATCGTCGAACCAATGACCAAATGTAAAACCCCTCGCGAAAGCGGAAATAATAAACATACAAAATACCAAAAATGCAGCGGAATTAAAACTTTTTAACATAACTAACATGCGAGGTGAATTAGAGCTGAAACTGAAAGTAAAATATAAATATACAATCACCCTGGGATGGCACATCCCTACAGGCACTCAAAACTGAAATGTAAACTAAGTCTAGCTAACGTAAATGTGTAAGTCAATCGATGAATAGGATCCTCACTCGCTAGCTCCATGCAACCCTCTGCCAACCATCTGCCATGTACCTACATACATGTAAACATGTACGCCACAATCAGTGGGGAGTGACTAGAGTTCTCCTAGCCACCTTTTGTAACAACACGTAACAAGCAATACAAACAGAATACTACAACATATATGAACATGTGAAGTATAACAATATCTCAATAACTGATCATCAACCATCATGCAATTACTAGTGCACGGCTCTCAACCAACTTCATAAACCGTTAGGAAGGAGAGCCGGTTTCCCTACTGGTTGCCCAGTCGGGGGGTCTTTCAATCCAACTATTTGTGAAACCGATCAAAGAGTCATCCAATGCCTTGGATGAACAGACTATAACTCAAGTAATACAATCTATAACTTCATCATGCATATCTGACACTGTACCAATCTCAAGGCAAGCAGATACAAAGCAAACACTAGCAATGGGTCCAGAGGTGAACTTAACACATATCCCACTACCAAACAATGTCGGGTCCAGAGGTGAACTTAACACATATCCCAACATGCAAATCAAGTAAAGGGTCCAGAGGTGAACTTAACACATATCCCTATACATACAATTCAAGAAAAGGGTCCAGAGGTGAACTTAACACATATCCCTAATCACAATTCAGTAATGGGGTCCAGAGGTGAACTTAACACATATCCCACTACCAAACAATGTCGGGTCCAGAGGTGAACTTAACACATATCCCAACATACATCCATAAGCAAAGAGTCCAGAGGTGAACTTAACACATATCCCAATGCTACAAACAAGTATTTGGTCCTGAGGTGAACTTAACACGTATCCCAATACACAGCTATCGCACAACGGGTCCAGAGGTGAGCTTAACACATATCCCGTGTACGACAACCGATCACGTGTCAGGTCCAGAGGTGAACTTAACACATATCCTGACACGCCACAAGCAAAACACGTAATGGGTCCAGAGGTGAACTTAACACATATCCCATCACGCGATATACAAAACACGTAATGGGTCCAGAGGTGAACTTAACACATATCCCATCACGCGACATACAACTCAACCATTAACATCCAAAGATAGAAACTAACCTATAGCTCTAATTCTTAAACCACTAAACAACACTTAATTGATCCCGGGAACTAAGACGAGGGAGAGCCGGTTTCCCTTTCGGTTACCCGACCAGGGGGTCTCTATCCTCACTCCATTCCTGAACCCAATATAGTGTCGCCCATCCTCCGGGGACCTCAAATACATATCAAAGATACAAGGAACGAGTTTCAATCACAACAGATCAACCGTTTAAAAGTTATAAACGAATTACAAATAAAAAAACAACCTACAGGGGTTCCCAGCCGGTCGGCAGGCAGCCGGCCTACCGGCTGGCAACCCATCTCAACCTCCTTCTTTCTTTAAAACAAAACAGCCTCAAAGGACTCCCAGCCGGTCGGCAGGCAGCCGGCCTACCGGCTGAGAACCCATTCCCAATTTACGCAATTTCGTACATGAGGCTACCAGCCGGTTGGCAGGCAGCCGGCCCACCGGCTGGCATCCCAAGCCTACATTCCTACAATACGCGAAAGTACCTACAATGCAATCCCAGCCGGCTGGCAGGCGGCCGGTCTGCCGGCTGGGCACGCTAATACTAAGAAGGTCAAGTCTCGCAAAAACAACCAAGACCCAGCCGGTCGACCGGCTCAGAGAGCCTGTACACGCAAAATCGCATTTCCAGTAAACTAACAACAACCATAAATCGATATCAAACTTAAAGAATTACAACATATGATGTTTACCCAGTATTACAAATCACCCAATATCATTATCTACCAGCAATTAAACCACAAAACAATCCTCAAATGATTATTACAAGTATCCGTCGCAAAACATGGAATTTCTGAAAATTACGTAAGAACATGTGAAACATCAACAAGGCATGAATTCATCGAGTAAGAACATTCCTAAACATGTTACTAAGTCCATTACTCATCAACCTTAAGCAAAAATCAGAAGCATTAACAAGAACACAACCAAACTTGCGAAACCTTCAAGATCTTGTTCAATAATCACCAAGTCCTCTTCCGGCTAACACAAACACCGCCTAAAACAACACAACAACGAAACTAATTGATACGTGTCTATTTTATGATGTTTTACATCTATGTTTACACGTATTTGGTCGCTCATTTACTATGTTTTAGCCTTTATTTCCCAACAATCGTGTACTTTCGTATTTTTATGCACTTTTGCAGATTTATGCGGAAAAGAGACGATTTAGCACCAAATCCGTATCCTCAAGTCTTTTGCTTAATTAAGGAATAAATGGAAAGTCAATTGGAGTCAAAGTCAAAGTGCCAAAAGGCAAAACAAGAAGAAAATAGAAGAAATTCTTCGGGAAGCGGTCGACCGACCGGCAATATAGGTCGACCGACTGACCCTGATCTTTGTAAAAGTTCAAATCTGAATAAAAGCCCAAAAATAAAAGAAGCCCAGAAAGAAGCGGTCGACCGACCCACATAGTAGGTCGGCCGACCTTCACAGAAGCCCAAAGCGATTCTTTTCGGAAATAAAGTAGAATTAGAGCTTTTAGGAAACTCTTAGTTTTATACCCTATATAAACAAATCTTGTGATTAGGGTTATGTATGCTTGATATCTATTATCAACCCTTAGGATATTTTATTCAATCTTTTACCATCTAGTTCATCTTTTATCTTATTCAAAGAATTTTCAAGTATTCAATAAAGTTTATTCCGTTCTGCCTTAATTCCAATTGTGGTAATTACTCTTTAATCTAGTTTTTTTTATTGTTCTTATTACCTTTGCACTCAATTAAGATAGAAATCCCAAGCTTTATTGAATCTTGCATGCTTAGATTATTTGTTATATTTACCATGTTTACTCCAAATTTTATAATCATCTTAAGTATTATGAGTAGCTAAATTTCATATGTTAGGATGTAGGGGATGAATATGCGTAGGTAAATAAAATTCGAAAGACCGACTTGTAGTAGGACCACGGTCGGCCGACTAGAATAGCTGGTCGGTCGACCGAGGCCGTGGTCGGCCGACTGGAGTAGCTGGTCGGTCGACCACTCGCGTATGTATTCTTATTTCGTCTTTTCTTGTCAATTATAATATCCTGCAATGAGACCATAAGGAGACTTGTAGGATGTTAGTAATGACCTACCCAAGATTGAAAGATACGGGAAGGGCATTGGTTTACGCCTTAAGACGGATAGGTTACTCAAGGCTGAAAGGTATGTGACCTGGGATTTAGGAATCACCCTTATTGTTGACACCCAATAATTGTGAGACTTAGGAACTAATAGCATAGGCCGAAAGGAGCTATTAGGTAGCATAGACCTAAAAAGATATGTTACACCCCCTTACGCGACTGCAATACATGTTGACCTTATGATCTATTTTACCTTAGCTATTTATTACCCAAACATCCTAGCATCCCTTTTTATATATTTGATTCTCATCTTTATTTCTTGTTTTATTTTAATCTTTGCCTTAGATATAGTAATCAACAATCAAAACCCCCAAAATCTATTACCTTTAAACATTAACATTAAAACAATAAAAATTCTCCACCTCCTTGTGGTTCGACCCTGACTTTCACTATCTATTGTTAAAGTTAGGAATTATAAATTTTATCTTTGGTACCCTCAACGACGGGCATCACTAATCACGAATTTCGAAACTACAAGAGTAGGCCGAAATTTTGATGGAAAGATTAGGAGATAAAAGTTATCTAGAAAGATGGAGGGTGAGAAGAGGAATCCGCGGCCGCGAAAATCGTCTCAATCGGATAAGAAACGAAGATTCTATGAGCATTTTAAGATTGAAGGAGAAATTTATAAAAATGGGTGTTTGTTGTTGTTTGCAAATCTGAAAAATGAATTGGAGGAGGGAGGTAGAAGATGGTGGGGTTAGGGTTTTGTGAGGAAAAGAGGGGAAATGGGTCCATTAACAAGTTAGGCTCATAAGACAAGTTTTGAGACGGTTTAAGCTAAAAACACCGACTTAAGGTAACTATAAACTTAAGATGATATAAATATTTCCGGACTATGAAATTAAATTGTTAAGACGTAAATTATGAAATTAAATGAAACCTTATTTTAAATCCTTTAAAATATTATCACAAAAATTAATTAGTTATTTAGAAGAAATTCCAAAAATTACGAAATATAAATTAATTTTGGAACTTGAACTTAAAATCATTAAACTTCCAAGTCCCGAAATATTGGGATGTTACAATCACCCCATCTTTCAAAAAGTTTCGTCCTCGAAACTTGAAAACAGAAGTAAGTACGAAAACAACTTTAACTACCAAAACGTACTACCGGGTTATGGTAACCCAGAACTTTATCCTTTAAAAAGGTTTCAAGAAGAGATAGATTCCAAGGCACAAGTCTTGTCAATGGACGTTGAGATTCTCGTTACGTACTCAAGAGTCCGACGTTCCAAATCTGAGACAAGTCCCAAAGTTAAATCATTAAAAGCTCAATATTCCGATCGATCCGGTGTTGATAATCACAGTACGGGTTATCAGACGTCTCCAATAACAAGTTCAGATGACAAAACAACGCTGAGATGAATCCAATTTGCAATCAAACAGTTCTTTCAAAACCTAATTTCCCAAAATAACCTTTATTTTGATTCTCACAAGAGTAAAATTGCAACAACGGCAAAAAGGTCACTTTCAACAAAAGAGGGAGCAGTTTCCAAATCCTCAAAACAATTAAGGTTTTCCAAAAATTACAACTTTTAGGGTTAACAATAGGGAACAAATTCCAAAAACAGTCACCGGGAGCGAAGGAACGATCATAGAGATTACTTTCAGCACGAATGATTGAAAGTTTCAAGTTTCACAGCTGACAGAACATACCAGAAAGGATCGAAGGAATGAAACAGCCAGGTTAGAGGTCAAGGAAAACGGTAACTCTTGCTAAACAGGGGGTCACTAATCACTCGATCCATAATCAAAGCATCGTTACAACGATTCCCAATATATCCCTAGCAGGACAATTCAAGTGATCTCTAGACTCTCAATGGTTTCACGATCCCTCTTATCATTATCTCATCCACAGAACAAGGTATCCCTCAACAAGAAGTCTTCCAACACTCTGAACCGGGATTCTATTACCATAACAACGAACCTCGAAACCCAAGATATGATATTCATTATTATGTAACCTCTGCCATTGGGGACCATAACAAAATTCCATAACTTCAATTTTTAAACAGCTTGATCCCAACAACTTATTCCACAAGGTGCTTCGAAATCCTAAATTTCCAAATTTTATTACCACAGTGAACATTCAAATCACGACCTTACCAAGGTAACAACTTCTAAATCCTCTGGTTTCTAACCACTTACCAACAGTATACATCCCAACGCAAAGTTCCAAGGAAGTAGCAACCTTCACTCCCACAGTTTCAGTAAGACTTAGTTATTCACATTCCGAGATTCCTCAAATGATATTACTGAACACTTATAAGTTGCAAATCTCTACACTATGATTACTACAAACATCAATGGTTACCCATCAATCACCATTGGAGTATCATTAGGCCAACGGGTTCTCATTATCCCACAAGTTATCAAAAACAATCCACCTAACAGTGGGGCATCTTACAATTTCCTTAAGTATCTCAATAGGTAAACGCTGAGGTTCAATAAGTAACCTACGGTCAAACACTCAGTCAACTCCATAAGTCAAATCGTAAATGTCTCAACATTCTCACACCGTTACCAATAACTCTCGTTCCTCAAGTATGTGGTCCTTTTCTGCATTACAAAAATTCCTCAAGATTAAGTAGCACTAACTTACCTAATTCATCAATTTAACCACATTATCATCTTAAGCATGTACCTCCAAAATAACCTAAAACTCCAAGTATCGTATTTAAATCCTCAAATGGTACTTCCAAATCTACAATCACCACTTACATTTAGCCATCTAACATGAAACTCTCAAGACGGCACAATGTCCCATATCACCCGATAATTATTATCGTAAACTCTCTCAACCAAATTCTGACAACACAACCCAAGCATTCCTCAAGGCGTGTATCACTATTCCAAGAACAAGTCAATCTCGCCACTAGTCTAGATGAAAAGGAACAAGGCTCACAGAAGAGGAGATGAGATACGAACTTCAGGGATAAACACGACATAGGTCTCGAGAGAGACACACGGAAGACGGCTCGTGGAACGACAAAATGACAAGGTAAGGAACTTTAGGCTATGGACCCCAATCAAAGTTGAAGCCAAGAGCAGACGGAGAAGCAAAGGAGAAGAAAGGAGAGAAGCGACGTGAAAAGAACGATTGCGGAATCTTCCAAGGTGCGGGTCTCTCACTATTCTCGCGGAATTCTCACTTCCTACTTTCCAAATCAAGTCATTCTATTATCGGTTCTCACGAACAATTCCTCCAATGATTTATATACCCTAATATTTCAAACTTTAAACGATATCGCCATTACAGCTATTCCCAAAAGTTTGAGATGTCTCATCTCTGCTAGTCCCTCAAATGACAATTCAATAACACTTTCAGGTCATCACCTCTATATGTTATATCCACTTTACTTAACTCACTCTCCACAAGTTAACAATTTTTAACCATCAAGTTTCTGAACTTCCATCTCTCAATAAAGTACTTCATTCCATCCACAAACTGATGGTGCAACCTCAAATTTCTCTTAAGTTTTTCACTAAATAAACGCTAAGATTTATTAAGCAACCTAGGGTCACATAGTGATTCACTTCCTCTAAGCCTAAGTCAACCTCTTCGAGTATTCCACTATTATAGCCAATGATTCGCATTCCTCACAACGGACCTTTCTCAACTCAATCACTCATCTAAGTCAATTGATACTAACTCACTTTACTCATCTATTCTTTTTCATTAGCATCTTAAGCCTATTCTTCTAGGTCACTCTATATCCTCAATTATCTTATCTAACTCCTTAACAATACTCTAAAATCCACAAACTTTCACGATCTAAGCATGGTTCTCAAGGTTAGGTTCCACCGAATACTAAGTATACAACTCAACCTTCAAGCAAGTATCCTATCACTCACTTTCACTCTCCCAATTGGATAGACAACTAGACACTCGGATCGCCAAAACATGTCTCTCGATACCTCTTAAGTTATTCCTCAAATAACAATATTTCTCATAACACAGCTTACGGTTATCCTAAGACTAGTTCCTCCAAATCCAACAAAAGGGAAGGTTACCTACAGGGCACCTTATGGAAGCAAGCAACAAGGTTAAGCTGAAAAGATATGAAGATTTGTTCAAGCAAGATAGACAAATATTCCAAAAGAAGGATGTGCATCCAGAGTTATCAAGGAAGGTGATGCACAAGAAGGAAGAGCATCTTCAAGGCTCAGAAGCATTCCCCAACAGTAGCACGAATCTTCTATCTTCGGTAGAAACTCCGATCTCCACCGCCAAATGGATAAGCCCACGATTCGTCGATTGAAAGATATAAAAGTGAAATCAATGACAATCAACAAACACGTTAGAGCCTAATAAGAGCAATCACAAAACAGACTACAATATAAGTCCTTAAATCTACCCCATCTCTCATTCATTATTCAATTATATGGTCAAGTTAAGGTAAGGGGCTACATGAGTGCATCGGGAGCGATAACGCTCTGATACCAACTGTAAAACCCCTCGCGAAAGCGGAAATAATAAACATACAAAATACCAAAAATGCAGCGGAATTAAAACTTTTTAACATAACTAACATGCGAGGTGAATTAGAGCTGAAACTGAAAGTAAAATATAAATATACAATCAGCCTAGGATGGCACATCCCTACAGGCACTCAAAACTGAAATGTAAACTAAGTCTAGCTAACGTAAACGTGTAAGTCATCCGATGAATAGGATCATCGCTCGCTAGCTCCATGCAACCCTCTGCCAACCACCTGCCATGTACCTACATACATGTAAACATGTACGCCACAATCAGTGGGGAGTGACTAGAGTTCTCCTAGCCACCTTTTGTAACGACACGTAACAAGCAATACAAACAGAATACTCCAACATATAGGAACATGTGAAGTATAACAATATCTCAATAACTGATCATCAACCATCATGCAATTACTAGTGCACGGCTCTCAACCAACTTCATAAACCGTTAGGAAGGAGAGCCGGTTTCCCTACTGGTTGCCCAGTCGGGGGGTCTTTCAATCCAACTATTTATGAAATCGATCAAAGAGTCATCCAATGCCTTGGATGAACAAACTATAACTCAAGTAATACAATCTATAACTCCATCATGCATATCTGACACTGTACCAATCTCAAGGCAAGCAGATACAAAGCAAACACTACCAATAGGTCCAGAGGTGAACTTAACACATATCTCACTACCAAACAATGTCGGGTCCAGAGGTGAACTTAACACATATCCCAACATGCAAATCAAGTAATGGGTCCAGAGGTGAACTTAACACATATCCCTATACATACAGTTCAAGAAAAGGGTCCAGAGGTGAACTTAACACATATCCCTAATCACAATTCAGTAATGGGTCCAGAGGTGAACTTAACACATATCCCACTACCAAACAATGTCGGGTCCAGAGGTGAACTTAACACATATCCCAACATACATCCATAAGCAAAGGGTCCAGAGGTGAACTTAACACATATCCCAATGCTACAAACAAGTATTGGGTCCAGAGGTGAACTTAACACATATCCCAATACACAGCTATCGCACAACGGGTCCATAGGTGAGCTTAACACATATCCCGTGTACGACAACCGATCACGTGTCAGGTCCAGAGGTAAACTTAACACATATCTTGACACGCCACAAGCAAAACACGTAATGGGTCCAGAGGTGAACTTAACACATATCCCATCACGCGACATATAAAACAGGTAATGAGTCCAGAGGTGAACTTAACACATATCCCATCACGCGACATACAACTCAACCATTAACATCCAAAGATAGAAACTAACCTATAGCTCTAACTTCTTAAACCACTAAACAACACTTAATTGATCCCGGGAACTAAGACGAGGGAGAGCCGGTTTCCCTTTCGGTTACCCGACCGGGGGGTCTCTATCCTCACTCCATTCCTGAACCCAATATAGTGTCGCCCATCCTCCGGGGACCTTAAATACATATCAAAGATACAAGGAACGAGTTTCAATCAAAACAGATCAACCGTTTAAAAGTTATAAACGAATTACAAATAAAAAAACAACCTACAGGGGTTCCCAGCCGGTCGTTAGGCAGCCGGCCTACCGGCTGGCAACCCATCTCAGCCTCCTTCTTTCTTTAAAACAAAACAGCCTCAAAGGACTCCCAGCCGGTCGGCAGGCAGTCGGCCTACCGGCTGGGAACCCATTCCCAATTTACACAATTTCGTACATGAGGCTACCAGCCGGTTGGCAGGCAGCCGGCCCACCGGCTGGCATCCCAAGCCTACATTCCTACAATACGCGAAAGTACCTACAATGCAATCCCAGCCGGCTGGCAGGCGGCCGGTCTGATGGCTGGGCACGCTAATACTACGAAGGTCAAGTCTCGCAAAAACAACCAAGAGGCCTTCCCAGCCGGTCGACCGGCGGCCGGTCGGTCGACCGGCTCAGAGAGCCTGTACACGCAAAATCGCATTTCCAGTAAACTAACAACATCCTTAAATCGATATCAAACTTAAAGAATTACAACATATGATGTTTACCCACTATTACAAATTACCCAATATCATTATCTACCAGCAATTAAACCACAAAGCAATCCTCAAATGATTATTACAAGTATCCGTCGCAAAACATGGAATTTCTGAAAATTACGTAAGAACATGTGAAACATCAACAAGGCATGAATTCATCAAGTAAGAACATTCCTAAACATGTTACTAAGTCCATTACTCATCAACCTTAAGCAAAAATCAGAAGCATTAACAAGAACACAACAAAACTTGTTATTTTAACAAAAAGGCCGAGTTACTCGTAATCGTCACCTTTACTTAGCGAAACCTTAAAGATCTTGTTCAATAATCACCAAGTCCTCTTCCGGCTAACACAAACACCGCCCAAAACAACACAACATCGAAACTAATCACGAATTTCGAAACTACAAGAGCAGGCCGAAATTTTGATGGAAATATTAGGAGATAAAAGTTACCTAGAAAGATGGAGGGCGAGAAGAGGAATCCTTGGCCGCGAAAATCGTCTCAATCGGATAAGAAACGAAGATTCTATGAGCATTTTAAGATTGAAGGAGAAATTTATAAAAATGGTGTTTGTTGTTGTTTGCAAATCTGAAAAATGAATTGGAGGAGGGAGGTAGAAGATGGTGGGGTTAGGGTTTTGTGAGGAAAAGAGGTGAAATGGGTCCATTAACAAGTTAGGCTCATAAGACAAGTTTTGAGACGGTTTAAGCTAAAAACACCGACTTAAGGTAACTATAAACTTAAGATGATATAAATATTTCCGGACTATGAAATTAAATTGTTAAGACGTAAATTATGAAATTAAATGAAACCTTATTTTAAATCCTTTAAAATATTATCACATAAATTAATTAGTTATTTAGAAGAAATTCCAAAAATTACGAAATATAAATTAATTCTCGAACTTGAACTTAAAATCATTAAACTTCCAAGTCCCGACATATTGGGATGTTACACCAAAGACAAGGGGTGAGTGATCTGGTGGAATAAATCCGTAAATCGATACTTCCATCTCAATATTACTTTCAAAATAATATAACTCAAGATCCATGGTCACTATGGACCGTAAACATAACTCGGCACGCATGCCCCGTAATCCAACACTAGTAACCAATCTCAATTCAATATCATTATTGACAGAGATTCAACAATGAACCATGCTCCACACTTGGAGCAAAACTGTAAGCTGCTCACCCACGAGTCTTAGTCAAAGGTAACAACAATAATAATACGACCAGAATACAACTCGAGCTTATCAACTAAAAGGCCAAAACGAATCCTTAACATTAATATCCGCACTCTGAACTTGCACTTTAATGGCTCACTTAGCAACGTACATGATTAATTCGCTAGTGGTTACTCATCGTATCATTCATAACAATGAATTTCATGCATAAAGGACATTATCATACTCTTGTCCAATTTAGTTCAACCAAAAACATAATTATTTTACAAAACACAACTAATCACTTACCAAAGGTTTACCCATCTCACACCCAACCATGTCACAAACAAAAGAATCATCTTATCAAAATAAAAGAACAATTACTAATATTTAACTCAAATAAGTACTCGTAAAAAACCCACAACAATTATCATGTAATCATATAACCTCGAGCAATAATAAGAGTATTAGGATTGATAGAATTGTGGTACGTAGTAAAACAGAATCAGAGTAGCTAACACTTACATACCATTGAAATTTTTAACACAACTCAACATGTTTACATCAGTGGAGACAATTAGCAACTCGTATTTCATAAATGACAATCTTAAACATTTCACGTTCATAAACATATTATATCAGCAATTTTTTTTTTTTTTTTTTTTTTGAAAAGACATAGAGCAAAATTAATTCGCGTACTTGGACATGGGGCGTTGACATATTACACCAGATATACACCAATCATACACTAACATGACCGTTTAACATTCCTAGATATCAACAAGTTAAAATCACTTAGGTATGTTTTCCCATCTCCTCACATCACATCATATATCATGAAACTGTTAATACATGGGACTTGCAAAATAAGAAGTTCATATAACGCGCAACAATTAAACATTCGGGCAGGATTCTATCATCACGTAGCTACTGTATTTGTCCTGTTTCAAACAATTACTATAATTATCATAACATCAAGCATTATCATGGATAATCATAACTTTGAAAACATTTGAAACTTTTGAAACATTGAAGAGATAATTTGTGCAATTTATAAACATGAATCCAAAAGACAATTTTACCAACTACAGCTCGAAATTGTAGCTCATGAATTATAAAAATTTAACGATACAGTTAAACAAACTCACAACACTAATACTTCCATAAATCACATGTCAACCATTTAGTAATTCAATACATCGTGATCATATTTTAAACATAGCAATATTCACTTCTCTTTATGGCGTAACAATATACATGGAAAAGTTATAAAGATTATTTATCGTAGGGAACTAGAGGAATATATATCATTAATATACGAAAGAACATCGACAAGATCCATATTGTGCAAATAATCACAATGAATTATAACAATTAGATTGTTATATAACTTTTACTCATGGCATCATGCTAATAAGCTTACTAGTTAAATTTCATTCTGCCACTTGTCAGGGCTCTCATCTGATAAATATAAAGTTAACATCACCATACGAATATCACATCATTATTTTGAGGTTATATCACCAGAAAATAAGAATATCCGTATAAGTGAAACTAATTTATTCAACTTGATGAAATAGCAAGGTTACGTTATCATATAGTAAGGTTCATACTCATAATGTATGCCTAACATTCATGTTACTAAAGCCATAATAGGATATCACGTGGTCACATCACATAATTCACATTTGATTAAACTTTTATATAAATTTACATAACTCACAATTTAACCAATTAAACATTATGCAACAACTTATAAAAATTATAATTAAATAACCGTTTAGCTAACTTGTATGCGATTACAGTTTTTAGAAAAAAAATAAGGGATTAGCTAACCATAAGAGAAGGAATCGAATTCATATCTCAAGAAAATAATTTATAACAATTTTTAGGAGTCAATCCGTCTGGCAAGAACTTTACAGCAATTCAACAGAAAATTAGGCTAACACCCCGATTTATTAAGGAGCCTTTAGCAAGACATCCTCAGTAAATTGAGCTGTTACCATCTCGGAATATTTGAGGCAGTGAATAACAAAAGTAAATCAAACCAAAGTACTTTATATAAAAACTGGTAAAATTTAAACCTTGGTGTTACAGATAGTACATAGCGAAAAAAAGTACAACTGATAACTACAAAGTAGGTGATCTACATCTAAGTCGATCCATCCAAGTGCTCACGCCATCCCGTGCTTCCACATCACCATCTTTCCTGTCAGAACTGCTCCCCATTACGGATCATCACAGGTGTCACACGAATACACATGGTCAACCACGAGGTTGAGTAGAGGAAAATGATTAAACAAACAATGTCATATATATCTAGGGATTCAATCATCCCTTCTTCGCACCGATCACAAGGCCAATAACTCCGCACCGCTCCCAGGGCCATTAACTCCGCACCGATCCAACGCCAAATAAACTCTGCACCGATCCAATGCAAAATAAACTCCGCACCGATCCAACGCCAAATAAACTCCGCACCGATCCAACACCAAATAAACTCCGCACCGATCCAACGCCAAATAAACTCCGCACCAATCACAAGACCCAGTGTTCACCGCACCATATCATATCACAGAAATATACTGACAATTATTACAGCTCATTCCATTCAATAAAATATATATAATTCACAACAGTTAATAATCACGCTTCACATCAGAAACGAGTGCACAGTTGTTCCCCTGCCTCGAATAGCAGGAGTGCAGACAGTCCAAAGCTTGCTAGAAATGTCCCACGCGAAACCGCTACGAACTCGCTGCAGTGCAAAGGTAAAGACGATGATGGTGATGACTGTTTTAGGATCGTTCCCTTCCTTTCTTCTTCCTATTTTCACGCTAGGGTTCCTGGTTTAACGGAGTATGGAGGCAGAGGAGAGGGTGGTGGTTTGTTTTACATTCATTGGGCAGCAACAAGGTAGGGTATTAGGGTTTGTAAAGGTGGAATGCCGATGGATTGGGTTGGGGGGTGTAATGTCGATATACGTTTTATGAGGTGATGAATATTAGGGTTTACATACCATATCTTGTTGGGTTTGCATAAACATGGTTCAAATAGCGTAGTCGAGCCCAAGCCCAACACACTTCTCAAGGACTTATACTCCGTTCCCGTTCCCGACTTGTAGTATACATTATAATTATATTCATTATACTAATAGCAAATACGTATCGAATAAATTATAGTTATAACTCGTCCCGACACAAAATAAAATCGCTCATCATACGAGCTATGAAAGCATGAGGTATTACAATTAGTGCAGGATACCTTTGATATTGGTAATCCAGATGAGTACCAGATTGTGATTGAGAACGGTATACTAGAAGATGATTTTGATGATTCATTGCCTACTAACTTGCAGGACAGAGATGTAGAGTTGATCGGAGTGTCCTTTGTGCACACAAAACCACCCCGTTCGTGCAGTTGATGAATTCAAAGTGACGGAACTACCTGAGTTCGAAGGAGGGACAAATCCGGAGGACTACCTTGAATGGGAAAGGAAGATGGACCGTATGTTTGAATTCAAGGAACTAGACGACAGGAAGATGTGCAAATATGCAATTTTGAGATTAAGCAAAGGCGCATCCCTATGGTTCGACAGTCTTAAGGCTCAAAGGGCTAGAGCCGGGAAGGAGAAAATCTGTTCTTGGGATAGTTTAAAGAAAAGATTGAGAAAACGGTATGTACCCACAACTTATAAACTTGCTTTATATCGTAAGATTTCTAATCTTGTGCAAGGCAAGATGTCAGTGAGTGAGTACGTAGAGGAGTTCGAAAATCTTACTTTAATGGGAGAGGTGGAGGAAAATCAAGAACAAAAGATGGCGAGGTTCTTACGGGGGTTAAACAAAAATATTGCTAATCCTGTGGAATTTCAAATTTATTCTGAATTTGATACTCTGACAAGCTTATGTTTACGGATAGTGGCACAAAGTAAGAACAAATTCGGAGGAGGTAGTATGTGGGGGCGTGCGCTTGAGGGAGGCGAAGGGGAGAATTCGAGGGCAAACCCTAGTACAAGCGTGGTGAGCGGCGCATGCAAGGGAGGTACAAGCGGGACAACACGATCCAAATCTACTCCAACTCCTACACCAAGTGAGATCAGCCTTTCTAAGGTAAGGTGCTTCAAGTGTCAAGGGTTTGGGCACTTCAAGAATGCTTGTCCTAATAAAAGGGTTGTTACGATGAGGGAGGCATTAACTTGTCTAAATTTAGTAGGGGAGGAAGAGGAGTCCGAAGAGGAGGAGGAAGTATTAGGATAGATTTTGGTGAGCGTGAGCGGGACGGACGAGGCGAGTCTTTCGAAGCACTAAATACATCTACCCTAGTACTTAGATCGTTGCAAGCTCAATCTATACCTATAATTACCGAACAAAGAGATCATATTTTCCATACCAAGTGT
Source organism: Silene conica (assembly GCA_029255685.2). NCBI lineage: Eukaryota > Viridiplantae > Streptophyta > Magnoliopsida > Caryophyllales > Caryophyllaceae > Silene > Silene conica. The sequence goes on along the minus strand of CM055316.2, from coordinate 54,821,180 downwards.
CTTGTGAAGGATAAGTGGTTTAATATGATTATTGATGGAGGTAGTTGTACAAATATAGCCTCGGAGGAGATGGTGTCTAAGTTAGCCTTAAGTACTATAAAACTTCCTAAACCATATGCCTTACATTGGTTGGGAGATGCAATAAGGTTAGGGTAAGGAAGTAAGTGAAGGTGAACTTGGCTATGGGTTCATACAAGGATGAGGTGCTATGTGATGTAGTACGTGTGGATGCTTGTCGCATTCTTCTAGGGCGTCCTTGGTAATTTGATAGGGCTGTCTTGCATAGGGGGAGGGTGAACGAGTATGAACTTATGGATAAGGGGAAGAGGATTATTCTTAAACCTATGAGTCCCAAGGATGTGGGGTTGATGAGAGCCAACTCATGGAAGAACACTCACTTAGCCAACTCGGTTTTTGCTATTATTGCTAGGGAAGATGAGAAGGTTGAAGAGGTGTTAGGGGCTGATTTGGTAAAGGAGGAAGTTAAGGAGATGGCGTTGACCACGGTGGTTCCAAGGGTCGCTATAGGTGTCTGGGAATTGGAGGTGACGTCTAGTTTTGGACGTATGGAGGAATTGTTGCGGAGCATGGACATGGCGCGTGAGGCTAGGAGGACAAAGGGCGTGATTGATAGTCCTATACGGCTAAGTTTAGGGCTGGAGGGTTCGTTGGGTGAGAGTGATCACGAGCCTAAGAAGGAAGGAGACAAGGTGGTGTCGCGGGGAGTTGCTAGGAGGCACAGTCACAAAGATGTTATCTTGATTAACCAGGTTGTATCCATTGATGCGGGGAACATGGTCCAAGATCGACGGTCCTTAAATTTTAATCATCAAGAATTGAGGTCAATTCTCTTTCAAGGGGGAAGGGATGATCCGATTATGGATAAGGCAACAACTCGTCATTTCTTTCTTTGATCGCTAAGGCAAATTATACTCGCTATTTTATTATTAATTATCGTATGGCTAGTATTTTTGCTATTTAAAGTTCGATGGGCTTTAAGACCTTGTGCTAATACAAAGATATCAAGAAACAAGACAAGTCATGGGAAGACAAATCTTGGATGGACGGTCCATTGTGGAGTGGCACGGCCCACGGCCTGCCGTGTACTCGTCATGGGCTGGGGTGTGCTCGGGCGTCTAGGCGTGTGCTCGGTCACGGGTTTGGAGTTGCTCGGCCAAGTTGGATTCCAACAAGAAGTTGGAGTATCTTTAATTACTTTGTTATTTTTATTATCTTTAAGAAGTTAGTTATTAAGTTTGTTGAGTTTGTTAGTTAGTTAAAAGTTTGTTACAAGGTAGTTACAAGTTTGTTACTATCTTGTTAGGTTGTTATCCTAGGGTTATTAGGGTTAGTTATTTACTTCTTTTAATTCCTAGGATAGGATTTGTTTAATAAGGATTATATTTAATCCATTAGATTTAGTTTAGGACTTCTAATCTCATTAGGGTTTCGAGATAGGAGGCGTGTGTTAGGGCATTGGGACGTGTGACCATATGTATAAATAGGCACATTGTTCTTCTTGTTTTTCATTCAAGTATTCAATCTATAAAAATTCACAAGTTTTATTTTTAAGGCATTCTTAAAGAAATCTCAAGTACTCATCGAGTGTTGATCCGAACCGTTAATATTTGTCGCGTTTCAAGTATTAGCAAGATTTACAAACTATAGGTCTAGGGAATAAATCACCATTGTTTGAACTATAGGTCTAGGGCAAACAAATATCCTTCTACTTTGGGCATACACCTCAAGACCGTCACAACTACAATAACAACCACCATTACCATCACCATCGACGGACGCCACCATCATCAACGACATCACCACCGACCATCTCCTCATCCATCGTTCATTATTTTTAAGATTGTTTCAAGATCGTTCCATACTTTGCCTATTTAATTAGTTCATTCAAGATTGTTCTCAAGATTTCCAAGAAAGCTTCCGCGGACGATTTCTTTGCTCAAGAATTCGTATAAAAAACTAATCATAAATTTTTCCCAACTTTTTAGCTTTGGTGTAGTGTAGGGATGGCAATATATCTCGGATCGTACCCAGATCCACCAGACCTTATACCCAAGGGTATAGGATATGGATCCCATTATTTTATATCCTTAGTCCGAGTCAGACCCATATTCATATACAAGTACGAGGTTCGGATCTGGATCCTATCACTAAGATCCAGATCCTACCCTTGGACCCTCTTTTATTTTCTATAAGGGTAATATTTTGATAGATTCGACCTGTCAAAGGTAGATCAAGAAAACAAGGAATGAAGTATTAGTGTTTATTTTGTTTGAACAATTTGTTTTATTATGAATTGTTGGAATTATAATTATTTTGTGTTTTGTAAATGATGTACTGTGTTATGTAGGTGCTAAAAATGGTGATTTGGGTTAGACTAAAGTGTTAAATTGATGATAAATGATCGTTAAAAGTCTTGATGTTGCTATATTGGAGGAATGTCATATGTTGGATAAAAGACGGGTTTTGTGCATTGATTCCATAGATTAGATTGGAGTGTTGAAGTGTTGGAGTTTTGGTGGGTTGAATAAGGGAATAGAAGGAAAGTTTTACAGCCAGGAGAGTGCTAGGACACTGGCAGGAGAGTGTTGGGCGACCAGAATGCCAAGAGAAAGCGCACGAGGCGGCGGGCGAGCAGCCCAGAACTGAAGGCGCAAATATTTTATTTCCTTGATTTATTTTCTTTCCATATTTTTGTTTTCTTGGATTTTTAACAAAACGACATATATTATTGTTACCTAGTATCTATGATTATCACAAAAGTTAGGTTAGAAGGAGAAAAAAAACCCTAATTATTTTCCATTAGCAAAGACATGAGCAACTAATCCTTTCATCTCGGATTAAGATTTGAAGCATCTGATTTATTCATATTGTGAGACTATTATTCATCTTCCTTTAATTTCTTGAGTATTGTTAATTCTTTGTTTCAATTTTATGGTTGTTGAATGTTTAGATTAAAGTAACTAATTAATCTTCACAATTATCAATCTATTGTTATTCTAGTGAATGAATCCGTAATTGTTCAACCTCGCTAGATAAAGTAACAGTCTTTACCCTTTGTATTGGATGTGTTTCATCATATCTAGGTTAAAGAGAGAATTAACTTGTGATTCGAACTAATAATCGCGTGTTTTATTGGTCGTCACTTCTATCGTTCCTTATTCATTCATGCTGTTATTGAATTAAACTTAATCTCGTGTATTAGGTTGTTTGATAATTATGTTATTTGATTATCGTGTTTCGAGTCAAATAATATTACAAAGGAGTTGGGAAATTGTTCCCACGATAGTTTACTCAAGATTCGATAGGGAGTTGTTAGTCTATGATCAATTGGATAATCAATTTGCGGAAATTCTCACCCTGAGACCTTCTCAATCATCTAAAATCTTTAGTATTAATTAGTCTTTCATCTTTTTATTTAATTGTTATTTTCGTTACTCAATCATTCTAACCCCCGCCCCCCCTGGTTACTATTTGTCTGGTTTTGTATTCACATAATTTACTTTGCTTTCCTAGTGGATTCGACACTCGACTTACCTCTACCAAATAGTTAAGGTAATAGGACTTATTATTTATTTTTGGAAGCATACGACTACCCTTACCAAATTTTGGCGCCGTTGTCGGGGAAGGTAATAGTTACTTTTTGTGTTTCTTTAGTGTAGACTTTTATCTTATTGTCTTAGTTTATGCCTAATACTCGTTGTTCTGACCAACCACTCGAGCCTTATGACTCAGAGATTGAACGCACATTTTTCAGGTTAAGACAAGTCGGGAAAGGTTTGCTGGTTGCTTGTGAGCACCCAGATTCCGAAAATGATATACACTCAAATTCAGACACTTCAGAAATTCCCGCTACTACTAAGTAACAACAATTTAGTAACAACAACAACAATTTACTCACTAAAGCGAGAAAGTAAGGCCAAAATTCAAAGTAACAACAACAAATTAGTAACAGTTAGTCTAACTAGACAAAGAAGAGCGAATAAAACTTACATTAATCGGCGAAAAAGCAAGGGTTTGAGCGAAATTCTTGCAACTGATGAATTGAAGAAGGCATGTGAAGTTGAAATTGAAGTTGAAGAAGGACGAACTGATGAATTTGATGAAGATGGACGAACTAAGGAACTGACGACTGATGAATTGAAGCAAGGGTTCGTTCGTTTCTCATATGTTAATTTGATTATGGAAAAGAATAGTGTATTCAAATTCCTTAGTTTATTTGCCCTATTATTAGATACTCGTAGATGTTTTTTTATTTTACTTTATATTAAATACCTCAGTTTTATTGTACAACAGAAGCAAAAGCTTATAGATAAATACGTCTGTTTTGAAAAACAACCGAAGCAAAAGTGAATTTTTAGTTAAATACATCAGTTTAGCGCGAAACTGACGCAAAATTACTGACTAAAAAACGTCAGTTCCTTCATAAGAACTGACGCAAATAAACTGACGCAAATAACTTGTCTATAGTGAAAAATTAGACTCCCGCCCAAATTAAGCCCCTTTTGCGTCAATTCTTTTAGAACCGACGTAAATCACTTGACGCAATAAGGTGTTTTTGTACTAGTGAGTGACTCGAACATTAAGGGAGCTTACAGCTCCAAACTTTGACGTTCAACCATTGTGCATCACTTTTCCAGCATTGAATCATGGAGTTACTTTTGAACTGAAATCTGGTTTGATACATCAATTACCCAGTTTCAGTGGTTTGAGTATTGGGGATCCGAATAAGCATCTTTCGGATTTTCAAATTGTTTGCACCGGTATGAAACCAGCCAATCTCACAGAGGAGCAGTTGAAATTGAGAGCATTTCCATTCTCCTTGAAGGATAATGCAAGAGATTGGTTAAACTATCTACCCCCTGGTAGTATCACTACTTGGGTAGGTATGAAGAAAACATTCCTGGAGAAATACTTTCCTTCTTCTCGATCATCTCACCTGAAAAGAGCCATCAGTAATGTTGAACAACAAGATGGAGAACCTATGTACGAGTTTCTTGAGAAATTTAAGAAGCTATGTGCTAGTTGTCCTTACCATGGATACTCCGACCAAGATCTCATCATGTATTTTTGTGGAGGCCTGAATCTAGATGATCGTCGTATAATTCACTCTGCTTGTGGGGGAAATATAGCCAATAGGAATCCTGATGAGGCTTGGGAGGTTATCACAGAGCTAGCTAAGACCTTTAGACAGTTTGAGAGGAGACCATCATGAAGAGGAGTGAGTGCTATGGGTGTTAGTCCTGGCTTGGAGGAAAAAGTTGATAATATTGTTTCCACTCTCCGTGATATGTTATTTGGGAGACAAATGCCTACTGTTTGTGGCATATGTGCTATTGAGGGTCATCCTAGCGATTTATGCCCTCAAATGCAAGAGGGTGGTGTTGAAGAGGTGAACGGTGTTTGGGAGAGTACTACCAATAATAGGAAATGGGATCCTTATTCCAAGACCTACAATGAAGGATGGAAAGCTTATCTTAACTTTCGTTGGGGAAATTCCCAAGCTAGTTCATCCTCTGGCCCTCCTAGAGGTTAGTTTTTTCAGCGACCACAAGGACAATAGTTTACTCAACAAGTACCACAACAAGCAGCTCAACAGGCACCACCGAGCTCATCAATGTCCACAAAGGATATGATTCGTGCTCTTGCTCTTAGTGTCACTCAAGATAGGGCAGACAACAAGCAAAACTTTAAAAATCTTGAGAATCAAGTGAGTCAATAGGCCACCACCGTCAATCGGTTGGAAGCTAAACAATCGGGAGCTTTTCCATCTCAAACGGTAGAGAATCCGAGAAAGAATGTGAGTGCAGTTTCCCTGAGGAATGGAAGGCAATTGGAGGAAGTAGAGAAGCCCAAAGCTAAATCCAAAGAAGTTGTCATTCAAGAGGAAGAAGAGATAGTGATTGATGGTGGGAGTTTACCAGTGAGTAAAGAGAGTGAAGTGTTGCCTAGTTCAACTGTCACGGACACACCGGTCCAGATTTATGAGCCCACTCCACCTTTCCTTGAAGCATTAAAGGATACTCGCAAGAAGGAGCATGACAATGATGTTTACGAAACCTTTCGTAAATTTGAGGTAAATATTCCCCTTCTAGAGTTGCTTAAACCCTCGGTATGCAAAGCTTTTAAAAGAACTTTGTACTATTAAGAGGAATAATAGGCTTAAGGGAGTCAAGAAGCTGAAGGTAAGTAAACATGTCTCGACAATGTTTCAACAAAAGTTGCCCATTAAGTGTGGAGACCCGGGAGTGTTCGCAATAGCTTGCACTATCGGATACACTATAATTCATAACGCTATGTTAGATTTAGGTACTTCGATTAATGTGATCCCCTATTCTGTCTATCAGTCTCTGAAACTTGGACCAATAAGTCAAATGTCGTCATTCAACTAGCGGATCGGTCCAATTTTTATCCTAAGGGAATGGTTGAAGATGTTTAAAGTTATGGTTGATAAGTTGATTTTTCCTGCGGACTTTTATGTGCTATATATGGAGCACGATAGACATGCAGCCCCTATACTGCTAGGGAGACAATTTATGAAAACTGCAAAAACCAAAATTGATGTTTTTAGTGGTTCTCTTACTATGGAGTTTGATGGTCAAGTGGTGGAATTTAATATTTTTGATTCTATGAAATTCCCTAGAGGTGACCATTCTTTGTCTTATTGATGTGTTTGAGTCATTAGTGCAGGATACCTTTGATATTGCTAATCCAGATGAGTACCAGATTGTGATTGAGAACGGTATAGTAGAAGATGATTTTGATGATTCATTGCCTACTAACTTGTAGGAGAGAGCTGTAGAGTTGATCGGAGTGTCCTTTGTGCAGACAAAACCACCCCGTTTACCACTAACTGTGACTAGTGAAACCTTGTTACCGTATATTTTGCAGGCACCAGTTGTAGAGTTGAAACCACTTCCAGATCACTTGAAGTATGTGTTCCTTGGTGATTGAGATACATTGCCTCCAATTATTTCCAGTAAGCTCACCCAAGAACAAGAAAAGAGGTTGCTGGCGGTGTTGATGGAGCACAAACAAGCTATAGGTTGGACCATTGCCGACATCAAAGGCATAAGTCCATTGACTTTTATGCATCGGATTCTACTGCAAGACGAGGCACGACCGGTAAGGCAACCGCAGCGGCGGTTGAACCCTCCTATGATGGATGTCGTGAAGAAGGAGGTATTGAAACTTCTCCAAGTAGGTATTATCTATCCTATTTCTGATAGCAAGTGGGTTAGTCCCACTCAGGTTGTCCATAAGAAGAGTGGAGTCACTATTGTACAGAATAAGGATGGGGATTTAGTGCCTACTAGAGTCCAACATGCGTGAAGGGTGTGCATAGACTACCGTCGACTGAACATGGTAACTCGGAAAGATCACTTTCCTCTACCTTTCACTGACCAGATGTTAGAGAGACTTGCTGGGAAGGCATATTACTGCTTTTTGGATGGATATTCAGGTTATTTTCAAATAGCCATTGCTCCTGAGGATCAGGAGAAGACCACTTTTACATGTCCTTTTGGCAGCTTCGTGTATCGACGCATGCCATTTGGGTTGTGTAATGCTCCTGCAACATTTCAGCGCTGTATGATTAGTATTTTCTCTGAATATGTGGAGAATTTCATTGAGGTATTTATGGATGATTTTACTGTACATGGTGACTCTTTTGATGCATGTCTAAATCACTTATCACTTGTTTTGAAGCGTTCTGTTGAAACTAACCTTGTACTTAATTCTGAGAAATGCCATTTCATGGTTGAACATGGTATAGTTTTGGGGCATGTTGTGTCAGGTAAGGGCATACAGGTAGATAAAGCAAAAATTGATACAATTAAGACTTTGCCTTATCTTACTAATGTGCGCGAAGTTCGTTCCTTTCTTGGACATGTAGGTTTTTACAGAAGGTTCATTAAGGATTTTTCCAATGTTGCACAACCATTGTGCAAATTGCTGCAAAAGGAGCTTGACTTTGTGTTTGATGAGGATTGCAAGGCGGCATTTGATCAGCTGAAAACTCGTCTTACCACTGCTCCAATTATTCAGGCTCCTGATTGGTCTCTTCCGTTTGGGATCATGTGTTATGCGTGCGACTATGCTCTTGGAGCGATCTTGGGTCAAAAGAATGGAAGAGCTTTTCATGTCATTCATTATGCATCAATGACCCTTAATGATGCACAACGCAACTACTATACTACTGAGAAAGAGATGTTGGATGTTGTGTTTGCTTTAGAAAAATTTCGTTCTTACTTGTCTGGTACTAAAGTTGTTATTTATACAAATCATGGTGCACTTCGTCACTTGATGATAAAGAAGGAAGTCAAGCCTAGGTTAATCCGTTGGATTCTCCTCCTAAGTGAGTTCGACATTGAGGTGAGAGACAAGAAAGGTGCAGAGAATGTGGTTGCAGCCCACATAAGTCGGTTGGTAAGGAATGATGACCATGACCAAGGTCTAGAGGTGGTAAAGGGAGTCTTTCCTGATGAAACTTTATTTGCTTTACGCACTATAGAACCTTGGTATGCTAATATTGTCAACTATTTGGTCTCTAACAAGTTTCTTACTTGGTTTTATAAAGCTCAGAAAGATAAGATTCGCAGTGACGCGAAATACTATGTATGGGATGACCCATATTTATGGAATCATTGCTCTGATCAAATTATTAGGCGGTGTGTTTCTGAGAGTGAGATGACTTCTATTCACTTTCTGTCATTCTCATGCATGTGGTGGTCATTCTGGGTCCAAGAGAACAGCAAAGAAGGTGCTCGATTGTGGTTTTTACTGGCCACACCTGTTTCGAGATGCCCATGGGTTTTGTAAGTCTTGTGATAACTGTCAAAGAGTGGGGAACATATCCCAACGTAATGAAATGCCTCAAACTCCCATTATATATTGTGAAATTTTTGATGTATTGGGGATTGATTTCATGGGACGGTTACCTAACTCTTTCTGGATTTATTTACATATTAATTACTGTTGATTATGTATCGAAGTGGGTAGAAGCAATGGCCACTAAGACTCATGATTCTAAAGTGGTTGCAGATTTTATCAAGTCTTTCATATTTGTTAGGTTTGGATTTCCAAGAGCTATAATTAGTGATCGTGGAACGCATTTTTCCAATAGAACTGTTGGTGCTTTACTGAAGATGTACCGTGTCACCGACAAAGTTTCAACTACGTACCACCCACAGACCAATGGGCAGGCCGAGGTGTCAAATAGGGAAGTGAAATATATTTTAGAGAAAATGGTAGATCCTAACCATAAGGATTGGAGTCAACGCTTGGAAGATGCGTTGTGGGCATACCGTACTGCTTATAAGACACCTATAGGCATGTCTCCGTACCGTTTAGTGTTTGGAAAGCCTTGTCATTTACCAGTGGAGCTCGAGCATCAAACTTTTTGGGCGGTGAAGAGTTTCAATACCAGCTTGGTGGGAGCAGGTGAGAGTCGAAAGCTAGAGTTACAAGAGCTTGAAGAAATCCGGAACGACTCGTATGAGAATGCGGCAATTTATAAGGAAAAGACGAGATTATTACATGACAAGATGATATATAGAAAGGAGTTCACAGTTGGTCAAAAACTACTCCTATTTCAATCTCGTTTTAAGCTATTTCCCGGTAAGTTGAGGTCGCGATGAGTTGGACCGTATGTAGTTACGAACGTGGCATTTCATGGAGTTATTGAAATACGTAGTTTGGTCACCAACAAGGTTTTGAAAGTGAATGGGCAACGCTTAAAGCCATAATTCGAGGGAGTCCAAGTTGAGGCGGTGGAGAGTTTGACTCTCTTTGAGCCTATTTATGAAGATTAACTTTCGCGGCTAAGTCGAGCAAACGACTATAACCAAAAGCGCTCACGGGAGGCAACCCGGGTTTACCTTCTGTTTATTAGTTTTCTTTTCTTGCAATTTCAAGTTACTGTATTTCTTTAATTTTAACTGAATTTTCATTCTAATTGTGTGTTTTTTGTTAGGTCGGAGTGCGAATAGTTGAGGAATATCATCCCGAGTCGGGCATGTGTGAAAAAAGGGGAAAAAAAAGAAGAAAAAAAAGGTGAAATAGCAGCACACACCATACTCTACTGGTATCCTAGCACTCTCCTATCACTAGCCTGTCACACGTAATAACCCTACTGGTATCCTACTCCTATCACAATCATACCACTCGCCCTTCCCAATCTGCGCTCCTACCACTAGCCCATCACTCTCCTGTCACACGCCACACTCACAGCCCCTTCTTACTTTTTTAACTAAACTTACCCATACACAATACACATCCATGAAACTTCCATCCAAACATAAAAAAAACTCCACAACCACAATACTACTCGTCGCAGCCACCACACCACGGCCGCCGCCTGTTTCGCCTCTTTAGAGTCGAAAAAATTGCGCTTTTTCACTTGGAATTGACGGTATTAACTTGCAATTGACGGTATTTTCATTCTCAAACAATAACAAATTGATAGTTGGTGAGTTCTTCTCTTAAATTCAACTTTCATTTTCGGTTTACTTTGAATTTGTTTCATTGTTAAACCTAGCTTTAGTTTACTAAGGTTGCTATTGTTAGTCTTGAAGTGGGTTAGTTGGTTGATGTTGGTGAATGCTTGGAGGTTTATGGGATTTAATTGTGTGCATTTGTTCTATACCTATGCTTTGTGGAGATTGGGATAGTTGAATTGTGCAAATGGAGGAGATGTTAGTAGTGCATAGAAGGTGTTTGTGGATTTGCCTAGAAGGATATTTGGTTTAATTTAGGTTGGTTATGGCTAGAAAAAGAAAATGGGAGGGGGTTGCTTCTGCTTCTACGACTACGAAGCAAAAAACTCTTTCTTCTAATACCTCTTCTCAGGAGGCAACATCATTCCGGTTTACAGGTAATGAGGCTTTGACTAGTACAGAGTTGACAAGGTTTAAAAAACTTGAGCAAAGGACGGTCATCACTACAAAGTTTTTTGATGTGGATACATTGAAGGACTTAGGTTTGTCTGATGTTATGGACAAGCTTATGACCAAGGGTGGGCTTCAACCTTTATTAGAGCAACAATGTCCTACTTACAAGGCTTACACTATTGAGTTCTTGTCCTACTTGGAGAAACATATGGATGAGCATGGGGAAATGACATGTATTACATTCAAACTTGGTGGAAAAGAGAGAGAGCTAGATTTGGATGACATACGTTCAGCCCTTCATATTGGATTACCCCCTGATGGAGCATTTTGTTTGCTCACCGAGTCATAGTGGAAGACTTTTTGGGCTGCTATTACAGGTAACGAAAGGAAGCAAGGTCGTCCATTTGAGCAATATGATTACCCATCCTTGTCTTCGGTTGCTGCACCGATTTATTGCTATGACATTTTTGGGCCATGGTGAACCTACCAAGATTAACATTTCAGAATTGAGCTACTTATGGGCTATGATTCCAGAGGCCAAGGGTATTCCTGATTGGGCTACCTTGTTTGTTGATACATGCCTTACTAATAGAGATGCGGCTTCCGGGAAAATTTCTCAATGGGGTATGGTTACTTTATTGTGCAACGATTTCAAAATCGAAAGACCTACTTCTTGCTCGGCCGTGATCGGTAACTATAGCCTCACTTTAGATGGCCTTCGCAGTTCTCACATGTTTCGTATCATAAGTCGGAGGCAGCCACGTGGTTTCTGGCTTTATCGTTTGGTTGAAACCCCGTATTTAGAGCTTCCTCGTCCTCTAGGGGACCCACTTCCATTTGGTCCACGAGCAAGCGATTTCTATATTTCTAGGGATGTTTCTATTAAAGACATTGGGGATGATACGGAGGATGAAAGAGATGAACCTGTGGATAGGCTTGAGGGGACTGAGAGACCTTCTAGTGGAGACCCGGGGACATAGCACTAGTGGACAGAGTCGGTACGGGATCCGCCTTATTCTGAGGAAGGTGGAGGGGGAAGTTTTTCCAGTTGGTATACTACTATGGAACAGTGGAGAGATAAAGTTTATGCTAGTTTAGTCGAGCTGGGTACTCAATTCAAGGGGATAGAGGATCGATTGGAGAGTCACGAGGATACTATAGAGGAGATTGACGACCATCTTTTGGAGTCCTTGGCTTATTAGAAATCTTTGCATGCTTTCTAGTTGAAACGTTACCCTGAAGAGATGAATCCCTTATCGCACGAGATGTTGGCCGGCATAGAGGAGCGAAAAGCATCTAGAGTAGCAAGGAGAGCGGCACGTGCTACTGCAGCCCGCGATCAGGCGGGTCTTTCCGGTTCTCACTGAGTCTTTATGGTATAATCCCCTTTCACACTTTTGTTTTATTTTAGTGTCCTTTGAAACATTAGGGACAATGTTTTGCTCGAGTGTGGGGAAGGAGATCTATCATATCATTTGTAATTGTGTATCATTTTTTGTTTTCGTCATGTTCCGCACGTTTTCCTTTATAAAAAAATCAAAAAAAAAAACCAAAAGAAAAAAAAAGAAAAGAAAAAAGAAAAAAGAAGAGCTCGGCTAGGTGAAAACCCGAAAGGGCGCCTAGGCAAGATGAGAGATCTTAGAAAAAAAAACATTGATCTACTACTTCTTATGCATTTTAAGGAGGTGATATTAGTAGGGACCAAGAAGATGTTAGGGTGGAACTAATTGATGTTAAAAGGAGTTGTAGAACTAGAATTTCGTAATATCATACGAATGCTATTTTTGCCGTTGGTTGTTGATGCGGATGTTGAAGTTTATGGAGGTTATCTTGTGGTCACAAACTTGTGTTATTGTTGGAGTTTTATTGTGAATGTGACCTTGTGCCATCATGGTTTTGTGAGGGATGATATAAGGTGGGCGAGTGAGGGATGTTGATATTGCTTGTTGACGGATCGCCTCGTTCTTCTCTTGTAAGACCTTGTGTGTTTCATTGTTATGTTTCCGAGTGTTTCTCGGGACGAGCAACGGTCTAAGTTTGGGGAAGTTGATGTAGTGTGTCTTGTAGGTGCTAAAAATGGTGATTTGGGTTAGACTAAAGTGTTAAATTGATGAAAAATGATCGTTAAAAGTCTTGATGTTGCAATACTGGAGGAATGTCGTATGTTGGATAAAAGACGAGTTTTGTGCATTGATTCCATAGATTAGATTGGAGTGTTGAAGTGTTGAAGTTTTGGTGGGTTGAATAAGAGAATAGAAGGAAATTTTTACTGCCAGGAGAGTGCTAGGAGACTGCTAGAAGAGTGTTGGGCGACCAGAATGCCAAGAGAAAGCGCACGAGGCGCGGGCGAGCAGCCCGGAATGGAAGACACAAATATTTTATTTCCTTATTTTATTTTCTTTCCATATTTTTATTTTCTTGGGTTTTTAGAAAAAGGACATGTATTATTGTTACCTAGTATCTATGATTATCACAGAAGTTACGTTAGAAGGAGAAAAAAACCCTAATTATTTTCCATTAGCAAAGACATGAGCAACTAATCCTTTCATCTCGGATTAAGATTTGAAGCATCTGATTTATTCATATTGTGAGACTGTTATTCATCTTCCTTTAATTTCTTGAGTATTGTTAATTTTTTGTTTCAATTCTATGGTTGTTGAATGTTTAGATTAAAGTAGCTAATTAATCTTCACAATTATCAATCTATTGTTATTCTAGTGAATGAATCCGTAATTGTTCAACCTCGCTAGATAAAGTAACAATCTTTACCCTTTGTATTGGATGCGTTTCATCATATCTAGGTTAAAGAGAGAATTAACTTGTGATTCGAACTAATAACCGGGTGTTTTATTGGTCGTGACTTCTATCGTTCCTTATTCATTCATGCTGTTATTGAATTAAACTTAATCGTGTGTATTAGGTTGTTTGATAATTAGGTTATTTTATTATCGCGGTCCGAGTCAAATAATATTACAAAGGAGTTGGGAAATTGTTCCAACGATAGTCTACTCAAGAGTCGATAGAGAGTTGTTAGTCTATGATCAATTGGATAATCAGTTTGCGGAAATTCTTACCCCGAGACCTTCTCAATCATCTAAAATCTTCATTATTAATTAGTCTTTCATCTTTTTATTTAATTGTTATTTTCGTTACTCAATCATTCTAAACCCCCCCTTTTGGTTACTATTTGTCTGCTTTTGTATTCACATAATTTACTTTGCTTTCCCAGTGGATTCGACACTCTACTTACCTCTACTATATAGTTAAGGTAATAGGACTTATTATTTATTTTTGGGAGCATACGACTTCTGCTCACCAGTAAACGTTATTTCTAAATTGCTATAAGGCTTTTTAGTACTTTGTACACTCTTTTTGTTTATTATAGACTATGATTTTTAAACTAGTGAAGCTAATAGAGGGTAATTCGAGTAAGACATCGTCTTAAATTGACAAGTAAAAGTGAAATAGTGTATAATAGTGACTTGGTGTGGTTTCATTTGAATGTATCGTTGGAGATTGTTGGATCTGGATTTTACTCAGATCCTACTCAGATCCTTAGGATGCGGATATGGATCTACAAATTTTGGACCATAAGGATAAGGGTAGGATCTGGATATACCATTTTAAAATGGATCTGGATCTGGATCCTACCCATTGTTATCCCTAAGTGTAGCTAATACGTGCTAACCAACTAATAGAGTTCGTTCATGACCCATAGGCGATAAAGGAGCATCTCGTAATGCCGATATTGTTGTATATTAATGATTAGAAAAAATCATTTGCTCTAAACTATGAAAATTAGCTAATCAGATAATAATTATTTTCTATTTGTTAATTATATCATGCCATTTATTAAAGTTGATTTCGGGATACATATTTTTATGCAATATCATTTTTAGAAAAAAATTTATATTTCAACTAATATAATGTTATATTATACGGGGTTAAAAATTAATTACAAATATTATCTAGATCTGTCCGTGTATGGCACGGGTGCTATACTAGTTCTATAATATAGGGTGAACATAACTACATAAGATAATGAAACCCAAAGCCTCAAAAGTCGAAGAAGAACTTCATTTTCTTCCTCGACATAAACCGTACACAGAAAACAGGGCAACCCGCATAGCGTTCGAAAACCACCATGAAACCACCTCAAATCACCATCACAATTCACGAAATTTAACATACAGAATCTAAGTAGTGCCCTTTACTCATTTGTTCCTTCATACAACAGCATTGGTAAGATGCTAACGTTTAAAGCATTAATTTACTCAATTTTCTACCCTTGCTCGTGTTCTGACCAGCATGTGTTCGTGCTTTTTTTTCTTGTTTCAATGTCATTTATGCTCTCGTTTTTTGTTAAAAATAAAATCTTTGGAGTCCAGGATTTCAGAACATCTTTAGGATTGAAAATTCGTTAAGAATTGAAGCCGTAGTGCTCGTCTTAAGATCGACGCGTGAAACGCAAGCTTGCTCGTGATTGGGGTTGTGAAATTCAATTACAAAACCATTTAAAATTTAAAAATCGTTGTAGGTGTACCAAGAAACTTGAATCCAAGATACATGTATGTTGAAGGTGCCAAATGTTTAGCCCAAAATCCGCCACTATGCTATTGGGCCCAAAGAAAAGTCAAGGTATATGCAGCCCATCCGCAAAGCAGTCCACACACATCAAGAAAAAAGACGTTGGAGTAGAAGAATGAGTCAAAACCCTAAAGGAATATTCTCCTATATTCACTCCTACATCCCAGGACCAGAACAGAATCAGCTGATCAGGAGTCCAAACTATAAAAAGAGAAACTAGGGCATTGCTTATTCATTCAGGCATACGTTGTAATTTTACTACTGGCACAAACACTTGTACTCCATACAAAGCAGCGAATTTCCTCGATCATAGTGAAAATATTGGTGGGATTCCGTTCCCCCCGCAGTTGTTTCCCTCATAGGATTTTTTCGCGTGACCAAAAACCTCTCGTGTCATCCTGTGTTTATTCTTATTTTTGCATTAATCATTTACGTAAATCTGCATATTGGTTGGTACTTTGACCCGCGTCACAAAAACTTGACCCGGTAGAAATTTTACCAAAACAATTTGGCGCCCACCGTGGGGCATAGTGCGCATTCCAATATCTAAAACCGTTATCTCATCACAACAAACATGTATGGGACCAAAGCTAACCCTTCCAGTTCCCAGAGCATGCCAGCCCAGTCCAGTGGGACCAACCCTACTGTGTCCATTGGTCTCACAGGACCACCCCCTGTCGTGAGTCAGTCCACAACCTCAAGGATTGTGGTCCCATCCAGCAAACCTCCTCAGATTCCCAGATCATCCCTTGTGTGTGCTTCCCCAAGGCAGAGCAGAGAGAGCAGCCCCAGCAGGAGTGGAGAAGCCCAAATATCTGGAGTAGGCCCGCAGCCGCAGGTTCCAGGCCCAGATCCGATGCAGATGGTGGTCCAGGGAATGAGTGCTTTGCAGGAAGCCATAGAGGGCCTGAAGAAGGACAATCTGCACCTGAGAGAGCAGATCGCCGCAGTCGCACGCCCAGAACAGCCGTTCAGAATGTTACAGCCAGGGCCTGGACAGACCTTCAATCCCTTCGGGAGAGGAGGGCTGAACCGGCCAATTCCCCAGGAGATCGTCACCAGGCTGGATCTAGGTGTTATCACTCCGAGCAGCGGCCCAGAGATACTGGATCTGGACTAATCTGCATTCAGAGCACCGAAGTCCAGCCCAGCGCAGCCTGCAGGTAATCCTACACCTTGTTTTCTCCCTGGGACTAATCCTTTGACTTTTTCAGGTACACCTCCGCAGCCTACACTTGGTTGGACGCTAGAGGTCCCCGTAAGGCCTGAACCAACGAGCCAGTCCAACGCTGGAGGATGGGCAGGAGGAGCATTGGTGCAGTCAGCAGCAGGTTTGCATCTAGGACCAGGTTTCAATCCATCCGTAGAAGCCAACCAGCCAGCCGCAGGCCCTTGGGGAGGAGCCCCTCCAGGCTTCTTCCCTCCGCCAGTCAACCCGACCTCAGGTCCTTGGGGAAGAGCCCCTTCAGGCTTCTTCCCTCCGCCAGTCAATCTGTTTCCTAGAGCAGGCAGTCTCTCAGACCAGCGCTACCAGGAGCTGAAAGACATGATCACCAAGATACCTGGTATGCCAAGGCCCATGGAGAAAGCTTCCCAGGACAGTTATGCAGATTCACCCTTCATTGACAATATTGCCCTGATCAATTGCCCAAGGGATTTGTGCCACCAACCATGACACTATACGATGGTATGGCCGACCCCCTGGACCACATCAATCAATATAAGCAGAAAATGATGGTGGTGACCGCAACCGGAGCACTTAAGGAGGCCTGCACGTGCAAGGGATTTGGATCAACCCTGTCCGGAGCAGCCCTGCACTGGTTCGTGGGATTACCCAATCGCAGCAGCTCCTCCATCGCAGATCTGGTTAATGCCTTTAATCAGCAGTTTGCTAGCAGCATGAAACCGGAAAAGCAGACCAGTGATCTATACAGAATTGTTCAAGGATTCGAGGAAACAACTCGAGATTACCTCACCAGATTCAACAAAGAGAAAGTTGCAATTCCGCATTGTGATGTACCCACTGCCATCGAAGCCTTCCGTAGAGGGTTACATCACGATTCAGAGCTGTACAAGCAGTTGACAATGCATCCGTGCACTGCCTTTGCTGATGTACATGCCCAGGCAGTCGCAGCCATGAGGCTGGAAGAAGACGCTGCCTTCAGAAGAAGTACCTACGACACAGAACCTATGTCTAGGAGAGCGCCAGTGGAAAAGAGGGGTGAAAGATCAAAACCCTATAGCAAACCAGTAAGCAAAGTATCAGAGAGCACCGGCGGTAAAAACGATTCAGATCCACCTCTGAAGGTCAGCGAGTATGGCTTTACCACCGGGATGGCTGGCTTCTTGAAAGCCTTGAAAGAACTCAAGGGAGTCAGATGGCCAAAGAAGAACGAGGAGCGACCCAATGACAGCCGTGATGCCAGCAAAAGATGTGAATTTCATGATGATATAGGTCATACCACGGACGAATGTTATACCCTCAGGAAGGAGGTCCGATTCCAGTATGACCGAGGCAACTTGGATCATCTGCTCCCAGAGAAGTCCACCAGAGTCAACGCAGCCAGCCAGGTGCAGCCCTCACCAGCTCCTCCCTGCAACAGAATTGTCAATGTCATCACCGGAGGATCAGAGCTGTGTGGGCTCACCTATTCTGCAGCCAAAAGACGTGTGACAGCAGCAAAGGGAGACGAGCCAGAATCATCATGCAGAATAGCACGGCAGGACCTCCCAGCAGTGACCTTTGATGAAACAGATGCAGAAGCGGTTCCAGAGCAGCACCATGATGTCCTGATTATCACATTGAACATCGGCAATTGTGAGGTCAGGAAAGTCATGGTAGACACAGGCAGTTCCGTCAACATGCTAATGCTGGATGCACTAAAGAGCATGGGATTTGGCGAGAATGACCTGACAAAGAAAGCCATTCCTCTGGTCGGATTCAGTGGAGAAACAGCGCATACCCTGGGGGAAATCACCATCCCCACCTACGCCGGATGGCTGAACAAACAGGTAAGATACTTAGTTATCAATGGTCCATCTACTTACAATGTTATTTCATGCGTGCCTATTTTATGATGTTTTACATCCTTTTTACACGCATTTGGTCGCTCATTTACTATGTTTTAGCCTTTATTTCCTAACAATTGTCTACTTTCGTATTTTTATACACTTTTGCAGATTTATGCGGAAAAGGGACGATTTTGCACCAAACTTATGCCCTCGGGATTTTTCATAGCCAAGGATCGATGGAAAGTCAACTCAAAACATTAATCAGGTGCCAAGAAGTCAAACCGAGTCGAATCAAAGCAATCCTACAGGAATAAGGGTCGACCGACCTACTACTTGGGTCGGCCGACCAGATCTTTATTATGGAAAGCCCAGAAAATCCCTGAAGCCAGTGAATAGGTCGACCGAGCCACAATGTAGATCGACCGACCTCCGCACAGAACCGGAGATTTCCAAAAAGCCCATGAACGTGTTGGAATCATTAGCAAACTCTAATTGTTCCGCCTACTTAAGTAATTTAGAGGATTAGGGTTTGTATCGATTATCATCTACCATCATCATCATCTAGTTCTATCGTTCAGTTTTGTAATCTTTCAATATTCCCAAATACTTTTAGTTTTGTTCTTCAACCTTTCAAGCATTCAATAATAAAGTTTGTTCCTTTCCATCTAATTAATTCCGATTTCTGGTAATTATCTCTTAATTTCAGCTTCATTGTTATTAGTTTAGAATTGTTATTTTCGGTTTAAGATAGAATCCCAAGCCTTATTAGCGATTGCATGCTTAGATTGATATTCATTATGTTTTCCATGTTTATTCCGGTTTTTATTGTTGTTTTAGTAACCATGACGAGCTAATTTCATATGTTAGGATGTAGGGGATGAATATGCATAGGTAGTATAGGTTCCGAGACCAACTGTAGCAGAGCCGTGGTCGGCCGACCTATATAATGGGTCGGTCGATCGAGGCTGTGGTCGGCCGACTGGGCTAGCTGGTCGGTCGACCCACTCGCGTTCGTATTCTGTTTCGTTTTAATTCGTAGACTATAATAACCTACAATAAGACCCAAGGGAGACTTGTAGGATGTTAGTAATGACTTACCCAAGATTGAAAGATACGGGAAGGGCATTGGTTTACGCCTTAAGATGGCTAGGTTACTCAAGACTGAAAGGTATGTGACCTAGAATTGAGGAATCACCCTTATTGTTGACACCCAATAATTGTGAGACCTAGGAACTAATAGCATAGGCCGAAAGGAGCTATTAGGTACCATAGACCGAAAGGATATGTTACACCC
The DNA here is from genome assembly GCA_029255685.2 of Silene conica. Classification (NCBI taxonomy): domain Eukaryota; kingdom Viridiplantae; phylum Streptophyta; class Magnoliopsida; order Caryophyllales; family Caryophyllaceae; genus Silene; species Silene conica. The sequence goes on along the minus strand of CM055316.2, from coordinate 54,801,380 downwards.
CTTGCGCGACTGCAATACATGTTGACCTTAGGATTTATATTACCTTAGCTATTTCTTACCCAAACATCCTAGCATCCCTTTTTTTATAGTTTTAATCTCATCTTTATTTACTTGCTTTATTTTATATTTGTTTCTAGACTCAGTAACAACCAATCAAACCCCCCAAAATTGTTACCTTAAAACATTAACATCAAACAATAAACATTCCCCACCTCTCTGTGGTTCGACCCTGACTTTCACTATCTATTGTTAAAGTTAGGAATTATAAATTTTATCTTTGATACCCACAACAACGGGCATCAAATTTTGGCGCCGTTGCCGGGAAGGTGACGCCAGTGTTTATTGTTTCTTGTTTTTGTTTCTTGTGTTTAAGGAACTTTTGTTCCTTAAACCTTCTCACTTTTTTCTTGTAGTTTCCATCTTATGCGCAGGTCAGTTCAAGGAGAACTCCTACCACTTGAACACGAGCTTGAGAGGACTTTAAGAGAAAAGAGGAAGCAACTTTTAGAGAGTAGGGAAGGAGGTTCTCCATCTTCCCTTTTCCAAGAGGATATCTTTGAAAAACCACCTTCACCAAAAACACCGACTTCACAACCAAACTCACTTCAAAATCCATCCACACCAAAAACACCATCTTATGCCTACTTCCAAGTTTTTCCAAAAGAAGAAGAGATCATGGCCGAGGAAGCTACTATCGCCAGTCAGTCCATGCCTCAGGTGAAGGACCTATACAAAGGGTTCACTTTACCTGCAGGTACTGGGAAGCCATTCGAGGCCAAGCCTGCCTACATCACCATGGTTGAGAAAAACCAATTTGGAGGCTCGGCCAGTGAGGATGCTGCAAAGCATATTGAAATCTTCACAGATTACATATGCTCTATTGCACCCCCAGAAGGAGTGACACAGGACCAGATTAAACAAACCATGTTCATCTTCTCTCTCAGGGATTCTGCAAGGGAATGGTACAGAGATCTAGACCGCACTGCTGCGGGAGTCACAGATTGCAACACCTTCGCCTTGGCATTCTACAGGAAGTACTACTCTGCAGTCAAGACCAATGCTCTAAGGGCGCAGATAACAAGCTTCAAGCAAGGGCCTAATGAAGATTTTAGTGAGGCTTGGGACAGGTTCAAGAGACTTGTTCGATCCATACCACACCATGGATTCGAACAATGGTTTCTTTATAACCAGTTCTACAATGGCCTCTATGATGACAACAGGGCCTACTTAGATGCTGTAGCCAATAGAAGGTTCCAAGAGAATTCTGGAGAGACTAAGGGTCCCAAAATAATAGAAGATATTGCTATCCTCCGTGCTGAACATGGGACTTCCCGTGGTAACCAAAGGAAAGCTGAGTCTAACGTAGCTGCTATTGAGGCCTTGATGGCCAAGTTAGATAAGCTGGAGAGTGGTGGGAAGTTCGATATTGGGAGTGGAAGCAAAGGAGGTATGTACCAGGTGAATGTCGTTCAAGACTGACCCTTTGTTTGTGAGAGATGTGGTGGAGAGGGGCACGTGTCAAAATTTTGCACCTCATCTAATGAGACATGGCCGCTTTCCAGCATTATCGTGGAAATAATTTTTATGACCCAAATAATAATAATGTCCATCCAAACATGAGGTGGACAAGCCAGAATGTTCTCAACCCACAACACCTACAATCTCAACAAAATTCCACATATATCCCTCCACATAAGCAAGGATTCCAAAAACCACCCTTCAACCCTCAACCACCTTCAAACCCACCACCCAATACGGATGCTCTCATCCAAAACCTCATTGGGTTGGTTCAGAAGGAATCTCAGGCTAGGGAAGCAGGGATGAAGATGTAAGAATCTCAAATTGCTCAAATCGCGAGCAAGAACGATAGTAGGGCTCCAGGTCAACTTCCGACCAAGACGGACCAAAAGAAAGAGACTCTAAACATCATATCTTTGAGAAGTGGAGCCAAGGTAGGAAATGAGAAGGTAAGCGAGAAGGATAAAGCGAAACAGCCGAAGCCGAACAGCAGCGAGGGAGGTCGACCGACCCAGGAGCAAGGTCGACCGACCTCTGAGCAGATTCCGGAAATTCCCGCTGTACAGGAAGAAGGTCGACCGACCGAGGATATGGGTCGACCGACCTCCGACGCTGAACAGGGGAACGCTTTCAGACCTGAATTGCCGGACAACTTAAGGGACTTCCTTTTTCGGGGTGATAAGACCCCTAGGTTCCTGAGAAGGGCTGCAAATACTGAATCTTCCGCCCCTCCTTTCCCAGAGAGACTCATACCGACTAAGGAACAGGTAACATTTGATAAATTTAAAGACGTAATTCGTTCATTGAATGTTCAAGTTCCGTTTTTAGAATTAGTTCAACAGGTTCCTTTATATCTTAAATTCATGAGACAACTTTTGTCGAGAAAGCGGTCTTTAGATAAGGTTGAGTCGGTTGCCCTCGCTGAAGAGTCCTCCAGCTTCCTATCACATGTCATTGCCCCTCATAAGCTGGAGGATCCTGGAAGTTTTTCTGGTCCTTGCAATATAGGAACCTTCCCTGTTGAAAATGCCCTATGCGACCTAGGAGCTAGTATCAGTGTCATGCCCCTTAGCGTAGCCTTAAAACTCGGAATGACCATTTTTGCAGTAACTAGCATGACTGTCCAGATGGCTGACCGTACATCTATGGAACCCATAGGGGTGTTGCACTACAAAACAATGCCCTCTTTGCGACGGAATTTTCCGTCGCAAAAAGGGTGAAATCCGTCGCAAATCATGTTTTTGCGACGGATTTGCGACGGACTGCATCTGTCCCATATTTTTGTCGCAAAATGTTAATTTGCGACGGATTTTTCCGTCGCACACTATTTGCGACGGATTGACCCCATTTTGCGACGGACTGACCTTGACCAAAAGTCAAGGTCAGTCAAGATTTGCGACGGAATTTCCGTCGCAAATGGTCCTCTTTGCGACGGATTTTCCGTCGCAAATCTTGACTGACTTTGACCAGAAGTCAAGGTCAGTCAAGATTTGCGACGGAAAATCCGTCGCAAAGAGGACCATTTGCGACGGAAATTCCGTCGCAAATCTTGACTAACCTTGACTTCTGGTCAAGGTTTGCGACGGAATTTCGTCGCAAATTGAGACATTTCCGTCGCAAATTCCAGTATGATTTTCGGGTTTCAGCCGTTTTTCCAGCTCCCTATTTCCATTGAAATGATTCATTTTTTCCCTTTTGCATGATCTGTAAACCTGCAATTTCAGAAAAACAACCCAGCAACAAAAACTTGTCGGAGACAAGGGTTTTAAAACGTCTTTTCATAACTAATAAGAAAGTTTTACAAATGATAATCCAACTAAAAACTAAACATAGTCCGCGGTACATCAACTAAACAACCTAATGAAATCTATCTAACGGTCGTGTCGGTGGGCTGTGGGGTGGCGAAATGACTGGCCGCCCTAGCGTTGTCGCCGCCATCATCGTCAAAGTCGCGTCTCGGCTGAGAAAAGCCTCCCGGGTTGCAGCTCTGAGTAGTGAACTCCCCCCGCTGACTTAAGAACTCTTCAATTGCCTTCAGCCTTTGGGATGTCTCGAGATCACGTTCTCTTAGCTGAGCATTCTCTCGAAGAACTCTGCCGACGATACCTGCAATGAATAGTCAAACATGATATTATATTCATTTAGTAAATGGTTAAATAATTGGTTAGTCTTAATTTTTAATAAACTATAAAATACAAACCTGGGGTGTATGATGATTGGGTCCCAGCACTTGAGTGACGACGACGCTCGTAAATGACTGGGGCTGCATTTCCCATACCGAGTATCAACCCTTTCTTGTTGAAACCGCCTACTTCTTCGAAGTAGATCTCGTTGTCGTCGATATCTTGCTCCGGGATCCCTTCACTTATCATTTTGTTCTTTCTTGAAAAAACTTTTTCCTACAAAACAAAAATAAAATGTTATTAGTATACGTTAATTAATTAGTAAACCAAATTACTAAAATATAAAGAAAAGTTTCTGTTAACTTACAAATAGTGCTTTGGGTTTCGTTGATAGCCAACCCTTCTTGGGATGCTTTTTTGTCTTCTCAAGCAACTTCAAGGCCGATGGTACATCACTCCCATCTTCTCCAGCCTGCAATTTAAATCCAACGACACTTGTTGAAAAAAACATTCAAGATTGTCAAAGGGTGAAAATTATTGAAGACAAGAAAAAGTGAAGTAAAAACTAAACAATTACCATTTCATCCATCATCTGTAGGGTGTTTTTACGACCCATAATGTGAGTACCTAAGGCCTTGCCCTTTTCGGTACTTCCCGACATCCGGTTGGTCTTGTTTTTGTCGGATTTCTCTTGGAATTTTGGATTGTCCTTTCTACCCTTCAGTTCTTCAAAAATATCCGCCGGTATCCATTGCGGCCTTTTCTCCGCTGGTTTCTGCATAGCGTAGTGGATTCTTTTGCGAAGGCGGTCTTTCATCATGTCTTCCCACGCCGACCTAACCGCTGCTCTATCACGAGGGTGAAAGGTAACTTTTTCTTCTCTGTACACTTTGTAGTTTTGGATATCCCTAAGGATGCCCATATACCTATAATACTAGGGAGACCTTTCCTCCACACTGCGGGAGCCATCATAGATGTAGGTACAGGGACCTTGACCTTCAAAGTAGGGAAGCATTCTATTATTTATGGTCTATCCTATAGGAAAAATATGCTATGACCCCTATTACTTGTAATGCTATTTCTTCTGAAAAGAAGTATAAGGTCATCACTACTTCCCCTACTTTATTACCTACTCCTATACCTGTTTTTACACCTCCGCCCCATATTGGGAGTAAATTGGAGGATACTTCTATTGTGACTAATGCAGGAATTGGTTTGGGGAAACCCGCAATAAAGGAGGTCACGGTGCAAAGGGGAGGACTGGGATTCCTAATGTAACACCCCCATTTACCTAGGAGCCTGAACTAGGACTTCCAGAGTTAATAGGACCGTTACCATCCTGGATAAACCAGGGTAGTAGATATACATAGTGAAAGAAACACAGTACTTTAAGTATAAATGGTTAAACTGAAACTATTACAAGACATAGTCCAAAGGACTTCCAAAACAACTGAAATAAATTAAATGTTCAACTATGAAAAACAAAACTAAGTGAGCTAGTAGCTAGGTAGGTCTAGTCCATGTCTCTCTTCCATGCCCAGTCCTAGTCCACCTGTCTCTGACCTGAAAGATCTACTCCCCGTTCCGGATCATTGTAGGTGAACACGAATACACTGTCAACCTCGCGGTTGAGTAGGGTAACACAATAATAAATAATGCAACAAAACAGTAATATGCAAATGCTTATGTCATGCTCGAGCTCAATCACAATCTCAATCTCAAACCCGTAACTCCCAGCCATACCGAACCTCCCGGCAGACTATAATCGGTCGTCGCCGAACACCAGCTCAAAAGCTGATAAGACACCAGGCCTGGTCTGCAGAACCACCCTGGGCTTTATATCAGATTAACATCTGATCCACAAATATCTCAACTCAATGCACATGCATGCTCATGAATGCAACACAAATAAACTATGCATATGATATCATGCTCTTACAATTCATGCTTGCATCCATTCAAACAAAACCACATATATTCATAACCAGTCATAAAATATGGTACCAGTGTATCCTACCTGGAATAGCAGTCTGAAAAGCAACACCTTCTAGAAATATTCCACCTCAAATTCCGTTCCTATAAGTATTACTCAATATTAAGTTTCATTCATACAACCAACCACTATAAAAATTTACTTAATCATGTTCACAATTTATTTAATTATAACAATTTGTAAATACATAAATACACATATATGCATGCCCTTAACATACAAATTATCGTTAACCAAATATACAATGACTATTTTCGACTTACTAAAAATAGCATATAATCAACCAATCAATTAACATTAACTTATTAACATTCTTAAACATATTACCCAAATATATACCTCCCACAACATAAAACCAATACTCATAATATGCAACAACGATAATTATTATAACAATTTTCCAAACATAACTAACATTAATAATAATACTAATAACATTATTATCTTAGAGTTATAAAATTATAATACTAATAAAATTAACACCACTCATAACATATTATCATGTGCTAACTAACAATAATACATAATAATAATAATAATAATAATAATAATAATAATAATAATAATAATAATAATACACACGCACTCACGAACCCACGAACAGCCTGTTTCGCGAAACGAACAAACCTGCCGCGACCAGCCCTGTCAACCACCACTCCCATCACCACCTGCAACCCCTGGCCTCCCCACTGGCACCACCAGGCTCGCCTCTGAGCCACGGTGGTTCCAGGGAGGAGGTCAGTGGTCGTCGACCACCGCCCACGACACCAAACAACCGCACTGAACTCGACACCACCACACTGATACTCTGATTCACGGTTTTATACACCAAAACGAAACCTACTTTAAACGCAACCATGACAACCACGAACCACCATGATAACCACCTATACACACCTCATACTACCCCCTAATAATCTATCCTAGCGTCCATAACAACCGACTCAGAAAAACATTCGAAACCATCCCCTGAAACCTGTGCTCCTTACTCTGTTCTGACAAACCCAGAAAAACGTGTATAGACATGCGACAAAACAGCCCCTACTGGTGGTCCTAGGTGGCCAACGACGACATAACTATGGTCCAAAATCCAACTACTAACGTCATAGATTTATAATATGCAAAGAATCATAATCACAACAGTTATATACGATCAGAATTTGTGAATCAAACAGAAGTGAAAAGCTGCGAAAATACGAACAATGGTCAACTTACCTTCATCCTAGTGTAAACGACAGACCCTAAGACCCTTAGACCACCGTGTGAACCCTCCTTTGTATACCCAGATGTGCGGCAGCAAGGTTGTGAGAAGAGTTGGGCGTAGATTAGGTTAGAAGTAGGTCTAGGGTAAGGTTTAATATAAGGCGGCTAATGAGGGTTTTCTGAAATTCTGATTTCTGCTTTGTAACTATTCGTGTATGGGTAGGGTTTTACACGCAACCCTAGGCCCATCGACATATCTATCCGTATATGGATCAATCCCTTCACGCACCCCAAGACCCACTTTACATAACCCAACTACGGTTTCCTTAACATTCGCATCCACGACTCACAAATACATCACATAAGACATCTCGTTCAACAACTAGTTTTTGCTTATAAACCCGTCGACATATAAATACATACTAAATACTACTTAAAACGAAATAAGAAAAATACGGGGTATTACAGTCTTCCCTCCTTAAAATGAACTTCGTCCTGAAGTTCGCCATTCCAAGGTCAACAAAAGCCTTCTCATAACGCACGTAACAACATAGAAAGTGACATCATATAATATTCAGAACTAATAAAAGTATTCCAAAACACGACATATCACATTCTACCCTCCTAAAAAGAAAGTTACATCCTCGTAACATACCTTAGTGAAAAAGCTCAGGATACTTTGCCCTCATCGAGACTTCAGTCTCCCAAGTAGCCTCCTCGACATTATGATTAGTCCACAAAACTTTCACTAGCGCGGTCTCCCCATTTTTGGTTTTCCTCACTTTCCTGTCGAGGATCTCCTTGGGTCTCTCTTCATAGGTCAACTGCTCATCGACCTCAATGACCTCATGATCAAGGACATGCGAAGGATCACTGATATATATCGCCTTAGTTGCGAAACATGAAACACATTATGAACTCTGGCTAACGATGGAGGTAGAGCTAATCGATAAGCTACCTCACCCACTCGCTCCAAAATCTCGAATGGCCCAATGAACATCTGGCTCAACTTGCCCCTCTTGCCAAACCTCATCACTCCCTTCATCGGTGACACTTTCAATAAAACCTTCTCTCCTGCCGCAAATGTTATGTCACTCCTCTTTAAATCAGCGTAACTCTTCTGTCTATCTTGGGCAGCTCTCATCTTCCGACGAATCACCTGGACCTGTGCTATCATCTCCTAAATCATCTCAGGTCCCAAAGTCACCGTATCAGCTCGGTCATCCCAGCAAACTCGACTCCTACACTTCCTCCCATACAATGCCTCAAAAGGAGCCATCCCAATACTAGCATGATAGCTGTTGTTATATGAAAACTCTATCAAGTCAAGTCTGTCTTCCCAAGATCCCCCGAACTCTAGAACACAAGCCCTCAACATATCCTCCAGTGTCTGGATAGTCCTCTCAGTTTGACCATCAGTTGCTGGATGAAATGCAGTACTCATCTTCAAAGTAGTTCCCATCAATGTCTGTATCTCTTGCCAAAACTTAGAGATAAACTTGGAATCACGATCAGAAACAACATCCTTAGGCACTTCATGCAGCTTCACCACGTACTTGATGTAAGCTGTCGCTAATTCAGCTTTACTCCAAGTCTCTTTCATCGGAATGAAATCCATGGAAATGCTTTCCAACTTCCACTCAGGTACATCCAGAGGTTGCAACTTCCCTTGCGGTCTCTTATGCTCCCATTTGACCCTCTGACATACCAAGCATCGAGAGACAAACGTAAATTCCTAAATCATGGCACCAATTCCCCAAAGAGAGTGAAACGAGGTCGAGCAAAGCGAGATAGATAAGCCATAAATGGGACTCGAGCGCCAGAGAGAGGAGAGAGAATAGAGAAGAGCGACATGAGCGCCAGAGAATGGAGCCTAGCCCTGTTGTTCGACCCGAAGCGAAGTGCAAAAGAAAGAAAAGTAGCTGCACTCACAAGCAAAAGAAGTATGATAAAGTACGAAAAAGAGAGCATAAAATAAAGTCCGAAACAAATTAGATCCCCCACTCCCCGTAGAACCTCGCTCGACGAGCTTTTCACGGCCGGGCCTCTAGTTACTACTCTCTTTGCAATCGAGCCTATTCTCCTCAACTGAGCCTTCTCCTTTACAGTCTAGTCTCACTTTGCTACCTCTTGCTTCATCTTGGGCCACCAGAAAGCTTTCTACAGGTCTTTATACAACTTATCCCCTCCAGGATGGACGGAATAAGGTGTAGAATGAGCTTCAACCATAATCTTTCTCTTTAGCTCCTCATCTTCAGGCACACACCATCTCCCATCGAACCTCAAACTATCATCGTTGTGAACCTTGAACTTAGAATATGGCTCTGCATCACTAGCTTTGCTCACTGCCTCACGCCACTTCTGAATTCTAGGATCACTCTTCTGTCTTTCCCGAATCTCAGCATACAACTCAGGCTCGATCGTCAAATCTCCCATAGTCTCACCCTTCCTTATCACTGCGATTCCCATCTGTCCCAACTCACGATACATACTCAGTCTGGACATAGCTGTGCACAGAGCGTGAACGGACTTCCTACTCAGTGCATCAGCCACCACGTTAGCCTTTCCCTCCTTATACAAAATCTCCATGTCATAGTCTCCAATAAGCTCTATCCACCTCCTTTGACGCATATTCAGCTCTCTCTGAGTATAGATATATTTCAAACTCTTGTGATCAGAGTACACTTTAAATGTGGCTCCATAGAGGTAATGCCGCCACAGTTTAAGTGCAAAAACTACCGCTCCCAGCTCCAAATCATGCGTCGGATAATTCTCCTCATATGGCTTCAGTTGTCTAGAAGCATAGGCGATCACTCTCCCATTCTGCATCAGCACACATCCCAATCCTTTCTTAGATGCATCCGTAAAAACTTCAAAGTTCTCACTTCCCTCTGGCAGTGCAAGGATAGGAGCTGTAGTAAGACGCTCCTTCAGATCTAGGAATGCCTTCTCACAACTCTCATCCCAGACAAATCTATTCTCCTTCCGCATCAATGAAGTCATAGGCTTGGCTATCTTCGAGAAGTCTTTCACAAATCTCCTATAGTAACCAGCCAAACCCAAGAAACTTCGAATATCTGCCACATTCTTTGGTCGTTCCCACTTCGAAACGGCTTCAATCTTGCTAGGATCAATAGAAACACCTTCCTTAGAAACCACATGGCACAGAAATCAACTTTCTCGAGCCAAAATTCGCACTTACTCAACTTGGCACACAATTGATGATCCCTCAAAGTCTGCAACACTAAGCTCAAATGCTTGGCATGCTCTTCCTTATTCTTCGAATACACTAAGATGTCATCAATAAACACCACCACAAACTGGTCCAGGTAAGGACTAAACACTCTGTTCATCAAATCCATGAAAACAGCAGGTGCATTAGTCAAACCAAATGGCATCACCACGAATTCATAATGACCATACCTCGACCTGAACGAAGTCTTGTGGATATCTGCATCCTTGATTCTCAACTGATGATACCCTCTGACCTCAATTCAATCTTGGAAAACACACCAGCCCCACTCAACTGATCAAAAAGATCATAGATGCGAGGTAAAGGATACCGATTCTTGATTGTCACATTGTTAAACTCCCTATAATCCACGCACAGTTTCATGGTTCCGTCCATCTTTTTCACAAACAATACGGGCGCTCTCCAGGGTGATACACTCGGTCTCACGTACCCCTTGCTAGCTAGCTCATCTAACTGCTTCCTCAGTTCTTCCAATTCCTTAGGTCCCATACGATAAGGTGCCTTAGATATTGGCTCGGCCCCGGGTTTCAGATCAATACCAAAATCTAAGTCCCTCCTTGGCGGTAATCCAGGAATTTCTTCTGGAAACACGTCCTCAAAATCTCTTACAACATCGATCTCACTGGCTTGGGGTTTCTCTGTAGTCATATCCCTCACATGACATAACAGCATCTCATCACCCTTCTTCAGACAAGTCTTCAGCGCATTGATAGATATCAGCTTCAGCTTAGGCTTCACAGAATATCCCTTGTAAGATACTCTCACTCCCTTCGGACCCCTTAAGGTTATCTTCCCTTGGTAACAATCAATGTAGGCCTTATACTTTTTCAACCAATCCTTTCCCAGTATCACCTCAAAGCCACCCAACGGAAACTCTATCAAATTCGACTCAAAACTCACTTCTCCTACTTGGATCATTACATTGGTATAAACTCTACTACAAGCTATGGACTCTCTAGATGGTATTGTTACAGAATCAGCTATACTATTGTATACATAGAGTCCTACCGCCCTAGCATGCTCCGCGGATATGAAAGAATGCGATGCACCAGAATCAAATAAAACGAAAGTAGGAAAAGAATGTACTAGGAATGTCCAGTAACAACATGTGCATCCTCCTCTGCAGCCTCCTTGCCCATCATGAACAAAGCGTCAATTTTCTTAGCCCCACTCTGGTTCACATATCCTGCTCCACTCTGATTGCTCACCTCTGCCAGGGTCTTTTGAAAATTACCATTACCACTACTCTGATTCCCGTGGTAGCGGTTCTGATTATTGTAGTTGCTGAAATTCCGCTGGTAACTGTTACCTCCGGATCTGTTGTTCGAGTAGTTTGCATTAGGAGTCCTAGAGCCTCCACTCTAGTAGCTGTTACCTCCAGATCTGTTGTTGTTTCCAGCACTCTGAGTACCCGACCAGCAATTGACTTGTTTATGCCCAGCCTTTCCACACTTGAAGCATGTAAAGGCCGCACCACTTTCCCTAGATGTAGATCGGTTCCCTCCTCGATTGCCATTTCCTCCAGGTGCACTGTTGGAGAAAAACGACTGATACTGGTTATTTGGCTTCTTACTCCCTGAGCTTTCGGCCCCAGATTCTGCTTTCCTCTTGTCACCCTTGGCTTTATCTTCCTCTTTAATCATGATAGCGATCCTTTCTGCCTGGCCAGCCCTCTCGTATATGTCTTCCACAATCGTGAGCTTAGTTGGCAGTAAACTTCTCTTGATTTCAATGGTTAGCCCTTTCTCAAACCTAGCAGCTAACATCTCCGATGTGTAGCCCAGGTCAGCTACATTCTCTGCCAGCTGCATAAACTTACTGTGATATGCTTCCACAGTCATCCCTTCGAACATCTGGAAAGAATCGAACTCAGCTCTCAGCTTCCCTTTCACATGCTCTGGCACGAACTTAGAGGATAAAATCCCCTTGAACCCCTCCCAGCGTACATATTTCGACCCAATCTCTTCTGCAGCTGCCCTGATCTCTTCTTTATTGCTATTCCACCATAACCTAGCTGTACCCTTTAGATAGAATACAGCTTGGTCCACCTTCATCGATTCTGGTACAGACAGCATTTCGAAGATACTCTCGAACTCTCGGCACCATTCCGCAAGTAAACTTGGTGCTCCTTCCCCATCGTACTTGGTGGGGTTGTGCCTAGAGATATTATTGCTCATTTTGATTGCATCCGATTGAGTGTTCGCCCCAATCCTAGCTAGGAGAGCAACGTTCATAGCTAGTAGGCGATCGAATTCCTCTTGTGATACATTAGCAGTGTTGGGTTCTCTCCTGGGAGGCATTTTGCTACACAAGTGACAAAATTTATGAGCATCCTAGGTCAACTTATACTCTGACTTGGTCTTGCTAACATACATAACCTAGCATGTAACTTCTTTCATACGGTTAAGCCCTATTTAACATCGAATTAGAAGTCTACCTAAAGGCTTAGGGATCACATAACCGCATGCATATATTCATACAAATCACACTCATATTCAAAATTAAGATATAAACTCATGTTCCCAATGCTTGGAAATAACAACATATACATGTCACTCATCATGTAACATCACTTTCATGCTTCACAGTATACATATAAACTTATCTATCTTTCACATCATAACTTACCTCATTCCCTTGGCGCTGAAATGTTAGTACAACATAAATATATTATATATCTGCCTTGGGTCTTTCCAACTACCCACACTCTTCAACTCTCATGGTAACCAGGTTAGACTGAAAGGGCCAGTGACTTGGTTTGAGGGGGCCCCTAACTCATCCCAAATCCTATGGGCTCATAACAGTTACTAGCCTGGGGTTCATTTTATTTAGACTCTTCTATATTCATTATTTTTATTTTGGTTTAGGCCCGAGGATCGTTCGCTCTGATACCACTTTGTAACACCCCCATTTACCTAGGAGCCTGAACTAGGACTTCCAGAGTAAATAGTATCGTTACCATCCTGGATAAACCATGGTAGTAGATATACATAGTGAAAGAAACACAGTACTTTAAGTATAAATGGTTAAACTGAAACTATTACAAGACATAGTCCAAAGGACTTCCAAAACAACTGAAATAAATTAAATGTTCAACTATGAAAAACAAAACTAAGTGAGCTAGTAGCTACGTAGGTCTAGTCCATGTCTCTCTTCCATGCCCAGTCCAAGTACACCTGTCTCTGACCTGAAAGATCTACTCCCCGTTCCGGATCATTGTAGGTGAACACAAATACACTGTCAACCTCGCGGTTGAGTAGGGTAACACAATAATAAATAATGCAACAAAACAGTAATATGCAAATGCTTATGTCATGCTCGAGCTCAATCACAATCTCAATCTCAAACCCGTAACTCCCAGCCATACCGAACCTCCCGGCAGACTATAATCGGTCGTCGCCGAACACCAGCTCAAAAGCTGATAAGACACCAGGCCTGGTCTGCAGAACCACCCTGGGCTTTATATCAGATTAACATCTGATTCACAAATATCTCAACTCAATGCACATGCATGCTCATGAATGCAACACAAATAAACTATGCATATGATATCATGCTCTTACAATTCATGCTTGCATCCATTCACACAAAACCACATATATTCATAACCAGTCATAAAATATGGTACCAGTGTATCCTACCTGGAATAGCAGTCTGAAAATAAGCAACACCTTCTAGAAATATTCCACCTCAAATTCCGTTCCTATAAGTATTACTCAATATTAAGTTTCATTCATACAACCAACCACTATAAAAATTTACTTAATCATGTTCACAATTTATTTAATTATAACAATTTGTAAATACATAAATACACATATATGCATGCCCTTACCATACAAATTATCGTTAACCAAATATACAATGACTATTTTCGACTTACTAAAAATAGCATATAATCAACCAATCAATTAACATTAACTTATTAACATTCTTAAACATATTACCCAAATATATACCTCCCACAACATAAAACCAATACTCATAATATGCAACAACGATAATTATTATAACAATTTTCCAAACATAACTAACATTAATAATAATACTAATAACATTATTATCTTAGAGTTATAAAATTATAATACTAATAAAATTAACACCACTCATAACATATTATCATGTGCTAACTAATAATAATAATAATAATAATAATAATAATAATAATAATAATAATAATAATAATAATAATAATAATAATAATAACTAATACACACGCACTCACGAACCCACGAACAGCCTGTTTCGCGAAACGAACAAACCTGCCGCGACCAGCCCTGTCAACCACCACTCCCATCACCACCTGCAACCCCTGGCCTCCCCCTGGCACTACCAGGCTCGCCTCTGAGCCACGGTGGTTCCAGGGAGGAGGTCAGTGGTCGTCGACCACCGCCCACGACACCAAACAACCGCACTGAACTCGACACCACCACACTGATACTCTGATTCACGGTTTTATACACCAAAACGAAACCTACTTTAAACGCAACCATGACAACCACGAACCACCATGATAACCACCAATACACACCTCATACTACCCTCTAATAATCTATCCTAGCGTCCATAACAACCGTACTCAGAAACGCATTCGAAACCATCCCCTGAAACCCGTGCTCCTTACTCTGTTCTGACAAACCCAGAAAAACTTGTATTGACATGCGACAAAACAGCCCCTACTGGTGGTCCTAGGTGGCCAACGACGACATAACTATGGTCCAAAATACAACTACTAACGTCATAGATTTATAATATGCAAAGAATCATAATCACAACAGTTATATACGATCAGAATTTGTGAATCAAACAGAAGTGAAAAGCTGCGAAAATACGAACAGTGGTCAACTTAGCTTCTTCCTGGTGTAAACGACAGACCCTAAGACCCTTAGACCACCGTGTGAACCCTCCTTTGTATACCCAGATGTGGCGGCACCAAGGTTGTGAGAAGAGTTGGGCATAGATTAGGTTAGAAGTAGGTCTAGGGTAAGGTTTAATATAAGGCGGCTAATGAGGGTTTTCTGAAATTCTGATTTCAGCTTTTTAACAATTCGTGTATGGGTAGGGTTTTGCACGCAGCCCTAGGCCCATCGACATATCTATCCGTATATGGATCAATCCCTTCACGCACCCGAAGACCTACTTAACATAACCCAACTACGGTTTCCTTAACATTCGCATCCACGACTCACAAATACATCACATAAGACATCTCGTTCAACAACTAGTTTTTGCTTATAAACCCGTCGACATATAAATACATACTAAATATTACTTAAAACGAAATAAGAAAAATACGGGGTATTACACCTAAGATACAAAGAGGATGAGGATCCAGATGTTTTGGATGAGGAGGATAAGAAAAAGAGAGGAAAAGCTCAAGAGAAGAGCCCGTCGCATATGCTTTGCGACGGAGAGGAGACGTGTTTCGCCATTCAAGCAAACACCGTGGAGACTACGACATATCGTCAAAAGCCGTGGTCCGAGATATTCCACATCTTTAGCGGATAGTTGTTTAAATTTTCAGCTCCTAAGACTATTTACTTTTTGTTTATTGAGACTTTTTAATTTTGTTTGCTTTTAGTTTTAAGAACTCTTTCGTTCGCATAGTTAAGACTTTTGGACTTGGTTCTGGAATCTCGCGCACTTGTTGGGCGCATATATAATGCTTTTTCATGTTTGAGGAAGAATGACTTGGTAAACACAAGTGGTTCCGAAGAAAAGAGGGCCGCTGTGCAGCAGAGGGGTCGACCGACTAGAAACACGGGTCGGCCGACCTAGTCCCTGCGTTCCTGGAATTCCTGCAGTCCGCAGGAAGGTCGGTCGACCCAAAACAGAGGTCGGTCGACCTACCCGTCCGTCACAGCCTGTTCGTTTTCTTCCTCGGGAATTGCGCAACCATCTTGGGTACTTGAGTGGCACTGCTGGCCACCAGAACCTCCCAGCTTACGCTGCTTTGGGGAGGTCTTTCTCATACGCTTAACAATCCAGTCAGTTCTTTCCAATTTTCCTTGGTTTTATTTTCCTTGCATCTTTCCTTTAATTTTTTTAAAACCTTTACTTAGGCTAATGCACAATGGGGACATTGTGCGAGTTGGTTTGGGGAATGGTTTCGTGTCACATGCATTGCATTTTGTCACACGTTTATTGCATTTCTGTATTGCATCATTCTTTTCTTTATTTTCCTTAGCATATACAAAAGACAAAAAGAAATAAAAATAGAAAAATTTCAAAAATTCCAAAAAAATTGCACGTTTACTTTAGCATATAGGTCGAGTCGGAACGAGAGTATTTCAAGGATGATTTTGCTTTCTTACATGTTTGTGCCTTTACCTTGCCTTGTCAACTTGTTTTAGTATGAGAGTCTTTTGCATATCTACGAGTTTTTGTCAATTTGTATATCTTGAGACTTGACTTATACCTTGGCAACCTACTATACTTTCTGAGGTTTTAGAGCTTATTTCCTGGTTTTATTCTTAAACCAGTTGTCTAGGATGTGAGTAGTACTCCCCTTGGAACATGTTACATCAATATGCATAAACATGAACTTGAATTAATATATACTTGTTTTACTATCTCGTTTTGTGAGTCTTGGTACGTGCATTTGAGATCCCTTTTCTCATATTTACCCATAAGCCTTCCATAGCCAAAATTGCCTTTTTATTCCCCCAAAACTACTGATGCGTGTCTATTTTATGATGTTTTACATCCTTTTTTACACGCATTTGGTCGCTCATTTACTATGTTTTAGCCTTTATTTCCCAACTTTTGTCTACTTTCGTATTTTTATGCTATTTTGCAGAATTATGCGGAAAAGGGACGATTTTATACCAAATTTATGCCCTCGGGATTTTTCATGACTAAGGACAAGAAGGAACGAAGCCTAGCGCACATTTCAAGGCCTGAAGATAGCTTTAACAAGCAAAGAATCGATCCACGATGTTGCAGCCTGTTTCAAATGGCTATATCTCGAGTTCTAGAGCTGATAATGGAGTGATTCCAGTTGGAGGTGAAAGCTTATCCTCTTAGCTTTCCAACGCCGCAAGAATCGCTTGATTACGATGAGTATCGAAGAAATGGCAGCTGTTTTAAGATCGACGCACGCTGTAGTCCCGACATCAGGTCGAACGACCTACTAATTGGGTCGACCGACCTCGGCGCAGACCCAGAAGTTTCCGCGAAGCCCATTAAAGTGTTTAGGTCATTAGGAAACTCTTTAATTCCGCCTATTTAAGCTAAATTACGGGATTAGGGTTATTGATTCAGTCATAAATTCAGATCTATCATCAACTTCCTAATTCTAGTTTTCATATTTAGTTTGTAATCTTTCAATAATTCTCAACACTTTTAGTTTGTTCTTCAATCTTTCAACATTCATCAATAAAGTTTGTTCCTTTTTCTGCCTTAATCCTATTTCCGGTAATTACTCTCTCAATTTAAGTTTTATTATTGTTCTTATAATTACTTGTATTCGGTTAAGATAGAATCTCAAGCTTTATTATAGATTGCATGTTTAGATTATCATTCATTATGTTTTCCATATTTATTCCCGTTTTCATTGTTGTTTTAGTAATTATATATGAGTAGCTAAATTTCATATGTTAGGATGTAGAGGATGAATATGCATAGGTAATAGAATTCCGAAACCGACCTGTAGCAGAGCCGTGGTCGGCCGACTCAATTAATGGGTCGGTCGACCAAGGCGGTGGTCGGCCGACTGGGCTAGCCGGTCAGTCGACCCACTCGCGTATGTTTTCTGTTCCGTTTTAATTCGTAGACAATAATACCCTACAATGAGACTGAAAGAAGACTTGTAGGATGTTAGTAATGACCTACCCAATATTGAAAGATACGGGAAGGGCATTGGTTTACACCTTAAGACGGCTAGGTTACTCAAGACTGAAAGGTATGTGACCTAGGATTTAGGAATCACCCTTATTGTTGACTCCCAATAATTGTGAGACCTAGGAACTAATAGCATAGGCCGAAAGGAGCTATTAGGTACCATAGACCGAAAGGATATGTTACACCCCTTACGCGACTGCAATACATGTTGACCTTAGGATCTATATTACCTTAGCTATTTATTACCCAAACATCCTAGCATCCCTTTTATTATATTTTATTCTCATCTTTTATTTTTTTTAATCTTTGCGTTAGACTTAGTAATCAACCAATCAAACCCCCAAATTTGTTACCTTTAACATTAACATCAAACAATAAGCACTCCCCACCTCTTTGTGGTTCGACCCTTACTATCACTATCTATAGTTTTAGTTCGGTTTAAAAATTTATCTGTGGTACTCTCAACGACGGGCATCAACTACATCCCATACTTAGCCTACCCTTCCAAGCTAGTATTTGTGGTCTCTGGTTTATTTTGAGGCATCTTGGTTTGCATGCTATCTTGAGCAAAAAGAGAAAAGAAAGAAAAAAAACCAAGAAAAGAAAGAAAAGAAAAAGAACAGAAAAATTCAGAAAAAGAAGGAAAGAAAAGAAAAACGAGAAAAAAAAAGTCAAAACGTACAGGAAATAGGTCGACCGACCACCATAATAGGTCGGCCGACCGACTGACAGTATTAAATTCAAAATTTCGTTCAACAAAAATTCCTTTCTTTTATATGTTATCACTCCCGTACTTCATTCAAAATCTTTGGGAGTCCTTTCTTATATAATGTGAGAGTTGTGCTACAAAAGAGCACTTTCCTAATATCAAAAGTTGTGAAATATGTTGTTGGGAATCGGTTTTACTAGCTTGGCTACTAACCCCACAAACCCAAAAACATCTTAACCACTTTTTACCTTTCACCTCACATATCCTTCATTGCCTCAATTGCATGTATCCGAGTCACTTGATGAGTGTGTTTTTACATAATTGTAGAATTCTTGTTCATGTTAGGTTGCAGGCACGTTTTCATGGGTCGCAGTTAGGTGAGTGTCATTACAATATACTTCTTTCTATCTTTTACATATACTCATCCTTTGCTTCATGAGTGTCTCGAGCGTACCGCGAGAGTCCATGGTATAAAGTCTCTATAGTCTCTTGTTTTGCAAAGTTTTGACGACGCCATAACTCGTTTGCATGATTTAAATACTTTCTCATTTTCGTACTTGGCATTGGTTTAGGCTTACATGTAAATTTCGCTCTGAGATTGAAATCGTTCCATTAGTTAAGATCGAGTCTTCTAATTCTTGCTTGAGGGCAAGCAAGGTTTGGTTTGGGGAATTTGATGCGTGCCTATTTTATGATGTTTTACATCCTTTTTTACACGCATTTGGTCACTCATTTACTATATTTTAGCCTTTATTTCCCAACAATTGCCTACTTTCGTGTTTTTATACACTTTTTGCAGATTTATGCGCAAAAGGGACGATTTTGCACCAAACTTATCCCTCGGGATTTTTCATAGCCAAGGATCGATGGAAAGTCAACTCAAAACATTAATCAAGTGCCAAGAAGTCAATCCGAGTCGAATCAAAGCAATCCTACAGGAATAAGGGTCGACCGACCTACTACTTGGGTCGGCCGACCAGATCTTTATTATGGAAAGACCAGAAAATCCCTGAAGCCCGTGAATAGGTCGACCGACCCACAATGTAGGTCGACCGACCTCCATACAGAACTGGAGATTTCCAAAAAGCCCATGAACGTGTTGGAATCATTAGCAAACTCTAATTGTTCCGCCTACTTAAGTAATTTAGAGGATTAGGGTTTGTATCGATTATCATCTACCATCATCATCATCTAGTTCTATCGTTCAGTTTTGTAATCTTTCAATATTCCCAAATACTTTTAGTTTTGTTCTTCAACCATTCAAGCATTCAATAATAAATTTTGTTCCTTTCCATCTTAATTCCGATTTCTGGTAATTCTCTCTTAATTTCAGCTTCATTGTTATTAGTTTAGAATTATTTTCGGTTTAAGATAGAATCCCAAGCCTTATTAGCGATTGCATGCTTAGATTGATATTCATTATGTTATCCATGTTTATTCCCGTTTTTATTGTTGTTTTAGTAACCATGAGTAGCTAATTTCATATGTTAGGATGTAGGGGATGAATATGCATAGGTAGTATAAGTTCCGAGACCAACTGTAGCAGAGCCGTGGTCGGCCGATCTATATAATGGGTTGGTCGATCGAGGCTGTGGTCGGCCGACTGGGCTAGCTGGTCGGTCGACCCACTCGCGTTCGTATTCTATTTCGTTTTAATTCGTAGACTATAATAACCTACAATAAGACCCAATGGGACTTTTAGGATGTTAGTAATGACTTACCTAAGATTGAAAGATACGGGAAGGGCATTTGTTTACGCCTTAAGATGGCTAGGAATCACCCTTATTGTTGACACCCAATAATTGTGAGACCTAGGAACTAATAGCATAGGCCGTAAGGAGCTATTAGGTAACATAGACCGAAAGGATATGTTACACCCCTTGCGCGACTGCAATACATGTTGACCTTAGGATTTATATTACCTTAGCTATTTGTTACCCAAACATCCTAGCATCCCTTTTTTTATAGTTTTAATCTCATCTTTATTTACTTGCTTTATTTTATATTTGTTTCTAGACTCAGTAACAACCAATCAAACCCCCCAAAATTGTTACCTTAAAACATTAACATCAAACAATAAACATTCCCCACCTCTCTAAGGTTCGACCCTGACTTTCACTATCTATTGTTAAAGTTAGGAATTATAAATTTTATCTTTGATACCCACAACGACGGGCATCATTATTCGTGGTAGGGCTTGGATCCACGAAATGCGAGCAATCCCGTCAACGTATCACCAGTGCCTGAAATTTCCTACACCGTGGGGAGTCCAGGAGATACGGGGAGATCAGGAGGAGGCCAAGGATTGCTACAAAGTAGCTCTCAAAAGGACCACCAGACCACCAGCTGCTAGAGCATAGCAACTACAACAACTTCACATCCAGGAGGAGTACATCGAGCCCCAGCAGGCAGAAATCGATTAGGTCCGCCTGGATGAGCAGCACCCAGAGAGGACCGTGTTCGTAGGCTCAGAGTGCTCTGGAGATCTGCGCCAACAGCTCCTCCAGCTGCTCCGAAAGAACGTAGACTGCTTTGCCTGGTCCCATAAAGACATGATTGGCATAGACCCAGAGATCATAACACACAAGCTCAGCATAGATCCAGGATTCAGACCAGTGCAGCAGAGACGCAGGAAATTCGCAGCAGAAAGACACCAGATCATAAACCAGAAGGTGGACAACCTTCTGGAGGCAGGAAAGATTAGGGAAGTCAAGTACCCGGAGTGGCTGTCTAATGTAGTGGTGGTACCAAAAAAGAATGGCAAGTGGAGGGTCTGCGTGGATTTCACAGACCTGAATAAGGCCTGCCCCCAAGGACCCATTCCCCTTGCCACATATAGATGTTATGGTGGACACCACTGCAGGCCATGAAATGCTGACATTCCTAGACGCCTGGAGCGGGTACAACCAGATCAAGATGGACCCGGCAGACCAGGAGAAAAAGCATTCAATCTACTACTACAATGTAATGCCCTTCGGCCTCAAGAATGTTGGCTCTACATATCAACGGCTCGTAAATATGATGTTCAAAGACCAGATAGGACGAAATATGGAAGTATACATAGATGGCATGGTGGTCAAATCCAAGCAATCGACAGACCACACCCAACACCTAGAAGAAACATCCAACACCCTTCGGAAGTACAAAATGAAGCTAAATCCAGTTAAGTGTACCTTTGGAGTCTCCAGTGGGAAATTTCTAGGGTATATGGTAGCACAAAGGGGGAAAGAAGCCAAACAGAACAGATCAAAGCACTTCTGCATCTGGAATCACCCCAGAAGCCCAAAGATGTGCAGCGTCTGACGGGAAGAGTAGCAGCACTGAGCAGGTTTATCTCTAGATCCTCAGACCGGTGCAGACTATTCTATGACTTTCTTAGAAAAAGCCAGAAGTTTGATTGGACACCAGAGCACGAAAAGGCATTCCAGGAACTAAAGCAGTACCTGAGCAGCCCACCCTTGTTATCCAAACCAGAGCAGGGGGAAGTACTGCTCTTGTACCTCTCCGTGACCGAAGCAGCAGTAAGCGCAGTTCAAGTCCGACAACACGAGGGAGCTCAGCATCCGGTATACTACGTCAGCAAGTCATTACTGCCAGCAGAAGCAAGGTATACCTCACTTGAGAAACTAGTATTGGCATTGGTCACAACATCCTATAAGCTGCGCCCATACTTTGAGTCTCATACCATCTCAGTGGTTATTAATCACCCCCTCAAGACGGTCATGAGAAAGCCAGAACTATCAGGACGAATGGCTAAGTGGTCTGTGCACCTCAGTGGATATAATCTCCCGTTTGAACCACGCACAGCCATAAAGTCACAAGCCCTCGTAGACTTCGTCTCCGACTTCAGCCCAGCACTCAAGAGCCAAGCAGAGCAGGAAATCCTGCACCTACACCAAGGTGCCAAGCCAGGCACCTGGGAATTACGAGTAGATGGGGCATCAAACGCCAGAGGGTCAGGAGTTGAGCTGATCCTTAGATCATCAGAGGGTGACCTGATCACCCAAGTAGTCCAATGTGAGTTCAAAACCACCAACAACGTAGCTGAGTATGAAGCTCTGGTCCTGGGGCTACAATTGGCCCAAGACATAGGGATCAGCTGCATCAATGTGTACAGTGATTCACAATTAATTGTGAATCACGTCAATGGAGCATACGAGGCAAGAGACCCCACAATGGCGGCCTACTTATGTGTGGCAAAGGAGTTAATCGGCAAATTCGCAGAATTCTGCATCCACCAAGTACCACGGGAACAGAACACAGAAGCAGATGCACTGGCAACCCTGGGATCAACCTTCAAACCAGCCGACGTGGCCAGTATACCGATCACCCATGTTCTCAAACCAGCCATTCCTGGACCAGATTCGAACCAGGAAGAACTACATATCTACAGCAACAACCCAGACCAGGGGTCAGAGCAGGATTGGCGAAAGCCATACCTAGACTGGTTACAACATGATATCCAGCTTAGCAGTAAGAAAGAAGCACGTAGTTTCAGGATGAAGGCTTCCAGGTTCCTACTGATTGATGAAATCCTGTTCCGGAAATCATTAGTAGGGCCATATCTGCGCTGCCTGGACCAGATCAAGGCACAGACAGTCTTGCATGACCTCCACAACGGAGACTGTGGAAATCATGCAGGGGGAAGAAGCATGTCCAATAGAGCCCTCAGAATGGGATACTTCTGGCCCATAATGCGCAAGGATGCAAATGAGTATGCAAGGAAATGTAATGCCTGTCAAAGGCACGCATCTGTCAATCACTAACCAGCAGAACCCTTGCACCCGGTCATATCCCCGTGGCCTTTTATGAAGTGGGGGATGGACATTGTGGGACCCCTCCCCAGAGCACCAGGAAACAAGCTATACATGCTGGCCATGACAGACTACTTTTCTAAGTGGATCGAAGCAGAATCATTCACCCAGACCACCGAAGCACAGGTCATCTCTTTTATTAAGCGTAATATATTCACCAGATTTGGCATACCTTGAGAAATAATATGTGACAATGGTTCCCAATTCATTGGGAAGAAAACCGAGGCTTTCTGCGCTGGTTGGAAGGTATCACTCCAGAAATCTACCCCTAGAAACCCCCAGTCCAATGGACAAGCTGAGTCCAGTAATAAGATCATCATTGAAAATATGAAAAATAAACTACAAGAAATGGGAGGGAAATGGGTAGAGGAGCTCCCTCTGGTCCTGTGGGCTGACAAAACTACTTCAAAAGTAGCAACAGGTCAGACCCCCTTCAGCCTTGTCTTCGGAGCAGAAGCAGTAATTCCTTCTAAAGTCAAAGTCCCAACCCACAGATACGGGTGTATAACTGAGGACCAGAACCAAAGGGAAATGACAAGTAGCCTGGACACTATTGATGAAATCAGGACCAGGACCAGTGCCTACGTCAGAATGGCCTCATACAAGCAGATGGTGGCTCGGAGCTACAACAAAAATGTCAGGATCAGAACTTTGCAAGTAGGAGATCTGGTCCTGAGAAAGGTGTTCCAGAACACCAAAAATCGGCAAGCTGGAAAGTTTGCTTACAACTGGGAGGGCCCATACCAAGTTGAAAGCATAGTAGGTAATGGGTCCTATAGACTAATGACAATGGAAGGGAAGATGATACCCAGATCATGGAATATACTTCACTTAAAAAAGTATATCATCTAAAGGTGCCTCCACCAGACCAGGGCAGTTCCCTTAGACCTCAGGTTCTACTCCGTATAAAGTATACTCTGGTTCAGCTTAAAATTTTGTCTTGTCTTTATATCTTTTATATAACCTAAGTTTGATAATCTAAGTCTTATCATTTAAACCTTGGTTCATTTAAAGTCAATTATCGAGTCTTTTAAAGAAAAAAGTTTTTGTTTTCTGGACCATAATTTGCCTATTCTAGTAGACTGACCTAAAGAGGAAATCTGCACTGATCGCAGGCGAACCTAAGTTCAAGCCTGGCACCCCAATATAGGGATGGGTATCTAAAACACCAGGCCAGCACACCAAAGCAGCGATGGAAAAACACAACGAAACATGCATGCACGACGAAAAACGCCAGAAAACGGCAGGAAATCAAACGAAAAGCAAAGCCCCATACTATGGGGAAACATACGATTAAAAGACTGCCCAAGGCAGCCCAGATTGAGAATTGTTTTTGTTGGTCCACCCAGACCAACGGCAAAAAATTACAACAAGTTAAGCCTACGCAGGGGCCCCAAAAGTTCCAAAAACAAAAGAAAAAGTATTTTCGCCCATATCAAGGCCCAGCAACACAAGTTTTAAAAGAACCTACTCATCAGGAGTAGGTTTAGCAGCAGCAACATCAACGTTGGTGGGGCCAGAGGTCACCTCCTCTCCGGCATCTTGGGACCCCACCACGCCTTCCTCTTCATCATCATAAGAGATCAGGTCCATATTCAGCCCCTCGGGAAAATCAGTAGCAAAGGTCTCCTCCAGAGCAGCTAAGTTCCAGGTGGTATGACTACCCTCCTGGAACTCCTTAACGCATTTAATCCGGGTCTCAGCAGCAGTATAAGCAACAACTTCGATTAACGCCTTCTGCAGACCAGCCTTCTTCTGTTCCAGAGCCTCCACCTTCAGCACCAGATCAACCTCTGAAATCAAGGCCCTCTCCAGCTTAGAGTGAGCCACGACTAACTGGTTCTGGAAGTTCTCCTCCTGGGCCTTGAGCATCTCCTGACCCACAGCCACGTCCCGGCGAGAACGCTCAACAGCCTGCCGCAGATTTTCCGTCAGGGCCTCCTCCAAGCTCAACTTCTCTGATATCTCGCACTCCTTCTTTGCCAGGGCCTCCTGCATCCTCTCCACTTCATGCCTCCTCCTCAGGGCCTCAAACTGAGCCGCCTTCATACAGTGAAGTTGAGCCAACAGAGCCTCGCTCTGACGTTTGGCAGAAAGCGACAGCTCCAGGACCTGGAAATCCAGACCATGTCAAAAAAAAAGAGAAAAAGAGAAAAGGGGAAAAAGAGAAAAAGAGAAAAAGAAAAACTACCTCAAAGGAAACCTCCGCTGTATGTTTAATTAGATATTTGAAAGGACGGGCTTCCATAATAAAGGCAGAGGCAGGAAAGAGCAGTGAGTCCAAGGCAGGCCAGAGGTTAGTTTTGGACCCACCAAAACGCCCTGGGAGTTCCAAATGCAGAGCAGGAGAAGACGAACCTTCCCCAGGGGATGGCCGAGGCAGATACTCAGGTATAACCTTAAAACCAGGGGTATGAATTTCGATAGGGATTTTCAAAGGAGAAGGATCAACAAAAGAAGTCGCAGGAGCAGACTCCTTGTAATAACCCGAATTATTTCTTTTATATATCGAACTTGGGGATGATTTATAGTAAGCGATGAGTTATTTGTTTTTACGTTGGTCGTTTTTTTTAAGCTTGCACACCCTCATGTTTAGATGGGTGTTTTAGTCTTCAGTGGGACTCGAATGGGAACTAAGGCATTCGATATTTATAGTGGTAGTAGGGTGATAGTAGGAGTCGAACTTGGGACCTGCTGGTGTCTCGTGTTGGGCCTCGAATTGTGTGCCAATGTGAGCAGCCCACTCACGTTCAGAAATAAATCCCTAACACCTCACCCTGCCGTCGTATATAGCATGAGGCTACATGCTCTAAACCCTACTCAAACGCTCATACAATCACCCAAAAACCTAGCCGCCATATCAGAGAGGGAAAGGAACATGTGCACGGTGGGTGTAGGCTGACGTAAGGTGGTTCGAAGTGGCCGGAGACCTGGTATGACCACCATCTTTATGATATTGTTCTGATCACTGTATAGTGTTTGTCACTTTGTATATGAGTATAGCACGAGTTTTCTCTCTGTTGTTTTTACATATATAATACTACAATACATAATGAACATGTGTAGGCTATAAGGAGACCGTCGTTGGTTGCCTAGGGTCGTCGTAGAGGGTGGTTAAAACTGGTGTCAGGAGGTCGTGTTGCAATGTAATAATCTCGAAGTTTACTCTGTGTCTTTTTATATTGCGTTTCTTATTAAATTTGTAGGTTGTTTTTATGCTCTTCATGTATGGAGTTGGGGTGTGGTTGGGTGTTGTCAAGGGTGGTAGTCACGGTGGATAATGATGGCTGGTCAGGGTGGTGTAAGGGGTTGAACAGGGGCGGTCAGGGAGTTGTTTTTCTTTCTGGTTTGTGTTTCTGGGTTTTGGTCCGTGTACAGGGGGGTGTTGGGGGTGGTACATCGTTGACTCGGGGGAGGTCGACACGATGTTACCACCGTGTCTCTCGAGTCTGGAGTCAAGGGAATGGTCTGGTGGTGGTGTCGGCTGTTGGTGGTGGCTGGGCTGGTGTCGAGAGTCTGTCAAAGGGGGCGTGGTTAGGAGGAAAGGCGAGCAGTCAGGGTTGTTTGAGTGGTTGATTCGGATCACCGGCGGCCGGCGAGGGGGCTGCTGGTGGTTGCAGTGGTGGAGGGTGGTTCTGGGCACGGGCTGCGGTAGTGGGCGGTGGTAGGTGGCGCGTGTCATGGTGGTTTTAAGGCTGTTAGTGGCGTGTTGTCAGGCTGTAGTGGTGTCGAGTAGGTTGGGGTTGTTTTGTTGTTTTATGGTTATTTTTATTATTATTATCATTATTATTATAATTATTACTATTATTATTGTTGTTATTATCATTAATATTATTATTCTAATTTTATTATTTCCTTTATTATGATGATCTTTGCTTTTAAGAGTATATATTTTATTATAGGAAAGTTTTGACATGGTTTAGTGAGTATTTTGAAACTCAAATTTATTCTTATTCAAAGCATTTATTTTTGGGAAGTTACTATTTTTAGAAGTTACTATATTTAGAAAGTCGCTTTTGGGTAAACCTCGGTTTTGTTTGGGAAGCTTTCTAAATATAGGAAGTTTCTATAAATAGAATGTGAACACGTATTACGAGTATTAGGGTATTTATTAATTAAATAATATTTGTTTAGGTAGCGGGTTTCGTGTGGAACATTTCTAGGCAAGCTTTGGTTTGATCTGCGTTCCTGCTATTTCAGGTAGGGGAATATTACGTATATGAGTTGTGTAATCTGTATATTGACTAATATTAACCCTGTTCATATATATATTGTTATATGATTGGTAAATTGTGATATATAATTCTGTGATACGAAATGGTGCGGAGTTAAAGGGACTGTGTTTGGTGCGGAGATAAAGGGTCTGTGTGGTGCGGAGATAAAGGGTCTGTGTTTGGTGCGGAGATAAAGGGTCTGTGTGGTGCGGAGAAAAAGGGTCTGTGATTCGGAGTGGAGAAGTTCAACTTTCTATTTATAGTAATGTTGTTTATTTATGGTTTTCTCTACTCAACCTCGTGGTTGACCCTGTGTATTCGTGAACACCTGTGATGAACCAATTATTGGGGAGCAGATTGACAGGTTAAAGACTATGGGAGCTTAGGGAAGTGAGAAGCATGGACCCGGACCTGTCTAGAGCATAGATCACTTGAGAATAGTCTATGAGTTGTACTTTCTTTTTGATCCGAACAGTTTTATCTTTTGGTTATGTAAGAACATGTTTGAGTTTAAATCTTATATAAAGTACTGTTTATCTTCCTTTGTATCTACTGCCTCGGGAAACCGAGATGGTAACACCTTTATTTATCTGAGGAGTCCTAGTTCAGGCCCTTAAATAAATGGGGGTGTTACAAAGTGGTATCAGAGCGAACGATCCTCAGGCCTAACCTAATGAACCCAATGAATGTAGGAGAGTCTAAATAAAATGAACCCCGGGATAGGACTGTTAGGAGCACACTAAAGGGGAAGTATGAGTCTGGGGCCCCCTCACACCAAACCATAGGCCCTATCAGTCTTACCCGGGAACCCAGAGTGCATATACGAGAGAAAAGGGTAGAATAAGAGGTGGTAAAAGGGATAGCATACTGTGAAAAGTATGTTATGAGAATTCTGTACATAAGAAACTTTTTGAAAAGCCGGAAGGGGCATGAGCATGAATGAACCTTTATTTGTTCGAATAAAAAGTATATCTTGTTGTGGTATGTTAAGTGATATGAAACATGCTAGTAATTTTCTTTCATCATGTCTAGTGATATGCGGTTATGTGAACCCTGAGCCATGTTATATAAGAAAAACTACTCTATATGATAAGTGTTTATGGATTTTGAATGCTTAGGGAGCATAGCCCTAAATCAAATGGGTACCCATGTACGTCGGGACTCATTCTTTTCTTGTTTTATAGTATGCCTCCGCGAAGAGAGAATGCCGTTAACATCACCCAAGAGGAGGTGGACCGTTTGATAGCTGAAAATGAGGCCCTAAAGGCCAAACGAATGGACTCCGCGAAAATGAGCACAATCATCGCAAGACACCACCCTACCCAATTCACTGGGGAGGGGGAACCTCATCTGTTAGGAGCTTGGTGTCGGGAATTCGATAACCTGTTCGAGTTGCTGGATTGCCCTGAAGAATTGAAGGTAGACCAGGCTGCCCACTATCTGAGGGGTATGGCTGGAGATTGGTGGACCGCGAATAAGGGAGAGCTCCGGGAAGCAGCTACAGAGGGTGGATCCGCGTTTGTTCCGTGGGACGCATTCCAGGGGGTTCTGAACGAGGCGTTTCTACCAGAATTCCAAAAGAGCAAGCTGAGGGAGGAGTTCGACTCGTTCACGATGTCGGAGGACATGACCGTAGAGGTGTACTACAGGAAATTTATCCAGCTGGTACACTATGTGAGAGATATGGGATTTGACGATGCTATGCTAGCCATGAAGTTTGAGAGGGGTTTATCATTCGCCGTTAAGAAGAGACTGATTGCAGCTCCGCCCACCACAGTCCGTGACATCTATTTAAGGGCTGGGGCGGCGGAGAGGCTTTCGGATATGATTAAGGCGGACAAGAAGTCCAAGTCAGAAAAGAGGAAGGCTGAACCAGTAGCTGAGGGTTCAGGATCGAAAAAGCCAAGTAATAACAAGTACAGTGGGTATTTCGGAAGTAGTGCCTCTAGTGGTGGGAGGAACCAGAGTGGGGGCAACTTCAGGAGTGGAGGTTCCGGTAGTGGTTCAGTGGGAGTGGTCTGTTTCGGCTGCGGGAAGATTGGGCACAAGCAAGCAGTATGTCGTTCTTCTGGAGGGAATCAGTCCGGGGGTTACCGCACACCTACATCAGGATATCAGGGATCTCGCACTCAGACCTATGGCAGCAGTGGCTATCGCACACCCATGGCAAACTATGGTGGGGGTGCGAAGTCCGGAGGCAGCAGCAACTACCAGAGGAACTACAACAACAACAATCAGAACCGTTCATATCAAAATCAGTACAATGGAGGTGGGAACAGCAACAAGACTGGGACGGCAGGAAATCAGCAGGCTGGGACATCTGGTGCCAGCCATAGTGGGGTCAAGTCCAGTGGCAACCTCTTTGCCATGGGAAAGCAGGCCGCTCAAGAGGACGCTCATGTGGTTACTGGTACTTTTCTTGTGAACTCTAAACCTACTTTCGTACTTTTCGATTCCGGTGCCACCCATTCTTTTGTGTCTAGAGACCATGTTAGAGTTTTGGGGCTTGAGAGGTTCGACTGGGTCGCGAACTCAGTGACCATACCTTCAGGAGAGTCAATAGCTTGTAATAGAGTCTATGGAAGTGTACCCATCAGAATCGGGGAAGCAATGTTCTATTGTGATCTCATAGAATTTCCGCTGGGAGGTTTTGAGGTGATCCTAGGGATGGATTGGCTGGGGAAGTATAGGGCTTTTATCGACTGTCACCAAAAGAAAATTTCCTTGAAGGGACCCAAGGGAGTGAGGGTATCCTACAAGGGGTATAGAGTCAAACCAAAAATCAAATTTATATCTGTCAATACCCTGAAGTCTAGCTTGCGGAAAGGAGAAAGCCTAATTTTGTGCCAAATGTGGGATTGTGAGGCTGAGACCCCCAAGACTAGTGAGATACCTGTGGTACGGGAGTTTGAGGGAGTTTTTCGAGACGACGTTCCAGGGTTACCGCCGAGGAGGGAAGTGGAATTTTCCATTGACCTCAAACCAGGAGCGGGACCAATATCTAAATCACCGTACCGTATGGGACCGAAAGAAATGGAGGAGTTGAAGAAGCAATTGGATGAGCTAGCTGAGAAAGGGTTCATCCGACCCAGTGTGTCGCCCTGGGGAGCACCTGTTTTATTTGTGAAAAAGAAGGATGGCAGTTTGAGGTTGTGTGTTGACTACCGAGAACTGAATAATGTAACCATCAAGAATCGTTATCCGTTGCCGAGAATTGACGACTTGTTCGATCATTTAAGTGGGGCTGGGGTTTTCTCCAAGATTGATTTGAGATCCGGGTATCATCAATTGAGGATAAAGGATGAAGATATTCCGAAGACCGCTTTCCGAACGAGGTATGGCCACTATGAATTTGTGGTTATGCCCTTTGGATTGACTAATGCTCCAGCTGTGTTCATGGACTTGATGAATCGAGTCTTCAGCCCGTATCTCGACAAGTTCGTGGTGGTATTTATCGATGATATCCTGGTATATTCCAAGAATGCGGAGGAGCACGAAGATCATTTGAGGAAGGTGCTTCAGACTTTGGAAGAACATAAACTCAATGCTAAGTTGAGTAAGTGTGAATTCTGGTTGGAGAAAGTGGCGTTTCTGGGGCATGTCATTTCAAAAGAGGGGGTATCTGTTGACCCTAGTAAAATTGAAGCTGTGACTAAGTGGCAAAGTCCGAAGAATGTGAGTGAGATCCGAAGTTTTCTGGGGTTAGCAGGTTATTACCGGAGATTCGTCAAAGACTTTTCGAAGATAGCAAAGCCGTTGACGTCGTTAATGAGGAAGGAGAACCGTTTTGTCTGGGATGAGGGTTGTGAGAAGGCATTCCTGACTCTTAAGGAACGCCTGACAACAGCTCCTATCCTGGCCTTGCCAGTTGGAAGTGATAATTTCGAAGTATACACCGACGCTTCCAAACATGGGTTGGGTTGTGTGCTAATGCAGAATGGGAGAGTGATCGCGTATGCTTCTCGCCAGTTGAAGACTTATGAAGAGAATTATCCGACTCATGATTTGGAGTTGGGCGCTGTGGTCTTTGCACTAAAATTGTGGCGTCATTACCTTTATGGAGCCACTTTTAAGGTGTTTTCTGACCATAAGAGCCTGAAATATATCTACACCCAGAAGGAGTTGAACATGAGGCAGAGGAGGTGGATAGAGTTGATCGGAGATTATGATATGCAGATTGTCTACCACGAAGGCAAGGCAAATGTGGTAGCTGACGCTCTCAGTAGGAAGTCAATACATGCTTTGGATTGTGCCAGATCGAGAGGGAGGTTGTATGGTGAACTAAGGGAGATGGGAATATTCATGATCCGGAAAGGGGGCGCGCTTGGTGACTTGACAGTGGAGCCTGAATTGTATGGGGAGATTCGGGAGTTACAGCAGAACGATGAGAGAATCCAGAAGTGGCGTTTGATGGTGGAAAATGGGAATGGTGATGGGGTATCCAAGTTCAGTATTCATATCGATGGTAGTTTGAGGTTCAGTGGGCGATGGTGTGTACCGAATGTTGAGGAGCTAAAGAAGAAGATCCTGACTGAAGCTCATGCTACTCCTTATTCTGTTCACCCAGGGGGTGATAAGCTGTATAAGGACCTTAAGAAGACGTTTTGGTGGCCGAATATGAAGAAGGAGGTCGCAGAGTTTGTCTCAAGATGTTTGACTTGTCAGAGGGTGAAAGGGGAGCATAAGAGACCTCAAGGGAAAGTTCAACCGTTAGATGTGCCAGAGTGGAAGTGGGAGAACATTTCAATGGACTTTATCGTGGGGTTGCCTCGAACTCAGAGGGGCAACAACATGATTTGGGTGATCGTGGATCGTTTGACCAAGTCAGCTCACTTTATTCCCATGAAAGATACCTGGAGTAAAGCCGAGTTGGCTAAGTCATATGTTCAGAATGTAGTCAAACTGCATGGCGTACCCAAAGATATTGTTTCTGATCGAGACTCGAGGTTTATATCCAGATTTTGGCAGGAGTTGCAGGCTGCTTTGGGTACCCAGCTGAAGATGAGTACAGCTTTCCATCCTGCTACCGATGGTCAGACTGAGAGGACAATTCAGACTCTCGAAGATATGTTGAGAGCTTGTGTACTTGAGTTCGGAGGATCTTGGGAGGATCGACTGGGGTTGATCGAGTTTTCTTATAATAACAGTTATCATGCAAGCATAGGCATGGCCCCTTTCGAGGCTCTATACGGGAGGAAGTGTCGGAGTCCTGTGTGTTGGGATGATCGAGCTGATGTTGTGACATTGGGGCCAGATATGATTCAGGAGATGGTGGAGCAGGTTCAGATTATTCGTCAGAGGATGAGGGCCGCTCAAGATAGACAGAAGAGTTATGCCGATCTGAGGAGGAGCGATATTTCATTTGAGGTCGGAGAGAAGGTACTACTGAAAGTCTCTCCGATGAAGGGTGTGATGAGATTCGGCAAGCGTGGTAAATTGAGTCAGAAATTTATAGGGCCATTTGAGATCTTGGACAGAGTTGGAGAGGTGGCATATCATTTAGCTTTGCCTCCAACCCTATCCAAGGTCCATAATGTGTTCCATGTGTCCCAGTTAAGGAAATACGTGAGTGATCCATCGCATGTACTTCAGCACGAGGTGATTGAAGTAGATGAGCAGTTGTCGTACATTGAGACTCCGAAGGAGATTTTGGACAAGAAAGTACGGAAGACTCGCAATGGGGAGACGTCTTTGGTGAAGGTCTTGTGGACAAATCATAATCAGGAGGAGGCTACGTGGGAGCCTGAGGCATCCATGAGAGAGCGTTATCCACATTTATTCGATTGAGGTAAGTTACGCGGACGTAACTTTTCTTTAAGAGGGGTGGAATGTAACATTCTGTTATTTCAGTAAGTTTGTGTGATATTTGTGTTTCAACTTCGTATGAGTTGATTGTTTTGCTACCTAAGTATGGTAGAACTTCGGGACGAAGTTCATTTTAAGGGGGGAAGACTGTAATAACCCGAATTATTTCTTTTATATATCGAACTTGGGGATGATTTATAGTAAGCGATGAGTTATTTGTTTTTACGTTGGTCGTTTTTTTTAAGCTTGCACACCCTCATGTTTAGATGGGTGTTTTAGTCTTCAGTGGGACTCGAATGGGAACTAAGGCATTCGATATTTATAGTGGTAGTAGGGTGATAGTAGGAGTCGAACTTGGGACCTGCTGGTGTCTCGTGTTGGGCCTCGAATTGTGTGCCAATGTGAGCAGCCCACTCACGTTCAGAAATAAATCCCTAACACCTCACCCTGCCGTCGTATATAGCATGAGGCTACATGCTCTAAACCCTACTCAAACGCTCATACAATCACCCAAAAACCTAGCCGCCATATCAGAGAGGGAAAGGAACATGTGCACTGTGGGTGTAGGCTGACGTAAGGTGGTTCGAAGTGGCCGGAGACCTGGTATGACCACCATCTTTATGATATTGTTCTGATCACTGTATAGTGTTTGTCACTTTGTATATGAGTATAGCACGAGTTTTCTCTCTGTTGTTTTTACATATATAATACTACAATACATAATGAACATGTGTAGGCTATAAGGAGACCGTCGTTGGTTGCCTAGGGTCGTCGTAGAGGGTGGTTAAAACTGGTGTTAGGAGGTCGTGTTGCAATGTAATAATCTCGAAGTTTACTCTGTGTCTTTTTATATTGCGTTTCTTATTAAATTTGTAGGTTGTTTTTATGCTCTTCATGTATGGAGTTGGGGTGTGGTTGGGTGTTGTCAAGGGTGGTAGTCACGGTGGATAATGATGGCTGGTCAGGGTGGTGTAAGGGGTTGAACAGGGGCGGTCAGGGAGTTGTTTTTCTTTCTGGTTTGTGTTTCTGGGTTTTGGTCCGTGTACAGGGGGGTGTTGGGGGTGGTACATCGTTGACTCGGGGGAGGTCGACACGATGTTACCACCGTGTCTCTCGAGTCTGGAGTCAAGGGAATGGTCTGGTGGTGGTGTCGGCTGTTGGTGGTGGCTGGGCTGGTGTCGAGAGTCTGTCAAAGGGGGCGTGGTTAGGAGGAAAGGCGAGCAGTCAGGGTTGTTTGAGTGGTTGATTCGGATCACTGGCGGCCGGCGAGGGGGCTGCTGGTGGTTGCAGTGGTGGAGGGTGGTTCTGGGCACGGGCTGCGGTAGTGGGCGGTGGTAGGTGGCGCGTGTCATGGTGGTTTTAAGGCTGTTAGTGGCGTGTTGTCGGGCTGTAGTGGTGTCGAGTAGGTTGGGGTTGTTTTGTTGTTTTATGGTTATTTTTATTATTATTATCATTATTATTATAATTATTACTATTATTATTGTTGTTATTATCATTAATATTATTATTCTAATTTTATTATTTCCTTTATTATGATGATCTTTGCTTTTAAGAGTATATATTTTATTATAGGAAAGTTTTGACATGGTTTAGTGAGTATTTTGAAATTCAAATTTATTCTTATTCAAAGCATTTATTTTTGGGAAGTTACTATTTTTAGAAGTTACTATATTTAGAAAGTCGCTTTTGGGTAAACCTCGGTTTTGTTTGGGAAGCTTTCTAAATATAGGAAGTTTCTATAAATAGAATGTGAACACGTATTACGAGTACTAGGGTATTTATTAATTAAATAATATTTGTTTAGGTAGCGGGTTTCGTGAGGAACATTTCTAGGCAAGCTTTGGTTTGATCTGCGTTCCTGCTATTTCAGGTAGGGGAATATTACGTATATGAGTTGTGTAATCTGTATATTGACTGATATTAACCCTGTTCATATATATATTGTTATATGATTGGTAAATTGTGATATATAATTCTGTGATACGAAATGGTGCGGAGTTAAAGGGACTGTGTTTGGTGCGGAGATAAAGGGTCTGTGTGGTGCGGAGATAAAGGGTCTGTGTTTGGTGCGGAGATAAAGGGTCTGTGTGGTGCGGAGAAAAAGGGTCTGTGATTCGGAGTGGAGAAGTTCAACTTACTATTTATAGTAATGTTGTTTATTTATGGTTTTCTCTACTCAACCTCGTGGTTGACCCTGTGTATTCGTGAACACCTGTGATGAACCAATTATTGGGGAGCAGATTGACAGGTTAAAGACTATGGGAGCTTAGGGAAGTGAGAAGCATGGACCCGGACCTGTCTAGAGCATAGATCACTTGAGAATAGTCTATGAGTTGTACTTTCTTTTTGATCCGAACAGTTTTATCTTTTGGTTATGTAAGAACATGTTTGAGTTTAAATCTTATATAAAGTACTGTTTATCTTCCTTTTTATCTACTGCCTCGGGAAACCGAGATGGTAACACCTTTATTTATCTGAGGAGTCCTAGTTCAGGCCCTTAAATAAATGGGGGTGTTACACTCCTGGACCGAATCACCACCATCCACTTCAATAGGAGCAGCCTTGGACCCAGCTCCAGCAAGGCCTTCCTCAGTGGTATCCACCTTCTTCTTTTTCGAGGTCCCCGCGTCCCCAGGAGTGAACCTCTTCTTCCGCAGCTGCATCACCCTGCTCACGTCAACTCTGGACTTGCCTGAAATAAACATCAAATATCAGAACAGCCAGACCAAACAAAAACCACCCAGAAAACAACCAGATAAGTAACCCGTACCCTCCTTCTTCACCGCCAGAATAGCAGAGTCCCGGACCAGTTTGGAGAACGTCCTCTCCTCAGCAGGAAGGTCAAGGAGCTTAGCCTTGGAGGAAGGAGGATCCTCAGACTCAGGAAGCTTGGCCAGGCTAGTCCCTGGAAAGATAAGCCAAACGTTAATAAAAAGATAAACAACAGAAGAAATCCAGACCAGAGAAATTAGAACAGAATGAATACCCTCCACATATTGCCACTTGGAAAAAATATAGTCGGGTGAGAAGGGCAAAGTATCAATTTTGACAAAAATAAAACGAGTGAACCATTTACTATCATCTGGGGTGGTGGAAAAGATAATGGCAGAAGGCATGTTGTCATGGCTGCGGATCGTGCACTGAAAGTGACCCAGAGAACGAGGGGTGAACCACTGCCCCAAATATGCCAAACCGATGTTCAGCCCTCGTTCACGGTTCAAAGCGCAGATGCTGAGTAAAATCCTCCATGCATGTGGAGCAATCTGGCACATAGCCAACTTGGTTAACTTCAAGAAGTCGACAATCAAATCAGGAAAAGGAAATCTTTGACCCAGGCGGAAAGGATACTCATAGAAGAAAGTCCAGCCTTCCCTCTCAAAATCGGCCTTCTCGCCAGAAAGAGGGAAGTGATAAGCAACTCTATCCGAAAACCCGAACCTGATCTTGATGAGAAAAGCATGAGACTTGTTGAAAGCGGAGTCACATAGATGCTTGGCCGAAAGCAGCCCCTGCAAAGGGAAAGGACCAGAGTAGTCCCCCGAAGCAGGGGTAGACCCAGAAGAACCTGCAGTAGCAGAGCAGCAGAGGGAGTAGCGGAAGAGGAGCCAGGAGCAGACATGATAAATTTTGAAGGTAGTGGTGAAAGAATTTTTTACTGCGAAAGTAAGAAAAGCAAGAAAGGCAAGAAGATGGTAAAGAAAGTGGGAAAGAAAGAAAAGTAAAAGTGGACGGTTAGTTAAAAAAGGGTATTTATAGAGGATAAAATTTGAGAAGTAAATTCAAAATTCAAAATTGAAAGGTGAAAGGTTAAAGTAAAATAGTGATAAATGTTGAGGGGACAAGCAGTTAATGAGAAGGTGAGACAAGTGGGACAAGTGGGACAGGTGGGACGGCTATTGCAGGAATTGCCCAACTACCCACGAAGACTCCAGAAGCACATTTAAAAGCAGATGGAAATTCCAGCCCAACTAGAGCCAAGTCAGGCTGAAATTTGGGGGAAATTGTTTAGCCCAAAATCCGCCACTATGCTATTGGGCCCAAAGAAAAGCCAAGGTATATGCAGCCCATCCGCAAAGCAGTCCACACACATCAAGAAAAGAGACGTTGGAGTAGAAGAATGGGTCAAAACCCTAAAGGAATATTCTCCTATATTCACTCATACATCCCAGGACCAGAACAGAATCAGCTGATCAGGAGTCCAAACTATAAAAAGAGAAACTAGGGCATTTCTTATTCATTCAGGCATACGTTGTAATTATACTACTGACACAAACACTTGTGCTCCATACAAAGCAGCGAATTTCCTCGATCATAGTGAAAATATTGGTGGGATTCCGTTCCTCCCGCGGTTGTTTCCCTCATAGGGTTTTTCCGCGTCACCAAAAACCTCTCGTGTCATCCTGTGTTTATTCTTATTTTTGCATTAATCCTTTACGTAAATCTGCAATTGGTAGGTACTTTGACCCGTATCACAAAAACTTGACCCGGTAGAAATTTTACCAAAACATCAAATATACTCTTTAGTTAATAATCGCTTCAACTATGTATCGTATTAATTAGGTTTATTTTGCGATATTTATTTTATTGTCGTTGGTGAATGAAGGAGAACGGGATTATAATATGTTGTGGAGTGCCTATGGATGCCTTAGTATTTGTGTGGTTTGGTTTTCTGTTAGAATTAGACGGATTTGTATTGTTACATTATTTATTTTTGCATGATTGTCATTTAGGTTAGGTTTATTCTTGTATGTTTAAATCTATGTTAATTTAATGTTAATGCTTTAATACTGAATTTATAACATGCTTTTTATGTTTAATTAGTATGTTTATAATTGAAGTTTGCATTTCTTGTTAATTTATGATTTTATTGAATTAAATAATTAAATTGTTTGGTTTAATTCATATTTTGGCATTATTAATGAGATGTTGGCATGAACATGACATACATTTGGTTAAATTAGATTATGCAAGTTTATATGATTAACAATTTTGTTCATTCACATGTTAATTTGATTAATTAAGACACAATTAATTAGAATTTTATAAAATCGCATAAAATAGGATGTTTGTGTCAATTTGCTTGTCTCAATGTGTGTGTCATGTGTCACGATTCTCTTGGCTAATAAGTAGTCTAGTTTTTGTATGATTGACGTGATTCAATATGTGTTTAGGTCAAAATTCACCTAGTATTTAGTTTCGAGGTTATAGTGATTTTTAACTTGAATATATGCGAATTAGGGTTAATTTGATGCAATGAGATTAGTTTAAAGACAAGGAAGGATGCAAAGAAGATGATGACGCGGAAACTCCTTGGGGAAAAACCGCGGAAGGATGGTATCCTCCAAGTTCCACTAAAATGCTCTTGCAGAATGTGCTTTGTGTTATAAGTATTTTTTAGGGTTTTTGCTAAGTGCTCAATATGCTAAGTGGTGGAATGCCCCTCACATTGTACATTCTTTACATATTTATAGCCATCTCCAATTATGGACTGTTGGATTTAGCTTTTATCCAACAACTCCTTTGCTCTTTCTTCTAACCTTTTTCAGCTTCTTTCCTCCTCTTCCTTTTTCTGGCTGGGTCTGGCTGTGTGGCCATATTGGGAAACCTCGAGCCTTGGTCCTACAGCCTTTCCTTCTTCCTAATTCTTGTCGTGCTTCTTCCTTCTTCCATACTCTTCCCAGCCCGTTGACTTGGACCCCCTTTATGCAATGCTTGGCCAATTATATGATGCCACGTGTCGACATATAAAATGGTTAATTTTGGGGTATAACATTAGCCCCCAGTTCTTGCATAAATAGGTTTATGCGAGAACTCTTACAGCTTCTGGGTCCAGGGTCCGAACACGGCTTCTTGCAGGGGCTTCGAGCAGGATTTTTTAGGTAGGGGGCAATGATGGGACGTTTATCAGCCTTCGTCAGAGCCTTCCTTTAATGGACTCCAACCGTTTGCCAACTGCCCCCCATCACCCTTTTCGAAATTTAAACTCACCTTCCCCATTTATTAACTTCCTTTTCTTTACTTTTTACCCTTCCTATTTATTAACTTCCTCCCTTTTCACTTTTTACTCCTCATCTTCCATTTCATTCCTTTTTACTTCTTTCTACTTCTCTTTCGACGAACTTTCGTCTTCTTCAACCGCCCCTTTCCTCGCTTTACCCTTCTCGATTAAGGTAACCGCCCTTTCGCGCTTTTATTTCGTTTCCATTCACGCCTTCGCTTTAATGGCCCCTAACCAATTTCCGTCTCGTTCTCTGTTAAAAAATGAGTACTTAGTCGATTCCTGCTTCTCCTTTGTTGATCCACTTACGGCTAAGGGCTTTTTTCATTTTGATGATGCTGTCGACTTTTGCATTCCCAAACCAGGTCAGTTGGCTGACGCCTGTCGTCCTGGTTGGACCACTTTCTATTTATATCCTTTCTCTCTAGGCTTGTCTTTCCCTTTTCCTGCACTCGTGCAGGAATTTCTTCACCATTCCAAACTCCCTCTCTGGCAAATCAATCGTCACGCGTGGAGGATACTGCTTTCCCTTTCTCTGCTGAATGAGCGTTACTCCCTTGACATTACCTTGGGTGATCTTGCCCACGTCTACACGGTTCGTGGTCTTAGTGGTGCGCAGTTCACTATGCGTGCCAAGTCCAAGCAGGATCTTCCCATTATCTTTCCACCTAAGCCCAAGGATTTGGGGTGGTCCGCACAGTTCATCTTCGTGCGGGTTGACTCGCTTCCTCCGCCCGCCGATTACGTATATATTGATCCGGTGGGGCCTAAAGGTACTTGTAGCTCCTCCTCCTTGTCTTCTTTTTCGTTTTTGCTTACGTCCTTACTGTTTTCTTTGCGCAGGTGTAAAAGATTTAATTCCTTCACCCGACATTACACGGGCCTACATCAAGCTATTTGGATTGGACTCGGACGCTCGCCGCTTTAGCACCTTGTTCAGCCAAGACGATCAGGAAGAAATGTCGACCAGCTCCGCTAGGACGGCCCTTACCCCTGCAGAAATGTTATCCGCTCGCAAGCAGAGAGCCCTTACCTCCTCGGT
The DNA here is from genome assembly GCA_029255685.2 of Silene conica. Taxonomy (NCBI): domain Eukaryota; kingdom Viridiplantae; phylum Streptophyta; class Magnoliopsida; order Caryophyllales; family Caryophyllaceae; genus Silene; species Silene conica. The sequence goes on along the minus strand of CM055316.2, from coordinate 54,760,866 downwards.
GAAGCCTCTTTCCAAGAGAAAGTTAGAAGTGGGCGAACCTCTGCCCGCCTCCAAGAAGGCCGCTTTGTCTGCCCCCTCAAATTCGGCTCCTTCGTTTGCCCCTTTCAATCTTCCACCTCCTGCCATTTCGTCCAGAACTCGCAATAGAGCTTCCTCCTCGACTGCCCTTATTAACAAACCCTCCTCCTTTGAGACGGAAGAGTTCGTTCAGGATGTGATCAGGGTTCCTGAGGGTTTTGGCAGCGATCCTACGGCGGCTCTTTGGCCTGATCTTGACCGGCTGCTGCTTCCTGGCTGCGAGACTTTACTGAAGGATCAGCCCACCATGGCTTTGTGGCGCCATGCTACTGAAAATATTTTTTCAGTAAGTCCTCGCTTCTTGCAGCTTTTTCTCTCTTTTTTTTTTTCTTCTGGTAACGTTTTCCTGACCATTCCCTCTGATCGTTTTGCTGGTTGCATATCCCTTCTCAGGGATTTCAGATGATGCTGCTGGGATGTCGCGAAACTGAGGGCTTGGTCCAGGAGATGCGTTCCTTAAAGACTGGATTGGAGGCTGAGCGAGGGATGTGCATGAGGAAGTCAGAGGAGTTGAAGGCTACCCAGGCTAAGGTAGCGGTGCATGAGGAGACCATTGCCAAGCTGCGTGAGCATAAGGATGGCCTACGGGCTGAGAAAGAAGCAACCGCTGCAGAGCTGGGGGTCGTGGTAGCCAAGAAGAAGAAGTTGGCGAAGGTGCTGCACGACGTTGCTCCTTACTCTTCCTTGGAGGGGAGGATAGCTTGCCTTCGGGAGTACAAGGCGGGGGATCATGTGAAGTGGGACCTGGAGGCGGAGGAGCTCTTTATGGCGACTGAGTTCCCCTTTATCCCCGTGGTCCCTGAGCTTTCAGACATTAATCCGGATGGTTCACTCCGGTCGCCAATCCCTGGTTCCCTAGAGGTTCAGAATGCTGCTCCTGTTGCTCCTTCTCTCGTTGGCGTCGTCTAGGATCAGGTTGTTGATGTCGCTGCAGAGGAGGGTTCTTCCTCTACGAAGCGCTCTGGTGGTGAAGCGGTGGTGGAGGATACTGTTGATAATTAGTTTCTTGCGCCCTTAGTGGCATTCGAACTTTGTTGTTTTTGTTTTGTTGTTTGTCTGGGCTAGTGCCGTTAACATTTTGTTGTGCCCTGGGCCCTGCGTGGCGGGCTTTGTTTTTCTTTGTTTCTTTTGAACTACACTGGGTACCGCCCAGGAATTTCCAGCAGCCTTTTCGTGCTGCTTCAGTATGCGTTTTATGGATAACTTTTGTGTATCTTGTGCGTTTCTGCTTTATTTCTATTTGTATGGCTCAGCTGTTCTCTTTTAGCGTTTTGCCTTTGTTTTGTTTGTTCATGCATGATTGTGTATGTTTGGCCAAGTGTGGGTGCTGGCTTCAGGGTATACCGCAACTCAGTCAGAGGTTGCCAGGCTTTCGTGGGTGCTAGGTATCGTGGGCGACAGGGTCCCAGTTGCTCGTACTTCGTTGTGCCCACGTAGTGTGGAAAACAGAGTGTGATTCAACTCGTGTTCGTTTTCAGAAAAGGCGACATGTTGCAAGTATTCATAGTATGAACAATTCTAAGTAGATTTTCATTAGCTTAAAGGTATCTTGTTTCCCAAATAACTCCGTCAGGATGGCTGGATCCTGAGGATGGTACATTTATATAGTTAAAACACAAAATGCTAAAACAAGTAGGTACCCCAGAATCTGGACGCAGGTCCTGGATGCAGGTTCTGAGGGTGCTCTGAGGTGCTCCTTCTTCATATATGATATTTTTGTAGATGGAGGATATTCCAGGGTCTGGGCACCATGTTTCCCTCCATGTCCATCAATCTGTAGGATCCACTTCCCGTTGTACTTTCCACCTGGTAGGGTCCCTCCCAGTTGTAGGCGAATTTCCGGGCCTTCTGGTTCTTCGTATTCTGGAACACTTTCCTGAGGACCAGGTCTCCTACTTGGAGGATCCCGGCCTTCACATTCTTGTTGTAGCTTCGGGCTACCATCTGCTTGTAGGCTGCCATTTTGATGGCAGCGCTGGTTCTGAGCTCGTCAATCGTGTCCAGGCTGTTGGCCATCTTTGCCTGATTGCGCTCGTCTGTCAGGCAGCCGTATCTTTGGGTTGGCACCTTCACTTCTGCTGGGATGACCGCTTCTGCTCCAAACACCAGGCTGAAAGGGGTTTGGCCTGTTGTTGTTTTTGGTGTGGTTCTGTCTGTAACATCCCAATATTTCGGGATTCGGAAGTTTAAAGATTTTAAGTTCAAGTTTGAGAAATAATTTATATTTCGTAATTCTTTGGATTTCATTTAAATAACTGATTAATTTATGTGAGAATATTTTTAAAAGGATTTAAATAAGATTTCATTTAATTGCGTAATTTGCATCTTAGCAATTTAATTTCATAGCCCGGAAAAATATTTATATCGTCTTAAGTTTATAGTGACCTAAAGTCGGTGTTTTTAGCTTAAACCGTCTTAAAACTTGTCTTATGGGCCCAAATTGTTAATGGACCCATTTCCCCTCTTTTTCCTCACAAAACCCTAACCCCACCATCTTCTACCTCTCTCCTTCATTTCATTTTTCAGATTTGTAAACTTAACAACAAACACCATTTTTGCATTTTTCTCCTTCAATCTTAAAATGTTCATAAAATTTTCGTTTCTTATCCGATTGAGACGATTTTTGCGGCCCCGGATTCCTTGTCTCGAGCCCGTCATTTTAAGGTAATCAATCTTGCATTATGTGACAGTTAAAATTTCGGCCTGTTTGAAGTATTTTGAAATTCGTGAATAGCTGTGACGTTTTGTTAGTTGTTTTAGGCGGTGTTTGTGTTAGCCCGGAAGAGGACTTGGTGCTTATTGAACAAGATCTTGAAGGTTTCGCTAAGTAAAGGTGACAATTATGAGAAACTCGGCCTTATTTGTAATATTAGAACATTTCTTGTTTAAGATGGTTTAAGCTTCTGATTTTTCATGTTATTGTTGTTGTTGGGACTTAGAAACATGATAGGAATGTTCACATATGATGGTTATATGCTTAAATGATGTTTCACATGCTTAGTTGTTAATTTTCAGAAATTTATGCTTAAGACGGATACAGATAATAATCTTGTTGAGGCTTGATTGTGGAATTAATTGCTGGTAGTAGATGTATTTGATGATTATATATGCTGGGTAAACATTGTATGTTGTGATTTTAGAAGTCTTGAATCGATTTGAGGAGTTTTGAGTATTGTAGAGAAAATGCGATTTTGCGTACAGCGGACTCTGAGCCGGTAGGCTGACCGGCAGCCGGCTCAGAGTCGGGGCTGTGTCTTTTGGATGTCTGAAATGTAGGAAAGGATTCTGAGCCGGTAGGTCGGCCGCCGGTCGACCGGCTCAGGATCCCTCTTGTGTGTTTTGCGAGTTTTGCAAAGGCTTGGGAAATGACTCCCAGCCGGCAGACCGACAGCCGGCCTACCGGCTGAGGGTCACTCCTTGTATTTAAATTTTCGAAATTGGCTTATGGGAAGGGACTCCCAGCCGGCTGGCCGGCGGACGGTCCACCGGCTGAGAGCCTCTTCTCATTGTTTTTCAGACGGTGTATTGGCATGGGAAGGGACTCCCAGCCGGTGGACCGGCAGACGGTCCAGGACCGGCTGAGAGCCCCTGTTCTCATTGTTTTGTTTATAACTTACAAACGGTTTATCGGTTTTGTTTGAGATTCGTTCCGTGTACCTTTTATGTGTGTTTGAGGTCCCCGGAGGATGGGCGACACTATATTGGGTTCGGGAATGGAGAGAGGATAGAGACCCCCCGGTCGGATAACCGAAAGGGAAACCGGCTCTCCCTCAACTTAGTTCCCGGGATCAATTAAGTGTTGACTAGAAGTTTAAGAAGTTAGAACTATAGGTTAGTTTCTATACTTGGATGATATTATATTGATGCGTATTAAGGTATGCCTTAAGCTGGCCTCTGAGCTTAATACGTGAGCTTGTTGTCATATATGGGGATATGCCTTAAGCTGGCCTCTGAGCCTCATATGTGTATGGTTGTCGTGTCTGGGATATGCCTTAAGCTGGCCTCTGAGCCCAGACATGTTTGATTGTGATCGCGTTGGAACATGCCTTAAGTTGGCCTCTGAGTCTGACGAGTAGAGCAGCTGCACAACGGGGTAGCTAAGGTACTGACACCTTGCCCGGAGTGCAGATGTTGATGCTAGGACATGCCTTAAGCTGGCCTCTGAGTCTAGTGTCTTGTGATGCAGTAAAGGGACATGCCTTAAGTTGGCCTCTGAGTTCTTTACTTATTGGGTGCTAGTCTATGCCTTAAGTTGGCCTCTGAGTCTAGTGTCTTGTTGGTTAGCAGGTCTATGCCTTAAGTTGGCCTCTGAGTCCTTGCTTGTGAATTTGGTATTTAGGTTATGTCTTAAGTTGACCGCTGAACCTTTATACTTGCTGAATGATTGGTATTTAGATTATGTCTTAAGTTGACCGCTGAACCTTTATACTTGTCGAATGATTGGTATTTAGGTTATGTCTTAAGTTGACCGCTGAACCTTATACTTGCTGAGTTTTATCTGCTTGCCTAGAGTGTCAGATATAGATGTTGATATTGATGAGTATGATACTTGACTTTGGTTTTGTTCATCCAAGGCATTGGATGACTCTTTAGTCAGTTTCGTAAATAGTTTGGACTGAAAGACCCCCCCTGACCGCGCAACCGGTAGGGAAACCGACTCTCTTTCCAAATGGTTTCCGAAGTTGGTTGAGAGCCGTGCATTAGTGATTGCATGATAGTATGAGATTCAGATGATGAGATTTTATACTTCACATGTTTATATATGCTGGAGTATTCTGTTTGTATTTATGTGTTACGTGTCGTTACAAAAGGTGGCTAGGAGAACTCTAGTCACTCCCCACTGATTGTGGTGTACATGTTTACATGTATGTAGGTACATGACAGGTGGTTGGCAGAGGGTTGCATGGAGCTAGCGAGCGATGATCCTATTCATCGATTGACTCACACGTTTACGTTAGCTAGACTTAGTTTACATTTCAGTTTTGAGTGCCTTTAGGGATGTGCCATCCCAGGCTGATTGTATATATATATTTTATTTCAGTTTCAGTTTTAATTCACCTCGCATGTTTATGTTAAAAAGTTTTAATTCCGCTGCATTTTTAGTATTTTGTATGTTTTATATTTCCGCTTTCGCGAGGGGTTTTACAGTTGGTATCAGAGCATTATTGCTCCCGACGCACTCATGTGACCCCCAACCTTAACTTGACCATATAATTGAATAATGAATGAGAGATGGGGTAGATATAAGGACTTATATTGTAGTCTGTTTTGTGATTGCTCTTATTAAGCTCTAACGTGTTTGTTGATTATCATTGACTTAACTTTTATATCTTTCGATCGACGAACCGTGGGCTTATCCATTTGGCGGTGAAGATCAGAGTTTCTACCGAAGATAGAAGATTCGTGCTATTGTTAAAGAATGCTTCTGAACCTTGAAGATACTTCCCTTTCGTTGTGCATCACCTTCTTTGATAACTCTGGATGCACATCCCTCTTTTAGAATATTTGTCTATCTTGCTTGAACAGATCTTCATATCTTTTCAGCTTAACCTTGTTGCTTGCTTTCTTAAGGTGCCCTTTAAGTAACCTTCCCTTTTATTGGATTTGGAGGAACTAGCCTTAGGATAACCGTAAGATGTGTTATGAGAAATATTGTTATTTGAGAAATAACTTAAGAGGTATCGAGAGACATGTTTTGGTGATCCAAGGGTCTAGTTGTCTATCCAATTGGGAGAGTAAAAGTGAGTGATAGGATACTTGCTTGAAGGTTGAGTTGTATACTTAATATTCGGTGGAACCTAACCTTGAGAACCATGCTTAGATCGTGAAAGTTTGTGGATTGTAGAGTACTGTTAAGGAGTTAGATAAGATAATTGAGGATATAGAGCGACCTAGAAGAATAGGCCTAATATACTAAGGATGATGAGTGGATGAGTGAAGTGAGTTAGTATCACTTGACTTAGGTGAGTGATTGAGCTGGGAAAGGCCGTTGTTGGGGAATGCGAATCATTGGCTATAATAGTTGAATACTTGAAGAGTTTATGACTTAAGCTTAGAAGAAGTGAACCACTATTTGACCCTAGACTCCTTATTGAATCTTAATGTTTTTTTACTGAAAAACTTAAGAGAAATTTGAGGATGCGTCACCGGTCTGTGGATAGGATAAAGTAATATATTGGGAGACGAGAATTCGGGAAACTTGATGGTTTAGGAATTGTTATCTGGTGGACAATAAGGTAAGTAAATAAAGTGGATATAGCATATAGGGGTGATAACCTGAAAGTGTTATTGAATTGTCATTTGTGGAACTAGCAGAGATGTGACATCTCAAACTTTTGGGGATAGGTAGCTGTAATGATGATATTGTCTAAGGTCTGGAATATTTGGGTGTATAAATCGTTCGAGGAATTTTTCGTGAGAACCGACAATTGGATGACCTGATTTGGGAAGTAAGAAGGGAGAACCCCATGAGAATAGTGAGAGACCCGCACCTTGGGAGATTTCCGTAATCGTTTCTTTCATATCGCTTCTCTCCTTTCCTCTCCTTTGCTTCTCCTTCTGATCTTGGCTTCAATTTTATTGGAGTCCATAGCCTAAAGTTCCTTACCTTGTCATCTTGTTGTCCCTTGAGCCGTCTTCCGTTTGTCTCTCTCGAGACCTGTGTCGTGTTTATCCCTGAAGTTCGCATCTCATCTCCTCTTCTGTGAGACTTGTTCCTTTTCATTTAGAATAGTCGCGAGATCGACCTGTTCTTGGGGTAGAGATACATGCCTTGAGGAATGCTTGGTTCTGCGTTGTCAGGATTTGGTTGAGAGAGTTGGTGAGAATAATGTTCGGGTGATGTTGGACAGTGTGCCGTCTTGAGAGTCCATGTTAGATGGATCGGGGTGTAAGTGATAATTGTAGATTTGGAAGTACCATTTGAGGATTGGAATAGGATGCTTAGAGTTATAGATGAATTTAGAGGAATGTACCATAGATAGTGATGATGTGGTCAAATGGATGAATGAGGTAAGTTACTGCTATTTGATCTTGAGGAATTGCTTAATCGCAGGAAGGATCACTTACTTGAGGAACGAGAGTTATTAGTAACTGTGTGAGAATATTGAGACATTTACAAGTGGACTTATAGAGCGGACTGAGTGTTGACCGTGAGTTACTTATGGAACCTCGGCATTTGCCTATTGATGTACTTACAGGTAACCGTTGATGTTTGAGGTAATCGTAGAGTGGAAATTTGAAACTTATAAGTGTTCATAAATATCAATTGAGGAATCTCGGAATGTGAATGCCTAAACCTTATGGGAACCGTAAGAGTGAAAGTGGTTACTTCCTTGGAACTTTTCTTGGGATGTAGATTGTTAGTAAGTGGTTAGAAACAAGAGGATTTAAGAGTTGTTACCTTAGTAAGGTTTTGATTTGAATGATCATTGTGGTAATAAAATTTGGGAATTTAGGATGTCGAACCTTGTGGAATAGGTTAGCTAGGATCGAACTGTTAAAAGTTAAGGTTATAGGATGATGAATGCCATATTTTGGTTTTCGAGGTTCGGTGTCATGGTAATAGAATTCTGGTTTGAAGTGCTGAAAGTGCGTGAACCTTGGTCTGGAGTATGTGTATTAGGCTTCCACCTTGAGTGAGAGATCCTTAACCGTGGTTGAACGGATTTTAGTGTGAACTGAGTGAGAGTTTTGGAAACCTTCTTGTTGAGGAATACCTTGTTCGGTGGATGACATAATGGTAAGAGGGATCGTGAAACCATTGAGAGTCTAGAGATCACTTGAATTGTCCTTCTTGGGATATATTGGGAATCGTTGTGACGGTGCTTGGATTATGGATCGAGTGGTTAGTGACCCCATGTTTAGCAAGAGTTACCGTTTTTCTTCACCTCTAACCTGGTTGTTTCATTCCTTCGATCCTTCTTCGTGTGTTCTGATAGTTGTGAAACTAGAAACTCTCAATCCTTCGTGTCGAAAGTAATCTCTATGATCGTTTCTACGCTCCCGGTGACTGTTTTTGGAATTTGTTCACTATTGTTAACCCTAAAAGTTGTAATTTTTGGAAAATCTTAATTGTTTTGAGGATTTGGAAACTGCTCCCTCTTTTGTTGAAAGTAAATAAAAGTCGATTTTGAAGAAAACTTGATTTTAAAGAGCAGAACGTTTTACAACTTTGATGGATTTCAGCGTTGGTTGCCACTGGAACGTGTTATTGGAGACGTCTGATAACCTGTGCCGTGTTTATCAACACCAAATCGATCTAAATTTCGAACTTTTAATGATTTAATTTTGGGACTTGTCTCAGATTTGGAATATCGGACTCTTGAATACGTAACGAGAATCCCAATGGCCATTGACAGAGACTTGTACCTTAAAAACCTTTTTCTCTTTGGAAATTTTTGAAAGATACAGTCTTGGGTTACCGAAACCCAGGTAGTACGTTTTGGTAGCTAGTGTTGTTTTCTTACTTATTTCCGTTTTCAAGTTTCGAGGACGAAACTTTTTGAAAGATGGGGTGATTGTAACATCCCGATATTTCGGGATTCGGAAGTTTAAAGATTTTAAGTTCAAGTTTGAGAAATAATTTATATTTCGTAATTCTTGGGATTTCATTTAAATAACTGATTAATTTATGTGAGAATATTTTTAAAAGGATTTAAATAAGATTTCATTTAATTGCGTAATTTTGCATCTCAGCAATTTAATTTCATAGCCCAGAAAAATATTTATATCGTCTTAAGTTTATAGTGACCTTAAGTCGGTGTTTTTAGCTTAAACCGTCTTAAAACTTGTCTTATGGGCCCAACTTGTTAATGGACCCATTTCCCCTCTTTTTCCTCACAAAACCCTAACCCCACCATCTTCTACCTCGCTCCTTCATTTCATTTTTCAGATTTGTAAACTTAACAACCAACACCATTTTTGCATTTTTCTCCTTCAATCTTAAAATGTTCATAAAATCTTCGTTTCTTATCCGATTGAGACGATTTTCGCGGCCACGGATTCCTTGTCTCGAGCCCGTCGTTTTAAGGTAATCAATATTGCATTTTGTGACAGTTAAAATTTCGGCCTGTTTGAAGTATTTCGAAATTCGTGAATAGTTGTGACGTTTTGTTGTTTTAGGCGGTGTTTGTGTTAGCCCGGAAGAGGACTTGGTGCTTATTGAACAAGATCTTGAAGGTTTCGCTAAGTAAAGGTGACAATTATGAGAAACTCGGCCTTATTTGTAATTTTAGCACATTTCTTGTTTAAGATGGTTTAAGCTTCTGATTTTTCATGTTATTGTTGTTGTTGGGACTTAGAAACATGATAGGAATGTTCACATATGATGGTTATATGCTTAGATGATGTTTCACATGCTTAGCTGTTAATTTTCAGAAATTTATGCTTAAGACGGATACAAATAATAATCTTGTTGAGGCTTAATTGTGGAATTAGTTGCTGGTAGTTGATGTATTTGATGATTATATATGCTGGGTAAACATTGTATGTTGTGATTTTAGAAGTCTTGAATCGATTTGAGGAGTTTTGAGTATTGTAGAGAAATTGCGATTTTGCGTACAACGGACTCTGAGCCGGTAGGCAGACCGGCAGCCGGCTCAGAGTCGGGGCTGTGTCTTTTGAATGTCTGAAATGTAGGAAAGGATTCTGAGCCAGTAGGTCGGCCGCCGGTCGACCAGCTCAGGATCCCTCTTGTGTGTTTTGCGAGTTTTGCAAAGGCTTGGGAAATGACTCCCAGCCGGCAGACCGGCAGCCGGCCTACCGGCTGAGGGTCACTCCTTGTATTTGAATTTTCGAAATTGGCTTATGGGAAGGGACTCCCAGCCGGCTGGCCGGCGGACGGTCCACCGGCTGAGAGCCTCTTCTCATTGTTTTTCAGACGGTGTATTGGCATGGGAAGGGAATCCCAGCCGGTGGACCGGCAGACGGTCCAGGACCGGCTGAGAGCCCCTGTTCTCATTGTTTTGTTTATAACTTTCAAACGGTTTATCGGTTTTGTTTGAGATTCGTTCCGTGTACCTTTTATATGTGTTTGAGGTCCCCGGAGGATGGGCGACACTATATTGGGTTCGGGAATGGAGAGAGGATAGAGACCCCCCGGTCGGGTAACCGAAAGGGAAACCGGCTCTCCCTCAACTTAGTTCCCGGGATCAATTAAGTGTTGACTAGAAGTTTAAGAAGTTAGAACTATAGGTTAGTTTCTATACTTGAATGATATTATATTGATGCGTATTAAGGTATGCCTTAAGCTGGCCTCTGAGCTTAATACGTGAGCTTGTTGTCATATATGGGGATATGCCTTAAGCTGGCCTCTGAGCCTCATATGTGTATGGTTGTCGTGTCTTGGATATGCCTTAAGCTGGCCTCTAAGCCCAGACATGTTTGATTGTGATCGCGTTGGAACATGTCTTAAGTTGGCATCTGAGTCTGACGAGTAGAGCAGCTGTACAACGGGGTAGCTAAGGTACTGACACCTTGCGCGGAGTGCAGATGTTGATGCTAGGACATGCCTTAAGCTGGCCTCTGAGTCTAGTGTCTTGTGATGCAGTAAAGGGACATGCCTTAAGTTGGCCTCTGAGTTCTTTACTTATTGGGTGCTAGTCTATGCCTTAAGTTGGCCTCTGAGTCTAGTGTCTTGTTGGTTAGCAGGTCTATGCCTTAAGTTGGCCTCTGAGTCCTTGCTTGTGAATTTGGTATTTAGGTTATGTCTAAACTTGACCGCTGAACCTTTATACTTGCTGAATGATTGGTATTTAGGTTATGTCTTAAGTTGACCGCTGAACCTTTATACTTGCCGAATGATTGGTATTTAGGTTATGTCTTAAGTTGACCGCTGAACCTTATACTTGCTGAGTTTTATCTGCTTGCCTAGAGTGTCAGATATATATGTTGATATTGATGAGTATGATACTTGACTTTGGTTTTGTTCATCCAAAGCATTGGATGACTCTTTAGTCAGTTTCGTAAATAGTTTGGACTGAAAGACCCCCCGACCGGGCAACCGGTAGGGAAACCGGCTCTCTTTCCAAATGGTTTCCGAAGTTGGTTGAGAGCCGTGCATTAGTGATTGCATGATAGTATGAGATTCAGATGATGAGATTTTATACTTCACATGTTTATATATGCTGGAGTATTTTGTTTGTATTTATGTGTTACGTGTCGTTACAAAAGGTGGCTAGGAGAACTCTAGTCACTCCCCACTGATTGTGGCGTACATGTTTACATGTATGTAGGTACATGACAGGTGGTTGGCAGAGGGTTGCATGGAGCTAGCGAGCGATGATCCTATTCATCGATTGACTCACACGTTTACGTTAGCTAGACTTAGTTTACATTTCAGTTTTGAGTGCCTGTAGGGATGTGCCATCCCAGGCTGATTGTATATATATATATATATATTTTATTTCAGTTTCAGTTTCAATTCACCTCGCATGTTAATGTTAAAAAATTTTAATTCCGCTGCATTTTTAGTATTTTGTATGTTTTATATTTCCGCTTTCGCGAGGGGTTTTACACTATCAGACCATAGGACTAGAGGTAGCTCGTCAGCCCACTTGCCCCCAGCTTCTTCCAGCCTCATCTTCATGCTGTCCATGACGATTTTGTTGCTGGATTCGGCCTGGCCATTTGTTTGCGGGTACTTGGGAGCAACTTTTAGTAGAGTGATATTCTAACTAGCACAAAATGCTTCTGTTTTGTTAGATATGAATTGTGAGCCATTATCACACATTATTTCAGAAGGTATACCGAACCTGCAGATTATGTTACGCTTAAGGAAAGATATCACTTGGTTTTCTGTAACCTGTGGGAAGGCTTCTGCCTCTATCCATTTCGAGAAGTAGTCCGTTAATGCGAGCATGTAGGTTCTGTTCCCGGGTGCTCTGGGTTATGGTCCTACGATGTCCATTCCCCATTTCATGAAGGGCCAAGGCGATATGACTGGGTGCAGAGGCTCGGCGGACTGGTGTATGACAGGTGCGTGCTTCTGGCAGGCTTCGCATTTCTTGGCGAGCTCCACTGCATCTCTCCGTACTGTCGGCCAGAAGTATCCCATCCTGATTGCTTTATTGGACAGGCTCCTGCCCCCTGCATGATTTCCGCAGTCTCCGCTGTGGAGGTCATGCAAGACCGTCCGTCCTTCCTTTTCGCCCAAGCATCTTAGGTACGGTCCTGCGAGCGATTTCCTGAACAATACACCATCTATTATGACGAATCTGGAGGCTTTCATTTTGAATCCTCTTACCTCCTTTTTGTCTGTTGGAAGAGTTCTATCCCGCAGCCAGTTTTGGTAGGGTTTCCTCCAGTCGTCTGGCTCTTGCTATTCTTCGGTGTTGTTGAGGACGCCTAATCCCGCTTCCCACTGGGTGCTGGAGTTTTCAACTTCCCGGTCTTCCTGAGAAGTTGACGGTTCCAGCACGTGGGTGATCGGGATCGAAAAGATGTCCCCCGGTTTGAACGTTGCTCCCAGATTGGCCAATGCGTCTGCCTCCGCGTTCTGCTCTTTGGGTATCTGCTCTATCTTGAAGGTGATAAACCTATTTCTCCTGTCTCTGACCACTTGCAGGTAGGCTATCATTCTGGGGTCTTTGGCCTCGTACTCCCCATTGACGTGGTTCATTATGAGCTGCGAGTCACTGAAAGCCTGGAGATATCTGACTTTGAGGTCCAGGGCTAGTTGGAGCCCTTGTATCAGGGCCTCGTATTCTGCCACATTGTTGGTTGGTTGGAATTCACACCACACTGCCTGGACGATCGTGTCCCCTTGAGGAGACCTGAGCACCATTCCTACCCCTGCTCCCCGGCTGTGGGAGGCTCCGTCCACGTACAACGTCCAACAATTTTCTTCAGAGTCCATTTCTGGAGGTAGGATTTCTCGGGCGGCCTCCTTCTCCAATCCTGGGCTAAAATCAGAGACAAAATCTGCAAGGGCTTGTGATTTTATCGCAGTTCTAGTTTCAAATTTCAGGTCGTAACCACTTAAGTGGACAGACCATTTGGACATTCTTCCAGACAGTTCTGGCTTACTGAATATGGGTCTCAGGGGGTAGCTAGTTAGGACTGATATGGAGTGAGACTTAAACTAATCAAGGTCTTAATTTATATGAAGCCGTAACTAGAGCAAGAACTAGCTTTTCATGGGCTTTGTACCTAGTCTCTGTAGGAAGCAGAGACTTACTGACGTAATAAATTGGATGCTGCACCCCCTCGTGTTCCCGTACCAGGACTGCGCTGACTGCTACTTCCGTTACTGAGAGATACAGGTACAGTGGCTCCCCGGGTTCTGGCTTGGATAGGAGTGGAGAAATGCTGAGGTACCGCTTCAGCTCTGCAAATGCTTTTTCGTGCTCCTCTGTCCACTCGAACCTTTGGCTTTTTCGCAATATGTCGTAGAATAGCCTGCATCTGTCGGAGCACCTGGATATGAAGCTATTGAGGGCGGCCACCCTACCGGTCAGCTTCTGCACGTCCTTTGGTTTCTGGGGGGATTCTAGCTGAAGGAGTGCCTTGATCTGCTCGGTACTTGCTTCGATCCCTCTCTGCGTTACCATATACCCCAGGAACTTTCCGCTGCGTACTCCGAACGTGCACTTGGAGGGATTCAGCTTCATTTGGTACTTCCTCAGTATGCTGAAGGTTTCTTCCAGGTGTTGGGCATGCTGGCTGGCCACTTTGGACTTGACTACCATGTCATCTATATAGACTTCCATGGTCTTGCCTATTTGATCTTTGAACATCATGTTCACCAGCCTTTGGTAGGTAGAACCTACATTTTTTAACCCCAATGGCATAACATTATAATAATAGATACCTCGTTCAGACCTGAAGGTAGTTTTTTCCTGGTCCTCTGGATGCATCTTTATCTGGTTGTATCCACTCCATGCGTCCAGGAACGTCAGCATCTCGTGGCCTGCTGTTGCGTCCACTATAGCGTCTATGTGCGGCAGGGGGAACGGGTCCTTGGGGCATGCTTTGTTCAAGTCGGTGAAGTCTACGCATACTCTCTACTTCCCATTCTTCTTGGGGACCACCACTACGTTTGACAGCCACTCTGGATACTTTACCTCCCTGATTTTTCCTGCAGCCATGAGGTCATCTACCTCTTGGTTTATCACCTGATTTCTTTCTGCAGCAAACTTTCTTCTTTTTTCTTGAACCGGCTTGTAGCCGGGGTTCACACTTAACTTGTGCGAGATTACGTTTGGGTCTATTCCCACCATGTCCTCATGGGACCACGCAAAACAATCAATGTTAGCTTTTAATAACTTTAACAATTCTGACCGAACGGTACCTGTACATTCTGCTCCTATCAGCACCTTCCTTTCTGGATGCAGCGGGTCCAGGGGGATTTCTTCCACCTCTACCTGAGGGGGTTCTTCATAGGTTCCCCTGAACTGCCTTTCCTGTGATTGCTATACTGGGGGAGGACTGGCTGTGGGCTTGAGTGCCACCTTGTAGCAACTCCTCGCTTCTTCTTGGCTTCCTCTTATTGTTTGAACTCCCCACGGTGTAGGGAACTTGAGGCATTGGTGGTATGAGGACGGGATGGCTTTCATGTCGTGTATCCACGGCCTGCCAAGGATAACATTGTAGGTAGAGGGACCATCAATTACCAAGTACCTCACCTGCTTGTTGATTCCACCGGCATAGGTCGGGATGAGAATCTCTCCGAGAGAGTGCTTGGTTTCCCCGCTAAATCCCACCAGCGGTACCGTCTTCTTGGTCAGGTCTGCTTCTCCGAATCTCATGCTATTTAGGGTCTCCAGCATGATGATATTGATCGAACTCCCATTATCAACCAGGATTTTCTTTACCCTGTATTTCCTTATGGACAGGGTGATGATCAGGGCGTCATCATGATATTCTGCGCCTTCCTCAACGTCTGTTTTGTCGAAGCTGACGGTTGGCAGATCCTGGGTGCTTATCCTGCACGAGAATTCTAGTTTGTCTCCCTTGGTTTTGGCCGCATGTCTCTTGGCAGCGGAGTACGTAAGCCCAAATAATTCCGAGCCTCCTGTTATCACGTTAATGGTCCTAGTGCAAACATGAGGGCTAGATGAGGCTACCTGACGGGCCGCGTTTACCTTGGTTCCCCTAGGCAGGATGTGGTCCAGGTTGCCCTGCTCGTACTGGTATCGGACCTCCTTTCTGAGGGTGATGTAGTCCTCCGTTGAATGCCCGATGTCCTCATTATGGAAGTCGCACCTCAGGCTGGTGTCTCTTCCATCCTTGCTCCTTTCTTCTACCCTATTCTTGGGCCACTTGACCTTCTCTCCCAGCTCCTTCAGGGCCTTGATTAATCCTGCAAGGTTGACAGTAAAACCATACTCTTGTACCTTTGGTGGCAGGTTTGGATCATTCTTCCAGCATTTTCCTCCAGAGACCTTGTGCACCGGTCTGCTGTAGGGTTTCGATCTTTCCTGCATGTCTGCTGGTGCTTTCCTGCTGGTGGATGCGGTACTGTAGTTGATCCTTCTTGGCCCTGCATCCTCCTCTAGTCGAATGGCATCCAACGCCTTCTGCTAAACCTGAGCATACGCCGTGCATGGCCATTTGGTTAGCTCTTTGTATAGGTCTGAGGCCTGTGGTAGCCCCCAGCGGAAGGCGTGGATGGCAGGCTTCTCCTCACATTGAGGTATGGACACCATCTCTTTGTTGAATCTGGCCAGGTAATCCTTGGTGGATTCCCCATCATCCTGCTGAATTTGGTAAAGGTCACTGGTTTGCTTTTCTGGTGTCCTGGTGCTGGCAAACTGCTGGTTGAACGCGTTCACCAGTCCTGCGAAGCTGGAGATGCTGGAGTTCGGCAGGCTGACGAACCACTGGAGGGCGGCTCCTGAGAGAGTGGATCCGAACCCTTTGCACATGCATGCTTCCTTCAGGGGCCCAGAGCTGTCACCACCATCATTTTCTGCTTGTACTGGTTAACATGATCTATTGCATCGGTCGTTCCGTCATAGTTCGTCATGTTTGGGGGAGTGAAACCTTTGGGCACGTCCACCGAGACTATGTTGTGGGTGAACGGTGAATCTGCATAGCTGTCTGGGACAGCCTTTTCCAGGGGTCTTGGTACTCCTGGTATGCGGCTAACCAGGTCCAACAACTCTTTGTATCGATGCTCCCAAGGGTCTGATCCTGCAAGAGATTTAGCAAGGTTCCAAGGGGTACCAAGGGTGAAAGGTGCATACCCTTGTGTTCTACGGGTCTGATTGACCATAGGCTGACTGAGTATGGGCTGACTGAGCGGGGTGGTGTGGACTATTGACGGCGTCTGCTGGGCAGTGCACCCGGATGACCCAGCCCCTAGGAGGAGCGGGTGCCTCGCCGACGATCCTTCCCCTTGTGTCCAGCCCGGAGTTGGTGTGGACGAAAATCCTGCATTACCATGATGGTTAGTATTAATCGGTAACCTCAAAAGTCCGTTACCTGGGGCTCCTGTTTGCGGCGGAGGCGAGTCTAGGTCGAAGGAAAGGTATCCCTGCCCTGTGGGTGTGATTCTTTCTGGTGGAGTTACTCCTGCGAGGTCTAGCCTGGTGACCAGCTCGTTGGGGATAGCCCTCGTCTCGCTCCTGCTTCCTGGAGGCCTTGGGATCCTGAGTCCCACATCTGGTGCCCCACTGGCATGCGGAGGCTGGTTCTGCGTCACGGCTAACTTCCTCAGCTCTTGGTTGTCCTTCTTCAGGCCATCTACCGCTTGGTGGAGGGCGAAAATTTCCTCCATCATGGTTTTCCACATAGCTCGAGTTGGAGCTTCTCCACCAGTGTTGCCTGGGTCGGCCACTGTTCCACTGGTGGTGGTGCCTGACTGCGCCTGGGGGGTGCTGCCGCCGAGGGGCGCCACTGTTGCCGCTGATGGAGTTTCCAGAGTTCCCATTGAGGTGGAGGTGGTGTCTACCACCGAGGAAATGGGTTGTGAGGTTGTTTGGGGGGTTGTGCTCGTCATTTTTGAGAGGTTTGCAACGAGTTTAGGTTCTTCACACTTCTTGGTTGAATAATCACTATAGCCCCACGGTGGGCGCCAAAATGTTTAGGTCAAAATTCACCTAGTATTTAGTTTTGAGGTTATAGTGATTTCTAACTTGAATATATGCGAATTAGGGTTAATTTGATGCAAGGAGATTAGTTTAAAGACAAGGGAGGATGCAAAGAAGATGATGACGCGGAAACCCCTTGGGGAAAAACCGCGGGAGGATGGTATCCTCCAAGTTCCACTAGAATGCTCTTGCAGAATGTGCTTTGTGTTACAAGTATTTTCTAGGGTTTTTGCTAAGTGCTCAATATGCTAAGTGATGGAATGCCCCTCACATTGTACATTCTTTACATATTTATAGGCATCTCCAATTATGGACCGCTGGATTTGGCTTTTATCCAACGGCTCCTTTGCTCTTTCTTCTAACCTCTTTTAGCTTCTTTCCTCCTCTTCCTTTTTCTGGCTGGGTCTGGCTGTGTGGCCATATTGGGAAACCTCGAGCCTTGGTCCCACAGCCTTTCCTTCTTCCTCGTTCTTGTCGTGCTTCTTCCTTCTTCCATACTCTTCCCAACCCGTTGACTTGGACCCCCTTTATGCAATGCTTGGCCAATTATATGCTGCCACATGTCGACATAAATGGTTAATTTTGGGGTATAACAATATGAATAGATAAGTATGTTTAGATTTGATTGTTTTATTTATGAATCAATTGACACCATTAGCTTGTTTATGTGACTAGTGTTGTGTTTATTTATTTATTGGGTTTTATTACAATAATTGTTGTGATTTAGCCCTTGTTTATTTGGAGCATATATAGAATAAGATGTTTCTTTCTCTCCTCCTTGTTTGTTTATTAGGATATTTTACGGTGTACTTCCGTGTTTTTCGGTTAAAGCACCTCGCAATAGGGGTGTCATTAAGATTGCGACCCCATATACTCCCAGTACCAGCTCTAGCACAATACCAATGACTTGATTGAAATTCTCCTTCTTGTAACCACCTCCCACACTCTCACTATCAGAGTTCCTCTTATCCCCACTCTTCCCTCGGGTATCCCTGGCCAGATTGGCCAACCTCTTAGCATGCCCGACCCTCTCATAGACCTCCTTGAGGTCAGACACCGTACCAGCAGACAACTTCTCCATGATACAGAGAGTCAGCCCCTTCTCGAACCTGAGAGCCAGTGCCTAAGGGGTAATACCCATTGATCCAATTACGATAAGCCCACCGTCACAATTAAGGGCGTGAGATTGGAGTCTTGGGCGTGATCATGGGATGGCCGAGTATAAGTTAAAGAAGGGTGTGATCAGGTCCCAAGTAAGCGTATAGTGGTTACTACAACCGTGGCCCAACGAATTATTTTCAAGTATGATAAGCTACGAAGAAGGAGGCAGCACGGCAGGTGATGATCACAGTGGGTCAGGTTGTGGGCACGGTGGGCACGGTGGGTCAGGTGGTCGTCATGGTGGGTCTGGTGGTGATCATGGTGGTCCATTCGCTACGAGGGTGCACGGTCCAAAATAATCAAGCATGTTTGTGCATTAGTTATTTAGGATTTCCATAGATGTTATAAGTAGTTAGTTTGTTACAAATTAGTTAGTTTGTTGCAGCTAGTTAGTTATTATTAGTTAGTTAAGTTTGTTACATTTATTTAGTTAGAATAAAGATCTGAATGAGATCTATTTTAGATATAATTTTTATTTAATTAAGATAGAATTTAGGTGGTTACAATCCTCGTTAAAATAAGGAAGGTTGTTACAAGGTGGTTGCAAGGACGTTTCCTTGTCGAAGTCGAATTTAGGAGTCTGATTCCAGCCGAGCATCTCCTATATAAGGAGTTTATTTCGTTCAGTTTTCAATACATCAAATATTCAAGGATTAATCAAATTTTCAGGTTTAAAATTTTCTTATATTCTGGGGTTCATCGAGTGTTGAATCTGCATCGTTGTTATTTGTCGCATTTCAAATAATAGCACCGAGTTACAACCTCTAGGTCTAGGGGATAATTCACCATTGGGTAACCTATAGGTCTAGGTTAAACAAATATCCTTCTACCTACATTCATAAATCATTCGTCCATCCATTCAAACACCTAAATCAAACCGTTTATTCATTCACAAAACAGCCTGTTTCGTTAATCGTCACACGTTTACCATACATTAAGATATCATATTTTATAGAAGCTTTCGCGTCGGATTCTTGCCTATAAGAATTCATATCATTAGTGGTATCAGAGCTTCGGCTCTTGATTTCCATAAATCCAAGACGATCCAAGAGGGACAACCATAAGGTTCATCAACCCTATGGAGAAGTTGACGAGGAGTAGAGAGTCGCGGTAGACAGCCGAGAGCAAAGTCGTAGGGAGTTGCAAGGAGGACGAGCAGGCCTTGAGGGTGAGGGTGCGAGGGAGATCACAAAACCAACCACCATAAACTTACCCCTTCGAAACCTACAAATTCTGACCAAACAAATTTCAACCGATCAAAGAGAACAAATTTTTCACACCAAGTGTCAAGTTAGGGAGAAGTGGTGCAGCGTGATCATAGATGGGGGTAGCTGTGCCAACGTAGCTTTAGAGAAGATAATTTCCAAACTAGCCTTAACTAGACTCACACACCCAAACCCATACCTGTTACATTGGTTAGGTGATGATAATACCTTGAGGGTTACGAAGCAGGTGAGACTGGGGATCACGATGGGGTCATACAAGGATGACGTGGTGTGCGATGTAATACCTATGGAGGCATGTCATTTCCTATCAGGGCGACCATGGCAGTTCGATAGAGATGTTTTACATCGAGGGAGGACGAACAAGTATGAGCTTATGGATAAGGGTAAGAAGATTATCTTAAAACCAATGACTTAACAGGCCGTGCGGGATATGAATATTAAGAGGAGCAAGAAGCCTAGTCTGGATGTGGGTGCGAATACATACAGGAGAAGGAGAGCGCAGTAGAGGGAGTAACAACAGGGTATGCTTTGGATTCAAAAGAATGGTTAGAACACCCATTAGACTTAGTGCCGAGGGCTGCACTTCCTAATAAGGCCCTTGGTAGCAGCAACCAGATCAAGGAGTTGCATGTGGGGGCTAAGGTGAGAAATGACAGGCTGAAACGATGGTTATTAGGTCCGACCCATTCTAAATTTAAGCAAGCCAAACTAGTGTTGATAAACAGAACATACAAATCTCCATTAGAGTCATGCATCGATAAATTCTTACATGGGCTAAGGAATTCTGGTATAGAGCAAACTTTGATTTCGGATGAGGGGTCGAAAAAAAGAGGGCGGTTGGGAATGAGGAATATAAACACATGTTCATTAAACACAAGAAGTCCAAACTGTTGGAGTCTAGAAATATGATATGGGAGCACTTAAGGGGGGAGCGATTTCCAGATGAAAAGAAGAGAAAGTTCATGCCTAGGGTCAAAGGTCCATACAAGGCAATTACAGGATTAGAAGGTGAGACCAAGATGGAGTCAGTGGTTGCTGAGTTATTCAAGGGCAGGTGTGAAGACTTGATGAGGACTGAAGTGACCGAGGGTAAGCGTGGGATTGGGTTGAAGGAACGGGCAGCAACAAGTAAGGGGGGTATAGGGCGACTGTTGTTGGGCGGTAGCTCGATCCGTTCTAAACCTAGGGACATAAAGTCAAGCTTAAACCTTGGGTCGTAAAAATCACTTTTGGAGTCAACCATACACCATTGTCTATATGATCAGAGGAGTAATACGAAGGCTATGGTCATCGAGGTTCGAGGAAGTGTTGGTGGGCATGGTTATGGTCTAAGCAAACCAACAATCAAATATAAATCAATATTGTTTGCATGTCGCACATTCCAAGTTCGACAATACTCGGAGTTCTACAATCTAAAATAGAGGTCAATTCTCTGTAAAGAAAGAAAAGATGATCCAATTACAATAAGCCCAATATCACAAATAGGGACGTGGGATTGGAGTCTTTGGGTGAGCATGAGATGGCCGAGTATAATTTAAAGTAGGGTGTGATCAGGTCCCAAGTAAGAGTATGGTGGTTACTACAATCGTGGCCCAACGAATTATTTGCATGTATGATAAGCTATGAAGGAGGAGGCAGCACAGCAGATGGTCGTCAAAGTGGGTCAGGTGGTGGTCACGGTGGGTCAGGTGGTGATCGTGGTGGTCCATTGGCTACGAGGGTGCACAGTCCAAATAATCAAGCATGTGTGTGCATTAGTTATTTAGGATTTGCGTAGTTGTTATAATTAGTTAGTTTGTTACAAATTAGTTAGTTACTTTGTTGCAGCTAGTTTGTTATTATTATTTACTTATGTTTGTTACAATTAGTTACTTAGAATAAAGATTTGAATGAGATATATTTTAGATATAATTTTATTCAAGATAGAATTTAGGTGGTTACAATCCTCCTTAAAATAAGGAAGCTTGTTATAAGGTCGTTGCAATGAGGTTTACTTGTGGAAGTCGAATTTAGGAGGCTGATTCTTGCCGAGCATCTCCTATATATGGGGGTTATTTTGTTTAGTTTTGAATACATCAAATATTCAAGAATTAAACAAATTTTCAGGTTTATAAGTTTTCTTATATTCTAGGGTTCATCGAGTGTTGAATTTGCATCGTTGTTATTTGTCGCGTTTCAAATAATAGCACCGAGTTATAACCAATAGGTGTTGGGGATAATACACTATTGGGTAACCTTTAGGTCTAGGTTAAACAAATATCATTCTACCTAAATTCATAAATCATCCGTCCATCCATTCAAACACCTACATCAAACTGTTCATTCATTCACAAAACAGCCTGTTTCGTTCGTCATCACACATTTACCATACATTTACATATCAAATTTTAAAGAATCTTCCGCGTCGGATTCTTGCCTATAAGAATTTGTATCACCCATCTCCTCTACCTGGCGAGCCAAGTCAATAAGGTTGATGTAGTACTCTGAAACTGTCATGTCATCATCTGACATCCTGAAACTATCAAAGTCAGCCCTCAACTGACTATGGACGTGCTCTGGAACGAACTCACGTCTCACAGCTGCCTTGAAGGCCTCCCAGGTAGAAACTCTTGCCCCATCTTTTCAAAATGTCACGAGCCTTCTATCTCTGGTCCCCACCATCCCCCGACCAAAATACACAAGTAGAAAGCAGCGTGGTACACCTTGAGGTCGTTAGGGCAATTGACCACCTCGAACACACTCCTCATCTCTCTCAACCAATCTTCTAGAAACCATGTTGTCCCCTTACCATAAAAAATGGTGGGGCGGTGACGAGACATGGCGTTACTGATATCGTGAGCACTCACAAGTGATGGCCGAGCTCTCTTTGAATTTCGGATGGCAATATTCAGGATTTCATTGGTTTCGATCAACCGAGCGATCTCCTCGATTGACATAGACGCGGCCTGAACCATGGCCGGAGTCGGGTTTTTTGGAAGATTAGGAGTGTAATCTCTTCTTAAGATAATATATTTTATTTGAAATTCGTAAACTTAGATTTTAAAAATAGTGTATAAGTTCCGTCTTGAGATTTTATAGTCTTAAGATGTAAATATTTCCTTGGCATTTCCGTTATTAAGAATCCCGAACAACTTACTAGAAATACTTCTCATAAAAGTAACATAAAAGAAATTGTGAAGGAAACTTCCCCTTCATTTCTTCACAACCCACTTACTTCTTCCCCAAGCTCTTGAAAAATAAGAAATCAGATTCTCTCATTTCCTTCATTTTCACATTTCTCATATTCATTAAAATCCTTATTCCGAGCTAATTTCAACTCCGTATGAGGTAAGGTTTTCTCCTACGCGTCCATTGTCACATTCCCGTCACATCTATCTTTTTCAATTTGAAAATCGTTGCATTCGAATTCCGGGCTGTTTTGGGATTAATTTCAAAAATCTGTTTTAATCCCTCTTTATTTCCTTCGTTTTAAGGTGTTGATTTGGAAGATTTCGAGAAGGACTCCTTTCTGATTGAAGAAGCTAGCGGAGAAGACGTTTGTTAAGGTGACCGTGATGAGAAAACTCGACTTTATCCTAACATTAATTTGACATCTGTCTATATGTTTGTTTTATGGTGATTTGAGGATGATTATGTGTTGTTTAGGTTTAAGGAGTAATTTCAGAAAGTATAGGATCGTTGGGGTTGAGTTTATGATGCAGAAATTGTGTTTGAGGATTTGTGCTCGAAGGTAGGCGCAGGTTGCGCCCAGTAATGCGCAGGCTGCGCTGTTACTTGTGCAGGCTGCACAAGAGACCGCTGTAGTTTCTGATTTTTATTTTAAACATAGGTTGTTTTGAGTATTTCTTTCCCATATGTTCTTAGCATGTTTAAGCCATGTTTCTAGGATATATACTTAGTTGATATATCTAATTTTGCGAGGTGAGAATTATTGAAGTGACTAGTGCTTGTCTTACGTTATGTAGTTATTAAGCAATTGATTATTAAAGCTTGTTGGATTGAGTTGGTTAGTTTATATTAATTGATAGGCTTATTACGGATGAGTCTTAGATGATTAATGAGTTTAATTGAAATGGTTACCTTCCATGCTTGTGTATGTAATGGGTTATCAGTAGCTTAGGAGTTTAAGTTGAATTTGATGTAAATTGTGCTAATGCGTATTGAATTATGCCTTAAGTTGGCCTCTGAGTTTGATAAGTGAACAAGTTGTCATATATGGGGATATGCCTTAAGTTGGCCTCTGGGCCCGATGTGTGTATTTATGTCGTGTCTGGGATATGCCTTAAGCTGGACTCTGAGCTCAGACATGTTTTATGTGATCGTGTCAGGACATTCCTTAACTTGGCCTCTGAGTCTGACAAGTAGAGCAATTGTGCAACAAGGTAGCTACGGTGTTGATGTCGTGCCTGAAGTACAATTGGTGGATGCTAGAGTATGCCTTAAGTTGGCCTCTGAGTCTAGTGTCTAGTGATGTAGTAAAGGAGTATGCCTTAAGCTCGCCTCTGAGTCCTTTACTTATTGAGTGACTTGGATGCTAGTCTATGCCTTGAGTTGACCTCTGAGTCTAGTGTCTTGTTGATTAGCAAAGAAGTATGCCTTAGGTTGGCCTCTGAGTCCTTGCTTGATAAATTGAACTTGGTACTAGGTTATGTCTTAAGTTAACCGCTGAACCTTTTAATTGCTGAATATATGCTATGTTTAGGTTATGTCTTAAGTTGACTGTTGAACCTTCATAGTTAGTGAATGTTAATGTATGTTATGTTTAGGTTATGTCTTAAGTTGACCGTTGAACCTTCATAGTTGCTGAATATGCATGTATGCTTGTATGAGATGTATATATGAGTAAAACATGATGATGTTAGATGAAAGTGAATGTAAGAGAATGACAATTTGCATGTATGCTTGTATGAGATGTATATATGAGAAAAGCATGATGATGTCAGATGAAAAAGAATGTAAGAGAATGACATATGCGTAGTATGCTTCACATGATGAGATTAATGTTGGAGTCTACATGTTCGACTACACATATATATGTTATGTGTTTGTGACAACAAGTGGCTAGTATAGGAGAACCTCTAGTCACTCCCCACTGACTGTGGTGTACATGTTTCATGTATGTAGGTTTGTGCAGACGTACCAGGGGTTCACGTTGAGGATAGCGAGCGATGATCCTTCATCGTGTGATTATTACCTTATCGTTTAGCTAGACCTAGTTTTGGATATTTTTGTTTTGGTTCCCGTAGGTGCTATCCCAGGCTGTGCTTGTATTTAATACTTAGTACTTATTTATGTTTTCATTTTATTCCGCATTTCAGTTTTGTAGTATTACACATCGCATGTTAGTTTACTTTATTCAAAAGTTTTAATTCCGCGTCAAATTTTCATGCATTTTTGGATGTTTTATTTTCCGCTGTCGCGAGGGGTTTTACAGTTGGTATCAGAGCGTTATCGCTCCTGACGCACTCATGTGACCCCCAAACTTAAATTGACCAATAAACAAATGATGAATGAGAGATGGGGTAGTTTAAGGACGTAAGTATGGTAGTCTGTTTGTGTATGCTATATGCTAAGCTAACCCAAGTTTCTCTTTTGAAGAATGGTGAGACCTTCAGCCGTGGACACTACGATCATGCAAGCGCTTCTATGGGTTCTGGAGAACCACAGGAGTCGGGCTGACATTGTTCCCCCTCCGCCTCCTGTTAATGATACCAATAAGCCCGATGGCTTCTCTTGGATAGCCAATCAGATGTCTAGGAGTCACACCATGACCTATGTTGGAGAAGTTCATCTTGTCGCACTGTTTGAGTGGTTCAGGGACATGGAGAGAGGGTTCTCCATGTACTCCGTGGCCAGGGAGGATAGAGTACGTTTAGCTTCTTACTTTCTGACACACGAGGCCAACAGATGGTGGACGCTCACTAGTCCTACCGCTCTTCTTGACCCTTTTGTTCGATTGTGATGCTTTCAAGAAGTTAGTTGATACCCACTTTTACCCAAGAGAGCTTATTTCCCATAGGCTTAAAGAATTCATGGACTTTAAGCAAGGCAAGATGACTGTTCAGAAGTTTACTGACAAGTTCAACCAGCTAGCCCATTTTGCTGCTCGCTGTGTCAGAGATGAGTTTGAGAGGGTTTAATTTACCGAGGCAAGTTGAGTCCTCGCATTGAGAGCATGATTAGGAGGGATTCTTCATCTTTTGTGGAGGTTTATGATGATTCTATTTGGGCCTAGAATTTTTTCAAGGCCATTGATGCTGAGACTAGGGTTGTTAGTGGTTCTTCTTCTTACCAGATGACTAGTTACCAGAGTAAGAGGCCGTTTGTTCCATCCACTGCTCCTCATACTTCCCAGAAGAAGAGATATGAGAGATTTGTAGCTCTTGTTGCTCGTACTATTGTACACACTGAGACTTCCAAGGATAAGTGCCATCGTTGTGACAAAGACCCGTATCCTGGATTTGACTGCTTCAAGAATGCCTACAAGTGCTACACTTATAATGGACTTGGACATCGTTCCTATGATTGCCCAGAGAGAAACACAGCCCTTGGGAAGGCTGCTACTGTTGCAGCTGCTGTTCGAGGTGGAAACAAGCCTAAGGGGAAGATCTTTGTCATGACTAGAGCTGAGGCTTAGGCCAACCCAGATATCATTGCCGGTATGTTCTTAGTCCTTGGTGCCGAATGTTTGATCCTATTTGATATCGGTGCTTCCCTATCATCCATATCATCTAAGTTTGCCGACAGTCTTACTCTCGTGTCTTCCCTTTGTGAGGATACTTCCCTTGCATTGCCTTCGGGAGACGTTTTATCTTGTTCTTCTTCCTATACAGATGTACCCATTTTGATTGCCAGCTCATTATTTCCTGCGAACCTTCTGAGGTTTCCTCTCAAGGAGTTTGACATTATCCTCGGTATGGATTGGTTATCGCGGTATTATGCTCGCTTCGAGTGCCGTGACCAGAAAATCTGCTTGAGGAGTCCTACAGGAGTTTGTGTTTCTTATATGGGAACCCGCCCCCGAAAGGGTGTTCGTCTCATTTCTTCAATGCAAGCTCTTATCTTCTTAGGAAGGATTGCCAAGCCTTCCTATGTGTCATTTCAGCTGCGAAGCATTCATTGCCGAAGCTTGAGGATGTGCTTATTGTTCGAGAGTTCCTTAATGTTTTTCCTAAGGAGTTACCTGGTATTCCTCCAGAGCATGACGTGGAGTTTACGATTGAGCTCGTGCTTGGTACCGGACCGATTTCTAAAACTCCTTATTGGATGGCTCCGCCAGAGTTGAAAGAATTGAAGAAACAGTTGGAAGAGATGATTGAGAAAGGTTTCATTCGACCGAGTGGTTCTCCGTGGGGTGCTCCATTTTTGTTTGTAAAGAAGAGGGATGATCCAATGAGGCTATGCATTGATTATAGAGAGCTTAACCGTGTCACAGTGAAGAATCGTTATCCATTGCCTATGATTGATGATTTGTTTGACCAACTCCGTGGTGCTTCTAGGTTCTCTAAGATTGATCTACGGTCAGGATATCATCAGATTCCCGTTCGTGAGGTCGATGTTGCTAAGACTGCTTTTGGGTTGACTAATGCTCCTGCCATTTTTATGGATCAGATAAACCGTTCGTGAGGACATTTTGAGTTTGTAGTCATGCCTTTTTGGTTGACTAATGCTCCTGCCATTTTTATGGATCAGATAAACCGAACCTTCAGTGAATACTTGGACACTTGTGTTGTGTTGTTCATTGATGACATTCCGATTTACTCAAAGACCGAAGAAGAGCATGTTGAGCATCTTCGGATTATACTTGAGATACTGCGTCGTCAGAAGTTGTCTGCTACGTTTTCGAAATGTGAATTTTGGTTGTCAGAGGTAGCCTTTCTAGGCCATGTGATTTCCATCGAGGGTGTGATGGTTGACCCCTCCAAGATAGAGGTTGTTGTAGATTGGCAGAGTCCCAAAAACATTGGTGAGATCCGTAGGTTTCTGGGATTAGCAGGTTATTATCGCCGATACGTGAAAGATTTCTCTAGACTTACTCGCCCGATGATCCAGTTGCTAAAGAAGGAAGCCAAGTTTGTTTGGACTGATAGCTGCGAGAGTTTTTTCCAGGAGTTGAAGACCAGATTGACGACCGCTCATGTACTGACTCTTCCGGAGAATGGGGTTGATTATGATGTGTATTGTGATGCCTCGATGCTTGGTTTGGGATGTGTTCTGATGCAGAGTGGGAAAGTGATTGCCTATTCCCCTAGACAGTTGCATGTTCACGAAGTGAGCTATCCTACACATGATTTGGAGTTAGCCGCAATTGTTCATGCCTTGAAGATGTGGCGTCATTAACTTATTGGTTCCCATTGTCGCATTTTTATTGACCATTAGAGCTTGAGATATATTTTCACTCAGAAAGACCTCAACATGAGACAGTGACGTTGGCTTGAGCTTGTCAAGGACAATGACATTGAGCTTCTCTACCATGAGGGCAAAAGTAATGTAGTTGCAGATGATGTGAGTAGGAAGACTTCTCATTCTTTGAGCGCGATTAGAGTGATGCCTAATGAGTTGTGTACCGAGTTCCGAAAGTTGAGACTTGAGATGGCTGGATCCGATTTCAACTATTTGGATGGGATGACAGCTGAGCCTACCTTGTACTGGGAGATTCGCCAGAGTTCGCCTACCGATGTAACTTTCAAGAAATTTGAGGCTAAGATTGCAGTGGTGAGGCTAAGGATTTTGTGATTGGTGCTGATCGCTTTCTTCGATTCCGTGGCCGGATGTATGTTCCTGATGTCCCTAATTTCAGGAAGAGGGTGTTGGATGAGGCACATTTGACTCTCTATTCGATTCACCCCGGTGGTGAAAAGATGCATAAGGATCTTCGACTCTTGTTCTGGTGGCCCGGGATGAAGAGTGACATCTTGAGTTATGTGAGTAAGTGTTTGACAAGTCAACAAGTCAAGATTGAGCATAAGAGACCTGGTGGTCTGCTTCAGCCGCTCCACGTTCCTCAGTGGAAGTGGGTGACACGTTCTGTCGTACACATGGTCAAAGATAAAATCGAGGTACTACTAACTGAAGCTATTGGTAGTAGGGTCGATTCCTCAAGGAGGCAGAGTTTTAGTTATTGGTCAGTTCATTGGTCACAATGGGGGGTTTGTTGTTGTTGTTTTTGACTAACTATGAAAGAGACGAAATAAAACAAGACAGAATAAACATATGATGAATTTAATCAATAAAGAGGGAAATATGCCAGGAATCGGGTCATCACGGTAATTCATGTCATGCGAGATAACTAGGTCAGTCACGTCATTAACGAAGTGGGTAGTGATTATCTCCTTTCGGTCTCAAATCATCCTAGACTCCCTAAAAAATCTTTCGATCTAGGAAGGTTATATCGATCATCATAAGCAAGCCTACTTTACCAATCTTTCGATCTAAGTTCAGTTTTACTAAATAAACCGGTTTCCTCCGTGCACACATTTAACTGGTTTTCTTATTAAATTGCTTATAGACGAACTTCGTCGCAGCGATGACTAACATGTGATTCCTACAACATTACTACCGCGAATTCCCTCATCCTAACATATTAAGAAAATTACCTACGCATGGCTTCGGGGTCTACGCTAACGATAATGAAATTAACAAAATGTGACATCATAAACAATGAAAATAAACTAAATAACATAAACAATAAAATTACAATAATGAAAATAAAAGAAAAAAGAGTAAAAGAAATTACA
Source organism: Silene conica (assembly GCA_029255685.2). Classification (NCBI taxonomy): domain Eukaryota; kingdom Viridiplantae; phylum Streptophyta; class Magnoliopsida; order Caryophyllales; family Caryophyllaceae; genus Silene; species Silene conica. Next base: position 54,731,631 of record CM055316.2, on the reverse strand, counting down.
ATAAACTGGCAGGAAATGATGAACGAAATTCGAAAATGAACTACAAGATTGAATGACAAAGACTATTTGTAACATCCCGTATTTTCGTAAACAATATTTTGAAGGTTTTAAATTATTTTACAGAATATAATAATATTTTCATAATAAATCGTAAAGTTATTTTAAATATGTCCGTTAAGATCCGTCTTAAGAATATCCTTAAGTTCTTAAGATGTTAATAACTTGGTATAATTCAACCCGACTTGAATCCGTTCACAAAACAAGTAACCCGACTCAAAATAAGGAAAGGACACTACTTAAACCCTAAAATAAACCCTTCATCGACATCGTCTTTCTCATTTAACTATTACATTAATCTCCACCATTGTCCTTCTTCCTTCAAGCTTAAAATCAACTTTTCAACCACTTCCCGAACTCGAATCGCGGTATGTCTTACATTTTCGGAATCCTTGCGAGATTTCCAAGCCATCTATCTCTTTCAATTTCGATTTCGTCAAACTCGAAAAAGACACTATTTTGGCTTATTTCCGTTTTAGCCTTCTAAAACCCATTTCTTTTGTTGTAGGGGTTGATTTAGAGGATCCTGAAGTTGATAGCTTTGTTATTGAAGAGGATCTTGGAGCATATATAAAACGCTTTTAAGGTTACAATTACGAGTAACTCGGCCTTTTTGTTAAAATAGCACTTTTCTTGATAATTTTTGTTGTGGTTTCTAATTTTGAGTATTGTTATTGTTGCAATAGTTTAGTAACATGCTAGGAATTAGTCTCACATGATTTATTTGAAGTCACATGGTTGATTCGTATGCCTTCATGTTGATTTTCAGTTTTGATAACCTTAAGACGAATATTAAGCTTGATGTTAATATGTGGTTGTTGTTGGTTTGTATACTTGTTTATGTATCATATGGTTGATATACATGCTGGGAAACCTTTGCTTGTTGCGATTTTTAAAGAATTGAATCGATTTGGTTGAGCTTTAGAATTCCTGTAAGATGTGCGATTTTGTTCAGGGGTTCTGAGCCGGTCGACCGGCTGCGAGGGCATGTTGTGTTTTCTCGTATTTTGGGGAAATTAGCTGAGAGGGTGCTCAACCGGTAGGCCGGCCGCCGGTCGACCGGCTGAGGCACCTTGATGGTTGTTTTTACGCGTAGAAAGGGGAATAGGGCGTGGGTCTCCCAGTCGGGTGGCCGGCGGCCGATCGACCGACTGGGGATCCTTCCTTATAGGTTCATTGTTTTAAAGGCTGTTAAGGGTGAGGGGTTGTCAGTCGGATGACCGGCAGCCTATCTGCCACCGGCTGAGGACCCTTTTCACTTTAAAATCGTTTTATCTTTTGATCGGCTAGTCCGATTTGCTTGAGGCTTGTTACGTATTTCTTGTATGTGTGTTTCACGTCCCCGGAGTATGGGCGGCACTATATTGGGTTCGGGAATGGAGAGAGGATAGAGACCCCCCGGTCTGGTAACCGAAAGGGAAACCGGCTCTCCCTCAACTTAGTTCCCGGGGTCAATTAAGTGTTGTTAGAAGTCTAGAAAAACTAGGACTAAGGATTTGGTTGAGTACCTATCGGAATATGTCTGAGCAGGGACCGCTAGAGTACGATATCTGCTGATGTTTGTATGCGTGTGTTGAACCATATATTCAAATATATATATAGTATATATGTTTATGTTTTGATAATGACAAGTCTAGCTATTTATATATTATATACTCGTATGTATAATCGTGTGCTAAGTGTACAGAACATTAGTAAGAAGATCTAATCAATCAAGTATAAAAGATTCAAGCATGTTAGTCAATGAATTGACTAAGTCGAAGATTGATAGAAGATCTCAAGCGCGCATAATAAGCTAAAGTTATATTCATCAACTATAGCTTTAGTACAAGTGAAGAGTCTATTGATAGAATATACTCAAGAAGGGGGGGGTTGAATTGAGTATGCCTTCTTTTTAAATCTTCTTTGATGCGTGTATGGTTGTATGATGATCTTTGAGTAGAGTAAATAATAAAGAGAGACACAATATTTTTGAAGTGGTTCAGTCTCACACTCTGAGACCTACGTCCACTATTCTCGATTAATAAAATTAGTACCAACTCTGGATTACAATTTTATCAACCCTACTCGTGCGACTTTGATGTTAGTCACAACTCAATCTAGATACCGTTAAATATCTAGCTACGACAAATACCGTTAAATATTTGTCTTACAATGAGTACCGCTAAATACTCGTTCTATCTTACGTTAATAAGATAAAGTCTTCAATGTTTTCTTGGTGTCACAATCTTGAATGAATAAGATCAATGCTTGAGCACTTGAATCTTGAATCGGATATGACAATGATAAGCTCGAACTTGAAGAATATGAACGGCGGTTTTTCTCTCTCGATATGCGTGTATATGTGTGTGTATTTCGTATAGTTTAATGTATCATGGTAGTCTATTTATATAGAATATGTATCTAGGTAATTCAAACCCTAGATGATTTAGGAATATTACTTAAACTAGAATACTAGTCTTTTAGTAATACTACCTTAAATCTAATCTTAATATATTTAGGAAAGATATAATTGTAATACCTCTAGTTTTCGAAACTTGGGTTTTGACTTGGAGTTAGCGTTATAGGTTCTATATTATGTTACGGCTTTATATTAATTGCTATCGTAAGCAGATATATTGGGTTAATAATAATGTTACGAGTTATACGTATATAACTAGTTGGGCCCGATTCATTTTTACGTAAGATAGTTGTGCATAGCTATAATAATTCATGTCTTGTGATTGGGCCAAGACATTTCATGACCCAATCCCCACGTATAAACCCCATACAAACCCACCAACCCACGTAAAAAAAACCTACCACTTACGCACAACACGGTGAAAGCTCGTATGCCCTTCCCCAATCCCAAAAACCCTACTTTCCTTCATCTGCCTCCATTCGAGAAAGAGAGAGAGAGAGAGAGAGAATGAGGTGGCGACGGCGGTGGTCAGGGGCGTGTTCAGGGAAGCTTTCGAGTCGGTTTCAGGCGAACCCAAGGTGAGTGTCGTGCTCTTTTTCGTTTGTTTCCCCTCTCCACGTTCGTCTTGGTAAAGCCTTGATTGGGACCGGGTTTTGGGTGGTGGTCAGAACGTAAGTGGCGGTCGGAGTGTTGGAAGTGGTGGCGGCGGTGAGGTCGAAGGGTTTATATCGTCTTCGTATAGGAATGGGGTGGTGCCACCGTTGACTCGGGGGAGGTCGACACGGTGGTACCACGGTGTTTGTGGGTCTGTCGGCGAGGATGGTATCAGTGGTGGTTTTGGGTGGTGTCGGGACTTCGTACGGTGGCGTTAAAGTGATAAGTAGCGACGTTAGCATAGTGAGTCAGGGGCCGCCGACAGTAGTCAAAGGGGTTGTCGGCGGTGGTGGTGCGATGGTCGGTGTTGGGTGTCGCGTGGTTGCCGGCAGGAGTGGTTGTCGGGGGGCTGGTGTCTTGCGTTTTGTTTTTGGTCGTCGTGTTTGGTAACGTTGTATGGGCATAGGTTAGTTGTATTATTATTATTATTATTATTATTATTATTATTATTATTATTATTATTATTATTATTATTATTATTATTATTATTATTATTATTATTATTATTATTATTATTATTATTATTATTATTGGGTGATGGATATTATTAGTATTATTAGTATAATGGTTATTATTATTATGTTTGTTTTTACTCAAGCTTAGTTGGATAGTTTACGTTTTGACAAAGTTTACATTTCGGGAAGTTTCTAGTTCGGGAAACTTTCCGAATTTAGCAAGTCACTATAATTCGCAACTTGTACTATTCTATATATATGGGTTAAGTGAAGGGTTGTAATCGTTAAATATTACCTGTTTAGGTGACGGTTTTCGCGTGGAATATTTCTGGCAGCTGTCGCTTGTCATCCTACAAATTGAGGTAGGGGATAATACTGTTATATGATATTGTGCAATGTACTCTTATTTGACATGAAGCATGTTGGTGATATAATATCATGTGATCATTATATTGTGTTATCTATTTTATTCTGTGATATAATACGATGTGAATATAAAGGGTCTGTGTTTGGTGTGGAGATAAAGGGTCTGTGTTTGGTGCGGAGATAAAGGGTCTGTGATTGGTGCGGAGATAAAGGGTCTGTGATTGGTGCGGAGATAAAGGGTCTGTGATTGGTGCGGAGATAAAGGGTCTTGTGATTGGTGCGAAGATAAAGGGTCTGTGATTGGCGTGGAGAATTATGGGTCTTGTGATTCGGAGTGGAGAAGTTCGACTTTCTATTTATAGTAATGTTTGTTTGCTTACTTTCCTCTACTCAACCTCGTGGTTGACCCTGTGTATTCGTGATCACCTGTGATGAACCAATTTATAGGGGAGCAGATTGACAGGTGCTTGAGACTGTGGGAGCTAAGGGAAGGGAGAGCTTGGATCCGGACCAGACCAGAGTCTAGATCACCATAGTCGTCTTATCATGAGTTGTACTTTATTTTCATAAGACAGTTTTGAAAACGGTTGTAAAAACTTGTTATTGAGTTTAACTTTTAATAATTAAAGTACTGTTATCTTTCCTTTGTATCTACTGTCTCGGGAAACCGAATGGTAACACCCTTATTTATCTGGGGAGTCCTAGTACAGGTCCTTAAATAAATGGGGGTGTTACAAAGTGGTATCAGAGCGAACGATCCTCAGGCCTAAACCAAATGAATAATAATGAACGTAGGAAGAGTCAAATAAAATGAACCCCGAGATGAAACTGATAGGAGCCCCAAAAAGGAACGGGATGAGTTAGGGGCCCCCTCACACCAAACCATGGGCCCTTTCGGTTCTGTCTCGGAAACCCTATGAGCGTAATTGAAGAGCGGGGTAGACTGTATAGTGACCTAGCTATATGGTACTGACGTTCTTGCAGGAGAAGAATTGGGTAAGTAATATGTGAGTTATGATTAATGATGTGCGTTAGAAGTATATGTGTGATGATAAGAAATGTGGATCGATCTAGATGATTAAATTGAAATTTTCAGAGTTCGGAGGTGTATTGGTTGAGCAATAGTTAAGGGTGATGTGAGCATATGATTTTGGGTATTTTGAAATGTTCATACGATTATCTGGTAATTAAATGACTATCGTTATTATATGACTTTGATGTTTAACTCCTTGTAAGGATGAGTAATTCAGTTGATCTTATGATTATATGTTATAGTAATCCATGTCTAGTGATATGCGGAATGTGTTTCCTAAGCCATGAACGTACATAGTCATGTGTTGTATATATCGTACTTAAGTTTTTATGCCTATTATAAGCATTTAAAATTGTTATGAAGTTTGTAATCGATAAGTGACATCGTAGTAACTCCTAGTTTATATTTCCGTATTTGAATAAGTTGTGATTGTGTGATGGTAGAAACTAATTTATTTATATACACCCGTATAACTATCGAGTTATACAGTTGAGCCTACTATCAGTTTCAGAATATTTACCGTTTCTAGATGATAATTGTTGTTGAAATGAGGAATGAATGTTAATATGGTACAAAGTGAGGTCTATGCTTCAAATGTATGTCAACGTTTTTCGGAAGAAGAATGGTTGAATTCCGATGTAGTAATGTGAAATAGTAACGGAACCAAAAATTTCAATAAACTTCCGGAATGTTGCCTTGTTGGTGCGGGCTGCCAATGCAAATGTGTTCCATATTTGAGTATGAAAACTTTATGTATGATAACCCCCTGAGTTGGGTTTACAATGCTTTTGTTTTATGTTGATATGAGTTATATTTTGGGAGAAATAAATCTTTTAGTTGACAGTAGTCATATTGTTACTGCACAGTCCCGTTTTGACCTATCTTATTGTAAAGGAAATCATTTAAAACTTGGTTATTGCTTGTGCATAGTTTCAGCTCTACTGTTCAGAATGTTCGTTCACGTTTTCAAAATGGTAAGTCATGGAAAGTCATAACGAGTCGTTATTTAATAGTGATTGTACAAGTTGTCTAAATTTCTGTTGATTTGTTGTAAAGGTTTGTTCGGACCAACTAAGGTGTAAAAATTATTATAACTAATTCCCTTGGGATACGCTTACGGTTATTTTTTTTCCTATGGTTAACTAATTCATTATATTTTCTAAAAACTATAATATCTCGCAAGATAGTTAAGCGGTTATTTAATTATGATTTTTGCTGCATAACATTTAATTGGTGGAATTGTGGGTTATGTAAGTTACATATAAAAGTTTAATCAAATGTGAATTATCTGATGTGACCACGTGATATCCTGATATGGCAGTAGTAACATGAATAGTAGGCATATGATATGAATATGAAACTCACTATATGATAGCATGACCTTGTCTACTTCGTCAAGTTAATATAGAATCGTTTCAATTATACCGACGCTCTTATTGTCTAGTATTTCTATCTCAAAATAATTATGTGTTGTTCGTATGTGATTTCAAAATCATGTCTATCAGTGAAGAGTCTTGCCCAGTGGTAAAATGAAATTTAACTGGTAAACATATATATTAGCATGATATAGCAATCTAATTGTTATACGTAATTGTGATTATTTGAACAATGTGAACCTTGTTGATGATCTTTCGTATGTCAATGGTTTATCTCTGCCTAGTTCCCTGTGATTATAATCTTTATAATGTTTTTTTCAAGTATATTGTTATACCATATAGTGTATTGTATATTGCTATATTTAGAATCTGATCACGATGCGTTGAGTTATTAATTGTTTCACATGTGATGTATGGAAGTACCAGTCTGGTGAATTCGTTTACTTTTATCGTTAAAATTTTCATAATTCATAAACTGCACGAACAATGTTAGAAAAGAAGAATCAGAATGCCTCCGTGTAGTCTTAACTCTGACCTGTAGCTGGTAAGATAGTCCTTGATTGAGTTATAATGGTCACAAACTACCTTCCCAATGTTTCAAACATTTCAAAACATTTTCAAAGTGATAAACCAAGATAAAGTTTGATGTTTGATAATTATGGTGATTATTTGCAATATGACAATTCTGTAACTACGTGTCAATGAAATCCTGCTCGAGTGTTAATTGTTGCGCATGGTATAAAACCCTTATATTGCAAGTCATATATATTAATAGTTTTATGATAAATGATGTATGTGAATGGATAGGAAATTTACCTAAGCGATTTTAACTTACTGTTAGCTAGGAATGTTAAGCGGTCTTGTTAGTCTATGATTGGGGTATACCTTGTATAATATACCAATGCTCCATGTTTATTCATGTTAGTTAATTTTGCTTTAAGTCCTTTCTAAAATATGATTATGGACATGAAACGTTTTAATTTGTCAATTATGAACTATGAGTTTCTTGATTGTTTATATTGTTGTAAAAATACTAACTTTGCCTTAAAATTTCAAGGGTGTGTAAGGGTTAGCTACTCTGATTCTGTTCTTACTGCGTAACCCGATTTCTACAGATCCTAATGCTCTTGTTATTGCTCGAGGTTATATGATTACGTGTAACTTGCTATGGGTCTCTTTTGAGTACTTATTTGAGTTGAATATTAGTAATTGTCCTTTTATTTTGATAGTTAAATTTTCTATTGATAGGATAATTCTTTTGTTTGTGAGATAAGTAAGCTTTTGGTAATTGATTAGTTTGAGTTATGTATAATGATTCTGCATTAGATTGGTTGGTATAGCGTACAAGTTCTTGTTTTATGAACTATGGAATTATAAGTATACATACAAGCATGTTAATGAATTTGGTAAGGGTACGTACAGTGACATGTTAATTAGCTGATGGGATAGAGTTTGGGGGGATAAAGTTGCTCGTGAGTCAAAAGACCCTGATTGATTGTGAATTGAGATTGAGATTGCAGTTCAGTGTTATATTGAGTTGTTGTATTCTTTGACCTTGACACGTGGGTGAGTAGCTTAACGTTTTGTTCTTCAAGTGTTGAGCAGATCCTTTAATGGAATATATGACAATATTGATATTGAAATTAAGATGAGAATTGTTACTGGCATTGAGTTATGAGTTATTAGGCCGTTGTGCCATATTGTGTTTACGGTCTAGTGTGACCTTGGTTATTGAGTTATATCCGGAGTTTGATATCGATATTGAAATAAAAGTATTGATTTGCGGTTTTATTCCGTCAGTTCACTCACCCCTTGTCTTTGGTCTTAAATGCGACGATGAGTGCAATATTTGGTTACTTGGAGTGAGATGGTATGAGATAAAGTAATGAGTAAGTCGGAGTAATGAGCTGGGATTTGTATAATGAGGTTACGAGGACGTAACCGTGTTTTAAGGATGATAGGATTGTAAAATCTTATTGATGTATGATATGACTAGTTGTTATGGCCTGGCTAAATGATATGTCGTGATTGTGTGAATACATTTGATACTCCTGATTATTTCTATTGTGCATTTTATTTTGTTTCGTGAAATATCTTATAATTTAGTTATACGTTAAACGTTGGGGACAAAGTTTTCTTAGCGGGGGTAGAATGTAGCATTTCGGGTTTTAAAGTACTCTAATTAGTTTGGGATGTTATGTGGTGTCACATTTTGTGTGCCTAGTGACCAGATTGTTGACTATAATGGGATGGTGAACTTCGGGACGAAGTTTATTTTAAGGAGGGAAGACTGTAATACCCTTGTATTTTCATAGTCTATAATAATGAGTTGTTTATTTATATTATTATCAAGATGACATATATTTATATATTATTTGTTAAGCAATTGCGAGTTATTATAATTTGTTATAAGTACTTGTTAAATTTTAAGTTGCGACTTATGAACGGGTATTAGTGTTATCATGTTTCGAGTCTATGTTGGGTATGTGATATATGTTTGAGTATGAGTACGGCGCTATATATGTGTGGTTGAACTTCGGGACGAAGTTCATTTTAAGGGCGGGAGACTGTAATACCTCTAGTTTTCGAAACTTGGGTTTTGACTTGGAGTTAGCGTTATAGGTTCTATATTATGTTACGGCTTTATATTAATTGCTATCGTAAGCAGATATATTGGGTTAATAATAATGTTACGAGTTATACGTATATAACTAGTTGGGCCCGATTCATTTTTACGTAAGATAGTTGTGCATAGCTATAATAATTCATGTCTTGTGATTGGGCCAAGACATTTCATGACCCAATCCCCACGTATAAACCCCATACAAACCCACCAACCCACGTAAAAAAACCCTACCACTTACGCACAACACGGTGAAAGCTCGTATGCCCTTCCCCAATCCCAAAAACCCTACTTTCCTTCATCTGCCTCCATTCGAGAAAGAGAGAGAGAGAGAGAGAGAGAGAGAGAGAATGAGGTGGCGACGGCGGTGGTCAGGGGCGTGTTCAGGGAAGCTTTCGAGTCGGTTTCAGGCGAACCCAAGGTGAGTGTCGTGCTCTCTTTCGTTTGTTTCCGCTCTCCACGTTCGTCTTGGTAAAGCCTTGATTGGGACCGGGTTTTGGGTGGTGGTCAGAACGTAAGTGGCGGTCGGAGTGTTGGAAGTGGTGGCGGCGGTGAGGTCGAAGGGTTTATATCGTCTTCGTATAGGAATGGGGTGGTGCCACCGTTGACTCGGGGGAGGTCGACACGGTGGTACCACGGTGTTTGTGGGTCTGTCGGCGAGGATGGTATCAGTGGTGGTTTTGGGTGGTGTCGGGACTTCGTACGGTGGCGTTAAAGTGATAAGTAGCGACGTTAGCATAGTGAGTCAGGGGCCGCCGACAGTAGTCAAAGGGGTTGTCGGCGGTGGTGGTGCGATGGTCGGTGTTGGGTGTCGCGTGGTTGCCGGCAGGAGTGGTTGTCGGGGGGCTGGTGTCTTGCGTTTTGTTTTTGGTCGTCGTGTTTGGTAACGTTGTATGGGCATAGGTTAGTTGTATTATTATTATTATTATTATTATTATTATTATTATTATTATTATTATTATTATTATTATTATTATTGGGTGATGGATATTATTAGTATTATTAGTATAATGGTTATTATTATTATGTTTGTTTTTACTCAAGCTTAGTTGGATAGTTTACGTTTTGACAAAGTTTACATTTCGGGAAGTTTCTAGTTCGGGAAACTTTCCGAATTTAGCAAGTCACTATAATTCGCAACTTGTACTATTCTATATATATGGGTTAAGTGAAGGGTTGTAATCGTTAAATATTACCTGTTTAGGTGACGGTTTTCGCGTGGAATATTTCTGGCAGCTGTCGCTTGTCATCCTACAAATTGAGGTAGGGGATAATACTGTTATATGATATTGTGCAATGTACTCTTATTTGACATGAAGCATGTTGGTGATATAATATCATGTGATCATTATATTGTGTTATCTATTTTATTCTGTGATATAATACGATGTGAATATAAAGGGTCTGTGTTTGGTGTGGAGATAAAGGGTCTGTGTTTGGTGCGGAGATAAAGGGTCTGTGATTGGTGCGGAGATAAAGGGTCTGTGGTTGGTGCGGAGATAAAGGGTCTGTGCTTGGTGCGGAGATAAAGGGTCTTGTGATTGGTGCGGAGATAAAGGGTCTGTGATTGGCGTGGAGAATTATGGGTCTTGTGATTCGGAGTGGAGAAGTTCGACTTTCTATTTATAGTAATGCTTGTTTGCTTACTTTCCTCTACTCAACCTCGTGGTTGACCCTGTGTATTCGTGATCACCTGTGATGAACCAATTTATTGGGGAGCAGATTGACAGGTGCTTGAGACTGTGGGAGCTAAGGGAAGGGAGAGCTTGGATCCGGACCAGACCAGAGTCTAGATCACCATAGTCGTCTTATCATGAGTTGTACTTTATTTTCATAAGACAGTTTTGAAAACGGTTGTAAAAACTTGTTATTGAGTTTAACTTTTAATAATTAAAGTACTGTTATCTTTCCTTTGTATCTACTGTCTCGGGAAACCGAATGGTAACACCCTTATTTATCTTGGGAGTCCTAGTACAGGTCCTTAAATAAATGGGGGTGTTACAATAATAATATACTATATGTATTATATAAGGAATCAATTTCCTAATTCATATTTAGGAAAGATCTTTATATAATAAACAATTAGTATCCTTATTAAATCGACTTCCTAAACCATGTCAAAGATAATAAAATATATTACTATAATATAATCTTAGTTTGTTTAGGATATTAAATAAATACATAATATTTATTTAAGTAATCCTTACACGACTTATGGCAATCGTGTCATATTACACGTTTCCCAAAGTCGAACCATACTATATTTAGATTATATATTTTTGACAATTAAAATCATATAAAAATCCTTAGTTTATTTTAGTAATAAATAACTATCTCATAAGACAATTATTTATTCCTTATTTAACTTAAGGATATTTTATATAATCATATTAAGATTAACAATTCTATTTATTAAAATAGAATACCAATTAAACACTAATTCTACACGACATAAATTTGGAAACAAACGTTTCAACCAAACACATATATTCCGATCATTTCTTCATAATATAAAGTTATAGCTACGAGCTATAACTTGAATCCATCTTGTACTAAAGCTATAGTTGATGAATATAACTTTAGTTCATTATGCGCGCTTGTGATCTTCTATCAATCTTCGACTTAGTCAATTCATTGACTAATATGCTTGAATCTTTTATACTTGATTGATTAGATCTTGTTACTAATGTTCTGTACACTTAGCACACGATTATACATACGAGTATATAATATATAAATAGCTAGACTTGTCATTATCAAAACATAAACATATATACTATATATATATTTGAATATATGGTTCAACAAATTCCCCCTTTTTGATGATGGCAAGTCTCTCTTAGATTTCGTGTCTAAGTGTATGTTCCCCCTCAATATAATAATGGTCATTCATAGCAAGGAGTCACTTAGGGTTTTTATCTTCTATCTATCCCATATCCTTTAAGGACCCTAAGAGACAATGAATTACGACAAGGAGCAAGCTTAGGCAAATTCTAATCTAAGTCGCATATTTCCCCCTCTTGACATCATCGAAAAGATGAGAACAAAGACATGAAACGACTAGAATAATATACGTACGAAGCATAAGCAAGCATATAAACGAGTCAAAATAATATGAACATAGAGAATATCACATAACCACATACGGAATGTTAAAAATATACACAACAATCGAAAATACTAAGCCAATGGGCCGAATTAGGAATAATAGAGTATTAAGAAAAATGGGCCTGGCTAGGGTTCGAATAATATGGGCCTGCAAAAGGTAACAAATACGATGGGCTAAGTCAAAAGGAATTAGAAGGTGAGGCCTGTTTGGGTTTAGGAAATCCGAAGAAGCAAAAGATGAGTGAGCTTCGGATTTCTAATGGGCCAGGGAAAGGTATTGGGCCACAAGACAAAAAAGTTCATAAGTCCACCCCAGACTTAAAACAACAACAAAAAACCAATCTTCAATCCAAGAACGAAACAGAGACGGAGATGACGGATCACGAACGAGAGCTTGAACCCGGATTCTTTGCATAAGGATTCACATAGTCGGGTCGGGTACGGAATTCGAGGGTCACCAACCTATCGAGGCAATTGTTCACGTTCCTTCCTTGGGCATTGAGAGCGATTTCGAAGTTAAGTACCTTGAGCGAGAGTGCTTTGACAGCTTCAAGTGTCTTAGAAGCATCCTCTCGCAACAACCCATGGTCTCTCACCAAGGCTCCTCCCTGAGACGTGATGAATGAGAGACGATCGCTCATGCTTAACAACTCCGAGCATACTACCGAGACCTCTGACCCAATCTTCACCAAATGCTTATCAAATTTCTCCATCCATTCTTTCACCTCATCCTCAAACCCACGGCTACCTCCTTCACGACTTCCCGAAGCACCCAAGTTCACTTTTTCTTGCTTCACTTGACACAGTCCAATAATCGTGTCCATCTTAGCCTCCAAACCTTCAAACGAGGGAGAAGGATTTGGATTAGGACTCTCCTCAACCGACTTTCCGAATGCCAAATCAACTCCATCAACCATAATACCCATCAATTTGAGCAACTTATCACACATTCGATCTCGAGGCTTAACACCATAGCTACAATCGTCCACAACACCCTTTTTCAACAGGATTTCGGAAACCCACATTCCATAAGGAATATCGAGTGTTGAACTTGGTTTTTCTTTGATCAAAACAGAGGAGGTTTGACAAATTTTCGAACATAACAAGAAAGCAAGATTTATTTTATTGCCTTCCAACCAATTGTAAAGAATAATGGCCTCAATACTCGACAACTTATCCCGACCACCCCTTCGAGGTAAGATGGTGTTCCAAAGAAAATTAACAAGGAGCTTCAACTTGGGCGAGAATGAATTTGTTAGAAGCGGAGAAATTTCAGTAGAGTGTTCATCAAAATATTGCTGAATCACCAGCTTTTGTTCACGAGTGACTACCCCCCATTCCTTACGGGTATCAATTTCAATACCATCTTGAGCAATATGAAAAATTTCGCAAATGTCACCCAAAGACACCTCGACATCCCTTCCATTCACGACAGCCTTTAACCCAGATTCACATGGTTTCACAGAAGCAAAGAACTGAACCAATTCAATCGGAAATACTAAACCCGAAAAATTGCTAATATACTTCCATCCTTGAAACTCCAAAAATTGTTTAAAGAAAATCAAAGACTTCGACCCTTCGAGCCATGATGTCGGGTAGAACCGACCCGAATGAATAGAGTAGGGAAGAAGACGATCAATAAGCATACCTTCATGTTTAGTCATCCGGACTCGCTCGAGTCCTTCCTTGGTGGCTTCTACAGAGTAATCTTTAAACAGAGGGCGAGGATGCTTGAGATTCGACCCAAGGTCATGCATGTCATCAGAAACCGAAGAAGCGACTCGGTTAAGTTTTCGACGCTTGCCATTGTCGGGGGTTGGACTTGCAGTAGCAATGGGTGTTGGGGATGGTGGTGGTGACGGAGTGGGTGAGGGTGGAGAAGGTTTCTTTTGTTGAGAACGTGTGGCGCGTGAGGGAGGCATGGTGGTGGTAATAAACGATGGTGGTCTTAGGTGTAGTTTTTGTGGAGGTTTTGAAGGATTTTAATGGAGGTTTGATTGTATGGAGGTTTGAGTGTATTAATGGGTTTTTACAAATATTATGTCGGTAATAATGAAGGAGGGTGAGGTAAGTTTGAGGGAGTTGGGTAATAATTGTGGGAGGGTAATAAGTCAAAAGCTAGGTAATTAGTAGGGGGGCACGTGGCAGTCATTAGTGGGGCTAGGTGGTTGTGGGACGTGGCAATGGGGACCAACACACATACTTTGTGTGATAATTTGGTAAGTTTATTTTTATTTTTGTAATATTTGAATATTATCATTTTGTATATATTGTAATATGTATGTTGTGGGGAAATTATAATATGTGACGTAATATTATTGTGAGATCGATTGTGCACACATTCATATGTAAATCGTATAATATAACTATAATCACAAAATTTATCATCAAATATATACATACACATGCAGCGGAGTATACGGACACAGTCATATAATCTCATCTAAACCGTAGTCAATCATTGGGTTATTTTTGCTTTTAAGATTTGATTAGGTGCCACCGATTAAACCAATTTCCAATCGCAAAGTCTCAAAGCGTTCTCTAGCCAATGGTTTAGTGAAGATATCTGCCCATTGTTTTTCCGTACTACAAAATTCCAATTTTATATTTTTCTTTTCAACATGGTCTCTTAGAAAGTGGTGTCTAATTTCAATATGTTTGGTCCTCGAGTGCTGGGCTGGGTTTTTAGATATAATTATAGCACTCGTATTATCACATAAGATAGGCACGCATCCAACATCAACACCATAATCATGTAACTGTTGCTTTAACCATAAAAGTTGAGAACATACCAGTGCGGCTGCAATATATTCTGCTTCAGCAGTTGAGAGAGCGACAGAATTTTGTTTCTTGGATCCCCAAGATATAATACAAGGACCTACAAAGGTAGCAAGTCCGGAGGTACTTTTTCTGTCTAAGGAACATCCTGCATAGTCCGCATCTGAATATCCTACTAGATTAAAGTTACAGTCCATAGGATACCATAGATATAATTTTGAGGTTCCGATTAGGTATCTTAAAATTCTTTTAACTGCAATCATATGTGATTCTTTTGGTGCAGATTGGAATCTCGCACAAACACAGACACTAAACATTATATCTGGACGACTTGCTGTAAGATAAAGAAGTGAGCCAATCATACCTCTATAAGTTGTTTCATCTACAGACTTACCATCTTCGTCTTTGGTTAACTTCTTATCTGTGACCATTGGAGTAGGCATTGCATGAGAGGTTTCCATTCCAAATTTCTTTAGTAACTCCTTGACGTATTTTTGTTGATGAACTTTGATTCCTTCTTCAGTTTGTTGTATTTGAAGTCCAAGGAAGAACTTTAGTTCTCCCATCATACTCATCTCGAACTCAGAAGTCATCAACTCAGAGAAGTACTTGCACAACTTTTTATTAGTTGAGCCAAAAATAATATCGTCAACATAGATCTGAACAACTAGTAGATCTGAGTTTTCGCTTTTAAGAAATAGGGTTTTATCCACAGACCCTCTCTTGAATCCACTCTCCAATAGGAACTTTGATAATTTGTCGTACCATGCCCTAGGTGCTTGTTTCAGACCATACAGTGCTTTGTCCAATTTGAATACATGATCCTTGAGTTTGCTGTCAGGAAATCCCGGAGGTTGTTCAACAAATACTTCCTCTTGGAGATAGCCATTAAGAAATGCAGTCTTAACGTCCATCTGAAAAAGCTTCATTCCCTTGTGTGCTGCAAATGCAATGAGTAGTCTTATTGCCTCAAGACGAGCAACAGGAGCAAAGGTTTCGTCATAATCGATCCCTTCCTGTTGGTTGTATCCTTGGACCACTAATCTGGCCTTGTTTCGCACAATGACTCCAGTGTCATCCAATTTGTTTCTGAATACCCATCTAGTTCCAATGACAGTTCTATCCTTAGGTCGAGGAACAAGATGCCAAACTTTGTTTCTTTCAAATTGCTGGAGTTCTTCTTGCATGGCAACTATCCAGTCTGGTTCTTCGAGAGCTTCCTTGATATTTGAAGGTTCAATGATGGAGAGAAAGGAGTAGAATGAGCAAAAGTTATTTAAGCTCCTTCGAGTCTGAACTCCATCTGTCAGGCTTCCTATGACATTGTCCAAAGGATGAGAACCTTTGTATCTCCAGTTCCTTGATTGATCATTTGCATTCCCTGAACTTGACTCGGGATCTTGACTTGCTCCCCCTGAATCCAAACCTGCGTTTATAGTAGGGTCAGGTATAACTCTGGCCTCTTCCCTTTGGTTTTGATTCAAAGTTACAGCTTCATTAGCTGTAACTCTGGGTTCCAAGTCATTGGTTTGAGAGTTATCTACAGTATCATCAACTGTAGTTTCATCTCTCGCACCATTTTCTCCCAAGTTGAGTTCATCATGAGTTCCTTGAGGTTCTCCTTCTTCAATTTCCATTTCAGGAGGATCTTCCCTTGATAATCTGAAATCAGGTTCGTCTAGGTTGTCCTCTATATTCTGTAATGGCTTATCGAAGACATTATTCTCATCAAAGATAACATGAATACTTTCCTCTATGCATAAAGTACGTTTGTTAAAAACTTTGTAGGCTTTACTATGATCTGAATATCCTATAAAGATTGCTTCATCACTTCTAGGATCGAATTTGCTTAATTTGTTTTTACCATTGTTGTGAACAAAGCATTTACTACCAAAGCATCTTAAATGTGATATGTTTGGTTTGCGACCACGAAAAAGTTCATAAGGAGTCTTTTTAAGGATAGGTCTAATCATAGCACGGTTATGAATATAGCAAGCTGTACTAATAGCCTCAGCCCAAAAGTTTCTAGGTAAGCCACTACAAAGAAGCATTGTTCGAGCCATGTCTTCTAGGGTTCTGTTCATTCGTTCTACGACTCCATTTTGTTGTGGGGTTCTAGGGGCCGAGAAGTTATGTCCAACACCATTGGTTTTACAGAACTCAATAAAAGCATGATTGTCGAACTCAGTTCCATGGTCAGTACGGATTGTTACTAGGTTTGATTTATATTTGTTTGGACAAGTTTCATGAGACTAACAAATTCATCGAATGTTTCGTCTTTAGAATGAAGAAAGATTGGCCAAACAAATCTAGAGTAATCATCAACTAGAACGAAAACGTACCTGGAACCACCTCTGCTTCTTACCTTCATAGGGCCACATAGATCCATGTGTACTAGTTCAAGAGCTTGTTCTGTGCTTACCACTCTTTTTGGCTTAAAAGATGATCTGACGTGTTTACATCGTGCACATGTGTCACACATCTTTTCTTGATCAAATTTGATCTTTGGAAGACCTTCGACCAAGTCCCATCTTTTCAGCTTACTTAGAATAGGTGAGCTAATATGACCAAATCTCTTGTGCCATAGACATGGATCATCTAACGTAACTTTCATGCATGATAGAGAATCAGTAGGTACAACATTTAAATCAATCATATAAACATTTTTCATCCTGTGACCTTCAAGTATCACTTTACTGGTGCCTTCTAAGATTATACGACATATATCTGAATGAAAAACCACTTTATTTCCTTTGTCACATAATTGAGATATACTGATAAGATTGTGTTTTAGACCATTTACAAGGTATACATCATTTATAGCATGAGAGGATGAAATACCTATCTTACCAATTCCAATGATCTTTCCCTTTTTGTTATCACCGAATGTGACTTTACCTCCATCAAAAGGTTTTAGGGTTTGGAATAGGTTTACGTCGCCTGTCATATGTCTTGAGCATCCACTGTCGAGATACCATAGGTTATTTTCCTTGGCGACAAACTGCACAAATAATTTTAAAGACAGGATTTAGGTACCCAAGCATACTTGGGTCCTTTGTTGTTAGTAATCACAAATACATCTTCCTTTTTAACCCAGACTTGTCTTACATAGGGCTTTCTATATTGGTAGTAGTTGGGTTTTGATGTTCTTGTGTAGGTTTTAGTTTGAACTCTTGGTGACCATTTTTTGTGTGATGTTTGAGGAGTCTGTTTGGTTCTGTTTTTCTTTTCTTCGTAGTCAAATGTCATGTCATAGAACCATCTGTGGTCAATGTTTCTTTCCTCAGTTTTGTCACCACCACTATCAGAGACAGAAATAGTGTCGCTTGGAATTCCTAAGGATTTAACGAACTTAACTCCGGTTTTAAAATCTTGTGCGTGTTTCACACAGTTTTCTCGGAGGTGTCCAGTATGGCCACAATAAGTGCATATTAAATACTCAGGAAGGTCGGCATATTTTCTTCTTCTAAAGTCTCTATCTGTTGGACTTTGTTTACACTTTGAGTGATCCCTTCTTCCATAACATTCGTGACCTAAACCCATCTTCATGTTGTTGTCGGATTGTTCAGTTAGGAAGTTTAGAACGTTAGTGCTTCCTTCCCACTTATCGTGAACTTTCCGAGCATGAAGAAGGAGGTCTTTCAAGGAGTCTATTTCTTTCTTACATTCACTATGGTCAGTGTTGCTAGACTCTTTTAGGTTTTGAATGTCTTTATGGAAGTCAGACACAATTTTGGCATGTTCTTTCTTGATTTTAGATATACTGAATTCTAGATCCATGATTTTGCTTTCGAGAATCTCAACTTCTTCTTGATGAGTCTCATCTTCGACCATAGTCGAAGATTCTGACTTAAGCCGTTCATTAACCTTTCTTAATTCTGAAGTTATAGCTTTATTAGCTATAACTTTAGATTGAAGCTCTTTAATGTTGAGTTTTAGTTTTGAGGTTATAGCTTCATTAGCTATAACTTTAGACTCAATAACCTTTTTCTCAGACATAACTGTTTCCAACTTAGCATTTGCTTCAATGCTTATTTTGGATTTCAGTTTCTTAGCTTTGGCTTTCAGAAGTTGATTTTCCTCAGCAATATCGAGGATCTGCTCTTTCAAGTCATCTAACTCAAGATTTTGTTCATGACATTGGTCTAGGGTTTTCTCAAAATATTTAATTAGCATAGCCTTAGATAAACTTTTAACTTGACTTTTGAGTTGAAGAAAATTTACCTCTTCGTCGTCGTCGTCTGAGTCTGATTCTCCAAGGAGACACATATTCGATGCGTCATCTTCATCATTGTCGTTTGAGATTAGATCTAGGCTGACGTTGCTTAGGCATAGGTTTGCTACCTCTTCTTCTTCAGAGTCCTCGTCGTCTTCAGATTCTAATTCTCCCCAGCATGACGCAAGCATTACTTTCTTAAACTCTGTTTTGGTCTTTTCTCTTTTTTACTTGTCTTTGATTTTGTCCCAACTTGGACAATCATTGATCATGTGGTCTTGTTGTCCACACTTGAAACATCCTCTTTTAAAGAATGTTTGTTTGGAGTCAGTTTTCTTTTTGTCGAATGTTTTGTTGTTAGAGTTTTTGTATCTACCTTTGAAAACTGCTTTCTTAAATCGTCTAGCGAATAGAACTGTTTCATCCTCAAGTTCTTCTTCGCTTACTTCGCTTGTGGAGGCTTGTAAAGCGACTCCCTTTCCTTTGGGATCATCATCGTTTTTATTTAGTATGATCTCGTGAGCCATTAAGGATCCAATCAATTCTTGGTAAGTGATTTTAGATAAATCACGTGCTTCCTCTATGGTCGTGACCTTAGGTTGCCACTTTTTGGTAAGACTCCTAAGAATCTTACGAATGATATCCTCAGAATCGATCTTTTTGCCAAGGTTCCGCAGTTCATTAATAATACAAGAAAATCGTGCAGACATGCTATCAATAGATTCATTCTTTTCCATATTGAAAAGTTCATATCTTTGAACGAGCAAGTCTATACGATGTTTCCTGACTGCGGATGTTCCTTCATAAGCAAGTTCGAGACTGTCCCATATTTCCTTAGCGGAACTACAGGATGAGAATCTATCGAATTCTGAGGTTATCATACCGTTCTGTAGGAGGCTCATGGCTTTAGAGTTTTTCTCTGCAATTTTGTTGTCACTTTCCACATAATCGCTTTCCATTTTTTCACAGGTTGTTCCATTGGCGGCGGCGACCAAGATCTTCTTTGGTCCAGTTTGGATGATCTTCCAACATTCCCAATCACAACCCTTGATGTAATGAGTCATCATATTTTTCCATAAACTATAGTTTTTGCCATCGAAGATAGGGCACTTGAGATGCTTGGAGTCCATTGAAGAAAGAGTATATAATATAGAATCAATAGAAGGATCAAAACTCACGCGGCTAGGCGATCAAGAGCACGAGGCTCTGATACCAATTGAAGAGTCTATTGATAGAATATACTCAAGAAGGGGGGGTTGAATTGAGTATGCCTTCTTTTTAAATCTTCTTTGATGCGTGTATGGTTGTATGATGATCTTTGAGTAGAGCAAATAATAAAGAGAGACACAATATTTTTGAAGTGGTCCAGTCTCACACTCTGAGACCTACGTCCACTATTCTCGATTAATAAAATTAGTACCAACTCTGGATTACAATTTTATCAACCCTACTCGTGCGACGTTGATGTTAGTCACAACTCAATCTAGATACCGTTAAATATCTAGCTACGACAAATACCGTTAAATATTTGTCTTACAATGAGTACCACTAAATACTCGTTCTATCTTACGTTAATAAGATAAAGTCTTCAATGTTTTCTTGGTGTCACAATCTTGAATGAATAAGATCAATGCTTGAGCACTTGAATCTTGAATCGGATATGACAATGATAAGCTCGAACTTGAAGAATATGAACGGCGGTTTTTCTCTCTCGATATGCGTGTATATGTGTGTGTATTTCGTATAGTTTAATGTATCATGGTAGTCTATTTATATAGAATATGTATCTAGGTAATTCAAACCCTAGATGATTTAGGAATATTACTTAAACTAGAATACTAGTCTTTTAGTAATACTACCTTAAATCTAATCTTAATATATTTAGGAAAGATATAATAATATACTATATGTATTATATAAGGAATCAATTTCCTAATTCATATTTAGGAAAGATCTTTATATAATAAACAATTAGTATCCTTATTAAATCGACTTCCTAAACCATGTCAAAGATAATAAAATATATTACCATAATATAATCTTAGTTTGTTTAGGATATTAAATAAATACATAATATTTATTTAAGTAATCCTTACACGACTTATGGCAATCGTGTCATATTACACGTTTCCCAAAGTCGAACCATACTATATTTAGATTATATATTTTTGACAATTAAAATCATATAAAAATCCTTAGTTTATTTTAGTAATAAATAACTATCTCATAAGACAATTATTTATTCCTTATTTAACTTAAGGATATTTTATATAATCCTATTAAGATTAACAATTCTATTTATTAAAATAGAATACCAATTAAACACTAATTCTACACGACATAAATTTGGAAACAAACGTTTCAACCAAACACATATATTCCGATCATTTCTTCATAATATAAAGTTATAGCTACGAGCTATAACTTGAATCCATCTTGTACTAAAGCTATAGTTGATGAATATAACTTTAGTTCATTATGCGCGCTTGTGATCTTCTATCAATCTTCGACTTAGTCAATTCATTGACTAATATGCTTGAATCTTTTATACTTGATTGATTAGATCTTGTTACTAATGTTCTGTACACTTAGCACACGATTATACATACGAGTATATAATATATAAATAGCTAGACTTGTCATTATCAAAACATAAACATATATACTATATATATATTTGAATATATGGTTCAACAACAAGATTGATCCTAGTTATAGCCCGTAGCTATAACTCTATATCATGAAGAAATGATCGGAATATATATGTGTTTAAGTTGAAACGTTTGTTTCCTAATTTGTGTCGTGTAGTATTAGTGTTTAATTGGTATTCTATTTTAATAAATAGAATTGTTAATCTTAATAGGATTATATAAAATATCTTTAAGTTAAATAAGGAATAAATAATTGTCTTATGAGATAATTATTTATTACTAAAATAAACTAAGGATTTTTATATGATTTTAATTGTCAAAAATATATAATCTAATTATAGTATGTTTCGACTTTGGGAAACGTGTAATATGACACGATTGCCATAAGTCGTGTAAGGATTACTTAAATAAATATTATGTATTTATTTGATGTCCTAAACAAACTAAGATTATATTATGGTAATATATTTTATTATCTTTGACATGGTTTAGGAAGTTGATTTAATAAGGATACTAGTTGTTTATTATATAAAGATCTTTCCTAAATATGAATTAGGAAATTGATTCCTTATATAATACATATAGTATATTATTAAATCTTTCCTAAATATATTAAGATTAGATTTAAGGAAGTATTACTAAAAGACTAGTATTCTAGTTTAAGTAATATACCTAAGTCATCTAGGGTTTAAATTACCTAGATACATATTCTATATAAATAGACTACCATGATACATTAATCTAACAAAACACATACACACATATCTACACGCAAATCGAGAGAGCCGCCGTTCATATATTCTTCAAGTTCGAGCTTTTCATTGTCATATCCGATTCAAGATTCAATTGCTCAAGCATTGATCTTATTCATTCAAGATTGTGACACCAAGAAAACATTGAAGACTTTATCTTATTAACGTAAGATAGAACGAGTATTTAGCGGTACTCATTGTAAGACAAATATTTAACGGTATTTGTCGAAGCTAGATATTTAACGGTATCTAGATAGAGTTGTGAATAACATCAAAGTCACACGAGTAGGGTTGATAAAATTGTAATCCAGAGTTGGTACTAATTTTATTAATCGAGAATAGTGGACGTAGGTCTCAGAGTGTGAGACTGAACCACTTCAAAAATATTGTGTCTCTCTTCATTATTTGCTCTACTCAAAGATCATCATACAACCATACACACATCGAAGAAGATTTAAAAAGAAGGCATACTCAATTCAACCCCCCCCCCTTCTTGAGTATATTATATCAATAGACTCTTCAATTGGTATCAGAGCCTCGTGCTCTTGATCGCCTAGCCGCGTGAGTTTTGATCCTTCTATTTATTCTATATTATATACTCTTTCATCAATGGATTCCAAGCATCTCAAGTGCCCTATCTTCGATGGCAAAAACTATAGTTTATGGAAAAATATGATGACTCATTACATCAAGGGATGTGATTGGGAATGTTGGAAGATCATCCAAACTGGACCAAAGAAGATCTTGGTCGCCGCCGCCAATGGAACAACCTATGAAAAGATGGAAAGCGATTATGTGGAAAGTGACTACAAAATTGCAGAGAAAAACTCTTAGGCCATGAGCCTCCTACAGAACGGTATGATAACCTCAGAATTCGATAGATTCTCATCCTGTAGTTCCGCTAAGGAAATATGGGATAGTCTCGAACTTGCTTATGAAGGAACATCCGCAGTCAGGAAACATCGTATAGACTTGCTCTGTAATAACCCGGATTATTATTCGTATTTTGGTTTGCTTTTATATAATTTACTAGTGATATTCGCAAATCAAGGGTGATACTACTTTTGCTCGTAGTGGGGTTTGATCTCGTGACCTTGAGTACAACGCTTATGGGCTTCGATTTATAGTGAGAAGCAAAAAGAGCCCATACTTAGTTTTTTTTTAAACGCTGCATCAACCCTCTCGACAGTCACTTTATAGACGCCCTAAACTCACATCAAACCCTACTCAATCTCAAAGCTCTTTACACCAAACCCTAGCCGCCACCTCAGAGAGAGAAGTGAAGCCTTGCACGGTGGTTGCCGCCTAGCGTAGGGTGTCTCGTTTTGGCCGTGAAGTCTGGTATGTCGTCACTGTGCTACGGTTGCTTGTCTGTACTCAGTTTCGAGTCTCTTTTACCTTTGTTTTGTTTTATGTATAACACTGATGATCACGTAGTTTCAGTCTATGGCAGGTGGTGGTCGGATATGAACCAAATTATGTCGTCTTCGATCACCCACCACCGTCGTACATGCGTCTAAAGAGGCTGGGTTGGTGTAGGGGTCAGTTTTATGCGTTTATGTTTATATGTATCGTGTCAGTTTTACTATAAGAAAGGAGTCGTGGTTTATGGTGGTTGTTTAGGGAGAGTCAGGGAGTAGGGTAGTGGTTGTCGTGGTGTCTAAGGGGGTGTCGTATGGTGGTCAGGGGTTTTCTATGGTGGATGCGAAAAGAGATCTGGGAACAGGGGTGTTTACGTTTTTCTTGTTGTCGCGTGTCAGGGGGTTTGGGGGTGGTACCACCGATGACTAGGGGGAGGTCGGTGCGGTGGTACCACCACGGTCGAAAGGTTTGGGGTCAGGCGTGTCTTTGGCAGTAGCCTGGGGTGGTCTAACAGGTGGTAGTGGCGGTCGTGGGGGTCTGTTCAGGCGTGTCACGGGTTGAGGGTGAAGGATCAGGGATGTTTGAACCCCTGGTTCTCCTCGCCGTGGGAAGTCGACCGTCCTGGTGGTGGTTGGAGATGTAGTGGCGGT
Organism: Silene conica; assembly: GCA_029255685.2. Lineage (NCBI taxonomy): Eukaryota > Viridiplantae > Streptophyta > Magnoliopsida > Caryophyllales > Caryophyllaceae > Silene > Silene conica. The sequence continues at coordinate 54,707,149 of CM055316.2, read as the reverse complement.
GGTAGTGTTTGGCCGGTGGTGGTTGTCAGCCGAGCCTAGGGCTGTTGGCAGTCACGGTGGTGGTGTTAAGTCATAGGAGTAGTTGAGTCGGTTTAGTTGTTTTGGTTTTTTTTATTTTTATTATTATTATTATTATTATTTTTAGTAATATAAATTGTAATTATGGTTGTATTGTTTTATTTATGGTAAAGATTATTTTATTTATGGGAATTTTTGTTATGGTGGTAGTATATAGAATAATTTGAAATTCAAACAAAGTTGTTATATTTAGAAGTTGCTATTTTTGGAAGTTGCTATATCGGGAAAGTTTCTATTTATGGAAACTTTCTACTTATGGGGGTTGCCATTTCTTTTAGTAAGTGTGACTGTTAAGGGTGTCGTATAAGTTGTTAATTGGTTACATATATCTGTTTAGGGAGCGAATTTCGAGTGGAACATTTCTAAGCATACCTCGGATTGTGTCTACGTCCCTGCTATTTCAGGTAGGGGAAAATACTGGTATCTGATATTGTGCAATCTGTTCTTATTTGGTTTTGAACATGTTTATTACATATATTGTGTGATCATTATATGGTGTTATCTATATATTATCCTGTGATATAATACATTGTGTTCATGATGGGCCTTGTGATATGGTGTTGGATCGGTGCGGAGTATTTATGGTGTTGGATCGGTGCGGAGTATATATGGTGTTGGATCGGTGCGGAGTATATATGGTGTTGGATCGGTGCGGAGTATATATGGTGTTGGATCGGTGCGGAGTATATATATGGCGTTGGATCGGTGCGGAGTTTACTATATTGTTATATTTATTCTTTTCCCTACTCAACCTCGTGGTTGACCCTGTGTATTCGTGATCACCTGTGATGAACCATTTATTGGGGAGCAGATTGACAGGTGGCTGAGACTAAGAGGGAGCTATGGGAGGAAGAGCTTGGATCCAGACCAGTTTAGATGTCTAGATCACCTTAGCCAGTTTTATAAGAGTGGTACTTTATTTATTTTGTTAAGACTTTTGGATACGGATGTAAGAACATGTCTTGAGTTAACTTTCTATTTAAAGTATTGTTTATCTTCCTTTGTATCTACTGCCTCGGGAAACCGGGATGGTAACACCTTTATTTATCTGAGGAGTCCTAGTACAGGCCCTTAAATAAATGGGGGTGTTACAAAGTGGTATCAGAGAGAACGATCCTCAGGCCTAAACTAATTAACCCAATGAATGTAGGAGAGTCTAAATAAAATGAACCCCGGGATAGGACTGTTAGGAGCACATGAAAGGGGAAGTATGAGTCTGGGGCCCCCTCACACCGAACCATTGGCCCTATCAGTTTTACCCGGGAACCTGGAGTGAAAATACGAGAGAATAAGGGTAGAGTAGGAAAGGATGGAAGTAATGGTATATTGTGATCAAGTATCTATGCAAACTTGGGTATATGAAACTAATTGGAATAGCCGGGAGGGGCATGAACATGAAAGGGAGTTTAATTGTTGAATAAAGAGGTGTGAACTTATGTGGTTATGTGAAGTATCTTGAAACATATCAGTAAATGCTTTCATTTCCCTTCTCATCATGTCTAGTGATATGCGGTTATGTGATCCCGAGCCATGTTATAGCTTTGTAATACTCAATTTGATAGCTGATGATAGACTTTATCGTTTAGGGATTTTAGCCCTAACCCTAATGTGCGCCCACATAAGTCGGGACTCATGTCTTTCTGTTGTATTATAGTATGCCTCCGCGAAGAGATAATGCCGTTAACATCACCCAAGAGGAGGTGGACCGTTTGATAGCTGAAAATGATGCCCTAAAGGCCAAACGAATGGATTCCGCGAAAATGAGCACAATCATCGCAAGACATCACCCTACCCAATTCACTGGGGAGGGGGAACCTCATCTGTTAGGAGCTTGGTGCCGGGAATTCGGTAACCTGTTCGAGTTGGTGGACTGCCCTGAAGAATTGAGGGTAGACCAGGCTGCCCACTATCTGCGGGGTATGGCTGGAGACTGGTGGACCGCGAATAAGGGAGAGCTCCGGGAAGCAGCTATAGAGGGTGGATCCGCGTTTGTTCCGTGGGACGCATTCAAGGGGGTTCTGAACGAGGCGTTTCTACCAGAATTCCAAAAGAGCAAGCTCAGGGAGGAGTTCGACTCATTCCAGATGTCGGAGGACATGACTGTAGAGGTTTACTACAGGAAATTCATCCAGCTGGTACACTATGTGGGAGATATGGGATTTGACGATGCTATGCTAGCCATGAAATTTGAGAGGGGGTTATCAATCGCCGTCAAGAAGAGACTGATTGCAACTCCGCCCACCACAGTCCGTGACATTTATTTAAGGGCTGGGGCGGCGGAGAGGCTTTCGGATATGATTAAGGCGGACAAGAAGTCCAAGTCAGAAAAGAGGAAGGCTGAATAAGTAGCTGAGGGTTCAGGATCGAAAAAGCAGAGCTCTAACAAGTTCAGTGGGTACTTCGGGAGTAGTGCCTCTGGTGGTGGGAGAAACCAAGGTGGGGGCAATCACATGAGTGGGGTTTCTGGCAGTGGTTCAGCAGGAATTGTGTGTTATGGCTGTGGAAAGAGGGGACATAAGCAGGCGGTGTGTCGTTCGTCTGGAGGAAATCAGTCTGGGGGCTATCGTACGCCTACATCCGGATACCAGCGATCCCGTACTCAGTCCTATGGTAGCAGTGGCTATCGCACACCCACGACAAACTATGGTGGGGGTGCGAAATCTGGAGGGAGCAGCAATTATCAGAGGAACAATAACAATTACCAGAGCCGCCCGTACCAGAATCAGTTCAATGGAAGTGGAAGCAACCAAAAGACAGGAACGGGAGGAAATCAGCAGGCGGGGACATCTTCTGCCAGCCAGAGTGGAGTCAAGTCCAGTGGCAAGCTCTTTGCCATGGGAAAGCAGGCAGCACAGGAGGATGCGCATGTGGTAACCGATACTTTTCTTGTGAACTCTAAGCCTACTTTCGTACTTTTCGATTCTGGTGCCACCCATTCGTTTGTGTCTAGAGATCATGTTAAGGCTTTGGGACTTGAGAGATTTGATTGGATCGCGGATCCAGTGACCATACCATCAGGCGAGTCGATAGTCTGTAATAGAGTATATGGTAGTGTACCCATCAAAATCGGGGAAGCAATTTTCTATTGTGACCTCATAGAGTTCCCTCCGGGGGGCTTTGAGGTGATTTTGGGAATGGACTGGCTAGGGAAGTATCGAGCTTTCATCGACTGCTATCAAAAGAAAATTTCCTTGAAAGGACCTAAGGGGGTGAGGGTGTCTTACAAGGGATATCGAATCAAACCAAAAATCAAATTCATTTCTGTCAATACCTTGAAATCTAGCTTGAGGAAAGGAGAGAGCCTGATCTTATGTCAAATGTGGGATTGTGAGGCTGAGACCCCCAAGACTAGTGAGATACCTGTGGTACGGGAGTTTGAGGGAGTTTTTCGTGACGACGTTCCGGGGTTACCGCCAAGGAGGGAAGTGGAATTTTCCATCGACCTAAAACCAGGGGCGGGACCAATATCTAAATCACCGTACCGTATGGGACCGAAAGAGATGGAGGAGTTGAAGAAGCAGTTGGATGAACTAGCTGAGAAAGGGTTCATCCGACCCAGTGTGTCGCCCTGGGGAGCACCCGTTTTGTTTGTGAAGAAGAAGGATGGTAGTCTGAGACTATGTGTTGACTACCGAGAGCTGAACAATGTGACCATCAAGAACCGTTATCCTTTGCCGAGAATTGACGACTTGTTCGATCAGCGAAGTGGAGCTGGGGTTTTCTCCAAGATTGATTTGAGATCCGGGTATCACCAGTTGAGAATAAAGGATGAAGATATTCCGAAGACCGCTTTCCGAACGAGGTATGGCCACTATGAATTTGTGGTTATGCCCTTTGGATTGACTAATGCTCCAGCTGTGTTCATGGACTTGATGAACCGAGTCTTCAGCCCGTATCTGGACAAGTTTGTGGTGGTATTTATCGATGATATCCTGGTATATTCCAAGAATGCAGAAGAGCACGAAGACCATTTGAGGAAAGTACTTCAGACCTTGGAGGAGCATAAGCTCAACGCTAAGTTGAGCAAGTGTGAGTTCTGGTTGGAGAAAGTAGCATTTCTGGGGCATGTAATTTCAAAAGAGGGAGTGGCTGTTCACCCTAGTAAGATCGAGGCGGTGACTAAGTGGCAAAGTCCGAAGAATGTGAGTGAGATTCGAAGCTTTCTGGGTTTAGCTGGTTATTACCGGAGATTTGTCAAGGATTTTTCAAAGATAGCGAAGCCGTTGACGTCGTTGATGAGGAAGGAGAACCGTTATATCTGGGATGAGAGTTGTGAGAAGGCATTCCTAACCCTTAAGGAACGCCTGACAACAGCTCCTATCCTTGCCTTGCCAGTTGGGAGTGATAACTTCGAAGTTTATACTGACGCTTCGAAGCATGGGTTGGGTTGTGTGCTAATGCAGAATGGAAGGGTGATAGCATATGCTTCTCGCCAGTTGAAGACCTATGAAGAAAATTATCCAACTCATGATTTGGAATTGGGCGCTGTAGTATTCGCACTTAAATTGTGGCGCCATTACCTTTATGGAGCCACTTTTAAGGTGTTTTCTGATCATAAGAGCCTGAAGTATATCTACACCCAGAAGGAGCTGAACATGAGGCAGAGGAGGTGGATAGAGTTGATTGGAGACTATGATATGCAGATCGTCTATCATGAAGGCAAGGCAAATGTGGTAGCGGACGCCCTCAGTAGGAAATCTGTCCATTCTTTGGGTTGTGCCAGATCGCGAGTGAGGTTGCATGGTGAACTCAGGGAGATGGGAATATTCATGATCCGGAAAGGGGATGCCCTTAGTGACTTGACAGTGGAGCCTGAGTTGTATGGTGAGATTCGGGAGTTGCAAGGTGATGATACGAGAATCCAGAAGTGGCGCAGGATGGTTGAGAGTGAGGGTGGAGAGACTGCATCCAAGTTCAGTATCCATAATGATGGTAGCTTGAGGTTCAGTGGGCGTTGGTGTGTTCCGGATGTTGAGGGACTAAAGAAGAAGATTCTGACTGAAGCTCATGCTACTCCCTATTCTGTTCACCCAGGGGGTGACAAGCTGTATAAAGACCTTAAGAAGACGTTTTGGTGGCCGAACATGAAGAAGGAAGTCGCTGAGTTTGTGTCCAGGTGCTTGACATGTCAGAGGGTGAAAGGGGAGCATAAGAGACCTCAAGGGAAAGTTCAGCCTTTAGATGTGCCAGAGTGGAAGTGGGAGAATATTTCAATGGACTTTATCATGGGGTTGCCTCGCACTCAGAGGGGCAACAACATGATTTGGGTGATCGTGGATCGTTTGACTAAGTCAGCTCACTTTATTCCAATGAAAGATACCTGGAGTAAAACCGAGTTGGCCAAGTCCTATGTTCAGAATGTGGTCAAACTTCATGGCGTACCCAAGGACATTGTTTCAGATTGAGACTCGAGGTTCATATCTAGGTTTTGGCAGGAGTTGCAGACCGCTTTGGGTACCCAATTGAAGATGAGTACAGCTTTCCATCCAGCTACTGATGGTCAGACTGAGAGAACGATTCAGACTCTTGAGGACATGTTGAGAGCTTGTGCACTGGAGTTCGGGGGATCTTGGGAGGATCGGCTGGGATTGATAGAATTTTCTTATAACAATAGCTATCATGCCAGTATTGGGATGGCCCCTTTCGAGGCTCTGTATGGGAGGAAGTGTAGAAGTCCTGTGTGTTGGGATGACCGGGCCGACGTTGTGACTTTAGGCCCGGATATGATACAGGAGATGGTAGAGCAGGTTCAGGTGATACGGCAGAAAATGAGGGCAGCCCAGGATCGACAGAAGAGTTATGCAGATTTAAAGAGGAGCGATATTTCATTCGAGGTTGGCGAGAAAGTTCTGCTTAAAGTATCTCCAATGAAGGGTGTGATGAGATTCGGCAAGCGTGGCAAGTTGAGTCAGAAATTTATTGGACCGTTTGAGATCTTGGACAGAGTTGGCGAAGTGGCATACCGACTAGCTTTACCTCCAGCTCTATCCAAGGTCCACAACGTGTTCCATGTCTCGCAGTTAAGAAAATATGTGAGTGACCCATCACATGTGCTTCAGCACGAGGTGATTGAGGTAGATGAGCAGTTGGCCTACATTGAGACTCCGAAAGAAATTCTAGACAGAAAGGTACGGAAAACTCGCAACGGAGAGACGAGCTTGGTGAAGGTCCTGTGGACCAATCAAAATCAGGAGGAGGCTACATGGGAGCCTGAGGCATCCATGAGAGAGCGCTATCCACACTTGTTCGATTGAGGTAAGTTACGCGGACGTAACTTTTCTTTAAGGGGGGTGGAATGTAACATTCTGTGATTAAAGTGAATCTTTTGTGTTGTTTTATGTTCCAAATGCGTTTGAGGTGATTGTGTTGCCATCTGAGCGACGTTGAACTTCGGGACGAAGTTCATTTTAAGGGGGGAAGACTGTAATAACCCGGATTATTATTCGTATTTTGGTTTGGTTTTATATAATTTACTAGTGATATTCGCAAATCAAGGGTGATACTACTTTTGCTCGTAGTGGGGTTTGATCTCGTGACCTTGAGTACAACGCTTATGGGCTTCGATTTATAGTGAGAAGCAAAAAGAGCCCATACTTAGTTTTTTTTAAACGCTGCATCAACCCTCTCGGCAGTCACTTTATAGACGCCCTAAACTCACATCAAACCCTACTCAATCTCAAAGCTCTTTACACCAAACCCTAGCCGCCACCTCAGAGAGAGAAGTGAAGCCTTGCACGGTGGTTGCCGCCTAGCGTAGGGTGTCTCGTTTTGGCCGTGAAGTCTGGTATGTCGTCACTGTGCTACGGTTGCTTGTCTGTACTCAGTTTCGAGTCTCTTTTACCTTTGTTTTGTTTTATGTATAACACTGATGATCACGTAGTTTCAGTCTATGGCAGGTGGTGGTCGGATATGAACCAAATTATGTCGTCTCCGATCACCCACCACCGTCGTACATGCGTCTAAAGAGGCTGGGTTGGTGTAGGGGTCAGTTTTATGCGTTTATGTTTATATGTATCGTGTCAGTTTTACTATAAGAAAGGAGTCGTGGTTTATGGTGGTTGTTTAGGGAGAGTCAGGGAGTAGGGTAGTGGTTGTCGTGGTGTCTAAGGGGGTGTCGTATGGTGGTCAGGGGTTTTCTATGGTGGATGCGAAAAGAGATCTGGGAACAGGGGTGTTTGCGTTTTTCCTGTTGTCGCGTGTCAGGGGGTTTGGGGGTGGTACCACCGATGACTAGGGGGAGGTCGGTGCGGTGGTACCACCACGGTCGAAAGGTTTGGGGTCAGGCGTGTCTTTGGCAGTAGCCTGGGGTGGTCTAACAGGTGGTAGTGGCGGTCGTGGGGGTCTGTTCAGGCGTGTCACGGGTTGAGGGTGAAGGATCAGGGATGTTTGAACCCCTGGTTCTCCTCGCCGTGGGAAGTCGACCGTCCTGGTGGTGGTTGGAGATGTAGTGGCGGTGGTAGTGTTTGGCCGGTGGTGGTTGTCAGCCGAGCCTAGGGCTGTTGGCAGCCACGGTGGTGGTGTTAAGTCATAGGAGTAGTTGAGTCGGTTTAGTTGTTTTGGTTTTTTATTTTTATTATTATTATTATTATTATTATTATTTTTAGTAATATAAATTGTAATTATGGTTGTATTGTTTTATTTATGGTAAAGATTATTTTATTTATGGGAATTTTTGTTATGGTGGTAGTATATAGAATAATTTGAAATTCAAACAAAGTTGTTATATTTAGAAGTTGCTATTTTTGGAAGTTGCTATATCGGGAAAGTTTCTATTTATGGAAACTTTCTACTTATGGGGGTTGCCATTTCTTTTAGTAAGTGTGACTGTTAAGGGTGTCGTATAAGTTGTTAATTGGTTACATATATCTGTTTAGGGAGCGAATTTCGAGTGGAACATTTCTAAGCATACTTCGGATTGTGTCTACGTCCCTGCTATTTCAGGTAGGGGAAAATACTGGTATCTGATAGTGTGCAATCTGTTCTTATTTGGTTTTGAACATGTTTATTACATATATTGTGTGATCATTATATGGTGTTATCTATATATTATCCTGTGATATAATACATTGTGTTTGATGCCCGTCGTTGAGGGTACCAAAGATAAAATTTATAATTCCTAACTTTAACAATAGATAGTGAAAGTCAGGGTCGAACCACAAGGAGGTGGGGAATGTTTATTGTTTGATGTGAATGTTTAAAGTAACAATTTTGGGGGTTTGATTGGTTGATTACTATATCTAAGGCAAAGATTAAAATAAAACAAGAATTAAAAGATGAGAATAAAATATAATAAAAAGGATGCTAGGATGTTTGGGTAATAAATAGCTAAGGTAAAATAAATCCTAAGGTCAACATGTATTGCAGTCGCGTAAGGGGGTGTAACATATCTTTTTAAGTCTATGCTACCTAATAGCTCCTTTCGGCCTATGCTATTAGTTCCTAGGTCTCACAATTATTGGGTGTCAACAATAAGGGTGATTCCTAAATCCCAGGTCACATACCTTTCAGCCTTTAGTAACCTATCCGTCTTAAGGTGTAAACTAATGCACTTCCCGTATCTTTCAATCTTGGGTAGGTCATTACTAATATCCTACAAGTCTCCTATTGGTCTCATTGCAGGATATTATAATTAACAAGAAAAGACGAAATAAGAAAACATACGCGGGTGGTCGACCGACCAGCTACTCCAGTCGGCCGACCACGGCCTCGGTCGACCGACCAGCTATTCCAGTCGGCCGACCGTGGTCCTGCTACAAGTCGGTCTTTCGAATTTTATTTACCTATGCATATTATCCCCTACATCCTAACATATGAAAATTAGCTACTCATGGTTGTTAAGATGAATATGAAAACGGGTTTAAACATGGTAAACATAGTAAATAATCTAAACATGCAAGATTCAAAAAAGCTTGGGATTCCAACTTAACAATTGTAATAAAAACAACAATGATAATAAAGCGAGATTAAAAGAGTAATTACCACAATTGGAATTAGGGCAGAAAGAAACTGACTTTATTGAATGCTTGGGAATTATTGAAGGATTACAAAACTAAAGTTCTTCTGAGTAAAACTGGATGCTAAAACTTGATACTAAAAGATTCGATGCAAAACCCTAACTACAAGATTATCTTATATAGGGCGAAAAAGTAAGAGTTTCCTAAAGACTCTAATTCTATTTTATTTCCGAAAAGAATCGTTTGGGCCTCCGCTGTGGTCGGTCGACCTACTATTCGGGTCGGTCGACCGCTTTCTTCTGGGCTTCTTCTATTTTTGGCCTTCCTTGAGATTTGGGTTTTATTAAAGAACAGGGTCAGTCGGTCAACCTATAATGTCGGTCGGTCGACCGCTTCCCGAAGAATTTCTTCTATTTTCTTCTTATTTTGACTTTGGATACTTTGACTTTGACTCCAGTTGACTTACCATTTATCCCTTAATTAAGCAAAAGACTTGAGGATACGGATTTGGTGCTAAATCGTCTCTTTTCCGCATAAATCTGAAAAAGTGCATAAAAATACGAAAGTACACAATTTGTGGGAAATAAAGGCTAAAACATAGTAAATGAGCGACCAAATACGTGTAAAAATAGATGTAAAACATCATAAAATAGACACGTATCAAATTCCCCAAACCAAACCCTTGCTTGCCCTCAAGCAAGAAATAGACTCGATCTTAACTAATGGAACGATTTCAATCTCAGAGCGAAATTTACATGTTAGCCTATACCAATGCCAAGTACAAAATGAGAAAGTATATAAATCATGCAAACGAGTTATGGTGTCGTCAAACTTTGCAAAAATAGAAACTATAGAGACTTATACCATGGACTCTCGCGGTACGCTCGAGACACTCATGAAGCAAAGGGTGAGTATGTGTAAAAGATAGGAAGAAGTAAATTTGTAATGACACTCACCTAACTGCGACCCATGAAAACATGCCTACAATCTAACATGAACAGGAATTCTACAACTTTGTACAACAATCTCATTTAAGTGGCCTAGATACATGCAATTGAAGTAATGAAAGATATGTGAGGTAAAAGGTAAAAAGTGGTTAAGATGTTTTTGGATTTGTGGGGTTAGTAGCCAAGCTAGTAAAACCGATTCCCAACAACATATTTCACAACTTTTTGATATTAAGAAGGTGCTCTTTTTTTGTAGCACTACTCTCACATTGAATATAAGAAAGGACTCCCAAATACTTTGAATGAAGCACGGGAGTGATAACATATAAAAGAAAGGGATTTTTTGAACGAAATTTTGAACTTGATGATGCCAGGTGGTCGGCCGACCTATTGAAGCGGTCGGTCGACTGGCTCTGTACTTCCCGGATTTTTTTCTTTTTTCCTTCTTTCTTTTTCTGAATTTTTCTTGTTCTTTTTCTTTTCTTTCGTTCTTTTTTTTCTTTTCTTTTTTCTTTGCTTAAGATAGCTTACAAACCAAGATACCTCAAGGGTCAAACCAAAGACCACAAATACTAGCTTGGAAAGGTAGGCTAAGTATGGGATGTAGTTTTGGGGCATAAAAGGCAATTTTGGCTATGTGAAGCTTATGGGTAAATATGAGAAAAGGGATCCCAAATGCACTTATCAAGACTCACAAGACGAGAAAGTAAAACAAGTATATAGCAATTCAAGTTCATGTTTATGCATATTGATGTAACATGTTCCAAGGGGAGTACTACTCAAATCCTAGACAACTGGTTTAAGAATGAAACCAGGAATAAGGCTCTAAAACTCAGAATGTATAGTAGACTGCCAAGGTATAAGTCAAGTCTCAAGATATGCAAGTTGACAAAAACTCGTAGATATGCGAAAGACTATCATACTAAAACAAGTTGACAAGGCAAGGTAACGGCATAAACATGTAAGATAGCTAAATCATCCTTGAAATACTTTCGTTCCGACTCGACCTATATGCTAAAATAAACGTGCATTTTTTTTGAATTTTTTTAATTTTTTTTGGATTTTTGTGTATATAAGGAAAATAAAGAAAAGAACGATGCAAGACAGAAATGCAGTAAACGTGTGACAATATGCAATGCATGTAACACGAAACCATTCCCCAAACCAACCCGCACAATGTCCCCATTGTGCATTAGCCTAAGTAAAGGTTTCAGAAAATTAAAGAAAAAGATGCGAAAATAAAACTAAGGAAAAACTGGAAAGAACTCACTGGATTTTGAAGCGCATGAGAAAAACCTCCCCAAACCAGCGTAAGCTGGGAGGTTTTGGTGGCCAGCAGTGCCACTCAAGTAACCAAGTCAATTTCATGATTTCCAAGGAAGAGAAACGAAAGACCGCAGCAGAGAGCAGGTCGACCGACTGATATTTCTGGTCGACCGACCTCCTGTGAATTACGGAAAATCTTGCGATACAGCGTCTCTGGTCGACCGACTGATGTTTCTGGTCGGTCGACCCTCTGTGTCCTGGAGGTCTTCGTTTCTTCGTAAATCCTGAAAAAGCAAGAGAGTACGCGCGCCCAACAATGCGCGAGATGCCAAAAACGATTCTAAAGTCTTAACTACTCAAACTACGAGCAAACAAAATTAAAAAGTCTCACACAACAAAAAATAAATTGTCTTAAAAACTGCAACTAAAACAACTATCCGCTAAAGATGCGGAAAATATCCGACCACGGCTTCTGACGACATGCCGTAGTCTCCACGGTTTTTGCTTTAGTAGCAAAACACATCTTCTTTACGCCGTCGCAAAGCATATGCGACGGTCTCTCCTCCTGAGCTTGCCTCCTCTTCTTCTTCTCCTCCCGATCCACGACGTCTGGATCCTCATCTTCTTCATAGCTTAGGCATCCCATTCCTCCTCTCTGGATGATGACCTCCTTCACTTTGGGTTTCCCCAAACCAGTTCCTGCAATAGTCATAATAGAAGTGTCCTCCCTACTGCTCCCAATTTGGGGCGGAGGTGTAAAAACAGATACAGGAACAGGTAATAAAGGTGGAGAAGTAGTGATGACCTCATACTTCTTCTCAGAAGTGATAGCATTACATGTGATGGGGGTCATAGCATCCTTCTTCCTATAAGATAGGCCATAGATAATAGAATGTTTGCCTACTTTGAAGGTTAAAGTCCCAGTGCCTACATCTATAATGGCACCTGCGGTGTGAAGGAAAGGTCTTCCTAGAATTATAGGTATATGGGCATCCTCTGGGATGTCCAAAACTACAAAGTCAACTGGGAAGAAGAACCTGTCAATACGGACAGGGATGTTTTCCAACACCCCTATAGGCTCCATAGATGTGCGATCTGCCATCTGGACTGTCATACTGGTCACTGCAAATTCAGTCATTCCTAGTTTTAAGGCAACGCTTAGGGGCATAACACTTATACTAGCACCTAAGTCGCACAAGGCCTTCTTGACTGGGAAGGTTCCTATATTACAGGGGACAGAAAAACTACCAGGGTCCTCTAGTTTATGAGGGGCTATGACATGAGACAAAAAACTGGATGACTCTTCAGTGAGGGCCACCGACTCAACCTTTTCTAAAGACCTCTTCCTGGATAAAAGCTGTCTCATAAATTTAAGATAGGAAGGAACTTGTTGAACTAATTCTAAAAATGGGACTTGAACATTTAATGAACGAATCACATCCTTAAATTTGTCAAAAGATACCTGATCCTTTGAAGGCACGAGTCTTTCTGGAAAAGGTGCAGCTGAGGACTCAGTATTTGCAGCCCTTTTTAGAAACCTGGGGGTCTTGTCACCCCGGAAGAGAAAATCCCGCAAGTTATTTGGCAAATCTGGACGAAAGGGAACTTCGGGTTCTGCTTCAGTGGTCGGTCGACCAGAGTTTTCGGTCGGTCGACCAGTCTCCTGTTCAGGCAAAATTTTCGGGTCCTGATCTGTTGTCGGTCGACCAGAAACTTCGGTCGGTCGACCGCCTTCGTTGCTACTCGCCTGTTTTTCTTTCTCAGCCCCCACCTTGGCTCCACTTCTTAAGGTTACGATGTTTAGAGTCTCATTTTTCTGGTCCGGCTTGGTCGGAAGTTGACCCGGAGCCCTAGTATCATTCTTGCTCGCAATTTGAGCAATCTGGGACTCTAACATCTTCATTCCTGCCTCTCTAGCCTGTGACTCCTTCTGTACCAACCCAATAAGATTTTGGATAAGAGCATCTGTGTTGGGTGGTGGATTAGAAGGTGGTTGAGGGTTGAAAGGTGGTCTTTGGAAATTTTGTTTATGTGGGGGTACATAGGTGGAATTTTGCTGAGGTTGCATGTGCTGTGGGTTTTGAACATTCTGGCTTGTCCACCTTAAGTTGGGATGGACATTATTGTTATTTGGTCATAGAAATTGTTCCCACGGTAATGCTGAAAAGCGGCACATGTTTCATTAGATGAAGTACAGAATTTTGACACATGCCCTTCTCCACCGCACCTCTCACAAGCAAAGGGTCCGTCCTGAACGGCGTTCACCTGGTATATTCCTCCCTTGCTTCCACTCCCTAGATCGAGCTTTCCTGCAGCCTCAAATTTTTCTAACTTGGCTGTCAAGGCCTCAATTGCTGACAGGTTGTACTCATTTTTTCTCTGATTTCCTCTGGAAGTACCATGCTCAGCACGGTGCACAACAACATCTTCTATTAACTTGAGACCCTTAGTCTCTCCTGAATTATCTTGGAATCTCCCATTAGCTGCCGCATCTAGATAGGCCCTGTTGTCATCGTAGAGGCCATTGTAGAACTGGTTGCAAAGAAACCATTGTTCGAATCCGTGATGTGGTATGGATCGAACAAGTCTCTTGAACCTGTCCCACGCCTCGCTAAAATCTTCATTGGGACCTTGCTTGAAATTGGTAATCTGCGCCCTTAGAGCATTAGTCTTTGACGCGGAATAATATTTCCTGTAGAATGCTAAGGCTAAGGTGTTCCAATCTGTGACTCCCGCAGCAGTGCGGTCAAGATCTCTGTACCACTCTCTCGCAGAGTCCCTAAGGGAGAAGATAAACATGGTCTGTTTAATCTGGTCCTGCGTCACTCCTTCTGGGGGTGCTATAGAGCATATGTAATCTGTGAAGATTTCAATATGCTTAGCAGCATCCTCATTGGCCGAGCCTCCAAATTGGTTTCTTTCAACCATAGTTATATAGGCAGGCTTGGCCTCGAATGGCTTCCCAGTACCTGCAGGTAAAGTGAACCCTTTGTATAGGTCCTTTGCCTGAGGCATGGAGTGACTGGCGATAGTAGCTTCTTCTATCATGTTTTCTTCATCTTTTGGGAAAACTGGAAAGTAGGTAAAAGGTGGTGTTTTTGGTGACACTACTACAAATATAGGTTTAGGAGACGGGGATTAAGGAACGAAATTTTGCGGAACCGTCTTAATTTGTCACAAAAAGTGGGCGCGAGTTTTTAATATAGCAATAGAAGACGGTTCTATAAAATGCCCGTCTTTATAGTTTAAAATAAAACCAACGAGAACGGTTAAAACTCTTAACCGTCCTCTTTGTTATTCAGACATTAACATCCAAGACGGTTCAGTTAACAACCGTTCTCTTTGTTATTAACAAGATTTCTCTTTGTTATTAACAACCAAGACGGTTCAAATCACAACCGTTCTCTTTGTTATTCTTCATAATCAACCAGCACGGTTCTGTTTCCAACCGTTCTCTTTGTTATTAACAAAGAGCACGGTTCCCTTGGAAACCGTTCTCTTACATTAGCAAAGAGCACGGTTCCGCTATCAACCGTTCTCTTTTTTCTTTCATAATTCGAAACAGAATCACAAAAGAACAGTATACAACTTAAACGTCAGTTTTTGAAAACCTCTCAAACACGAAGACGATACAACCCAGCAGCAGCCATAGCAGCCATAGCAGCCATTGCTTCTCCTCTCAAACACAAAGACGAAGCAACTGAAGTAATAATACAGTACTACGACAATTTTCGAAGCAACTGAAGCAAGCATCGATAATTCGTACGCCCTCTTTCTCCTTTACTCTTGTTTTCTTTTTTTTACTCAATTATTCGAATTACCAATTTGATTTGGCCGTGATATGAGTTGTTGTGGTTGGGAATGGGTTTCGAAATTTAGTAATGGGGTTCGAAACTTAGTAATTATTTAGTAATGGGTTCGAAAATTATATTGGTATTTCGAAATTTAGTAATGGGTTTCGAAAATTTGTTGAATTTTTGTGTTTGAGATCAACCTAAGATGTAATTGTCAATACCATTGTGTAAATTAGTATATGTAAGTATGCTAATCCTGAATTCTGTTGTTAATTGCCTTTGTTTTATTCGTTTTGTGTTATTTTGTGTTGTTTTGTGTTATTCTATTGCATTGTTTTAATTGTTTTTCGAACTGCTTTCTGATTTTATCTAGATACGAGTACCTGGGTTCTCGTTGTAGGGTGTTCATAGGATATAACGGTGGTGGTATTGTGGTAATTGGTGGCCGGAGCACAACCAGAGGCCTGGTTGTTTAGGGGCGGCAGAAACAGTTATAAAACAGGGACATTCTGGTCAGCCTGTTTACACGGCTTTTCGTGGTGTTTGGGTGGTTTCAAAGGATGGTGCTTTCCACCAGGGAGTCGTGGGTGTTGCGTAGTGTCTAGGGTGGTGTCGGGTCATGGTTAGGTTAGGTTGTTGGTCGTGGGGTTTGATCCCTGGATCAAAGGGTAGGGGGATGTTTGTTATTTATGTTTATTTATGATATTATTATTATTATCATTACGGTATTATTATTTGAGTATTGTTGATATTAATATCGTCCTTTTATTGTTGTTTTTAACATTAGTTATATTATTACTATTAGTATTATTATTGCTATTAGTATTATTATCGTTAATAATTGAATTATAAGTTTAATAATTGAATTATGTTGTAATTATGTAGCCGAATATGGCTCGTACTTGGATGATTAATGGGAAAAAGGGCGAAGTAGAATATGATGCCGGGTTAGCTGAATTTTATGACTTCGTAATAAAGAACGTGAAAGACAAATCTAGTATGGCGTGCCCTTGTGATATGTGCCGGAATATTAGGTATATGAGCTTTGGAGATGTAAGTGATACGTGCCTATTTTATGCATTTCATTTACTCTTTTGGCACGTATTTTCATTCACTTTCGTGACTTTTTAGTTGCTTTTTCTCCCATATTGTCTACTTTGGTGTTTCTATGTTTTGTATGCAGGAATACGCGGAAGTAAGCAAAACCAAGCTTTATTTGCCTTTAGGAGGCTGTTTTTGGAACAATAAATTCGGATGGTGCATTCAAATACAATCATCGGGCCGGATAAAAGCTGAGAAAAAGAGAAGCGGTCGACCGACCGAGATATCAGGTCGACCGACCGATGTCGAATATATAATCAGGCCCAACTCTCCACGGAAGCCCAAATACGAAGAAAATAAATCCGTCTCAGCGGAACCGGTCGACCGACCGAAGAAACAGGTCGACCGACCACTGGCTGTTTCGAGACTTCCGTTTTCTTTTCTGATTTCCTAATCTTGTAATATTTCTTATTTAAGGAGATCAAAACTCTTCTATTAGGTTAAGTAGTTTTTCAGCAAGTTTCTACCTAAGTAATTTTCTTTCAAGTACTTTATGTTAAAGACTCCTTTGTTAGAATATTATCACAAAGCTTTCATCTTTGTTCTTGAGATTTCCTTTCAAGTTGTAAGTCTATTCTAATTAATCTTTCCTTTAATTCAATCTTGTTGTTCATCTTGTTGTTACTTTCTTGTTTTATGTTTTCTCTTTTATTATCTTCTTTAATTATGTTCATCTCTTTAAGATTCTTAATAATTGTTATTTCCATAATTAAAAGTATGCATAGCTAATTCTTATGATTAGGAATTAGGGGAACCATGTAAAGACTTGATTTTGATAAGTTTGGTGATTAAATTACCAATCCCCCATTGTTGTTGATGAACTAATCCTTAGGATTGAAAGATTATTAGGATTAGTTTAACAACAACTTTGGGATTGCCCTTGAACGAAAGGTTAGTGCTTTTGTAGGAACCCTAAGACCGTAAGGATTGGGTAGAATATTGACCTAAAGGTTTATTCTTTGTTCCTTGGGATTGTGTTATTTGATTATTTTACCCTTCATTGACTTGTTTTGACCATGGGGAACCAAAGTTCCTAATCTCCTTTTACCTTATTTTATTTCTCTTGTTTATTTTGTCCTTTTAGCTATTAGTTTAAATCTCAAATCAAAACCCCCCTTTTTGGTTACTTGCAATAGACTTTAAATTTACAAACATAATTTACCCTGTCTCTCTGTGGTTCGACCCTTGACTTATCCTATCTGAGTTTAAGCTGAGGTTTTATAAATCTTATCTTTGGCACCCCTCAACGACGGGTGTCAAATTTTGGCGCCGTTGCCGGGGAGACGGTATAATTTTGTTTGTTAATTTTTAGTTTATTTTTTTTTTTTTTCTTGTCTTAAGGAACTTAGGTTCCTTAAGACCGTTCTTACCTTTTCTTCTAGTGTTCTTTAGAAGACAGGTTTTTGAGAGGAAGGCTTGAGTACTCTCTTTATGGATTCTATTTATAGCTACCTACAGCCGAAGCCTAAAGATTTACCAAAGGGATTCATCTTGCCTAAACCCACCACTGGCACCTTTGAGCTCCGCTCAACTCATATCAATTTGGTGGAGCAGAGTCAATTTTCTGGTCTACCTGATGAAGATCCAATAAAGCATGTTACAACCTTCACAGATTATTGCTGTTTCATACCCCTACCTGAAGGGGTATCTAGAGATGAGGTGCTGGCAACTCTGTTCTTATTCTCCCTAAAAGGAGACGCGCAAGAATGGTACCGAGACCTTAAAAAGACAAGTGAAGGGATTACAGATTGGACCGCCTTGGCCTTGGCTTTTTACAAGAAATATTTCCCTCTTGCAAAAGCTGAGGACTTGAGAAACCAAATCCGTAACTTTCAGCAGGGACCTGATGAAGGATTTTGTGAAGCATGGGATCGATTCAAGAAATTGGTCCGTTCCATCCCTCACCATAACCTTCCTCAATGGGACCTGTGTAACAGCTTTTACAACTCTCTTTACGATGACTATAAGATGATTCTTGATGTGGCCGCCAATGGAAGATTCCAGAACAACACCGATCATATGAAGGGTTGGCAAACCATTGAAGACATGGCGGTGCATAGGGCTACTTTTAAGGGTTCACGTGGGAATTCAAGAAAGCTGAATGTAGAGATGAATAGAGTGATGGCTCTTGAGACAACAGTTGAGGCCCGTTTTGAAAAGCTTGAGGCAGCCCAGCTAAAGCTTGAAAGTGCGAACCTAGTTACTACGGTCGACAACACGGGAGAAATTGAGAAATTAAGAGCCCTTGTTGATGCCTTAACCACTTCAGTTTTTAAGATGCATGAGGCTCACTGCACTTCCACGAAGATTTTTAAGGACCACTTGATAAACATAGCCAACCAAAGAAAAAGTTCTCCACCTAGTTCTGAGGGACCCATGGAGACGCTGAATGCCATAAATCTAAGGAGTGGCCGTGTTTGTGAAGATTCAACTCAAGAGGATGATCCAGCCGAGATTCCAACCAAGGAATCAGATCCCGTCAAAAAAGCAGGAGGTCGACCGACCGCTTCGGTAA
Source organism: Silene conica (assembly GCA_029255685.2). Taxonomy (NCBI): domain Eukaryota; kingdom Viridiplantae; phylum Streptophyta; class Magnoliopsida; order Caryophyllales; family Caryophyllaceae; genus Silene; species Silene conica. The sequence continues at coordinate 54,688,494 of CM055316.2, read as the reverse complement.
GTCGACCGACCACTGTTCCTGACGTGAGATCAGATTCTGAAAAAAGAAAAAAATCGGATTTTGCAGACTCTGGTCGACCGACCGCCGATACTGGTCGACCGACCAGCGCTCCTGAAAAAAGTGCCGTTTTGACTCCGGAATCGCTAGATCCTTCCTTATTTCAGGACCTTACTGAAATTTTACAGTTAAACAAGCCAAAGGTTGCTGATCCTATGGCTAAAGTCACCATTCCTTATCCAGAAAGACTGAAAAATTCAAAGGAGGATAAGAAGTTTGGTAAGTTCTTGGAGATGGTAAAGAATCTTGAGGTAACCATCCCTTTCACTGACTTAATTACCCAGGTACCTTCTTATGCTAAATTCATGAAAGATATTTTAAGTCGTAAGAGGAATTTTCAGGACGACGGTGCTGTTGCTTTTGTGGAAGAATGTTATGTTCTTTCACAAGATAATATAGCACCCAAGTTAAAGGACCCAGGTAGTTTTTCCATCCCTTGTACCATAGGTAATCATTTGATAGGGAAAGCCCTTTGTGATCTAGGGGCTAGTGTCAGTGTCATACCTTATTCTGTATGTGAAAGACTTGGTTTAGGTAGACTTAAGGTCACCAATATTACTGTACAGATGGCTGATAGATCAACCCAAAGACCACTAGGGGTCTTGGAGGATGTCCCAGTAAAAGTGGGAAAGTTCTTTATTCCTGTGGATTTCGTTGTTTTAGACATTGCTGAAGATAGTCGAATACCTATTATTTTAGGTAGACCCTTTTTACACACAGCTGGGGCTGTGATAGATGTCAAACGCGGGACCATTACTTTAGAAATTGGGGATGACACTATCGAGTTTAGTCTTGCCCATAAGGCAACTATTCCTACTGACGATACTTGTTGTTCCATTGATATTGTAGACAGGAATGTTATCCTTAATTGGAGGGAATCCTTGACCAAGGATCCCTTAGATGATCTGACAGTTTTGGATAAGTGTGCAGGTAATCCAGCTGAAGATGCTGAAGAGCTGGATTTGATAGAAGAAGAGGAAGAGGAATATGAGCTCACTGAAGCAGAGGGTGAGAAGCTCATAAGCCTAGCCAATACAAGTCTGGTAAACATATGCTATTCTATAGATGCTAATTCTGTTCAGGCAGTTGAGGTAAAAGCACCAGAGCATAAGCCACTTCCTCCTAATCTTAAGTATGTTTTTCTAGATGATACTGAGCAATACCCTGCAATTGTTAGCTCTAAACTTAGTCCTGACCAACTTTCTGCCCTAATGATTGTTCTTAAAAAGAATAGAAAAGCTCTAGGTTATTCTTTGGATGATATTAAGGGCATAAGCCCTGATGTTTGTATGCACAGAATAGATTTAGAGGAAGGGCATAAGCCTTATAGACAGGGACAGCGTAAATTAAACCCTAAGATGCAGGATGTAGTTATGGCTGAGGTTATGAAGCTTCTTGATGCAGGTATTATCTATCCAGTTGGCAACTCTAAGTGGGTTAGCCCAGTTCAGGTGGTTCCTAAGAAAGGAGGGACCACAGTGGTTAAGAATGATAAAAATGAATTAATACCAACTAGAGTTGTGACTGGGTGGCGGATGTGCATTGATTATAGACAGTTAAATGCCGCCACCAAGAAAGACCATTTTCCCCTTCCTTTTGTTGACCAGATGACTGAAAGATTGGCCTCTAATAAATTCTTCTGTTTTCTAGACGGTTATTCAGGATTCTTCCAGATTCCCATCCATCCTGATGATCAAAGTAAGACTACTTTTACATGTCCACAGGGTGTTTTTGCCTATCGCAGGATGCCTTTTGGGTTATGCAATGCTCCTGCTACTTTTCAAAGGTGTATGATGGGTATTTTTTCAGACTTTATAGAAAACATTATGGAAGTATTTATGGATGATTTCTCTGTTTACGGTAATGCTTTTGATCAATGCTTAGCTAATCTTGATAAAGTCTTGCAGCGATGTATTGATGTGAATCTTGTCTTAAACTGGGAAAAGTGTCATTTTATGGTCACTGAAGGGGTAGTTTTAGGGCATCTAATTTCAGATAAAGGTATACATGTTGATAAAGCAAAGGTGCAGGTGATTGAGCAATTACCCCCTCCTGTTAATGTCAAAGGGGTGAGAAGTTTCTTAGGACACGCAGGGTTTTACAGGCGTTTTATTAAGGACTTCTCTAAAATTGCTAAACCACTTACACAATTGCTTCTAAAAGATGCCATTTTTGATTTTTCTGATGAGTGCCTTTCAGCTTTTAACAGGTTGAAGGAAGCTTTGGTCTCAGCACCAATCATCCAGCCACCAGATTGGGATCTCCCATTCGAGATCATGTGTGATGCTAGTGATTATGCTCTGGGTGCTGTGCTTGGTCAAAGGAAGAACAAGGCTCTTAATGCTATATACTATGCGAGCCGCACCCTGGATGAGACTCAAGTCAACTACTTTACCACAGAGAAGGAGATGCTAGCTGTCATTTTTGCCTTAGAAAAATTTAGATCCTATTTAGTAGGTAATAAGGTAATTGTTTATACTGACCATGCAGCTTTAAAAGGCCTTTTTCAAAAGAAAGATTCAAAGCCTAGACTTTTAAGGTGGATCCTCCTTCTCCAAGAGTTCGACATTGAGATCAGGGATAAGAAAGGCGCGGAAAACGTGGTAGCTGACCACCTATCTCGCCTGCAGTTGACTGATGGGGAAGATTCTTTACCTATTGATGATTCGTTTCCTGATGAGAGTTTATTTATCATTAATAGTTCAGGTTCTTATCCCCCTCCTTGGTATGCTGATTTTGCTAATTTTGCTGTTACAGGTAAAATCCCTCCTGAGTTGTCTTGGCAACAAAAGAAGAGATTTATGTTTGATGCAAGACAGTATTTTTGGGATGACCCTTACGTTTTTAAAGAGTGCGGAGATGGACTTATCCGGAGATGCGTCCCCCAATGGGAGGTGAAGGACATTTTGGAAGCATGTCACTCTTCTGCATATGGTGGTCACCACGGTCCATCCAGGACCGTGGCCAAGGTATTACAGTCTGGTTTTTATTGGCCTACTTTACATGCTGACTGTAGAAATTTTGTAGCTAACTGTGATGCCTGTCAAAGGACTGGGAATGTCTCAAAAAGACATGAGATGCCACAAGTAGGTATTTTAGAGGTAGAAATTTTTGATGTTTGGGGCATTGATTATCAAGGACCTTTTCCCAGTAGTCAAGGTAACAGGTATATTCTTGTAGCTGTTGATTATGTGTCTAAGTGGGTAGAAGCTATTGCTACTCCCCATTGTGATGCAAAAGCTGTTATTAAGATGTTTAAAAAAATCATATTTCCTCGTTTTGGTGTCCCTAGGGTTGTCATAAGTGATGGAGGTATGCATTTTAAGGAGAAACGCTTAGGTGACTTGTTAAATAAATTCGGTGTCCAACATCGTAGGGGTTTAGCTTATCACCCTCAGACTAGTGGTCAAGTTGAGATCTCTAATAGAGAACTCAAAGAGACCCTAGCCAAGGTAGTTTCTAAGTCTAGGAAAGATTGGAGCCTAAAACTTGATGACGTTTTATGGGCCTATAGAACCGCGTTCAAAACTCCAATAGGAATGTCACCATTCAGATTAATTTATGGTAAAACTTGTCATTTACCAGTTGAGTTAGAACGCAAGTCTTGGTGGGCTATATGTGATCTTAATTTAGACCCTAATCTTTCCCGTGAGAAACGTTTACTGCAGCTAAATGAGTTAGAAGAATTCAGGTTGTTATCCTATGACAATGCCAGGATCTACAAAGAGAAAACAAAGCGCTGGCATGACAAGAGAATCATTAGACGTGATTTTCAGGTAGGTGATAGGGTACTGCTTTTTAATGCTCGTATTCGTCTTTTTCCTGGTAAGCTGAAATCCAGGTGGAGCGGACCCTACACCATCACAGCTGTCTCAAAATTTGGGTCAATCGAATTAGAAACCTCATCTGGTGAGAGGTTCAAAGTCAATGGCCAGTATGTGAAGCACTTCCGAGGAGAAAATGAATATGTCGGAAAAGTCGAAGTTTCTTACTTTGACCCCTTTTAGATGCTCCTTAGAAGGTAAAAGGTCGTGCGGGACCTCTTAAACCAGCGCTAAACGGGAGGCAACCCGTGCTTTAGTCTTAGATTTACGTTTTCTTTTTGCTTTTTTGTTTTATCCTCAGGTGGAAATTGGATTCTCTGCAGAAAAAGAAAAAAAAATAGGTATTCGTCAGTACCGTGGTCGACCGACCAGCTTCTCTGGTCGACCGACCAGACTGACAACTTTTTGTACTTTTTCTGACGGGGTAAGTAAAATTGCAGAGCAGGTAACAGTACAGTGGTCGACCGACCAGCTTTTCTGGTCGACCGACCACGACCTTTTTTTTTACGGTTTTATTTCTTGCAGAAAAAGCTGTCACGGGTTGTTGTGTTTTTTGAACATGAAATTATTGCTTTGACCCATTCATTCTCCCAACACCCCCTCTCTCTCATAAAACCCTAAAAAAAATAACTATTCACTCATCTTCCACCTTCTCCTTTTTTTACTTACTCTCTTGCTTTTTCCATCCTCAAGGTAAGTTTTTCCTCCATTTTCTTTCTCTCTTTTTAGTTTTTACCTTCTTATTTTCGTTTTAGGTAGTTTTAATTCATCTTTGTAAGTTCAATTTTTGCTCTTAATTCGTTTTTCATGCTTGATTATGTGTTTTTATGTTAATTTTCTTCTTCTTCATAAGTTTATATGCTTAGATTTGAGAATTTTGGGTGATTTTGTGCTGATTAGGATAGTTTAATTCTTCCTTAAAATTTTGTATGCCTTTTTCCGCGCGAAATTCAACCCGCGAAACCCGACACAATCACTGTTGCGGTCGGCCGACCGGAAACGGAGGTCGACCGACCAAAATTTGAATTTCTGGGTTTTAAAATTTTGCAGATCTGGGTTTCGTTTCTGACAAAGGTCGGTCGACCGACCGGAAAATGAGGTCGGCCGACCAAAGTCGCGTTTTCCTGAGTTTAATTGTTTAAACAGTTTCTGATTTTTCTCGTACTCTGGTCGACCGACCTGTAATTACGGTCGACCGACCATACCTGCATTGTTCATGATTTTCTCAGTTTCTGATTCCTCATTGCAGCAGAAAAATACAGACCGTTTTGAAAAAAAATGGTCGACCGACAGGCTAATCTGGTCGGCCGACCAGATCTGAAAAAAAAAAAATTTTCTGTTTTGAAATTTTTCGTGGCTTATTTTGTTTAAACAATGTCTTCTTATGCTCATAAGACTCATATTTTTAATTGAACTTTGCAGCTTCACGATGTCTAGCCGCGATCAAGGAGGGAAACGCGCACGCACCACGGGTGCAAGCACTTCGAGAGGACGTGTCTCTAGGTCTCGAGGTCTAGCAGTTCAGGACACGGATAGTCTACCGGACTATCCGCAGATCACTTTCATCTCTCCGGCCCAGAAGGCCCGATTCCTCCATCTGAGCGCTCATTGCGCGGTAGTGGCGACCCGTTTCCTTTGTATTTCAACTCTGCATGCATTGGGGTGCCATGATGAGGTGGTTGCTATGCTCATTAGGACCGGGTTTGCAGGCCTTGTCTCTATGGACGAGATCACCTACCGCCTTCTTACTCTTGAGTTTTTCTCCTCCTTTACCTTTGATCTAGGGGCCCTTCACCCCGGCTATGATAGTTTTTGTATTTCTTTTCGCATGTTCAATGAAACTTATGCTTTAACTTTAACCCAATTTGCTCAAATTTTGGGTCTGTCTTCTGAGGGTCTTACTGATGACCCCACGGGGTCGTATTCTGATATGTGGTCCTGTATTTCTGATTCCAACGATGTGAAGAAGAAAAACAGTACCATCCACCTTCCCACCCCCCGTTATTTTTTGCGTCTGTTGGCCAACACTGTTTTCGGCCGCAAAGAGTCTCAAAATGTTAACACCATTGAGCTCTTTATTTTGTCCGGTTATCTTAACATCGGACGTACGGGTCAGCAGTCTTATAACACTGCTCATTTGGTCGCTTCTCATTTTGTGTCAGTTGGCGAGGGAACTTCTTTGACCACTATTGTCTGTGGTGGACTAGTCACCCGATTAGCCCGCTATTTTGTACCCCAGTTCCCTCGCCATGAGGATGCGGTTACTCCTCTCTCCCGATACATGGACATGGATTATGTCAGGTCTGTGCGTTGGGTAAACAGTAGAGGTGTGTGGAAAATAGACACCTATCTCACTGACCGCATCCCCATCACCATGGCTCCCCCTATGTACCCCCTTTCTATTGTTATAGGGGAGCCCCGACCACTACTCCCGTCTTACCGCCTCCCGCTTAGGGGAGGCGCTTCTAGAGGTTCCAGGGCTCCTGCTCCCGGTGGCCACCATGCCACACCTGGGACAGGATACCCATCTGATTTTACTGCTCCTCCTAATGTTTATGTTCCTCCTTTTGTTGATGACAGATCTATGCCACAAATGCTGGCGAGTCTTTGCACGCAGTTCAGCCAAAAACGGTTGGACGATAGTCTCTTCCAATACCCGGTTTACAGGGAGTATGCCACACAAGGTAGGCTCCCAACCGGCCCGTGGACTCACCCCACCTGGTACACACCTCTCGCAGGCGGTCGTGACCATGGTGAAGCTTCAGGCTCTGCCTCAGGAACAGGAGTAGGGTCTGAGGAGGATGGCGATGAGGGAGATGGTGAGGAGAACGCTGAGCCATTCTACGACTCAGCGGGATAGGGACATGCTTAACCTTACCCTCTTTGGGGTTCGGTTTGGGGAGGCCCCTATTGATTGGTTCGGTTTGGGGAGGTCCACATTTACTTTGTAAGTGTTTTCCCTCCTTAGATTTCCAATTTTCCCCTTTCGATTTCCAGTTTTCCCCTCCTTCCTCCATAGACTCTGTTTGTAGTTTTTAGTCTTTTTCCTTTTCTTTTCTTTGTTTGCTTCTTTTCCGCCTACCCCCATCCCTATGCTGTGGTTGTATGCTGCTGAGCACAATGAGGGCATTGTGCGTTTTGGTTTGGGGAGGGTGTTTGCATACTCCTTTGTGAGTATGCAATTGTTTTTGTGTCTTTTGTTTTTCATACCTTTAGGTGTTTTTCTTGTTTTCATCCTCTCTTGTCGCGTGTCCTTCCCTGTCGGGCATTCTTCTCTGTCTTAAGTTTTTAGGTCGAGTCGGAACGGATAAATACAATTCATGCCTCACATAACATTTAGTGCTTTACCTTGCATTTTTTCAAAAATTTTCAAGCTAGTCTTTTGCATTATCTACGAGTTTTTGTTGATTTCATGCTAAATTATTAGACTTGACTCTCTTCTTGGCAAGTTACTACATATTCTAAGGATTAGAGCTTAATAAATCGGTGACATCCATGACCGATTTCATATAGGTTGTGAGTAGTTCTCCTCTTGAGGCATGTTACATCAATATGCATAAACATGAATTTTGTCTTCTTAATACCTGTATGCATTCGGTTTTGTGGTTTGTTGACACATGTGGTAGAGGTTCCCCTTTCTCATTATTCCCATTATCCTCACATAGCCAAATTGAACTCTTCTACCCATTAGCTACATTCTAAAAATTGCTTACCCTAGCCGAGCTAGTAATTTAGTAATGGGACTGTTTTTCTTGCTATCCTTTGGCTTATGTTTCATCGGTGAATTTTGATTTTGGGAAATTTGAAAAAATAAGAAAGGGGAAAAGATATGGAAAAATGAAAAAAAAAAAAAAAAAAAAAAAAATAAGAAAAAAAAAAAGAAAAGAAAGAAAAAAAAAGGGGGAAGGAATAAAAGCTGGAAGAATTGTGGAACATTGGCGTGTGTGAAAAAAAAAGAGAAAACAATAAGAAGTGATCTTATAGTATGGACAGACGGATGATAGCTTGGCTTAACCCCTCTTCCCATAACTTATTTTAACCCCTTCTTACCTTTAGCCTCACAATCCCAAATTTGCCTCGGCATGTGTCATGGTTATTTAGTGTGGGAATGCGTATGTACGGTTGTAGAGATTTTATTCATGTTAGATTGCAGGCATGTTCTTACGGGTCGTAGATAGGTGAGAGTCCTTACTTTTATTGATCTTCTTATCTTTCACATATATATTTGACCCTTTTGCTTTCATGAGTGTCTCGAGCGTACCGCGAGAGTCCAATTAGAATGAGTCTTGCAAGGTCGAAATTTTAGCATGCTTTTCCAACATGTTTAACTCGTTTTGCTCTTGACATTGTGTTTGATTATAGTTGAAGGATGCATTAAAATGGTTAAGCATAGTGTTATGTTTAGTTATGAAAAGTATGAAGTCCGTTCCATTAGGAGTTTTTATTTTCTTTTGAGTCTTAGTGCTTGCGTGAGGACAAGCAAGGTTTGGTTTGGGGAGTTTGATACGTGCCTATTTTATGCATTTCATTTACTCTTTTGGCACGTATTTTCATTCACTTTCGTGACTTTTTAGTTGCTTTTTCTCCCATATTGTCTACTTTGGTGTTTCTATGTTTTGTATGCAGGAATACGCGGAAGTAAGCAAAACCAAGCTTTATTTGCCTTTAGGAGGCTGTTTTTGGAACAATAAATTCGGATGGTGCATTCAAATACAATCATCGGGCCGGATAAAAGCTGAGAAAAAGAGAAGCGGTCGACCGACCGAGATATCAGGTCGACCGACCGATGTCGAATATATAATCAGGCCCAACTCTCCACGGAAGCCCAAATACGAAGAAAATAAATCCGTCTCAGCGGAACCGGTCGACCGACCGAAGAAACAGGTCGACCGACCACTGGCTGTTTCGAGACTTCCGTTTTCTTTTCTGATTTCCTAATCTTGTAATATTTCTTATTTAAGGAGATCAAAACTCTTCTATTAGGTTAAGTAGTTTTTCAGCAAGTTTCTACCTAAGTAATTTTCTTTCAAGTACTTTATGTTAAAGACTCCTTTGTTAGAATATTATCACAAAGCTTTCATCTTTGTTCTTGAGATTTCCTTTCAAGTTGTAAGTCTATTCTAATTAATCTTTCCTTTAATTCAATCTTGTTGTTCATCTTGTTGTTACTTTCTTGTTTTATGTTTTCTCTTTTATTATCTTCTTTAATTATGTTCATCTCTTTAAGATTCTTAATAATTGTTATTTCCATAATTAAAAGTATGCATAGCTAATTCTTATGATTAGGAATTAGGGGAACCATGTAAAGACTTGATTTTGATAAGTTTGGTGATTAAATTACCAATCCCCCATTGTTGTTGATGAACTAATCCTTAGGATTGAAAGATTATTAGGATTAGTTTAACAACAACTTTGGGATTGCCCTTGAACGAAAGGTTAGTGCTTTTGTAGGAACCCTAAGACCGTAAGGATTGGGTAGAATATTGACCTAAAGGTTTATTCTTTGTTCCTTGGGATTGTGTTATTTGATTATTTTACCCTTCATTGACTTGTTTTGACCATGGGGAACCAAAGTTCCTAATCTCCTTTTACCTTATTTTATTTCTCTTGTTTATTTTGTCCTTTTAGCTATTAGTTTAAATCTCAAATCAAAACCCCCCTTTTTGGTTACTTGCAATAGACTTTAAATTTACAAACATAATTTACCCTGTCTCTCTGTGGTTCGACCCTTGACTTATCCTATCTGAGTTTAAGCTGAGGTTTTATAAATCTTATCTTTGGCACCCCTCAACGACGGGTGTCAGTAAGAATACATTTAAATAAGACAAATTTTAATCCAAAATACACTTGTTGGATTTTCCATGGAGAATCACAAAATTTAGATGGAATAGATGTCCAATTTGGGGAGATTGAGAGAGAAACATGCTTGAGTGACGATGAAGAGCCCGATGAGTCTAATTCACTAGAAGATCCGGGTTGTAATATGAATACTGAGGCAGGAGATGGGTGTGACGATATGTTGGATAAATCATGGGGAGATATGTTTGGAGGTGATGAGCAAGAAGGTATTGTAGATGAAACTGATGAGGATCTTGATGAAAATGATTTGGAGGATACCAGTGTTGTATTGGAGAAATTGAAAGATTCCGAAGTGCCTCTTTATAGTAGTTGTAAGCACAATAAATTGGCAGCTCTTGTTATATATAATTTAAAAGCAACAAATGGGTGGAGTGACAAGAGTTTCACAGACCTCCTGAAATTATTAAAGGACATGCTCCCCGAAAATAATGTACTTCCCGATCGTACATATGAGGCAAAGAAGCTACTTAGGGGAATTGGTATGAAATATGAAAAAATCCACGCATGTCCCAATGATTGCATATTATATCGCAAAGGATATGCTAATCTCACTAGTTGTCCAGTGTGTAAGGAATGGCGATATCAAAAGAAGGAGGGGATCCCAGCTAAAGTTTTGTGGTACTTTCCAATAATTCCTAGGTTGATACGATTATTTGCGAATAAAGATGATGCCAAATTACTCACATGGCATAGTACATCGAAAGCAAATGATGGGAAGTTGAGACACCCGGCCGATGGGAAAGACTGGAAGTTTATTGATGCAAAATATCCCGAGTTTGGCAAAGAACCCAGAAATCTCCGCCTTGCACTCTCCATTGATGGGATGAATCCCTTTGGAAATTTGAGTAGTCAACATAGTACTTGGCCGGTGTTTTTAGCTATTTACAATTTGCCTCCATATCTTTGCATGAAACGAAAATATTTGATGTTGTCTTTATTGATTTCTGGTCCTAAAGAACCTGGTAATGATATAGATGTCTACTTAGAGCCTCTTCTTGACGATTTGAGATTGTTGTGGGATGAAGGGATACGAGTGTTTGATGCCTACCAGAATAGTTATTTCAATTTGAAAGCAATGTTACTATGTACTATTTCTGACTTTCCTGCGTATGGTAATCTATCTGGACACACTGTGCACGGGAAAGAGGCTTGCCCCTTGTGTGGAGAAGATGTCGATTCTTGTTATTTGAAGTTTTCTCGTAAGCAAGCGTACTTGGGATACCGTAGGTTCTTGGACCCTGATCATTCATATCGTAAGCTACAAAAACCATTCAATGGAAAACCTGAACATCGATCTCCTCCTAAGATATTAACCGGTCATGAAGTATATGAAAGAGTGAAAAAAATTGAGATAACTTATGGGAAGAAGGGTTCTAAATTAGCGTCTCGGGGATATAAGAAGATGTCTCCTCTTTTTGAAAAACTTCCATATTGGCGTGACCTTTCTATAAGATATTGCTTAGATGTTATGCATATTGAGAAAAATGTGTGTGACAATATAATCAACACTCTTCTGAATGTTCCGAATAAGTCAAAAGACAACACATCAGCTAGGATGGACATGGTGGATATGAAAATCAGACCTGAGTTGGCACCAGAAAAGAAAGGAACACGATATTATTTGCCTCCGGCTGCTCATACACTTTCAAGAAAGGAGAAAACAGAGTTTTGTGAGTGCTTAAGTAGTGTTAAAGTGCCGGAGGGATATTCTTCCAATATCAACAGCCTAGTATCAATGACAGATCTTAAGCTTGTTGGTTTAAAGTCTCATGATTGTCATACTTTGATGCAACAACTACTACCAGTGGCTATACGTTCGATTTTACCTAAAAAAGTTCGATTCCCCATAAGTAGGTTTTGCTTTTTCTTCAATGCCATATGCAATAAAGTGTTAGATCCCAAGGAGTTGGAGTCTTTGCAAAAACTAATTGTCACTTCTCTTTGTCAATTGGAAATGTACTTTCCTCCTTCATTTTTCACAATAATGGTGCATTTAACTGTACACTTGGTTAGAGAAATCAAATACCTTGGTCCAGTTTATCTAAGGTATCAATATCCTTTTGAGAGATTGATGAAAGTGTATAAGGATTATACATCTAATAGATATCGTCCTGAAGGGTCTATTGCTGAGCGTGCAATCACGGATGAAGCACTTTTTTATTGCTATGCACACTTGTCAGATTCTGAGCTACCTGGGATTCCTAAGAATAGGCACAGTGAGTGGATGATGGGCAAAGGTCTTAGGGGTCATGTTCGTCTAGATATGGCAACTGAGAAATGGCATATAGCACATACATATGTTCTTCATAACGAGGATGAGGTACAGCCGTACATTGAGGAACACAAGGCATTGTTGAAGGCGAAGCATCGAAATAAATCAGAGATGTGGATCGCAAGTGAGCACAATAAGACTTTTAGAGTTTGGTTCAAGGGTCGAGTTATAGAAGACTTGCAACAATATCCTGAGTATATTTCTTCTAGATTACAGAGGCTTTGTTTTGGGCCTAAGACTTTTGCATCGTCTTATACTGGTTATGCCGTTAATGGATCCACCTTTTACACTCGTGGCAAGATGACATGAGCACGATGCAAAATAGTGGTGTTAGTGTAGAGGCAGAAGGCATGCATTTTGCTAGTTCGAAAGATAAGAAACCAATTTTAAGTCAAATGCATTATTATGGATTCATTGAAGAGATTTGGGAGTTAGATTACACAGATTTTCTAATACCTATAGTTGGATGCAAGTGGATTGAAACTACTAGTGGAGTTCGCAAGGATGAACTAGGATTCACCTTAGTAAATCTTAATAAATTTGGTCATAAGGAGGATCCTTTTATTATAGGGACACAAGCGAAACAAGTATTTTATGTCACCGATCCATCGGATAAAAAGTGGTCAGTTGTGCTATCTGTAAGAAGTAAGACCACAATGGATAGTTGCGATGACGATGTGGTATTTGAGGGCTTTGATCCTCGTGTACCACATTTAGATGATACGGATATATTCGAGCCTTCTAGTTTATATGTTCGTGATGACCATGACGAAGGGATATGGACCAATACCGAGTCTTCTTCTAAAAAACGCCCTCGCGGTTTTGACGTATGATTAGGTACGATTTATTATTTGTATTATTATTATTATTATTATTAATATTATTATTATTAAATTATTATTATTATTATTAAATGCTTTTCCTTTTTTTTACTATGGGCAGCAACGACCTGACTTCAGTCCAAGCAACGCTTCAGTCCAAGCAACGCTCCAGTCCCATTATTATTATTATTATCATATAGAATCATTTAGTTTTCTTGGTTGTTTATTTTTGCTTAGTGGCAGTATGAGACTTCTTGTAATTTGCTCCATTATTGATGTTTTAATATAATTTCTCACATTTTACCGCTTTTCATCAGAAGCATTCCTCATCTACATTTCTTATATGCTTTCCTATCTTGCATGTTCCAGTGACTTGCTTTCCCTGTTGTGACTTGCTTTCCCTGTTCTGACTTGCTATCCCTGTTTTTTTTTGTACAGTTGAACAATGGGCCCGCAAAAACGTAAAAGAAGTCGAAAGAACAACTCTGTTGAGGACGCAAGCGGAAAGAAGGGGATATCTTCTCACAGGGGCCGAACTGTTTTAGATATGGCTGCAAGAGCTATTAAAGAGAAACAACCCATACAACTTGAGTGGGACGAAGAAGATAAATTGCCGACAGGAAAATATGCATCTAAGTTTAGTTCATGGATAGGCGTGACTGTTCGGGGGAATGTTAGTCCCGCACTGGAGAGTTGGGAAGATGTGGATCAACCGACGTTGAACCTTATGCTGAGTGAATTGACGGTATGTTATTTTAACCATGTTCTAAGTTTTTTTTTATTCATGTTCTAAGTTTTATGAATGTGGGTTGTACAGATATATAAACTAACATTATGTGATTTTGGTTGTGTTTGATGAATGTTAGTTTAGCCTTTGAGTTCTTAATGTTCTTATATTGATATATAAACTGATTTTGGTGAAGATTTAAAGAGGAATTGGATGAGAAAGTAAATTTAGGAGTATACATGTTAAGACCGGTTGAATTTTGGGAATTTCATTGTGAATGATTATGTGGTTGGATGGTGAGTATAATATGTTTAACTTATGGGTTAATGTAATTGATGAAGGGCTTTGTTGGATTTGGGTTTTGGGTGTTAACAATTTCGGGAACTTCTATGTCACACGTACTGCTCTACTATGATTCTGTCACTACAAAAGCCCCTCCCCATTTCTGCGTTCTATTTCGCTACTGTTTCTGCTGCTAGTGTTCCTGCCCCTGCGCGTCTGTCCGCATTGCTGTTCTTACATTCCTGCTGTGCATTTCTATTTCTGCAACACCCCAGCCCCGTTAATTCCGTTCTGAACAGACCCCAGCCCGCGTCTTTTCTGCACTACTTCCTACATATACTTCCTGTACCTATACTCAGTTTGCGCGTCTGTCCCTGGCTGCGTCTGCAGCTGGCTGTTGCTGCCCGTAGCTGCTACTGCACTGCATTCATCACGAAACAGAACCAAAATCACGAAACAGCAAGCACGAAACAGATAGTCTTTTAATGCTGGTCTGATATGCGTCTATAACAGGTCTGATATGGGTCTGTTACGGTCTCTTTTCTGGTCTGATACGGGTCTGATATAAGGTCTGTTTCGGGTCAGTTCCTGCGTCTATTTCAGGTCTGCTTCAGGTCTGATTTATGCGTCTATTTCAGGTCCATTTTCTGGTCTGTTTGGGTCTATTTTTGGGTCTGTTTGGGTCTATTTTTGGGTCTGTTTGCGTCTATTTCAGGTTGCTGGCCAGTTTCTGGTCTGATATAAGGTCTGTTCATGACGTATATGGCCTGTTTCGTTCTGGCCAGTTTCGAGTTTCGATTAACCTTGCACCAGGGCCTCATTCTGTTTCTGCATTAACCTTGCACCAGGGCCTCGATTAACCTTTCCTAGATCTCTTAGGAATCTCTTGTTTAAACTCTTTACTCAACACATACTCTTGTGTTGTTTATTAGCGTTCTTCGGGTACTCGATTAAACCAGGTATACGGTGTTCGTATAAACAGACCTGGTTTCAAAGTTTGAGCTATCAAGAGTTTAAAAAGCAAAAAAGGAAACAAAGAAACAAGTGCAGGGTACTACAACATACCAATCAACGCTCCATCATAATAAGCACTAAAGTCGAGAACAATTGCAAATATGTAGGTGTAGTAGTCCAAGATCATACTACAACAATGCAGGCAAGATAATAAGATGACTTAGAGGAGTACTAATAAGGATAATGGAAATGCAAACCGTATATTGTATCGTATTTGTATATTAGTTTATATGGTATATTTTTGTTCACCCCTATATACAACAACTTTGGTAACTATAGTTATTGATTGTTATATGTGCAAGTTGTTGAGAATTCATATTTAGCATTGTAATGATACTATGATAATATGATTTCCCTATTACGATTAAAAGTTTGTTCATATTATATTTCAGGGTGCTTTCCATGTCATTGAAGAGCGTCACGATTGGTGTCTCCAAAAGATGGCTGAATTATGGAGAAAATGGAAATGCACTTTGGTTCGTGAGTGGATGTATGATGAGACGGGAGCTATCCAGAAGACACCACCACCCTTGTATAAGCAGATTACACAAGATGATTGGAACAAGTTTCTGGCATCTCACACTAGTGAAAAATTCAAGGTAATATTTCTATTTTTGTAGACACGCAAATTATTTCATGATAATATATATATGTATATAGTATCTCGTACTATTTTTCACTCTATATGATTTATGTTATTAGGCGATCAGTGATAAGAACAAGGAGAATGCCTCTAAAAAAAGGGGAAATACTTTGGCTCACGAGCAGGATATCGAGGGATTCAAGTTAAAGTCGTAAGTTCTATGTATTGGTTTCATTTTTTAGCTAACTTCCAGGTCAAAAGTTGGCATGAATTTTCATGAACTCTCTTCTTTTTTGATAGAAAGAAGATTTAGCTGCCAAGGGAAAACAAGTGGAAAAAGTTGATCGATATTTAACTTGGCTAAGGGCTCACAAGTCAGCGAAAGGGGACATGACTGATTATGATAAGGAAGTTGCTTTGAAAATCGTAAGTTGAACATTTTTGTAATGTAACTCGGTTTAGTTCAGTTGTTTAATTTATTAGTGCTATTTATTCATTTTTTTTGGCTGCTAAAAACTTAATTAATATTGGTGATTTGCAGGAATCCCTTGAAAAGGATGTTGAGGCTGGATTATTTGTGCCCGAAGGACGGGAAGACATACTCGCTAAGGCGATAGGCAAGCCTGAGCATCCGGGCCGTGTGCGAGGAATTCCTAACGGTATTTCCATAACAGAGTATTTTGGGAAGGGACCAAAAAAACCGACAAGAGGAGAGTTGTGCGAGAAGATCAATTACATGCAACACCAAATTGATGACTTGGAAAAGTTGAAATCAGTGATGATGCAGTTTTGGCTAACTGGTGAGAAGCCAAGTACTAAAGTATTAGACGATTTAATGCACGGAGGAGCATCTATGAGTACCGAGGGATCGACAAATTCTGCATCACTACACGTGAGTGAAGAGCCACGCCCAGAGGAGACACCCCGAGAGGAGACACCCCGAGAGGAGGATTATCAAACACCCAAGACCAATGTTCTGAAGATTCCTACCATATCACCACGGCAGGTTGTAAAAAGGTTTTCATTAAGAAGGATCTGTAAGCTTTGCATTTAAAACACTATCTAGTTCAAAGTCGATGAAAAAAGTTTTAAAACACTAATCTATCTATGCAGGGGTCTCACATGCAATCACTCTCACTAAAAGGAGTGCAATCACTACAAGTGACTGAGGATCCACCCGTGACCAATGTTTTGAAGACTCCTGGCCCAGTAACACAACAGGTATATATGTAAGCTTTTCATTAAAGACGCTACTTTATAGTAAATGAAAAAAGTTTGAAATTCTACTATAACTTAAATTTTCAGGCTTGGAAAGATTGTGAGCTATCACTGCCAAACAAATCATCGAAGATAGTGGCTTCAGGAATGGTATACCTATCAAGTAAGGACGAATTTGTTTCCATTCATGGCAGTGCCCTTCGTGATGGTTTTAGCAAAGTGTCAATCAAGGAAATCTATTCTGGGTCGGAAAATGTTGATTTACCAATGCCTGTTGGTGATATGATAACATTGACTCATGCTAAGGGTTCATTTATTCAGTGGCCGCAAAGTCATATACATAGTCCTGTTGAGAAGGTAACTAAGATTTCTAGTATAGCTAGTATATATAATGATATAAGATACACTGAGAGTTATACCATTTATCAACTTATTTATGCCAACTTTTAGATAACCATGAAAAAGAATGATCAAGGAAAAAATAAAGCAGCAGCAGCAAAGAAGTCCAAGCCTCAGAAGTGTTCGCCCTCGATTTCGCCATCTTTCCTTGGAATTGAAGTTAGTCCCAATTTTAAGCAAAAGCAGAGGACCATGGATTTGAAGTTATTAGCAACTGAGGCTCGGGTTTTAAAGGCAAGTGGGACAATGATCAGTGTTCCCATTGACGAACATGTGTTACACAATGAACAAACTTGCTACCTTAGTTATGAGGAGGTTGTTCATTTGTTAGATGAACAAATGATTGGTGCCTCTCACATCACACTCTTTATGAGGTTCGGTCTCTTTGTTTAAGCTTCCCCTTTGCAATCCCATTAGTATATATATATCTGATAATATGCAAACTAGTACTAGATAGTTACTATGGATTCTTATTGTTGTAGGTATTTGAGTGATCTTGCCGATACCATGCAAATTAGTAGTCACTATGGATTCTTGTGCCCAGAGACATTGTCCTCAGAATCTGTTGCTCCGGATGAAAATTATCGATCCGATTATGTTGCTAGGGCAATGACATGTACCGATTGTGGAAAAGGTCGGAAACTTATATTTGCTCCATATGCCCAGGGGTACGTAATTATAAATTTCTTTTCATAGTATTATTATTGATGACTTGGTTAATTATTTTATTATTTTTTGTCAATATTTAAGTTGATATCTTCGTTGTATTTTTCTATAACTTGTAGTAAGCATTGGATGTTGGGCGTGATCAATCCGGCTCAAAGTACAGTGTATTGGTGTGATCCTGCCGGACATACAGAGCCTCGTCAATTTTTCATGGATACAATTACCAAGTATGTCTAACTTATTTCTATTATACTTTAAATTAACGCTTCATTATCAACTAAAACTGAATAAATATATAAACCTGGCTATCTATATATACAGGGCCTTTGAGAAAAGGAACTCTATCGATCCACTTGCAAAATATGAGGCCAATGGCGTTGTTTGGAAAAAGATTAAGGTACTTCTTGTATATATAGTATATATCTATCTATATATATATTAACATAAATATTGTTTCTCTTATTAAGTATAGTACATGTGCGTGAAGTATTTATTTATAATATGAGCTACCCTTTCAGGCCCCTTTGCAGCCTTGTGGTTCCGTTTTATGTGGATATTATATTTGTCGATACATGTTGGACGTCATCAAAGGAAGATATGTTACTATTACTCCAAATGTACGTATGTTATTGGTTTTTTAGTTCATTTTACTTATATATATAGGAGTCTTGGATAAAAAATTTCTAACCAATTTTGAAAATTTGTTTGTAGTTCATGCTTAGAGCCCCATTGACATATCCGCTTGAGCTGATTGACGAGGTGAGGGATATATGGGCTAACTTTGCGCTCCAGTTTAAGTCAGCCATGAACGATGATGAAGTTTAGCTTAAGTACATACGTATTGTATGTAGAATTTGTGGATCGGAAAGTATGTTGTATATATGAATGATGTAGCTTAGTTGTTGGAGCAATGTCATATGAATGATGTGTTGGGAAATGTGTCCTCAACAATAGTGCGATCACGTAATTAAATCTCATAACGAGAATGAGCAAGGGATGATACGAATTATTAGTCAACTGACCAACATTAATCGGTAATGATTGGCTAGCTAGAGTTTGACATTACTGTCGTGTGACGGTGGTGGTCAGTTGATCCCTTTAGGTCACACCTTTAGGACAATTCCCTTAATTGATAAAGTGATCAAATGTATATTGATACGATTTGATCATATTCCTTAAACTCGTGTATCGAGAAAATAGAGGTTAAATCTTAATATAAGATTTATGTTTAAAATTGAAACGTGTCAATTGTTAAACATTAAACGATATTTTAAGATATCGTAATTAGAATGAATTGGGTTGAAATTAATACAAAGGTTGTAAATCGTATTGACGATAAAATATTATTTTACAATGGTAATTTCGAATTACTTGTTAATTGAATAAATATGATTTATTTAATTATGTATAATATTTACGGGATAAATGTTTACATGTACTAAAGTATTTTATATCTAAATGACATATAAGATGTCACACTTTATACAATTGTACATTTGACAAATTGTAAAATGAAGTCCATTTTATGGACTATATGGCACGGCCAAAAGGAGAAGGTGGCATGGGTGTTTAATGTATTAAACACTCCATAATCATATGTTAGACATATGCCTTGAGATTACTAACCTAGTAACCACCCTAGAGCCTTGAGAAAGGAAAATGTTCCCTTGTTGCTCTTCCCTATGGCCGGCCTCCCCTTCCCAAGTATGAGCATGCTTAAGCCATTTTCTCATCTTAAGCAACAACATGCTTCATATATATATGTGATATAAGATTCATTCTAAGTTTCTTCTTACCCTAGCCGAAATTCTACACTAGTAAGAAGAGATTACTTAACCTCTATTAGTTATTATAAGATAATAAAATTTATACTAAAAGTAGTATTCATATACATTTCTAATAAGAGTGATTAGAAATAGTTTAAGGAAGAAAACCGATTCCTAGTCTAGCATACAAAGTTTCGGTTCATTGGGGCTTGTCTTGGTGCATCCGGAGGAGGTATTCTATATTGGGTACTCGGAGGATCATCCTTGCAATATTTGGACCGAGTGTAAGAACACGGTTTACTCCTTATTTCCGCATTTAGTAGCATGCATAAGATCATAATAAACAAGTTTATTATTTTGTTAATTAAAAGTTAATTAAAGGTTTTGTTAGTATGACTAAATTAGTTTATGAGCAACTAGTTAAACCTGACAATTGGTATCAGAGCAATAGGTTGTTTGCATGCTTTCCGTTTCGTTTTTACGGAGTTATTAGGATAACAAAATAAAACTTGATAATTTTCGTTTTGATATATGATATGCACGAAATTAATTTAGCATGATACCTACTGTTTTCTAATATGATTTAGAATATTTGGAATAATTTTTGCATGAATATTGATTATTGGTATATTATATCTCGGTTTTTAATACGTTTTAATGGTTAAAAATGATTAATTTTGGGAAAAATAGTTAAAATAAGCTTCTGGCCGAGATTTTTCAGTATGATATCACATGTATTTTCTATAATATGAATATGAATTTTCGTAATTTATGGACCATTAAATCGTGTGATATGGATTTTAAGTGTTAAAATGCAATAAGATGAATAAAAATGGGTTAAAATAGTTATATTATGAATTTGACTATAAAAATTTATGAGGATGTCACATGCAATATTTAAATTTTATGTTGAATTTTCCAGAAATTTATCTCAAATATTGCAATATTATAGATTTTTAATGTAAAAATCGGGTAATTAGTGACATTATTTCGACTTTAATAGTTTAAGTTGGAATTTGGCCATAAAAATTTAACACGATGTCATATATATTATTTCCAGCATGTATAAAATTTTCGAGAATTTTATCTTATTTTATGCTTGAGAAATAATTTTAAATGTTAAAAACGTACGATATATGACGTAAATCGTTAAAATTTGCAAATGTTGTTAAAAATGGCCGGAAATGTAACCCATATTAGTCATATGTGATATGTTCATCATGAAAATATTCTTGGGTGCCTAAAGTTTCAGATTTGATTTGCATTGATTTAATTTTGTTTTGTTAAAAGTAGCATTTAAAATTAAATAAAAGGAGGCATGCTTTAAAATTTCGGCTATGGGGCAATGTGCCATTTAATTTTCTGTCCATCTTGTGTTCTTAAAATGTTTTGGAAGGTATAAAAATATTATTAGTATTTAATTTGCATTTATGAAGTTAATTATTGAATTTTCCGACTTAAATTGCTCGGTTTACGTGTTATTTTCGAAATAATAATAAAACCGTGTAAAATACTAATATTTTAACTTTCTGAAAATTTTAAGAACATTCTGGATTTTTCAAATTTTGAATTTTGAATTTTCGAAATTTTAATGTCTCTTTTGGATTTTATATTATTTTTCCCGTAAAATCGAGTAATACCGATCAATATTAAACATATTAAGTTAAGTCATGTTCAAAGTTTGAGTAAGACTAAATTTTGAATCCTATAAGAGTTGGGATGATTAACTTAAGAATGAAAACCGTTTCATTTAAATGCATAGTGTTGTTAAACGTTAAAACACGCGTTTCCATAAACCGAGGTTTACGATAACTATTTAAATAAGTGTTTTAAATAGGACGATTTGGCTTAGGATTTGCATGTTAATTCATATTTATATAAGCATTGCATATTTATATTATGAATGTCATGATTTTTTTACGTAATTTTGGGAATTATGTAATTTACTTAGTATGGCCTAGTTTTTAAATCGGTATTTCCCGTAATGTAAGGGGTTACCGATTCGGTTGTAATTTTGTGATCTCGTATCACCCAATTGTAATTTTCTATTTTATAATGTATAAAGTAGACTAGAAAAGTTGTAATATTTGTAAAATCCGGAGTTCCTTGAAGACGGTGCCATTCGGAAAGGAGTTCCGATCAAGACGGTGTTTACCTCGAAGTGCGTGCCGCGTGAAGTTCAAGGGACCAAAGGAGTTGGTTTCCGAATTTGTACTTTGTTATTTCTTTTCTAGGAAAGGCCATACTAGGGTTTATTTATGCTTTTATTTTTGCTTTTATATGTTTGCATGCATAGCCAAATCGTCATACATCGTATCATGCATGTTTCGACCTAGTCGACCTAGTCTTTTATTTTATCGATAATTCACCGACTTAGTTCACTTAAACGGAGATAGATAATAATTTGACTAGATCTCTTACATATAAACATTGAGACTTAGCCTTACCAAAAAGTACGGACCCATGAATCCCTTCTTCACAAAAACGTAGGCTCGGCTACACCGGGGTACTAAAATTGTCACGTTGGGTAAGTGGGGTAATAAGATTACACCTTGAAATTTGGTTGATCTCAACGAAAGTATTCGTAACCGTAGTTGCAATAAGTTCGGGCTAAAGATAATTTTAAGAAAATTGTCGACCGAGAGTTCTAAGAGTAGAACCGATTAAAGAGTTAATCCACCAAATTATACCGATACGGGTTGAATCGGCTACACCGTGCCCGGATTAGTATGGGTTTGGGTCTCGGGATTGTTTACTTAATTGGGTAAGAGATCATTAAGTAAATATACTTAACATGTTTAAGTTTCTTAAAAAATTATGAATTTAAAAATGATGTTGTTTTATTTCCTTTTATTGTAGTTTAATTTTCAACATCGACTATGGCAACCAACGCTCCACCTCTCACTAACGTATCATGGCTTCGATCCTTTATGGATCGTTGCAAACTCGATAAGCATGGTTCCAATTTTAAGGATTGGGATGCGCAATTACTTTTGGCCGCTCAAGGTGACGATAAGAGTCGTTACCTATCCGAAGCCGCTCCTCCCGCTCCGACCGCTCGTTCATCGGTCCAAACTCGTGAGGCCTATGAAGCCTACATGAAAGAGTCCTCCGCTCTTAAAAATGTGCTCATCTTCTCCATGGAGCCGGATCTCCAAAGGAGTATGATTAAGTTGACCACATCGTATGAAATTTACACCAAGCTTGTGACCATGTTTTCGCAAACTCCTAGGGTGATTCAATATGAGGCGGCTTCCGCCTTCTTTGACATAACTTTCAAGGAAGGGCAAAAGATAAGCCCTCATGTGCTCAAACTAGTTGAGCTCGCGGAGACTCTAAAAGCTCAAGATGTTGATGTTCCCGACTCTCTTATCATTGACCGAGTTCTTCACTCGCTCAATAAGGTTAAGGCGTATGCACAATTCCGGGTGAATTTCAATATGCGAAACCAAGAGACCTCGTTAGACGAATTGCATAAGATGCTAGTCCAAGCCGAAAGGGACATGGGACTTCATGAAAGTTCCACCAAGGATGTTTTAAACATCGAAAAGAAAGGGAAAACGAGCTTCAAGAGGAATGCCTCGAAAGGCAAGGGCAAGAAAAGTCCTTTTCGAAGCCCAAAGCGACCAAAGAAAAGTCCTTTTCGAAAGGCGCTTCCACCTCGTCTTCTAAAGAGCAAGACAAGTGCCATTATTGCACGAGGATCGGTCATTGGAAGCGAAATTGCCCCAAGTACTTAAGTGATCTCAAAAATGGGAAGGCAACCGCCGTAGGTAATAATTCTCGCGTATAATTCATGTCGTTTATCAACTTATGTATAGTGATACAAATGTGTTGATATTTACCCTTTTTAATTGTTTTAAAGGGCCACCCCCGAATAATGATAAGGGCAAGGAGAAGGAAGCTTGAGGTTCCTTACTTGGATGACTCCGGTAGCATCCAATTGATCGAAGACTTGAAGAGCTAGGCTCTAATTTTCATATCGTCTTCTTTCATATTTTGCATTTATTTAAGGAACAATTTAATTTTCTTGTAAGACAAGGATTAAAATCCTAAAACAATGGTTGTATTTTGGATATTAGTGACTTGGTTTTCAACCCAAGTCACTACTTTTGTTCTTAATCAATGTTTTGATTTCTCAAATAAATTGCATGCCTTATTTAAACATGAATGATAGTGATTTAATCACGCAATAGATATTGATACGATCAAGTATAAGAGAATCAAAGGGTTGATTAAAACGGAGAACTACACCCCATGAGATAGATTCAATCAAAATGAGACTATATCAGTTCATTATAAGATTTTCATTTTAAGTGAAAATGAGAATGTATTCATCACACCTATCAAACTTCAAACATTCAAATACATTGGTTAATCGAAATAGCTATCCTTAAACAAGTAAAGGTTATTGTTAGAAGGATAGAGTGGGAGAAAATGTTTCGCTCACAAACCAATGATGTAAATAAAGGAAGGATCTTAGAGAAGATTCTTACTTGGGAGTCTTAAGAAGAGCCCTAAATGACTTGAAGAAACTACGGGAGGACACTCGAAGAAAGGTTCTTTGTGTTCATTGTTTCATAGAGAGGAAACAAAGAGCCCTAAGTGATTTGAAGAAACTACGGGAGGACACTCGAAGAAAGGTTCTTTGTGTTCATTGTTTGGTAGAGAGGAAACTTGAAACCCCGTATGAAATCATCGGTAGGAAAACGGTTCCTATGTAGTTATAAAGAAATTATCATGTCATTTTCGTCTCGAGGAAACGAAGACATGATAAGAAGGTAATGAATGATTGAATGGAAACAGATCACTATAGGGATAGTGATGGTAATAATGATTCGAGTAATAGTTTAACATGCGAGAAATGAAAGGTTCATTTAAGATATCGAGAGATATTGATTTTAGTGGGAGCGATTTTCATAAAAGGAATTAAGCCTACCATTTAGAGAGAATGGGTGATTCTTTAAGGTGTAAAGAATAAGAGGTTTTCAATTCTAGATGATCAAATACTTTATATCATAAGATGATGGAGCGATACGGGAAGGTTTATTATATGGATAATAAAAGGTCGCCCACTAGTAGTTAGAATGGTTGGATACATTATTCATAACGATGAATGAAACCATTAACAAATAGCCAAGATGAGTGAAAATTATTAAAATGATGAAATCATAAATAGACTACAATAAAGATTTCAGTACATAAGTGACTATAGAGAGTGATTTTAATCCCTCCAGTATATCGATACGTCACAAGTTATGAGATAACAGTGGGAGCTTTCCTTCGGAAAGGAAACTCATAATCTAGAAAGAGTTCTAGATATGTACTCAAATAGAATCATATTATACGGGATAATATGAGAATAAAGGAGACCAAAAGTTGTAAGTTTTGCTATTATGAATAAAGGTTATTCGCAAAACACTAATACAAACAGATGATTGTGCATCAAAATGCAATGTAATAGTGTTGACTATTGTTGCATAACAACATCATTTGAGTTATGATTAACTCAAGATAAAAGATACTTTGTCAGAATCCAAATGGGTTGTATGAGACAATATTGAACCCCATAAGTGAACTGGATTGACTTAGTATGGCCCCTAGCCGCTTACATGAGGTGACGTCTCAAAGCGACTAGAGTGTGAGGCGATTGATGGCAAGTTCAAGAGCCATAGAGTCATATGTGATGACTAGTCGATCACACAGGCAGACTGTAAGAGACACTCTGTCGGGCAATGTGACCGCTTATAGAGTTCTGGAAATTTTATAGCCGGGTCGTGGCGAGAGCTGCTATAGTATTCTTGTGAGTCAATTCTTTGACTAAAGACTACTCTCCCAAGATGGTACAGTTTAGGCATAACTTTGATCCATTCTCTACGACTTTTCGTAACTGGAGTCAAATGGGATTGTTTTGGGTTATGACTAACTGTGACTAGTTGAAGGAAGTAGTGCGATAGAAATTGTCCACCCCTTGTCAGGGTTGTTCAAATCTCAGGGCCACTCGAGGAGAAGATAACTGGAAATGCGTGGCCACGCTCGGAAGGTATCTATGGTAGATAATTCCGGTCAGACAGGTATTCTCCAGATCGAGGAAACCACTCATGATATGATCAAATGCAAGTACGACCTCAGAGAGAGATCTTGCATTGAGTGGGAGATTGTAATAGGACAAGAGAATTGGTGACGCACACTTGTCGAGGACAAGTGGGAGATTGTTGGGAAATGTGTCCTCAACAATAGTGCGATCACGTAATTAAATCTCATAACGAGAATGCGCAAGGGATGATACGAATTATTAGTCAACTGACCAACATTAATCGGTAATGATTGGCTAGCTAGAGTTTGACATTACTGTCGTGTGACGGTGGTGGTCAGTTGATCCCTTTAGGTCACACCTTTAGGACAATTCCCTTAATTGATAAAGTGATCAAATGTATATTGATACGATTTGATCATATTCCTTAAACTCGTGTATCGAGAAAATAGAGGTTAAATCTTAATATAAGATTTATGTTTAAAATTGAAACGTGTCAATTGTTAAACATTAAACGATATTTTAAGATATCGTAATTAGAATGAATTGGGTTGAAATTAATACAAAGGTTGTAAATCGTATTGACGATAAAATATTATTTTACAATGGTAATTTCGAATTACTTGTTAATTGAATAAATATGATTTATTTAATTATGTATAATATTTACGGGATAAATGTTTACATGTACTAAAGTATTTTATATCTAAATGACATATAAGATGTCACACTTTATACAATTGTACATTTGACAAATTGTAAAATGAAGTCCATTTTATGGACTATATGGCACGGCCAAAAGGAGAAGGTGGCATGGGTGTTTAATGTATTAAACACTCCATAATCATATGTTAGACATATGCCTTGAGATTACTAACCTAGTAACCACCCTAGAGCCTTGAGAAAGGAAAATGTTCCCTTGTTGCTCTTCCCTATGGCCGGCCTCCCCTTCCCAAGTATGAGCATGCTTAAGCCATTTTCTCATCTTAAGCAACAACATGCTTCATATATATATGTGATATAAGATTCATTCTAAGTTTCTTCTTACCCTAGCCGAAATTCTACACTAGTAAGAAGAGATTACTTAACCTCTATTAGTTATTATAAGATAATAAAATTTATACTAAAAGTAGTATTCATATACATTTCTAATAAGAGTGATTAGAAATAGTTTAAGGAAGAAAACCGATTCCTAGTCTAGCATACAAAGTTTCGGTTCATTGGGGCTTGTCTTGGTGCATCCGGAGGAGGTATTCTATATTGGGTACTCGGAGGATCATCCTTGCAATATTTGGACCGAGTGTAAGAACACGGTTTACTCCTTATTTCCGCATTTAGTAGCATGCATAAGATCATAATAAACAAGTTTATTATTTTGTTAATTAAAAGTTAATTAAAGGTTTTGTTAGTATGACTAAATTAGTTTATGAGCAACTAGTTAAACCTGACATGATGTAGCTTAGTTGTTGGAGCAATGTTATATGAATGATGTAGTTGTTGGAGCAATGTTATTGTACGTTTATTTGCAGGAAAAATTATAGGCCGGATGAATTATAAATCAAATTATTAAAAAAAAAATAGCAGGTGCAAAGAGAACGGTTATGTTCTCAAGCGTGCTCTATTATTCAAACATATGGCGCGAAGTTTGAACAAAAGAGAACGGTTCATCAGGAAACCGTGCTGGAAAGTGTGATCAAAGAGATTGTTGAACAGGTTCAAAGAGAACGGTTCAAAAAAGAACCGTTCTGGTAAGTGACCTAAGAGAACGGTTTAAAAGGGGAAAGAGAACGGTTGGGCAGGAGAAAAGAGAACGGTTCTATTTTGAACCGTTCTGGTAAGTGGCCTAAGAGAACGGTTAGAAAGGCCTAAGAGAACGGTTAAACAGGGCAAAGAGAACGGTTGAGCATGACATAAGAGAACGGTTCATGTAGGAACCGTTCTGGTAAGTGCACAACTAAGAGCACGGATGAACCGTTCTCTTAGGTAAAGAGCACGGCCAGGGGGAGCACGGTTCCGCCACTCATAGGAGAACGGTTTTTAACCGTCTTCGTATCTGTATTTTGTAGTAGTGTGAAAGTGGATTGATGGGTGAATTTGGTTGTGAAGGTGGTGTTTTTGGTGAAGATGGTGGTAGTTCGAATAAGTCTTCTTGAAATAAGGAAGATGGTGAGCCTCCTTCCTGATTTGCTAGAAGTTGCTTTCTTCTTTCTCTAAGAGTCCTCTCAATTTCGAGATCAAGTGGTAGGAGTTCTCCTTGAACTGACCTGCGCATAAGATGGAAACTACAAGAAAAAAGTGAGAAGGTTTAAGGAACAAAAAGTTCCTTAAACAGAGAGAAAAAAAAACAATAAACACTGGCGTCACCTCCCCGGCAACGGCGCCAAAATTTGATGCCCGTCGTTGAGGGTACCAAAGATAAAATTTATAATTCCTAACTTTAACAATAGATAGTGAAAGTCAGGGTCGAACCACAAGGAGGTGGGGAATGTTTATTGTTTGATGTGAATGTTTAAAGTAACAATTTTGGGGGTTTGATTGGTTGATTACTATATCTAAGGCAAAGATTAAAATAAAACAAGAATTAAAAGATGAGAATAAAATATAATAAAAGGGATGCTAGGATGTTTGGGTAATAAATAGCTAAGGTAAAATAAATCCTAAGGTCAACATGTATTGCAGTCGCGTAAGGGGGTGTAACATATCTTTTTAAGTCTATGCTACCTAATAGCTCCTTTCGGCCTATGCTATTAGTTCCTAGGTCTCACAATTATTGGGCGTCAACAATAAGGGTGATTCCTAAATCCCAGGTCACATACCTTTCAGCCTTTAGTAACCTATCCGTCTTAAGGTGTAAACTAATGCCCTTCCCGTATCTTTCAATCTTGGGTAGGTCATTACTAATATCCTACAAGTCTCCTATTGGTCTCATTGCAGGATATTATAATTAACAAGAAAAGACGAAATAAGAAAACATACGCGGGTGGTCGACCGACCAGCTACTCCAGTCGGCCGACCACGGCCTCGGTCGACCGACCAGCTATTCCAGTCGGCCGACCGTGGTCCTGCTACAAGTCGGTCTTTCGAATTTTATTTACCTATGCATATTATCCCCTACATCCTAACATATGAAAATTAGCTACTCATGGTTGTTAAGATGAATATGAAAACGGGTTTAAACATGGTAAACATAGTAAATAATCTAAACATGCAAGATTCAAAAAAGCTTGGGATTCCAACTTAACAATTGTAATAAAAACAACAATGATAATAAAGCGAGATTAAAAGAGTAATTACCACAATTGGAATTAGGGCAGAAAGAAACTGACTTTATTGAATGCTTGGGAATTATTGAAGGATTACAAAACTAAAGTTCTTCTGAGTAAAACTGGATGCTAAAACTTGATACTAAAAGAATCGATGCAAAACCCTAACTACAAGATTTTCTTATATAGGGCGAAAAAGTAAGAGTTTCCTAAAGACTCTAATTCTATTTTATTTCCGAAAAGAATCGTTTGGGCCTCCGCTGTGGTCGGTCGACCTACTATTCGGGTCGGTCGACCGCTTTCTTCTGGGCTTCTTCTATTTTTGGCCTTCCTTGAGATTTGGGTTTTATTAAAGAACATGGTCAGTCGGTCGACCTATAATGTCGGTCGGTCGACCGCTTCCCGAAGAATTTCTTCTATTTTCTTCTTATTTTGACTTTGGATACTTTGACTTTGACTCCAGTTGACTTACCATTTATCCCTTAATTAAGCAAAAGACTTGAGGATACGGATTTGGTGCTAAATCGTCTCTTTTCCGCATAAATCTGAAAAAGTGCATAAAAATACGAAAGTACACAATTTGTGGGAAATAAAGGCTAAAACATAGTAAATGAGCGACCAAATACGTGTAAAAATAGATGTAAAACATCATAAAATAGACACGTATCAGTGTTCATGATGGGCCTTGTGATATGGTGTTGGATCGGTGCGGAGTATTTATGGTGTTGGATCGGTGCGGAGTATATATGGTGTTGGATCAGTGCGGAGTATATATGGTGTTGGATCGGTGCGGAGTATATATGGTGTTGGATCGGTGCGGAGTATATATATGGCGTTGGATCGGTGCGGAGTTTACTATATTGTTATATTTATTCTTTTCCCTACTCAACCTCGTGGTTGACCCTGTGTATTCGTGATTACCTGTGATGAACCATTTATTGGGGAGCAGATTGACAGGTGGCTGAGACTAAGGGGGAGCTATGGGAGGAAGAGCTTGGATCCAGACCAGTTTAGATGTCTAGATCACCTTAGCCAGTTTTATAAGAGTTGTACTTTATTTATTTTGTTAAGACTTTTGGATACGGATGTAAGAACATGTCTTGAGTTAACTTTCTATTTAAAGTACTGTTTATCTTCCTTTGTATCTACTGCCTCGGGAAACCGGGATGGTAACACGTTTATTTATCTGAGGAGTCCTAGTACAGGCCCTTAAATAAATGGGGGTGTTACATGCTCGTTCAAAGATATGAACTTTTCAATATGGAAAAGAATGAATCTATTGATAGCATGTCTGCACGATTTTCTTGTATTATTAATGAACTGCGGAACCTTGGCAAAAAGATCGATTCTGAGGATATCATTCGTAAGATTCTTAGGAGTCTCACCAAAAAGTGGCAACCTAAGGTCACGGCCATAGAGGAAGCACGTGATTTATCTAAAATCACTTACCAAGAATTGATTGGATCCTTAATGGCTCACGAGATCATACTAAATAAAAACGATGATGATCCCAAAGGAAAGGGAGTCGCTTTACAAGCCTCCACAAGCGAAGTAAGCGAAGAAGAACTTGAGGATGAAACAGTTCTATTCGCTAGACAATTTATGAAAGCAGTTTTCAAAGGTAGATACAAAAACTCTAACAACAAAACGTTCGACAAAAAGAAAACTGACTCCAAACAAACATTCTTCAAAAGAGGATGTTTCAAGTGTGGACAACAAGACCACATGATCAAAGATTGTCCAAGTTGGGACAAAATCAAAGACAAGTCAAAAAGAGAAAAGACCAAAACAGAGTTTAAGAAAGTAATGCTTGCGTCATGCTGGGGAGAATTAGAATCTGAAGATGACGAGGACTCTGAAGAAGAAGAGGTAGCAAACCTATGCCTAAGCAACGTCAGCCTAGATCTAATCTCAAACGACAATAATGAAGATGACGCATCGAATATGTGTCTCCTTGGAGAATCAGACTCAGACGACGACGACGAAGAGGTAAATTTTCTTCAACTCAAAAGTCAAGTTAAAAATTTATCTAAGGCTATGCTAATTAAATATTTTGAGAAAACCCTAGACCAATGTCATGAACAAAATCTTGAGTTAGATGACTTGAAAGAGCAGATCCTCGATATTGCTGAGGAAAATCAACTTCTGAAAGCCAAAGCTAAGAAACTGAAATCCAAAATAAGCATTGAAGCAAATGCTAAGTTGGAAACAACAGTTATGTCTGAGAAAAAGGTTATTGAGTCTAAAGTTATAGCTAATGAAGCTATAACCTCAAAACTAAAACTCAACATTAAAGAGCTTCAATCTAAAGTTATAGCTAATGAAGCTATAACTTCAGAATTAAGAAAGGTTAATGAACGGCTTAAGTCAGAATCTTCGACTATGGTCGAAGATGAGACTCATCAAGAAGAAGTTGAGATTCTCGAAAGCAAAATCATGGATCTAGAATTCAGTATATCTAAAATCAAGAAAGAACATGCCAAAATTGTGTCTGACTTCCATAAAGACATTCAAAACCTAAAAGAGTCTAGCAACACTGACCATAGTGAATGTAAGAAAGAAATAGACTCCTTGAAAGACCTCTTTCTTCATGCTCGGAAAGTTCACGATAAGTGGGAAGGAAGCACTAACGTTCTAAACTTCCTAACTGAACAATCCGACAACAACATGAAGATGGGTTTAGGTCACGAATGTTATGGAAGAAGGGATCACTCAAAATGTAAACAAAGTCCAACAGATAGAGACTTTAGAAGAAGAAAATATGCCGACCTTCCTGAGTATTTAATATGCACTTATTGTGGCCATACTGGACACCTCCGAGAAAACTGTGTGAAACACGCACAAGATTTTAAAACCAGAGTTAAGTTCGTTAAATCCTTAGGAATTCCAAGCGACACTATTTCTGTCTCTGATAGTGATGGTGACAAAACTGAGGAAAGAAACATTGACCACAGATGGTTCTATGACATGACATTTGACTACGAAGAAAAGAAAAACAGAACCAAACAGACTCCTCAAACATCACACAAAAAATGGTCACCAAGAGTCCAAACTAAAACCTACACAAGAACATCAAAACCCAACCACTACCGATATAGAAAGACCTATGTAAGACAAGTCTGGGTTAAAAAGGAAGATGTATTTGTGATTACTAACAACAAAGGACCCAAGTATGCTTGGGTACCTAAATCCTGTCTTTAAAATTATTTGTGCAGTTTGTCGCCAAGGAAAATAACCTATGGTATCTCGACAGTGGATGCTCAAAACATATGACAGGCGACGTAAACCTATTCCAAACCCTAAAACCTTTTGATGGAGGTAAAGTCACATTCGGTGATAACAAAAAGGGAAAGATCATTGGAATTGGTAAGATAGGTATTTCATCCTCTCATGCTATAAATGATGTGTACCTTGTAAATGGTCTCAAACACAATCTTATCAGTATATCTCAATTATGTGACAAAGGAAATAAAGTGGTTTTTCATTCAGATATATGTCGTATAATCTTAGAAGGCACCAGTAAAGTGATACTTGAAGGTCACAGGATGAAAAATGTTTATATGATTGATTTAAATGTTGTACCTACTGATTCTCTATCATGCATGAAAGTTACGTTAGATGATCCATGTCTATGGCACAAGAGATTTGGTCATATTAGCTCACCTATTCTAAGTAAGCTGAAAAGATGGGACTTGGTCGAAGGTCTTCTAAAGATCAAATTTGATCAAGAAAAGATGTGTGACACATGTGCACGATGTAAACACGTCAGATCATCCTTTAAGCCAAAAAGAGTGGTAAGCACAGAACAAGCTCTTGAACTAGTACACATGGATCTATGTGGCCCTATGAAGGTAAGAAGCAGAGGTGGTTCCAGGTATGTTTTCGTTCTAGTTGATGATTACTCTAGATTTGTTTGGCCAATCTTTCTTCACTCTAAAGACGAAACTTTCGATGAGTTTGTTAGTCTCATGAAACTTGTCCAAAACAAATATAAATCAAACCTAGTAACAATCCGTACTGATCATGGAACTGAGTTCGACAATCATGCTTTTATTGAGTTCTGTAAAACCAATGGTGTTGGTCATAACTTCTCGGCCCCTAGAACCCCACAACAAAATGGAGTCGTAGAACGAATGAACAGAACGCTAGAAGACATGGCTAGAACAATGCTTCTTTGTAGTGGCCTACCTAGAAACTTTTGGGCTGAGGCTATTAGTACAGCTTGCTATATTCATAACCGTGCTATGATTAGACCTATCCTTAAAAAGACTCCTTATGAACTTCTTCGTGGTCGCAAACCAAACATATCACATTTAAGATGCTTTGGTATTAAATGCTTTGTTCACAACAATGGTAAAAACAAATTAAGCAAATTCGATCCTAGAAGTGATGAAGCAATCTTTATAGGATATTCAGATCATAGTAAAGCCTACAAAGTTTTTAACAAACGTACTTTATGCATAGAGGAAAGTATTCATGTTATCTTTGATGAGAATAATGTCTTCGATAAGCCATTACAGGATATAGAGGAAAACCTAGACGAACCTGATTTCAGGTTATCAAGGGAAGATCCTCCTGAAATGGAAATTGAAGAAGGAGAACCTCAAGGAATTCATGATGAACTCAACTTGGGAGAAAATGGTGCGAGAGATGAAACTACAGTTGATGATACTGTAGATAACTCTCAAACCAATGACTTGGAACCCAGAGTTACAGCTAATGAAGCTGTAACTTTGAATCAAAACCAAAGGGAAGAGGCCAGAGTTATACCTGACCCTACTATAAACCCAGGTTTGGATTCAGGGACAACAAGTCAAGATCCCGAGTCAAGTTCAGGGAATGCAAATGATCAATCAAGGAACTGGAGATACAAAGGTTCTCATCCTTTGGACAATGTCATAGGAAGCCTGACAGATGGAGTTCAGACTCGAAGGAGCTTAAATAACTTTTGCTCATTCTACTCCTTTCTCTCCACCATTGAACCTTCAAATATCAAGGAAGCTCTCGCAGAACCAGACTGGATAGTTGCCATGCAAGAAGAACTCCAGCAATTTGAAAGAAACAAAGTTTGGCATCTTGTTCCTCGACCTAAGGACAGAACTGTCATTGGAACTAGATGGGTATTCAGAAACAAATTGGATGACACTGGAGTCATTGTGCGAAACAAGGCCAGATTAGTGGTTCAAGGATACAACCAACAGGAAGGGATCGATTATGACGAAACCTTTGCTCCTGTTGCTCGTCTTGAGGCAATAAGACTACTCATTGCATTTGCAGCACACAAGGGAATGAAGCTTTTTCAGATAGACGTTAAGACTGCATTTCTTAATGGCTATCTCCAAGAGGAAGTATTTGTTGAACAACCTCCTGGATTTCCTGACAGCAAACTCAAGGATCATGTATTCAAATTGGACAAAGCACTATATGGTCTGAAACAAGCACCTAGGGCATGGTACGACAGATTATCAAAGTTCATTTGGAGAGTGGATTCAAGAGAGGGTCTGTGGATAAAACCCTATTTCTTAAAAGCGAAAACTCAGATCTACTAGTTGTTCAGATCTATGTTGACGATATTATTTTCGGCTCAACTAATAAAAAGTTGTGCAAGTACTTCTCTGAGTTGATGACTTCTGAGTTCGAGATGAGTATGATGGGAGAACTAAAGTTCTTCCTTGGACTTCAAATACAACAAACTGAAGAAGGAATCAAAGTTCATCAACAAAAATACGTCAAGGAGTTACTAAAGAAATTTGGAATGGAAACCTCTCATGCAATGCCTACTCCAATGGTCACAGATAAGAAGTTAACCAAAGACGAAGATGGTAAGTCTGTAGATGAAACAACTTACAGAGGTATGATCGGCTCACTTCTTTATCTTACAGCAAGTCGTCCAGATATAATGTTTAGTGTCTGTGTTTGTGCGAGATTCCAATCTGCACCAAAAGAATCACATATGATTGCAGTTAAAAGAATATTAAGAGACCTAATCGGAACCTCAAAGTTATATCTATGGTATCCTATGGACTGTAACTTTAACCTAGTAGGATATTCAAATGCGGATTATGCAGGATGTTCTTTAGACAGAAAAAGTACCTCCGAACTTGCTACCTTTGTAGGTCCTTGTATTATATCTTGGGGATCCAAGAAACAAAATTCTGTCGCTCTCTCAACTGCTGAAGCAGAATATATTGCAGCCGCACTGGTATGTTCTCAACTTTTATGGTTAAAGCAACAGTTACATGATTATGGTGTTGATGTTGGATGTGTGCCTATCTTATGTGATAATACGAGTGCTATAATTATATCTAAAAACCCAGCCCAACACTCGAGGACCAAACATATTGAAATTAGACACCACTTTCTAAGAGACCATGTTGAAAAGAAAAATATAAAATTGGAATTTTGTAGTACGGAAAAACAATGGGCAGATATCTTCACTAAACCATTGGCTAGAGAACGCTTTGAGACTTTGCGATTGGAAATTGGTTTAATCGGTGGCACCTAATCAAATCTTAAAAGCAAAAATAACCCAATGATTGACTACGGTTTAGATGAGATTATATGACTGTGTCCGTATACTCCGCTGCATGTGTATGTATATATTCGATGATAAATTTTGTGATTATAGTTATATTATACGATTTACATATGAATGTGTGCACAAACCGATCTCACAATAATATTACGTCACATATTATAATTTCCCCACAACATACATATTACAATATATACAAAATGATAATATTCAAATATTACAAAAATAAAAATAAACTTACCAAATTATCACACAAAGTATGTATGTTGGTCCCCATTGCCACGTCCCACAACCACCTATCCCCACTAATACCTGCCACGTGCCCCCCTACTTCCTAGCTTTTGACTTTCACCTTATCACTATTACCATTACTCCCTTAAACTTACCTCACCATTATTACCAACCCAAAAAACACAAAATTCATCAAACCACCATTAAACCTCCGCCTAAAACCTCCATCACCACTCGACCAAAAACCACCGACTTTACTAAAAACACGATGCCTCCCTCTCGTGCTACCCGCTCTCACAACAAGAAACCAACACCACCCTCACCAACCCCATCACCCCCACCGTCACCTACACCCATCGCCGCCTCTATTCCGACATGCGACACCGGGATACGCCGCAAACTAAACCAAGAATCCTCCTCTGTTATCGATGATATACCCGAGTTCACCTCAGACCAAAACCCTCGTACTCTGTTTCGAGATTTCTCAGTTGACGCTACTCATGAAGGTTTAGAGCGGGTCCGGATGACAAAAACGGAAGGTATGTTAATTGACCGAGTTCTACCTTATTCTATTCATTCGGGTCGCTATTATCCTAAGTCGTGGGTTGATGGGTCGAAATCTTTAAGGTTCTTTAAAGATTTTCTAAAGTATCAAGGGTGGGAGTATATCAGTGATTTCTCGGGGTTGATTTTTCCGGTTGAAATTTGTCAGTTCTTTGCGTCTGTTAAAAGTTGTGAGGAAGGGATACATGCAATTGTCAATGGCAAGGATGTCATGGTGTTGAAATCAGAAATTTGTGAAATCTTTAACATAAATCAAGAAGGTCTTAATCTTGATCCCAAAAAGGAGTGGAGTATGGTAACTAAGGAACAAAAGATGATGATTAAGAACTATTTTGATGAAGATGCTACGGAAACTTCACCATTATTAACTGCTTCTTTTAATCCAAAATTGAAATTATTTGTCAATTTCCTGTGGAATACCATATTACCAAGACGGGGTGGTCGGGACAAACTTTCCAGTATTGAAGCTGTGATTCTGTATAGTTGGTTGGAAGGTCAGAAAATCGACTTAGCCTCCCTTATATGCAATAAAATCTGTCAAGTTTCTAGTATTGTTATCAAAGAAAAATTTTGCTCAACAATCGATATTCCATACGGAATGTGGGTGTCTGAACTTTTGTTAAAAAAGGGAATCGTGGATGACTCGAGTTTCGGTGTTAAACCTCGTGATAGGATGTGTGACAAGGTTTTGAAATTAATGGGTATTTGCTTCGAAGGGATTGACCTCACTTTTGGTAAGAATGTAGGACCGGAGCCCTCGGCTACTCCTTCACCTTCGTTTGCCGGTCTTGAGGCTAAGGTAGATCAGATTCTTGGATTGTGTGAAGTGAAAAAGGAGAAAGCAGAGGCAGGGGGTGGTAGTGCTACGGGAAGTCATGGGTTCGAGACTGAATTAAGGGCATGTATGATGAAAGTTGATAAACAATTTGGTAAACTGGGATCAGAGGTATCGGTTATGTGCTCCGAATTGCTCGTTATTAGTGATCGACTCTCATTCCTCACGTCCCAAGGTGGTGCTATGGTAAGGGATCACGGGTTATTGCGCAAAGATGCGAGTCAAGCTCTTGAAGCAGTTAAGGCACTTTCATTGAAAATTCTCAACTTCGAGTTGGCTCTAAATGCTCAAGGAAGGAATGTCAGTAGTTGTTTGGACCGCTTGGATACCCTTGAGTTCCGTACCCGACCCGAGTATGTGAGTCCGTATGCCAAGACCCCTGCATCAAGCTCTCGTTCTTGATCCTCTTCCTCCGTCTCTAATCTCGTGTTTTGGGTTGCTGTGTTGTTGTTTTGTTCAAAGTCTGGGGTGGACTTATAAACACTTTTTTTATTATGGCCCAAATTTCATTACCTGGCCCATTAAGGAATCCGAGGCCCTACTCCTTTTTGCCTCCCTCGGATTTCCTACTCCTGCCATGGCCCAACCATTATCTTTTGTTTGCTGTGGCCCACATCTCTTGTTATTTTGCCTTGGCCCATTATGCACTAACCTAGCCAGTCCCATTTTCTTAAAACCCTCTTGTTCATAATTCGGCCCATTGGCTTAGTATTTTCGAATTGGTTGTGTATATCTTTTAACATTCCGTATGTGATTGTGTGATACATTCTATGTTCATATTATTTCGACTCGTTTATATGCTTGCTTATGTTTCGTACGTATAATATTCTAGTCGTTTCATGTCTTTGTTCTCATCTTTTCGATGATGTCAAGAGGGGGAAATATGCGACTTAGATTAGAATTTGCCTAAGCTTGCTCCTTGTCGTAATTCATTGTCTCTTAGGGTCCTTAAAGAATATGGGATAGATAGAAGATAAAAACCTTAAGTTGATCTTTGCTATGAATGACCATTATTATATTGAGGGGGAACATACACTTAGACACGAAATCTAAGAAAGACTTGCCATCATCAAAAAGGGGGAATTTGTTGAACCATATATTCAAATATATATATATAGTATATATGTTTATGTTTTGATAATGACAAGTCTAGCTATTTATATATTATATACTCGTATGTATAATCGTGTGCTAAGTGTACAGAACATTAGTAAGAAGATCTAATCAATCAAGTATAAAAGATTCAAGCATGTTAGTCAATGAATTGACTAAGTCGAAGATTGATAGAAGATCTCAAGCGCGCATAATAAGCTAAAGTTATATTCATCAACTATAGCTTTAGTACAAGATTGATCCTAGTTATAGCCCGTAGCTATAACTCTATATCATGAAGAAATGATCGGAATATATATGTGTTTAAGTTGAAACGTTTGTTTCCTAATTTGTGTCGTGTAGTATTAGTGTTTAATTGGTATTCTATTTTAATAAATAGAATTGTTAATCTTAATAGGATTATATAAAATATCTTTAAGTTAAATAAGGAATAAATAATTGTCTTATGAGATAATTATTTGTTACTAAAATAAACTAAGGATTTTTATATGATTTTAATTGTCAAAAATATATAATCTAATTATAGTATGTTTCGACTTTGGGAAACGTGTAATATGACACGATTGCCATAAGTCGTGTAAGGATTACTTAAATAAATATTATGTATTTATTTGATGTCCTAAACAAACTAAGATTATATTATGGTAATATATTTTATTATCTTTGACATGGTTTAGGAAGTTGATTTAATAAGGATACTAGTTGTTTATTATATAAAGATCTTTCCTAAATATGAATTAGGAAATTGATTCCTTATATAATACATATAGTATATTATTAAATCTTTCCTAAATATATTAAGATTAGATTTAAGGAAGTATTACTAAAAGACCAGTATTCTAGTTTAAGTAATATTCCTAAGTCATCTAGGGTTTAAATTACCTAGATACATATTCTATATAAATAGACTACCATGATACATTAATCTAACAAAACACATACACACATATCTACACGCAAATCGAGAGAGCCGTCGTTCATATATTCTTCAAGTTCGAGCTTTTCATTGTCATATCCGATTCAAGATTCAAGTGCTCAAGCATTGATCTTATTCATTCAAGATTGTGACACCAAGAAAACATTGAAGACTTTATCTTATTAACGTAAGATAGAACGAGTATTTAGCGGTACTCATTGTAAGACAAATATTTAACGGTATTTGTCGAAGCTAGATATTTAACGGTATCTAGATAGAGTTGTGACTAACATCAAAGTCACACGAGTAGGGTTGATAAAATTGTAATCCAGAGTTGGTACTAATTTTATTAATTGAGAATAGTGGACGTAGGTCTCAGAGTGTGAGACTGAACCACTTCAAAAATATTGTGTCTCTCTTTATTATTTGCTCTACTCAAAGATCATCATACAACCATACACACATCGAAGAAGATTTAAAGAGAAGGCATACTCAATTCAACCCCCCCCCCCCCCCCCTTCTTGAGTATATTATATCAATAGACTCTTCAGCGTGTCAAGTTATGGTCTGAGCAGGGATCCTCTAACTTGACATATGAGTGTTTGTGGCGTGTCGGCTACGTCTGAGCAGGGACCTCTAGACCGACATGTGTATGTTTGATGCGGTAGGATATGTCTGACCAGGGACCGCTATTCTACCGTGAGATTGTATGACCGTAGTGGGTTGGGTCTGAGCAGGGATCCCAATTTCATTCTGAAGGGTAATGGTCACGACTGAGCAGGGTCTAGGAACCATTATTAGTTGATTGGTATCCACTCGTGCCTGAGCAGGGGTCACAGGTGTATGCTTGCTGATCGTGTACCAAGTCTAACCTGAGTAGGGGTGTGACTTGGGCATTGCTGTTAGTGTCTAGTTCTTGCCTGAGCAGGGGTAGGTCCTAGAAATTGCTGATTGCAACTGCTTGCCTGAGTAGGGGTACAGTGTCAGATGTTGTTGATTGTTTGCATCTGCTTGCCTGAGTAGGGGTACAGTGTCAAATGTTGCTGATTGATTGTGATAGTTAGAATGTTAATGATTCATAGAACTGTTCATCCAAGGCATTTGATGACTCGTTGGCTAGTTTCGTAAATGGTTTGGATTGAAAGACCCCCCGGGCGGGCAACCGGAAGGGAAATCGACTCTCCTTCCAAATAGTTTCTGAAGTTGGTTGAGAGCCTTGCATGATATTGCATGATGATATGAGATTGAGATTTATATGCTTCACATGTTATATATATGTTGGAGTATGTTGGATGTTTAGGTGTTCATGTCGTTACAAAAGGTGGCTAGGAGAACTCTAGTCACTCCCCACTGATTGTGGCGTACATGTTTACATGTATTTAGGTACATGACAGGTTGGATAGCTGAGGGTTGCAAGGAGCTAGCGAGCGATGATCCTTCATCTTGACTTTACACTATTACGTTAGCTAGACTCTAGTTTTACATTTCAGTTTTTGAGTGCCTGTAGGGATGTGCCATCCCAGGCTGTTTGTATATATTACTTTCAGTTTAGACATATACTTATCTATGTTTTGGTTTTCATTAGTTGGACAGTTTTCGTTTTAATTCACCTCGTTTCTTGCATGGTAAAGTTTAATTTCCGCGTAAATTTTGGCATGTTTGTTTGTTTTATTTTCCGCTGCGACGAGGGGTTTTACACTACTGACTAATGGAAATGTGAGAAATGATAAAATTTTTGTAAAAAGAATTTAAGTGATAAAGTCTGATTAGTGAATCATAAGATAAATGATTAGTGTTAGCCTAATCCTTATATAGGGATTAGGTTAACTACTTAATCCATAAACCTAAAATGCGAAATGCGAAATCCGGTACAACAAGTGAGTTGCTCGATCGAGTGACAGAATCACTCGATCGAGTAACTATCCTTCCAAAACCCTTTGACCGAGTAACATTTGTCCTGCATCCCTTCGATCGAGTAACTTCTGAATCCTTGAAATCAGTGTCCTTCCTTTAGTCTCCTCGATCGAGTAAGCAACCACTCGATCGAGCACTTCCTCTACTGCATCTACTCGATCGATCAAAAGCCAGAGCTCGATACAACTTTTATCAGACCAGGGTGCTTGTTTTGTTGTCCAGCTGCTTTTGTCCATCATTTTTCCCTTGATTAAGGCTCTTCTCGGTCCAAAATTGCACTTTTGAGGCTATGGAATTGCTTAACTTGTTCCATCTTCTAAAAGTAGCCTACTTCGGGCAAGAAAAGCTCGGTTTTCGCAACTTTTGCAAATTTTCCTGCAAAAACAACAAGAAATACACAAAGAAGCAAAATAGGGGTAAAATGACACGTAAAACGCATGGAAATGCATGGAAATGTGTGCCAAATGATGCTAAAAGTATATAAAATAGGCACACATCAAATATCCCCAAGCCAAACCTTTGCTTGGCCTCAAGCAAACTAATGCAACTATAAAAATGAAAACAACTTACTAACTCCCTAATGGAATGGAATTGCCTCAGAACCAACTATGGATCACACGTTAACCATGTAAATGCAGAAATTCAGTCACCATGAAGATAAAAACCAAAAGCAACGAATTCATACATGTACTTAATGAAAATCAACTTGGACAACTGACCTTAAACGACTTGTGTACTTTGGACTCTCCCGGTGTTGGAGGAAGTGTCCTCGACAATAGTGTGTTGACGTAATTAAAACTCATTTGAATGAAACACAACTGGGAGTGTTACTCTTTTAAAGTCGACTGATCAACATTTATCGATAATGATTGGCTGTCTAGAGTTTGACATTATCGTCATATGATGGTGGTGATCAGTTGATCCCTTAAGGTCATATCTTTAGGGAATTCCGTCTCAATGGAATAATTAATTAATATTGTATTGGATACAAATTAATTAATAACTGGAAATTTTGGAAATAATAATTTTATATGACGAATATTTTTATAATGGGATTATAATAATAATTAAAGTCAAAGTAATAAAATTGTTTTATTACTCGGTTTTTATTTATTCGTTTAGGAAACGATTAAATTGAGAATGAACACGGTTGATCATAAAATTACAAAGAGTTGTAATTAAAATTTATGATATTACATTTTATACAATAATAATTTCGAATTATTAGCATAATTATTTAAATGTAATAAATTTGTAAATTATGAATTCTAATAGTTAAAATTGCATGATTAACAAATTGGGTCATGTGTTGTGAGACATGTGTGACATGTTACAAATTAACACAATTGACAAAGATAAAATGGAGTCCATTTTATCTATACTTAAACCGTGTAAGTATGTATGTATGGCATCATAGTGTATAAAATAATACACTACTTATGTATTAGCTTACAAGCCTAAGGTTTAGGTGTGTAAGAGTGTAAGAGTGTGTAAGGCATCTTGTGAGCTTTTGTGTAAGATGTAAGAGGCCATGCATTGGCCTTGGGTGGCTTGTTTGGCCGGCCAAGAATGAGCAACAAGCTCAATTTTGCTCCTTAAATACACACTACACATTCCACACAAACATACTAGTTGTTGTTGGTGCTTATTTCACATACATACCACAACCTCCTTCATACTCATGGTACTTAGAAATAGTTTTTCTAAGTAAGAAATTATTTCCTATACTAATAATATTAAGGGTAATATTAATTGTATTTCTAGTATTCTTATACTAATTTTCTAGTAACAAAATTAGTAATAGTTTGAGATCGGGTCCTTGATACGCACCTTTAGGAGACGATTTTTGTTAGATCGTTTAAGGGTAATTTCGGTGGCTTGAAGACTCAAATAATAGGTGATTATTGAGTATAAACCTTCTAAAACCAATGTAAGGACTATCTCATCTTATGATATCATCTTGCATGCATAAGATCCATTTAAGTTTTATGACCTAAACTTAAAGAAACAAAACTCATATTAGATTTGAGTATAAAATCAGGAACTTAGTTTCCATCAATTGGTATCAGAGCATTACGGTTGTTGCATGCATGATCGGATTCATGATTTATGTTAAAATCGGTTTAACATACACATTTCGAAAATTTCGAAATTATTGTGTTTATTATGATAAATCACAAAATAATTTTGCATGTTAAAGTTTCTGATTCTAAAATGGTTTTAGGACATAAAAATAATTTTATGGATTTTTATTGTTCATTTTTATATTTATTTGTATATTTTGTAGTTTAAATCGGTTTTAAACAACAATTAATGGGAAAAATAGCTAAAAATAGTTTCTGGCCGAGATTTTTTGATATGTTCTCACATGCATATTTAATATATTGTATATGATTTTTCGTAAGAAATGGAGTTAATATGCATGGATTATGAATTTTATGAGATAAATAGTCATAATATGAGTAAAAATGGGTATATAAGGTTATATTTCGAATTTGACCTTAAAAATTTTATGAGAAGTCACATGCAATATATAAAGTTCCTGTATGAATTTTCGAAATTATTGGAATTATTTTGCATGATTAATGATTTTTATAGTAAAAATCGGATTAATAGTGACTTAAATTCGACTTTAATAGTTATATTTGGAATTTTGCCATAAAAACTTTACACAATGTCACATGCAATATTTACAGTATGTATGTAAGTTTTGGGAATTTATTCTCAAGTGATGCATGATTTATGATTTTAATGGTTAAAATCGGAGAAATAGTGACTTATTGTGTTAAAAATAGTTAATCTTAATATTATGGCATGAAATTTTACCCATAGATGTCTTATATGATTGGAACATCAGATCTAAAAGTTAGATATCAAAAAGTTTCTGTTTTTATGATTATTAGTTTTTAATGAGTTAATTGGTTAATAATCGTAATTTATGAGTCGTAAAAATAAAATTTCGAGCATGGTCTGAAATTTTTGGTCATTTTCAGATTCTAATATGTATTTTAGGATGACTAAAAATTTATGGCAATTTATTTCAAGTTTTTATGATTTATATCGGATTTTTAACCATAAAAACGACTTTTATACGATTTATTTAAGAAATAAACCATAAACATTTGCAAAAGACCATTTTATTAATTTCTGAATTTTCAGAAAATTTCCAGAAAGTTTAAAATTTTGAATTTTAAATTTCAAATTTTATTGACTCATTTGGCCATATTTTGTTTATTTTTCCCGAAAATACAAGTAATTTATGAACAATAATGCAAAATCAAGTTAGATCATGATCAAATATTAGTAGAGACTAAACATTGATTCCTAAAGTAAGTTAGCATGATTAACTTGGACATAAATGAGATTTATGTAATTTTGGATGATTTTAATAGTTAAAATCGCGCATATCCGTAAGAACCGTAAACAAATATGAGATATTTGCTCCCATAAGGCGATTTGGCATTAAAAATTGAGCATGTGCATACATATTTTATTATTGCAATTTATTTAATATGAATGTCATATTTTGAATGTTATTTATATAATTTGGAATTATGTAATTTTTCTTAGTATGGCCTTAGTTTTAATCAATATTACCCGTAATGAAAGGGAATATTGATTCGGTTGTAATTTATGTGATCTCGTATCACGGGTTTGTAATTTAATTTAATTTTCAGTTTTACAATAGAATAGTTGTATTATTTTATTGTAATTCCGAAGATCCAAAAGACGGTGCCATACGGAAAGGAGTTCCGACAAGACGGTGTTTTCTTGGATGGCGTGCCAATGAAGTTCAAGGGACCAAGGAGTTGGTTTCCGAATTTGTAATAGTTGATTAGTTTTTACTATTACTAGGAAGGCCATACTAGGATTTTATTGCTTTATTGCTTTTACTTTTGCATTTTAATATGTTTGCATGCATAGCCAAATCGCCATAAACATGCATATTAGTTTAAATCGTTAAAAAACGACCGTGTCAATTATAATTATCGAGTTCACCAATTTAATTCGCTTAAAGGAGA
The DNA here is from genome assembly GCA_029255685.2 of Silene conica. NCBI lineage: Eukaryota > Viridiplantae > Streptophyta > Magnoliopsida > Caryophyllales > Caryophyllaceae > Silene > Silene conica. The sequence continues at coordinate 54,643,579 of CM055316.2, read as the reverse complement.
TGGATAATAAATTGACAAGACCTCTATATTAAACAAAAACAATTGAGGATTAGCCTTACCAAATAGTAGAACCCATGAGCTTCTATTTCGTGGGGTGGTGCTAGTCCAGTGGGCAGTACGAACCCCATTACGTAGGGTAAGTGGGGCGATGGGATGGATTCAGTCCAGTGGGCGGATCGCATCCCGATGCATTTGAAATTTGGTTTGTACTCAACGGAAGTGTAGAGGACCAGTGGTCAATGTGTTCCGGGCTAAGATGAATAAATAATGATTTGTCATCAACCAAGAGTTCTAGGGTAGAACCGGTTTATTCTAACCCACCAAACCATATTGTTGGGTCGGAGTTCCAGTGGTTCACGATTTCGATAGTATGGGTTTGGGTCTTGGAATTATTTATAAAATTGGATAGAGGTCATTTTATAGATGCATCAACTTAGTAAATATGTTTACAAGTTAAGATGAAAATTAAAACGATTAGCATTTAATTTCTTCATATGTTTAAAAATTTTGTAGTCCTCATATCAATATCAATCATGACTACTTCCACTACTACAAACACTTCATGGTTACAATCCTTCACGGATCGTTGTAAGCTAAAAGAGAATGGGGCAAACTTTGCCGAATGGGATGCCCAACTGTTGTTGGCGGCACAAGGTGACGGTAAGACCGAATTCCTTATTGAAGCATCACCTCCCGAACCTGCTGAAAATGCCACCGCCGCAGCAAGACGACCTTATGATTCTTATCACAAGGAGTCTTGGGAATTGAAAAATGTTTTGATCCTCTCGATGGAGCCGGAACTCCAAAAGATTGCCCTAAAGATTGGCACAGCTTATGAGATCTATTGCAGGCTTCTGACAATGTTCTCAAAGGCTTCGAGAATTGTCCAATATGGGGCAGTATCGGCTTTCTTTGATTTCAACCTTAAGGAGGGGCAAAAAGGTTAGCCCACATGTACTCAAGATGATTGAGCATGTAGAAACCCTAAGGATGAATCAAGTGGACATTCCTAAGGAACTTGTGATTGACAGAATCCTCCACTCCTTGTCTAAGGTGAAGACTTATGTACAATTCCGGATGAATTTCAACATAAGGAACCAAGACATCTCTCTCGATGAACTGCACAATATGATCGTGCAAGTAGAAAGGGATATGGACCTAAATGTTAGTTCCCTTAAGGATGAGCTCTATATAAATGTTAAGGGCAAAGGAAAGTTCAATAGGAAGGGTAGGGCTAAGGGGAGGCAACCTTCCAAAGGTTTAAAGAATGTGTCTTCGGAGGCAAGTACATTAGATCCCAACATGAGCGCTCCTCAAGGAGCCAGGTGCTTTTATTGTAATAATAAAGGACATAAGAAGAGGAATTGTTCCAGATATCTCAGCGATCTCAAAGCTGGGAAGATTCTTCCAAGTTGGTATGATAACTATCTCTATTTTGTGTTAATCTCAACTAACGTATTATGATACAAGTTGTGATGTAAATGCTCTTCTTACTTGAATTAGGGCATGGAAACAAAAATAAGGGGAAGAAAAATCAAGCATAATGGATCAATGGAACTAAGAGTAGCTCCACTCAGGATGATCAAGGAGCTTTGTTTTTCCTGCTTATTTTATTTCAAGTGTTGAAAGAACAATTTAAAATCCGTATTTTATTTCCTTGTTGGACGAGGAAATGTTAATCCTTTAAACAATTGGTTGTATTTTGGATAATGAGGTGACTTGGTTTTCAACCCAAGTCACTATTGGTTTTATATTTATGTTCTTAATTAGTTTTAACACTTGCAAATCTTAAACATAGAATAGAATTGATTGTCACATTTCAATGTATGACCATTGAAACCGAATAGGTATAGGATACCCAATTCAAATCAAATCAAAATCAAATTAAGTTAAGAACTTAATTAAAGAGGAAAAGTTATCATAAGGGTACACAAACCAACTTCAAAGTTATCAACCATTCTAAACTATCTAAGTTTAAATTGAATATTTTCTGCAATAAACCATAAGGATACACAAACCAACATCAAAGTCATTGCTTGTGGCCTTAGTAGCTATCTTTGGTGATAAAATGGGATTATTATTACAAAGATAGAGTGGGAGAAATTTGAAAAGTCCACAAATAGCATATGATTTTGACAAGCACAATGGATGTGATCTATTAGTGAATAGTAGGATTTATTGTGTTTTGGTTATGTGAAAGATAAGAAGGAAGATTAAGTTGTGGATGGGATCTACGATTTAAGAAAATCTACACCTTATGGTTGTAAAAGGTAGATTAGGCTGTAGATAAGATTCTACGCCTTATCATCCCAAAAGTTGTGGATAAGCCCAAAGGTTGTAGATAAGATCTACGGTTTGGTAAAAATCTACGCCTTATATCCCAAGAGCAATCTACACCTTATGATTGTAAAAAGTAGATTAGGCTGTGGATAAGATTCTAAGCCTTATCATCCCAAAAGTTGTGGATAAACCCAAAGGTTGTGGATAAGATCTACGGTTTGGTAAAAATCTACGCCTTATATACCAACGGCCCCGGCCCTGGAGGATACTTCAAGGATAAATTCTTGAAGTTTGTAAGGAAAAATTCTATACATGGATAAGATCCATGATATAGTCCTCGTACAGTACAAGATAAGATAAATGTGGGGAACTGAAAGTTCCTACACACAGAAATTGTATACCATAAGAAAAGACTCTTATAGAAACTACGGGAGGACACTCGAAGAAAATTATTCAAAAGATTTTGCAAAGGCTCAAGAAAGGGTTCTTGGATTTAGATGGTGATCTAAATGTGCCAATGCAAAGAACCATGAAATTTATAAGATTTACGTGCTGATAAAAGAGATTTGTTGAGAGAAGCATAAGCAGACATGTGGATGTCTGCAGTCTACAAAGTTAAGGGTAACTTTGTTGAAAGTAGTAAGGTAATTCATTGAGAATGAATTCAGTAAACTCAATAACCACTTTTCAAAAGGGTATTTGAAAAAGGATGTGACTATTAGCACATATGGTTGAAGTCCCAACCATTTCAATTCATTAAATGTTAAGGAACATTGAATTGAGTGGGAGCTTTATGATTTACGGTTAAATGTAAAGTTCAGTGGGAGTTCTCGCTCCAGGATTTGAAGCTATTGAGTCATGGGTATGACTTCGGATCTTCAGAATCAGGCAAGAACAAGAGTTTAGTGGGAGTAAACGTTATCTATAACAACTCATTGCTCGTTTGGAACGAGGCATTGATGCTCATGCTCGTTTGGAACGAGGCATTGATGCTCATGAAAAGTATACCATATTGATATGAATTAGATCTAATTGAACATAGGATGTTTGGTTGAGATTGTAAAAGACGTCTTGGTTGTAAGGTATTAAGGTTGTTCATGGAGATGAAGATAGTATAAACATGATGAGATCATGGAAATTTATCGAACCTTAAGTACTATAGTTTACACGTTTAAATTCGCTAATGTTTCCGCCATTAGTATAATCGTGTAAAATGGATGCGCACCGCTTACAGGACTACCCGTAGAGCAGGTTTTAAATCAATGATTAAACCTTGGTAAATTGTCAAAGTATTCTCCAATGAAGATGAAAGACAAATTCAAGATTTTGGAAGATAACTTAGTCGTATGGTAAAAGGTTTGCAACGACTCAAGTTCCAAGAAACCAAGCAAAGATTTGAGATAATCTTTGGCTTACATTCATTGACTATGCATCTCAATGACTTGTATTTTAACTACATGGTCATCACAAGATTCTACAAAATGTGTAAGTTCATAAATTATGTAAAGGCATTACTGTGGCTGGGAGTTACACAATGCACATAATCTTATTCGCTAGTCATGAGAATGACTTGTCTCTTTCAGAGGAAAGATCAATGTGTGGATATGATCCGCAAAGTGAACGATCGCACGAACCGTGGTAAACCTGGTTTACTCAAAATGGAGATAATTACGATTTTAAGGGATGTAAACAAGAGACCCTAAAGCTGATTGTAAATTAAATGGTGTTCAAAGGTTGACCACTTGGATGGTGTAATCCACTAATTGTTTGAGTTATTTATAACTCACGAAAGGTCAAGTAAAATTCAAATGGGATGGTAAGACCATATTGAACCCCATTAAAGTGAATTGAATTATCATGACCTCGCCCCTAATTGCTTAAGTGAGGTGACATCTCAATGCAACCGGATGTGTGATGCGATTGATGGCGAGTTCAATTGCCATAGAGTCATACGAGATGACTAATCGATCACCTAGGCATAGACATGTTAAGATACATTTGCCGGGCTAATGACCGCTGATAGAGCTCTGGCGTACTCTTATTGAAAGACTGCCTGGTCGTGGCGGGAGCATCTATCGTGTTTCACATGAGTCAGTTCTTGGACTAATGACTGTTCTCTGAGGTGGCATAGTTTTCAGATTAACTTTGATTTATGTCCTAACACCTTCGTAACTGGGGTTTATAAGGACATATTTTGGGTTATGATGGGCTGTGGCTAGCCGGAAGGAATAAGTCAATTAGGAATTGTCCACCCCTTGTCAGGGTTGAGAAATATCTCTAGGCCACTCGAGGAGAATAATAACTAGAAATGCGTGGCCACGCTCGGAAGGTATCTATGGTAGATAATTCCGGTCAGTAGTTATAACTCCAGATCGAGATAAACCACTCTAGATTTCAATCAATTGCCGGCACGACCTGAGAGGACGCCATGCATTGAGTGGGAGATTGTAATAGGGCAAGAGAATTGGTAACACACACTTGTCTCGGACAAGTGGGAGATTGTTGGAGGAAGTGTCCTCGACAATAGTGTGTTGACGTAATTAAAACTCATTTGAATGAAACACAACTGGGAGTGTTACTCTTTTAAAGTCGACTGATCAACATTTATCGATAATGATTGGCTGTCTAGAGTTTGACATTATCGTCATATGATGGTGGTGATCAGTTGATCCCTTAAGGTCACATCTTTAGGGAATTCCGTCTCAATGGAATAATTAATTAATATTGTATTGGATACAAATTAATTAATAACTGGAAATTTTGGAAATAATAATTTTATATGACGAATATTTTTATAATGGGATTATAATAATAATTAAAGTCAAAGTAATAAAATTGTTTTATTACTCGGTTTTTATTTATTCGTTTAGGAAACGATTAAATTGAGAATGAACACGGTTGATCATAAAATTACAAAGAGTTGTAATTAAAATTTATGATATTACATTTTATACAATAATAATTTCGAATTATTAGCATAATTATTTAAATGTAATAAATTTGTAAATTATGAATTCTAATAGTTAAAATTGCATGATTAACAAATTGGGTCATGTGTTGTGAGACATGTGTGACATGTTACAAATTAACACAATTGACAAAGATAAAATGGAGTCCATTTTATCTATACTTAAACCGTGTAAGTATGTATGTATGGCATCATAGTGTATAAAATAATACACTACTTATGTATTAGCTTACAAGCCTAAGGTTTAGGTGTGTAAGAGTGTAAGAGTGTGTAAGGCATCTTGTGAGCTTTTGTGTAAGATGTAAGAGGCCATGCATTGGCCTTGGGTGGCTTGTTTGGCCGGCCAAGAATGAGCAACAAGCTCAATTTTGCTCCTTAAATACACACTACACATTCCACACAAACATACTAGTTGTTGTTGGTGCTTATTTCACATACATACCACAACCTCCTTCATACTCATGGTACTTAGAAATAGTTTTTCTAAGTAAGAAATTATTTCCTATACTAATAATATTAAGGGTAATATTAATTGTATTTCTAGTATTCTTATACTAATTTTCTAGTAACAAAATTAGTAATAATTTGAGATCGGGTCCTTGATACGCACCTTTAGGAGACGATTTTTGTTAGATCGTTTAAGGGTAATTTCGGTGGCTTGAAGACTCAAATAATAGGTGATTATTGAGTATAAACCTTCTAAAACCAATGTAAGGACTATCTCATCTTATGATATCATCTTGCATGCATAAGATCCATTTAAGGTTTATGACCTAAACTTAAAGAAACAAAACTCATATTAGATTTGAGTATAAAATCAGGAACTTAGTTTCCATCACCCGGGTCACTCTTCTCTCAACAAATAGGGTGAACATATATGTGCAATAGAGAAGGATAAGAAAATGAAGATACTTTCCTAACTGCGACCAACATATCATGCAATACAACTAGTATGACAAATGATTATAACTACCATACACACGCATATCAACCTATCAATGACTATCACATGTCGAATACTTGCAAGTTATGGTTATGTGAGGTGCAATGGGTAAAAAGAGGCACTAAACAATATGGATAAGAAGAGGTAATGGCTCGAGCTAGCTACCAAGATTCAACCAAAAGTACAACCATCTATATTACTCACAAAAACAATGTCATGCTCGGCATATCACTCAAATAACCACGGAACTTGAATCGCGCAAAAAACATGCTTAGCTTATTCTTCTTCTTTTTTTTCCTTCTTCTTTTTTTTCAATTCTCAAAAGATACAAAATGATGAGCATGGGAATAAATTTTCTTTTCTTTTCATTCTTTTTCTTTTTCATTCTTTTTTTTCTTTTATTTTTCTTTTTGCTAAGTTCATGGAAACTACCAACTCCGAATGCAAGTTCCGCCATACTCAGATTACCAACTCCAAAGTGAAATCCAAACCAAAACTGAAACAATGGAAATATAGCACAAAACCACACTAAGCTAGCTCGACACAAGGTAGGCTAAGATCGATCTGGGTGTAGTTTATTGGTCAACTGACAGTTTTTGGCTAAATGTGGAGTTGAATAGGTGAAATGGGAAATGGGATATGCAAGTATTCTCCTAACATGTGATACCAACCACAAAACCATGAATGTAGGCAAAAAGAAATCAAAAGTCATACATGTGAAATGCGATGATACGAAGGGAGTACTACTCTCAATCCTAGATGAACTGGTCATGAATGTCACCAGTTATGGGCTCTAAAACTCAGAATTTATAGTAGTTTGCCAAATAACAATTCAAGTCAAGTCCAGGACGTCGAAGTGAATTTTTCAAAACGGAATTCGGGATATGCTATAATGGTTTTTAACAACATGATGGTGAAAAACTAGAAATAACAATCAACACCGAAATCCTAGAAGGCAATATATATCCTCATTGTAAACTCCATTCTGACTCGAATATATGCAAACATAAACGTGCATTTTTTATATTTCTGAAAAATAAATGCAAAAATGAAAAAGAAAACTGCAAATGCGTAAAGAAACGTGAATGCATGCAAAAAAATAAAAAATCCAGACGCAAAAGGATGCAAACTCCTCCCCAAACCAAACCAGACAATGTCCTCATTGGCTACATCATACAAGGGGAAATGGGGTACACAGCCTAATACATGTTCTTACGGGATATGATATATACAAAACTATAAAACAAAAACAAAACAAAAGCTAAACTATAAGATGGAAAAAGGAACAAGGAACGCATAACCTCCCCAAACCAACTCGAGGCATCACTCCGCAGCCTCATCTTCCTCCGAGCTCTCATTATCTATAGTGCCACTCCCATCACCGCTACCACTGTCCTCCTCACTCCCACTCCCACTCCCATCCTCGTCAGCTGAGATCTCCTCTGCCTCCTCCTCGCCTCTAGCTCTGGCACTCAGAGCGGCCTCCTCCGCACATCGCCTAAGCTCCCTCTATACTAGTGTATCCACAGGCTCCTCAGGTGAGGGTTGTGGGTACCCGTCATCTGGGTATCGGTAGAGAGAGGGATGGGGGCCACTGGAGGACGGAATGTACCAGTGCGCATCCTCGCATCGTAACCTGGAAAATTGACCAGGGCTAGGTCTCTCTGAAGTACAGACTGGGCCCTGAGAAGCTCAAAAAGAAGAGGATCACGGTATCCTCGGTCTGCGACTGGAGGTACCTTAAAAAGTGGAGGTAAAATGAAATGGGCAGGGAAACCGGGGGTAGATGATGATGATGATGAAGGGGTGGTGAAAGGGGTAGGTGAAGGTGAAGGTGTCTGGGTTGTGGTGGTCGGTTGCGATGATGAGGGAGAAGGTCGAGCACCGGAAGGGCCTCCAACCTCTCTCTCGGGTGAAGATCGATTCCTCTTCGCAGAGGAAGTTGTGAAAAGAATGCGGTATAATGGTGGGTCTGGACTCACCCCCGTGACGATGGTGAGGGGTACAAGTGCAGGTAAAGAGTCAGATGGGAGAACTACTGCAGGTGCCCCATATATCCTCTAGGTTCGGCGATCAGCATGGGCAAACCAGGTCAACTGGACCATGGATGCCACAGAAATGTACATGTCGCGGGAAACGAGATCACCACCATGCGAAGTGCCAAAGATGTATCGATAGATCGTGGTGATAATTTCGCTGCCAACGACAGCGCCGGTGATTCTGCGACCTATGTCGCTACGGTGGGTAGCCACTAAATAGGCAATGTTAAGGACAAAGGGGGTACCACTGTCTATGTTGAGGTACCCCGCAACGATGGCCAACTCGGTGTTCCTAATAATGTTGGGCTCAGGTCGCGCAAAAATGGTCTTTCCTAGTAGGCGGAGGAAAATATGAACTATAGGGGTGTGAACGTGGGCAACCTTTCGATTACCGAAAGGTACGTCAGATAGTGGTACCCAGATCTGAGGAACTAGGTTCCTCGGAGGTCTCAAAACTCCGTCACTGGCAATCCCCAATACCTGCCCAAATCCAGCTAAGGTCCAGGCATACGACTCATTACGGACTCGCAAGTGAATGCAAGGCTCGGTGGGGTGAGCTAAGAAGGTGTTAGCCGAAAAAAGAATAGGAGCTGAAATACTCCAAGGTAGGAACTCGGAAGGTGGGGTCAACCATGCTCGCTAACCCGTACATCCCCGTCCCGGTAAAGAGGTCAACTATAGGTCTAGGCAAGCCTAGCTGATCTAAGTCAGGACGGTAAAAAAAACGCCTACAACGAATGTAACTATCGACTATAGACTTCATATGATCTCTCTGATGGGTGGAAGAGAAAGTTACCTCCGGGATTTCCTCGAGTGAGGGAATCGCAGGCGTAGACGGTGGGCGTGGTGGCATCCCAAGGACCAATTTCCGACCCTTTTGGCTCATGACCTTAATTTTATCCTTCCCCTTATCACCTAAGGAAGAAACGATGGGAGCCGTGGTTGTGACGGTGGTAAGGTAGTATGTGGTGGTGCCTGGTGAAGTAGTGGGCGCATAAGGTCGCGCAACCACCATAGCGGTGGTGGTTGCTGCTGCAGAAGTTGAAGGAACACGGCCAACCACCGTTGCTGCTGCCACGGTGCTGGTGGTAGCTACGGTGGTTAATTTACCTTCCATTTTTGCGCAACAAACACGTAATTAACATAAACATCACCACGAATCATGCTAAAGTCGAAAAAAAAACAAATTCAAATTCAGTTTCAAAACCCTAAATTCGAAAATTAGGGAAAAAACTTAAATTGAAACTGAAATTGAAGATGAAAACTAACTTACTTGATCATAAAGATGATGATTAAAGTAGAAATTCACAATATAGCGACCTAATTTCGAAAATACTCGAACGAACAAACCCTAATGCTTCAAAAATTTCAAATTCCTCGAAATTGAGATGCAAAATGATGGGGATTTAGCTAGATTATCGAAATTAAGTTGTTTATGAGTGAGTTTGGGTCATTAGATTGCAAATATTTAAAGGAAAAGGGAGGATTCGAAGGGAAGAGTGGTCGAAAAAACTGAAATCGAGTAAATGAGCAAGAGCATCAAGGAACTCCTTTATATATGCTGGACTTCACTCGATCGAGTAACTGAATCTACTCGATCGAGTAAGTCACTTAAGTGGATTTTGCTCGATCGAGTACTGGGTTCCACTCGATCGAGTGGTTCTTAGTACTGGCTACTCTTCGAATGGAATTTCCTCGATTGAACACTCTGTTACTCGATCGACCATTTCTTCACTGAGTTCCCCTGATCGAGTAAAATGCAGAACTCGATCTAGGCATTTGCTACTGTTTCAACTCGTTTTCAACTCGTTTTCTTCCTTTTTCTTTCCTTGTGTTTGTCCGTATCTGCACATGAGCACCAAAACAAACCACAAACATACAAAACCACAAAAATTTGACACGTTGTATCGTATACACGGTCAAATATAAATCCTAGGTACTCATAACTGAAGCTAGTGGTCATAGGGTCGATTCCTCAGGGAGGCAGCGTTTTAATTATTGGTCAGTTCATTGGTCACAATGGGGGTGGGGGTTGTTGTTGTTGTTGACTAACTATGAAAGAGACGGAAATAAAATAAGATAGAATAAAACAATGATGAATTTATTCAATAAAGAGGGAAATATGTCAGGAATCGCGTCATCGCGGTAATTCATGTCATGCGAAATAACTAGGTCAGTCAAGTCATTAACGAAGTGAGTAGTGATTATCTCCTTTCGGTCTCAAATTGCCCTAGACTCCTTAACCAATCTTTCGATCTAGGAAGGTTATATCGATCATTCTAAGCAAGCCTACTTTACAAATATTTCGATCTACATTCAGTTTTACTAAATAATATGGTCTCCTGCTGCACTCATTTCACTGGTTTTCTGATTAAATTGCTTATAGACGAACTTCGTCGCAGAGATGACAAACATGTGACTCCTACGACATTGCTACCGCGAATTCCCTCATCCTAGCATATTAAGAAAATTACCTAAGCATGGCTTCGGGATCTACGTTAACGATAATGAAATTAACAAAATGTGACATGATAAACAATGCATGTAAACTAAATAACATAAATAAAATGACAATAATGAAAATAAGAGAAAAAGAGTAAAAGAAATTACAATAAACTGGCAGGAAATGATGAACGAAATCCGGAAAATGAACTACAAGATTGAATGACAAAGACTACTAACTAATGGAAATTTGAGAAATGAGAAAAGTTTTGTAAAAAGTTGCTAAGTGATAAAGTCTGATTAGTGAATGATAAGATAGATGATTAGTGTTAACCTAATCCTTATATAGGGATTAGATTAACTACTTAATCCTTAAACCTAAATGCGAAATGCGAAATCCGGTACTGTAAGTGAGTTGCTCGATCGAGTGACAGAATCACTCGATCGAGTAACTATCCTTCCAAAACCCTTTGATCGGGTAACGTTTGTCATGCATCCCTTCGATCGAGTAACATCTGAATCCTCGAAATCATTGTCCTTCATGTAGTCTCCTCGGTCGAGTAAGCAACCACTCGATCGAGCACTTCCTCTACTGTAGGAAATAATTTCTTAAATTACTCATAAAAATATTAACTTAATTAATACTGCCCAGCATTCTATCAAAAACGAATTGATATTAAAATAATAGAACTGAAATAATAGGACAATGATCATAGAAATAAACTTTGGACCTATATGAGATCGGCCTAAGAACAACCTAGTATAAACCCAAACTTCAAGGTAGAAGTTCTCCTTAGATTGCACCCAAGACGACTGAGAAAGATTTCCTCAAAGCTCCTCCTAAATTACTATTAATTATTTTAGAGGATTTATTTTGGGATTAAGATGATAAACTAATCAAGGAAAATAAGAGAGGAAAAACATTTTCTTCTTGTGTCACCAACCTCACGGCCGAAACCCTCTATATATAGGGTTTTGGTTGTTATTGGTATTGTACTTCAATTAGGAAACCTCATTATAATATAATATTTTGAGTCAGTTTCTTTATTCCGAACTTCCTTAAAATATCATATATATTTAATACTTTTCGGCGTACAAATTTAATTCCTGGAGAATATTAATTAATTATCTTATAATTCATTAATCTCAATAATATTATTCTATCATATATTAAAATATATTTAATAAATATAAATTTTATATATATTTATTAGAATTAACATTTAAATCATTTCTCCTAGTTATCATTCATTTAATCATATTAAATGTTTATCATCTACTTAACTACATTTAGCTAAGTTTGGCATTTATGTAATTATATTAATATATAATCACATTTCTCAGTACTATCCTATAGGTGTGACCTTTCGGGATCAGCTGATTATCGCCATCATATGACAGTAACGTCAAACTTTAGTGAGGCAATCGTTACCGATAAACGTTAATCAACTGATTAATATACTAAGTATCCATGCGTGATCTTGTAAAAGATTTACTCAAATAATCACACACTGTGGTGGACATTTACTCCAACAATCTCCCACTTGTCCTACAAGTGTGTGTGCGATTACGATTCTCATATCCATGCATTATTCTCCCACTCAATCGAAGACAAATTGCAAAGTATTACCTTACAAGGTCATATCTCCCAAGTAATCATATCAGAAGTGGTTTCCTCGACTAGAGAGCAACATAACTGATACGAATCATATTCGAGCATGGCCATGCGTTTAAGTTACTACTCCTCGAGTGGCCCTGAGAAATATATATAAAGCCTGATAAAGGCTGGATATTTTCCTTGACTTATGACCTGCCGATGGACGCACAGCATGAAATGACCCAGTAAAAGTCTGATTGGTCTCCTTTTACGGTGCGACCTAGGACAGAAACCAAAGCCACCCAAAAACTGTCTATATCGCATGAAATAAACAATGGTCAAAAGAACCGACTTTAGGAATCACGATAGACGTCCCATCCACGACCAGGCACCTAATGTATCTTAACATTTAGGACTCTACGTTGTGGTCACTATGTCCTATGCGATATCATATACCCATATTTGTTATTGATCAGTAAGACGCTTGACTTATGGAATATTGAACCTTTCATCCTTCAACTAACAAAATAATCACCTGAGTTATCAGCTCATATTGGTGTTTACGGACAAAAACAGACATATAAAGTAAAACAGTTCACTGTGTGGTGTTCAAAAATTGTCGTACAATCCACATGTAATACAATATAAAGAAATTCAATGATTTTTTTAAGTAATAATTTGAAATGATCAAACATTAATCAAACAATGTTTATTACAATTCTGGAACACGCTTTATCCCTATGGATGAGATGTGCCCTTCATGTTTATTATGCAGTGGTGCCTTAGTCAGCGGATCAGCAATGTTGTTATCCGTTCCAATCTTGCACAATGCTATTGATGCGTGTCTATTTTATGATGTTTTACATCTTTTTTTACACGCATTTGGTCGCTCATTTACTATGTTTTAGCCTTTATTTCCCAACTATTGTCTACTTTCGTATTTTTATGCGCTTTTGAAGATTTATGCGGAAAATGGACGATTTTATGCTAAATTTATGCCCTCGGGATTTTTCATAGCCAAGGAACGAAGGAAAGTCAACTCAAAGCGTTAATCAAGTGCTAATAAGTCAAACCGAGACGAATCAAAGCAATCCTACAGGAATAAGGGTCGACCGACCTACTACTTGGGTCGGCCGACCAGGCCCATGTTATGGAAAGTCCAGAATTCGCTAAAGCCCGTAAACAGGTCGACCGACCTACAATATAGGTCGACCGACCTCAGCGCAGACTCAGAATATTTCCGGAAGCCCATAGAAGTGTTTTAGGTCTTTAGGAATCTCTTAAATTCCGCCTATATAAACTAATCTTTTGTTTAGGGGTTAATCATTCAGTTCCATTCAGTTTTTAATTCAGTTTATCTTTAGTTGTAATCTTTCAATAATTCTCAAGCACTTTTAGATTTGTTCATCAATCACTAGTAGAAAAACCCCCTGTAGTGGCGGTTGTAAATGGGCTTTTACGACGGTTCTTACAATTCCGGTGCGCCGTTTATTTTGGCGTCGTTTAGCCTTTGCGGCAGTTGTGCAACCGCCGCTAAAAATGACCTATTGTGGCGGTTTTAAAACACAACCTCCGTATTAGGTTTATATAATACGACGGTCTTAAACAGAACCGTCGTGTTAGGTTTATATATAACGGCGGTTTTTATACAGAACCGCCGTCTTAGGTTTATATAAAACAATGGTTTTTATACAGAACCATTGTTTTTGGTTTATATACAACGACGGTTTTATAAACACAACCGCCGGTTTTGGTTTAAATAAAACGACAAGTTTATAAAATAACCGTCGTGTTAGGTTTATATAAAACGACGGATTATTAAAAGAACCGTCGTGTTAGATTTAAAAAAACGGCGGTTTGTAAATACAACCCTCGTTTTAAGGTTCTCTTAAACGACGGTTTTTTAACACAACCGTCGTTAAAAACATTTATAATTTTATTTTTAAAATAATTATTTTCTACGAAAATTTCAGCAGCACCTCCCATAAATTTGATAATCCCAAATATTACTTAAATAAAATGAAACCTGCCAACAGAAATGTAACCACATTTACAATATTTCAAACAACACAAATCCAACAACGCTACATCAATCTCGCATCGATCACAACCAAACTTAAAAATAACATCAACATCCTACCAAAGATAACTATAAGTGTATGAATAACATCCATGCCAAAACCAATCTGCCATAAGTTTTCTAAAAAACATTTGGCCGCCCACTCTTCCTTGATCTCATAAATATCGCGAATTGACATGGTTGATTCCTCCATGAGCTGTATATAGTTAGCCAAAAGGTGAATTAGTAAGAATATAATTAATCTACATCAACTAGATAAATAAAAAATACGAATAACGAAAATACGATATACCTTCATAAATTGTTCTTCTTTACATCTTGCAAAGTAAAATGTTATATTATACATCCATTTCATGACATAATAACCACACCCGTATTCTTTTGGTTGTTGAGGACACTGAAATGTATAGAAAAAAATATAATATTAGTTATGTAACATAAAACGTTATCATAATTCAAATAAAGTTAGTCGTTCGAATATATAGATAGAGTTATTCTTACCAAGATGTCATCTTTTATGATGAGTTTATTATTCTTTATAGCGAAATTACGCCTTCTGCCTTGAATGCAATGTAGTGACCAAGCATTTTGGAGTCTTTGTTTTATGTCCAAGTCTTTGGATTTCTCCGATCCGAATCCAAAATAAAAACAGTGCTTAACTCCAAGGATCCACTGATTTATCCTAAAAGCCATACCATAGTAAGGATGCTTTAAAGGCAGAAAATCACTTAGGAATAGAGAAATACAAAGACTACTAATCAATATACCTGGTCCATAAGTAGAGGAGTGTCTAGGGCCTCTTCAACATGCCCTGATTCTACTTCTCTCTGCTGAGTTGTTGCACTTCTTTGAGCTGAATCAAAGAACTCTCCAAACTAGATAAGAGGAAAAGAAAGTTGAGGCTTAATTTCATTGAAGTACAAAATAGATCATAGAAAAATAAGGCGACACTCTGAAAAAAAGATCCTGCTCTGTACCTTTACCACATTCTCTACTGCATCAGGACTCCAACTGAGCAAGGGTAAATCTAGTGTTTACTTCAGTGGAGTCAAAGGGGAAATTAAGAAGGATATCATTAATTTGTCTGGCTGCCAGGAGGGAACCCTACCCATGAAATATCTGGGTGTACCTTTTAAAGCATCAAGATTGACCATTCTAGATTGCTTACCTCTTCCGAACAAAGCGACATAAAGCATTAGGAAGCCATGAGCTAAAAATTGAGCTATATAGGTAAATTGATACTAGTTAAATCTGCGTTGAGTCCTATACACAATTACTCTAACTGGAACAAGGCAGTAGTTATTGGTAGATTGGCTTTGTGAGCCCTCGTGAGTTGTGAATCACGAAAACAAAATCATGATTTTTTAAAAAATATAGTTTTTTTATATTCTATTCCCTATATTGCAAAATAAGGATGCGACTTCAACACTCAAACGGGGTCAAATACGCAGGTAGCTTACCTTCTGGATGACAAGTTTATACTCAGGAAGTTCATTATAAGTACGTTGTAGCTCCTCATGGTTTGCATTCATCTCAGTAAGCTCAGCTGCAAGCTCTACAAATTTTATCTGTATACCAAAAAATACACTTATTAGAGCAAAAACCAGAAAAAGTGTGCATACACATTCCCAATCAAAGGCATAAAATTAGTGAGTTGCATAAAATAAGATCAATCCATAAATGATAGATACAAAGGAATGCATAGAGCAATTAATTAAAAAGCTCAAATATATTAGCAGCAACCTGAACGAAGAAGTTCTGGTAGCTAATTGCAATCCTGTGAGTCTTGGGCTGGGGTGCATGAGAGTTTATGGACTGTACACTATTCTTATGGTAGTGTTGCAGGGCCTGAATGGTAGAACTGGGTAAATGCACTAGCTGCTGATGCAGTAGTCTGCACTCAGGAGCGATTTTCTCACTCTGATGGGCAGGCTTTGGCAGTTGGTCTAGGTAACCCAATGAGGCAGAATTCAGATGCTTGCATTTGTTGCTGGGTACTTCAGATTCAGTGGCAGAGGGTTGGATGTCTGAGTGTAGCAGAGTAGTAGGTCTGTAGTTGCAGGATAGAGAGTGGCTGAGTAGTGCAGACAGTTGTAGGAATTGTTCTGCGCGCTGCAGAATTATGGGTGAGCAGTTCAGATTATGCAGATTAGTTGAATAGAACGACCACTAACATTGCTATAGAATTGAAGTAAAGCTAGGTCATGAAAAAGAGAATGAGATAGCAGAAAACTAAGCAGCATCAAATGGACATTAATAGTAAAGCTAGGTCATGAACCTATAAACCGTTACTTACAAAATACATCTATAAGCACATTAGATATTATTTTTAGACAATTCCTTGAAAATGAAAGTAAATACTGAAAGAAAAAAACAAATAACTGAAGAGTCGATAGGATGACCAACCACTGAAGGATGAGCCAGAGCGGCTGCGGGAGCTGCTAGCATTACTGCGCGCCTCGACTAGTTTTGTTCACAGTATCCTTTACTATCTCTACTGGAGGAAAGCTTAAAACAGGATAGTCGTTACCCCCAATATCAATACCCTCATTAGCAGCATCAGAGCCTACGACATACGAGCACAACAAAGCAAGATAAATATATAACTAATAGCATTATAAAAGCGAAGTCAAATCAACACAACCAATTATTTTGCCCAGACATTATTAAGCACTACCATCGCCAGGCAGTAACGACGAATTGCTTGAATGGGTTTGAAATGCGAAGGAAAGAAGATGCGATACGCTTATATAGCGGGGTTGGATTTCCCTGTGCTATACCTTGTCTTGATCCTCGGGATCCTCAAAATGGAAAGAATCAAGCTGCTGATGAGAATCTAGCTGCTGCTCCAGATACCGCTTGCCAAGACACAGGAGGAGTCGGGCGTCCCTTAAACTTTAAGCATTACAATCTAATACGGATGCAAATGAACAATGAATGGATACCACAAATGGATATAACGTAAAGGGGAGAGCAGTTACAAAAGGAAGTCGTAGAAATTATACCGAAGACAGGTGATGCGACAGTAGAAGCAGATGAACAAAAAAACCAAGGAAGTTGTTGATGGAGCAAGCAAGGGATGTCGTTGTTTACTTTACTGGGTGTATGCCCCGCCCTGAAAGCATAGGCCCATACGAGCTTAGTTAGAATAGTATAAAAATATACTAGACAAAGAAACTTAAATTAATGGTTAGAAATCGCTTTCACAATATGACAAGCTCCTGGAACACTACTTTGTAAAAGACCAACAAAGGAGGGGCGGCTCTACCAGTCTGAGCATAATTGGAGATAGAGGTCTATACTCCTCTGTAAAAACTGCAAATAGAATGTAAACAACAACAATTAAATGTTCATAACCAAGCATATAGTTTAACTGAACAAGTGGAGTTCTTGGGCAATTTAGTTGTCCCTTTATCCGGATTAGTTGAGATATTATATGACTCATTCGCGGATATAAGATTAAGTCAGTCACATATTGAACTTTAGGCCAAAGCAAAAGGGCTTCCACTCTAAACAACAACATCCAATGACAGTGGAGTAGTCCGGCAACAGATATAAGCAAAAATGTTCAGAAATTACCCCTTAATAATAGAACCAAACACCAAACACACAAGAATAATAAATGATCAAGGAAGTTACATATATGCGACTATCCAAACACCAAACACACAAGAATTTCACCTACATCAATCGACTACCCAGAAAAACCCAGATCTAAAGAAATGAGAATCAAATGGGAAATTAATCGATGAAAACCCGCTCAAACATTCACATGATAAGTTGTCGATTTTTCCAATATTCATATAATAAATTAAATAAATAGTTAATCACAGAATATGTAACTATAAACGACATATCAGAAATTAATTGATGAAAATCAGAAAACTCACCACTGTTTTACGTATTTAGAATTATTAGACACGAATTAAATGTTTAAAGTTGATAGTCGCAAGCTTCTGAAACCCTAATTAAAAAAAATTAGGTCAAAATCACCAAATTATCGACCGGTAATTAAGTGTCAGGGAACAAGAGAGACTAAATGAATATCATACAAAGGACTTGGAAAAATTACCATCAGATCTTGCAACTTCCTTGATCAATCGTTGATTACTTCAGTGGCAGTTTTTGGGCGCGGGGATGATGAATAGTCACTGAATGTTTAAGCGGCGAACATGTTTTAATTTTATTTATTATTATTATTATTATTATGTTTATTATAATGTTTATGTTTATGTTTAGATAATTATTATTTATTATTATTATTTGAGCGGTATAGACGTCACTTCTAGTTAAAACCGCCACAAAAATATATAATGGCGGTTCTTTAATATAAAAGTGTTATAAAGTATTATTAGCTTTAATGTCGTTATTAACGGCGGTTGTTAATACAACGTCGTTATTAACGGCGGTTGTTAATACAACGCCGTAATTGATTTATCACGCGTTTCTTATCTAAAACCACCGTAAATATCTACTTTTATTACGCCGGTTCTTAATTTAAACAGCCGCAATAGACCTCCTGCACCTTAAAAAATTCCCTCCCGCCAATTTTTGGGGCTTTTCGCGACAGTTCTATTAGAACCGTCGCGATAAAGGCGTCGCAGTAGGGGGTTTTTCTACTAGTGAATCTTTCAAGCATTCATCAATAAAGTTTGTTCCTTTTCTGCCTTAATCCTATTTTCCGGTAATTCCTCTCTTAATTCCTGTTTTATTATTATTAGTTTAGAATTATTGCATACGGTTATGTTAGAATCCCAAGCCTTGTTATTATTGCATGTTTAGATTGATGTTCATCTTGATTTCCATGTTTATCCCTGTTTTTATTATTATTTCAATAGTCACGAATAGCTAAATTCATATGTTAGGATGTAGGGGATGAATATGCGTAGGTAGTGTAGATTCCGAGACCGTCTGTAGTAGCGCCTTGGTCGGCCGACCTGCTTAACAGGTCGGTCGACCGAGGTTGTGGTCGGCCGACTGGGCTAGCTGGTCGGTCGACCACTCGCGTATGTATTCTGTTTCGTTTTATTTCGTAGACTATAATAACCTACAATGAGACTGAAAGGAGACTTGTAGGATGTTAGTAATGACCTACCCAAGATTGAAAGATACGGGAAGGGCATTGGTTTACACTTTAAGACGGCTAGGTTACTTAAGACTGAAAGGTATGTGACCTAGAATTTAAGAATCACCCTTATTGTTTACACCCAATAATTGTGAGACCTAGGAACTAATAGCATAGGCCGAAAGGAGCTATTAGGTACCATAGACCGAAAGGATATGTTACACCCCTTATGCGACTGCAATACATGTTGACCTTAGGATTTATACTACCTTAGCTATTTATTACCCAATCATCCTAGCATCTCTTTTATTATCGTTTTATTCTCATCTCTAATTATTTGTTTTATTTTCATATTTGCTTTTAGACTTAGCAACAATCAATCAAACCCCCAAATTTTGTTACCCTAAAACATAAACATCAAACAACGAACATTCCCCACCTCTCTGTGGTTCGACCCTGACTTTCACTATTTATAGTCAAAGCTAGGAAATTATAGATCTTATCTTTGGTGCCCTCAACGACGGGCATCAAATTTTTGGCGCCGTTGCCGGGGAGGTGACGCCAGTGTTTATTGTTTCTTGTTTTTGTTTCTTTTGTTTAAGGAACTTTTGTTCCTTAAACCTTCTCAGTTTTTTCTTGTAGTTTCCTTCTTATGCGCAGGTCAGTTCAAGGAGAACTCACTATTTATAGTCAAAGCTAGGAAATTATAGATCTTATCTTTGGTGCCCTCAACGACGGGCATCAAATTTTTGGCGCCGTTGCCGGGGAGGTGACGCCAGTGTTTATTGTTTCTTGTTTTTGTTTCTTTTGTTTAAGGAACTTTTGTTCCTTAAACCTTCTCAGTTTTTTCTTGTAGTTTCCTTCTTATGCGCAGGTCAGTTCAAGGAGAACTCCTACCACTAGACCACGAGCTTGAGAGGACTTTAAGAGAAAAGAGGAAGCAAGTTTTAGAAAGTAGGGAAGGAGGTTCTCCATCTTCCCTATTCCAAGAGGATATATTTGAACAACCACCTTCACCGAAAACACCAACTTCACAACTAAATTCACCTCACAATCCATCGACACCGAAAACACCATCATATACCTATTTCCAAGTTTTTCCAAAAGAAGAAGAGAACATGGCCGAGGAAGCTACTATCGCCAGTCACTCCATGCCTCAGGTGAAGGCACTACTACAAAAAAGGCCTAAGACATCAATTAAAAGGCACCTGTTTTTTTTCTAACAGATTTCTTAACATAAGACACCGGTGATTTAATATAACAGGTTTGCAATATTTAAATAAGAAACCTGTCCTTTCAAATCTGGTTTCCTATATTTAATTTTCAATTTATTTAATAACTAAGAAACCTGTCCTCCAAAATCCGGTTTCGTATATTTTAATTTCCAATTTATTTAATAACTAAGAGACCTGTCCTCCAAAATCCGGTTTCCTATATTTTAATTTCCAATTTATTTAATAATTAATAATAATAAATTAATCTTAAATAATCTATTATTTAATTGATTACCATAATCCTCACTTCCTCATACCCGCCTCCCTCAAGCGACAAGCCCTCCCTAGAACTCAAACCCTAATTTTACTTGCCTCCTTCACAACGGCCTCCCTCTCTTTCAATCTCTCGGATAGCTGGATCAATGAGATCTGACTTTGCGACCATATTTGATGCTAAAGGTCTACCATGTAAGAACTCTCGTGCAAACCTTTCTTCCTTCATATACTGTGCTTGTAAGTCTACCTACATCCCCCATCGGAAAGGTACGAAAGTGCTTCCCGTGGTTGGTATGCTAGACGTGTGGAAATGTTATGACCTTGCACTGGTGTGTAAGGCTTGCTCATCCTGCTTTATGCCGGAGATTATCAAACTGATAGTTAATCTCTCCTTATTAGTCGAGTACCACACAACACTAAAACCAAAATATACTAATCAAGGATTTAGAACAACGAGAAATAACTTCTTCCAAACAGCGGATTTGATGCGCGAGATTAAGTCGTCGGTTCTCACGATCAAACAAATTTATAAACACGATATAAAGTAGTATAATAGGGTTATCGTTCGCAAGGATGGTGGGAAAATTGTATAGTGACGTTCTAATTAGAGCTTGAGTCGGGGGTAATAGGTTTGTGATTGATTAACAACTAAAGAGCAATTAAAGCAAATGTGTTAAGATTAAATTGATGATAAAAGATACTAAGGTGTCGGGGGTACTAAGGTAGGTTGGTAACGAATCATGCAAGAGAGTCTAAGGTCTCCACTATACTAGGCCTAGGTTTGTCTCGTCTATCGATTTGACTCGCCTAAAGTCGAACCCTATCCTAGCTTTCGCTACAAACAAGGCTAACCCAACATACATACATGCTCATGAAAGCCCTAGACTATCATCAAAGGCCAACAACAATAAGAATCATGTCCAACCGTCATTGAGACATTTCATCAAACATGTAACATGCACAAATGAAAACCTAGCAAAGAAGAGAACCAAATCCTACCCCTAAACAAGATTCATTGCTACCAACAAACCAAAGCACACCCCTAACCCTAGTAGGGGAACTACTCACACATGGCTACACTAAACATGTAAACGAATGATGAGGAAATGCTAAACATGTTGGATTAAGCAAGAGTAAACAATTGAACAAGCAAAACTTAAAGGAAATGCAAAGACAAGGTAAAGATGAAGAAGATTATACCATTAACTATGGAAAAGGAATGAACTTGGATAACCAGATGAAGAATTCTTTGAAAAGCCTTCAAATTACAACCCAAATATCTTCTAACAATGTCAAGAACAATCCTAGGAAAATGACTAAGTAAGGATTATAAAGAACTAAAAGATTAAGATGAAAACTAAGGAAAGATTAAAATGTTTAAGAGAGTTTTTGATGGCTAAGTATGGATGAATGTAACAGTAGAAACCCTAAAAAATATGCGTAAAAAGTGTTTAGGAATGCGTTAAAATAAATGACACAAGTGCGGGTTTATATAGAGTGCGTAATTCTGAAATAGGACTCTCAGCCGGTCAACCGGCTGCCGGTCTAAGACCGGCTAAGAGTCAAAATGCAAACATCTGACTTTTTCTTCATTTTTCTTCAAAGTACCATGATCCTCAGCCGACCGACCGGTTGCCGGTCGGGCACCGGCTGGGAGGCTAAACTTCCAAATCTGACTTTTTTCACTTTTTTTCTTCAATGAACAGGTACCCTCAGCTGGTTCACCGGCCGCCGGTGGCGGACCGGCTGGGAGTCCTTTTGCTTGAATCTGCCCAACAACGAATTTCCTTCAATCTTCAAAATTGGCTAAGTATAGAATTGGGTCACCAGCCGGCTGGCCGGCTGCCGGTTGGCTACCGGCTGGGAGCCCTGAACCATGAAACTGTAACTTTTACACATTTTTCCCAAAGTCAAGTCAAGGTCCCCCAGCTGGCCTACCGGCCGCCGGCTGGGAACCGGCTGGGAGGGCCTGGAGGATCTTCTTGCATAATTTCTTCACATTTCACTCCAAATTCGTCTCGTTAGCTCCCGTTTCTTCGCTCCCGCCACAACACCTACAAAATGTAAACCAAAAAGGAATAGTCGAGGTAACGGCCATAAAAACAAGCAAAGGCACGCAATACGAGGTCGAATCGGGACCAAAAATGAAGAATAAACAATGAAAATAATGACCGAAATAGAGCTCATCAGAATTCCATGACACCCAGGCCTCTCTTTTTTGGTTCTTTAATGTGATGCGATGCGCGCGTGATTGAGGTTTGCTTCTGTTGGATGATTTCTTTTGATTTCACATCATCAATCGTCATATCTATCATCATCAACCATTAAAACCGGCATACTCCCACTGAAGTCACTGCTCACTTCTTAAATCGTAAGTGTTTCTCCTTCGTTTCGATTAATTTCTCAATGTTGTTATGTGTATTATTGTTGGTTAATTTGTATGATTGTTTATTGTTGCATTAATAAAAAAATGGGGTGCTTGTCAAAGTTTAAGTAGTGTATGAATGGAAGCCTATTTCATCCCTCGAATGTAAGGGGGTGGGACATGATATTTGTCAGTTTAGACGGAGGGAAGTTCGTACTAATAAGATACCAAAGGCATCAGATACGAGGGTTTGACAACCGGTTATAATGAAGCCTCCAAATCAGGCTGTTCGTGCTGCTGCTTTGCAACACCAGAAGGCTGCCGAGACAGGAGTGGCAGCAAATGCAGGTGTTGGGTGCCTCAACTCTATTCGCGAGAAGGAGGATCAGAGCATAGGACGCGACAAGGCTGGATATAATGCGCAAGGATTTGGTGCTTTCTCTTTTAAGGATATCCTTACATCGACTAGGGCATCTGGGTTCAATGTCTCGGGTACTGAACAACGCTCGGGCATTGGGACAGGTGGGGCGCAGCCTGCTGGACAGTGAGGAGTATATGTTGCTGGTAGGAGAGGGCATAATGGGCTGGGTGTGGGCAGTAGATTATTACTGGTAGGTGTGGGCAGCTGGTGTAGCAGATCTGCACGCATTTTTTGAGTTGCAGGGCATTGTTTCAGGAGCGGTAAAGAAGCTAGGAAGGCGGGCAGAGGTGCTGGGCAGAGTCTGGGAATGCACATGTTAGAGATAGTTCAGAACTGATGGAAAGCGTGGGCAGAGTTAGTAGCAGGTCTGCAATTTTGCTTGAGTTGCAGGGAATCGATTTCGTGGGGGAATGAACGCAACGAAGGAAGCCAGAGCTGCTTGGCAGAAGCTGGGGCTGCTCTTCAGTAAGCGGCAGATTTGCTTGCTATGGTTTTTCGAAGCAGACTTTCACAAGGATAGGCTTTAGCTTACTATTTATGTATCTGATAGTGCATATTCGAAACTTGATTGCAGACCCGCTAGTTGGCAGCCAGTACTAACTTACTCTGCCTCAGACGCGACTGAACTTCCTGGATTCCGCAACAGCAACTCTGCATAGACCATGCACTCCAGTAGCATTCTGCCCAGCCAGATTCTGCAAACCCATTAGACTCTGCACAAAAAATCTAACTCTGCACCAATACCTTCTGCGGAAATCAGTAGCATAAGGAGCAGCGATTCAGATTTCTATGCTGAACTTCTAATAGATCTTCTCATTTCGATCCCTATTATTCCATCGTGTATTATTTATTCATTCATTCATGTTTGTACTAATTTTTAATCTGAAAATGACAGGTATGGAAGACTTGGTATTAGGGCAACCAAAGATCGTTGTTGAGCGTGCAGAAATTGTTTGCCCGTTGTGGTTTTCAGACAAGTTTAGAAACTTTACGTTTAGTTTATGCGGATTTTAGAGATGTTTTGAAATTTGTACTAAAGATTTGTAATTTAATAATTTATGCGATCGAGACTTGTAATTTATGTTATTGGTAATTGTAATTTGATTTAAGACTTGTAATTTATGGCTTATGCCATCGAAGACCCCTTTTAAAGCGGGTTGTAAAATGTGAAATGGATCTTTTGTTTTAGTTTGCAATAACCGAATGGCCAATAGACCAATACCACTACAAAACTACAAATCGCAAATCTGGACAAATTCGGTTTTTGAAATTTGGAATTCCGAATTTTTGAATTCCAGATTTTCGGATTTCCGAAATATTCGGATCGGATGTGGATTAGAAAAAATGAGAATTTCAATTCAGATATCCGATCCGGATCCGATCCGGATTCAAATACCGGATCAGATATCTTGTTTTGCTCAGCCTAATAAAAAGTAAAGACACCGGTTGTAGATGGATGTGGTCTTATAGCTATATACCAAAGACACCGGTTGTAGATGAGCGTGGTTTTATAGTTATATACCAAAGACACCGGAGATAATCGATAACAGGTTATACCAAAGACACCGGAGATAATCGATAACAGGTTTAAGTCAAAGAAACCAGTTATTAATAAAAACAAGTTTCTTTAATTGTTAGATAAGACACCAGTTCCACCAACTGGTTTCTTAACCAAAGACACCTATGACCTAGACACCTGTTATAAACAGGTGTCTAAGGCCTTTTACAACAGATTTCTTTGCCATATTTTGTAGTAGTGAGGACCTATACAAAGGGTTCACTTTACCTGCAGGTACTGGGAAACCATTCGAGGCCAAGCCTGCCTATATCACTATGGTTGAGAAAAACCAATTTGGAGGCTCGGCCAATGAGGATGCTACAAAGCATATTGAAATCTTCACAGATTACATATGCTCTATTGCACCCCAGAAGGAGTGACACAAGACCAGATTAAACAAACTATGTTCATCTTCTCTCTCAGGGATTCTGCAAGGGAATGGTACAGAGATCTAGACCGCACTGCTGCGGGGGTCACAGACTGGAACACCTTGGCCTTGGCATTCTACAGGAAGTACTACTCTGCGGCCAAGACCAATGCTTTAAGGACGCAGATAACAAGCTTCAAGCAAGGGCCTAATGAAGACTTTAGTGAGGCTTGGGATAGGTTCAAGAGACTTGTTCGATCCATACCACATCATGGGTTCGAACAATGGTTTCTTTGTAACCAGTTCTACAATGGCCTATATGACGACAACAGGGCCTACTTGGATGCTGCAACCAACGGAAGGTTCCAAGAGAATTCTGGGGAGACTAAGGGTCTCAAGATAATAGAAGATGTTGTTGTCCACCGTGCTGAACATGGAACTTCCCGTGGTAACCAAAGGAAAGCTGAGTCTAACGTAGCTGCTATTGAGGCCTTGATGGCCAAGTTAGATAAGCTGGAGAGTGGTGGGAAGTTCGATATTGGGAGTGGAAGTAAAGGAGGTATGTACCAGGTGAATGTCGTTCAAGACGGACCTTTTGTTTGTGAGAGGTGTGGTGGAGAGGGGCACGTATCAAAATTTTGCACCTCATCTAATGAGACATGTGCCGCTTTTCAGCACTATCGTGGGAACAATTTTTATGACCCAAATAATAATAATGTCCATCCCAACATGAGGTGGACAAGCCAGAATGTTCTCAACCCACAACACCTACAACCTCAACAAAATTCCACTTACACCCCTCCACATAAGCAAGGTTTCCAAAAACCACCCTTCAACCCTCAACCACCTTCGAACCCACCACCCAACACGGATGCTCTCATCCAAAACCTCATTGGGTTAGTTAAGAAGGAATCTCAGGCAAGGGAAGCGGGGATGAAGATGTTAAAGTCTCATATTGCTCAAATCGCGAGCAAGAACGATACCAGGGCTCCGGGTCAACTTCCGACCAAGACGGATCAAAAGAAAGAGACTCTAAACATCATATCTTTGAGAAGTGGAGCTAAGGTGGGAAGTGAGAAAGCAAGCGAGAAGGATAAAGCGAAACAGCCGAAGCCGAACAGCAGCGAGGAAGGTCGACCGACCCAGGAGCTAGGTCGACCGGCCTCTGAGCAGATTCTGGAAATTCCCGCTGTACAGGAAGACTGTAACACCCCCATTTATTTAAGGGCCTGTACTAGGACTCCTCAGATAAATAAGGGTATTACCATCTCGGTTTCCCGAGGCAGTAGATACAAAGGAAAGATAAACAGTACTTTAATTAAAAGTTAAACTCCATAACATGTTCTTACAACTGTATCAAAACTGACTTATGAAATGAAAGTACAACTCATGATAAACTGACTATGGTGATCTAGACTCTAGTCTGGTCCGGATCCAAGCTCTCTCTTCCCATAGTTTCCCATAGTCTCAGCCACCTGTCAATCTGCTCCCCAGTAATTGGTTCATCACAGGTGAGCACGAATACACAGGGTCAACCACGAGGTTGAGTAGAGGAAAGAAATAAACAACGAACAATATTATAGATATATACATATATAGGGATTCAATCATCCCTTCTCCGCACCGATCTCAAGGCCATTAACTCCGCACCGATCACAAGGCCATTAACTCCGCACCGATCACAAGACCCATTAACTCCGCACCGGTCACAAGACCCATTAACTCCGCACCAATCACAAGACCCATTATCTCCACACCAATCACAAGACCCATTAACTCCGCAGCAATCACAAGACCCATTAATCATCATCTCGTATCGTATCTCAGAATTATGTAACCAAATAATACAATATATCAATCATATGATAGTAAAAAATAAACATTGTTGTCATCAAATAACAAATAGATCACTCATCATTATATACACAGTATTTCCCCTACCTCAACAGGCGGAACCAAAATGACAACCAGTCAGCAGCTAGAACTGTTCCACGCGGAAACCGTCACCTAAACATATAATATTTAACAATTACTAAATATAGTAACTTACTAAATTTGGAAAGTTTCCGAAATAGAAACTTCCCGAAATAGAAACTTACCCAAAACAACCAAAAACTTAACTACAAGAAACCTATACTAATATAATACTAATAATACTAAATATAAAAATAATAATAATTATAATAATAATAATAATAATAAGATTAATAATATTACTACTAATAGTAATAATAACATGGATGATAATCATGGTAATAATGTAGTAATAGTAACAACCGTGTTAGCCAAGTCCAAAAACCTCACGACAACACTCCCCCCCACACCCGCGGTAACCAACCCACACCATGCCAGCGCCGCCTCCCCTGCCGGCAACCACCACCGACAACACTCACCTCAGCCTGCCCCCACCACCGAATCCAGCCGGCGTGCCCAACCACGACCATAACCAGGCCTGGTTCGTCACCTGGCCACCGCAGACACCACCTAAACTAACCCCTACGACCACCACTCGCCACACTGACACGACCCAGAACCACCGCCGTTACCACCTTCGACATCAGACTAAGATGTAGACCGCAGTACCACCATGTCGACCTCCTCCGGGTCCATGGTGGCACCACCCCGAAACACCCCCTGAATCGCGCGTCATTTTGCGATAGCACCTCTAACGAACCCTTTTTTTTTCCGACACAACCCTCCACTGGCGTCTGTCCCTCATCCCAGTGACTAACCCTAGTCACCACCACGACTCGACCCCCGGTGATACTTTACACAACGGACGCGAAAAGAGACAAAACGAACGGATAAGGAAAGACTCACCTTATGCTTGCCTGAGAATGACTCGAAAGCCCCCTGAAAACACTCCTTAAACACCGTCGTCGCCGTCCCTCTCGTTCTCTCGTTCTGACTGTCGCAGCCTATCACACGATATAGGGATGGTAGTCTAGTAGTCGTCTTTTTTTTTGGCGATGAGGAAGGCATGAGTGTTTTACACGGGTTAGGGGTTAATTTTGGTAAAGTTTGGGCTGAGTATTATGTTGCTATACTTGGCCCAACATTAAGGTAAAAGACGACTACCCATAGCACATTCGGTAAATAATTCGAACCAAGTCCCACACTCGATATACACGCACAACTCGTAGCATTAATATTAACTTAATATATGTATATATATATACTTACGATAGCAGTTAATATAAAGCGATAACATACCATAAAAGCCTATAATAATAAATTCCGAGTCACACCCCGGATTTCGATAATAACTTGATTATCAAATATAAATTCTCACAGAACTATCACAACGTTGATGTAAATAATAAAGAAAATTAAACTTAACGATTATATATAATTCACATTATTATTATAACAATTTAGCAAAATACGCATCGAATAGAACATAATTATACCCCGCCTTGACAATAACAAAAAACGACTGATTAATACGAACTACAAAATACGGGATATTACAGTCTTCCCTGCTTAAAATGAACTTTGTCCCGAAGTTCACCCTCCCTTGATCCATTAACTGGTACCTAGGCACATAACGAATGCAAAGTGTAGCACCACCTAACATCAAGAATTAATGAAGGCATTTTAAGCACGACATATTACATTCTACCCTCGTTAAGAGACTTTGTCCCCAAAGTTTAACGTATAACAAAATTCAATTCACAAACACAATAAGATGCATAACAGAATTTATCAGGATTATCAAGTAGATGCAAACAACCACGACATCACAATTAGCCATATCATAAATCATTAAGATTTTACAATCCTATCTCCCTTAAAACGTGGTTAAGTCCCCGTAACTCCATTATAAGAATGCTAGCCTATTACTCCATCTCATAAAATTTTACTCCAAGTGACCAAGCATCGTATTCTCATCATCGAACCTAAGACCAAAGACAAGGGGTGAGTGAACTGGCGAGATAAACCGCGAAACAATACTTCCATCCCAATATCGGTTTCAAACTCAAATAACTCAGTAACTCAATAACCATGATCACTCCGGACCATTACACAATTTGGCACAACGGCCCGATCCTCATAACTCAACACTAGTAACCAACCTCAAGATCAATATCAACATCGATATCGCCAAAAAGGGGTTCGCAGAACCGCGCACAACATTTAAAGTATGAACTTTAAGCTACTCACCCACAAGTTAAGGTCAAAGAGAGCGACTATATATAAAAAAAAGCAATACCAATCATACACAATCCAAAATATCAATCCCCTGTAACCCGTATACTCCGATTCGGTCATAAACAAGCAATATAAAGGTCCTCAAATAGACATACCGCGTGTTCATTTGTAACAAAAAAAACTAATATCAATACTCCTATATTGTAAAACCAATTCCCAACTGCCCTATTCAAATACTTATATTCCCGCACAATTATAAACGAGATTAACATCAGTGTTCCACGCTAGGGTCAACTATAAAATCAATTGCTTGGGTACCTTAAATCTATACTCTATGTCTCATACTTTTATCCTTCTTATAGCACAACCCAACTCACACAATAAAAGCTCTGCCGATGACTCATACATATGGCTACTACTATATATTCACAATACCAACTCCTCACTAATTAACATCATATAAACTGTCATCAAAACATGTTAGCTTGAATAAATACGTAGACTCCGACAAATCAATTAGCACATATACATATATCCCGAACCAGAATAAGAATAATAAGATCGGTAGAATCTTGTTACGCAGCAAAACAGAATCAGAGTAGCTAGCACTCATATACCCTTGAAATTTGAATGCAAACTTAACATATTTACACTAATGTAGACAATCAGCAAACTCATGGTTCATAATTGACAGGTCAAAACATTTCATGCCCATAATCATATTATCGAATCAAATCATATTTTAGATTCATATTTGGAAAAACGCATAGGGCAAAATTAATTAACGTAATTAAACATAGAGCATTGACATGTTTCACGAGATATATATCAATCATAGATTAGCAAGACCACTTAACATTCCTAGGTATTAATAAGTTAAGATCACGTAGGTACATTCCCATCCATTCACATTACATCATTTATCATGAAACTGGTAATATATACGACTTGCGAATTAAGGGGTTTATATAATATGCAACAATTAAACGTCCGGGCAGGACTTCGTCAACACGTAGCTACAAAATTTGTCATGTTGTAACAGTCACTCTAGTTATCAAAACATCAAGTGTTATCACGGATAGTCATCACTTTGGAAAATATTTTGAAACTTTGGAAACATTGAAGTGGTAATTTATGGCAATTTATAAACACGAATCAAAGAACAATTTTACAAGCTATAGATCGAAACAAGACTACACGGGGACATTCTGACTCTTCTTTACTAAAACATTGTTCTCGTAAATTGTAGCTCATGAATCATGAAAATTTAACGATAAAAGTAAACGAATTCGCAAGACTAGTACTTCCATAAATCACATGTCAACCACGTCTTAACTCAATGTATTATGATCAAATTTTAACATAGCAAATGCAATTTAGTTTGTGACATAACAATATACAGGATGGTGTTATAAATACTATTAGCTCAGTGAACTAGACAACGATATACCATAAATGTATGAAAGAACATCAACACGGTGCACATTGTTCAAATAATCACCATTACTTATAACACTTAGATCGCTATATCATGCTAAGAAGTTTACCTGTCAAATTTCATTCTACCACTTGTCAAGACTCTTCTTTGATAAATATGATTTTTAACTTCACGTGCGAACATCACATCATTATTTTGAGGTCATATCACTAGAAGTAAGAGCGTCGGTATAATAGAAACTATTTTATATAGGAATAAGCAAGGTTACGTTATCATATTGTAAAGTACACATTCATATTATATGCCTACTATTCAGGTTACTATCGCCATATCAGGATATCACATGGTCGCATCATATAATTCACATTTGATTAAACTTTTGTATGGAACTTACATAACTCACAGATTCACTAATTAAACATTATGCAGCAATTCACAAGTCATAATTAATTATTCGCTTAGCTATCTTGCGAGCTATTATAGCTTTTAGAGAATATAATTAATTAACTACTCATAGGAGAAAGAAGCAAATGCATATTTCATGGGAATCATTTATAACAGTTTACAGCCATACGACAGAAAATTAGATAGCTTGCAAAAAGCACTATTAAATAACATCTCATTAGCATTTTTCGTGAATATTCTAGGCAATGGAGTTGAAATTATGCATAAACAATAAACATGTTCTAAATGGGTTTCTTTACAAAAACCAGAGTCATAACGGGACTGTGCCGTAACAATCTAACTACTGTCAACTAAAAGATTTATTTCTCTCAAATATAACTCGTACAAACATGAAACCAAAAGCATTAGGAAGCTAACTCCGACGGTTATCACACATAAAATTTTCATACTTCAATATGGAACACATTTAAGATGACAGCCCATATACAAACAAGGTAACATTCTTGATATTTATTAAAATTTTGGTCCCGTTACAAAATCACATTACTACATCGTAACTCACCCATTCATTTTCCGGAACACGTTGACATGTCATTTGAAGCATGTACATAACTTTATAACACATTAACATTCATTCCTCATTTCAACTATAGTTGTCATCTAAAACACAGTAAAGATTTCGAAACTGAAACTAGAATCAACCGGACAACTCAATGTTTATACATGTATATACAAATGTAACACATAACTATATGTCATTCATGGTTTGGGGCAACATATTCCGCATATCACAAGACATTGATTACTAATATATATATAAGTTTGATAATTCATATCCAAATACCCACAATATATTACGTAGTTACAATAATCATTTAAATGGCCAGATAATATCATGGACATCTCAAACACCAATCATACTATGACCACATCACCATATCTCACATATCCTTCTAACGCACGTCATAAATCACAACTCACAAATTACTTACCTCATTCTTCTCCTGCAAGAAAGTTAGCACAATATAACTGGGTCACTATATAGTCTACCCCACTCTTCAATTACTCATATTGGGTTCCCGAGACAGAACCGAAAGGGCCCATGGTTTGGTGTGAGGGGGCCCCTAACTCATCCCGTTCCTTTTTGGGGCTCCTAACAGTTTCATCTCGGGTTTCATTTTATTAGACTCTTCCTACGTTCATTATTATTCATTTGGTTTAGGCCTGAGGATCGTTCGCTCTGATACCACTTTGTAACACCCCCATTTATTTAAGGGCCTGTACTAGGACTCATCAGATAAATAAGGGTGTTACCATCTCGGTTTCCCGAGGCAGTAGATACAAAGGAAAGATAAACAGTACTTTAATTAAAAGTTAAACTCCATAACATGTTCTTACAACTGTATCAAAACTGACTTATGAAATGAAAATACAACTCATGATAAACTGACTATGGTGATCTAGACTCTAGTCTGGTCCGGATCCAAGCTCTCTCTTCCCAAAGCTTCCCATAGTCTCAGCAACCTGTCAATCTGCTCCCCAGTAATTGGTTCATCACAGGTGATCACGAATACACAGGGTCAACCACGAGGTTGAGTAGAGGAAAAAATAAACAACGAACAATATTATATATATATATAGGGATTCAATCATCCCTTCTCCGCACCGATCTCAAGGCCATTAACTCCGCACCGATCACAAGGCCATTAACTCCGCACCGATCACAACACCCATTAACTCCGCACCGATCACAAGACCCATTAACTTCGCACCAATCACAAGACCCATTATCTCCACACCAATCACAAGACCCATTAACTTCGCACCAATCACAAGACCCATTAATCATCATCTCGTATCGTATCTCAGAATTATGTAACCAAATAATACAATATATCAATCATATGACAGTATAAAATAAATATTGTTGTCATCAAATAACAAATAGATCACTCATCATTATATACACAGTATTTCCCCTACCTCAATTGGCGGAACCGAAATGACAACCACTCAGCAGCTAGAACTGTTCCACGCGGAAACCGTCACCTAAACATATAATATTTAACAATTACTAAATATAGTAACTTACTAAATTTGGAAAGTTTCCGAAATAGAAACTTCCCGAAATAGAAACTTACCCAAAACAACCAAAAACTTAACTACAAGAAACCTATACTAATATAATACTAATAATACTAAATATAATTATAATAATTATAATAATAATAATAAGATTAATAATATTACTACTAATAGTAATAATAACATGGATGATAATCATGGTAATAATGTAGTAATAGTAACAACCGTGTTAGCCAAGTCCAAAAACCTCACGACAACACTCTCCCACACACTCGCGGTAACCAACCCACACCATGCCAGTGCCGCCTCCCCTGCTGGCAACCACCACCGACAACACTCACCTCAGCCTGCCCCCACCACCGAATCCAGCCGGCGCGCCCAACCACGGCCATAACCAGGCCTGGTTCGTTACCTAGCCACCGCAGACACCACCTAAACTAACCCCTACGACCACCACTCGCCACACTGAGACGACCCAGAACCACCGCCGTTACCACCTTCGACATCAGACTAAGGTGTAGACCGCAGTACCACCATGTCGACCTCCTCCGGGTCCATGGTGGCACCACCCCGAAACACCCCCTGAATCGCGCGTCATTTTGCGATAGCACCCCTAACGAACCCATTTTTTTTCCGACACAACCCTCCACTGGCGTCTGTCCCTCAACCGAGTGACTAACCCTAGTCACCACCACGACTCGACCCCCGGTGATACTTTACACAACGGACGCGAAAAGAGACAAAACGAACGGATAAGGAAAGACTCACCTTATGCTTGCCTGAGAATGACTCGAAAGCCCCCTGAAAACACTCCTTAAACACCACCGTCACCGTCCCTCTCGTTCTCTCGTTCTGACTGTCGCAGCCTATCACACGGTATAGGGATGGTAGTCTAGTAGTTGTCTTTTTTTTTGGGGATGGGGAAGGCATGAGTGTTTTACACGGGTTAGGGGTTAATTTTGGTAAGGTTTGGGCTGAGTATTATGTTGCTATACTTGGCCCAACATTAAGGTAAAAGACGACTACCCATAGCACATTCGGTAAATAATTCGAACCAAGTCCCACACACGATATACACGAACAACTCGTAGCATTAATATTAACTTAATATATGTGTGTGTATATATATATATATATATATATATATATATATATATATATATACTTACGATAGCAGTTAATATAAAGCTTAACATACCATAAAAGCCTATAATAATAAATTCCGAGTCACACCCCGGATTTCGATAATAACTTGATTATCAAATATAAATTCTCACACAACTATCAAAACGTTGATGTAAATAATAAAGAAAATTAAACTTAACGATTATATATAATTCACATTATTATTATAACAATTTAGCAAAATACGCATCGAATAGAACATAATTATACCCCGCCTTGACAATAACATAAAACGACTCATTAATACGAACTACAGAAATACGGGATATTACAAAGACGGTCGACCGACCGAGGATGAGGGTCGACCGACCCCCGACGCTGAACAGGGGAGTACTTTCAGACCTGAATTGCCGGACAACTTAAGGGATTTCCTTTTCAGGGGTGACAAGACCCCTAGGTTCCTGAGAAGGGCTGCGAATACTGAATCTTCCGCCCCTCCTTTTCTGGAGAGACTCATACCGACCAAGGAACAGGTATCATTTGATAAATTTAAAGACGTAATTCGATCATTAAATGTTCAAGTTCTGTTTTTAGAATTAGTTCAACAAGTTCCTTCATATCTTAAATTCATGAGACAACTTTTGTCAAGAAAGCGGTCTTTATATAAGGTTGAGTCAGTTGCCCTCACTGAAGAATCCTCCAGCTTCCTATCACATGTCATTGCCCGTCATAAGCTGGAGGATCCTGGAAGTTTCTCTGTACCCTGCAATATAGGAACCTTCCCTGTTAAAAAGGCCCTTTGCGACCTAGGAGCTAGTATCAGTGTCATGCCCCTTAGCGTAGCTTTAAAACTCGGAATGACCAATTTTGCAGTAACTAGTATGACTGTCCAGATGGCTGGCCGTAAATCCATGGAACCCATAGGGGTGTTGGAAAACATCCCTGTGCGCATTGACATGTTCTTTTTCCCAGTCGATTTTGTAGTTTTGGACATCCCTGAGGATGCCCACATACCTATAATACTAGGGAGACCCTTCCTCCACACCGCGGGAGCCATCATAGATGTAGGTACTGGTACCTTGACCTTCAAAGTAGGGAAGCATTCTATTATTTATGGTATATCCTATAGGAAAAAGGATGCTATGACCCCTATTACTTGTAATGCTATTGCTTCTGAAAAGAAGTATAAGGTCATCACTACTTCTCCTACTTTATTACCTAATCCTATACCTGTTTTTACACCTCCGCCCCAGATTGGGAGCGATGTGGAAGATGCTTCTTTTGTGACTAGTGCAGGAATTGGTTTGGGGAAACCCACAATAAAGGAGGCCGCTGTGCAAAGAGGAGGACTGGGATTCCTAACCTACAAGGAGGATGAGGATCCGGATATTGTGGATGAGGAGGACAAGAAAAAGAGAAGAAAAGCTCAAGAGAAGAGTCCGTCGCATATGGTTTGCGACGGAGAGGAGACGTGTTTCGCCATTCAAGCAAACACCGTGGAGACTACGGCATATCGTCAAAAGCCGTGGTCCGAGATATTCCGCATCTTTAGCAGATAATTGTTTAAATTTTAAGCCCTTAAGACAATTTACGTTCTATTTTGTTGAGACTTTTTAAATTTTGCTTTAAAGTTTTAGAACTCTTTCGTTTTGTTGCGTAGTTAAGACAATTTTTGGACTTGGTTCTGGGATCTCGCGCACTTGTTGGGCGCATATATGATGCTTTTTCAGGTTCGAAGAAGAATGACTTGGTTAACACAAGTGATTCCGAAGAAAAGAAGGCCGCTGTGCAGAAGAGGTGGTCGACCGACTAGAAACATAGGTCGGTCGACCTGGTCCCTGCATTCCTGGAATTCCTGCAATCCGCAGGAAGGTCGGTCGACCAGAAACATAGGTCGGTCGACCTGTCCATCCGTCACAGCCTGTTCGTTTCTTCCTCGGGAATCGTGCAACCATCTTGGGTACTTGAGTGGCACTGCTCGCCACCAAAACCTCCCAGCTTAAGCTGATTTGGGGAGGTTTTTCTCATGCGCTCAAAAATCCAGTGAGTTCTTTCCATTTTTCTTGGTTTTATTTTCCTTGCATCTTTCCTCTAATTTTATAAAACCTTTACTTAGGCTAATGCACAATGGGGACATTGTGCGGGTTGGTTTGGGGAATGGTTTAGTCACATGCATTGTTCCATTGCATTCTATCACACGTTTATTGCATTTCTGTATTGCATCGTTCTTTTCTTTATTTTCCTTGCATATACAAAAAAATCCAAAAAAAAATAGAAAAATTTCAAAAATTCCAAAAAATGCACGTTTATTTTAGCATATAGGTCGACTCGGAACGAGAGTATTTCAAGGATGATTTTGCTATCTTACATGTGTATGCCTTTGCCATGCCTTGTTAACTTGTTTTAGTATGAGAGTCTTTTGCATATCTACGAGTTTTTGTTAACTTGTTTTCTTGAGACTTGACTTATACCTTGACAATCTACTATACATTCTGAGTTTTTAGAGCTTATTTCCTGGTTTCATTCTTAAACCAGTTGTCTAGGATGTGAGTAGTACTCCCCTTGGAACATGTTACATCAATATGCATAAACATGAACTTGAATTGCTATATACTTGTTTTACTATCTCGTTTTGTGAGTCTTGGTACGTGCATTTGGGATCTCTTTTCTCTTATTTACCCATAAGCCTTACATAGCCAAAATTGCCTTTTTATTCCCCCAAAACTACATCCCATACTTAGCATACCCTTCCAAGCTAGTATTTGTGGTCTTTGGTTTTTTTTTTTAGGCATCTTGGTTTGTGTGCTTTCATGAGCAAAAAGAGAAAAGAAAGAAAGAAAGCAAGAAAAAGAAAAAGAATAGAAAAAGAACAGAAATATTCAGAAAAGGAAAACCGAAAAAAATCAAAATTTACAGCAAAGTCAGTCGTAGGTCGGTCGACCAACTGACAGGGTCAGATTCAAAATTTCGTTCCAAAAGTCCCTTTCTTTTATATGTTATCACTTCCGTACTTCATTCAAAATATTTGGGAGTCCTTTCTTATATTTAATGTGAGAGTTGTGCTACAAAATAGCACCTTCTTAATATCCAGAGTTGTGAAATATGTTGCTGGGAATCGGTGTAAAACCCCTCGCAAAAGCGGAAAATTAAAACATACAAAGTACAAAAAATGCAGCGGAATTAAAACTTTTTAACATAAACATGCGAGGTGAATTAAAACTTGAAAACTGAAACTGACATAAATAGAAAAAGATAAGTATACCGTCTAAGTACCGAAATGAAATATATACAACAGCCTGGGATGGAACATCCCTACAGGCACCAACAAAAACTGTATCAAAACTAAGAGTCCAGCTAAACGATATAAGTGTAAGTCATGATGAAAGAATCATCGCTCGCTAGCTCTCGTGTGAACCCTGCCAACCTGCATGTACCTACATACATGAAAACATGTACGCCACAATCAGTGGGGAGTGACTAGAGTTCTCCTAGCCACCTTTTGTAACGACACGTAACACATAAATGCAAACAGAATACTCCAGCATATATCAACATGTGAAGTATAAAGTATCTCATCAACTGATCATC
Organism: Silene conica; assembly: GCA_029255685.2. Classification (NCBI taxonomy): domain Eukaryota; kingdom Viridiplantae; phylum Streptophyta; class Magnoliopsida; order Caryophyllales; family Caryophyllaceae; genus Silene; species Silene conica. The sequence continues at coordinate 54,605,171 of CM055316.2, read as the reverse complement.
AACTATCATGCAAACTCTAATGCACGGCTCTCAACCAACTTCATAAACCGTTAGGAAGGAGAGCCGGTTTCCCTACTGGTTGCCCAGTCGGGGGTCTTTCAGTCCAACTATTTATGAAACCGATCAAAGAGTCATCCAATGCCTTGGATGAACAATAACAAAGTCAAGTATCATTCTCATCAATATAAACTTCTACAATATCAATAACAACATCTATATCTGACACTGTACAAACTCTAGGCAAGCAGATAAAATTCAGCAAGTATAAGGTTCAGCGGTCAACTTAAGACATAACCTACATACTAATCATTCAGCAAGTATAAAGGTTCAGCGGTCAACTTAAGACATAACCTAAACACCAAAACATTCAGCAAGCAAGGACTCAGAGGCCAACTTAAGGCATGGACCCACCAATCAGCAAGACACTAGACTCAGAGGCCAACTTAAGGCATAGACTAGCACCCAAAAGTAAAGGACTCAGAGGCCAGCTTAAGGCATGTCCCTTCACTACATCACAAGATACTAGACTCAGAGGCCAACTTAAGGCATGTCCTAGCATCAAACATCTGCACTCCGGGCAAGGTGTCAGTTCCTTAGCTACCCTGTTGTGCAGCTGCTCTACTCGTCAGACTCAGAGGCCAACTTAAGGCATGTTCCAACGCGATCACAATCAAACATGTCTGGACTCAGAGGCCAGCCTAAGTCATGTCCCAGACACGACAAACATACACATATGGAGCTCAGAGGCCAGCTTAAGGCATATCCCCATATATGACAAACAACTCACGTATTAAGTTCAAAGGCCAGCTTAAGGCATAACTTAATACCCATCAATACAATATCATCAAAGTCTATGAACTAAACTATAGTTCTACTTTCTTAACTTCTAATCAACACCTAATTGACCCCGGGAACTAAGTTGAGGGAGAGCCGGTTTCCCTTTCGGTTACCCGACCGGGGGGTCTCTATACTCTCTCCATTCCCGAATCCAATATAGTGTCGCCCATCCTCCGGGGACCTCAAATACATATCAAAGATACAAGGAACGAGTTTCAATCAAAACCGATTAACCGTTTAAAAGTTACAAACGAATTACGAATTCGAAACTAAAAATAAGCTTCAGGGGTCCCCAGCCTCTCGGCAGGCAGCCGGCCTACCGGCTGGTGACCCATTTCAGCCTTCCCTTTCTTTAAATCAAAAACACAACAAAGGACTCCCAACCGGTCAGCAGGCAGCCGGCCTACCGGCTGGGAACCCAATCCCAACTTACGAAACTTCTCAAATGAGGCTACCAGCCGGTTGGCAGGCAGCCGGCCTACCGGCTGGCAACCCAAAGACTATTTTTCAAACTTTCGCTAAAAACTACAATGCACTCCCAGCCGGCTGGCAGGCGGCCGGTCTGCCGGCTCGGCATCCTAATCCTACGAGTCTCAAATTTCGCAAAAACAACAAGAAGCCTTCCCAGCCGGTCGACCGGCTCAGAGAGCCTGTTCGCCAAAATCGCGTTTTCTTGCCATTTCGAAACCCATTAAATCGATATCAAATCCTATGAATTGCTACATGTAAAGTTTACCCAACATCACAAATCACTCAATAACACAAACTAACGGCAAATCAACCCATAACAATCCTCAATACGATTATATAAAGTATCCGTCGCAAAACATAAATTTTAGAAATTAAGCCAATACTCATATGAAACATCAGGTAAGCATATAATCCTCAAGTAAGGTCATTCCTAACATGTTACTAAGTTCATTAACCATCAATCTTAAACAACAATCAGAAACCATAACAAGAACACAACAAAACTTGCTATTTTAACAACAAGGCCGAGTTACTCGTAATCGTCACCTCAAATGCAATCCGGCTCAAAGATCCTTCTCTAAGATGAAGCTATCCACTTCCGGGTCGTCTAAGCCCACACCTACATCACGAAAAACAAGTTTAACGGACCAAAATACGGTTTTAGGAAAAACAGCCTATTTTTGGAAGTGAAGGATTTGAAAAACGAAAGTGATAGATGGCTTGAAAATTCGATGAGGATTCCGAAAATGTAATTATTACCTCGATTCGGTGAACGGATGATGAAGAAAAGAGGTGAAGAAGATAAAGATTATGGAGGTTTTTGTGAAAATGGAAATGTCAGTATGTTTGTTTTGAGGAAATGAAGATGTCGACACAATTGGTTTTAAGGGGTTTAAGGATTTTCCTTTCCGTTTAAATGAAACGGGTTGGATATCTTTGAACGGGTTTTTAAGATGTGAACTTAAGTTACCAAGTTATATTCGTCTTAAGGACTTAAGGTTCTTAAGACGGATCTTCTTATTTATTTAAAACGCTTTTCAATAAATTATTAAAATAATTATTCTTCTTATTAAAGATAATTTAAAACACTTAAAATATATTTTACGAAAATACGGGATGTTACAATCACCCCAACTTCAAAAAGTTTCGTCCTCAAAACTCGAATGGAGATAAATCTAAATAACTATACCTCAATCAAATAGAACGGGATGCGCAGCACGCATCGATGCCTTAGTCTCCCATGTCTGCTCCTCGATATCACCGCAACGCCATAGAATCTTCACCAAGGGCACCACCTTGCTCCTAAAATTCCTATCCTGACGGTCAAGGATCTTCACCGGACGCTCCTCGAAAGCAAGACTCGGCTCCAGGTTCTCGATCTCCCTGTGCAGTACATGACTCGGATCGCTAACATAACTGCGGAGCTGGGAAACATGAAAGACGTTATGGACCTTGCCCAAACTAGGAGGCAAGTCCAAACGGTAAGCGGCGGCGCCAATCCTCTTCACGATCACAAATGGTCTCAGTTTGCCCTTAACGCCAAACCTCTTGACGCCCTTCATCGGTGAAACTCTCAAAAAGACACGATCACCCTCCTCAAACTCTAGAGGTCTACGACGGACATTAGCATAGGACTTCTGCTGGTCCTGAGAGGCCTTCATCCTATTCCTGATAAGCTGTACACGGTCAATGGTCTCAGCTAGCTGGTCAGGTCCAAGGTCGTGCACGTCGCTCGCCTGATCCCAACAGATCGGGCTACGACACTTCCTCCCATAAAGAGCCTCGTACGGAGCCATACCAATGGAAGAATGGTAACTGTTGTTGTAAGAAAACTCCACCAACGTAAAACACTGCTCCCAAGAACTCTGAAAATCGAGGGCACAAGCGCGGAGCAAAAGCTCTAGTGTCTGTATGGTCCTCTCGGACTGCCCATCGGTCGCGGCATGAAAAGCAGTACTCATCAACAAACGGCTACCCATTGCCTCCTATAAAGCCTTCCAGAATCTGGAGCAGAAACGAGGATCACAATCTGAAACAATCTCTCTCGGCACACCATGATAGTGAACTATCTCAGCAATATAAGCCCTGGCTAAACGGTCCATATCCCAAGTCTCTCTGATAGGCACGAATCTGGCACACTTAGTCAGTCGATCAACAATAACCCAAATCGCATCCTTGCCTCCCACAGTCTTAGGCAACGCCGTCACAAAGTCCATCGATATGCATTCCCACTTCCACTGAGGAACGTAGAGCGGCTGCAATAAACCACCTGGCCTCCTATACTCTATCTTGACTTGTTGACAAGTCAAGCACCTACTCACGTAATCCAAGATCTCTCTCTTCATTCCAGGCCACCAAAATATAAGTCTCAAATCCTTGTGCATCTTCTCGCCTCCTGGATGAACTGAATACGGTGTCAAGTGAGCCTCATCAAGAACCCTCTTCCTCAAGTCTGGCACATCGGGGACATACATCCTACCACAGAATCTAAGGGAACCATCAGCATCAATCACTAAGTCCTGAGCATCACCTCTCGCAATCTTGGCTTCAAACTTCAGAAAAGCAGCATCGGTAGACAAACCCTGACGAATCTCCCAATATAAAGACGGCTCGGCAGTCAAAGCAGCTAACCAATCAAAACCACTACCAAACATCTCTAATCTCAGCTTCCGGAACTCGGAACGCAACTCATCGGGCAATACACGCATAGCACTCATCGAATGAGAAGTCTTGCGGCTAAGCGCATCAGCAACTACATTGGCCTTACCCTCATGATACAACAACTCAATGTCATAATCCTTAACCAACTCTAGCCAACGACGCTGTCGCATATTAAGGTCTTTCTGGGTGAAAATGTACTTTATACTCTTATGATCCGTGAAAATGCGACAATGAGATCCAATCAAGTAATGACGCCACATCTTCAAGGCATGAACAACAGCAGCTAACTCTAGATCATGTGTAGGATAGTTCACCTCGTGAACTCGCAACTGTCTAGATGATTAAGCTATCACCTTGCCACTCTGCATCAACACACATCCAAGCCCTAACATCGAAGCATCGCAATAAACATCAAAGTCAACCCCAATCTCTGGCAAAGCAAGTATAGGAGCGGAAGTCAACCTAGTCTTCAATTCCTGAAAAGAGCTCTCACACTTGTCGGTCCACACAAACTTAGCTTCCTTCTTCAATAACTGAGTCATCGGACGAGCTAATCTGGAGAAATCCTCAACGAATCTACGGTAATAACCAGCCAATCCAAGGAAACTACGGATCTCTCCCACATCTTTGGGACTCTCCCAATCAACAACGGCCTCAATCTTCGCGGGATCAACCATAACTGTAATACCCCGCATTTTATCGGTAATTAATTTATATGGTTATTATGGTGTTGATAATATTTTAACGTTTATATTCGATAATTATTTTATCGAATGCGTGTTTTATATTTTATATAGTATTGGTGTAATACTTCATTATAATATTTATTATTTATATTGATGTATTGATCGTATTTGGATATTAATATTCAATAATTAATTTATCGAATATGTTGACTGTAATACCTCGTATTTTGATTACAATATTTCGTATTTAGATAATATTTGAATGATTGTTACCTCGTATTTTAGTATGTCATTCGATAATTATTTTATCGAATATGTATTGCCTGACATTTATTTTTAAGACTCGGGTTTTGATATTATAAGCTAACCCGACACTCAATATTATAAGTTCTATATAATCTTATCGTACTATACTAATTGTTATCGTAAGTACATCGACTAAGCAAGTGATAATGTTACGTGTTATATTTGTACATCGCGTTGGGGTTGGTTCGTAGTATTTAAGACGAAGGTGGTATGGGAAATGGGTCGAGCCCCACGTCATTGTTTTAACCGACCCAGTACTTACACAACAAACCCGAAACCCTATTTTATTGTACCTGCGCCATAACCCACGTTTCACAAGTCTTAAACCCTAAAACCTTTACGCTCATCTCCCTCATTATGGTGACGGCGGTGTAAGAACGAGAGAGCGAGAGAGAGAGAGAGAGGCGGTGGCTCAGGGGCGTTTCAAACGGATCTCAGGCGAGTGTAAGGTGAGCCTCTCGTTTTGTTTCCATATTCGGTTATTTACTTTTGTTCTTGTTTTAGTTATGTGGTCGCAACGAAGAGTCGCCATGGTGGCTGGGGTTGGTTGCGTGGGGGAGGGTGAGTGCAGGGGTATTGGTGGGTGTCGCTGGTGGTCGTCGATGCCGGAGGAGATGGGTTCACATGAGTTAGGTTTCGTTTTCGAGTTTGTTTGCGGGAAAGGGCGTGGGGTGGTGCCACCGTCGACACGGTGGTACCACGGTGTTGTGGGTCTGTTGTCGAGGGTGAAGGTAGTGGTGGTACTGGGTGGTGTCAAGGTGGCGTGTGGTGGTGTTATGGATATGAGTGTCGGCAGTGTAGTGGTTCAGGAGGATCGAGAGTCACCGGCAGGGGTTGAAGGGGGTTGCTGGGTGTTGGTGGTAAGGCGGTCGACGTTAGGGTGTCGCGTGGTTGCAAGCACAGGTGGTTGTGGTGGGCTGGTGTCTCGCGGGTAGGGTGTTAGTAGAGGTTAGGGTTAGTATGGTTATCACAAGTTTTTCGTGGTTGTAATTAGCGTATTATGTTTTATTATTATTAATTTATTACTTTTATGATTTTTTTTATTATTATTCTATTATTATTCTATTATTATTATTATTGTTATGTTATAATATTATTATTATTATTATTATATTATATTTATTGTTATAGTATTTGAAGTAATTTGTTAAGTTGAACAATTGAAGGGTTTTACGAGTCGGGAAAGTTCGATTTTTTTAAGAGAGTTACTATTTCGGGAAAGTTTCCATTTTGGGAAACTTTCCACTTTTAGAAGGTTATTATTTATAGTAGGGTACTTTGTGATATGGGGGTTTTGGGAAGTTTATTAATTCGTTACAAATATATGTTTAGGTGACGGTTTTCGCGTGGAACATTTCTAGCTGCTGCGTGGTTGTCATTTCTGTTCCGTGAGTTGAGGTAGGGGAATACTACTTATATGAGATGTGTAATCTGTTTATTGGTTGATATTAACTATGTTCATCTATATCGTTATATGATTGGTATATTGTGATATATAATTCTGTGATACGATATGGTGCGGAGATAAAGGGTCTGTGTTTGGTGCGGAGATAAAGGGTCTGTGTTTGGTGCGGAGATAAAGGGTCTGTGTTTGGTGCGGAGAATAAGGGTCTGTGTTTGGTGCGGAGATAAAGGGTCTGTGATTGGTGCGGAGAAAAAGGGTCTGTGATTCGGAGTGGAGGAGTTCAACTTTCCATTTATAGTAATGCGTTTGTTTACAGTTTTCTCTACTCAACCTCGTGGTTGACCCTGTGTATTCGTGATCACCTGCGATGAACCAAATTATTGGGGAGCAGATTGACAGGTATAAAGACTATGGGAGCTTAGGGAAGGGAGAAGCATGGACCCGGACCTGCCTAGAGTCTAGCTCACTTGATAGTAGTTGATGAGTTGTACTTTCATTTGTATCAGAACAGTTTTATAATTTGGTTATGTAAGAACATGTTTTGAGTTTAAATTTAATTTAAAGTACTGTTATCTTCCTTTGTATCTACTGCCTCGGGAAACCGAGATGGTAACACCTGTATTTATCTGAGGAGTCCTAGTTCAGGCCCTTGAATAAATGGGGGTGTTACAAAGTGGTATCAGAGAGAACGATCCTCAGGCCTAAACCAAATGGATAATAATGAACGTAGGAAGAGTCTAATAAAATGAACCCCGAGATGAAACTGATAGGAGCCCCAAAGAGGAATGGGATGAGTTAGGGGCCCCCTCAAACCAGACCTGGGCCCTTTCTGTTCTGTCTCGGGAGCCCAATGAGAGTAATTGAAGAGTGGGGTAGATTATATAGTGACCTAGTTATCTTGTGCTAACAATTTTTGCAGGGGCGGAATGAGGTAAGTAATGATGTGTACATGGTTAATGATGCATTGTATTCTATGAGTTTGATATTGGAAAGTGATTGAGAAATGTATTACTTTAAGTATTGAGGACATGAAAATTGAAATACGAGTTTGAAATATAAGCTTGGCTAGTAGGATGATATGCATAAGAAGAATACGACTGATTTTGAAACGCTGATTGATATAAATGATTGAATCGAAATTTTCAGGAATGGGTGTGTATTTATTGTATACTGAATTAGAGTGTATGATCATGTGTTTTTGGTGTCTCGAATTGTCTATAGGATATCTGGTTATTAAATGACTAACATAACTTTTGCAATATATTGCTTGGTATTTGGTTATGACCTATCAGATTTAAATGTTATAGTAATTCATGTCTAGTGATATGCGGAATGTGCTACCCCAAGCCATGGGTGATATATAGTTATGTGTTACATTTGTATATACATGTATAGATATTCAGTCATTTAGATGATCTACTTTTCTGTTTCGCAATCTTTACCGTGTTTTAGATGACTATTACAGAATGAAATGATGAATAAATATTATTATGGGGGAACGTGATTTCTATGCTTCGATGGTGTGTCAACATGTTTGGAGGAATAATGTCGGTGTTTAATATGATAATATGAAGTAATTTTCATGGAACCAAAATTTTAATAGAAGTCCGGAATGTTACCCTGTTTGTACGGGTTGTCATCTAAAATGTGTTCTTCATGTGGATATGAAAATTTTATGTGTGATAACCTTCTGATTCAGCATTCCAATGCTTTTGGTTTCATGTTAATGAGAATTATATTTTGAGAGAGATAGATATTTTAATCGACAGTGGTCAGTCTGTCATTGCACAGTTCTGTTTTACCCATGTTCTGAACGAGGAACCATATAAAATGTATCTATTGTTTATGCATAATTCCAACTCCAATGTTTAATATACTCATTCACGTTTCCAAATGATAAGTCACGTAAAATCTTAACAAGTTGTTAATTAATGGTGATTTTTGCAAGTTGCCAGTTTCCTGTCTTATTGTTATAAAGTTTCTGTACAGACCAAGTTGTTATAAATAATTTCCTTAAGTTTTGCATTTTATTCTTTTCCTATGATTAGAAAATCCATCATATTTCTCAAAAACTATAGTGGTTCACAAAATGGCTGCACGTTTATTTAATTATAATTCTTGGAAGTTGCAACATGATGTTTGATTGTTGGAATCGTAAGTTATGTAAGTTTTATATAAAAGTTTAATCAAATATGAATTATGTGATGTGACCACGTGGTAACCTGATATGGCATTAGTAACATGTATAGTAGGCATTCGGAATGAATATGAACCTCACTATATGATATTGTAACCTGGCTGATTTCGTCAAGTTTATATAAAATCGTTTCAGTAATACGAACGCTCTTATTTTCTAATATTGTGACCTCAAAATAATGAAGTGATATTCGTGTTGATGTTCTTTCATATATTTATGGTATATCGTTGTCTGGCTCACTGAGATAATAATCTTTCTAACATCTTCATGTATATTGTTATGTCACAACCTGAATTGCTTTGCTATGTTTAAGATCTGATCATAATATCTTGAGTTATTAACTGGTGGACGTGTGATTTATGGAAGTACTAGTTTGTGAATTCGTTTACTTTTATCGTTAAATTTTCATAGTTCATGGGCTACAATTTACAAGAAAATGTTTTAGTAAAGAAGAGTCAGAATGACTCTATGTAATCTTGTTTCGATCTATAGCTTGTAATATTGTCTTTTAGCTCGTATTTATAAATTGTCACAAAATACCAGTTTAATGTTCCAAAAGTTTCAAAATGATTTCAAAGTAATGATCATCCATGATAGTGCTTGATGTTTTGATAATTATGGTGATTGCAACATGACAAATTCTGTTGTTACGCATTGATGAAATCCCGCTTGAATGTTTAATTACTGCGCATTGTATAAAATCCTTATTTTTGCAAGTCAGATATAATAATAGTTTCTTGATAAATGATGTAATGTGAGCGGATGTGAAATGTACATAAGTGATTTTGTTAACTTATTGATATCTGGAAAATGTTAAACGGTCTTGTGAGTCTATGATTTGTGTATACCTTGTGAAATATGTCAATGTTCCATGTTTAATTACGTTAATTAATGTTGCTCTATGTCTTTTCCTAAAATATGATTTTGCTTCTATTATGTGATTATGAGCATGAAACATTGTAATTTGTCAAGTATGAACTACGAGTTTCTTGATTGTTACATTGTTGTAAATATATTAAAATTGTGATAAAATTTCAAAGGTATGTAGGTGTTAGCTACCCTGATTCTGCTTTATTGCGTAACACAGTTTCTACCGATCCTAGTACTCTTGTTGTTGCCCAAGGTTATATATGTTTGCATGATAATTGCTATGAGTTTCTTACGAGTGCTTCTTTGCGTTGAAGCTAGTAATTATGCCTTTATTTTGATAACTAATGTTTCCTATTGATAAGTTGATCCTTTTGTTTGTGAGACGGGTCGAGTTGTGAGATGGGTAAAACTTTTGGTAAATTGATTAGTTGTTTATGCATAGGGGTTGGTATTACGTTGGTTTGATATTGCGTTCAGATCCTTTTCTCTGAACTGTGGAATGGTAAGTATATATGCAAGTATGTTGATGAGATTGAGTTGCTCGTGAGTCTAGAACAAAGGCCATGGTTGATTTTGTTTTGAGTTGAGATTGCAGTTCAATATTTTATCGAGTTGCCGTACTCTTTGACCTTGACTCGTGGGTGAGTAGCTTAGAGTTTTACTCTCTAAGTGCTGAGTAGTTCCTTTAATGGAATATTTGACTATATTGATATCGAGATTGAGGTGGGAATTGGTTACTGGTTCGAGTTATGAGTTATTAAGCCGTTGTGCCACCTTGTGTTTTCGGTCAAGTGTGACCTTGATTATTGAGTCATATTCTGGGTTTGAAATCGATATTGGAACGAAGGATTTGATTGCGTCTTTATCCTGCAAGTTCACTCACCCCTTGTCTTTGGTCTTAGGTTCGACGATGATAATACAATACTTGGCTACTTGGGGTAAGATTTTATGTGGTAGAGTCATGGGTAAGACGGGGTAATGTGCTGGAATTCTTATGATGGGGTTACGGGGACGTAACCATGTTTTAAGGAGGATAGGATTGTAAAATCTTTTGATTTATGCGTCGTGATTGTTTGAATATACTTGATAATCTTGATTATTTCTGTTATACATTTTATTGCGTTTCATGAAGTACCCCTTTAATTTAAGTATACGTTGAACTTTGGGGACAAAGTTTCCTTAACGAGGGTAGAATGTAACATTTCGTGTTTAAGAGTACTTGAGGTGTGGTATGGTTCTATATTTTGTGTTCGTTATGTGCTTAGTAACCAGCTTGTTGGTCATGGGATGGTGAACTTCGGGACGAAGTTCATTTTAAGGGGGGAAGACTGTAATACCCCGCATTTTATCGGTAATTAATTTATATGGTTATTATGGTGTTGATAATATTTTAACGTTTATATTCGATAATTATTTTATCGAATGCGTGTTTTATATTTTATATAGTATTGGTGTAATACTTCATTATAATATTTATTATTTATATTGATGTATTGATCGTATTTGGATATTAATATTCAATAATTAATTTATCGAATATGTTGACTGTAATACCTCGTATTTTGATTACAATATTTCGTATTTAGATAATATTTGAATGATTGTTACCTCGTATTTTAGTATGTCATTCGATAATTATTTTATCGAATATGTATTGCCTAACATTTATTTTTAAGACTCGGGTTTTGATATTATAAGCTAACCCGACACTCAATATTATAAGTTCTATATAATCTTATCGTACTATACTAATTGTTATCGTAAGTACATCGACTAAGCAAGTGATAATGTTACGTGTTATATTTGTACATCGCGTTGGGGTTGGTTCGTAGTATTTAAGACGAAGGTGGTATGGGAAATGGGTCGAGCCCCACGTCATTGTTTTAACCGACCCAGTACTTACACAACAAACCCGAAACCCTATTTTATTGTACCTGCGCCATAACCCACGTTTCACAAGTCTTAAACCCTAAAACCTTTACGCTCATCTCCCTCATTATGGTGACGGCGGTGTAAGAACGAGAGAGCGAGAGAGAGAGAGAGAGAGGCGGTGGCTCAGGGGCGTTTCAAACGGATCTCAGGCGAGTGTAAGGTGAGCCTCTCGTTTTGTTTCCATATTCGGTTATTTACTTTTGTTCTTGTTTTAGTTATGTGGTCGCAACGAAGAGTCGCCATGGTGGCTGGGGTTGGTTGCGTGGGGGAGGGTGAGTGCAGGGGTATTGGTGGGTGTCGCTGGTGGTCGTCGATGCCGGAGGAGATGGGTTCACATGAGTTAGGTTTCGTTTTCGATTTTGTTTGCGGGAAAGGGCGTGGGGTGGTGCCACCGTCGACACGGTGGTACCATGGTGTTGTGGGTCTGTTGTCGAGGGTGAAGGTAGTGGTGGTACTGGGTGGTGTCAAGGTGGCGTGTGGTGGTGTTATGGATATGAGGGTCGGCAGTGTAGTGGTTCAGGAGGATCGAGAGTCACCGGCAGGGGTTGAAGGGGGTTGCTGGGTGTTGGTGGTAAGGCGGTCGACGTTAGGGTGTCGCGTGGTTGCAAGCACAGGTGGTTGTGGTGGGCTGGTGTCTCGCGGGTAGGGTGTTAGTAGAGGTTAGGGTTAGTATGGTTATCACAAGTTTTTCGTGGTTGTTATTAGCGTATTATGTTTTATTATTATTAATTTATTACTTTTATGATTTTTTTTATTATTATTCTATTATTATTCTATTATTATTATTATTGTTATGTTATAATATTATTATTATTATATTATATTTATTGTTATAGTATTTGAAGTAATTTGTTAAGTTGAACAATTGAAGGGTTTTACGAGTCGGGAAAGTTCGATTTTTTTTAAGAGAGTTACTATTTCGGGAAAGTTTCCATTTTGGGAAACTTTCCACTTTTAGAAGGTTATTATTTATAGTAGGGTACTTTGTGATATGGGGGTTTTGGGAAGTTTATTAATTCGTTACAAATATATGTTCAGGTGACGGTTTTCGCGTGGAACATTTCTAGCTGCTGCGTGGTTGTCATTTCTGTTCCGTGAGTTGAGGTAGGGGAATACTACTTATATGAGATGTGTAATCTGTTTATTGGTTGATATTAACTATGTTCATCTATATCGTTATATGATTGGTATATTGTGATATATAATTCTGTGATACGATATGGTGCGGAGATAAAGGGTCTGTGTTTGGTGCGGAGATAAAGGGTCTGTGTTTGGTGCGGAGATAAAGGGTCTGTGTTTGGTGCGGAGAATAAGGGTCTGTGTTTGGTGCGGAGATAAAGGGTCTGTGATTGGTGCGGAGAAAAAGGGTCTGTGATTCGGAGTGGAGGAGTTCAACTTTCCATTTATAGTAATGCGTTTGTTTACAGTTTTCTCTACTCAACCTCGTGGTTGACCCTGTGTATTCGTGATCACCTGCGATGAACCAAATTATTGGGGAGCAGATTGACAGGTATAAAGACTATGGGAGCTTAGGGAAGGGAGAAGCATGGACCCGGACCTGCCTAGAGTCTAGCTCACTTGATAGTAGTTGATGAGTTGTACTTTCATTTGTATCAGAACAGTTTTATAATTTGGTTATGTAAGAACATGTTTTGAGTTTAAATTTAATTTAAAGTACTGTTATCTTCCTTTGTATCTACTGCCTCGGGAAACCGAGATGGTAACACCTGTATTTATCTGAGGAGTCCTAGTTCAGGCCCTTGAATAAATGGGGGTGTTACAATAACTCCCTCACCAGATATCACATGTACAAGAAATGCAACCTTAGAAAGCCAAAACTCACACTTAGAGAACTTCGCGAAGCACTTCTGCCGACGTAAAATCCCAAGAATCAATCGAAGATGCTCGGCATGCTCCTCGTCGGTCTTCGAGTAAATGAGAATGTCATCAATAAACACCACAACACAAGTGTTAAGAAACTCACTAAAGGTGCGGTTCATCTGATCCATAAAGATAGCAGGTGCATTAGTCAACCCAAAAGGCATAACCACGAACTCAAAATGCCCATATCTGGTACGAAAAGCAGTCTTTGCAATATCAGCCTCTCTCACTGGAATCTGATGATAACCCGATCGAAGATCAATCTTAGAAAACCTAGAAGCACCTCTCAACTGATCAAACAAATCATCTATCCTAGGCAAAGGATATTTGTTCTTCACGGTCACTCTGTTCAGCTCTCTATAATCGATGCAAAGTCTCATGGAACCATCTTTCTTCTTGACAAACAAAACTGGAGCACCCCACGGAAAAGCACTCGGTCTAATGAACCCTTTCTCGATCATCTCTTCTAACTGTTGCTTCAACTCTTTCAACTCTGGCGGAGCCATACGGTAAGGAGCCTTAGATATAGGTCCCGTACCCGGAATAAGCTCAATAGTAAACTCCACATCTCTCTCTGGCGGTATCCCTGGCAAGTCATCTGGGAAAACATCTGGATACTCACGAACAAGGGCTACATCCTCAAGCTTCCGTAGCGATGGCTTAGCAGCTATAATAACACACGGGAAGGCTTGGCAACCCTTCCTAAGAAGATGAGAAGCTTTCATCGAAGAAATCACACGAACACCCTTTTTAGGGAGAGTTCCCCTATAGGAAACACGAACACTTGAAGAACTCCTCAAGCAGATTTTCTGGTCGCGACACTCGAAGCGAGCATGGTATCGCGATAACCAATCCATACCGAGGATAATATCAAAATCCTCGAGAGGAAATCTCAGTAAGTCCGCTGGAAATGTGGCTTGACCAATAATAATCGGAACATCCCTATGAGAAGATGAGCAAGAAAACACGTCTCCCGAAGGCAAGGAAATGGAGGTCTCCTCAACCAAGGAAGACTCAAGAGCTAAACGGTCTGCAAACTGAGTCGATATAAATGATAGAGAAGCACCAGTATCAAATAGTATAAGGCACTCAACACCAAGAACAGAAAAGATACCGGTAACAATGTCTGGATGAGCCTCAGCCTCAGCTCTAGTCATCACAAAGATCATCCCTTTCGGCTTTCCTCCCTTAGTCGCTGCAGCAGCAGTGGCAGCCTTGCCATGTGCGGTGTTCCTCTCAGGACACTCATAAGACTTATGTCCAAATCCATTGCAGATATAGCACTTGAAAGCATTCTTGAAACAATCAAAACCAGGATGAGATGGTTTACCACAATGATGGAAAACACTAGGAGATGTGTCGGTGTGAACAATGGTCTTAGCAACCGGACCAGAAAACCTCTCAAATCGCTTCTTCTAAGAAGAAGGAGGAGTAGCAGATGGAACAAAAGGTCTCTTCCCCTGGTAAACTGATCTCTGGTGAGAAGTAACACTGGAAGTAGCAGCTCGGGTCTCAGTATCTATGGCACGAATAGAACTCTCGGCCCAAATAGCATCATCATAAACCTCCACGAAAGAAGTCGAATCACGACGGACCATACTCTCAATGCGAGGCCCCAACTTCCCTCGGTAGAAGTAAACTCTCTCAGCCTCATCTCTGACAAACCTTGAAGCAAAATGTGCAAGCTGGTTGAATTTGTCGGTGAACTCCTGAACGGACATCTTACCCTGCTTCAAATCCATGAATTCCTTAAGTCTCCGTGATCTAAGCTCCTTAGGATAAAACCTCGTCTCGAGCTTATCCTTAAAAGTATCCCAATCGAATAATGGATGATCAAGAGTGAAAGTAGGACCAGTCAATGCCCACCATCTATCGGCTTCCAAAGTCAGAAAGTGAGTGGCTAGACGCACCCTATCCTCCCTGACAACCGAGTACATGGTAAAGCTCCTCTCCATCTCACGGAACCACTTAGTAAGGGCTACCAGATCAACTTCGCCACCATAGGTCTTCACGTGGCTCCTGGACATCTGCGATGCTATCCAAGAGAAGCTACCAGGACGATTAGCCTCATTGCCTGGCGGTGGAGGAGGTGGAACATTCCCTGTTTGCTGTCTCTGGTTCTCAAGCAACTGATGAAGTGCTAGCATTATAGTATTCTCAGCAGTTGTGGTTCTCACCATCCTTCAAAAGAGAAAACAAGTGTTAACTTAGCAATTAGCATTCACAAATAGACTACAATATAAATCCTTAGATCTACCCATCTCTCATTCATTATTTGCTTATTTGGTCAAGTTAAGGTTGGGGTCACATGAGTGCGTCGGGAGCAATAATGCTCTGATACCAACTGTAAAACCCCTCGCGAAAGCGGAAAATTAAAACATACAAAGTACTAAAAATGCAGCGGAATTAAAACTTTTTAACATAAACATGCGAGGTGAATTAAAACTTGAAAACTGAACCTGACATAAATAGAAATAGATAAGTATACTGTCTAAGTACCGAAATGAAATATATACAACAGCCTGGGATGGAACATCCCTACAGGCACCAACAAAAACTGTATCAAAACTAAGAGTCCAGCTAAACGATATAAGTGTAAGTCATGATAAAAGGATCATCGCTCGCTAGCTCTCGTGTGAACCCTGCCAACCTGGATGTACCTACATACATGAAAACATGTACGCCACAATCAGTGGGGAGTGACTAGAGTTCTCCTAGCCACCTTTTGTAACGACACGTAACACATAAATGCAAACAGAATACTCCAGCATATATCAACATGTGAAGTATAAAATATCTCATCAACTGATCATCAACTATCATGCAAACTCTAATGCACAGCTCTCAACCAACTTCATAAACCGTTAGGAAGGAGAGTCAGTTTCCCTACTGGTTACCCAGTCGGGGGGTCTTTCAGTCCAACTATTTATGAAACCGATCAAAGAGTCATCCAATGCCTTAGATGAACAATAACAAAGTCAAGTATCATTCTCATCAATATAAACTTCTACAATATCAATAACAACATCTATATCTGACACAGTACCAACTCTAGGCAAGCAGATAAAATTCAGTAAGTATAAGGTTCAGCGGTCAACTTAAGACATAACCTACATACTAATCATTCAGCAAGTGTAAAGGTTCAGCGGTCAACTTAAGACATAACCTAAACACCAAAACATTCAGCAAGCAAGGACTCAGAGGCCAACTTAAGGCATGGACCCGCCAATCAGCAAGACACTAGACTCATAGGCCAACTTAAGGCATAGACTAGCACCCAAAAGTAAAGGACTTAGAGGCAAGCTTAAGGCATGTCCCTTCACTACATCACAAGATACTAGACTCAGAGGCCAGCTTAAGGCATGTCCTAGCATCAAACATCTGCACTCCGGGCAAGGTGTCAGTTCCTTAGCTACCCCGTTGTGCAGCTGCTCTACTTGTCAGACTCAGAGGCCAACTTAAGGCCTGTTCCAACGCGATCACAATCAAACATGTCTGGACTCAGAGGCCAGCTTAAGGCATGTCCCAGACACGACAAACATACACATATGGAGCTCAGAGGCCAGCTTAAGGCATATCCCCATATATGACAAACAACTCACGAATTAAGTTCAGAGGCCAACTTAAGGCATAACTTAATACGCATCAATACAATATCATCAAAGTCTATGAACTAAACTATAGTTCTACTTTCTTAACTTCTAATCAACACCTAATTGACCCCGGGAACTAAGTTGAGGGAGAGCCGGTTTCCCTTTCGGTTACCCGACCGGGGGGTCTCTATCCTCTCTCCATTCCCGAACCCAATATAGTGTCGCCCATCCTCCGGGGACCTCAGATACATATCAAAGATACAAGGAACGAGTTTCAATCAAAACCGATTAACCGTTTAAAACATACAAACGAATTACGAATTCGAAACTAAAAATAAGCTTCAGGGGTCCCCAGCCGGTCGGCAGGCAGCCGGCCTACCGGCTGGTGACCCATTTCAGCCTTCCCTTTCTTTAAATCAAAAACACAACAAAGGACTCCCGGCCGATCGGCAGGCTGCCGGCCTACCGGCTGGGAACCCAATCCCAACTTACGAAACTTCTCAAATGAGGCTACCAGCCGGTTGGCAGGCAGCCGGCCTACCGGCTGGCAACCCAAAGACTATTTTTCAAACTTTCGCTAAAGACTACAATGCACTCCCAGCCGGCTGGCAGGCGGCCGGTCTGCCGGCTGGGCAACCTAATCCTACGAGTCTCAAATTTCGCAAAAACAACAAGAAGCCTACCCAGCCAGTCGTCCGGCGGCCGGTCGGTCGACCGACTCAGAGAGTCTGTTCGCCAAAATCGCGTTTTCCAGCCATTTCGAAACCCATTAAATCGATATCAAATCTCAGGAATTGCTACATGTAAAGTTTACCCAACATCACAAATCACTCAATAACACTAACTAACAGCAAATCAACCCATAACAATCCTCAATACGATTATATAAAGTATCCGTCGCAAAACATAAATTTCAGAAATTAAGCCAATACTCATATGAAACATCAAGTAAGCATATAATCCTCAAGTAAGGTCATTCCTAACATGTTACTAAGTTCATTAACCATCAATCTTAAAAAAAAATCAGAAACCATAACAAGAACACAACAAAACTTGTTATTTTAACAACAAGGCCGAGTTACTCGTAATCGTCACCTCAAATACAATCCGGCTCAAAGATCCTCCTCTAAGATGAAGCTATCCACTTCCGGGTCGTCTTAGCCCACACCAACATCACGAAAAACAAGTTTAACGGACCAAAATACGGTTTTAGGAAAAACAGCCTATTTTTCGAATTGAAGGATTTGAAAAACGAAAGTGATAGATGGCTTGCAAATTCGATGAGGATTCCGAAAATGTAATTATTACCTCGATTCGGTGAACGGATGATGAAGAAAATAGGTGAAGAAGATGAAGATTATAGAGGTTTTTGTGAAAATGGAAATGTCAGTATGTTTGTTTTGAGGAAATGAAGATGTCGACACAATTGGTTTTAAGGGGTTTAAGGATTGTCCTTTCCGTTTAAATGAAACGGATTGGATATCTTTGAACGGGTTTTTAAGATGTGAACTTAAGTTACCAAGTTATATTCGTCTTAAGGACTTAAGGTTCTTAAGACGGATCTTATTATTTATTTAAAACGCTTTTCAATAAATTATTAAAATAATTATTCTTCTTATTAAAGATAATTTAAAACACTTAAAATATATTTTACGAAAATACGGGATGTTACAATCACCCCAACTTCAAAAAGTTTCGTCCTCGAAACTCGAATGGAGATAAATCTAAATAACTATACCTCAATCAAATAGAACGGGATGCGCAGCACGCATCGATGCCTCAGTCTCCCATGTCTGCTCCTCGATATCACCGCAACGCCATAGAATATTCACCAAGGGCACCACCTTGCTTCTAAGCTTCCTATCCTGACGGTCAAGGAACTTCACCGGACGCTCCTCGAAAGCAAGACTCGGCTCCAGGTTCTCGATCTCCCTGTGCAGTACATGACTCGGATCGCTAACATATCTGCGGAGCTGGGAAACATGAAAGACGTTATGGACCTTGCCCAAACTAGGAGGCAAGTCCAAACGGTAAGCGGCGGCGCCAATCCTCTTCACGATCACAAATGGCCCAATATACTGAGGGCTCAGTTTGCCCTTAACGCCAAACCTCTTGACGCCCTTCATCGGTGAAACTCTCAAAAAGACACGGTCACCCTCCTCAAACTCTAGAGGTCTACGACGGACATCAGCATAGGACTTCTGCCGGTCCTGAGCGGCCTTCATCCTATTCCTGATAAACTGTACACGGTCAATGGTCTCAGCTAGCTGGTCAGGTCCAAGGTCGTGCACGTCGCTCGCTTGATCCCAACAGATCGGGCTACGACACTTCCTCCCATAAAGAGCCTCGTACGGAGCTGTACCAATGGAAGAATGGTAACTGTTGTTATAAGAAAACTCCACCAACGGAAGACACTGCTCCCAAGAACTCTGAAAATCGAGGGCACAAGCGCAGACCAAATCCTCTAGTGTCTGTATGGTCCTCTCGGACTGCCCATCGGTCGTGGCATGAAAAGCAGTACTCATCAACAAACGGCTACCCATGGCCTCCTATAAAGCCTTCCAGAATCTGTAGCAGAAACGAGGATCACGATCTGAAACGATCTCTCTCGGCACACCATGATAGCGGACTATCTCAGCAATATAAGCCCTGGCTAAACGGTCCATATCCCAAGTCTCTCTGATAGGCACGAATCTGGCACACTTAGTCAGTCGATCAACAATAACCCAAATTGCATCCTTGCCTCCCACAGTCTTAGGCAACACCGTCACAAAGTCCATCGATATGCACTCCCACTTCCACTGAGGAACGTGGAGCGGCTGCAATAAACCACCTGGCCTCCTATGCTCTATCTTGACTTGTTGACAAGTCAAGCACCTACTCACGTAATCCAAGATCTCTCTCTTCATTCCAGGCCACCAAAATATAAGTCTCAAATCCTTGTGCATCTTCTCGCCCCCTGGATGAACTGAATACGGTGTCAAGTGAGCCTCATCAAGAACCCTCTTCCTCAAGTCTGGCACATCGGGGACATACATCCTACCACAGAATCTAAGGAAACCATCAGCATCAATCACTTAGTCCGGAGCATCACCTCTCGCAATCTTGGCTTCAAACTTCAGAAAAGCAGTATCGGTAGACAAACCCTGACGAATCTCCCAATATAAAGACGGCTCGGCAGTCAAAGCAGCTAACCAATCAAAACCACTACCAAACATCTCTAATCTCAGTTTCCGGAACTCGGAACACAACTCATCGGGCAATACACGCATAGCACTCATCGAATGAGAAGTCTTGCGGCTAAGCGCATCTGCAACTACATTGGCCTTACCCTCATGATACAACAACTCAATGTCATAATCCTTAACCAACTCTAGCCAACGACGCTGTCGCATATTAAGGTCTTTCTGGGTGAAAATGTATTTTAGACTCTTATGATCCGTGAAAATGCGACAATGAGATCCAATCAAGTAATGACGCCACATCTTCAAGGCATGAACAACAGCAGCTAACTCTAGATCATGTGTAGGATAGTTCACCTCGTGAACTCGCAACTGTCTAGATGAGTAAGCTATCACCTTACCACTCTGCATCAACACACATCCAAGCCCTAACATTGAAGCATCGCAATAAACATCAAAGTCAAACCCAATCTCTGGCAAAGCAGGTATAGGAGCGGAAGTCAACCTAGTCTTCAATTCCTGAAAAGAGCTCTCACACTTGTCGGTCCACACAAACTTAGCTTCCTTCTTCAATAATTGAGTCATCGGACGAGCTAATCTGGAGAAATCCTCAACGAATCTACGGTAATAACCAGCCAATCCAAGGAAACTACGGATCTCTCCCACATCTTTGGGACTCTCCCAATCAACAACGGCCTCAATCTTCGCGGGATCAACCATAACTCCCTCACCAGATATCACATGTCCAAGAAATGCAACCTTAGAAAGCCAAAACTCACACTTAGAGAACTTCGCGAACCACTTCTGCCGACGTAAAATCCCAAGAATCAATCGAAGATGCTCGGCATGCTCCTCGTCGGTCTTCGAGTAAATGAGAATGTCATCAATAAACACCACAACACAAGTGTCAAGAAACTCACTAAAGGTGCGGTTCATCTGATCCATAAAGATAGCAGGTGCATTAGTCAACCCAAAAGGCATAACCACGAACTCAAAATGCCCATATCTGGTACGAAAAGCATTCTTTGCAATATCAGCCTCTCTCACTGGAATCTGATGATAACCCGATCGAAGATCAATCTTAGAAAACCTAGAAGCACCTCTCAACTGATCAAACAAATCATCTATCCTAGGCAAAGGATATTTGTTCTTCACGGTCACTCTGTTCAGCTCTCTATAATCGATGCAAAGTCTTATGGAACCATCTTTCTTCTTGACTGACAAAAATGGAGCACCCCACGGAGCAGCACTCGGTCTAATGAACCCTTTCTCGATCATCTCTTCTAACTGTTGCTTCAACTCTTTCAACTCTGGCGGAGCCATACGGTAAGGAGCCTTAGATATAGGTCTCGTACCCGGAATAAGCTCAATAGTAAACTCCACATCTCTCTCTGGCGGTATCCCTGGCAAGTCATCTGGGAAAACATCTGGATACTCACGAACAAGGGCTACATCCTCAAGCTTCCGTAGCGATGGCTTAGCAGCTATAATAACACACGGGAAGGCTTGGCAACCCTTCCTAAGAAGATGAGAAGCTTTCATCGAAGAAATCACACGAACACCCTTTTTAGGGCGAGTTCCCCTATAGGAAACACGAACTCCTGAAGAACTCCTCAAGCAGATTTTCTGGTCGCGACACTCGAAGCGAGCATGGTATCGCGACAACCAATCCATACCGAGGATAATATCAAACTCCTCGAGAGGAAATCTCAGTAAGTCCGCTGGAAATGTGGCTTGACCAATAATAATCGGAACATCCCTATGAGAAGATGAGCAAGAAAACACGTCTCCCGAAGGCAAGGAAATGGAGGTCTCCTCAACCAAGGAAGACTCAAGAGCTAAACGGTCTGCGAACTGAATCGATATAAATGATAGAGAAGCACCAGTATCAAATAGTATAAGGCACTCAACACCAAGAACAGAAAAGATACCGGCAACAATGTCTGGATGAGCCTCAGCCTCAGCTCTAGTCATCACAAAGATCTTCCCTTTCGGCTTTCCTCCCTTAGTCGCTGCAGCAGCAGTGGCAGCCTTGCCATGTGCGGTGTTCCTCTCAGGACACTCATAGACTTATGTCAAAATCCATTGCAGGTATAGCACGTGAAAGCATTCTTGAAACAATCAAAACCAGGATGAGATGGTTTACCACAACGGTGGCAAACACTAGGAGATGTGTCGGTGTGAACAATGGTCTTAGCAACCGGAGCAGAAAACCTCTCAAATCGCTTCTTCTGAGAAGAAGGAGAAGTAGCAGATGGAACAAAAGGTCTCTTCCCCTGGTAAACTTATCTCTGGTGAGAAGTAACACTGGAAGTAGCAGCTCGGGTCTCAGTATCTATGGCACGAATAGAACTCTCGGCCCACATAGCATCATCATATACCTCCACGAAAGAAGTCGAATCACGACGGACCATACTCTCAATGCGAGGCCCCAACTTCCCTCGGTAGAAGTAAACTCTCTCAGCCTCATCTCTAACAAACCTCGAAGCAAAATGTGCAAGCTGGATGAATTTGTCGGTGAACTCCTGAACGGACATCTTACCCTGCTTCAAATCAAAGAATTCCTTAAGTCTCTGTGATCTAAGCTCCTTAGGATAAAACCTCGTCTCGAGCTTATCCTTAAAAGCATCCCAATCGAATAATGGATGATCAAGAGTGAAAGTAGGACCATTCAATGCCCACCCTCTATCGGCTTCCAAAGTCAGAAAGTGAGTGGCTAGACGCACCCTATCCTCCCTGACAACCGAGTACATGGTAAAGCTCCTCTCCATCTCACCGAACAACTCAGTAAGGGCTACCGAATCAACTTCGCCACCATAGGTCTTCACGTGGCTCCTGGACATCTGCGATGCTATCCAAGAGAAGCTACCAGGACGATTAGCCTTATTGCCTGGCGGTGGAGGAGGTGGAACATTCCCTGCTTGCTGTCTCTGGTT
This sequence comes from Silene conica, assembly GCA_029255685.2. Taxonomy (NCBI): domain Eukaryota; kingdom Viridiplantae; phylum Streptophyta; class Magnoliopsida; order Caryophyllales; family Caryophyllaceae; genus Silene; species Silene conica. Next base: position 54,582,214 of record CM055316.2, on the reverse strand, counting down.
CTCAAGCAACTGATGAAGTGTTAGCATTATAGTATTCTCAGCAGCTGTGGTTCTCACCATCCTTCAAAAGAGAAAACAAGTGTTAACTTAGCAATTAGCATTCACAAATAGACTACAATATAAATCCTTAGATCTACCCATCTCTCATTCATTATTTGTTTATTTGGTCAAGTTAAGGTTGGGGGTCACATGAGTGCGTTGGGAGCAATAATGCTCTGATACCAACTGTAAAACCCCTCGCGAAAGCGGAAAATTAAAACATACAAAGTACTAAAAATGCAGCGGAATTAAAACTTTTTAACATAAACATGCGAGGTGAATTAAAACTTGAAAACTGAAACTGACATAAATAGAAATAGATAAGTATACTTTCTAAGTACCGAAATGAAATATATACAACAGCCTGGGATGGAACATCCCTACAGGCACCAACAAAAACTCTATCAAAACTAAGAGTCCAGCTAAACTATATAAGTGTAAGTCATGATGAAAGGATCATCGCTCGCTAGCTCTCGTGTGAACCCTGCCAACCTGCATGTACCTACATACATGAAAACATGTACGCCACAATCAGTGGGGAGTGACTAGAGTTCTCCTAGCCACCTTTTGTAACGACACGTAACACATAAATGCAAACAGAATACTCCAGCATATATCAACATGTGAAGTATAAAATATCTCATCAACTGATCATCAACTATCATGCAAACTCTAATGCACAGCTCTCAACCAACTTCATAAACCGTTAGGAAGGAGAGTCAGTTTCCCTACTGGTTACCCAGTCGGGGGGTCTTTCAGTCCAACTATTTATGAAACCGATCAAAGAGTCATCCGATGCCTTGGATGAACAATAACAAAGTCAAGTATCATTCTCATCAATATAAACTTCTACAATATCAATAACATCATCTATATCTGACACTGTACCAACTCTAGGAAAGCAGATAAAATTCAGCAAGTATAAGGTTCAGCGGTCAACTTAAGACATAACCTACATACTAATCATTCAGCAAGTTTAAAGGTTCAGCGATCAACATAAGACATAACCTAAACACCAAAACATTCAGCAAGCAAGGACTCAGAGGCCAACTTAAGGCATGGACCCGCCAATCAGCAAGACACTAGACTCATAGGCCAACTTAAGGCATAGACTAGCACCCAAAAGTAAAGGACTCTGAGGCCAGCTTAAGGCATGTCCCTTCACTACATCACAAGATACTAGACTCAGAGGCCAGCTTAAGGCATGTCCTAGCATCAAACATCTGCACTCCGGGCAAGGTGTCAGTTCCTTAGCTACCCCGTTGTGCAGCTGCTCTACTCGTCAGACTCAGAGGCCAACTTAAGGCATGTTCCAACGCGATCACAATCAAACATGTCTGGACTCAGAGGCCAGCTTAAGGCATGTCCCAGACACGACAAACATACACATATGGAGCTCAGAGGCCAGCTTAAGGCATATCCCCATATATGACAAACAACTCACGTATTAAGTTCAGAGGCCAACTTAAGGCATAACTTAATACGCATCAATACAATATCATCAAAGTCTATGAACTAAACTATAGTTCTACTTTCTTAACTTCTAATCAACACCTAATTGACCCCGGGAACTAAGTTGAGGGAGAGCCGGTTTCCCTTTCGGTTACCCGACCGGGGGGTCTCTATCGTCTCTCCATTCCCGAACCCAATATAGTGTCGCCCATCCTCCGGGGACCTCAGATACATATTAAAGATACAAGGAACGAGTTTCAATCAAAATCGATTAACCGTTTAAAAGTTACAAACGAATTACGAATTCGAAACTAAAAATAAGATTCAGGGGTCCCCAGCCGGTCGGCAGGCAGCCGGCCTACCGGCTGGTGACCCATTTCAGCCTTCCCTTTCTTTAAATAAAAAACACAACAAAGGACTCCCAGCCGATCGGCAGGCAGCCGGCCTACCGGCTAGGAACCCCATCCCAACTTACGAAACTTCTCAAATGAGGCTACCAGCCGGTTGGCAGGCAGCCGGCCTACCGGCTGGCAACCCAAAGACTATTTTTCAAACTTTCGCTAAAGACTACAATGCACTCCCAGCCGGCTGGCAGGCGGTCGGTCTGCCGGCTGGGCATCCTAATCCTACGAGTCTCAAATTTCGCAAAAACAACAAGAAGCCTTCCCAGTCGGTCGACCGGCGGCCGGTCGGTCGACCGGCTCAGAGAGTCTGTTCGCCAAAATCGCGTTTTCCAGCCATTTCGAAACCCATTAAATCGATATAAAATCTTAAGAATTGCTACATGTAAAGTTTACCCATCATCAGAAATCACTCAATAACACTAACTAACAGCAAATCAACCCATAACAATCCTCAATACGATTATATAAAGTATCCGTCACAAAACATAAATTTCAGAAATTAAGCCAATACTCATATGAAACATCAAGTAAGCATATAATCCTCAAGTAAGGTCATTCCTAACATGTTACTAAGTTCATTAACCATCAATCTTAAACAAAAATCAGAAACCATAACAAGAACACAACAAAACTTGCTATTTTAACAACAAGGCCGAGTTACTCGTAATCGTCACCTCAAATGCAATCCGGCTCAAAGATCCTCCTCTAAGATGAAGCTATCCACTTCCGGGTCGTCTAAGCCCACACCTACATCACGAAAAAGAAGTTTAACGGACCAAAATACGGTTTTTGGAAAAACAACCTATTTTTCGAAGTGAAGGATTTGAAAAACGAAAGTGATAGATGGCTTGCAAATTCGATGAGGATTCCGAAAATGTAATTATTACCTCGATTCGGTGAACGGATGATGAAGAAAAGAGGTGAAGAAGATGAATATTATGGAGGTTTTTGTGAACATGGAAATGTCAGTATGTTTGTTTTGAGGAAATGAAGATGTCGACACAATTGGTTTTAAGGGGTTTAAGGATTGTCCTTTCCGTTTAACTGAAACGGGTTGGATATCTTTGAACGGGTTTTTAAGATGTGAACTTAAGTTACCAAGTTATATTCGTCTTAAGGACTTAAGGTTCTTAAGACGGATCTTATTATTTATTTAAAACGCTTTTCAATAAATTATTAAAATAATTATTCTTCTTATTAAAGATAATTTAAAACACTTAAAATATATTTTACGAAAATACGGGATATTACAATCGGTTTTACTAGCTTGGCTACTAACCCCTCATGTCCAAAAACATCTTAACCTCTTTTTACCTTTCACCTCACATATCTTTTATTACCCCAATTGCATGTATCTGAGTCACTTAATGAGTGTGTTTATACATAGTTGTAGAATTCTTGTTCATGTTAGATTGCAGGCATGTTTTCATGGGTCGCAGTTAGGTGAGTGTCATTTCAAAATGCTTCCTTCTATCTTTTACATATACTCCTTTTGCTCCATGTAATCTCTTATCAGATGATCTTTTCGAAGTATATGTCTAGATTTGTTGGTAGACTTAGGGTCCTTAGCCTGGAAGATTGCACCACTGTTATCACAATAAAGGGTGATTGGATCTTTCACACTAGGTACTACTTTTAGTCCTTGTAAGAAATAACGCATCCAAATAGCTTCCTTTGCAGCTTCGGAAGTTGCCAAGTACTCAGACTCTGTTGTAGAATCTGCTGTAACGCTCTGTTTGGAACTCTTCCAACTGACTGCTCCACCATTAAGAATAAAGACAAAACCCGACTGAGATTTAGAATCATCATGATCGGTTTGGAAACTAGCATCTGTGTAACCCTTAGCACTTAGCTCCATGTCTCCACCATATACCAGTGCCCAATCCTTAGTCCTTCGTAAGTACTTAAGGATGTTCTTGACGGCTATCCAGTGACTTTCACCTAGAATATTTTGGTAACGGCTGACCATACTCAATGCATATGCCACGTCATGACGTGTGCACATCATGGCATACATGATTGACCCTACTGCGGAAGCATAAGGTATCCGACTCATGCGTTCAGTTTCTTCCGGTGTTGTAGGTGATAGTTTCTTACTCAGATGCACCGCATGAACAATAGGAAGGTAACCTCTCTTGGAGTTTGTCATGCTGAATCTATCAAGAGTCTTATATATATAATCTTCTTGACTCAATGCTAACATCCTTTTCGATCTATCTCTATAGATGCGGATGCCTAGAATCCTCTGTGCCTCACCCAAATCTTTCATTTTAAAATGGTTCTTTAACCATGTCTTAACCGACGAAAGCATGAGAATGTCGTTTCCAATTAGTAGTATATCATCTACATAGAATACTAGGAATACGATTTTACTCCCACTTGACTTGATATACAGACATGGTTCTTCGACATTTCGAATGAATCCGTTCTGTTTTATCACGTCATCAAAACGATGATTCAAACTCCGTGATGCTTGCTTAAGTCCATAGATGGAACGCTTGAGCTTGCACACTTTCTTAGGATGTTTAGGATCGATGAAACCCTCAGGCTGTATCATATACAGTTCTTCTTCCAAAAACCCGTTTAGGAAGGCGGTTTTCACATCCATTTGCCAAATCTCATAATCATGAAATGCGGCTATCGCTAAGATAATCCGAATAGATCTAAACATTACGACTGGAGCAAATATCTCATCATAGTGCAACCCGTGTACTTGAGGGAAACCTTTTGCCACCAATCGTGCTTTATAAACATTCGGTTGTCCATCTACTGCACGCTTTATCTTATAAAGCCATTTGCACTGTAGGGGTTTTACCTTTTCAGGCAAATCAACCAAATCCCATACTTGATTCTCTTGCATGGAATCTATTTCGGACTGCATGGCTTCGAGCCATAGCTTAGAGTCAGAACATGTCATGGCTCCTCTGTACGTAGCTGGTTCGTTACTCTCAAGGAGTAATAGGTTTTCTGCACCGCCTTCCTCAACCATACCAATGTATCGGTCTGGGGGGTGAGAAACTCGAACTGTCCTCCTAGGTTCCTCTGAAATGGATACCATAGCAGATATGGAAGGAACACTTTATTCCATCACACTGTTGGTTTCTGGTTCTTGAACCTCTGACAGATCAAAAGTTCTACATCTCTGTTTGTTCGAGAGAAACTCTTTCTCTAAAAACTTCGCACTAGCCGCAACAAACACTCTTTGTTCGGTAGGTGAGTAAAAGTAGTGACCAAAAATTCCTTTGGGATAACCTACAAAGTAAGTCTTGACCGATCGTGGGCATAGCTTGTCTTCGTGTCTCCACTTGACATAAGCTTCACAGCCCCAAACCCGAATAAAGGACAAGTGAGGAACTTTTCATTTCCACATCTCATATGAAGTCTTGTTTGCTGCTTTAGTCGGACTTCGGTTAAGTATTAGAGCAGCTGATTGAAGAGCAAATACCCATAATTAATCAGGCACAAACGTGTGACTCATCATGGATCGAACCATATCTAATAAAGTTCAATTTCTCCGTTCGGATACACCATTTATTTGTGGTGTTCCAGGTGGAGTCAACTGCGATACAATACCACAGTCTTTCAGGTGTTGATCAAACTCAGTCGAAAGATACTCGCCACCACGATCAGATCGAAGTGCCTTTATCTTCCTATCCAATTGGTTCTCAACCTTATTTTGGAATTCCTTGAACTTGTCAAAGGATTCACTTTTATGTTTCATTAAATAGACATACCCGTATCTACTTAAATCATCCGTAAAAGTGATGAAATATCTATAGCCATCTCTTGTTGTGATTGTCATAGGACCACATACATCTGTATGTGTGAGTCCTAGAAGATCACTAGCTCGCATTCCAATACCTTTAAAGGAAATACGAGTCATCTTTCCGATGAGACATGATTCACACGTACCAATTGATTCGTAATGAAATGGTGGTATTGACCCATTCTTAATGATTTTCTTTACGCGTTTTTCATTGATGTGTCCCATTCGACAATGTCATAGATACGTTTGTTCTTTATCACCTGTTTTAGCCCTTTTATTATTTACATGATAAACCTCGGTGGTTTGGTCTAAAACATATATTCCGTTTACGGAAACAGCTTTTCCATAAATCATATTGTTTATTGAAAAAGTACAACAATTCTGCTTAATATTAAAACAAAAACCTTCTGAATCCAAAACAGAAATAGAAATAATATTTTTCGACAAACTAGGAACAAAATAACAATTATTTAAAAATAATTCAAAACCATTAGGTAGTTTGAGTACATAAGTTCCTATGGAGACAACTGCAACCTTTGCTCCATTTCCAACACGAAGGTCAACGTCCCCTTTCTCAAGTTTGCGGACGTCCCTTAAACCCTGCAAGTGATTACACAAGTGAGAACCACAACCAGTATCAACTACCCATGTTGCTGAACTTGCATGGTTTATTTCAATCATATGAATAAATGACGGTATACCTGTGGCTGTCACTCGTCCAGTCTTGATATCCTCGAGGTATTTAGGGCAGTTCCTTTTCCAATGCCCAAACTCGTGGCAATGGTGGCACTCTCCTTCTTTCCCTTTTCTCTTAGTTTTGGCCTTTGAGTTACTGGTCTCACCAGGTCCACTCTTGGGCTTCGGCTTCTTTCTTTTGAACTAAGGCTTCTTAACATTTAAGGGAGCCTTTGCCTTTCCCTTTCCCTTCCAATTAGCTTGTATAACAAGGACGTCCTTCTTAGCACTCCCACTCAAATTGAGATCCTTCTCAGCTTGCACGAGCTGATAGTGGAGTTCATGAAGACTTTTCTTCATGTCATTCATGTTATAATTCACCCTAAATTGGGTGAACCCATCATTAAGAGAGTTTAAGATTCGGTCTACAATGATTGACTCCTCAATCTTGCAACCGAGAGACTCCAGAACTTCTTCATTCTCAATCATCTTGAGGATGTGCGGGCTAACAGCTTGGCCCTTGGACAGTTTAGCTTCGAAGAAGCGGATTGTTGCTTCATATCTCATGATTCTCGGAGCTTGCGAGAATTCATTGGTAAGGGTGGTGAAAATCTTATCCGCACCTTGTGAAATGAAGCGGCGCTGCAAATTGCTTTCCATTGCTTAAATAAGTACATTCTTAATCGCACCAGCTTCACGAACGAACTCATCATATGCAGTTCGTTGGGCTCCAGTCCTTGCAGTTGGTTCAGCCGGTACTGGCTCAACCAAATACTTTAATTTACCGTCAGCAATGGCAGCATTCCGTAATAATGCTGCCTCCCAATCGGTAAAGTTACTCCCATCATTCTTAAGGCGGGAGTTCTGATTATAGGAGACGTGGTCCATAAAAGAGCGTAACCACGACTCTCTGGTGAAGGTGGTGCTAGGGCCCAGAGTTGCATTTGAATCAGTCATTTTAAAAGGCAGGTATTAAATGATCTACAAATGAGAAAATAAATAAACATGAGAAATCAATGAATTTAAAATCTTTTTAAACAAAGATATACAACATAATATAATCGATCTCACCCAAAGAATTATATAACGTATCCCAAGACCCAAATCCCGATTTGGTGAGTTAACCTTTTAACTAGTTCTACATTAGAACTCTTAGTCGACAAATTTCTTAAATTTATCTATTAGTCCACAATGATTTCAATAGCTTGATTGAATCATTGTGTTGAGTTCAACTAGGTCACAACACACTACTTACCCGAGGTAGAAGGGGTTCATATGGAGATAACATGTCCCATATGCTCACCGACGAACAAGAGATTCATAGTTGTTTGATCTAGAAAGGCTAAAGTCTCAATTTTATAAAGAGTGAGATCCCATCACTATTTTAAACTCATTTAAGTGAACTATTTGATATGAGTGGGAATGAGTGATGGCAAAAAAAAAACATCATATGCCAAAATGCAAAATAATCTACATGAGTCATTTTACATGCATATAGGTGGTTTGGTTTAGGCGGAACATAATGATATGCAACATTCAAGCAATAAAGATAAGAACGTAAAACATTAAAATGCTAGTGTGGCTTATCCTATGAAAAACAGTAAATACAACTTGGAATCCAATCACATGGACCCTAGAAGCTTCATGGATCATGTTCTTCATCTCGAGATGTAAACTGGAAATAGAGACCCGGATGCACCAAACTCCTCTTCTTCCTTTTCGTCTTTATTCTAAGCTATTACAATGTGTTGAACCATATATTCAAATATATATTAAGTATATATGTTTATGTTTTGATAATGACAAGTCTAGCTATTTATATATTATATACTCGTATGTATAATCGTGTGCTAAGTGTACAGAACATTAGTAACAAGATCTAATCAATCAAGTATAAAAGATTCAAGCATGTTAGTCAATGAATTGACTAAGTCGAAGATTGATAGAAGATCACAAGCGCGCATAATAGACTAAAGTTATACTTATCAACTATAGCTTTAGTACAAGATTGGTTCTAGTTATAGCCCGTAGCTATAACTCTATATCATGAAGAAATGATCGGAATATATATGTGTTTAAGTTGAAACGTTTGTTTCCAAATCTGTGTCGTGTAGAATTAGTGTTTAATTGGTATTCTATTTTAATAAATAGACTTGTTAATCTTAATAGGATTATATAAAATATCTTTAAGTTAAATAAGGAATAAATAATTGTCTTATGAGATAATTATTTATTACTAAAATAAACTAAGGATTTTTTATATGATCTTTATTGTCAAATATATATAATCTAAATGTAGTTTGTTTCGACTTTGGGAAACGTGTGATATGTCACGTTTACCATAATTCGTGTAGGATTCAATTAAGTAAATATTATGTATTTATTTAATATCCTAAAACAAACTAAGATTATATTATGGTAATATATTTTATTATCTTTGACATGGTTTAGGAAGTTGATTTAATAAGGATACTAATTGTTTATTATATAAAGATCTTTCCTAAATATGAATTAGGAAATTAATTCCTTATATAATAATTAAAGTATATTATTAAATCTTTCCTAAATATATTAAGATTAGATTTAAGGTAGTATTACTAAAAGACTAGTATTCTAGTTTTAGTAATATTCCTAAATCATCTAGGATTTGAATTACCTAGATACATATTCTATATAAATAGACTACCATGACACATTAAACTACACGAAATACATACACTCATATACACGCAAATCAAGAGAGAAACCGCCGTTCATATACTTCAATATTCGAGCTTATCATTGTCAAATCCGATTCAAGATTCAAGTGCTCAAGCATTGATCTTATTCATTCAAGATTGTGACATCAAGAAACATTGAAGACTTTATCTTATTAACGTAAGATAGAACGAGTATTTAGCGGTACTCATTGTAAGGCAAATATTTAACGGTATTTGTCGTAGCTAGATATTTAACGGTATCTAGATAGAGTTGTGACTAACATCAAAGTCGCACGAGTAGGGTTGATAAAATTGTAATCCAGAGTTGGTACTAATTTTATTAATCGAGAATAGTGGACGTAGGTCTCAAAGTGTGAGACTAAACCACTTCAAAAATATTGTGTCTCTCTTTATTATTTGTTTTACTCGAAGATCATCATACAAAGATACTCACATCGGAGAAGATTTAAAAAGAAGGCATACTCAATTCAACCCCCCCCCCCCCTTCTTGAGTATATTACATCAATAGACTCTTCAATTGGTATCAGAGCCTCGTGCTCTTGATCGCCTAGCCGCGTGAGTTTTGATCCTTCTATTGATTCTATATTATATACTCTTTCATCAATGGATTCCAAGCATCTCAAGTGTCCTATCTTCGATGGCAAAAACTATAGTTTATGGAAAAATATGATGACTCATTACATCAAGGGTTGTGATTGGGAATGTAGGAAGATCATCCAAACTGGACCAAAGAAGATCTTGGTCGCCGCCGCAAATGGAACAACCTATGAAAAGATGGAAAGCGATTATGTGGAAAGTGACTACAAAATTGCAGAGAAAAACTCTAAAGCCATGAGCCTCCTACAGAACGGTATGATAACCTCAGAATTTGATAGATTCTCATCTTGTAGTTCCGCTAAGGAAATATGGGATAGTCTCGAACTTGCTTATGAAGGAACATCCGCAGTCAGGAAACATCGTATAGACTTGCTCGTTCAAAGATATGAACTTTTCAATATGGAAAAGAATGAATCTATTGATAGCATGTCTGCACGATTTTCTTGTATTATATATGAACTGCGGAACCTTGGCAGAAAGATCGATTCTGAAGATATCATTCGAAAAATTCTTAGGAGTCTCACCAAAAAATGGCAACCTAAGGTCACGGCCATAGAGGAAGCACGTGATCTATCTAAGATTACTTACCAAGAGTTGATTGGATCCTTAATGGCACACGAGATCATACTAAATAAAAACGATGATGGTCCCAAAGGAAAGGGCGTCGCTTTACAAGCCTCCACAAGTGAAGTGTGCGAAGAAGAACTAGAAGACGAGACAGTTCTATTCGCAAGACGTTTTAAAAAGGCTGTCTTCAAGGGAAGATACAAAAACTCTAACAATAAAACAGTCGACAAAAAGAAAACTGACACAAAACAAACATTCTTCAAAAGAGGATGTTTCAAGTGTGGACAACAAGACCACATGATCAAAGATTGTCCAAGTTGGGACAAAATCAAAGATAAGTCAAAGAGAGAAAAGACCAAAACGGAGTTCAAGAAAGTAATGCTTGCGTCGTGTTGGGGAGAATTAGAATCCGAGGATGACGAGGACTCAGAAGAAGATGAGGTAGCAAACGTGTGCCTAAGCAACGTCAGCTTAGATCTAATCTCAAACGACAACAACGAAGACGACGTATCCCATATGTGTCTCCTTGGAGAATCCGACTCAGACGACGACGACGACGATGAAGAGGTAAATTTTCTTCAACTCAAAAGTCAAGTTAAAAATTTATCTAAAGCTATGTTGGTTAAATATTTTGAGAAAACCCTAGACCAATGTCATGAACAAAGTCTTGAGTTAGATGACTTGAAAGAACAGATCCTCGATATTGCTGAGGAAAATCAACTTCTAAAGGCCAAATCTAAGAAACTGAAATCCAAAATAAGCATTGAAGCAAATGCTAAGTTGGAAACAGTTATGTCTGAGAAAAAGGTTCTTGAGTCTAAAGTTATAGCTAATGAAGCTATAACCTCAAAACTAAAACTCAACATTAAAGAGCTTCAATCTAAAGTTATAGCTAATGAATCTATAACTTCAGAATTAAGAAAGGCTAATGAGTGCCTTATGTCAGAATCTTCGATTATGGTCCAAGATGAGACTCATCTGGAAGAAGTTGAGATTCTCGAAAGCAAAATTATGGATCTAGAATTCAATCTATCTAAAATCAAGAAGGAACATGCCAAAATTGTGTCCGACTTTCATAAAGACATTCAAAACCTAAAAGAGTCTAACAACACTGACCACAGAGAATGTAAGAAAGAAATAGACTCCCTAAAAGACCTCCTTCTTCATGCTCGGAAGGTTCACGACAAATGGGAAGGAAGCACTAACGTTCTAAACTTCCTAACTGAACAATCCGACAACAACATGAAGATGGGGTTAGGACACGAGTGTTATGGAAGAAGGGATCACTCAAAGTGTAAGCAAAGCCCAACAGACAGAGACTTTAGAAGAAGAAAATATGCCGACCTTCCTGAGTATTTAATATGCACTTATTGTGGCCATACTGGACACCTCCGAGAAAACTGTGTAAAACACGCACAAGATTTTAAAATCGGAGTCAAGTTTGTTAAATCCTTAGGAATTCCAAACGACACTATTTCTGTCTCTGATGGTGATGATAACAAAACTGAGGAAAGAAACATTGACCACAGATGGTTCTATGACATGACATTTGACTACGAAGAAAAGAAAAATAGAACCAAACAAACTCCTCAACAAGCAACACACAAAAATTGGTCACCTAGAGTCCAAACTAAGACCTACACAAAAACATCAAAACCTAACTACTACCAATATAGAAATACCTATGTAAGACAAGTCTGGGTTAAAAAGGAAGATGTATTTGTGATTACTAACAACAAAGGACCCAAGTATGCTTGGGTACCTAAATCCTGTCTTTGAACTTATTCGTGCAGTTTGTCGCCAAGGAAAATAACCTATGGTATCTCGACAGTGGATGCTCAAGACATATGACAGGCGACGTAAATCTATTCCAAACCCTTAAACCCTTTGATGGAGGTAAAGTCACCTTTGGTGATAACAAAAAGGGAAAGATCATCGGAATTGGTAAGATAGGTATTTCATCCTCTCATGCTATAAATGATGTATACCTTGTAAGTGGTCTCAAACACAATCTTATCAGTATATCTCAATTATGTGACAAAGGAAATAAAGTGGTTTTTCATTCAGATATATGTCGTATAATCTTAGAAGGCACTAGTAAAGTAATACTTGAAGGTCACAGGATGAAAAATGTTTATATGATTGATTTAAATGTTGTACCTACTGATTCTCTATCATGCATGAAAGTTACGTTAGATGATCCATGTCTATGGCACAAGAGATTTGGTCATATTAGCTCACCTATTCTAAGTAAGCTGAAAAGATGGGACTTGGTCGAAGGTCTTCCAAAGATCAAATTTGATCAAGAAAAGATGTGTGACACATGTGCACGATGTAAACACGTCAGATCATCTTTTAAGCCAAAAAGAGTGGTAAGCACAGAACAAGCTATTGAACTTGTACACATGGATCTATGTGGCCCTATGAAGGTAAGAAGCAGAGGCGGTTCCAGGTACGTTTTCGTTCTAGTTGATGATTACTCTAGATTTGTTTGGCCAATCTTTCTTCATTCTAAAGACGAAACATTCGATGAATTTGTTAGTCTCATGAAACTTGTCCAAAACAAATATAAATCAAACCTAGTAACAATCCGTACTGACCATGGAACTGAGTTCGACAATCATGCTTTTATTGAGTTCTGTAAAACCAATGGTGTTGGACATAACTTCTCGGCCCCTAGAACCCCACAACAAAATGGAGTCGTAGAACGAATGAACAGAACCCTAGAAGACATGGCTCGAACAATGCTTCTTTGTAGTGGCCTACCTAGAAACTTTTGGGCTGAGGCTATAAGTACAGCTTGCTATATTCATAACCGTGCTATGATTAGACCTATCCTTAAAAAGACACCTTATGAACTTCTTCGAGGTCGTAAACCAAACATATCTCATTTAAGATGCTTTGGTAGTAAATGCTTTGTTCACAACAATGGTAAAAACAGATTAAGCAAATTCGACCCTAGAAGTGATGAAGCAATCTTTATAGGATATTCAGATCATAGTAAAGCCTACAAAGTTTTTAACAAACGTACTTTATGCATATAGGAAAGTATTCATGTTATCTTTGATGAGAATAATGTCTTCGATAAGCCATTACAGGATATAGAGGAAAACCTAGACGAACCTGATTTCAGGTTATCAAGGGAAGATCCTCCTGAAATGGAAATTGAAGAAGGAGAACCTCAAGGAACTCATGATGAACTCAACTTGGGAGAAAATGGTGCGAGAGATGAAACTACAGTTGATGATATTGTAGATAACTCTCAAACCAATGACTTGGAACCCAGAGTTACAGCTAATGAAGCTGTAACTTTGAATCAAAACCAAAGGGAAGAGGCCAGAGTTATACCTGACCCTACTATAAACCCAGGTTTGGATTCAGGGGGAACAAGTCAAGATCCCGAGTCAAGTTCAGGTAACGCTAATAATCAATCAAGGAACTGGAGATACAAAGGCTCTCATCCTTTGGACAATGTCATAGGAAGCCTGACAGATGGAGTTCAGACTCGAAGTAGCTTAAATAACTTTTGCTCATTCTACTCCTTTCTCTCCACCATTGAACCTTCAAATATCAAGGAAGCTCTCGCAGAACCAGACTGGATAGTTGCCATGCAAGAAGAACTACAGCAATTTGAAAGAAACAAAGTTTGGCATCTTGTTCCTCGACCTAAGGACAGAACTGTCATTGGAACTAGATGGGTATTCAGAAACAAATTGGATGACACTGGAGTTATTGTGCGAAATAAGGCCAGACTAGTGGTTCAAGGATACAACCAACAGGAAGGGATCGATTATGATGAAACCTTTGCTCCTGTTGCTCGTCTTGAGGCAATAAGACTACTCATTGCATTTGCAGCACACAAAGGAATGAAGCTTTTTCAGATGGACGTTAAGACTGCATTTCTTAATGGCTATCTCCAAGAGGAAGTATTTGTTGAACAACCTCCTGGATTTCCTGACAGCAAACTCAAGGATCATGTATACAAATTGGACAAAGCTCTCTATGGCCTGAAACAAGCACCTAGGGCATGGTACGACAGATTATCAAAGTTCCTATTGGAAAGTGGATTCAAGAGAGGGTCTGTGGATAAAACCCTATTTCTTAAAAGCGAAAACTCAGATCTACTAGTCGTTCAGATCTATGTTGACGATATTATTTTTGGCTCAACTAATAAAAAGTTGTGCAAGTACTTCTCTGAGTTGATGACTTCTGAGTTCGAGATGAGTATGATGGGAGAACTAAAGTTCTTCCTTGGACTTCAAATACAACAAACTGAAGAAGGAATCAAGGTTCATCAACAAAAATACGTCAAAGAGTTGCTAAAGAAATTCGGAATGGAAACCTCTCATGCAATGCCTACTCCAATGGTCACAGATAAGAAGTTAACCAAAGACGAAGATGGTAAGTCTGTAGATGAAACAACTTACCGAGGTATGATTGGCTCACTTCTTTATCTTACAGCAAGTCGTCCAGATATAATGTTTAGTGTCTGTGTTTGTGCGAGATTCCAATCTGCACCAAAAGAATCACACATGATTGCAGTCAAAAGAATTTTAAGATACCTAATCGGAACCTCAAAATTATATCTATGGTATCCTATGGACTGTCACTTTAACCTAGTAGGATATTCAGATGCGGATTATGCAGGATGTTCCTTAGACAGAAAAAGTACCTCCGGACTTGCTACCTTTGTAGGTCCTTGTATTATATCTTGGGGATCCAAGAAACAAAATTCTGTCGCTCTCTCAACTGCTGAAGCAGAATATATTGCAGCCGCACTGGTATGTTCTCAACTTTTATGGTTAAAGCAACAGTTACATGATTATGGTGTTGATTTTGGATGTGTGCCTATTTTATGTGATAATACGAGTGCTATAATTATATCTAAAAACCCAGCTCAGCACTCGAGGACCAAACACATTGAAATTAGACACCACTTTCTAAGAGACCATGTTGAAAAGAAAAATATAAAATTGGAATTTTGTAGTACAGAAAAACAATGGGCAGATATCTTCACTAAACCATTGGCTAGAGAACGCTTTGAGACTTTGCGATTGGAAATTGGTTTAATCGGTGGCACCTAATCAAATCTTAAAAGCAAAAATAACCCAATGACTGACTACGGTTTAGATGAGATTATATGACTGTGTCCGTATACTCCGCTGCATGTGTATGTATATATTCGATGATAAATTCTGTGATTATAGTTATATTATATTATTTACATATGAATGTGTGCACAACCGATCTCAAAATTATATTACGTCACATATTATAATTTACCCCAAATATAAATATTACAAATTATATAATATAATAATATACAAATATTACGAAAACAAAAATCCACAAAACAAAACTTACCAAAATTAACACACAATTTACGTGTGTTGGTCCCCACTGCCACGTCCTACAACTCTCCAAACCGCATCACCACCTGCCACGTACCCAAACCTACTCCTAGCATTTGACTTTCATCCACCCAAACAATTATTACCCCAACTCCCTCAACTTACCTCAAACCTCCACCATTATTACCGTCCCAAACTCTCATCCCCACTAAAAACCCTCTAGTAAATCAAACCTCCATTAAAACCAACCCAAACCTCCACAAAATCTCACCACACCTCGACTAAAACAACCACCGCACTTCACCTCAACCACCATGCCACCTTCTCGCGCCAAACGCTCCCAACAAAAGAAACCTTCTCCACCTTCACCAACTCCCTCACCACCACCATCTCCGACATCCATTGCCACCGCAAGTCCAACCCCAGACAACGGCAAGCGTCGTAAACTAAACCGAGTCTCATCCTCCGTTTCTGATGACATGCAAGAACTAGGATCAAACCTCAAGAACCCTCGTCCCCTGTTTAAAGAATACTCCATCGAAGCCACCAAGGAAGGACTCGAGCGAGTTCGTATGACAAAACATGAAGGTATGCTCATTGACCGTCTTCTTCCCTATTCCATTCATTCAGGTCGGTTCTACCCGACATCTTGGGTCGAAGGGTCGAAGTCTCTGCTTTTCTTTAAAAAGTTTTTGGAGTTTCAGGGATGGAAGTATATTAGTAATTTTTCGGGTTTGATATTTCCTATTGAGTTGGTACAGTTCTTTGCCTCTGTTAAATTGAGTGAATCTGGGATAAAAGCTGTGGTAAATGGAAAAGATGTCGAGATTTCTTATGGTGATATTTGTGAAATTTTTCACCTTGATCCTAATGGTCTTGAAATTGATACCCGTAAGGAGTGGGGGGTGGTGACCCAAGAACAAAAAATGATGATCAAAAAGTATTTTGACCCAAATGCCACTGAAATTTCTCCTCTCCTCACAAATTCGTTTTCGCCCAAATTGAAGTTGTTTGTGAACTATCTTTGGAACACGACTTTACCTAGGAGGGGTGGTCGTGACAAGTTATCGAGTATCGAAGCCATTGTCTTATTTCATTGGTTAGAAGGAAATAAAATCAATCTTGCATTCTTATTGTGTTCGAAAATTTGTCAAATTTCATCCGTCTTAATCAAGGAAAAGACGAGTTCTACACTTGACATTCCTTATGGAATGTGGGTCTCAGAAATCTTGCTCAAAAAGGGTGTTGTCGATGATTTAAGTTTCGGTGTTAAGCCCCGTGATCGCATGTGTGATAAATTGCTTAAGTTGATGGGTATTATGGTTGATGGAGTTGATTTGGCTTTTGGAAAGACGGTTGAAGAGGGACCAAACCCGAACCCATCTCCATCTTTTGAAGGTTTGGAGGCTAAGATGGATCATATTATTGGACTGTGTCAAGTTAAGCAAGAAAAAGAGAATTTGGGTGCCTCGGGAAGTCGTGCAGAGGGTCGTCGTGGATTTGAAGAAGATGTGAAAGTATGGATGGAGAAAGTGGATAAGCACTTGGTGAAGATTGGCTCGGAGGTCTCCGTTGTATGCTCGGAGTTGCTAAGTATGAGTGATCGTCTCTCCTTCATCACGACTCAAGGAGGAGCCATGGTGAGAGACCATGGGTTGTTGCGAGAGGATGCTTCTAAAGCACTTGAGGCCGTCAAGGCACTCTCGCTCAAGGTACTCAACTTCGAGATTGCGCTCAATGCTCAAGGGAGAAACGTAAATAGCTGCCTAGACAGGTTGGAGACCCTCGAGTTCCGTACCCGACCCGATTACGTGAATCCGTATGCAAAGAATTCGGCCTCAAGTTCTCGTTCTTGATCCGTCATCTCCGTCTCTATTTTTCAGAATTGAAGTTGTTGTGTTGTTATTTTGCTTAAGTCCTGGGTTGGACTTATAAAACCTTTACTCTCGTGGCCCATTTGATTCCCTAGCCCATTAGGAATCCGAAGCTATTCCTTATTTTGCATCTTCGGATTTCTTAACCCTAACCGGCCCAAACCTAATCCCTGTTTTGATGCGGCCCAACTTCTTATTTTTTTTTGCCTTGGCCCATCGTATTTGTTATCTTTTGCAGGCCATTATTATCCTAACTTTAGCCGGCCCATTTTCTTAAAACACTTTGTTCCTCATTCGGCCCATTGGCTCAGTATCTTCGGATTGGTTGTGTATATTTTAACATTACGTATGTGTTTGTGTGATATTTTCTATGTTCATGTTTTTAGACTCGTTTATATGCATGCTTATGTTTCGTACGTATATTATTCTAGTCGTTTCATGTCTTTGTTCTCATCTTTTCGATGATGTCAAGAGGGGGGAAAATGCGACTTAGATTTAGAATTTGCCTAAGCTTGCTCCTTGTCGTAATTCATTGTCTCTTAGGGTTCTTAAAGGATATGGGATAGATAGAAGATAAAAACCCTAAGTTGATCTTTACTATAATTGACCATTATTATATTGAGGGGGAACATACACTTAGACACGAAATCTAATAAAGACTTGCAATCATCAAAAAGGGGGAATTTGTTGAACCATATATTCAAATATATATTAAGTATATATGTTTATGTTTTGATAATGACAAGTCTAGCTATTTATATATTATATAATCGTATGTATAATCGTGTGCTAAGTGTACAGAACATTAGTAACAAGATCTAATCAATCAAGTATAAAAGATTCAAGCATGTTAGTCAATGAATTGACTAAGTCGAAGATTGATAGAAGATCACAAGCGCGCATAATAGACTAAAGTTATACTTATCAACTATAGCTTTAGTACAAGATTGGTTCTAGTTATAGCCCGTAGCTATAACTCTATATCATGAAGAAATGATCGGAATATAGATGTGTTTAAGTTGAAACGTTTGTTTCCAAATCTGTGTCGTGTAGAATTAGTGTTTAATTGGTATTCTATTTTAATAAATAGAATTGTTAATCTTAATAGGATTATATAAAATATCTTTAAGTTAAATAAGGAATAAATAATTGTCTTATGAGATAATTATTTATTACTAAAATAAACTAAGGATTTTTTATATGATCTTTATTGTCAAATATATATAATCTAAATGTAGTTTGTTTCGACTTTGGGAAACGTGTGATATGTCACGTTTACCATAATTCGTGTAGGATTCAATTAAGTAAATATTATGTATTTATTTAATATCCTAAAACAAAGTAAGATTATATTATGGTAATATATTTTATTATCTTTGACATGGTTTAGGAAGTTGATTTAATAAGGATACTAATTGTTTATTATATAAAGATCTTTCCTAAATATGAATTAGGAAATTAATTCCTTATATAATACTTAAAGTATATTATTAAATCTTTCCTAAATATATTAAGATTAGATTTAAGGTAGTATTACTAAAAGACTAGTATTCTAGTTTTAGTAATATTCCTAAATCATCTAGGATTTGAATTACCTAGATACATATTCTATATAAATAGACTACCATGACACATTAAACTACACGAAATACATACACTCATATACACGCAAATCAAGAGAGAAACCGCCGTTCATATACTTCAATATTCGAGCTTATCATTGTCAAATCCGATTCAAGATTCAAGTGCTCAAGCATTGATCTTATTCATTCAAGATTGTGACATCAAGAAACATTGAAGACTTTATCTTATTAACGTAAGATAGAACGAGTATTTAGCGGTACTCATTGTAAGGCAAATATTTAACGGTATTTGTCGTAGCTAGATATTTAACGGTATCTAGATAGAGTTGTGACTAACATCAAAGTCGCACGAGTAGGGTTGATAAAATTGTAATCCAGAGTTGGTACTAATTTTATTAATCGAGAATAGTGGACGTAGGTCTCAAAGTGTGAGACTAAACCACTTCAAAAATATTGTGTCTCTCTTTATTATTTGTTTTACTCGAAGATCATCATACAAACATACTCACATCGAAGAAGATTTAAAAAGAAGGCATACTCAATTCAACCCCCCCCCCCCCCCCTTCTTGAGTATATTACATCAATAGACTCTTCACAATGTAAATCCTATTTACATTAAATCTAAAATAAAGAAAAATTAAAATATAAAGCGGAGATGCAAGATCTCATAAATTACATCACTTGATTACTTTCCACCATTACCGAAAAGTAACCAAAAACTAAAGTCACACTAGATTACATGATTGTACTTGACAACAATTGTAGAAACAACCTTCATTGAAAAACAATATCATTAACAATATAATAAAACATTCATAATGCAATATTACCCAAACGACCATTAATTTTAAAATTACATGTCACACATGTAAACCATAATCCAACTAAATTCCAAACAATTTTAGAATCTAGTAAGTATCATCAATTAGATATAATAAACCTTTTAAAATAAATAAATGATTAAGTAACCGAAAAATTATCAAATAATTTTCGTTTATTTTGTTTCTTTCCCACGGCAATCACACGGTTATACCCCTTTTTTTCGAAAAAAAAATTGTTACAATTACAAAACATCTTTTATAATTTAGTTAATATAAATATTATCTCATAATATAAATTAAAACGAGAACAAATAAAATAACCCTAAAATCCAATTTTACGGTTTTTTAATACCCCTTTTTTTGTTATCTTTATAAATTTGTTCTAATTATAAATCTTTATTTATAATTTAGTTAATATAAATTATCCTATAATATTAATAATAACAAAAGCAACAAATCACAAAATTTAGGGTAGGGCCAGAAAAAAAAAAAAAAAAACTTGCGGTTCAATATTACACTTTTTTTTTTGTTAAAAAAAAGGCAATTACTCATATTATCAAATAATATCATGTAAATTGACATATTCAGAAGATATTATAGTATTTCCTTAAATGGTATAATCATGGTAGAAATATTTTTGGAAACTTTACTAATTCGTGAACTTTCTTAAAATCACTCATAGTAGAACAAAAATCATCTCATTTTGTGTTATAGTTCTAATCATAGGTTTTTAAATTTCCAAATATTGTCATCAAGATTAACTTTTTTAATTCATGTGAACAATATTCATTCATCTTAACAATTTAAAACAAATTAATCTAATTCTAACAATATCTTGATTGAACTTTTAATAATCATTGATCTATATCATTGTTATGAGCATCACCACATGAAAATTATTTTAACAATTAAAATAACAAAATCAAAAAAAAAAAACGAAACCAAAAAAAATTTTAGTCGTGACATATCGCGAAAAAAAAACAGACCGGAAAAAAAAACATTTTTTTTTTTATAAACCATGAAAAAAATGTTTGCCGTGGGATTTTAATTCTCAATTAATTATCAAAACGATTTTGAACAATGACTCTAATACCACTTGTAAGAAATAATTTCTTAAATTACTCATAAAAGTATTAACTTAATTAATGCTGCCCATGATTATATCAAAAACGAATCGATATTAAAACAATACAACTGAAATAATAGGACAAGGATCATAGAAATAACCTTTGGTCCTATATGAGATCGGCCTAAGAACAACCTAGTATAAACCCAAATTTCAATGTAGAAGTTCTCCTTAGATTGCACCCAAGACGACTGAGAAAGATTCCCTCAAAGCTCCTCCTAAATTAGTATTAATTATTTTAGAGGAATTATTTTGGGATTAAGATAATAAACTAATCAAGGAGAATAAGGGAGGAAAAACATTTTCTTCTTGTGTCACCATCCTCACGGCCGAAACCCTCTATATATAGCGTTTTGGTTTGTGTTGGTATTGTACTTCAATTAGGAAACCTCATTATAATATAATATTTTGAGTCAGTTTCCTTATTCCAAGCTTCCTTAAAATATCATATATATTTTAATACTTTTCGGTGTACAAATTTAATTCCCGGAGAATATTAATTAATTATCTTATAATTAATTAATCCCATTTATATTATTCTATCATATATTAAAATATAATTAATGAATATAACTTTTATGTATATTTATTAGAATTAACATTTAATTCATTTCTCCTAATTATCATTTAATCATATTAAATGTTTATCATCTACTTAACTACATTTAGCTAAGTTTAGCATTTATGTAGTTATATTAATATATAATCACATTTCTCAGTATTATCCTATAGGTGTGACCTTTAGGAATCAGCTTATTATCGCCATCATATGACAGTAACGTCAAACTTCTAGTGAGCCAATCGTTACCGATAAACGTTAATCAACTGATTAATATACTAAGTATCTCTGCGTGATCTTGTAAAAGATTTACTCAAATAATCACACACTGTGGAGGACATTTACTCCAACATCTACTGCATCTACTCGATCGAGCAAAAGCCAGAGCTCGATCGAGCACTTATCAGACCACGGTGTTTCTTTTGTTGTCCAGCTGCTTTTGTCCTTCATTTTTTCCTCGGTTAAGGCTCTTATCGGTCCAAAATTGCTCTTCCCAGGCTATGGAAATCCTTGACTTGTTCCATCTTCTAAAAGTAGCCTACTTCGGGCAAGAAAAGCTCGGTTTTCGCAATTTTTACATATTTTCCTGCAGAAACAACAAGAAATACACAGAGAAGCAAAATAGGGGTAAAATGACACGTAAAAAGCATGAAAATGCATTGAAATCCGTGCCAAATGATGTTAAAAAGTATATAAAATAGGCAGGCACCAAATATCCCCAAACAAAACCTTTGCTTGTGCTCAAGCAAACTAATGCAACTACAAAAATGAAAACAACTAACTAACTGCCTGATGGAATGGAATCGCCTCAGAACCAACTATGGATCACTTGTTAACCATGTAAATGCAGAAGTTCAATCACCATGAAGTTCAAAACCAAAAGCAACGAATTCATAAATGTAATGAAAAACAACTTGGACAACTGACCTTGAACGACTTGTGTACTTTGGACTCTCCCGGTTCACTCTTCTCTCAACAAATAGGGTGAACATATATGTGCAAGAGAGAAGGATAAGAAAATGAAGATACTCTTCTAACTGCGACCAACATATCATGCAATGCAACTAGTATGACAAATGATTCTAACCACCGTACACACGCATATCAACCTATCAATGACTATCACATGTCGAATACTTGCAAGTTATGGTTATGTGAGGTGAAATGGGTAAAAAGAGGCAAAAAACAATATGGATAAGAGGAGGTAACGGCTTGAGCTAGCTATCAAGACTCAACCAAAAGTACAACCATCTATATTACCCACAAAAAAATATCGTGCTCGGCATATCACTCAAATAACCACGGAACTTGAATCGGGCAAAAAACATGCTTAGCTTATTCTTCTTTTTTTTATTCTTCCTTCTTTTTTTTTCAATTCCCAAAAGATACAAAATGATGAGCATGGGAATGCATTTCCTTTTCTTTTCATTCTTTTTATTTTTCATTTTTTTCTTTTTCATTTTTTTTCTTTTTGCTAAGTTCATGGAAACTACCAACTCCGCAACTCCAAAGTGAAATCCAAACCAAAACTGAAACAATGAAAATATACCACAAAACCAATAAGCTAGCTCGACAGAAGGTAGGCTAAGATCTTAGTGTAGTTTATAGGTCAACTAGCAGTTTGTAATACCCCGTATTTTCGTAGTTCGTAATAATGAGTTGTTTTATATTATTATCAAGATGAGGTGTAATTATATATTATTTGATACGTATTTGTTAGTTGCTATAACAATTATATTTAATTTATCATGTGGACTTGAAATACTATTTACCTTCATATTCATATTTAGTTTATATTTAAATTATATTATTATATGTACTCGTTAATTTTAAATTAGGTTAAGAACGGATATATACATATAAGTTCCTCGAGATGCTTAATGGGCTATTAGACTCGGTTATGATTGATGCGTGATGGGCTTGGACTCGGGTTGTGATTGTGAGAAATATGTAATGCACAACCCAACCCTATGATATGCAAACATAAACAAAACCCTAAATCTAAAGCCTAACCATCGACATCCTAAAACCATTTTCTAAACCTAGAGAGAGGGAGAAGAAGAAGAGTGTCGAGCCTCTCATTGGATTGGAGATCTCTCACCTTTTGCAACCTAATTCGATTTTCCTGTTTGTAAGTCGATTTCATTTAATTTTTTATACTGCTTTAACGTCTTCTTCTTCGAAAAGTTTGAAAAGAGAGTCATGTTTATTTGAAGTCTAGTTTATGCATATAACATTTCATAGTCAGAATCCTTATGATTTGTCCTAGGTGATTTTTTTATGAACATGTCGCTGAAAGGTCTGCGAATCTGATTTGGTTGTGGAAAATGGTTTGGAAACCTAGTTTATATGTCGATTCAATTTTAGGGGTTTTTTTAAAAATAATATTTGTAAATTTTAGATGATAATAGGATTTGGAATTACCGAAAAATAATGTTTTAAACTCGTTTTATGAATTAATACTTTTTATGCGACTGATTCTATTAGCTTTTGGAAATCAATCTGAAAAACCTAGATATGTTTGGAACTTGAGAAAACCACGTTAGACATTATTTGTAGATAAGAGTCATGGGATTCCCATCCAATTGGCCTTAAATCGATTCATTTTTTATGGAATTAGTTATATATTTTATACCGAATCTGTCATGTGCTGGAAAATCAGGAAAAATCGTGTTTGTTCTTTAAATTGATATTCCTATTAAGTTATGATGAGTCTAGGTTCTGTGCATGATTCATTATTTTATTAGGTGGTAATTATACATAATTACGGAATATAGGTGATGGATATATGAAGGATCATAATTGGTTGCTTGTGTGTGCTTGGATTGCAAAAAGGTGACGATTTTGAAGTGGCATAATTCTGTTTACTTACTGACTTGCTATTGGATTATATTGTTATCCAGGTAGGATACACTGACACTATACTCTATGAAGTGTTATGAATGGATGTTTACTCTGTGATGTGTTATGAATGGATGTAGCCATGTATATTATGGATGCAAGTATGAGTTATATGAGCATGGTATGTAATGGTTATTTATTTTAGTATTACATTCATGAGCATGGCATATGCATTGGTTAATGAGAAAAATATGGATCAGATATTGTTCTGATATATAGCCCAGGGTGGTTCTGCAGACCAAGCCTGGTGTCTTATCAGCTATTGAGCTGGTGTTCGGTGACGGCCGATTATAGTCTGCCGGGACGTTCGGTATGGCTGGGTGTTACGGGTTTGAGATTGAGATTGAGATTGAGCTCGAGCATATCATGGCATTTGCATATCATTATTTGCTGCATTATGATTTTGTGTTATCTGACTCGATCGCGAGGTTGACAGTGTATTCGTGTGACACCTACGATGATCCAGAATGGGGAGTAGATCCTACAGGTCAGAGACAGATGGATTAGGAGCTTGGACATGGAGAGAGACTTGGCTTGGACCTACTTAAAATTAGATCGCATACGTAGATGTTATCAGTTGTACTTTTATTCTTTGCGTAGTAGTTGTAATATCAAAAGTTTAAATTTAATCAATTTTATATAAAGTACTTTGGTTTGTTTTACTTTGTTATTCACTTCCTCGGATATTCCGAGATGGTAACATATCTATTTATTTGAGAATGTCTTGCTAAAGGCTCTTAAATAAATGGGGTGTTACAAAGTGGTATCATGTGGAGTTAAATAGGTGAAATGAGAAATGGGATATGCAAGTATTCTCCTAACATGTGATACCAACCACAAAACCATGCATGCATGAAAAAAGCAATCAAAAGTCATACATGTGGAATGCGATGATACGAAGGGAGTACTACTCTCAATCCTCGATGAACTGGTCATGAATGTCACCAGTTATGGGCTCAAACACTCAGAAATTTTAGTAGTTTGCCAAATAACAAGTCAAGTCAAGTCCAGAATGTCCAAGTAAGATTTTTCAAAACGGAATTTGGGATATGCTGGAATGGTTTTTTACACATGATGGTGAAAAACTATAAATAACAATCAACACAAAAATCTTAGAAGGCAATATCATCATTGTAAACTCCATTCCGACTCGACTATATGCAAAAATAAACATGCATTTTTTGTATTTTTGAAAAATAAATGAAAAAATGAAAAAGAAAATTGCAAATGCATAAAAGAAACGTGAATGCATGCGAAAAATGAAAAATGCAGACGCAAAAGGATGCAAACTCCTCCTCAAACCAAACCAGAGACAATGTCCTCATTGGCTACAACATACAAGGGGAAAGAGCTACGCAATCTAATACATGTTCCTACGGGATACGATATACACAAAACTATAAAACAAAAACAAAACAAAACCTAAACTATAAGATGGAAAAAGGAACAAGGAACACATAACCTCCCCAAACCAACTTGAGGCATCACTCCGCAACCTCATTTTCCTCCGAGCTCTAAACATCGTCGCTGCCACTCC
Organism: Silene conica; assembly: GCA_029255685.2. NCBI lineage: Eukaryota > Viridiplantae > Streptophyta > Magnoliopsida > Caryophyllales > Caryophyllaceae > Silene > Silene conica. The sequence continues at coordinate 54,556,242 of CM055316.2, read as the reverse complement.
CATCACCGCTACCACTCTCCTCCTCACTCCTACTCCCATCCTCATCAGCTGAGCTCTCCTCTACCTCATCCTCGCCTATGTCACTGGCACTCTGAGCGGCCTCATGCGCACGTCGCCTCACCTCCCTATATATCGGTGTCTCCAAAGCCTCCTCAGGAGAGGGTTGTACGTACCCGCCATCTGGGTATCGGTAAAAAGAGGGGTGAGGGCCACTGGGAGGACGAAATGTACTAGTGTGCATCCTCACATCGTAATCTGGAAAGCCGGCCAGGGCTAGGTCTCTTTGAAGTACAGACTGGGCCCTGAGAAGAACAAAAAGAAGAGGATAACGGTACCCTCAGTCTGCGACCGAAGGTACCTCAAAATGTGGAGATAAAATGAAATAGGCAGGGAAACCTGAGGTTGTTGATGATGATGATGATGATGATGAAGGAGTGGTGAACGGGGTAGGTGAAGGTGAAAGTGTCTGGGTGGTAGTGATGTGTGTAGTGGTGTGCGTGGTGGTCGGCTGCGATGATGAGGGAGAAGGTCCTTCTCGGGTGAAGATCGCTTCCTCTTCGCAAAGGAAGCTGTGTAAGGAATGCAGTACGATGGTGGGTCTGGTCTCACCCCCGTGACGGTAGTGAGGGGTAGAAGTGCAGGTAAAGAGTCCGATGGCAGAACTACTGCGGGTGCCCAACAATCCTCTAGGTCCGGCGATCAGCGTGGGCAAACCAGGTCAACTGGACCATGGATGCTATAAAAAGGTACATGTCACGGGAAACGGGCTCACCACCAGGCAAAGTGCCAAAGATGTATCGATAGATCCTGGAGACAAGTCCGATGTCTACGATAGCGCCGGTGACTCTGCGACCTATGTCACTAAGGTGGGTAGCTACTAAATAGTCAATGTTAAGAACAAAAGGGGTACCACTGTCTATGTTGAGGTACCCCGCGACGATGGCCAACTCGGTGTTCCTAATGTTGTTGGGCTCAGGTCGCGCAAAAATGGTCTCTCCTAGCAGGCGGAGGTAAATACGAACTACATGGGTGTGAACGTGGGCAACCTTTCGATTATCGAAAGGTGCGTCAGATAGTGCTGCCCACATCTGAGGAACTAGGTTTCTCGGAGGTCTCAAAAGTCCGTCACTGCCGATCCCCAATACCTGCCCAAATCTCGCAAAGGTCCAGGCATACGACTTATTACGGAGTCGGAAGTGAATGCAAGGCTCGGTGGGGTAAACTAAGAAGCTGTCGGCCGAAAAAGAATAGGAGCTGAAAAACTCCAAGGTAGGCACTCGAAAGGTGGGCTCAACCATGCTCGCTAACCCCTACATCCTCGTCCCGGTCAAGAGGTCAACTATAAGTCTAGTCAAGCGTAGCTGATCTAAGTCAGGACGGTGGTCGTGGTGCGCGGCGTAGTGCCATCCCAAGGACCGATTTCTGAACCTTTTGGCTCATGACCTGAATTTTCTCCTTCCCCTTATCAGCTGCGGAAGAAGCAATAGGAGCCATGGTTGTGACGATGGTGGGGTAGTACGTTGTGGTGCTTGGTGGAGTAGTGCGTGCAGTAGCGATTGTAGGAGGTCGCGCAACAACCATAGCGGTGGTGATTGCTGCTACAGTAGTGGATGGAACACGGCCAGCCACCGTTGCTGCTGCCGTGGTGCTGGTGGTAGCTACGGTGGTTGATTTGCCTTCCATTTGTGCACAACCAACACGTAATCAACATAAACATCATCACTAATCAAGCAAAAATTGAAAAAAAACATCACCCAAAATCAATTTCAGAACCCTAAATTCTAAAATTAAGGAAAAAACGTTAATTGAAACTGAAATTGAAGCTAGAAAACGGCTTACTTGGGGATAAGGATGATGATTATAGCAGAAAATCACAAATTAACAACCATAATTCAAAACTACTCGAAAGAACAAACCCTAATGCTCCGAAAATTCCGAATTACTCGAATTGGGACACAAATTGATAGGGCTTTTGCTAGATTATCGAAATTAAGTTGTTGATGAGTGATTTTATGTCATTTAATTGCAAAAAATCAAAGGAAAAAGAAGGAATCGAAGGGAAGAGGGGTCGAAAAAACTGAAATCGAGTAAATGAGCAAGTGAAATCGAGGAACTCCCTTATATAGGCTGGACTTTACTCGATCGAGTAACTGAATCTACTCGATCGAGTAAGTCACTTAGAGGGAATCTACTCGATCAAGTACTGGGTTCCACTCGATCGAGTAGTTCTCAGTACTGGAAACTCCTCCACTTAATTTTCCTCGATCGAACACTCTTTCACTCGATCGACCATTTCTTCATTGGGTTTCCCTCGATCGAGTAAAATGCAGAACTCGATCGCGGCTTTTGCTACTGTTAAGCTCGTTTTCTCCCTTTTGCTTCCTTTTTCTTCCTTCTGTTTGTCCGTATCTGCACATGAACACCAAAGCAAACCACTAACATACAAAACCATAAAAATTGTCTCGGATAAGAAATTGTCTCTACTTCTACCTACGGATTCGCGCTAAAGAGTTTCAAAAATTCTAACAACGAGATAGTCTAAGTCAAAAAACAGTAAAATTATCTATTACAGTTGCACGGGGTTGCAATCCCGGCTCATAAGTTCAGAAAAACAAATGTTAATTGCCCACGACAGGGCTCGTGACTTGCGAAACTCCCTTCCGCAGCTGTGACTTCATTGGCTCCAAAACTCCACACAACTGAATTATCAATTGGGTTATACGTCATGACGTACTGCTTTCTTTCACATGCGGCTTCCCTTCTTTTGGATTATTTTTCCTATTCTGCAATGCTAGCCAACCCCATCCATCCAGGTTGTAGTCTAGCTCGGTATCTGCATCAAAATTGATCATAAAATCGTCCTCTAATTTGCTCTCAAACTGAGGCAGAGGTGTTAGTTCAATCATTTCTACATCCACAGGAACATCATCTGACGTGGGATAGCATGGAATAACTGTCATAGGTGACCGTGACGTGCTAGTCTGCCTAAATACAAGGTCCTCCCCACCCACTTGAAAGCTAAGTGTTTTGGTACCTACGTCAATTACTGCTTTCGCAGTATGCCGCAGAAAGGGTCTACCTAAGATGATAGGAGTGTAAGAATCCTCTGGAATGTCTAAAACCACAAAATCAACAGGTATAAAGAACTCTCCTATTTGAACAGGAATGTCCTCCAAAATGCCTAGTGGTCTTGACACACTACGTTCCGCCATCTGTACCGTCATGTTTGTACATTTAAATTTTGAAAAACCCAACTTGGTTGTTAGCGACAGGGGTAACACACTAACACTTGCCCCTAAGTCGCATAAAGCATTATCAATTATGTGGGTACCTATTTTACAAGGAATCGAGAAACTACCTGGGTCGGCTAGTTTAGGTGGACTCTTGTTTTGGAGGAATGCATAACACTCCTCCGTCAACCCAACTTTCATAGAAATATCCACCGTTCGCTTACGCATAAGAATCTCACACATAAATTTTAAGTAAGAAAGTACCTTTAATAGCAGCTCAAGGAACGGCACGTGCACCTTCATTTTTCTTAATATATCCGCGAATCATGCAAACTCTTTCTCGACTAGCCTGGATGGGTACAAAATGTCTCTCAGATCAACACAACGCTCCATGCACTGTTTCTCGTAATTTGCCTGTTCTTTTTCTCTTCTTTCTTGTCTTTTCCGAAGAACACTCGATCGAGTGTTATCTCCCATCAGATCACTCGATCGAGTGATCATTTCTTCTGCTGTGCTCGATCGAGCAAGTGGTACTGCTCGATCGAGGACTTCTTTGTCAACCTCACTTGATGGAGCTCTGACATCTGCTCGATCGAGTGAATCCACAAAATTTTCGGTCGATCGAGTTCTGACAACTACTTGATCGAACCCAGATCTGGTTACAACTTCTTATTTTCTGCTTTTTACACCTTCCTGACTAGAAACTTCAATGCTTGGCCCCTCATATTCGCGTCCACTCCTCAATCGGACCATATTTATGGTCTCATTCCGTTGTTCGGTTTGTGAGGGAAGTTGTCCTTGTGGTCGCGACGATTGCTTAACCGCCAATTGGGCGATTTGCGACTCCAACAACTTGATTGACGCATTCCCGGCTTGCTTTTGGGAGGCCAAAGATTGAACCATAGTCTTCGACTCGCTTATTTCATAGTTTCCTCCAGATGAAGAACCACTAGCTCGCGACGGCTGAAATTGTGGGGGTTTCTAGTAATTTTGTTGGTTGCGGTGAGGAGGGATGCAGTTTTATTGAGGTGGTGGGGTAGGGTTGAGCACATTCTGACTTGTCCACCTCAGATTGGGGTGAACTTGGTTCTGGTTATAGCAATTTCCTCCTTGTCTGAACTGTTTAAAGCAGAAAACTTGCTCTTTCTCAGGAAGGCATTCAATAGCGGAATGCCCAGCTCCTCCACATCTCTCACACATCATTTTCTCACCCTTTTGCAGTAGGTGAACCGTCTGTTGACTTCCCTCCTGTTGTTTGTTCCATTGGTCAAACCGCGCAGCCAACTTCTCTAAGTTAGCCTCCATGCCATAAGTATTCATGTTAGCTACTGTTCTTGTCCCAGATCTTGGATTACCATATTAAGCACAATGATTCGCCATCTCCTCAATTATACCTTAACCTTTGTCATCCTCATTCTCCTTCTGGAACCTCCCCCTTCGCAACAGCATCGAGAATAGCCCGGTGATCATCAAATAACCTGTTGTAAAACTGGTTGCTGATAAACCACGGTTGGAAACCGTGATGAGGACATGCCCTTACTAGCTTCTTGAACCTAGTCCAAGCTTCGTAGAGGTTTTCCGTTTCGTGTTGTATGAAGTTTGTGATTTGGGAACGGAGGGCATTGGTCTTTTGAGGCGGATAGTATTTATTGTAAACCGTGAGGGCCAAAGACTCTCGGTCAGTAACATTAGCAGCTTCCCGGTCTAGGTCACGGTACCACTCCCTGGCTCCCTCAGATAAGGAAAAAGGAAACAGGACTTCCTTTATCTTATCCTGAGTCAGCGTCTGCGACGTCGGGATTGTTGAGCAGTAGTCAGTAAAGATCCCAATGTGCTTGCGTGGATACTCTCCAGCTACACCCCGGTACATATTTCGCTCGACTAGATTAATGTAGGAAGGTCGAATGTCGAAAGTATTACCGTCTGCATCAGCTGCAAGAGTGAACCCCTTAGGAATGGAGTCAGCCTTGCGATCGGAACGGCTAGCTATGTTTGGCATTTTGATTGGTGGGTTGACTGGTTCAACAGTAAAAATTTCAGGGGTAATCAAGACTTCCTTCTAACTTGTTCTTCTTCTCTCCATTATGCGGCGTAGGAAAGCTCTCTCAGGCTCCGGATTAGTTGCTACTAATTCGAACCTAGAAGACCTGGGCATACACAACACTAAGAAAAAGAAATAAGAATGGTCTTAAGGAATTAAAATAAATTCCTTAAGACAAGAAACAAAAACACAAACTAATCACAAAAAATTTAAAACCGATTGCCTCCCCGACAACGGCGCCAAAATTTAACACGTACTATCATATACAAGGTCAAAGATAAAACCTAGGTACTACTAACTAAAGCTAGTGGTAGTAGGGTCGATTCCTCAGGGAGGCAGAGTTTTAATTATTGGTCAGTTCATTGGTCACAATGGGGGGGGGGGGGGGGGTTTGTTGTAGTTGTTGTTATTGTTGACTAACTATGAAAGAGATGGAATTAAAACAATACAGAATAAAACAATGATGAATTTAATCAATAAAGAGGGAAATATGTCAAGAATCGAGACATCGCGGTAAATTCAAGTCATGCGAGATAACTAGGTCAGTCAAGTCATTAACGAAGTGGGTAGTGATTATCTCCTTTTGGTCTCAATTCACCCTAGACTCCCCAACCAATCTTTCGATCTAGGAAGGTTATCTCAATCATCCTAAGAAAGCCTACTTTACCAATCTTTCGATCTAGGTTCAGTTTTACTAAATAAACCGGTCTCTTGTGTGCACTAATTTAACTGGATTAAATTGCTTATAGACAAACTTCGTCGCAGAGATGACTAACATTTGATTCCTATGACATTACTACCGCGATTTCCCGCATCCTAACATATTAAGAAAATTACCTACACATGACTTCGGGATCTACGCTAACGATAATGAAATTAACAAAATGCGACATGATAAACAATGAATATAAACTAAATAACATAAACAATAAAATGACAATAATGAAAATAAGAGAAAAAGAGTAAAAGAAATTACAATAAACTGGCAGGAAATAATGAACGGAATTCGGAAAATGAACTACAAGAGTAAATGAACTTTTATCATGTGAGAAATGATAAAAGTTTTGTAAAAAGTTGCTAAGTGATAAAGTTTGATTAGTGAATTATAAGATAGATGATTAGTGTTAACCTAATCCTTATATAGGGATTAGGTTAACTACTTTATCCTTAAACCTAAAATACGAAATGTGAAATCCGGTATAGCAAGTGAGTTGCTCGATCGAGTGACAGAATCACTCGATCGAGTAACTATCCTTCCAAAACCCTACGATCGAGTAACATTTGTCCTGCATCCCTTCGATCGAGTAACTTTTGAATCCTCGAAATCATTGTCCTTCTTGTAGTCTCCTCGATCGAGTAAGCAACCACTCGATCGAGCACTTCCTCTACTGCATCTACTCGATCGAGCAAAAGCCAGAGCTCGATCGAGCTCTTATCAGACCAGGTTGCTTCGTTTGTTGTCCAGCTGCTTCTGTCCTTCATTTTTCCCTCGGTTAAGGCTCTTATCGGTCCAAAATTGCACTTCTGAGGCTTTGGAATTCCTTGACTTATTCCATCTTCTAAAAGTAGCCTACTTCGGGCAAGAAATTCTCGGTTTTCGCAAATTTTGCATATTTTTCTGCAAAACAACAAGAAATACAAAACGAAGTAAACTAGGGACATAATGACGCGTAAAACGCATGAAAATGCATGGAAATGCATGCGAAATGATGCTAAAAAGTATACGAGTTATTGATGATGCTTGAGTATAGGAATATGCTAGGAATTCATTTTATATGTTCTTCACATGATTTGATTAGAGTTTTTATGTTCTTATGCTTGATATATCCATTTTTCAGATTTTGAGTTGTTAAGACGAATACAATGTTTTATCCTAATACGTATTCTATTTGTTCAAAAATCGTGTTTGAGACATACTTGGGATTGTTATGGGTTGATATGTGCTGATAGAATAGATTTAAGGCTTGAAATCATAGTGTAGAAGTGTTTGTCGAAAGTTTGAAGGAAATGGCGAATTGTAGGAAAATCGTGAATCAGACCAGCCCGTGTAGGGGCGCAGGCTGCGCAACCCCAGGCGCAGGCTGCGCAATGCTGGCGCAGCTGCGCAACCCACTTGCGCAGGCTGCGCAAAAACCGTTGTAGCTTACATTGTTGAATTGTTTTCGTGATTGTTTTGGGGATTGGTTTCCCAATTGTTTAACTGATGTTTAAGTGATGTTTATGAATATATTTACTTGGTTTTAAATGTATGTTTGAGCTAAGTAAGGTTTAGCCAAGTGGTTAGCTATTTGCCTAAGGTTGATCATTTCTCAATGGTTTGGTTGCAAGGTTCTTTGCAAGTTCTATAGCATGTTTAAATATCATATATTGATATGTTTATAGTTGAATCGTAATGGGTAGTGTAGCAAGTAATGGGTTAGCAAGTTAGTCCCTTATCTAAAGTTAGTTACTTCTTAATGGTAATGGGTAATTTAGCAAACAATGTCTTAGCATATTGTTTCTTATCTTAGGCTAATCTTTATCTTAGGTTGTTTATGAGACCTAGTGGACTTAGTTAGTTGTATAGGAACCCTTAGACTTGTAGAAGGAAGTCTTAGGTTGTTCATGGTTATTGTTGAACTTGGTCATCTCTTATATGCTTATGTGTGTTTGAGGTCCCCGAGGTTCGGGCGGCACTATATTGGGTTCGGGAATGGAGAGAGGATAGAGACCCCCCGGTTGGGTAACCTAAAGGGAAACCGGCTCTCCCTCAACTTAGTTCTCGGGGTCAATTAAGTGTTGTTAGAGGTCTAGAAGGATAGGACTAAGGTTTTGGTTGAAGTACATATCGGAATATGTCTGAGCAGGGACCGCTAGAGTACGATATGTGTTGTTGTTTGTATGCGTGTCAAGTTATGGTTTGAGCAGGGATCCACTAACTTGACATGGGAGTGTTTGTGGCGTGTCGGCTACGTCTGAGTAGGGACCTCTGGACCGACACGTGTATGGTTGATGCGGTAGGAATATGTCTGAGCAGGGACCGCTATTCTACCGTGAGTTTGTATGACCGTAGTGGGTTGGGTCTGAGTAGGGATCCGGATTTCATTACGAAGGGTAATGGTCACGACTGAGCAGGGTCAATGAACCATTATTAGCTAATTGGTATCTACTCGTACCTGAGCAAGGGTCACGAGTGTATGCTTGCTGTTTGTGTACCAAGTCTAACCTGCGCAGGGGTGTGGCTTGAGCAATGTTTATTGTGTCTAGTTCTTGCCTGAGCAGGGGTAGGTCCTAGACATTGTTATTTGCATCTACTTGCCTGAGTAGGGGTACAGTGTCAGATGTTGCTGATTGATTGTGTTTATATAGTGTGATGTTTATTTTAGATTTGTTCGTCCAAGGCATTAGACGACTGTTAGTCTAGTTTCGTAAATGGTTTGGATTGAAAGAGCCCCCCCCCCCCCCCCCCCCGGCCGGACAACCAGAAGGGAAACCGGCTCTCCTTCCAAATAGTTTATGAAGTTGGTTGAGGGTCTTGCATAGTATTGCATGTTGATGTGAGATTGAGATATTTATGTGTGTGTGTGTGTGTGTATATATATATATATATATATATATGCTCCACATGTTATAACTGTTGGAGTATGTTGGATGCTTTATGTGTTACGTGTCGTTAACAATAGGTGGCTAGAAGAACTCTAGTCACTCCCCACTGATTGCGGCGTACATGTTTACATGTATGTAGGTACATGACAGGTTGCGCTGATGGGTTACTTTGGAGGCTAGCGAGCGATGATCCGTTATTCATCACTGACTTACCTTTCTTATCGTGTAGCTAGACCTAGTTTTGGTTTTCATACTTGAGTGCCTGTAGGGATGTGTCATCCAAGGCTGTTTTGTATTTATACTTTTCGTACTTAGACATATACTTATCTATGTTTTGGTTTATATCAGTTTGTACAGTGTTGTTTTATTTCACCTCGTTTATCATGCATGTTAAAGTTTAAATTCCGCGTAAATTTTGGCATGTTTGTATGTTTTATTTTCCGCTGCGACGAGGGGTTTTACACATGCTGCTACTGATGGTCAGTCCGAGAGGACCATTCAGACCTTAGAGGATTTTCTACGAGCGTGTGCTTTATACTTTCAGACTTCTTGGGAGTAGATTTTGTCGTTGGTTGAGTTCTCCAACAACAGTTATCATTCGTCGATCAAGATGGCTCCCTATAAGGCTCTTTATGGGAGGAAGTGTCATAGTCCGATTTGTTGGGATCAGTCGAGTGATGTTCATGACCTAGGACCCGATCAGCTAGTTGAGACTATTGACCATGTTCAGTTGATTCGTGGTAGGATGAAGGCCGCCCAAGATCGGCAGAAATCCTATGCAGATGTGGTCGTCGACCGCTTGAGCTTGAGGTTAGCGATCGTGTTTTTCTCAGAGTTTCGCCGATGAAAGGAGTGAAGAGAGTTGGGGTTACAGGAAAATTGAGCCCTAAGTACATTGGCCAATATGAGAACGTTAAGAGGATTGGTGTCGTGGCTTACAGATTGGACTTGTCTCTTAGTTTGGGCAAGGTTCATAGCGTCTTTCATGTTTCACAACTTCGGAAATACATCAGTGACCTAAGTCATGTTCTCTAGCGAGAGATCGATAACCTTGAGCCGAGTCTTGCATTTGAAGAGCGCCTAGTGAAGATCCTTGATCGTCAAGACCGGAAGCTGCGGAGCAAGGTGGTTCCACCAATGAAGATCCTTTGAAGATGTGGCGATGTAGAAGAGCAAACTTGGGAGACTGAAGCCTCGATGCGCGCTACGCATCCGAGCCTATTCGGTTGAGGTATTCTCTTAGATTTTTCTTCGTTCAAGTTTCGAGGACGAAATTTTTTGAAAGGTGGGGTGATTGTAACATCCCTTATTTTCATAAACCGTATTTTAAATAAATTAAAGCGATTTTCGGAAAGATAATATATTTTATTTAAAATTCGTAAATTTAGATTTTTAAAATAGCGTATAACTTCCGTCTTGAGATTTTATAGTCTTAAGATGTAAATATTTCCTTGGCATTTCCGTTACTAAGAATCCCGAGCAAATTACTCTGAACCCATCTCATAAATGTAACATAAAAGAAATTATGAAGGAAACTTCCCCTTTATTTCCCCACAACCCACTTACTTCTTCCCCAAACTCTTAAAAAATAAGAAATCGGATTCTCTCATTTCCTCCATTTTCACATTTCTCATATTCACTAAAATCCATATTTCGAGCTCGTTTCAACTCCGTTTGAGGTGAGGTTTTCTCCTACGCATTCATTGTCTCATTCCCGTCACATCTATCTCTTTCAATTTGAAAATCGTTCCATTCGAATTCCGGGCTGTTTTGGGATTAATTTCGAAAATCAGTTTTAATCCCTCTTTTCTTTCGTTTTAAGGTGTTGATTTGGAAGATTTGGAGAAGGACTCCTTTGTGATTGAAGAAGCTAGCGGAGAAGACACTTATTAAGGTGACCGTGATGAGAAAACTCGGCTTTGTCCTTACATTAATTTGACAAGTGTCTATATGTTTGTTTTATGGTGATTTGAGGATGATTATGTGATGTTTATGTTTAAGGAGTAATTTCATAAAGTATAGGATGGTTGTGGTTGAGTTTATGATGCTTGTTGATGAACTTTGTATATTTGTCACAATTCTGAGTTTTGCCTATTTGAATGATTAAATTGCTTGAAATACATGGTTTTTATACTTAAGATTGATAAGTGAGAACCACTTGGGATTGTTGGGAATATTGCATGTTGATAGTGTAGTTTACGTGCTTGAAATCGTAGCTTAGAAGTGTTTGTCGAAGTTTGGAAGTAGTTCTGAAAAGTGTAGAAATCGTGTTTGAGGATTCGTGCTCGCAGGTAGGCGCAGGCTGCGCCCAGTAATGCGCAGGCTGCGCAAGAGACAGCTGTAATTTTTGATTTTTATTTTAAACGTAGGCTGTTTTAGGTATTTCATTCCTATATGTTCTTAGCATGTTTAAGCAATGTTTCTAGGATATATATACTTAGTTGATATATCTAATTTAGCTAGGTGAGAATTATTGAAGTGACTAGTGCTTGTCCTAAGTTAAGTAATTCTTAAGCAATTGATTATTAAAGCTTGTCGGATAGAGTTAGTTAGTTCATAATAATTGATAGGCTTATTATGTAACACTCCGATATTTTCCGTATTGAAAATTTAAAGATTTAATTGAATCTCAAGAATAATTTATATTTTAATTAAATTTCGTAAATATATATTTGTAATAAGAATATTTCGTTTTAAAGCTTTTTAGTTTCAATTTATGTTTCGAGTTTTATAAATCTAAGTTTCGGTTTTATTTTCGAGAAATGACATGTATAGCGGATAATTTCATGAAATGTGGTTTACTTGCATATTTTTGTCCCATCTTGAGTAATAATAGACTTGAGAGGTTGTTTCCGTCTTAATTAGTCAAATCCGAGTCCATCCCGACTCATTAAATGAATTCCGAGTCATTTCCGACTCAAAAACCCTTATAACCCCGATGTTGTGTTTTATTTCACACAACCGATTCATTTCTTCATCCTCCTCAAAAATCAGAAAAACCCCTTCACCATTGTTGGTGTTTCTCCATGAGCACAAAATCGACTCTAGCATCTTCGTTTCTTGCTCAAATTCCGAGTTCTTGGTAGGTATGTTCTCCTCTTCTTCTTCTCCTTCTTTTCATGTCTTTAAAAGTTAGTATTGTTGTGCTTTCGGAAAAACCCCTTTTTCTAGGGTTTGTGTATGATCCGTTTTTCCTTTTGTTCTTGAGCGAGAATGGATGTATGGACTTCAATGAAGGATTCTTTGAAGATTTGAAGAGTTTTAAAGGTAACTTTGAGAGGTTACTCGACTTTAAGTCAAAAATCGTTGTGTATTGTTGTTGTTGGTTGATTTCTGAAATTTGAGGATGGTGTTGGTTAATTGTTGCTTAATTTTCTGAAAGCTTTGGTGTATTGAGTTGCTTGGTTATCTTTTAATCGATTGAAATGAATTTCATGTTGTTTGGTAGTAATGAATGAAGATTTTGGTGGTGGTTAATGGGTTAGTTAGTATCCGTCACATGCTTAATTCGTTTTACCAATATTATTATTTTCGATTGATTCTAATTCATGTTTGAGTTGACGATTGTTGGTTGTTAACGTTCGTTCAAGTTTATATGTTAATGTATATATGTGAATGGTTGGCATTACGTGTTGTATACGTCGCGTATTACCGCCTTGCATTGTCGAATAAGGAACCAAGAAGCAAGCACGCAACCTGAGCACGGCTGGGCAGCAGCCCGTGGGAACCGCAGGCTGCGGCCACCCACGCAGGCCTGCGGCCTGGCCATGCGCAGGCTGCGGTATTTAGCGCAGGCTGCGGTTTAGTCTGACAGCAGCATCTTCGAAAGGCCATATCTCTCTCGTTTCTTATTCAAATGAGGCGTGTGACCTATCGTTGGAAAGCTAAGAACACAAGCTTTCACCTCCACTTGTCCTTGCATCAATAGGAGCTCTAGAACTCGAGATATAGTCGTTTGAAGTTGACCCTTGTGAAACCGAGTTTTCAATTCTTCATTTTGGGTCTTGGTTGTGTATGCCAAGGCTTCAATTCTTCCTTTTTGCTTGCTTCTCTTTACTTTGCACTTATTCCCTTGGTTAAGCTTTGCCTCTCCTTCTCCTCCTTGATATATGAAATGTAAACTTGTGCATAAGACTCGTCACATGAATTCTCTTTATTGTATTACTCATGTGGGTAAAATGTTTGGATACTTCCGTTGTTGTTGCATGGTTGAATGCTTAAGCCGTTTTAGTAGCTAAACTGAGGAGGAAGACCCCCCGGCCGGGCAACCGGAAGGGAAACCGGCTCCCGCTTCAAGTTAGCTTCTCAAAACCAGCTTAAGTGTTGTCTTGATTGATTTGAAGCTCACATGTATTAAATGAGTTAGTTAACGGTTATGTTAGCTTGAGTGGTAATGATAACGGTTATGTTGTCTTACTTGTAATTTGATAACGGTTATGTTGTCTTGAGTTGAGTCGAGTAATGGTTATGTTACTTTACTTGTGATTTGATAACGGTTATGTTATCTTAAGATTGAGTCGGGTAACGTTTATGTTGCCTTGCTTGTGTCTGGATGACGGTTATGCCATCCTAAGTTTGTGAGTGACGGTTATGTCACCTTGTTTGTGAATGGATAGCGGTGGTACGATTTGTGTATCATTGTAATGAACCAATGCCACCCCGGTTATGGGTTTTATCTATGTTCGGGACTGGTCGGTGTCCGTGGTTATGCGGCCCGGTCCCCGTGTGTCGTTCGGTGTAGGTTATTACATCGAGAGGTCTGGCCAGGTCTTAGGCATATAGTTGTCGGTTATGCACTATACATAGAGTCGGTGTCGTGGTTATGCGTCCCGATAGCTAGTGTCGTGGTTATGCGACCTAGCGGTCAGTGGTAACGGTTATGTTCCCTGACGGCGTTCATTCTATTCTTGTATGTTCTGTGATTGGCCATGCCATCTAGTGTTGGCCTCTGAGTCAATTATTTGCTTGTTGTTTGTGTGAATGAACATGCCATCAAGTGTTGGCCGCTGAGTCATTCACTTGGGTTGATTATCCGTTTGATATAGTTCACACGATGACCTTGTTTGTAGTTCACATGTTGGTTCATGCTTGACTATGTTTGTCATATTTGAATATGTCATATTTAAGTATTTATCTTTGTATATGCATGTTCATATGTATATGTTGTGTTGTATTACCGTTTATGTGTTTTCTGACAAAAAGTGGCTGGGAGAACCTCGAGTTACTCCCCACTGACTGTGGCGTACATGTTTCATGTATGTAGGTTGGTGCTGTTTGGGGAAGACGTGTGGCTAGCGAGCATTGTTGATAGTCGACAATTACCTATATACGTTTAGCTTAGATTTAATTATGTTGTCATCGAGGGATACCTTATCCCTTGTGATCTTTCTTTTATCTTGTATAAGTTATACTTTTCTTTAGTTTTAATCTTTCACATGTTCTTTTGATATTCCGCGATTAAGCTTATTTATACATGTCGAAAGTTTTTAAAAATACCGTATTTCTGCTGCAAGTTGCTTGTTTATTTTTATGTAATATCGCGGGGTGTCACAGTTGGTATCAGAGCAGTAATGCTCCCGACGCACGCACGTGTACCCCAACTTAGATATGAACTTGACCTGAAATAATGAATGAGAGATGGGTAGACTTAAGGACCAAGTGGTAGTCTGTACTGTGATTTCTCTTTGTTAGGTCTAACCGGTTTGTTAATTGTCCTTGAGTTTATTGTTGTGCTTTAGAACAGGTGAACCGTGAGCTCATCTGAGTGGTGATAAAGACTGGAGCCTACTACCGAAGTTGGAAGATCCTTGTTTTCCTTGGTAAATGCTTCTTTGTTCCTGAATTTAGCTCTTCTTATCATGCATCGCCTTCCTTCTCTTGCCTCCGGATGCATTTCTTTTGTTTTCTTAAACTCTCTTCTATCTTGTCTCGGAAGCTACTTTTGTAACCTTCCGACTCAACCCATGCTTGTTACCTTCTCCTTCTCTTGGCACTTCATAAGTATCATACCTTAGTTGAAATTTGAGGAACTTGTTTGAGGATAACCCCTTAGCCTTCTTTTGGAAAGACAATGTTTTGGAATGGTTTAAGGAGTGTAATAGGCTATGTCGTAATGAACCTAAGGCTTAGTTGCTTGACCTATGAGGAATAAAGTTGGTTGGTAGAACTCTTGGCTTAAATAATGAGTAGTAGATGTGATATTTGGCGAAACTTAACCTTTGGGATCATGATTGAGATTGAGAGCTTTTAGATTAGAGTGTGTTGGTTCAAGAGTACAAGGTAAGTGGTAGGACTCATAAGAATGAAATTGGGAAGTATACTTGAAACGCTAGTAAGGATAAATAGATGGGTGAAGTGAATTAGTAATGCTTAACTTTGAGAAATATGTTTGATTTTAATTGGTATATCTATCAATTGTGGTGAATGAGAATTGTTCATAATTATGGATGAGTAATAGAGGGATTAGTAATGTGACCTTGGAAGGATTTATTGGAAATGTGTGCTCTTAGTTGCTTGAACGGAATTAGTGTTGTGCCTTAGTGGGGTAATTAAAGGTCATATTTTGGAATGTCTCACTACTAGAAAACAGACATTTTACGACGCACCAATATGGGTTTTGGCGGCGCTAAATAGCGTCGGAAGGGGAAATACCGACGCACTACAAAGCGCCGGCATAGCTCGTGCCGCTAGCACCTTTTGCGATGCTTTTTAACTGCGTCGGTAAAACCAAAAAAAAGCACTGCAATGTTGAAACGCTATTTTAAGTTAATTACCAACGCTTAATAGCGTTGTTGGAGAGTATATGGGATGCCAATAAAGCACCTTATAAATTTGATTTACTAGCTCAATGTCTGAACAACAATGATTTTGAATCGTAATTTAGAAGTCAATACCCAATACGACACTTTTGACGATGCTATTTTATACCGGAAAAACCAAAGTACTTTGAAGAGCCAAATATCAATAATTAAACTTGATATAAATAGAATTATCATGTCAATACATGTCTCAATCCCAATTAAAAAAACTTAGGAACTAAATTGTACCAATAAAGAAAATAATAATAATACATAATTCACTAATAGTAGTATTAATTATTTGTGAACTTGCTGCAATGTCTCTCATTCTCCTCTCGTTCTCCGGCAATGATAAACCTGCGATAACGAATAAAAAAAATTACTCCTCTATCATCAAATCAAACCAGCAGCCAAAGATTACAGAGGCTAGCAGACGGTTATATAAGAAAATGCACGTTTGAGCCAGTCAAGATAGTCAAGTCAAGATTAATGGCAGGCCCCTTTCCAGCATCCGTCCTAATATTATTAGCAGCATAAAATTCTTCGAATACGCCTAGGCTAGTCTTTTAAAGCCATACTGACCATACTAATTGTAACACCCCCATTTATTCAAGGGCCTGAACTAGGACTCCTCAGATAAATAAGAGTGTTACCATCTCGGTTTCCCGAGGCAGTAGATACAAAGGAAGATAAACAGTACTTTAGATATAAAGTTAACTCAAAACATGTTCTTACATCCGTGTCCAAAAGTCTTAACAAAATAAAGAAAGTACAACTCTTATAAAACTGACTAAGGTGATCTAGACATCTAAACTGGTCTGGATCCAAGCTCTTCCTCCCATAGCTCCCCCTTAGTCTCAGCCACCTGTCAATCTGCTCCCCAAAAGTTGGTTCATCACAGGTGATCACGAATACACAGGGTCAACCACGAGGTTGAGTAGGGAAATTCATAAATATAACAATATAGTAAACTCCGCTCCGATCCAACGCCATATATATATACTCCGCACCGATCCAACACCATATATATACTCCGCACCGATCCAACACCATATATACTCCGCACCGATCCAACACCATATATACTCCGCACCGATCCAACTCCGTATCACAAAACAATAGAATATATATATGCACATTATAATAATATCTCAAAATAGTACAAACAGCACAAAATAACGATCTCATGATATTATATCGTAAACATGTTCAACACCAAGGATAATAGATCACACATTATTATAAACCAGTAACTTCCCCTACCTGAAATAGCAGGAATGCAAACACAATCCGGGATATGCTTAGAAATGTTCCACTCGAAACTCGCTACCTAAACAGATATATGCAACGAATTAACAAACTTCCCGAACCCTTAACGAACGTGCTTACTATAAATAGCAACATGCCAAAAGTGGAAAGTTTCCATAAATAGAAACTTTCCCAAAATAGTAACTTCCAAAAATAGACGTCCCATGATTAAATAATTCCCGACTCGTATATATATATATATAAATAACACGACCCAAAACCGAAAGAAAGAATAATAAAGTACTAATAACGATAAAACAACATTAATATAATATACTAATAACAATAATAATAATAATAATAATAATAATAATAATAATAATAATAATAATAAACTTAAAGAAAAACACATAGAAGGACTCGAAAAACCCAGCCCCTCTACCCGACATAGACCCGCGACAAAACACCCTAAACCACCCACTCGGACACCGGTACCCACTGCCACACGACACCACCGACCACCATCTACCACCACAGCACCGCCACTCCCTACGACAACCGCCGACAACCCCAACTAAAGCCACTGAACTCTGACCAGACCCTACATCCGCAAACCAGCCTCCTCTGAACAGACCCCTTATCAACAACCGTTACCACCACCAGGATCACCCACAACCACCACTAACGCCACCCTCGACAACCACCTATAACCATGGTGGTGTTACTGTATTGACCTCCCCCGAGTCGCCAGTAACACCACCCCCAAACCATTGACCGACAGAGACACTAGCAACCTCCCCTGAGACATATACATACCAAGCAGACTCTTAAAACCCCACCGTCGACGACACCCCAGTCACCTCGACCACTGACACCAACCCCTACTACACTGCCCTGACTACAAGTGACACTACCACGCCAAAAACTCCTACTGACCACAACCCAGAACCCTTCGAACACAAGGCCAACACGGAAGACACAAAACGACTAAAACGAACAACAGACCCAAAAACGCTTACCTGACTTCTGACCAGAATCGACTGGTGTTAGGCACGGTGGTTAAGTTCGTGAGCACTCTCTCTCTCTCCCGCGTGGTGGTGGCAGCAGTCTAGGGTTTTTGTTTTGATGATGATAGTTCAGAAATTAGGAGAGAAAGCTCCTCATATATGGCGGCAGGGGTAGGAATCAGAGTTAGAAAGGTGTAGGGTTTTAGAAGGAGACGTGGGCTGTGGTGTTTGTGCACGGTTCCCAAGGCCCAACACCACCCCTAGAGGTCTCTAGTTCGACTCCCACAAGAAGCATGATACATACTCAAGAGACCCATAGTTCGAACCCCTTAAGTAGCATGACACACACGTTTATTTAAACAAACGAAGTCAAGTATAAAACCGTTAACTACTCTAATTAAGATAAAATCGTAATCAAAATTCGAGGTATTACAGTCTTCCCCCCTTAAAATGAACTTCGTCCCGAAGTTCAACAATACACAGGTAACAAAGCAATCGCCTCAAACGCACTTGGAACATGAAACAGCAAAAGAAAGTTCATTTACGTCACAGAATGTTACATTCCACCCCCCTTAAAGAAAAGTTACGTCCGCGTAACTTACCTCAATCGAACAAATGCGGATAACGCTCTCTCATGGATGCCTCAGGCTCCCATGTAGCCTCCTCCTGATTATGATTCGTCCATAATACCTTCACTAAAGATGTTTCCCCATTGCGAGTCTTCCGTACCTTCCTGTCCAGAATTTCCCTCGGAGTCTCAATGTATGCCAGTTGCTCATCTACCTCAACCACCTCGTGCTGAAGCACGTGTGATGGGTCACTCACATATTTCCTCAACTGAGACACATGGAACACATTATGGACCTTGGATAGGGTTGGAGGCAAAGCTAAGCGATATGCCACCTCTCCAACTCTGTCCAAGATCTCAAATGGTCCAATAAATTTCTGACTCAGTTTGCCACGCTTGCCAAATCTCATCACTCCCTTCATCGGAGAGACTTTCAGTAGTACCTTCTCTCCGGCCTCAAATGAGATATCGGTCCTCTTCAGATCGGCATAGCTCTTCTGTCGATCCTGGGCGGCCCTCATTCTCTGTCGAATAATCTGGACCTGCTCCACCATCTCCTGAATCATATCTGGTCCCAATGTCACAACATCAGCTCGATCATCCCAACACACAGGGCTCCGACACTTCCTCCCGTATAGAGCCTCGAAAGGGGCCATGCCTATGCTTGCATGATAGCTGTTATTATAAGAAAACTCGATCAACCCCAATCGATCCTCCCAAGATCCTCCGAACTCAAGTACACAAGCTCTCACCATATCCTCAAGAGTCTGAATCGTCCGCTCAGTCTGACCATCAGTAGCCGGATGAAAAGCTGTACTCATCTTCAGCTGGGTACCCAAAGCAGCCTGCAACTCCTGCCAAAACCTAGATATGAACCTCGAGTCTCGATCTGAAACAATGTCCTTGGGTACGCCATGAAGTTTGACCACATTCTGAACATATGACTTGGCCAACTCGGCTTTACTCCAGGTATCTTTCATTGGAATAAAGTGAGCTGACTTAGTCAAACGATCCACGATCACCCAGATCATGTTGTTGCCCCTCTAAGTTCGAGGCAACCCCACGATAAAGTCCATCGAAATATTCTCCCACTTCCACTCGGGCACATCTAATGGCTGGACCTTCCCCTGAGGTCTCTTATGCTCTCCTTTCACTCTCTGACAAGTCAAACACCTGGACACGAACTCTGCGACTTCCTTCTTCATGTTAGGCCACCAGAACGTCTTCTTAAGATCTTTATACAGCTTATCACCCCCTGGGTGAACGGAGTATGGAGTAGCATGAGCTTCAGTCAGAATTTTCCTCTTTAGCTTCTCTACATCCGGAACACACCATCGCCCACTGAACCTCAAACTACCGTCGGCATGAATACTGAACCTGGTTGACGACTCTCCACCCTCACTCTCCACCATCTTGCGCCATTTCTGAAGTCTCGCATCGTTCTTCTGTAACTCCCGAATCTCTCCATACAATTCAGGCTCCACTGTCAAGTCACCAAGAGTGTCCCCTTTCCGGATCATGAATATCCCCATCTCCCTCAGTTCACCATACAACCTCCCTCTCGATCTGGCACAATCCAAAGCATGCACTGACTTCCGACTTAAAGCGTCAGCTACCACATTTGCCTTGCCTTCGTGGTAGACAATCTGCATGTCATAATCTCCGATCAACTCTATCCACCTCCTCTGTCTCATGTTCAACTCTTTCTGGGTGTAGATATATTTCAGGCTCTTATGGTCAGAAAACACCTTAAAAGTGGCTCCATAAAGGTAATGACGCCACAATTTTAGTGCAAAGACCACAGCGCCCAACTCCAAATCATGAGTCGGATAATTCTCTTCGTAGGTCTTCAACTGGCGAGAAGCATACGCGATCACTCTACCATTCTGCATTAGCACACAACCCAACCCATGCTTTGAAGCGTCGGTGTATACTTCAAAATTATCACTCCCAACTGGCAAGGCCAGGATAGGAGCTGTTGTCAGGCGTTCCTTAAGGGTTAGGAATGCCTTCTCACAACTCTCATCCCAGATATAACGGTTCTCCTTCCTCATCAACGACGTCAACGGCTTCGCTATCTTGGAAAAATCTTTGACGAATCTCCGGTAATAACCTGCTAACCCCAGAAAACTTCGGATCTCACTCACATTCTTCGGACTTTGCCACTTAGTCACAGCTTCAATTTTACTAGGGTCAACAGATACCCCCTCTTTGGAAATGACATGCCCCAGAAACGCCACTTTCTCCAACCAGAATTCACACTTACTCAACTTAGCATTGAGTTTATGTTCTTCCAAAGTCTGAAGTACCTTCCTCAAATGATCTTCGTGCTCCTCCGCATTCTTGGAATACACCAGGATATCATCGATAAATACCACCACGAACTTGTCGAGATACGGGCTGAAGACTCGATTCATCAAGTCCATGAACACAGCTGGAGCATTAGTCAATCCAAAGGGCATAACCACAAATTCATAGTGGCCATACCTCGTTCGGAAAGCGGTCTTCGGAATATCTTCATCCTTTATCCTCAATTGATGATACCCGGATCTCAAATCAATCTTGGAGAAAACCCCGGCTCCACTCAACTGATCGAACAAGTCGTCAATTCTCGGCAATGGGTAACGGTTCTTGCTGGTTACATTGTTCAGCTCTCGGTAGTCAACACACAATCTCAAACTCCCATCCTTCTTCTTTACAAACAAAACGGGTGCTCCCCAGGGCGACACACTGGGTCGGATGAATCCTTTCTCAGCTAGTGCATCCAATTGTTTCTTCAACTCCTCCATCTCTTTCGGTCCCATACGGTACGGTGATTTAGATATTGGTCCCGCCCCTGGTTTTAGGTCGATGGAGAATTCCACTTCCCTCCTTGGCGGTAACCCCGGAACGTCGTCACGAAAAACTCCCTCGAACTCCCGTACCACAGGTATCTCATTAGTCTTGGGGGTCTCAGCCTCACAATTCCACATTTGACACAAGATCAGGCTCTCTCCTTTCCTCAAGCTAGATTTCAAGGTGTTGACAGATATGAATTTGATCTTTGGTTTGACTCTATACCCCTTGTAGGATACCCTCACCCCTTTGGGTCCCTTCAAGGAAATTTTCTTTTGATGACAGTCGATAAAAGCTCGATACTTCCTTAGCCAATCCATCCCCAAAATCACCTCAAAACCCCCCAGGGGAAACTCTATGAGGTCACAATAGAAAATTGCTTCCCCGATTTTGATGGGTACACTACCATATACTCTATTACAGACTATCGACTCGCCTGATGGTATGGTCACTGGATCCGCGATCCAATCAAATCTCTCAAGTCCCAAAGCCTTAACATGATCTCTAGACACAAACGAATGGGTGGCACCGGAATCGAAAAGTACGAAAGTAGGCTTAGAGTTCACAAGAAAAGTACCGGTTACCACGTGCGCATCCTCCTGAGCTGCCTGCTTTCCCATGGCAAAGAGTTTGCCACTGGACTTGACTCCACTCTGGCTGGCAGTAGATGTTCCAGCCTGCTGATTTCCTGCCGTCCCCGACTTGTTGTTGTTCCCACTTCCATTGTACTGATTCTGATATGGACGGTTCTGATTGCTGTTGTTGTAGTTCCTCTGATAGTTGCTGCTGCCCCCAGACTTCGCACCCCCACCATAGTTTGTCATGGGTGTGCGATAGCCGCTGCTGCCATAGGACTGAGTGCGAGGTCCCTGGTATCCGGATGTAGGTGTACGATAACCCCCGGACTGATTTCCTCCAGACGAACGACACACCGCCTGCTTATGTCCCCTCTTTCCACAGCCAAAACACACAATTCCCGCCGAACCACTGCCAGAAACCCCACTCAAGTGATTTCCCCCACTCTGATTTCTCCCACTACCAGAGGCACTACTCCCAAAGTACCCACTGAACTTGTTATTACTTTGCTTTTTCGATCCTGAACCCTCAGCTACTGTTTCAGCTTTCCTCTTTTCTGACTTGGACTTCTTGTCCGCCTTAATCATATCTGAAAGCCTCTCCGCCGCCCCAGCCCTTAAGTAGATGTCACGGACTGTGGTGGGCGGAGCTGCAATCAGTCTCTTCTTGATGGCGATTGCTAACCCTCTCTCAAACTTCATTGCCAGCATGGCATCATCAAACCCCATGTCTCCCACATAGTGCACCAATTGAATGAACTTCCTGTAGTAAGCCTCTACGGTCATGTCCTCCGTCATCTGGAATGAGTCGAACTCCTCCCTCAGCTTGCTCTTTTGGAATTCTGGTAAAAACGCCTCGTTCAGAACCCCCTTGAATGCATCCCACGGAACAAACGCGGATCCACCCTCTATAGCTGCTTCCCGGAGCTCTCCCTTATTCGCGGTCCACCAGTCTCCAGCCATACCCCTCAGATAGTGAGCAGCCTGGTCTACCATCAGTTCTTCAGGGCAGTCTACCAACTCGAACAGGTTACCGAATTCTCTGCACCAGGCCCCCAGCAAATGAGGCTCACCCTCCCCGGTGAAATGAGTGGGTTGGTGCCTTGCAATTATCGTGCTCATTTTCGCAGAGTCCATTCGTTTAGCCTTTAGAGTCGCAATCTCAGCTCGTAATAGATCTAACTCCTCTTGGGTGATGTTAGCGAGGTTGTCTCTTCGCGGAGGCATACTATAATACAACAGAAAAGGAATGAGTCCCGACTCGCGTGGGTACCCATTAAGATTAGGGCTAAAATCCCTAAACGATAAAGTCTAGCATCAACTATCAGATTGAGTACTACAGAATTATAACATGGCTCGGGATCACATAACCGCATATCACTAGACATAATGAGAAGGAATGAAAGCATTTACTGACATGTTTCAAAATACTTCACATAACCACATCAGTTCACACCTCTTTTATTCACAATTAAAATCCCTTTCATGTTCATGCCCCTCCCGGCTATTCCAATTAGTTTCATATACTCAAGTTTGCATGGATACTTTATCACAACATACCATTACTTCCATCCTTTCCTAATCTACCCTTATTCTCTCGTATTTTCTCTCTGGGTTTCCGGGTAAAACTGATAGGGCCAATGGTTTGGTGTGAGGGGGCCCCAGACTCATACTTCCCCTTTTGTGTGCTCCTAACAGTCCTATCCCGGGGTTCATTTTATTTAGACTCTCCTACATTCATTGGGTTAATTAGTTTAGGCCTGAGGATCGTTCGCTCTGATACCACTTTGTAACACCCCCATTTATTCAAGGGCCTGAACTAGGACTCCTCAGATAAATAAGAGTGTTACCATCTCGGTTTCCCGAGGCAGTAGATACAAAGGAAGATAAACAGTACTTTAGATATAAAGTTAACTCAAAACATGTTCTTACATCCGTGTCCAAAAGTCTTAACAAAATAAAGAAAGTACAACTCTTATAAAACTGACTAAGGTGATCTAGACATCTAAACTGGTCTGGATCCAAGCTCTTCCTCCCATAGCTCCCCCTTAGTCTCAGCCACCTGTCAATCTGCTCCCCAAAAGTTGGTTCATCACAGGTGATCACGAATACACAGGGTCAACCACGAGGTTGAGTAGGGAAATTCATAAATATAACAATATAGTAAACTCCGCTCCGATCCAACGCCATATATATATACTCCGCACCGATCCAACACCATATATATACTCCGCACCGATCCAACACCATATATACTCCGCACCGATCCAACACCATATATACTCCGCACCGATCCAACTCTGTATCACAAAACAATAGAATATATATATGCACATTATAATAATATCTCAAAATAGTACAAACAGCACAAAATAACGATCTCATGATATTATATCGTAAACATGTTCAACACCAAGGATAATAGATCACACATTATTATAAACCAGTAACTTCCCCTACCTGAAATAGCAGGAATGCAAACACAATCCGGGATATGCTTAGAAATGTTCCACTCGAAACTCGCTACCTAAACAGATATATGCAACGAATTAACAAACTTCCCGAACCCTTAACGAACGTGCTTACTATAAATAGCAACATGCCAAAAGTGGAAAGTTTCCATAAATAGAAACTTTCCCAAAATAGTAACTTCCAAAAATAGACGTCCCATGATTAAATAATTCCCGACTCGTATATATATATATATAAATAACACGACCCAAAACCGAAAGAAAGAATAATAAAGTACTAATAACGATAAAACAACATTAATATAATATACTAATAACAATAATAATAATAATAATAATAATAATAATAATAATAATAATAAACTTAAAGAAAAACACATAGAAGGACTCGAAAAACCCAGCCCCTCTACCCGACATAGACCCGCGACAAAACACCCTAAACCACCCACTCGGACACCGGTACCCACTGCCACACGACACCACCGACCACCATCTACCACCACAGCACCGCCACTCCCTACGACAACCGCCGACAACCCCAACTAAAGCCACTGAACTCTGACCAGACCCTACATCCGCAAACCAGCCTCCTCTGAACAGACCCCTTATCAACAACCGTTACCACCACCAGGATCACCCACAACCACCACTAACGCCACCCTCGACAACCACCTATAACCATGGTGGTGTTACTGTATTGACCTCCCCCGAGTCGCCAGTAACACCACCCCCAAACCATTGACCGACAGAGACACTAGCAACCTCCCCTGAGACATATACATACCAAGCAGACTCTTAAAACCCCACCGTCGACGACACCCCAGTCACCTCGACCACTGACACCAACCCCTACTACACTGCCCTGACTACAAGTGACACTACCACGCCAAAAACTCCTACTGACCACAACCCAGAACCCTTCGAACACAAGGCCCACACGGAAGACACAAAACGACTAAAACGAACAACAGACCCAAAAACGCTTACCTGACTTCTGACCAGAATCGACTGGTGTTAGGCACGGTGGTTAAGTTCGTGAGCACTCTCTCTCTCTCCCGCGTGGTGGTGGCAGCAGTCTAGGGTTTTTGTTTTGATGATGATAGTTCAGAAATTAGGAGAGAAAGCTCCTCATATATGGCGGCAGGGGTAGGAATCAGAGTTAGAAAGGTGTAGGGTTTTAGAAGGAGACGTGGGCTGTGGTGTTTGTGCACGGTTCCCAAGGCCCAACACCACCCCTAGAGGTCTCTAGTTCGACTCCCACAAGAAGCATGATACATACTCAAGAGACCCATAGTTCGAACCCCTTAAGTAGCATGACACACACGTTTATTTAAACAAACGAAGTCAAGTATAAAACCGTTAACTACTCTAATTAAGATAAAATCGTAATCAAAATTCGAGGTATTACACTAATAAGGTTCTAAACATCAAGAGGCCTGTAATACTTGGGCGCTTTCCCCCCTTAAAAAACTATAACACTTGTTCTCTATTTATATGAGCGCAAAGAACCAGCCACAATAGTCTTGCTGCAACACATTTCTAACAACCAGCCACAATAAGACATTATAAAGACCAACCTCATAAAAAACTATTGCCTTCGACAGTGAAACCGTCCAGTGTAGCTAGAAAGATACTTCGTCATCCGTCTCAGGGATTTCACATTCCTACAATGAGGATCGTGAAACATAACATAACATACAGTACTTCTCATCAGATCAAGTTGTACAAAAACAAGTCTACGGAAAAATATTACACAAATAGACTCATAAGAATGATAAGTTCACGGTAATTGTTTACCTCATCAGCATCATTGTCAAAGCCTTTTTCAAAGCTACATTCATCAGAATTATCTTCACCTGTGTCAGAGTCATCATCACTTCTCAACTTCCTTTTAAGCTTATTAATAGTACACCGCTGCTTGTTAATAGTTTTGCCTTGTTTTAGGACACGCTTTTCCAATGTTTGCATTCCCTCTTTTAGTTGACGAATAAGATGCATAGCTGCTGTCTCTTCATTGGTAGACATATTCAAGCCCCTATGACAACATGGATCAGAAGGCTCTGTTAAATCTGAGGGCTTAACACCCAACCCAATTCCTCGAACCCGGCCGTACTGATCTTTGCCCAATACTTGCGCGACGGGGTCATCATTTAAGTTACACTCTGTGTGACCTTGTTGTGCAGCAATTTCCTTTATATGATCCTGCAAATATAATGGTATAGCTCACAGATATTTGGAGATTATCTTTAATAATAGGTTAAAAAAAATGGTAAATGAACAAACCGTTATATTCGCTTCTTTTTTATGTTGGTGACACTCTAGATAAAGCTCTGTTCTTGTGGGAGATCTTTGCAGTGTTTTTTTCTACCAAATAAACCACAACAGCAAAAAAAACAAAATTTTCAATAAAAGAAATACAGAGTATAATGAGTGAAGCAAGTAGAGAGTCAGGGGATAGACTGCCTAGGAAAGAAGTCCCTTACAAAGCAGATTTCATACCAGTAGATACTATAAGAAAGAAAATTCTATATTCATTGAAAAAAAATGGTGTACCAGATCTTCAGACACACGAGCATGACTTTTTGTACCAGAGGTGTGAAGAGGCTTCGCCTTAGCCTTCTTATGTGACAAAAGGCTTTTGCGACTTCTTTCCTGCAATTCCAAAATCATAACCTAGTGATTTATGTTGAACAATCATAACAACACGCCAGCACCCCCGTTATGTTTAGGATCAGCAAGTCAATTACAGCAATAGAACATTTAACCATCACTAAAGAATAATAGCTAACATATGACACATACCTGACCTTCGTCCGATCTCCAAAAATTAAGAAGACTAATCCACTGATCATGTACCACGTCTTCTGGACAGTTATTGTGCAGCTCTGTTATGTTTTTATCATCAGAATAATGTAGTCCTTTCAAAGTGCATTTATGGTCCCTCCATTTATGTCCTATCGACTTTAGTATCCATTTTTCCAGAACTGTAGGATAAAGAAATCTTTCCTACATAGAATAAAAAAGAAACACATGAGACGTAGATATAAAACTCGTGTTGTGTAGGTATGTTGTTTTCGCAATCAAGGGTCCTTTATGAATTATATCATGATTGGAGACTTTGACTCATTTATTTGATTGGCTTTTAGGGAATTGAGAAGACACTAATTGGCCTAAGAACTTCAGTTTTAATTAATGGCTCTTTCTTCTTCAGTCATATACTGCATATAAGTACGGTGATTATGTTACCTAGATAAACAAGTTTCTGTGGTTATTGCTAAAGCATGATCTCAGCAGCTTATACGATGTTTTTTCCGTGGTACGTAAACTTTTATCCATTTGTTATTGGCACCTATTAAGCTCAAGCATTTGTCTGTTGTTGAAAGCTTATTCAATTAGCAAGAAAAAGGTGAAGACTTAAGTAGGAAGTGAAGAATAAAGCAAGGTAAAGGTTGTTATAAGTAAAGGAATATGCAGCAGCCTCTCACTAGTGATCAAGCCCATAATGTAATCTAATGTAATGCCCTAAAACAGTAGAATGGGATATAGAGTGTAGACCCCTCAAACAACATAAGGAATAATTGAAGTAGCACTCAAAACCAGCCAAGACTGACTCAAGACAGACTGCTTGTACTACTAAGAAGATAAGAACTAGACTCAGCCAAGCCTCCAGACTCATGCATAAAAGCAGCCAGAGATTTTACCTTAACTTCGTTCAATATCAAAGTCTGATTGTTACCCTTGTTACCCTTCTTCAAATAATCCCAACGAGTATAACTTAATGAACATAGATCTCCATGTCTTGCTATCGTTCCACAAAAATGTCCAAGGACGCCTCCTTCATCTCCAATAGGTTGATTTGCTTTGTTGATCTCAACAACTACTCTATTCCCTGTAGGTAAATTCCATATATCTACTAGAATAGTTTTTCCGCGAGTCCTTTTTCCATCTAAATATGTTCAATGATAATCTATCTTACGATGATATTTGAAAGAGCTAACAAAATGCACCTACAAATTGATAAGCAATAAGTACCTTGGACAACACATTCATATGCCCGTCCCCCATTCTGATGTTCAGTATTTGGACTAGACTCTAAGTGAGACTGCTGCTCCTGACTACTTTCAGTAGTAGAGTTATGACCTATTTGGCCATTATCACCATCTAGGCTTCTTTGCTCCACTTCAGACCGACTTTTACGATTAATTCTTAAATTTCTAGCCCTGGCCATTCTTCCTATAAACAAAAAATCATGAACTTTATTAGTCATGACAAAACAAAAGATAAGAATATAAATATATACATAGCAAATCAAGAAATATACATATACCTGTAGGATTTTCTATGAAATACTTACCAAGAAGATATCAACTTTATTTATTTACAAGTAGGAAGAAGTAATGGAAAAATATCACAAATTCAAAAACATGTAGTACTCATGTATTTTTTGGCTGTTTGTACAGTAGAAATGTATTGCAGGGACTGAATACACCAGGGCAGAAACTTTATTTTACCTAACAAACAGTACAGATGATTTCCTATTGCCACCCTTTCTCAACTTAAACATAACGACTAACTTCCCACATCTACCTCCTAAAAAAACAGACTAAAAGACTAACAGACTAACACTCTAAATTTCTAGCTACTTTTTCAACTTCAGAAATCGCTGATAAATGGGTGACAGTAATTAATCATCCTAATCTAGGAACACAATAAAATGCGAATAATAGTTTAAGAATTATCTTCAGACGTCAACCAAAGTTCCTTCCACACCCTCCCTAACCCAACTCATATTTTCATGAGTAAGAAACGAGACATGATATGGCTCATTTTCATCATCTTCTCTCATTTCATCATCACCCAAGTCATGAATATTTTTAGGTTTCATCTTTATAGCAACGGACCATCCCGTGTTCACTCGGTGTAACACCCCCATTTATTTAAGAGCCTTTAGCAAGACATTCTCAAATAAATAGGACTGTTACCATCCCGGAATATCCGAGGTAGTGAATAACAAGGTAAACAACCAAAGGTAATTTATATAAATGCTGATTAAATTGGGACTTGGTATTACAACAATTACGAGTTCCAAACTTGATAAAATGAAAGTACAACTGACGATATCTAAATGTGATATAACTCTAAGTAGGTCCATGCCATGTCTCTCTCCATGCCCAAGCTCCTAGTTCATCTGTCACTGACCTATAAGATCTACTCCCCATTCCGGATCATTGTAGGTGCACACGAATACATAGGGTCAACCGCGAGGTTGAGTAAAAAGATAAATAAGACAACAATAAAATATACTCCGCACCGATCCAACGCCAAATAACTCCGCACCGATCCATCACCAAATAAACTCCGCACCGATCCAACACCATATAAACTCCGCACCGATCCAACACCATATAAACTCCGCACCGATCCAACACCATATAAACTCCGCACCGATCCAACACCAATCTCAACTCCGCACCGTATCACAAGACCCATTAATAGCCACAACGTATAGTATCACAGAGATATACAGTCAACTTGAATCAAATATAATACCCTTCATGCAATAGGATATAAAGAAATAACATCTGATATTAACAATTTACTCATCACCATATATATAGTATTCCCCTACCTCAATTGCAGATTGATAACCGAACAGCTGCTAGAAATGTTCCACTTCGAATTCCGTTCCTATAATTATTATTACTTAATATCAAAAGTTGTTCATACAATCAACATAACTAACTGATTTACTTGGTCATGTTCATTCACATGTCAACTATAAACCTACTAGTTATAGCATACAATCCACCCATCAATAAATAACACACTTATACACTTCCAATATTAATGTGAATTACACAATAACAATATATATAACCATAACTTACTAATTATAGAAACCTTCCATAAATGGAAGCTTTCCATAAATAGAACCTTCCCAAAATAGAAACTTCATAACTTATAAATTTCCCGACTCACCAACTTTGACTAACATGAACGAACATCCAATGAAATTGTTATTACTACTAATAATACCAATCATAAAAATGACAAAAATGTTATTAAGAGTTACCAAAACAATAATAACATTAATAATAATAAGAATAAGAATAGTAATAATAATAATAATAATACTAATAATAATAATAATAATAACAAAACACAACAAAACACAACTCCAACGACACTACCAAAACGCCCTACAACCCTCTTAATACCCGACATCAAACCCGACTCCAAAACAGCCCCAACCACCGTGTTACACCAACACTGTCACCAACAGCCCCCTTACTTTGCGTACCAACGACCACCAGCTGCCACCACGACCACCAGCTGCCCCATCGACCCCTACTGATGTGGTGAACCAGCCTAAAAACACCACCTGACCAACCACCTGACCACCTGACCAGCCTAAAAACATCAAGCCATCGACCCCCTTTCAGCCACCAGCACCACGCGACTCTATCATGGCTGCTACCCGTGCAACAAGGTGAACCACTCGACACCAACCCCTGAACCTAACTCGACCCTAGTAGTCTGCGACACTGACCCCAAACACACCTGGTCATGACCCATACAACCACCCCTGTTTTCCGTTGAGAACCACCCAAACGAGAACCCCGATAACAACTGCCCTGAACCACCACAATCCCCGTGACAACCACCATCCAGGACCCCTCTCTACACTCTAATAACCTACCCTCACAACCATAACCGCCTTGCTCAAAGAACCAGTCGAACTCATAAGCGAAACTCCCTGCTCGTGACTCTGTTCTGAAAACAACCCATACAAGGCTGACACCGACGACAAACACCACCCACGACAGCCCTAGGGGTTTAAAGATGACATCCCCATATACAACATACAATCATTATACATCATAGATTAAGTCTAGGTATTTATCAGAAACAATTAACATGAAACACGACTCAAAACCGATGCAAAACATAGGCAGGAGAATTGAAAATGACGAAGAAAACCACAATTCAGCCGTACCTCTTTCCCTGCGTAAACGACCCACCGTGGGTTGCCCTAGACCACCGCATGAACCCTCTTTCCTACCCTCTGAAGTGGCGGCAGAAAAGTGAGGGTAGGGGCTGGGTGTCGATAGCCTAGATCTAGGGTTTTGGGTGTTGGTTAAGTGTGGGACGACATATGAGTTTGTGTTAGATGTTTGTTTCATGTTAATGGGCTGCTTTGTCGTGTACGTAAATTGAGGCCCAAACGTATACTTAAAACACGATATGTAACTAGTATGCATATTCGTCGTGTCATACTCAACATATAAAATATCTTACCATATTACTTATCCGATGAATTAATTATCAAACCCACGTCAACATAAATATTAAATATAGAAATATAATTAGTAAATATAGAAATATAAAGTATCATAGAATACGGAGTATTAGAGTCTTCCCTCCTAAAAATGAACTTCGTCCCGAAGTTCGCCACCCCATAACGGTAAAGAACTTATAACAAGCATGAAACAATCATCAATAGCACTTATATAGACTTCAAAACACGAAATGTTACATTCTACCCTCGTTAAGAGAACTTTGTCCCCAAAGTTCAGCGTATACCAAATTAAAGGATACTTCACGCAACACAGTAAAAACATACATAAGTAATCAGCATAGGTAATCAAGTTATTAGGTCCATTCAAACAAGCACGACACACCAATTAGCATGTCTTAAATACCAGCCATATCATAAAACAAAAGATTTTACAATCCCACCTTCCTTAAAAACACGGTTACGTCCCCGTAACCTCATTACACAAATCCTAGCTCATAGCTCTGTCTTACTCATTACGTTATCTCATACCATCTTACTTCAAGTAACCAAATATCGCACTCATCGTCGAATCTAAGACCAAAGACAAGGGGTGAGTGAACTGGCGGAATAAAACCGCAAATCAACACTTCCATTTCAATTTCGATTTCAAACTCCAAATATAACTCAATAACCAAGGTCACACTGGACCATAAACACGATATGACACAACGGTCACATAACTCATAATTCAGTACTAGTGACCAATCCTCATCTCGCTCCAATACCGATATTGTCAAATATTCCCTTAAAGGAACTGTTCAACACTTAGAGAGTCAAACTCTAAGCTACTCACCCACGAGTCAAGGTCAAAGAATACGACAACTCGGTAAAATACTGAACTGCAATCTCAAACTCAACACAATTCAATCATGGCCCTTGTCCCAGACTCACGGGCACTCAGTCTCATCAGTACATACCTCCCAAGTTCTTTGACATAATTGTATGTATATATACTGTTTCACAGTTCATAACATAAGGATCTGGACGCTATACCAAACCAACCTAATACAACACCATTATGCATAAACAACTAAGCAATTACAAAAAGTTATCCATCTCACAACTCAACCCGTTTCTCAACAAAAGGATTATCTTATTAGTAGAAAATATTAATTATCAAAATGAAGGAACAATTACAATTTTCACTCAAATAAGTACTTGTAATAAACTTATAGCAATTATCATGCAAATATATATAACCTTCAAGCAATAACAAAAGTATATGATTGGTAGTAACCGTGTTACGCAGTAAAACAGATTCAGGGTAGCTAACATTTACATACCTCTGAAATTTTAACATAAATTTAATATATCTACAACAATGTAGACAAGCAAAAGCTCATAGTTCATACTTGACAATTCAAAGTGTCTCATGCTCATATTCATATTATAGAAGCAGAATTAATTAACGTAATTAAACATGGAATCATTGTCATAGTTCACAAAATGTACACCATTTATAAACTCACATGACCGTTTAACATTCCCAATATCAATGACTTAACACAATCACTTAAGTACATTTCTCGTCTACTCACATTACTTCATTTATCATGAAACTATTTCTATATACGACTCGCAAAATAAGGATTGTATACAATGCGCAACAATTAAACATTCAAGCAGGGTTTCATCAATGCGTAACTACAGAATTTGTCATGTTGCAATAACCATAGTTATCAAAACATAAGTATTATCATGGATGATCATCCCTTGAAGTCATTTTGAAACTTTTGGAACATTAAAGTGGTAATTTGTGACAATTTGTAATTCCG
This sequence comes from Silene conica, assembly GCA_029255685.2. NCBI lineage: Eukaryota > Viridiplantae > Streptophyta > Magnoliopsida > Caryophyllales > Caryophyllaceae > Silene > Silene conica. Next base: position 54,522,771 of record CM055316.2, on the reverse strand, counting down.
AGCCACAAGACAATATTACAAGCTATAGATCGAAACAAGATTACATAGAGACATTCTGACTCTTCTATACTAAAAGATTATTCTTGTAGTTCATAACTTATGAAAACTGGATTAACGATAAAAGTAAACGAATTCACCAGACTGGTACTTCCATAAATCATATGTTAACAATTTGATAATTCAACACATCGTGATCAGATTCTAAGTATAACCTTATGCGATTCACTGTATGGTATAACAATATACTCGAAAAAAAAAATTATAAGGACTATAATCTCAGAGGACTAGACAGAGTAAACCATCAATATACGAAAGAACATCAACTAGATTCACATTGTTCAAATAATCACAATTATGTATAACCATTAGATTGCTATATTATGCTAATATGCTTACCAATTAAATTTCATCCTGCCACTTGGCACAGATAAACATGCTTTTAACATCACATATGAGCAGTACACATCCATTTTGGGGTCATAATATTAAACATATAGTTGGAACGATTCTATATTAAACTTGACGAAATAAACAAGGTTACGCTATCACATAATGAGGTTCATACTCATACCATATGCCTACTATTCATGTTACTAATGTCATATCTAGATATCACGTGGTCGCATCACATAATTCACATACGATTAAACTTTTATATGTACTTACATATCTCATAAGTTCACCAATTAAATATTATGCAGCAACTTACCAACCATAATTAAATACAGTTTATCTAACGTGTGAGCGATTATAGTTTTGAGGAAATATAAAGGACTAGACATACATAGGAAAAGAATCGAATGCATATTTCAAGGAAGTCATTTAATACAATTTTATAACTCAATCCATCAAGCAAGAATTTTACAGCAATTCAACAGAAAATTAGGCAACTATTGCAAGAATCACAATTAAATAACGACTCATTAAAATTTTACATGGCTCAACATATGAAGCGTGAACGCATATAGTTTTGATCTCACATTACTACATCGAAATTCAACCATTCTTCTTTCGAAACACGTTGGCATATATTTGAAGCATAGACATCACTTGTACCACATTAACATTTATTCATTATTTCATTCTGTAATAGTCACCTAAAACACGGTAAAGGTTGCGTAATAGAAAAGTAGATCATCTAAATGTCTGGATATTTATACACGTATATACTAATGTAACACACAACTATATGACACTCATGGCTTGGGGCAGCACATTCCGCATATCACTAGACATGAATTACTATAACATTTAAATCTGATAGATCATATCCAAATACCAAACAATATATTGCAAAAGTTACGTTAGTCATTCAATAACCAGATATCCTATAGACCATTCGAGACACCAAATCACAAGATCATATCACTCTAATTCAGTATACAACAAATATATACTCATTCCTGAAAATTTCGATTCAAACATTTATATCAATCAGCGTTGCAATATCAGCCGCATTCTTCTTATGCATATCATCCTACTAGCCAAGCTTATATTTCAAACTCGTATTTCAATTTTCATGTCCTCCATACTTAAAGTAATACATTTCTCAATCACTTCCTAATATCAAGCTCATAGAATACAATGCATCATTAACCATGTACACATTAGTACTTACCTCCTTCCGCCCCTGCAGAAAATTGTTAGCACAAGATAGCTATGTCACTATATAATCTACCCAACTCTTCAATTTCTCTCCTTGGGTTCCCGAGACAGAACAAAAAGGGCCCAGGACTGGTGTGAGGGGGCCCCTAACTCATCCCGTTCCTTTTTGGGGCTCCTATCAGTCTCATCTCGGGGTTCATTTTATTAGACACTTCCTACATTCATTATTATTCATTTGGTTTAGGCCTGAGGATCGTTCGCTCTGATACCACTTTGTAACACCCCCATTTATTTAAGAGCCTTTAGCAAGACATTCTCAAATAAATAGGACTGTTACCATCCCGGAATATCCGAGGTAGTGAATAACAAGGTAAACAACCAAAGGTAATTTATATAAATGCTGATTAAATTGGGACTTGGTATTACAACAATTACGAGTTCAAAACTTGATAAAATGAAAGTACAACTGACGATATCTAAATGTGATCTAACTCTAAGTAGGTCCATGCCATGTCTCTCTCCATGCCCAAGCTCCTAGTCCATCTGTCACTGACCTGTAAGATCTACTCCCCATTCCGGATCATTGTAGGTGCACACGAATACACAGGGTCAACCGCGAGGTTGAGTAGAAAGATAAATAAGACAACAATAAAATATACTCCGCACCGATCCAACGCCAAATAACTCCGCACCGATCCATCACCAAATAAACTCCGCACCGATCCAACACCATATAAACTCCGCACCGATCCAACACCATATAAACTCCGCACCGATCCAACACCATATAAACTCCGCACCGATCCAACACCAATCTCAACTCCGCACCGTATCACAAGACCCATTAATAGCCACAACGTATAGTATCACAGAGATATACAGTCAACTTGAATCAAATATAATACCCTTCATGCAATAGGATATAAAGAAATAACATCTGATATTAACAATTTACTCATCACCATATATATAGTATTCCCCTACCTCAATTGTGGATTGATAACCGAACAGCTGCTAGAAATGTTCCACTTCGAATTCCGTTCCTATAATTATTATTACTTAATATCAAAAGTTGTTCATACAACCAACATAACTAACTGATTTACTTGGTCATGTTCATTCACATGTCAACTATAAACCTACTAGTTATAGCATACAATCCACCCATCAATAAATAACACACTTATACACTTCCAATATTATTGTGAATTACACAATAACAATATATATAACCATAACTTACTAATTATAGAAACCTTCCATAAATGGAAGCTTTCCATAAATAGAACCTTCCCAAAATAGAAACTTCATAACTTATAAATTTCCCGACTCACCAACTTTGACTAACATGAACGAACATCCAATGAAATTGTTATTACTACTAATAATACCAATCATAAAAATGACAAAAATGTTATTAAGAGTTACCAAAACAATAATAACATTAATAATAATAAGAATAAGAATAGTAATAATAATAATAATAATACTAATAATAATAATAATAATAATAACAAAACACAACAAAACACAACTCCAACGACACTACCAAAACGCCCTACAACCCTCTTAATACCCGACATCAAACCCGACTCCAAAACAGCCCCAACCACCGTGTTACACCAACACTGTCACCAGCAGCCCCCTTACTTTGCGTACCAACGACCACCAGCTGCCACCACGACCACCAGCTGCCCCATCGACCCCTACTGATGTGGTGAACCAGCCTAAAAACACCACCTGACCAACCACCTGACCACCTGACCAGCCTAAAAACATCAAGCCATCGACCCCCTTTCAGCCACCAGCACCACGCGACTCTATCATGGCTGCTACCCGTGCAACAAGCTGAACCACTCGACACCAACCCCTGAACCTAACTCGACCCTAGTAGTCTGCGACACTGACCCCAAACACACCTGGTCATGACCCATACAACCACCCCTGTTTTCCGTTGAGAACCACCCAAACGAGAACCCCGATAACAACTGCCCTGAACCACCACAATCCCCGTGACAACCACCATCCAGGACCCCTCTCTACACTCTAATAACCTACCCTCACAACCATAACCGCCATGCTCAAAGAACCAGTCGAACTCATAAGCGAAACTCCCTGCTCGTGACTCTGTTCTGAAAACGACCCATACAAGGCTGACACCGACGACAAACACCACCCACGACAGCCCTAGGGGTTTAAAGATGACATCCCCATATACAACATACAATCATTATACATCATAGGTCTTTATCAGAAACAATTAACATGAAACACGACTCAAAACCGATGCAAAACATAGGCAGGAGAATTGAAAATGACGAAGAAAACCACAATTCAGCCGTACCTCTTTCCCTGCGTAAACGACCCACCGTGGGTTGCCCTAGACCACCGCATGAACCCTCTTTCCTACCCTCTGAAGTGGCGGCAGAAAAGTGAGGGTAGGGGCTGGGTGTCGATAGCCTAGATCTAGGGTTTTGGGTGTTGGTTAAGTGTGGGACGACATATGAGTTTATGTTAGATGTTTGTTTCATGTTAATGGGCTGCTTTGTCGTGTACGTAAATTGAGGCCCAAACGTATACTTAAAACACGATATGTAACTAGTATGCATATTCGTCATGTCACCCTCAACATATAAAATATCTTACCATATTACTTATCCGATGAATTAATTATCAAACCCACGTCAACATAAATATTAAATATAGAAATATAATTAGTAAATATAGAAATATAAAGTATCATAGAATACGGAGTATTACACTCGGTCGTCAATGTAAAACACTTGCTCTGCTTGTGATGCAAATATATATGGCTCATCCGCTAGTGTCTCCCCATTTATCAAACGGGAGAAATTGACCAGTGTAAAACCATACTCATCTTGTCTTATTCCCCTTCCTTGAGTTGTATCAACCCATTCACATTTGAACATCACAGTTGAGAATCCTCCCAAATATCTCAGTCTTATGATTTCTATTATCCTTCCGTAGTAAGCAACTTCTCCCAAGACTGGTCTCCTGTCGCTAGTACTAGCATAACTAGATGTTTTCGCTATCACAACCACTCCACTGTTTTGGGTACACTTATCGTACCGTTTTCCTCTAAAATTAAAACCATTTACATCATAAGCTTGGTATTTAGTAACAACATCTAGTGGACCACGAGCTAGCATACGAAGTTCCTCTTTCAAACATTCTGGCCCCTTTAATGCCTCCAATTTGCTAACCTGTTTCATAATATAAAACATTACCATTCAATTTTATAATATTTAGTCAACTAATTAATCATTATGCAGCTTACGACTTACATGCTCTTTGAACCAATTATGAAAAGTTTCATGTTGTATACGCTCAATTTCATTTAATGAAAGACGTCTTGGTCGACTACGTCGCTTAAGTTCTGTTGCATGCTCTCTGTTATCACAATTGTTAATTATTAGTATATTGCAAAATAATCTCTGACAAAATAAATTAATATCAGATTATCAGTAATATGAAATACTTACTTGAGAAATTCTGATACATCAGAAGAATTAAAAAGGATATACCAATGGGCTTGTATCTTGTTCATTTTCGAAATCTTGGATGTAGTAGGCTTTCCTCGGGGTTGTCCCGCTTGGATAAAAATATCACTATCTTCTTGAACAGTTGAAGATAGTGATATATCAGCAGTATTATCAAATTTTGATGTTAGTCTAAACTTTGACTCAAATCCTTCAAGGTAACGGGAACAAAATACCGCACACTCAAATGCTAAGTGAGCTTCAGCTATTGACCCTTCGGGGCGCGCTTTGTTGAAAACATAGGATTTTAATGTGCCCAAATATCTTTCAACAAAATACATCCACCTATATCTAACTGGTCCAGCAAGTTTGACTTCAGTGGCTAGATGAACAACCAAATGTACCATGATAGTGAAAAAGCTGGGAGGGAAAATCATTTCTAAGTGACACATAATTTGCGGTATAGTAGTTTCAAGTCGTTCAATGTCGTCTAAATTTAAAGACTTACTGCACAAATCTCGAAAATACCCGCATAGATTAAATAAAACAGCCACCACATCCTTCCTAAGAAGACCTCGTAACGAAACTGGGAGAATTTGTTGCATTAATACGTGGCAATCATGGCTCTTAAGTCCATGTAATTTAGCTTGTGCAAGATTTACACATCTAGAAATGTTCCCGGCATAACCATTAGGAACTTTGAGTTCATGAAGCATTGTGCAAAATGCTTGCTTTTCGACTCGGGACATTGTATAAGGAGCTGGTGGTAGATATAATCTAGTAGTTGAACCCCTTTCTTTCCTTTCTTATTCCCATTGCTTCCAAGTCAAGACGAGCCTTTAGATTATCTTTATACTTTCCCTCCAAATTCAATAAGGTTCCAATCACATTATCACACACATTTTTTTCTATGTGCATGACATCTAAGTTATGTCTTATTAAATGAGAATCCCAGTAGGGTAATTCAAAAAATATACTCTTCTTTTTCCAAGTTTTAGAATCAGTGAAATTAGAAATTGCTTCAATTTGGCGCACCATATCTACCCCAGAAAGGCCTACTGGTGCAACTTCATGTTCTTCTTCTCCATTAAAAGCTTCTTTATTGTAGCGAAAAATGTGGTCTTCCTCTAACAATCGACGAGAGCCCATAAAACAGTATTTGTGACTATTATAAAGCCATTTTGAATCTGTTTGAGAGTTACAAGAAGGACATGCATTCTCACCATGTACACCCCACCCAGAGAGCATACCGTAAGCCGGAAAGTCGTTGATTGTCCACAGTAATCCAGCTTTTAAGGTAAAGGTTTCATCTTTAGAAGCATCATATGTTTCGATCCCATTCACCCATAAATCAATTAGCTCTTCTATAAGGGGTTGTAAATACACATCAATTTTGTTTCCTGGGCTACTTGGCCCCGGAATTAACGTCGAAAGAATGAGAGATGATGGTTTTAAACACATCCATGGAGGCAGATTATATGGTACTAAGACTACCGGCCAACAACTATAGGTAGAGCTCAAAGTACCAAATGGATTAAAACCATCACTAGCTAGCCCAAGTCTTATATTACGACTTTCCGTACCAAAAGCAGGATATCTAGAATCAAAGTCCTGTCAAGCTTTAGAATCAGTCGGATGTCGTAAAACTCTATCATCTCTAACTCTTTCTTCAGAATGCCACTTCATTAAGGTAGCTGTATGTTTAAACATATATAATCTTTTGAGTCTAGGTTTTAATGGAAAATATCGTAAAACCTTAGCGGGAACACCTCTTTTCTTTTTTCTCCCCGTTGAAGTGGATTGCTCCTGAACTTTTTTCCATCTCGATGTCCCACATACAGAACAAGTATCATCATTTACTTTATCTTTCCAAAATAATTGACAATGATTTTTTGATGGGCAAACATCAATTTTATCGTAACTGAGACCTAATTTTCCAATGATTTTCTTTGCATCAGCAAACGACTTTGGCAGATTTGCACCATTGGGAATTGCAAGCTGTAAAATTCCTAATAAATCTGTTATTGACTTATTACTCCACTTATTATTGCTCTTTATGTGGAAAAGGAGCACTAAAAAAGACAGCTTAGTTAATTCACACCCAGGCCATAACTCTTGGTCAGCATCCTTCAATAAATTGTAAAAGTCTTCTGCGTCTTTACTTGGCCCATTAGTTGGTGTGTTTATCATGTTAGGAGAATTACTTGAATCAAGATCGGGAGTTCTATGGCCATATGCATCATGAACTAATTGACACATATGGCTCAGATGAGGATTTTCTATCATTGTTTCACTTGAAGATGATGTTTGATCTAGGTGCTCTCCGTGAAATATCCAAGTAGTGTAATTACACATCATTCCACTGTCTAGCAAATGCAAATTCACTTCATCCGCACTTAACAACTTATTGTTTACACACTTACGACAAGGACACCGAATTTTCCCGTTTGAAGAAGACGCTTCGTTACTAGCATATATTATAAAGTCTCGAACACCCACTCGATAACGTTCACTCTCTATATGGTAAGTCAAATTCTCCTTGATTATTTTCAAATCCATGATCGGTAAAACTGAAAAATAGGCTTCCTTTGATTAATATTGCAACCATAATAGAGGCGGGAGAGTAATAAGGAGCTTGTGAGACCGTTTAGTTTAAGACAATGTTAGCTAAAATTGACTCATATACACCTATCAGTTTCGCCAAAAATAGAACTACTAAATTACCTAAGACAATCAACTAGAACATATATTCCCACCATATCAACTTATATGATTGTCATCAACAAATTCAACAATTATATACTCAATACATGACAAATTCAATTGGAGTACTGAAACTAGTTATATGATTGCCCTCAACAAACTAGTTAAACGAAATTCACTAGTTAGGAAATTCAATAAGATGGGCTACAATAATTAATGACTCAATAAAACGAGAAAAGTATGAGACAATGTCAAAGCATTCAAAACAAAGATTGAATCTGATTCTTATACAATGGGATACTCTCCTCTGTGTTCATAAGAAATAGAATAGGTAGCATTAGCAGAAGTGCGAGTGCTACATATACTCGTTACTGAGTAGAGTCAGAATTCAGAAACAAGCACCATCAATGCTATTTAGAAGAAACAATCGAGTCCACTATTTTCGTTTCATGAAATGTATCATAGGATATAGGACAACTGTAATGCAATCCAGATGGTGATTCTAGTACAGGACATCAAGTAATGCAAGTACGCATGAAATGTGGGGGGGACAATAAAATTGGGATAAAGGGAGTACTAGGCAGTACTATTCAGCGGTCTTCACTCATAACGCTATTGAGACTTGAGAGTCAATGGAACTTAAAATACCAACAATTCCATGCCAAAATTTCTTGTAAAAAAGGTTACTACCAATTAATCAAATGTGATAAATAAGCAAGTGCACGCCAATTAGAAGATGGAGGATGACCAAGTAAGAATAAGGGATGAAGAGATACCTCAGAAAGCATTCAAAGTAACACAAAAAAAGTCCAACAGGCTACCTGAGCAATCAAAGTAACACAAAGTCAATGACTACATGATATGTAAATAAAGGTCAGAAGCTTAATATGCTACATGAGCAACCATTACCGCTCACCTAATCAGCAAAATTAGGAAAGTTATAATTCCCTCAAGAGCTAGAAGCCTAATATGCTTTGACAAGTTCAATTTGAGTACTAAATAAAAACACGTATAGCAGGATTCTTGTTAATTGAGTGTATGGAGCACAAATTTATGATATTCTCTAGTCTAATACTTATATTTAAACTAAAATAAAGAGCAGTAATTAATAAATTTCGTAGGAATTTCAACAAACCCTAAAATTTACACTAAAAAGATGATATTAAAATTAGGTAACGAAAAAACTTGAAGATTCAAATTAAAAGAGAAATTAGACAAGAAAAACATACCTAGATGAGATTAGAGATTAAAATTGAAAGAGCAATTCTTCAAGATGAAGAAGGCGATGGAGGATGCTGGGATTGATTGAGGTTTTGTTAAGGGTTTTGTTGGTTTTTCATAATCGTGATTTAGGGATTTAGTGGGAAAGAAGGGATTTAGTGGGAAAGAAGGGTTTTGGCGCTGAGTGAATATCAATCCCGCGTAATCTATTTTCTCACTTTAGTGGGCTTAGTGGGTGCGCTAACAGAAAGCGCCTCTATTTTCACATAAAAATGATTCAACTAGACAGTTTTTGTCTAAGCGTCGCTGGATAAGCGTCCCAAAAACCCCTTTTTCTAGTAGTGTCTGAATGGTGTGGTGAAGTACAACTTGTGGACTTGTAGCTTTTAGAACCTAAGATATCTAAAGAATGTTTGGGTTCCTTACATAGAGGTGTGAGGACGTTGTTAGTGAATCTTAATGTTCACGTTCTGAGGGACTTGAGGAATCTACTTCTTTATGGGATTGAGTGGGAGTGAGGTGATGAATTGTAAAGTAACGTTGGTATAGAGATGGTTGACCCTGTAGTATTATAGATAGGAATGCCATTTGAGGAATGTAAGAAATAGAGATACCCGAACTTTATGAAGTGGTTGTTATTGAGGTAACCGTACACCTTTAAATCTTGGAAGAGCTCATAGTATGGTAGACCTTTTGGGAGGATATGCCTTGGAAAGAGTTAGTTCGACATCCTTGAATTGAGAAATAGGAGTTGAGAACCTTGTGAGGATCCCAGAAATCCCGAGCCTTGAGATTTGTGCCAGTTGAAATCCTAACCTTGCTTCAACGCCTTTCTTCTTCTTTCCCCTCCCTTGTGAACTCTACCGAGCTATGCTTTCCTAACGATTCTTACTTGAACTTCGGTCATATCTTATATCTTCTTAACTCTAATGCTTACTCTTCCATTCTGGGCTTCACTTTTATTGGCATCCTTAGCCTGGAGTTTCCAACCTTGTAACCTTGTCTCTCTCGCTCTCACAAGTTCCCGTATCTTGCTTGTCTCTGAGTTTGTACCATGTCCTTACCCTTGTAAACCTTGTCGTCCTTCCTTTGGTTAGACGTGAGGTTGGCCCCTTTTGGGGGATGATAATGTATGTTTGAGGACCTTGGTTTGGTTTTATCGGAATTAGTTGAGTGAGGTTGCAATGATGTCCTTAGGTAATGAGGTAGTATACCATCCTAGTATTTTTGTGTTAAGACTTAGCTATGTGAGTGCTTCTTAGGTTTTGGTAACAATCGTGAGAGTGGTGTTGTTGGTGGTTTCCTATGAGAGTGTTTATGGCTAAGTAGAAATCGTTGGATGGGAGTTGTTGCCTTTTGGATTGAATGCCCTCCTTATGGTGATAGAATTTGGTAATCAATGTTATAAGAGGTAATTTGTGGTTTGGGTTGAGAAACCTTAAGTAGATGGAACTAGATGCTTGGGTGTTGGACCGGCAGTCCTATATTTGGGTGTATTCGAGTTGAGGAATATCGTGTTGTACTTTTGGAATTTGAGGTTGTGGATGAATATCTCATAGCCCTTTTTGTGGGAATGTGTAAGATTTAGAGAATGCCGTGTTCACCCTTTGATTGTCCGTATGGGTATATTGGATTTTGTTTGGGTTGGTTGGTTGTCCTAAGATGTGATTGCTCCTAGACTGAGGTCCTTGTTTGATGCTTCACCTTGGTGAGAACCTTAGCTTGCGTTGGTCGGATGTGAGTTTGACTTTATCAGTAGGTTTGGGTTTAGTCTTATGGAGGTTGTTGAATGTTGGGTAATGATCGCGAGTGGTTGAAACCCTTTGGTGATGAGGTATCTTATACCATGGATAACCTAGAAGTGAGTGACCCAAGTGAGTTGAGGTAACCTTGAGAGTTTGGTGGATTTAAAAGAGCTGTCTTCCGAGGAGTGTAAGGAATCGTGATGACGATGTTTCTTTTGTGGATCGAGTGGTTAGTGTCTCCGCATCCTGGGAGAGTTATCCCCTATCCCTTAACCTGAAGCTCTTGTTTTCCCTCTTTCCTCTCTTGTTGAGAACCGTCCTTGACTTTGGGAAGTATGGTTCGATGCCTTGTCTTAGTTAGCTTCCTTGTCAACCTTGTTGTGTTAGGAGTTTCTTGACGTTCTAATCTGTTTCTCTTTGGTTGTTTATGTGTGACTTTCATGCTTGTGTGTTACTTGAACGATGTTCAATTTGTTTTCCATTTATGTACTTCATAATTGATTTGAGTCACCTTACCTATGTTGTTGGAGGTTTTCATTCCGGTTACAATCTTATTTTGAGTTTAGATTTCAAAATGAAAACTCTCTTTCGAAAATGACATGTTTTGAAAAGCTTGGTTGACTTATAAAATTTTGAATGATTTTGGCGTTTGATTTGATGTGAGACTTGTTATTGGAGACGTCTAATGACTTGTCTCACGCTTGTCAGCGCATAATCCGTTTTCGACTTTTGAACTTGTCCTTGTTTCGGGACGTCGGGCTCTTGAGTACGTAACGAGAACCCTAACGCTCCGTTAATGAGGACTTGTGCCCCTAGAATTTTCCATTCGAAAATATTTGAAAGAAAGTTATGTTTTTAGAATGTCAACTTTTGATGGACACCTTTTCTACCTTCAAGTTTCGAGGACGAAACTTTTTAAAAGGTGGGGTGATTGTAACACTCCGATATTTTCCGTATTGAAAATTTAAAGATTTAATTGAATCTCAAGAATAATTTATATTTTAATTAAATTTCGTAAATATATATTTGTAATAAGAATATTTCGTTTTAAAGCTTTTTAGTTTCAATTTATGTTTCGAGTTTTATAAATCTAAGTTTCGGTTTTATTTTCGAGAAATGACATGTATAGCGGATAATTTCATGAAATGTGGTTTACTTGCATATTTTTGTCCCATCTTGAGTAATAATAGACTTGAGAGGTTGTTTCCGTCTTAATTAGTCAAATCCGAGTCCATCCCGACTCATTAAATGAATTCCGAGTCATTTCCGACTCAAAAACCCTTATAACCCCGATGTTGTGTTTTATTTCACACAACCGATTCATTTCTTCATCCTCCTCAAAAATCAGAAAAACCCCTTCACCATTGTTGGTGTTTCTCCATGAGCACAAAATCGACTCTAGCATCTTCGTTTCTTGCTCAAATTCCGAGTTCTTGGTAGGTATGTTCTCCTCTTCTTCTTCTCCTTCTTTTCATGTCTTTAAAAGTTAGTATTGTTGTGCTTTCGGAAAAACCCCTTTTTCTAGGGTTTGTGTATGATCCGTTATTCCTTTTGTTCTTGAGCGAGAATGGATGTATGGACTTCAATGAAGGATTCTTTGAAGATTTGAAGAGTTTTAAAGGTAACTTTGAGAGGTTACTCGACTTTAAGTCAAAAATCGTTGTGTATTGTTGTTGTTGGTTGATTTCTGAAATTTGAGGATGGTGTTGGTTAATTGTTGCTTAATTTTCTGAAAGCTTTGGTGTATTGAGTTGCTTGGTTATCTTTTAATCGATTGAAATGAATTTCATGTTGTTTGGTAGTAATGAATGAAGATTTTGGTGGTGGTTAATGGGTTAGTTAGTATCCGTCACATGCTTAATTCGTTTTACCAATATTATTATTTTCGATTGATTCTAATTCATGTTTGAGTTGACGATTGTTGGTTGTTATCGTTCGTTCAAGTTTATATGTTAATGTATATATGTGAATGGTTGGCATTACGTGTTGTATACGTCGCGTATTACCGCCTTGCATTGTCGAATAAGGAACCAAGAAGCAAGCACGCAACCTGAGCACGGCTGGGCAGCAGCCCGTGGGAACCGCAGGCTGCGGCCACCCACGCAGGCCTGCGGCCTGGCCATGCGCAGGCTGCGGTATTTAGCGCAGGCTGCGGTTTAGTCTGACAGCAGCATCTTCGAAAGGCCATATCTCTCTCGTTTCTTATTCAAATGAGGCGTGTGACCTATCGTTGGAAAGCTAAGAACACAAGATTTCACCTCCACTTGTCCTTGCATCAATAGGAGCTCTAGAACTCGAGATATAGTCGTTTGAAGTTGACCCTTGTGAAACCGAGTTTTCAATTCTTCATTTTGGCTCTTGGTTGTGTATGCCAAGGCTTCAATTCTTCCTTTTTGCTTGCTTCTCTTTACTTTGCACTTATTCCCTTGGTTAAGCTTTGCCTCTCCTTCTCCTCCTTGATATATGAAATGTAAACTTGTGCATAAGACTCGTCACATGAATTCTCTTTATTGTATTACTCATGTGGGTAAAATGTTTGGATACTTCCGTTGTTGTTGCATGGTTGAATGCTTAAGCCGTTTTAGTAGCTAAAATGAGGAGGAAGACCCCCCGGCCGGGCAACCGGAAGGGAAACCGGCTCCCGCTTCAAGTTAGCTTCTCAAAACCAGCTTAAGTGTTGTCTTGATTGATTTGAAGCTCACATGTATTAAATGAGTTAGTTAACGGTTATGTTAGCTTGAGTGGTAATGATAACGGTTATGTTGTCTTACTTGTAATTTGATAACGGTTATGTTGTCTTGAGTTGAGTCGAGTAATGGTTATGTTACTTTACTTGTGATTTGATAACGGTTATGTTATCTTAAGATTGAGTCGGGTAACGTTTATGTTGCCTTGCTTGTGTCTGGATGACGGTTATGCCATCCTAAGTTTGTGAGTGACGGTTATGTCACCTTGTTTGTGAATGGATAGCGGTGGTACGATTTGTGTATCATTGTAATGAACCAATGCCACCCCGGTTATGGGTTTTATCTATGTTCGGGATTGGTCGGTGTCCGTGGTTATGCGGCCCGGTCCCCGTGTGTCGTTTGGTGTAGGTTATTACATCGAGAGGTCTGGCCAGGTCTTAGGCATATAGTTGTCGGTTATGCACTATACATAGAGTCGGTGTCGTGGTTATGCGTCCCGATAGCTAGTGTCGTGGTTATGCGACCTAGCGGTCAGTGGTAACGGTTATGTTCCCTGACGGCGTTCATTCTATTCTTGTATGTTCTGTGATTGGCCATGCCATCTAGTGTTGGCCTCTGAGTCAATTATTTGCTTGTTGTTTGTGTGAATGAACATGCCATCAAGTGTTGGCCGCTGAGTCATTCACTTGGGTTGATTATCCGTTTGATATAGTTCACACGATGACCTTGTTTGTAGTTCACATGTTGGTTCATGCTTGACTATGTTTGTCATATTTGAATATGTCATATTTAAGTATTTATCTTTGTATATGCATGTTCATATGTATATGTTGTGTTGTATTACCATTTATGTGTTTTCTGACAAAAAGTGGCTGGGAGAACCTCGAGTTACTCCCCACTGACTGTGGCGTACATGTTTCATGTATGTAGGTTGGTGCTGTTTGGGGAAGACGTGTGGCTAGCGAGCATTGTTGATTAGTCGACAATTACCTATATACGTTTAGCTTAGATTTAATTATGTTGTCATCGAGGGATACCTTATCCCTTGTGGTCTTTCTTTTATCTTGTATAAGTTATACTTTTCTTTAGTTTTAATCTTTCACATGTTCTTTTGATATTCCGCGATTAAGCTTATTTATATATGTCGAAAGTTTTTAAAAATACCGTATTTCTGCTGCAAGTTGCTTGTTTATTTTTATGTAATATCGCGGGGTGTCACATATTAGGGATGAGTCTTAGGTGATTAATGAGTTTAATTGAAATGGTTACCTTACATACTTGTGTATGTAATGGGTTATAGGTAGCTTAGGAGTTTAAGTTGAACTGGATGTAAATTGTGCTGATGCGTATTGAACTATGCCTTAAGTTGACTTCTGAGTTTGATACGTGAACAAGTTGTCATATATGGGGATATGCCTTAAGTTTGCCTTTGAGCCCGATATGTGTATTTATGTCGTGTCTGGGATATGCCTTAAGTTGGCCTCTGAGCTCAGACATATTTTATGTGATCGTGTCAGGACATGCCTGAAGTTAGCCTCTGAGTCTGACAAGTAGAGCAATTGTGCAACGGGGTAGCTACGGTGTTGATGTTGTGCCTGAAGTACAACTATTGGATGATAGAGTATGCCTTAAGTTGGCCTCTATGTCTAGTGTCTTGTGATGTAGTAAAGGAGTTTGCCTTAAGTTGGCCTCTGAGTCCTTTACTTATTGAGTGACTTGGATGCTAGTCTATGCCTTGAGTTGGCCTTTAAGTCTAGTGTCTTGTTGATTAGCAAAGAGTATGCCTTAGATTGGCCTCTGAGTCCTTGCTTGATAAAGTGAACTTGTTATTAGGTTATGTCTTATGTTGACCGCTGAATCTTTTACTTACTAAATATATGCTATATTTAGTCTATGTATTAAGTTGACCACTGAACCTTCATAGTTAGTGAATGTGAATGTATGATATGTTTAGGTTATGTCTTAAGTTGACCGCTGAACCTTCATAGTTGGTGAATATGCATGTATGCTTGTATGAGATGTATATATGAGTAAAGCATGATGATGTTAGATGAAAGTGAATGTAAGAGAATGATAATATGCATGTATGCTTGTATGAGATGTATATATGAGTAAAGCATGATGATGTTAGATGAAAATGAATGTAAGAGAATGACATATTAGTAATGTGTTTCACATGATGAGATTTATGTTGGACTATACATGTTCGACTACATGAATATATGTTATGTGTTTGTGATAACAAGTGGCTAGGAGAACCTCTAGTCACTCCTCACTGACTGTGGCGTACATGTTTCATGTATGTAGGTTTGTGCAGAGGTAACACGGGTTCACATTGAGGCTACCGAGCGATGATCCTTCATCGTGTGATTATTACCTTATCGTTTAGCTAGACCTAGTTTTGGATATTTTACTTTTGGTTCCCGTAGGGATATGCTATCCCGGGTTGTGCTTGTATTTAATACTTAGTACTTATTTATGTTTTCATTTTATTCCGCATTTCAGTTTGGTAGTATTAAACCTCGCATGTTAGTTTACTTTATTCAAAACTTTTAATTCCGCGCCAAATTTTCATGCATTTTTGGATGTTTTATTTTCCGCTATCGCGAGGGGTTTTACAACTTAGGACCACATGCCACATAGAGCCGATCAAATGGCCAAGGCCCGATAGCCCGACCCGGCCCAACCCGATTTTTTCTCGGGTTTGGGCCTAATAGTTTGGCCCAAAAAGCCCGTGGCACGGCCCAAAATAAGCCCGATGTAAATATAGGGCCGGCTTTTGGCCAACCTAAAGGCCCGATTTTTTGCCCGGCCCGACTCGAAATTATCTTTTTTAAAAGAAAAAAATTCAAAAGTTAGAATCGTATATCATATCATACTAATAATCTAATATCACTAATGCATTGAATTATCAACTTTGCAGATATTTTTATATTTTTATCGTACACCTTTAGTTAATACTACTCATTTTTTCCAACTCATAAGTTATGTATGGTAGTATGGATTGTTCTCCTACCAAAAGAGTCGAAGTCAAACACCTAAGACTTGAAAATTTTATTTCGTTACTAATAGTTTGTTCACATATCCATTTTGTTGAATTGATTGTTTCGTATTGTATTATTTTCGCCCGCTTTGGCCTATTTTGGCCCGAGACCCATTAAAGCCCGAACAATTATAGGCTTGGGCCAAGAAAATTGGCCCATCGTTTGGCACGGCCCGTGTGTTTGGGCCATTTATTTAGCATGAGCCCGACCCAAACCCGGCCCAGCCCGGCCCATGATCAGGTCTAAATTGCCACATCATCACCTCGAAGTTTGTGTCATATCGTCACTTTCGTCGTAATACGTCCAACTGAACCGCACTTCGCTTCAACACTTCCACCTCATCATTTCAGATCACATGTCACGTCATCGTTGTTATCTTATTTGAGTCTCATTATCGTACTTAGCGAGTTAGTGAGGGTGATGATGACGATAACGGTGGTGATGTTGGCGGTGATGGCGAAAATGGTGACAACTAATTTGACTAAAACGAGCAAGATGAGAGAAAACATAAAAAGTGTTAGAATTACGGTATAAAAGTAGTTTTTAAAAATGCGAGGAAAAGATGTTGATTTACCCGTATTTTTACCCGAACCGAACCGAACCCGGAACCCGTATAGACTTGACCCGCATTTTACCCGACCCGAATACACCCGACCCGTATTTTATCTGAACTCGTATCTACTCCACCCGTAACCCGTCCGTTCAACCCGTTTCACAGGTCTAATCGCAACTATTAGAAAAAAAGGGGTAAACGTAAGCATATAGCCTACGACTCAAAAGAGAAAAGAAAACAGTCACTGGTTCAACCAACTCGATCAAGTAACCCCTACTCGGCCGAGTCACACCCACTCGGTCGAGTAGTCCCAACTCGACCAAGTGACCTCAGCTCGGTCGAGTGACACCTACTCGGCCGAATCACCCCAGCTCGATCAAGTCCAACTAACTCGGCCGAATTACATTTACTCGGTCGACTAATATTTACTCGGTCGAGTTAATCCCACTCGGTCGAGTCCACCCTACTCGGCCGAGTCATATACATCAGTCAGGCTTTGTGATTGGAAAATCGCCCTTCACTTATCCTAAGCATTAAGTAATTCTACATGCGCACTAGCATAAATGTCACCCAAATAAACACTCAAATATGTTTGTAATCATATCACAAATCCCAACTTCACCAATTCCATAAAATTGTGCAACTTATATCACACATTTCATCCTTCATATGTTTGTCAACGTAAATCATATGCAACATCATCACACATTATACCACACACGTATACACATCCTAATCTACCCTTAGTGTCCAAGCACAAGGTTGTAAGCAATTTCGCAGTTCCGGAACGTCTCCCAAACCTTTGTTGTGGCCTTACAAACTTATACTTAGGGTTCATTTTATTTAAGACACGCCTTATGTCCATTTAGTTCATTGGTTTTAGGTGCCAAGATCATCGCTCTGATACCTTTTGTAACACCTTCATAATCCAAGGCCATTAAGAAGGACCATCAAACTATGAAAATGCTACCATCTCAGTTTCATGAGGCATTATATCAAGATAAACAACAAGGGCAACCTTTATTTAAATTAAAAGTGTTAAATAACAATGTATAAGGTACAACCAACCGTCTGACAAAAGAAATACAACGTGCGTGGAAGTTATGAAAACATGACACTACTAAAAGGTAAGTGAGGTGATGACCCATCCTTCCCAAGCCAGCAAGCATCAACACCTACGAACCTGAGACTTTGGTCACCATTACATAGATCATAACAGTAAAACAACCACAAGTGTCAGAAACTGCTGCAATAAGACGGTCACAATATAATAACTCAAAGTCACAATCTGATAACCACCATCAACTGATATCAGTGTCACAACAAACCAGGTGGCAGCCTCAAGCCCCACATAAATCTCCCACTTGCTCGCGACAAGGGATACCTAGATCCTTAATGTGCACATCCTCTCCGTGGCGGGTACCACGAAGAGCGATCGTAGGAGTGATAGTTGTTTCCCGCAACGGTCTCACACATATGTTCCCAATACAATCTCTACAGCATATAGTGATGATATCAGAATACAAGCAATCATACTGTCACAATCAAATTACACAGAACTGAGTAGGGAAACCCTACCTCAAGCAATCAACAAGCACATACAATCCAAAACCGTTTTACCAACGGTCCTCTATGAATCCTCTTCCTAGAATATGTGGGGAATAAAGCATGTATTCACCCTAAACTTGCAGGATTATAATGAAAAATACAGTTGTGTTTATAGTCATAAGATTAAAAAGGATAAGAAAAGAAGTACAACCTTTGGTCCTTGTGCGAAAGGCCTAAGAACAGGAATTAACACAAATTCCCTCCTATAACTTGCACCCAAGACTTAGAATGAGACGTGGCCGCGTGTGCTAGAAATCCTCTCCAACTGCCTTGCAATATTGGGAGAGCTATTTAGGTTTTAGATGTGAGATCTGAGGTTTTGGGAGAAGAAAGCTCTCAAAACAAAAATTTTTCCTTGAGATTTGTTTTAAACAGTGAAACAAGAGTCCCTGACATAAGGAGAGTCCTCCTCCTTATGTAGCTCTTTTGGCCGAAATTTCCAATAGGGTAGGAGTGGGCTTTCCACTCTTACCTTATTCTAATTTGTGATTCGACTCATTTAGCTAAACTTTATTCGCGGGTTTTGTTTATAAATCGTATGCATGTTATCAGATATTAATGCAGTCGATGTATTAATAATGGTCTGATAAAATTACGATATTGTATAATTACCCAAATTAATATAACTGTTTATATTAATACGCGAATACAATATTTAATTAAATATAACCGTTTATATTTAATTTTACGAATTAATCATGCAATCCGTATTAGCTAAAATTATTTAATCCGTATTAAATAATAATCTCAACATCTTATTGACTAATTTAATAGTCAATACCTCTGACTAACTGTTTAGTCATATCCGGCATAAATGTGATTGTATTTTCATACCTTCACATCTCTCAAACGTGTCCTATAGGTGTGACGTATAGGGACCAGTTGATCACCGCCATCCGTATGACAATAACGTCAAACTTATCTAGCAAGCCAACCGTTATTGATAAACGTGGATCAACTGGTAATAATACAAAAGTATGCCCTTGTGATCCTTAAAGAGATTTAATAAGTCATTGTACTTAATTGTCAAGGACACCAGCCCCAATAATCTCCCACTTGTCCGTACAAGGGTATGTGCAATGACGTTATTGTTGGGGCTGGTGTCCTTGACAATTAAGTACAATGACTTATTAAATCTCTTTAAGGATCACAAGGGCATACTTTTGTATTATTACCAGTTGATCCACGTTTATCAATAACGGTTGGCTTGCTAGATAAGTTTGACGTTATTGTCATACGGATGGCGGTGATCAACTGGTCCCTATACGTCACACCTATAGGACACGTTTGAGAGATGTGAAGGTATGAAAATACAGTCACATTTTGCCGGATATGACTAAACGGTTAGTCAGAGGTATTGACTATTAAATTAGTCAATAAGATGTTGAGATTATTATTTAATACGGATTAAATAATTTTAGCTAATACGGATTACATGATTAATTCGTAAATTAAATATAAACGGTTATATTTAATTAAAATATTGTATTCGCGTATTAATATAAACAGTTATATTAATTTGGATAATTATACAATATCGTATTTTGTCAGACCATTATTAATATATCGACTGTATTAATATCTGATAACATGTTACGATTTATAAATAAAACCCGCGAATAAATTATAGCTAAATGGGTCGAATCACGCATTGGAATAAGGTAAGAGTGGAAAGCCCACTCCTACCCGACATCAATTTCGGCCGGCCAAGTGTAGTATATAAGGAGAGTCCTTCTCCTTATATCATATACTCTTGTTGCACTGTTTAATAAATCTCAAGGTAAAATTAGGGTTTGAGAGCATTCTTCTCCCAAAACCTCAGATCTCACATCTAAAACCTCAGGGGCTCTCCCTATATTGCAAGGCAATTGGAGAGGATTTCTAGCACACGCGGCCACGTCTCAAACTAAGTCTTGGGTGCAAGTTATAGGAGGGAATTTGCTTTAATTCCTGTTCTTAGGCCATAAGCACAAAGGACCAAAGGTTGAATTCTTTTTCTTATCTTTTTAATCTTATGACTATAAACACAACTGTATTTTTCATTATAATCCTGCAAGTTTAGGGTGAATACATGCTTTATTCCCCACAAGTGGTATCAGAGCCAGGCCATGAAAATTTTACTTTTGTGTTTTTTCATAAGTTTATTTAAAAGTTTTTGAAAAATCTCGTTTCTGCCGTCGTGTCGGTCGGTCGACCAGTTATAGCGGTCGGTCGACCGCCCCTGTGTGAGTTTTCTGTTTTTTTTTAAAAACAGTTTCCTTTGTGAGAAATCGTGTTCAGAAACTCGGTTTCGTGTTTTGTGGTCGGTCGACCTGTTTTTCGGGTCGGTCGACCATTCTGCTTTAAAAAAAAAAAAAAAAAAAAAAAAAAAAAAAAAAAAAATTAGCTCATGTAATCTTATCAATAAAAATCTCCTTTTGCTCCACGTAATCTCTGATTAGATTAGCTTTCCGTTGTACATGCCTAGCCTTGTTGCTAGACTTATGGTCCTTAGCTTGGAAGATGGCACCGCTATTGTCACAATAAACGGTGATTGGGTCATTCGAACTAGGCACTACCGAGAGTCCTTGTAAGAATTGACGCATCCATATTGCTTCCTTAGCTGCTTCTGAGGCGGCATAGTACTCGGACTCAGTCGTAGAATCTGCTGTAACACTCTGTTTAGAACTTTTCCAGCTGACAGCAGCACCATTAAGAGTAAAAATGAATCCAGATTGAGATTTCGAGTCATCTCGATCCGTTTGGAAGCTAGCATCTGCGTAACCCGTGGCGCAGAGCGTCGAGTCGCCTCCGTAAGTCAATCCCCAATCTTTAGTCCTCCGTAGGTACTTAAGAATGTTTTTCACGGCCATCCAGTGTTGTTCACCTGGATGAGCTTGGAATCGACTAGTCATACTCAATGCATATGCAACGTCTGGACGTGTGCATATCATGGCATACATGATCGATCCTATTGCCGAAGCATAAGGAATCCGACTCATGCGCTCTTTCTCTTCCAATGACTTAGCTTCTTGAGTCTTGCTCAAGTGAAGCCCAGGAGTCATAGGAAGGAACCCCTTCTTGGAGTTCGTCATGCTGAATCTCTATAGAATCTTATCTATATAAGACTCCTGACTGAGAGACAACATCCGTCGTGATCTATCCCTGTAGATACGGATGCCCAAAATTCTTTGTGCCTCTCCCAGATCTTTCATCTGGAAATGGTTTTTCAACCATGCTTTAACCGAAGATAAGAGAGGTATGTCATTCCCAATCAAGAGTATGTCATCGACATACAGTACTAGGAATACAATCTTGCTCCCACTCGACTTGATATAGAGACATGGTTCCTCGACTGATCGAATGAACCCATTCTCTTTTATCACTTGGTCGAAGCGATGATTCCAACTCCGCGATGCTTGCTTAAGTCCATAGATGGAACGCTTAAGCTTGCAAACTTTCTTAGGATGTGCTGGATCGATAAAACCCTCGGGTTGTACCATGTACAACTCTTCCTCCAAATAACCGTTTAAGAAGGCGGTTTTAACGTCCATTTGCCATATTTCATAATCATGAAATGCGGCGATCGCTAAGATAATCCGAATGGAACGTAGCATGACTACGGGTGCAAAGATCTCATCATAATGCAAGCCTGGCACTTGAGTGAAACCTTTAGCAACTAGTCTAGCCTTGTGGATATCTTGTTGTCCTTCCACGGCATGCTTTATCTTGTAAAGCCATTTGCATTGAAGGGGACGTACCTTTGCAGGTAGGTCCACAAGATTCCACACGTTGTTCTCATACATGGAGTCCATCTCGGATTGCATGGCTTCTAGCCATAGCTTTGAGTCAGAACTAGTCATGGCACCTTTATAGGTTGTGGGTTCATTACCCTCTAGGAGTAAGACGTCATCTGTATCATGTTCCTCGACCATACCAATGTATCTGTCCGGAGGAATAGAGACTCTTCCCGACCTCCTAGGTTCCTCAGGAATATCTACCGCAGCCTCGGTTGAAGGAACTGTTTCCTCCAATGGTTGCTCGGCAGTTGGTTCTTGAACCTCCGATAACTCGAAGGTTCTATTACTCGACTTGTTCTCGAGAAATTCTTTCTCTAAGAACGTCGCACTAGCCGCAACAAAAACACGTTGTTCGGTTGGCGAGTAGAAGTAATGACCAAAAGTTCCCTTTGGATAACCTATAAAGTATGTCTTGACCGATCGCGGGCCGAGCTTATCCTCGTGTCTCCACTTGACATAAGCCTCGCAGCCCCAAACCCGAATAAAGGACAAGTTAGGGACCGTTCCCTTCCAAAATTCGTATGGAGTCTTGTCAACAGCTTTAGACGGACTTCGGTTAAGTATTAGAGCGGCCGACAAAAGAGCATAGCCCCACAATGAATCAGGCACGACGGTGTGACTCATCATGGATCGAACCATATCGAGTAGAGTTCGATTTCTCCGTTCGGACACACCATTTAATTGTGGTGGTCCAGGTGGAGTCAACTGTAGCACGATGCCACAGTCTTTAAGGTGTTGATCAAACTCGTGTGAAAGATACTCACCACCACGATCCGAACGTAGTGCTTTAATCTTTCTACCCAGCTGGTTCTGTACCCGATTCTGGTATTCTTTGAACTTGTCAAAGGATTCACTTTTATGTTTCATCAAGTAGACATAGCCATATCTACTCAAATCATCCGTGAAAGTGATGAAATACCTATAGCCTTCTCGTGCGTTGATCGACATAGGGCCACATACGTCGGTATGTATGAGTCCTAATAGGTCGGCAGCGCGCATTCCAACACCTTTGAAGGAAATACGAGTCATCTTGCCGATGAGACATGATTCACACGTGCCATATGATTCGAAATCAAAGGGCGATATAGCTCCATTCTGTATGAGCTGTTTTACGCGTTTCTCATTTATGTGTCCCATACGACAATGCCATAAGTAAGTTTGATATTTGTCACCTACCTTTAATCTTTTATTATTCACATGTAATATCTCGGTGGTTTGATCTAAAACATAAATTCCATTCATGGAAACTGCCTTGCCATAAATCATATTGTGTAAGGAGAAAATACAGCTATTATTCTCTATTACAAATGAAAAACCGATTTTGTCAAGTGCAGAAACTGAAATAATGTTTTTGGACAAACTAGGAACATAATAACAGTTATATAAAAATAACTCGAATCCACTTGGAAGCTGGATCACGTATGTTCCCTTCGAGACTGCAGCAACGCGTGCTCCATTCCCGACACGCAGGTCCACCTCACCCTTGATTAGGGGTTCTTGGTTTCGGAGGCCCTGCACATGATTACATAGATGAGAACCACAACCAGTATCAAGTACCCAAGTTCCGCAACTTGCGTGGTTAATCTCAATCATGTGAATAAAAGAAGAAGAAGACATACCAACAGGAGTAACACGGCCTGCCTTAATGTCCTCACGATACACGGGGCATGAGCGCCTCCAATGCCCAGTCTTGTGGCAATGGTGACATTCCATGCTAGTATCCTTGCTCTTAGTCTTGCCCTGTGAGTTGCTCGACTCACCTGGCCCACTCTTAGTAAATCCTGGTTTCTTGAACCTGGGCTTACCTACTGCTAGGTCGCCCTGAGCTTTAGCCTTCCCTTTACCCTTTCCCTTACTGGAGATCATGAGAACATCCTGCTTCATGCTCCCACTTAATTTCAGATCCTTCTCAGTCTGTACGAGAAGGGAGTGGAGCTCATGAGGAGTCTTCTTCATGTCGTTCATGTAGTAGTTGGCCCTAAAGAGGGCGAACCCATCATGAAGTGAATGAAGCATACGATCAACGATTATGTTCTCACTGATCTTGCAGTTCAGGGTCTCCAGTTTCTCGATATTCTCAATCATGTTGAGAATATGTGGGCTAACAGCTTGGCCCTTCTGGAGTTTCGCCTCAAAGAAGCGACAGGTATGCTCATAAGAAACGATTCTCGGAGCTTTGGAGAATTGGTTAGAGAGCGTGGTGAAAATCTTGTTTGCACCATGGGATATGAAGCGTCTTTGCAAATTTGATTCCATTGCATAGATGAGTACGTTCTTTATCGCACCCGCTTCCATAACGAAGTCGCTATGAGCGCGAACTTCGTTGGCTCTAGCTCCAGTTCCTGGGTGTGCCGGAATGGGCTCAGTTAAATACTTAAGCTTTCCGTCAGCAATGGCAGCATTCTGTAGTGCTGCCTCCCAGTCAGAGAAGTTTGACCCATCATTCCTCAGTCTAGTTGACTGATTCATGGAGTCCATGAAGGCCTTTAGCCAGGATTCACGTGCTAGCTTGGCACTTGGCATTGGGTCTTCACCAGCCATTCTAGTTATACAGCAGTTTTAATGAACGTGTTCTACACTGAAAAAGAAGATAAAACAAAACCATATAAGCAACTTATTGTTGTGATTTAAGTCTATATTAAATTGAATTTAAACTCGTAAACTCATGCATTTATATAATTGATCTCCCTCAAGAATTATATAAACGATCCCAAGACTCAATTTCCGTATATTGATAAGCCCACAGTTTGGCTAATTCCACCGTTGGAACTCTTGGTCGATAGATTTCTGTATATCCTATCTATTAGTCCATCTCAGTCACTAGATAGTATCGAGTGACCATGATGTTGAGATAAAATAAATCATCTGTTCCCACTTACCCGACGTAGAAGGGGTCATATTATGCCTACCGACGAAGAAGGGATTCATGGGAGGCTGATTTATAAAGACTAGTCTCAATTTTTGGTTATACGAGGAAGACCCCATCAACTTTTATTTATTCATATTAAGTGAACTAATATCTAGCAAATGCGTGAATGAATTAAATAAAGTGATGGCTTTGCAATTGACATGTGACATCTGTATTGTCACAGAAAACTAACGCGTAACCTCTACATGAGTCAGTTTTCAGGCATGATATAGGTGGTTTGGTTTTAGGCGGAATATGATGCAAGCTATTATCGATGAAAGCATAAAATGAAAGCAATAAACGTAAATAAAAAGTCCTAGTGTGGCCTATCCTACCAAAATAAACATAAAACAACTTGGAATCCACCGTTGGACCCTAGAAGCTTGTCTTGATGTTCCATCTTGGTCCTTGCAGCGGGAGTGAGCATCCGGTCTCCGTCTTGTCTTTGGTCTTCACAAAATTACTAATTTAAATTACAAAAGTAGTCCTAGATACATTCTAATTTAAATACAAAAGTAATTACATGGTAAAAACCCAAAACGGAGATTCAAGATCTCAAGATTACAAGCAAGACTGTGTCCCATCATTACGGTGACACAATCTTCTAAGGCCACACTAAGTTACAACCGTTTGCAAAATTAAATACGTTATTGAAAGCATTCATTAGACATTCAACAAGACGATAAATAAAATGCATCAACTAAATTAAAATTCATACATGACATAATACTGTTATTATGATTAACAAATTTTTACCAAACCACCTTTTAGGATTAAAATTATGTGATTATACCGTTTTAACCACTTTAATTTTAATAAGTTTATAATCCTATTATTTTAAACCGTTTTAAAATAATATGTATCAAACGAGGGTGAACCGTTTCACAAAATTAATAATATACTATTTCCGTATATAGTATATTACTAAAGGCCATGTGAAAATAAAACATGTTATTTTCGGAAAATTAAAAAAAAACGAGTCTGTTACAGGGGTGGTCTACCAACCCAATAAACAGGTCTACCGACCACCTGGCGAAAAAAAAAAACTTTTTTTTTTTTTTTTTTAAAGCAGAATGGTCGACCGACCCGAAAAACTGGTCGACCGACCACAAAACACGAAACCGAGTTTCTGAACACGATTTCTCACAAAAGATAAACTGTCGAAACAGAAAAACACGCAGGAGGCGGTCGACCGACCGCAACGGGGGGTCGATCGACCGACTTAGCGGCAGAAGACGATTTTTCAGGTTTTAAAACTTACGAAAAACACAAAAGTAAAATTTTCATGGCCTGGCTCTGATACCACTTGTGGGGA
This sequence comes from Silene conica, assembly GCA_029255685.2. Lineage (NCBI taxonomy): Eukaryota > Viridiplantae > Streptophyta > Magnoliopsida > Caryophyllales > Caryophyllaceae > Silene > Silene conica. The sequence continues at coordinate 54,496,103 of CM055316.2, read as the reverse complement.
ATAAAGCATGTATTCACCCTAAACTTGCAGGATTATAATGAAAAATACAGTTGTGTTTATAGTCATAAGATTAAAAAGGATAAGAAAAGAAGTACAACCTTTGGTCCTTGTGCGAAATGCCTAAGAACAGGAATTAACACAAATTCCCTCTTATAACTTGCACCCAAGACTTAGAATGAGACGTGGCCGCGTGTGCTAGAAATCCTCTCCAACTGCCTTGCAATATTGGGAGAGCTATTTAGGTTTTAGATGTGAGATCTGTGTTTTGGGAGAAGAAAGCTCTCAAAACAAAAAATTTTCCTTGAGATTTGTTTTAAACAGTGAAACAAGAGTCCCTGACATAAGGAGAGTCCTCCTCCTTATGTAGCTCTTTTGGCCGAAATTTCCAATAGGGTAGGAGTGGGCTTTCCACTCTTACCTTATTCTAATTTGTGATTCGACCCATTTAGCTAAACTTTATTCGCGGGTTTTGTTTATAAATCGTATGCATGTTATCAGATATTAATGCAGTCGATGTATTAATAATGGTCTGATAAAATTACGATATTGTATAATTACCCAAATTAATATAACTGTTTATATTAATACGCGAATACAATATTTAATTAAATATAACCGTTTATATTTAATTTTACGAATTAATCATGCAATCCGTATTAGCTAAAATTATTTAATCCGTATTAAATAATAATCTCAACATCTTATTGACTAATTTAATAGTCAATACCTCTGACTAACTGTTTAGTCATATCCGGCATAAATGTGATTGTATTTTCATACCTTCACATCTCTCAAACGTGTCCTATAGGTGTGACGTATAGGGACCAGTTGATCACCGCCATCCGTATGACAATAACGTCAAACTTATCTAGCAAGCCAACCGTTATTGATAAACGTGGATCAACTGGTAATAATACAAAAGTATGCCCTTGTGATCCTTAAAGAGATTTAATAAGTCATTGTACTTAATTGTCAAGGACACCAGCCCCAACAGAATATATGTATATACGGTATTAATCGCTAACCATAGCCAAAACTGCGATAACTATGCAATAAGATGACACTTACTTCATAACCACTGACTATGCTAGATGATCGACGCTCCTGTACTCTTGTTAGGGACTCCTGAAGGGATTAGGGAGGACGGGAATGAAAGGGGAGTAGGGTTTTTCTTAATTCTGATTAAGGTAAAAGTAATTATAATTTTCGGATTTACTTATATAATTAACCGCGATCCAACTCTCGGAAATACCTGCTCGACCAAATTGGAGCAACTCGGTCGAGTCAGACCTACTCGGCCGAGTTACACTTACTCGGCCGAGTTGCACTTACTTGGCCGAGTTCGACTTACTCGGACGAGTTGAGTCACAACTCGGCATCTACAAAGGAGGGGTGTTACATCGGCGATTACATCATCTTCACTCATGTCACTCTTTTTCCTCTGAGTGGTCGCTTCCAAGCATGCACTCCATTTCATAACAGAGGTTGAGATTCTTCGAAATTGGTGATCAAACAAAACACGAGTTCGTTTTTTCAAGACACCGGGATTGGCTTATTGGACCTCGTCGTAAACGATTTAACCTTAATCCAAAGTGTTCCTTTAGCTTGGTCGGTGTCAACTATACTATCTTCTGAAACCCTCATGAATGACAAAATAAGGGCTTCATCTTCTACTACGTGCCATGGAGTAGATCCAGTGATATTTAAAGTGGGTGTTTTTTCATTACCAGTATCAACTTCCACTTCAATATCATTTGAATTGTAGTTACTTGATGGAGTTTGCGAGGAATCTATTATTTGATTAACGGGTTGCGTATATGGGAAAAATGAAGTAGCAATAGGCCTAATTGGTTGAGAATAGTATGATTAGGATTATAATTAGTATAATTATATGAGAAAGGATAAAATGGTTGCATTTGATAAGGATCTTGAGAAAGATGATTATTACCATAATTAATATTTTGATTCATATAATTTATATCATTAGGATTTATTTTATTTCGATTCACATTAGAATGATTCAAATTATTATTTCTATTTGAATTCATATTATTATGATTCATATTTGGGTAAATAATTAATAATTATATGTATTTTGATAAATAAGTAGAGAGAAAATAGAAGTGTGAGAAATATATTGATATTTGGCTCTTTTATTATAGAGGGTAAAAAATTATGAATTGTGATTTTTTTATTATTTGTAAAAAACTAAAAATTACTGGAATTTACATTGAAATGGAGCAATACATTTAGAATATAGTCGTTGCTCAAATTTTATAGTTGTTGAGGGTTGGACACTTGACATGCTCCTAGAGTCCTATTGTACCATTTAAGTAATTAAAAGGAAAAAAAGAAAAACAAAAGAAATCAAATCACTGCAAAAGGGAGGAAAATGGGTCCCACGTCTGTTGCTTCACTAATTTTGGCACAGGCGAAAAATCTCGCCACTTTTATACTCCCTCCATTCATATCCTTATTACACATTTGGTTTTTGTACACTATTCACAAATCAATGTTCGGTATTAATTTTCTCCTAATACGTAAGAGAAAATATATTCATGCGGAATCTTGTTTAATTCGTCTTCACGGGTACATTGAAAATATCTAACTTTTATAATTTTTGCAAATACGTAGCTAAAGATATTTAGCACGTAAAACGTGCGTTGGCAAACGTGAAAAAGCAAATGTGTAAAGTGGATATGAATGGAGGGAGTACATTTTTAGATTTGTTTATTAATTTTTTATGTTTTTCTCCTCTTCGCCATTTTGGTGAGAATTGATGAATACACAGATGTGGATGCTCTAAGGGCATTAACAATGGTGTTCATTGGAGGGTTCATAATAAATGAACGAAGTGACATCATTGTTGAGTACCGTTTGTCTTCCGTTCGCAGAAGAACGCTTATGTAGAAGAACTTGGTTCATCACTATACATGGGACCCATTTTTGAGTATTTTATGTGTAAAAAATAAACTTTAGTAGTGAGTGGATTGTTGGCGAAACTCACTTATAAACTTGGATGAACTTGTACTATTGTTGACATTGGTTCTATAAGGTTGAGTTTGTACTTTAATGATGTGGCGGTGACCTGACGGCAAATGAACTTAATATGACATGAGTCATTGTGGTTGCTCTAAGTCTAGAACTTAACCTCCATCAAATAAAGGTATTAAGCTAAAACTCAGCCAATTTAATATAATCAACAAATCAAATCATCACAACTTCTTCAATACAATATCACATGAAACAATTTACGCACTATACAAAACAATATTACGAAAGTTTTTTCCAGAATTATTTTTTCCAGAATTATTTTTTTCGATTTTTTTTTCATTGTTTTTTCATTTTTTTAGGAATATTAATTGAAGAACCCGTGATATTGTATTGAGTAACTTGTGATATTGTAATAAAAAAAATTTCGAGAAAAAAAAACTCGAGAAAAAAAATTCGAGAAAACAAAAATTCGGAAAAAAAAAAAGTTTTAAGAATTTTCGTGATATTGTTTTGAGAAAATTTTGGTCGCGATATTGATTAGTTCAATGCGTAATATTTCTTATTTTATTCATTAATTCTCAATACTCAAATATATATGAATTCTCAATACCATATATAATGAATATTTTGGTCGGGACATGGAATGAGAAAAGCAAAACAAAATAATGGTTGGTAGAAAGGTAAAATCATAAGCAAAAGTATTAGAAGAAAGTATGCGAGAATTAAGCAACATTTACACACATTTTAGTAGGAGTCTTTATCTTCGCATGTCAAATTTTGGGGCAAACAACTTGCAAACAACTTCTTGTTCCAAAAGAACGCAAGATATGTGTGACAAACAAAATAGAAGATATAATTTGTTATGCTAAACCACTTCGTTAATTCTTTATTATTATGATGAGCATGCAAACACTTTGCCTAGCTTCGATAGTTCTTCCTAACACCTACCTAGAAGACTCATTTATATTCAAACATTTCAGCTAATCTTCAACTAATTATCTTACTTTGATAATTGGTCTCATGTTAGAAGAATCAACATCTTCATTTGATTGCTCACCAAATGGAAAATACACAAGCCACCAATCTTCTATTAATGAGTTAATTATGGGAAGTCTTGATCATGATTCTATGGCTCATCACTATGTGGATCGAACCTCTACTTTATGGTGTTTATCAAGCAGAATCAACCTAAATGATGCCCGCATTGTATGTCTACTCTTTTATACTACTAGTTATTTTCAATAACTACTACTCCCTACTCTATCAATATTTTACCTTTTTTTTTATTTGTCGGAGAAGAATTAAGCAAATGTAAAATATTAATTGAAATGAATGGAGTTCATTTTTTGTCGTTATTGATACTTTTGCCTTTTTTATTGCATTTATAGAAAATTAAGTAATTAAGAGATAGTGCTACTCCATCTTATTCATATATAGCATAGTGTAAGTTTTAATTATTTCATTTAGGGTATAGGATAGGAATATTGAAATAAATGTTTGAAATGTGGAAAGAACAAAAATAAATTGTAGTCCCTCCTATTCCGAATAAATGTCACATTTGTCATTTTCGTCTATTCACCTAATTGTTACATATTCCATTTTGGGACATTGTTTAGTACTTATTTTATTCACTCTAACCCACAATAATACCCCACCTTACCCCACAACACTACTTATTTTAATCACCTCTACTCACAATAATAATCAATAATACATTCCCTCTCTTCAATCTTCCCACCCCACACATTACTTTACATTAAACAAATGAATTCCTTAATTCCCGTACCAAACCCGAAATGTGACAGTTATTGAGAATAGGAGAGAGTAATATAAGTGCATTTTGACATTGCTCACCGAATTCATAACCTCATCAATGACATTGTGTGGTTATACTAGCCTTTTGTGTTGGTAAATGGGAATATCTACTTTATTGGTTTATCAACAGTAATAAGTTAAAATAATCAATTTACTATATACGGAGTATGTAATATCTTGAGTTGCACAGTCATTTTTTGTATTTTTATTTTTCTTCCAAACTAAGGGTGTGTAAATTTTATTAGCAAATATTATACAATTCATTTTTACCTCTTCTCCTCTCTTAGAATAATATCATCGATGCGTCGTTGTGAAAATCAAAATTGTTCACATTTTTATAGCTTAATTAGTCCATTAATTCATATACTCCCTCTTATTTCCAATAACCCTTGATAGTTAGAGAAGGTACAAGATTTAAGGATTTCATTATAATAAGTATAAAGTATTGTTATGGGTGATCTAATTGGAGACATGGGAGGTAATGTGGAGTATTTTTATGGAATGAAGTGATTATAATAAGGATAAAATATAAGTACTGTGAGTATTGTTTTAGGGTGAGATAATTAAAATAGTGATAAAAGTTTACCTAAAAGAGGAAATATGGAATGTATTGTGAATAAACAAAAAAGGAAATAGGGAAGGTCATTTAAAATAGAAAGGGTATTGGAGACATGGGAGGAAATAGCAATAAGAACATATAAAACTGATGACAGTTATCTTTTTATTGACTCGTTTCAACTGTAATATACGGAGTAAAATATAAATGTTTTCTCCGTTTATTTGAATTTTAGATGTTTTATTAAAATACACTCATATATATATGTGTATATATATATATGTATATATATATATGTATATATATATATATATATATATATGTATATATATTATATTAAACAAACGTATGGAATGCAAGTGAAAAGGGAATTATTAATTTATATGACATAAAATTAATATGAGATTTATAAATATATTTTTATGATTTGTGAGCAATATATATTTCCGACGCTATGTAAAACGTTAATTTTAGAGAAGGAAATATAAGAAAATTTTCTGAATTCAAGTGTCGGTAATGAGATCAATTAATTAATGGAAGGAGAGAATAATTAAATAAATTAAATACACTATATAAACAAAGTGGGGGTCCCACATAATTTAATATTTTTCACTCATAAACTTCAACGGTCAATAAAAAACCAAGAAATTATATTCTTTTTACAGTAAAAGGATTAATATAAAAAAAATTTTAGAGGAATATATGTGCACATAACTAGTTTTCGGAAAAAAAATAGTGCATCTTTAATCGTAATTCATACATATCCAACGAAAGTGCAAAGATCAAATAATATATAAATAGTTGAACTATATAACCATCAGTTATTATAACACAAATTGTCATTGAAGACGAAAACTATTCGTTATAAGTTGAAAACGGATAGTGTATCTCTCTCACAATATACAAGTGGTAATCAACTGCAACTTAAATGGAGCACCCCATTTAGTTTTTCACTTATGATATTGTGAGAGGTACTATTCGTCTTCAGCTTGTGACAGATAGTACTCGTCTTCAATGAAACTAGTTGTTATTATAAATGGTACATGTCTTTTCAAAAACGTTATTTTTTTTATATTTGCGAGTACATATAAGATATTATCCTTGATAATGACACCAAAATTTGGTGGTCTAAAGTCATTTGCATACGTAATATAGGGTACAAGAGCGTTTGGTTGGGGGTTTATAAAGATGATTAAAAGTTTTTATAACTAACTAAATTATAATACTCCCTCCTATTCTGAATAACTATCACATTTGCCGTTTTCGTCTAGTCACGTAAATGTCACATATTCAATTTTGGGACATTGTTTATACTTATTTTATTCACTGTAACTCACAATAATACCCCATCTTACCCCACAACACTACTTATTTTAATCACTCATACTCACAATAATAATCAATAATATATTCCCTCTCTCCAATCTTCTCACCCCACACATTACTTTACATTAAACAAATGAATTCCTTAATTCCCGTACCCAACCCGAAATGTGACAGTTATTCGGAATAGGAGGGAGTATTACTTTTAGGAGCGTTTGGTCGGGGTCTATATATAAGAAAGGGAAAGCGAAACAAAGTTACTCATTTTGTTTGTTCGTGTTTGTTTGACACAAATAAAATGAATGAAATCCCCTTGCTTACCCTTTAATCCATCTAATTCCTTACCCCCACCTCCTAAGATATGAGATTTCATTACCCTTTTTACCCTTCAACCACTTTCTTCACCTGCCACCACACTTGCAACTACCACCACACTAACCATCACCAAACCACCAAAATGGCGCCACCGCCACCGCTGTGACCACCATTACCGCCATGACACCCCACCACACTAGCCACCACCAAATTTGTGGAGGTGGATTTTGTGGGGTAATAAAAGTAGAATTTTCCGACTTGATAGGACCTGGGAATAAGACAACACTAGAGGAAATTTAATTATCCGTCTCAAGGAACAAAAAGTTCCCTAAGACAAAAGATAAAGAAACAACAATATAACAAAACAAAAACCGTGTTTCCCCGGCAACAGCGCCAAAATTTGATAGACTATCGCACACCTATACAAAAATATCCTAGAGTACGACAAATAAATGTAGTATTAAGGGCTCGATCGACAAGGAAGCTAGGTAGTTCTATTATATTGCTATGGGTAGTCTTTCTATCTAGGCAGATTTAACGAGTTGTTTGTTTGAGTGTTGATTTAAAAGCTAAATAATAATAAGAGAAACATCTAGGGAAGTCGGTTCAACATGTAAGAATGGTAAATGCATATCACGAATATGATATAATAAAACATTGTTCATTGCTAATCGTTCAGAAACCCGCCTCTTGACAATAGCATCATACACCATACAAATAGAATAGTCTAATTGATCTCTCGAAATGATTAGGTTATTCTATTAACGGACGCAAATGTCCTACTCAAATTCCGTGCCTCTCAACATTTAGGATGGGGTACAAACTTAATCAATATTTAAGGCATTTAAACATGATTAATCTTAACTAAACAAATATGTGTTGGAAACATATGAACAACATTTTATATTTACGAATTATGTCATAATGCAAACACTTTTTATTACGTGTCTCTCTTAGTCCCTAGATTAGAGAATTTAGCTACTCATTATAAGATTAAAACTAATGACAATAATATAAATGACATAATGGAAATGCAATAATAAGAAAAGGAATAAATACAATACCAAATGGAAGAACTATAGCTTGAAATGAACATAAACCAAAAGAAAGCTTGTATTGAAAATATATATGTAAATGTAAATCAAAGGAACACTTAAACTAAAAAGGGAATTACAAGATTATAAGAGAGATTTCTAAGGGTTTCAGTGTGCAAAAACTGTTTAAAAGGATGATAAAAAGATGGTAAAAAGATACTCAAGTCGTAGCATGAGAGCTAGTATAGATTTATAAGAGAACATTAGGAGCAACGTCAGAATTGAACGAACTGTCAACCCCAATCGAGGTCGCAGTGTCCGAGCTTGTTTCTCTTAATTCATTGGTTTAATGCTCATGGGATCCAATGCTTATGTTAAATGTCTTCTTTATTCACCCGGTAAATGCTAATTGACGTAGCATCTAAAACACTTTGACATCCCATGCTTGCTTGACTTCTCTCGACTTTAGTTTATGGGCATGGCTTCACATTCATTTGTTTAATTTTTGATCCATCAATTCCATTTAAACCCATTCAAACTCCTCATGAAAGTCCATGCTTAGTCTTCTTGCAAGTCTACACTTAGTCTTGTTTTCCTAGTAGTTTATTTTGTAGTATTTTAGCTCATTTGAACACTTTTTCCCACAAAACATGTCAAAACAACAAGGTATACTAAAAATGCAAATATTAGCTAAAAACACAAAGATAAGTGCATAAAACAATGTCAAATAGAGCTAACATAGGGGGTAAAAGTATATAAATAATGTACTTACCAAACTCCCCCAAGCTAAGTCCTTGCTTGTTCTCAAGCAAGATCATCCCTTCCATGTAATCCTCATTGACTAATAAACATATGACTCCATTCCCTAGACAACATGTGGATGAGGAAAAGCAAAACAAGATGAGATTGACATGGCGGCTTAGCATGAATGACTTCAAGTAGACTTTTCGGCTTTTGCATGATCTTTTGACTTTCAGACTCTTTCGATACACTCAATCTCTTTTATACGTGAAAGGATTATTTTGTGAAAGATCACTCAACTAACCTGAATTTATGAGAGTGTCCGCAATCTAGTATGGTAAACATTCAATTCATAAGTTAAACAATCAAATATGCAAAAAAATGTATGAAGCCAAAGGGGTTAGAAGAAGGTTATATGTGACATGGGTAATAATGGGGAGTAAGTGTTTTTGGATTTGTGGAGATAAAGGTCAAGCTAGCAACAAAACAAAGAGAGATGCTCATATTCCAATCCTGAATTCTCAATTAAAAGATTAACTTCTTTGCAAAACTTAAGAAATTTCTCAAAAATATGATGATAATAATATGACAAATTATTACTCTTCTTCTTTTTACATGTATTTCAATTTGTTCATTTCTTTTTCGCACTTTCTTTTTCTTTCTTTTCATTTGTTTTTCAAATTTTCATTTTTGTGTGATTTTTCTTCTTTTCTTGCTTCAATTTGTCTTTCATTCAAAACATTCACAACGATATACAGACTTTGATATTCATCCTAATTAGAGTTCCCCACAAAACATTGCTACTAGCTTGATAAAGGTAGACACGTTTATATGTAGCTTAAGTATATTAAGATCATAATGAGAGCTAAAAAAGGGCAAATTTATCAATGTGAAATTGGGCTTCAAAAATGCAATGCAATCATGAAAGTAATGCTCAAATAATTGAATAGAGGACCATACTTGGGCGTTTCGATGAAACACGCATCATAAGACCACCCTCATCCAAGGTCGTCTTAATTAGGTTACGACCCATATTTTATGCTTAATCTCACCTTATTTATCTTACCCACTTTTTCACTCCCAAGCAAATAAAGTCGCGACCTAGGTCACCAACCCAATTATTTTCCACTTTCCTCCTCTATAAATGTGTAACAAATACAAAACAAGTCCTTTCATCCTCTATAAATGTGTACAACAAATACAAAACTGTCACGTGTCGGGTCACACAAAAAATTTAGAAGGTCACCAAGTGACCTTTTCTCACCTTGGGTCACCTTAATCATCCACTTTATTTTTAATTAACATGACTAAGCAAGGTCATGACCTCCTCCATAACCTTGCTTGGGAGTGGTCTAAGGAGACCTAACACTCACCTAAGAGAGACCGGATATGGATGCATCAGTCATATGGAGGCTCTACCTTACCATTTAAAGCTTGCCAAAAGTCTAGATCAAGCCTATTAAGTCCATAATTCATCATCCACCTACTATGTCAAGACATCCTCATGTTTGCACAATCCCGTCTAAATAATATGAGTCAAAGCTATTAGGCACAAAAAGGGATATACAATAGGGAAAAAGTAGGACAAGTCAAGAATTGAGCAAGAATTTATACACAAAATTTCAAAAATTATTTAAAAATCTCTTTAAAAAACCTCTCATAATTCTACTTAAATGCAACTAATCTATATGTGAATAGATTTCCCCCCAAGCTAAACATCACATTGTCCTCAATGTGTCAACAAGCAAATTACTTAACAAAACCATAACAATGGTTCATATCATATATGAAAAACAAGAGGTTATGTTTAATGGGTGATGGGACGAAAAGAAACTAAGATGCAAATCAATATAAATTCTTACTAGACTTACTAACTCTCCCAAGCTAGCATGAGAGCAAGGGAAATCCTTCATCTCTTCTCTTTTCCTTGAAGTGCCTTTGAAATCTGAAATTGTCATAAGAAAAATGGACTTTAAGGTAAACAAATTCCAAAATCAACATGATAAGAATAATTAGAGAACTAATTAATCCTATAAAGCATGAATATATCAATTAACATTCAATTTCCAGAAGTTCGAATAAGAAAATCAAATTTCCCCAAATTTGATTTAGGGTTGCAAAAATTGAATTGAATTGATTGTTATTGGATGGAATTGAAAAGAAAAGAGAAGACGGCATACTGATTACGTTAATGGAAATGAGTTGTTGATGTTTGCAAATGATTTTAATGAGGAAAAGGAAGAAAAAGAGAGAAAGAAGAGAAAGAAATATTGTCCGGTTGTATAAAGAGGAAGGCTATTGTGAATTATCCAATTATGCTGCACGAATTTCGAGACATACAAAACAAACCAAGACCCCGATTGGGGTTGGCGTCCCCGATCGGGGTTGACTGCCCCTCCGGGTTTTGACTTATTTTCTCGCTTTTCCGAATCAGTCTTTCTTTTTAGAAAACCACGACCCCGATAGGGGTCCTTAGCATGGGGACGTGTATTTTTCCTCTTTTTCATCAAGTTTCTTTATCCTTTCACCTAAAATCAAGAAAACAAACATAAGTAAGTCGAGTAATTTATTTCTAAATCTAGAAGAACGGAAAAATGCAGAAATATTAAACTAAAGCTAAAAATCAAAAGAAAAAGTAAAGAAAAATGCTTGGATTACCTCCCAAGTAGCGCTGGTTTAATGTCCCACACGACACAAATGGTAAAAATGTTCAAACCTTCTCCTTGAGCCGGCTACTTCCAAGGAGCTTCTCCATTTGAGTTGTCACTCTCTTCATCCAAAACCACCGCCTCCTAGCTAGCAGGCCCCATCCGAGCTTTTATAGCTTGAGAGCGTGAAATACCATTCCTTGAAGTACTTGTATCATCTTCTTTAGAACCGTTCATGGAATCTTTTATAGGTTCATCCATAAAGTACTCTTTAGCATCCACTTTATCTTTGTCTCCCTTAGCATCGTCACCTATAAGAACACAATCAACAACATCTACCTTCAACGGATTTGTTAGTAGAGATTGAGTCAAACAAGGAGCAATAATAGAGTCGAAAGTGTTAGTGAAATAACAAGACTCTTGTGACATGGGGCTCCGAAAAGTATTATTCTTACTAAAGGTGACTCGACCATCCCCTACCTCCAATGTTAACTTCCCATTTTTCACATCAATTACCGCACTTCCTCGGGCATCTCGAGAAACAAGAAAGTCAACGGGTATGAAAAACTTACCAACCTTGATGGGAACATCCTATGGCATATCGAGGGGTTGTTTCATGGAGCGATTCGCCATTTGTAGGACAGTAGTAGTGCTTTTTAAAGCACCCAAATTAAGCTTTTTCGCAGTGGAAATGGGCATGATACTTACACAAGCACCTAGGTCGCAAAAGGGCCTTATCAATATGGTACGTGCCTATAGTGCAAGGGATAGAATAACTATCGGGATCTTAAAGTTTAGGACGAGACTTACATTGCAAGAGTGTAGTACACTCATCGGCGAAAGCTACGATCTCAACATCTTCGAAAGACTGCTCCTTGTTAAGGATCTCCTTCATGAATTTGTGATAGGCTAGGATGGGACGTGATTGATAAAGTCAACGAATGGCATATTGACTTGTAATTGACCATTAATTTTCATGAACTTACCCATCCGACTCTCCCGACACTTTGCAAGGCGTTGTGGAAATGGCACTTGAACTTTAGGACGAGCTTTGGGCTCCTTCACCTTTGATGTGGAGAATTTCTCTTTTCCAACTCTTTTGGCCATGGGCTCTTCACTAGCCTCCTTGTCAACATCTCCCCCAAGCTTGCTTTATTTGCCAACCTCATCATCATCACCCAAAGTCATGGATGGCTCCTCATAACGAGAACCACTCCTTGAATGGATAGCATTGACCATGGCATGTGGCGTTCTTCCTTGTGATAAAAATTGGGAAATGGAAAAGGTCAATTAAGCCATTTGATTCCCAATTAATTTGGTGTTGGTAATTTGCTCTTGTTCAATTTTTTCCATCTGAATCAATGTAGCCCTATGGTCTTGTTCGCCCTTGTCTACCCGAGCCAACAGAGCTAATTGAGTGGTATTTATTTGGTTCATTTGGCTCACAAAAGTTATAAGCACATCTTCCCTTTGGGCATTGTGACCATTAGGTTGTTGGAAATTTTGAGGTTGGTTGTGTTGGGTGTAAGGTGGTGGTTGATTTTGTGGCATGTAATTATTTGGAGTTTATTGAACGCAGTGGGTGTTATTTTGAGGTTGGGTAACATAAGCATTGTTTTTTAAAGCTTGATAAGAACATACCTCCGCCGGAGATGGTCCGTAATAGTTCACTCCGTGACCCGCTCTTCCACAACCGTCACAAACCATGACTTGGCTAGTGGTGGACATAGCATCTTTAACTTGCATTTGTTGTTCAAGCATATCAACTTTAGCAAGTAAAACGAAACTATCGGAGGAATCTTGATTACCTTTGATGGGAACAATTTGAGAATTAGCATATTATTGAGCATCGTGAATTGTCATGGACTCAATGAGCAATATTGATGTCAATTTGATCAAATCTCGTATTGTTGGCGGAGTCAAGGATTCGGCGGGGCTCGGCATTACACCCATTGTAGAAGGTGATAGCGAGAAAACAAGCATCCAACCCATGATGTGGGCATTGCCTTTGTAATTCCCTGTACCTTTCTCAAGCTTCAAATAGACTTTCGGGCCCATCTTGACGGAAACTTGTGATTTGGGTCCTTAGTGTTTGAGTTCTTTCCGATGGAAAGTGCTTCTTGTAGAAGGCTAGAGTCAATGTTGGCCAATCGGTGATTTCCAACGCGGTACCATTTAGGCTATTAATCTATAGTTTTGCCATATCCTTCAATCAGAAAGGGAAAAGTATTTCCCTAATTTGATCATGTGTGACTTCATTTTGCTGAATTAAAGAGCAATACGCACAATATTTTTTGACATGCAAATCGGGATCTTCCAAGGGACTTCCCTAAGACAAAAGATAGAGAAACAACAATATAACAAAACAAAAACCGTGCTTCCCCGACAACGGCGCCAAAACTTGATAGGCTATCGCACACCTATACAAAAATATCCTAGAGTACGACAAATAAATGTAGTATTAATCGACAAGGAAGCTAGGTAGTTCAATTATATTGCTATGGTAGTCTTTCTATCTAGGCAGATTTAACTAGTTGTTTGTTTTAGTGTTGATTTAAAAGGTAAATAATAAAAAAAGAAACATCTAGGGAAGTCGGTTCAACATGTAAGAATGATAAATGCATATGACGAATATGACATAATAAAACATTATTCATTGCTAATGGTTTAGACACCCGCCTCTTGGCAATAGCACCATACACCATACAAATAGAATAGTCCAATTGATCTCTCGAAATGATTAGGTTATTCTATTAACACATGCAAATGTCCTACTCAAATCTCGTGCCTCTCGACTTTTAGGTTGAGGTACAAACTTAATCAATATTTAAGGTCTTTAAACATGATTAATCTTAACTAAACAAAAACGTGCTAGAAACATATGAACAACATTTTATATTTACGAATTATGTCATAATGCAAACATTTTTTATTACATGTCTCCCCTAGTCCCTAGATTAGAGAATTTAGCTACTCATTATAAGATTAAAACTAATGGACAATAATATAAATGACATAATGGAAATGCAATAATAAGAAAAGGAAGAAATACAATTCCAAATGAAAGAACTATAGCTTCAAATGAACATAAACCAAAAGAAAGCTTGTATTGAAACTATATATGTAAATGTAAAACAAAGGAAAACTTAAACTAAGGAGAGAATTACAAGATTATAAGAGATATCTAAGTGTTGAAGTGTAAAAACTGTATAAAAGGATGATAAAAAGATGGTAAAAAATGGTAAAAAGATACTCAAGTCGTAGCATGAGAGCTAGTATTTATAAGAGAACATTAGGAGTAACGTCAGAATTGAACCGTCCGCCGGAATGTCCAACACCGATTGGGGTCGCAATGTCCGAGCTTCTTTTTCTTAATTCCTTGGTTTAATGCTCATGGGATCCAATGCTTATGTTAAATGCCTTCTTTATTCACCCTGTAAATGCTAATTAACTTAGCATCTAAAACACTTTGGCATCCCATGCTTGCTTGAATTTTCTTGACGTTAGTTTATGGGCTTGATTTCACATTCATTTGTTTTATTTTTTATCCATCAATTCCATCTAAACCCATTCAAACTCCTCATGAAAGTCCATGCTTAGTCTCCTTGCAAGTCCACACTTAGTCTTGTTTTCCTAGTAGCATATTTTATACTCCCTCCGATCCAGAAAAAGGTAACGGTTGCTTTATCACAGTTGTTGAGACACGTTTTGTAACGTGAATATCTTTAGTTTAACATTATTAAAAATTGTAAAAATTTGATATTCCTATAGCATTCATGACGATAAATCAAATAAGATCCCACATGACTATATTTTTTTCTTATAGATTAACGGTAATATCAAAGATTCCCTACGACCATGAATAGTGCCAAAAAACAACCGTTACCTTTTGTCTGGATCGTTGGGAGTAGTATTTTAGCTCATTTGAACTCTTTTTCCTTCAAAACATATCAAAACAACAAGGTATACTTGAAATGCAAATATTAGCTCAAAACACAAAGATAAGTGCATAACACAATGTAAAATAGAGCTAACATAGGGGATACAAGTATATAAATAATGCACTTACCAGTCACCCTTGTTTTCTTCCTTTCCGCATTTATGAGGACAAAACTGCCTAATATGTCCAAGGTCACCACACTTGAAACACTTCACATCATTGCTTCTTGAAGCGTTCCTCGATCGAGACCTGTCATGCTTCGATCCATCCTCCCTGATAAATGATCGAATTATCCCATGCCGAGCAACTGCAACTGTACTCGTATTGTCGCTCTGTACTTCAGCTTTGTCTCTCTTCCTCGCATCAAAGGACAATAAAGTTGTATGTGCTCGCTCCATCGTGATGGTGTCTTTCTCGCACAGAAGATTATCCACATAAGTCTCATATGTGCCTGAGAGAAAATTGAGGAGTAATAACGCCTTATCTTCCTCTATAAGCTTTACTTCGATCTTCTTCAACTCGTTTAATAGTCCATTGAACAAATTTACATGTCCAATTAAATTTTCACCCTTATCTATCCTTAACCGATATAACAGTCGCTTCAAAAGCAACTTGTTAGTCAAACTCTTCCCCATGTAGAGCTTCTCCAACTTTGCCCATATCACTTATGAAGCGTCATCAAGAACACAATTGATGATGAAATCCGAGATGCACAATCTAATAATATTACTGGCACACTTGGTGTAAACCTCTTCCCAATTGTCATCACACATCTTCTCCGTCTTACCATCATCTCCTTTTAAGGCTCTAGCTAAGCCAAGATGAACCATAAGATCCTTCATCCTTCTTTGCTTAAGGGTGAAACTACTTTTGCCGTCAAATTTTGGTACTGTAAGTTGAGATCCCATATTGGACATCCTTGCAAATTAAACCAGCCACCAGACTGAGCCTAGTGGCTTTGATACTACTGTTGGGAAATTAACGTCAATCTCCTATGTGCAACGAAAGCAATCAATCGACAAGTAAATCGTAAAAGTAAATAAATAACAATAGTAAGATGACACAATATTTAGGGTCAAACCCTGGGCAAAACCTTCCAACATAGAAGTAAAACGCACTAGTCAAATAGATATAATTCACTATAATAATAGTACTAGTACAACGTAATCGTTCCAAATTAAATATCAATCTGAAACCCACAATAATATAAGATAACAACCTTTAACCCTCCAAATGTCATCAATATTACCCATAGAGTAACCTCCTAAATTATTGTATAAAACAACCGTTATACTATCTCTCGCCCACAAACCCCAACTTGTTATTTTCTATACCAAGTCACCTTGTTTGACATTTTTATTTGTGCGATCCTTTTTCCAAATCATTTGTTATCCTTTATATAGCATGTAAAAATGACGTTATAATTTAACATCATAAATTATTATTCGTTACCAACACGTGAATTAAAAACAAATTCATATGTTTTTCACCTTTTTCACCTAAAGTTAACAAATGAATTAATTTTCACTTAACCTCTCAAATTAACTATATTACCCATTTATATGATACTGCTACTCTCTAGGTCCATTTACATTGAAAGTTTCCAACTTATTTACATTGTCCCATTTATCAAGAATTACTCGAATAAATGGGAACTCCCAACCCAACTTCAAAAAAAACATCGCTTTTAGTTTTAGTAAGAAATTACAGTATTTTCGATAATTCTTAATTGTTTTACCTAAATTTGTAGATTGTTACATATGCAGTGGAATGTATTAGACGTCTATATTTTTTTCTTGTTATCTTTATTTTTAAAGTAGGTGTGATTAAGATTTATTTTGTGAACCAATTTTTTTATAATTCATTTGTAATGGTCTTTATATTTTTATTTAGTTATAATCTATCAAAAAATTCTATACCAATCTACAGTAATATTTTTATTTTAAAGTAATAATTTAGTCTGATTTGTTCAAAACTTACATGTAATAATCACAGCCAAATATCTAATTCTAATTTTCACCGTGCTTGAATCTGGATACAATCCGAAGCCTACTATGTGGATGTTCATTTAATCGCTAGATAATTGTTAAAAATTATAAATTTTAATATGTGCGATTTAACCAGTGATAAATTAATTCTTTTTTTTTTGTTAATTGCATTTAACTAAAATAATAAATTGGAAGATATCACACCAAAAACTTGAGAATTAACCAAATCGTCTAAAATATACACACATCACCAACCATAAATATAGTAATTTATAGAGTTATATTATATATTTATATATAATAAAAAAATAAACAAATGCATATGAATTGTAAAATGCGTTTACAACTTTTTTTTTTTTGGTAACGAGGGATTTAATCTCCCGGGACAATGTATTCCCGCACCACCACATGGACCATGTAAGCCACCCCTTCGGGGGCTGCAGTGGCCAAGTGGTCATCGCCCCAGCTGGTAATCGAACATGAGACCTTTCAACTCCTATATTTCTGCAAGCTTTAAGTTTTAAAAAGTTGCCACTAGACTAACACCACTTGATTGCGTTTAACTTTAATGTGGTAGAATCAATTGTTTTTTTTTTCTTTTATGAACGGAGTCCACAATTGTTGTAAAAACATCGTGGGCTTTTTTTATGATGCGAGTTAAAAATAATGCTCTAATTGTTCTTACTTTAATAAAAGTTTAAGTAAGATTATCCAATATAAAAGATTTTGAAGTTTATTTTAATATCTATATTGGTTTTTTTTTTGTATTGTCCATGTCTTGTAAAATTTCGAATGTGGTATTAGGTGCCGTATTGGTTATGGACCTTAGGGTTATAGCTAAGAGTTAACCCGAGTGAAAAAATTGAAATTTTTTAATAAAAACTCTAAATATTTTCTAGTTTACTCTAGCCATAATTCTTGACCCACCTTACTCTCAAATTATATTTAATATTGATTAAGATCTATGTAATGAAGTCTGTTGTGAGACGGTTTGATAAGAACACCGGGAATTATGTTGATATATTTGATGGTGCAGGTAGTAGCAGAATTGATAGGGACATTTATGTTGATATTTAGTGTATTTGGGATAATGGGGAGCATGAAATTGGTAGGGAACCAAGTAGGTCTAACAGAGTATGCAATCACTGCTGGTTCATCAATTACTCTTATTGGTTTCACTGTTGGACGCATTTCAGGAGCACATGTTAATCCTGCCGTCACTATTGCCTTTGCTGTCTTTGGTCATTTTCCATGGATTAAGGTTTTCTATTTTTTACCATCTTCTTTTTTATTCTCATTTTTCTTTTTTTTCTTTCTTATTCTCGCTTTATTAGATGGTTATGCAGTTTGTAGAATGGATTTTTTATATTTCTAATTATTATGAAGCATCTATAAAGTTGGTTGAAAGCATACTAAAAATTTGTGCATCGCAGGTTGTAGTTTTTAAGATAATTTTTTTAAGAATATATACCATCAAAATAAATGGACTAAAACAAAAGAAATCGTTTTTAATAACTAGATTTTATGCCACTGTGATGCACGATATCAATAATGCCGTCTCATAACATTTTCCGCTCTTACATTGTTATAGAAAATTAATCAAATAAACATATTAAATAATAATTAGGATATACTCCCTACGTACCACACCAAAGATACAGTAGGGAAAATGAAGTATATAAGAAAATGTGGAAAAAGTAAGGGTAAAGAGGAAAAAAATAGGTGGGATATGTAAATGTGGGTTTAATTGTGGGGTACATAATGACATTTTGTGAAAATGTTAAATTGGTATAAAGATAACTTGATAATATTGTGGGCCAAATAAAAAATGTTAGCTTTGATTAGGTACGCGGGTATAGTAAGTTTTACCTTTAGCGTGATATAAATGATTAAAGGGAGTATGAAATAGTGATAATATTTAAGAACCTATCGATTTAATTGTGATTGCAACAAAATAAGTACAATGAGCTTTGTGATTGAAGTGACCATAAATACTTTGGATATTTATTAACTAATTAACACATTGTGATAAAATTTGTAGGCATTTAGATAAAATTGTATTAAGGCAAAGCATTAAAAACATGTAAAAGTAATGTAAAGTACCAAGTGGGCCTGAATTAATAGGCTTAAGAAAATCTGATTAAGAGAACTACAAAGTGTTATTATGGCCGAAAGTTGAGGTTGTTTCCCACAAAAATAAACAATGGGAGAAAATTCAAATAGTTATCAATGTTCCCCAAACACAAAGCACATCTTCTACATCATCACTTTACACCAGTATCCAATACAAAACCTTATTGAGATCATAATTTCAGTTTAACTTCACTTCTTCTTCCTTCTCATTCAGCTTTATCTTCTCCAAAGTATTTCATCTTTTTTTTTCTTCCATAAAAACCTGCACTACGCAAAACGGTTGGTAAAATAATCCAAAAAATGACAAAATCAGAGAAAACACAGAAAAAACAGCAGAATATCTGTATTTGCAGACTGTCAACTTACCAGAAATAAAAAAAAAATGGAAAACCAAAATACTCACCATTACCTTAGCAGAAATGGTCCAAACTTATCAAATGATGAGTGACATAGAATATATTGTTATTTATTCAAGAATTCTCTAAATGGCAAGCCAATTAGACGATCAATGAACATATTAACAACCAAAAATCAAGTAGATAAGAGAACAACATTTGATGTATGGATAATTTCAAAACGTTATAGATAACTTGGTGAATAACCGATGTTAAGTTCCAAATTAAAGGGTAAAAAAGGAAAGAAAACCCTTGAAGTACTTGTGGAAAGTCATTGGTGTTTCAGCAACAAAAATATTCAATTGGGTAAAACAGGGCAAGTTAAGGAGCCATACTTCTGCCTTACATCCATCAATAAAAGATGAGAATAAGCTAAATAGGTTGAGATTTGCACTATCACAATTAAGTTATGATAGGATATCTAATTGTTTAAAGTTTAAGGATATGAGAAACATTATTCATATTGATGAAATTATTTTACATCATACAAGACCAAGTTAAGTATTTTCTTCTAATTGAAGAACTTGATCCTTATAGGACATGTCAAAGTAAGCGTTTTATAACAAAAGTCATGTTTATGGCTGCGATTTCATAGCTAATTTATGATGGTAATGGGAATCTGCTTTTTGATGGGAAAGTAGGTATATTTTATTCACCTTTCAACAACTAGTACAAAGTAAATCAAAGAACATACATGCTGGAACTTTGGAGACCAAATTAGTGGCTTCAGTGAATAAGGCAGTCACCAAATATATGTTAATAAACAAGATAATACTAGCTATTCATAATAAATGGCCAACATCAATCAACAAGGATATAATCATTCAGCAACATAATGCAAAGCCACATATAAACAATAGTGACCCAGATTTCATTTTGGAAGTAAGGGCTAATGGTTTCAACGTTAATCTCGCACAACAACCACCAAACTCACCTGATCTTAATGTGTTGGACTTGGGTTTTTTTAAATCAATCCAATCACTCCAAGAAAAGCAACTATTGATCAATTGGTGTCAAATGTAATTGAAGCGTGGACTGAAGAACAAACTCAAGTTCTTAGTGATGTTTGGCTAAGTCTAAAATCATGTGTGTTGGAGATAATGAAATTTAAGGGACACAATGACTCATTAACGCTCTCAAAACAGTTGCCATATTTTTTTTATCATTGAGCAGAAATTAAAAGCAGAAACCCACAGCAGATACTAACTTCATAAACCAACAAAAGATACTAACAGCAGAACCCAACAGTAGAAACCAAATGCAGAAACTAACATCATATACTAACAGCATAAACCAACAGCAGATAGTAACGGTAGAACTCAACAACAGAAACCTATATTAACGTCATAAACCAAATGTAGAAACCAACATTAAATAATAACAGCATATCATAACTCAACACTAGATACTAACAACATAAACAAGTGCTAACAGAATACATAATACAGAATGAAAAGGTACAGAATGAACCCCCGTCGTCTGCCACTCATCTTTCAGATTCCTCCTCCTCCTCCTCCTCTTCCCCGACTCTTTTTCCTCCTCTTCGTCTTATTTAACACCCCATCTGTCACTTTCATTGTGCTTCTGCTCCTCCTTCTCTTTTTCCCCTTCAACAGTAAATAAATGATTAGAACATTGAAAATATACCGTAAATAACAATTATTTTCAAACAAAAAAAATAATGGATGACAAAATAAGAAGTTTAAATAATCCTAAGATGGAATAATTCTAACTTTCAAGTCATAAATGAAGCACGAATAGTACCTCCACAACTTTATATCTCTTGTATACAATTCAAATAACAATCTTTAGAAATAAACCCTATTATTAAAAATATGAATTGAAAACGAACTGGCTCCAAGGGAATGACACAGTTCCCAGTTCCAACAAACATTCACATTCAATCTACTTAACCGAGACCGTTACGAATCCATTCATAATCAAGCTTAATCTGTTCAAATTCTTGTCATATCGAATATAGGAACAAAACAAGTATATATACTCGATTGATAAACAAAACGAAACTTATACACCATCAAAACCATCTAATATAGAGAGTAATAAACAAACAGGAAACTAATATACCATCATATTTTCTTCTATAATTTTTTTTTGTTGAAATGTGAGTATATTATAAATTATAAGAATTTACAAGGTGGTGCCAGGATGAAATCCCCACACAAGCATTACATACGAAAAGAACAAGTATTAAACCAATCAATAGTGCTATGATCTGATTCCTTATACAGCCTATGCTTCATTCTGCTCTTCATTTCTGCCTCAATATGTTTTGTCACAACCTCTGGCCGGTGAAGACATTCATGAATTCGAACACCATTTCTCTCCATCCAGATGTGATAGTGAATAGCATTTAGTATAGCACTCCTGACTTTCCATAAGAACGATTTTTTATTCCCCGTACACAACCTGTGAACTGTAGGCACAGGCCTTCCAAACCAGTGCTCCATCAAGTGCATTATTTTGCCAGTATATTCACACTCCTCAAACAGGTGTGTTGTAGTTTCTGCTTGTCTCTGGCACAGTAGGCATAAATCATCTATGCGGCAACCAAGTCTGTGCAACTTTGCCTTCGTATTCATCCCTTCCTGCATTCGAAATCAAGTGATCATTGAATGCTTAGGTATATTGTAGTTATTCCATATGAGGGCAGTCCAGGCCTGCTTGGGTTGTTCAAGGCACATCCAAGCATAGCCTCGTTTAACAGTATAGCCAGAAGGATTTGCTGTCCAGGTACCATCAGAGAAGCCTGCTTTGAGTCTTTCCTTTGTTCTACAAATGCTTTTCCACACCCAAGGGGCATCATGAGCAGGTAAGTAATCATCCCAGTTCTGATCCTTAATGTATATTGCATTTATCCATTTGATCCATAGTCTATCTGCTTTACAGTAGACCCAATTCACCAGTTTCCCAACTGAATTCAGGTTCCATACCTCTACATTTTTTATACCCAGTCCACTTTCATCCTTAGGAGTAGTTACTCTATCCCAGGCCACTAGTGGTACCCTATGGTATTCAGTAGAGCCATCCCACAAGTAGTTCCTACAGATAGCAGTGATTCTATTGATAACACTTTTGGGAATAACAAACATCTGAGACCAGTAATTATGGAGTGTGTTCAGGACAGAATTAATCAAAGTTACTCTCCCTGCATAAGAAAGTTTCTTAGCTCCCAGCCCTCGAATTCTGGAGACAAGTTTTTCTGTGAGGGCAATGCATTCTTCCTTATTCAACTTGCTTGGTTTTATTGGCACTCCCAAATATTTGAATGGAAATGCCCCTTCTCTGAAACCTGTCACCTGCTTTATTCCATCCTTTGTCTCCTCATTCATCCCATTGAAATAAATTTCTGACTTGGAATTGTTCAGTTTGAGTCCTGTAGCAAATGAGAAAGATGAGAATGCTCTCATGAGCAACCAAATAGAGGCAGGCTTTCCTTTGCAAAACATGAGCAAGTCATCTGCAAACATGAGATGGGTGAGTTTCATGTTTTTGCATAAAGGATGGTACTGGAAAGACCATCTGTCAGTAGCATACATGATGAGCCTGGATAGGTAATCCATGCATAGGGAAAACATGAGGGGAGATATGGGGTCCCCCTGCCTGAGCCCCTTTTTCCCCTTAAAGTACCCAAATTGGCTTCCATTCAGGGATATGGTGAAAGTAGGAGTTGTCACACATTGCATGACCAATCTTATAAGTTATAACATAGGCATGTAGCCATGTACGCCATGTACGTATAATTTTGGGGAAAAAAACACAACCATTAATATAATAATTAATACGTAACATGAAAATAGAAATAATCTGAAATTAATTAAAAAAAACTTCATCAATCATAAATGCATAAGATTTAGAGAAAATTGTTAATTACACCCTTATAAAAAACACATTTTGAAACTTACAGCCTTGTTAATTTTTTTTGAAAATTACAGTCATAATATTAGTTCTAATCAAAACTTACAGCCAAAACATCACCTCCGATGGAAAATTGATGCCAAATTGGTTTTCCTTACTTAAGTTGATTGTTTAAGACCAAAATACCCTTACCCACCTCCATCCCTTATTTCATCTCTAAATCATAAATCAATGTTGTTGAGTTAAACACCTCATCCAACACAAGTTACACACACAAGGCATTTAATTAAGTCATGTGTTACATGTACAAGTGTTAATGATGTACATGTAACATTAGGTGCTAAATATAAATGTGGATGCATGTTTGTCTAGGATTACGTAAAACTCAAATGAATTACTTTAGTTCATTTGTGTGGTAACTTGAAGTGACCTTATGACATTAAAATATTACGTCACTTCACAATGCTATATAAAAGATTGTATTCCTTTGGAAAATATATCTCACAAATAAATATCAAACAAGGTGACTTGGTATCCAAAATAACAAGTCGAGCTTTGAGGGTGAGAGGTAGTATAACGGGTGTTTTATACAATAATTTAGGAGGTTATTCTGGGTTTCGGATTTGTATTTAATTCGGAAAGGTTACGTTGTACTGATACTATTATTATAGTGGATTATAGTCTATTTGGCTAGTGGGTATTACTTCCGGTTTGGAAGGTTTTTCCCTGGGTTTGAGCCTAAATATTGTCTCATCTTATTATTGCTTATATTTATTACTTTTACGGTTTACTTGTCAAATGGTTGCTTCCGTTGCACGTGGGAGATTGGCGCTAATTTCCCAACAACTGTATCAGAGCCATTAGGCTCGATCTGGTGGCTGGTTTAACTGGCAAGGATGTCAAATATAGGGTATCAATTTGTAGTACCAAAATTTAACGGTAAAACTAGTTTCACTCTTTGCCAAAGAAGGATGAAGCATCTCCTGGTTCATCTTGGTTTGGCTAGAGCCTTGAAAGGATATGATGGTAAGCCGGAGAAGATGAGTGATTACAACTGGGAAGAGGTTTGCACCACGTGTGCAAGTACTATTAGGTTGTGCATCTCAGATTCCGCCATCAATAGTGTTCTTGATGACGACTCTCTATCAGTGATATGGGAAAAGTAGGAGAATCTCTACATGGCGAAGAGCTTGACCAACAAGTTGTTTTTAAAGCGACGGATGTATCGGCTAGGATGGACGAGGATGATAATTTAATTGGACTTGTAAATTTGTTCAATGGACTATTAGACGAGTTGAAAAAGATCGAAATAAAGCTTGATGAGGAAGATAAGGTGTTATTACTTCTCAATTCTCTCTCCGGCCACATATGAGACTTATGTTGATACTATTATGTGCGGAAAAGATACCATCACAATAGAGCAAGCACTAACAGCTTTATTATCCTTTTGATGCGAGAAAGAAGGACAAGACCACGATATGGAGCGATAGTACGGTACAATTGTAGTTGCTCGGGATGAGAGAGGTCGGTCGTTTAACAGGCAAGCTGTATTGAAGCATGGCATGCCTCAATCCAGGAAGGCTTCTAGTAGTAATGATATGAAGTGTTTCAAGTGTGGTGAGCTTGGGTATATTAGGCGGTTCTGTCCTAATAAATGCGAAAATAAAGAAAACAAGGGTGACATTAACTTGGTTACCGGTGAAGGAAGTAGTGATTGTTTCCTTACCGATGGTAGTGACATATCTACGGTCACAATGTGAACGACATGTCTTACAAAGAAGAACGAATATTAGATTCTGGTTGCGTCAACCACGTTTTCACCCGGATGGATAATTTTGTTGAGCTCCACGAAGGTATGGTTAAGAAATAGAATTATTTCACTTTCAAAATGATAGGGCACTTATTATTTTTGAAATTTAAAAGTAGTGTTTTTTTAATTTGATTAATAAAAACAATATACTTAAAAAGGCAAGTTTCATTAATGATATAAATAAAATGGTATTAACAAATTTAGTCGATCTGTACATTTTAGGAATGTTCATGTATAATTTTCGGAAAAACTGAAAAAAATAAATTTGGTTTTACTTGTGAAGTTGGGTGAGTCAACTAAATTAAACAGTGAACGTGAGATTGACATGGGCCATAGTGGCTTCTCTTTTATACTTTTATATAGATAGATAAATTTTCCTTTTTAATTCCAATAAAATACAAATTACATAATGAAGATTAGAATATACTTTCATTATTATATTTTAGAAATATTTTAATAGTAAAAAGCACACATGAACCCCCCCCCCCCCCCCCCCCCCCCCCCCCCCGCGATTTAGCGGAAAACGTAAACAAGTAAACGTTGCGGAATTACGTAATTTTTAAAAACTTTTCGACATATAAATAAATTTCAATCGCGGAAATTCATATAAACATGCGGAACAATAAAAACCATAATTAAGTATCAGCTAATACAAATTAAGTTTAGTTAAAGAGGGTGAAAATATATCCCACGAATAAAAAAATAGTGTGTCTAAGCTATGACGAAAGGTAAACACTAACCTCAACCTGTCATTCATGTAAACTTGAATGATACAGTTAGTGGGGAGTAACTTAAGGTTCTCTCGGCCACTTATTGTCAGCACAAGCATAAATAAACATACAACATCCAACATATAATAAGATCATATATATTTATATTATGTGTGATCGAAATACGTAAAGGAGTAAAACATTAAATCAAACATAGTAATCAAGGAATATGATTACCACATAAAGCAAACACTTATTCAAGCCAACAATCTTATTGATACTAGGAGGCTTGCATATCACCTCTTAGTATCCATATGATCGTTCGCTAACTACAACATCCGAGTGTCCAGCTCATAGGCTACCTATAAAGCTTGTCCAAAATACAATGCACATTTGCAATAAACATAAGACGTATACAAGAGAAATAATAGACATGAAACTAAATAATGTTAGTTGTTTACTCTTCTTAGGCAATATACTAATGCTTTGATAGGACGACGATACTATATACGGTCCTAATCTAAACCTGACCATCCTTTTGGGAAGAACCGATTCTACAAATGGTAGAACAATCCGCCTCCAAGACTCGAACAAACTCGAACGAGTACCCAATCGCACGTTCCGCAAGAGAATGGCGAACCAGTGTAAGACACCGACACACTTGCCAGAACAACATAAGTGGTCAACGCGGACTTGTCAAAACCGCCCAAGTCAAACGTAAGCTTACGCTAAACATACGAAGGGCATAAATGTAAACTTCACATGAAAATGACTCATCATCATACAATATGATAGAATACATGTATACAAGTAATATGCGAAAACGAAATACGATACATGATTCACAAGTTCAAGAGTGATTAAAATTTCAAGGGGTTCTGGAGTGGTCGACAGCCGGGTACCCGGTTAGGAACCCTTCTCTAATTTGAGGAATGCAAAAACAACAGTTTTTCCAAGGACTTCCCAGCCGGCCTGCCCACCGGCAGCCGGTCACCCGGCTGGGAGACCAAGACAAAACTCAAAGTTCATAAAACTAGCAGGGGGTTTCCAACTGGCCTACCAACCGGCAGCCAGTCAATGAGCTGGGAGAACAAGTCAAGGGTGACATTTTCACAAAAGTTACAGTGCCGTCCCAGTCGGTCTGCCCACCGGCAGCCGGTTAGCCCTCCGGCAGCCGGTCACTTGTCTGGAAGACCTTTGTGGTTTTCCAAAGTCACATTTCCAGAAACATTGTAGAATGTTCTTCGCTGGGTGGCCTACCGGCGGTCGGTGTGCTGGCTAGGAGCCACTATACACGCAATCTGATAAAAAAACTAGCAACACATATACAAACTAAATACAACGATCTTAAGACGGATTTTGGATGCAACATGCATACAACGTTTTCAGCACGTAGGAACCAACAAAAGCATAGTTACACATCATGTGAGATATAAACAAATGGTTTTAAACATAAAGAACATGTTTAACCATAAATTTCATACTAATTTCATATCATGAGCACTTAATACACAACATGTGGAAAATTCAACGAAACATATGAACATTCATCTCAATTTCGGTGAATAACTTCAAACATATATAAACATCCACAATAAATTTGAATTAACATTCCAAGCAACATATATACAAATATCAACCAAAAACATGTTTTGTGATAATTTAAGCATAGGAAACATCCATAAACTTAAAATGTAAACAAATAAGTCGCGAAACCTATCACCGTTACCTTTTGCACTTCAATCCTCAATTGAGAAGTTTATCTCGTATGAGTCGGCTACTTAACTTCTTGACTTTCTTGTCCAAAATATGCACCGATCTTTTCTCAAACGAAAGACTAGGCTCAAGCTCGGAAATCTCATATTGAAACACATGACTTGGGTCACTTATGTACTTTCTAAGTTGAGATACCTGAAATATATTGTGCACCTTGCCTAAACTCGGGGGCAACTCCAATCTCTATGCTAAAACACCAATATTTTTCACTACATCATACGGTATTACAGTCCACTATACTTCGGACTCAACATCCCTTCCACACTATACCTTTTCACACCTTTCATGGGGGACATTTTTAAGAACCCTTTATCACTCACCTCAAACTCCAAGGGTCGTCGACGAACTTCGGCGTACGACCTTTGACGGTCTTGAGCGGCTTTCATCCGCTCTCGGATAAGCTTTACTTGGTCGTTAGTCTATGCAAGTTGTTCGAGTCCTAAGCCGCGAACATCACTCGTTTGGTCCCAAAAAATGGGGCTTCGACATTTCCTTCCAATCAAGCCTCGTACGAAGCCATCTTGATCGAGGCATGAAGACTCTTGTTGTAGGAGAACTCCACTAAGGGAAGACCCTTTTCTCAACTCATTTGGAAGTTAAGAGCATAAGCATGCAATAAATGCACGAGGGTTTAGATAGTACTCTCGATTTGTCCGTCGATTGTAGCATGAAATGTGATGCTCATACACAACTTACTAACCATCTCTTAGTAAGAAATCTCACAAGAGAACATCCAAGGGTCGTACTATTATATTTTCAGGACACTTGTAAAAATGATATTTCACCGTTACACTACCGATGTGGAACATGATTAGTGAGATTTTCTACTAAGAGCATCGACAACCACGTTTCCCTTTCCTTCATGATACAACAATTCCATATCATAGTCGCTCACTAACTCAAACCATCTTCTTTACCTCATGTTCATCTCTTTTTGAGTGAAAATATATTCAAACTTTTATGGTCGGTGTAGACACGATAATGCACTTTATTAAGGTAGGCATGAACAACGGCGACTAGCTCAAGGTTATGAGTAGGATAGTTCACCTCATGAACTCATAATTGTCTCGATGCATAAGGCACAACTTTCCTATTTTGCATGAGAACACATCCCAATCTCATCTTGGATACATCATAATACACTTTGAAATTGACACCGTCCTCGGGTGAAGTTAACATGGGTGTGGTAGTCAACCTATCCAAATTAAGTTTAACTTACAAAAATCCCACCAACAAGATAAGGACAAAATAACTTGACGTCAACAAATATCCGAACAAACGCCTCCAATATCCAAATAGCATAACCCTTATTATAAAAGCTCATAACAAATTGAGTTTTCTTCTTCATAAGGTATATCCCAAATCTACCCTCTCAGATTCTTTCTCTTAATTAATCTAGAACAAAATTTAAGTCTCTATAGGTCTCTATATAATTTATTTCATACGAAATAAAATATGTAGATTAATTAAATAAATAGACTAATATTAATTTCTTGACACATGACAAATACTAAAAATCAAAGCTTCCTAATCATAACAATTACAACTCACGTGAAATCAAAAGCACACAAAATGCTAAAAGGTCGCTTACATAGAAGAAAAAAAAACAATTCAAACATTAACATAGAATTCTGTAGCAAAACCAAGTTGAACTTGATGCTTGGATAAATCTCAAGCACGGCCTACTAGGATATACGCGATACTCCTACGTTTTGTTGCTCCTACATCTTTGGGTTTTGTTTTTCTTCTCCATTCTCTTAGCTTATGATAAAATTATTCCTAAAATCATTCAAAGTGTTAAGATTTTGGCACGTTAGCTTTTGACTCTCAACACAAATTCTAAGGCACCAAATTGATAACATAATAAAGAAATGATAAATTGTTGCCTGACTTTCAAATGCTTACGAAACGGAGTGTCTTTAGGTTTTTCAACGACAGACCATGCCCCATTAGGCGATTATATTATACAAAATAAAAATATAAAAAATCTCACGTTTTGTAATTCACATAAAGCCTTAAACAAGCCACGAACGTAGCAGTAAAAGGAGCATTCATAAACGGAAGTAATGCGAATGCGATTTAGTAGGAGTATTAACAAATAAATGAATGTATGTTGGTTATAAATTAGTTTTTACTAGTAACGTATTTGTTGTGCGGAAGCGATACGGAGTAGATGAAAAAAATAAAAGACACACAAGATTTACGTGGTTCACTATCAATGTGATAGCTAATCCACTAGCGCGAGGGAAAATATTTCACTATGTCGGGAGAATTACAAATTACAAAAGATGAGCATAGAGTTTTTCTTGATCAGCCTCTTAAAACTCTCAATGTTTTTGCCTCACACATCTCTCCTTAAAAGAATAGTTAAAACAGGGTAGTGTTTATACAGTAAACTACCATGACAAAAACTAATACAATTAGGAAACTAATTCCTCAAATAAACTTACCAAAAAACAATAAACTAATTAAATAAAGTAGAATTTGGTGCGTGTAACAATTGGAAACAAACTTTCCAAATCCACACTTTCCAAAAGTCAACAAGGGTACGTGCGAAGTAGAAGACTAGATCTTCCACGTGACCTCCGCTCTATTCTTAGTTTATTGCTCACTGTAATAAAACTCCGACATATTAACGCGAAAAATGAGTCACATTTTAACAATTCTTCACCTTTACTTGGAAAGTCGCATTTAGCAAACGACTTCCAAACCACTCATCCAAAATATACAAGTCACTCCCAAGTAACCTTGTATCTGCCATGCATGTTCCAGCAAATAAGCGCTTAAACTAGAACACCATAAACTCCACCTTGAGTCGATAACCATCCAATATACCCTGGACTGGGTCTGTCATCCAATTAGCCCTGGACAAAGGCTTGCGTCCATTTAGCCCTGGACCGGGCCGCTCAAGGCTCCACCTCGTGCTCAGCACCCCGAACGGTCTAGACATAACTTTCTATATTCAACAAGTCCAAGCAATGTTTGAACTTGCTGAATGGAACCGGCTTAGTAAAGCAATCTGCAGGATTATCAGTTGTTCCCACTTTCTTCACCTTAATTCGTTTTTCGTTACTCAGAAAATGATATCTAACATCTATATGTTTGGTTTTATCATGGTGCACTTGATCCTTCGCCAAACAAATAGCACTTAAGCTATCACAATATAACAAAGCAATCTCTTGATGTAGACCAAGCTTACTTACGAGCCCCTTTAACCATATAGCCTCCTTAGCAGCCGCTCTCAAAGCCATATATTCTGCCTCCGTGGTTGACAAAGTCACAAAAGATTGTAATGTTGACTTCCAACTAACAACAGAACCACCAAGTGTAAAAACATACCCGGTTACGGACCTCCTGCTGTCTATATCCGCAGCATAATCGAAATCAGAATATCCAACAACCAAACACTCATCATCACACCCGTAAACAAGAGCAACATCCGTCGTTCCTCTCATGTAGCGTAAAATTCTCTTTATAGCGTAAAATTCTCTTTACCGCTAACCAATGTTCTTTGCCAGGTTGAGCCATAAACCTCCTAACAACACTAACAACATGTGCAATATCCTGCATAGTGCAAACCATGACACACATTAAACTGCCAACTGCACTAGCATAGGGAACCGTTGACATATAAGACTTCTCAGCTTCAGTTTCAGGTGCAGAAGATAAAGTTAGCTTACCGACAACGTGAGGAGTATTTAAAGGTTTAGCATTAGTCATACAAAAACGACCAAGTATTTTCTCAATGTAGCTTTTCTGAGATAAGAAAAGCCTCCTTTTAGAACGATCCCTGTAAATCTCCATCCCTAATATCTTTTTTGCGGGCCCCAAATCCTTCATATCAAACTCTGAACTGAGTAGCTTCTTCAAATTGTCAACATCTGACATTTTCTTAGCAGCAACAAGCATGTCATCGACATATAAGAGTAATTAAATCAAAGACCCGTCTTCTAGCTTGTTAACACAACAATCATATGGGTTTCTCTCATAACCCTGCTCTACCATAAAAGTGTCAAACCTCTTGTACCCCTGCCTTGGATATTGCTTAAGCCCATACAAGGACTTCTTTAACTGACAGGCAAAGTGCTCTTTCCCTGGAGTTTCGAACCCCTCTGGCTGCTTCATTAGAATATCTTCCTCCAAATCACCGTGCAGAAAGGCAGTCTTGACATCAAGTTGCTCAAGCTCATAATCATAATGTGCCACTATAGCTAGTAACACACGAATAGAAGTGTGTCTCACAACAGGAGAAAAAATCTTCACATAATCAACTCCCTCTATCTGACTAAACCCCTTAGCAACAAATCTAACTTTGTATCTAACTGTCTCAGCCTCTGAAGTTCCCTCTTTTTTCTTGAACACCCATTTACACCCTATCAATTTTCTCCCTTTTGGTGGTGGCACAAGTTGCCAAGTACTATTCTTGTGAAGAGACTCCATATCTTCACCCATACCAGCAAGCTATTGCACTGACTCACTACTAACATACAATTGCTTCTTTATAAGATGATGGTTCTTCAGACTTAATATCATCAGCTACCTGTAATGCATAACCAACCATCTCCTCAACATCACAATTATTGCGGCGAACTTTGCGACCCTCAAGCTCCTCAATAAACCTACTAGTCTTCTTACTTACACGTTTAGGCAAATCAGTAAGATCAGTTGACTGACTAGAAGACTCACCCTGATAACTTTCCTCATTAGAAGTAGTAACTGGTTCGGCATCCTCCTCGATCACAACCCGTGGTAACATAGATAAAGTGGCAGGAGCCACCTCAAACTCCACCCCTTTCTTGGCACTATTATCCTTTCCAACACCCTCGGACACCTCCTTAGAAATAAACATGGAATTTTCATCAAAGGTAACATCCCTGCTAATAATAACATGACCCTCTGATGGAAACCAAATCTTGAACCCCTTAACCCCATCTCCATATCCTCGAAAGCACCCATTCCTTGCCCTCGGATCCAACTTACTCTCTTTTATATGGTAATAAGCTACACATCCAAAGACTCTCAGTGTAGAATAATTCGGTACATTGCCGCTCCATAACTCATAAGGAATCTTGCAGTTTATTCCCGCATGAGGCCCATGATTGATCAAGTAACAAGCTGTAAGAACAACTTCACTCCAGTACCTTCTAGCAAGACCTGCATTAGAGAGCATGCATCGAACTATCTCTAACAGTGTTTGGTTCATTCGTTCTACTACACCGTTCTTCTGTGGTGTACCTCTGATGGTATGATGTCTTCCTATACCCTCATTCTTACAGAACTCGTCGAATTCTCCTGAACAGAATTCCAACCCATTGTCCGTTTGTAGCTTCTTGATCTTCTTACCTTTTGATTTTCCGCCAAAGTGTTCCATTGCACAAAGACTTTGAAAGCCTCACTCTTATGCTTCAGTAACCTAAGCCATGTATATCTGGAATAGTCATGAATAAATGTAACAAATTAATAATAACCTCCCAAACCTTCAACTCGAGCAGACCCCCAACAATTTGAATGGATACAATCAAGGACTTCTTTTGGTGTATGAACACCCTTGCTAAATTTAGATCTATACTTTTTACCAAACACAAAATGTTCACAAAACTCAATGTTCCTCATCTTGACACCATTAAGAAGATCTCTCTTGGACAATAGTTGCATTCCTCTCCCACCTATATGACCAAGCCTCTTATGCCAAAGCTTAGTCATCTCTCCGTGATTAACGAATGCACAAACCGCAGAGCTAGCTAGTCAGTGTTTCACCTTGAAATACATACAAGGTATTTTGTTTGACACCTTTCGGCACCAAACGAGAACCCTTTGTGACAAACAAAATATTTCATTTACCCTGAAACTCATATCCTAAATCACTTAATGAACCAAGTGACATAAGATTTTTCCCTTAGGCTGGAACATGTCTCACATTAGTCAAAGTACACTTCTTACCCTCAGCAATCTTCACATCAATCGACCCAATACCCACTACCTCACAAGTAGCATTGTTACCAACAACAACGTGGCCCCCATTCAAGGACTCATAAGTACTAAACCAATATTTGTCTGGACACATGTGATAAGAACACCAGAATCTAGAATCCAAAGATCTATAGGACGAACACAATCAACTACAAGTGCATAATCCGCCTCAAAATCGTACTCCACATTCTTACTATGGACTATAGCCGCATTAGACTTAACTTCCAACTTAGGACAACTAAATCTTTTATGCCCGGGTTCTTTACATAAAAAACAAATAACAGAACTACTAGCAGTATTGGTGTCCGGACTCTTAGACTTAGCCTTTTTCTTCCGAGCTCCACCCCTTTTAGCGTTAACAACTAAACCTGCCCCTGATCTGTCTCCTAAGTCAACATTTGCCTTTTATCGCAACTCCCTAGTGCAAAGTGCTTACTTCAGTTCCTCTAGGGTCAATGCTTCTTTACCAAGAACAAAAGAATCCACAAAATTCCAATACGACGCAGGCAAAGAAACTAGCAGAATTAAAGCAGCATCTTCATCCTCAATCTTAACATCTATATTACGTAGATCTAGTAATATAGTATTATATTTGTCCAGATGATCACGAAGTGACATACCTACTTGTATCTTGAAAGATAATAGACGTTGTTTCAACAAAAACTTATTGGTGAGCGACTTTGTCATGTAGAAACTCTCCAATTTCAGCCGTATCCCTACTGCATTCGACTCGTCGACTAGCTCAGTTAGGACATCGTCTGACAAACTTAACAAGATCGATGAATGAACCCTCTCCTCCATTGTTAACAAGGAAGGATATTCCGTCTCAGTTACCTTAGGTTGAGCACCCGCAGCCGAAGTTTCAGTCTTCGTCACCTTCGCGGAGAAACCCGGCGTAAAGGGTTTCCAGATGCACCACTCCTTTAGCAAAGCCCTCATCTTCAATTGTCATAGTGCAAAACTATTCCTCCTATCGAACATCTCAATCCTTATAGTGTCACTTGCCATCTTCTCCTCCCTAGATCCAAAAAACTCAAGGCTCTGATACCAATTGTTGTGCGGAAGCGATACGGAGTAGATGCAAATAATAAAAGACACATAAGATTTACGTGGTTCACTATCAATGTGATAGCTACATCCACCAGGGCGAGGGAAAATATTTCACTATATCGGGAGAATTACAAATTACAAAAGATGAGCACATAGTTTTTCTATGTCTGTCTCTTAAAACTCTCAATGTCACTACTACAAAATACAGATACGAAGACGGTTAAAAACCGTTCTCCTATGAGAGGCGGAACCGTGCTCCCCCTGGCCGTGCTCTTTACCTAAGAGAACGGTTCAACCGTGCTCTTAGTAATGCACTTACCAGAACGGTTCTGACGTGAACCGTGCTCTTATGTCCTGCTCAACCGTTCTCTTTTCCCTGTTTAACCGTTCTCTTTGCCATGTTAAACCGTTCTCTTAGGGGCCTTACCAGAACGGTTGTGGTTTGAACCGTTCTCTTTTGTTACTCACAACCGTTCTCTTTTCCCTGTTTAACCGTTCTCTTTGCCATGTTAAACCGTTTTCTTAGGGTGCTTACCAGGACGGTTATGGTTTGAACCGTTCTCTTTTGTTACAACTTCGCGCCATATTTTTGAATTAATAGAGCACGCTTGAGAACATAACCGTTCTCTTTGCACCTGCTATTTTTTTTTTAATAATTTAATTTATAATTCATCCGGCCTATAATTTTTCCTGCAAATAAACGTACAATAACATTGCTCCAACAACTACATCATTCATATAACATTGCTCCAACAACTAAGCTACATCATTCATATAACATTGCTCCAACAACTAAGCTACATCATTCATATATACAACATACTTTCCGATCCACAAATTCTAGATACAATACGTATGTACTTAAGCTAAACTTCTAGCTACGACTTAAGCTAAACTTCATCATCGTTCATGGGTGACTTAAACTGGAGCGCAAAGTTAGCCCATATATCCCTCACCTCGTCAATCAGCTCAAGCGGATATGTCAATGGGGCTCTAAGCATGAACTACAAACAAATTTTCAAAAATTGGTTAGAAAATTTTTATCCAAGACTCCTATATATATAAGTAAAATGAACTAAAAAACCAAAAACATACGTACATTTGGAGTAATAGTAACATATCTTCCTTTGATGACGTCCAACATGTATCGACAAATATAATATCCACATAAAACGGAACCACAAGGCTGCAAAGGGGCCTGAAAGGGTAGCTCATATTATAAATAAATACTTCACGCACATGTACTATACTTAATAAGAGAAACAATATGTTAATATATATATATATATAGATATATACTATATACACAAGAAGTACCTTAATCTTTTTCCAAACAACGCCATTGGCCTCATATTTTGCAAGTGGATCGATAGAGTTCCTTTTCTCAAAGGCCCTGTATATATAGATAGCCAGGTTTATATATTTATTCAGTTTTAGTTGATAATGAAGCGTTAATTTAAAGTATAATAGAAAAACAAGCTAAGGTCTATGATTGATGGCTTTTGGGTGGCTTAACTTTTGTTCCTAGCCTACAGAAACATTTTAAGGCAAATCTAGGGGAGTAACGGGAGGTATAATATATGAAGGCAAAATAAAAAAGATTAGAAATAAGTTAGACATACTTGGTAATTGTATCCATGAAAAATTGACGAGGCTCTGTATGTCCGGCAGGATCACACCAATACACTGTACTTTGAGCCGGATTGATCACGCCCAACATCCAATGCTTACTACAAGTTATAGAAAAATACAACGAAGATATCAACTTAAATATTGACAAAAAATAATAAAATAATTAATCAAGTCATCAATAATAATACTATGAAAAGAAATTTATAATTACGTACCCCTGGGCATATGGAGCAAATATAAGTTTCCGACCTTTTCCACAATCGGTACATGTCATTGCCCTAGCAACATAATCGGATCGATAATTTTCATCCGGAGCAACGGATTCTGAGGACAATGTCTCTGGGCACAAGAATCCATAGTGACTACTAATTTGCATGGTATCGGCAAGATCACTCAAATACCTACAACAATAAGAATCCATAGTAACTATCTAGTACTAGTTTGCATATTATCAGATATATACTAATAGGATTGCAAAGGGGAAGCTTAAACAAAGAGACCGAACCTCATAAAGAGTGTGATGTGAGAGGCACCAATCATTTG
Organism: Silene conica; assembly: GCA_029255685.2. Taxonomy (NCBI): domain Eukaryota; kingdom Viridiplantae; phylum Streptophyta; class Magnoliopsida; order Caryophyllales; family Caryophyllaceae; genus Silene; species Silene conica. The sequence continues at coordinate 54,458,854 of CM055316.2, read as the reverse complement.
TTCATCTAACAAATGAACAACCTCCTCATAACTAAGGTAGCAAGTTTGTTCATTGTGTAACACATGTTCGTCAATGAGAACACTGATCATTGTCCCACTTGCCTTTAAAACCCGAGCCTCAGTTGCTAATAACTTCAAATCCATGGTCCTCTGCTTTTGCTTAAAATTGGGACTAACTTCAATTCCAAGGAAAGATGGCGAAATCGAGGGCGAACACTTCTGAGGCTTGGACTTCTTTGCTGCTGCTGCTTTATTTTTTCCTTGATCATTCTTTTTCATGGTTATCTAAAAGTTGGCATAAATAAGTTGATAAATGGTATAACTCTCAGTGTATCTTATATCATTATATATACTAGCTAGAAATCTTAGTTACCTTCTCAACAGGACTATGTATATGACTTTGCGGCCACTGAATAAATGAACCCTTAGCATGAGTCAATGTTATCATATCACCAGCAGGCATTGGTAAATCAACATTTTCCGACCCAGAATAGATTTCCTTGATTGACACTTTGCTAAAACCATCACGAAGGGCACTGCCATGAATGGAAAAAAATTCGTCCTTACTTGATTAGTATACCATTCCTGAAGCCACTATCTTCGATGATTTGTTTGGCAGTGATAGCTCACAATCTTTCCAAGCCTGAAAATTTAAGTTATAGTAGAATTTCAAACTTTTTTCATTTACTATAAAGTAGCGTCTTTAATGAAAAGCTTACATATATACCTGTTGTGTTACTGGGCCAGAAGTCTTCAAAACATTGGTCACGGGTGGATCCTCAGTCACTTGTAGTGATTGCACTCCTTTTAGTGAGAGTGATTGCATGTGAGACCCCTGCATAGATAGATTAGTGTTTTAAAACTTTTTTCATCGACTTTGAACTAGATAGTGTTTTAAATGCAAAGCTTACAGATCCTTCTTAATGAAAACCTTTTACAACCTGCCGTGGTGATATGGTAGGAATCTTCAGAACATTGGTCTTGGGTGTTTGATAATCCTCCTCTCGGGGTGTCTCCTCTGGGCGTGGCTCTTCACTCACGTGTAGTGATGCAGAATTTGTCGATCCCTCGGTACTCATAGATGCTCCTCCGTGCATTAAATCGTCTAATACTTTAGTACTTGGCTTCTCACCAGTTAGCCAAAACTGCATCATCACTGATTTCAGCTTTTCCAAGTCATCAATTTGGTGTTGCATGTAATTGATCTTCTCGCACAACTCTTCTCTTGTCGGTTTTTTTGGTCCCTTCCCAAAATACTCTATTATGGAAATACCGTTAGGAATTCCTCGCACACGGCCCGGATGCTCAGGCTTGCCTATCGCCTTAGCGAGTATGTCTTCCCGTCCTTCGGGCACAAATAATCCAGCCTCAACATCCTTTTCAAGGGATTCCTGCAAATCAGCAATATTAATTAAGTTTTTAGCAGCCCAAAAAAATGAATAAATAGCACTAATAAATTAAACAACTGAACTAAACCGAGTTAAATTACAAAAATGTTCAACTTACAATTTTCAAAGCAACTTCCTTATCATAATCAGTCATGTCCCCTTTCGCTGACTTGTGAGCCCTTAGCCAAGTTAAATATCGATCAACTTTTTCCACTTGTTTTCCCTTGGCAGCTAAATCTTCTTTCTATCAAAAAAGAAGAGAGTTCATGAAAATTCATGCCAACTTTTGACCTGGAAGTTAGCTAAAAAATGAAACCAATACATAGAACTTACGACTTTAACTTGAATCCCTCGATATCCTGCTCGTGAGCCAAAGTATTTCCCCTTTTTTTTAGAGGCATCAAACACTCGTATCCCTTCATCCCACAACAATCTCAAATCGTCAAGAAGAGGCTCTAAGTAGACATCTATATCATTACCAGGTTCTTTAGGACCAGAAATCAATAAAGACAACATCAAATATTTTCGTTTCATGCAAAGATATGGAGGCAAATTGTAAATAGCTAAAAACACCGGCCAAGTACTATGTTGACTACTCAAATTTCCAAAGGGATTCATCCCATCAGTGGAGAGTGCAAGGCGGAGATTTCTGGGTTCTTTGCCAAACTCGGGATATTTTGCATCAATAAACTTCCAGTCTTTCCCATCGGCCGGGTGTCTCAACTTCCCATCATTTGCTTTTGATGTACTCTGCCATGTGAGTAATTTGGCATCATCTTTATTCGCAAATAATCGTATCAACCTAGGAATTATTGGAAAGTACCACAAAACTTTAGCTGGGATCCCCTCCTTCTTTTGATATCGCCATTCCTTACACACTGGACAACTAGTGAGATTAGCATATCCTTTGCGATATAATATGCAATCATTGGGACATGCGTGGATTTTTTCATATTTCATACCAATTCCCCTAAGTAGCTTCTTTGCCTCATATGTACGATCGGGAAGTACATTATTTTCGGGGAGCATGTCCTTTAATAATTTCAGGAGGTCTGTGAAACTCTTGTCACTCCACCCATTTGTTGCTTTTAAATTATATAACTTAACAAGAGCTGCCAATTTAGTGTGCTTACAACTACTATAAAGATGCACTTCGGAATCTTTCAATTTCTCCAATACAACACTGGTATCCTCCAAATCATTTTCATCAAGATCCTCATCAGTTTCATCTACAATACCTTCTTGCTCATCACCTCCAAACATATCTCCCCATGATTTATCCAACATATCGTCACACCCATCTCCTGCCTCAGTATTCATATTACAACCCGGATCTTCTAGTGAATTAGACTCATCAGGCTCTTCATCGTCACTCAAGCATGTTTCTCTCTCAATCTCCCCAAATTGGACATCTATTCCATCTAAATTTTGTGATTCTCCATGGAAAATCCAACAAGGGTATTTTGGATTAAAATTTGTCTTATTTAAATGTATTCTTACATCTCCAAAGCTCATATACCTAATATTCCGGCACATATCACAAGGGCACGCCATACTAGATTTGTCTTTCAGTTCTTTATTACGAAGTCATAAAATTCAGCTAACCCGGCATCATATTCTACTTCGCCCTTTTTCCCATTAATCATCCAAGTACGAGCCATATTCGGCTACATAATTACAACATAATTCAATTATTAAATTTATAATTCAATTATTAACGATAATAATACTAATAGCAATAATAATACTAATAGTAATAATATAACTAATGTTAAAAACAACAATAAAAGGACGATATTAATATCAACAATACTCAAATAATAATATCGTAATGATAATAATAATAATATCATAAATAAACATAAATAACAAACATCCCCCTACCCTTTGATCCAGGGATCAAACCCCACGACCAACAACCTAACCTAACCATGACCCGACACCACCCTAGACACTACGCAACACCCACGACTCCCTGGTGGAAAGCACCATCCTTCGAAACCACCCAAACACCACGAAAAGCCGTGTAAACAGGCTGACCAGAATGTCCCTATTTTATAACTGTTTCTGCCGCCCCTACACAACCAGGCCTCTGGTTGTGCTCCGGCCACCAATTACCACACTACCACCACCGTTATATCCTATGAACACCCTACAACGAGAACCCAGGTACTCGTATCTAGATAAAATCAGAAAGCAGTTCGAAAGACAATTAAAACAATGCAATAGAATAACACAAAACAACACAAAATAACACAAAACGAATAAAACAAAGGCAATTAACAACAGAATTCAGGATTAGCATACTTACATATACTAATTTACACAATGGTATTGACAATTACATCTTAGGTTGATCTCAAACACAAAAATTCAACAAATTTTCGAAACCCATTACTAAATTTCGAAATACCAATATAATTTTCGAACCCATTACTAAATAATTACTAAGTTTCGAACCCCATTACTAAATTTCGAAACCCATTCCCAACCACAACAACTCATATCACGGCCAAATCAAATTGGTAATTCGAATAATTGAGGAAAAAAAAGAAAACAAGAGTAAAGGAGAAAGAGGGCGTACGAATTATCGATGCTTGCTTCAGTTGCTTCGAAAATTGTCGTAGTACTGTATTATTACTTCAGTTGCTTCGTCTTTGTGTTTGAGAGGAGAAGCTATGGCTGCTATGGCTGCTGGGTTGTATCGTCTTTGTGTTTGAGAGGTTTTCAAAAACTGACGTTTAAGTTGTATACTGTTCTTTTGTGATTTTGTTTCGAATTATGAAAGAAAAAAGAGAACGATTGATAACGGAACCGTGCTCTTTGCGGAGACCAAAGAGAACGGTTGAGAAAAGAACCGTGCTGGAAGATTATGAAGAATAACAAAGAGGACGGTTGCTAAGGGAACCGTGCTCTTTGTTAATGTAAGAGAACGGTTGAAAAAAGAACCGTGAGAATAACAAAGAGAACGGTTGAAAACAGAACCGTGCTGGTTGATTATGAAGAATAACAAAGAGGACGGTTGTTAATTGAACCGTCTTGGTTGTTTATGTATGAATAACAAAGAGGACGGTTAAGCATTTAAACCGTTCTCTTTGGTTTTATTTTAAACTATAAAGACGGGCATTTTATAGAACCGTCTTCTATTGCTATATTAAAAACTCGCGCCCACTTTTTGTCACAAATTAAGACGGTTCCGAAAAATTTCGTTCCTTAATCCCCGTCTCCTAAACCTATATTTGTAGTAGTGTGTGTTTGCCTCACAAATCTCTCCGTAAAATAATAGCTAAGACAAGGTAGTGTTTATATAGTAAACTACCCTGACAAAGACTAATACAATTAGGAAACTAATTCCTAAAACGAACTTACCAAAAAACAATAAACTAATTAAATAAAGTAGAATTTGGTGCGTGTAACAATTGGAAACAAACTTTCCAAAAGTCAACAAGTGTACGTGAAGTAGAACACTAGATATTCCACGTGACCTCCGCTCTATTCTTAATTTATTGCTCAACGTAATAAAATTCCGACATATTAACGCGACAAATAAGTCACATTTTAACACTATTACTTTGGTTTTGAAGGTACCATTTTATGTAAGTGCACAAATGTTAGGATCCATAGTGGCAACATTTGTAGGGGAGCTTGTCTTTGGAGTCAAACCTGAGCTTGTAATGACTGTTCCTGTAAATCATGCCATTTCGGCAGCATTTTTCTCTGAGTTGATCGCAACATTCATGGTGACCTTTCTTGCCGCGACACTTGCAAAAGATGAAAAGGCTGTATGTCTTCCTAGTTTCTCAATAAGATATTTACTATACTATACGTCTTTTATTTAAGTTCATTGACATATAAGCTCATTTATGCTATTTGGTTGTCATCAACATTTTTTCAGGTCGGTCATTTGGCTCCTTTTGCAATGGGAATTACTATCATTCTTGCTGTCTTGATTACTGGGTAATTTTTTTAATTTTATATACTTAGGGGTCGTTTGGTTACCCACTAAAAAACGTAGGAAATTTAAATTCACGTGAATTGCTAAATTGACCTCTTGTTTGGTTACCCCAATTCACGTGAATTTGTACTTTCCATGAATTTGCAATTCCTCCATAATGGAGGAACTTACCTAGGCCCCCTAGGTAAGTGGGAATGGCTACATGAATTGCACCTCCTACATAGCAACCAACCAAACAATATTTTCTAATTCACATGAATTCTAAAATCATGTGTTTTACGACTTCCTAGCAATACGAATTCCTATATGCAACCAAACAACTCCTAACATAAAGAGCAAATGAAAATTTTGGAGCTTCCTTAAATCAGATTAAGTTTGCGTGCAATATTACTCACATACTCTTTTATATTCTTTATTTTCTTTCTATCTCTAGATTTCCTAATTCAAAGATAATGTATCCTTTTCATTGGGTAGAATATAACTATAATTCATATATTATCTCAAGTTGAATTGACTTTATAATAATTAATAAAGGTGGTCACATATTTTTAAATATAAACTAGTTTTACGCTCAGGTAAAAAAATGCACGGTTTTAATTTTATTAAATTGAAAAAATTAATAAGAAGTTTAATATATTTTTGGATAATGATATGACACCATTTGGAGGCGCTCAATTTCGGTGTCATCTTCTCATATATTACCTATATTATTGGGCTTTCTACTTATTCCATGTGATATACCCATTATTATTAGAACTCTCACTTATTGCATAGGAGAGGGTGACACTAACTGATTTTTCTTTAATGAAATATGATTTTAATTTCGCATAGGGATGAAGCTAGGACAAAATTTGTACTCGGGCCAATTTTTATTTTATCGATATATATATTCATTCATTAGGGAGACCTCACACCAATATGTCAACGTTTTTTTATATTTTATAGGTTTTTTAACAAAGTATAAAACATACTTATGCATTATTGAATTATGTATTGATTTTTTCTAACAAATTTACTCGATATTTATAAACCATTCTTGACACTAGTTTAAGCAATGAATAAAATTATAAGTAAAAATAAGAGTAAATTAGATTTTACTCCCTTTTGAAATCATTTTTTTAAAATTACTCCGTTTTGAAATTTTTTCCTAAAATTACTCCCTTAATTTACATTTTTTACTAAAATTGCTCCCAAACTCCACTTTTAGTGACTTATTTCGTCTATTTTTTTTTAACATATTTCGTTTGTTACTTAGCCAATCTATACTTTGGAAGGTATAAATATGTAGACAAATGTAAGAGAGTTAAAAAAAAAGGAAATAATCAACTCAAATCTGTATTTTGAAGCAATTTTAGGAAAAAATGCAAATTAAGGGAGTAATTTTAGGAAAAAATTTCAAAAGGGAGTAATTTTAAAAATTTTGATTTCAAAAGGGAGTAAAATCTAATTTACTCTAAAAATAATAATAAATCTCTTAAAAACGCTTTTATGATAAATTAAAATGGGGATAAAATCATATAAATAGTACTATGGCGAAATTAAACTTAAAATACGGCCTACATTCCTCGAACCCGTGACCTCTTTTAAAGAGATGTACATACTAATTTAGTAGTTACTAGACTTACCACTATGCTACATGTGTTTTATTGAACATTAGCCTCCTTATTATTAGTTGTTATGAACAATCTAGCATGGGTAGTGGCCCATCTAGTCCAGAAGTAGTTTCGTTTCTGAAAGCGCGGTTATATCGATGTGAAAAGTAATTTAAAGTGAATTTATACGTTTAGTTAGTTAGACGTAAGGAAAAACAATACATCCGCTTGACATTACAAAACTACACAAATTTTTATTTAGAACGAGATTATCGGTTTAAGTTTAAGGCGGGTCAATATAATATGTAAGATGGATAAGACAAAAAAAAAAAGAAATTATCTAAAGTCGCATAACGAAAATAAAATATTTATCCTATAACTCATGTGAAGTGATACTGACCCGTTTTAAACTTAAGACAAATAATAGCCGATAAAAAAATATAAAATTTGTTAATTGACTCTCTAAATACCCAAAAAAACTGGGACCATATAATACAAACTCTATCTTTTTTTATATATATTTAAGACGGAGATACATACTTTCGTTGATTTCGAACACTCAACTATTTTAATTTGTTAAATTTCAGTATTGAAATATTTTAATTTTCACCGATTTATATGTTATTATTATATTTGGTATTCAATTTTTGTTTGTGTTTTAAGCTCATCACCACTTAATTTAATCATTTTTTATTGCAACAAATATTGAAAATTCTTTAATTTTGGAATATACTCCATCCGCAAAGTCTAGGTGTTGCAATCATATTATTATATTTAGTTTATGCTTTTAATTTATGTAAACTTAGTTAATTTATTGTCAACGATCATCGAAAATCTGATTTTTGCGGTTGATATTAAGGTGAGTATTGTAAGGGACTTCATATTTCTTTGTGTGATTATAACTAAGTAGATTGTAACTTATTTAATTAATAAAAATAAGTAATAGATTAGACTGATGAAAGCTTGAGAGAAAGTAATTAATTATGTATAAAGAATATAGTTAATTGATAAAAATACTGTAAAATATGGGAGTCCTGCTCAAAATACTCCAAAAACTCTATTTTAATTATCAATTTAACCAACTAATTCTCTCATTGACTTTTATTATAATATATGACCTGCTACCTGCTAAATAAGTGAAGAAATTTATAACCCTTTTTTAACCCGTCTTTATCTTTCTATTTCTCTGTTAATATATTCACCTAATCATACCATTAAAACATGCTACAATAAGTTCACAAAACAACAAATTATATTCAAAGCAAGTGAGAGCATTAGTTGGTTATATTAGTAGTTAAAATAAAGTTTAGATTATTTTAAACAGTTCACTTATAATTAAGAGTATTTCTATCAATTAATCCTAAAGAATATGGTTAATCCTACTCTAATTAAACAATTTTTCTCTCCCTAATTTCCATCGACTATTAAGAGACATTTAAATACTCACTTGAATTCAGGTGTGAAAGTGGATCATTACTTTTTGATATAACCTCTCTATTCAATTAAAGACAATTTTAAATACTAAAGGATACAATATAGTATTGTATTACCTTTACAATGATGCTTGCATAATGTTACCCAACTCTGGTACAAATTTGTTTATATCAATTTCAACTGAAAAAGATTGTGTGTCATCTTATGCTCTTGAAAGGTGTCTTATCATCCACGCATAAAAAAGTAATTTTACCTGGTTTATTCCGTTAAATTTTATTTACGTTCAATCAATTATGTTTAATTAATCTCTTCATAAAATTAATTTTTAATTCAACTAAATTCATTTCACCCAAGTTCCACTCAATTTGGTTCACTTAAGCTATATTCCAGTTAATTTAATTCAGCTCGTTTCAGCCGAATAAAATAGGGCCTGAATAAATTAAAATTAAGTCTTGCCTATTGAGGCTATAGGTGTAGATTATTTACTTAGTACATTTTGTTTTGTGTAACAGACCAATTTCTGGAGGATCTTTGAATCCAGCAAGATCATTAGGACCAGCAATTCTTTCTTGGAAATTTGGCTACTCATGGATCTATATATTTGCTCCTACAGCTGGTGCAATTTTGGGTGTTTTAGCAGTTCATGCTTTGTGTATTACACAAACAAACGTAAATCCGACTTTAGCAACGACAACTACTTCTACCACATAATTCTTTTACTTTTCTATTTAATTTATTGTATTGACAATGCATATACTAATGATATCTTAAGCCTATTTAGTTGGCTTTTCTTGCAAAATATTAATATGGTTTGATCAATGGCATATTTTTGGTCCATTGGATGGAGCTTTCAAGTAACAAAGGTTTCACGTTTTTCAAGTATATTAATTAGGGTTAATTGATAGCAATAATACAAACTATGTCTCACCTGCTCAAATTAATATGAATTATTGGTTTGTGTGAAGGACAACCTGATGAACCCGTTACCATTCAAAACATAAGTTACCTTTCACCTTATTTTCCCTTTTTCGTCAGTTAAACCTAAATTACCCAATTTTCCCCCCTTTTCATCTTCATCATCCTTAATCAATTTCCATCATCCCTAATCAATCCATCCCCAGTTCGACTATTCATCTTCGTCATTATTCCGGTGCTACAATAAGCCGTGCTCCTATATTCAAGCTTACGGTTCTGGTGCTACCTTCGGTAACGCAATTTTCGAAAACATCAATTTACAGGGGAAGGTTGTGCGTGCCTGGATTTTTCATGGGGTGTTCAACAAGAACGGATGTGATCCCGATTGGAATTGTCGGGTTCGGGCGAAGTCCAAAGTCGCTCCAGAAGCAGCTCAAAGTCAATAAATTCTCGTATTGTCTAGTGTCCCACAAATTTGACGACACAGAAATAAGCAGTACATTGATTCTAGGCGATAATGGTGTAACTCGAGGGGTAAAGTATACACCTTTTCTAAAAAACCCAAATGTGTTTCCATTTAATCAATACTACTACGTTCAACTAGCAACAATCACAGTTGGTACTGGAACAATCAAATTACAAAAAGAAATCCAAATGCCTAGCAGCAACGGAAACGGGGGAACCATTGTGAATTCAGGGTATTTTTAAAGGAGGAGTTACAAGATGAAGAAGACATCAAGTAAAAAAAAATGGTTGATGAGAAGTTAAAGGGTGAAGAAAATAAAGAGGGAGAAAGAGAGAGAAAATATTAATTTGAGCAGGTTAGACATAGTTTGTATTATTGCTATCAATTAACCCTATTAATTAAGTACCGGAAATAGTTGTTGCAGTACAACAATGGGGAAGAGTATTATAGAGTGATTAAGGTAAAAAAAAAACAAAAGTAACCTACAATTAAACAAGGTTTACCGGTTACAACAAAGTAAATAAGAGAGTCGAAATGATACGAATTAAATGATGGCATAGTTGATATTTTTTTGGGCTTTTTTATAGTTCATATTAATTTGAGCAGGTTAGACATAGTTTATATTATTGATATCAATTAACCCTATTAATTAAGTACCGGAAATAAAACATTAATTAACTCCATAACCTTGTAAGATCGATTACTCAACTAAGACTCATATTTCACTTTAAACCTTGCAAGAAACTAGAGATAAATAAATTTCAACCTCAGAAGGAGGAGAAAACAATCAACTTTTGAGTTTTTAAAATGCTTCCCAAATAATGCATTTTTTTAATTTTTGAAAATTTGGATGATTAAATGAAACAGATAAACCCTTTATTTGCCTAAAATCATCTAGTATAGAGGTATTCTTTAATGGATAACTTTTGCAATTGTAATATCTTTTCGTCTATGAAATGAAATGATAACTTTTTGCAAAAAAAGATAAGCCCTTGAATTGTACAAATTAAATAATTCAGTAATACTAAACTGTCAACACTTGACTCGACTCGAAAACTGATCGTAACCCGTTAATAACCAGGTTTTTTTTCGACCTGAACCCGTTTTGATCCGTAAACGGCGTGTCAATACGGGTTGATCGTTGGGTCAAGACAATATATATATTTTTTAAAATATTCAATTTCATATATGTATTCATGACTTATAAATTTTTGAGGAAAAATATGTATATATATGCGGTATGTCACGTCATTACCTCGAACATGTCACGTCATCAACTCAAAGTGGGTGTCACAACGTTACTTTCACCGTAGTACGTCGAATTGCATTCCACATCAGCATCGCCAACTCATCATCTCGTGTCACATGTCACGTCATCACATCGAACTGTGTGTCACGTCGTCATTTTCAGTGTAGTACGTCAAACTACATTCCATGTTAGCACTGTCACCTCATCATTTTGATGGACCACATGCCACATCACCACCTCGAAATGTGTGTCATACTATCACTTTCACCTTATTCAACAACATCATTGCCACAATCATCACCTAAGACCACCTACCACATCAGCACCTTGACATGTGTGTCATACCGCCATTTTTTTTGTATTATGTCGAATTGAGTCGCACTCCACATTAACATTTCCCCCTCACCACCTAAGATCACATGTCACGTCGTCATTGTTATCTTATTTGAGTCTCACTATTATACTTAGCAAGTTAGTGAGGGTGATGATGACGATAACGTTAGTGATGTTGGTGGTGATGGCGAGAATGATGACAATTAAGTTGACTAATACGAGCAAGAGTAAAGAAAACGTATAAATAGTAAGAATTACGATATAAAAGAAGTTTTTAAAAAATGAGAGAAAAAGATGTTGATTGACCCGTTTTTTTACCCGAACTCGACCTGGAACTCGTATTCAGTTTACCCGTATTTTACCCAGCCCGAAATAAACTCGAACTGTATTTTACCTCAATCTGTATCTACCCGACATGTAACCCGCCTGTTCGACCCGTTTGACAGGTCAAAGTAATACTCTATATATTAAAACAACAACTAAAGTCCTAGTAGTGATCCACGTCATTTTCCAAATTTGCATATAAAGTCCTGGTAGTGATCTACGTTTGAGCCATGGAAACGTAAATGGCCCTTCTTTAATTTAGATGATTCGATTTCAGAAATTTAAAAAAAAGTAGAAGATTGCATGGATAATATTACAACGGTTAGCCTTGTACATAAAAAAAGCCACTTAGAAAGAGGAGAGAAAAAAAATCCCCAAATTAAAAAAATACCAAAACCTAGAAAATTACCCATCTTGCCTGTTTGATTCGGCTCGCCGGCTGCTTTCCCTCCGAGTTCATTCTATCCGTCGCCGGTGAGCCGAAATCATTGCTCTTAGATTGTCGGATAATCTGGTAGTTGCAGGAAAAGAATCATCCGGTCTGTGGGTTGCGATCAAGGTCGATCGTTGATCATTTTGTGTGTCGCCGTTACCATCTTGGGGTGTGATTTCCTTGGATCGTCTTTTATTCACTGATTTTCATTCAATGCAACACAGCGGTGACTTCGTTTGCCCTTATTTGTGTTTTCTGTTTGTTAATTAGATCTTCGTTTAGTTTTAGTATAAGTAAGTTTTGTGTTTTTATCACATCAATCCTAAAGCTACGAATCCTCTTTTTATCTATTATGGGGTGACAAATTGTTACTACTCATCTTTGTTGTTTGGGAGTTTGATCCTCTTTATACTCTACTACCGAGAGAGAGAGAGAGAGAGAGAGAAAGAGAAAGAGAGAGAGAGGGAGTTTATTACTAGTTGTTCCGAAGAGAAAGGGATTGATGACTAGACTTGTGTAAATGCCACTTACATCAACAATGATGGTTGGTCATATGGTAAGGATTGCACTAAGAAGAGCCCTTGTTGGGCCAACTTCTGCTTTTTTTTACTAATCTAAGCATTATTAAGATTAAAACAAGCTTTGAATTTCGAGCGACTGAGGTCATTGTCCTAGAAAAGAGGAGGGTGAGAAAGTTAGGTTTAGGAATCAATTGTAATTTTCGAACCCCATTTGCTTGGTTGAAGTGAGAAAAGTAAAAGTTCTAATCTAAGTAGAAGAAAGGATGCTAACTTTCTATCCCCGTGCATAGGCTAACGCGATCATACTAGTATAGGAGAGTGTGCTTGGGCTTGCCGTACAGAGCGGTATGTCAGCCTCACTGTAGTAATTTTCCTTTTTTATTGGAATGAAAATTCTTGGGGATGTCGGTTCTAAACTTTTATAAAAAGTGTTGCCATGTTTCTCTAGTTATAGGCGGTTGGATGTGTGTCTTGTATAGAAAATATAGCAATAGGGCATCGACTTAATATAGTAGTGACTGACCGCCCGCCTGCCCGGTCTCCTTTTAAATTAAACGAAAAAATTCTTGCTGATAAAGACCTTAGAAGCTTAATGAAGAAAGCCTTTACAATACTCTACTCTGTGAAAAGGCTCCCTCTTATGTAATGGCCCGGCGCCAAAATCCAAAAGAAAGTTCTGCTCGTAAGCCTACCAAGATTGCAAGATGTACGTCTTTGCTGCATAGAGTGGGATCAAAGAAGTCAAATCAAGAGTCATAACCAGACTTCTTTTTTAAGCAGCAGCACTTGAAAGAATTTTAAATCCTCAAGCCGCGGGGAAAGAAGGACGCCTAGCCTTAGCCAGGGTAGGGTAGCTAGCTCGTCTATACTTCTTTCTGAGATTTTACTTTTGGGTACAGAGCATGTGCTAACAAAGCAATTCAGGCACATTTCTTTTCTTAGAACATTTAGCGAGGCGCTTTAGTTTTAATCTACGACTTTTCTTTGGAAACCGTAGGATAACAGAAGGAAGAATGCTGATGAGAGATCGTAAAAGCAAGGCAAACCTTCAGGTTTAGGCGGCTAAATGCGAAGATAGTTAGTAGAAAACTTCGATCGAAGGCGAGCAAGCTTTACTAAAAAGAAGGCACGAGTGCGATCAAATTGGCTCTTTTCTAATTTTGAATGTTTTAGAATAAAGAAGAAAGATCCATCTTTTAGAACCTTCCCACTAGGGGCACTCTATCTTCATGAGCAGCAAGCACTAGAGAAGAATTCCTCTCTTATACGTAAATAAGAAAGAACAACTCTTACTCAAAGGTTGATCACTTTGACATCGCCATCTGCGTAGCCGTATCACGTTTTCTCTTTCCTCTAGATGTTTATGATTGGTGTATAGACATCGTGGTGCTTGTTTTTTCAAGTGCGGTTACTGCGGCGTGAATTACTTTGATAATTGTTGAGGAGCTTATAAAGTTTATATATGTATATATATTGGAGGTTTGTGTCTGCTATTGTTCAACTTCTAATAGTAGATGTATTTCCGAAACTGATTATGTATCTGATTGATGTTTTATGTTTGTAGTTGGTCAAGTTTAATTACATCTTTACTAATCATAGTATAAGGCTAAAAACGGACGAAAAACTCGGTTAGATTAACAAACAAAATTGATAATTTGGATTTCAATTATGTTTAACTGCTATTTCTTTTTGACACTATGAACTAAAAACTTGTTTGTAGTACTCCATTTATTTTATTTTTTCTATTAGATCGTCTTATTTTAAATTTTTGCTCGTAATTTATGGCATGAGTGCAGCTGTTGGAGTAATTGGATGGTCAGCAGATGCTGATGTAACACCCCCATTTACCTAGGAGCCTGAACTAGGACTTCCTGGGTAAATAAGACTGTTACCATCCTGGTTAGACCAGGGTAGTAGATATACATAGTGAAGAAACACAGAACTTTAAAATAAATAGTTAAACTGAACTATTACATGACTTAGTCCAACCTTAAAAAAAAACTGAAATAAAACCAATGTTCAACTATGAAAACAAGACTAAGTGATCTAGGTAACTAGGTAGGTCTAGTCCATGTCTCTCTTCCATGCCCGATCCTAGTCCCGCTGTCTTTGACCTGAAAGATCTACTCCCCATTCCGGATCATCGTAGGTGAACACGAATACACTGTCAACCTCGCGGTTGAGTAGGATAACACAATAATAATAATAATGCAGACAACAGTAGATGCAATGATCATGCTATGCTCGAGCTCAATCTCATTCTCATTCTCATACCCGTGTCTCCCAGCCATACCGAACCTCCCGGCAGACTATACTCGGCCGTCGCCGAACACCAGCCTAACAGCTGAGGTCACCAGGTCTAGCCCTGCAGAGCTAGCCTGGGCCCAAGAATATCTCATCATCATCTCAATCTGTAACCGTACTCATGCCATGCTTATGAATGCAATAATAAGAACCAATACTGTATATGCATCATATAAATACTCAAACTTGCATCCATAGCATCCAATTCACATATTAACATACACAATACAAAAGTAGTCCCAGTGTAACCTACCTGAAAATTGCAGTCTGTAAAAGAAATCACCGTCTAGAAATACTCCACCTCGAACTCCGTTCCTATAAATTATTATTCGTATCAATTCCTACTCAACAAATGCTACCAAGTTACTTTATCATGTTCTTACTTGATTTATTCATATCAAGTTATAAATATATCCTTATATAAGCATGCCATAACATACGACTCTCACTACACATGTTCCACTTACTATTTTTAGACTTACTAAAAATAGACTTACTATAAATAGCATGTCCGATAACATTTTCTAACACTATTACTAATTAAATAGTTGAAAAAGACCATACATACCTATCATTTTCTTTAGCAAACTTAACCCAACATGCATTATAAAACACCATTCATTTTAGTTATTAAACTAATTATTACAATCATTAACTTAATAAGAATAAGCATTATATACATATATATATTAGTACGACACTTGTTAATATGGTAAGAATATTATCATTAAGATCTTCTAACAACATGCCAAGAAAAAACGTAACCCAAAGAAGGAAACCCTACGCACCTACACAACCCCGAAACAAAACAGCCTCGCAAAACTCTTTCGAAAAACAAACGCAGCAGCAACCCTTGGACACTACCACTTTCACGCTCAACCACCGTGTCAAAACCCGCTGTCAACCCCAACCACGGCCACCACTTTCACCCCTGGCACCACCAGACTAGCCACTGAGTCGTGGTGGTTCCAGTGGTGAGTATAATCGTCTCTGCCACCGAGTCTAAAACACGTGCTCACTGAAACCAACCCAGAAAATACGACAGACCCTCTGACCCGAGTTCTCTGACCACCCCTATTCGCCTCCGTGAGACATCACGACCAAGCACTACTACCACCCCACGACTCCATATACTACGACCGTGTTACCAACTCCAACACCCAGAACATACAACAATGGAAAAAGGGTTCGAATACATGCTCAAACAGACCCATACGCAGACTCTGTTCTGAAGAATACAACGAAAATAAAAATCATTCCCTGCCCAGAACGAAACCCGCTATATTAAGATTGTGATTATAAAAGATGTATTGATGATGGTTGAAACATATAATATACATAACACAGATCATAAAAACACCAAAACACGAGATGATGAGCGTGTGATAAAACTACAACCGAGATCAGAACTTGACATGCTTAACACGAAAACAATGAATTAACGTTACAGGTGTTTGCTCATACCTGTTTGCCCTTGTCAAAGATCACGCTACAACCCTTAAACCACCGTGATAATCGTCCCTTTGTAACCCTAGCAGTGGCGGCAGATGATGGTGAGTGTTGGTGAGTGTTGATTAGGTTAGGATAGTCTTGATTTGTGTGTTATAAGTAGGGCGGCTGAAGGAGGAGTTCAAAACTGTTTTCTTTTGGTTTAAGAAAACGTGTATGGGCTAGGGTTTGGGGCACGCAATCCTAGGCCCAAATACTCAGCTACCCGTGTGTGCTTCAACCCATCACGCACTCCAACACTCATATAACATGGGTCAAGTACGGGTTTGCTAAATATCCACTTATACGATTCTAAAAACAACGCGTAAAACGCCTCGTCCACAAGTGTTATATCGCTTTTAATTATAATCTATCGACATCGAAAACTAACAAAGTTAGCATAAATAAATAAAACGAAGTAAAAAAAACGAGGTATTACAGTCTTCCCCCCTTAAAATGAACTTCGTCCCGAAGTTCACCATCCCAAAGTCAACACACTGATCGATAAAGTATGTAGCGAGCACAGAAAGTGACATCATAAAACATTAGAAGACTACTAAAAGTACTTAAAACACGAATTGTCACATTCTACCCTCCTAAAAAGAAGGTTACGTCCTCGTAACATACCTCAAGCAAACAACTCCGGATATTTTTCCCGCATAGAAACCTCAGTCTCCCAAGTAGCCTCCTCGACATTATGATTAGTCCATAAGACTTTGACAAGCGCAGTCTCCCCATTTCTGGTCTTCCGCACCTTACTGTCTAGTATTTCCTTGGGTCTCTCCTCGTAGGTCAACTGCTCATCGACCTCGATGACCTCATGGTCGAGAATATGCGAAGGATCACTGATATATCTTCTCAGCTGGGATACATGAAACACATTATGCACTCTGGCTAAAGCTGGAGGTAGAGCTAATCGATATGCTACCTCACCAACTCGCTCCAAAATCTCGAATGGCCCGATGAACTTCTGACTCAACTTGCCCTTCTTGCCAAACCTCATTACTCCTCTCATGGGCGAAACTTTCAGTAAAACTTTCTCTCCCGCCTCGAAGGTGATGTCACTCCTCTTCAGATCGGCATAACTTTTCTGTCTATCCTGAGCGGCTCTCATTTTCTGACGAATCACCTGAACCTGTGCTATCATCTCCTGAATCATTTCAGGTCCCAACGTCACTACATCGGCTCTATCATCCCAACAAACTGGACTCCTGCACTTCCTCCCATACAGTGCCTCAAAAGGAGCCATCCCAATGCTGGTATGATAACTATTGTTATAAGAAAACTCTATCAGATCAAGTCTGTCCTCCCAAGATCCTCCAAACTCTAGCACACAAGCCCGCAGCATATCCTCCAGTGTCTGGATAGTCCTCTCAGTCTGACCATCAGTTGCTGGATGGAAAGCAGTACTCATCTTCAAAGTAGTTCCCATCAATGTCTGTAACTCTTGCCAGAACTTTGAAACGAATCTCGAATCACGATCAGAAACAATGTCCTTAGGGACACCATGAAGCTTCACCACATGCTTAACGTAAGCCTTGGCTAATTCAGCTTTACTCCAAGTCTCCTTCATCGGTATGAAGTGGGCCGACTTAGTCAACCTGTCAACGATTACCCAAATCATGTCATTCCCTCTCGAAGTCCTGGGCAAGCGTACAATGAAATCCATCGATATGCTTTCCCACTTCCACTCAGGTACATCAAGGGGTTGTAACTTCCCTTGTGGCCTCTTATGTTCTCCCTTCACTCTTTGACATACCAAACATCGAGAGACAAACTCAGCCACCTCCTGCTTCATTTTTGGCCACCAGAATGCTTTCTTCAGGTCTTTGTACAACTTATCCCCTCCAGGATGAACGGAATAAGGTGTAGAATGAGCTTCGACCAGAATCTTTCTCTTCAATTCCTCATCATCAGATACACACCACCTGCCATCGAATCTCAAGCTATCATCACTGTAAATCTCGAACTTAGAATATGGCTCGTCATCACTAGCTTTGTTCACTGCCTCACGCCATTTCTGAATTCTAGGATCACTCTTCTGTCTTTCTCGAATCTCAGCATATAACTCAGGCTCGATCGTCAAATCCCCCATGGTCTCACCTTTCCTTATCACTGCGATTCCCATCTGCCCCAACTCACGATACATACTCAATCTGGACATAGCTGTGCACAGAGCGTGAACAGACTTCCTACTCAATGCATCAGCCACGACATTAGCCTTTCCTTCCTTGTACAAAATCTCCATATCATAGTCCCCAATGAGCTCTATCCACCTCCTCTGACGCATATTCAACTCTCTCTGAGTATAAATATATTTCAAACTCTTGTGATCGGAATACACCTTAAATGTAGCTCCATAAAGATAATGTCGCCACAACTTAAGTGCAAAAACTACTGCTCCAAGCTCCAGGTCATGCGTCGGATAATTCTCCTCATAAGGCTTCAGCTGCCTAGAAGCATAAGCAATTACTCTCCCGTTCTGCATCAACACACATCCCAATCCCTTCTTAGAAGCATCAGTGTACACTTCAAAATTCTCACTTCCCTCTGGCAAGGCAAGGATAGGAGCTGTGGTGAGACGCTCTTTCAGGTCTAGAAATGCCTTCTCACAGCTCTCATCCCAGACGAATCTGTTCTCTTTCCGCATCAACGAAGTCATTGGTTTGGCTATCTTTGAAAAGTCTTTCACGAACCTCCTGTAGTAACCAGCCAATCCCAAGAAACTACGAATATCGGCTACATTCCTCGGTCGCTCCCATTTTGATACAGCTTCAATCTTGCTAGGGTCGACAGAAACACCCTCCTTAGACACCACATGACCCAGAAAAGCAACCTTCTCGAGCCAAAATTCGCACTTACTCAACTTGGCATACAATTGATGATCCCTCAAAGTCTGTAGTACCAAGCTCAAATGCTTAGCATGCTCTTCTTTATTCTTCGAATACACCAAAATGTCATCAATAAACACCACCACAAACTGGTCTAGGTAAGGACTAAACACTCTGTTCATTAAATCCATGAAAACAGCAGGTGCATTAGTCAAACCAAACGGCATCACTACGAATTCATAATGTCCATACCTCGACCTGAATGCAGTCTTGTGAATATCTGCATCTTTGATTCGCAGCTGATGATACCCTGACCTCAAATCGATCTTGGAAAACACACCAGCCCCACTTAACTGGTCAAATAGATCATCGATGCGAGGTAAAGGATATCGATTCTTGATCGTCACATTGTTAAGCTCCCTATAGTCCACGCATAGTCTCATCGTTCCATCCTTCTTCTTTACGAACAACACTGGTGCGCCCCACGGGGACACACTTGGTCTTACGTACCCCTTGCTTGCTAACTCATCCAGCTGCTTTCTCAACTCTTCCAATTCCTTAGGTCCCATGCGATAAGGTGCTTTAGAAATTGGCTCAGCCCCAGGTTTTAGATCAATGCCAAAATCCAAGTCCCTCTTTGGCGGTAACCCAGGAATTTCTTCGGGAAACACGTCTTCAAAATCTCTTACAACATCGATCTCCCGAGCTTGGGGTTTCTCTGCAGTAAGATCTCTCACATGGCACAACAGCATCTCATCGCCCCTCTTCAAACAAGTTTTCAGCGCATTGATGGTTATCAGCTTCAGTTTAGGCTTCACCGTATACCCTTTGTAGGATACCCTCACTCCTTTGGGTCCCCTCAAGGTAATCTTCCCTTGATAGCAGTCAATGTAGGCCTTATACTTTTTTAACCAATCCATACCCAGTATCACCTCGAACCCACCCAAAGGAAACTCTATCAAGTTTGACTCAAAACTTACAGCTCCTACTTGGATCATTACATTGGTGTAAACCCTATTACAAGCTATGGACTTCCCAGATGGGATGGTTACAGAATCAGCTATATTACGATATACATCAAGTCCTAAAACCTTAGCATGCTCTACAGATATGAATGAATGCGATGCACCAGAATCAAATAAAACGAAAGTAGGAAAAGAATGCACTAGAAATGTACCAGTGACTACATGAGCATCCTCCTCTGCAGCCTCTTTGCCCATCATAAACAGGGTCCCACTTTTCTTCACCCCACTCTGGTTCACAGATCCCGCACCGCTCTGGTTACTAGCTTCTGCCAAGGTCTTCTGGAAGTTACTATTGCCACCACCCTGATTTCCTTGGTAGCGGTTCTGGTTGTTGTAATTGTTGTAGTTCCGCTGATAGTTGTTCCCTCCAGATTTGTTATTCCCAGAGTAACTCGCATTCGGAGTTCTGAATCCTCCACTCTGATTTCCCCGATGATAACTGCTCCCAGCACTCTGGGTACCTGACCAGCACTCTATCTTCTTGTGTCCTGGTTTCCCACATTTAAAACATGTAGGAACTCCACCACCAGTTCCAGACATAGCTCGGTTACCCCCACGATTGTTGTTGTTCCCTTGAGCACTATTCGAGAAGAAGGAACGATACTGATTATTCGGCTTCTTAGTCCCTGAGCTTTCGGCTCCGGATTCCGCTTTCCTCTTATCACCCTTAGTCTTCTCCTCCTCTTTAATCTGGTCAGCTAGCCTTTCTGCCTGGCCAGCCCTCTCATATATATCTTCTACAGTGGTGGGCTTAGTGGCCAGCATACTCCTCTTGATAGTGAGAGTCAGCCCTTTCTCAAACCTGGCTGCTAACATCTCCTGAGTATAGCCTAAGTCAGCTACATTTTCTGCCAGCTGCAAGAACTTAGTGTGATATTCTTCCACAGTCACCCCTTCGGCCATTTGGAATGAATCGAACTCTGCTCGCAGCTTCCCTTTTACATGCTCCGGCACAAACTTAGAGGATAAAATCCCCTTGAACTCCCCCCAGCGTACATACTCTAACCCGATTTCCTCTGCAGCTGCTCTGATTTCATCCTTACTGTTATTCCACCATAACCTAGCCGTACCCTTCAGATAGAATACAGCTTGGTCCACCTTCATCGATTCTGGTACAGATAGTAGTTCGAAGATACTCTCGAACTCTCGGCACCACTCAGCAAGTAAACTCGGTGCTCCTTCCCCATCATACTTGGTGGGGTTATGCCTAGAAATATTATTACTCATCTTTATGGCATCAGACTGAGTGTTTGCCCCAATCTGAGCTAGGAGAGCAGCGTTAATAGCGACTAGGCGATCGAATTCCTCTTGCGATACATTAGCAGTGTTGGGTTCTCTTCTGGGAGGCATCTTGCTACACAAGTGACAAAATTTTATGAGCATCCTAGGTCATCTCCTATTCTGACTTGGTTTTTGCTAACATACATACTTAGCATGTAACTTCTCATACGATTGAATCCTTATTAAAGGTCTACCTAGAGGCTTAGGGATCACATAACCACATGCATATACTATTCTCACTTATATACATCATTAAGATATAACTCATGCTATCAATGCTTGAAAAATAACACATATACATGCCAATCATCATATAATATCACTTTCATGCCTTATAGTATACATGTATATACTCATCCATTTTTCACATCATAACTTACCTCATTACTTGGCGCTGAAAGGTTAGTACAACATACATATATTATATATCTACCTTGGGTCCTTTCATACTACCCACACTCTTCCACTCTCAAGGTAACCAGGTTAGACTGAAAGGGCCAGTGGCTTGGTTTGAGGGGGCCCCTAACTCATCCCAATCCTATAGGGCTCCTAACAGTTACTAGCCTGGGGTTCATTTCATTTAGACACTCCTATGTTCATTATTTTCATTTTTTTTTTTTGTTTAGGCCTGAGGATCGTTCGCTCTGATACCACTTTGTAACACCCCCATTTACCTAGGAGCCTGAACTAGGACTTCCTGGGTAAATAAGACTGTTACCATCCTGGTTAGACCAGGGTAGTAGATATACATAGTGAAGAAACACAGAACTTTAAAATAAATAGTTAAACTGAACTATTACATGACTTAGTCCAACCTTAAAAAAAAACTGAAATAAAACCAATGTTCAACTATGAAAACAAGACTAAGTGATCTAGGTAACTAGGTAGGTCTAGTCCATGTCTCTCTTCCATGCCCGATCCTAGTCCCGCTGTCTTTGACCTGAAAGATCTACTCCCCATTCCGGATCATCGTAGGTGAACACGAATACACTGTCAACCTCGCGGTTGAGTAGGATAACACAATAATAATAATAATGCAGACAACAGTAGATGCAATGATCATGCTATGCTCGAGCTCAATCTCATTCTCATTCTCATACCCGTGTCTCCCAGCCATACCGAACCTCCCGGCAGACTATACTCGGCCGTCGCCGAACACCAGCCTAACAGCTGAGGTCACCAGGTCTAGCCCTGCAGAGCTAGCCTGGGCCCAAGAATATCTCATCATCATCTCAATCTGTAACCGTACTCATGCCATGCTTATGAATGCAATAATAAGAACCAATACTGTATATGCATCATATAAATACTCAAACTTGCATCCATAGCATCCAATTCACATATTAACATACACAATACAAAAGTAGTCCCAGTGTAACCTACCTGAAAATTGCAGTCTGTAAAAGAAATCACCGTCTAGAAATACTCCACCTCGAACTCCGTTCCTATAAATTATTATTCGTATCAATTCCTACTCAACAAATGCTACCAAGTTACTTTATCATGTTCTTACTTGATTTATTC
The DNA here is from genome assembly GCA_029255685.2 of Silene conica. NCBI lineage: Eukaryota > Viridiplantae > Streptophyta > Magnoliopsida > Caryophyllales > Caryophyllaceae > Silene > Silene conica. Next base: position 54,435,791 of record CM055316.2, on the reverse strand, counting down.
ATATCAAGTTATAAATATATCCTTATATAAGCATGCCATAACATACGACTCTCACTACACATGTTCCACTTACTATTTTTAGACTTACTAAAAATAGACTTACTATAAATAGCATGTCCGATAACATTTTCTAACACTATTACTAATTAAATAGTTGAAAAAGACCATACATACCTATCATTTTCTTTAGCAAACTTAACCCAACATGCATTATAAAACACCATTCATTTTAGTTATTAAACTAATTATTACAATCATTAACTTAATAAGAATAAGCATTATATACATATATATATTAGTACGACACTTGTTAATATGGTAAGAATATTATCATTAAGATCTTCTAACAACATGCCAAGAAAAAACGTAACCCAAAGAAGGAAACCCTACGCACCTACACAACCCCGAAACAAAACAGCCTCGCAAAACTCTTTCGAAAAACAAACGCAGCAGCAACCCTTGGACACTACCACTTTCACGCTCAACCACCGTGTCAAAACCCGCTGTCAACCCCAACCACGGCCACCACTTTCACCCCTGGCACCACCAGACTAGCCACTGAGTCGTGGTGGTTCCAGTGGTGAGTATAATCGTCTCTGCCACCGAGTCTAAAACACGTGCTCACTGAAACCAACCCAGAAAATACGACAGACCCTCTGACCCGAGTTCTCTGACCACCCCTATTCGCCTCCGTGAGACATCACGACCAAGCACTACTACCACCCCACGACTCCATATACTACGACCGTGTTACCAACTCCAACACCCAGAACATACAACAATGGAAAAAGGGTTCGAATACATGCTCAAACAGACCCATACGCAGACTCTGTTCTGAAGAATACAACGAAAATAAAAATCATTCCCTGCCCAGAACGAAACCCGCTATATTAAGATTGTGATTATAAAAGATGTATTGATGATGGTTGAAACATATAATATACATAACACAGATCATAAAAACACCAAAACACGAGATGATGAGCGTGTGATAAAACTACAACCGAGATCAGAACTTGACATGCTTAACACGAAAACAATGAATTAACGTTACAGGTGTTTGCTCATACCTGTTTGCCCTTGTCAAAGATCACGCTACAACCCTTAAACCACCGTGATAATCGTCCCTTTGTAACCCTAGCAGTGGCGGCAGATGATGGTGAGTGTTGGTGAGTGTTGATTAGGTTAGGATAGTCTTGATTTGTGTGTTATAAGTAGGGCGGCTGAAGGAGGAGTTCAAAACTGTTTTCTTTTGGTTTAAGAAAACGTGTATGGGCTAGGGTTTGGGGCACGCAATCCTAGGCCCAAATACTCAGCTACCCGTGTGTGCTTCAACCCATCACGCACTCCAACACTCATATAACATGGGTCAAGTACGGGTTTGCTAAATATCCACTTATACGATTCTAAAAACAACGCGTAAAACGCCTCGTCCACAAGTGTTATATCGCTTTTAATTATAATCTATCGACATCGAAAACTAACAAAGTTAGCATAAATAAATAAAACGAAGTAAAAAAAAACGAGGTATTACAGCTGATATACGTGGTGGCGATTGAGGCTGCGCAACGTGCTATATTTACAGCAGCAGTAAAGGTATTTTTCAATATCGTTAATCTGCAATTTTAGATTCTATAGAATTTCGGTTCTGACTTCTATTTCATAATAACTTGAGATGCTCGTTGTGTGGCTAAGCGGTATTTTGACTCTATATTTTGTATATGTCATTCTCAAGTATTTTCCAATTGTGGAAATGAAAGTGGAATTTGTGCTACTCGCGAGCATATGTTTGAAACTATTTTGAACGTATTTTTTAAATATAATGTCATCTGCATGAGTATTTGTTTTTCCCTAGAAAATGGCTATTTCGGTATCCGGTAGAATACCTAATTCACCTATTAATTAACATAATAAAAATCATGTAGGTGCATTTGTGGATGTTCAATTGAGAGCAATATCGTCAATACTCGTCGTAAATAAATGCTAGATTTTATGGGAATTCATCTCTAGAAGCGTCTGATATCATGCTTGGTGTAATACCCCGTATTTTTAGCCTCGGTCAACGGCAGTCAAACCATGTTTTACGCAAGTATTTCAAATGGAATGTTTATAAAGTACTTTATCTAACTGTTATTATTTCATAAATCATATTTCTACGATTATTTCGTATTTCATAATTATTTTATATTTGATGATTGATTTATAAAATCACATTTCATTCGTATTTCTTTGATTTGATAATACATTTATAATTTAATATATTTTTATTTTATATTTAGTTCTCATCTATACTTAATTTTTATTTTTATTTAAGTCGTCATTCAATTTAAATTCTATATTCTTTATATATTCTTATAATTAATTTAATTTATATTTACTAGTACTAATTACGCAATTTAATTAGTATAAAGAAATTTTACATACTCGTTATTTTAAGTTGCGAGTCGAGAATAAGTCATTGGAAAACGCGATGGGCTTGGGCTCGAGTAAGTTATGAGAACCGTGTGATCAAAACTCTAACCTTCATCTACCCATCGACAAACCCATATTAAGAAAATCATCATACTCCACCAACATAGCAACCCATCGACATACACTATACTCCATCGACATAAAACCCTAGTCCCTCGCCTAGTCTTCTGCCCCCATCAGCGTAATCAGAACACAAAACTCCCTTCTACCTCCTTACTCCATTACACAAAGAACCCTAGTGCGAATTTGGGAAGAATAAAGGAAGGAAACAGGCTGTAACAGTTATCACCATCGTCGTTCTTTACCTTGCGCGCAGGGCTTTTTCGTAAGTAGTTATCGTATAATTTTATATCGTTACATCTGAGTGCTATAGTGGTATATAATCCTTGTAATATAAACAACATGGTCGTCGTCGTTAAACCACCATAGGCCCACCGTAGGTATCATTATAATCACCATAATGTCGACAGTAAACACGTTTGTTCATACTCTATTTTCTGCGTGATTGTTTCAGCCTCGTTCTTTGTTGCTTATTCGTTCATATTTGATTTAATTATTGTTGTGGTTCAAGAGTAGTGATGATGGGGAGTTAGTAGGGTATGTTGGTCGTGTTGGAAGGGTTAGTGGTGGTCAGAACAAATGGGAAACAGTCATGTAAGTATAGTGTCTCAGGAAGTTGCAGAAACACGGGTTTGGGTGTATAGGTTTTGAGCGGTTGTTCCAGAGGATTGAGGGGTGTCGATGGCAGGTGTTTTCCACCAGGGGGTCGTGGGTGATGTGTGGTATCAAGGATGGTGACTAGTTATGGTTATGGTGGTGTTATGTGTTGGGAAATGTGTCCTCTACAATAGTGCGATCACGTCAATAATAAATATCATTGTTAAATCTCATAAAGAGAATATGCAAGGGATGATCCGATATTGTATAGTCAACTGACCAACATTAATTGGTAATGATTGGATGACTAGAGTTTGACATTACTATCGTATGACAGTGGTGGTCAGTTGATCCCTTTAGGTCACACCTATAGGACAATCCCCTTAATTGATATATTGATCAATTGTATACGATACGAGTTGATCAAATTACTTAAAATCAAATATCGAGAAATCAGAGGTTGAATCTTAATGTAAGATTTATATTTGAAATTGAAACGTGTCAATTATCAAATATTAATCGATATTTTTGAAATATCGAAATTTGAATGACAAAGGTCCGTGGTTATAACAAACGTTATATATCGTATTGACGATTATTATAATAACCATATTTCGGGATGGTAATTACGAATTACTAAATTAATTTGTTAAATGTGATATAATTAATTTAGAAATAATATTTATATGGTAAATATATTTTAAATTAATACAATTGTATTTGTGACATAGGATGTCACATGTCACGCAATTGTACAAATTACAAATTAAAAATGGACACTTAAGGGAACCGTATAATATGTATGTTGTGGGTTAATATTGTGATATTTTTATTCCTTAAAACATAATCATTTGCTTAGGTATGATGGCTAATAGGTAGCCATGCAAACCTAAGTGCATGGGTAAGACCAAGGCCATGTATTGGCTTTCCAAAGCCTCTCTTTCACGGCTCAAGCCCAACCCATTCACCATATATGTAAAATGTTTACATAACATTTGATTCTAACCAAAAAACTTTCATGCAAACTAATTTTATAGCGTAAGAAAATCATAAAACCCCTCTAAATATTATTACATAATATTATTTATACTATAATAGTTATAGTATTTATTTAGTATTCTAATAAGATTAGTTTACGGTTTTAAGGTAAACCGACTTTGTACATCTAGTCCGTGTAATTTTCGGTTCTTAAGGGGCTCGTCTTGGGTGCATCGTAAAGGATGCAAGCTACTTTGGTTGCTCCATGGACAATCGTCCTTTTCTATTTTTGGACCGAATGTAAGGATCCGATTCTTTATATTTCCGCATTTTCATTTGCATGCATAAGATCAAAACTAAATTTAAAATTTAAATAGGTAAAATGATTAGTGAGACTAATATTGTAGTAGGGTTGGTATGACCGTGAACCTTACAAGTGGTATCAGAGCATACAGTTGCTTGCATGAAACTCGTTTTCGTTTTTACGAGTAATATGATTAACAATAAAAACGTAAAATATTTGGTACATATAAGATATGCACGAAAATATTTATGCATGTATACTTTCTGGTCCTAAAAATATTTTAGGTCATTTTAAATGATTTATGGAATAATATTGTTCATTTTAGAAATTATTGTTAATTTTTGGTACTTTAATCGGCTAAAATAGCAAATAAAACTTTCTGGCCGAGATTTTTATATATGTTCTCACGTGCATTTAATATATTATGAATATAATTTTTTCCGAGTTATTGGAGTTTTATGCATGGTTTATGAAATTTAATAGTTAAATTGTCATAAAATGAGTTTAAAATGGGCTTATATAGTTAGATTATGAATTTAGCTACGAAATTTTTTGAGTATGTCACATGAAATATTTAAAATGTTCATTAAATTTTTCAGTAGTTTTTATTAAGTATTGCATGATTATTGATTTTTATGGTAAAAATCGAGATAATAGTGACATAATTCAACTTAAATAGTTTGGTTTTAAATCGGCCATAAAACTTTTACACAATGTCATATATATTATTTCTCGCATGCATGTAATTTTTGAGATTTTTCTTTCGAATATTGCATGAGAATTGATTTTAATGGTTAAAATCGTATATTATATGACAAAATTCGTTAAAAATAGTAAAAGTTACTAAAATGGCCAGAACAAATTAACCCATATATGTCATATTAGATATGTTAATCATCATATTTTTCTTGGGAGCCAAAAGTTTCTGGAAATTTGATTTTTAACTCTTAAAGGTTAAAGTTAAAAAATTGAATTGTAAGAGTCATAATATGATTTTTCGGTCCTTGAACAGTGTTTTTATGAATTTTTCTGTCCATTTCAGTCTCTTGAGTGTTTTGGAATATGTAAAAATTTTATTAGTATTTAATTGCATTATTTAAAAGGTAATTTTGAATTTCCGAATAAATATGCATGTTTTTACGTAATATTTCGAAATAAATTGGTTATTTCGTTTACATTTATATTTTTAGGATTATGAAATTTTAAGAAAATTTCATAATTTTCAAGATTTGAATTTTGAATTTTTCGAAATTTTTATGACTCAATTGATTTTTATATTATTTTTCCCGTAAAACCGATAATATTCCGAACAATATTGTACTCCCTCCTATTCATCATAACCGTCCCTATTTGGGGAAGACACGGAGAATAAGGAGAGGATTATTATAAGGGAAAGTATTGGTGTGGGGTTGGGTAATTGGAGAGAGGGTATGTATTGTGGGGTAATTGTTGTGAGTAAGGTGATTAAAATAAGTATAAAGTATGAGTATGGTGGGGTATTGTGGTGGGGGTGAGATGATTAAAATATGTATAAAAACTTTACTAAATAAGGAAATAGGGAAGATATTGTGAATAGACCAAAAAGGAAATATGGAAGGTTATGTTGAATAGGAGGGAGTAATAAATAAGTTAAGTCATGTTCAAATTTGAGTAAGACTAAATTTTGAAACCTAAATGTGTTAGGATGTTTAACTTAATCGTGAATATTGATTCACATAATGTTAAGTGATTTTAAATGTTAAAATCACGCTATTCCATAAAACCGTGTTATTATGATAACGACATTTAAGTATTATTTAAATAGGATGATTTGGCTTAGGATTGGCATGTTAATTATATATTCATAAGCATTGCATATTTATTTTTTTATGAATGTCATAATTTTATTTATGTAATTTGGAATTATGTAATTTTACTTAGTATGGCCTTTGTTTTAATCGAGTATTGCCCGAAATGTATGGGAATATCGTTTCGGTTGTAATTTTATGTGATCTTGTATCACTTTATTTTATTGCTTTATTTTATTTTATAATGTATAAAATAGATAGAAAATTTTGTAATTATTTATTCCGGAGATCCTTGAAGACGGTGCCTTTCGGAAAGGAGTTCCGACAAAGACGGAATTTGCCTTGGGATGCGTGCCGCGTGTGAAGTTCAAGGGACCAAGGAGTTGGTATCCGAATTTGTAATTTTCTTTTAATTTTCTATTTTAGGAAGGCCATACTAGGAGTTTTTTATGCTTTTAAAGTTTTTATGCTTTTATTTATGCTTTATATGTTTGCATGCATAGCCAAATTGTCATTCTATATCATGTATGTTCATCGAATTTATCAACCGTGTCAATTAATTTATCGATAATTCACCGACTTAGTTCACTTAAAAGAGATAGATAATAAATTGACAAGATCTCTTACATATTCAAATATTGAGACATAGCCTTACCAAAAAGTAAGGAACCCATGAATCACTTCTTCATAAGGAAGTGGGCTCGGCTAAACCGGGGTACTAAACTTTTTACATTGGGTAAGTGGGGTAATATGATTACACTCTCGAAATTTGGTCGATCTCAACGAAGGTATTCGAGCCACCGTAGTGGTAAAAAGTTCGGGCTAAAGATAAGAATTAATGTAATTCTTGTCGACCGGGAGTTCTAAGGTAGAATCGATTAAAAGTTAATCCACCGAATTATATTAATGAGGGATGTATCGGCTAAACCGTGCCCAAGTTAGTATGGATTTAGGTCTCGGGATCATTTATTTAATTGGGCAAGAGATCATTAAGTAGGTGCTTAACTTGTTTAAAATTTACATGTTTTAAATAAACGATAATTGTTTTAATTCCTTCGTCTTGTTTTTAGTTCATTTCAACAATCATCAAATGGCTAATAACACTCCACCTCTCACGAATGTATCATGGCTTCGATCCTTCATGGATCGTTGCAAGCTTTAGAAGCATGGCGCCAATTTGAAGGATTGGGACGCGCAACTACTTTTGGCCGCGGAAGGAGACGATAAGACTCGTTTCCTCACCGAAGCCGCTTCTCCCACTCCCACCGCTCGTTCCGCGGTTGCGACTCGTGAGGCCTATAAGGCTTAATTATATAAAAGAGTCGCATGTTCTTAAGAACGCGCTTATTTTCTCCATGGAGCAAAGGGAAGTTTAAGAAGAGTGGTACAAAAGACAAAGGCAAGAAGGCCTCCACGATCACACCATTCAAAGACAAGACCTTTTCGAAAGGTGCTTCTACATCGTCTTCAAAGGTTGAAGATAAGTGCCATTATTGCACAAGGATTGGTCATTGGAAGAGAAATTACCCGATATACTTTGCCGACCTAAAAGCTGGAAAGGTTCTCGCTGTAGGTAATAATTCTCATTAAAATTCATGTTATGTTGTTAACTTTTGTATATTGATACAAGTTTTTAACTCTCACCCTTTTAAATTGTTTTAAAGGGACTTTTTCCAAGGACAAGGGCAAGGAGAAAGAAAAGGAAGCTTGAAGTTCTTTTCTTGGATAGCTATGGTAGCATCCAAAGATTGAAGACATAAAGAGCTTAGCACTAATTTTCATTTTATGTCTTCTTTCGATTATGCATTTTAATTTTAAGAACATGGTATTTCTTGTATGACAAGGATTTGGTTATTTCAATCAATGGTTATAATGTTCAATATTGGTGACTTGGTTTTCAACCCAAGTCATCCCTTTTTTTCTTAAATCAAATTGTTGTTTTTTTTAATGCATTATATAACATGAGTTGATATGATCTTCATAGATTGTAATAAAGTACCTTGAATGTTCACCGTACGCTAGATATGTTAGGATCATAATAAAGTAATTTGATTTACTTAAAGGAGAATTACACCTCCGTGAAACACAGTCAATCAATATAAGATATAAATATGAAACTCAAAAGTGAGTTAATTAGTTCATTATAAGATGATCATTTTAAGTGAAAATGAGAACTAATATCTCACACCTCATAATACTTACTATCCAAAACATTGTTTATGGGCGAAATTGCTATCCTTGTAAGAATAAAGGTTATTTTAAAGGATAGAGTGCCAAAAATTTTACACCCGCAAACCAATGGAATAAATATGGGATCTTAGAGAAGAATCCTATAAGAGGTCCTTGACTATAACCCTAAATGAATGGATAAACGAAACTACGAGAGGACACAGAAGAAACTACGCGAGGACACAAAAGGAAATGTTCTTTATGTCATTAGTTCCTAGAGGGGATCAAAGGAACCGTGTGTATAAACGGAAGGAAAAAGTTTCCGTGAAGTTAATGTTTCTGATTTTATAAGATAATAGAGGAGAAATCGTCTCCCGTCCTCTTGATGATAGTATTTCTTATTCTAAAGGATTATAGAGGAGAAATCATGTCCTAGTGTTTTCCAAGGGAACGAGGACGAAAATGAAATGTTCATATGAGATGGGATGATGTTGATTGAGTATGAGCTAATCACTATAGAGATAGTCGGAGTTATTTAACTATAAAGATAGTGATACAAAATTCAGTGGGAGAAAAAGTCATTAGAATAATGAACCAATCATTAAGAGAGAATGATAATTCTTTTATGAAAAGAATGAAAGGTTTTCATCAATTCTAGATGAGAAAATTTGTTAAGAACATCATAGGATGATGGACAATCATAAGTGAGTTTATTATATGATAATGAAACGTCACCTATTGATGATCAACAAGGTAGAATCACCTAGATAAGAACGGGTTGATTTATACGACCTTGATTAACATACCAAAATGTTGAGACAAAAACCTTATTTCGATATAAAGTTCTCAAGGAGAACTAGTGGATCGAATCTAGGTAAACTACAATATGAGTTCTAGTACATACAATGTGACTGTGTACGTGAGAACAACATGTCACGAGTTATAAGATAATAGTAGGAGCTTCCTTCAGGAAAGGAAACTCATACCTAGTATAAGTACTAGAAATGTACTTTAATAAGATCATGTTATACGGGATACATGAGTCAGAAGGAAACCGAAATTTGTAGGTTTGGATGACCAGAATAAATGGTGTATTCACATATCAAACCATTAATACAAATTGATGGATGAGCATAAAAGATTGTATAGTGTGGAACAGTAATATTATATTGACTGTTCGTACATGACAATTACTCTTATCGTTTGAGTTATCATTAACTCACTATTGATAAATACTTTGTCAAATCCAATGGGTTGTGGGAGACAATTTTGAACCCCATGAAGTGAACTGGATTAACTTAGTATAACCCATAGTCGCTTGTATGAGGTGACGTCTCGAAGCGACTAGAGTGTGAGGCGATTGATGGCAAGTTCAAATGCCATATAGTCATATGGGATGACTAGTCGATCACATAGGCAGACTAGAGGAGACACTCTGTCGGGCAATAAGTGACCACTTATAGAGTTCTAAAAATTTTATAAGAGCCTGGTCGTGGCTAGAGCTACTATATTATTCTCATGAGTCGATTCTTAGACTAGAGACTGTTCGCCCAAGGTGGCACAATTTCAGAGTTACTTTGATTTATGCTTTACGATCTTCCGTAAAAGGGGTCAAATGGGCATCTTTTGGGTCATAATGGACTGTGTTAGTCGAAGGGAACAGTAGGATATGAATTGTCCAGTCCCCCGTCAGGGTTATCTTAAATCTCAGGGCCACTCAAGGAGAAGTTTAACTGGAAATGCGTGGCCACGCTCGGAAGGTATCTATGGTAGATAATTCCTGTCAAAGCAGTTAAATCTCCAGATCGAGGAAATCGCTCATGAAATGTTCAAATGCAAGTACGACCTGTAAGACACTTTGCATTGAGTGGGAGATGATGTAATTGGACAAGAGAATTGGTGACGCACACTTGTCGAGGACAAGTGGGAGATTGTTGGGAAATGTGTCCTCAACAATAGTGCGGTCACGTCAATGATAAATATCATTGTTAAATCTCTTAAAGAGAATATGTAAGGGATGATACGATATTGTATAGTCAATTGACCAACATTAATCGATAATGATTGGCTGACTATAGTTTGACATTACTGTCGTATGATGGTGGTGGTCATTGTTGGGGCTGGTGTCCTTGACAATTAAGTACAATGACTTACTAAATCTCTTTAAGGATCACAAGGGCATAGTTCAATATTACTATCAGTTGATCCACATTTATCAATAACGGTTGGCTTGCTAGATAAGTTTGACGTTATTGTCATACGGATGGCGGTGATCAACTGGTCCCTATACGTCACACCTATAGGACACGTTTGAGAGATGTGAAAGTATGAAAATACAGTCACATTTATGCTGAATACGACTAAACAGTTAGTCAGAGGTATTGACTATTAAATTAGTTAATAAGATGTTGAGATTATTATTTAATACGGATTAAATAATTTTAGCTAACACGGATTACATGATTAATTCGTAAATTAAATATAAACGGTTATATTTAATTAAATATTGTATTCGCGTATTAATATAAACAGTTATAATAATTTGGGTAATTATACAATATCGTAATTTATCAGACCATTATTAATACATCGACTGCATTAATATCTGATAACACGTGTACGATTTATAAATAAAACCCGCGAATAATATTTAGCTAATCGGGTCGAATCACGCAAAGGTATAAGGTAAGAGTGGGAAAAGCCCACTCTCACCTCAACCCGTTCGGCCGACCCAATCACTACATAAGGAGAGTCCTTCTCCTTTTGTCAGGTTACTGCTTCTTTGATTGTTTTACTGATAAAACACATCTCAAGGAAATTAGGGTTTTGAGAACTACTTTTTCCCAAAACCCAGATCTCACATCTAAAACTTCACAAAACTCTCCCCATATTGCAAGGCAATTGGAGAGCCTTTCTAGCACACGCGACCTCATCTTAAACAAAGTCTTGGGTGCAAGTTATAGGAGGGAATTTACTTTAATTCATGTTCTTAGGCCTATTCAAGCAAGGACCCAAGGTTGTATTCTTTTCATGTTTTTATTTAACTTATGACTATAATCTCAACTGTAAAATTCGTTATAATCCTTCATGTTTAGGGCGAATACATGTTTTATTCCCCACAGTCAGTTGATCCCTTTAGGTCACACCTATTGCACAATCCCCTTAATTGATATATTGATCAATTGTATACGATACGAGTTGATCAAATTCCTTAAAATCAAATATCGAGAAATCAGAGGTTGAATCTTAATGTAAGATTTATATTTGAATTTGAAACGTGTCAATTATCAAATATTAATCGATATTTTTGAAATATTTAAATTTGAATGACAAAGGTTCGTGGTTATAACAAACGTATATCGTATTGACGATTATTATAATAACCATATTTCGGGATGGTAATTACGAATTACTAAATTAATTTATTAAATGTGATTTAATTAATTTAGAAATAATATTTATATGATAAATATATTTTAAATTAATACAATTGTATTTGTGACATATGATGTCACATGTCACACAATTGTACAAATTAGAAATTGTAAAATGGAAGTCCATTTTACACTTAAGGGAACCGTGTAATATGTATGTTGTGGGTTAATATTATGATATTTTTATTCCTCAAAACATAATCATTTGCTTATTATGTATGAAGGCAAATAGGTAGCCATGCAAACCTAAGTGCATGGGTAAGACCAAGGCCATGTATTGGCCTTCCCAAGCCCCTCTTACACGGCTCAACCCCAAGCCATTCACCATATATGTAAAATGTTTACATAACATTTGATTCTAACCAAAAAACCTTCATGCAAACTAATTTTCTAGCGTAAGAAAATTATAAAACCTCTCTAAATATTATTACATAATATTATTTATACTATAATAGTTATAATATTTATTTAGTATTCTAATAAGATTAGTTTACGGTTTTAAGGTAAACCGACTTTGTACATCTAGTCCGTGTAATTTTTGGTTCTTAAGGGGCACGTCTTGGGTGCATCGTAAAGGAGGCAAGCTACTTTGGTTGCTCCGGGAGGATCGTCCTTTGCTATTTTTGGACTGAATGTAAGGATCCGATTCTTTATATTTCCGCATTTTCATTTGCATGCATAAGATCAAAACTAAATTTAAAAGTTAAATTGGTAAAATGATTAGGGAGACTAATATCGTAGTAGGGTTGGTATGACCGTGAACCTTACATTAGGAAGTAGTTAGGGGCGTGTTTATAGAAGGGAGTGAAATAGGTACGGGAAAGGGCTGTTACAGGTCGGTTGTTTGTAAGGTGTTTGTGGCTGGTATCGAGGGTTGTTGGGGATGAGTCAGGGGCTATGGTTGATGCGAATGGATGCGTCATAGTGCAGTGGTAGCAGCCACCGTAGATTGGTGGTGGTGGTGCAGGTACTACTAGGGTGGTTGATGGGGCTGTGTTTAGGGGATGTCCGTGAGAAGTGGTGTCGAAGGGTCTGATAGTCGAAGGGGTTGTTATTGGTACATCAAGTATTGTTGTTGTGGTGGATTGTCATGTTTTTGTATCATTATTATTATTATTATTGTTATTATTATTATTATTATTATAATTATAATTGTTATTGTGTTAATAATATATTGTCAGTATGATTATATTGTTAGTAAATATTATTCACGTTGTCAATTATTAAGTTGTCAAGTAATTTTATTGTACATGAATGTGACGGTTATCAATAGTTCGATCATAGTTTCTATGTTCGTTTATTTAATTAAAGTAGTCATATTTAGTATGGTCCCGTTACGCGTAATATATGATCTAAATAGTTAATTTGAATAATTGATGTTTTATATTAGTTGCATAATTGTATTAGTTAGTGATTACGTACTCCCTCTTCCCCTCACAAAATAAAAGAAGTGTAAACATCCCACTGGGACAGAGGTAGTATATTATAATTGTTAGGTGACGATGTTGACGTAGCATAATGCTGTTTACTTGCTGGCTTGCGATTGGATTATATTGCTATCCCGGTAGGATACCCTGACCTTATACTCTATGATTTGTTATGAATGGATGTGGTATTATGTGTTATGGCTGCCGAGTAAGATTGATATGAGAATGATATTGGTTGGATTGATTGGGGATTATTGATATTGGCATGAGCATTGCATTATTTAATAACATGATTGAATAATAGTATCGTTGCATTTATGAGCATAACATATGCATTGGTTACAGAGAAAGTTATGGAACGGCTATTGTTTTGATATACAGCCCAGGGTGGTTCTGCAGACCAGGCCTGATGTCTTCAGGTTTTATGCTGGTGTTCGACGACGGTCGACGATACTCTGCCGGGAGGTTCGGTATGGGTGGGTGTTACGGGTTTGAGAAGGACATTGAGATTAAGCTCGAGCATATCATGGCATTTGCATATAATATTTGTTGCATTATGATTTTGTGTTATCCTACTCTACTGCGAGGTTGACAGTGTATTCGCGTGACACCTACGATGATCCGGAATGGGGATAGACTTTACAGGAAGAGACAGATGAGCTAGGAGCTGGGGCAGGAATGTGAGATGCAGACTTTGGACCGACTTAAAATTATATCACATCTAGTGAAATCATCAATTGTATTTTCTTTTCCGTTGAGCAATAATTGTAATAAAAAAAGTTTAAATTTTATCATTTTTATATAAAGTACTTTGGTTGTTTTACTTTGTTATACACTAACTCGGACATTCCGAGATGGTAACAACTCAATTTATTTGAGAATGTCTTGCTAACGGTTCTTAAATAAATGGGGGGTGTTAGAAAGTGGTATCAGAGCGAACGATGCTCGGGCCTAAACCAAATGACTATTAATGAACGTGGGATGAGTCTAATAAAATGAACCCCAGGTTAGTAACTATTAGGAGCCCCGGATTTGGGATGAGTTAGGGGCCCCCTCAAACCAAGCCACTAGCCCTTTCAGTCTAACCTGGTTACCCTTGAGAGATGTAGAGTGTGGGTAGTATAGAATAAAGGACAATGACCATATATATATATATATATTTATATATATATATACACTAACGTTTCCGCAGAGAAGGAATGAGGTAAGTTATGATGTGAAATATGCATGGTTGGTGATCTTTATTGTGAAACATAATAATGATATTGAATGTTGGTTGAGATACTTGATTTCCAAGTATTGAGAATATGAGTATGAGTATATGAGTTTGATTTGTATCGTGATATGCATGCCGCTATATGAGTTTATTTCGGTGAAGTTTTATATAAAGTTAGTTTCCCTTTATACAGATGTTATTACATTCCGTTAATGTGACCTTATGATATTTATGAAATGTATAAATTTGTCAAGAATGAACTAGGCGTTAGCTAATTGTCTACATAGATGTAAAAGTGTTAATTTTGTCTCAGAATTTCCAAAGGTATATAGGTGTTAGTTGCCCTGATTTTACTGCGTAGCATAAAATTGACGAGTATGTTTTGTTGCTTTAAAAGTCGAATGCTAGTTGCTAGTATAGAGTAATTAACTTATCGGATGACTCGTGACTTTTGTTTCGATGGTATTCGTGAACATGGATGTGGAATTTTATAATGGGGTTATGAGGATGTAACCATGTTTTAAGAAGGATAGGATTGTAAAATCTTAATGATTTACGATATGGCTAGTTGTTATGGCATGGAAAATTGATATGTCGTGATTGTTTGAATATACTTGATAATCATGTTCACTTATGTTATGCATTATATTGTGATTCGTGAAGTATGCTTTAATTTAGTTATCCGTTAAACTTTGGGGACAAAGTTTTCTCAATGAGGGTAGAATGTAACACTTCGCGTTTTAGAGCTTATATATGTACTACTTGTGTTTGTTTCATGCTTGTTATGTGTTTCCCTTATCGTTACGGGGTGGTGAACTTCGGGACGAAGTTCATTTTAAGGAGGGAAGACTGTAATACCCCGTATTTTTAGCCTCGGTCAACGCAGTCAAACCATGTTTACGCAAGTATTTCAAATGGAATGTTTCTAAATAAAGTACTTTATGTGAACCGTTATAATTTTATAAATCATATTTCTACGACTATTTCGTATTTCATAATTATATTATATTTGATGATTAGTTCATAAAATCACATTTCATTCAATTCGTATTTCTTTGATTTTGATAATACATTTATAATTTAATATATTTTATATTTTATATTTAGTTCTCATCTATACTTAATTTCTATTTTTAGTTAAGTCGTCATTCTATTTAAATTCTATATTCTGATAATTAATTTAATTTATATTTACAAGAACTAATTACGCAATTTAATTAGTATAAATAAATTTTACGTACTCGTCATTTTAACTTACGAGTCGAGTATAAGTCATTGGAAAACGCGATGGGCTTGGGCTCGAGTAAGTTATAAGAACCGTGTGATCAAAACCCTAACCCTCATCTACCCATCGACACACCCATATTATGAAAATCACCATACTCCACCAACATAGCAACCCATCGACATACACTATACTCCATCGACATAAAACCCTAATCCCTCACCTAGTCTTCTGCCCCCATCACCGTAATCAGAACACAAAACTCCCTCATACCTCCCTACTTCATTACACAAAGAACCCTAGTGCGAATTTGGGAAGAAGAAAGGAAGGAAACAGGCTATAACATCATCACCATTGTCGTTCTTTACCTTGCGCGCAGGCTTTTTCGTAAGTAGTTATCGTATCATTTTATATCGTTATATCTGAGTGCTATAGTGATATATAATCCTTGTAATATGATTAACATGTTCGTCATCATTAAACCACCATAGAACCACCGTAGGTCTCAGTATAATCACCATAATGTCGACAGTAAACACGTTTGTTCATACGCTGTTTTCTGCGTGATTGATTCAGCCTCGTTCTTTGTTGCTTATTAGTTCATATTTGATTTAGTTATTATTGTGGATCATGAGTAGTGATGATGGGGAGTTAGTAGGGTATGTTGGTCATGTTGGAAGGGTTAGTAGTGGTGGTCAGAACGAATGGAAAACAGTCGTGTAAGTAGAGTGTCTCGGGAAGTTGCAAAAACACGGGTTTGGGTGTAAAGGTTTAAGCGGTTGTTCCAGAGGATTGAGGGGTGTCGATGGCAGGTGTTTTCCACCAGGGGGTCGTGGGTGATGTGTGGTATCAAGGATGCTGACTGGTTGTGGTTATGGTTATGGTTGTGTTAATAAGTAGTTAGGGGCGTGTTTATAAAAAGGGGTGAAACAGGTACGGGAAAGGGTTGTTACAGGTCGGTTGTTTATAGGGTGTTTGTGGCTGGTATCGAGGGCTGTTGGGGATTGGTGGTGGCAGCCATCGTGGATTGGTGGTGGTGCAGCAACTGCCAGGGTGGTTGATGAGGCTGTGTTTAGGGGCTGTCCGTGAGAAGTGGTGTCGAGGGGTCTGATGGTTGAATGGGATGTTATGCGTACATCAAGTATTGTTGTTGTGGTGGATTGTCATGTTTGTGTATTATTATTAATATTGTTTTTATTATTATTATTATTATTATTATTATTATTATTATTATTATTATTATTGGTATTATTATTATTAATATGATTATTATTGTTATTGTGTTAATATTATATTGTTAGTATGATTACATTGTTACTAAATATTATTCATGTTGTCAATTATTAAGTTGTCAAGTAATTTTATTGTACATGAATGTGACGGTCATCAATAGTTCGATCATAGTTTCTATGTTTCTTTATTTAATTGAAGTAGTCATATTTAGTAGGGTCTCGTTATACGTAATATATGATCTAAATAGTTAATTTGAATAATTGATGTTTTATATTAGTTGCATAATTGTATTAGTTAGTGATTACGTATATTATAATTGTTAGGTCACGATGTTGACGTGACATAATTCTGTTTACTTGCTGGCTTGCTATTGGATTATATTGCTATCCCGGTAGGATACACTGACCTTATACTCTATGATGTGTTATAAATGGATGTGGTATTGTGTGTTATGGGTGTTGAGTAAGATTGATATGAGAATGATATTGGTTGGATTGATTGTGGATTTTCGATAATGGCATGAGCATTGCATTATTTAATAACATGATTGAATAATAGTATCGTTGCATTCATGAGCATAGCATATGCATTGGTTACTGAGAAAGTTATAGAACATATATTGTTTTGATATAAAGCCCAGGGTGGTTTGCAGACCAGGCCTGGTGTCTTCAGCTTTTATGCTGGTGTTCGACGACGGTCGACGATACTCTGCCGAAAGGTTCGGTATGGGTGAGAGTTACGGGTTTGAGAAGGAGATTGATATTGAGCTCGAGCATATCATGGCATTTGCGTATCATATTTGTTGCATGATGATTTTGTGTTATCCTACTCGACCGCGAGGTTGACAATGTATTCGTGTGACACCTACGATGATCCGGAATGGGGAGTAGACTTTACAGGAAGAGACAGATGAGCTAGGAGCTGGGGCAGGAATGTGAGATGCAGACTTTGGACCAGCTTAGAATTATATCACACCTAGAGAAGTCATTAGTTATATTTTCTTTTCCGTTGAACAGTAACTGTAATAACAAAAGTTTAAATTTTATCAGTTTTATATAAAGTACTTTGGTTGTTTTACTTTGTTATACACTACCTCGGACATTCTTAGATGATAACAGCTCTATTTATTTGAGAATGTCTTGCTAAAGGCTCTTAAATAAATGGGGGTGTTACACTTGGTCCATTACCAAGACCACCGGCTGCTACCATCCTCTATTATGTATTGTTAGATGGTTTGAGCGACGTCATTTAGGAAGCTGATAAGGTATTAATTAATTAATTTGTTAATTATCATTAAAATTCTCTGTTCTTTTGTGGATAATCACCGTGTTTACTGATTTTGAGGTTGCTATTGTTTAAGAATGTGCAAATTCATGACACTTCTTTTGCTTAGTAGTTTTATTTTTGAGGTTAGCCATACAACACAAGTCTTAAGAGTATGTTGCACAAACAACAACAAATAAAAGAATAGTCATTATACTAATAAACATAGAAATCTATCATTATGATAATAAAAATACAGTCAGAAGTTAAATTTATACTGTTATTATGATGTGCTGAGAATAAAAAATCTAATTCAATTAACTAAGCTAGTCTTATTTCCATTGAAGTTGTTGTAGTAATCTTTACTCCTTCAACATCCATTTAAATCACCTTGGATCATTACATATTTCTTTTGTTTCATTGTGAAGTTGTATTTTTTGGGGTTGTGGCCTCTTGTTGTGTGCTGGAGGCTTCAAGATCAATTACACAATTAGTACATTTCTCACCAATAGTAGAAATAGCTGATGAACTTCCTTCCTATTTACATAATAGCGTTCTAATAAGTTGATGAAGTAGAAGCTCAAATACAGACTCATAGTAATTAACAAAAGTGATAAAACGAACCTGGAATACTGCCTCGTCTAAAATACTGATGACGTTGAAACTATTGTCACGTGTCTTGCCATGATTTGTTTTGACTACTTTAATTTTGATTTGAAATTGTTTTCAAATAAATGCGTTTTTCATCAAAGATGGCAACGGATGTAATCTTCATCATCCTCTTCCTATAAGAAGATACAAAGCTATAATACAACAAATTGAATGTGGATAGTATGAATTGAAATCACGAGGTGAAAAAACATTACTAATACCTCTAACTATTGTGTGTCGCAAAGAGTAGCATCATCCTGGCCAATTAACCTTTTGGAATCCGTGTCAAATATTACAAAACTTGTAGAACTTTTTTAGTCTTGAACTTGTAACTCAATTCTATAATTGTCGGAAGCAAGAAAAATCTTTCAGTACATAATCAGTATATTAAAGCAATAAAAAAATATAAGTATTGAATGTTCGAGTATACCTAATAGTTTGAGTCTCCATTATTTTGTCAGTTGTTGTACACTAAAACTTGAGAGAGACGGTCTTTCAATAAATTATTGAGAGATCATTCTTTTGTACCCTTTTAATTGTATTTCATAACCCTTTTGTCATTGATTGTGCCATAGTAATTTCGTACCTATTTACATAATAAATGTACTAATTTTATATTTAATCATGTTTTGTCCCTATTTTATTACCTTTAGTACCACCTTTTGTTAAATTTGTACAATAGTCTCTCAATAAGCTTATTGAGAGGCAGTCTCTCAAGAGACCTACTTGTTGTAATAGAACTTGGAATTTTTATATTGTGACCTAGTTTTACATTTAATACATATTGGTCAATGCCAAGGTTTTTCGAAAATAATAACTTTCACTTCTGCAGTGCAATAGCAAACCAGATCCCACATTCCCAATAATATTATTAGAGGGCATACATAATTTAAAAATCAAGTTAAGTCCGAGAGTTAACTATTAATACCTCTTTGTAATCGTATTACAATGCAAAAGGATGTTACTGATGTCCTTTCTGACAATATCATTAGTAATACATCCAAAAGTCGTCTCTCTATTATTTGTACTGTAGTTTGGTAATCAATAATAGTGGTATAAAAAAACTTCTTCAAAAATAGTTTTCATTAAAAGGCATACATTTTATAGAATTTCAATAGTGTAAATATATACCTCAAGTTTTCCGTAAGGGCATTCACTTCTGGGACATCAAGATTAATGTAAAGACAAGTTCAGGTTGATGTTGCGATACTGTTATAACCTGTCATAAAAAAAAATTAAAAATCAACTTGTAATAATGAGTACTATAAACCTTATATAAGATTAAATTATGATTAAATTATACACCATTATAATCCTTCACCGTAAGAGACGTGATAATAACAAATTTAGTTTGGATAGAATCGGTGCATTTTTCCTTTTGCTCTAAAAAATCAGAAGGACATTGATCCCTGACACGGTTTGTCGTATACACGGTCAAAAATAAAACATGGGTACTACTAACAGAAGCTAGTGGTAGTACGGTCCATTCCTCAGGAAGGCAGAGTTTTTAGTAACGGTTAATTCATTGGTCAAAAATTGGGGGTTGTTGTTGTTGTTGTTGATAAACTAAGAATAAGACGGTTATAAAAACAAACAGAATAAAACAAGGATGAATTTAATCAATAAAAAGGAAATATGTCAGGAATCGGGTTGTCGCGGTAATACATGTCATGCGAGATAACTAGGTCAGTCGAGTCATTAACGAAGTGGGTAGTGATTATCTCCTTTCGGTCTCAAATCGCCCTAGACTCCCCAACCAATCTTTCGATCTAGGACGTTATATCGATCATCCTAAGCAAGCCTACCTTACCAATCTTTCGATCTAGGTTCAGTTTTACTAATTAAACCGGTCTCATGCGTGCACTCATTTGACTAGTTTTCTGATTAAATTGCTTATAGACGAACTTCGTCGCAAGCACGACTAACA
The DNA here is from genome assembly GCA_029255685.2 of Silene conica. Taxonomy (NCBI): domain Eukaryota; kingdom Viridiplantae; phylum Streptophyta; class Magnoliopsida; order Caryophyllales; family Caryophyllaceae; genus Silene; species Silene conica. The sequence goes on along the minus strand of CM055316.2, from coordinate 54,415,048 downwards.
TGTGATTCCTACGACATTACTACCACAAATTCCCTCATCCTGCTAACATATTATAAAAATTACCTTTGCAAGGTTTCAGGATCTACGCTAACAATGATGAAATTAACAAAATGCGACATGATAAACAATGAATATAAACTAAAACACATAAACAATAAAATGACAATAATGATAATAAGAGATAAAGGGTAAAAGAGATTACGATAAACTGGCAGGAAATGATGAACGAAATCCGGAAATGAACAATAAGATTAAAATAACAAAAAGCTACTGATTGTTGAAATGTGTGAAATGCTAAGTTAAAGTTATATTTAATGATTAGAAAATGATTAAGATAAAGTGAAAAATGACTGATTAAAAGATTAAATTAGTGTTAACTTAATCCTTATATAGGGATTAGGTAAGCTGCTTCATCCTTAAACCTAAAACACGAAATGCGATATCCGGTAGAATAATTGAGTTGCTCGATCGAGTGACAAAATCACTCGATCGAGTAACTATTCTTCGAAAACCCTTCGATCGAGCAACCTTAGTCCAACATCCCTTCGATCGAGTGGCTCCAAAATCCTCGAAACCATTGTCCTTCCTGCAGACTCCTCGATCGAGTAATAAATTCCTCGATCGAGCACTTCCTCTACTACTTCTACTCGATCGAGCAAAATTCAGAGCTCGATCGAGCTCCTGGCAGACAAGAATGCTTCTTTTTTTGTTCTTTTGCTTTTGTCCTTTGTTTTTCCCTCGGTTAAAGCTCTTATCAACTCAAAACAGCACTTCTAAGGCTATGGGACTCCTTGACTTTGTTCCATCTTCTAAAAATAGCCTACTTTGGGCAATAAAAACTCGGTTTTCGCAACCTTTGCATAATTTCCTGCAAAACAACAAGAAATACACAAAGAAGCAAAATAGGGGCAAAATGGCACGTAAAACGTATGAAAATGCATGGAAATGCGTGCCAAATGATGCTAAAAAGTATATAAAATAGGCACGCATCAAATATCCCCAAAGCAAACCTTTGCTTGTCCTCAAGCAAACTAATGCAACTACAAAAATGAAAACAACCAACTAACTACCTAATGGAATGGAATCGCCTCAAAACCAACTATCGATCACTTGTTAACCATGTAAATGCAGAAATTCAGTCACCCATGAAGTTCATAACCAAAAGCAACGAATTCATACATGTAATGAAAAACAACTTGGACAACTGACCTTGAATGACTTGTGTACTTTGGACTCTCCCGGGTCACTCTTCTCTCAACAATAGGGTGAACATATATGTGCAAGAGAGAAGGATAAGAAAATGAAGACACTCTCCTAACTGCGACCGACATATCATGCAATGCAACTAGTATGACAAATGATGATTCTAATTACCGTACACACGCATATCAACCTATCAAAGTCTATCGCATGTTGAATACTTGCAAGTTATGGTTATGTGAGGTGAAATGGGTAAAAAGAAGCAAAAAACGGTATGGATAAGTGGAGGTAACGGCTCGAGCTAGCTACCACGACTCAGCCAAAGGTAGAACCATCTATATTACTAAAAAAAACAATGCCATGCTCAGAATATCTGATGTGTGCTTATTTTATATACTTTTTGGCTTTCTTTAGCCCACATTTCTATGCATTTTCACGCACTTTACGTGCCATTTTTGCCCCTTTTCCTTCTCTTAGTGTACTTTCTGTTATTTTGCAGGAATTATGCAAAATTTGAGGAAACCAAGCTTTTCTCGTCCGAAGTAAGCCCTTTTAGAAGATGGAGCAAGTCAAGGAGTCCCATAACCCTGATTGTGCAGTGCCAGACTTAAAGGAACGGTAACCAAGGCGAGGACGAAGGACAAAATTAAAGCAAAAAGAAGCGGAAAAGAAGCAAGCTGTTTGTCATCTACTCGATCGAGCAAACACCAGAGCTCGATCGAGTGGATGTAGGAGGAGAAAGCCTCGATCGAAGTACTGGATACTCGATCGAGGAGTCTGCAGGAAGGAACAAGCCCTCGACGATCTCAAGGTTACTCGATTGAGCAGGTACCAGCTCGAAGTTACTCGATCGAGTACAATCTGAAGAACAACTACTCGATCGAGTGCTCCAGTCACTCGATCGAGCAACTCGCTTATCTGTATCGGATTTGCATTTCTCCTTTTAAGTTTAATAAATGAGGAGTTAACCTAATCTCTATTTAAGGATTAGGTTAACACACTACTCAATATTCAGTTTTTACACACACTTTTTTTTCTTTCCAAATCTAAACATTTCGCTTTTAGTTTTTTTACATTTCACAAACATTTAGTTCTAAGTATAAGCATTTGGATCTCATTCAACCTTTCAGCAGTTATTGATACGTGCCTATTTTATGCATTTTATTTATTCTTTTGGCACGTATTTTCTTATATTTTCGTGACTTTTAGTTGCTATTTCTCCCGAAACGGTTTACTTTGGCATTTCTATGTTTTAAATGTAGGAATTCGCGGAAGTGGGCAAAACCGAACTTTAATCGTCCTCCGAAAGCTGTTTTTGATTAAATAGGCGGAGCAAGGATCCGGATGCACATCCAAGTGTTGTTTATGGGCCAAATTTACGTTGAAACGTACAGGAAAGGGTCGACCGACCGACCAAAGAGGTCGACCGACCAAAGCCCAGAATTCGGAAAGCCTGATAACAGCATGAGAGGTCGACCGACCCGGATAGGAGGTCGACCGACCCAGCGACTGCTTCCGCGACTTTTATTTCGTGTTTTACTCGTTTAATCTTGTAATTAGAACTTATTTAAGGAGACCTAAACTCGAAAATTAGGTCAAGCACTCCATGTTAGTCAAAAACTCCATAGTTAGAAAGAGATTTTATTCAAGTTTCATCTTTTGTTCTTAATTCCAATTAAGTTGTAAGTTGCTAAAATTAATCTTTCCCTTTTAATTTAATCTTGTTGTTCATCTTATTGTTGTTTCTCAATACATGCTTTCCCTTTTATGGCCATCTTTAATTATGATAATTGCTTTGATGTTCTTAATTCTTGTTATTGTTAATTTTATGATTAGGATTATGCATAACTAATTCTTGTGATTAGGAATTAGGGGAACCATGGCAAAGACTTGATTTTGATTGTTTTATGATTAAATTACCAATCCCCCATTGTTGTTGGTGAACTAATCCTTTGAGATTGAAAGATTACTAGGATTAGTTTAACAACAACTTTGGGATTGCCCTATGAACGAAAGGTTAGTGCTTTTCTAGGAACCCTAAGATCGTAAGGATTGGGTAGAATATTGACCTAAAGGTTTATTCTTTGTTCCTTGGGATTGTGTTATTTGGTTATTTTACCCTTTTATTGACTTGCCCTAGCCATGGGGAACCGAAGTTCCTAATCTCCTTTTCATCCTATTTTAATTTTCTTGTTATTTTGCTACCTTAGTTGTTAGTCCCAAATTATAAATCAACCCCCTTTTTTGGTTACTTGCAATAGACTTTAAATTCGCAAACATGATTAACCTTGTCTCCTTGTGGTTCGACCCTTGACTTATCCTATCTAGTTTAAGCTGAGGTTTTTTATAAATCTTATCTTTGGCACCCCTCAACGACGGGTGTCAAATTTTGGCGCCGTTGCCGGGGAGACGGTATAATTTTGTTTGTCAATTTTTAGTTTATTTTTCTTGTCTTAAGGAACTTAGGTTCCTTAAGACAGTTACTTACCTTTTCTTCTAGTGTTGTTTTCTGCATATTAGAAGACAGGTTTTCGAGAGGAAGGCTTGAGTACTCTCTTGTTTAGGCATGGCTTCTATTTATGACCACATGCAACCAAAGGTCCAGGATTTACCAAAAGGGTTCACCTTGCCTACTCCTACAACTGGTTCCTTTGAGCTCCACCCGAACCACATCCTTCTGCTGGAACAGAGTCAATTTTATGGTCTACCCAACGAGGATCCGTTGAAGCATGTTGCGACATTCACGGATTATTGCTGTTCCATACGCATACCTGCCAGGGTGACTCAGGATGAGGTGCTGGCAATGATGTTCCTTTATTCATTAAAAGATGCCGCGCGAGATTGGTACCGTTACCTTGATAGGGTAGCTGAGGAGGTTACGGATTGGACTTCCTTGGCATTGGCTTTTTATAGAAAATACTTTCCTCTTGCAAAGGCCAATGACTTGAGAAGCCAAATCACTAATTTTCAACAAGGGCCAGATGAAGGATTTTGTGAAGCATGGAATCGGTTCAAGGGTTTGGTCCGTTCTATCCCTCACCATGGTTTTCATCAATGGTACTTATGTAACCAATTTTACAACACCCTCTACGATGATTACATGGTGATTCTTGATGCGGCCGCCAATGGGAGATTCCAGAACAACACCAACCATATGCAGGGTTGGAAAACCATAGAAGATATGGCGGTGCATAGGGCTGCCTTTGGGAGTTCACGTGGGAATTCGCGAAGGTTGAATGTGGAGATGAATAGAGTGTTGGCTCTTGAGACAACCGTTGAAGCTCGTTTTGAAAAGCTTGAGGCAACCCAGCTGAAGCTTGAAAGTGCGAACCTAGTTACTACGGTTGACAACACGGGTGAGATTGTGGAATTGAGAGAGCTTGTTCATGCTCTAACAAAACAGGTTTTAGAGATGGGAAAGGCTCAAATTGCTTCTATGAAGACTTTTGGAGATCAATTGATAATCATAGCCAACCAAACAGCTAGCTCTTCGGCTAGTTGTGAAAGACCCATAGAGACGTTGAATGCTATAAATCTTAGGAGTGGTCGTGCTTATGAAGGACCAGCCCCTGAGGAGGACTCTGCTAAAGTTCAGGAAGAAGAAATTGATCCCGTTCACAGGTCAGAAGGTCGACCGACCCCTACTGTAGGTCGACCGACCTCGATACCTTACGTGAGATCAGTTTCTGGAAAACAGAAAGATTTCGGTGATACAGCGTCTTGTCGACGGACCCCTGTACGAGGTCGACCGACCGATGTTCCTGAGCAGAACGCAATTCCTATTCCCGAATCGCTGGATCCTTCCCTTATTCAAGGCCTCACTGAGATATTACAGTTGAAAAAGCCAAAGGTTGCTGATCCTATGGCTAATGTCACCATTCCATACCCCGAAAGATTAAAAAATTCAAAAGAGGATCGGAAATTCGGTAAGTTTTTGGAGATGGTGAAGAATCTTGAGGTAACCATCCCTTTCACTGATTTAATTACCCAGGTACCTTCTTATGCTACATTCATGAAAGATATTTTGAGCCGTAAGAGGAATTTTTAGGACGACGGTGTTGTTGCTTTTGTGGAGGAATGTTATGTTCTTTCACAAAATAATATAGCACCCAAGTTAAAGGACCCAGGTATTTTTTCTATCCCTTGTACCATAGGTAATCATATTATAGGGAAAGCCCTTTGTGATCTAGGGCCTAGTGTCAGTGCCATGCCTTATTCTGTTTGTGAAAGACTTAATTTAGGTAGACTTAAAGTCACCAATATTACCCTACAGATGGCTGATAAATCAACCCAAAGACCATTAGGGGTCTTAGAGGATGTCCCAGTTAGAGTGGGAAAGTTCTTTATTCCTGTTGATTTCGTTGTTTTAGACATTGCTGAGGATAGTCAAATACCTATTATTTTAGGTAGACCATTTTTACACACAGCTGGGGCTGTAATAGATGTCAAACGCGGGATCATTACTTTAGAGGTTGGAGATGACACTATCGAGTTTAGTCTTGCCCATAAGGCAACTACTCCTACTGATGATACTTGTTGCTCCATTGATATTATAGACAGGAATGTTATCCTTAATTGGAGGGAATCCTTGACCAAGGATCCCTTAGATGATCTAACAGTTTTGGATAAGTGTGCAGGTAATCCATCTGAGGATGCTGAAGAGATGGAAGTGATAGAAGCAGAGATAGAGGAGTATGAGTTTACTGAAGAAGAGAATGAGAAGCTCAAAAGCTTGGCCAATGCAAATCTGGTAAACATGTGCTATTCCATTAGTACTGATTCAGTTCAGGCCGTTGAGGTAAAGGCACCAGAGCGTAAGCCACTTCCTCCTAACCTTAAATATGTTTTCTTAGATGATACTGAACAGTACCCTGCGATTGTTAGCTCTAAACTGGACCCTAACCAACTTTCTGCTTTAATGACTGTTCTCAAAAAGAATAGGAAAGCTTTAGTTTATTCTTTGGATGATATTAAGGGCATAAGCCCTGATGTTTGCATGCACAGAATAGAGTTAGAGGAAGGGCATAAGCCTTATAGACATGGGCAGCGTAAGTTGAACCCTAAGATGCAGGAGGTGGTTATGGCTGAGGTAATGAAACTTCTTGATGCAGGTATTATCTATTCAGTTGGCAACTCCAAGTGGGTTAGCCCAGTTCAGGTGGTGCCTAAGAAAGGAGGAACCACAGTGGTTAAAAATGATAAAAATGAGTTAATACCCACTAGAGTTGTAACTGGGTGGCGGATGTGCATTGATTATAGACAGTTAAATGCCGCCACCAAGAAAGACCATTTCCCCCTTCCTTTTGTTGACCAAATGACTGAAAGACTGGCTTCTAATAAATTCTTCTGTTTTCTAGATGGTTATTCAGGTTTTTTCCAGATTCCCATCCATCTTCATGATCAGAGTAAGACTACTTTTACTTGCTCACAGGGTGTTTTTGCATATCGCAAGATGCCCTTTGGGTTATGTAATGCTCCTGCCACCTTTCAAAGGTGTATGATGGGTATCTTTTCTGACTTTATAGAAAACATCATGGAGGTATTTATGGATGATTTTTCTGTTTATGGTAATGCGTTTGATCAGTGCTTAGCTAATCTCGATAAAGTCTTGCAGCGATGTATTGATGTAAACCTTGTCTTAAACTGGGAAAAGTGTCAGTTTATGGTTACTGAGGGGGTACTATTAGGGCATCTAATTTCTGATAAAGGTATACATGTAGATAAAGCAAAAGTGCAGGTGATTGAGCAATTACCTCCTCCTGTTAATGTTAAGGGGGTGAGAAGTTTCTTGGGACATGCAGGTTTTTACCGGCGTTTCATTAAGGACTTTTCTAAGATTGCTAAACCACTTACACAGTTGCTCCTTAAGGATGCTGTTTTTGATTTTACTGATGAGTGCCTTTCAGCTTTTAACAGGTTGAAGGAAGCTTTGATCTCAGCACCAATCATTCAGCCACCAGACTGGGATCTCCCATTTGAGATCATGTGCGATGCTAGTGACTACGCTGTAGGTGCTGTGCTAGGTCAAAGGAAGAACAGGGCTCTTAATGCTATATACTATGCGAGCCGCACCCTAGATGAGACTCAAGTCAACTATTTCACCACTGAGAAGGAAATGCTAGCTGTGATCTTTGCCTTAGAAAAATTCAGGTCCTATTTAGTAGGTAATAAGGTAATCATTTACACTGACCATGCAACTTTGAAAGGTCTTTTCCAAAAGAAAGATTCAAAGCCAAGGCTTTTAAGGTGGATACTCCTTCTCCAAGAGTTTGACATTGAGATTAGGGACAAGAAAGGCGCGGAAAACGTGGTAGCTGACCACCTATCTCGCCTTCAGCTGACTGATGGGGAAGATTCTTTACCTATTGATGATTCATTTCCTGATGAGAGTTTATTTATCATTAATAGTTCAGGTTCTTATCCCCCTCCTTGGTATGCTGATTTTGCTAACTTTGCTGTCACAGGTAAACTCCCTCCTGAGTTGTCATGGCAACAAAAGAAGAGATTTATGTTTGATGCAAAACAGTAATTTTGGGATGACCCCTATGTTTTCAAGGAATGCGGAGATGGACTCATCCGGAGATGCGTCCCCCAATGGGAGGTGAAGGACATTCTGGAAGCATGTCACTCTTCTGCATATGGTGGTCACCACGGTCCATGTAGGACCGTGGCCAAGGTATTACAGTCTGGTTTTTATTGGCCTACTTTGCATGCTGACTGTAGGAATTTTGTAGGTAGCTGTGATGCCTGTCAAAGAACTGGGAATGTCTCAAAAAGACATGAGATGCCGCAGGTTGGTATTTTAGAGGTAGAGATTTTTGATGTCTGGGGCATTGATTATCAAGGACCTTTTCCCAGTAGTCAAGGTAACAGGTATATTCTTGTAGCTGTTGATTATGTGTCTAAGTGGGTAGAAGTTATTGCTACCCCCCATTTTGATGCAAAGGCTGTTATTAAGATGTTTAAAAAAATCATATTTCCTCGTTTTGGTGTCCCTAGGGTTGTCATAAGTGATGAAGGTATGCATTTTAAGGAGAAACGCTTAGGTGACTTGCTAAGTAAATTCGGTGTCCAACATCGTAGGGGTTTAGCTTATCACCCTCAGACTAGTGGTCAAGTTGAGATCTCTAATAGGGAACTCAAGGAGACCCTAGCCAAAGTTGTTTCTAAGTCTAGGAAGGATTGGAGTCTAAAACTTGATGATGTTTTATGGTCCTATAGAACTGCGTTCAAAACCCCAATCGGAATGTCACCTTTCCGGTTGATTTATGGTAAGACTTGTCATTTACCAGTACAGTTAGAACGTAAGTCTTGGTGGGCTATTTGTGATCTTAATTTAGACCCTAATCTTTCCCGTGAGAAACGTTTGTTGCAGCTCAATGAGTTAGAAGAATTCAGGTTGTTAGCCTATGACAATGCCAGGATTTACAAAGAAAAAACAAAGCGCTGGCATGACAAGAGAATCATTAGGCGTGACTTTCAGGTAGGTGATAGGGTGTTGCTTTTTAATGCTCGTATTCGTCTTTTTCCTGGTAAGCTGAAATCCAGGTGAAACGGACCTTACACCATTACAGCTGTCTCAAAATTTGGGTCAATAGTTAGAAACCTCATCCGGTGAGAGGTTCAAAGTTAATGGCCAGTATGTGAAGCACTTCCGCGGAGAGAACGAATTTATTGGTAAGGTTGAAGTTTCTTACTTTGACCCTTTTTCGGATGCTTCTTGATAGGTAAAAGGGTCGTGCGGGACCTCTTAAACCAGCGCTAAACGGGAGGCAACCCGTGTTCTAGCTTAATTTTACGTTTTTTGTAATTTCTGTTTTAGTCCTTGATGGGATTTGAGATTCTGCAGGAAAATAAGAGGAATCGTCAGTTAAGTAGGTCGACCGACCCGCCATGAAGGTCGACCGACCTTCTGACAGCATTAAATAAATTCTGACAGAGCAGGTATGCAGGACAGAGGTCGACCGACCCAATTATTAGGTCGACCGACCTCGGGTAATTTTTCCGGTTTTTCTTTTAGTTAGAGTCTTTGGTCTTTATGTGTTTTGAAAACATAATAATTGCTCACACTTTCTGAACCTCCCTCTCTCTCTTAAAAACCCTAACCACCCACCTTCTTCATCCTTCACTCAATTTTCTTGCTTTCATTCATCTTTCTCCATCCAAGGTATGTGTTTCTTAGGTTTTTCTTTCTCTTTTTCGTTTCCTAGCATCCTAATTCTGTTCTAAGTAGTTTTAGTTTGTCTTTTTCAGTTTGTTTTGGCTCCTAATTTTGTTTTCATGCATGTTTGTGTTTTCTCTTTAAGTTTTCTTCTTCCTTTCGGTTCTATAGTCTCATATCTGTAAAATGTGTGTGGTTTTGTGCTGTTAGGGTTAGTATGATTCTTTCCTGCAATTTCTATGCCTAATTTCTGCACGATTTCAAAACCGCGACTCTTTTTCTGATACTGTTGTCGGTCGACCGATTCAAAACGGAGGTCGGCCGACCAAACTGCATTTTTTCCAGAAATTCGATCTTTCGTTTGGTCGGTCGGTCGACATAGGTTTGAGGTCGATCGACCGCAGTGATTTTACAGGTATTCTGACTTTTGCTGGCAGTTGGTCGACCGACCTCTAGGTGAGGTCGGCCGACCCCGTCACTGTTACAGGAACTCTAAAATTTTAGCGATAGTGGTCGACCGACCTCTCTATGAAGTCGGCCGACCCAAATACTGTTACAGAGGTTTCTGGTTCGTGTTTTGTTCCTCCTTTTGCTAAGAAAATGTTTTCAATGTTGCACAAGACTTAAATTTTATTGAATTCTTTTCAGATTCATAATGTCTAGCCGTGGACAAGGCGGAAAGCGCTCCCGCACTTCCGGAGCAAGCACCTCCCGAGGCCGTGCTCCTAGGCCAGGAGGGTTGACGGCGCTTGATACAGATAGTCTACCAAACTATCCGCAAATCATCTTCTACACTCCGTCGCAAAAAGCCCGTTTCCTCCTTTCCACTTTTTGCTTAGTGGTGTTCACCCGGTTCCTTTGTGTTCCGACATTGCAAGCTTTGGGGTGTCATGATGATGTGGTGTCCTTGCTCAATGGGACGGGTTTCTCAGGACTTGTCACTATGGATGAGTTCACCTATACCCTTCTCACTCTTGAGTTCTTTTCTTCCTTTATTTTTAATGTTCAAGCTTATAACCCCAGCTATGATAACAAGTGCATTTCTTTTCGTTTGTTCAATGAAACATTTTCTGTAACTTTGAATGAATTTGCTCAATTTCTAGGCTTATCTTCTATGGGTCTTACAAGTGACTCTTCTGGGTAGTACAATGTCATGTGGTCCTGTCTCTCTGATTCCAGCGATAGGAAGAAGAAAAACAGTACCATTCACCTACCCGCCCCCCGCTATTATTTGCGTCTTTTGGCCAACACTGTTTTTGGCCGTAAAAAGTCTCAAAATGTTAAAAACATTGAGCTCTCCATTTTTTCCGGCTATCTTAATGTCAGACGTACGGGTCAACAGTTTTATAACACTGCGTTTTTGGTCGCCTCTCACTTTGTGTCGGTGGGCGAGGGAGCCTCTTTGACCACTATTGTTTGTGGTGGGCTAGTCACTCGTTTGGCTCGCTCACTTATTTATCAGTTCCCCCGCTTTGAGGATGCGCTTCACCCTCTCTCCCGATACATGGACATGGCTTATGTCAAGTCCGTGCATTGGGTGGATAGGTTGGATTATTGGAAGGTTGACACTTATCTCAGTGATCGCATCCCCATCACTACGGTTCCCCCCATGCTACCCTTGGATGATTTTCAGGGGGAGCCTAGACCCCTCCTTCCGTCCTACCGCCTTCCACTTAGGGGAGGCACCTTTAGAGGCCATAGGGTTCCCGCTCCTGGTGCCCACTTTGCTGCACCAGGGACGGGCTACCCACCTGATTTTACTGCTCCTCCTAACGTTGGTATTCCTCCTGTTGTTGATAATAGATCTCTCCCGCATATGATGGCGGACCTTTGCAGGCAGTTCAACAGGAAACAGTTGAACGATTGTCTCTAACAGTACCCGGGCTACTCGGAGTATGCTACTCAGGGTAGGCTCCCCACCGGCCCATGGACTCACCCCACCTGGTACACACCTCAGGCGGGCGGTCAAGGCTACGGGGAAGCTTCGGGATCCGGCTCAGGAACAGGCGTAGGGTCCGATGACGAAGAGGAGGAGGGAGAGGAGCAAAGTGGCTCAGAGTATGAGCCAGAGGATTACTGACGAGCCCAAACCTCCCCTCTTCGACGTTCGGTTTGGGGAGGTACATGCATCTTGTAAGTCATTAATTTTCCTTTGTTTATTTTCCCTTTAGCCTCTTTCTGCTCCCCTTTAGCCTCTTTCTGTTCGCTTAGTCTTTTTCCTTTTCCTTCTTTTGTTTGTCTTTGCCTATCCCCATCCCTTTGATGTGGATCTATGCTGATGAGCACAATGAGGGCATTGTGCGTTTTGGTTTGGGGAGGGTATATGCATCCTTCTGTTGAGTCTGCATTTGTTTAGGTGTCTTTTGTCTTTTTATGCATTTTATTTATTCTTTTGGCACGTATTTTCTTATATTTTCGTGACTTTTAGTTGCTATTTCTCCCGAAACGGTTTACTTTGGCATTTCTATGTTTTAAATGTAGGAATTCGCGGAAGTGGGCAAAACCGAACTTTAATCGTCCTCCGAAAGCTGTTTTTGAGTAAATAGGCGGAGCAAGGATCCGGATGCACATCTAAGTGTTGTTTATGGGCCAAATTTACGCTGAAACGTACAGGAAAGGGTCGACCGACCCACCAAAGAGGTCGACCGACCAAAGCCCAGAATTCGGAAAGCCTGATAACAGCAGGAGAGGTCGACCGACCCGGATAGGAGGTCGACCGACCCAGCGACTGCTTCCGCGACTTTTATTTCGTGTTTTACTCGTTTAATCTTGTAATTAGAACTTATTTAAGGAGACCTAAACTCGAAAATTAGGTCAAGCACTCCATGTTAGTCAAAAACTCCATAGTTAGAAAGAGATTTTATTCAAGTTTCATCTTTTGTTCTTAATTCCAATTAAGTTGTAAGTTGCTAAAATTAATCTTTCCCTTTTAATTTAATCTTGTTGTTCATCTTATTGTTGTTTCTCAATACATGCTTTCCCTTTTATGGTCATCTTTAATTATGATAATTGCTTTGATGTTCTTAATTCTTGTTATTGTTAATTTTATGATTAGGATTATGCATAACTAATTCTTGTGATTAGGAATTAGGGGAACCATGGCAAAGACTTGATTTTGATTGTTTTATGATTAAATTACCAATCCCCCATTGTTGTTGGTGAACTAATCCTTTGAGATTGAAAGATTACTAGGATTAGTTTAACAACAACTTTGGGATTGCCCTATGAATGAAAGTTTAGTGCTTTTCTAGGAACCCTAAGACCGTAAGGATTGGGTAGAATATTGACCTAAAGGTTTATTCTTTGTTCCTTGGGATTGTGTTATTTGGTTATTTTACCCTTTATTGACTTGCCCTAGCCATGGGGAACCGAAGTTCCTAATCTCCTTTTCATCCTATTTTAATTTTCTTCACTACTACAGAAACCCTTAAGGACATCGGCTAATGGACATCAGATTTTTGAAAAATCTGATGTAATTAATTTGCACATCAGTTGTTTAAAAAAATCTGATGTCCTTATCAAGTAAAGGACATCGGTTTCTAATTCAAACCTATGTCCTTAAGTATTGATTTTAATGCACATCAGACTAAATGACAACCCATGTACATTAATTGATGAAGGACATCAGTTATTTATTTAATCCGATGTGAATTGTTCATAAATAGTTCATATTAAAAAAATAAACAGTAATTACTTTGTACAACATATTACATCAATAGCTAGTTCATATTAAAAAAATCGTTCATAATACTTCATCCCTCCCGCGTGAAAAAGAAATCTTCAGATAATCAATATTCATCGCCTCCCGTCAACAGTTCGTCCTTCAACTCGAGGGACTTCCTTATCATCGTTCATTATCATTATTCAGGGACTTCCTTATCATCGTTCCTTATCAGTTCGTTCATTCTTCAGGTAATTTTCTTAGTTAAATTGTTTATTTTCTTTATTTGTTTTGTTATTTTGATGAATCACGAACTGATGATTGAACGATGGAATTGAAATTGGGGGTTTAATTAGGGTTTAAATTGGGGGTTTAATTAGGGTTTAAATTGGGGGTTTAATTAGGGTTTAAATTGGGGGTTTACGATTAATAATTCTGGGTTTACGATTAAATTGGGGTTTAATTAGGGTTTACGATTAATAATTCTGGGTTTACGATTAAATTGGCATTGGCTAAAGTTCCAAAATCAAACTCTTATGATGTATGTACTCTATCTCATCCTATCTCCTTAATTACTGTTTTTGAAGGTAATTAATTGACTCTATAATATTGATGTGTTTATGTTGTTTTGATGATGAATATGATATGTATTTGTTATGGGTTGGTTCTTTGTTATGGGTTGGTTCTTAGCAGTTTTTCAAAACAATTTTGGGTTGTGCCTTTCTTATTTTCCATCCAGAAGTTTTTGGTTGCGAGCTAGTTGATGGTCATTACTTTTGCCTTGTTATTTTGAAGTCATCCTCTGTCGGTGACTAATTGATTGTGAGGACTTCAAATTTTGCAGCCAACAACATACATTTACGGAGTTGTTTATGTATAAATTCTTTTAAGTATAGTCCAGACTTCTTCTGTCGAGATCAAAGTTGGCTCGATGTTACTGCTAGTCTGCTATTGATATTGGGTTAGTGGAGCATTACTGGTAGATGACTGCTTAGTTTTCCAGGATGAAAGACAGCGCCAGTCGCTAGATAGTAATAGCATGTGATGCTTAAGAAGTTAGCATACCTCTAATAACATTTCTTTTCTCAATTAGTTTTAGCTTCAACAATAGATACAAGATTTCTCAATTAGTTTTAGCTTCAACATTACTGGTTATTGTCTTTCTATTGTGGTTAAGTCTGAAATTCTGAGGTACTGCAGAATCCTACTGTTATGTCCTTCTCTACATTCTTCCTGCGTAGTTGGCTGCTATCACCCATTCGGTACCGCTGCAATTTACTAATCTGATACTACGTGTATAACTACTTCTGTTCCTGCACACTTGCATCTGTACCATGACTCTGCCTGTTCGTGTTACTACTGCCCATACGCCCCCCAATTCTGTGTATGCTTACCTGTGTTTTACCACTGCTGTGTCTTCACTACTGCACCTCTTGCAACCCCCACTGAACCTGCTGCATTCTGCTGCTACTGCCTTGCGTTCACCATTGTACTAGCTCATTCTACTACTTATATTTCTGCAACACTACACCAGACTAGACACCACGCAACGACAATGTTGTTGATGCACACTACCCTACTATTTCTGCACGTACTGTTGTGCCCCCCTGCACACCCAAATACTCTTTTGTTCTCGACTATTGTAATCCACTGGTTTCCTAGTGTCCTCATGTTCCCATATACAGGGATAACATAAATATGAATACATCCCATATACTATTACCTTGCTATTTGTGAAACCAATTGAAATGCTGCGTAATGTTTTTTTTTGTTGTGAAATGAATCGATATATGAAATGTTCCTAACACTCAAAAGTCATACATAATGAGCATAGTAGAACTTGGCTTCTACCTCAAGTCCCATTCTCTCATGAATATGCTTCACGCCCAATTTTCAGCCATCCAACTAATTACACTATTATTTACTCACTCATAATTCAACCACTTAATCATATTTATGGCTAAAGAGGCCTGCCCATATTTTTCAGATTTCAGATGAAAATGGGTTTAACTTCCACCGGAATTATTTTTTTACATACCTATTTTACTCTTTCACATAAAAAATTTCATAAATATTCCATTGTATACCATTTATTTTAGTGAATTAATTTCGAAAGTGTATTAATAACACCTCAATTTCATCCGCAGATTGGGATTATGGATCGTGAATGGATGTTTGCCGATCGTTTAGATCCTAGATATAGTAAAGGGGTGGAAGAATTTGTTAGACATGCTGTTAATAATGCAGAGGATGTCGAACAAATTTTTTGTCCATGTGTTAAATGTGGTAATAATCAGTACCTTGACGCTGTAGAATTGAAAAGTCACCTTTTATGCAATGGTATTGATAAAAGTTATACAAGATGGATTTGGCATGGGGAGGATGTGTTGCCAACTTTGTTTAGTAATTTAGAGGATGAAAGCGACTTCGAGGGAGAGGATGAAAATTTTGATAGAGTAGACGATCTTCTTAATGATTTGAAACAATCCACCAAAGACCCGGATGAAATTGAGGTGTTTGATAATCTATTTGGTGATGCAATTAAACCCCTATACCCAGGTTCAACTTTCAGTCGTCTATCTGCAACTTTAAAATTATATAGTTTGAAGGCGAAAAATGGTTGGAGTGATAAGAGTTTCACAAGTTTGCTTGAGTTGTTGGGTAAGATTTTACCAGATGGCAATGAACTCCCTAAGCATACTTATGATGCTAAGAAGATTTTGTGTCCAATGGGAGTTGATTATGTAAAGATACATGCATGTCCGAAAGATTGCATTTTATTTCGAAAAGATTATAAAGATTTAGACAAATGTCCAAAGTGTGGGTCTTTACGTTACAAGTTGTCGAAAAAAAATTCCCAAAAAGAAGGAGTCCCTGCTAAAGTCTTGTGGTATCTTCCCATTATCCCTAGATTTAGACGACTATTTGCGAAGTTGAAAGATGCGAAAAACTTAGTGTGGCATGCTGATGGTGATGGTAGAATAGTAGATGACAAAATTCGTCATCCGGCTGATTCAACTCAGTGGAAAACCATAGACCATATATTTCCTGAATTTGGAACCGAGGCTAGAAATTTAAGGCTTGGACTATGTACGGATGGTATGAATCCGTTTGGTAATCTTAGTAGTCAGTGGAGTACGTGGCCGGTTTTGCTAACAATTTATAATCTGCCTCCCTGGTTATGCATGAAGCGTAAATATCTTATGTTGTCACTACTTATTTCGGGGCCTAAGCAACCTGGAAATGATATAGATGTTTACCTAGAACCATTGATCGATGATTTGAAGTTATTGTGGGATGAAGGGGTAGAGGTATATGATGCATATCGTCGTGAGACTTTTAACCTACGTGCCATGATCTTTTGCACCATTAATGATTTCCCGGCATACGGTAACCTATCTGGTTATACGGTGAAAGGGGCTAAAGCCTGCCCAATTTGTGAGGAGGATACAGTTTCCGATCGTTTAGCTCATGGAGGAAAGAATGTCTACCTTTATAACCGAAGGTTGCTCCACCGCTCACACCCTTATAGGAAAAAAATGAAGCCATTTAATGGGAAACAAGAACTTAGAAACCCTCCAAAAATTTTGAGTGGGAAAGAGGTTTATGAGAAAGTGAAAAACATTGAAAATAATTTTGGTAAGCCATATAAGAGGCCAAATAATGGTACATTATACAAAAAGAGGTCTATATTTTGGGATTTACCATATTGGAAACATTTGTCGGTGAGACATTGTATTGATGTCATGCATGTGGAGAAAAATGTTTGTGAAAGCCTTATTGGCACACTTCTCAACATCCCTGGTAAAACCAAAGATGGTGTCAAAGCTAGAGAAGATATGGTTGCTCAAAAAATACGACCAGAATTAGCACCAGAAATTAGAGGGTCAAGAACCTATTTACCCCCGGCTTGTTTTACTTTGTCACGACATGAGAAACAAAGTGTGTGTGAATGTTTACATGGGGTGAAGGTACCTCAAGGCTATTCTTCTAACATAAGTAATTTTGTAAATATGGCAGAGTTAAAACTGGTTGGTTTGAAATCACATGATTGTCATGTTTTAATGCAACAATTACTTCCAGTAGCGATTCGTGGAGTTCTGCCTAATCATGTTCGGATAGCTATTATTAGACTTTGTTATTTCTTCAATTCAATATTTACCAAAGTTGTTGACTCGGATACCTTGAATACATTACAACGAGATCTTATTACTACTATGTGTGAACTTGAGATGTTTTTCCCTCCTTCCTTTTTCGATATAATGCAGCACCTAGTAGTACATTTGGTGAGGGAAATTAAGATTTGTGGACCTGCATTTTTAAGAAATATGTATCCCTTTGAGCGATATATGAAACCCTTAGCTGCCTATGTAAGAAACCAAAACAGGCCAGAGGGTTGTATGATTCAGGGGTATGTGGCAGAAGAGGCGCTTGAGTTTGTTAATGACTACCTGTCCGATGTTGAATCTATTGGGCTTCCGACATCTCGACATGAAGGAAGAATAGAGGGACAAGGTACTTTGGGAAGAAATGTAGTCACTGTTGATCGACAAATCCTTGATCAAGCTCACTTATATATTCTCCAACACATGGTCGATGTGCATCCGTATTTAGAGAAGCATCAAACCCTTTTAAGTGCTCAAAACCCTTTGAAAGGAGAAAGGTGGTTAGCAATGGAGCATAATCGCGCATTTGTTAAATGGTTCAGTAAGGAGGTAGATATTGAGCTGGAAAATGACCGTGAAAAAGTATCTGATGAGGTAAGGTGGTTAGCCCATGGACCTGCTGTGAATGTTTTAACCTATCAAGGTTATGACATCAATGGGTATTCGTTTTACACCAAGGATCAAGATGATAGAAGTACTATGCAAAATAGTGGAGTGGCTTTGATGGCTATGTCAACGAGTGTTGCTAGTACTCAGCCATATTTTGGGGTCATTAAAGAAATTTGGGAGCTAGACTATGTTGAGTTTAGGATACCTGTTTTCCGTTGTATGTGGGTTGATCATAATAGGGGTGTTCGAGTTGATAAGATGGGATTCACTTTGGTTGATTTTGCACGAGAAGGGTACAAATTAGAGCCGTTCATTATGGCTAGTCAAGCAAGGCAAATCTTTTATATTAAAGATCCAGCGGATGCGAGTAGGTCGATTGTCCTTCATGGTAAGAAGCAGTTTGTGGGTAAGGTAGCAACGGATGAAGTGGATGATGAATTGCCTCCTTTCTCTTCTGGAATGCCGTCCGATCCGATTACTGAAGATGTAGATGACTTTTATCTACGAGATGATCATAAGGAAGGGTTATATGTTGATCCCCCTAAAAACAGTAGCTAGTTTGTGTTTTACTGTCTTTATTTATAGACCTTGCTTGCTTGTTTATGTAATTGTTAGTAATATTTTATAGATCAGACAATGTTTTTCTTTTTTAAGACAATGTCAACATTAGACTCTTGCTGATTTTTGCACACTGGAATGCCTGATTTCTGCACTTTCAGTATATGCCACTATATAGTCGTCTTAATTAGCTAAGACTCACTTACTGATGCAATTTTGTGGCAAGAGAGAGTAAGGTCTGCTCCGTTGTTACTGCCTGATCCGTTGCAGCAATACATAACAAAAAGATTGTCATATTGTCATCTAACATATCATGCTTCAAACATATATTTTGATGCAGGGTAATCATGTC
Organism: Silene conica; assembly: GCA_029255685.2. Classification (NCBI taxonomy): domain Eukaryota; kingdom Viridiplantae; phylum Streptophyta; class Magnoliopsida; order Caryophyllales; family Caryophyllaceae; genus Silene; species Silene conica. The sequence continues at coordinate 54,396,341 of CM055316.2, read as the reverse complement.
TTCAGTATCAGCATCATTTCCTAGTAAACAACGTGAACGAAAGAGCAAAAGCGTAGTGCTTATGAGGGAGATAACAGCATTACGTGATCAAGGGAGAAAGCTAACAGTTGTCTTTGATAATGATGGTCTCCCAATTGGGAAGATTGGTTCCAAGTATACGAGTTATGTTGGGCTACTTGGACGCTCGAAAGTTCCTATCATTATTCCTACCTGGAAGGATGTGACCGAGGACCTTAAACTGAAGATTTGGGATGATGTAAAGGTAAGATGATCATTAGATTATTCCTACTATTACTCGCTATTGTTACTACCTGACTTAGCATACTACTACATACTCCTGCACTACATACTACTATTGTTACTACCTGACTTAGCATATTTCTAATTTCTGCCATAGCATACTACTACATACTCCTGCACTCTACTGGTTTGCCTGCACATACTACATACACCTGAAAATTTGAGTAGTCAGGAACTCGTCCTAGTACCCGGCATTGCAAGATGTTAGACTTCTGTTTAAAGCAAGATGAGAGTTAAAATGCAGTCATACTGCTTGTGTTCCTAGTCTTCCATAGGTATTAGATGTTAGACTTATGTGTATACATGTTATTAACCATTTTCTTTTTGTAGACTGTTTTCGACATTCCAGATACAAAGCAGAAGCAGGTTATCGGCATTGCAAATGCTACCTGGACAAACTTTAAGTCAAAGTTGACCTCTTTGTATGTGCACAGAAAACCACCTAAGAAAAGAAAGTTTCCAGAAGAGACTGATCCGACAAAGAAGTATCCTTACATTACTCCTGAGATATGGAAGGAATTTAAAGAGAGGCGTATGTCAGAAGAATTTCAAGTGAGTACTTGGCATATCTTTTCTAATTATTTTATTTCATGTTATAACAAAAATAGGTATGTGTATAGGCTGACTTCTTCTATGGTCAGAAGGCTGGTGGGCAGGGGCTGCTGGTGGGCAGGGGGCTGGTGGGCAGGGGCTGGTGGGCAGGGGGCTGGTGGTGGGCAGGGGGCTGGTGGGCAGGGGCTGGTGGGCAGGGGGCTGGTGGGCAGGGGCTGGTGGGCAGGGGCTGAGTAATGCTAACAATTGTATTTTGCCTTTGTATCTGATAAGAGATGTGGTTTAATTCTTTTTATTAGGCTATCAGTAAAGCTGCTGCAGAGGTTCAGTCGAAGAACATTTACCCCCACAGAATGTCACGTGGAGGATATCGCAGAACAAGGCAGAAGTTGGAAGAAAAATTGAAAATGAAAGATGTCGACACTGATGGAGGGGAAAACAGTCAATCCCCAACTGTTATAAAATGAGGTGACTTATGGATAGAGGGAAGACTAGGCAAAGATGGTGAAACTCTAAATCCTGAAACAGCCAAAAAAATTAATGACATTGTGAGTACTTAATTTCTGTTTTTATAACACTGGTAATAATATATATTACATGCTATTTATATATGTTTTGCGTAATCAATTATTGTATACATGCAGCATCTGTTGAATGAAATGATCAAGAAAGGAGAATTTGTCCCTAATGGTAAAGATGATGAATTATCAAAAGCACTGGGAACTCCTGAGCACTATGGTCGTGTAAGAGGAATTGGAGGTCGAGTTGGTCATAGGCAGTACTTTGGCCAATGCAAAAGAAAAAGAGGTGAGGGAGAAATTTCATCAGAGCTTTTGGAGAAGTTGACCCAACAGATCACAGAAAAAGTTAGGGCAGAGATCTATAAAGACATGGAACATATAAGGACAAATGGGAATGCTAGTAGTTCGCAAACTATTGAAAATAATGAGAAGGTCGCTGCTGAGGTCGAGACGATTTACAAAACTGGGAATGATAGTCATCATGATGATTATCCTGACCCATTTGATGAGATACCCGAGAAGGTACCTGTGTTTGTATTAGCGTTGATACTTATTACAAATTTTAGCCTTTCAATTTCTAAGGGCTATTTACTTTTCATGCTTTCCTAAGGGCTTTGAATGCGAGCTAGCTGTGGAAGATGGTGAAAAGAAGAAGGTTGCACTAGGACGAGTTTTCAGGAGCTCAAGTGGGGCATCAGTTTGTCACGGTCAAAGAATTGGAGCAGATGCTTTAAGGGTATGCGTTTACGTTATCATGGAAAATCAGGAGGAGACGGCATTACCTCTGCCAACTGATGAATTTGCTACTGTTGGTGATGCAATTGGTTCATTTCTGCTTTGGCCAAAGAATTTAATCACCTTACGCTCCTTAAAGGTACGAATCTATCCATTTTTTATGTTCACTAATATGCTCCTGAAATGCTCACTGATATGCCCCTGAAATGCTCTTTTTTTCCTGATATGCCCCTTAAATGTTCTTTGGGTTTAGTAGAATGATGAGGATGTTAACACTGAGGAGTTGAGGAGTTGCATTCAAATGTGAATGATGAGGATGTTAACATTGAGTTGTTACTATTAGTCAATGGGAAGGATATCAACCAAGCATTCAATTGATGCACAATATTACATTCACATATAATGACATGTCAAATCAGTGTAAAAATCTAAGGTTAAGCAGCTGGGTGAGCGTGTCAGGGCTGCAAGTAGTGTTGCAGTCACTGGGTGTCTTAGTGTAGAATAAAATGAAGGAGAATAGCAGTCACTGGAAGAGCATTGCAGGTCTGTAATGCCTGAACATCTGGTCTGGTATGTAGTATGCCTTACAATGCTCTGGCCACGAAAAAAGATGGATGTTTTTCAACCCGTTCTGCCTACATTTTGCCCATAGCTATTTGTCTGCAACAAGCTTTAGAAGTGCATCAGCAATGGATTTCTGATTGTGAGGATCAATGAGGAGTCCATTGTCCAGGACCTACAATCAACAGTGTGTCAGTATTCAACTTCAATTAGTAGAATGTATATTTTCAGCAAACTTTTTAAATACAAATATGAACATACCCCAATAATGTCAACAGGGCCTCCATTTTTTGTAGCGACAATAGGCAAACCATAAGCTGCGGCCTGTGGAAAAGTATAGTTTCTGTAAACTGCCTAATTATAATATTGATTTCAGTGAGAGTTCAGCAAGTCATTAGAGCGGCACCTCAATTAAAGTCAGTCCAAATGGTTCAATGAAAGCTGGGTTGATGAATACACCCTGTTAAGACAAAATAGTGCTGGAATAAGAATATATTAACTGATAGCAGGACAGAAATTTGTATCCTTGTACACTAAGCACAAGCTGTTATGATCTTATAGAGAGAGGCAGTTGTTTGCTAAAATTTGCATGCTATATGCTAAACAAAGCACGGGAAACAGATAGTTATCATGAAAAACAATTGCATCTGCACATGATTGTCCATAAGCTATTTTTAGAATTGGCCTGGACTTATGCTTTTCTATGCAAAATCAGGCTTTTGCTTGCACAATTTTGAATGGAGAAGTAGAGTAACAGAAGGAGTATTATTATGATGCAGACTCTTCTTAGAAATAGTAATCACAATCACACTAATTTGTTTTTTCTTTCCTCTGCAGAAAAATGAGTCAGAGACAAGCGACAAGTCAGTGACGAAGAGTAAATTGAAAAGGCATCAGACAACTGACAATACTCATCATTCCCAAAAAGTAGAAAGCGGTAAAATAAGCAGAACAAATCAACCAGTGACAAGATCAAACAAAAGCTTGAAAGCACTTTTGGACCAAAAATATGACTGTAGACGATTAATGTCCAAGGTAGTTAGTATGATGGGCGATACTCAAGTAACTAACATGTATTTGAGCGAGGATGTCCTAGGATCTACTAAGAAAAAGCTGCGCCTCCTCAAGGAGGATCTTAGTGCACTGTTAAACATGGGAAAGATTAGCCTTCAAGTCATTGAGACTTTTCTTGGGTATGTACATATTCAATCAGAATTTTAAAATTGCATCTCATTATAGTTTGCCTTTGGTCATTAATTTGAAGTACATACCATTCGTTTGCTTCTAAGTCGTATTATATTGTTACAGGTACTTATGTAGCGTCTGTGACATGGAAACCTATGGTTTTTTAAGCCCAGAATTGATTTCCTTCGTAGACAATGATGACCAAGCAATTAACAAGATTTGTAAAAGGATGAAAGACTTGAGTCCGAAAAAGATTTTTCTCGCTCCATATTTCGAACAGTAAGTACATATACCCGATCACCTTTACCTTGCTTAATGATTACCGATTTTCATGTTAATTATACATTACAAATTATTTGCAGGGATCATTGGATGCTCCTTGTATTTGACATTGTAGAGCATAATAAAATTTACTGGTTTGACTCACTTGGAAATTCAGCGCCTTCAAAGTTGAAAACTTTAATTAATTCGTAAGTTCAACTATTAATTAATACGTAATCAAGTTGATGGAACCAATAATGTGGCTGACAATTATTTATTGAAACATTTGTATAGATCTGTAAGAATTTACGGCTTCAACGGTGGGTCAAGAATGAGTTCTCAAACACCAACATGGCTGAAAACACTGGTAATTTGTTAACTGTTTAATAGATAGGACAGCCTGATCATCAATTATATTAGTACAGAACATTTTGGTTTAATTTGTCGTTATCTCTTTGCAGTGTGCGCGCAAGGTGACATTGAATGCGGGTACTACGTAATGAGGTACATGCTAGAAATAGTCACTCGAGCTAATCCGACTGCACCTATCGAAGAGGTCAGATTATCCTTCCACTATAAAACTCGTAAATATTTTCATAAACGTGCTTGCTTGATTCCCAATCCGGTGCCATATGTTAGTTGTGTTTAGTTAATGATCAATTGTGAATTGTGACTTGTTAACGGTCTAGGATATAATCATCGAATTTTGTATATCAAGTCTCTATGCAATGTTTAGAGGTGTAAGATATGCAAAGCCTCTCAAAGGGTTTATCTGGATGCTGTGTAATAATCAATGTGGTGTATGTAAGGTAGATTAGTTTACCGCCTCCCTCATCGATTGAGCATGGCTGAATGTATCATGTATGTATGTACTTGCCCCTCTACCCCCCTACGAAAGCTCTTGGTCACTAATCACTTGTACCCATGCACGACATGATGCAATGTAGTAATAACTAATAGCTCCCAATCCGGTGCCATATGGTATTATCCGTATCACTTGTTAATTAATTTGTATTATTATTAAAGTTAGAATTTTGTGTATTATTTACAGGTTTTCAAACACCGACTGCCATATTCCCAAGAAGAAATCGACGAGGCCAGGGACTTGTGGGCGGACTATTTTCTAAATGTATAGTCTTTCTAGCTAGTAACGTAGTACGTACTTTGATTTTGCAAACTAAGCCGATGTTTGGTTAGTTGTTAAACTTGTGATCTCTAGACTATTTTGGATGTCGTCTAAAATGACAGATAACCCTATATATTTGGTTAGTTGATGATTTTGGATAATGTATATGAAAGCCGACCGACCTTTGTCGTGATTTGCTTTGTCCATGTTTAATGAAAGACGAACGACTTTGTCGTGCTTCGCTTTGAATTTGTGTTTGTTTGGTTGATGGTATGGCAGTCTGGCTGGCATCTGAATAATGTATACTGGTGGTACAAATTACCATCAATATCAGCTTTTTTTTTTTAAAAAAAGACAACATCAAGGACAGCGGTTTATTCAATAGTTAGATGTATATTAACATAAATGGACATCAGATTACAGCAAAAAAATGATGTGCATACATATGAAGGACATCAGACATATTAAACCTCCGATGTACAAAACATAAATGGACATCAGATTACAGCAAAAAAATGATGTGCATACATATTAAGGACATCAGACATATTACACCTCCGATGTGCATACATATGAAGGACATCAGATGTGAGCTACAGAATGATATGCATAAGAATGAAGGACATCAGATTTAATAAACCCCCGATGTGCATTACCAAATGGACATCAGATGTTAGCTAAAGTCTAATGTGCATAAGGATGATGGACATCAGACTTTTGAAACATCCGATGTGCATTACCAAATGGACATCGGTTGCACAACCGATGTCCTTGACACCCATAATGGACATCAGCGAACTCTACATCGGTTGCTAATCCGATGTCCTTGTCCATAAAAGTCCGATGTCCTTAAGGCTTTCTGTAGTAGTGCTTGTTATTTTGCTACCTTAGTTGTTAGTCCCAAATTATAAATCAACCCCCTTTTTTGGTTACTTGCAATAGACTTTAAATTCGCAAACATAGTTAACCTTGTCTCCTTGTGGTTTGACCCTTGACTTATCCTATCTAGTTTAAGCTGAGGTTTTATAAATCTTATCTTTGGCACCCCTCAACGACGGGTGTCAGTTATTGTAATTCCTTTCTCTACCTTTGTTTATTATTACTTTTGTTATTTTATGATTTCTAGCATTTTATCATTATTAATCATGTTGAATTTTGTTATTATCGTTATTGTTAGTATAATTCCCCTAATTATAGGTAGCTAATCTCTATAATATGTTAGGATGAAGGAACTCGCGGTAGTAATGTCGTAGGATTTGCATGTTAGTCGTCTTTGCGAAGAAGTTCACCCATAAACAATATAATTATTATGAAACTTGTCGAATGAGTGCACGTAGGAGACTAGTTTACCTAGTAAAACCTTACCTGGATAGAAAGATTGGTGGGTAGGCTTGTTTAGGATGATTTATGTAACTTATCTAGATCTAAAGATTGATAGGGGAGTCCAGGGTGATTTCAGACCGAAAGGATATTAATCGTTCTCACTTCGTTTATATTTTGGACTGACCTAATCATTATGTGACATATATTACCGCAACAACCTAAATCCTGACATATTCCTCTTTTTATTGGTTAAAACTCATCTTTGTTATCTTTATTTTAGTTCTTTTTAATCTGTTTTAGTTACAATCTCAACAACAAACCCCCCCCCCCCCCCCCCCCCCCCCATTCGTAACTTATAGACTGACCTTCTTCTTATGACCGTGTCTCCCTGTGGAATTCGACCCTACTTCCACTAGCTTCTAATTAGTAGACCTAGGTTATTTTTGATACTAAATGACGGTATCAAACTTTGGTGCCGTTGCCGGGGAGGCAACAAGTTTTAAGTTTTTTGTTAGTTTATTGTTATTTTGTCTTAAGGAATTTCTTTTAATTCCTTAAGACCGTTCTTATTCTTTTCTCAGTGTTGTGTATGGCCAGATCTTCCAGGTATGAATTAGTTGCTGCTAATCCGGAGCCGGAAAGAGCCTTCCTACGCCGCAGAAGAGAAAGAAGAAGGACGAGTCAGGAAGAAGTCTTGAGTATTCCTGAACCAATTACTGTTGAACCAGTCAACCAAATCACAAAAATGCATAACATCGCGAGCCATTCCGAACCAAAAGCTGACTCTATTTCGAAGGGGTTCACTCTTTTTGCTGATGAAGCTCGGAATACATTTGATATTCGACCCTTTTATATCAACTTGGTCGAAAGGAATATGTATCGGGGCACTGCTGGAGAGGACCCGAGGAAGCATCTGGAGATGTTTACCGATTACTGCTCAACCATCCCAACATCCGCGACGGTCACGCAGGATAAGATTAAGGAAGTCCTCTTTCCTTTTTCTTTATTCGATGGGGCTAGGTCAACCTGTCAAAACCTGACCCGACCCGAAAACCGACCGTAACCCGACCCGTAAAGAACCCGTAAATGACCCGAGTTTTTCAACCCGAACCCGAAAGATACCCGAACCCGTCTTGAGCCGTAAACAACGGGTCAAAACCCGACCCGCAGCGGGTTGACCGTTGGGTCAAGACAATATATCATTTTTAAAATATACAATGTCATATAGGTATTGATGACATATAAATTTTTGAGGAGAAATATGTATATATATGCGGTATGTCACGTCATCACCTCAAAAAACATGCCACGTCATCATCTCAAATTGTGTGTCACACCGTCACTTTCACCGTAGTACGCCAAATTGTATTCCACGTCAGCACCGCCAACTCATCACCTTGTACCACATGCCACGTCATCACATCGAAGTGTGTGTCGCGACGTCACTTACACCTCATTCCACGTCATCATTGTCACCTTATTGCCTAGGACCACATGTCACATCATCACCTCAAAATGTGTGTCATATCGTTACTTTCACCGTATTACGTCGAACTGAACCACTTCGCGTCCACACTTCCACACTTCCACCTCATCACCTCATATCACATGACACGTCATCATTGTTATCTTATTTGAGTCTCATTATCGTACTTAGCGAGTTAGTAAGGGTGATGATGAACGATAACGATGGTGATGTTGGTGGTGATGGCGAAAATGGTGACAATTAAGTTAACTAAGAAGAGTAAGAGGAGAGAAAACGTATAAAGGGTAGGAATTACGATATAAAAGAAGTTTTAAAAAATGTGAGGAAAAGATGTTGATTGACCCGTATTTTTACCCGAACCCGACCCGGAACCCGTATAGACTTCACCCGTATTTTTCCCGACCCGAAATACACCCGACCCGTATTTTACCCGAACCCGTATCTACCTGACCCGCAACCCGTCCGTTTGACCCGTTTGACAGGTCTAGGGCTAGGGAGTGGTACCATGATCTGGATCGGGTGGCTGTTGAAATAACCGATTGGGAGTCCTTAGCTCTAGCGTTCTACAAAAAGTACTACCCACCCCAAAAGATGAATGCCCTCCGTTCCCAAATTACAAATTTCAAACAATTTAGGACGGAGAACCTACATGAAGCTTGGACCAAATTCAAGAAGATAGTGAGGGCATGTCCTCATCATGGTTTCCAACCATGGTTCATCAACAACCAGTTTTACAATGGGTTGTTTGATTACCACCGAGCTATCCTGGATGCTGCTGCGAAGGGACGGTTTCAAAAGGAGACCGATGATTATAAGGGTTGCGGAATCATTGAAGAGATGGCTAATCATTGTGCGGAGTATGGAAAACCGAGGTCCGGAACGACAACGGTAGCCGGGATAAACACTGAGGGTGTTGAGGCTAAGCTTGACAAATTGGCTGCGAGGTTTGACCTTTGGGACAAACAACAAGAGGGTGGTCAACAGACGGTTCACCTATTGCAAAGGGGTGAACCTGTGATGTGTGAGCGTTGTGGAGGAGCTAGGCATTCCGCTATTGAGTGCCTAGCTGAAAAGGAGCAGGTATATTTCTTCCAACAATTTCGTCAGGGAGGGAATTTCTACAATCAGAACCAAGTTCACCCTCATCTAAGGTGGACTAGTCAGAATGTGCTCAACCCAACCCCACCACCACAACAAAGCTATACCCCCCTCACCGCAACCAAAATAATTTCCAAAAACCACCCCAGTTCCAACCGTCATAATCCGGTGCTTCCTCATCTGGAGGAAATTTAGAAATTGGAGAGTTGAAGACCTTAGTTCAGTCCTTGGCAGCCCAAATGCAAGCTGGGAATGCGTCCATAAAGTTGTTGGAGTCGCAGATCGCTCAATTGGCGGTCAAGCAATCATCGCGACCCCAAGGGCAACTACCCTCCCAAACCGAGCAACGCAATGAGACCGTCAATATGGTGAGATTGAGGAGTGGGCGTGAGTATGAGGGGCCAAGGATGGGAGTTTCTGATCAAAATGGCGAGAAAGGTAGTGTCTAAGAGGTTGTAAATGAAGCTGGAGTCGATCGAGCAGATGATAGAGCTCGATCGACTGAAAATCAGGAAGAATCACTTGATCGAGGAGTTGTCACAGCTCGATCGAGTGAGGTTGACAGAGAAGTCCTCAATCGAGCAGTACCACTTGCTCGATCGATTAGAGCAGAAGAGAGGATCACTCGATCAAGTGATCTGTGGGCAGAAAAAACTCGATCGAGTGTTATTCAGAAAACAAAGGAGAAACGAGAGCTGGAACAGGCGGAGTATGAGAGGCAGAGTGCGGGACGTCGAGTCGATATAAGAGATATCCCGTACCCGTCTAGGCTGGTGAAAAAATAATTTGCTAAGTTCGCGGACACGCTGCTGGAGTTGAAGGTACATGTCCCTTTTCTTGAGTTGCTACTTAAGGTACCTTCTTATTTGAAGTTTATGCGTGAGATTTTAATGCGAAAGCGTACCGTCGACGTTAGTGAAACTGTTGCTTTGACGGAGGAATGTTATGCATTCCTCCAAAATAAGAGCCCGCCTAAGCTAGCCGACCCAGGTAACTTCTCTATTCCGTGTCAGATAGGAACCCATGTTATTGAGAACGCTTTGTGTGACCTAGGGGCCAGTGTTAGTGTGTTACCCCTGTCATTAGCAAGTAAGTTGGGTTTTTCTAAATTTAAGTGTAAAAACATGACGGTCCAGATGGCTGACCGTAGCGTGTCAAGACCCTTAGGCATCTTAGAGGACATTCCTGTTCCGATAAGTGCGTTCTTTATACCCATTGACTTTGTGGTCCTTGATATACCCGAGGATTCCTACACACCGATCATTTTGGGTCGACCTTTTCTGCACACTGCGAAAGTAGTGATTGACGTAGGTACAAAGACATTGACCTTTCAGGTTGGTGGCGATGACCTAATTTTTAGGCAGACTAACACACCAAGGTCACCCATGTCCGTTGTCCCTTGTTATTCTTTGACTGATGACGTTTCTGCAAACTTAAATTTGTTAGAATTAACGCCTCTGCCTCATAATGAGAGCAAAATGGAGGAAGATCTCTTCATTTCTGATGCAGATACGGAACCTGACCACAACCCGGATGGATGGGGTTGGTTGTCTTTGAAGAACAAGGAAGGGAATCCCGAGGAACGCTCGACAAACATGAAGAGGACGTCAAAAGATTACACTATGGTTTATGATCCTGTCAGCAACACGACCGTCTGGAACTTGAAGACCGAAGTTGTCACAACCGCGGAAGGGAGTTCCGTTAGCCAAGAGCCCAGTCGTGGGCAATGAACATTCATTTTCTGAACTTTAAAGCCGGGTTCGCAACCCCGTGCACTTTGTAGTAGACAATTTACTGTTTTGTTGGACTTAGACTACTTTTTGCTTAATCCGTTAGACCTTTTAGTAGTAGTCCGTAAGTAGACTAAAGACTATGCATGAATCCGAGACAATTTTTGTGGTTCTTTGTATGTTTGTAGTGTTGGTATTCTTATGCTGGAATGGACCGGGCAAAAACAAAGAAAAAGAGTTGAAAACAGAAGAGATGAGGAAAGAACGAGCTTCGTAGTAGAAAAGCCTCGATCGAGCTCTGTAATTTGCTCGATCGAGTGAATGCCAGTGAAGAAATACTCGATCGAGCTTGTAAGAACTCGATCGAGGAGAAATCAGTCGAGGGAACTTCAGGTTGACAACCACTCGATCGAGTGGACTTCAGAACTCGATCGAGCAAATACGCCTTAAGTGAGTCACTCGATCGAGCAGTTTTTACCACTCGATCAAGAAACTCTCAGCCTATATAAAAGGAAGTCCGTCCTCGATGCTCACTTCATTTCTTTCGATTTCAGTTTTTTCGACCCCTCTTCTCCTCGATCCCTCTCTAAATCTTTGTTTTTCTTTAATCAATTCGCATAATCTCACTTTAATCCACCTAAGTAGCCTAATCGAGTGAAAGCCCTATCAAAATCAACCTCAAATTCGAGTAATTTGGGATTTTCAAAACCTAGGGTTTCCTCGTTCGAATTAAGCAAATTTCGGTTGTAATTTGTGATTTCTTGTTCTTTTCGACACCATTTTCATCAAGTAAGTTGTTATTTTTGTTCAAATTCCATGTTATTTCATCTTTTTGCCCCAAATTTCGAATTTAGGGTTATAATGTGAGGATTTGGACGAATTTTTTACGAATTACGGTTGAGTTTGCGTTGATTGAGCTTATTGTGTTGTTGATTTGCAGCAATGGAAGGAAAACAGACCACCACGGCCACCACCAGCACCACGGCGGCAGCCGCAGCGGTCATTCACACTCTATCAGCCACTGTCGTGGCAACCACATTTGCTATGGTGGTTGCCAGCCTCCGAGTCCCCGCTACTGCACATACTACGCCACCCGACACCACGACATACTATGCCACCTCCGTCACAACCTTGGCACCAGTGACCTCTTCCTCAGCTGATAAGGGGAAAGAAAAGCTCCAAGTTCTAGGGCAGAAAGGTCGGAAGTCCGTCCTTGGTATGCCACCTCGCCGTGGTCCTTGCCCACCAGCTCCACCTGCGATTCCCTCAGTCGAGGAAATCCCCGAGGTAATTTTCACTGACACCCATCAGAGAGATCAGATGGAGGTCTTAGTCGATAATATCATTCGTGGAAGTAGGTTTTTACTTCGTCCAGACTTAGATAGATTATGTAAAACCCCTCGTCGTAGCGGAAAAGTAAAACATACAAACATGTCAAAATTTACGCGGAATTTAAACTTTAACATGCAAGATAAAACGAGGTGAATTAAAACAAAACTGTACAAACTGAAATGATTAAAACATAGATTATATGAATCTAAGTATGAAACATAAGTACAAAACACAGCCTGGGATGGTACATCCCTACAGGCACTCAAATGTATATAAAAGACTAAGGTACAGCTAAACGATAAACGGGTGTCCTCGATGATAGGATCATCGCTCGCTAGCCTCAGTAACCCACCAGCAACCTGTCATGTACCTACATACATGAAAACATGTACGCCACAATCAATGGGGAGTGACTAGAGTTCTCATAGCCACCTACGACATATATTTAAGAGAACTAAATAACTGTTAAGGTTACTTAAGTTTTACAATGAAACTTATATACACCCTTGACCTCATTACTAGTCAAATGCATTGCTATCAAATGATTAGTTGAAAAACACTACTACTCCTATAGTAGTCACAAGGTTAGAATTTTGCCACGAATCAATCCCACACTAAGGTCATACTACCACCATTACTAAGCATTTATGATGACTAATACACCATTACTTAGCTTACACATGAAAAACCATAAATAGAATGACTAAACGCATTCAGTTCCTAACATTCTTTCTAAACTACACACTAGTAGCTGCCGCATAAAACGACCAGCAGAAGAATGCGAGGAAACAACCAGTTCATAGCTAGATTTCTGAACTAATACATTGGCTCCAAGCATGATGAAACGACGCCAAATAGCATAGCAAACTCACAACAACAAACCAGCAGCAGTTACAGTAGTACAAAATTGTAGTGAGTGAAGTAATTGTGGGCAGAATTAGTAGAGCAGTAGCAGTACAGGTAGACAGACCGGCAGAGATGCAGTGAGGTGTAGCAGGAATCAGGCCTGTAGTGATAGACGATAGAGGTGCAGCAATGTAGTCTAGGGTGGGCAATTGTCATAACAGTTCATAGGAGTGGGTGCAGTGGTAGCAACAAGCAGCAACAACAGTGGTAGCATAGACTAGTAGCGTGTAGCAGCAACAGACGTGCAGGAACAGAAATGCAGACACAGCACGAATGTGCAGGAACAGTAATGCAGAAACATAATGGAAGTGCAGTGCAAAATGGGGGGTCCGACAGTAGAGAAATGCAGACAGTACAGCAGCAGTAACAGTACCAGTAACAAGGCAGTACAGACGCGTGCAGTACTGGTCTGGTCTGAACAGACCAGAGACACGGCAAGGTTAATGAACTGAGTAGGCAGGGCGATTGGGGAAGGTGCGGAATATAGCAATAATACGCAGTAGTAGTTATAGTAGTGCAGTTTATCCTAGATTGTGCGTGTGCGATAACCGTTCCTAGTAGTAGGTGTTGTAGGTGTATTAGAAGTAGCAGGCAGTAGATAGTATTATACATAAGGACAACATGAGCAGTACTGTAACAGTGGGCTTATGTGTGTAAGTAGCGTGCACGGAGTAAGAGCAGAATGAGCAGTAACATTGAGTTGTAGCGAATGTAGTAAGGGCAGTGGCCATGAGGGCAGTATGTAGTAACAGTGAGCAGCAATAAAAATGCATACAACACGAGTTGCAGCAGCATCATTAATCGAGAAATAGATTAACACCAATGACGAGTTTATAGCATATGAAACCACTCCTTACCCACAACAGTCCAGCAGTAACCTGACATCATAAAACAATAAAAACAACAGCTACGAAAACAGACACAGACACTACAGTAGTTCGACATGTAAAACAGTAGCAACAATGACAGTCCATAGCAGTTATGTACAGGAATTCCAGTCCCTACTTAGGAAAACACATATGTGCAGTAACACTACCATTGAAGGATGAAATTCACGGGAAATGGGGTCAGTAAAAATAACATGATGACAGTAAAATTCAGAAAGTGACAACATTCATAACCACATAAACATTTCAGAAAAATAAATGTCAATTTACTTAAAGACAAGGGTCGAGTTGCTCATTATCGTCACCTTATTACGCGTCTTCGTCACTCAAATCTTCAACCTCGCACGAGTCCTTGTCCAAGCCTTCGGAATTTGACCCTCAAACATAAAGAAAATACATTAGAAAGTACCCATTTCCGAGTTAACTGAAAACAGCCTCAAAATCAACTTTAACAAGACTAAAATTTATAGTGGTAGAAAGAACAGAGATGACGAGCTGAAAGCATAGGCGAAAACCTTGCGTCGAACGGAGTTGTAACGAATTCACAAGCTCGAAGTTTGTGAAGATCAAATTATGAAAAATGAGGAAAATGGAAGTCTGGTATTGTTATTTGTTGTACGACAATAAGCATGTTTTACCTTGGGTAGCAAGGTGTAAGGATGTCACGGAAGGAGGGAGGAAGGTTCCTTCACCATTTATTTTAATTAAATTTGAGACGGGTTTCACTTAAATGTGACGGGAATTATTTGTGAACGGAAATTGTTAACTGAGTTGTTTACGCCTTAAGGTCACTAACACTTAAGACGGAACTTCGACGAATATTTTATTAAAGTATAAGTTACGGCTTATTAAATTACACTAAATTTCCGAAAACCATTTAAAATATAATAAAATATATTAAAAATAGTTTTTACGAAAATTAGGGATGTTACAATCACCCCATCTTTCAAAAAGTTTCGTCCTCGAAACTTGAAACCAGGTAAACAGTAAAATACCAACACAACCCTATCAACCAAATTGTTGACTGAAATCTCGATAGTTTAAAAATTTAAATTTAAATCAAAGATTTCGAATAATTTCCAAGGCACAATTCTTTGTCAGTGGATGTTGGGGTTCTCGCTGTACATCCAAGATCCCGACATTCCAAATCAGAGACAAGTCCATGGTTAGACCAAGTCAAATTTCAAAATCAGGCCAATCAGGCGCCGATGAGCATAGTACAAGTTATCAGACGTCTCCGATAACGAATTCTAACATCAAATCAACGCTGATATCAATCCAAATGTTGATATGTTTCAATCCATATTAAAATATAGCTTTTGAAAGCAACTTCCATTTCCAATTTCTTAAATTGAGTAAAGATTGCGAAAAAATGAAAGTTTACAATCAATAGAAAGGAAATCAATTCAAAACGGTTACAGAAAGCACAGAAACAACATCACAGATTACACTTAGCACAAAGCATCACAAGCTACTAATTTCCACATTTAAGTAACAGACACAAACGACGAAAGACGAAGGAGGAGAAAACAACAGAGATTGAACCAAGAAGGATGAGAACTCTTCAGAAAACGGAAGCACTAACCGCTCAATCCATAACGGGAACATTGTCACAACGATCCTTACAAGATCTTTAGAAACGAGTCAAGCACTCTCTCTAAATCTCCCAATGGTCCTTCAATCAAAGTAGAAGCCTAAATAACAGATCCACACTAAGTTTCATGTACTTCCAATAAGTCAAACCGAAATTCCATTATCGACATCAAGCCCCAAAAATTAGAGACACGGTATTCTCAAAATCGTAACTATTCCCAAACGTAGGACTATGAGATAATTATCGGCAACATTTAGTCCAAATCACTCACATTCACCAACCTTAATGCACTAAAGCATTCTGAACTCCTCGTTTTCCAAACCTTATTATCGTAAAGTGAGCATTCAAACTAGCTCTTCCATAAGTAACAACTTTCAAATTCTCAAGTCCCTAACCTCTCTGCTAAAAACGGTCATCCAAAAAGGACGGTTTCAAAGAAGCAACAGCTTCCACTAAGACATTTTCCATAAGACTATTAGCACTCCCACATGAACGTATAGTCACCATTAACCTTACGGTTGACACTAAATCCACAAGTAGCACTCGTATATCTAATCCTTTAACATGAAATTCTCATGACGGCACGCCATCTAATATCACCCAAACATCATTAACATAAACTCTCCCAACTAAATTATGATCAATGCAAAACCAAGGATCCTCAAGGCACATATCACTATTCCAAAGATAAGCCCGCCTCACCACTAATCCAAATGAAAGGAAACGACGCTCACCAAGGCGGAGGTAGGATACGAACTCGGAAACAAACGCGATACCAAAATCGAGAGAGAGCATACAAGGTTCCAGGATAAGAAAATTGAGGATATGGATTCCAACAAGTGAACCCAAAAACAAATGGAGAATCAAGGAAGAAGGGAGGAGAGAGACGATATAAAGGAACGATTACGGAAATCTCCCAAGGTTCGAGTCTTTCACTATTCTCACAAGGTCCTCACTCCTTACCTTCCAAATTAAGCAAGTCATTATCGGTTCTCACAAACATTTCCTCAAAACGATTTATATATCAAAATTCCCCAAATTTTAAACAATATCATCCTTCCAATTACCTATTCCCAAAAGTTTTAGATGTCTCATCTCTGTCAGTACCTCAAACGACAATTCAATAGCACTCTCAGATTACCAAACTCATATGCTATGTCCACCTCAATACATCACTTTCCATCATATAGAAACCCTTAAATCATCAAGTCTCCAACTTTCACCTTCCACTGAATTCCCATATTCAATCCTTACACTAGTGTCGCCCTTCAAAATTATTCAAGTACTCTAATAGATGAGCTCTAAGATCCACTAAGTAACCTAAGGTTAGATACTTAAACAATTCCTCCAAGTCTATATCGTAGGTTCTCTCGATAAACAACAAATATTACCAAGGGTTCTTATTGCTCAAACGAGTCTTTCCTCAATTCAATCACGTCCTCAAGGTCAAGTGAGACTAACTCACCTCACTCATCCATCTGGATAAACGACTAGACACTTGGATTACCAAAATATGTTTCTCGATACCTCTTATTAAGTTTTCCTCAAATAGCAATATTTCTCGAAACATGGTTCACGGTTATCCTAGAACTAGTTCCTTCCAGTCAAAAGAAAGTCCACCTACAAGGCACTTCGGGCAAGCAAGTAATAAGGATGAGTCGGAAAGGTAGGAAGGTAGATTTCAGAGTAAGTTCGACATGAGTTCAAGAAGAAAAGAATTCATTAAGAGATGCAGAAGAAGATGATGCATAAAGAATAAGAAGAATCTTCGGAGGTCCAGATGCATCCTCCAACGGTAGCACAGATCTATCTTCGGTAGTAGTCACCAGTCTTGATCGCCATATGGATAAGCTCACGGTTCGCCGATTCAAAGATATAAAAGTGAAATCAATGACAATCAACAAACACGTTAGACCTAATAAAAGCAATCAATACAGCAGACTACCACTTGTCCTTAAATCTACCCATCTCTCATTCATTATTTGATTATTGGTCAAGTTAAGTTTGGGGGTCACATGAGTGCGTCGGGAGCGATAACGCTCTGATACCAACTGTAAAACCCCTCGTCGCAGCGGAAAAGTAAAACATACAAACATGCCAAAATTTACGCGGAATTTAAACTTTAACATGCAAGATAAAACGAGGTGAATTAAAACAAAACTGTACAAACTGAAATAATTAAGACACAAATAAGTATATGAATCTAAGTATGAAACATAAGTACAAAACACAGCCTGGGATGGTACATCCCTACAGGCACTCAAATGTATATAAAAGACTAAGGTACAGCTAAACGATAAACGGGTGTCCTCGATGATAGGATCATCGCTCGCTAGCCTCAGTAACCCACCCGCAACCTGTCATGTACCTACTTACATGAAAACATGTACGCCACAATCAGTGGGGAGTGACTAGAGTTCTCATAGCCACCTACGACATATATTTAAGAGAACTAAATAACTGTTAAGGTTACTTAAGTTTTAAAATGAAACTTATATACACCCTTGAGCTCATTACTACTCAAATGCATTGCTATCAAATGATTAGCTGAAAAACACTACTACTCCTATAGTAGTCACAAGATTAGAAGTTTGCCACGAATCAATCCCACACTAAGGTCATACTACCACTATTACTAAGCATTTATGATGACTAATACACCATTACTTAGCTTACACATGGACAACCATAAATAGAATGACTAAACGCATTCAGTTCCTAACATTCTTTCTAAACTACACACTAGTAGCTGCCGCATAAAACGACCAGCAGAAGAATGCGAGGAAACAACCAGTTCATAGCTAGATTTCTGAACTAATACATTGGCTGCAAGCATGATGAAACGACACCAAATAGCATAGCAAATTCACAACAACAAACCAGCAGCAGTTACAGTAGTACAAAATTTCAGTGAGTGAAGTAAGTGTGGGCAGAATTAGTAGAGCAGTAGCAGTACAGGTAGACAGACCGGCAGAGATGCAGTGAGGTGTAGCAGGAATCAGGCCTGTAGTGATAGATAGAGGTGCATCAATGTAGTCTAGGGTGTGCAGTTGTCATAACAGTTCATAGGAGTGGGTGCAGTGGTAGCAACACGCAGCAACAGCAGTGGTAGCATAGAGTAGTAGCATAGAGTAGTAGCGTGTAGCAGCAACAGACATACAGGAACAGAAATGCAGACACAACACGAATGTGCAGGAACAGTAATGCAGAAACATAATGGAAGTGTAGTGCAAAATGGGGGATCTGGCAGTAGAGAAATGTAGACAGTACAGCAGCAGTAACAGTACCAGTAATTAACAAGGCAGTACAGACGCGTGCAGTACTGGTCTGGTCTGAACAGACCAGAGACACGGCAAGGTTAATGAACTGAGTAGGCAGGGCGATTGGGGAAGGTGCGGAATATAGCAATAATACGCAGTAGTAGTTATAGTAGTGCAGTTTATCCTAGAGTGTGCGTGTGCGATAACCGTTCGTAGTAGTAGGTGCTGTAGGTGTATTAGAAGTAGCAGGCAGTAGATAGTATTATACAGAAGGACAACATGAGCAGTGTAACAGTGGGCTTATGTGTGTAAGTAGCGTGCAGGGAGTAAGAGCAGAATGAGCAGTAGCATTGAGTTGTAGCGAATGTAGTAACAGTGAGCAGCAATAAAAATGCATACAACACGAGTTGCAGCAGCATTATTAATCGAGAAATAGATTAACACCAATGACGAGTTTATAGCATATGAAACCACTCCTTACCCACAACAGTCCAGCAGTTATGAACAGTAGTAATCCGACATCATAAAACAATAAAAACAACAGCTACGAACAGACACAGACACTACAACAGTTCGACATGTAAAACAGTAGCAATAATGACGGTCCAAAGCAGTTATGTACAGGAATTCCAGTCCCTACTTAGGAAAACACATATGTGCAGCAATACTACCATTGAAGGATGAAATTCACGGGAAATGGGGTCAGTAAAAATAACATGGTGACAGTAAAATTCAAAAAGTGACAACATTCATAACCACATAAACATTTCAGAAAAATAAATGTCAATTTACTTAAAGACAGGGGTCGAGTTGCTCATTATCGTCACCTTATTACGCGTCTTCGTCACTCGAATCTTCAACCTCGCACGAGTCCTTGTCCAAACCTTCGGAATTTGACCCTCAAACATAAAGAAAATACATTAGAAAGTACCCATTTCCGAGTTAACTCAAAACAGCCCCAAAATCAACTTTAACAAGACTGAAATTTAAAGAGGTAGAAAGAACGGAGATGACGAGCTGAAAGCGTAGGCGAAAACCTTGCGTCGAACGGAGTTGTAACGAATTCACAAGCTCGAAGTTTGTGAAGATGATATTATGAAAAATGAGGAAAATGGAAGTCTGGTATTGTTATTTGTTGTACGACAATAAGCATGTTTTACCTTGGGTAGCAAGGTGTAAGGATGTCAAGGAAGGAGGGAGGAAGGTTCCTTCACAATTTATTTTAATTAAATTTAAGACGGGTTCCACTTAAATGGGACGGGAATTACTTGTGAACGGAAATTGTTAAGTGAGTTGTTTACGCCTTAAGGTCACTAACACTTCAGACGGAACTTCGAGGAATATTTTATTAATGTATAAGTTACGGCCTATTAAATTATACTAAATTTCCGAAAACCATTTAAAATATAATAAAATATATTAAAAATAGTTTTTACTAAAATTAGGGATGTTACAGATTAGGTTTGCTTCGGCCCCTAGTTGACCTATTGACTGGTACGGGGATAGCTGGGTTGGCGACCATGTCCGAGTTTACATACCGAGTACCCACTTTGGAGTTCTTCAGCTCCTCTTTGTTTTCTGCTGACACCTTTCTGGCCCATCCGATCGAGCCCTGCATTCACTTTCGACTCAGAAATAAGTCATATGCCTGGAGCTTAGCTAGGTTTGGACGGGTTTCGGGGCTGGTTAGTTACGGATACTTGAGACCACCTAGGAACTTGGTTCTGCAGATGTGGGAGGCCCTTTCACATGTACCTTTCCTTAACCGAAGGGTCGCCCACGTCCATAGTCCTGTAGTTCGTATTTTCCTCCGTTTGTTAGGAGAGACCATCTTTGCGCGACCTGAGCCAAACAACATCCGTAACATTGAGTTGGCCATAGTCGCGGGGTACCTGAACATTGACAGTGGTACCCCTTTTGTCCTTAACATAGCCTACCTTGTGGCTACCCACGTAGGCGACATAGGTCGCAGAGTCACCGGCGCTATTGTAGGCGGCGGGATTGTCACCAGGATTTATAGATACATCTTTGACACTTTGCCTGGTGGTGAGCCCGTCACCAGCGATATATACCTTTCTACAGGCGCCATGGTCCAGTTGACCTGGTTCGCCCATGCTGACCGCCAGAATTGGAGGATTGTTGGGTCACCCGCAGTCGTCCTGCCCTCTGACTCTTTATCTGCACTCACCCATCTCACCACTGTTGAGGGACCTAGACCAGAGCCACCTACCTACCGCATCTCTTTCACTTCTTCCTCTTCAAAGAGGAAGCGCACCTCACCTGAGAGAGAGGTTGGAGCCACTTCAGGTTCCCGACCTTCACCGTCATCACGACCATCATCATCCTCTCAGCCGACCACCTCTCATACCACTACTCACACCACCACCATTCCTACACCTACACCTACACCCACGCCTACACCTTCACCTTTCACCGCCCATTCTTCACCATCATCATCCACCTCAGGCTTCCATGCGTATTTCATTTTACCTCCAATTTTTTAGGTACCACCGGCCGCAGACCGGGGGTACCGTGATCCTCTACTTTGTTAGCTTCTCAGGGCTCAGTCCGTTCTTCAGAGGGACCTTGCCTTAGTCAGCTTTCCGGATTACGGCGCGAGGATACGCACTGGCACATTCCGACCTCCCAATGGTCCTCACCCCTCTTTCTATCGATACCCAGTTGGCGGGTACCCACAGACCTCACCTGAGGCACCTGGGGAGACAGCGGTACAGAGGGAGGTGAGGTGACATGCGGAGGAGGCTGCTCAGCATGCTAGTGCCAGTGGAGGAGCTGAGGCAGAGGAGAGCTCCGGTGAGGAGGATGAGAGTGGTAGTGGGAGTGAGGAGAGTGGTAGCGGTGATGAGGAGAGTTCGGAGGCGTATGCGGAGTGACAGCTGCAGCTGGTTTCGGGAGGTTATGTATTTCTTGCCTTGTTTCCATCTTAGTTTTTCTTTTATGCTTTATAGTTTTGTATATATCTTACCCCATAGGAGCATGTACTAGGTTGTGTACCCCCTTTCCCATGTTTTGTGGCCAATGAGGACAATGTCTAGTTTGGTTTGGGGAGGAGTTGTATCCTTTTGCGTCTGCATTTTTCATTTTTTCTTGAATGCATTCACGTTTCCTTTATGCATTTATATCTCTTTTTCACTTTTTGCATTCCTTGTTCAAAAATACAAAAAAAAAATGCATGTTTACTTTTGTATATAGTCGAGTTGGAATGGAGTTTTATGTGATGATATTGCCTTCTAGGATCTTCGAGTTGATTGTTGTTTGCAGTTTTTCACCATCATTTTGTAAAAACCATATAGCATGTCTCGAATTCTGCTTTGAAAACTATACTTGGACTTTCTAGACTTGACTTGACTTGTATTTGGCAAACCACACATACTTTCTAAGTTTTAGAGCCACAACTGGTGACATTCATGACCAGTTTACCTAGGATTGAGAGTAGTACTCCCTTCATATCATTGCATTTCACTTGTATGACTTTTGATTGCTTTTTGCCTGCACGCATGGTTTTGTGGTTGGTATCACATGTTAGGAGAATACTTGCATTTCCCTTTTCTCATCATACCCATATAACTCCACATTTAGCCAAAAACTGTCAGTTGACCTATAAACTCCACCCAGATTTAGCCTACCTTATGTCGAGCTAGTCGTAGTGTTGTTTTGTGGTATACGTTCATTATATCAGTTTTTGTTTGCTCTTTATTTTCGGAGTTGGTATTTGAGAAATTGGAACTTGAATTCGGAAGTATGTTTTTGTCATGAGCTTAGCAAAAAAAAAACAAAAAGAAAAAGAAAAAGAAAAAAGAAAATTGATTCCCGTGCTCTATTTATATCTTTTGGGAATAGAAAAAAAAAACAAAAAAAAAAACAAAAAAAAATGTTTGCTAAGCATGATTTTGACCGATTCAAGATTTCGGGGTTAGTTGTGTGATATGCCGAGCATGGCATTGTTTTTGAGTATTTTGGAAGGTTTTACTTTTGGTTGAGTCATGGTAGCTAGCTCGAGCCGTTACCCTCTCTTACGCATACAGTTTTTTGCCTCCTTTTACCCATTTTACCTCACATAACCATATTTTGCAAGTATTCGGCATGTGATAGACTTTGACATGTTGGTATGCGTGTGTACGGTAGTTAGAATCACTTGTCATACTAGTTGTATTGCGTGATATGTTGCTCGCAGTTAGGAGAGTGTCTTCATTTTCTTATCCTTCTCTCTTACACATATATGTTTACCCTTTGATTGAGAGAAGAGCGATCCGGGAGAGTCCAAAGTACACAAGTAATTCGAGGTCAGTCGTCCAAGTTGTTTTCATTGCATGTATGAATTCGTTGCTTTTGGTTTTGAACTTTGTGATGGTTAATTTCTGCATTTGCATGGTCAACAACATGATCCATAGTCAGTTCTGAGGTGATTCCATTCCATTAGGTAGTTAGTCGTTGTTTTCCCTCTTTTAGTTGCAGTAGTTTGCTTGAGGACAAGCAAAGGTTTGGTTTGGGGATATTTGATGCGTGCTTATTTTATATACTTTTTGGCATTATTTAGCACGCATTTATATGCATTTTCACGCACTTTACGTGCCATTTTTGCCCCTTTTCTTTCTCTTGGTGTACTTTCTGTTATTTTGCAGGAATTATGCAAAAGTTGAGGAAACCAAGCTTTTCTCGTCCGAAGTAAGCCCTTTTAGAAGATGGAGCAAGTCAAGGAGTCTCATAACCCCGATTGTGCAGTGCCAGACTTAAAGGAACGGTAACCAAGGCGAGGACGAAGGACAAAAGCAAAAAGAAGCGGAAAAGAAGCAAGTTGTTTGTCATCTACTCGATCGAGCAAACACCAGAGCTCGGTCGAGTGGATGCAGGAGGAGAAAGCCTCGATCGAAGTACTGGATACTCGATCGAGGAGTCTGCAAGAAAGACCAAGCCCTCGAGGATCTCAAGGTTACTCGATCGAGCAGGTACCAGCTCGAAGTTACTCGATCGAGTACAATCTGAAGAACAACTACTCGATCGAGCGGTCCAGTCACTCGATCGAGCAACTCACTTATCTGTACCGGATTTGCATTTCTCGTTTTAGGTTTAATAACTGAGGAGTTAACCTAATCCCTATTTAAGGATTAGGTTAACAAACTAATCAGTATTCAGTTTTTACACACACTTTTGACTTTTGCACTTTTTTTCTTTCCAGATCTAAACATTTCGCTTTTAGTTTTTTTACAGTTCACAAACATTTAGTTCTAAGTATAAGCATTTGGATCTCGTTCAACCTTTCCGCAGTTATTGTAATTCCTTTCTCTACCTTTGTTTATTATTACTTTTGTTATTTTATGATTTCTAGCATTTTATCTTTATTAATCATGTTGAATTTTGTTATTATCGTTATTATTAGTATAGTTCCCCTAATTATGCGTAGCTAATCTCTATAATATGTTAGGATGAAGGAACTCGTGGTAGTAATGCCGTAGGATTTGCATGTTAGTCGTCTTTGCGACGAAGTTAACCCATAAACAATATAATTATGAAACTTGTCGAATGAGTGCACGCAGGAGACTAGTTTACCTAGTAAAACCTTACCTGGATCGAAAGATTGGTGGGTAGGCGCTTGTTTAGGATGATTTATGTAACCTATCTAGATCAAAAGATTGATAGGAGGGTCCAGGGTGATTTCAGACGGAAAGGATATTAATCGTTCCCACTTCGTTTATATTTTCGACTGACCTAATCATTATGTGACATATATTACCGCGACAACCTGAATCCTGACATATTCCCGTTTTTATTTATTAATTAAAACTCATCTTTGTTATCTTTGTTTTAGTTCTTTTTAATCTGTTTTAGTTACAATCCCAACAACAAACCCCCCCAATTCGTAACTTATAGACTGACCTTCTTATGACCGTGTCTCACTGTGGAATTCGACCCTACTTCCACTAGATTCTAGTTAGTAGACCTAGGTTATTTTTATACTAAACGACGGTATCAATATCACTCAAACAACCACGAAACACTAGTACAAAAATCACCTATTGCGTCAAGAGATTTACATCGGTTCTAGCAAAACTGACGCAAAAAGTATTTAATTTTGGCGGGAGGCAAATTTTGCCCCATAGCCAAGTTATTTGCGTCAGTTCTAATATAGAACCGACGTATAAAATACGTCGGTTGTTTAGAAAACTGACGTTTTTGATGAAAAGCATCAGTTTTTAAAACAACTGATGTATTTTTATTTAGGCTTTTGCGTCAGTTCTAGTATACAACTGATGTGTTATGTTATAAACTAAATATAAAAAAACACAGTCAAGTTCATCAACTGATAAGAAAACACGGTTAAGAGTAAAACCTAATAACCCCTCCCTCCACCAATCGCCGTCGTTCACATCCCCTCAATTCCGGTAGTCCACCAATCGCCTTCATTCTCATCATCGTTTTACTATGCAATTTTCGTGCCATCACCATCTACAAGTAAGTACTTAATCTCTTTCCTCTTTAATCTATGTACGCTTAATAAGCCTATTTTTGAAATTAGGTTAGTCGACTTTTGAATTAAGGGTTTTTGTTCAAGCTTCGTTACCTTCGTTTTTGCGTTGCAAATCACAATTAGGGTTTGTATTTTTGTTAATCTTGTTTTTTTACTAATAATTTAGGTTTTACTAATCTTACTCTATTTTGGTAGTATGAATTTTGGGTTATTATTAGCGTTGTTCGAGTAGTACGATTAATTTTTATAAAACCGTCTTACACAAGTATTATTCGAGTGTATTCGTGTTTCTGGGGTTGTAATTTTGTGTACGCTTCTCAATTGGGCTCGATCGCATTCGTGTTTCTGGGTTTGTAATTCTTTTGATTTTGTAGTTTTGATAGATTTGATTGGAAGGAAGGAAGGAAGCATGGCGGAAATTGGAGGAAAGGGTTATTCTCTGGGTAAAGGAGGTTGTATGTCATTTTATTAGTTCATTAATTCGTTAGTTAATTATTCTGTAGATAGTTTAATTTGCTTGCTTGCTTGATTGATTGCATGTTAATTTGCCAATAATTTACAACAACTAAGAGTTTATGCTTCTTTGCTCAAACAACATCAACTAGCTTGAGCCTGTGATGTTTTGTGTACATTCATTCGTTCCCATTTTCATTATTTGTCGGACAATTTCCTCAAAATGGATGTGTAATAGTTAATTCAGTTCTTTGCATAATCTACAGAGGGGACCTGAGTTTATCAAAGAGCTACTGGAAGTGATTTCTAATTCCGAGTATTATAAGAGAGAAACCTATTATTTGAAGAAGGTAGTACCTTTTTCATTTACATTATGGAAACAAATTCTGTATGTTTTGTATCTCCTGGAATCTGATAAGTTTCTTGTAATTTATGTCCAGATTGTAACTTATGCGACTAAGGACTATACTTCCCTTTTTGTTGTCCACACAAACCGAAGAGAACCGGGCTAGTTGAAACATAATTTCCTTGTAGACAATGTTCTTGTGTTCCCGATTTGTCTAATTTGTGCACCTGTCTATAAAATAATTGCATCATTCATAATCTGCACAATTATAATTGTTGGTATGATCTTGGTTGTAGATGCACTGTTAATTTTTGGCTTACCTGATGGACCTACAGCACACTTTAAGCTTTCAAAGCTTGTTTTACGGAAGGATATCAAGGTTAGTTGGATAGTTTGTGTCTCATTATTTTTAGGAAATATCACAAATAACTACCTAATAAATCTAAAATTTTACATCTTACTACCTAATATAATTAATTTTGCAACTAACTACCTAAAATCACACAACATTAATCAATTTGCTACCTTTTTGACGGAAAGCGAACTTAAGTTAGTTTTAAATGTTTGGGTTAAGTTAAACGACCATCTTACCCTTCTTTTAATAAACCTATTCCCTGTTAAAATTTTACCCATCCCTCTCCCTCCCCTGTAACGCTAAAGTAATTATTCCTGCCTCCATTTTTATCCATCAAAACCTCCATGAACATGCCCAATTTGCAGCATTAGAGGGAGATAATCTTCTGTTGTCTTCTCAAATTGATCAAGTAAGCATTATTTTCATTTTATTTTCAGTATAAAACCCTTCCCCTAATTTGATTATTTTGTATAACAAAGAATCTTATAACTCCCTCAATTTTCTCTCGAAAGTATGGCCTTCTGAGTTTGGAAAAAGCTGAAATTGATGCAACGAAGATTGAGGAATCAGCATTCCATCATGCAAACGAACATCGCAAGTTAGATGTTAATGGAGGTGTTTTAATGGAGGAAGGAGGGGGGGTAATTTAGGTTTTAAATTAGGTTTTAAAGTTAAACGGGACGGAATAAATTGATTTCCGTAATTTTTTAGCAATTTCCGTCATTTTGGTAGTAATCGTGTAAATTTTTACACTTATTAGGTTGTTATTTGAAAAATTGAACATATTAGGTAGTAAGATGTAAAATTTTAAACTTATTAGGTAGTAATATGCTAAATAGCCTTATTTTTAATTTGATATTTCTTGTTCCTGCTTACATAATACGTGAATTACTTTTTGTTTCCTCTCCTCCGCCATGGTCAGTTTATTGACGCGCAGAATTTATGATATACTCTACCTGTTTAGTCGTAGTTATAATTTTTCATTACTTAACATTTGTTTATTCTTATATGTGTCTCACAATTTTACTATGATATGGTGTATATGATGTTATCTGTTGGTATTCTGTTCCTTGTAAGCTAGTTGATGCTAAGAGGTTCTTAGAGTTTATGCTTCTTTGCTCGTGTCAATCAGATTTTGAACTACCAATGTTGTATCGTTTAGCCTCTCCTAGTAACAGCCTGTCATATGGGATACTATTATCAGCTCTTTATCATCTCTATGTTGTTGTTGATAAAATTGTAGGTGATCCTCTAAAGACGGGTAAAGGTGGGAAGAGCTCTATTCCAAAAGAAGTCAAATATGAACTAAATCTTCAGTCAAGTATATATTTCCATCTTCATCTGCGGGTATCATCCCATTCCGTATGCATTGTTGTGCATTCCATAGCTCTACTAGTATTGCATGTAAGGCAAAATTTTATATGCATTAAAAGATAAGATGACTACCATGGGGATGGGTTTGTAAGGTAGTTAGTCATAGTTAGTAGATAACATTCTGGTAGACAGGTAGTTTTGTAAAAAGGAGATGGCCATAGAAGAAAGTCTTGGTTGTAGAAAACCTTTCTGATTCGCACGTTGTGCGGGCCGACCTTCTTGCGACATTGGGGTAAAGTTAACTAGAATGCGTAGTTAACCAACTACCTACCCTACCTCTTTAGTTAAACTACTAAAGATAATCAGCTAGGGGAGATATTGGACGATCATGTTTTTCCGCACTAAATTTTCAAAGGGGCAATAATTTTGGAATCATTTTAGAGGGAACTGGGCAACTGGCACATGGGTAAGACACTTAGAACAATTTGAGATACAATACTACTTTGTAAGGCCTTAAAACAATTTCTGAGATTGGTGGAAACTGATGCAGGAGCAGTATTTGTTAAGTTGGAGAAGGAACCAATTGAGCAGACACAACTCTTGTCTGTTTGGCGCCAAAATGAATAATAACAATTTATTCCGTAATCGTAGACTCGGAATTAGTGATTTATGTCCCATAACTACTGAAATTATTGTGTACATTATTATATTCTCATAATCTCTCCATCTTAACCATTCTCTGTGGGAGAGCATTACTCCTACACAAACTACTCCAACAAAGGCTGAATACACCCAACCCCTCACTTTGCCAGATGTGGGAGCTTTTGGACGGGGTGGTTGCGTATTTCATTGGTTCAAAGGACCTCTTTTTGCCTAATATGTTATTTCTATGTCCTACTCATGCACAACACATTCTATGTAATGCAGAAAAGTTCTTTGAACAATTTTTTTGTTTTTTGACAGAGCTCCCTAAGAACGCCCAGTGTGATGGACTGTGAGGCTGCTGATATCTTACTTGGAATTCAGGAGCAGATGGTGTTTCTTTCTCAGGATCCGACTATTAAGCTTCCTATGTGAGTTTCTGAATTTTAATAACATTACCTTTTATCCACGATTTCTTTTTCCGGAGTGCTAAATTTGTAAAGAGGCTAGCCACATGGATGAGGTGTAGCCTTGTGGGGATTGGGTGGAACAAAGGGTGTATGCATGTTTTTATTGTTAAACCTGAGGCTCAAACGGACATATTTTTACTGGTGACTACCCTGAATCGAAATGAGTGGACTCACACATTTTCCCATGTTAGTTCATTTGACATGGCCTTACAATTTGCCAAAACTGGAGCACGGTATTCTGATCCCGGGACAGTTAGACAAGTTCTAGAGTATCCTTTTCTACTCTTCATCATTTTGAAAACCTACTGTACTGTGTGTTTGTGAGTCAATGTAACTGACTTTGTTTAGTCTTTAACTAACAGATCAGGACTCTAAAAAAGCACGGTGCTTCTGATGGGGAGGTTAGAGTAACACACACTGATTTCCATCCAATTAGTTAGAAGTCTTCCGTAATTCTAAAACCCTTGTTTTTTTTTCAGATTTGTGTAATTGCGAATGCTTGCCCTGAGACTAGTATGTAATAACTATGACTTTTGTTGTATTGTTACTTAGGTTAGATTGTATTATGAACGTTGTTGAAACGTTAGTTGTAATAAATGATTGGATTTTGGAATGAACTTTGTTGGTTTAAAGGAAATGTAATGTCCTTTGATTGGATATCTTGATGCAGGTGGTTTTAAATTTTTGGCGTTTTGGGTATCAGTTTTATAGTGGAGGTGCTAGCGAAATTTTGGTTTCCAATTTTTTTTTAAAAACATAAAAATAATTTGCATCAGTTTTTCAACAAATGACGCAAAAAATAAGAGCAAAAGAGTTAGTTCCAGTCATAACTGATGCATATACAACTCTAAATGGCGCTAAAATAGCTTATCAAATACATCAGTTACAGAAAAAATGACGCAAAAAGCTGTGCAAAAGCGTCAGTTCTAGCAATAACTGAT
This sequence comes from Silene conica, assembly GCA_029255685.2. Taxonomy (NCBI): domain Eukaryota; kingdom Viridiplantae; phylum Streptophyta; class Magnoliopsida; order Caryophyllales; family Caryophyllaceae; genus Silene; species Silene conica. Next base: position 54,366,476 of record CM055316.2, on the reverse strand, counting down.
GCATATACCCCTCTACATAGCGCTAAATAAGTTATCAAATATATCAGTTGTTAAACAACTGACGCAAAAGGAAGAGTATTTGCGTCAGTTTTACCCATATTTGCATCAGTTCTTTCTAAAGAACTGATGTATTTGACTTAACTATTTGCGTCGGTTTTAGACAAGAACTGACGCAAATGCTAACTGTTTGCGTTAGTTTTAAAACTGACCTTTCTATAAACGCCCCCTCGATATACGTCAACCCATAACTGACGCAATAGGTCACCTAGAACTGATGCAATAGGGGATTTTTGTACTAGTGAAACTTGACTCGGTCAAAAACACATGCTTAGCTTATTCCTTTTCTTTTCTTTTTTTTTGTTTTCTTTTTTCAATTTCCTAAAGATACGAAATGAGCACGGGAATGCATTTTCGTTTCTTTTTCATTTCTTTTTTTTTCTTCTTTTGCTAAGTTCATGGAAACTACCAACTCTGAATTCAAGTTCCGCCATACTCAAATTACTTACTCCAAAGTGAAGTCCAAACCAAAACTGAAGCAATGAAAATGTACCACAAAACCACACTAAGCTAGCTCGACACAAGGTAAGCTAAAATCTGGGTGTAGTTTATGGGTCAACTGGCAGTTTTTGGCTAAATGTGGAGTTAAATGGGTAAAATGAGAAATAGGATATGCAAGTATTCTCCTAACATGTGATACCAACCACAAAACCATGCGTGCAGGCAAAAGGCAATCAAAAGTCATACATGTGAAATGCGATGATACGAAGGGAGTACTACTCTCAATCCTAGATGAACTGGTCATGAATATCACCAGTTATGGGCTCTAAAACTCAGAATTTATAGTAGTTTGCCAAATAACAAGTCAAGTAAAGTCCAGAAAGTCCAAGTAAATTTTTCAAAACGGAATTCGGGATATGCTAGAATGGTTTTTTACAACATGATGGTGAAAAATTGCAAATAACAATCAAAACAGAAATCCTAGAAGGCAATATCATCATTGTAAACTCCATTCCGACTCGACTATATGCAAAAGTAAACGTGCAATTTTTTTTTTTTGAAGAATAAATGCAAAAATGAAAAAGAAAACTGCAAATGCATAAAATGAATGTGAATGCATGCGAAAAATAAAAAAATGCAGACGCAAAAGGATGCAAACTCCTCCCCAAACCAAACCAGACAATGTCCTCATTAGCTACAGCATACAAGGGGAAAGAGGGTACACAGCCTAATACATGTTCCTACGGGATACGATATATACAAAACTAAAAAGCAAAACTAAAACAAAAAACAAAAAACTAAAAGATGGAAACATGGAACAAGGAACACATAACCTCCCCAAACCAGCTCAAGGCATCACTCCGCAGCCTCCTCCTCTGAGCTCTCATCATCGCCACTGTCACTCTCATCTCCAATACTGTAACACCCCGATATTTTCCATATTATAAATTTAAAGATTTAATTTAATTTCAAGTATATTTTATTGAATTTCGTAAATTTATTTTTGTAATAAGAATATTTCTTATTAAAGCTTTTTAGTTTCAATTTATATTTCGAGTTTTATAAATTTAAGTTTCGGTTTTAATTTTCGAAAATGACAAGTTTGTAGGATAATTTCATGAGTTGTGGGTTATTTGCATAATTGGTTCTATCTTGAGTAATTTTGGTCTAAAGATGTTATTTCCGTCTTAGTTAGTGAATTCCGAGTCATCCCGACTCATTAAATAAATCTCAAGTCATTTCCGATTCAAAACCCCTTATAACCCCTATGTTGTGTTTTATTTCACACAACCCATCCAATCCTTCATCCTCTTCAAAAATCAGAAAAACCCCAATCTTCATTGTTGGTGTTTCTCCATGAACACAAACCCGACCATAGCTCCTCTGTTTCTTGCTCAAATTCCGAGTTCTTTATAGGTATGTTCTCCTCTTCTTCTCCTCCTTCTTTTGACACAATCAATTCCTAGTCTTGTTGTGTTTTATGAAAACCCGTCTTTCTAGGGTTACGCTTTTAATTCGTTTTTCTTATTGTTTGTTGTTGAGAATGGATGTTTGGACATTATTGAAGAGTTCTTTGAAGATTTGAAGAGCTTTAAAGGTAACTTTGAGAGGTTGCTCGACTTTAAGTCAAAAATCGTTTATGTGTTGGTGTTGTTGGTTTCAATTCTGAAATTTTGAGGATTTGTTGTGGTTTAGTTTCTGAAAATGTGAAGTATTATGTTGTTTACTCTCTTATGCAATTGAATGAAATGGGTTCCTCATTGATTAGTCGTAATGAATGAGGAATCGGGTTATTGTTAATGGGTAAAATGATATCTATCACATGCTCATCGTTTTCATAGCGATAGTATGGTTTTTGATTGATTGGAATCCATGTTCAAGGTTGATAATCATGCTTACAATCGTTTGTGTATGTCGTATATTGGTGCGTGGGTGTTAGTGTTGGGTTGTGGGTTGCTTATATTATGTATAATACGTATGCTCATGGCCTCGAGTCGTCGTACGAAAGAATTGGAACGAGAAAAGGGCAAGACCGAGCAACAACCCAGCCTTACCCGTGAATGGCACATCCTGCGTCCACAGGCGCAGGCCTGCGGCCGAGAAACACGCAGCCTGCGGCCTGATCACGCAGGCCTGCGGCCAGGCCTGTTCCCAGCGCTGTTTATGCGTGTCTTTGGGGGTGTTTTGCCTTTGTCGCTTTCTTGTTTTAGCGTTTGTCAAGTGATATTATACGATGAAAATACTTGGTCTATGAGGTATAAAAATAATATGTGAATCATAATTTGTACCTTATTTTCGTTCTTTCTACCTTTATTTGATATATAAGCTCGTGCATCATAATTTGCCAAATGTTTCTTGTTAATGAGTCTCCTCTTGTTGAATCACATGTTGCGAACCACGACTCGGTAATAAATTCTTGGTTAGTGATATTTATGTGAATCTTCGCTTGGTTGTGACTAAATGATTGTATGGTTGAATGCTTAAGTCGTTTTAGTAGCTAAGTTGAGGAGGAAGACCCCCCGGCCAGGCAACCGGAAGGGAAACCGGCTCCCGCTTCAAGTTAACTTCTCAAAACTAGCCTAAGTGTTGTCTTGATTGATTTGAGGCTCACATGTATTAGATGAGTTAGTTAACGGTTATGTTAGCTTAAATGGTAATGATAACGGTTATGTTGTCTTACTCGTAATTTGATAACGGTTATGTTATCTTAAGTTGAGTCGGCTAACGGTTATGTTACCTAGCTTGTGTTTTGGTGATGGTTATGTCATCCTAAGTTATGTTGGTGACGGTTATGTCACCTTGTTTGTGAATGGATAGCGGTGGTACGATTTGTGTATCATTGTAATGAACTAATGCCACCCCGGTTATGGGTTTTATCTATGCTCGGGATTGGTCGGTGTCCGTGGTTATGCGGCCCGGTCCCCGCGTGTCGTTCGGTGTAGGTTATTACATCGAGAGGTCTGGCCAGGTCTTAGGCATATAGTTGTCGGTTATGCGCTATACATAGAGTCGGTGTCGTGGTTATGCGTCCCGATAGCTAGTGTCGTGGTTATGCGATCTAGCGGTCAGTAGTAACGGTTATGTTCCCTGACGGCGTTCATTCTATTCTTGTGAGTCCTGTGATTGGCCATGTCATCTAGTGTTGGTCTCTGAGTCAATCACATGGTTGTTGATTGTATGAGTGAACATACCATCAAGTGTTCGCCGCTGAGTCATTCACTTGGTTGATTGTTGGTTTTGATAATAGTTCATATGAGGACTTGATTATGTTTCACATGTTGATTCATGCCTTGATCATGTTTGTCGTATCCCCTGGCATTAGAAATAATATTCTATATTGGATTTTTTGTTGCTTTTGCTGTAAAATTACCAATTATACCTTTACATACATGGTTACCAGATACCCATGGGGAAGCTCATTACAGTACTTGTATGCTTCTAGCGGGAATCTTATTAAAAATGGGAGCGTATGGGTTGGTTCGGATCAATATGGAATTATTACCTCATGCTCATTCGATATTTTCGCCTTGGTATATTTTATTATATCATGTTGGTTTACTTATCGATGTATATGCATGTTCATATGTATATGTTGTGTTGTATTACCGCTTATGTGTTTTCTGACAAAAAGTGGTTGGGAGAACCTCGAGTTACTCCCCACTGACTGTGGCGTACTTGTTTCATGTATGTAGGTTGGTGCTGTTTTGGGAAGACGTGTGGCTAGCGAGCATTGTTGATTAGTCGACAGTTACCTATATACGTTTAGCTTAGATTTAATTATGTTGCTATCGAGGGATACCTTATCCCTTGTAAACTTTCATTTATCTTGAATAAGTTATACTTTTTCTTTAGTTTCAATCTTCCGCATGTTGTTTTGATATTCCGCGATTAAGTTTATTCATATATGTCGAAAGTTTTTAAAATACCGTATTTCCGCTGCAAGTTTGCTTGTTTATTTTTATGTAATATCGCGGGGTGTCATTACTACCACTCTCCTCACTCCCACTCTCACGCCCATCCTCATCACCTGACCTCTCCGGAGCCTTCTCCTCGCCTCTGGCACTGGCACTCTGAACGGCATCCTCCGCACGTTGCCCCACCTCCCTCTGTACTTATGTCTCCACAGGCTCCTCAGGTGAGGGTTGTGGGTACCCGCCATCTAGGTATCGATAGAAAGAGGGATGAGGGCCACTGGGAGGACGGAATGTACCAGTGCGCATCCTCGCATCGTAATCTGGAAAGCTGACCAAGCTAGGTCTCTCTGAAGTACAGACTGGGCCCTGAGGATCTTAAAAAGAAGAGGACCACGGTACCCTCGATCTGCGACCGGTGGTACCTCAAAACGTGGAGGTAAAATGAAATGGGCAGGAAAACCAGGGGTAGATGATGATGATGATGATGATGATGAAGGGGTGGTGAAAGGGGTAGGTGAAGGTGAAGGTGTCTGGGTGGTGGTGGTGTGTGTAGTGGTGTGAGTGGTGGTCGGCTGTGATGATGAGGGAGAAGGTCGAGAACTATGAGGGCCTCTAACCTCTCTCTCGAGTGAAGATCGCTTGTTCTTCGCAGAGGAAGTTGTGTAAGGAATGCGGTATGATGTTGGGTCTGGTCTCACCCCCTCGACAGTGGTGAGGGGTGAAAGTGCAGGTAATGAATCTGAAGGGAGAACTAGTGCGGGTACCCCAGTAATCCTCCAAGTCCGGCGATCAGCATGGGCAAACCAGGTCAACTGGACCACGGATGTCACAGAAAGGTACATGTCCTGGGACACGGGCTCACCACCAGGCCTAGTGCCAAAAATGTAACGGTAAATCTGGGTGACAAGTCCGCCACCTACGACAGCGCCGGTGACTCTGCGACCTATGTCGCTAAGGTGGATAGCCACTAAATAGGCTATGTTAAGGACAAAACGGGTACCACTGTCGATGTTGAGGTACCCCGCAATAATGGCCAACTCGGTGTTCCTAATGTTGTTGGGCTCAGGTTGCACAAAGATGGTCTCTCCTAGAAAGCGGAGGAAAATACGAACTACAGGGGTGTGACGTGGGTAACCTTTCGACTAACGAAAGGTACGTCAGATAGGGCTGCCCACATCTGAGGAACTAGGTTCCTCAAAGGTCTCAAAGGTCTGTCACTAGAAATCCCCAATACCTACCCAAACCTAGCCAGGGTCCAGGCATACGACTAGTTACGGAGTCGAAAGTGAATGCAAGGCTCGGTGGGGTGAGCTAAAAAGGTGTCGGCCGAAAAAGAATAAGAGATGAAAAACTCCAAGGTAGGCACTCGGAAGGTGGGCTCCTCCAAGGTTGTTAACCCGTACATCCTCGTCCCGGTCAATAGGTCAACTATGGGTCTAGTCAAGCCTATGCGATCTAAGTCAGGACGGTACAAAAAACGACTACAACGAATGTAACTCTCGACTATAGCCTTCATCTGATCTCTCTGAAGGGTGGAAGTGAAAGTTACCTCAGGGATTTCCTCGAGTGAGGGAATCGCAGGTGTAGCTGGTGGACGTGGTGCGCGGCGTGATGGCATACCAAGGACCAATTTCTGACCCTTTTGGCTCATTACTTGGATTTTATTCTTCCCCTTATCAGCTGAGGAAGAAGCGATGGGAGCCATGGTTGTGACGGTGGTGGGGTAGTACGTTGTGGTGCCTGGTGGAGTAGTCCGTGCAATAGCAGGCATTGGTGAACGAGCAACCACCATAGCGGTGGTGGTTGCTGCTGCAGAAGATGACGGAACAAGACCAGCCACCGTGGCTGCTGCCATGGTGCTGGTGGTAGCTATGGTGGTAGATTTCCCGTCCATTTCTGCACAACAAACACACAATCAACATAAACATCACCATAAATCAAGATAAAATCGAAAAACAACGCAGTCAAGTTCAATTTCAGAACCCTAAATTCGAAATTTGGGGAAAAAACGTTAAATGAAACTGAAATTGAAGCTAAAAACTGACATACTTGATGATTAAAATGATGATTAGGCCAGAAAATCACAAACTAGCAACCAAATTTCGAAATTATTCGAACGAACAAACCCTAGCTTCGAAAAGTTCGAATTACTCGAAATTAGGACACAAATTTATGAGGCTTTCACTAGATTATTGAAATTAAGTTGCATATGAGTGAGATTGAGTGATTAGATTGCAAAAATTCAAAGAAAACGAGAGGAATCGAAGGGAAGGGGTGTCGAAAAAACTGAAATCGAGTAAATGAACAAGAGCATCGAGGAACTCCCTTTATATAGGATGGACTTCACTCGATCGAGTAACTGAATCTACTCGATCGAGTAACTGAATCTACTCGATCGAGTAAATCACTTAGGGGGGATATGCTCGATCGATTACTGGGTTCTACTCGATCGAGTGGTTCTCAGTACAGGCAACTCCTCGACTGGGTTTTCCTCGGTCGAACTTTATTCCTCTCGATCGACCATTTCTTCACTGGGTTTCCCTCGATCGAGTAGAATGCAGAACTCGATCGAGGCTTTTGCTACTGTAAAGCTCGTTTTCTTCCTTTTTTCTTCCTTTGTGTTTTTCCGTATCTGCACATGAGCACCAAAACAACCCACAAACATACAAAACCAAAAAAATTGTCTCGGATACAAGAATTGTCTCTACTTCTACCTACGGATTTGCAATAAAAAGAGTTCAAAAAGTCAAGTAACGAGATCGTCTAAGTCAAAAACAGTAAAATATCTATTACAAGTTGCACGGGGTTGCAAGCCCGGGTCAAAAAGTTCAGAAAAGTGATAGTTTATTGCCCACGACAGGGCTCCTGACTTGCGGAACTTCCTTCCACAGTTGTGACTTCTCCAGCTTCAAGCTTCCAAATTACCGAATCATCAACAGGATTGTATGTCATGACGTACTGCTTCCTTTTTGCTACTGGCTTCACTTCCTTTGGATTCTTGTTCCTATTTTGCAATGTTAACCAACCCCATCCGTCCGGGTTGTAATCTGGCTCAGTATCTGCATCAGAAATGATCATAAAAGCGTCCTCTAATTTGCTCTTAAACTAAGGCAGAGGCGTTAGTTCTAACATTTCTACGTCCACAGAAACATCGTCGGTCATAGAATAGCATGGAATAACCGTCATAGGTGACCGTAACGTGCTAATCTGCCTAAAAATCAGGTCCACCCCACCCACCTGAAAGGTCAGTGTTTTGGTACCAACATCAATTACTGCTTTCGCAGTATGCAGAAAGGGTCTACCTAAGATGATAGGAGTGTAAGAATCCTCATGAATGTCCAAAACTACAAAATCAACAGGAATAAAGAACTCTCCTATTTGAACAGAAATGTCCCCTAATAAAATGCCTAGTGGTCTTGACACACTACGGTCGGCCATCTGTACTGTAATGTTTGTACATTTAAACTACGAAAAACCCAACTTAGTTGCTAGAGACAAGGGTAACACACTAACACTCGCCCCTAGGTCACATAGCGCATTATCAATCACATAGATACCTATTTTGCACGGAATCGAGAAACTAACTGGGGGTAGCTTAGGTGGACTCTTGTTTTGGACGAATGCATAACACTCCTCCGTCAAAGCGACGGTCTTAGAAACGTCCACAGTTCGCTTACGCAAAATAATCTCACGCATTAATTTTAAGTAAGAAGGTACCTTCAATAGTAGCTATAGGAACGGCACATGCACCTTTAGTTCTCTTAATGTATCTGCGAATCTCGTTAACTATTTATCTACTAGCCAGGACGGGAACGGAATGTCTCTCAAATCAACACGACGCTCCGTACATTGTTTCTCATATTCAGCCTGTTATTTTTCTCTTCTTTCTTTTCTTTTCTGAAGAACAATCGATCAAGTGTTTTCTGCCATCAGATCGCTCGATCGAGTGATCCTTTCTTCTGCTTTGCTCGATCGAGCAAGTGGTACTACTCGATCGAGGACTTCTCTGTCAACCTCACTCGATCGAGCTCTGACATCTGCTCGATCGAGTGAATCCTCAAATTTTTCAGTCGATCGAGTTCTGACAGCCACTCGATCGACCCCAGCTCCGGTTATAGCTTCTTCTTTTCTGCCTTTTTCACCTTTCTGGCCAGAAACTTCAACACTTGGCCCCTCATACTCGCGTCCACTCCTCAACCTGACCATATTGATGGTCTCATTACGCTGTTCAGTTTCTGAAGGAAGTTGTCCTGGTGGTCGCGACGATTGCTTAACCGCCAATTGGACGATTTGTGACTCCAACAACTTGATTGACGCATTTCCAGCTTACATTTGGGATGCCAAGGATTGAACCAAATTCTTCAACTCACTTATTTCAGAATTTCCTCTAGATGAGGAAGCGCTAACTTGTGACGGCTGGAATTGTGGGGATTTCTGGTAATTTTGTTGGTTGCGGTGGGGGGGATGTAATTTTGTTGAGGTGGTGGGGTAGGGTTGAGCACATTCTGACTTGTCCACCTCAGATTGGGGTGAATTTGGTTCTAGTTATAAAATTTTCCTCCTTGTCTGAACTGTTGAAAGGAGAAAACTTGCTCTTTCTCAGCAAGGCATTCAATAGCGGAATGCCCGGCTCCTCCACATCTCTCACATATCATTGGTTCACCCTTTTGTAGTAGGTGAACCGTTTGTTGACTTCTCTCCTGTTTTTTGTCCTATAGGTCAAACCGCGTAGCCAACTTATCTAACTTAGCCTCCATGCCATCAGTATTCATGTTGGTTATTGTTCTTGTCCCAGGTCTTGGATTACCATACTCAGCACAATGATTTGTCATCTCCTCTATTATACCCCAACCTTTGTCATCCTCAGTCTCCTTCTGAAACCTTCCTTTCGCAACAACATCGAGTATAACCCGGTGATCATTAAATAACCCGTTGTAAAACTGGTTGCTGATAAACCACGATTGGAAACCGTGATGAGGACATGCCCTAACTAGCTTCTTGAACCTAGTCCAAGCTTCGCACAGGTTTTCGTTCCGTGTTGTTTAAAGTTTGTGATTTGAGAACGAAGGGCATTGGTCTTTTGAGGTGGGTAGTATTTCTTGTAAAAAGAAAGGGCCAAAGACGTCCAATCAGTAACATTAGCAGCTTCCCTGTCAAGGTCACGGTACCACTCCTTGTCTCCCTTAGATAAGGAAAAAAGGAAAAAGGACTTTCTTAATCTCATCCTGAGTCACCGTCTGCGACGTCGAGATTGTTGAGCAGTAATCAGTAAAGATCTCCATGTGCTTGCGTGGATCCTCTCCAGCTACACCCCGGTACATATTTCGTTCGACCATATTGATATAGGAAGGTCAAATGTCAAAGGTGTTACCGGCTGGATCAGCTGCAAGAGTGAACCCCTTAGGAATGGAGTCAGCCTTGGGCTCGGAATGGCTAGCTATGTTTGGCATTTTGATTGGTTGGTTGACTGGTTCAGCAGTAAAAACTTCAGGGGTACTCATGACTTCCTTCTGACTTGTCCTTCTTCTCTCTCTCCTGTGGCGTAAGAAAGCTCTCTCAGGCTCCGGATTAGCAGCTACTAATTCGTACCTAGAAGACCTGGGCATACACAACACTGAGGAAAAAAATAAGAGCGGTCTTAAGGAATTAAAAGAAATTCCTTAAGACAAAGAAACAAAAATAAACTAACACAAAAACTTAAAACCGATTGCCTCCCCAGCAACGTCGTCAAAATTTGACACGGTCTGTCATATAACCGGTCAAAAATAAAACCTAGGTACTACTAACTGAAGCTAATGGTAGTAGGGTCGATTCCTCAGGGAGGCAAAGTTTTAAGTAACGGTCAGTTCATTGGTCACAAATGGGGGGTTGTTGTTGTTGTTGATAAACTAAGAATAAGACGGATATAAAAACAAACAGAATAAAACAAGGATGAATTTAATCAATAAAAGGGAAATAAGTCACGAATCGGGTTGTTGCGGTAATACATGTCATGCGAGATAACTCGGTCAGTCGAGTCATTAACGAAGTGGGTAGTGATTATCTCCTTTCGGTCTCAAATCGCCCTAGACTCCCCAACCAATCTTTCGATCTAGGAAGGTTATATCGATCATCCTAAGCAAGGCTACCTTACCAATCTTTCGATCTAGGTTCAGTTTTACTAATTAAACCAGTCTCCTGCGTGCACTCATTTGCCTAGTTTTCTGATTAAATTGCTTATAGACGAACTTCGTCGCATGGACGACTAACATGTGATTCCTACGACATTACTAGCGTGAATTCCCTCATCCTAACATATTATAAAAATTACCTACGCAAGGCTTCGGGATCTACGCTAACAATGATGAAATTAACAAAATGCGACATGATAAACAATGAATATAAACTAAAACACATAAACAATAAAATGACAATAATGAAAATAAGAGATAAAGGGTAAAACAGATTACGATGAACTGGCAGGAAATGATGAACGGAATTCGAAAATGAACAATAAGATTAAAATAACAAAAAGCTATTGATTGTTGAAATGTGTGATATGCTAAGTAAAAGTTGCTTAATGATTGGAAAATGATTAAGATAAAGTGAAAAGTGACTGATTAAAAGATTAGATTAGTGTTAACCTAATCTTTATATATGGATTAGGCCAGGTTAACTGCTTAATCCTAAACCTAAAACACGAAATGCGATATCCGGTAGAATAAGTGAGTTGCTCGATCGAGTGACAAAACCACTCGATCGAGTAACTATTCTTCGAAAACCCTTCGATCGAGCAACATTAGTCCTGCATCCCTTCGATCGAGTGACTCCAAAATCCTCGAAACCATTGTCCTTCCTGTAGACTCCTCGATTGATTAATAACTCACCCGATCGAGCACTTCCTCTACTGTTTCTACTCGATCGAGCAAAATCCAGAGCTCGATCGAGCTTCTGTCAGACCAGAATGCTTCTTTTGTTGTTTTTTTGCTTCTGTCCTTCGTTTTTTCTTCGGTTAAAGCTCTTATCAACTCAAAACTGCACTTCTGAGGCTATGGGACTCCTTGACTTTGTTCCATCTTCTAAAAGTAGCCTACTTTGGGCAAGAAAAACTCAGTTTTCGCAACTTTTACATAATTTCCTGGAAAACAACAAGAAATACACAAAGAAGCAAACTAGGGGCAAAATGGCACGTAAAACGTATGAAAATGCATGGAAATGTTTGTCAAATGATGCTAAAAAGTATATAAAATAGGCATGCATCAATCCCATAATATAACTCTATAAACCTTATATAAGATTAGATTATGATTAAATTACGCACCATTATAATCCTTCACCGTAAGAGACGTGATGATAACAACTTTAGCTTGGGTAGAATCGGTGAATTTTTCCTTTTGCTCTAAATAATCGGAGCGGCATTGATTCCATAATGTAAATCTTACTCGTTCACCCCTTTAGAAATTCAAAACGTTAGTCATATTGAATTAAAGATCAAGATATAAGAGTCTAATAGATGTAGTTCATCTTCAATTTCAAGGGCACAATAATTTGATTTTACATGTTCTTTCTTCACCACAACTATTAAATCTTCAAATTAAAAAAAAGGTTAACAAATACAGTCTATATAACAATTTATAAGAGCAATATATCTATGAAATACATGTACCTGTTAAAACTGAATCATTGCCTCGCCGTTGGTTTATATTGTGGAATTTTAGGAAATCAAACCTATGTTTTGGTATTATAGCTTCATCTGCTTCAAAGGCTTTGATATATGTGTTGTATAAAAGTTTAATCATTAATTTATTGTCACCCACGACACAATAATCAGGTTTATTTTGGAGAACCTAAAATCTTTTGATTAAATAGATTTTTCCACCAGAAACCTTGGTAGAAAATCGTTCCCAATTGAAACTTGGAATAAATGCGTAGATATAATTTCCCTACATGAAATCAAAATCAGTATATGCATTATATGGAGTTTTATAATGTAGTATAATAAAATGCTAAGATAGTGAAGGGTGAAAAATATTACCTCTTCATCAATAAGAACCATTGATACGCACAATAATTCCCCTTTTTTCTTCTTATCTGTACTCGGTTTGTGCTCATTACATAATCTTGATATTTGTTTGAATCTAGTTCTGTTGAACTCAATTTAAGCTCATTGATTAAGGCGTAATTCCTGAAATAATATGAGATAGGGTATAATCAGATGTTCTGTGAAAAGGTAGAAATACGTGAGAGAGCAAGATTACCTTTGTGTCATGGTGATGAAGATGAGTATGGTGTTTGTGTATATGGAGCTTATACTTGTTAAGATAAGGTACAATCAGATGTTGAATCGTGATGTCTTGAATGAACGCTTAGATGAAAATCTATATTTATAATATCAGATTTTGGTTTTTATGTTGATATAAGATTATAAATTTTGGCTTCATACTTATCTAAGGGAAAGACTTTATGTTGATATAAGATTGTTCCATTAACCTTGACTTTGATATTTTAGTTGAAATATGTCTTTATAGTGAATTGGAAGATAAGATTTGTCTGTATGTGCAGGTCCAATTTTTGGCGCAATTTTTCATGGAATGTATGATGCAGGTTTTTATGTTGATATAGGATTGTAACTTTTGACTTCTTATGGATATAACTTTGACTTCAATATTTTCGTTTTGAATTGGAAGAGAGGAGTTGTACGGAACGAATCATTGATGACGGGTTTTTTTTATTGTAAATTTTGACAAGATTTGTATATACAATTTATTAATTTTCTTATTTCCTAATTCTATTAGGAAATTTAAATAAATAAAATTAAGTGTTTTTTAAATCTTGGATTTCTTATTTCCTAATTCTAATTAGAAATTTAAAATCTATAAAATTTAGTGTATATAAAATCTAATAAATAAAATTTAGTGTTTTGTATATCTTGGATTTCTTATTTCCTAATTCTAATTGGGAGTGTTAATATATATAATATATATATATATATATATATATATATATATATATATATAATGTAGTATTTTGTAATAGTTAGAGACTACCACAATTCTTGGAAAAAGTCTGCTTTAATTATATATACTAGATTTAATGTCTGTGCGATGCACGGGCCTGTTATTTGTTGCTTTTATAATTTTGAATAAGATCAACCCTTTGCATATACTATCCTGATTTTGACGTTTGAGTAGTTAAATTGCACTTCTTTTTTGAATGCATTAGTTTTATAGATGTCATTTTGTTATATTGTGGAACATTTATATTTCTAATTTTTTTCTGTTAAGAAGTGTTGTGGTGAACCCGTTTTCCACGTCTTATTTATGTTTTGGGATATTCATATTCTACATGGTACCCCTCAATTTTTCGACTTTCTACATGGTACCCCTACATTGTTTGAAATATATATTGTACCCCTAATTGTTGTCATTATCATTAAGTATGCCCTTAAACTTTATTTTTCACCAATTAAACTCAATTTTAGGCGTTAAATAATTACTTAGGCGCATAACCAAACTTGACATTTATCATCCCATGACATAAGGACTCTATTAGAATTAATATACATTCTTTGGACGTGATAATTTGGCAAAGATCAATAATCTTTCCGTCAACATTTTTTTAGCCCATATATATCTATAAATATTAGTATCGAGATGGATATTGAGCCTAATAGAGACCTTATGTCATGTGGTAATAAATGACAAGCTTGCTTACGCGTTCAAGTTATCACTTAAAGCTTAAAAATGAATTTAATTGATGGAAAATAAAGTTTAGGGGTACACGTGGTGATAATGACAAAAATTAGGGGTACCATGTATGTTTTAAAAAGTGTAGGGGTATCACGTAGAAAGTTGAAATATTGAGGGGTACCATGCAGAATATCCCTTTATGTTTTGTAGTTATGTTCAAGATTCAGAACATATTGTAATAGTAGATAAGTAATGAGTAAGATTTATGAGAACATCAGGTCTTGCTTGTGACGGGTTAATCTCGTCACAAGTTTGTGACCTCCTACAAAAAGGGAGAGGGGACAAGGTGGGACACCCTTCATGTGCTTTCCCACTCACCACTCATTGGTATTTTGTGAGATGAAACGTTATCCCTCAGTCCCTCACAAACTTGTAACGGATACCGCCGTCACAAATGAGAATTTATGTTATAATAAAATGTAGCAGTCATATTTTAAGGATAATACATGCATGTTCATTAATTCGTTCTGCATTTGTTTGTAATATATAAACTATACACCATTTTCATGATATAATATGTTTCATCGTATTAACTAAGAGCTATGTTATAATCAAAGTTAAATCGTATGTTTTTATTGACTAATATTTCAATTAAATTAAGAGTTTAGCTAATAACTATAAGTATTCCGTTAAAATTAATGTTATCTACAACGTTTCCCCTAGTTAATCAAACATTAAGTCGCTTAATTTAATAGCTTTAATTAAAATTGTGGGTGGGATTTAACTAGAGTTGGCAAATAATGACACGACACGAAAACACGACACGAATCCGACACGAAATTAGCGGGTTTGGGTTGAGGCTTAATGACCCATCTATGTAAGTGCGTCAACACGAACACGACACGATATTTAATTGCGTCGGGTTTGGGTAGAGCTCTTTAAACACGAACCCGACACCACTACAAAAATTACCCCAGATAGCGACCAAACCTGCCGCCGCAATGGTAGTCGCAAATTAGCGACCGAATAAAAAAAAGCGGGCGACCGATGTCGGTCGCTAAATTTAGCGACCAAAAGCCTATCCCAATGTTATCCGGAAAAATCCGCGGGAATCCAAAAAGTACCATTGCGCCAGTTTAGCGACCGAATTTGGCGACCGAATTCAGTCGCTAATTTTAGCGACCGCGTTTAGCTACAGTCGCTAAATTTAGCGACCGAATTTAGCGACCGAATTCAGTCGCTAAATTTAGCGACCGAATTTAGCGACCGAATTCGGTCGCTAACCCCCTGTTATATTTTTTTTCTCGCCTCTTCAACCCGTCATTCCCATCGTAAGTTTGAAAAAGAAAAAACCTCAAACCCCCCTAACCCGTCGACCGATAGTGCTTATACCGGACCACCGCAACGCCACCGGACCACCCACCACCGCCGTTCACCTACATTTTACTCCTTTTTCAGGTTTGTGTCGATTTACTAACTTTAATTATGTATTAAATCTCTTTATAATATTATTGTAATTCAAACAAGTAATTAGATTATTAGGATGCTTTTAGTTAGTAATTAGATTATTAGGATGCTTTTAGTTAATAATTAGATTATTAGGATGCTTGTAGTTAGTAATTAGATTATTAGGATGCTTTTTAGGATGTTTTGAGTTAGTTAATTGAAAAAAAATTGGGTGTTATTGTGATTAGGGTTAGAAATTGGGGAAAATTGGATTATGATTTTAGTTAGTAATTAGATTATTAGGATGTTTTTAGGATGTTTTTAGTTAGTGAATTGAAAAAAAATTGGGTGTTATTGTGATTAGGGTTAGAAATTGGGGAAAATTGGATTATGATTTTAGTTAGTAATTAGATTATTAGGATGTTTTTAGGATGTTTTTAGTTATTGAATTGAAAAAAATTGGGTGTTATTGTGATTAGGGTTAGAAATTGGGGAAAATTGGATTATGATTTTAGTTAGTAATTAGATTATTAGGATGTTTTTAGTTAGTGAATTGAAAAAAAATTGGGTGTTATTGTGATTAGGGTTAGAAATTGGGGAAAATTGGATGATGAGTATAGTTAGTAATTAGATTTCTAGGATGATTTTGTGATGTTAATTATTATGTTTGTATGTTATTGTAAGTTATTGTGAATATTTTCCGTGCAAGAATTGAATGACTATTGACCTAGTACCCGTTCATGAATTACTCGTTAGGAGAAATTCATGAATAGTCCCCATTTTGGGACTGTCTTTGTATATTTCAAGTCACTTAGGTAGTAAATACATACTTGTGAATTTATTAGTGGGGAAAGAGTTTGGTAACAATTTCTTTATGTTCTTCGAATACATATGTGAAATAAATAAAAATTTATTTCACATTGTGTATTTGAAGAACTTAAGGGAATTGCTGCCAAATTTTTTTCCCTCACTAATAAATTCACAATTATGTATTTGCTAGTGACTTGAAATATACATTGATGGGTTTAGGTTGGAGTGATAAGGACCCAATTGAAATCTTTAAGTACATATATTGACTTGAATTCTTAGCTTGAACTTATTATTTGTTGAATTCTTATTGAATTGAAATTATTGTTGTGTGTTTGGTTTAATTATTATATATTATCTAGATTAAAATGAAGAGATTTGAACGTAGCTGGATGTACGAAGAAAGAGTAGATAAGAAGAAACGTCCTAATGCTAGATTTGTAAAGGGAGTTCGTGGGTTTATTGAATTTGCTAGATGTTCAGAATCATATGATTTCGAACAACGCAAACTTAGGTGTCCTTGTACTAAATGTAAAAACTTAAAATATTTACCTGAGGTAGAAGTAGAAGAACATCTTATTACGAATGGGTTTTTTCCAAACTATTACAACTGGATATCACATGGGGAAAAATACTCTTCTGATCCCGAACACTCTTCTGAACCCGAGAACCCATATAGAGAAATGGTACTTGATGCCTTTGAGTCGAATGTTTTCACTAATCCCGATCGTGTACCTATAACCGAGGAAGAAGATCCAAACCCAAAAGCCAAAGCCTTTTTTGATATGCTAAGGGACTCCGAGAAAACTTTATATGAGGGGAGCAGAATGTCATTGTTGCAAGTTGCATCGAGGATAGTACCGTTAAAATGTGAGTACAATATGCCGTTTAAAGCGGTTGACAGTATTGCTACTTTAATTGAAGATGTTATACCCGATAATAACATTATGACCCGTAATTAGCGACCACTAGCGGTCGCCCGCCTTTTTTTCTTCGGTCGCTAAAATTGGCGACCAATATCGGTCGCTAAAAGCGACTACAGCCTGCGACTAAGGGCGTGCGACTGAAATTGGTCGCTAAAATTAGAAGGGCGACCGCTTGTGGTCGCTAATTTCAGTCGCAATCTGACGTATCTGTTGTAGTGCACGAATGACCTGTTTACTAAATTAATCCTAATTTTTTTTATCATCCATCACATAAATATACTTAAACTTTCCAAATATAGACATGACACGAAAACACGACACGAAATTAACGGGTTAGGGTTGAGACTTGATGACCCATTTAGCTAAGTGGGTCGTCACGAACACGACACAAAATTTAATTGGGTCCGGTTTGGGTTGGAGGTTTTGTGACCCGTTTACATGTGACACGAACACGAACACGAACCCGACACGACCCGATCTGTTTGCCAGGTCTAGATTTAACAACTCCCATATTTATATATAAGGCTTCTTTACACAAGTTCTTACTTGAAAATGTGACGTTTAGGACTATTTCGCTCTATGGCCTTACTTTGCTGAGATGGTCTTGTAAAAAATCACATTTTTCTCGTGCCCTACGTATTCGTATAGGAATATTCCTCCTCCAGACTCATTCTCGCTACTACGTGTTTTGGTCGAAAATTACCAAGTTTGTTTATGCAAGGTTATAGTGATCTTATGGCAAAGATGTTCATTGATTGTGTTTGATAAATTGCAAAGTAAAAGAAACAACAGGAAGAGATGTTATTATTCTTGTTCACATGAGTGAGTGTTACAATGTTGCATGGATACTCCTACTGGAATGCAAGAGGTTTGCTATGTTATATGGGTATTCCTGCTGGAATGCAGGGGGTTCTTCCTAAGTGGTCTATTTCTAGGTCGGATATTGGTTGGTCTTTACAATAAATGAGCTCCCCTATTTATAGTGTATGAAAGTACAAGAATCCGTTGGACAATGACTACTGGGCCAAGGCTAGCCGTTTTCTGCTGACAATACCTTCTCATCATCATTTGGACTGACTATTTGGGCCTAGTTAAGCAATTGGGCTGCTTAACTTCTTCCACACACTTCATATTTGTGTTTCTTAATGACAATGAGTGTGTGGCTGAGATCGCTCCTTGTCTTCAATCCGTGTGTCCCAAGATGCTCCAATGTCCTGCCGCCACGTGTCATGGGCCAAATAATGCTAATTTTGGGGCCCAACATTAGCCCCCAATTCTCATGTTTTTGGCCGTATTTTGTAAAAACTTTTATCCGGCCTTTTTTCGGCTGGCGGAGCACCTGAGGGTGCATATGAATATTCCTGGTTCCAGGGTTTCCTGGATCCTCAGTTTATATGTTTGTCGTTTTTTGTGTTTTGCATGCATGCTTTTGTTTGCTTTTAAATGGCCAAGTGTATGTGCTGGTTCCCTTAGTTAGGAGTCTTCCAGACTTTTTCGTGGGTGACTGTATCCCAGCTTATACCTTGCCACATTCACACGTTTTTAGTTTTGATAGTGATGTGTCCTATTTTTATATGATTTTCATCCCTCTTTTAGC
This sequence comes from Silene conica, assembly GCA_029255685.2. NCBI lineage: Eukaryota > Viridiplantae > Streptophyta > Magnoliopsida > Caryophyllales > Caryophyllaceae > Silene > Silene conica. The sequence continues at coordinate 54,347,620 of CM055316.2, read as the reverse complement.
TCATCTTTACATGATAATTTGCACTTTATGAGGTGATTTTATGAGCTAATTCCGTGTTGTAGGTGTTTTGCATGTTTTGTTGCATGTTGTAGGAAACGGAGCAAGTTGCGACCTTTTTCTATCATTTTGGCATTCACCGAGCACCACGAGGCTACTTGGAGCGAGTTTTGGCCATGTAAGGGCATTTTGGGAAGATTCACTCATTCCCGAGGAAGAAGAAATGAAATTTGGTTGGTACTTGAGCCAAGAAAGTGAGAACTAGTAAAGAAAAGAAGAGATTGCAAGGTCCCCGGATTGCTGTTCGAACCCCAGAATCTCGGGGTTGATGCGAGATAGCCATATACCCAAAATGCTGCGCCCCCGAGACTTGTTCAAACCCCAGAATCTTGGGGTTTGATACCTGAGCAATTCGTGGCCTCAAATGCTGCGCCCCCTAGGATTGTTTGGTCCCCGGATTTTCGGGGATTGTGCAACTGAGCAACTCTTCACTTTCCTAGCTAGTTTTTGTATATAAACTCATCACTAGAGAGCTTTTTATTCATGCTTTTTCATACATTTCCCTAAATCTACAAAAACCTAGTTTTCTTTATGTTCTTAGTTTTTTTAAGCATCAACATTTATGCTTTAATTCCGGGTTTTATTTGAAGATTACTTTGCTCTTAATAATCAAGTTCTTGTTCTTATTTCCTTAAGTTGGTAATTTCTATTCCTTGTTTTTATATTATCATTTTAATTCCAATTTATATATTGTTATCATGTTTATGTTAATCAAATCAATCTTTGTTAGTTTATATATTATCATGAGTGAGTAGTCTTATAATCTAGGGTTTAGGGAAGCCATGTTAGATTAGTAATTGATAATTGTTGAATTGGGATTTATTATTATCAATTTGTTGTTTCTATAACATGCTTGTTATGTATTGTTAACCTTTGATTCTTGATCACAATTATTGGTTATCTTGTTAATTCTTTTCCTAAGATCGAAAGTCGAGAATGGAATTTGTCTAAGCATGTTTTGTAGCACGACCTAGTAATTGCGAGAGCCCGCTAGTAATCGTTCTAAGACTAGTAATAAAATCGAGAGATAATTGCTAATAAGTCTAGACAACTTTTGTTTATATGTTTCCCCAATTCGACATCAATTATTGCTAATTTACATGTGTGAACCTATTTCCCTAGCTAGATCTTTTATTATCATTGTTTTATATCTCAGTTTGTTATCGTTTTAATCATCAAACCAAACAATCAATCGAATCGACCTTGATAGAATTCTAACCATAGCTTGTCATATTGCATCTACCGTCTCCCTGAGATCGACCCCTACTTCCTTATCTACATTTATTTGTTAGTTAAGCCTAGGGTATCTTTGTTAGGTACGCGATAAGCCTATCAAATTTTGGGGCCGTTGCCGGGGAGCACGGTTTTCTTGCTTTGTGATTAGTTGAATTTTATCTTGTTTTTCCTTGTCTTAAGGAACACTTGTTCCTTGAGACCGTTACTTACAATCCTCTCTAGATTGTTGTCTTATACCCAGGTCCTCACGGTTTGGTGAACTACTTCCGGTTGATCCTGAGCCCGAGAAAACCTTGCGTAGACGACAACGTTTCTTGAAGGAAATTTCTGAAGCTGCAACCCTTGCACAACTTGAAAGTGCGAGAAAATCTTATTTAGAAGACCTTCAAATACTTGAGGAAGGAGAGGTTTCCAATTCACAACCAATAAGGAAGATGGTTCGTTTATCCGATCATTCTAAACCCACCGCGGCTATGCTTCCTAGGGGTATTGCCACTGCCCAAATTGATGCGGCAAATTTTGAGATCAAGCCGGCTTTTATTAGCCTTGTTGAGAGAAAACAATTCGGTGGAGGTCCATTGGAAGATCCTAATTTGCACATCACAAATTTTTGTGATTATTGCTCGATGATTAGGCAAACGGGTGTGACACAAGAGCAGATAAGGGAGATACTCTTCCCTTTTTCATTGAGAGACAACGCCAAGTTGTGGATTAATAGCCTTGATAGGACCGCTTTGGGGATCACCAACTGGGAAACATTGGCTCTCGCATTTTATCAAAAATATTTTCCACCTGAAAAGACCCAGCAATTGAGAAGCCAAATCACGGGGTAGCGTCAAAATGGTAATGAAAGCTTGTTTGAAGCATGGGAGAGGTATAAAGAGTTACAAAGGCAATGTCCTCATCATGGGTTGGATCCTTGGTTTCTTACAATCACATTCTACAATGGTTGTTGTGCCGAATCACGCCGAGTTTTGGACTCCGCTAACAATGGGAGATTCGACCAAATTGATACGGAACTTGCTCATGCTACCATTGAATCCATGGCGGTGCATGACTCACAATACGCCAACACTCGCAACATCCCATTCAAGGCAAAGGAGGAGGACCCAAACGTGTGTCTTTTGAAAGCTCAAATAGCTCTCCTCCAACAACAAGTTGATAATCGGGGATCACGTTTATCACACACTTATGAACAAGTCAATGCTACTAGCCAAATTTTGGTGTGTGACGCATGTGGTGGAGCGGGGCATTTTGCACAAGAATGTAAGAATACGGTTGAGCAAGTGAATGCTTATCAAAGTTTTAAACAAAACTTTAATCCTTACTCCAACACCTACAATGAAGCTATAAAGTTTCACCCAAACTTGTCCTACAAAAGCACTAATGTGCTAAATCCACAACATCAAAATCAACATATCCCACAACAACAAAGGCAAGCTCAAGTCCCACCACCCGATTTTCAACACCAAATTCACAGACCCCAACAAAATTTCCAACAAAATTCCCAACAAAACTTTCAACAAGGGTTTTAACAACCTTTTCAAAATCAACAAGTTCAAGGTCAATCATCAAATTCCCAACAAAATAATCAACAAATGAGCAAGCTAGAGGCTTTGATGACACAAGTGGTTGAGACACAAAAGAACATGGCCACCCACATACAAAAAAGTGACCAAGCTAGGGATGCAACCATCAAAATGCTTGAAACCCAAATTGCTCAACTTGCCACTTCCAATGCTCAAAGACAACAAGGCCAATTGTCACCTCAAGGTGCACAACCTCATGACACCATAAATGTCATCACATTGAGGAGTGGTACCACTTATGATGAACCCCCAATGCCAAATGTTGATGATGGGGTACTTGGTGAGAGAAGTGATGATGTTGATCATAGCAACAAGGTTGATGAATCAAGAAAGGAGGGAGATGTTTCAAATAAAGTTGAGGAGCCGATTGTGGTAGAAGATGTGGAGGATACTCCTCCAAAGGTTGATGCTCCGGTCAAAGTTCCAGAAAAGGTTCAAGTGCCTTTCCCACATAGATTAAGAAAGGCTCACAAGGAAACTCAGTTTGGTAAGTTCATGGAAGTGGTGAAAAACCTACAGGTAACCGTTCCTTTTACCGAATTAATTACCCAAATCCCCTCTTATACAAAGTTCATGAAAGACATTTTAACTAAGAAGAGGACTATTGATGATGTTGAAACTATAGCATTCACCGCCGAGTGTAGTGCTCTTTTGCAAAACAAGTCCCCTCCTAAGTTAAAGGACCCAGGTAGCTTTTCCATTCCATGCACCATTGGCACCTACAACAAGTCCCCCTTTGGCCTCCTTACCTCCTTTAGGTCCTCCTACGCAGACGAGGGCTTACTCCTCTTTGGTTAAAAGGGAGCCGTCTGGATCTGGGACTGGTGGATCAGGTACCAGAGCTGAGGATGTTGGAGCTGGCGATGAGGTGAATGATGTGATGTCTGACCTTCCTGAGGACGTTATCAGATTGCCTGTTGGGTTTGGGTGTACTGTAGGGGTGCCTTGCTGGCCGACCCTGAAGAGAGCGCTGCTTCCTAGCGTGAGGACGTACCTTCGTCCCAGGCCCACCAGGGAGTTGCTGGAGGATGCTGCCGAGCAAGCATTCGCGGTATGACCTTTCCTCTTGTCCTCGTACCAGAATCCTTCTTGTCTTTCGTCCTTCATCCTTTTCCTTCTACAGACTTTGCAGATGTTATTGGTTGAGATTGATCGTCTGCCGGAATCTGAAAGGGAATTAACATCCTTGAAGGCTGAGTTGAATTTGATGACCAGGAGGCTGGAGGTTGAAAAGGCTCGGGGGAACCAAAGGTTGGAGGCGGCTAAGGCAAAGGAGAAAGACTCCGAGGAGCAGATGGCGATAGTCCTGGATGCTAAAGATGCCCTTGCCTCTGAGGTAAGGAAATGGAAGGAGGCCAAGGAGCCTGCTGATGCTGAGAATGCTGTATTGCGGGAGAAAAAAAAGTCCCTCTCTGGCGTGCTATCTGACATTGTTCCTTACACCCATTGGGCAGCCAGGGTTGAGTGCATGAAGGAGGTGCTGGAGAACAAACACCTGGAATGGGATGCGGTGGAGGAAGAGCGTCTTTTGGAGGCTACTTTTCCCGTAAAACCTGATCTTGGAGTGCTCTCTGATTGCGAGGGAGAGGATGCTCCGGAGATCAATAGTCCTGCTCCTGCTGGGTCTCCTCCTGTTCAGGAAGAAGCGACTCCTGTGACTCCTCCTCCAGCAGGTAATGGCCAGGGTGATGTTGGTGCAGCTGGTGATTCCTCCTCCGTGACCAAGCATGTTGTTACTTAGTCGTTAGTTTGTCGTTTCTGAGCCCTGTGTGGCATGTTGTTTTGTTGTTCCTTTTGGACCCGGGTGGGTCCAGTTAAACGTTTATCTTTTGGGGCCCTTAGTTTTTGGGTGTATTTTGTAAAAACTTTTATCCGGCCTTTTTTCGGCTGGCGGAGCACCTGAGGGTGCATATGAATATTCCTGGTTCCAGGGTTTCCTGGATCCTCAGTTTATATGTTTGTCGTTTTTTGTGTTTTGCATGCATGCTTTTGTTTGCTTTTAAATGGCCAAGTGTACGTGCTGGTTCCCTTAGTTAGGAGTCTTCCAGACTTTTTCGTGGGTGCTTAGTATTGTGGGTGACTGTATCCCAGCTTATACCTTGCCACATTCACACGTTTTTAGTTTTGATAGTTTTCAACAAGAATTTGCTTGACTGAATCATACCGAAGTTATATTCAAGATAACCCGTGGGGTTTCTTACAAAATGTTCAAAAGATGTTTGTCAACAGACTGGCTTGACATCAAAAGATAGCTATTGGGTTTCGTTTAACCCTTAACTAAAAAAAAGAAAAGAAAACAACATAAATAGCAAAAGAGTCCTGGAACCTGAGGGTTCAGGTTGCTGACTGATGTGGCATTTCCAGCTTTCTAGATGAAATACTTCTTTAGGTGAAATATGTTCCATGGTCTGGGTACCATTTTTCCGTTCATGTCCATTAGCCTGTAGGAGCCACTGCCAGTCGCACTTTCCACCTGTTAGGGTCCTTCCCAGTTATATGCAAACTTTCTTGCTTGGTGGTTCCTGGTGTTCTGGAAGACTTTCCTAAGAACAAGATCTCCCACCTGTAGGGTCCTGACCTTAACGTTTTTGTTGTATGCTCGTGCTACCATCTGCTTGTATGACGCTATTCTGATTTGAGCGCTTGTCCTGAGTTCATCTATGGTGTCCAGGCTGTTGGCCATTTCTACTTGGTTGCGCTCTTCTGTCAGGCATCCCTACCTCTATGTTGGGATCCTGACCTCTGAGGGAATTACTGCCTCGGCCCCGAACACCAGGCTGAAGGGTGTTTGGCCTGTTGCAACTTTTGGCGTTGTTCTGTCTGACCACAGGACGAGGGGTAGCTCTTCTGCCCATCTGCCCCCGCTTCTTCCAGCCTTCTCTTTAAGTTGTCCATGACAATCCGGTTGTTAGATTCAGCTTGGCCATTTGTCTGTGGGTACCTGGGAGCAGCTTTTAACAGTGAAATGATCCAGCTAGCACAAAATGACTCTGTCTTATTGGATATGAACTGAGAACCATTATCACAGACTATTTCAGAAGGTATGCCAAACCTACAGATTATATTACGCTTAAGGAAAGATATCACCTGATTTTCTGTGACCTGGGGGAAGGCCTCTGCTTCTATCCATTTGGAAAAGTAATCTCTTAGTGCTAGCATGTAGGTCTTGTTTCCTGGTGCCCTTGGTAGGGGTCCCACGATATCCATTCCCCACTTCATGAATGGCCATGGTGATATTACTGGATGTAGAGGTTCTGCAGGCTGGTGCACTACGGGCGCGTGTTTCTGGCAGGGTTAGCACTTTTTTGCAAATTCCATAGCATCCTTTCTAATTGTTGGCCAGAAGTATCCTTGTCTGAGTGCTTTGTTGGATAGGCTCCTGCCCCCTGCATGATTTCCACACTCGCCACTGTGGAGATCATGCAAGATAGCCTGACTTTCCTTTTCTCCCAGACACCGAAGTTAGGGTCCAGCCAATGATTTCCTGAACAAGATTCCATCTATTAGTGTAAATCTGGATGCTTTCATTTTGAATCCCCTTACCTCATTTTTCTCTGGGGGAAGGATGTTATTTGCTAGCCACTCGATGTACGGGGTCCTCCAATCTGGGGTTTCTTCCTGATCAACAATATTGCTGAGTATTCCTGCTTCCATTTCCCACTGGGTGCTGGATGTGTCAACTTCTGGATCCTGTCCTGAAGTTGAAGGTTCCAGGACGTGGATAATTGGGATTACAGAAATCTCTCCTGGATTGAACGTAGCCCCCAAGTTGGCCAATGCATCAGCTTCAGCATTCTGGTCCCTGGGTATTTGCTTTAGTTCGAAGGTGATGAACTCTGCCTTCAGCTCCTTTGCTACTTTCAGGTAGGCGATCATCTTTGGATCTTTGGCCTCGTACTCGCCATTTACGTGATTCACTATAAGTTGTGAATCACCGAAGGCTCGCAGGTGCCTGATTCTCATTCCGAGAGCCAGTTGCAATCCTTGGATTAATGCTTCGTATTCAGCGACGTTGTTAGTAGCGGGGAATTCACAGCGTACAGCATGTGCAAGGACGTCTCCCTACGGGGATCGTAGTACCATGCCTACCCCTGCTCCTCGGCTGTTTGAGGCCCCATCTACGTGCAGCGTCCAACATTTTTCTGCTGAATCCATTTCTGGGGGTAGGAAGGCTGTTTCCGCTTCTTTCTGTAACCCTGGACTAAAATCAGAAACAAAATCTGCAAGAGCTTGTGATTTTATTGTTGTACGAGTTTCAAATTTTAAATCATAACCGCTCAAATGTACTGACCATTTGGCCATTCTCCCAGACAATTCTGGTTTCCCTAATATGGATTTTAAAGGGTAACTTGTTAGGACCGAAATTGTATGAGATTCGAAGTAAGGTCTGAGCTTATAGGATGCTGTTACTAAAGCCACAACAAGTTTTTTTGGAGCAGAATACCTGGTCTCTGCAGGTAGCAGAGACTTGCTGATATAATATACAGGATGCTGTGATCCTTCATATTCTCTTACCAGGACTCCACTAGCCGCTGCTTCTGTAACGGATAAATATAGGTAGAGATGTTCTCCTGGCTCTGGCTTAGATAAGAGGGGAGGAGTGCTGAGGTACTGCTTCAGGCTCCTGAAGGCTTCCTCATGCTCCTCCGTCCACTCGAATCTCTTGCTCTTTCGTAGAATATCGTAGGACAGCTTACATCTTTCTGAAGATCTCGATATAAACCTGTTAAGGGCGGCTACTCTTCCTGTCAGTCTTTGCACGTCCCTTGGTTTCTGTGGTGATTCCAGTTGCAGCAAGGCTTTGATTTGGTCCGTGCTTGCCTCGATGCCTCTTTGTGTGACCATGTACCCTAAGAACTTCCCGCTGGATACTCCAAAGGTGCACTTTGAAGGGTTCAGCCTCATTTGATACTTCCTCAGGGTACCGAACGTTTCCTCTAGGTGCTGGAAGTGTTGTTCTGCTGCTTTGGACTTTACCACCATGTCGTCAATGTATACTTCCATGGTCTTTCCTATCTGGTCTTTGAACATCATATTCACCAACCTTTGATAGGTGGAACCTGCATTTTTCAGTCCAAAAGGCATAACATTATAACAGTAGATACCTCTTTCTGATTGAAAGGCGGTTTTCTCCTGATCTTCAGCAGCCATCTTGATTTGGTTGTACCCACTCCAGGCATCCAGGAACGTCAGCATCTCGTGTTCTGCTGTAGCGTCTACCATGGCATCTATGTGCGGTAGAGGGAAAGGGTCTTTTGGGCAGGCTTTGTTTAAATCTGTGAAATCAACACAAACTCGCCATTTGTCATTCTTCTTGGGCACCACTACCACGTTGGATAGCCACTCTGGGTATTTTACTTCCCTGATTTTTCCAGCAGCCAGGAGGTCATCTACCTCCTGGTTTATCACCTGATTTCTCTCGTAGGCGAATTTCCGTCTTTTCTGCTGGACTGGCTTGTGATTAGGGTCCACGCTTAAGCTGTGTGATATGACTTCTGGATCTATGCCTACCATATCCTCGTGTGACCAAGCAAAGCAATCAATATTATCTTTTAATAACTGTACAAGTTTTAGGCGGATATCACCTATACACTCTGCTCCCATCAGGACTTTCCTTTCTGGGTGCTGCGGATCCAGGGGGATTTCGTCCAATTCTAGCTGTGGTGGCTCAACGTATTCCTCCTGGAGCCGCTTTCCCTTTGACTGCTATGCTGGTGGCGGAGTTGCTGTGGGTTTGAGTGCCACCTTGTAGCAGCTTTTTTCTTCGTCCTGGTTTCCCTTGATTGTTTGCACTCCCCAAGGCGTGGGGAACTTCAAGCATTGGTGGTAGGATGATGGTATTGAATTGCCTTCGTGTCGTGGATCCATGGCCTGCCAAGAATCACATTATAGGTGGAAGGACCATCAATTACGAGATATCTTACCTGCTTGTTTAGTCCTCCGGCATAGGTGGGGATGAGTATTTCCCCCAGGGAATGTTTAGTTTCACCACTAAATCCCACCAGGGGCACTAGCTTCTTTACCAGGTCGCTCTCGCTGAATCCCATGCTCCTTAGTGTTTCTAGCATGATTAAGTTGACGGAGCTTCCTGTATCCACCAGTATCTTTTTTACTGTACAATTTCGTATGGACAAGGTGATTATCAGAGCGTCGTCATGGTACTCCGTGCTTCCTTCTCCGTCGGTTTCGTCGAAACTGACTGCTGGAAGGTCTTTGCTGCTGATCCTGCAGGAACTTTCCGGTTTGTCTCCCTTCGATTTGGTGGCGTGTCTTTTTGCGGCTGAGTAGGTTAGTCCGCACAGCTCCGATCCTCCTGTGATTACATTGACAATTTTTGTGCAAACAGGAGGGCTAGAAGGTCTAACCTGACTGGCGGAGTTGACCTTGGTCCCCTTAGCCAACAGGTGGTTTAGGTTTCCTTGGTCAAACTGGTATTTTACCTCCTTTCTTAAGGTGATGCAATCCTCCGTAGTGTGACCGATGTTTTCTTCGTGGAAATCGCATCTCAGGCTGGTGTCTCTGTTGTCTTTGGTTCTTTCCTCCGTCCTCTTCCTGGGCCACTTGACCTTTTCTCCCAGGTCCTTGAGGGCTTTGATTACTCCTGCAAGATTAACATCAAAACCGTATTCTTTTACCTTGGGAGGTAGGTTTGGATCATTTTTCCAATTTTTGCCTCCTGTTATTTTGTTGACTGGCCTGCTGTAGGGTTTGGCCTTCTCGTTCCTTTCTTCCTTTGCTTTCCTGGTGGGGTCTCAACACGCTGGCTGATTCTTCTGGGGCCTGGGTCCTCCTCCAGGCGGACGGCATCCAGGGCCTTCTGTTGTACTTGAGCGAAGCTGGTGCAGGTCCACTTGGTTAGATCTTTGTATAGATATGACCCCTCTGGTAGCCCCCAGCGGAAGGCGTGGATGGCGGTAGCTATGTCACATTTTGGTATGGACATCATTTCATTGTTGAATCGGGCCAGGTAGTCCCTCGTTGGCTCCGTGTCGCGCTGGATGATGCGATACATATCGCTAGTCTGCTTTTCAGGCTTCCGACTGCTGGCAAACTGCTGGTTAAAAGCGTTCACCAACTCAGCAAAGCTGGGGATGCTTCCATTCGGCAGGCTGACCAGCCACAGCAGGGCTGGTCCTGAAAGAGTTGATCCAAATCCTTTACACATGCATGCTTCTTTGAGTGGTCCTGCAGCCGCTATCACCATCATTTTCTGCTTGATTGACGTGGTCAATCGGATCGGCAGTTCCGTCGTAGTGCGTCATTGTGGGTGGTGTAAACCCCTTTGGCACATCGACAGAGACTATGTTGTTGGTGAAGGGAGAATCTGCGTAGCTGTCTTCTCACTACAACGAAAACTGAAACGGGCGACAAACATTGGCGACTGAAATCAGTCGCCAAACACCTATTGGCGACGGAAAACAGTCGCCAAAAACTTGTCGCTGACTTTTGTCGCCAAAAAAAATCGGGCGACTGAAATCCGTCGCCAAATTTGGCGACGGGCTGGGTAGTCGCCATACGTAGAATTTGGCGACTGAATACGTAGTCGCCAAATTAGCGACAGAAACAAAATAGTCGCCAAATTGGCGACAGACAGTCCGTCGCCAATTCTCCCAATCCGTCGCCAAAGTGCCTGACTTTCCAGGGACTTTGGTTTTTCTTGCTCTGTTTTGGCGACTGAATTCAGTCGCCATTTACATCATTTCAGTCGCCAAAATTCCTGGGCATTTTTCATGAAAATACATTTCGTCTCTGCCAAATCCAATGCGAAATAAATACAGTACACCTGCAACCAGAAAGTAACCAGCAATTGGTGACGAACACCCTTTGAAACAACAACCAAATCACCTTTTATAGAAAAAGAGAACCATTATCAAATTACAAGAACCCGTTATCTAAACTAATAAATCTCCACGTTCGACAATTTTTCCTAAGTTACTAAACTAATTAACTACTTGAAATCCCATGCTAGCTCCACTACCGCCGCCTCCCTTTCCACTTGGATCGTTAGGATCTTCATTAAATGGCCGTGAACCGGGGTTGCAAGAGTAGAAATATGTCTCCATGGCCTTAAGACGTTCTTTCATCAACCGCATTTCCTCATCTCTTTCCGCTCTTTCTCGGTTAAGTTGCGATTGCAATTGACTTACAAGAGACGGCTCGTAGGTTTGTCGCGGCTCATATGAGGACCTTCTAGCCGGTTCCTTGTAAAACACCCCATGAACTTGTCCGGCCCCATATACCAAACCCTTCTTGTAACCATCCACCAATTTGAACCAAATTTCATTATCATCCCGCTCAGGGTGGGCCTCTTTCTCTGCCTCATATGCCTCCTATAACATTAAGAAAACTATTATTAGTTAAGCAAAAACAATCATTGTCGAAGTTAACAAAAAAACATCATTAGTTGAGAGAAACTATCTTACATATAACTCTTTGTCCTTCGCCTTAATCCAGATTCTTCTCTGCGTCTTTTCGTTGACCTTGGAATGCGTGTCAAGGAAAAGTTCGGGCATCGTCATCATCGGCTTCTTGCCGCCGTCTTTGTTGCCGCCGTCTTTGTTGCTGCTATCCTTCTTCTTCTTCCCTCCCTAAATAGGGAAAATTGTTAATATAAGAAGTATAGTATATTCATTCAAAAAAGAAGTATTCATTCAAGACTTACACTAAAAATACGCGTAAAAAATGATCGTGATCCCCCGTGATGGGTAGGCTCGACCTCCGCATCTTTCTTCCCTCTTCTTTTGTTGATCTTCTTTTGAGCGGACACGGCTTGGAACTCGGGAGTCTCGCGTCGCTTCATGAGATCTTGATATTTCTCACCTACAATTAAAAATTATGTTAGTAGTATTAAGATATTTCATTAATTCTTGTATTTACAAGTGACAAAACTTATATATTACATGTACCTTTTAGATGCTCCGGTTCCTTCTTTCTTGTAACAATCTTGTAGATATAGTCTCTATATCTTGTTTTACCAACTTCATGGTACCTATCAAGGATGGATTGTTCATGTTCAGGAGCCCAATAGAAAGATTGCTACACAAAAAAAAAAACATTAAATGTAATTAGTAGTTAGCTTAATGAGTTAAAAAAACAACTATAATTAATGCAATTACCCGATACGTATTGAACCAAGCTTCTTTTTAGCCTTGCTAGCTTTCCCCCAAGAAGTAGGCACAGGACCTAACAAGTTCTCCTTTGTGCTAGCAACGACCCCTCGACGAGGAGTCTGATGTCTAAACCTGTAACAGAAATTGTTAATTATAACAAATCATTTTATTACTTTAAAAATTGAATAATACACATTTAATAAACAACAACACTTACCATAGTCCCGCCGGATCAAGTATAATCCGGTTATCCTGGGTGTACTGGATCTGTATACCATCGTCCGAGTCCTCATCCACTTGAGGCTCGATCTGTACCTCTTCTTCTACTGGTTCCTCTTCTTCTTGCACGGATGAAATATTAGCGCGATTACGGCCACCGCCTCGCACTCTACCTCGACCTCCTGCCATCTACAATCACATAAATGAAAATATTAGTAGGTGAAGAAAAAACATAAAATAAACCTATCAAGCATGAATTTAAATTGTAGAACTATTATATACCAAATTAATCATCATCTTCATCCTCTTCTAGATCTTCATCATCATCATCACCAACATCCTCATCCCCATCCTCATCCTCATCCTCATTGTCATCATCATCACCAACATCGTCACAATCATGACTTTTCATGCCTTGTAACCTGAGCCTCTTAAGATCAACACATCGACGAAAATCTGAAGCATATCCATCGGGGAATTTCAGATTTCGTAACCACTCACATAATACCTTCATTTGTGGTTTGTCAAGAGTGTAAATGGCTTTTGGCTTGGACCCATCATTGCGAATATGTAATTTGGGACGATCACAAAACAACTTCAAGTCTTTTCTTGATCCAATAGTGTCACATGTTTCGCCTTCGACATCCATGATCATGTCAATTAATTGCTCAAAAAAATTCTTTTCTATATGCATCACATCCAAGTTGTGTCTGATTAACATTGTTTTCCAATATGGAAGGTCCCAAAATATGCTTCTTTTAAACCAATCATTTTTCTTCTTTTTGAGTTCTTTAAACTCTTCTTCAGTACCATCAATAGAAGATGGGAAATCACATACCAACTCCCATACCTCATCACCCGGAAGATGATCCGGGGCATCATCAAGTACCTCTTTCCCTTTTTTGAAAGCTTTCTTGTTTCTCCTAAGAGAATGATTTAGTGGTAAAAAGCATCTGTGACAATCAAACCAACTAATTTTCTTGGAATTCGGAAGCTAAAAAGCTTTACTTTCACCCATGCAACGAGGACATGCTTTTTGTCCCGCAGTAGCCCAGCCAGATAGCATACCATATGCGGGAAAATCGTTTATTGTCCATAAAAGTGAAGCTCTTAGTTGAAAATTCTACTTTCTGAAAACATCATATGTTTCCACCCCAACTTCCCACAATTGTCTCAATTCTTCCACTAATGGTTGTAAATAAACATCCAAATGGCCTTTCGGATTTTTAGGACCGGGAATAATGAGAGACAAGAAAATGAATTCTCTTTTCATACATAACCAAGGCGGTAAGTTGTATGGTGTGACCATTACGGGCCAACAAGAGTAATTCTTACCAAATTGGGTAAAAGGACTAAATCCATCCGTACACAAGCCAAGTCGCATATTCCGGGGTTACTCGGCAAATTCAGGATAGATTTGATCAAATCGTTTCCATTCTTCCCCGTCACTTGGACGACACATCTTCCCCGGAGTACGTGGATTTTCTTTGTGCCATGTCATTTGTTCGGCAAGTTTTTTGGTAGAATAAATTCTTTGAAGTCTAGGGGAAAGAGGAAGGTAAATTAATTGGTTTTCTGCTATTGGTTTCTTACACTTTTGACCCCTATTACCACTCTTGTTGCCTTTTTTCGTTTTGAAAACAACATCTCCATCGCTTGTCTGAAATCTATCCCTTCCACATTTTCTGCACTTGTCAAGTAACGTATCATCTTTCCAAAACAACATACATCCTTCGGGACAAGCATCGATCTTTTGATGTGGTAACTGAAGACCTTTAACTATTTTTTTGGTGTTGTAGAAACTTCGAGTCATTACGTTATCTTCAGGGATAGCATCCTCAAGGAAAGAAGCAATACCATCAACGGCAGGAAATGGCATATTATACTCACACTTCAAGGTTACAATCCTAGAGGCGGCTTGTAATAATGACATTCTGCTCCCTTCGTATAAAAGTTGTTCCGCAGCTTTTAACATGTCAAAAAAAGCCTTTGCTTGGGGATTTGGAGGTTGCTCTTCATTGAAGGCTACACGGTCATCATTATTGGCTACATTAAACTCCAAGGCATCAACAACCATATCTCTATATGGGTTTTCGTCAACATGTTCGATGTGAGGTTGTTCGTGAATTGGGGAATAGGCTTCTCCATGAGAAATCCAATTATAATAATTTGGACGAAACCCATTTGTATAGAGATGTTCTTTTTTTTTTGATAACGAGAGGTTTAATCCTCCCGGGCCCATGCATTCCCGCACCACCACATGGACCATGTAAACCACCCACATCGGGAGCTGCAGTGGCCAAGTGGTCATCGCCCCAGCTGGTAATCGAACCTGAGACCTCTCAACTCCTGCATTTCTGCAAGCTTTAAGGTTTAACTCAGTTACCACTGGAGAGATGTTCTTGTACCTCAATGACATATAGGTATTTCATATTTCGACATTTGCTACAAGGACACCTAAGTTTATTTTCTAACGAGTCATATTCCTCTTGTTGCTTAGCAAACTCAATAAACTCGGCAACACCCTCTATAAACCTAGCATTAGAACGTCTCTTCTTAATATCTAATAACCCTCCATCATACATCCATGAACGTTCCAATCTCTTCATTTTAATCTAAACAAAAAAACCCATAAAACAATCAACACTAAAAATAAATATATCTAAATTAAAATTACACTCACTTAATTAAAGAACAACCTCAATCACATAATAAGAACAATTTACATATTAACAACAATTTCCAATTATACAATTAACCACAACCTTATAAGCTAATTTAAGACGGTCTTAATAAGCTAGTATAATCTAACTAACATCCTAATAAGCTATTAAACATCCTAATCGACTACTTTAATCTAATTAACTAACATAAATAAGGCTAACAATATCGTCTTATACAAACTTCATATAAAACCTAACCCACAATTATCTAATTACTATGCTAATTGGCTACTAATACCTAATTAATCACAACCTAATAAGCTAAGACGGTCTTAATAACCTACTACAATCACTAAATGAACAAAACAAAACAACAATCAAACAAAAAATTGAAATTGAAATTGAACTATAAAGGAGTATACAAACCTTAAATGAGTTGAATGAAGGGAAGAACAAGTGTGATAACCTTGATGTTGGCCGGAATCCGGTGACGGTGGTGTTGAGGGTGGTGGTGGTACACGTAAGTGGTGGTGGTGGTGTCGTCCGTCGTCGTTATTTCGCGTTTTTGGATTTTTGTGTTTGTTTAATTTCGAATAATGAAGGGGAAGAAGAGATCCGCTGTTTCTATTCCGCAATTTGGCGACGGATGGGGAAAATTGGCGACTGAATGGGGCAGTCGCCAAATTTGGCGACAGTTTTCCGTCGCTAAATCACCTATTCTGTCGCCCGATTGTGTCGTTGTTGGGAAATTTGGGGAAAAATGGTAGTCGCTAAATTGGCGACTGATTTCTGTCGCCCGAGTTTTTATTCAGTCGCCAATTTGGCGACTACCTTGTGCAGTCGCCAAAAAGTGTCGCCCGTTTCCGTTTTTCTTATAGTGTCTGTTGCTTTTTCCAGGGGTCGCGGTACTCCTGGTATGCGGTTGACGAGATCCCATAGCTCGTTGTATTTCTGTTCCCACGCGTTAGATAGTGTGGGCGCTGGGGGAGACAAAAATCCGCGCTCCGTGGCCTCTGGAGCCTGGCTGGCTAGCGGGAACGGACTGGCATACTGGGAGGTGTGAATGATGGAGGGGGTTTGCTGATAGCTACACCCTGGTGCTCCATTTCCTCCATTGTACTGCTGGTAGGAAGGCGGCCTTGTTGAGGACTCTGTTTGCCACGCTGGAGCTTGCTGATATGAGGGTCCTGTAGGATGAGAAAAGTTAGTGTTTGTGGATTGTATTTTCAGGATATCGTTACCTGTGTGCGTGAAGGTTTGAGATGGCGACGGGTAGGACAAGAATCCTAGCCCACTGGGAGTTATCATTTTTGGGGGAGTAACCCTGCTGAGATCCAGGCGCGTGACTATCTCAGCTGGAACTTCCCTTGCCCTTTCCCACTGGCTCTTCTTTGATGTCTTTCCGCGGTTTCCGCTACGACTGCTGTTGTGCTGGCGGCGATTCGTGCCCTTAGATCTTGGTTGTCTTTCTTCAGGCTGTTGATTGCTTCCGCCATTGTCTGCCACATTTCCGCGGTGGGAGTAAGTTGGCTCGGGTTTTTCCTTTTCCCAGTGTCTGGTTGGATGGTGATAGTGGTTTTGGTTGGAACCAGGGCAGGGGTGCTGCTACTGGCTGGTGCCATAGCTGTTGTGGATGGTGGTGGAATCTTGATTTTGGACGTAGGTAGCAATGGTGTTTTACTAGCGGACGAAGGAGGTGTTAAGGGGTTGGTTGTTTTTGGGGTGTTTCCCGACATTATTGAGTTTTTGACTAGGATGATTTTGAGAGGTTTTTTGTTTTGGGTATAACCATCACTATAGCCCCACGGTGGGCGCCAAAATGTTTTGGTCGAAAATTACCAAGTTTGTTTATGCAAGGTTATAGTGATCTTATGGCAAAAATGTTCATTGATTGTGTTTGATAAATTGCAAAGTAAAAGAAACAACAGGAAGAGATGTTATTATTCTTGTTCACATGAGTGAGTGTTACAATGTTGCATGAATACTCCTGCTGGAATGCAAGAGGTTTGCTATGTTATATGGGTATTCCTGCTGGAATGCAGGGGGTTCTTCCTAAGTGGTCTATTTCTAGGTCGGATATTGGTTGGTCTTTACAATAGATGAGCTCCCCTATTTATAGTGTATGAAAGTACAAGAATCCGTTGGACAATGACTACTGGGCCAAGGCTAGCCGTTTTCTGCTGACAACACCTTCTCATCATCATTTGGACTGACTATTTGGGCCTAGTTAAGCAATTGGGCTGCTTAACTTCTTCAGCACACTTCATATTTGTGTTTCTTAATGGCAATGAGTGTGTGGCTGAGATCGCTCCTTGTCTTCAATCCGTGTGTCCCAAGATGCTCTAATGTCCTGCCGCCACGTGTCATGAGCCAAATAATGCTAATTTTGGGGACCAACACTACGTCAATACATTGTCATAGATTAACCGTTGTTCAACGGTAGTTGTCATACCTTTTGTGACCACTCACTGACCATTTGCTTCAAATTATACACGGAGATTCACATATGAAATAAAACGACATAATTTACGTTTTCTTAATGAAAAATAATGTTAGTATAAACTAAGCCAAATGACGCCACCTTCTTCTCTCTTACTCGACATCTCTCTCTTTCTTGTTAGGGTTTCGTTTGTTTTTTTTGTGAAAAGTGATAAAAGATAAGACTTGTTTTGCAAAATATTACCCGTACTTTATATACTTCAGTCTTCACTCTTCAGGCGTTAAAACAACATAAATAAAACCAAACTCTACACTTCTTAACCCATGCGGCCCAATTGGATATTACGGTCCAAACGTCTTCTACACGGCCAAAACTCCTTTCCAACTCATTAACATGTTTAAATTACATCGTATACGATATAAATTACGAATAATCTATAGTTAAATTATAAGAAAATTATGGGGTATTATAGTATAAGTACCTAAGTTGTGTATTTTTTTGAGCTAATTCAAAATTCATATTTTTAATGTGTAATTGGATGAGCTCAGATTTAATGCACGTGCGATGCACGGACTTGTTTATAGTATTCTATAATGTATAATGTATATATACATAAATGTTTATGGATATAATTTAAAATTCTTGCTAAAAAGATTCTTTGTTAAATTTTTCATCTGTATTTGGTATTTTGATTAACCTTCTATTTCTACCTTAAATTCTCAACCGAAGGATGTTCTTTTAGAAAATATGTCGAACGTATTTTTTAAAAAATGGACACTTTATAATCATCCGGCCAATGAAATCGCCTGAAAAAAACAGCCAATGAAATCGCTCGAAAAAAACTTCCTTTAATAATATAGTAACATATTTTTTTAAAAATTGGACTCTCTATAATCATTCGACCAAAGAGAAAAACAACCGATGAAATCGTTCGGAAAAAGTTTCATTTACTAATATAGATAGATATATTGATTGATTATATATATTCAGGTTTTTATTAATTTATTTTCAATTTAGTAAAATTAAACCCGTGCATTTTTTTTGCACGGGTGTAAAATTAATTAGTCTTAGGCTCTGTTTGGCAGCGCATTTTCAGGTACCTGTTTTGCCTGAAATAACTTTTTTGCCAAAAGAATCAAATAGCTTATTTTTTTGGGAGTGTTTGGCAAGTAGCTTATTTGATCAAATAAGCTACCTGAAATGAAATGCTACATAAGGTAGCATTTTAGATTTCAGGTACCTGATTCTAAGTTATATTACGTTTTCCCTTCAATCAATAATATAGTAAATAATTATTATATCCTTTTCTGTCATTTTACGAAAATAAGCTACCTTTTCAGTTAGTTTGCCAAATAGTTTTTTATATAATCAGTCAGCTTATCAGCTCCTAATTTTCAGATACATTTTCAGGTTTCAGCTACCTTTTCAGTTTTCAGGTACCTTTTCAAGTTTCAGGTAGCTTTTCAGCTCGTTTTGCCAAATAGAGCCTTAATTTTTAAGAGAGACTTACAAGTTATTTCCTCCATTCAAATCCAACCTACACATATTCCATTTTAATCCATTCATATCCAAACTACCACTTTCCTAATAAAGCCAAAATAATTACCAAATTATCCTTGTGAACACCAATTATTTACACAAAATGTCATTAGATGACCCTCCTTTAATCAAGCATCACATATTTAAATTAATTAAAAAATGTCTTACACACTTTCAATTGTAATTTTAATAATTTTTTAACATCTTTCTTAATATTTGTGCAAAAAAGAATATATATACACTTTGAATTTGAACGGATTAAATACAACCTAATGGACATGCGTTAAGCCGGAAACATGCAAATTTGAGCCTTTCCTGTTGCACAAGAAATCAAAACAGCAGTTGGACCTATAAAACTCCTCTCCGCTTAACTTAATTGTTACACAATTCAATTCCCCAATTCAATTCAATTCGATTAATTCCCCAATTTAGGGTTCATCACCTGATTCAAAAGAATGACAAGTTGTTCAATCGACGAAGAATCTTCAATATGCAAAGAATTACAACAACTCCGCACCCAATTAAACAAGAAACAAACCTTCGAATCCGCTGTCACCTCCCTTAAATCACTCCTATTACAATCTTACCCTTCCTCCTCTCCCTCCACCCAAAAACTCTTCTACGACGTCGTTTGCCGTGTTAACACCGTCCTCCGCACTCGCTACACCGCTCCTGGTTTCCTCCTCGCCGGCGTTGACCTCCTCAACACCGCTGCCTCCCTCTCCGCTGACCCTGCTCAGGTTTCCCATCTCAATTCCGCCTCCTCCGCCCTCCACCAATCCCTCCGTGTCGACGATGAGAACCCGCCGCCTACGCGTGGCAACGGGTTCTTGTTCGAGGGTCATCTCACCGTGGATAGTGAACCCCCTCAGCCCAATTGGCTAATCCAACAGAATTTGTTAACAGCACTCGCCTCTCAATCCCAAAACAACTCCAGTAACAGTAACGGCAACATTTCTGCTGAAAACGGCGATGAGAGTAATGATAATGATGTGATGGGGAACCTGTTAATGGGTTTAGCGGAGTCTATGTTAGGGGGTTTGGAGGACTTGTTACCTGCAGATGTGGCAGCAAGAAGGGCCGCTCCGCCGGCTAGTAAGGTGGTGGTGGAGAAGCTCCCTGTGGTAAGGGTTGATGGGGAGGTGTTAGCCAAAGTAGGAGAGGATGCGGAGTGCTGCATTTGTAAGGAGAAGCTTGGTGTTGGTGATGAAATGCAGGAAATGCCATGTAAACATTTGTTTCATCCTTTGTGCTTAAAGCCGTGGTTGGATGAGCATAATTCGTGCCCCATATGTCGCCATGAATTGCCTACTGATGATCATAAGTATGAAAGTTGGAAGGAAAGGGAGAAGGAGCTTGAGGAGGAGCGTCGTGGTGCTGCTAATGCTGTTCGTGAAGGCGAGTTTATGTACATTTAGATTGTTAGCTATCTCTTCTGCTCCCTTTCTTTCGTTTCTTGCTTTATGATTTTCTTGGATTTTTATCATGGATTGTGTGAGATTCTATTGGAATATCAACGATTATGTTATACACTTATACATACATACATGATCCTTTACGTACTTTGTGTTTGCAATATACGGAGTAATTCTCAATTATTGTTCAGAGGTGTCTGCTGTTTCTGCAAGTTTTCATCCATGGTGGTGCTGTGCATCAACCTTACACGGACACCACTAGACTCTATTGCTGTATTCTTAATTATTTCAGTTTTTTAGTAAAGGCTTGCGGAGTTGTACACATGCATCCTCATTGTTGCAGCCTCTGAAAACAGCTACACCGCGTCACCGCCCTCAGGTAGGTGGAGTAGCGTCCCTCATTTGCACCCATGGAGATTGTTCTTTTTGTTTTCCTTCTACTTTTTAAGGGAATCACAGCCTTATAGTTGCAGGTTAATGGTCACATATTATTGATTGGTTTTATGTTTAAGTCAGGAGACCACCACTTTTCCAGCTAACATGGCAATTGAGCTTTGCATAGGTGATCAAAGTGTACAAGCCAATTTAACCAACAATTAAGGAGGCTTATGAAAAGTCAAAACCTTGATGATCACGGATAAATTCTTGTAAAGGCCAGGAGCAGGAGCTTTTTTTTTCTCTCTAAAGTCTAAACCATATGCATACATTGTCCGAGTCCGAGTGTTACTCGAAGCAGGAGGCCAAGATCTAAGGTTGTGTAACCTTGGGTGCTTCATGTTGCTTGTACTAGTAGTAGCAGGAAAGGATGTTCTGAGAGTGAGTGCAGAAAGGGATCCCACTATAACCGAAAAACAACTTAACTATGACCTAAACCATTCAAATCACCTGGAGTATATGTGCAACCCCAATGGCTTGTTTGCGAGGTCTAAATAAGAGGGCGGACTCGTATACTAATCTCGACTCTCAGAATCCTAGGCTTTTCTGCCAACATTTTGCTGTTTTTTTCTCAATTAATTAATTAAGATTTGCAATTTTTTTAGTTTAATTGAACACCCAAAAAGTACGAATGCAAAATTTCCAAAAATTAGGAAAAACAATAGCATGACAACACACCAAATTAAATGTCATCGAAAATTCTCATCAACTTTACTTTTGAGATTTTACAAAGTTTCATCCATGATACCCGGCTACTGTGGAAAATCGCCCTATGAAGAAACTGAGTGTTCCTACAAATTTGCTACAATTTGTCTCCACCAAGAAATTGGAATTACAAATCAAACCCAGCAAGATAAGACTGCCATCACTCCTTTTGCAAAGCACGGCCAACTGGTTCTTGAAAATATTGAAGTGAAATAAAAATTGCTTCCTGTTCTTACAGGCACACAATTCACATGTCATCCTTATATCATTTTCTTTACATGCATAGCAAATTAAGCAATACAGACAAGTATTTGTTACCTCCGTTCTGATGGTACGACTCCCTTGATTAGGGCATAAATTCAAATATGTCGGAAACACTTCTCTTGCATCTTTTCCCTGACAAATGACAAAATCGGAAAGAGGGGATAATTCTAATAGTTGCAAATAAATTGTGTTTAAATGTTCACGGGAAGAACCATATGCATATTTTCCAATTCCAGGTAAACAAAAAGGCCCAGATAATTGATAGTCAGATAAAAACACAAGCAGGCGCATATAGCAGCTGAAAAGATTTGTTTATAACGAAAGCTGTTTGATTTGGACCCACCTTTAACTTGTTGTCCTCCTTGATGCATTCTTCTAAACCAGCAAGGCCACCAAATGCGATTAAAAGATGCCTAAATTTGATCATCCAAGTGTAAGATTTACAGTATAACAAGTGAACAGAGCAAGTGATGGGCCAGATAGAGACAATTACAAACAACTACGAACATTGATAAGATTAAAGGTTTTTACAGAAAGGCAGATGAAAACTGCAACCTCCCTTCTGCCCTTTCTATCCATAAAATTAAAAGGAATAGGCAAGTGCCAGTATACTGTTCGAGGTTTTAGTAAGACCTTCCTGCCAAGTTACGTTAACTTGTGGAAGCACTAGCCTCAAAATCTCAAAACATCATTACATCTAACCATAACTTGTCATAGGATTCATCTGACCCAAACTTTGCTCTGGTCAGACCACCAAAGACTTTTCTCTTGTGAACATCACTCAAAGTGGGGTGGAACCAAAATCCTTGAAAATAATCAGAATAACAGAGTAAGACTAAAGTTACAATAATTTTTCAAGACGAGCAACACCCCTTGCCAACTCATACAAATAGATTTGTCCCACATAACAACAAAAATAAAAAGAATAAAAGGTAAAAGTTCAAAGAAAAATCCAGTTCTAAAAAAACAAAAAATATTAAGTGAAACTAATAAATATAAAGAAAACATAATCATAAGAGAAAGTAGTCCAAACTATTGGGAATGACTAAAAACAGGCAATTTAAGTGACAAGTTTTAAAAAAGAAGTAAAATATACAAAGTACTATTTATAAATCTGCATATCTATGTGAAGTCTTTCCATCTACATTGTCAGATCCAATGCTATATCATTTTCAATCACCAAAACCTATGTTTTTTTTGGCTATTCCACTACTGATGTGTTGGAGTAGGTATCCTCCACAATAGTGCGTGAACATAATAAATCTTATTAATAGAATATATTCGGAATATATTATTTATTATTGATTCTCGTCAATTGATTAACGTATATCGATAACGCTTAGTTTACTAGAGCTTGACATTACTGTCACAGCGCTGATCAATTGATCCCTTTCAGTCACGCCTAAAGGATGAAACCCAAACGGAAAAATAATTAAAAGTATTTGATACAGTTTAATTAAATCCTTGGTTTATATTTACTAATGTGAGTAATAATTGAGAACGAGTTTAGAACTCAAGTCGATTAAAGTCTATTATTCAATTGTGTGATAATTGACTAATGAAATTTTTATTATCTTATTTTTATTAAGATTAAGTAAGATTTAATTTAATGATTAATTGTTAATTCATTAAATTAGGTAAGGTTTTATATAAGTTTTGAGGTAGAGGTAATTAGTTAAATATATTTACAATGAGTTGTAAATTAATTTAATTTGGTATAGTAAGACCCATTATATATATGGATATAATAGTAACAATATTACTTAAAATTGAAGTACATATTACTTATTAATTTGTATCATATAATTGTTATATGATCAAATAAATACTTAATGATATAAAATAAATTTAGCATATGATATAAGTATTTTGGGACAAATATTAAAAACAAAAAATAAACCATTTTAAATAATGGTGGCAAGTTTTTTTAGGGGAGAACAATAATGATTGTTCTTTTCTATTTTTCCCACTTCACAATGAGAAAATAAAATTATCCTATGCTTGGAAGTGGCCGGTTGGTTTTGTCCCTTATATGAGGTGATTTTTACTCATTTTTCACTCTTGATAAAATCTCTCTCTAAAACTCCAAAAATACTAATATTTTCCCAAGTATTACTAAGGTAGTAATATATATTTTTATTAAGGGGTATTTCACTAGTTTTATCTAGTTACTAAAACTTCGTAATTTTTGGGTTAATCTTGGGTGCGTCTAAAAGGAGATATCCTAGTTTGGATATTTGGATTCTTTGAGGATCATCCACTTACCTTAAAGTTCAAGAACAACAAGACGGAGTTCTTCTTGTGCCCTAATTTCCTTTTATCTTCATTGTAAGGAATTTGATTTCTTCTCTTATCTTTTGTCTTTATTTATGCATGCATGTCATATAGACCCTTATAACTAAATGAAAATGTTATTGGTAAACTATTTAGAGGAGTCTAATTAAAGGTCATGGGCTTTCATCATGACCCTCACAATCTTATATGCTCATTTTTCAAGCCTCTTAACGGGAGTCCAAGTCAATCTTCATGTCATATGGACAAACCCCCTTAACCTATTCTCCCTCGGACTAATAAGCAAATGAGTAATGAAAAATCAATCGCTATTATTAAACGCTAATGATACGTCAACGAAAACACACCTGAAAGTTGGGATACATAGCTCAGATGACTTCAAAGTTTGACCGTGCTCTGAAGTGCCAATCACATAATCATAACCATTCTACAAAGTAAGAGAAACATGTAGGCAAGCTGAGGAAAGACTTGGCAATAAGAATCCGAAGCTCTTCCATAAAAATGTAACAAATACCTCATATGTGCTGTTCTCAAAAACAGAGCTTAAGTTGGGAGCATATCGCACTTTATATCCCCAGTACATGCCCTCTTCTTCCTTAGGAGTGGTAGATGAGACAACCCGGTGTAACACCCCTTCACAGAAGCATGGAGTAATTATAATACAAGCAATACATAGACTAGTTAAAAGATAGGATTGAGATGCTTTATGTCACTGTCTGCTTCGCTTCTTTGAGCTAAAATGTGGTGCACAATTGCACGCCCTTGTCTTATCATAAGGCCAAACAGCAAGCTTGAGGATCCATGCTAGTGGGAAATTGGCCACTAGACAATAATAAAAGGTCATGGGTTTGTGTCTCGGAAAATCTGGTGTTGATTGCAATAAGTCGGCACATATTCTCAATGAAAAGAAAGAGATCACAACATTTCTGATGAATTAACAAAGATTAAGGTAGGAAATTGGTTTCATTTGCAAGCACCACAATAAAGTTTTTTTTACTTGTACACTACTGCTGCAACTTTAAATGTGAAAAATAGCTTCCACTCTTAACTACAAAATGCTCAGGAAAAAATCCAACTACCAAACTTCTACTTCTAACCTAGAATAAATACAAATGCAAAGGCATGAAAGTGAAGATTTAGGGGTTGGGATATCTCACACAGTAACACGCCACACAATACATTGAGTAATATACTTAGCACAACAAAATGGACACTAATTAGGTTCTCAATACACCATGGTTATAAGAGATGTTTGCTAGATAATCTCCTATAAGCAATAATACAACAACAACAACAACATCAGAGCCTTAGTCCCAAAATGTTTTGGGGTCGGCTGACATGAATCATCCTTTGGAACCGTCATGAGTGAACTCTCATCTCAACAAGAAAAAAGGAAAGAAAAGAAAAAAAACGAAAGTGGAGTGAAACGAAAAATGAAAGGCAAAGGGGTTTTATAGATTTTAAATCGAACTTATCACATGCATAAAAACCCAAAACAATAAATCAAGAATAAAGTTTAAAGTGATTTTGAGAAATGAAGTAAAATCTAATATAAGAGTTTTGGGGGAAAAAGTGTAACAAAACCAAAAAGAAATTTTTTTTTTTAGAAAACTTAATAAAAACATCAAAGGCTAGAAGTCCACATGTATCATATCCCTCCATAGTGCCCTCTCCATCACCATTCCCTCCTGAATCCCGAGAAATCTCATATCGTGCTCAATCACTCTTCGCCAAGTTTGCTTAGGTCTCCCTCTACCCCTAAAAACTTTTTCGGCACCCCAGGTCTCCAACCTCCTAACCGGTGCATCCATAGGTCTCCTTCTCACATGGCCAAACCATCTTAGTCGGTTTTCCATCATCTTGTCCTCTATTGGGGACACTTTTACCTTCTCCTATAAGCAATAATATCGCCAGAAAAGAAAAAAGGAACACCGACAACTATCAACTTATGATCAGCGACTTGAATATTGCATACATACCTGAACTTAAACTTTGGTCATTCCCCATGGCTACAGTGACCCTCAACCCAGGGCCAAGGACTTGATCGATTACAACATTCTGCATCAAGAGCAATGAACTACTTTAATTGGCTAACAGCACATCAGAGTATCAGACCCACACTCTCATCTTTGTATATCGTATTGATTACTTGAAGGAAAGCAATAATAATGTTCTTCAAAAGTGTCAATATCCTGATTTTATTCTTGAACAGCAATCGCAATTTAATAATAGACCGTAGAACTGCTGAAGGGACTGATGGAAAATCTAAGATGTAGCCCACTAGCGCCTTCCCAACTGAGCAAGGATGAACTGCTGAAGGGACTGTATTCACAATTTCATAGTCTATGGAAAGTATCCGTAGTGTGTATTAGGGTTTGAAACTTGAAATCGCGGTATTGGTCACAATTCTTGACAACCGCGTCCAAAAATAAACATGATAAGGTCATCACAGATTTGGTCGCTATTCTCATGGCAATGTGTTAAAAAAAGTGTTTCTAGCAAATTTTATTGTCTATTGTTGATTTCATATCAAGTTGATTGCTAAGTGCGTCTAGAATTATATAGTTTACAAAATGTCTTTTATTAAAAATAAAAACATCTCAATACATTCAACATCATAACGTTAATCACAAAATGATCTATGATAGGCTAGAGCAATTAAACAAATAGGCGAATAAAATAAAAACCTCTAATACTTTGAAGAGCTGACACCGTCTCATGTCTAACACGTGTCGTGGTATCGGACATTTTAGTGTCAAATTTCCAAGACACTTGGCAACGGTCACTGCCGTGTCTTGACCAATAACTTGGACACTGATAGTCTGATACGACGCCTCATGAAAAAAACTATCACCTTGTTCAGAGATCATATCAACTAAAATAAATGTAGGTGTTAGGAGCAAACTTGTTTCATCATTATCCTAACACAAGCTATAAACAAAGGTATACAAGATTTGTTCTCTTAGCCACCTCAATGTCTATAATTCGCTTTACTTAGTCCAACCACAATCTCGTGCAAGAAAATACTTTAGGATCGGTCAAAGGCCTATACAATCCATCTTAACGAACCTTTATTAGGAGGCAAAACATGTAGAAAAAAAAACTAGAGAGAGATGTTTGATGTGATGAAACCAAATATTTATTGTTTCTAGTTGTTGGATATAATGGACCAGATCAAATACCACTTTTACTCACTCTCCACATTTTATTGTTCCTCCCATTTACCTTTTTGAAGATCAATGTTTTGAAACTTTTTGACTATGAATAGTTATAAACTATAATAGTTTATAATATGACGTTTACATAGTTATATTTGTTATCTAAAACTCTTACATAATAATATATTGTAAAATTTTAACCGGAAAAGAATAATATATGAGTGAATAAAATCGTGGTGAAAGTACAGTCTAGGAGAACGTGTATAAAGTAAATGAGATTGGCACTATGGGTTAGGGGAGTATTTACTCTTGAGAACTATGAGAAGTTGGTCCTTCTATTTTTGGCCAAGGGCCAAATGACACCAATCTCACTGTTTCAATGAGGAATGTTCTAACCATGAGAACAGAAGTGTAGAAGAGGCATAGTACTAAGATATAATCTATTGTTTTCTAAACATCAGAACGGAAGGGTAGACAAACACTAATATTCGAGTCTCACAAAAGTTTGTTCCAGACTGTGATTATGGCAACCATATGCGTTGCACTTCCACCTATTGAATATGGAAATAACCAATGTGACAAGAAGCAATTCAATGCTCTAACAATCTGTTATATAATTCGTTATGTCATCCAACCCACTGCTAAACACCTAAAACTCCTATAAGTAATGGTGCTGACTAAGTGAAGATTGTCTTTACCACTACTCTAAATTGGGGTATCTGAGAAATTCCTACTCACTGAAACTATATACGATATAGTTATGATTCTCTTCCTTCAGCAGTAAGATCACATGTATAAATAGATTGATGTTTTCTACTGCATCAATGCTAATACTTGGGTTCCCCTAAAGATATTGTGCTATCAACTATTTAATCTCCATGAATGTTAGCTGTATACAAGCAACAAATATAAAAATTGCAAAGAACTAAGGGGACGTTTGGTTCAACAAGTTGGAATGGAATAGAATGGAGTTTGATAGTAGGGTGGTATGAGGTTCTAAATCCATACTTGTCTAATCTTGTTTGGTCTAATCTTGTTTGGTTTAAAGTTATAGAAGGGTGGAATGGAGTTAGAATCCAAGGGAGCAAGGTGGGTATGAGATTCCAAGGGATTGAGGTGGAGTTAAAATCCATTGGATATCTAACTCCATTCCAAATCAACTCAACCAAACAATGGAATGGACTGAATCCATTCCATTCCATTCCATTCCAATATTGCCAACCAAACACCCTCTAAAGGCTTCCTTACCCATACTATAAATTACCACAATTTAAGAGAAATCACACTGCTTCAATTATGTTTGAATAAACAGCATACCTTGCTAAGGCCCACATCAACCAATGTACAACCACTGTTCGAAGCCTTTTCACCAAGAGTTACACCTATTACATAGGAAGTGTAATTTAAATTTAGACGGGATATCAAAAGCCTGAAGAATAGCAAAAAAAAAACGATATACTGAATTACAAAAAATGTTGGATGTTACACCTAGCATGATAGATAGAATTTCACCAATGCAATGCAATAATGTTATTTCTTCACTTGTCTGGTCATTAGGTTAATAGTCACTTACTCTTCTATATTATTACCATTTACACAATTTCGATCAACTTAGGCCCTGTCCAACAAATAATTAGCTAAAACAGCAAATAACTGAAAAACAATGTTTCAGCTAATGCCACATTCGAATTGCAATTAAATTTTCAAATAATTGAGGGCAACAGCAAAACATCTAAAACATCTATACAAAAGAGAGATCTAGTTCAAGAATTACTATTGTTATCATATCACAGTAAAATATGCCAAGGTAGGATTTAGGAGTGAAGACTTTACCTTCTCTATATAAACCCCATTCATGCTTACGGAAATGATGTGGTGCATCAAGTGGTGGTAACAAGCCCTTGACAACATTAAGTGTTTAGAGATCATTATCCACTCTTTTTGAAACAAAGTTGGAAGAAACAAATCCATATATATACACAGTAAGTTGCAAAAGTCCTCACCGCAAATCTTAGGTTATGATGTCTTGGAAAGAGCGCCCTTCTTAGATACTGTGGTGTTTCCAGGTAGCGCAAAATCCTCATAAAGAATGCCGCATTACTCTCATTCTCATCCGAACTTGACATATTCAAAGGTTCCTCGAGTGAACTCTCATTGTTGTCAAATACCACAATCTATCCAACATAAAAGTTAACTAGATTAAACCCTCCACCACATCCAATGACAACATAATAATGATACAAAAGAAATGCAGTACCTCATCAACTCGATAAATTGTGGCAGCTCGCGCAATTTGACCAGCAAGCTGAAAATTACACCACAAGTCACCAAAATCATATATAATTCCGCGAATACATGTGAAATACATCCATCCACATACGTAATACAGAATAATAGAAATGCTAAAATTAGTGATTTCCAAATTTTAGGATTGCCCTATTAGAAACATATGCCCAGTAGCAATTTTCATACACGAGTAGCGAGTTTGAGAGATTGGGCAAGGCGGCATACAATTCAATAACTTTTACAACTACCGTTTCCGGCACAATAATAGTGCTTCCCCATTAAAAAAAAAAAGCGAAATAAAGAAAAAGGAGTGAGTAATCAATCATACACGAGTAGCGAGTTCGAGAGATTGGGCATTGCCGATGATAGAAGCAGGAATAGCGATGCTAATGGTGGGATTAATCTTAGGTTTAATTATACTACTACTTTCCTTTTCTACCTCCAATGTATTGTTTTTCTTTCTCTTCTTCTTGCTTCTCTTTGTTTCCTCGTCGCCATTGATGAGCTCATCGGAAACAACTTCGTTTACTATTTTCTTACTCATTTCGTTTTCTTCTTCGACTATCTTCTTCTTCTTACCCATTTTCTCTACACTTCCTTTTGGGTTTTTATGAGTTATGAGTTATGAGTTATGAGTTATGATATCAGCCTGGTTCAGGGTTTAAGCTGTTAAGCACGACAATACTTAGGTTTAAGGAAGATTGGGAAGGAAACCCAAATTTCTAATGTACCCTTTTTTTCTATATTTTACTTTTTCACTAATTACGGGTCTTGTTTAAAACGGGTATTATCCGTATTAAGTTTAAGATAGGTTAAATGGTATCAAGTGTGGGCTAACAAAGACAAAACTAGTTTTTCTACCCGTGAAAATCACGGGTTATTTTTT
Organism: Silene conica; assembly: GCA_029255685.2. Taxonomy (NCBI): domain Eukaryota; kingdom Viridiplantae; phylum Streptophyta; class Magnoliopsida; order Caryophyllales; family Caryophyllaceae; genus Silene; species Silene conica. The sequence goes on along the minus strand of CM055316.2, from coordinate 54,317,326 downwards.
GAATGTCCTTACTTTGTCTATTTTCTAATTAATTTTTCTTTTAAATTAAATAATTTGATTGTTTTCTACTTGTCAATTAATAGCTTGCCAGTATTATTGCAATTGTATATGAAATGTAGTGGCGGCAATGTAATCAATTAACATCCTGTTATTTTATTCTTCGATTTTTTATTTTTCGACTTTAAAATAAATTGGGTTAGAATATTTGTTGCCAACTTAGTATGATAATTTTAAATATTCTCCATACAGTTAGAATCATATCATCATAAATTACATTTTGAGTCATACAAAAATTTTAGAAAATTGAAGATCAGAATAACATTATATTATCTACATAATTCTCCTTTATAGTTCGACTTGTATATAAACTATTTAGAGTTTCAATAAATATGTGCATGTTTTGTGTTTTCTTTTATTTATTACCAACCCCAATGCATAATATAGATATTAATTTTTTGTTTGAGTGGACAAAAAGATAAGAAGATTGTCGTATAAAGTCAAGGTCGGGGCCTAGGCTCAATAGATCTTAGGATACAAAATATTATAATATGAATTTTCAATTATATTATCATTGCACTCATAACAACATTATCGAGTGTTAACATTCTTAAATTTGAACGTCTTCTATTAAAATCAATATAAGAAAACAATGATACCAACATCTTTAGTCATAATTCGTATAACCGATATTTGTATTTGTACCAGATATCATGTTTTGTGCTTACCTAGTAAAGAACAATTCACTGCACCACTTTTGTATTTAACAAAGTAAACCATTATTATTCAAATGCTAGAAAAACGGTTTTTTTCCATATATAAAAAGTACAAATGCATAACTTATAAAGTGTACAATTATGTTCTCATCAAAGTTGTTTAATTTTTATTCCATCATTCTCTACTTTAGTGAAATTATATCTCATTTTGTAACAAATTGCATGTAATTACATGACAATAATAAATGGTCATAACTTACAATTTTTTGCATTCACCCATAAATCCATCATTGGTGTGAGTTATGATGATAGGTTTAATTTTTATGCTTAACTCTCATTTTCTTAGAATGATGGATCGTCTAAATAACATATATGACAATATTTTGTAATAAGATAATAATGGCGGATGAAAAAGGGGTGTAATAAGAGATTAGGCATAAAAAAAATAAGACATGGTCCATTTTATAGGTTTATTGATCGGTCTAATTTTCACAATTAACTATTGTTTCAGTTTGATGATCTAACGTCTACAATATATTTTAGTAAGATAATACTGATAACTGAAAAAAAGGTGTAATATACTAATATGAGCTTTGGCAAAAACCGGGTCCATTTTTTATTAGCATAAATGTATAATGTATATATCTAGATTTTTATATATACGACACTCGACTATATATGATAATTTATAACCCCATATAATTTAGAAAAAAAATAAAAACGAAGATGGCTAGCAATTGTCACTTTCTTTAAAAAAATAGTAATAAAGAGGTTATTAGTTTTTCAAAGAAGATCAAATCAAATTTGCTATCAAAATGCATATTTTATACTAAAATATCATCCTTCAAAATTAACTTTCATAAATTTAGAATTTAATTATATAGAAATAAAAAAAAAACCTTCATAGAGAAATCGAAGATTTAATTTACTTATTGTCTAAAAACTAAATTTACATGCGCATGACATTATTAGTTAGCTAAGCCAATGATTTTATGAAAACGCCTTCACAACCGCCTACACAACATAAGACAAACAAAAAACACCACGAATTAGTAATTTATCTTACAAAATTCAAGCTAAGGAAATCAAATAAACTACACAAATTTTCACCCCTCACATAACTATTTTATAAGAAGTAAAAACACAATCTTAAATAGAATAGGTTAAATAATGTTAATTTAGATTTAGAAGTTGAATGATATATATATTAAAATTTAGTGACATTAATATTAATTAGGAAAGGATAATGATTTTGGCATTCAAAGGGTTATAGCTTATTATGAGTTCTTTTTATAATCTTAATTATGATAAAAATTATTGCAAAGTTAATATGGGAGTTGAATGGGTGATGGTTAATTATTGCATAAATATGAGAAGAATAATTATGTTTAAAGATGAGAATTATTTGTGACATCAAAATCAATATAGGGCTTTTAGTTTGCCCAAGTATCCTATTATTATAATTATAGAATTATTTCAAAATTAATACGCGAGTTGAATAGAGTGATGGTTAATTATTGTATAGATAGGACAAGAGTAATTATTCTAGAAGATGAAAATTATTTTTTGATATCAAAATCATTTTAGTTTACCCCAAGTATCATTTTAATTATATATAGATATGTGTATATTGGTAAATGATGGAACAGTTGGACAATTATGTATAGGAATGACGTGGTTTTGTGACGTGGTAGGTGTTATTTCGTCGAAATATATATAACATTTAATCATTTTTTATGTAGCTTTTTAATAAATTTTACAAATAATGATGTGACTTGATAATATTTTAATATTGGAATGACATACTTTTGACTTGCTCGCTTTTTTTTTGTTTTATTTATATATTTACAGATAAATGAATTAAATTAATGTAATATGATAAATTGATTATCCATGTAAAATTAAAACATGTCGTGTCACATTATTTAAGCTATAATTTTAATAAGATTGTATAGAGGTTAACATGTAGGATTGTGGACGTGGATTTTGTTGGGTGAGGTGGCTTTTTGGTAATCCTGCGTGGCTTTTATTGTTGCTGATGTGACTTTTACTTGGTGTTTTAGCTTAGCCTTTTAATAAGGTTTTATAGAAGATTGCCATTTTCTAGGTGATAAGTGGGGTGATTTGGTATGTATTTGACACGTCTTATGCTTAAGACGGATAATAACGGCTTAAAACAAGAATTTGTGTACTGTAGACATAAAAATATGTCGCATTTTATTAAAAATGGTCAAAGTCAAAATATTGACTGTTTTTGTAAAATGGCTCATCTTTCCTTCATTTGGGCTGAAATATGACTAGTCCAAACCAAAAAAAAGAATACCAAGTCACCACAAAAAAAAATTTACCAAGTCCGTTTCAGAAAAGAACTCTAGCCTCTCATTTGTTATAAATACGGCACTTAGTGCTCTCACTGAAGACTAATAACCCTAATCTCAATATTACACACAAAATCAAACCTCTCTACAAAACCTCTCTCTCAAGAGAAACCAGAGAAAAAAATACATTCATCTCTAGTCATCTAGATTTGAATACAAAACTACCCTTTGATCCGACACCAAGCGTCCGCCGTCGTCGATTGAAAATAAGCAAGTCGAATTCGTCAAAAAGATTAAGTCTTCAAATCAAGACACTCCTCGTCATTCAAGTGTGGAAATCGAATCAGTAGAATAACTAGTAGATTGTACCCGAGATCTTTTGAATTAATAAAATTATCACTTTGTTGCATTCTTTTGTGTTTTATCTATTTGCAGATAAACGCAAATTTGTTGTTACAAATTTGGCACGCCCGATGGGACATCTCTACTACTCATCTCTTTTCCGCACAATCAAATTTCGCAACAAGCATTTTAATGGCCTTCAGCAAAATCTCTAACATGTCAAAGAGGATAGCATCCAGATCTGACGACGAAAGTTCAACTCGTCTCTGCGCGTCTCTTAATAGATCTCTCATTGGCGTATCCACAAGAAGCAGGATTAGATCCATCGTCATCTGTACCGCTGCAGCGAGACTCCGTTCGGCGTCTGTACCTACAAGGCCTCGCAAATCCAGCGTCATTGTCAATGCTCTCAAGGAATCATATGGTGGCGACGACTCTATGCCATATGAATATCCTGTGTTCGGTTCATTTTCTCGCATCCGAGTCGACAACCCTCATATTGTCTCGTCAACATTTCGAGAGAAGGTGAACGACGCTTCTGAGCAGATGATTGTTCACGCAAACCCTTTGTTCGAGTCATTAACCGTCGAGGATAGCCGCAGTAGCGCCGTTTCGTCTCCGTCGTCGATGTCAAGCCAACAGTCATATTCCATTGTGGCGCCCGTCATGGTAATTGAGAGTAACGATATGGGGAGCAACTCAATAAAATTAAAGCCATCCTCGATGAACTCAAGAGGGAAAACGAAGAAAAAACCAAGTAGATCGACGCTTTGAAAACAAATTGGAGAAGCAGCCTGCGTCGTCGTTTCACAATGACGACAGTGATGAAGCCAGCGACGACTATGATTATCGTGACAAGGATAAGTCGTTTACTGCTAAGGACGTCCAAAAGATGATCGCGGAGGCCTTTAAAAGTCAGTTCGAGGGAAAATTTCACTCCGTCGACAATCATCGTTACGTCAAGCCGTATAGTAAGAGGATTGACTACTTGACGATGCCGAACGGCTACCAACCACCGAAGTTTCAACAATTTGACGGAAAGGGAAATCTGAAGCAACATATCGCCCATTTCATTGAAACTTGTAACACTGTTGGTACTGATGACGATCTACTTGTCAAATAGTTTGTTTGATCGCTGAAGGGGATTGCTTTTGATTGGTATACGGATCTAAGCGCCGAGTCGATCGATAGTTGGGATCAAATGGAGAAAGAGTTTCTCAATCGTTTCTACAGTACCAGACGTATTGTAAGCATGACGGAACTCACTAACACAAAGCAATGGAAGGATGAAGTCGTTATCGACTACATCGGTAGGTGGCGACGCGCGTTAAGCCTCGAGTGCAAAGATCGTCTGACGGAGACTTCTGCTGTCGAAATGTGCATCCAAGGAATGAATTTGGATCTCGTCTATATCCTACAAGGCATCAAGCCAAGAACATTCCAGAACTTAGCCACTCGAGCTCACGACATGGAAATTACCATCACTAGTCATGGAGGACGACTCTTCACTTATTCAGAAACAAACTCGGGGAGAAAATAATTTAAGAAAGATGACAAGGCGTCCAGTAGCACTTCAAGAGAGGTTATGACGATTTCTACTTCCAATCCGGTGAAAATCACGGGTCGACCTAAAATAGACAAGAAGGGGGCAACCTATTCAAAGGATACACGAAAGTCGCGCCCAACTTTGAAAAAGCTCGAGAAGAAGACGTATCCTTTTCTGGATTCCGATCTAGCCGCTATGTTGGATGATCTCTTGGAGAAAAAGGTAATTGAGCTTCCCTAGTGCAAACGACCAAGTGAAGCCAGACGTACGACCGATCTGAAATATTGTCGATATCGATATCATAGGGTCGTGAGTCATCCGTTGGAGAAGGGCATAACCCTTAAAGAGAAAATAATGCAGTTAGCCGAGGACAGAAAAATTCTCTTGGACTTCGAAGATGCCGTTGAATCCAATTACGTCGTGGCACAGGTAAACGACGAAAGTGTCAAGTCATACCCTCCTTTTGCAGCTAAAGAATGTGTGCAATTGATTTAGTTTGGAACTCTCGAGCCAGTGATTGTCATCTTGCCGGAAGAGTCTAAGTCCGTCGTATCACCAACTTCTGACACTCAGTTGTTAGAGGATAACAATGACGAGGAAGGATGGACCCTTGTCTCTACGCGTCGACAAAGGAAACAAAACGAAGAAGTGTTACTACCCCAAGTACCCAAACGTCGAAGATCAACTCGTCAAAAAGTAAGAAGATCTTCGCACAAGAATGATGGAGGAGCCGTCATGAAATGTCCGCAAGATGGCGTATCGTCAAAGACAGTTCGACAAAGTCACGACGAGTCATGACGTCATAAGACTATTTTCCAAAGCATTAACTTGAACAAGTTTCGGTGAACACCGCGTCTTTTACCGTTGTCAAAGAAAATCAAAGCGAAGGCGAGAACACGGAAATGTTGCCGCAAAGGTTTTTTTTGACAGCTTAGGTCAACCAACTTCTACTAATCGCTCTTCCGTGTGCGACAGGCTCGGAGAAAAGGAAGAGAATGTCCTATTGCAATTAACAACTTGTCCTCAACAACAAAGGTCAAACACGTCAGTGTTCACTCGCATTGGAGAATTGAGGAAATGAAATCAGTCTTCAGTCCGCATTGGCAGCTCTAAGATGCAGAAAAGGCGTCAACGAAAGCAGAACAAGTCTTCAAAGACCAAAGAGGCAGCCGACCTCGGCAAAGATACCCATAGCGTAATTCCCTCTCGAATGAAACGTCATCTTGAAGTGGAAATAACCACGAGAAAGTTGTTGAAAGTAAAAGGACGTACCGTCATCTTCACCAATCCGCAAGAGGAGTCGAGTCAAGGGAAATCGCTCGGGATTTTACCGAAGAGTGCCAAGATTCCGAGGAGATAGAAGTTGGTAAAACTCCCAAAATTTCGAAGATGGTGTCCAAACGACGCTGGTGATTGAAAATAAATCAACGTAGGCACAATTGCCATCGACTTCCAAGTCAACAAAAAAAATCAAGAAACTCTCTCATGATTGATCATACAGATAACGACAGGGCGACATCAACAAAAAAAAAAACAAACATTACCTTTACGACAAGTTTTGGTACATACGCCTTGACTTTCACGTCAAAAACAAACTCGCCAGTCAAGTCAGATAATGACAAGGTGATATTACAAGAAATAATGGATCATCCTTACGATAAGTTAGGGTGTTTATTATCGACTTAAGTCAAGCCAAGTGTCCGTCATCGACTTCCAAGTCAAAGCAAAAATAGACCAGAAATTCGGAACTTCGTCACATTGAGACACAAAAAAATGTGCACGTAACAAGGTTCTGAGGGGGCAATACTCCGGGTACCCATCATCATGCCTCGTAAGGCCAAAAAATAAGTTCATTTCGAAGTTCTTGACACGCTATTATGCGTAAGATGACGATTCTGCAACAAGCTCCTGAGCACGAACCTAAACTGCGTTCAAAAAAACAAAATCAATAAAAAAATTCCAAAAAAAAAAACCACAAAAAAAATCCAAAAAAAAAAAAAATCCTTATACAAACTCCCTTAATAAACTACGTTGGCTTGATCCTACGAAATATTTTTTCTACTTTGTAGGTACGTAGGCAGCTTAAGTAAAACTCTTTTACTTAGGTGCGGCCAAACCCCCTAAACAAAATCGATCATGTGTTCGTCTGAACTACGTTGGCTTGATCTCGTAAAGTACATTACTTGTGCATTATGGGTACGTAGGCAGCTGAAGTAAAATATTTACTTTAGTCCAGCCACACCAAAAACAAATTTCTATCACTCCTGGCTCATAAGAGTATAAACTATGTGCGGCAAGACAAAACGAATATGCGAGATTGGGAAATAAAAAAAAACTCAACTTGTTATTATTCATGTTTGAGAAAAGAAACAAAAAATACACACGCACTCAACTGTCGAAAAAAATGTCTAAAAAGTACAATGAATAACATCAAAAAGACCATTGCGAATTCATAAGAGTTTCAGATGTTCCGGAGAGGAGTTTCTCAGCAGGTTCAATCTTCTCGACTACTTGATTTGCAGTCAACACACTTCTCTTGAGTAAAAGTCTTAAAAAATTGAGGTTTGATCAAGTTTCTTTTGATAGAATTTGGCAAGTCATTCGTAAACAAAATGAGCAACAAAATAACTGTGATCCTTGCTTGGCGTTGCCGAAGTAGAAATGGCATTCAGACTTCGGTCACGAAAAGGGAGAACAAATGCACAAAGCCAACAACATAGGTTTTTCGTCTTTCGGCCTCGGGAACACCTGAAATCAGAAAGAAGTAAGTCATATGTGATCTCTTCCTACTCAGAAGGGTCTCCGTACGAAGAAAAATGTTGTCGTGGCACCGAGAAATGTTCCTTTTTCTCGAACATCTTAGATGAAGGAAAATACGTGTGCGTATCTTTGAACCAAAAATGGCACCGGTCTTCGAATGATACTTTGCCATTATTCTTTGCTGAAAGAAAAATCCGATGAAACAGATAAAATAAACATTTGCAGCTTGAGGGAAAATACGGACGGTCGTTCTCATCAAAGCCTCGAAGTTCTTTAGCCGAAGATACTAATTCGTCATAAAATGAGCCTGTTAAAGGTAGTCCTGGAATGGAGCGAATGTCTTAAATGATTAATACTTCTCCCGCCGTTGTCAACAATTTGTTTGTCTCGGGGCACCAAAAGTCTCAAAATGACTCAATTAATTCAGTGCTTCGTCGATAAAGGAAAAACGAGGCATAAACTGCTTTATAAATGCAGACAGATTTCAGACGGCTGCGACGCTCGTGAATAACGTCTTCTAACCATTCCCAGTAATGCGGAATGTAATAAAATTCAAATCCAAAGCGAGATTTGACATCTCGTTGAATTTTATTTCTGGAGCATCGAAAGTGCAATAATTTTGGCAAAAGCGGAATGTCGTCCTTTTTTTCCGGTGATGTGACGGATGAAGCACTAGCAAAAGTCTCTTGCCACTAAGGCTCTAGATTTGGCGGATATATCATCAGTATCCAAGATTCGACGAAGGGACCCGTCACGGGGGGAAAGATGGCGTGTTTGACTCTGTTATCTACTCCTTCATTGCCATGTTCGACCGTTACTACGCACTTGCACCATTTTATCTCCCTAAACAAAAAAAATGGGGTTTCTTTTCACCTTCTCCTTTCAAAAAATAAATGTGAAAAAGAAAATTAGAGAACCGGAGGAAAAGTCAGAGGAAAGAAAACCAAGTACACAAGTCAAAACTCATGTGCTTGTAAAAACAAAAATCTTTGCAAATTCATTATGGTTTTCAGAAAAAAAAAATAAAAAAAAATGAAATGAATAAGAAAGATAAGCCAAGAAAATCTAATGCTATACAACTACCCTCATTTGTCCATCACCATCATTATTTTTCGTGAAAAAAAAATGATGAAAGGAAAAACAAAATAAGGAGAAAAGACGAAACTCAAGAAAAGCAAACTACTTTCAAGCAAAAAAAAAATGAAAACAGAATCAAATAGCATATCCCAAATTAATTTAGCCATTGAACTCAAATTAATTTGTCGTTGATCAGTGCTAGTAAGCAAGGGAAGATGGTCTGGATAACGTCGACCGTCACGCATTCTCAGGCAAAGCTGGTAGAGAAGACGTGTGCTTGGCTCTGAGTAGCACATTCTCTACTGTCATCGTGCGTGGTCGCATGTGAGTCGCTGGTTGCACAACTTCTCTACGGAGTTTAATCTAGTCGTTAAGTTTCAGTTCAAGCCGGTTCACAAGCCAAAAGAAGGGGTGATATTCGAACTTGAGAACCTTGGACCGCGTGGAGATAGCGAGGGGAATTGGAGTATGTGCTGCAAGTCGCAAAATAGTAGTTACGTGCCGATTCGTCGGAGTCAAACGCGCCTGCATAAAAAAAAAGGGTAAGTGAAATTACAAATTTTTGCTCACCTACAAATCTGAGATGTGGTCGTTTACGTAGCTTGGTTTTCGCCGTCGAGAGTCGAGGTGAAATTTGAGTGCGTAGCTTGGGTTCCGTTTTGCCTTCGAGAGTCGAGATGAACTTTGAGTGCGTAGCTTGGGTTTCGTTTCGTCATCAAAAGTCGAGATGAACTTGGAATGCTTGGAACATGAGTTTGGCCTCGAGAGTGCTTTCAGTCATATTGCTTCTACTACGAATACGGTCGATTGTGCTGATAAAAATAAAAATTGTGCAACTCATTGTTTCTTTTATAGTAATAATGGGTGGTTTAAAATTCAGAATTTGAGTTGCATTGAAACTGAAAGACTAACAAAGTCTATCTTGAAAGATATCCAAGCTTAGTCAAACTTTATCGCTACTGCAAATTTGTGAAATACAAGTTGTAGTTTATCAAATAACTGCGTCAAGTAGTCCATGCAAAGTCGAACATCATCGTTAGCTGCTATGCAATTTTACAAGAGTTCGATCATGTAATTGGATACAAAGTTCAGGCTTCTCGTGGGTTTAACTCGCATTCATCCGAGATGGGTTGGTGTTACAAGGCGAAGTATCGAGATCGACTCACGCTTAAACACTCAAGTTTGTGTACGTGACTCAATCCTGAGGGGGCAAATTTGTAGACATAAAAATATGCCTCATTTTATTAAAAATGGTCAAAGTCAAAATATTGACTGTTTTTGTAAAATGGGTCAGCTTTCCTTCATTTGGGCCGAAATATTACTAGTCCAAACCAAAAAAGACTACCAAGTCACCACATAAAAAGGGTTTTACCAAGCCCGTTTCAGAAAAGAACCCTAGCCTCTCATTTGCTATAAATACGGCACTTAGGGCTCTCACTGGAGACTAATAACTCTAATCTCAAAATTACACACAAAATCAAACCTCTCTACAAAACCTCTCTCTCAAGAAAAACCAGAGAAAAAGAAAATACATTCATCTCTAGTCATCTAGATTTGAATACAAAACTACCCTTTGATCCGACACCAAGCGTCCGCCGCCGTCGATTGAAAATAAGCAAGTCGAATTTGTCAAGGAGATTAAGTCTTCAAATCAAGACCCTCCTCGTCATTCATGTGTGTAAATCGAATCAATAGAATAATTAGTAGATTGTACCCGAAATCTTTTCAATTAATAAAATTATCACTTTGTTGCATTCTTTTGTGTTTTATCTATGTATTTGCAGATAAACGCAAATTTGTTGTTACATGTACATCTAATATCCTTCTTATCTAAAAACCTAATCAATTACGGAGTAATACTTAGAGCAATTGCAATAGAGGTATTTTTTCTTGGCTTTGTACCAAAACTCAATTAAGCAAGTTCTTCTATTGAAAAAAAAAGTTTGTTCTTAAATCTAAGAATTGAGTTCTATAATAAGAACACTTTATCGACATATTGGTAGTTGTTAGTAATTAAAGCTACTTTGGAATAAGCAAAATCTATTTAAATTAAACAATTTTCCATTAAAAAAATAGATAACATTAGTTAATGAGATTATTTAATGAAAAGTAGATGGTGAAAACTGAAAAGTGTGTCCAATTTAAAAATTTAAATAAAGTTCTTCTATTGGAGTCAAAGTTCTTAAATATTGAAATGTGTGAGATAACATGACAATAGAAGAATTTTATATAAAGTTCTTCTATTGCACTTGTTCTTAAGGGTTTGTTTGGTTCATGTGGAAATTAATTTCATGTGGAAAGTAGAAATTCACATGAATTAAGTTTCTACATGTAATTTATGAGAAATACCCAAAATTTGTTTGGTTGCCATGTAAGGATTGACTCTCCCATGGAATAAATTATTTAATGTTGTTTGGTTGGATAACTCAATTCGTATGATTTTCTTGTTGTAAATATTATTCTACCCTTTGCTAAAATTTATTAGTTCACCATTAAATTCATATATAGGGCATACAACATACAAGTTTTAACGACATGAAAAATATGACTATTTTCCAAATTATTATCATAAAATAAAATAACATATATAAATTAAAGTAGTTTAAATTAAGGCCCCGTTCTTTTGGACTGAAACTTAACTAAACTTAACTGAACTGAACTTATAGGATCTGAACTGAACTGAACTGAACTTATAGGATCTGAACTGAACTTATAGGAACTGAAGTTAACTGAACTTATAGGAACTGAACTGAACTTATAGGAACTGAACTGAACTTGTATGAACTGAACTGAACTTATAGGATCTGAATTGAACTTATAGGATCTGAATTGAACTTATAGGATCTGAACTGAACTGAACTTATAGGATCTGAACTGAACTGAAATTATAAGATATGAACAGAACTACATTTATAAGATCCGAACTTAATTAACTTAATTTAATTTAAGTTAACTATTATTATTATTATTATTATTATTATTATTATTATTATCCAAGAGAAGACATTGATAGAAAAATAGTCTAAAACACAAGGTAATATAATCATCATCTACTTCATCTTCACTATCAGTATCACTGTCGACAAAGAATCCATAGCCTCGCCAAATATTTTTGACTATGCTGCTTCGTACTTTACGACCGTCTTCCACTTTTATCAAACATGTATGAATCTAATGTTCCTTAAATGTTCACATCATGTTGTATAATTCAAAGAGCGTGCATTCTTATAAAATTATGGAGGGTGAATGTAGAAACAATTATCGATATTTGATACTTATATGATATTTGAGACATGATTTTTAACACCTTTCACCTTTTCTGTAATTGACCAAACGTATTCAATTTTCATTCTCGATGATGAATGTCGATAGTTGAAGTATTCTACCATTCTTTCAGGCGCTCTATGCTTGTATTCAGGCATATGATAATTAGGGTAAGTGTGTGAGATCGTTTGGTATTAATGAGATAGTAAAAACGAGTACAATTATTAATAATTTGTTGTTTTTTTTTTTAAAAAAATAACGTGTACCGAATAATTAAAGCGAAATGTTTTTTTGTCGGTTGTTAAAATAATACTTCGTATATAGCTTCTTTGAATTGAGTTTATATGAGCTGAACTGAACTTATAGGAACTGAACTGAACTGAACTTATAGGAACTGAACTTAACTAAACTGAACTTATAAGAACTAAACTTAACTGAACTGAACTTATAGGATCTGAATTGAACTGAACTTATAGGAACTGAACTGAACTGAACTTATAGGATCTGAAGTGAACTTAAATTAAGTGACTTGAAGTCCAAAAAAACAGGGCCTAAGTCGCAAAAATTAAACGGCTAAAATCACATGAGAAAGTTGAAAATGAAAAGAATGTGTTTTCAATAGGGGAAAAATGGTAGATATCACTTATAAAAAAACATAGAAAGTTGGAATGACCAAGGGGGTTAGATCATCAACATCTCAGATCATCTAGGAATTCAAGTTCCTATGCAACTCTAAATTCCTCCCTTTAAAAAAAAAGGGTAACCAAACAAGAGGCTTAAATCTCAATTCATGAGATTTTAGAATTTCTTTGTTTTTATCGGGCAACCAAACAACCCCTTATTTTAATTTTTTTTATTGAGGGTAAAAGGGGAAATGAATAGGAGGTGATTATTTTGGTAAAATTATACCGCATCTTGATTTTAGGTGTGGGTTAAAGTAACTTCTCGTTTACCAAATGATAGATAAATTATACGATGCTACTGGACAAAATGAACAATAGAAAAAAGTTAACACAAAGAATTTTGGTGACACGAAAAACTCAGTATGAGAAACAACCACGGGGGAGACGAAATCCCACCAACTTTGCATTATAATTGAAGAAAGGTGACAAACAAGAGTACTGATGCGGATCTCTAGCTTTAAGATAAGTTGGATGATCTTTCTTGAAATTATTTGTGCAGCGGAATAACTATCTTGTAAATCTGTGTTAGAGAAATAGGGGTTTGTATAGTGTATGAAACACAATAAAATTATATGAAAGAAAATATGGTGTGTAGATAAATGTAGAGTCGCAAATGACTGCTCTCCTTAGAAATTATTTCGCCCCTTACAAGCCTCAGGTAACCGCGAAATCAATCCTAGGATAAAACTACACCGACCTTTGTGTTCTTAAGCGAGAAAACAAAGAAACTTTTCTTGTTTTTGTATGGTTTGTAGAAGGTAAAATCTGAAATTTTCTTGTTATATTTTCACTCACATATGTCCTCATATTTATAAGGAAGTATGCATACATGAGACGGAATCAAAACGAACAGGTACATACCCATTCATGCCATACAATGTTCCTGCAAAACTGAACAGGTACATACCCGTTTATGTTATACAATGTTCCTGTAAAACTGAATGGGTACATACCCATTCATGTCATACAAGGTTTCATAATGTTTCCTTTCATTTTCTTCCGTTCATCCCGTTAACTCTATAATTTGTTTATATATGAACGTGTACTCCACACTCCCGATTCATATTATAACATTACGAGTTTCCGTATGATTTTACCACGATATCTAATTACATTAAATGGTCGATTAAATCACCAACATTCTTCCCCCATTTAAGTGTAATCCTTGATTCGTTTTTAAAGCACCTACTAACCATCAAATTTGTGCATAAATGAAAATGTCACGAAGATTGAATTTCCATATAGTAAAGTGCACGTTCCATGTACTTTAGAAAAAAGGGTGTCTCTATGGATTGAACCCTTAAACATGTTGAATACATGAAGGCAAAATGCACACAAATTACATTTAACAAATAAAGTTATATACTAATACTTATTACAAGCCTAGTATCCTAATCCTCTCATGAGCGTACAAAAGCTTTAGTCCAAAAGCTTGCGAAGTCGGCTATACTTCACGCCTCACATAGGTGAATTTTTTATCATGTACATGCAAGTACATTTTTTTCAAAAATTCATTAAGAAGATAACACTTCATCCTTAAGTCACAGCAGGTCCAAGTACATACCTTTCGGGACAAAAACTTCGATGTACTTCAATCTTAAATAAAGGGCTTTCCACATTGAATTCTACCTCTAACATTGTATTAGAGGGGAATTGGGTATCCCAATACTTAAGATTTAATGGACTTCAAACCCATCCCTAGAACCAATTTTTCAACTAAATGTTTTGCCAAACTTTTAGTTAAATGATCCGCAAGATTTTGTTGAGATCTTACAAAGTCTACCGAAATAACTCCATTGGAAATTAATTCTTGCACAGCGCTATGTCTTACGCCGAGATCGATGCCTTGATTTCCCATTATATATTTGACTATAAGCTTTAGCCAAAGTTGCAGCACTATCACAATGGATTGATATTGGAGATATCGGTTTAGGCCATAAAGGTATTTCATATACCAAATTTTTAAGCCATTCAACCTCTTTTCCGGCTGCTGCCAAAGCTACAAATTTTGACTCCATAGTGGATGTCGTGATACATGTTTGCTTCTTAGAAGCCCAAGAAATGGCACCTCCCCTAAGGAAAAAGACCCAACCACTAGTTGAAGAATGATCTTCAATATTAGTAATCCAACTTGCATCCGAGTAACCTTTTAACACCGAAGGATTTCCACTATAGGTTAGTGCAAAGTCTTTTGTACTCTTAAGATACTTTAAAACACGCATCACTGCGCTCCAATGATGACTACTTGGATTACTCGTGTATCTACTTAACCTTCCAACTGCATATGCAATGTCTGGTCGAGTACTTGCCATAGCATACATTAAACATCCTATGACTTGAGAATACTTCAATTGTGACAATGGTAATCCCGTATTAGGCATTAATTTTATGTTTGCCTCCATTGGTGAATAAGCAGCATTGCTATTCTCACAATTAAACTTTTTAAGTATTTTCTCAATGTAATGAGATTGTGACAAGGATATTCCAAGATTAGTTCTTTTAATCTTTATTCCGAGAATCACATCTGCTATGCCCATGTCCTTCATAGCAAAACTTGATGATTAAAATGAATTAGTAAGATCAACTTGCTTTTGATCCGTACCAAAGATTAGCATATCATCAACATATAAACAAATGATGACACCATTACCGGAGCTATCAAATTTGCTATATACACATTTTTCCGATTGATTAAGTTTATAACCATTAGATAAGACAACTTCATCAAATTTATGATGCCATTACTTTGGTGCTTGTTTAAGTCCGTATAAGGGCTTCACCAACTTGCAAACCTTATGCTCTTGTCCGTGCATAATAAAACCTTCCGGTTGTTTCATATAAATTTCTTCTTCCAATTCACCATGTAAAAATGCTGTTTTTACATCCATTTGATGTATTACCAAATTATGTATGAAAGCAATTGCTATTAATAACCTTATAGTAGAAATTCCAGCAACTGGTGCATAAGTATCGAAATAGTCTATTCCTTTTTTTGTCTAAAGCCTTGAATGACTAATCGAGCCTTGAACTTATCGATGGAGCCATCAACGTGCGTCTTTTTCTTAAGATCCATCTACAACCTAAAGGTTTACATCCTTTTGGTAAATCAAAAAGAATCCATGTATTGTTTCCCATTATGGAATCCAATTCATCATTAACGGCTTCTTTCCAAAAAGCAACATCTTGTGATGTCATTGCCTCTTTAAATGTCTTAGGATCTTCATCTATGTTATAACAATAAGCATATTGAAGTCCTAGTTCGTTCCTAGACCCTTCCACTAAATAAGTTTGGAAGTCTGGACCGAAGTCCTTCGCTTTTCTGGCTCGTTTACTTCTCCGAGGCACGACCACTTGGGGGGGAGTTGGCCAATCTTTGTGGCGAGTTGCTCGTATTATTACTAATACTCAGCACTAAATATTTAGGCCTTTTCATCGATGTAAATCTTTCTTCATCGAAAATTGCATCCCTTGATTCAATCACGGAATGAATTGCGATTGAATTATTAGGTTCTATTACATAGAATCTATATGCTTTTGAATGCATAGCATAACCAATGAATATACAATCTATTCCTTTTCTCCCAAAGTTTTCCTTTTAGGATCAGGTAATCTTACAACAGCCCGACATCCCCAAACTCTAAGATAACTTAAATTTGGTTTCTTTTTGTACCAAAGTTCATATGGGGTTATGTCATTCCGTTTGTTTGGTACTCTATTTAATAGATAACATGCGGTTAACACTGCTTCACCCCAAAATCCTTCACTCAAACCTGAGTATGATAGCATGGAATTCATCATCTCCTTTAGAGATCGATTTTTCCTTTCCGCTAAACCATTTAATTGTGGTGTGTATGGAGGAGTAATTTCATGTACAATTCCACAATTTGCAAAGTACTTAGGGTCTAAGTACTCACCACCTCGATCGGTTCGAAGTCTTTTAATTTTGCTAGATTTTTGCAATTCTACTTCTTTTTTATAAGTGTCAAACTTATCAAGAGCCTCATCTTTAGTATGCATTAAATAGATATAGCAAAAACGAGAATAATCATCGATAAAAGTTCCCAAGTACTTTTTATTTCCTAAAGATGGAGTAGAATGCAAGTCACATAAATCACTATGTATTAAATCTAGCATTTGTGATGTACTTATGATGTTTTTAAAAGGTTGTCTAGTAATTTTAGTAAGCATACATGTATCACATTTACGAGTTTGTAAATCAAATGGTGGAATTAAGTCATGTTTAGACATAATAAGAAGTCGTTTATAATGAACATGTCCAAGCCTAGCATGCTATAAAATAGACGGAGATATAGATGAAGAAACCATATACACACAATCATCTATTTTATTTATATTCAATACAAACATACCGTTACAATAATAACCGAAACCTATAAATATTCCGGATTTGGATAATACATACTTATCTGATTCTATGACTTGTTTATAACCGGATTTATTCAATAATCCTCCCGATACTAAGTTTTTCCTTATATCGGGTACATATAATACGTCTTTCAATACTACGGATTTTACGGAACTAAATACTAAAGTAATATTTCCACGGCCTTGTATTTTTCCGGTTGATTCGTTTCCCATGTGAAGAATGGAACCGTCTTCTACCGGTACAAATTTTTTGAACCAAGAGCGATCTTTGCAAACATGTCTTGTTGCACCCGAATCAATCCACCAAATTATTTCATCATCCTGAATATAATTTGCCTCATCAATAGATGTAACATAATTCTTGCTAGAATTATTTTTAATACAAGTTAAAATATTACCTTGACTAGTAGAAGCACCATGGTCCCTAGACCCATGTCCGGTGCTTTTCCCCGAAGTTTTCATTTTCTTCTTTCTTACTCGGCAATCCACCTTAAAATGTCCGGTTTTACCGCATATCCAACAAGCACTTTTTGGTTTCTTGTTTGGTTCATTATTGTTAGTATCATAGTAAGGACGTTTCTTGCCTTTGCCTTTGCCTTTGTCCTTGTCCTTCCATTTAGAACTTTCCCCTTGTTCCACCATATTAATGGAGGAACCCTTGACATCTACCTTTCCGGTAGGTTTGTCATTGTCTTCGGTCCTAAGGCCCTCCTCAACTTGGAGACTTCTACCAAGTTGTGCCAAAGTCATGGCTTCTTTCTTATGTTTCAATTCATGTTTAAAATTTTTCCATGTTGGTGGCAATTTCTCAATAATACTAGACACGGACATATTTTCATTCATAGGCATGTCATATTGAGAAAAGCGATTAATAAAATGAACTAATTCATTAAATTGTTCCAACACGGGACGAGAGTCAGTCATTTTATAATTCATAAAACGACTTACCAAAAACTTGCTACTTGTGGCATCTTCATCCATATACCTCTTTTCCAATTGATCCCAAAGCAAAGTAGAAGATTCAACATGTTGATACATATCAAATAGTGCATTTGACATTCCATTCAATATATGTCCACGACATATATAATCATCATTTTCCCATTTAGCCTTCCTACGGATTGCATCAAGAGCATGATCGTCTTCCGGTTCCGGAGGACATGGTATAGTAATAACATAGGCTACTTTTAAATGAGAAAGTTTGAAGTGCATTTTCTTTTGCCATCTACGAAAGTCAATTCCTTCAAATTTTTCCAATATCTCAAACTTACTTTTTCCTTTCATATCATCCATGGCACAAACACTATATTAAAAACAAAATACTTTCTAAGAATGTTAGAGAAATAGGGGTTTGTATAGTGTATGAAACACAATAAAATTATATGAAAGAAAATATGGTGCTTAGATAAATGTAGAGTCGCAAATGATTGCTCTCCTTAGAAAGTATTTCGCCCCTTACAAGCCTCAGGTAACCGCGAAATCAATCCTAGGATAAAACTACACTGACCTTTGTATTCTTAGGCGAGAAAACAAAGAAACTATCCCTTTTTTTTTGGTAAAATGTAAAAATATATAAATTACCAAGGTGATAGAAGGCTTAAGCCTTCTATGTAAAATCGTACATCAGCATATTACATCAGCATATTATCTATCCAGGTTTTATCTCTACTAGAGATACGTCCTTTACAACATTTTGCAATACGGAATTTAAAATCTTCTTTCAGCAACTTTAAAACAATCTGAGGCCTAATTTAAGTAGAGTATGCTCAATTCGTGCCTTGTTCCTTTGGGTCCAAACATGGTATAGAGCAGCATTAAGCAGTCCAAAGATCACCCCTCTCCTTACCTTTGATCCTCTTCTGGCTAAGCACCACTGACGGATACCCACTGAAGGATATCTGACCCCCGTCCATCTCTGCATCAAGTGAAGAAGTCTGGTACTATAACTACATTCAAAGAACAAATGGTCCAGTGTTTCTGTTCCTATTCCACACAGGTTGCAATGCTCATTGTCACTGATTCCCAGTCTGTATAGTTTGGCTGCTGTATTCATGGCATTATGGTGATACATCCAGGCCACAAATGAATGTTTTGGCATTGTCCAGTCATTCCAAATTTGATAGCTCCAATTCTGAATAGGTAGCACACTTCTGGTAAGGTTATACACCCTGCTGATATAGTAGCTTGTTTGAGTGTTATAGTCAGGTATCACAGACTGAAGCAACTCTTTAATCTTACATACTCTTTTCCAGGTCCAGGTCACATCTATGGGAGGAGTGTAGTCAGTCCAAGATTGTCCTTTCAGGTATATACTGTGCACCCATCTGACCCATAGCATGTCTGGTTTGGATGCTACCCACCAAGCCAGTTTCCCTATGGCTGCTTTGTTCCAAACTGTATCATTTTTTATCCCCAAGCCCCCTTCCTTAGCTGGTCTGCAGATCTTGTCCCATGCCACTGGAGGACTCCTTTTATATTCTGTACCCCCATCCCATAGAAAATTCCTGCATAAGCTCTCTATATTCTGAATCACAGCTGCAGGTAGGATGAAGATGGTAGCCCAGTAGTTGTGTAAAATTTTAAGCACTGATTTCACTAGCACCAACCTACCAGCATAAGAAAGTTTCCTTGCTCCTATAACCCTTATCCTTTCCATAATTTTTTCTATGATTGGTCTACAATCCTTGGCATTTAGTTTGGTAGGCTTAATAGGTACACCCAAATATTTGAAAGGGAGCATTCCTTCCACACATCCAGAGACTTGGAGTACATCAACCTTCACGTCCTCCTGAACTCCATTAAAATAGACATTGGACTTGCCAGGACTCATTCTCAGCCCAGATGCTGCTGAGAAGGTAGCAAAAGTTCTTAAAAGCACCATAATAGAGCCTATATCTCCTTTGCTAAAGAGGAGGAGATCATCTGCAAACATGAGGCTAGAAAGTTTCATAGGAGCACACAGAGGATGATATTTGAAGTTATTAGCTTGAGTGGTGTGATGCAGCAGCCTTGATAAGTATTCCATACAGATAGTGAACAATGACGGAGAAAGAGGGTCTCCTTGTCTCAAGCCTCTTTGACCCTTGAAGAAGCCAAAAGTATCACCATTCAGACATAGAGAAAACGAAGCACTAGTGACACATGCCATTACCAGATCAGTAAACTCTTGAGGAAACTTGAGGGCCTTCATCATTTGGGCTAAGAAATCCCACTCAATGGTGTCATAAGCTTTTTGGAGATCAATCTTAAACATGCATCTAGGGGACACAGACTTCCTACCATACAGTCTAATAAGGTCCTGACATATTAAAATGTTCTCTATAATGCTTCTACCTTGTATGAAACCTCCTTGGGTGGGGGAGATAATCTCTGGGAGGACTTGGGCCAGCCTCTTACATAGCAATTTAGAAATGACCTTGTAGATGACATTACAGCAAGATATAGGCCTGAACTGAGCAACAGTTTGAGCATTAGGTACCTTTGGGATCAGGGAAATATTAGTTGCATTCAACTGTTTGAGGAGTTGTTTGGTCCTGAAAAATTCTGTGACAGCATCTAAAACATCATCTTGAATGAACTCCCACCAAGCTTTGAAGAACTGGCTTGTGTATCCATCAGGCCCAGGAGCCTTATCCTTGGGGATACTAAAAAGTACCTCCTTGATCTCATCTTTGGATACATCAGCTAATAGCATCATAGAGTGCGCTTCTGTACAAGTAGGACCTTGCTGGACAATCTGTGTGGCCACTGGGGAAGTGGTTTTGTTAGAGCCCAGAAGATCAGTATAGAACTCCAAAAAGCTAGCCTTAATAGTATCAGGGGTGGTATGGACAACTCCTGCACTATCCATAATTTGGTAGACTGTATTCTGTCTCCTTCTAGCCTTCAAAATACCATGGAAGTATTTAGTATTCTGATATCCCTCCTGTAACCAGTGAGCTTTTGCTTTCTGTCTCAAAAACATATGCAGTTGATGTTTGAGTGTAGTATATTGTCCATGAGCCTCATACTCCTGTTGAATCAAATCGGCATCCCCTGGATGCTGGAGTAGAGCTTTTTGGCATTCTAACAGCAATCTATGAGCCATAGTAGTGGTTCTCTCAATGTCAGAGAACTTCTGTTTATTAAGTTGCCTTAAAGGAAATTTCAAAGCTTTCAGTTTCTGAACCAGCAGGTATTGATGTGTCCCATATCTATTAGTATGCCATTGCTGCTGCAGTACTTCTTGGAACTCAGGAACACTGCACCACATGTTAGAGAACTTGAAAGGCATGTTTCTTTGCTCCACAGTCTGACCAGGTTGCTAAGCAGGGGTTATGATCATAATCCCCTTCAGGTAGGAAATTAGCTTGCATATTAGGCAACAGACTATCCCATGCTTCATTAGTAAAAACCCTATCTAACTTAGAATACACTCTATCAGCTGGACACTGCTTATTTGTCCAAGTGTAGAAGGCACCCACAGTAGGACATTGCATTAGTTCACAATAGGAGATACATTCTTGGTAGGGAGTAGCTTCTGCAATGGTAAAACTGCCCCCTAACCTTTCTTCAGGATGCATAACACAATTAAAATCCCCTCCAATCACCCATGGGGCTGTCATGTTATCAGCCAGCCTCTTAAGGTTTGCCCATAGACTCTCTCTTTCCGATATCCCATTGAACGCATAAATCATTGTGCACTGAAAACTTTTGTGACTAGGGATATGAGTAGCACTGATATGTATATATTGAGGGTCATACTCCAAGAAGGTAACTTGAAATTCCATATGATTCCACCCTATCCATATTCTTCCTCCAGGATGTGTGTGAGCATTAGTACTGATGCTCCAATGTACAAAGATAGACATAACTTGCTGATGTTTTTGTGATTTTATTTTTGTTTCAAAAAGGGCAAAAAGACCTACTTTATTGGCTAACATAAATTGATTAATATCACGCTGTTTCTGTACATTATTCATACCTCGTATATTCCAGAGACCTATAATCATGGAACCAGGTCTGGGCTTGAAGGTCTACTAGTTTCTGCACCCTTATTCCCTATCAAAACAGCCTTGAAGGATGGGCTTCCTGGCTGTATTGGAGTGAAATTGAATGGCATACCAAACCGAGGTTCTGCCTGTGTCTCCTGCTGCTGTTCAGTGGTTGGGATAGCATCCATAGACTCTGTAGCAGGCTGTTCTATGGATATAGGCTGGCTACTTGGTAATTCTTTTCTTTTCCATACCTTCTTAGTAACTGCAGGGTGTTGCCGCCTAACTCCTTTACTTTTCCTACACATTTGAGCAGTGTGCCCTATACCCTGACATTCTTTGCATCTGTGAGGAGTCCATTCATACTCTACCATGATATCAATTATTACACCTTTTTCATCCTTAACACGAACCTTATTTGGCAACTGCTGATCTACTTGTACCTCAACCAGTACCCTGGCAAACCCAAGTCTGGTTTTTGCCTCTGTCGTAGGATCTTTCCTTAGAAATTTCCCTACCTTGTTTGCTATTTTAGGAATACTGGCACCCCAAAACTTCAATGGTAACTTATGAAGTCTCATCCACGTAGGAACTGTTTTCACATCCTCTTTTTCTAGGTCAACTTCCGGCAGCCATCTCTTAATGATAACATGTTTGCTATTAAATATATGGATGTCTGCCTCTAGAACAGCTTCTTGTATTGCTTGTGTTTGAAATCTAACAATGAACACTCCATTAGGCAAGAAGAAAATAGATTCTATCTTATGATGCCTCCATATACGATGAAGGTATCCCTCAAATACAGGCCATGGAGGGTTTGTGCCAATAACAAATCCATAGACAGCAAATCTCCAATATTCCAACTCCTCCTTGACATCTTCCTCTGCAATTTCCACAATATCATCCTCATCCTCTGTTATGGCAACTATTTTCTTTCCATGGTGATCAAACCAGTCATCCAAAGATGAATCCTCATTACCTTGCACTCCCTGAATATTGGTTGAGGTATTCTGTTGTTCCTTTCCAGTACTCGGGGAATCAGTCAGATCATATGGAGCAACTCCTACTATATTCATCATGCTCCCATACTTAGTTGCATGTCTGGTTCAGGTCTAAAATTCTCATCATTCTTCGTCATACGCGCCTTGTTGTTCATGGTTTTCCTATTGGTGATGTTACGGAGTAGGGAAGGAGAGCTTTCCATAGCCATATGCACATGTTGTCTTCTCCAACTTCAGCCGTCAAGTCGCCTTCAGATCGCCATGCTAGAGAGCGTTTAGGTTTTTTTTAGGGGTGTAAGAAACTATCCTTGTTTTTGTATGGTTTGTAGAAGGTAAAATCTGAAATTTTCTTGTTATATTTTTCACTCACATATGTCCTCATATTTATAAGGAAGTATGCATACATGAGACGGAATCAAAACGAACAGGTACATACCCATTCATGCCATACAATGTTCCTGCAAAACTGAACAGGTACATACCCGTTTATGTTATACAATGTTCCTGTAAAACTGAATAGGTACATACCCATTCATGTCATACAAGGTTTCGTAATGTTTCCTTTCATTTTCTTCCGTTCATCCCGTTAAATCTATAATTTGTTTATATATGAACGTGTACTCCACACTCCCGATTCATAATATAACATTACGAGTTTCCGTATGATTTTACCACGATATCCAATTACATTAAATGGTCGATGACACTTAAATCACCAACAATCTTTAAGGTAAATATTAGCAAAATCCCGAAGATATTCATTGTTGGTCGAACTAGATGCGAGAATTCTTGGGTTTGAACACATCCATTAGTTCTTATACCTGTCTTTGTAATTCTTTTGCTTCTTCGGGATTACATCGGTATGCTGGTTTGTTTGGTAGGGCAGCTTCGGGAATAAGGTCTATTTGGTGCTTAATCCCTCTCATAGGCGGTAATCCATCGGGTAGTTCATCTGGGAATACGTCCTTGAACTCCTCTAGCAACCCTTGTACCTCACGGTTATCCCTCTTCTCACCATCCTCCACATCCCTCACTACTAGCACGTATGCTTCCCCTCCTTGAGCAAGAACCTCTTCGACCTCCTTAGCTTCTATGAGTATGCTTTCTTTTTTATCTTAGCTTCAGGAACTTTCTTAGGTAGTATAGGTTTGAGGTTATAGATCGTCCCATCTTTGATAACATTATACACGTTTGATCTCCCCTTGTGTTCAACCCCACGATCGAACTGCCACGGCCTTCCCAACAAAATATGACTAGTGATGCGTGTCTATTTTATGATGTTTTTCATCTATTTTTACACGCATTTGGTCGCTCATTTACTATGTTTTAGCCCTTATTTCCCAACAATCGTGTACTTTCGTATTTTTATGCACTTTTGCAGATTTATGCGGAAAAGGGACGATTTTGCACCAAATTAATGCCCTCGGGATTTTTTGCATAATTAAGGAACAAAGGAAAGTCAACTGGAGTTAGTATTTAAGTACCAAAAGTCAAATCAAGAAGAACCGGAGAAATTCTACGCGGAAACGGTCGACCGACCTACAAAATGGGTCGGCCGACCTGGCCCGAAGTTTAAGAAGTCCAGAATCTTCAAGAAAGCCCAGATTATTCCTGAAGCCCGTAAAAGAGGTCGACCGACCCACCAAACTGGTCGACCGATCTCAGCGAAGCCCAGAAGCAGTTTTCGGAAATAGATTAGAAGTATGGAGTCTTTAGGAAACTCTTAAACTTTGCCCTATATAAACTAATCTTGTGATTAGGGTTATGCATTCGGTTAGATATCAAGTTTACTATCAAGCCACAATCCAGTTTTATCATAGAGAGTTTTAGCATTCAATAAAGTTTTGCTCCGTCTTTAGTTTATTTGTAATCTTTCAATAATTCTCAAGCATTCAATAAAGTTTGTTCCTTTCTGCCTTAATCCTGTCTCTGGTAATTATTCTCTTAATTTCAGTTTTAATATTGTTCTTATTATTATTGCATCCGGTTAAGATAGAATTCCCAAGCTTTATTGAATCTTGCATGCTTAGATTATTGTTTACTATGTTTTCCATGTTTATTCCCGCTTTCATCATTGTTTTAGTAATCATGCGTAGCTAAATTTCATATGTTAGGACGTAGGGGATGAATATGCATAGGTAATAGAATTCCGAGACCGACTT
The DNA here is from genome assembly GCA_029255685.2 of Silene conica. NCBI lineage: Eukaryota > Viridiplantae > Streptophyta > Magnoliopsida > Caryophyllales > Caryophyllaceae > Silene > Silene conica. The sequence goes on along the minus strand of CM055316.2, from coordinate 54,292,101 downwards.
GTAGCAGAGCCGTGGTCGGCCGACTCAAATAATGGGTCGGTCGACCAAGGCGGTGGTCGGCCGACTGGAATAGCTGGTCGGTCAACCCACTCGCGTATGAATCCTGTTTCGTCTTTCTTTGTCGACTATAATACCCTACAATGAGACTGAAAGGAGACTTGTAGGATGTTAGTAATGACCTACCCAAGATTGAGAGATACGGGAAGGGCATTGGTTTACACCTTAAGACGGCTTGGTTACTCAAGACTGAAAGGTATGTGACCTAGGATTTAGGAATCACTCTTATTGTTGACACCCATTAATTGTAAGACCTAGGAACTAACAGCATAGGCCGAAAGGAGCTATTAGGTACCATAGACCGAAAGGATATGTTACACCCCTTACGCGACTGCAATACATGTTGACCTTAGGATTTATATTACCTTAGCTATTTATTACCCAATCATCCTAGCATCTCTTTTATCATAGTTTTAATCTCATCTTTATTCACTTGTTTTATTTTTATCTTTATCTTAGACTTAGTAATCAACAAATCAAACCCCCAAATTTGTTACCTTTAAACATTAACACCAAACAATAAACATTCCCCACCTCCTTGTGGTTCGACCCTTACTTTCACTATCTATTGTTAAAGTTAGGAATTATAAATTTTATCTTTGATACCCTCAACGACGGGCATCAAATTTTGGCGCCGTTGTCGGGGAGGTGACGCCAGTGTTTATTGTTTTTGTTTTTGTTTCTCTCTGTTTAAGGAACTTTTGTTCCTTAAACCTCTCACCTTTTTCTTGTAGTTTCCATCTTATGCGCAGGTCAGTTCAAGGAGAACTCCTACCACTTGACCACGAGCTTGAGAGGACTCTAAGAGAGAGAAGAAAGCATCTTCTAGCGAATCAGGAAGGAGGTTCACCATGTTCCTTATTCCAAGAAGACATCTTTGAACAACCATCATTACCATCTTCACCAAAAACACCAACTTCGCAACCAAATTCACCCAACAATCCACTTTCACCAAAAACACCACCTTTTACCTACTTTCCAGTTTTTCCGAAAGAAGAAGAAAACATGACAGAGGAAGCTACTATTGCCAGTCACTCCATGCCTCAGGCAAAGGACCTATACAAAGGGTTCACTTTACCTGCAGGTACTGGGAAGCCATTCGAGGCCAAGCCTGCCTATATCACTATGGTTGAAAGAAACCAATTTGGAGGCTCGGCCAATGAGGATGCTGCAAAGCATATTGAAATCTTCACAAATTACATATGCTCTATTGCACCCCCAGAAGGAGTGACACAGGACCAAATTAAGCAGACCATGTTTATCTTCTCTCTTAGGGATGCTGCAAGGGAATGGTACAGAGACTTGGACCGCACTGCTGCGGGAGTCACAGATTTGAATACCCTAGCCTTAGCATTCTACAGGAAATACTATTCTGCATCCAAGACTAATGCTTTGAGGGCGCAGATTACAAATTTTAAGCAGGGCCCCAATGAGGATTTTAGTGAGGCGTGGGACAGGTTCAAGAGACTTGTTCGATCCATACCACACCACGGATTCGAACAATGGTTTCTTTGTAACCAGTTCTACAATGGCCTCTATGATGACAACAGGGCTTATTTAGATGCTGCAGCCAATGGGAGATTCCAGGACAATTCAGGAGAGACTAAGGGTCTCAAATTGATAGAGGATGTTGTTGTACACCGTGCTGAACATGGAACTTCCCGAGGCAATCAAAGGAAATCTGAGTATAACCTGGCTGCTATTGAGGCCTTGACGGCCAAGTTAGAGAAACTAGAGGCTGGAGGAAAGTTCGATCTAGGAAGTGGGAGCAAGGGAGGTATTTATCAGGTGAACGCCGTTCAGGACGGACCCTTTGCTTGTGAGAGGTGTGGTGGGGAAGGGCACGTGTCAAAATTCTGAACTTCATCCAATGAGACATGTGCCGCTTTCCAACACTATCGTGGGAACAATTTTCATGACCCAAATAATAATAATATCCATCCCAACATGAGGTGGACAAGCCAGAATGTTCTCAACCCACAACACATGCAACCTCAGCAAAACTCCACATACATTCCCCCACATAAGCAAGGTTTTCAAAAACCACCCTTCAACCCTCAACCACCTTCAAATCCACCACCCAACACAGACACTCTTATCCAAAATCTCATTGGGTTGGTTCAGAAGGAATCTCAGGCTAGAGAGGCAGGGATGAAGATGTTAGAATCTCAGATTGCTCAAATTGCGGGCAAAAACGATACTAGGGCTCCGGGTCAACTTCCGACCAAGACGGACCAGAAAAAAGAGACTCTAAATATCATATCCCTACGAAGTGGAGCTAAAGTGGGAGGCGAAAAAGAAAAACAGCTGAATAACGGCGAGGAAGGTCGACCGACCCAGGAGCCAGGTCGACCGACCTCTGAGCAGAATCCGAAAAATCTCGCTGTACAGGAAAGTGGTCGACCGACCGAGGAAGAGGGTCGACCGACCACCGATGCGGAGGGAGAGGCCCCTTTTCGTCCCGAATTGCCGAACAACTTAAGGGATTTTCTTTTTCGGGGTGATAAGACCCCCGGGTTTCTGAAAAGGGCTGCAAACACCGACTCTTCAGCCCCTCCTTTCCCAGAAAGACTCATACCTTCGAAGGACCAGGTATCTTTTGACAAATTTAAGGATGTAATTCGTTCATTAAATGTTCAAGTTCCGTTTTTAGAATTAGTCCAACAGGTTCCTTCGTATCTTAAATTTATGAGACAGCTTTTGTCAATAAAGAGGTCTCTAGATAAGGTTGAGTCGGTGGCTCTCACTGAGGAGTCATCCAGTTTTCTATCGCATGTTATTGCCCCTCATAAACTCGATGATCCTGGTAGTTTTTCTGTCCCCTGCAATATAGGAACCTTTCCTGTAAAAAAGGCTTTATGCGACTTAGGAGCTAGTATAAGTGTCATGCCCCTAAGTGTTGCCCTAAAACTAGGAATGACCAATTTTGCAGTAACCAGCATGACTGTCTAGATGGCAGATCGTACATCTATGGAACCCATAGGGGTGTTGGAAAACATCCATGTGCGTATTGACAGGTTCTTCTTTCCAGTTGACTTTGTAGTACTGGACATACCAGAGGATGCCCATATACCTATAATACTAGGAAGACCTTTCCTTCACACTGCAGGAGCCATCATAGATGTAGGCACTGGGACTTTGACCTTCAAAGTAGGAAAGCATTCCATTATCTATGGCCTATCTTATAGGAAGAAGGATGCTATGACCCCCATCACTTGTAATGCTATTACTTCTGAAAAGAAGTATAAGGTCATCACTACATCTCCTACTTTATTACCTTCTCCTGTATCTGTTTTTACCCCTTCGCCCCAGATTGGGAGCAATATGGAGGATACTTCTATTATGACTAATGCAGGAATTGGTTTGGGGAAACCCAAGGCAAAGGAAGTCACAGTGCAGAGAGGGGGAATGGGATGCTTGAGCTATAAAGAAGATGAAGACCCAGATGTTGTAGATCGGGAGGAAAAGAAAAAGAGGAAACAAGCTCAAGAGGAGAGTTCGTCGCATATGTCTTGCGGCGGAAAGAAGATGTGTTTCGCTACTCAAGAAAACACTGTGGAGACTACGGCATGTCGTCAAAAGCCGTGGTCGGATATATTCCTTATCTTTAGCGGATAGTTGTTTCAAGTTTCAGCTTTTAAGACAATTTACTTTTGTTGTTTGAGACTTTTTAATTTGGTTTGCTCGTAGTTTTAGAATTTTTTTTTCCGTTATGCTTGCGTAGTTAAGACTTTAGACTTGTTTCTGGCATCTCGCTCATTTGTTGGGCGCATTTTTATTGTTTTTTTTCAGGTTCTACGAAGAAACGAAGACCGCTGTTCAGCAGTAAGGTCGACCGACTTGAAATGTGGGTCGGTCGACCTAGTCCCTGCATTCCTGGACGGTCGGTCGACCTAATATACGGGTCGGTCGACCTTCCCATCCGTCATAGCCTGTTCGTTTCTTCCTCGGGAATCATGCAACCATTTTGGGTACTTGAGTGGCACTGCTAGCCACCAAAACCTCCCAGCTTACGCTGGTTTGGGGAGGTTTTTCTCATACGTCTATTAACCCAGTGAGTTCTTTCCAGTTTTTCCTTAATTTTTTTTTCTCTTTGCATCGTTCCTTTAATTTTCTGAAACCTTTACTTAGGCTAATGCACAATGGGGACATTGTGCTGGTTGGTTTGGGGAATGGTTTCGTGTCACATGCATTGCATTCTGTCACACGTTTATTGCATTTCTGTCTTGCATTGTTCTTTTCTTTATTTTCTCTACCTATACAAAAGAAAAATACAAAAAAATGAAAAAATGAAAAATTTTCCAAAAAATGCACGTTTATTTTAGCATATAGGTCGAGTCGGAACGAAAGTATTTCAAGGATGATTTAGCTATCTTACATGTTTATGCCTTTACCTTGCCTTGTCAACTTGTTTTAGTATGAGAGTCTTTTGCATATCTACGAGTTTTTGTCAAACTATTTGTATATCTTGAGACTTGACTTATACCTTGGCAACCTACTATACATTCGAAGGTTTAGAGCTTATTTCCTGGTTTCATTCTTAAACCAGTTGTCTAGGATGAGAGTAGTACTCCCCTTGGAACATGTTACATCAATATGCATAAACATGAATTTGAATTGCTATATACTTGTCTTACTCTCTCGTTTTGTGAGTCTTGATACGTGCATTTGGGATCCATTTTCTCATAATTACCCATAAGCTTCACATAGCCAAAATTGCCTTTTTATTCCCCCAAAACTACATCCCATACTTAGCCTACCCTTCCAAGCTAGTATTTGTGGTCTTTGGTTTATTTTGAGGCATCTTGGTTTGTATGCTGTCTTGAGCAAAAAGAGAAAAGAAAGAAAGAATCAAGAGAAAGAAAAGGACAGAAAAATTCAGAAAAAGAAAGAAAGAAAAGAAAAAAAAACGAAAAAAAAGCCAAAAACGTACAGAAGTCAGTCGACCGACCACCATCATAGGTCGGCCGACCAACTGACAGCATCAGATTGAAAATTTTGTTCCAAAAATCCCTTTCTTTTACGTGTTATCACTCCCGTACCTCATTCAAAAATATTTGGGAGTCCTTTCTTATTTTTAATGTGAGAGTTGTGCTACAAAAGAGCACCTTCTTAATATCAAAAGTTGTGAATTATGTTATTGGGAAACGGTTTTACTAGCTTGGCTATTAACCCCACAAGTCCAAAAAAACATCTTAACCACTTTTTACCTTTTACCTCACATATCTTTCATTACCTCAATTGCATGTATCCAAGTCACTTAATGGGTTTGTTATACAAAGTTGTAGAATTCTTGTTCATGTTAGATTGCAGGCATGTTTTCATGGGTCGCAGTTAGGTGAGTGTCTCTACAGATTTACTTCTTTCTATCTTTTACATATACTCACCCATTGCTTCATGAGTGTCTCGAGCGTACCGCGAGAGTCCATAGTATAAAGTCTCTATAGTCTCTAGTTTTGCAAGTTTGACAACACCATAACTCGTTTGCATGATTTGAATACTATCTCATTTTATACTTGGCATTGGTCTAGGCTTACATGTAAATTTTGCTCTGAGATTGAAATCGTTCCATTAGTTAAGATCGAGTCTATCTCTTGCTTGAGGGCAAGCAAGGGTTTGGTTTGGGGAATTTGATGCGTGTCTATTTTATGATGTTTTTCATCTATTTTTACACGCATTTGGTCGCTCATTTACTATGTTTTAGCCCTTATTTCCCAACAATCGTGTACTTTCGTATTTTTATGCACTTTTGCAGATTTATGCGGAAAAGGGACGATTTTGCACCAAATTAATGCCCTCGGGATTTTTTGCATAATTAAGGAACAAAGGAAAGTCAACTGGAGTTAGTATTTAAGTACCAAAAGTCAAATCAAGAAGAACCGGAGAAATTCTACGCGGAAACGGTCGACCGACCTACAAAATGGGTCGGCCGACCTGGCCTGAAGTTTAAGAAGTCCAGAATCTTCAAGAAAGCCCAGATTATACACGTTGGATCTCCCCTTGTGTTCAACCCTACGATCGAACTGCCACGGCCTTCCCAACAAAATATGACTAGCATTCATGGAAACGAGATCACACCATAATTCGTCGTGGTATGGTCCTATTCAAAAGGTGACTAAGGCTTGCTTGACATCTATCCCCCCATCTCCGTGTAACCAATGCAATTTGTAGGGTTTGATTCGGTCCCTTGTTGGTAGGTTTAGTTTTTCAACGAGTTCTAAAGAAACAAGGTTTGCACATGATCCACTATCTATAATAAGATTACAAATTTTGTTGTGTACCTTATATCTTGTATGGAAAATTTGTTCTCTTTGATTGTTTTCTACTGTTGTGGTCTCGATGTGTAAGTTCCTTATCATGAAACACTCCCCTTGAGTCGTGGTATTTTCGTTTGTATTCTCTCGGATCTTTCGTCCATCGCGCCTTGCTATAGGCTCGTCGGTCATTACCAACACGGCCTCCCATGAACGGCTCTCCTCTTCGTTCCTCATGGTTATGCTCTCCCAAGATAGACCTAATAAGAATTAGATCAAGAGCCGAAGCTCTGATACCAAGTTGATGCGGATCTCTAGCTTTAAGATAAGTTGGATGATCTTTCTTGAAATTATTAATGCAGCGGAATAACTATCTTGTAAATATGTAAGGTAAATATTAGAATCTTGAAACGAACTAAGCAATATATGAACAAGGAGGTGATTATAAGAACAATTGAATTCAATTTGGGGATGATTGATGCACGATGGTGCCAACGAACAGCGGCGTGGTGATGGGTGGCGTTTTGATGATCGTTGGAGGGTGATTGTCGTTGGATAGATTGATGAATCTAACTCCTCTCTCGCAAAAGAAGAACTTCGATGTCACCCTGCAAATCAACCTCGCAAAGTCGATCCTAAAGATTAAGCTCGCAAACCTAATCAATACACTCAAGCTCATAAAGAAACTGAAATTATGAGTTATTTTATTTCTGAATTAACGATCCATTACACGGCTGATACAACCTATTTATAGGTGTGTATTAGTCCTAATAATACCCTAAATAAGAAAGTTAATCCTACTAGAAGTCCAATAAGATATCCTAGTTTGATTAGAACTACTATTCCTAATCCTACTTAAGTTCAAACTTATAGTTTGACTAGGATTAAGACTTCTACTCCTAATATAATTATGAATCCTACAATAATTAGGACTCTCATCCCTACTAGACATGTGAATCCTATTTCAACTATGATTCCTACATGGACTAGGAAACTTTATTCTAATCTAACTAACACACTAACCCTAGATTGGGCGTGTGATCTTGAAACTAACGGCCTCATGGAGGCCCATCCCCAATACCTTCCCATGCTATCTTCAAGACAGAAGTTGAACCAATGTTGAATCCATGAGCTAAATGATCTATACTCTTGCTAAGGAGAATCTTGTGTGCTTGATCTATGGTTGCACCCGCATCAAGTACAAGAGAGGTATTATGAGAATACGAAGTAAATGTGATTGTTTAATGTGGTTGTTCATGTTGCTTTTATGGGAAAGTGATTGAATGATCATGTTGCGAGGTTCCCAACTGACTTTAATAGACGTTTAGAGTAGAGTCATAGTCATCCCTGGTCATGCTCCTATGATCTTGCACGTTGTTGAGAGAAAATAGGGGTTGGTTTTCCCTTCCTATGACTAACCTAACGACTCCTTATGTACCAATTGTGGGCTACTTCATCAGTGGCCTAATTCTTTTCTATTTGCTTTGTTGCTTTCTTCTTTGTTGGGTTGTTTTCTATTGGGCCGTAAGGGTGCAGATTTGTCCATAACAATTGCCCCCAAATTCTTGTCCAAAATTTTTTTGGGCGGGAATTTTTGCTGATGACATGCACCTAGCAGTCTGACATGACCAGTCGCACTCTCCGCTTATCTTCAGAAAAAGACGTTGTTGTTGGCCTTGGGCTTCATCATTCCCTCCAGTTTTCTCTTCTTTCAACTTCCAGGTCTTTCACTTCCCAATAACTCCCCATAAAATTCTTAGGCTTGTCCAATGAGATTTCTTGGAAATAATAGTGGTCAAAAGAACTTAAGAACTATAATTGAGAATGATAGCACTACTACTTTGGAACTAAAGAGAAGTATAAGGAGCTTGACCAAGAGATTAGTAGGAGTAAATTAGTTACAATGGTGGTGTTACATGAGTATCCATTATCTATAGTTGATCACTTTGGTTTTACGGAGTATTCCAAGAGTTTTAATCCTTCCTTCAAGATGATATCTAAGAACACGTTGAGAGTTGATCTCTTTAAGATGCACACTTTTGATAATCTTTCCTTAAGACGGTTGTTGGAGTATAATGATAGTAAAATTGCGGTGACAACGGATATGTGGACTGCCTCTAATCAAAAGAAAGGCTATATGGTAGTCACCTCACACTTTATTGATCTGAATTGGAACCTGAGAAATCGAACATTAAGGTAACTAGTCAATTTCTTTTTTTATAGTTCTGATTTTTTCTGTTCTTTTCTATATTTTTCTGTTCTGAAATTTCATCACTGTTTATTAGCAAACAAATAACCCTTTTATGTTAATATTTATTCTTTGAAGGTTTTGCTTTATGCCATATCCACACACAAAAGGCGTTCTTGCAAAAGTTTTAATGGATTGCTTATCTCAATATGGTCTAGAGAGTAAGATTTCATTGATAGTAGTTGACAATTGTACTACAAATGATGCGATGATGAAAATCCTTCTCAAATTTTTGAGGAAAAGTGTCTTATGTTGGGAGGTATTTTCTTGCATTTAAGGTGTAGTGCTCACATCTTAAATTTGATTGTCAAGGATGGATTAGATGTCATTGAAAAAAGAATTGTCAAAGTGAGGGATTGTGTTTTGTTTTGGATGTTTACTCCTAAAAGGATTGAAAATTTTGAGGAGTCTTGTCGGTTTTTAGGCATTAATAGCAATAAAAGATTGATTCTTGATTGTAAAACAAGATGGAATTCGACTTTTTCTATGCTTGAATCAGCTTTACCTTATGTAGATGTTTTTGTAAGGCTAAAACGACTAAATCAAAAGTTGAAGTTTGATACTCCTTCCGATGAAGATTGGAAATTAGCTAGCCTTATTTGTAAGAAGTTGGGGATATTTAGTAATGCTACTATGGTTTTTTCGGGGAGGCCTACTTCTAACTTATTTTTTAGAAAGGCTTGTGAGATTAAGCTTGCTTTGAGATGTTGATTATATGATGATGAGAAAATTGTAAAATCCATGGCTAAGAAAATGATTGAGAAGTTTGATAAGTATTGCGAACATATTAATGATCTTTTGGCCATTGCCGCTACTTTGGATCCTAGGAATAAGATGGATTGTGTTCGATATTATTTTGGTAGACTTTATGATGATAAAGTTATGAAACTTGCATGGTTAATCTCAATCATATGAATATAAGATGACATACCAACGACAGGAGCGACGCGGACTGATTTTATGTCCTCATGGTACACTGGACAGTTCCGCCTCCAATGCCCAGTCTTGTGGCAATGGTGGCACTCAATGTTACCGTATTTGCTCTTTGTCTTGCCTTGTGAGCTACTTGTCTCACAAGACCCACTCTTGAATCCAGCCCTTTTGAACTTAGGAGGCTTAGCTACAGCTAGCTCTGGTTGAGCTTTTCCCTTACCCTTTCCTTTGTTAGCAATCATGAGAACATCTTGCTTCATGCTCTCACTTAATTTAAGATCCTTCTCGGTCTGTACGAGAAGGGATGGTAGCTCAAGAGGACTTTTTCTCATGTCATTCATGTAATAGTTTGCCCTGAATAAGGAAAAACCATCGTGAAGTGAATGAAGCATCTGATCAATCATCACGTTCTCACTAATCTTGCAGTTTAGGGACTCCAATTTCTCGACATTCTCAATCATATTGAGAATGTGTGGGCTAACAGGTTGGCCCCTTTGGAGTTTCGCATCGAAGAAGCTAAGCGACATGTGTGCTCATATGAAACGATTCTCGGTGCTTTTGAGAACTCGTTTGTGAGCGTGGTGAAAATCTTATTTGCACCATGGGAAATGAAGCATCTTTGCAAATTGGATTCCATTGCAAAGATAAGTACGTTCTTTGTCGCACCCGCTTCCATAACGAAATCACTATAAGCTTGTGATACGTTAGCTCTAGCAGTGGGGCTTGGGTTAGGTGGTAACGACTCAGTTAAATACTTGAGCTTACCATCAGCTATGGCTGCATTCCGTAATGCAACCTCCCAGTCCGCAAAGTTGGAGCCATCATTCTTCAGTCGCGTGGACTGATTCATGTGGTCCATAAAAGCCTTTAGCCATGATTCTTTAGCTAGTGTGACACTAGGCATAGGGGCATCATTATGACCAGCCATAGTAATTGCAGTATTATTGTTTTGTTTAGATGAATTATACACTGTAAAGAAGAAATTAAAACATAATAAGCACTAGTACAAAACACCCCTACGGTGGCGGTCATAAATGACCTTTTGTGGCGGTTTTGAGAGGTTTAGGGTGCGTCGTATATCGCGGTGTCGTATAAAGTTTAAAACCGTCGTATAAAGTTTCTACAAACGTCGTTTTAGTTATCTTATTGTGGCGGTTGTTTATTTTACAACCGTCGTTAAATGTTCTAAAAACCGCCATTATAGCTACAGAACCGTCGGGAAAGATATTTATCATGTCAGTTTCCTTTACAAAAACCGCCACTAAAGATAATTAAAACGTCGATTCTTTGGTGTTAAACCGTCGCTAAAAGTTCTAAAAGCCGTCATTATAGCTACAGAACCGTCGGGAAAGGTATTTATCATGTCAGTTTCATTTACAAAAACCGCCGCTAAAGATAATTAAAACCTCGATTCTTTGGTGTTAAACCGTCGTTAAAAGTTCTAAAAACCGTCGCTATAGACGTTTGAAAGCTAATTTACTACGGAAACATATTTTCTGTTACGACAGTTATAATTACTGAACCGCCAAGAAAGGTGGTTATAATGTCGGTTTCCTTCCAAAAACCGTCATTAAAATGATTACAACGTCGGTTGTTTTGTGAAAAACCGTCATTAAAAGCGAATTTATTTAACCTTATTACGTCGGTTTTAAAGAAAACGTCGTAACAATTATACGAAAATTTGATAATTCCAAATGGTATATGCTATAAATAGTATTCCAAACAATATTTGTCCAACAAACGTACACCAATCTTGCATCACTATGAGTCTATGACCAAGAATACATCCGAAGTGTATGAAAAACTTACACGCTTTAGTTGATAAACTAGTAGATAAACTAATCTACAAGTTCGAATCTACACGCTTTAATGGAAGCGGTCGACCTTCTGTGCCTCTAGGTAACCGCAAGTAATATTGATGATCAGTTCCCCGGGTCCATACATAGTCGGCAAATTCAGCTACCCACACAACCATCTCACAACTCTTCATCAACTCTAGACTAACGGAAGTCTCGCCTGCTACGACATCGTCAGGGTCCTCAAGGTTAAAGTGACGAGCAAGGAGAGTAACCATGCCCCCCATCGGAATATTTCCCGAAGCAGCTTTTTGGTGCTTCTCACACCCAGACAGAAAAATCTCCAGCCAGTCCGGTCGGCTATGACTCTCGGGCATCATTGCCCACAAATATGTCAAATCAGTACGGGGAAGATGTGTTGGTTCACCCTTGCATAGGAATGTAGATGTCAAGACGCGATGAATGTAGCGAAGGGCCGGATGTGGAATATCAGCATTTTTCTCACCCGCCGGTCGGAATCCTGCTCCCCCCGTAATAGCCTTCCAAAAGACCGCTTGCTCTAGTGAGCTTAACTTATGGCACTCCCCGTCCGCCCTCTCATCAATCCCAAAAATCCCCCTCAACTCCTCAAAAGTCAACTCCCTCTCCTCGCCATCAAGATGAAAAGTGATCCGAGGGGGATCATCACCTCTGTGCACGCGCAAAGTGGAGAGAAATTCTAAGGTAAACCTCCGAAAAGTGGGTGCTTGAATGGCACAGAAAGCTCCCAAACCAACCCGACCAAGCAATTCCGGTACCGCATCTCGAATCCCAAGTATGTCAGTGGCAAAGGGATTGACAAACTTGGTAGACATTATAACTCGGTCAAACAAAATCCGCCACACTTTCTTATGCTCAGTACTCAAATTCTCACACCCCATAAAATCAACAACCGATTTCTTCAATTTCTTGTTACCCATAACCAAAGAATTAACCAAGTATCCTCTTAGGCAAATACTCAAACACCTTCTAGGCACTACCAAAAGCTCTTTCAATTGCACAATTCAAGTATCCCAATACCCACAAAGCATAAGAATAGAACAAATGCAGACAATTGAACTCCTAAAACCTCCAAACCTTCACCAACAACAACAAACTAACCCTTGCCAAGACTCCCAATAACAACCTTAGTAAACTAACGTGAGGTTTAACAATGAAATAAATTCAAGGCAAACCTAAAATGAAAGTTGAATTAAGAGAGGAACTCACCAACCATTCATAAGTTATTGGTGAAAAATGGAAACACCGTCAATTCCAAGAGCAATACCGTCAATTCCAAGAGCAACCAACCCAATTGTGACTCAAAGAGATGAGAAAGGGGCGGCGGCGTGGTGGCACCGGCGGCGGCACGGTGGTGGGTGGCGGCGCACGGTGGTGGTGGTGTAGTGGGTGTGGAAGTTGTTGGTTGTTTGAAAAGGATGTGTGGATAGTAAGGAGTATGTGAGGAAGTTATGAAGTAAAAGAAAAAGAAAGAGGCGCGGGCGGGTCGCGGGGATTCCGGCGGGTCGCGGATTTGGCTGTTTTTTTTTTTTTTTTTTTTTTTTTTTTTTTTTCTCGAGTGGGGTTGTTTTTTTTTTCAGGACCATGCGCGGGTCGCTGGGATGCCCGCGGGTCGCGGGGGAGGCTGGCCGCGGAGGGTTTTTTTCTTCTTTTTTTTTTTTTTTTTTTTTTTTTTTTTTATTTTTTATTTTGTACCCCAAGACGGAAGAAAAGCTTCCAACCTACAAAAACACAAAATTAGTAAAGAGAACATTGCACTAAAAAAAAAAAAAAAAAAAAAAAAAAAACAAACTAAAAACATGAAAAACAACAAAAATAAAAACTCGGGTTGCCTCCCGTGAGCGCTTTTGTTTAAAGTCGTTCGCTCGACTTCGGGATGAGAGTTAGTCTTCATAAGTCGGTTCATAGAGAGTCAAACTCTCCACCGTCTCAACTTGAAACCCCTCGTAATATGGCTTTAAACGTTGACCGTTCACCTTCAAAACTTTGTTGGTGGCCAAACTACGTATCTCAATAGCTCCATGAAATGCCACTTCCGTAACCACATACGGTCCAACCCAACGTGACCTCAACTTACCAGGAAATAGCTTAAAGCGAGATTGAAAAAGGAGTACTTTTTGACCCACTGTGAACTCCTTTCTAGATATCATCTTGTCATGCAATAATCTCGTCTTTTCCTTATAGATAGCCGCATTTTCATACGAGTCATGTCGGATCTCTTCAAGTTCTTGTAACTCTAATTTCCGATTCTCACCTGCTCCGACCAAACTCGTATTGAAACTCTTCACCGCCCAATAAGCTCGATGCTCGAGCTCCACTGGCAAATGACACGGCTTTCCAAACACTAACCGGTACGGAGACATACCTATAGGTGTCTTATAAGCAGTACGGTATGCCCATAACGCATCTTCCAAGCGTTGACTCCAATCCTTACGATTGGGATTTACCGTTTTCTCCAAAATAGATTTCACCTCCCTATTCGACACCTCGGCTTGCCCATTGGTTTGTGGGTGATAAGCAGTGGAGACTTTGTGAGTGACATGGTACTTCTTCAGTAAAGCACCAACTATTCTATTGCAAAAATGCGTCCCACGATCACTGATTATGGCCTTTGGAAATCCAAACCTAACAAAGATGAATGACTTGATAAAATCTGCAACCACTTTAGAATCATCAGTCTTAGTGGGTATTGCTTCTACCCACTTCGAAACATAATCGACAGCAAGTAGTATGTAACTAAACCCAAAAGAAATAGGGAATGGTCCCATGAAATCAATACCCCACACATCAAAAATTTCACAATATATAATGGGGGTTTGAGGCATTTCGTTGCGTTGGGATATGTTTCCTACTCTTTGACAGTTGTCACAAGACTTACAAAATCCATGGGCATCTCGAAACAGGTGTGGCCAGTAAAAACCACAATCGAGCACCTTTCTTGCTGTTCTCTTGGACCCAAAGTGACCACCACATGCATGAGAATGACAGAAAGTGAGAATAGAAGTCATCTCACTCTCAGAAACACACCTCCTAATAATCTGATCAGAGCAATGCTTCCATAAATATGGATCGTCCCACACATAGTGTTTCGCATCACTGCGAATCTTATCTTTCTGCGCTTTAGAAAACCAAGTAGGAAACTTGTTAGAGACCAAATAGTTGACAATATTAGCATACCAAGGCTCCAGAGTGCGTAAAGAAAATAAAGTTTCATCAGGAAAAACTCCCTTTACCACCTCTAAACCTTGGTCATGGTCATCATTTCTTACCAACCGACTCAAGTGGTCTGCAACCACGTTCTCTGCACCTTTCTTGTCTCTCACCTCAACGTCGAACTCACTTAGGAGGAGAATCCAACGGATTAACCTAGGCTTGGCTTCCTTCTTTATCATCAAGTGATGAAGTGCAGCATGATCTGTATAAATAACAACTTTAGTACCAAGCAAGTAAGAACGAAATTTTTCTAAAGCAAACACAACAGCCAACATCTCTTTCTCAGTAGTAGAGTAGTTGCGTTGTGCATCATTAAGAGTCATAGAGGCATAATGAATGACATGAGAAGCTCTTCCATCTTTTTGACCCAAGACCGCTCCAAGAGCATAGTCACTCGCATCACACATGATCTCAAACGGAAGAGACCAATTAGGAGCCTGAATAATTGGAGCAGTGGTAAGACGGGTTTTCAGCTGATCAAATGCCGCCTTGCAATCCTCATCAAACACAAAGTCAACCTCCTTTTGCAGCAATTTGCACAATGGTTGTGCAACCTTGGAAAAATCCTTAATAAACCTTCTGTAAAAACCTGCATGTCCAAGAAAGGAGCGAACTTCGCGCACATTAGTAGGATAGGGTAAAGTCTTTATTGTATCAATTTTTGCTTTATCTACCTCTATCCCCTTACCCGATACAACATGTCCCAAAACTATACCCTGTTCCACCATGAAATGGCATTTCTCAGAATTAAGTACAAGGTTAGTTTCAACACAACGCTTCAAAACAAGTGATAAGTGACTCAGACATGCATCAAAAGAGTCACCATGGACAGTAAAGTCATCCATAAATACCTCAATGAAATTCTCCACATACTCAGAGAAAATGCTAACCATACAGCGCTGAAATGTTGCGGGAGCATTACACAACCCAAATGGCATGCGTCGATACGCGAAGGTGCCAAAAGGACATGTAAAAGTGGTCTTCTCCTGATCTTCAGGAGCAATGGCTATTTGAAAATAACCTGAATATCCATCCAAAAAGCAGTAATATGCCTTCCCAGCAAGTCTCTCTAACATTTGGTCAATGAAAGGTAGGGGAAAATGATCTTTTCGAGTTACTGTGTTCAGCCTACGGTAATCTATGCACACCCTCCACCCATTCTGGACTCTAGTAGGCACTAAATCCCCATCCTTATTCTCTACAACAGTGACTCCACTCTTCTTAGGGACAACCTGAGTGGGACTAACCCACTTGCTATCAGAAATAGGATAGATCATACCGACTTGGAGAAGTTTCAATACCTCCTTCTTCACGACATCCATCATAGGAGGGTTCAACCGCCGCTGCGGTTGCCTTACCGGTCGTGCCTCGTCTTCCAGTAGAATCCGATGCATACAAGTTGATGGACTTATGCCCTTGATGTCGGCAATAGTCCAACCTATAGCTTGTTTATGCTCCTTCAACACCTCCACCAACCTCTTTTCTTGTTCCTGGGTGAGCTTACTGGAAATAATTGCAGGCAATGTATCTCCCTCACCAAGGAACACATACTTCAAGTGATCTGGAAGTGGTTTCAACTCTACAACTGGTGCCTGCAAAATAGATGGTAACAAGATTTCACTAGGCACAGTTAGTGGTAAAGGGGGTGGTTCTGTGTGCACGAAGGACACTCCGGTCAACTCTACAGCTCTCTCCTGCAAGTTAGTAGGCAACGAATCATCCAAATCATCTTCTACTATACCGTTCTCAATCACAACCTGGTACTCATCTGGATTAGCAACATTAAAGGTATCCTGCACTAATGGCTCAAAAACATCAATAAGACATAAAGAATGCTCATCTCTGGGGAATTTCATAGAATCGAAAATATTAAATTCCACCACTTGACCATCAAACTCCATAGTGAGAGAACCGCTAAAAACATCAATGTTAGTTTTTGCAGTTTTCATAAATGGTCGTCCTAACAAAATAGGGGAAGCATGTCTATCGTGCTCCATTTCAAGCACATAAAAGTCTGCAGGAAAAATCAATTTATCAACCATAACTAAGACATCTTCAACCATTCCCTTAGGATAAACATTAGACCGATCTGCTAGTTGAATGACAACATTTGTTTTACTCATTGGTCCAAGTTTCAGAGACTGATAGACAGAAAAGGGGATCACATTAATCGAAGCACCTAAATCTAGCATAGCATTATGAATTTTGGTGTCTCCTATAGTACAAGGTATTGTGAACACTCCCGGATCTCCACATTTAGTGGGCAATTTTTGTTGAAACATAGCCGAGACATGTTCATTTACCTTCACCTTCTTGACTCCCTTAAGCCTATTATTCGTCTTAATAGTACAAAGTTCTTTTAAAAACTTTGCATACCGAGGGACACTTTTAAGCAACTCTAGAAGGGGAATATTTACCTCACATTTACGAAAGGTTTCGTAAACATCATTGTCATGCTCCTTCCTGCGAGTATCCTTCAATGCTTCAGGGAAAGGGGGAGTGGGCTCATAAATCTGGACCGGTGGGTCTGTGACAGTTGTACTAGGCACCGCTTCATTCTCTTTAATCACTTGTGAACTCCCATCATCAATCACTATCTCTTCTTCCTCTTGAATGACAGCTTCTTTGGACTTAGCTTTTGGTTTCTCTACTTCCTCTAACTGCCTTCCATTTCTCAAGGATACTGCACTCACATTCTTTCTCGGATTCTCTACCGTTTGAGATGGTAGAGCTCCTGATTGTTTAGCTTCCAACCGGTTGACTGCAGTAGCCAATTGACTCACTTGATTCTCAAGATTCTTAAAGTTTTGCTTGTTGTCTGCTCTATCTTGAGTGACACTAAGAGTAAGAGCACGAATCATATCCTCCGTGGACATTGATGAACTCGGTGGTGCTTGTGGAGCTGCTTGTTGTGGCACTTGTTGAGTAAATTGTTGCCCTTGTGGGCGCTGAAGAAACTGACCTCTAGGAGGGGCAGATGATGGACCAGCTTGGGAAGTTCCCCAACGAAAGTTAGGATGAGCTTTCCATCCTTCATTGTAGGTCTTGGAATAAGGATCCCATTTCCTATTATTGGTAGTACTCTCCCAAACACCGTTCACCTCTTCAACACCACCTTCTTGCATTTGAGGGCATAATTCGCTAGGATGACCCTCAATAGCGCATATGCCACAAACAGTAGCCATCTGTCTCCCAGATAACATATCACGGAGAGTGGAAACAATATTATCAACTTTCTCCTCCAAGCCAGGACTAACACCCATAGCACTCACTCCTCTTCGCGATGGTCTCCTCTCAAACTGTCTAGAGGTCTCAGCTAGCTCTGTGATAACCTCCCAAGCTTCATCTGGATTCTTGTTGGCTATGTTACCCCCACAAGCAGAGTGGATCATACGACGGTCATCTTGGTTTAGACCTCCACAAAAGTACATGATGAGGTCTTGATCAGAGTAACCATGGTAAGGACAACTAGCACAAAGCTTCTTAAATTTCTCAAGGAACTCATACATAGTTTCTCCATCTTGTTGTTCAACATTACTGATGGCTCTTTTTAGTTGAGATGACCGAGAAGGAGGAAAGTATTTCTCCAAGAATGCCTTCTTCATACCTACCCAAGTAGTGATACTCCCCGGTGGTAGATAGTTCAACCAATCTCTTGCATTATCCTTCAAGGAGAAGGGAAATGCTCTCAATTTCAACTGCTCTTCTGTGACATTGGCTGGCTTCATACTGGTGCAAACAATATGAAAATCCGAAAGATGCTTGTTCGGATCTTCGATGCTCATACCACTAAAACTGGGTAATTGATGTATCAACCCAAATTTCAGTTCAAAAGTAGCTACATCATCCAAGGCTGGAAAAGTGATGCACAATGGTTGAACGTCAAGATTTGGAGCTGTAAGTTCCCTTAAGGTTCGAGTCTCTCTAGCCATATTCTCAGTAGTAGTAGAAATTTCCGATGTGTCTGAATTAGAGTGTATATCCTTCTCAGAATCTGGGTGCTCAAAGGCAACTAGCAAACCTTCTCCGACTTGTCTTAACCTGAAAAAAGTACGTTCAATCTCTGAGTCGTAAGGCTCGAGTGGTTGGTCAGAAGAACGAGTATTAGGCATAAACTAAAACAATAAAATAAAAGTCTACACTAAAGAAGCACAAAAATTAACTATTGCCTTCCCCGGCAACGGCGCCAAAATTTGGTGAGCCGAAGTCGTATGCTCCCAAAAATAAGTAATAAAGTCCTAATACCTTAACTATATAGTAGAGGTAAGTCGGGTGTCGAATCCGCAGGGAAGACGATGCAACTTATGTGTAAACAAGTGTAGACAAAAGGTAACCAAGGGGGGGGGTTTGGATGATTAAGCAACAAGAAAAACAATTAAATAAAAGGGTGAAAGACTAAAAGTAACAAAGATTTCAAATGATTTAGAAACCCGAGTCAAGGTTTATCCACTACTAGTTAACAATTGATCGTCGACCATTAATCCCTATTTGCCCCTTGAGTATCCCGTTGGAAGACAAGAGTCTTAAATGTTTCGCAAATAATATTACTCAGTTCGAAACGCGAGACTAAGCAACCTAATCAATGAATAATCTAATCCACGCGTTTAGATTTAATTCATAAACAGCATGAATGAACAGAACATACAACGAGAATAACGACCTTTAACACACGCGGTTATTGGTTCGAATTATATATTGATTCCCCCTTTTACCCAACTACTATGAAACGCATACAATTAATTGGATTAAAGGTTGCAACTTTATCTAACGAATTGAACAATTACGGATTCAAACATATAGAATTGCACTAGATCGAAGGATGAAATAATCAATTGGCCAAATCAATTAAACATACAACAATCATAAATTATGAACGGAGAATAAATAATACTCAAGCATAAAATAGAGGATTAAGACGGTCTCACAATTGATAAACTTGTAGCTTCAAAATACCTTGAATCGAGAAAGGGGAATTAGTTCTTCATAGTTTGCAAGAGGAATAACAAAATAAGAGTTCTTCTTTCTCAAGAATGAAAAGTAACTGTCAAAATAAAGTCTCCCCCTACTTAACCTAATACCAAAAGTCATAAACAAAAATAAAGATAAAATAAAAATCTCCAAGTCTCGCTGAAAGTTGGAAACAAAGAAATTAGAAACGATGCTAGCCGACACACGGGCGACCCGCGGCCACATCCGCGACCCGCGGGAAAAATCCGCGACCCGCGGGAAAATCCGCGACCCGCGGGAGTTTCTGATGCATTTTTTCCTTCTTCGTCTTTCCTTGCTTGAACAACGGGCTTGACCAATGGTTCGCTTCCTTCACCTGATGGGCCAAAAAGGGCAAAATCCCAGCGACCCTATCCATGATTAACGAATACTCAAAGCCAAAAGATATCTACACTTCATTGATCCATAATCTCTTCTAAAACTCCCAAAATAATGCCAACAACTCAAAATGGATCTTAATGCAATTATCCTTCTAACAACCCATTTATATCATGTTTATCCAACTAACTCACGCCTCTTAAACCCGTACTAAATACGGCATATCACTATGGTAGCCCACTCTTCTTTGATATCATAAATATCGCATGTTTCAGTGAACCTGGGAAGTGGGAACATCTTACAACTTATCAAAACTTGTAAAGACCAGACGGATCTGCATTTTGGACTATCCATGGATGCTCCAGAATCTTGTGCAAAGGAAGACGTTGTGTCGAGGCTTTAACGAGCGTCTGATATACATTACGTAGTGCAATAAGTTTCACCTAGTAAGCCAAGAACAATTGTAATATGACACCACTGATATTAGTGTACAGAAGCTTACCTGAGTTATAAGGTCCTTTGCAACTAAAGAGACAAAGGGTTTCAGAGGACACTATAAATCAACTTGCACTATCCTGCAAACATTATTGTCAGCTTAATGAGATTTATTAAGTACTCAAGTAATGCTCATCAAAGCTTCATATAAATACAGGTCTGACTATTAAAGTTTTACCTTCTGTTATTCTGTATGTGAAAAATATAAAGGAGAAATACTCAAAACATAAGCATTAGGTAGGTCTCATATGTGAAATTGTACTCCGTGTTAAAGCTTTTACCTTCTATATGTGTCTGAATGCTCCCTTGCCTCAAAAGGAGGAAACCCATAGAGAAACTCGTAACATAGAACACGTAGGCTCCAAATGTCGACGCTTGCATCATGCTCAACACTCTCCACTGTGAAAGAAAACAAGCACAAATATTATCTCAGTGTTTAACTAGTCCACACATAAAACATTAAAAGAAATATAATGCGCTCAAATGCATACCCATCTTGGGAGGAAGGTAATCGAGTGTCCCAACATCGTCTTCCTGCGCTTGAATGTAACAATAAGGAAGTGCGGACGAAGATAGTAAAAAACAGTACAGCTTTCTTAAACATACCTGGACATTGAACTCCTGTCGTCTGACAGTTTTGATGAGAATAGAAAAAAGAGACAAATCAAATCCACTGGGCAGCAATGTCGCCTCCGCCAGAAGAACTGCAACTGACATGCAACCACGAACGACTGATTTCTCTGAAAGGATCTTAATGAAAAAGGGGACGAAGAATTCCATATTTCGGACATCAAATAAGTACACCGCAATCATTACCAACTAACAATAAAAATCTGAAGATCAAAACCACGAGTTAATTTCACCATTTAGACTTTAGAGATGTAGAATAGACATTATAAGATAGACCCAACTGAGCCGGAATGACTGCCTCTCAATCTTGAAACATACTTCCTGAAGAGATGGCACAAGATATGTGAGTCGTAACAATAGCCTCTGGAGCATGGCACAAATCAAACAAAAAAGCTAAGACACACATTAACATCTGCATTACAACCAAATTTCCCAATATCCCAAATTAGCTTCAGGTATGCCTTATATACTAAAGCGCGGAAAGAATTTCAAGCATCTTAGAAGGAAACACCTAAAGCATACTAAATTGCTAACAACAAGTGTACAATACTAAATTACTGTTAGATGACACCGAAAACATATTGCCAACCAAAAACTCTAATCACCAGCAGCGGAGCACCCGTTCAACTTCATAAAGCAAATAAGACGATACCAGTTCAATGTGCTCATCCCCAAAAACAGCCTCAATTTGCCTAAATAAGTTACCTATATAATTTTAAACGATGAGTCAGCCAATTCTATAACATTAATACAAATAATTCAATAACATTAATTCTTAGAATTCAATAACAGTAATTAATTCAATAACAATGGTTCAATAATACAGTAATTCAATAAAATAGTAATTCAATCAATTTGATAAATCTGTCCTACAATGTGTTGGTAAAAAACATTGCACCCTACGACACTAATTTAGTACAGCATTCAAAAGCAACAGGCTTTTACCAAGTTACCAATTACCAATTCATAGTTACTCCCTGTTGACTGACTCTTGAGTTCATGATTACCGACTGCTGACCGACTCTTGAGCAGTCCACAAAAAAATATCCTCTGCTGCACACTATCAATTCATTCCCTTGAATTCAGTGCTAATATTATCTTCTTCCTTGGACCCTGAAATACTTGAGATTAAACTGGACACGTGTCAGTTTTCCTTAAACATTATCCCGCCAAAACATCTTCCAGATCAGTGAAAAACACTATTCTGAATAAAGCCTTAATTAGATGCTCGCTTCAGCCGTCAACGATCACTGGATTGGCTTTTATACCTAATCCTCGGGGTTGATGAGCTCCATTTTGGTCATCATTTTCTTTACATTTTCTTTATTTTCGGTCACGATTCGGCCTCGATTTGCATGTCTTTAGGTGTTTTTACGTCCGTTGTCTCGTATATTCCTATTCGATCCAATTTTTGTAGGTATTGCGGCGTGGGCGAAGAAACGGGTGAAATCGAGCCGGATTTAGAGCGATTCTTGAAGAATTGTAAAGAATTTAGCAAAGGAACCTCCCAGGGCCTTCCAGCCGGTTACCAGCCGGCAGCCGGTGGGCCGGCTGGGGGTCCTTGACTTGAGATTTTGACAAAAAATATGAGAAGTGCCCAGTACCTGAATTAAGAGCTCCCAGCCGGTGGCCAACCGGCAGCCGGTCAGCCGGCTGGGATGCATTTCCCCTACTTAGCCAAATTTGAAGGATTGAAGAAATGTGAATTGTTGGGCAGAACTCTGAAAAAGGACTCCCAGCCGGTGGACAACCGGCAGCCGGTCCACCGGCTGAGGGGACCTGTGCTGAAAGAAGTTTGAAGAAAAAAATCAGAGCTGAAAGATAGGCTTCCCAGCCGGTGCCAGACCGGCAGCCGGCCGGTCGGCTGGGAATGCATGATCTTTGAAGAATTTCGAAGAAAAGTTCAGAGGTCCAAATTTGGACTCTCAGCCGGTCACAGACCGGCAGCCGGTCGACCGGCTGAGAGGCCTTTTTCGTATTTCCGCACTCTATATAAACCCGCACTTGTGTAGACTTAAAAACGTTAACTTTTACACACTTTTCTAGGGTTTTGCACTGTTCCATTGCTCTATACTTAGACTCAAAAAACTCTCTTAATATTTTAATCTTCTTGAGATCTTAGTTAAATCTTTCAATATTAGTTAATCCTTTCTTAGTAATTCTCTTAGCTTTGTTCTTGGGCAATTTTAGAAGATTCTTATTGGGTTGTAATTTGAGGGTTTGAGAGAATCCTCCAAGTTGTAATCCAAGTTCCTTGCTTTTTCCTTATTATTGGTATTATCTTCCTAATCTCTACTTTGTCTTTGCATTTTGTTTTAGTTTTGCTTGTTCAATTATTTACTCTCATTAATTTCCACCATGTTTAGCATTAATACTTTATTTGTTCAAGTTTATTCCTTAGCCATGTGTGAGTAGTCTTATTCTAGGGTTAGGGGGTTTGCTTGGGTAGTTAGTAGCCATGAAAAATGCCTAGAGTTAGTCTTGTTTGCTTCTTTGGTTAAGTTTTCGCATCTTGCATGTTATGTGTTTGATGAAATGCCTCAACGACGGTTGGGTGTTAGTCTTCACTTTGTTTGCTTTAGACGAAAGTCTTGGGGTTTCATGAGCATGCTTGTGTGTTAGGTTAGCTTGGTTTGTAGCGAAAGCTAGGACTAGACTCGACCTAAGGGTTTGTCAACTCGAGAGAAGAGACAACCCTAGACCTACCATAGAAGTGATACAAGACCGTTATCTTACGTTTGGCTCCCGACTTACCTAGGTGACCCCCGACACCCTAGTCCTCTTTATCATCAACTTCATCTAGATTTACTTGCTTTAGTAGTTAATTAGTTTTTCCAAACCAAAACCTTTTACTCCGACTCATACTAAAATTAAAGCATAACCATACAACTTCCCCACCGTCTTTTGGGTTCGACCCTAAATTATACTACTTAATTTGGGTTCTTTATAAATGTGTTTGGTGCCGGAACCGACGACAAAATCCGGCCATCAAAATGGCGCCGTTGCCGGGGACGGTGTTTAGAAGTTGTGTAGTTTAGTTTTAGTTTTAGTCTTGAGTTAGTTGAGCTTGCTTTTGTTTTGATAAAAGATTTGGTAGTTATTTGTAGAGTGCTTGTTTTATTGCTCACCCTAGTGTTTAATAAACACTAGGACGACTAATTGGTTTGCTAAGTTTTATGCCTAGGGGTGACTCTAGCTCTTTGTTGTCATCTTCCGAACCGGAGAGGCTCTTTCGGGCCCTAAGGAGGAAGACTATTGCAAGGGTGAGAATTGCGTCCCAAGCTTCTACTAGCCAAAACAACCCCTCTTCATCCGAACCACCAAGTCCCAATCAAAGCAATCCTAGCCCAACATCCGAAAGTTTTGACAATCCGTTTTATCAATCACCACCACAATCACCACACTTCCCAAACAACCATCAAATTCACATAATGGCCGCTCTTCGTGATTATAACCGGCCCAATCACAATGACACCACCAATCCAATCAACTTCGGGGTTCTTGTTCCTCAAAATTTCGAAATACATCCTTCCCAAATGAGTTCAATCGAAAAAAATGCCTTTAGCGGGGCTTCCCACGAAGATGCTCATGGGCATCTAAGAAAATTCAAGGGTAAAGTCGCGATGATAAAGAAGACCGGAGTACCCGAGGAGACATTAAGGCTTATGCTTTTCCCCTATTCCTTAACCGACAAGGCCGATAGGTGGCTAAATGTCCATGCCCCAAATACATTCACCACATGGGATGACTTGGCAACGGCTTTCCTTGCCAAGTACTACCCATCATCCAAGACCGCGATGCTCCGGAATGAGATAACACAGTTTCAACAAGATGAGGGGGAGTCTTTGGGAGAAGCTTGGGATAGATACCAAGATTTGCTAGCCAAGTGCCCACACCACGGGATACCACCTTGGTACACAACTCAAACTTTTTTCCAAACCCTTCTCTCCCGGACTAAGGAAATGGTTAATGCATCGGCGGGTGGTAGCTTTGACCACTTGCCACATGAGGAAGGAACGGAACTCATTAAGAAGATTGTTGATTCGGAGGAAAACTATGGTACTAGGGGGAATGTCTTGAGGAAGAGTAGTAAGTACCCCAGTGAGCACCTCTCCAATGCTAAGGCAAACGAAGAAACCAACGCCAAGTTGGATATGCTAACCAAGAAATTGGAGGAATTGACAAAGGGCTCCACTAGCAAAGAAACCAAGAACAATGTCCCGGGGATGTACCAAGTAAATAGTGTTGCCACATGTGATTTATGCGGAGGAAGTGGGCACACATTTGAAGTTTGTGCAAACAACTCAATTGAGGGAAGTGGAAGTGAGGAAGAATTGTATGCTTTTCAAGCATTCAACAATCCTAGAAACCAAAGTACTTTCAACCCCAATTCAAACTACTATCACCAAGGGATTAGAGGTAGTCCTTATATGAGTTACAAGAGCACCAATGTGTTGAATCCTCATCAAATTCAACAACCTCAAGTGCAAAACCCCCCCGGTTTTCAACCAAGGGGCGGAAACTTCAATCCAAGGAACAATTTCAACAACAACAATTTCTACCAAGGCAACCAATCCAATCAAGCCAATCAAGGCTTTCAACAAGGTTTCAATGATCCAAACTTCAACCCCAATTTCCAAAACAACCAAAATCCACAAAATTTCAATCCAAATTTCAACAACAACCCAAACTACAACCAACACCAAAACCAAAGCTTCAATCCACCACCATTTCAAAACAACCCCAACCAAAATCAAACCAACTACAATCACAATCCACAAAATCCCAACAACCCAAATTACAATCAAAATTACAACCAAAACTTTCCACCAAACAATCAAGGCCAAAACTTCAACAATCAAGTTCCGAAGGGCAACTCTCAAGGTGGGGGTGCAAGGAATGATTATGGATTCCCCTTGCCCCTCACCAATGCACCTCACCAAGATACTAGTGATTCCCAAGTAGGTGAGTTATTGAAGCTTGTCAAGAACATGCAAGCAACTCATACCCAAGAGATGGCTAATTTGAAGAGTGCCAACCAAAGGGAGATACGGGAAATGGAGGCTCGAGTTGCCTCTCAAGCTCTAGCCAATCCACAAAGGCCACCGGGCGGCTTCCTTGCCCAAGGTCAAAGTTCCAAGGATGCATCACACAATCACCAAGCACATGCGGTGATTTTGAGAAGTGGAACGGAGCTAGAAGACCCGTACAAAGACTACAACTATGGTGAAGAGGAGCCTATCTTGGAGCTTGTGAAAGACAAAGGAAAAGAAGTTGATGGTGGCAATTCAAGGGATGATGACTTTTATGTGGAGGACCTCCCTTATGAGGAGAAAGAAGATGAAGTTATCTTGGAGGAGGTGGATGCTAGACAAGAGGAGTTGGTTCCACAACCAACTACTAAGGTAACAAGCAAACCAACACCCACCAAGGTACTATCTAACCCTCAACCAACTAGTTTGCCTTATCCTTCAAGGGCTTTGAAGGGAAAGGAGAACCTCAAGTTCACAAATTTTTGTAAAATGATTGAAAAACTTGAAGTGACTCTTCCCTTTACGGAGGTGATATTGAATATGCCAACTTATTCCAAATTCTTAAAAGAAATTTTGTCGGGCAAGAGAACCTTGGGTGACCAAGAAGTAATGGCTATGAGGGAGGAGTGTAGTGCACTTCTCCTCCAAAAGGAGCCAAAGAAACTTGGTGATCCGGGGAGTTTCTCTATCCCTTGCATAGTTGGTGGCATTCCAATCTCTCGTGCCCTTTGTGATTTGGGAGCTAGTGTAAGTGTGCTTCCTTTAAAAGTTGCAAAAAGAATTGGTTTGAATGATTTAGTTCCTACAAGTATCACCCTCCAATTGGCGGATAGGTCCGTCAAGCGCCCTTTGGGAGTGCTTGAGGATGTACCCGTCAAAGTGGGTAAGCATTTGATTCCCGCCGATTTTGTTGTCCTTGATATTCCGGAGGATAGCCACACTCCCATCATCCTTGGTAGGCCTTTCTTGGCTACCGGAGGCGTCTTGATAGACGTTAAGAATGGGCGGCTCACCTTTAGAGTTGGGGATGACAAAATTGAGTTTAATCTACCTACTATGATGAAAGGTCCAAAGCATGATGAGGCATTTACATTGGACATTGTGGAGCAAGTGGTAAGGGAGATGGTAGAGATGGAAGAAGAGGAAGAAGGCCACATGGAACAATTATGTGGCATCACAACTAGTGAGGACAAGGAAATGGATGAGGACATTGAGCTTGAAGATGAAGAAGTTGAGAAGGTGGAGGGAATGCTCCCTCCAAAGGTACAACTCAAAACCCTTCCTCCCTCCCTCAAGTATGCCTTTCTTGGGGAGGGAGAGGCTTACCCGGTGATCATCAATGCCAACCTCAATGAGCAACAAGAATCCAAACTCATTTCAACTTTAAAGGATCATAGGAGCTCATTGGGGTATAGCCTTGATGACATCAAGGGGCTAAGCCCGAACCTTTGCATGCATAGAATAATTCTAGAGGAAGGGAGTCGACCTAGAGTGGAAGGTCAAAGGAGATTGAATCCGAAAATGGCGGATGTAGTGAAGAGTGAAGTCCTTAAATTGCTTGAGGCCGGAATCATATATGAGATCACGGATAGTCGGTGGGTGAGCCCCGTCCATGTTGTCCCCAAGAAGGGGGGTGTAACATTGGTTACACAAGAGGATGGGACTCTCTTACCGACTCGTCCGGTGACCGGTTGGAGGATGTGCATCGATTACCGTAAGTTGAATGCGGCAACTCTAAAAGACCATTTCCCAATCCCCTTCATTGATCAAATGCTAGAGAGGCTTGCGGGGCATTCGTACTATTGTTTTCTTGACGGTTATTCCGGGTTTTTTCAAATACCTATTCACCCGGAAGACCAAGAGAAAACAACTTTTACATGCCCCCAAGGTGTGTATGCTTATCGGCGGATGCCATTCGGGTTGTGTAATGCACCCGGCACCTTTCAAAGGTGCATGATGGCCATCTTTGCCGATTTCCTTGAGAAATCTATGGAGGTTTTTATGGACGATTTTAGTGTTCATGGTGATTCATTTGACCTAGGGCTTTCTAATCTTGTGAATGTATTGAAAAGATGTGAGGAGCACAATCTTGTCCTAAATTGGGAGAAATGCCATTTCATGGTAGAGGAGGGGATTGTGCTCGGTCACATAGTGTCCAAGAGGGGCATAGAAGTTGATGGTGCAAAAGTGGCGGTCATTGAGAACTTGTCATCCCCCACAAATGTGAAAGGGGTGAGGAGTTTTCTTGGACATGCCGGCTTTTACCGGCGTTTTATCAAAGATTTTTCCAAAATTGCCAAGCCATTGACTTCTCTTCTTCTCAAGGATGCTCCCTTTTTGTTTACTAATGATTGTCTTGAAGCCTTTGCTAGGATCAAAGAAGCACTTGTGACGGCTCCTATTATTCGTGCTCCGGATTGGGGATTGCCTTTTGAGATTATGTGTGACGCATCCGACTACGCGGTAGGAGCGGTCCTAGGTCAAGTTGTGGATAGGAAGCACCACGTGATATACTATTCAAGCAAGACTCTTGATTCAACTCAAGCAAAGTATTCCACAACCGAAAAGGAGATGTTGGCAATCGTGCATGCCATTGAGAAGTTTCGGCAATATCTCATGGGATCTAAAGTGGTGGTGTACTCCGATCACACCGCTTTGAGGCAATTAATGTTGAAGAAAGATGCCAAGCCAAGACTCTTGAGATGGGTTCTTTTACTCCAAGAATTTGATCTAGAGATAAGAGACAAGTCGGGGTCGGAGAATGTGGTTGCGGACCACTTGTCTAGATTGACTTTTGAGGATCATGGTTTGCATGATAGAGATGGCCCAATCAATGAATGGTTGCGTGAGGATAGTTTGATGGCAATAGGCAATAAGTTGCCTTGGTTTGCGGATATTGCCAATTATCTTGTTAATGGCTTTATCCCGGAGGAGTTGGAAGCAAGAGAAAGGAGAAAGTTGAAGGTTGATGCTAAGAGATATTTTTGGGATGATCCCTACCTTTTCAAGAAGTGTGGGGATGGGCTCTTGAGGAGATGTGTATCAAAGGAAGAGGGGCTCGAAATTGTTGATAGGCTTCACAACTCCGCCTATGGAGGGCACTTGGCGGCTTCACGGACTATAGCCAAGGTTCTTCAAGGAGGGTTCTTTTGGCCTTCAATGTTCAAAGACATTCACGATGTTGTTAGATCTTGTGATGCTTGTCAAAGGTCGGGCAACATCGGTAAAAGGAATGAGATGCCCCTAAAAACCATCTTGGAGATTGAGTTGTTCGATTGTTGGGGGATTGACTTCATGGGACCTTTCCCCAATTCATGCGGGAATGAGTACATCTTAGTAGCCGTGGATTATGTCTCGAAATGGATTGAGGCGGTTGCCTCCCCCACCAATGACTCCAAGGTAGTGGTAAAGCTCTTCAAGACCATCATCTTTCCCCGTTTTGGTGTACCCCGAATAGTGATAAGTGACGGAGGTTCTCACTTCCGGAAACATACTTTCAAAGCCCTCCTAGCCTCCTATGGAGTGACCCACAAGGTCGCACTTGCCTACCATCCTCAAACTAGTGGGCAAGTGGAGGTTTCAAATCGTCAAGTCAAAGCTATTCTAGAGAAGGTGGTGCAAAAGAACCGGAAGGATTGGTCCCAAAAATTGAACGATGTGCTATGGGCTTTGCGGACGGCCTACAAAACTCCTATAGGAATGACCCCCTACAAGCTTGTGTACGGGAAAGCATGCCACCTCCCGGTGGAGCTTGAGCACAAGGCTTGGTGGGCCTTGAAGGAGATGAACTTCAATTTAGACATGGCCGGGGAGAAAAGGTTCTTTCAAATGAGTGAGCTCGAGGAGCTTAGATATGAAGCTTATGAGAGTTCAAAACTCTATAAGGAGCAAACGAAGAAGTGGCATGATGCCAAGCTAGTGAAGAAAGATGTGAGCGTAGGAGACCTTGTTCTCCTCTTCAATTCTAGAGTCAAGAACTTTCCCGGGAAGCTTAGATCACGGTGGTCCGGGCCCTTCAAAGTGATGGATATTTCTCCTCATGGGGCCTTTGAGCTTTGGAGTGAAGGCGGTGGCACCTTCAAAGTCAACGGGCATCGGATCAAGCGCTATTATGAAGGAGACTCCAAAGGCACCGTCGAAGTTGTTGACCTCGGGGACCCACTCCCCGAGGAGGATTAATTTCAAGGAAGTTTGATCATGAAAGGTTTGGTGGAGTCCCTCAACAACCACCGGTTGTAAGTATTAGTTCTCTTTAGTTCATCTAGTTTACATGTTAGTTTCTTTATTAGTTCGGTTTTGGTTTAATTTTTAGGTTGCATGAGATGTTTGGATATGTTTGTTGCTTGTTTGTGGAAGATTCATGAGTGTAGTCGGAGGAATATTGGCAAAACCGTTGTAGGCAAAGTTGATTTTTATGTTCAATTTAAATTATTTCTCGAAATTGTGTACAGGTACTCCCAGCCGGCAAACCGGCCGACGGTCCCATACCGGCTGGGAGGACCTGGACACATTTCTGCTTTTTGATAGTTTATTTGGACAGATTTCAGATTTTGCATCCCCAGCCTGCACCTAACCGGCAGCCGGTCAACCGGCTAAGAAGGCGAGTTCCTTATTCAAAAATCAAATTGCAAGGAGAAATGATTCCCAGCCGGTAGGCCGGCAGCCGGTCCACCGGCTGAGAATCAGGAATGTGTGAAAATACTTGAAGAAAAAAAGCAAGGAGAAGGGAATCCCAGCCGGTAGGCCGGCAGCCGGTCCGCCGGCTGGGAGTGTTTTTGTATGTGAAGGATCCGAAGAAAAGAAGAAGGAGTTGGACTCTCAGCCGGTCGGCCGGCAGCCGGTCCGCCGGCTGGGAGTGTTTTTGTGAGTAAGAAAAGAAGAAGAGGAGTAGTGGAAATTGAAGACCTGATTTTGAGCCGGTCGGCCGGCAGCCGGTCCGCCGGCTCAGAATCAAAGCCTTTGAAAAAAATCGAAAAAATGCAAAAAAATTGAAACCCTCACTCTCAGCCGGTCTACCGGCGGCCGGTCCCAGACCGGCTGAGAGTCGCCTGTCGCGCAAATTATAACTCAATACCCCTCTTTTCTTTCTCATTTCTACCTCATTTCCCTACCATTTCCCTTCATTTCTTCTTCATCCTTCCTTATTTTCTCCCCTCCATTCATCCTTTACCCTCAAATACTCCCTCAAACTCCACCAAACTCTCTCAAATCAAAACCCCCTTTACTCCCTCATCCCTTATCCTTCAATTAACCATGTCGGGAAGAACAGAAAGGCGATCCAAATCAAGGCACGACCCAAGGGTGGAGCAAGAGTATGAAACTGTAATGGGAAGTGGCAACATTGGCCCGGATCCTTGCTTTCCCGGTCTCACATTTGCCTCAATCCAACAAAAAGGTAATTTCACTTACTTTAAGAATCGCCCCCTTCACCCAACTAGGTTCATTGATAGAGCCGGATTGAGAGAATTAGGGATTGAGAAAGTTACAGCGGCTCTTTTTGAGGGTTTAGGAATGAAAACCTTGTATGAGACAAAACCGGTTCACACTTCTCCCCGGTTAACTTGGGAATTTTTGAGTTCTTTGGTTGTGACTAAAAACCGAACTTTGGGGAAAGTTGCATTTCTTGAGTTCCGATTGATGAATAGGGAACATCGTCTCACCTTGGATGAATTTGCTTTGATTTTTGGGCTAGACGGAAAATTAGCCATTAAGCCTCCGGAGGGCTTTGATACTGAGCTTATTTGGACAGCCATAACCGGTCTTGTAAGTGATAGAAGTCGAAAGAAACCGGCTAATAGGGTGCATTTGGCACCAATTAGAATTTGGCATAGGTTCATGGGGTGGACCGTTTTCTCTAGGGATGAGCCTCACAACTTCACTACTACTGAGCTTGAAATAATTGGTTCTTACTTGGTCGGTGGCCCGAAATTGAACATTGCTCACCATATGGCCCTTCACTTGAGTAGGTTGGCATCCCAACCTCAGCTTACTACCCCCATTTGTGTTGGGGGGATGGTCACCTTGATTGCCAACAACCGTTGTCAGAGGCACTTCACGGTCGACTTTATTCAGGGCGAGAATGTGCTATCTAGCCGATACTTGCAGGATGCTTTGGGGTGGGTGCGTTATAACCCTAGTGATCGCAAGGAGTATTGGCAGATTCGGGTTGACAACAAGTTCAAGAATTCAGTTCCTTTGCCTAACACCGAGTTGATGAGAGTTGTGCCGGGGAAGACCTCTTACCTCCTTGATATTGAGGCGGACCCCGAGGATCTTCCCCCAGACCAGCGTGCCCCTAGAGTCTACACCAGAGACAGAGTCGGTGCCACTCCTTCTGACCTTCCTTTTGAGCAGTTTCAGCAGCCCCCCATTTCCATGTCCCAGTTTCAGAGTGGTCCCTCATACTTTCAGGGATCCACCTCCGCCTCCGGTCCATCTTCATCTTCATTTTCATGCCCCCAGGACCTCATTGATTTCATGGCCCGAGTTGACTTAGGCATGAAGAGTGCAGCGGATTTAGCTGACCAGCGCCAAGCCATTGCCGATGAGCGGCATAGGGATTTGACCTATAGGATGGATTACCTTTACCATGATCAAGCCTATGGGTCATTTCCGAGTTATGATCGGTCCGTCCGCGAGGGTTATCATCATCCGGATGGTGGTCGCCCATCTTACTACATGCCTCCGGATAGGGGTTATGTGCCTCCTGAGGGTCGTTTTTACGGGGAGATTAACGTCACCCCGGGTTATTTTTCAAACCCGATCTTTCCCCCCAACTTTCGGGGTAATGAGGATGCGGGCCCTCCGAGGCATTCATCCTTCCATGGCGGTTATGGTGATGCGGGAGCTAGTGGATCGCAAGCCTCCCCCTTCCGCGATTTCGTGAGCAACCCTAGCGACTTCATGGTCGTTGATGGAGGCAATGGGAATGATGAAGATGATGGTAATGAAGATGATGGTGGTGAAGGTGATGGTAATGAAGATGGCGGTGATTTTGATGATAGCTTTGATGAGTGACCACCTTTGGAGGTGGTAGATGGTGATGATTATGCCCCCCTTGCAAAATCCAAAACAAGTCAAGTAACTCCCTTAATCCAAATTTCTCTTTTAGTTTGCATTTCCTTTCCTAGCATGCATTTAGTTAGTATCTTTTAGCTTGTTTTAGTTTTTAATCCATCCTTGCATATCATTTAGCTTAGTTGCATATACTTGCATTCATTTAGATGCATTAGATTTCAATTTTGTATAATATTGTCACATGTAGTTTGCATACATGTAGAATAGAGCATTTAGTCTAGCTTTTAGTTTTTCTCTTCTTTTGTTTACCTTTGTTTTTTATGCCTTCTTAAAAACCAAAAAACCAAAAAAATTGAAAAACCAAAAACTTTCAAAAATATGTCCTTTATTTTCCGGTTTTCCTCCTCACATTATGCATATAAATAAGTGTGGGGAGGAAGAACCGTTTATTTCAAAAAATACAAAAAACAAGTTTTTATTTTCTCAAAAATTTCAAAAAAGCCAAAAACATGTTGTTTTCGTTCTTTTACTTCATTTCCCCCTTTGCACTTCATTACATTGAGGACAATGTAAATCTTAAGTGTGGGGAGGGAAAATATCCACCTTGTGAATATTTGATTGCTTTTGTAAGTATGAAAAAAAAAACAAAAAAAAAAAAAAAAAAAAAAAAAAAAAAAAAAAAAAAAAAAAAAACCTCAAAAATACCAAAAAATCGAAAAATTTGAAAAATTCAAAAACATGTTTTTACCTTATTAGTGTAGAATTGTATATACTTGTGTTTGCTTTCCCTCCTTCCGCATAGGTAACACTCGCTTGAGCACCGCTTTGGATCTTGAAGACACCACGGTATGATCGTTCCAACCTCTATTTCACTCTCATTTTCTTCCTTTTGTTGCAAATGAGGAGGATGGGCTTGTATTTGGAGGATGTGGAGTACATTGTGGAGATTGTGTGTGGCTTGTGTGCTTTTGTGCTGTTAGGAGATGCATTAGCTCTGTTTGGCATGTAGTTTGATAGTCTCATTTGCATTATAACATGTCTATATTAGTTGCATTCATGGCATATAGTTGCATTTAGGATAATGTTTTGAAAATGCCTAATTGAGAACTTTGACAAAATCGTTTAAGCATTTACAAATAATTCTTCCACTTGGGACTTTGTCTTTTAGAATGATTTTTGAAACACCCTAGGTTATGCTTTTCTAGTATCTTTCTGACCGTGGTCCAATACCGAGTCAAGGGTTTGCATGTGAGTCACCTTGTCCACCCCCGTGATGCAAAATGGTTTTGATTATCTTGTCTTGGTGACCTTGTTCGACTCGGCGGTTTGGCAACCCAAAAATAACTTTCATGAATAAATTTGGAATGCTCTTGTCAATGATCATAAGAAGTGGAAATGTTTTGAAAAAAAGAAACAAAGAAGCCTCAAGTGAAAAAGAAAAGAAAAAAAAAAATGGTTAATGAAAAAGGAATAAGAACATGTTGTTTTGGTGGAGGCGTACCACTTCGATGTGCTTTGGAGGGTAGTCATTGAGTTGGCTTCCCACTTGGTTGTGAATTCGACCGCCCAAAGACAGAGTGATTGTCACCCCGATAAGCTATTGTCTAGAGGTTAACCGGTTGCCTAATAAGCGATTGGCGAAAGCAAAGGACATTAGCACGCGTGGGACAAACCCCATCCTAACTCATGGCATGAAAAAGAAATGAAAAAAAAAAATTGAATGAGGTCAAATTTTGATTGTCATCCACCATTTTGTATTGACTTGAGCATTTCATTCCAAAAAATTTAATTTTGCCTTGCCGTTTTGTCGATCTTGGGACGACCCATGACCTTTACTTTGTGAAGAATCTAGACTTGTTGCATCTTTTGCCTTTAGCATTGCGGGGATTATCATTCCATTCCATCCGACCGCCCTTGACAAAAGTATTTGGGATAACGGGTATGAAAGTAGCCTAGTTTAGCATGATTTGGCGGTGTTTTGTTGTCATCCTTCTTGCCTTAGTGACTTGTAGAATTAATATTTGTGAAGGAGTTTACGACTTTGAATTTGTTCTCTTTTAGTTGTTTTCCACCGCTTGAATGAGGCAAGCGGTTTTCTTTCTTTTTCCGATGCATGTTGCTTGTCTATACGTGTTTTGTTTTTACTTGTTGGCATCAAAAGTTTTGTAGCAAGACCTTACTTGCCTTGCAATAGGGCATTCTCCCTCATGAATGTCAAATTGTGAGTTGAAAGGGCTACGGGTGTAGCTAAACCCGATTCGGCTTATAGTTAGCTTAGTTAGTTGTTTCTTTGTTTTTAATAAGGGTTATATAGTTCTTTGATCTCTTACTCGAGGACGAGTAAGGTTTAAGTGTGGGGAATTCTGATGAGCTCCATTTTGGTCATCATTTTCTTTACATTTTCTTTATTTTCGGTCACGATTCGGCCTCGATTTGCATGTCTTTAGGTGTTTTTACGTCCGTTGTCTCGTATATTCCTATTCGATCCAATTTTTGTAGGTATTGCGGCGTGGGCGAAGAAACGGGTGAAATCGAGCCGGATTTAGAGCGATTCTTGAAGAATTGTAAAGAATTTAGCAAAGGAACCTCCCAGGGCCTTCCAGCCGGTTACCAGCCGGCAGCCGGTGGGCCGGCTGGGGGTCCTTGACTTGAGATTTTGACAAAAAATATGAGAAGTGCCCAGTACCTGAATTAAGAGCTCCCAGCCGGTGGCCAACCGGCAGCCGGTCAGCCGGCTGGGATGCATTTCCCCTACTTAGCCAAATTTGAAGGATTGAAGAAATGTGAATTGTTGGGCAGAACTCTGAAAAAGGACTCCCAGCCGGTGGACAACCGGCAGCCGGTCCACCGGCTGAGGGGACCTGTGCTGAAAGAAGTTTGAAGAAAAAAATCAGAGCTGAAAGATAGGCTTCCCAGCCGGTGCCAGACCGGCAGCCGGCCGGTCGGCTGGGAATGCATGATCTTTGAAGAATTTCGAAGAAAAGTTCAGAGGTCCAAATTTGGACTCTCAGCCGGTCACAGACCGGCAGCCGGTCGACCGGCTGAGAGGCCTTTTTCGTATTTCCGCACTCTATATAAACCCGCACTTGTGTAGACTTAAAAACGTTAACTTTTACACACTTTTCTAGGGTTTTGCACTGTTCCATTGCTCTATACTTAGACTCAAAAAACTCTCTTAATATTTTAATCTTCTTGAGATCTTAGTTAAATCTTTCAATATTAGTTAATCCTTTCTTAGTAATTCTCTTAGCTTTGTTCTTGGGCAATTTTAGAAGATTCTTATTGGGTTGTAATTTGAGGGTTTGAGAGAATCCTCCAAGTTGTAATCCAAGTTCCTTGCTTTTTCCTTATTATTGGTATTATCTTCCTAATCTCTACTTTGTCTTTGCATTTTGTTTTAGTTTTGCTTGTTCAATTATTTACTCTCATTAATTTCCACCATGTTTAGCATTAATACTTTATTTGTTCAAGTTTATTCCTTAGCCATGTGTGAGTAGTCTTATTCTAGGGTTAGGGGGTTTGCTTGGGTAGTTAGTAGCCATGAAAAATGCCTAGAGTTAGTCTTGTTTGCTTCTTTGGTTAAGTTTTCGCATCTTGCATGTTATGTGTTTGATGAAATGCCTCAACGACGGTTGGGTGTTAGTCTTCACTTTGTTTGCTTTAGACGAAAGTCTTGGGGTTTCATGAGCATGCTTGTGTGTTAGGTTAGCTTGGTTTGTAGCGAAAGCTAGGACTAGACTCGACCTAAGGGTTTGTCAACTCGAGAGAAGAGACAACCCTAGACCTACCATAGAAGTGATACAAGACCGTTATCTTACGTTTGGCTCCCGACTTACCTAGGTGACCCCCGACACCCTAGTCCTCTTTATCATCAACTTCATCTAGATTTACTTGCTTTAGTAGTTAATTAGTTTTTCCAAACCAAAACCTTTTACTCCGACTCATACTAAAATTAAAGCATAACCATACAACTTCCCCACCGTCTTTTGGGTTCGACCCTAAATTATACTACTTAATTTGGGTTCTTTATAAATGTGTTTGGTGCCGGAACCGACGACAAAATCCGGCCATCAGGGGTAGTTAACTTTTAAAGAATATATTATATCTAGATGTTTTTATACTTGCAGGCTAAAATCTAATTTAATGTGTCAGTTAACTAATGTTAAAAAAGCTAGCTACTATGTTGTTGGGGTATTACTTGAATAACAGTATGATTAACTTTAGTAACAAGAAGAAATTCCACATTCTATAATGCAGATTTCAAATTCTCAAAGTAACAAGCTAGCTATTAAGTTACTTTAACAAAGAATAACTTTATCAATGCCAAACACAAAAGATGGCTTGCTGCAAACACAAATTCTGAATTCTATAATAATAATATTCAAAATAAATTCATCGTAATAAACTATGATACAATTAGTGGCCACAACCAGTCATAATATAATGTACAGGATGCGGATAATTGTATAAAGATAATTCCTCAAGGACAAGGTAAAAGATACTAAGTTTAAACTTAAAACACTTCAAAACCAAGCATCAAGCAGGTGCATCCAGACATGTGATGAGAATCTTACCTTTCTTAGCACAAAAGACCTCAAAAACATTGATTCAACGAAATCTGTTATCTCCTTTATTCAACTAACCTCAGTATGGATAACTTGCAATTTCTTATGATAATTAATAGTCTAGTATACGCCAGTGTATCTGGTCTTAGCATGTATATCTTATCTTTTATACTGCTTTATCGATCGATGCATTTAGTCTCTAGTCTTTTTTTTTATTTCCCGTTATTCATCGTTAGAAATGCCCGCATTGACCAATCCATCTGCTTTCCCCATCTCCTACAAGACAACATCAAACTAACCAAGCTTTCTCTGCAACTTATTAAACATTAAGTCTCAAATGAGAAAGCAAAAAAAGCCCCAAGTATATACATATGTACAAACAGGTAATGACACTTCTTTCTCAGAAACTGCTTCACCACGATTGCATACGATAGCGAGTCCCATTTCACGGGGTGAGAGCTCTTTCATTCTAAATCTGATTCAAAATCCCACTAAATCATCCAGCGTATAACTAAGAAAACTGCTTCATCAACTTCCAGTAAGTTAAAGCTAGGGTTAGGCTTTGGATGAATCCACTTATCTTAAGTCTAAATATTGATTGAATAAAACAGTAAATGCTATAGTTAAACTAGAAATTCAATTAAAACACTAATTCAATTAAACCGTAATTTAACAAAACAGTAATTCAATAAATCATTAAATTCAATCAATTTGATAAAATTACCAGAAATTAAACTCGATTAACAACCGTTACTTGTATAATTGAATGAAGAAATATAATTAGAATTATAATTCAGCAACAACAACAATAGTAATTCAATTAAATTGTAATTCAATAAAACAATAATTCAATAAAACAGTATATTCAATCAATTTGATAAATTACCAAAGAGGTTGAGCAGAGGAGCGGGGAAAATGAAGACGAAATTGAGCGCGCAGAGAGGTTGAGCAGAGGCTACCTTGACGAAATTGCGCTCGCAGAGAGGTTGAGCGGTGGCGCGGGGAAGATGAAGACCATAGAAGGGTTTTACAATATATATTCTTTTTTTAAAAGATAATAAGGTATCTTTAGTTTATTGCAATTCCAATTTAATAAGTTAATTGTCTTATTCCAATTACAATTAATTATGTCGGTTTTTGATAAAAACCGTCTTAAGAACATATGCCGACGGTCTTTTATTAAAAGTATTGTCAAGTATTATTAATTTTTAGCGTCGTTATTAACGGCGATTGTATTTACAACCGTCGTAATTGACTTATGGTGACGTTTCTTATATGAAACCGCCATAAATGGCTACTACTAATACGTCGGTTCTTAATTTAAACCGTCGTGATAGACTTTTTAATATATGGAAAACTCATTCCCGCCAAGTTTCTGGGCCTTTTACGGCGTTTCTAGAAAAACCGCCACGATTAAGGCGTCGTAATAGGAGTTTTTTCTACTAGTGAAGCATACCAACGTTTTGTAAATAGTCTAGTGCAAAAATAGTTTAATGCGATGACTTTAGCATTTATATAATTGATCTTTCTCAAGAACTATATAAATGATCCCAAGACTCAATTTCAGTAAATTGATAAGCCAACCTCTTGGCTAATTCTACATTTAGAATTCTTGGTCGATAAATTTCTGTAAATTATATCTTTAGTCCACCACAACCACAGGATCGTACGAGGGTCATGATGTTGAGGTAAAATAAGTCAACAGTTACTACTTACCCAACGTAGAAGGGGTCATATGGAGAGTAAGGTCCTATATGCCTGGCAACGAAGAAATGATTCATAGTAATTTGACTTATAAAAGACTAATATGAATTTTAGGTTATAGAGGAAGATCCCATCAACTTTAATTTTAATTCATTTAAGTGAAAATATCTAGCATGCGAGAATGAATAAACTAAGGTGATGACTTTAAGATAAAAACGTGTGACATCTGTATCTCGACACTGATTAGCACACATACTATATGAGTCAATTATCAAGCAATCTTATTAGGTGGTTTGGTTTAGGCGGAAAATGATGCAAAACATTTGAATGAAAAGCAAAACGGAAATAAAAAACGAAAGTAAAACAAGTCCTAGTGTGACCTATCCTACCAAAAAGAACAAAAAATACAACTTTCGAATCCATTCAGCAGTAGACACTAGAAGCTTGTCTTGTCTTGATGTTCCTTTTTGGTGTTCCATCTTGGTCATGTTGTGGGAGTGAGCTGTCCGATCTCCATCATTAGTCTTCTTAAATTACATTTAATAGATTACAAAGCACAATCCTATTATTACATTCTAATCCAAAACATAATTTAAAGAAAAGGGAGATTCGAGATCTCATAATTACATCACCAATTATGTTTCCTTCATTACGAAAACATAATTTACTAAGGTCACACTAAGTATTACAAATTACAACTGATTGCAAACCGTAAAAAATTCATTCATTCATTCAACAATAATATATAATATATAAAATACAGAATGCATCATACTAATTAAATTAATCTTTCAATACATAATTCCGTAATTATGTAGAGTAATTTACCCAAAACAACATTTAATGACTTAAATTATGTGACAATTCCGTAATTACTCACATAATTTTAATAAAACAAAACTTATTCATATTGTCGTATAATATGAATTAATCCAACATTATTTTAAATCGTTTTAAAATAATTGGGTATCAAAACTTGTGAACTTTTTCACAACAACAATTATCATTATCCTTATAATGTTAAAAAATATGGTACGGCCGAAAAAAAAAACAAATACTCCCTCCGAGTCGGAGTAATGGTTCTTACTTCCTTTTTGGTGCGAGTTTAGTGATGGTTCCTATTTCCATTTTAAGTAACTTTTTTGTGGTCCAAAATCAATTCAGTGTGGGGTAGGGTGTTTTGTGTGGTTTAGAATCATTTCCTTATTTTTTGTGCATAAAGGTAAAGGAACCATTACTATGACTCGGAGGGAGTATATTTTTTATTTAATACATGTGGCCCGGAAAAAAAAAATTTAAAAAAAATCGTGAATAGTAGTCGGACGTGAACAATACCGATTTTTTTTTTTTTTTTTTTAAACAAATGAACTTGAAAAATAATGTCGAGTTGCTAATAACATTCAAAATTTAATCCTTATTAGACATTGATATAATCTTAATAATTCAAATTAACCTTTTAAGACGAATATCAAGATTATCATGGGATCGATTATTTAGCAAATTATTTCATTCAAGAACATTCAAGACGATTCCTTTTTACGTTTTAACTCAATCCTTATTAAATTAAAACATCTACAAATTTATTATTTTGTCATCTTAACTGATTAATACAACAACAATAATAAATCAAAAAGGAAAACGAAAAAACACAAAAAAATATGTCTCAGCTAAGAAAATTGCGACGACTGCTTTTTTTTCTTTCTCAAAACGTTTATGAAAATCATACAAAAATAAATCCGTAAGCCTTATGCTCTGATACCACTTGTGAGAAAATATCTGTATATGTTCCCAATTCTTTATATGCAGGATTTTAACGAATTTATAAGGTACAATTTATAGTCATAAACGAAGAACAAGATACAAAGATTGAGGTTAAGAATTAACCTTCTGTCCTTGCAAAGGCCTAAGATCAGATATCAAAACAGATATCATCCTAATCGTTGCACCCAAAATGTCCTGAGAAATACCCTTTCCTGAGCTAGAAACTGCAAAACTACCTCTAATTTTGTGTAAGACGAAAGCTAGAGAGAGAAGAGGGAGACAGTTATGCGTGGGAACTCGTGCCTCCTACAACTGTCGAGAGGTGTTTATTTATAGGACGAGGTGTTACGATCTTAGAATAACTCTTATTCTTTAATCCTTAACCACCTTTCCTAGTTTAGATAGGTTTTCTCAAGTCCGTATTTGAGTCTACCTAAACTATCACTAGAAATTGCAACAACCTCCAACTAGCCGAAATTCTTCAGTGGACCGGATTTTATCTGTATAAAATCGGTTACACTGCTCTCTTATGTGTAATGTTTATCTTTATAAATATCGTATATTTATATTTTAACAATTAAATATAACCGTTTATATTTAACTGAATTATTTAATCTATATTAAATAATTTCATTACACACTAATTAAATATAACATTTTACATTTAATTACGAATTAACATTTTAATTCGTCTTAGCTAATATTATTTAATCAGTATTAAATAATTATATCATCATTACATTGACTAACCGTTTAGTCGTATAGGGTATCAATATGATTACATTTTCATCTAATCATATCTCTCAGATTCCATCCTTTAGGTGTGACTCTTAGAGACAAGTTGATTATCGCCATCTGTATGACAATAACGTCAAACTTTCTAGCAAGCCAACCGTTATTGATAAACGTGAATCAAATGGCTAAATACAAAGTATACCCTGTGTTCCTTTAAGAGATTTATACGTGTTGTCGCACTAATTGTTGAGGACACTAGCTCCAACAGAATGATCATGTTGCGAGGTTCCAGCTGACTTTAATAGCCGTTTTAGAGTAGAGCCCTAATCATCCCTGGTCATGCTCCTATGATCTTGCACGTTGTTGAGAGAAAATAGGGGTTGGTTTTCCCTTCCTATGACTAACCTAACGACTCCTTATGTACCAATTGTGGGCTACTTCATCAGTGGCCTAATTCTTTTCTATTTGCTTTGTTGCTTTCTTCTTTGTTGGGTTTTTTTCTATTGGGCCTTAAGGGTGCAGATTTGTCCATAACAATTGCCCCCAAATTCTTGTCCAAAATGTTTTTGGGCGGGAATTTTTGCTGATGACATGCACCTAGCAGTCTGACATGACCAGTCGCACTCTCCGCTTATCTTCAGAAAAAGACGTTGTTGTTGGCCTTGGGCTTCATCACTCCCTCCACTTTTCTCTTCTTTCAACTTCCAGGTCTTCCACTTTCCCATAACTCCCCATAAAATTCTTAGGCTTGTCCAATGAGATTTCTTGGAAATAATAGTGGTCAAAAGAACTTGAGAACTATAATTGAGAATGATAGCACTACTACTTTAATTTGGAACTAAAGAGAAGTATAAGGAGTTTGACCAAGAGATTAGTAGGAGTAAATTAGTTATAATGGTGGTGTTACATGAGTATCCATTATCTATAGTTGATCACTTTGGTTTTACGGAGTATTCCAAGAGTTTTAATCCTTCCTTCAAGATGATATCTAAGAACACGTTGAGAGCCGATCTCTTTAAGATGTACACTTTTGATAATCTTTCCTTAAGACGATTGTTGGAGTATAATGATAGTAAAATTGCGGTGACAACGGATATGTGGACTGCCTCTAATCAAAAGAAACGCTATATGGTAGTCACCTCACACTTTATTAATCCGAATTGGAACCTGAGAAATCGAACATTAAGGTAACTAGTCAATTTCTTTTTTTATAGTTCTGATTTTTTCTGTTTGAAGGGTATGGATACCGAGTACCTAAGAGGGGGAGGGGGTAAATTAGGTACTACTTAAAAAATTTTAACTTAACAAAGATAACTTAAATAAATTAACTAACGATTACGTACAGAGAAACAAAGGAAAGCAACGATTTCATTGACTGTTAAGTTCATCTAGCAAGTGAAGTAGTGCTACTGTATGAAAGTAACAGATCTAGAAGTCGTTGACTGAAACAGAAAGGAAAAGAAAATAAAAGAACGGATTAACTAAACTGAAAAGAGAAGAACGCAGCGGTTTTGAATTGGTTCGGCCAAAACTCTAACGGCCTACGTCCAATCTTCTTTTATTGAATAGCTAAGTAATCTACTCCGAAAACTTAAAACAAATTACAATAAAAGGACCAACAACCTACTCCGGTTGCGACTCTTAGTTCTTTTGACCACAATGTCTAAGAACATCAAACAAACAAACTAGTATAGATTACAAGATCAAGTTTTCCTCAAACTGATTCTTAAATGAATTGAGGAGGAACAACTTATTGATCAATCATAACTAGATAACAAATCATAAACAGAAGCAACGATTAGACAGACTGTTTACACTTGAAGAGTTTGAAGACTTTATAAAAACTTTGCAAAACCAGTAAAAAGAGATGAAGCTTTGAAGAGAGAATTTTGCAAAGATGAATTTATTGCTCTAGAAGTCTTAGAAATAAATGAGGATGAAATACTCCTTTTATAGTGAAAATATTGGATAAAGACCTTTGGGTAAAACCCACAAAGTACACTTTAGGTGGCTATTTTCCAAAGGACAAAAGGAGTTGTACTTCTTTGCTTTTAAAATATCCTTTCTTTGCTTTAAAATCTTCTTTAATCAGAAAAAGAGATTTTTTGGGCTTTGCAAAAATCAGAGTCATAAAGCAAGTTTTCTTATAAGTTTGCAAAGCTGAGATTTCGAAATGAGAAAGCTTCAAGTGTACGATTGCACGGGGCAACGATCTGTGTAACTGTTGCTTACGTTAGATGAGTTGTTATCTTTACAAAACAACGACACTTAGAGATTTCTTTTGACAACGGAATATCAATGCTCTCTTGATTATGAACTTTCGAACCTGAAATGGAAACTTGAAAACACAATTAAATTGGGCTTGTCATCATCAACAAATTGTATCCTAACAAATTCCCCCTTTGATGATGACAAGCCAAATAAAACAATAATTTCCACTATGTTCCCCCTTAATAAGTTATAGTTCATGCATGGTTATGAAAAACGAGGAATTGCAAATTAGTTAACATACTAAAGAAACCAATGCCACAACTTAATGAATTACTTGGTGTTTAATTGAGTTAATTATTGCTTTGGTGATTAAATTATTGTTGATTTTACTTTTCCCCCTCTTGGCATCGTCAAATGAATAAACAAGCACAAGCATAAACGATCATCAGGCAAAAGAAATTAACGGAAAAAATAGCACATGTGAAAAATGATGAGACCGGCATCAAGAAGAAGCAAACAATTAAAAACAACCGAAGTCGATTAAAATAGTTCGAACTACTTAGCACCACATAACCGACAATGTTTAAATACTACTACCACCACTAAAATAAAACGCGACCAAGCTAATTGATACGGGACCGGGGGCAGGGGCGGGTTAGGGGGCAGGGGCGGTTCACAAAAGATGGTAAAAAGGGGCATTGAAAAAGGCAGGGACTGGGTAAAGCACGAATCAATGAGACGAGTCCTGATCACCGTCACTCTCGTCCGACTCATCATCAGCAACATCGTCTTCCTATCTCG
Organism: Silene conica; assembly: GCA_029255685.2. NCBI lineage: Eukaryota > Viridiplantae > Streptophyta > Magnoliopsida > Caryophyllales > Caryophyllaceae > Silene > Silene conica. Next base: position 54,247,284 of record CM055316.2, on the reverse strand, counting down.
ATAATGGAAACAGGGGCTTCGAGATTAATCGGAGATTCCCAACCTTGGGCAGTGAGACATTCTCCAAAAGGAGCATAGGCCGGATCAGAACCAATCCACGAAGTAGAGTAAACCCTTGGGGCGTGAATAGTGACGGGTTCTTGAGCATAGGTACGTTTGACAGTGACGGGTAAGGGGCTGCTTTCAATAGTTGCAGAAATTGAATTAGGAGTCCATTTTTTTTTTCAGTGGCACTATGGCCTGGGGACCAAGATATTCAGTGGAGGAGTTTTTTTTTTTTTTTTTTTTTTGTGTTTGGTACGCTTCTTGGGAGGCGCTTTTGCAGCCTCCTGTTCAGATTCAGTGGGGTTGTCCGAAATTGGTTCCTTATCTTTCATGGGAGTTTGCTGGGGAACCGTTTTAGAGGGATTAACCGGTTCAGATGTAGGAATAACGAATGGAGGGACGTCGGAGACGATGAGTTCAGACGAGATATCTTCGTCGTTGATGACGACCGGAGCACCAGGAGTATTAGACTTGATTTTTAAAGTGTCGGAACGAGTTCTTTTACGGACCAAAGAGACGGATGCGGGTTTTTCCATTGATTCAGTGTTGGTTTCTGGTAGGGATTGTGAAGGAGAAAGAGATTGAATGGGAGTAAATGGGTTGAAAAGGTTTGAATGGGTAATTAATTATTACGGTGGATTTTGAGTAGTTTTGGAAAAAAGATGTTGGGAAATAGTGGTAGGTAAAGGAGTTAAAGGGGTAGGCTGAGAAGTAAGTTTTAGGTAGGTTTAATGAAAGGAAGGGGGGAAGCCACGTGGGAAAGGTAAGTGGGGTGACATCATCCATAAGATGACGTAAGGAGGGGGTTGGGTGTTGGGTTTTAACAAAAAGTATCAGTATGCTCAGTTTTAAAACAATCGTAGTGATAATAATACGTAAACAAAATATCATGTGATAGGTCGGTTAATCATTTAACACATAGACAATTTTTAAACACGGAAATAACTAGTGACACGAATGAAGAGTCTTAGCTTGTAAACGAATTCACTCTAGCCAATCATACGAGAGAAAAATAAAACCACAAATAAAATAATCACAAGCAATTAATCAAGCCAATTTCTAACCGGAGTTTTTCAAATTGTTCACGGGCAAGAGGTTTCGTAAATATGTCGGCTATTTGATCCTCCGTTTTGCAAAAAATGAGTTTCACATGCCCTTTTTCAACATGATCACGAATAAAATGATGACGGATTTCAATATGTTTGGTTCGTGAATGTTGAATTGGATTTTTAGAGATATTGATAGCACTTGTGTTGTCACACATTATGGGTATTGAGTCAAAAATAATTCCGAAATCAAGAAGTTGTTGTCTTACCCAAAGGAGTTGTGAGCAACAATGAGCGGCACTAACATATTCACTTTCGGCCGTTGAGAGAGCTACCGTATTTTGCTTCTTAGATCCCCATGAAATGATACATGGACCCAAAAAAGTCGCGATTCCCGACGTACTTTTTCTATCAACGGTGCATCCCGCGTAATCCGCATCGGAAAAACCTACGAGATCAAAAGGACATAATAAGGGGTACCATAGGTAAAGATCTTGAGTTCCAATTAAATACCGAAGAATACGTTTTACCGCTTTGAAATGAGATTCTTTCGGATTTGATTGGAAACGAGCACATAAGCACACACTAAAGAGAATATCGGGACGACTAGCGGTTAGATACAAAAGAGAGCCTATCATACCTCTATACGCCTTTTCACTAACGTTCTTACCGTTTTCATCTTTGTCCAATTTGGACGTTGATACCATGGGAGTGGAAAAGGAGTTTCCGTTAGTCATACCGAATTTTTGAAGCATTTCCTTGATGTACTTTTGTTGATGGATCATGATACCATCTTTGGATTGTTTGATTTGAAGCCCTAAAAAGAATCCTAACTCGCCCATCATGCTCATCTCAAACTCAGATTTCATTAGCTCAGAAAAGTAGACATAAAGGAGTTCGTTAGTTGCACCAAATATAATATCATCGACATATACTTGCACAACCAACAGTTCTGATGACTGTTGCTTTAAGAATAAAGTTTTGTCAACGGAGCCTCTTTTAAAACCATTTTCAATGAGAAAAGTTGACAACCTATCATACCAACATCTAGGGGCTTGTTTTAAACCGTAGAGAGCCTTGTCTAGCTTGTAGACATGGTTAGGAAAGTCATTGTCAAGAAACCCCGGAGGTTGTTCGACAAAGACTTCCTCATCTAAGAACCCATTTAAAAAAGCGGTCTTGACATCCATTTGAAAGAGAGTTATACCTTTGTGGGCCGCAAAAGCGATGAGTAGCCTAATAGCTTCAAGCCTAGCCACCGGTGCATAAGTTTCGTCATAGTCAATTCCTTCTTGTTGATTGTAACCTTGCACCACGAGTCTAGCTTTGTTCCTTACAATTTCACCGGAATCATCGAGCTTGTTGCGAAAAACCCACTTGGTGCCTATGACAGTTCTATTAGATGGCCTAGTAACCAAATGTCAAACCTTGTTTCTTTTGAATTGATTGAGCTCATCTTGCATTGCTATGAGTCAATCGGCATCCGTTAGAGCAACCGTTATGTTGGGTGGCTCTACTTTGGAAAGGAAGGCATTTTGACCACAAAAGTCATCTAATGAGGCAAAGTTGTTGTGAGATGCCTTAGATCTTGTCTTAATCCCAGATGTTAGGTCACTGGTTAAATTTGAGAGTGGATGAGAACTTTGATGCTTCCATTTTCTTGGGATGATAATATGTTCTCGTTCCCCAGCAACAGTTTCAGAGGTTGTTGCTTCCTGTTCAGAGTGAGAGTCTATACTTGGGTTGGCAGGAACTGTGGGAGTAACTGTAATGACTTCTGTTGTCTCCTGAGATGATGATGTTGAGGCATGATTAGAAGGAGTGGAGGAGGAAGCAGCAGCTGACGTTTCTCCATGACTGGTTCCCCCTGAACCATTGCTATTACCACCAGGCAAAAGTTGATCAGATTGTTGCACATTGTCGTTGGTTGGTCCTTCATCTTATTCGAGTACAAAGTCTTTCCTTATGAGTCCAATTTCAAACTCATCATCTTCATCATCATCTTCTGATTCTTCGTTTTGTACCTGTCCAAGCATACTAGATTCATCAAAAATGACATGGACACTTTCCTCAATACGCATGGTTCTTTTGTTGTAAACCTTGTAAGCCTTGCTATGTTCGGAATAACCAATAAACACCGCCTCATCACTACGAGGATCAAATTTCCCTAATTTTTCTTTTCCATTATTGTGCACAAAACATTTGCTACCAAAGCATCGAAAGTAGGAAATGTTAGGCTTTCTTCCTCGTAGTAGTTCATACGGTGTTTTATCCATTGAGTTTCTTATCATGACACGATTGTGAATGTGACAAGCGGTATTAACCGCTTCGGCCCAAAAGCTTCTAGGTAATTTACTACTTAAAAGCATGGTCCGAGCCATGCCTTCAAGAGTTCTATTCATGCGTTCTACCACGCCATTTTGTTGAGGTGTCCTAGGGGCCGAAAAATTATGGTCACCACCATTTTCGTCGCAATAAGTATTAAATGACAAATTCTCAAACTCCGTTCCATGATCGGTTCTTATGGACACAAGTTTATGGTCAAGCTTGTTTTGACACTTCCTAAGCCAAACTAGAAACTCATTGAAGGTTTCATCTTTAGAACATAAAAAGAGAGTCCAAACAAACCTAGAGAAATCATCAACAATGACACACACATAGCGACTACCACCTCTACTTCTAGTTCTCATAGGTCCACACAAATCAATATGAAGAAGTTGGAGGGGACGAAGAGTACTCATGATTCTTTTGGATTTAAAGGAGCTTTTGACATGTTTACACCTAGCACATTCATCACAAATTTTGTTGAAATCAAATTTTATATTTGGAAATCCCTCAACTAGATCAAGCTTCTTTAGGGTGTTAAGAGTTTTGGCGCTAACATGTCCAAATCTTTTGTGCCACAACCATGGATCATTCTTCATGACACTCATACAAGATAGAGTGTCATCGGGTATCATGTTTAAATTTGTTAAATAGACGTCTTTTACACGTCTTCCTTCAAGAATGACCTCACGGGTTGTTGCATCAATGATTTTACACATATTAGTACTAAAATCCACCAAGTTTACACGATCACATAATTGAGAAATACTAAAGAGATTATGCTTCAAACCTTTGACAAGCCGCACGTTGTCGACACATAGTAACGATGACTTACCAACCTTACCAATACCAATTACTTCACCCTTTTTGTTGTCACCAAATGTTACCGTTCCTCCTTTATGAGCTTCTAATGAGAGGAATTGGTTTCTATCTCCCGTCATGTGACGTGAGCATCCACTATCCAAGTACCAATTGCGGTCGCCTCTCATCAAGCCCTACACAAGAATTAGATTTTGAGTTTAGGAACCCAAATAAATTTGGGTTCCTTTTTGTGAACAACCTTGTTAACTAGATCCTTTCGAATCCAAACTTGTTTAGCAACTTTAATATTTTTGTTGATGTCATTGTGTCTCTTTTGACAACCGTTGAAGCCATGACTAGTTTTGCCACAATAGTTACAAATGAGATACTCGGGAAGACCAACATATTTCCTTCTTCGAAAATCGGTTTTACATGGGTCTGGTTTGCTAATGTAACAGTGAGATGCACTGTTCCATTTAAATCCTAGACCTGCTACACGGTCACATCGTTTTGTTTGATTTGTGAGAAAATTTAGAACATTTTGACTTCCTTCCCATTTTTTAGACACATTGTTGGCATCAACAAGCTTAATCTTCAAGTTTTTGAGATCAGTGGATAGAGTAGCATTCTTAGCTTTCACGGTTTTGAGCTCACTCTCAAGATCATTAAATTCAGTGTGTAGATCTCTAATGAGTTCTCCTTTTTGCTCGACATTGTCCTTTAGACTTTCAATACATAAGTTTAAGTGTTCAATCTCATCTTTAGAAGATCAACATATAGCATTTTTGTTTTGAGAGTTAACAAGTTTAACGTGCATGATTTTGAGTTCATTTTTGAAGGTTGAAATGTCAACTTTTAACCTTTCATTCTCACTGACCAAGGTGGCATTCTCAATTTCTTTCTCATCAGAGATGACAGTCTTATGGACTGTTTCTTTAAGAGCTGCTAACTCTTTGACCAACTCATCACATTTACATAAAAGCAGGTTGTTTTCTTTTTCCAATTTATCACACTCTATGGTAGCAGTGGAAATTTGTGACGTGAGAGAGGTGTTAATATCTTCAAGGTTTGACAAACTCTTAGAATCGACTTCTAGACACTCTACTTTCTCAGACAACTGTTCATTTAGCCTTTTCAGATTTTTGAGTTCGGACGTACTAGAGAGATTAAATGTTGTTTCCTTCTTGAGTTTAACATTTTCTTCAACGATCTCTTCTATTTCATCTTGCATGACGTCTAACCTTTTTGTTTGTGAACGACACTTATCAAAGAGTTTATCAAGAAGTTTACACACCTTTTATTTTGAGTAAGTTCTAGCCTTTGCTTTCAGGATTTTTACCTCATCATCGGAGTCGGAGTCGGAGTCATCAGGATGAGCCATGAGACACCTAAGATGTTCGCCTTTGGTCACTTTAGTTTTGTTTTTGTGGTTTTTGGTTAAGCACATCTTAGCTTCTAATTTTTCTTCGATGGGTTCCTCGTCCTCAGAATCGGACATCCCCCAAATAGCTGTCATGACTTTATGTTTATATTTCTTTTTGGCCTTATCTCGTTTATCCCTAGATTTTATATCATCCCACTTAGGACATTCTTTGATTTGGTGTTTTATGTCACCACACTTAAAACATCCTACAGTGGAAGAAGGCCTTTTCTTGAAGGGACGTTTCTTAGCATAATTGTTATTAAACTTCTTTTGACCTTGCCCGTTTACCATTCCGACCAAGTTTCGAGAGAACATGGCAAACTCATCTTCCTCATCATCTTCACCATCGCTTGGTGAAGATAATAAGGCAAGACCCTTTCCCTTTGAGGATTCACTAGAATTCTTCTCGAGATTAAACTCGTGAGCCATTAGTGATCCTATTAGTTCATGAAGGGTGAGTTTAGATAAATCATGGGCTTCTTCAATTGCGGTAACCTTAGGTTGCCACTTTGAAGTGAGACTACGAAGAATCTTTCGAATAATGTCCTCGGACTCGAAATCTCTTCCTAGACTCTTAAGTTCATTTATTATGCAAGAAAAACGAGAAGAAAAGCTATTTATGGATTCATCCTTTGACATACGAAACATCTCATATTGTTGCATGAGAAGGTCGATACGGTGTTTTCTAACTTGAGATGTCCCTTCATAAGCAAGAACAAGAGAATCCCAAATTAGTTTTGCCGTAGGACATCCGGAAATACGTCTCACTTCGGCTTCTCCAACACAACGTTGAAGAATCGACATAGCTTTTGAGTTCTTTTCGGCCATTTTGAAATCATTTTCATTGTAGTCACTTTCCGACTTGACTTTGTTGAAACCCGTCATCATGTCGGTTTCCTCAATGATTAGAGGTCCGTTCATGATGATGTTCCAACATTGATAATCAATACTCTTTATGTAATGTTCCATTTTGAGTTTCCACCAACCAAAATTCTCACCGGTAAAGACCGGGATCTTGGAGTGTTTTGCGGAATCCATTTCCCAAGAAGTAACTCTAAGGTAATTAGCCTTTATCAAGAGCACGAGGCTCTGATACCAATTGAAGGGTATGGATACCGAGTACCTAAGAAGGGGAGGGGGTGAATTAGGTACTACTTAAAATTTTTTAACTTAACAAAGATGACTTAAATAAATTAACTAACGATTACGTACAGAGAAACAAAGGAAAGCAACGATTTCATTGACTGTTAAGTTCATCTAGCAAGTGAAGTAGTGCTACTGTATGAAAGTAACAGATCTAGAAGTCGTTGACTGAAACAGAAAGGAAAAGAAAATAAAAGAACGGATTAACTAAACTGAAAAGAGAAGAACGCAGCGGTTTTGAATTGGTTCGGCCAAAACTCTAACGGCCTACGTCCAATCTTCTTTTATTGAATAGCTAAGTAATCTACTCCGAAAACTTAAAACAAATTACAATAAAAGGACCAACAACCTACTCCGGTTGCGACTCTTAGTTCTTTTGACCACAATGTCTAAGAACATCAAACAAACAAACTAGTATAGATTACAAGATCAAGTTTTCCTCAAACTGATTCTTAAATGAATTGAGGAGGAACAACTTATTGATCAATCATAACTAGATAACAAATCATAAACAGAAGCAACGATTAGACAGACTGTTTACACTTGAAGAGTTTGAAGACTTTATAAAAACTTTGCAAAACCAATAAAAAGAGATGAAGCTTTGAAGAGAGAATTTTGCAAAGATGAATTTATTGCTCTAGAAGTCTTAGAAATAAATGAGGATGAAGTACTCCTTTTATAGTGAAAATATTGGATAAAGACCTTTGGGTAAAACCCACAAAGTACACTTTAGGTGGCTATTTTCCAAAGGACAAAAGGAGTTGTACTTCTTTGCTTTTAAAATATCCTTTCTTTGCTTTAAAATCTTCTTTAATCAGAAAAAGAGATTTTTTGGGCTTTGCAAAAATCAGAGTCATAAAGCAAGTTTTCTTATAAGTTTGCAAAGCTGAGATTTCGAAATGAGAAAGCTTCAAGTGTACGATTGCACGGGGCAACGATTTGTGTAACTGTTGCTTACGTTAGATGAGTTGTTATCTTTACAAAACAACGACACTTAGAGATTTCTTTTGACAACGGAATATCAATGCTCTCTTGATTATGAACTTTCGAACCTGAAATGGAAACTTGAAAACACAATTAAATTGGGCTTGTCATCATCAACAAATTGTATCCTAACACTGTTCTTTTCTATATTTTTCTGTTCTGAAATTTCATCGCTGTTTATTAGCAAACAAATAACCTTTTTATGTTAATATTTATTCTTTGAAGGTTTTGCTTTATGCCATATCCACACACAAAAGGTGTTCTTGCAAAAGTTTTAATGGATTGCTTATCTCAATATGGTCTAGAGAGTAAGATTTCATTGGTAGTAGTTGACAATTGTACTACAAATGAAGCGATGATGAAAATCCTTCTCAAATTTTTTGAGGAAAAGTGTCTTATGTTGGGAGGTATTTTCTTTCATTTAAGGTGTAGGGCTCACATCTTAGATTTGATTGTCAAGGATGGATTAAATGTCATTGAAACAGGAATTGTCAAAGTGAGGGATTGTGTTTCGTTTTGGATGTCTACTCCTAAAAGGATTGAAAATTTTGAGGGGTCTTGTCGGTTTTTAGGCATTAATAGCAATAAAAGATTGATTGTGGATTGTAAAACAAGATGGAATTCGGACTTTTTCTATGCTTGAATCAACTTTACCTTATGTAGATGTATTTGTAAGGCTAAAATGACTAAATCAAAAATTGAAGTTTGATATTCCTTCCGATGAAGATCGGAAATTAGCTAGCCTTATTTGTAAGAAGTTGGGGATATTTAATAATGTTACTAAGGTTTTTTCGGGGAGGCATTATCCTACTTCTAACTTATTTTTTAGAAAGGCTTGTGAGATTAAGCTTGCTTTGAGATGTTGGTTATATGATGATGAGGAAATTGTAAAATCCATGGCTAAGAAAATGATTGAGAAGTTTGATAAGTACAGGGAACATATTAATGGTCTTTTGGCCATTGCCCTACTTTGGATCCTAGGAATAAGATGGATTGTGCTCAATATTATTTTTGTAGACTTTATGATGATAAATGTGATGAAGAGTTGGATAAGGTGGGAAGCTCTTGGATAATCTTGTGGTCGAGTATCAACTCAGAAGTGAAGGGAGTAAGGCACAAGAGGTGTCTAAGGGAAAAAAGAAAAAGAGAGGATTATGTCTCTAATGTTGAATGTGAAGATGGGTATGCTTTAGAAAAAAAGAAAATGAAGAGGAAGGTCAATGTAATGGGAGAGGTGGACCATTACTTAGAGGACCACCCAGAGCCGGAGGATGCTACCTTTGACGTCCTTGGCTGGTGGAAAGTTAATCATAAGTATCTCACGTTAGGAGATATTGCAAAAGATGTTCTTGCTATTCCGATTTCTAGTATGGTTTCTGAAAGTCTCTTTAGTATGGGAGGAAGGGTAGTAAGTCCCCATCGTTGAAGGCTTCATGCCGACACTGTGGAAGCGTTAATGTGCTTACAAAATTGAAAAATGCAAGTTATTCAAGGTATTGCTTTGCCTTAAGCCCTTAATCTTTTATCTTATTATTTGATGATTATATAATTGTTCGAAAGCGATGGTATTATACTAGTTTGCATTTATTTTGAAGGTAAATTGAATGGTACGAGTACATGTTCAACCATCAATGAGGATTTGGATCTTGAAGGAGAAATGATTGATATAATTGACATGATAGAGTTTTTCTTACTTAGACTTTTTATTTAATAGGAGCACATATATTTAGTTATCAACTTTTAATTGTTTGTATTTTTTTAATTGGTGTATATTTTTTTACATTAGGATGTTGATGATATTGCTAAGGAAGACATGGAGGAAGATGATGCTGATTAAGAAGTTTCAAGTGTTAACTAATTGTAGGTTAAGCTTCATTGTTATTTCTAAGTTGTATTCTATTTTGTAAGACTTTAATTTGTAAAAATCATAATCTTTTGAATTTGTGGTACTTTCTACCGCATTTATTGGGAAAGCTTAGTTGATAATGAAGATGAAAAGCATTGGAATTTGTGGTTGTGGGCTTGTGGTGCCAATTCAAGCTTTTTTTCTTTTTTTTCTTTTTTACACGGGACTCGCAAACCCGGATCCTACCCGGATCCGCAGGGTCTAGATCTGGATCTGACATTTTTGGACCCGTCGAATCCGGGTCGAATCTGAATCCTATTGCCAAAAACGGATCTGGATATGGATTCTATTGGACCCTATCCAGATCCGACCCGTTGCCATCCCTAATTGGGCTTCTCGAGGTTTTGGGGAAGGGGTAAAATTTATTTGCATTTTTCTATTCTAAGGAAGTCAAGTCATCCGCTGACATCACCCCTCCATCAGTCCACTTGCATGCTCCACATTGTTGCTAGACAGTATGTATTTCGCCCATATGACACGTATATGACCCGTCACAACTCACAAACTTGCGACGGGTACTTCCGTCTTAAGGAAAACGGACACGTATAATAAAGCCCTTAAGCAAAATCGACCCGGTCCGCAGGGACCACATTTGGAATGTATAATACTCAATTTTTTTTTTTTGAATAACCAAAAGGGAGTTTCCTTGGTGAAGGATCGGCATATGAGCATATGCAATGCAGTGTAGAACATCTTCAACTCTTATCCCTAAAGGAAAATCCAGTTGCTTCAAATGAAGACAGAAGAAACACAGTCACGCAAAAGGACATAAACAAGGCAATAAACCATCAGAATATTCCAAGACTAGTAATTACAGACAAACTAGAGGCCCTTATTCCACAAATACGAAAAGAAACCCAAAAAAACCCCAAAAAAACTGGTGGATGCTATCAAGTTTGGATAAAATGTCACAAGACTCCCTCATAAAGATATTCAGTAGTACCCAACTTACTTAACTACTAACTAATAAGCCTTCAATTCTTAAATGAACTCGCATACTGTCCATTACACTCGCCATTTTCATTGTAATCGTTGATATTAATAGTCCGACAGTGCGAGTTTGAGGGAGGAATAAGTTTAAGAGATGGCAATGCCATCAGCCGGGAGTCGTGTTTCCTTGTCTATGGCTGGCAGTAACCATATTGGCACAAGGGAATGGAAGTTCGCAAAGTTCAGTAGCGGAGAACTTATGGGGGTTAAGCTCAGGAGTTTACCATCTTGGAAAGATACTAGAAATCATAGCAACTCAAAAAGACAGACTGTATGCATGTCTCTTACAGCTGATGTAGCAGCAGGAGCCGAGGTGATGAATGACCTCTCTTACTTTGCATCTATAGAATACCGCTGATAACAAACTCACTGACAGATGAAGTAAATTGTCTTCAGTTGAAGGACCTTGAGGCAAACAAAAAAGATGCAAAATCGGTGGCAGCAATTATACTTGGAGGAGGAGCTGGCACCCGACTTTTTCCACTGACAAAAAGGCGTGCGAAACCAGCTGTGAGACAAATTCCCTAGCTTCAACTTCCTCCGAACAGGGACATTTCTGTTTAACAATTAATTGTGTCGTTGACAGGTTCCTATCGGAGGAGCATACAGATTGATAGATGTACCAATGAGCAACTGCATAAACAGTGGTATCAACAAAGTCTACATTCTAACCCAGTTCAATTCTGCATCCCTCAATCGCCATCTTGCTCGCGCTTACAATTTTGGCAGTGGTGTCAATTTTGGAGATGGCTACGTCGAGGTGCTCTATTTCCTGAAGCTTTCATACCTCTTTCTGTTTGATTTAAAATCTTTCATACCATTACACAGTTTACACTACACCAGCTTAGTTACATTTACTTGTGGCGAATGGAAAAAAAAGGGTAATGGTGCCATGGTGAATAAGCAAGTATTAAAGCCTCAGATGGCAGCACAAATTGCGTCAAAACATGACTACGTGATTTTTTAGTACAGGTTCTAGCTGCCACACAAACGTCAGGGGACGAAGGCAAGAGATGGTTCCAAGGGACTGCTGATGCTGTAAGGCAGTTTGGTTGGCTCTTTGAGGTATGTTTCAATTTTAACATCAATATTAACAAACACTTATATGAAGATACAATAGCTCTCTTTCGACGCATGTCACAGGATCAAAGAAGCAAAGACATTGAGGATGTTCTGATTTTGTCCGGAGACCACTTATATAGAATGGATTACCTCGAATTCATTCAAGTAACTCTTTCTACTGCTATTTCGTATCTTCTATTTCTCTCTATCAATCTTCTACAGTTTGATCATAACATCATTGTCGCAAATGCACAACTGTAACTTCCTTACTGTAACTACGATTACATTCTGCGTCGATTACAGAGTCATCGGCAGAGTGGGGCTGACATCAGCATATCATGTTTGCCAATGGATGACAGGTATCTGAACATGTTTTCAGAAACTTTTTCTAGAACTACCTCTTTTTAGTTAGTTGAAAAACATGCTGCTTCTGAGAAACTGTCATTAGAGAAAGAAATCTGGATGCAAATAGTACATGTTGCTGAAAAATCTCTTCCTGTGTAGTCGGGCCTCAGATTTCGGGTTAATGAAGATAGATGACACAGGAAGGGTTCTATTCTTCAATGAAAAGCCTAAAGGAGAAGATTTGAAAGCCATGGTATCATTTACAGCTCATGCTTCAATGCTCCATTAAAGGGGGTAATCGTACAGTACAATACTGATTTTGGTAAACTCTTCAGGCAGTTGACACAACAGTTCTAGGACTCTCAAAAGCAGAAGCTGAGAAGAAACCCTATATTGCTTCTATGGGTGTGTATATTTTCAAGAAGGAGATACTTTTAAACCTGTTAAGGTAAAACTGAAATGCCTATTTACATTACACTCTGCACCGTCCTAATGATAAGTGCGTTAGAAAAAGTAAGCACAAAGTCGATCCTCTTTTGTCACTCAGATGGCGTTTTCCTACTGCAAATGACTTCGGATCAGAGATCATCCCTGCATCTGCTAAAGAATTCAACATCAAGGTAGGACTGCAACCTTCACACAGTAAGCCCTAACAAGTCAATAACAAATGCTTAACCACAATCCGACAATTTATCCAGCCTCGATCAAATATACTGCAACTGTTTCCTTCCTTCATTGATTTCTTAGATCATGCTTATAGCAGCTTTTCTGTTCATGGTACACAACCCTGCAGGCTTACTTATTCAATGATTACTGGGAAGACATCGGAACAATCAGGTCATTTTTTGAGGCAAATCTTGCCCTGACGGAACACGTAAGCAATGACTAACAGTATGGTCTTCTGTCAATAAATTCATTTTTAGTTCTAAAAGTGTGCCTGATCACAACGCGCAGTAAGGTGCCAGTGAGAAAAACTTCAAGGTGACACACAAGGCACATTAGTTTACATTCCATATTTACATCTGAACCTATTCACCCTTTTGTAGCATACAAGTTCAATCTACAAATCTTTCTTTGCAAGCACATCCCGCCTCACTTCCATGAGTCTCACACTCTCACTCTTGCATCTCAACTCGTCCCCACGGGCATCATACGCCTCACGGTTCTAACCAGTATCTAATTATTTGCATGTTTCAGCCTCCAAGATTCAGCTTCTATGATGCAGAAAAGCCCATGTACACATCAAGACGAAACTTGCCCCCAAGCAAGATTGACAATAGCAAGGTTTTGCACTACCCTGCCTTTTTCTTTTATATGTGCTGACTTCATTTCATGATACATGCATCTATTATCTAACTGAACTCTTCTCACATCTAGGTCGTGGACTCAATCATATCTCATGGAAGCTTTTTAAACAATTGCCTCATAGAGCATAGTGTTGTGGGTATTCGTTCTCGCATCAACTCCAATGTCTACTTAAAGGTCAGTACTCAGTAGTGTAGATTTACTTCCACTAAATCTGGTGCACTAAAAGCAGTAAATATTACATTAAGTCAGTAAAGTTAGCTGAACTGTGATGATGCAGGGCACAGTGTTGTGGGTGTTCCCATAACTAATTTTGCGTAAACTAATCTCGACTACAATGATGCAGGACACGGTAATGCTTGGAGCTGACTACTACGAGACAGACGCTGAAGTTGCATCATTGTTAGCTGAAGGAGGTGTTCCAATCGGAATTGGGGACAATACAAAGATAAAGTACAATACTATCTGAAATAAATCCCATCTTTTTGTTATTGTGCTTTCACACCATCATCATAGATACAAGCAAGGTCCAATTTTTGCATGATATTTTGCAGGGAATGCATAATTGACAAGAATGCCAGGATTGGGAAAAATGTCATAATTTCAAATTCAGAGGTAAATAGCCTTTCGGTCCAATTTCCTATCACTGCATTTTGAGAAACCTCAGAATAACACGGCCCGAACATAATTCTGTGAGTATACAATATTTGTGGATTTACTATGCACAACATAAAAGAAAGATAGCTATAATATTAAGTAACAGAAGAAGACATGTAGAATTATAGGGGTACCTTTTCTAGCTAGATCTTCAGGGATGTTATTGAGTTACCCAAAACAATACACCGTACTAAGTTATACGTATGGGAATATATACCTGGGTAATTTTCTGACTTCTGAGAACTACCTTCTTCACCAAATAATATTCTCTGCAAGCAAATATAATTATCTCGAAAAAGACTGTTGGTCAACTTAAACTGCATTTTCTAGCATTCCACAAATAGAGACTAGAGAGTGCAAAAAGATGTGAAATTATATCATTATTATCATTATCATTATCATACAGCACTGCATATTATTTTCAAAAATTCTCATTAGATTGTTAATCCATCTTCCAGGGAGTACAGGAAGCAGACAGATCGTCAGATGGGTTCTACATCCGTTCTGGTATCACAGTGATACTAAAGAACTCAACCATCAAAGATGGATCTGTGATATAGCCAAAAACCCAACTCTCCATCCCAACACATCACACACCATGGTCACAGTGATAAGAATATGAAGATGATAACCAAGCATTTATCACAGATAGAGAGGAACATAATATGATGGAGCCTGAGAATTATATGAAATTTTGTAAGGTCTAACTATGGTCATCGGATTCCCGCTACACCAAACAAAAGGGCTGATGTCAACTTGTCATATTCTCTTTAGAAACTGGGGCTTAAATTGATGGCAACTTCCTGCTTGTCTCTTACCTGGAGATTTCTGCATTTATAGCTTTATATCTGCTAAACGCTAAAATCTTGATTTCTAAACATATAAGAAGCTTCCCTAAAGGAAAACTGATTAATTTCTACCTAACCATGTAGCAAAGCCAGAGACAAAAATAAAAAGCGACCCAAAACCTTCAGCGACCTAGAATTCAATTGGCTTTCCCTGTTGACAAAGGAGTTTATTGTTTACGAAGCTCATAAATAGCTTCTATCTACTAAAGCCGAACGAAAGCGACATTAGTAACAACCAAAACTTATTTAATTATTGATTTCATTTTTCTTCTGATATATTTTCCCCCATCTTTAATAAATTGTCTAAGGGCATGCTTTCCAATTATTAAAGATGAAGTTGACTAATAGTTTAAACCATGGAAACATATGTAAGCAAATATGCAAGGGCCTTTCAAAATTACCCCGATGTTTGGCCATTACGGTTACTAATTGACCAATTCTTACAGTACTTCGCTGATATTTCACCAACAAGAACGGATAAAGAAAGAATATAATCGATATTAGTCCTACATTTGATAAATCCAAACAAAACAAGGCATGGTATACTACGCCAATGTATGAGCCACCGCGGCAATGTACACTGCCATGATTCAACACCAACGTTTGTACTCTCAGAATCGACCACAGTGAGCAAGATAGTATACAAATATATGCACGTAGACAAGCAGATACAAAAGATTTTTCCAAAACAAAAAAAATCTGATATTAGAGGGAAAGAATTTCACAATGGAATTTCAACTCATGTTCAAAACGTCGTAGGACAAATTGCTCCTCTGGAGCTATTATACTGGTCACAGTGCAAATTTCTTCTGAAAATGGTTTCCTACCTGTCCTCCCAGCTCTATGGAGATAGTGCACAGCACTTTTTGGCAAATCAATGTTGTATATATGCGTTGTCTCTGGAAGGTCAACACCCCTCGCTGCTATGTCTGTTGCCACAAGAAGATACCGGTTTCTTTTTCTCACCTCCTAAATTTAAGAAACGACAATGCAATAGTCATTTTAATACCCAATGAAAAGGGGGTACCAACATCATTCAGATATAAAGCATGCTAGAGGTAGAGAATGGAAAAAAAAAATGATTCTTATAGAAATATATTCACATTCATATATCCATGTACCCACAGTCCCACGCTAATACTATTCAAGGATACATTAGTCAGGGTCCCATGGGCTTCATGGTAAGTTGACAGATGCACCATAAGGGATGCTTATGTTTTGGTTAATCCAGAGGCCAGTAAATTCATGATTAGATACAAAGTGTCTTAAGGAAGATTGATGTATTAGGAAGATACACGTATCAGAGGACAGTGAGACTATAATGTTCTTTCTTTTTTTCCTTTTTTAATTGTTACTATACTAGAATGTTACTCCCTCATATTCTATATTTTCTTCCCCTTTCCTTTTTGCACAAGAAATAAGAAAGTGAATTCGGACCACACAAAACATACTATCCCACATGCCATTGAATTTGGGCCACACAAAGCATCCCAAAAAAGGAAATAGGGGAAAAAACCCGAATAACCGAATAAGGAAACGGGGTAGAAAATATAGAATAGGAGGGAGTATTTCTTTTTCTTTTTGAAGAAAAGGTAGTCTATAATGCGGAAACAGTGATTATTTGTACAAAAAAAAACCAACAAAGTTAGCTCGCCAAATCTCTACCCAACAATCAAAGTAAAAGCACCACTAGCAGATAGAATAAAGCACCACTAACAGATATAATATAGCACCACTAACAGATAGACTGAATCCAGATACTGAATCGAACCAAAACTCAATAAGACATACCAGCAAAGATGCTGCTCGAGAATTGAAATTCTGGTCTTCCTCAAGAAGTGAAATGTTACTAAATTCTGTGCATGAGCTCTTCAAAAACTCAATCAGGGTAGTTGTAGTGGGCAAGTCACCTACTTTTCTTGATTTCTCGGACTGCATATATAAGGAAAAACAAAGGGGGTTAGGAACTCTTCATCACCTTCAACGATTATGACATCCACATAAACATACATTCTGAAACAGGAATCTCAAACCGATTCTGAATATACTATAATATAGTTGGGAAAAGAAGGGGGAAACAGAAGTATTTCTAGCAGGATTCATGACTGCAGCTGGAAGGCTTTAGCATAACACTGTATCAAAATACAAGCATGGCATTCGTGAATTAAATCAAGACAAAGCCCAAGTATTACTAAAGTATAAAAGCCTAGGGATGCTCCAGCTAGCTTTTCAGATGCTCACTTCTAATCAAGTTCTCCACGTGGTTTATGTGGAACAGACTTCTTGGAATGATTTGAAGAAATTGATCAAATCCGAGAAACAAACACAGAATTGTTGAATTGAAGAAGACAGTTGAGCTAATAGCTTTATTAACTGAAAGCTTGGAGATCAAAAGCTTCAGGAAGTTTGTAGAGAGAGTTTTTAGAGGTTAAATGGTTAATACAATAGATGATCAAAAACGAACGATACAGGGTCAATTTATAATACTGCTAATCCCTAGTTCCCTACTACCTCTTGTAACTCAATCTCTTAGGTCAAGTCAACAGTTAGCTATGACTTCACATGATAATCACCAACTTATTTAGCTATGCTTCATGACAATCCACTCTCCTTGAATTAAGCTTGACTTCAAGCTGCATCAAGACTGAACTGAGAAAACCTTTTAGCAATGTCTTCATAAGGTTCCCAAGTAGCATCAGTAATATCACCATTGCACCACTGAATCAGAATATAAACTGCTGCTTGATTCCCTTTTTTTACTGACATTCTACCCAATAATGAAATAGGTTATGCCTTTAGTTGTTGATGTTCATAAATATGGTATGGAGTATACTGTTGGCAGGGACCTTCATGCTTTCTAAGCACATAAATGTGAAAGACAGGATGGATTTTGCTTCAGGGGGTAATTGCAACCTGTATGAACCGTTCTAAGTCTATCAATGATGGGAAAAGGCCCAAACTATTGAGGAGATATCTTAGCAGAGGACCTAAAACCAAGGACATCTACTCTGTCCATAGGACTGCAACTTAACATAGACTTGATATCCTACTGCAAATTCCTTGTCTGTTCTTCCTTTGTCAGCTGGGCTCTTTATCTGTCTTGAGCACTTTTAAGGTGAAATTTGAGCATCCTAAAACATTCCTCTTGCTGTTATGCTTCTATCAATCAAATCCACAGAACTGTCCCCATGACATAAGGCAAGTGCAAGGTTGGAGATTGACCATACACAGCCTCATAAGGAATAGTATTGGCAGATGAATGGTATGTGCTATGTAGTATTATACCACCATTCAGCTAGTGGGATCCGAGCCCAATCCTTTGGCTTTTCTCCTGTCATACACCTCAGACATTTATTGAAAACCACAGCCTGGCCATCTGTTTGGGGGTGACAACCGGATGACATTAAGCGATTCACTTGTTGTAATCTTAAGAGCTCCTTCCAAAAAGTGCCGATGAACTCTTTATCTCTATCAGAGACTATGGTTTTAGGCATACCATGTAATCTGAAAATTTGATCTAAGAGCAACTGAGTGTCCTTTATCTCTATCAGATACTGTGGTTTTAGGCAGAGAATGGATGGCTTAGCTACACAAAATATGAGTACTTGCTGAACCTATCTTTCACCACAAGTATAGAATACTTGCCATGTGACTTAGGTAGGTGTTCTATAAAGTCTATTGAGATGTCAGTCCATATATCCCTTGGAATAGGAAGTGGCTCCTGCAGGTTTTTTCCAAACAGGCTTGCATTGTTGACAAATTACACATTTTCTGATGAAATTTTCTTTGTAAAACAAGTTTGTATTCCTATTTTGAGTTGCTTGTATGTCTGAATGACGCCCAAAAGGTGCAGCTTGTAAGGAAATAATTTTCTGCCTCAGTTCTTCATTATTTCCTGCCACCAGTTTACCTTTCCTTCTTAACTCCTCTTGAGGCCACGAGTAATGTGCTTTATTACCAACATACTTTGTAACTCCTGAATAATAGCCTGCAACTGCTCATCATCCTGCCAACTGCCTTGAATCAAATTTTTTAAGATTGGTGTTAATTTGTGACAAAATCAAGGACATCAGCTCACTGCCATTTACTCGAGAAAGAAGCATCTGCAGATTTTGAGTTGCTTGTATGTCTGAATGACGCCCAAAAGGTGCAGCTTGTAAGGAAATAATTTTCTGCCTCAGTTCTTCATTATTTCCTGCCACCAGTTTACCTTTCCTTCTTAACTCCTCTTGAGGCCACGAGTAATGTGCTTTATTACCAACATACTTTGTAACTCCTGAATAATAGCCTGCAACTGCTCATCATCCTGCCAACTGCCTTGAATCAAATTTTTTAAGATTGGTGTTAATTTGTGACAAAATCAAGGACATCAGCTCACTGCCATTTACTCGAGAAAGAAGCATCTGCAGCACCATTTTCCTTTCTTTTCCTGTACACAATTTCATAGGCGGAACTGGCTTGGGTTTTCTGAGAGAAAGCCTTGCTTATGTAAGCGATTGGATGTCCATTTTGAGTAAGAACACCCATTCCTTTGTTACAAAGATCTGTTTCTACAACTAATTCCGTAACCTAGGAAGAGCCAGAAAAAGTGCTCTAGTGATTTCCCCTTTCAGTTTCTCAAATTCTGCAGCAGCTGAAACATCCCACTTAAACCCATTTTTCTTCAACATATTGGTTAAGGGTTTACTGATAAGTCCATACCCTTGAATAAAAGTATGGAATAAATTTCCTGTAGTACCCTATACGACCTAGGAACCCTCTCAATTCCTTCACATTCTTTGGCTCAGGCCACTCCACCATTGCCTTAATTTTGTTAGGATCAGTTTCCACCGCTGAGAAATTATATGTCCCAAATATCTACCTCTGGAGCTCCAAACACACATTTAGATATTTTAGCAAAATAGAGTAGGTTGTCTAGAGATGGATAAGACTGTCTTGACATGATGCGTGTGTTCTACCAAGCCCTTATTGTAAATCAATATGTCATCAAAGAACACTAACACAAACTTCCTCGAGTAAGGCTTGAAAACAGTGTTCATAAGATGTTGGAAGGTGGAGGGAGCATTAGTTAGCCAAAAGGCATAACTAAGAATTCATAATGACCCTCATGTGTCCTAAATGCAGTTTAAGGGACATCGTCTAGATGCATTTGAATTTGCTAATATCCAGATCTAAGATTAATTTTAGAAAAAATCACATCCCCGTGCAGTTCATCCAACAGTTCTTCTATGATAAGAATTGGAAATTTGTCCTTCATAGTGTACTTGTTTACCTTATAATCAATGCATAATCTCCATGTTCCATCTTTCTTTTCAACCAACAGAATCAAAAAGGCTTTGGCTTGGTCTTACAACCGTGATGCTAACATTTCCTTCAAAATGCTCTCAATGACAACTTTTATAAGGTCTCACATTAATTGGGAGTGTCCAATCCTTGAGATGATTCATGTGATCATTTGTTATATGGGGAGGTAGTTCAATAGGTCAAAATCATCCAAAACTGTCTGTATTACATTACGTACAGAGTTACCTTCCTGCTTTTAAATCTTCTGTGGGGTAAATAGTTAATGCAAATAACTGGGCTGTCAAAGAATTGCAATTTTTTGTGGTGCCTTAATGATTGATTGTAGTTGCTTGTCCTGTACCCAATCAACTACTCCCAACCCCCCTTCTCTCAACATGCTACTTCCCCTTGTATTGAAATTGCATTCGAAGCTTTTGAAAGTCCCACAAAACAGGTCCCAATGAAGATAGCCATTGCACACCCAGCACCATATCACAAGATCCCAAGGGCAATAACATGATATCAGTCTGAAATGTTTCTCCTTGCAGCTGCCAACTAAACAGTTTCACCATAAACTTCTTGTAAATGGTTTCACCATTAGCCACAAGATAGCCACAGGATAGCTTGGGACAATTTTACAACCCAATTTCTTTGTTGTATTTTCATCCAGAAAATTATGTGCGTGGCTTGAATGAATTAGTATTTGATGATGGGATTAAGGAATAATACTGATGATAACCCCCAGAAATGAAAGCCACACAGTCCTTATATAGTTATATTTGAACAACTAAAAGGGCTCAATTCCTTCAGATACTGGTACAAATTTTAAAAAGCGAAGAAAGTAGCGAAACCATAGATCCGGTAAGTTTAAATTTAGGAGTGTGGCAAAGCAGGAGCAACCAGGTATCTTCAGCAGTACAGGGATGTTCATTTGCTTTCCGAAGATTTGACTTCCGTCTAAGGCGAAGACTTGACTTTTGTCTACCCTTGCAGGATTGATAACATACCAGGAAATCCAACACTTCTCATGATCGGTTATAGACTTATAAATTGCATACTCCCACAATTTTTTACAACGCACAACAGCTTTGCATGGTATGTAAGAGAAGAGGGTGGGCCGCATTTTCTTAAACCATAGTTAGTACTTTCTCCATCCCAAAGTAATCTTCCTAGTTTGATTTTGTGACCTCCAAGATGCCACTTTGACTCATTTTTCTTCATTTTTATTAACTTTTGTTCATTCAAAAAAGTTTTTGTAGACGACATTTTTTTTATCACTGAATATTTTACTATCATGTTATAATTTTACCCACTCCATTTCACTAAGATCTTCTTCCTTTCCATTTTGGGTATTTTCTTCATGATTTTCCTATTTCCTTTTTGACACAAAATATGTGGCTAATATTTCTCCATCTGGTACTCCGCACACCCTCCTTAAATAAGAACCACATGTTCCTCTTCCCTGAAATATTGTGCTCAAAAGCAACAAGAAGATCATAGTGAAATGGAGGGAGTATTATTTAACACTTACTTGAAGTCAAAGCATTAACATTTTGACCACAAAAGTCAAACTAGGAAAATTATTTTGGGATAATGGAAGTATTCTTTATGTCGTCATATGCCGTTCAGCCATTACGATCAACAACTCCAGAAGTTAAGATCCGAAGTTAATTAATAAATGATGCAATCCTTGAGAGTTAAATATACACCTATAAAAGAAATACAACACTAACCTGTTCATTTACAAAAACTATGGCAGACTCGGGAGAATCAAACTGCAACACTGCTATCAAAGCTTGATATTTCTGGTTTCTTGGAGAAATCTATTCATAAAAAAGAAGACTTTGACATTAGAGATGGGAAGACAGCCACAATTCGGGGTAAATGTGAGATATACGAGCAGAATACCAGCAGAGCATTGTAAAGTAATGTAAATTATGAATCACATACATACCATGTATCTATGGTTCAGCCGAGAAGGCATTGGTTGAAATCGATTCACATGGACATGAACAACATTGCTCTGTCAAACGATAATATATAACATACACAATGAGCAATATTTCTGCTTACAAGTATACAACTTCCTAAGCTGAAGAAGCAACAGTAATCTACATTGAAGTGAGATAAATAGACCTTTGTCCATTTCTGCTGCACACAGTCATGTAAAAAGTGATTGTGTTGAGGGAGGGACGCACTCGCAAAAACAGTTTGCCGAGAGTGGCTTGATGAATATGATGTCAGCAACTTGCGGACGGAGCCAGCTTGCCTAGAGGAATTAAACATGAAATCAACCTGGAAAGGAATATATATATATATCAGCTATTACACAGAAGATCATATGCTGCAATTTTCATTGAGTAGGTTGAAGAATAAGATGCTAATGTCCATAACGATAGAAACCATTCTAGAAAATTACCAGAACAGCACGGGACGAGGAGAATGATCACACAAGAACTACTGAAGTACTGATTGATTTACAGATACAGTGATTCTAATATGAGCCTCGAATGTATACAGGAAACAAGTTTCCAAAAATTCCAGTACAGAAGAAACGCATTTCACTTACCTCATCAATTATTAGCACTTTCATAGCTTGAAGATCCAAAACATGCTTATCAAGCATTTGACATAAACTTGCCACAGTCGCCACCACTATAGTAGGGGGTTCAGCCTAAAATAATAAACTATGTAAGAGTTTGTATTAGACTACTAGGGCAGTATTAAGATGAAAGATACATTTTAATACATTCCAAGTCTTTTATTTCTCGATAATTCATCGACAAAACAGAAGTATACCCAGAACCTTTAGCCAAGCTCGGTGCCTTTTCAACATTCCTCCATCCAGAAGGGCCATGACTGTTGCTGTCTTCTGCTGCACTGATCCGCATGCGGTGGATTTTACAGCCAACATGCGTGCAACTTTAGTAACCTAGGTGTGATGAACAAAATAAGATCACCATAGCATTATTAAACTCCAACCAAGATGAGTTAGATCACTTGTACGGTCATATGTAGAAGAAATAACATTTTCGCATTCATTGCAAAAGTTAAACTTAAGCAGATAAATATGGATTAAAGAATCTTACTTGCATACCGAGCTCCCTCGTGGGCACAACAATTAATGCTTGAACAGCAGATCGTTGAGCGTTGATTAGTGAATACACCAAAAGGAGGTATGTTAGGGTCTTCCCAGATCCTGTCTAGAGAATGAAACAGAGATTACATTTAATTCAGTTACAAATCATGTTAATATTAATATTAGGATGATTCTCCCTCTGTCCCTAGCATTTGTTTATCTATTACATTTTGGGGTGTGTTAGTCAATTGTTTACCATGAATTTCAGAAACACCCAGAATCCAAACCAATTCAACAATGGAAGGAACAAGTATTTTGCACAAGCTGTAATGGTTCGGGACACAACAACAAGAGGTGTTTTATCCATCATAGTCAACTGTAGGGACAAAAACAAAAAGGTGGTAGCTCTGGCGCAAAATCCTTCTGCATCTCCGGCTCCGCCGCAAAATCCTTCGGCATCTCAGGAGCAACGTGGCATAATGGCAGCATTCAACAAGCACAACATTGATACTTTGTCGCTGGAAGGCCATGCTATGGTGGTAAGTAAACACGTTTGCATTATATCTGCTAATTTGAAACATAAATGGATCGTAGACAGTGGTGCATCGGATCATATAACACCTCATTTAGAATTCTTCGAATCATATTGTAAACCAAAAAATTGTAGCACGATCAATATTACAATATGATTCGAAGCTTCAGATAGAGTCAGTCAAATTGACACCCAATATTACGCTTCAGAGTGTGTTACATGACCCCGAGTTTCAATTCAATCTTCTCTCGACGTGTCAATTATCAAGGCAACTGTCTTTCCGAGTTATTTTTACTTCTAATGAAGGCTTTCTTCAGGACCGTTCACAATGAGCACTGATGTAGAATACGTCGTTTTTGAATGAACAATTTAGAGTTTGTTAAATTGCAACAGAACGGAGATTTGGATTATTGTTGTTGTCGTGAGAATTGATGTTATAGGAGTGAAAGTCATGTGGATTGTAACAAGGAACAAGATAGATTAGCAAATCTTGTTCTAACCTTGCAAGGTTATAGCTCGATTTGCTATAACTCAGCCTCGCAAGGAGTCACAATCTAATCTCGCAAGATTAAACACAAGTTTAAGTTTTACGAAACTGTAGGCTTGATGAGTCCCATTTTGGTGATTATTGTTTTTCCCTTCGTTTTGATCCCGTTTCGACATCGTTTTGCGTGCCATTACTTGATTTTATTGCCCTTTGCCTACATTCTGCATATTTGATTTCCATCTTGTCGGACATGAGACGGGATTGAAAAACGAGAGCAAACGAAGCGGTTTTGAAGCAAACGTGGAAGAAAAGGAGGAGAATTGTGAAGATAGGGCCTGCCCAGAGCCTTTTCCCATACTTAGCCAAATTTGCAACGAAGAAAGGTCAGAACCTGAGGAAGGGTCCTCTAGCGGCAACGGCTGAACAGCCCATTGCACCTGATACATTTGAAGATTAATGCAAAAATCAGAATCTGAGGATACAGTACTCAGCCGTCCCCAAGCGGCAACCGGTCGACCGGCTGAGAGGGAAGCATCTTCGAAGAAATGTTCAGAAACCAGACCTAGGGTTAGGACCGGTTGACCGGCTGAGAGCCCCTTATCAGATTTTCCGCATTTTCGAGATACTATAAATACCCAAACTTTTACGCAACAATTCCGCACTGTTTTATTCCTTCACACATCTTTAGGGTTTTAGATTCCAAAACTTACTTTCACACATAATCCTTCCTTAATTTTTATAATCTTTTATTTAATCATAATTAGATACTCTTAGTCTCTACTTAGCTAGTCAATAGTTTACATTTTGGATTTTGGTTGTATTTTGAAGATATTTGAGAGACTTCTTCATTTTGTATCCAAGTTCCTACCTTTAATACAAGCTTTGGTATTATCTTTCTTCTCTTTACTTTGTTCTTTCATTTGTTTACATTTACTCTATTATTTGGGTTGAATTGTTTACATTTCTAATATTTACCATGTTAGCATACTTTTTCTCAATAGTTTACATCTTCTTCTTAAGTATGTGTGAGTAGACTTTTCCTAGGGTTAGGGGTGATCTATGTTGGGTTGTGAATGATGTTACTTGCTTAATTTTAGAGTTGGTTGCTCTTTTGTTAAGGTGGTTCACAGTATGAATGCTAGGTGTTCGATGAAATGCTTCATCGATGGTTGGGCTTGATTTGTCACTTTGTTTGTCTTTGGCGACGGTTTGAGACTTTCATATGCATGTTTCTATGATGGTTGAGTATGTTCATAGCGATAGCCAGGATAAATTTGACCTAAGGTGAGTCGACTCGAAAGACAAGACAAGTCGAGACCGACCCATAAGAGTAGCCTAGTCGCCCTTTTTGCATGTTTCGTTACCACCCCTTCGTAGTAACCACCGACCCCCTAGTTTCCTTAATATTGATAATGTTACATCTTTAATTTCCGCTATTCTTAGTTCATTTATCAAACCAAACCTTTTTACCCCGACTAGACTTTGACTTAAACGTAACTACACACTAATCCTCACCATCCTTGTGTTCGACACCCGACTTAAGTACTACTTGTCTTGGGTTTTATAAATTTCTTTTGCATGTGGGTAGTGACGGCAAAAGTCCGCATCAAAATGGCGCCGTTGTCGGGAATGGTGCTAGATTTTGTGTAGTTTAGTTTTAGTCTTAGCTTTAGTTAGTTGTGTTTGTTTGCTTTTGCTTAAGTTTTACTAGTTTCTTGTAGAGTGTGTGTGTTGATTACTCTCCCTAGTGTCTAAAAAGCACTAGGACGACTAACCGTTTGCCTTGAGTTTATGCCTAGGGGTGATTATACTTCCCTTCTTTCTAGTTCCGAACCGGAAAGGCTCTTCCGGGCCTTAAGGAGTAGAACCTTAGCAAGAGTGAGGACCGCTTCCCAAGCATCTTCTAGTCAAACCAACACAACAACCTCTCCGGAAATTCAAAGCCCAAACCACCAACAAACAAACCCAACCTTTGATAACTTCGATAATCCGTTTTACAACCTTGAGATCGTGGATAACTCACCACCAAACACCCCACCCATTCAAATCCCACCACATCGAAACATTATGGCAGGCTTTGAGAGATCATAACCGTCCCAACCACAATGATACCTCAAATCCTAGTAACTCGTTTGTCATACTTGGTAGGCCATTCTTGGCTAGCGGGAGAGCTACAATTGATTTGAGGAGGGGAAGGTTGACATTCTAAGTAGGAGAAGAGGTAGCCGAGTTTAAGCTTCCGGAAGCTTCCGATAGGCGTTATGAAGAGGGCGTGGGAAGTGTTAACATGATAGCTTGTGTCATGATGAATGATACCTCTACGAAAATGGATGAAAAGGGTTCATTGAAAACATTGGCCTTGAAGATGAAAAGTTGTTTGTTGAGAACAAAAGGAATGGGGAAGAAGTTCGAGAAAAGACGAGTTCAAGCGGTTACTCCACTTCTTCATTCAACACATGGCATATACTACAAATTTAACATGGTATCAGAGAGGATTTTGATGTCACAGGTGATATTTGTCATCTTATTCTCTATGTTATATTCTTTGCCATTTATTGTCGATTTCAGTGTTTATTCATATCAAAGGTTTTAGCTTTATGCATATTTGCATACTAAAACAGAGTTTACATCTTTCTGCAATTTCTTTATCTTTCATTGAATTCCCACCATGGCAAAAGTGTAATGTTATGGTAATTTCATGGATTTTGAAATCTTTATCCAACTGTAATGCCAGGAAATGTGTGAGTTTTCCTTCATATCCTCCAATAATTCTATTTTAGGAATGTTTTTGATGAACAAATGACAAAAAAGGAGGGAGTATACATGTATTCACATTGATTAAAGCAATGTGATGTGACGGGTAGAAAATAACCTGTGCATGTAGTACACAATCACAGCCTGAAAAGAGTACAGGAAGACCTTGTTGCTGCACCTCCGTTGGTGTAACAAATCCTACTTCTTCCATCCTACAATAGTAACAGTAACATTAACCCCTAGTGTCTCAACAATTCCCGCCTAACCCAAAATAGGTGGTATCGCAATATTGAATTATTTGATTACTCAATTATATTAGAAGAGAAGAAATCATACCTGTCGAGCAATGGACCAGGGACGTGGCCTTCGCAAAGGTCACGAAGAGAAGAAGCTGTACGAGAGATTGAAGATGAGAAGGAGAAGGGCGAATGATTGAGGAATTGAAATTGGTTGGATTTAGGATTCTGATTAGGGTTTGGATTCGGATTTGGCGGGAAAAGGAAGAGTTGAACAAGATTAGGAGGAGATAGGAGGGAAGCCATTGGAGGCACACCTTACAAACCTTTTGAGGTCCCAAAACTGGCGTATATGAGTATCTCTATAGTCTATAGCTACTAGGAATACGGTTATTTACCGATACGGTGAATCGGACTTGTTAAATCCCGTGCAAAATTTTGCTTAATTCCATAGATTTTGTCATATTATTCCAATGTTATCCTTTTACTTTTCACACAATTAGAGAGGACCATGATCGAAAAAAAAAAAATCCTCCCAGAAAAGCATGTATGTTCGTCCATGAGCTACCCTACCAAGTTTTCTTACCTAAGCAAAAAAAATATGAGCCACCTACCACCGCTTGCCCCGCCACCAGACTCTCACAACCCGAACGCACCCACCACCTGCCATAAATCGACCCACCAGCAGTCACCATAAAGCGACTCACTTTTAATAAGCCAAATTCCTGAATTTCAAACCTTAATTGTAAACATCATTCTCTTTAAATGAAAAAAAACATTCATTCAATCAATTAAAAGGCGTGTATTAATAAATTTGTTGATAGAAGATCGAAAGTACTTATGATATGTGTGAATTAAAAATCATAATTCGTTAAATTATTAGCAATTTGGTTGGGACCGAAAGGAAGAGAATTTTTTAATTGTTTTATACCAAGGGTAAATTCGGAATAAGGTCACAAAAGTGTGCAAGATTAAGTAAACTCATGTGCGAGATTTAACAAATACGGTAAATAAATAGTCGACAAAAGTATTTGTTCTTGGTCATACATTACCAACATGAAGATTTTAATTATGAACTACAAGTTCACGCTCTTTCGATAATAAACATTATATTCTGAAACTACTTCCGGTCTAGGTAGTACCAAAACGAACACGGACACGGACACGTGACACGGCATGTCATGAAATTTAGAACACGAGACACGTTATTCAATTTAATAAAATATATATTTTATAGTTATAAATGTTTGATTTTATTTTTGTAAAAGTATTTGATATTAATTTTAAATAAATGAAGGTAACACTTGCCCTTGATAATAACTCATTTTCATTTCTCATCCGAACCAATATTCTAATTAATCTCTTTCGATAACGCATTTCTCGTCTGAAGAACATCATTCACCCCAAATGATGACCAAATATCGTGGACATGCGATGGACACGGCTCAAATACCATGGACACGCGTCGGACATGTGCCCAAATAAATGTAGAAAGTTAGACACGGCTTTATAGGTGTCTGACACGTTTCAGCGTGTGTCCGTGGAGTGTCGGTGTCGGACACAGTACGGCTCATTACAAGAAGTGTATGTGCTACCTAACTTCTGACTCGTATGTTCTACGTGACATTAGAACATTTATTAGCAATCCTCAATATTAAATATTTCCCTCTGATGTATAACTAAGTAACAATGAAAATAACTAGCTATGGATCTCGCAAGACTAATCACTCGACACTCTCCAACAACCTCGCAAGGATGTTGCTGCTCGAACCCTCTCGCAAGATTGCTCGAAAAATAAAGCTCATAATTGTAAACTCTAAATTATATTTCAATACTTGAATGAATAAAAACTAATTACAACAACCCATATTTATACTATCTAATAATGCAAACCAAACTAGAATTAGGAAAAGAAACTAATAGCATTAGAACAAGGAGTTCTAACAAATTTCCTAATCTTTATTATTAACTAACTGTAGGGTTGTCTTACAAGCATATCACAAATTAGTCCTACTAATTTTATAAACTAATTAACATATTAATTAGACAAAAGATCTTATGCATGCAATATAAAATAATGCGGAATAAAAGAGTCGAGTTCTTACAAATCGACGAAAACAAGGTAAGGATGATCCTCCAACCCGAGTAACCAATGTAGGTAACCTCCTTCACGATGCACCCAAGACTACCCTTAATACCGAAAATGACACGAGCTAGGTGTAAGATTATCGGTTTCCTTAAAATTATATTGTGTTCTAATCTTATTAGAATACAACTTAACACTATAACACGTATAGTAGTTTAAAGTATTAATATTATCAAATAATATTTTGAGAGGATTTCCTATTTAATTTTTCTCACACTAGAAAAATGTTAAGGTTGGAATGAATGATGAGATGTGAACAATTCACATTTGATGGTATGTTTGGTGGGTATGCCGTGAGCCTCACATAGGGAAGCCAAGAGGGAGCTTTTTGCCTTACCCATGCACATAGGGTGGCTCTAGGTGTTATTCACAAGGAGCATCTTAATGATTGTGCTTTTGTGTACTTAAGACACAAAACACATCCCTAAACACCTACATAAAACCGGCACCCTCACACATAAAATGTACCTTCATTTTACAAAATGTCATTTTGTACAATTGTAAGTTCATGTGTGATATGCAACATGTCACAACATAAAAATAACTGTTTTAATTAAAAAATGCATATTTATCAAATAAATATCATTTATAAATTAAATAAATCATATTTAACAATTTGACTAGTAATTCGTAATTACTTATTAGTAAAAATGTCATTTCAATAATCGTCAATACGATGTACAACATTTGTAATAATAATCAACGTGATTCATTCTAATTTCGACGTTTCATAAACATCGATCATTATTTGACAATTGACACGTTTCAACTTCAAATATATATCTTACATTAAGATTTAACCTCTGATTTCTCGATATTTAATTTTAAGGAATCTGATCAACTCGTATCAATATACATTCGATCAGTTTATCAAGTAAGAGAATTGTCCTATAGGTGTGACCTAAAGGGATAAACTGACCACCACCGTCATACGACAGTAATGTCAAACTTTAGCTAGCCAATCATTACCGATTAATGTTGGTCAGTTGACTATATAATTTCGAATCATCCCCTGCGCATTCTCTTCATGAGATTTAATTATGTGATCGCACTATTGTTGATAACACATTTCCTAACAATCTCCCACTTGTCCTCGACAAGTGTGCGTCACCAATTCTCTTGTCCTATTACTATCTCCCACTCAATTCAAGGTGTCTCTCAGGTCGTACTTGCATTGGATCATATCGTGAGTGGTTTCATCGATTTGGAGATTAACTGCTTGGACCAGAATTATCTACCATAGATACCTTCCGAGTGTTGGAGCTAGTGTCCTCAACAGTTAGTGCGACAACACGTATAAATCTTTTAAAGGAACACAGGGTATACTTTGTATTTAGCCAGTTGATTCACGTTTATCAATAACGATTGGCTTGCTAGAAAGTTTGACGTTATTGTCATACTGATGGCGGTAATCAACTGGTCCCTAAGAGTCACATCTAAAGGATGAAATCTGAGAGATATGATTAGATGGAAATATAATCACATTGATACCATATACGACTAAACAGTTAGTCAATGTAATGATGACATAATTATTTAATACTGATTAAATAATATTAGGTAAGACGAATTAAAATGCTAATTCGTAATTAAATATAAATTGTTATATTTAATTATGTGTAATGAAATTATTTAATAAAGATTAAATGATTTAATTAAATATAAAATGTTATATTTAATTAGTGGATTATAAATATAAGATATTTATAAGATAAAGCATTACACAAGAGAGAGCGATATAACCGATTCTATAAAGATAGAATTTCGGTCTGAGCAATTATTAGGTTGTTCAGTTGTTGTGAAGTGTTGTAGGTAGAACCAAATACTGATTTGGGGAATCCTAGTTGATGTCTAATAGCAAGATTGTTTGCAGCTATAAATAGGACATTCACTCTGCACATAAAGGGCATGAGTTACACGACTACTTTCCTCCTCTCTCTCTCTCTCCCAAGCTTTCATCTTACACAAAATTAAGGGTAATTTTGGAATTTCTAGCTCTAGAAAGGGTATTTCTCAAGACATCTTGGGTGCAACGATTAGGAGGATATCTGTTTTGATATCTGATCTTAGGCCTTTACAAGCACAGAAGGTTAATTCTTAATCCCAAACTTTGTATCTCGTTCTTCGTTTATGACTATAAATCGTACATTATAAATTTGTTATAATCCTGCATATAAAGAATTGAGAATATATACATATATTTTCCCACAAGTGGTATCAGAGCATAAGGCTTACGAATTTTATTTTTGTATGATTTTCATAAACGTTTTGAGAAAATTTAAAGAAGAAAAATAAAAAAAAAACAGCCGTGTATCTTAGTTTTAGCCGAGAAAAGTTTTTTTTTTTACAGTTGATTATGATACATTTCATACTATCGCCTTGGCAATAGCATGAGTTGATCTATTTAAGTGCCTAGGACAGTGGCTTAATGAGAAACAATGACAACTAGATATAACATTAAGAAGAGATTTGATGGTAGACGTGATGTGTTTATCAAGTAATCCGCATCCATTAGCTTGTAATACCAGATTGATGCAGTCCGAAGTAGCATCCAGATGAATGAAACCCATGGTAAGTGCTTGTTGACATGCCAACAAAAGAGACCCCAGAATCGAAACTGGATAATGATTGATGATGCGCATCTCTGTTGTCATCCCCTCCTCCTGAATTAACAGCGACGACTTTTTCCCCTTTTGATTAAAATCAGAAGAAAAAATTTGTGAATTTTCTGATGCTAAAAGGCTGATCTTGTTAATGATGAGAGAAGGAGTAAGTTGAGAATTATTGAAGATTCTTTCATTCCGATTACACCAAATCACCCACATAGTAGAAGCAAAAGTTGAGATAGCCACCATGTTGTTACTTTGTTTGTGAAGGAAGGCTATCCAATTTGCAATCCAAATCTGAATAGATGTGTGTTGATCGTTTGTTGTCCTAATACCCAACGGTGATGCATTCCAAATTCTTGACGCAATTGGGAAGTCTCGTAGTAGGTGCTCAATTGATTCGTAAATCTGTCGCTCATGACAAAAAACACACAGTCCATCCGAATTGCCATTCCTTTTCCTTATTTCTGCAGCACATGGTAGAGATTCCGTCATAATCTTCCATAGGAAGAGCTTCCATTTGTTGCAGATTTTCAGACTCCATAAGTGTTTACATTTCATAGCAGACAAAAATTTTAATTGTCTAGCTCTGTCCTTAACCGTCGCATTATCCTTCCACCATTGCTCAAATGCAATCCCGTATCCACTCTTTGCTGAGTAAATACCATTCTGAGTACTAGACCATAGCATGGTATCCAAGTCATTAGAATAAGGAGTCGTAGTAGATATGATATCGCTCATAACCATAGAGAGACCAAACGAATTGATTTTAACAGTATCCCATTCCCCTTCAGAAGTTTGTATTGCAGAAACCTTAACAAATGGCAGATTACCATCATTCAGATTTAAAAGAGTGATGGGGTTGTTGTTTTTGATCCATTTGTCCCTCCATAAATCAAGATTGGAGTGATAACCGACCTGCCACGATAAATTCCTCTGCAGAAGTTGGATGCCCCATAAGATACTCCTTCCTCCCCAAGACATTTGCTTCCACCTCTCAGATTCATGTTGATTGTGAGAAGTAGCTGAGAACTTATATTTAGCTCCCACCACACGATTAAGCAAAGATTCTGGTTGTGTCAGAACTTTCCATCCTAATTTTGCTACCAAGCAATGATTGAAACATGATGTGCGTCGAATATCTAGGCCCCCTTCATATTTTCTAAGTTGTAAGAAACTCTTACTGCACCAATGAAAACTTTTTCCACCTCGAGCATTTCCCCACCAAAATTGTGAAATTAAAGAATCAATCTTTGACGTCACACTTACCGGCATGCGAAATACCGATAGAGAGAATAAAGATAGTGAGGAAAGGACAAAAATGATAAGAGTTAACTTACCCGCAGTCGATAAGAGTTTATTATTCAAAGAGAAAATACGCTTTCGTACCTTTTCAGTGATCAGGGTATTGAATTCTTTCTTTGATTTGCCAAACTCCATTGGTAGCCCCAAGTAGACACCCATCTCACGAGGTTTTGTTATAGACAAAACGCGTAGACATTATTTTGTGGTTGACATGGTACAATTCGGGCTAAAGGTAATAGAAGTGTTATCATGATTGAGTCTCTGACCAGCCAGATGACAATATGTACTAGCCGAGAAAAGTTTTTGTTCGTCGCTTTCCTTTTGATTTATTGTTGTTGTTGTCTTAAACAGTTAAAATAACAAAATAATAAATTTGTAGATGTTTCCATTTAATAAAGATTGAATTAAAACGTGAAAGGAAATCGTCTCACATGTTCTTGAATTACATAATTTGCTAAATAATCGATCCCACCATAATCTTGATATTCGTCTTAAAAGGTTATTTTGAATAATTAAGATTACAACTATATCTAATAAAGATTAGAATTTTGAAGGTTATCGATCTCGTATTTAGCAACCCGACATTAGGTATTCAAGTTTATGAGTGTTCTAAAAGAAAAAAATTGAAAACAGGTTGTTATCGGCGCTTTTTTACAGCGTTTATTGTTTGCGACGCTTCGACGCTTTTCCTGCTTTTATCGACGCTTTTCTGCATTTTATTTAACTTACAACAGTTTTAAAAGTGTCGTTATTTTACAGCCTTTTAAAAGCGTCAGTTTTCAAGCTTGCAGTACTTTCAAAGCGTCGTTACCCAGTTTTTGGCGTTTTTTAAGCGTCGGAATTCAGTTCTTACGTTCTTCTTAGCTTTGTTTCCAGCGCTTTTTGAAGTCTGTTTCCAGCCTTCTTTCTTGTTTCCTGTTGTTTGTTTGCAGCGCTTTAGGGGTTTTCCTTTTTTTTTTCCTTTCTTGGTTTGTCTCGGCTATTTCTAAAAGCTTTTGGGCTGTTTTTCTTTTAAGTTTTTTTTAATACATTATAAAGATAATGTGTAATTTTTTTGGGTGAAAAAGTTCACTAGTTTTGATACCTAAATTATTTTAAAACGGTTTAAAATAATGTTGGATTAATCATATTATACGATAATATGAATATGTTTGTTTTGATTAAAATTATGAGATTACTACGAAATTATCACATAGTTTAAATCATTAAATGATGGTTTGGGTAAATTACTCTACATAATCACAAAATTATGTCTTGAAAGATTAATTTAATTAGTATGATGCATTTTATATATTATATTGTTGAATGAATGAATGGATTATTTACGCTTATGCAATCAGTTGTATTTTGTAATACTTATTGTGGCCTTAGTAAATTATGTTTTCGTAATGAAGGAAACATAATTTGTGATGTATTTATGAGATCTCGAATCTCCCTTGTGTAATTGTTTTTTTACGTTTTTGGGAATTAGAATGTAATAATAGGATTTTATTATGTAATTCTTCAAATGTAATTAAGAAGACCAAGACGGAGATCGGATTGCTCACTCCCACTACAACACCAAGAAGGAACATCAAGACAAGACAAGCTCGCTTCTAGGATCCGTTGCTGAATGGATTCCAAGTTGTACTTTTGTTCTTTTTGGTAGGATAGGCCACACTAGAACTTGCTTTATTTTCGTTTTTATTTCCGTTCTGCTTTTCATTCACATGTTTTGCATCATTTTTCCACTTAAACCAAACCACCTGAAAATGCATTAAGATTGACTCATATAGTATGTATGATAGTCCGTGTCGACATACAGATGTCACACGTTTTTCCTTAAAGCCATCACCTTAGTTTATTCATTCTCGCATGCTAGATATTTGTTCACTTAAATGAATTAAAATTAAAGATGATGGGACCTTCTTCTATAACCTAAAATTGAGATTAGTCTTTTATAAGTCAAATTACCATGAATACCTTCTCCGTCGCCAGCCATATAGAACCTTACTCTCCATATGACCCCATCTACGTTGGGTAAGTAGTAGTTGTTGACTTATTTTACCTCAACATCATGACCCTCGTACGATCCTGTGGTTATAGTGTACTAAAGATAGAGTTTACAGAAATTTATCGACCAAGAATTCTAAATGTAGAATTAGCCAAGAGGTTGGCTTATCAATTTACTGAAATTGAGTCTTGGGATCGTTTATATAGTTCTTGAGGAAGATCAATTATATAAATGCTAAAGTCATCGCATTAAACTGTTTTTGCTAGACTATTTACAAAACGTTGGTATGCTTATTATGTTTTAATTTCTTTTTTTACAGTGTAAAATTCATCTAACAAAACAATAATACTGCAAATATTATGGCTGATCATAATGATGCCCTTATGCCTAGTGCCACACTAAGAAAAGAATCCTGGATTAAGGCTTTTATGGACCATATGAATCAGTCCACGCGACTGAAAAATGATGGGTCCAACTTTGCGAACTATGAGGCTGCATTACGAAATGCAGCTGTAGTTGATGGTAAGCTCAAGTATTTAACTGAGTCGTTACCACCTAACCCAGGCCCCATTGCTCGAGCTAACATATCACAAGCCTATAGTGATTTCGTTATGGAAGCGGGTGCGATTAAGAACGTACTTATCTTTGCAATGGAACCCAATTTGCAAAGACGCTTCATTTCCCATGGTGCAAATAAGATTTTCACCACGCTCAGAAACGAGTTCTCAAAAGCACCGAGAATCGTTTCATATGAGCACACATGTCGCTTCTTCGATGCGAAACTCCAAAAAGGCCAACCAGTTAGCCCACACATTCTCAATATGATAGAGAATGTCGAGAAATTGGAGTCCCTGAACTGCAAGATCAGTGAGAACGTGATCATTGATCGAATGCTTCATCCGGCCACTTCATGATGGTTTTTCCTTATTCAGGGCAAACTATTACATGAATGACATGAAGAAAAGTCCTCATGAGCTACAGACCGAGAAGGACATGAAAGCAGGCAGCGTCGCTCCTGTTGGTATGTCATCTTATATTCATATGATTGAGATTAACCATGCAAGTTTCGGAACTTTGGTACTTGATACTGGTTGTGGTCTCATCTGTGTAATCATTTGCAGGGCCTAAAAAACATCACACCTCTCGCAAAGGGTGATGTCGACCTGCGAGTCGGGAATGGAGCAAAAGTTGCTGCTTCTTCCATGGGAACATATGTGATCCAGCTACCGAGCGGATTCGAGTTATATCTGTATAACTGCTATTATGTACCCAGTTTATCTAAGAACATTATTTCAGTTTCCGTACTCGATAAAGACAGATTTTCATTCTTAATAAAGGATAATAACTGTATTTTCTCTTTAAATGGAATGGTTTATAGTAAAGCAGTTTCCATGAATGGTATATATGTCTTAGATCAATCGACTGAAATATTACACATGAATAATAAGAAATTAAAGGTTGGTGACAAAAATCAAACATATCTATGACACTGTTGTATGGGACACATAAATGAGAAACGTGTAAAACAGCTAATACAGAATGACGCTATATCTCCATTTAATTATGAATCATTTGGAACATGTGAATCATGTCTCATAGGCAAGATGACTCGTATTTCCATAAAAGGTGTTGAAATGCGCGCTGCTGACCTATTAGGCCTCGTACATACAAATGTATGTGGACCTATGTCAATCACCGCGCGAGACGGCCATAGATATTTCATCACTTTCACGGACGATTTAAGTAGATAAGGATATGTCTAATTAATGAAGCATAAAAGTGAATCCTTTGAAAAGTTCAAGGAATTCCAGGCGAAGGTTGAAAACCAACTAGATAGAAAGATTAAAGCACTACGATCAGATCGTGGTGGTGAGTATCTTTCGAATGAGTTTGATCAACACCTCAAACACTGTGGTATAGTACTACAGTTAACTCCACCTGGAACACCACAATTAAATGGTATGTCCGAACGGAGGAATCGAACACTATTAGATATGGTTCGATCCATGATGAGTCACACAATTGTGCCAGATTCATTATGGCGCATTGCTCTATTGTCAGCTGCTCTTATATTTAACCAAAGTCCGTCTAAAGTTGTTGACAAGACTCCATATGAGATATGGAAGGGAACATTCCCTAACTTGTCCTTTATTCGGGTTTGGGGCTGCGAGGGTTATGTCAAGTGGAGACACAGGATAAGCTCGGCCCGCGATCGGTCAAGACATACTTTATTGGTTATCCAAAAGGAATGTTTGGTCATTACTTCTATTCTCCTACCGAACACCGTGTTTTTGTTGCGGCTAGTGCGAAGTTCTTAGAGAAAGAGTTTCTCGAGAATAAGACAAGTAATACAACCTTCGATCTCTCGGAGGTTCAAGAATCAACTACTGAGCAACCAATGGAGGAAACCGTTCCTTCATCTTCTGTTAAAGTCAGTATTCCCGAGGAACCCAGAAGATGGGGTAGACACTTCATTCCTCTAGATGGATACATCGGTATGATCAAGGAACTTGACGGAGTTGACGTTTTTCTCTTAGAGAGTAACGAACCCGTGACTTATAAAGGTGCCATGACCTGCTCCGACTCAAAGCTATGGCTTAATGCCATGCAATCCGAAATGGACTCCATGTACGAAAATGACGTATAGGAGTCGGTTGATTTGCCTGATAAGGTACGACCTCTTCAGTCCAAATGACTTTATAAGATAAAGTGTTCCATCAAGGGACAACCAAACACCTATAAGGCACGACTAGTGGCAAAAGGTTTCACTCAAGTGCAAGGGTTGCACTATAATGAGATTTTTGCACCCATAGTCATGTTACAATCCATTCGGATTATCTTAGCGACTGCTGCATTTCATGACTATGAAATATGGCAAATGTATGTGAAAACTGTAAAACCCCTCGCGAAGCGGAAATAAATAAACACACGAAGTACTAAAAATGCAGCGGAATTTAAACTTTTTAAACATAAACAACATGCGAGGTGAATTAAAACTGAAACGGGAAACGGAAACTGATATAAACAAAATAGATAAGTATAACAGTTCTAAGTACGGAAAACCGAATATATACAAAGCCTGGGATGGAACATCCCTACAGGCACCGAAACATAACAACTGTATCAACTAGAGTCTAGCTACTCGAAAGTGTAAGTCATATGATGACAAGTGGATCATCACTCGCTAGCTCTCATCCGACCCTGTCCAACCTGCATGTACCTACATACATGAAAACATGTACGCCACAATCAGTGGGGAGTGACTAGAGTTCTCCTAGCCACCTTTTGTAACGACACGTAACAAGCAATACAAACAGAACACTCCAACATATATAAACATGTGAAGTATATCAATATCTCAATAACTGATCACCATCTATCATGCAATCACTAATGCACGGCTCTCAACCAACTTCGGAAACTATTTGGAAGGAGAGCCGGTTTCCCTACCGGTTACCCGGTCGGGGGGTCTATTAATCCAAACCATTTACGAAACTGACTAAAGAGTCATCCAATGCCTTGGATGAACAATAATAAAGTCGAGTACTGTAAACATCACTATCATCATGCATATCTGACACTATACCAACTCAAGGCAAGCAAATATAAAATGCAGCAAATATAAGGTTCAGCGGTCAACTTAAGACATAACCTAAATACCAATCATTCAGCAAGTGTAAAGGTTCAGCGGTCAACTTAAGACATAACCTAAACACCAAAACATTCAGCAAGCAAGGACTCAGAGGCCAACTTAAGGCATAGACCCGCCAATCAGCAAGACACTAGACTCAGAGGCGACAACTCAACGCATGGACTAGCATCCAAAAGTAAAGGACTCAGATGCCAGCTTAAGGCATGTCCTTTCACTACATCACAAGATACTAGACTCAGAGGCCTGCTTAAGGCATGTCCTAGCATCAAACATCTGCACTCCGGGCAAGGTGTCAGTTCCTTAGCTACCCCGTTGTGCAGCTGCTCTACTCGTCAGACTCAGAGGCCAACTTAAGGCATGTTCCAACGCGATTACAATCAAACATGTCTGGACTCAGAGGCCAGCTTAAGGCATGTCCCAGACACGACAAACATACACATATAGGGCTCAGAGGCCAACTTAAGGCATATCCCCATATATGACAAACAGCTCACGTATTAAGTTCAGAGGCCAGCTTAAGGCATAACTTAATACGCATCTATACAATATCATCCAAGACTATGAACTAATCTATAGTTCTACTTTCTTAACTTCTAATCAACACTTAATTGATCCCGGGAACTAAGTTGAGGGAGAGCCGGTTTCCCTTTCGGTTACCCGACCGGGGGGTCTCTATTAGGGATGGCAACGGGCCGGATCTGGACCGGGTCCAGTAGGATCCAGATCCAGATCCATTTTTGGCAACAGGATCCAGATTCGACCCAGATCCGACGGGTCCAAAAAGGTCAGATCCAGATCCGGACCCTGCGGATTCGGGTAGGATCCGGGTTTTACATGGGTCCCATGGAAAAAAAAAAGATCTGCTCATTGTGGATCCATAGAGCAACTCGGGAGCTCTAAACCATCGGGTCCCAACACATGAAGTAAACAGGCCGTGGTTATCCTCGACATCTTCATATGGGTCACATGAGTATGAACCTCCAAAGGGATCGTCTTCTACTTCACTAACAGTACAAGTAGCAAGACAAGAAAAATCTCCGTCAGGGACATTGGATTCCTTATCAATATCATCAGGGACATTGGCATCACCTTGGTCTTCATTTGCACGAGCCTGTTGGACCAAGTCATTGGACGTAACTGGTTCACTTTCGGATGGGGCAGTGTGCTGATTATGCTGCAGGTCGTCCATGGAAGTAGAATAGCCTGGCTCCAAAAGAATTCTTGACTGATAATTGATTTTAGGGTTTGGGAATTGGGAGGAATTAGAGAGGAAGTGAGAGACAATAGAAAATTAGAAATGAAATAAGAGGCATTGAGTTTGAGGCCCAGTCTGTCCAACCCCTGCGGAAATTTGAAAATTTGTTTTTTTTTTTTTTTTTAATATTAAAAACGGGTCTTAGGGTCGGATCCGGGTCTTGTCAACAAGATCCAGATCCAGATCCGTTTTTAAACCCGTGGATCCAGATCCGATCCAGATCCGACGGGTCCAAATTTTAAGGATCCAGATCCGGTCCAACAGGGTCGGGTTCAACGGATCTGGACCGGATCCAGGATCCGTTGCCATCCCTAGTCTCTATCCTCTCTCCATTCCCGAACCCAATATAGTGTCGCCAATCCTCCGGGGACCTCCAACACACATCAAAGGTACAAGAAACGAGTTTCAATCAAAACCGAATAAGCCTTTGAAAGTTATAAACAAAACAATGGGAACATGGGCTCTCAGCCGGTCCCAGACCGTCTGCCGGTCCACCGGCTGGGAGTCCCTTCCC
Source organism: Silene conica (assembly GCA_029255685.2). Taxonomy (NCBI): domain Eukaryota; kingdom Viridiplantae; phylum Streptophyta; class Magnoliopsida; order Caryophyllales; family Caryophyllaceae; genus Silene; species Silene conica. Next base: position 54,206,562 of record CM055316.2, on the reverse strand, counting down.
ATGCCTAATCAACCGTCTGAAAAACAAGAGAAGAGGCTCTCAGCCGGTGGACCGTCCGCCTGCCAGCCGGCTGGGAGTCCCTTCCCCAATAGCCAAACTTCAAAATTTAACACGAGGAGTGACTCTCAGCCGGTGTACCGGCTGCCGGCCTGCCGGCTGGGAGTCACTTCCCATGCCTTTTGAAAACGGGAAAAACACCAAGAAGGATCCTGAGCCGGTCGACTGACCGGCTCAGAAACCTTTCTCTGATTTCTGAACAATCAAAAGAAGACACCCAGACTCTGAGCCGGCTGCCGGTCAGCCTGCCGGCTCAGAGGCCGCTGTACGCAAAAACACCATTTCTCAATAACAATCAAAACTCCTCAAATCGATTCAAGACTCCTAAATTCGCAACAACAATTGTTTACCCAATACATGAAATCATCAACTATATTAACTACCAGCAATTAATCCCACAAACAATCCTCAATAAGCAAATGATTTGTATCCGTCTTAAGCACTAATTTCTGAAAATTGAACAATACACATATGAAACATCATCTAAGCATGTAATCCTCATAAGTGAACATTCCTATCATGTTACTAATTTCAAACAACAACAACATAAAAAAAATCAGAAACTTAAACCAATTCAAGCAAGAAAAGTGCTAATTTATACAATAAGGCCGAGTTTCTCATTATCGTCACCTTAAAGCAAATTCCGCTCAAAGCTCTTCCTCTACAACGAAGCTATCCACGTCCGGGTCTTCTAAGCCCTCACCTACATCACGAAAAATGGATTTAAGAGACTCAAAGACGAATTCCATGAAAACAGCCCAATTTTCGAATTGGAGGAATTGAAAAACGGAAGTGACAGATGGCTTGCAAATTCGATGAGGATTCCGAAAATGTATTTATTACCTTGATTCGGTGAACGGATGATGAAGAAAAATGGATTAAGAGATGAGGATTTATGGAGGTTTTGTGAAAATAAGTTACAGTGTTCTTATTTCTTGAGATGTGAAATGTCGACATACATGGGTCTTAGGAGGGTTTTAGTTGTCCTTTCCCGTTTCAAGGAAAACGGGTTTGGTAACATGAACGGGTTTTAGGATATGAATCAAAGTTGCCAAGTTTGTATTCGTCTTAAGGACTTAAGGTTCTTAAGACGGATCTTACTATTTATTTAAAACGCTTCCCAATAAATTATTAAAATATTATTTTATTATTTAAAATAATTAAAACCCTTAAAATATATTTATAAAAATACGGGATGTTACAATGAAAACCGCCTTCTTAAACGGTTATTTGGAGGAGGACTTGTACATGGTACAACCCGAAAGTTTCACAGATCCTAAAAATCCTAAGAAAGTGTGCAAGTTTAAGCGTTCCATTTATGGACTTAAGCAAGCATCTAGGAGTTGGAATCATCGCTTCGACCAAGTGATAAAAAAGAATGGTTTTATTCGATCAGTCGAAGAACCATGCTTATATATCAAGTCGAGTGGGAGCAAGATCGTCTTTCTGGTGTTGTATGTCGACGACATACTCTTGATCGGAAATGACATCCCTTTCTTATCTTCGGTTAAAGTATGGTTAAAGTCCAGATGAAAGATTTGGGTGAGGCACAATGTATATTGGGGATCCGTATCTATAGAGGTAGATCACGACGGATGTTATCACTGAGTCAGGAGACTTATATAGATAAGATTCTTGACAGATTCAGCATGACCAACTCCAAAAAGGGGTTACTTCCGATAATCTCAGGGGTGCATTTGAGTAAGTCTCAGGCACCTAAGACACTGGAAGAGGTCGAGCGCATGAGTCACATTCCTTATGCGTCAGCTATATGATCGATCATGTATGCCATGATATGCACACGTCCAGACGTGGCATATGCTTTGAGTATGACGAGTTGGTACCAAGGCAATCCATGTGAACCACACTGGATGGCTGTTAAAAACATTCTTAAGTACCTACGGAGGACTAAAGATTGGGTATTGACTTATGGTGGAGGCACTGAGATTTGCGCAAACAGTTACGCAGATGCTAGCTTCCAAACGGATCGCGATGACTCGAAATCTCAGTCTGGATTTGTTTTTTACTCTTAATGGCGCTGCTGTCAGTTGGAAAACCTCCAAGTAGAGTGTTATTGCAGATTCTACCACTGAGTCCGAGTACTATGCCGCTTTAGAAGCTGCAAAGGAAGCTATATGAATGCGTCCGTTCTTACAAGGACTCACTATAGTTCCTAGTTCGAACGACCCGATCACCATCTATTGCGACAATAGAGGTGCCATCTTCCAGGCTAGCCTAAGTCTAGCAACAAATCTAGACATGTACTGCGGAATGCTCACCTCAATCGAGACTACGTGGAGCAAAAGGAGATAGTGATAGACAAGATTGCGACGGATGACAACATCGCAAATCCTCTCACTAAACCATTAAGACATGATAAACATGAAGGGCACGTTATTTCAATGGGAATTAAACGTGTTCCTGAGTTGTATTAGTACTTTTGTGGATTGGATATTGTATCTATTTCATATAATATTTATAACACCATCGATTTTGTTTTATATATTGTTTTTCATGTGGATTGTACTGACAACATTGAACACCACAAAGTGAACTGAATTACATTATATTTGTTTTTGTCCGTAATCGCCTACACGAGCTGATAACTCTGGCAATTATTTTGTGACGTCGATTGATGGTGGGTTCAATAAACCATAAGTCAAACCGTTGACTGATCGATCACAGATACAAGATTATAACGATAACTCGTAGGACATTTTCGTGACGACGCAATGGAGTCCTAAATGTTACTGAACATTCGGTGTCGGGTCGTGGATGGGACGTCCATCGTGTTCCTTGAGTCGATTATTTTGATTGTCGACTGTTTCTTGAGATAAAGGGCAGTTTTGGGTGACTTTGATTTCTTTCTCACTAGCTGACCGTAACTGGGGCTAAGCAGATTTTTTTAGGGTCATTTCATACTGTTCTTACATCTGCAAGATTCGAGTTGAAGGAAATATCCACCCCTTATCAGGTTTTAATATTTCTCAGGGCCACTCGAGGAGTAGTAACTGAAATGCTTGGCCAAGCTCGAATAATTATTCGTTATCAGTTGAGTTACTCTCTAGTCGGGGAAACCACTCTTGATACAGATCGCTTGTAAAATACGACCTTTGTGAATACAGATTTGCAAATTGTTTTACATTGAGTGGGAGAAATTTAATTGGATATGAGAATCGATTATCGCACATACACTTGTACGGACAAGTGGGAGATTGTTGGAGCTAGTGTCCTCAACAGTTAGTGCGGCAACACGTATAAATCTTTTAAAGGAACATAGGGTATACTTTGTATTTTAGTCAGTTGATTCACGTTTATCAATAACGGTTGACTTGCTAGAAAGTTTGACGTTATTGTCATACGGATGGCGGTAATCAATTAGTCCCTAAGAGTCACACCTAAAGGATGGAATCTGAGAAATATGATTAGATGAAAATGTAATCATATTGATACCCTATACGACTAAACGGTTAGTCAATGTAATGATGACATAATTATTTAATACTGATTAAATAATATTAGCTAAGACGAATTAAAATGCTAATTCGTAGTTAAATATAAAATGTTATATTTAATTATGTGTAATGAAATTATTTAATAAAGATTAAATGATTTAATTAAATATAAAAGGTTATATTTAATTAGTGGATTATAAATATAAGATATTTATAAGATAAAACATTACACAAGAGAGAGCGATATAACCGATTCTATAAAGATAGAATTTCGGTCTGAGCAATTATTAAGTTGTTCAGTTGTTGTGAAGTGATGTAGGTAGAACCAAATATTGATTTGGGAAATCCTAGTTGATGTCTAATAGCAAGGTTATTTGCAGCTATAAATAAGATATTCACTCTGCACATAAAGGGCACGAGTTACACGACTACTTCCCTCCTCTCTCTCTCTAGCTTTCATCTTACACAAAATCAAGAGTAATTTTGGAATGTCTAGCTCTAGAAAGGGTATTTCTCAGGACATCTTGGGTGCAACGATTAGGAGGATATCTGTTTTGATATATGATCTTAGGCCTTTGCAAGGACATAAGGTTGATTCTTAATCCCAAACTATGTATCTTGTTCTTCGTTTATGACTATAAATCGTACATTATATATTTGTTATAATTCTGCATATAAAGAATTGGGAATATATACATATATTTTCCCACACCGAGCGTGGCCACGCATTTCCAGGTAACTTCTCCTCGAGTGGCCTTGAGATTTGAACAACCCTGACAAAGGGTGGACAATTCCTATCGCACTACTCCCTTCGACTAGCCACAGCCTAACATAACCCAAAACAAACTCATTTGACTCCAGTTACGAAAAGTCGTAGATATTGAATCAAAGTTATGCCAAAACTGTGTCATCTTGGGCGAGTAGTTTTTAGTCTAAGAATTGACTCACAAGAATACTATAGCAGCTTTTGCCAGGACCGGGCTATTATAAAATTTCCAAAATTCTATAAGCGGTCACTTGCCCGACAGATTGTCTCCTGCAGTATGTCTATGTGATCGACTAGTCATCCCACATGACTCTATGGCATTTGAACTTGCCATCAATCGCCTCACACTCTAGTTGCTTCGAGACGTCACCTCATACAAGCGACTAGGGGCCATACTACGTTAATCCAGTTCACTTTATGGGGTTCAAAATCCGTCAGAATTTGTTTCCTAACTGAAAATCCGTTAGTACCCCCTTTTAACTTTTTCAGAACTTGCAGCTTTTTGTCAGTCCTGTTCTTGACCGAATTGCCGTCAGTAAAGTTTTCTGACTGAATTTCCGTCAGAAAATGCAACCAAAATTTCGCGACTTTCCTAATTTTTTTCGCGGGCTTTTATGTTGACGGATTTTTAACGAATAATCCGTCAAAAAAGTTTTCTGACCGAAAATCCGTCAGAAATTGGTCAGTAGTCCGAAATTTCTGACGGACTGTATAATCCGTCAGAAATTCGGTCAGTATTCCGTGTTTTTTATGTAGTGAGAGTGATTGTCATGTATGAACAGTCAATACGATATTATTGTTCCATACTTTACAATCTTTGATGCACACTCATCAATTTGTATTAGTAGTTTGAATTTGTGAACACACCATTTTTTCACATCTTCCAAAACCTACAAATTCAGTTTCCTTCCGACTCATATTATCTCGTATAATATGATCTTATTTGAGTACATGTCTAGAACTCATACTAGACTTGAGTTTCTTTCCCTGAAAGAAGCTCCCACTATTATCTTATAACTCGTGACGTGTTGGTATGTCAGAGGGATCAACTTATCGCTCTTAAGTACCCAGTCACATTTGAACTAAAATTTATTTTGTAGTTGTCTTGATTTGATTGCTAGTTCTTCTCGAGAACTCATCATTTTCAAACATCTTGGCATGTTGATCAAAGGTTGTAAGAATCACCACGTCCATATCTAGGTGATTCTATATTCATCAATATGAATAATCTACATACTCAACCTTGTTGATCTACTCAACCTTGTTGATCTTTAATGAGCGACATTTTATTATCAATATAATAAACTCTCCTGTGATGCTCCATCATCCTATGATGTTTCAACATTTTACTCATCTAAAATTGAAAACCTTTCATTCTTTACATTTAAAGAATCACCATTCTCTCTCAATGGTAGGTTCAATTCTCTATGATCATCGCTCCCACTAATACTTGTATCACTATCTCTATAGTGATTAACTCCCACTCAATCAACATCTTTTCTTATGAACCTTTCATTTCTCGTCCTCGTTTCCTCGAAAGGCATTAGGACATGATATCTCCTTTATAATCCTTTAGAATTAGAAACACTACCATCGAGGAAACAAAAGATGATTTCTCCTCTATTATCTTATAAATTAAGAAACATTATTATCAAGGATACGTTTTCCTTTTGACTTCTCGCGTGGTTCCTTTTATCCTCTCTAAGAACCAATGACATAAAGAACATTTTCTTTTATGTCCTCGCATAGTTTCTTCTGTGTCCTCACGTAGTTTCTTTTATCCTTTCCAAAATAGGGTTCTTCTCAAGGACCCCATATAGGATTCTTCTCTATGATCCCATATTTAGTTTGTGGGTTATAAAATTTCTCTCACTCTATCCTTTAAATAACCTTTATTCTTACAAGGATAGCATTTTCGCCCACAAACTATATGTATTGGATAGTTAAGGTTTATAAAGGTTGAGATATTAATTCTCATTTTCACTTAAAATGTTTATCGTATAAAGAATTAATTAACTCACATCCGAGTTTCGATAAAAGATGTTTATATCTTACATCTCGTATGTTAGATTTATTGCGTAATGTCATTTAGGTGTAATTCTCTTTTAAACAAATCAAACACTTTTGATTTTTAATATTTGATCCTATCATTCAAACGTATAATGAACAATTCAAGGTACTTACTTAGTGATCTATTAAGATCATAGCAACTCATGTACGTTAGAAGGTACACAATGTATTTTTAAGAATCAACGATTTGATTAAGAATAAAAGGAGTGACTTGGGTTGAAAGCCAAGTCACCAATATTCAATATTACAACCATTGTTTGAAAATTAAATCCTTGTCATACAAGAAAAGACAATGTTTATAAAATTTAAATGCATAAATGAAAGAAGACATCAATGAAAATTAGAGCCAAGCTCTTCATGTCTTCAATCTCTGGATGCTACCATAGCAATCCATGTAAGGAACTTCAAGCTTCCTTTTCTTTGTCCTTGTCTTTGGAAGGCGCCCCTTTAAAACAATTAAAAAGGGTGATAGTCAACAACTTGTATCGACATACAAAAGTTGACAAAATAACATGAATTTAAACGAGAATTATTACCTACTGTAAAAACCTTTCCGTCTTTGAGGTCGGTTAAGTATTTAGGGCAATTTCGCTTCTAATGACCCACCTTTGTGCAATAATGACACTTGTCTTCAACCTTTGAAGAGAGGTAGAAGCACCTTTCGAAAAAATCTTCTCTTTTGAAGGTTTGGTTTTGGAGGCTTTGTTTCTCTTGCCTTTGAAAGCACTCCTCTTAAATCTCCCTTTGCCCTTCTTCTCAATATTAAACACGTCCTTCGTGGAACTCTCATTAAGTCCTATGTCCCTTTCCGCTTGGACGAGCATCTTATGCAATTCGTCCAAGGAGGTTTCTTGATTTCGCATGTTAAAGTTCACCCGGAACAGTGCATACGATTTCACTTTATTAAGGGAGTGAAGAACTCGATCTATTATGAGGGAGTCGGGAACATCCACTCCTTGCACCTTAAGGGTTTCAACAAACTCAACCAACTTGAGTACGTGAGGGCTAACCTTTTGTCCTTCCTTCAAACTAATATCAAAGAAGGCGGAGGCCGCCTCATATTGAATTACCCTTGGAGTTTGCAAAAACATTGTCGCAAGCTTGGTATAAATCTCGTATGACGTGTTAAGCTTAATCATACTCCTTTGGAGATTCGGCTCCGTGGAGAAGATAAGCACGTTCTTGAGAGCGGAGGACTCTTTCATATAGGCCTCATAGGCCTCACGAGTAGCAGCCGCGGAGCGAGCGTGAGGAGCGGCTTCAGAAAGGTAACGAGTCTAAACGTCACCTTCCGCGGCCAAAAGCAATTGCGCGTCCCATTCTTTAAATTGGCGCCATGCTTGTCAAGTTTGCAACGATCCATGAAGGATCGAAGCCATGATACGTTAGTGAGAGGTGGAGCGTGTGCGGCCATTGATGATTGTTTGAAGGTAAACAACAAATAAAATGATGGAATTAAAAACAATTATCGTTCATAAAACTTGTACATATTTTAAATAAGTTTAACATTCACTTTATGATCTCTTACCCAATTAAGTAAACGATTCCGAGATCCAAATCCATACTAATTCGGGCACGGTGTAGCCGATTCATCCCTCATTAATATAATTCGGTGGATTAACCTTTAATCGATTCTACTTTAGAACTCTCGGTCGACAATTTACTTTAAATTGTTTTTAGCCCGAACTTATTGCAACTACGGTTACGAATACTTTCGTGGAGATCGACCAAATTTCAAGGTGTAATCATATTACCCCACTTACCCAACGTAATAAGTTTAGCACCCCGGTGTAGCCGAGCCCACTTCCTTATGAAGAAGAGAGTCATGGGTTTTTACTCTTTAGTAAGGCTAAGTCTCAATCTTTAAATACGTAAGAGATCTCGTCAATTTATTATCTATCTCCTTTAAGTGAATTAAGTCGGTGAATTATCGATAAATTTAATTGACACGGTCGATATACTCGATAAATATGCATGACATGATACGACGATTTGGTTATGCATGCAAACATATACAGAAATAAAAGCATAAAACTTAAAGCATAATCCTAGTATGTCCTTCCTAAAATAGAAAATGAAATATAAAATACAAATTCGGAAACCAACTCCTTGGTCCCTTGAACTTCTCTCGAGGCACGCAACCCAAGGCAAACACCGTCTTGGTCGGAACTTCTTTCCGAAAGGCACCGTCTTCAAGGGTCTCCGGAATTTTAAATTACAAATTTTCTATCTACTTTATACATTATAAAATAGAATAAAAACAATAAATAAAGTGATACGAGATCACATTTAATTACAACCGAATCAATAACCTCTTACATTGCGGGAATGACCGATTAAAACTAAGGCCATACTAAGCAAAATTACATAATTCTAAATTACGTAAATGAAATTATGACAATCATAATAAAATGCAATGCTTTTGAATATGTAACTAACATGTCAATCCTAAGCCAAATCGTCCTATTTAAATATTAACCCGATTTTATGGAATTGTGTGATTTTAACATTTAAAATCACTTAATATCGCGTGAATCGATATTCACTTTTAAGTTAAACATCCTAACTCATATCAGGTTTCAAAATTTAGTCTTACTCAAATTTCAAATTTTGAACATGACTTAACTTATATTTCAAATATTGTTCGGAATTTAATCGGTTTTACGGGAAAAATAATATAAAAATCTAAATGAGTCATAAAAATTTCAAAAAATTCAAAATTCAAATTTTGAATATTCTGGAATTATCTCAAAATTCCAGTACCCCAAAATTATTAGTATAAACGAAATAACCAATTATTTCGAAAATAGATCGTAAAATGTGAATTTTTAAGCCGGAAGTTCAAAATTACCTTTAAAAAATACAATTAAAATACTAATAACAATTTTACATATTCCAACACTCTTTGGGGACCGAAATGGACAGTAAAAATACAGCAAAAACACTGCCCAAAGATTGAAAAACATTTTATGACTATTAAAATTCAACCTTTTAACTTTAACTTGTAAAATTAAAAATTAAAAATACAGAACCTTTAGGCTCCCAAGGAAAATATGCTAATGAACATATCTAATATGACATCTATGGGTGAATGTTTAGGCCATTTTAGTAACATTTACTTTTTTTTACCAATTATGTTATTTTTAACATGATTTTAACCATTAAAATCGTTTCTCATTCAATATTCGATAGTAAAATCTCAAAATTTACATGCATGCTGGAAATAATACATATGACATTGTGTAAAAACTTTATGGCCAAATTCCAACTCAAACTATTTAAGTCGAATTTAAGTCACTATTAACCCGATTTTTACAATAAAAATCATTAATCATGCTATGGATGATAGAAAAATCTAAAAAATTTCATGAACACTGTAAATATAGCATGTGACATCTCCAAAACGTTTCGTAGCTAAATTCATAATTTAACTATATACACCCATTTTATTCTCATTTTATGACAATTTAACAATTAAAATTCATAAACCATGCATAAAAACTCCAATAATTACGAAAATTCATATTCATAATAGAGAAAATGCATGTAAGAACATATTAAAAAATCTCGGCCATAAAGTAAAACTTACTATTTTTCCCTAATTAAATTCATTCTAGCCGTGTAAAATGTTAAAATTACCCATTAATTAACCAAATGAACAATATATATCCATAAATCATTCCAAATGACCTAAAACATTTTTAGGACCAGTAGGTATTCATGCATAAAATTTTCTTGCATATCACATATGTACTTAATATTTTCGGTTTTATTTCGTTATCCAAATAACTCGTAAAAACAAAACGAGATGCATGCAAATAACCGTATACTCTGATACCAATTGTAGGGTTGTCGTACAAGCTTATCACAAATTAGTCCTCCTAATTTTATAAACTAATTAACATATTAATTAGACAAAAGATCTTATGCAAGCAATATAAAATAACGCGGAATAAAATAGTCGAGTTCTTACAAATCGACGAAAACAAGGCAAGGATGATCCTTCAACCCGAGTAACCAATGTAGGTTACCTCCTTCACGATGCACCCAAGACTACCCTTAATACCGAAAATGACACGAGCTAGGTGTAAGATCATCGGTTTCCTTAAAATTATATTGTGTTCTAATCTTATTAGAATACTAACTTAACACTATAACAATTATAGTAGTTTAAAGTATTAATATTATCAATTAATATTTTGAGAGGATTTCTTATTCAATTTTTCTCACACTAGAAAAATGTTAAGGTTGGAATGAATGATGAGATGTGAACAATTCACATTTGATGGTATGTTGGGTGGGTGTGTCGTGAGCCTCACATAGGGAAGCCAAGAGGGAGCTTTTTGCCTTACCCATGCACATAGGGTGGCTCTAGGTGTTATTCACAAGGAGCATCTTAATGATTGTGTTTTGTGTACTTAAGACACAAACACACATCCCTAAACACCTACATAAAACCGGCACCCTCACACATAAAATAGACCTTCATTTTACAAAATATCATTTTATACAATTGTAAGTTCATGTGTGATATGCAACATGTCACAACATAAAAATAATTGTTTTAATTAAAAAATGCATATTTATCAAATAAATATCATTTATAAATTAAATAAATCATATTTAACAATTTGACTAGTAATTCGTAATTACTTATTTGTAAAAATGTTATTTCAATATTCGTGAATACGATGTACAACATTTGTAATAATAATCAACCTGATTCATTCTAATTTCGACGTTTCATAAACTTCGATTAATATTTGATAATTGACACGTTGCAATTTCAAATATATATCTTACATTAAGATTTAACCTCTGATTTCTCGATATTTAATTTTAAGGAATCTGATCAACTTCGGAGAAAGCTTAAAGGTGGCGTGAAGATCAAGCTAGAGCAGCGTGCAAGACAAAGCTAAAGGCGACTGTTTTAGGGCTGTTAGTGTTGGGAAATGTGTCCTCAACAATAGTGCGATCACATAATTAAATCTCACGACGAGAATGCGCAAGGGATGATTCGAAATTATATAGTCAACTGACTAACATTAATCAGTAATGATTGGCTAGCTAGAGTTTGACATTACTGTTGTATGACGGTGGTGGTCAGTTGATCCCTTTAGGTCACACCTATAGGACAATTCCCTTAATTCCCAAGTGACCATGGTTACATAGCTTGAACCAATCTTGAACCCTTCAATGATATTTGTTATATTTCGTGATATCAAGACTTCATTTTTACTATCATTTAAGGCTCCTGCTTCATTCTCCCCGTCTTTTTTAGAATTTGACCTCAAATTTCCGTCGTCCGAGTATGGGGATTGATCACTAACATTAAAAGTAGCACTAACGCCCCCATATTCACTCGACAACTCCAGTTTGTAAGCATTTGAACCATAGCATTTCAAAACCTTGAATGTACCATCTGCTCTTGGCATTAATTTGCTCTTTCTTTTGGAAAGAAATCGTTCTTTCCTCAAATGCAACCACACTAGATCTCCCTCTTTGAACACATATTGTTTTCTATTTTATTCACCTTCATTCTACTTTGCATTTGCTTTCTCAATTTGTGCTTTCATCTATTCACACGTCCTAAGAAAAGTAGCTTGTCTATCCTTAGCCTCGAAACTCATTATATCTTTCTTGGGAATTGGAACTAGATCAATAGGTAGATAAGGATTAACTCCATACATAATTTCGAAAGGACTACGACCTGTAGTAACTGATGGAATACGATTGTATGCAAACTCTGCATGTGTAAGCTTAACATCCCAATCTTTAGTAGACTTGTTAAACAACACACTCAACAAACTTCCCAAGGTTCGATTAGTAACTTCGGTTTTCCCATCAGTTTGTGGATGACGTGAAGTACTAAAGAGCAACTTCGTCCCTACCAACCGCCATAAAGTCATCCAAAAGTAACTAAGGGACTTCACATCTCAATCAGAAACAATAGTATTTGGAATCCCATGTAAACGAACCACCTCCTTATAGTATAAATCAGCAAAATTGGGAGCATCATTTGTCTTATGTCCAGGAATGAAATGAGCCATCTTAGAAAATCGATCCACCACAATCATAATAGAATCTTTACCACGTTGAGTCTCTGGCAACCCAAGAATAAAGTCCATATTAACCCCACTCCAAGGCTGATATGGAACAGGTAATGGCTGATGGCCGGTTTTTGTCGTCAATTCCGGCACCAAAAACAATTTTTAAACTCCCAAATTAAGTAGTATAATTTAGGGTCGGACCCAAAGGATGGTGGGGTTAGGCTTTAAATCTCGGTTTAGTTCTAGTTTAGTCGGACAACAAGATTGATTTGTATTCTAAATTCTAAACTAACAACATAAATTAAATAAACAACGAAGTAAATACAATGAGAGAAAAGGTTAGGGTCTCGGGGTTACTCAAGTAGGAGGGGTCTAGTTTAAGTCGATATAAAAGGAATAACGGAGGGTGAAGGCTAGGTGTGTCCCTATCTCTCGATATGAGGGGTCCTTGGGTCAAGTCTAGTTGAACTCTCGTCCTAACTAATCCCAACCCACTTATCTAGTATGGTCCAACTAAGTCCGGCTCTTGCCGCAAGCAAGTCTAACCAAACACAAGGAGAGCCGAACTCTCGTCCAAGCAATCCGACAACATGTTTAAAGGAAAAGAAAAGAGACCAACATCCAACGAAATATGTTAACAATTGAAGCTATGAACATGGGTATTTTGTCTAGGCAAAGCATAAGCACTATACTAACTAGTATTAAACTCTCATTTCGAAGAATAGCTAATAATAAGAGTGGAATTACTCAAGCTCTCACTTGGGCATTTCCACAAGCACCTTGTGTGCAAAAGATTAAAGACGAAGTAGCCATAACGATTAGCATTCAAAACACGACTCAAATCCGACCCACTAATCCCACAGGAGGTTCCCTTTAACCCTAGATTAATCTACTCACACATGATAAACAAAAATAACACAATTTTACATAGTTAGTAACAAGATTAAATAAACAATGTAAGATGAAATAGAAAACATGTAAACAATTGAAATAAGATGAAATTAAGGTAAGAAATATACCAACTTAAATTAAAGAAGGAAACTTGGATTGAAATATGGAGGATGAATGTCTTCTTGTCTTCCAAAATTACAACCCAAACAATTGTTTAATTTGAATAAACTAAAGACTAATTAAACTAATTATTAAAGAAAGGTTGAAGGAAATGAAAGAAGGAAAATTACCTGAACTAGGATTCTTACATATTTGAGAGACTAATTTTCTAGTCTAATGATAGTCTAATCTAAGATAGTTCTAAATTGTGAATACTTGTTTCTTACAAATGAGAGAAGAGTCTTATATATAACTCCCTCTAATTACAAATTTAATTAGACTAATTAGAATATCAACAAAAGTAATCAAATTAATAATAATAATAATAATAATAATAATAATAATATTTCGTGAGGAGAGAGGGAGCAGCGAGAGAGAGTGCGATTTAGGGTTCCGTCTAGGGTTTCGTGTGTCTGCCGCGTCTGCAGCCTTATTCAACACCTCGTCGGTGGTTCAGGGTTGCCGGCGTCCTCTGTCGTCGGTGCTCTGTCGACGGTGGTGAGGCGTTTTGCGTAAGGCAGCGTTTGCGTGAGAGTGTTTATTTTGCCATCCCCACCGCCGGTGACCTCACGTCGCCGGCGTCCACCCTACATCTCCTCGTCGGCCTCCTCACGTCGCCGGCGATTAAATTGTGGGTGGTGGTGTGCCTGAGTGCGTGCGAGAGAGAGAGAGCAGCGGTAGGGTTTCTCTGCGGTTTTTCTTGCCTGCCGGCGTTTCTCGACGTCTTTTTGCGGTTTGTTGGCTCCGGTGTGGTTGTCTACGTACTGGGTCGTCATCCTATCGTTTTCCTTTTTCTTTCCGGGCCACCAGTGCAGGTAAGTTCCAGCCTGTTTTAGCATTTCTTTCTCCTGTCGCCTGCTGCGGGTGTCGACGTCGTTTGTGGTTTGTTGGCTTCGGCGTGGTTGCAGGTGGGGGTTTACTGTTGTTGGGTTGTCGCTGCCGCCGCTGTTTTAGTCCTTGTTTTCTTTTTGTGTTTCGTTTTGTTTATCGTTTCAAGGGTGTGTGTGGTGCTCCGTCAACTCGCCGCTTTTCCGCTCTGTTGTCGTGGCAGTAATAGCCTGGTGGTTTCGGGGTTACTATCTTGTCATTGTGTGGGCTGTTGGTAGGGTTATCACTGGGTTTGCATGCCTCCCTTGGTTCGGTATCAGTGTCCCTTTTCGCATTTGCATGGGTGTCCGAATGGTAATGGTAGGGGTCTCGTAAAATCCTCCTGGCGGTATCATTTTCAGGATTGGCATTGTCGTAACGGGGCTGACCGTCTTACGCGTCAAACTCTTGCCGATAGTTTGACTGCTTATTCTAATGCCGAGACTACTTTGAAGCGGATGGGGGTTTGGCTTTGCGGTGTCTGTCTTAGGACCCATGCCTTTCGCTTTAGATGTCATCATGCAGGGGGTGATATGGTAGACCCCCCGGATTGTGGTGATGGTATTGTCCGTTTTGTTATTCAGGGTATCCCTAGACCCACAGCTCTGTCTCCATCTGTTACCGTGTCTGATGCTGGGGTTGAGCTTGATCAGTGGTCTATAGCTTCGCTTGATCGTTTGTTTTCTTTGGGCCTTCGTTCGGTGAAATCCATACCTCCTAAGTGTCGGCTTGGGTTTGCTCGGGTTTTGAAGGGGGTTCTGGATGAGGTGGCTGACTCTCCTGGTAACCTCTCCTGCTGGATTCGGTTGTTTGTTCTGCCTCTTTGTCTACTCAAGACCTTCACTCCCCGGAGTAATGTTGAGTGTAGATCGGCAGTCAGGCGGCAGCGGCAGGAGGAGTGTATTGCCGGGGCTATCCTTGCTTGGGGGGCACCGGGAGGGGGGTTGCAGTTGTTACGGGAGTGTTTGGCTGAGGGTTCTCCACCGTTTCACGTGGATGAGGAGCTTGATTTAGGTGAGGTTAACCTCCGCCAATGTCGGCGGAAGATTAGCGATGGCCATTATACTGCTGCCGTTCGGGTGCTCTCCTCTTCTGGTGTTGCTCCTTACTCTAATGCCACTTTTGAGGCTTTGCAGGAGAAGCATCCGGTCGTCCCCTCACCGTCTTTACCTCCTTTACCTGGGGATCATCCACCGCTTGCTGCTTCTTCGGCCGTGGTGTTGGATATGATTCGTAGTTTCTGTTGGAGGAAGTGTCCTCGACAATAGTGTGTTGACGTAATTAAAACTCATTTGAAATGAAACACAACTGGGAGTGTTACTTTTTTAAAGTCAACTGATCAACATTTATCGATAATGATTGGCTGTCTAGAGTTTGACATTATCGTCATATGATGGTGGTGATTAGTTGATCCCTTAAGGTCATATCTTTAGGGAATTCCGTCTCAATGGAATAATTAATTAATATTGTATTGGATACAAATTAATTAATAACTGGAAATTTTGGAAATAATTTTATATGACGAATATTTTTATAATGGGATTATAATAATAATAAAAGTCAAGGTAATAAAATTGTTTTATTACTCGGTTTTATTTATTCGTTTAGGAAACGATTAAATTAAGAATGAACACGGTTGATCATAAAATTACAAAGAGTTGTAATTAAATTATGACATTACATTTTTATACAATAATAATTTCGAAATATTGAAATATTTATTTAAATGTAATAAATTTGTAAATTATGAATTTTAATAGTTAAAATTGCACAATTAACAAATTGAGTCATGTGTTATGGAACATATGTGACATGTTACAAATAACACAATTGACAAAGATAAAATGGGTCCATTTTTGGACCTCATTTGGACCGTGTAACATGTAGTGTGCATGTGAGTTTTTGGTGTGTGTAAGTGTATAAAGGTTGAGTGTAAGGCAAAATGAAGGTGTAAGGAATATCTTATGCATTTGTGTAAGTGTAAGAAGGCCATGCATTGGCTCTCCTTGGGAGCCTTGGCCGGCCATGATGCTTGCTCAAGCAAGCTCATGTGCTTATATAAGGCACACCTTATTCATACAACACATATTTTTTTTTTTTGGCTAAGTGTTGTGTGCATGCTTACTCTCTCATTCTACAAAGCACTTACATACTACAACCTCATTCTAATAACTCCTTAGTTAAAAATAGTTTTTACTAAGGAAATAATTATTTCCATTACTAAATAATATTAAGGGTAATATTATTAATATTTCTAGTATACTTATACTAATTTTCTAGTAACAAAATTAGTATTAGTTTGAGATCGGGTCCTTGATACGCACCTTTAGGAGACGATTTTTGTTAGATCGTTACAAGAGGATTTCGGTATTGAAGACTCAAGTAATAGGTGATTATTGAGTATAAACCTTCTAAAACCAATGTAAGGACAATCTCATCTTATGATATCATCTTGCATGCATAAGATCCATTTAAGTTTTTATGACTAAACTTAAAGAAACAAAACTCATATTAGATTTGAGTATAAAATGTGGAACTTAGTTTCCTACAATTGGTATCAGAGCTTTACGGTTGTTGCATGCATGATCGGATTCATGTTTTATGTTAAAATCGGTTTAACATATATTTCGAAAATTTCGAAATTATTGTGTTTATTATGATAAATCACAAAATAATTTTGCATGTTAAAGTTTCTGTTTCTAAAATGGTTTTAGGACATAAAAATAATTTTATGGATTTTTATTGTTCATTTTTATATTTATTTGTATATTTTGTAGTTTAAATCGGTTTTAAACAACAATTAATGGGAAAAATAGCTAAAAATAGTTTCTGGCCGAGATTTTTGGATATGTTCTCACATGCATATTTAATATATTGTATATGATTTTTCGTAAGAAATGGAGTTAATATGCATGGATTATGAATTTTATGAGATAAATAGTCATAATATGAGTAAAAATGGGTATATAAGGTTATATTTCGAATTTGACCTTAAAAATTTTATGAGAAGTCACATGCAATATATAAAGTTCCTGTATGAATTTTCGAAATTATTGGACTTATTTTGCATGATTAATGATTTTTATAGTAAAAATCGGATTAATAGTGACTTAAATTCGACTTTAATAGTTATAGTTGGAATTTTGCCATAAAAACTTTACACAATGTCACATGCAATATTTACAGTATGTATGTAAGTTTTGGGAATTTATTCTCAAGCGATGCATGATTTATGATTTTAATGGTTAAAATCGGAGAAATAGTGACTTATTGTGTTAAAAATAGTTAATCTTAATATTATGGCATGAAATTTTACCCATAGATGTCTTATATGATAGGAACATCAGATCTAAAAGTTAGATATCAAAAGTTTCTGTTTTTATGATTATTAATTTTAATGAGTTAATTAGCTAATAATCGTAATTTATGAGTCGAAAATGAAATTTTCGAGTATGGTCTGTATTTTTTTTTTTTTTTTTGGTCATTTTCAAGTTCTAATATGTATTTTAGGATGACTAAAAAATTTATGGCAAATTATTGCAAGTTTTTATAATTTAAATCAGATTTTTAACCATAAAAACGGCTTTTATACGATTTATTTAAGAAATAAACCGTAAATATTTGCAAAAGACCATTTTAATAATTTCTGAAATTTTAGAAAATTTCCAGAAAGTTTAAAATTTTTGAATTTTAAATTTCGAATTTTATTGACTCATTTGGCCATATTTTGTTTATTTTTTCCCGAAAATACAAGTAATTTATGAACAATAATGCAAAATCAAGTTAGATCATGATCAAATATTAGTAGAGACTAAACATTGATTCCTAAAGTAAGTTAGGATGATTAACTTGGACATAAATGAGATTTATGTAATTTTGGATGATTTTAATAGTTAAAATCGCGCATATCCGTAAAAACCGTAAACAAATATGAGATATTTGCTCCCATAAGGCGATTTGGCATTAAAAATTGAGCATGTGCATACATATTTTATTATTGCAATTTATTTAATATGAATGTCATATTTTGAATGTTATTTATATAATTTGGAATTATGTAATTTTTCTTAGTATGGCCTTAGTTTTAATCAATATTACCCGTAATGTAAGGGAATATTGATTCGGTTGTAATTTATGTGATCTCGTATCACGGGTTTGTAATTTAATTTAAATTTTCAGTTTTACAATAGAATAGTTGTATTATTTTATTGTAATTCCGGAGATCCAAAAGACGGTGCCATACGGAAAGGAGTTCCGACAAGACGGTGTTTTCTTGGATGGCGTGCCAATGAAGTTCAAGGGACCAAGGAGTTGGTTTCCGAATTTGTAATAGTTAATTAGTTTTTCTATTACTAGGAAGGCCATACTAGGATTTTATTGCTTTATTGCTTTTATTTTTGCATTTTAATATGTTTGCATGCATAGCCAAATCGCCATAAACATGCATGTTAGTTTAGATCGTTAAATACGACCATGTCAATTATAATTATCGAGTTCACCAATTTAATTCACTTAAAGGAGATAGATAATAAATTGACAAGACCTCTATATTAAACGAAAACAATTGAGGATTAGCCTTACCAAATAGTAGAACCCATGAGCTTCTATTTCGTGGGGTGGTGCTAGTCCAGTGGGCAGTACGAACCCCATTACGTAGGATAAGTGGGGCGATGGGGTGGATTCAGTCCAGTGGGCGGATCGCATCCCGATGCATTTGAAATTTGGTTTGTACTCAACGGAAGTGTAGAGGACCAGTGGTCAATGTGTTCCGGGCTAAGATGAATAAATAATGATTTGTCATCAACCAAGAGTTCTAGGGTAGAACCGGTTTATTTTAACCCACCAAACCATATCATTGGGTCGGAGTTCCAGTGGTTCACGATTTCGGTAGTATGGGTTTGGGTCTTGGAATCATTTATAAAATTGGATAGAGGTCATTTTATAGATGCATCAACTTAGTAAATATGTTTACAAGTTAAAATGAAAATTAAAACGATTAGCATTTAATTTCTTCATATGTTTAAAAATTTTGTAGTCCTCGTATCAATATCAATCATGACTACTTCCACTACTACAAACTCTTCATGGTTACGTTCCTTCATGGATCGTTGTAAGCTAGAAAAGAATGGGGCAAACTTTGCCGATTGGGATGCCCAACTATTGTTGGCGGCAGAGGGAGACGGTAAGACCGAATTCCTCATTGAAGAATCACCTCCCGAACCTGCAGAAAATGCCACCGCCGCGGCAAGACGACCTTATGATACTTATCAGAAGGAGTCTGCAGCAATCAAAAATGTTTTGATCTTCTCGATGGAGCCAGAACTTCAAAGGAGTGCCATAAAGATTGGCACGGCCTATGAGATCTACTCCAGGCTTGTGACAATGTTCTCAAAGGCTTCGAGAATTGTCCAATACGAGGCGGCATCGGCTTTCTTTGATCTCAACCTTAGGGAGGGGCAAAAGGCTAGCCCACATGTGCTCAAGTTAATTGAGCATGTAGAAACCCTAAGGATGAATCAAGTGGACATTCCAAAGGAACTTGTGATTGACAGGATCCTCCACTCCTTGTCTAAGGTGAAAACTTATGTACAATTCCGGGTGAATTTCAACATGAGAAACCAAGACATCTCTCTCGATGAATTGCACAATATGATTGTGCAAGCTGAAAGGGATATGGGCCTAAATGTTAGTGCCCCTAAGGATGTGCTCAACATTAATGTTAAGAGCAAAGGAAAGTTCAAAAGGAAGGGTAAGGCAAAGGGGAAGCAACCTTCCAAAGGTTCAAAGAAAGTGTCTTCTGAGGCAAGCACCTCCAATTCCAAGAAGAGCCCTCATCAAGGGGCCAAATGCTTTTACTGCAATGGCAAAGGACATTGGAAGAGGAACTGTTCCAAGTATCTCAGCGATCTCAAAGCTGGGAAGATTCTTCCAGTTGGTACGATAACTATCCCGATTTTATGTTAATCTCAACTAATGTATTATGATACAAGTTGTGATATGAATGCTCTTCTTACTTGAATTAGGGCATGAAAGCAAAGATAAGGGAAAAGAAAAACAAGCTTAATGGATCAAAGGGAACTAAGAGTAGCTCCGCTCGGGATGATCAAGGAGCTTTGTTTTTCTCTTATTTAGCTAGCATTTCAAGTGTTGTGTGAACAATTTAGAACCTATGTTTATTTCCTTGTTGGACGAGGAAAAGGGGATCCTTGAACAAATTGTTGTACTTTGGATAATATAGTGACTTGGTTTTCAACCCAAGTCACTATCGGTTTTATTATTATGTTCATGTTTAGTTTAACATACACTTGCAAATCTTAAACATAAAATAGAATTGATTATGACATTTCAATGTATGACCATTGAAACCGAATTGGTATAGGATACCCAATTCAAATCAAATCAAAATCAAATTAAGTTTAGAACTCAATTAAAAGAAAAAGTTATCAACCATCCAAAACTATCTAAGCTTTAAATCGAATAATTTCTGTAATAAACCATAAGGATACACAAACCAACATCAAAGTCATTGCTTGTGGCCTTAGTGGCTATCTTTGGTGATAAAATGGGATTATTATTACAAAGATAGAGTGGGAGAAATTTGAAAGGCCACAAATAGCATATGATATTGACCAGCACAATGGATATGATCTATTAGTGAATAGTAGGATTTATTGTGTTTTGGTTATGTAAAAGATAAAAGGGAAGATTAAGTTGTGGATGGGATCTACGATTTAAGGTTGTAAAAGGTAGATTAGGCTGTAGATAAGATTCTACGGCTTATAAGCCCAAAAGTTGTGGATAAGATCTACGGTTTGGTAAAAATCTACGCCTTATATCCCAAGAGCAATCTACACCTTATGGTTGTAAAAGGTAGATTAGGTTGTGGATAAGATTCTACGCCTTATCATCCCAAAAGTTGAGGATAAGCCCAAAAGTTGTGGATAAGATCTACGGTTTGGTAAAAATCTACGCCTTATATACCAACGGCCCCGGCCCTGGAGGATACTTCAAAGATAAATTCTTGAAGTTTGTAAGGAAAAATTCTATACATGGATAAGATCCATGATATAGTCCTCGTACAGTACAAGATAAGATAAATGTGGGGAACTGAAAGTTCCTACACACAGGAATTGTATACCATAAGAAAAGACTCTTATAGAAACTACGGGAAGACACTCGAAGAAAATTATTCAAAAGATTTTGCAAAGGCTCAAGAAAGGGTTCTTGGATTTAGATGGTGATCTAAATATGCCAATGCAAATAACCATGAAATTTATAAGACTTACGTGCTGATAAATGAGATTTGTTGAGAGAAGCAGAAGCAGACATGTGGATGTCTGCAGTCTACAAAGTTAAGGGTAACTTTGTTGAAAGTATACAAAGTTAAGGGTAACTTTGTTGAAAGTAGTAAGGCAATTCATTGAGAATGAATTCAGTAAACTCAATAACCATTTTTCAAAAGGGTATTTGAAAAGGATGTGACTATTAGCACATATGGTTGAAGTCCCAACCATTTCAATTCATTGAATGTTAAGGAACATTGAATTGAGTGGGAGCTTTATGATTTACGGTTAAATGAAAAGTTCAGTGGGAGTTCTCGCTCCAGGATTTGAAGCTATTGAGTCATGGGTATGACTTCAGGATCTTCAGAATCAAGCAAGAACAAGAGTTTAGTGGGAGTAAACGTTATCTAAAACAACTCATTGCTCGTTTGGAATGAAGCATTGATACTCATGAAAGGTACACGAGTTTTTGGTTCTAGATGACATATTGATATGAATTAAATCTAATTGAACATAGGATGTTTAGTTGAGATTATAAGAGACATCTTGATGTTAGTATTAAGGTTGTTCATGGAGATGAAGATAGTATAACCATGATGGGATCATGGAAATTTATCGAACCTTAAGTACTATTGTTTGCACGTTTAAATCACTAATGTTTCCGCCATTAGTATGATCGTGTAAAGTGGATGCGCACCGCTTGCAGGACAACCCCTTGGAGCAGGTGTTAAATCAATAATTAAACCTTGATCAAATTGTCAAAGTATTCTCCAATGAAGATGAAAGACAAATTCAAGATCTTGGAAGATAACTTAGTCGCATGGTAAAAGGTTTGCAACGACTCAAGTTCCAAGAAATCAAGCAAAGTTTTGTGATAATCTTTGGCTTACATTCATTGACTATGCATCTCAATGACTTGTATTTTAACTACATGGTCATCACAAGATTCTACAAAATGTGTACGTTCACAAATTATGTAAAGGCATTGCTGTGGCTGGGAGTTACACAATGCACATAATCTTATTCGCTAGTCATAAAAGTGACTTGTCTCTTTCAGAGGAAAGATCAATGTGTGGATATGATCCGCAAAGTGAACGATCGCACGAACCGTGGTAAACCTGGTTTACTCAAAATGGAGATAATTACAATTTTAAGGGATGTAAGCGAGAGACCCTAAAGCTGATTGTAAATTAAATGGTGTTCAAAGGTTGACCACTTGGATGGTGTAATCCACTAATTGTTTGAGTTATTTATAACTCACGAAAGGTCAAGTAAAATTCAAATGGGATGGTAAGACCATGTTGAACCCCATTAAAGTGAATTGAATTATCATGACCTCGCCCCTAGTTGCTTAAGTGAGGTGACATCTCAATGCAACCGGATGAGTGATGCGATTGATGGCGAGTTCAATTGCCATAGAGTCATACGGGATGACTAATCGATCACCTAGGCATAGACATGTTAAGACACATTTGCCGGGCTAATGACCGCTGATAGAGCTCTGGCGTACTCTTATTAAAAGACTGCCTGGTCGTGGCGGGAGCATCTATCGTGTTTCACATGAGTCAGTTCTTGGACTAATGACTGTTCTCTGAGGTGGCATAGTTTTCAGATTAGCTTTGATTTATGTCCCAACACCTTCGTAACTGGGGTTTATAAGGACATATTTTGGGTTATGATGGACTATGGCCAGCCAGAAGGAATAAGCCGATTAGGAATTGTCCACCCCTTGTCAGGGTTGAGAAATATCTCTAGGCCACTCGAGGAGAATAATAACTAGAAATGCGTGGCCACGCTCGGAAGGTATCTATGGTAGATAATTCCGGTCAGTAGTTATAACTCCAGATCGAGATAAACCACTCTAGATTTTAATCAATTGCCGGCACGACCTGAGAGGACGCCATGCATTGAGTGGGAGATAGTAATAGGGCAAGAGAATTGGTAACACACACTTGTCTCGGACAAGTGGGAGATTGTTGGAGGAAGTGTCCTCGACAATAGTGTGTTGACGTAATTAAAACTCATTTGAAATGAAACACAACTGGGAGTGTTACTTTTTTAAAGTCAACTGATCAACATTTATCGATAATGATTGGCTGTCTAGAGTTTGACATTATCGTCATATGATGGTGGTGATTAGTTGATCCCTTAAGGTCATATCTTTAGGGAATTCCGTCTCAATGGAATAATTAATTAATATTGTATTGGATACAAATTAATTAATAACTGGAAATTTTGGAAATAATTTTATATGACGAATATTTTTATAATGGGATTATAATAATAATAAAAGTCAAGGTAATAAAATTGTTTTATTACTCGGTTTTATTTATTCGTTTAGGAAACGATTAAATTAAGAATGAACACGGTTGATCATAAAATTACAAAGAGTTGTAATTAAATTATGACATTACATTTTTATACAATAATAATTTCGAAATATTGAAATATTTATTTAAATGTAATAAATTTGTAAATTATGAATTTTAATAGTTAAAATTGCACAATTAACAAATTGAGTCATGTGTTATGGAACATATGTGACATGTTACAAATAACACAATTGACAAAGATAAAATGGGTCCATTTTTGGACCTCATTTGGACCGTGTAACATGTAGTGTGCATGTGAGTTTTTGGTGTGTGTAAGTGTATAAAGGTTGAGTGTAAGGCAAAATGAAGGTGTAAGGAATATCTTATGCATTTGTGTAAGTGTAAGAAGGCCATGCATTGGCTCTCCTTGGGAGCCTTGGCCGGCCATGATGCTTGCTCAAGCAAGCTCATGTGCTTATATAAGGCACACCTTATTCATACAACACATATTTTTTTTTTTTGGCTAAGTGTTGTGTGCATGCTTACTCTCTCATTCTACAAAGCACTTACATACTACAACCTCATTCTAATAACTCCTTAGTTAAAAATAGTTTTTACTAAGAAAATAATTATTTCCATTACTAAATAATATTAAGGGTAATATTATTAATATTTCTAGTATACTTATACTAATTTTCTAGTAACAAAATTAGTATTAGTTTGAGATCGGGTCCTTGATACGCACCTTTAGGAGACGATTTTTGTTAGATCGTTACAAGAGGATTTCGGTATTGAAGACTCAAGTAATAGGTGATTATTGAGTATAAACCTTCTAAAACCAATGTAAGGACAATCTCATCTTATGATATCATCTTGCATGCATAAGATCCATTTAAGTTTTTATGACTAAACTTAAAGAAACAAAACTCATATTAGATTTGAGTATAAAATGTGGAACTTAGTTTCCTACAGTTTCCCGCGCGGCACTTCTTGTGGGAGGGATGGTTTTCGTGCTCAGCACTTCATGGATTGTTTGAGTGGGGCTGCGGTGGCTATCTCTGATGATTTACTCGCTTCTATTACTAGAGTGGTTAATCTATTTTTGGATGGCCAATGCCCGCCGGCTCTCGGTGAGTACCTTGCTAGTGCTCCTCTCACCCCCCTGGTTAAGCCCGGGGGTGGTCTTCGTCCTATTGCTGTTGGCACTGTTTGGAGACGATTGGTCTCTAAGATTGGTGCTTTTTTGGTTGGCCCTGCTTTGGCTTCTTATTTTGCTGATCTTCAGTTTGGGGTTGGGGTGTCCGGTGGAGGAGAGGCTATCTTACATGCCCTGAACCGGCTCGTGGAGGCTCGTGGCGGCGAGGTAGGGCTTTCTATGTTGCTGGTTGATTTCCGGAATGCCTTCAACCTGGTTGACCGCTCAGTTATGCTTCAGGAGGTCCGCCGTCGTTGTCCGGGTCTTTCCCGTTGGGTGGAGTTCTGTTATTCTCGCCCCGTCCGGTTGTATTATGGGGAACATTGCTTGCGGTCTTGTAAGGGAGTTCAGCAGGGTGATCCTTTGGGGCCGTTGCTTTTCGCGTTGGTTTTGCATCCCCTGGTGTGCAAAATTCGGGATTCCTTTGATCTTACTATGCAGGCGTGGTACTTGGATGATGGTACTATTGTCGGGGATACGTTGGAGGTGGGGAGGGTGTTGGATTTGATTCTGGCTGATGGCCCCGGTTTTGGTCTTCATCTTAATGTTGGTAAGACAGAGCTCTTTTAGCCTATGGAGGACTCCCGGAGTCGGCTTCCCGGTGTTTTCCCCACTTCTATCGCCCGTCCCCTACGGGGTGTCTCGGTTTTGGGCGGACCAGTCAGTACTTGCCCTTTTTTTAGCGGTGAGCTTGTGGAGAGGAGAGTGACTAAGACTGTTGAGCTTATGGACTTAGTCGCGAGGATCGAGGACCCACAGTGTGAGTTGCTTTTGCTTCGTGCCTGTACTGGTATTTCTAAGCTCTATTTCTCTCTTCGTACTTGCTCCCCGGTGGCTTTTGGGTCGGCTCATCTCCGTTTTGATGCTGCGCTTCGTTCTAGCTTGGAGCGTATTGTCACCGCGTCTGGGACGGGGTTTGGGGAGTGGCAGTGGCGCCTTGCTACTTTCCCCTTTCATTTAGGCGGACTTGGTGTTTATGCAGCGGGAGATGTGTTACATTATGCGTTCTTGGCCTCCCGTTTGCAGTCTGCTGAATTGCAGGCTAGGCTCCTGCGGCCTTCTGGTATCATTGACCATGGCCCTTCTTTCGCCGATGCCTTGCGGGTGTTCTCGGAGACTACAGGTTCTGATTTTCTTGGTAACCCTAGTGAAATTGCTGCCCCCAAACTTATGAAGAAATTGGCAGATATTTATTTCTCGACGGTTGCTGCTTCTTCGGAGTCGGTTTTCTCCTTGTCCCCACGTCAGGTTGCATTGTGGAAATCTCAGCATGGGGCTCACTCTTCTGATTGGTTGAGAGCGGTTCCTGTCTCTGGGTTGGGTCAGACTATGAACAGGAGGACCTACCGTTGTGTGCTTGGGTATAGGCTAGGTGTTCCACTTTTCTTGGTCCCTAGGCCTTGCTCTGCTTGCTCTCGAGTTTTTGGGGATCACGCTGTCTCTTGTGCTGGTACTGTTGGGGTCAAGCATCGTCATAACCTTGTCAGGGACACTCTTTTGGACATCTGCTATAGGTCTGGGATTTCGGCGGGTAAGGAGGTTGACATTGGTCTGGTTGATGGACATGGCGGATCTCTTCGCCCTGCGGATTTGCTGCTTTATTCGTGGGACAGGGGGCGGGATGTGTGTATTGATTTGACTGGGTCCTCCCCTCTGACTCAGACTGGGATGGCCGATTTTGTACCTGGTCGGGTTGTTGTTGATGCTGCTCAGCGTAAGTGTGCTAAGTACAGGGATCGCTGTGAGGCTACAGGTTACGGTTTCCTTCCTTTCTCTTTCTCTTTGCTTGGGGAGCTGGGTTTGGATGCTGTAGCCTTGCTGAAGCGGATTCAGCAATACTCGGTATCTCAGGATGCAGGGGCGCGGATGGCTGCGTACATTTTTACTAGGCTTAGCTTTGCTGTAGCTAAGGGGGTAGGAGCTCAGATTGTATCTCGGCTGCCCACCAATTTTATGTAAACTCTTATTTTTGTTCCTTATTATATGATAGTTGCGCGCATCCTTCCCATAAAAAGTAATAATAATAATAATAATAATAATAATACTCCTAAACATACTACTACGTACTGGGAGTACAACTAATATAAAAACAAAAGTAACGAAAACAAGTAGCAGGTACGTCCTCGCCGGCGCGCCGGCGGCCGGTGGAGCACCGGCTGGCAACCTCCTAGAATAAAAGGTAGAAAATTGAGGGTAGTGGGAGCCGGCGAGAAGAGCGGCATCCGGGTACCCGTCTCGGAGCGAAAACAGGGGAAGCGCAGCGCGCGCGGGGCTAGAAGACTTAGCCGTGACTGCTACCTTGGTGGTCGGCAGTGGGCGTAGATGGTAGTTATGAGGAGCTGCATGTGAGGGGATGTAGGTGGCGGTGATGGGTGGCTGATATGGTGGCCGGAGATGGCTGTAATGGTGGCTGAAAGTTGGTCACGCGAAAAGGATTGTGATTTGAATGTTTGTGGACAGGGGGTATAAGGGAGGTCGTGGCGGCTGGCATGTTGATCATTGGTGGTTATGAGAGGTTGGGTTGTAAAGTTGGAAGTATAGGGTGGCCAATGGTGGTTAGTGGTGGCTGCCATGGTGGCCAGAGGTGGTATCTAATGTTGAGCAAAGACCGTCGCAGATTACAGCTGCTCCTTTACTTAGTTTATTTTTCATACTTGGCAAATTTTGTTTGTGGACAAGGAAGGTTGAGGGGATCGTGGTGGCTGCCCTGGTGGTTGGTGGTGGTCATGGGTGATATGGTTGTGAAGGTGGAAGTATGGGGTAGCCAATGGTGGTAAGCGGTGGCTGTTACGGTGGCCGGAAGTCATATCAGATACTTAGCAAAGACCGTCGCATATTTGGCTGATAGCTTGATGTTTGCGGCTAAATTCCACACTTGGCTTATTTTTCAAGACTTAGCCATTTCATCTCATAATACCGTCTTGCACTTCCGCCTCTATTTCCGTTTTCACATTCCTGTTTCACATTTCCGTCTCACATGTGCATTAAATTAATAAAATAATAATAATAATAGTACTAAACTTACGCATAAATACAAATAAATATTATATTTAAACTAATACGACTAATTATTATAAATTAGTAAATAAATGAGGTTATTAGACAATTAAACACACAAAATCGAGTCACAATAAGTTATAAATGAGGGGTAAAACAGTACCAAAATAGTTCTCATCAATGACGTATACAACCCCTTCACAAATGAACTCTTCACCTTTTGACACACCACACACTTCCATACAATTTCTTGTATGTCCTTACTCGTCTTAGGCCAATAGAAATGCTCACTCACGATGTCATAAGTTTTATTTAACCCAAAATGACCAGCCAACGCCCCTCCATGTACCTCTCTAATTATCAACTCCTGAATCGACCCTTGTGGAATACAAAGTCGATTATCCTTAAACAAATACCCATCTTCCACCATATACACTCTAGTAGGCTCTATGATCTCCTTAGCAAAGGACGAATCGGATTTATATAACTCCTTGATATGCTCAAGTCCTAGCAACCTTGCATCAAGCGCTATCAACAAAAAATGTCTTCTAGATATTACACCAGCCACAATATTTGAACTCCCCGTCTTATACTTCGAAGAAAATGTGAAAGATTGTAAAAATTCCACCCACTTATCATGCCTTGGGTTTAACTTTTATTGACCATGAATGTGTTTAAGAGCCCCATGATCGGAATGTAACACAAACGGTTGAGGCCTCAAATAATGACTCCAATGCTCCAACGTCCGCACGATTGCATATAATTCTTTATCATAAGTGGAATAGTTTAACCTAGCCCCACCAATTTTTTCACTAAAATATGCTATAGGACGTTTTTCTTGGATCAAAACAACCCCAATTCCTACCCTACTCGCATCACACTCCACTTCGAACACCTTACTAAAATCAGGAAGTGCTAAAATAGGGCCCTCACGCAACTTCTCTTTTACTACTTTGAACGCCTTTTGAGCACTTGAAGTGTAACACCCCTCCTTTGTTGATGTTGAGTTGTGATTTAGCTCGGCCGAGTCAGTCGAACTCGCTCGAGCAGGTCATGCTCGGTCGAGTAGGTCATACTCGACCGATTAAGTGTTACTCGGTCGAGTAAGTCCAACTCGATCGAGTAAGTTCTAATCGGCCGAGTGGGTCTTACTCGGCCGAGTGTATCTTTCCGAGAGTTGGGTCGCGGTTAACTATATAAGTAAAACCGAGGTTAATAACCTCATTTACCCTAAATTAGAAAACTGTATAAACTAATTCCCTTCACTCCATTCCTCTCAAATTCCCTCAAAGGTCGTAACAAGGGTATAAGAGCGCCGATCATCTAGCCTAGCTGTATTCTATCAAGTAAGTGTTATCCTAATGTGTTCTTATCATAGTTTATGGTTGTGGCAGTGAGTAATCTCTGTATGTATAATCTTTAGGAGGAGGATTCGTAGAGGAGCATTGGTAGGACAGTTGTGGATTCGTTCTTGCTGTGATTGCTATTGAGGTATGGTTTCCCTACTCAGTTTCTGTGTGATTTCATTGTGACAATGTTGTGACCGTCGTATTATCTTATATCGCTGTGTATTATTGTTTGAGATTGGGAACATATGTGTGGGATCGTTGCGGGAAATGGATCTCACTCCGACGATCGCTCTTCGTGGGACCCGCCATAGAGAGGATGTGCACATTAATGGTCTAGGTACCCCTTGCCGCAAGCAAGTGGGGGATTGATGTGGGGGTTGAGACCGCCACTGTGTTGTTATGACAGTGACAGTGGTATTAGTTACGGTGATTTTATTAGATTGCGACATTGTTATTGATTGTGTTGTTACCGTCTTATCTATCAGTTTTGTCGCTTGTTGTTTGTGCGTTGTGATGATCCATTGGTATGCTGAGCAGGTTCTCAGCAGGTACTTTGATGTTGGTTGATGATGCGTGCTAGTTTGGGGAGAAGGGTTCGTCATATAATCTTTTTGATCTTGTAGTTTTATTATAGCTTTCGCAGACATTTCTTTAATTTGAGTTGTTTTGGTAGACAGTTGTAGTTTATTCATTGTTACTTACTTTAATAAAGTTTGCTTTCAGTTTGTTCATCTTGATATTGTATCTCAGGAACTGAGATGATAATGCTTTCATAGTCTAATGGTCTTCCTTAAAGGCCTTGAATTATGAGAGTGTTACATGAAGTCCATACAAACTCTGCTTTCTTTCTCAACTCCGTAATAGGAACCATTAAAGAACTAAAGTTTTGAATGAACCTACGATAAATAGAAGCTAAGTCATGGAAACTTCTAACCTCAGTAGTGTACTTGGCCACGAGCCAAGCTTGAATGACTTCAACTTTAGAAGGATCCATCTTTACACCATCTCGACTCACAATATAACCAAGGAACACCACACTTGGCACCATAAATATACACTTCTCAAGCTTCCCGAACAACTGCTCCCTTCTCATTACTTCAAACACGACCCTAAGGTGGGACTTGTGTTCTTCCTCACTTGATATAGATCAGAATATCATCTAAATAAACAACTACAAATCTGTTTAAGAAGGGTATTAATACCTGATTCATCAACCTCATAAACGAACTAGGAGCATTGCAAAGACCAAATGGCATCACAAGCCACTCATAAAGCCCTTTTTCGTTTGAAGGCTGTCTTCCACTCATCCCTTTCCCGGATTCTCATTTAATGATAACCACTCCTTAAATCTAACTTAGACAATGTAATGGAACCAGATAATTCATCTAACATATCATCAAGCCTTGGCATAGGAAATTGATACTTGATGGTAATGTTATTCACTGCCTACTATCCATACACATGCGCCATTTTCCCTCCTTCTTTGGTACCAATAGGGCTTGTACTGCACACGAACTAAGACTCTCTTTCACATAACCCCTATCAATATGATCTTGGACTTGTCTTTGTAGTTCTTTAACTTCTTGTGGGTTACATTTATAAGCTGGTTTATTAGGTAATGGTGGTCCATGAATAAGGTCAATTTGATGTTCAATTCCTCTCTTAGGTGGTAAACAAATTGGTACTACGTTAGGAAACACATCACTAATTCCCCTAGCAACTCACTCACTAAAACATCATTGCTCTGTTCGAAATCGAATTTCAGATTAATTTTATTCATATCTCATATGAATTTAATTGTTTAAGTTTAGTCATAAAATGTAACTAGATCTTATGCAAGCATAATGGTTACATAAGATAGTATGAATGTCCTTACATTGATATTAGAAGGTTTATCCTCAATTAATCACTTATTAACCGAGTCTTGAACAAACCGATTATCCTTATGAACGGCCTAAAATAAAACCGTCTCCAAAAGGTACGTATCAATGACCCGTTCTCAAACCAAAATCAATTTTGTTACTAGAAAATTTAAGTTAGTAACCTTGAAATAATAAAATTAGTATAATATTATTAATTTTAGAGAAATGATTTTATTTCTCCAGAAACTATTTTCTAGAGAGAAAAATGGGAAGTGATGAATGAATAATAGCTAGCTTGTGAACACATGTATAGTTATTTAAATAAGAGGAAAAATGATTCCTCTTATTTGCATATGGAGGCCGGCTCTTCACAAGTAAAGAGCCAATGCATGCTCATCCTTATACAAGCCATGCATGCACTTAGTCTTACGCATACGTCTTACACACATACTAGTTTTGTAAGACACGTAATGATTGTGTTTAAGATGACACAATATCACCTTATACATACATGCATTACACGGTCCAAATGAATAAAATGAACTCCATTTGATTTTTGTTAATTGTGTTAAATTGTAACATGTCACACATGTCACATTACACATGAGACAATTTGTTAATTATGCAATTTTAACTCTTTAAAATTCATAATTTACAAATTCATAACATTTAAATAATTCCACTATTAATTCATAATTACTATCTTATAAAAATGTGTAATCATAATTTTAATTACAACTATTTGTAATTTTTAATTGCCCGTATTCATTCCCGATTTAATTATATCCTAAACAATCAAATAAAACCAAGTAATAAAACATTTTTTATCAGTCTGACAATTATTATTATAATCTCATTATAATAATACACGTCACGTAAAATCATTCCCAATTTCGAGGTATTAATTAATCCGTATCCTATACGATCAATTATATGTTCTATTGAGACGGAATTACCTAAAAATGTGACCTTAAGGGATCAACTGATCACCACCATCATATGACGATAATGCCAAACTCTAGACAACCAATCATTATCGATAAATGTTGATCAGTCGACTTTAAAAGAGTAACATTCCCAATTGTGTTTCATTAAATGAGATTTAAATATGTGATCGCAATATTGTCGATGACACAACCTCCAACAATCTCCCACTTGTCTACGGCAAGTGTGCGTCACCAATTCTGTTGTCCTATTACTAATATCTCACACTCAAAGCAAGGTGTCTTGCAGGTCGTACTTGCAATTGATCATATCAAGAGTGGCTTTCTCTCGATCTGGAGACATAACTTATCTTACCGGAATTATCTACTATAGATACCTTCCGAGCGTGGCCACGCATTTCTAGTTATTTACTCCTTGAGTGGCCTAGAGATATTTGTTAACCCTGATAAAGGGTGGACAATTCCTAATCGACCTATTCCCTTCGGCTAGCCACAACCCATCATAACCCAAAATATATCCTTATAAACCCCAGTTACGAAGGTGTTAGGACATAAATCAAAGTTACTCTGAAAACTATGCCATCTTGGGCGAATAGTCATTAGTCAAAGAATCGATTCATGTGAAACACGATAGAAGCTCCCGCAACGACCAGACAATATTATATAAGAAAAGCCAGAGCTCTATAAGTGCTCAAAAGCCCGACAAATGTATCCTAACATATCCTTGCCTAGTTGAACGACTAGTCATCTCGTATGACTCTTAGCTTTTGAACTTGTAATCAATCGCATCAATCATCTAGTTGCTTCGAGACGTCACCTCATTTAAGCTACTAGGGGCAAGGTCATGATTATTCAATTCACTTTAATGGGGTTCAATATGGTCTTATCATCCCATTTGAATATGACATGACCTTGGGTTGAGTTAATAACAACTCAAACGATAAGTGTGATTACAACATCTAAGTAGTCAATACTTGATTACTACTTAATGTTCAATAATCTTTGTGTTACGAAAACACTTTTCTAGAATTGCAATATTGTTCAAACGATAAACACACCTTATGTTCAGATATTGAAACTTCTTTTTTGCAATTATCTTCATCCCCATGTTATCCTTATAACATAATCTTCATAAGTACACACTTATGGTTCTTATCCATTTATATGCTTTTTAACTTGAAAGATGCAAGTCATCTCATGACTAGTGAATTAAGTGCATGTGCATGATGCAACTTTTAGTTTCAAAATGCTACACATAATCATTATGTACTTACGTATTTTTAGAATCTTATCTTGACAACGTAATTAAATTACAAGTCATTAAAAATGCATAGTTAATGAAAGTAAGCCAAAGATTATCTTAAATCTTTTGAGAATTTGGAACTTACATACGTTGTTGTGAACCTCTTAACACACGACTAAGTTATCATCCAATAATCTCGAATAGATCATTATCTCCCTTCGAGAACTCATGACAATTAATGATGGCTTAATCATTTATTTGATAATCCTTAAGCAGGTAATCCCGCAAGAGAATATGCATCAAGCTTTACATGACTATACTAATGGCGGAAACATTAATTAGTAGTTTTAAACATGTAAACAATAGTACTTAAGGTTCGATAAATTTTCATGATCTCATCATGGTAATTCTATCTTAAACTCTATGAATAACTTTAATACCTTTTTAATAAAACAAGATGTCTTTTACAATCTGAATCAAACATCCCATGTTTAATTAGATTCAAATCATATCAATCTGTCATCTAGAATTGAAAACTCGTATACTTCCTTGAAGTATGAATGCCTCATCTCAAATGAACAATGAGTTTTTGTTTCACTGATGACGTTCACTCCCACTTAACTCTATGTTTCAGCCAGAATCTAGAAATTCTGAATATCTTCAAAAGAATATTCCTGTCATTTCCTAATGACAAAATGAGAGTAAATTCTGGAACGAAACTCCCACTAAACTTTATGCTTTAATCATTAATCATAAAGCTCTCACTCAATTCTATGTTCTTTAACATTTGTTGAAGTGAAGATGGTTAGGACAAAACCATATATACTTATAAGCATATCGTTTCCAAATACCCTTTTGAAAAGAGGTTTTATTTTAAAGTCTAGTGATTTCATTCTAAATGAAATATGACACGGGTCGTCGTATACACGGTCAAAAATAAAACCTAAGTACTACTAACTGAAGCTAGTGGTAATAGGGTCGATTCCTCAAGGAGGCAGAGTTTTAAGTAGAGGTCAGTTCATTGGTCACAAATGAGGGTTTGTTGTTGTTGTTGGTAAAATAAGAATAAGACGGATATAAAACAAACAGAATAAAACAAGGATGAATTTAATCAATAAAAGGGGAAATATGTCAGGAATCGGGTTATCGCGGTAATATATGTCATGCGAGATAACTAGGTCAGTCGAGTCATTAACGAAGTGAGTAGTGATTATCTCCTTTCGGTCTCAAATCGCCCTAGACTCCCCAACCAATCTTTCGATCTTGCAAGGTTATATCGATCATCCTAAGGAAGCCTACCTTACCAATCTTTCGATCTAGGTTCAGTTTTACTAATTAAACCGTCTCCTGCGTGCACTCATTTGACTAGTTTTCTGATTAAATTGCTTATAGACGAACTTCGTCGCAAAGACGACTAACATGTGATTCCTACGACATTATTACCACGATTTCCTTCATCCTAAAATATTATAAAAAGTACCTACCCCTAGCTTCGGGATCTACGCTAACAATGGTGAAATTAACAAAATGCGACATGGTAAATAACGAATATAAACTAAAGAACATAACTGATAAAATGACAAGAATGAAAATAAGAGAAAAGGTAAAAGAGATTAGAATAAACTGCCAGGAAATGTTGAACGGAATCTGGAATTGAACAATAAGACTAAAATGACAAAAGCTACTAATTGTTGAAATGTGTGAAAATGCTAAGTGAATAGTGACTGCTTAAAAGATTAGATGAGAAAAAAAAATTTCTAAAGCATGAAGTATATAGTGATTAACGTTAACCTAATCCTTATATAGGGATCAGGTTAACTACTTAATCTTTAAACCTAATACACGAAATGCGAAATCCTGGTATAGTAAGTGAGTTGCTCTATTGAGTGACAGAATCACTCGATCGAGTAACTATTCTTCGAAAACCGTTCGATCGAGCAACATTAGTCCTGCATCCTTTCGATCGAGTGACTCCAAAATCCTTGAAACCATTGTCCTTCCTGCAGACTCCTCGATCGAGTAATAAATCACTCGATCGAGTACTTCCTCTACTACATACATCTACTCGATCGAGCAAAAGCCAGAGCTAGATCGAGCTTCTGTTAGACCAGAATGCTTCTTTTGTTGATCTTTTGCTTCTGTCCTTCATTTTTCCCTCGGTTAACGCTCTTATCAGCTCAAAACTGCACTTCTGAGACTATGGGACTCCTTGACTTTGTTCCATCTTCTAAAAGTAGCCTACTTTGGACAAGAGAAGCTCGGTTTCCGCAACATTAGCATATTTTCCTGCAAAACAACAAGAAATACACAAAGAAGCAAAACAAGGGCAAAATGGCACGTAAAGCGCATGAAAATGCATGGAAATGCGTGCCAAATGATGCTAAAAAGTGTAAAATAGGCACGCATCAAAATACATCACTAGTTTCGACGAGGTTACTCACTAAATTTGCGAACTATAGACATCAATATGTCTAGTGTCTACCTATGCCTCTCATAATAAATCTTATTTATTAGCATATACACCATTTAGTTTCATGGGCCTCGATTCTACATTGGCACGTTTAGATCATTATCTAAATCCAAGAACACCTTCTTGAGCTTTTGCAAAATCTTTTAAAATATTTTTCTTCTAGTCTCCTTGCGTAGTGCATCTAAGAATCTCTTTTTATAGTACATTTCTGTGCAAGCGAAAACTCTACAATGGATCCCTATCCACAGATAGATGCAAAATTTTACTTTGGATCTACTTCCACGGTAATCTTAACAACTTTTTCTTAAAGTATTTCTTGAGAGGCATTGTTTTCACAAGGCGTGGATTTTCTCAATCGTAGATCCCATCGACAAATAAATTGAGAATTTTAACTAGATCTTGTGGGAAAATATCTGTATATGTCCCAATACTTTATATGCAGGATTATAACGAAATTATAATATATGATTTATTGACATAAACAAAATAAAAGATACAAGGATAGGGAACAAGAATTAACCTTTGGTCCTTGCAAGAGGCCTAAGATCAGATATCAAAATAGATATCCTCCTAATTGTTGCACCCAAGATGTTCCAAGAAATACCCCTTCCTGAGCTAGAAACTGCAAAATTACCTTTAATTTTGTGTAAGATGAAAGCTAGAGAGAGAGAGTCAGTCGTGTGGAATTCGTAAGTAATATGTGTCGTGGGTATGTCCTATTTATAACTGCAAACTACCTTGCTATTAGACATCAACTACGATTCCCCAAATCAGTATTTAGGTCTACCCCTAACACTTCACAACAACTGAACAACTTAATATTTGCTCAAGTTGTGTCGTGCTCTACTGTCCCACACGACACTTACTGGCCGAAAATCCCCTGCTCACCGAAATTCTATCTGTATAGAATCGATTATATTCTCTCTTATGTATATTGTTTTATCTTGTATAAATATCGTATATTTATAATACACTAATTAAATATAACCTTTTATATTTAATTAAATCATTTAATCTTTATTAAATAATTTCATTACACAAAAATTAAATATAACATTTTATATTTAATTTCGAATTAACACTTTAATCCGTCCCAGCTAATATTATTTAATCAGTATTAAATAATTAAATCATCATTACATTGACTAACCGTTTAGTCTAATAGGGTATCAATATGATTACATTTTTATCTAATTATATCTCTCAGATTTCATCCTTTAGGTGTGACTCTGAGGGACCATTTGATTATCGCCATCTATGTGACAATAACGTCAAACTTTCTAGCAAGCCAATCGTTATTGATAAACGTGAATCAACTGGCTAAAATACAAAGTATACCATGTGTTCCTTTAAGAGATTTATTTGTGTTGTCGCTGTTGGAGGAAGTGTCCTCGACAATAGTGTGTTGACATAATTAAAACTCATTTGAATGAAACACAACTGGGAGTGTTACTCTTTTAAAGTCGACTGATCAACATTTACCGATAATGATTGGCTGTCTAGAGTTTGACATTATCGTCATATGATGGTGGTGATCAGTTGATCCCTTAAGGTCATATCTTTAGGAAATTCCGTCTAAATGGAATAATTAATTAATATTGTATTGGATACGAATTAATTAATAACTAGAAATTTGGAAATAATTTTATATGACGAATATTTTTATAATGGGATTATGATAATAATTAAAGTCAAAGTAATAAAATTGTTTTATTACTCGGTTTTATTTATTCGTTTAGGAAACGATTAAATTGAGAATGAACACGGTTGATCATAAAATTACAAAGAGTTGTAATTAAAATTATGATATTACATTTTATACAATGATAATTTCGAAATATTGGAATAATTATTTAAATGTAATAAATTTGTAAATTGTGGATTTTAATAGTTAAAATTGCACAATTATCAAATTAAGTCATGTGTTATGGGACATGTGTGACATGTTACAATTTAACACAATTGACAAAGATAAAATGGGTCCATATTAGACCACATTATTTCTAGTATACTTATACTAATTTTCTAGTAACAAAATTAGTATTAGTTTGAGATCGGGTCCTTGATACGCATCTTTTGGAGACGATTTTTCTTAGATCGTTGTAAGGGTATTTCGGTTTTGAAGACTCAAGTAATAGGTGATTATTGAGTATAAACCTTCTAAAACCAATGTAAGGACTTTCATATCTTATGATATCATCATGCATGCATAAGATCTATTTAAGTTTTATGACCTAAACTTAAAGAAACAAAACTCACATTAGATATGAGTATAAAATGTGGAACTTAGTTTCCAACAATTGGTATCAGAGCATTACGGTTGTTGCATGCATGATCGGATTCATGTCTTATGTTAAAATCGGTTTAACATACATTTCGAAAATTTTCGAAATTATTGTGTTTATTATGATAAATCACAAAATAATTTTGCATGTTAAAGTTTCTGTTTCTAAAATGGTTTTAGGACATAAAAATAATTTTATGGATTTTTATTGTTCATTTTATATTTATTTGTATATTTTGTAGTTTAAATCGGTTTTAAACAACAATTAATGGGAAAAATAGCTAAAAATAGTTTCTGGCCGAGTTTTTTTGATATGTTCTCACATGCATATTTAATATATTGTATATGATTTTTCGTAAGAAATGGAGTTAATATGCATGGATTATGAATTTTATGAGATAAATAGTCATAATATGAGCAAAAATGGGTATATATGGTTATATTTCGAATTTAACCTTAAAAATTTTATGAGAAGTCACATGCAATATATAAAGTTCCTGTATGAATTTTTGAAATTATTGGAATTATTTTGCATGATTAATGATTTTTATAGTAAAAATCGGATTAATAGTGACTTAAATTCGACTTTAATAGTTATAGTTGGAATTTTGCCATAAAAACTTTACACAATGTCACATGCAATATTTACAGTATGTATGTAAGTTTTGGGAATTTATTCCAAAGTGATGCATGATTTATGATTTTAATGGTTAAAATCGGATAAATAGTGACTTATTGTGTTAAAAATAGTTAATCTTAATATTATGGCATGAAATTTTACCCATAGATGTCTTATATGATAGGAACATCAGATATAAAAGTTGGATATCAAAAAGTTTCTGTTTTTATGATTATTAATTTTTAATGAGTTAATTGGTTAATAATCGTAATTTATGAGTCGAAAATAAAATTTTCGAGTATGGTCTGTTTTTTTTGGTCATTTTCAGATTCTAATATGTATTTTAGGATGACTAAAAATTTATGGCAATTTATTTCAAGTTTTTATGATTTAAATCGGATTTTTAACCATAAAAACGGCTTTTATACGATTTATTTAAGAAATAAACCATAAATATTTGCATAAGACCATTTTATTAATTTCTGAATTTTCAAAAAAACATTCCAGAAAGTTTAAAATTTTGAATTTTAAATTTCGAATTTTATTGACTCATTTGGCCGTATTTTGTTTATTTTTCCCGAAAATACAAGTAATTTATGAACAATAATGCAAAATCAAGTTAGATCATGATCAAATATTAGTAGAGACTAAACATTGATTCCTAAAGTAAGTTAGGATGATTAACTTGGACATAAATGAGATTTATGTAATTTTGGATGATTTTAATAGTTAAAATCGCGCATATCCGTAAAAACCGTAAACAAATATGAGATATTTGCTCCCATAAGGCGATTTGGCATTAAAAATTGAGCATGTGCATACATATTTTATTTAATGCAATTTATTTAATATGAATGTCATATTTTGAATGTTATTTATATAATTTGGAATTATGTAATTTTTCTTAGTATGGCCTTAGTTTTAATCAATATTACCCGTAATGAAAGGGAATATTGATTCGGTTGTAATTTATGTGATCTCGTATCACGGGTTTGTAATTTAAATTTTCAGTTTTACAATAGAATAGTTGTATTATTTTATTGTAATTCCGGAGATCCAAAAGACGGTGCCATACGGAAAGGAGTTCCGACGAGACGGTGTTTTCTTGGATGGCGTGCCAATGAAGTTCAAGGGACCATGGAGTTGGTTTCCGAATTTGTAATAGTTAATTAGTTTTTACTATTACTAGGAAGGCCATACTAGGATTTTATTGCTTTTGCTTTTGCATTTTAATATGTTTGCATGCATAGCCAAATCGCCATAAAACATGCATATTAGTTTAGATCGTCAAAAACGACCGTGTCAATTATAATTATCGAGTTCACCAATTTAATTCGCTTAAAGGAGATGGATAATAAATTGACAAGACCTCTATATTAAACAAAAACAATTGAGAATTAGCCTTACCAAATAGTAGAACCCATGAGCTTCTATTTCGTGGGGTGGTGCTAGTCCAGTGGGCAGTGCGAACCCCATTACGTAGGATAAGTGGGGCGATGGGGTGGATTCAGTCCAGTGGGGGGATCGCATCCCGATGCAATTGAAATTTGGTTTGTACTCAACGGAAGTGTAGAGGACCAGTGGTCAATGTGTTCCGGGCTAAGATGAATAAATAATGATTTGTCATCAACCAAGAGTTCTAGGGTAGAACCGGTTTAATTTAACCCACCAAACCATATCATTGGGTCGGAGTTCCAGTGGTTCACGATTTCGATAGTATGGATTTGGGTCTTGGAATCATTTATAAAATTGGATAGAGGTCATTTTATAGATGCATCAACTTAGTAAATATGTTTACAAGCTAAAATAAAATTAAAACGATTAGCATTTAATTTCTTCATATGTTTAAAATTTTGTAGTCCTCGTATCAATATCAATCATGACTACTTCCACTACTACAAACACTTCATGGTTACAATCCTTCACGGATCGTTGTAAGCTAAAAGAGAATGGGGCAAACTTTGCCGATTGGGATGCCCAACTGTTGTTGGCGGCACAAGGTGACGGTAAGACCGAATTCCTTATTGAAGCATCACCTCCCGAACCTGCTGAAAATGCCACCGCCGCGGCAAGACGACCTTATGATTCTTATCACAAGGAGTCTTGGGAATTGAAATATGTTTTGATCCTCTCGATGGAGCCGGAACTCCAAAAGATTGCCCTAAAGATCGGCACAGCTTATGAGATCTATTGCAGGCTTCTGACAATGTTCTCAAAGGCTTCGAGAATTGTCCAATATGGGGCAGTATCGGCTTTCTTTGATCTCAACCTTAAGGAGGGGCAAAAGGTTAGCCCACATGTACTCAAGATGATTGAGCATGTAGAAACCCTAAGGATGAATCAAGTGGACATTCCTAAGGAACTTGTGATTGACAGAATCCTCCACTCCTTGTCTAAGGTGAAGACTTATGTACAATTCCGGATAAATTTCAACATAAGGAACCAAGACATCTCTCTCGATGAACTGCACAATATGATCGTGCAAGTAGAAAGGGATATGGACCTAAATGTTAGTTCCCCTAAGGATGAGCTCTATATAAATGTTAAGGGCAAAGGAAAGTTCGATAGGAAGGGTAGGGCTAAGGGGAGGCAACCTTCCAAAGGTTTAAAGTATGTGTCTTCGGAGGCAAGTACATCAGATCCCAACATGAGCGCTCCTCAAGGAGCCAGGTGCTTTTATTGTAATAATAAAGGACATAAGAAGAGGAATTGTTCCAGATATCTCAGCGATCTCAAAGCTGGGAAGATTCTTCCAAGTTGGTATGATAACTGTCTCTATTTTGTGTTAATCTCAACTAACGTATTATGATACAAGTTGTGATGTGAATGTTCTTCTTACTTGAATTAGGGCATGGAAACAAAAATAAGGGAAAGAAAAATCAAGCATAATGGATCAATGGAACTAAGAGTAGCTCCACTCAGGATGATCAAGGAGCTTTGTTTTTCCTGCTTATTTTATTTCAAGTGTTGAAAGAACAATTTAAAATCCGTATTTTATTTCCTTGTTGGACGAGAAAAAGTTAATCCTTTAAACAATTGGTTGTATTTTGGATAATGAGGTGACTTGGTTTTCAACCCAAGTCACTATTGGTTTTATATTTATGTTCTTAATTAGTTTTAACACTTGCAAATCTTAAACATAGAATAGAATTGATTGTCACATTTCAATGTATGACCATTGAAACCGAATAGGTATAGGATACCCAATTCAAATCAAATCAAAATCAAATTAAGTTAAGAACTTAATTAAAGAGGAAAAGTTATCATAAGGGTACTCAAACCAACTTCAAAGTTATCAACCATTCTAAACTATCTAAAGCTTTAAATTGAATATTTTCTGTAATAAACCATAAGGATATACAAACCAACATCAAAGTCATTGCTTGTGGCCTTAATAGCTATCTTTGGTGATAAAATGGGATTATTATTACAAAGATAGAGTGGGAGAAATTTTGGAAAAGCCACAAATAGCACATGATTTTATGATAAAATCGGTGTGCATGAAGTTGATGCATCTATAATTTGTTTATAGATGCATGGTGATTTTGATAAGCACAATGGATATGATCTATTAGTGAATAGTAGGATTTATTGTGTTTTGGTTATGTGAAAGATAAGAAGGAAGATTAAGTTGTGGATGGGATCTACGATTTAAGAAAATCTACACCTTATAGTTGTAAAAGGTAGATTAGGCTGTAGATAAGATTCTACGCCTTATCATCCCAAAAGTTGTGGATAAGCCCAAAGGTTGTAGATAAGATCTACGGTTTGGTAAAAATCTACGCCTTATATCCCAAGAGCAATCTACACCTTATGGTTGTAAAAGGTAGATTAGGCTGTGGATAAGATTCTACGCCTTATCATCCCAAAAGTTGTGGATAAGCCCAAAGGTTGTAGATAAGATCTACGGTTTGGTAAAAATCTACGCCTTATATACCAACGGCCCCGGCCCTGGAGGATACTTCAAAGATAAATTCTTGAAGTTTGTAAGGAAAAATTCTATACATGGATAAGATCCATGATAGAGTCCTCGTACAGTACAAGATAAGATAAATGTGGGGAACTGAAAGTTCCCACACACAAAATCATATACCATAAGAAAAGACTCTTATAGAAACTACGGGAGGACACTCGAAGAAAATTATTCAAAAGACTTTGTAAAGGCTCAAGAAAGGGTTCTTGGATTTAGATGGTGATCTAAATGTGCCAATACAAAGAACCATGAAATTTATAAGATATACATGCTAATAAATGAGATTTGTTGAGAGAAGCATAAGCAGACATGTGGATGTCTGCAGTCTACAAAGTTAAGGGTAACTTTGTTGAAAGTAGTAAGGTAATTCATTGAGAATGAATTCAGTAAACTCAATAACCACTTTTCAAAAGGGTATTTGAAAAGGATGTGACTATTAGCACATATGGTTGAAGTCCCAACCATTTCAATTCATTAAATGTTAAGGAACATTGAATTGAGTGGGAGCTTTATGATTTACTGTTAAATGTAAAGTTCAGTGGGAGTTCTCGCTCCAGGATTTGAAGCTATTGAGTCATGGGTATGACTTCAGGATCTTCAGAATCAGGCAAGAACAAGAGTTTAGTGGGAGTAAACGTTATCTAAAACAACTCATTGCTCGTTTGGAATGAAGCATTGATACTCATGAGAGGTACACGAGTTTTTGGTTCTAGATAACATATTGATATGAATTAAATCTAATTAAACATGGGATGTTTGGTTAAGATTATAAAAGACGTCTTGTTTATAAAGTTTTAAGGTTGTTCATAGAGATGAAGATAGTATAACCATGATGGGATCATGGAAATTTATCGAACCTTAAGTACTATTGTTTGCACGTTTAAATCACTAATGTTTCCGCCATTAGTATAATCGTGTAAAGTGGATGCGCACCGCTTACAGGACAACCTGTTGAGCAAGTGTTAAACCAATGATTAAACCTTGATCAATTGTCAAAGTATTCTCCAATGAAGATGAAAGACAAATTCAAGATTTTGGAAGATAACTTAGTCGTATGGTAAAAGGTTTGCAACGACTCAAGTTCCAAGAAACCAAGCAAAGATTTGTGATAATCTTTGGCTTACATTCATTGACTATGCATCTCAATGACTTGTATTTTAACTACATGGTCATCACAAGATTCTACAAAATGTGTACGTTCACAAATTATGTAAAGGCATTGCTGTGGCTGGGAGTTACACAATGCACATAATCTTATTCGCCAGTCATGAGAATGACTTGTCTCTTTCAGAGGAAAGATCAATGTGTGGATATGATCCACAAAGTGAACGATCGCACGAACCGTGGTAAACCTGGTTTACTCAAAATGGAGATAATTACAATTTTAAGGGATGTAAACGAGAGACCCTAAAGCTGATTGTAAATTAAATGGTGTTCAAAGGTTGACCACTTGGATGGTGTAATCCACTAATTGTTTGAGTTATTTATAACTCACGAAAGGTCAAGTAAAATTCAAATGGGATGGTAAGACCATATTGAACCCCATTAAAGTGAATTGAATTATCATGACCTCGCCCCTAGTTGCTTAAGTGAGGTGACATCTCAATGCAACCGGATGTGTGATGCGATTGATGGCGAGTTCAATTGCCATAGAGTCATACGGGATGACTAATCGATCACCTAGGCATAGACATGTTAAGACACATTTGCCGGGCTAATGACCGATGATAG
Organism: Silene conica; assembly: GCA_029255685.2. Classification (NCBI taxonomy): domain Eukaryota; kingdom Viridiplantae; phylum Streptophyta; class Magnoliopsida; order Caryophyllales; family Caryophyllaceae; genus Silene; species Silene conica. The sequence goes on along the minus strand of CM055316.2, from coordinate 54,161,985 downwards.
AGCTCTGGCGTACTCTTATTAAAAGACTGCCTGGTCGTGGCGGGAGCATCTATCGTGTTTCACATGAGTCAGTTCTTGGACTAATGACTGTTCTCTGAGGTGGCACAATTTTCAGATTAACTTTGATTCATGTCCTAACACCTTCGTAACTGGGGTTTATAAGGACATGTTTTGGGTTATGATGGGCTGTGGCCAGCCGGAAGGAATAAGTCGATTGGGAATTGTCCACCCCTTGTCAGGGTTGAGAAATATCTCTAGGCCACTCGAGGAGAATAATAACTAGAAATGCGTGGCCACGCTCGGAAGGTATCTATGGTAGATAATTCCGGTCAGTAGTTATAAACTCCAGATCGAGATAAACCACTCTAGATTTTAATCAATTGCCGGCACGACCTGAGAGGACGCCATGCATTGAGTGGGAGATAGTAATAGGGCAAGAGAATTGGTGACACACACTTGTCTCGGACAAGTGGGAGATTGTTGGAGGAAGTGTCCTCGACAATAGTGTGTTGACATAATTAAAACTCATTTGAATGAAACACAACTGGGAGTGTTACTCTTTTAAAGTCGACTGATCAACATTTACCGATAATGATTGGCTGTCTAGAGTTTGACATTATCGTCATATGATGGTGGTGATCAGTTGATCCCTTAAGGTCATATCTTTAGGGAATTCCGTCTCAATGGAAAAATTAATTAATATTGTATTGGATACGAATTAATTAATAATTAGAAATTTGGAAAAAATTTTATATGACGAATATTTTTATAATGGGATTATGATAATAATTAAAGTCAAAGTAATAAAATTGTTTTATTACTCGGTTTTATTTATTCGTTTAGGAAACGATTAAATTGAGAATGAACACGGTTGATCATAAAATTACAAAGAGTTGTAATTAAAATTATGATATTACATTTTATACAATGATAATTTCGAAATATTGGAATAATTATTTAAATGTAATAAATTTGTAAATTGTGGATTTTAATAGTTAAAATTGCACAATTATCAAATTAAGTCATGTGTTATGGGACATGTGTGACATGTTACAATTTAACACAATTGACAAAGATAAAATGGGTCCATATTAGACCACATTTCAGCCGTGTACAATGGGAAAAATTGAGGTTGTGTGTGTGCATTGTGATGGAGTGTGTAAGTGGATGTGTAAGAGTGTAAGAGTGTGTAAGGCATCTTATGAGCTTTATGTAAGAGCACAAGAGGCATGCATTGGCCTTGGGTGGCTTGTGTAGGCCGGCCAAGTGAAGTGAGCAAGCAAGCTCATTTTGCTCCTTATATATACACACTTCATACTACATGCAAATTAGTGATTGTTGTTAGTATGCTTCACTATTTTCACTAACACTTTCATATTACAACTCCATTCTCCCATATTCTTAAGTAAAATAGTTTTTACTAAGAAAATAATTATTTCCATATTAATAATATTAAGAGTAATATTATTATTATTTCTAGTATACTTATACTAATTTTCTAGTAACAAAATTAGTATTAGTTTGAGATCGGGTCCTTGATACGCATCTTTTGGAGACGATTTTTCTTAGATCGTTGTAAGGGTATTTCGGTTTTGAAGACTCAAGTAATAGGTGATTATTGAGTATAAACCTTCTAAAACCAATGTAAGGACTTTCATATCTTATGATATCATCATGCATGCATAAGATCTATTTAAGTTTTATGACCTAAACTTAAAGAAACAAAGCTCACATTATATATGAGTATAAAATGTGGAACTTAGTTTCCAACAGTCGCACTAACTGTGGAGCATACATGGGTTCTACTATTTCACTAATAACGACATAATTTATCATTGTTGTAGGTGAGGCGCTTGAGGGTCTTCTGAATCGGCGTGATACCCCAGAGTTTCGAGCCAGATCGGCACAGAAGGCCATGAACAAAAGGGGAGGCAAGAAGGATGGAATGGTTGAGCCTACCCATCATGCTGGTTCACGGTCATTTTTGGACATACTTTTTGGTGTAAGTTTTCATATTAACACTTATTTATTTAGCTCGTTTATTTGAATATTGGTAATAATAATGTACCTAAGCAAACATTGAATTTTGTTTGTGTATGTAGCTGAACAAGAAGAAGAATAAAAAGAAGAAGTCAGCTGATCAGTCAGCTGATCAGTCAGCTGATGATCAGTCAGCTGATCAACCAGATGATATGTTGACTGATGATCCTCTTGCGACGGTCCCGGAACTGTTCCTTGCCACACATTCCAGGGTGAACGCTAAGAATGAGAGAATTTGGATTAAGCCAAAAGACAAAGCTTTATATGTAAGATTTTTTACTTAAGATAGTTTTGAATTGTTAACTAATGATATTTATGTTAACTAATGATGGTAATTTTTTGTCAACTAATGTAGGAAGCATTCGAGGCTGAAAAAGAAGAACATCCCGAAGTACCAGATAATGTTTGGTTTAATTTGGTCAAGGGATATAAGAAGGGAAATGTGTACGGCACCGGAAAGGCCCATGGTGTCTTCTTCAAACAACCGGCCAGAAGATCCTCATATGAGCCTCGACAAACATATGAGTCGACTCTTGTGAGTCAACTACAGACTCAACTCGCTGAAGAAAGAAGAGTGAATTCAGAAAGAGATGAACAGTTTCGGTTGATGAAGGAGCGCATGGAGGCCATGGAGAACTTTTTCTCACAATGCAACCCCGGTCCACAATATCGGTATGACCCCAACGATCCTCATGGTAAGGGTGGTGGTAGTGGAGCCGGCATGGGATTTGTAGCTTAGGTTGTTGGATAAGTTTTAGTTAGTTTAGCTTGAACTTGGATAATGTAGTTGGTTTAGCTTAAGGTTGGATAATGAACTTGGATAATGTAGTTGGTTTAGCTTGAAGTTGGTTACTGTTTCGTCAGTTTAGCTTGTAGTTGGATAATGTTCTCATTTTTTAATAAATGAGAATTTCGTGTTTCAAAAGGTGCGGTTCGCGCAAATGGGTTCAATTTTCTGTTTGCAGGTTTTCATTGCGTATTAGGATGACTAAATACGAGATTTGGCTAGATCAAAACGAAAATAACATGAAAATTACCAGCCAATTCGGCGACTGAAATGGTGGTTTTGGCGACTGCAGTCAGTCGCCAAAACTGGAAAAACTACTGGAAAAAACTGAAATTGGCGACTGAATAAACATCAATGGCGACTACACTACAGTTGCCAAAATGGCGACTCCCACATTGCTCCAGTCGCCAAATTGGCGACTACCTGCCCTCTCAGTCGCCAATTTGGCTACTACTTTCTCAGTCGCCAGTTTCAGTCGCCAAATTTGGCGACTGACAACAGTCGCCAATTTTTTTTTGGCGACTAGGGCTTGCGACAGAACTTTGGCGACTGATGTCAGTCGCCAAATTATATTTGGCGACTGTCTTCAGTCGCCAAATTTCATCGCCTGTTTTATGTATTCTTGTAGTGAAGGCTAATCTTAATTGTTTTAATAATATAGAAGTCTTGTCAATTTATTATCTATCAACTTTAAGTGAATTAAATTGGTGAACTCAATAATTATAATTGACACGGTCGATTTAAACGATTATTTAAAATGCATGTTATGCCGATTTGGCAATGCATGCAAACATATAAATAAAGCAAAATTAAAGCAATAAAGTCCTAGTATGACCTTCCTAAAAATAGAAAATCTTATTAATTATTACAAATTTGGAAACCAATTCCTTGGTCCCTTAAACTTCAAAAGCACGCCTTCCAAAAAAACACCGTCTTGTCGGAACTCTTTTCCGAATGGCACCATCTTTTGGAATCTCCGGAATTATAATAAAATAATATAACTATTCTATTGAATAACTTAAATTTAAATCTATTAAAATTACAAGCCGGTGATACTAAATCACATTAAATTACAACCGAATCAATATTCTCTTACATTACGAGTAACATTGATTAAAAATTAAGGTCATACTAAGAAAAATTACATAATTCAAAATTATATAAATAAAATATGACATTCATATCAATTAAAATGCAATATTAAATATGTATGAAAATGCCAATTTTAATGCCAAATCGCCTTACTTGAGCAAATATCGTATATTTGTTTATGGTTTTACGCATATGCGTGATTTTAACTTTTAAAATGACCAATAATTACATAAATCATATTTATGTCTAAGTTAATCATCCTAACACATTTTAGGTATCAAAATTTGGTCCTTACTAATTTTGATCATGATTCAACTCGTTTTTACTTTATTGTTCGTTAATTATTCGTATTTACGGGAAAATAAAGGAAAATAGCCAAACGAGTCATTAAAAATTCGAAAACAAAAAATTTTAAATTTTCAAATATTCTGGAAATTTCTAAAATTCCAGAACCTCATAAAAATGGTCTCATGCAAAATAATTAATTTATTTCATAAATAAATCGAAAAATACATGTTTTTATGGCTAAAAGTCCAATTTTATTATAAAAACTTGCTATATAATAACAATAAATTTTTAGTCCTCCTAAAATACCTTTTAGAATTCCTAAAATACCTTTTAGAATCTAGAAAATACCAAAAACTGCAAGCCAAACTCGAATTTTTGATTTTATGACTCCAAAAATTCAATTATTAACAATTATCCGATAAAAACTAATAATTCCAAAACCAAAAACTTTTTGACATTAAATTTTGGATCTGATGTACCTATCATATAAGACATATATGAGTAAAATTCCATGCCATAATATTAATTTTAACTATTTTTAACACGATTAGTCACTACTTAGTCGATTTTGACCATTAAAATCATAAATCATCCATTATGAGATAAGAAAGTCTCAAAATTTACATACATTCTGTTAATATTGCATGTAACATTGTGTAAAAATTTCATGTCCGAATTCCAACTCAAACTATTAAAGTCGAATTTAGTCACTATTAATATGATGTTTACTCTAAAAATTATTAATCATGGAAAAGTAGATATTTAAATCTGAAAATTTACATAGGCACGATAAATATAGCATTTGACATCTCATAAAATGTTCAAGGTCAGATTCCAAATATAACCTTATGAACCCATTTTTACTCATATTATGACAATTTATCTCATAAAATTCATAATTCATGCATAATAACATATTTTGTCACGAAATTTTATATACAACATAGAAAATATGCATGTGAGAAAATATCCAAAAATCACGGCCGGAAATCAAGTTTTACTATTTTTCCCATAAAATGATGTTTAAAATCGATTTAAACTTCAAAAACCACAAATGAATATAAAAATGAACAATGAATATCCATAAAAGTATTTTTATGACCTAAAATCATTTTAGAATCAGAAACTTTAACATTGATGAGCTATATTTTGGTCATAATTTTCATTGTCTTTTCTTCATTTTTGGTCCCGATTCGACCTCGTTTTACGTGCCTTTGCTCGATTTTACGTCCATTGCCTCGACTATTCCTATTTAGTTTCCATTTTATAGGTGTTGTGGCGGGAGCGAAGAAACGGGAGTAAACGAGACGAATTTGAGGCGAAATGTGAAGAAAATGCCCAGGTCCTCTCAGCCGGTCCCAGACCGGCAGCCGGCCGGCCGGCTGGGAGGCTTGACTTGACTTTGGGCGAAAATTGGAAGAAAGCTACAGGGATTTGGAACTTGACTCTGAGCCGGTCCCAGACCGGCAGTCGGCCGGTCGGTTGAGGAACATGCCTACCTTCAAATAATGTAAAAGTTTCAGAAGTTTTCAAAAGGGCTCCCAGTCGGTCCACTGCCGGCAGCCGGATGGCCGGCTCCCTGTACCTGTACAATGAAGAAAAAGAAGGAAAAAGTCAGAATTTTACAAAAAGGCTCCCAACCGGTCCACTACCGGCAGCCGGTTGACCGGCTGAGAGTCAATTCTTAGAATTCGCGCACTATATATACCCGCACTTAGTCTATTTTCATTTACGCAACCTTAAGATATTTTTGCACGCATTTCTAGGGTTTTTACTGTTTCATTCACATTCTCTTAGCCTTAAAAACTCTCTTAAAAACCTTAATCCTTTCTTAGTTTTTCTTTTAATCTTGTAGTTCTTCATAATCTTTCCTTAGTTATTTCCTAGTGGTTCTTCTTAATTGTTCTAGGGCTTTTGCTTGTAATTGGGAGCATTTGAGAGGATCTTTCATTTGTAATCAAAGCTCATGCCTTTATTCAATTGTTTGTTATAATCATCTTACTCTTTACTTAGTTAATACATTTACTTTAAGTTTCTTTCATTCAATTGTTTACCTTTGTTTATTCACTATGTTTAGCACTTGTTTATCATTCATCGATATGTTTTTTTTAGCCATGAGTGAGTAGACTTTTACCTAGGGTTAGGGGGAACTTGGGTGTTGATAGATGGTAATTTCATGCTAGTTCATAGATTAGTTGTTCTTGAGTAAAAGGTTTTCCTCTTATTGCATGCTAAGTGTTTGATGATTTGCCTCAACGAAAGTTGCGCTTTGATTTTAGCGTAACTTGCCTTTAGCGATGGTTGAGGGTTTGTCTTGGTTGGTTTTAGGGTTGGTTGTGTGTATTTGTAGCAAAAGCTAGGGTATCCCGACCTAGGTTTAGTCGATTCGAGAGAAGAGACTTACCGAGACCCCTTTGTTTGAGACTATCTAGTTGATTTTCTAGTTTGTTCATCTACCCATCTTAGTGACCCCCGACACCCTAGTTTACCTTTAACTGAATTCACATCTTAGCTTTTTCATTTGCTCATTAGTTGTTAATCTTTCCACAAAACCTATTACCCCGACTTAGGCTTACATTAGAACTAGACTAAGCGATTATCCCCACCATCTTCGTGTTCGACCCCGATCTTAATACTACTTATCTTCGGGTTTTCTAAATGTGTTTGATACCGGTAGTGACGGCAAAAGCCGGTCATCAAAATGGCGCCGTTGCCGGGGATGGTGCTAGAGATTGTTTAGTTTAGTTTTAGTTTTTAGCCTTAGTTAGTTGTGCTTTCTTTGTTTTGTCCAAGCTTTGTTAGTTTAAGTGTAGAGTGGTTGTTATTTTTACTCTCCCTAGTGCCTAAAAAACACTAGGACGACTAATTGTGTTGCTAAGTTTTTATGCCAGAGGTGATTTGAATTCTCTTCTTTCAACTTCCAAACCGGAAAGGCTTTTTCGAGCCTTAAGGAGGAGGACTATAGCAAGAGTGAGAATTGCTTCCCACGCTTCAACTAGCCACAACAACCCACCTACTTCACCCGAACCACAAAGCCCGACATCCGAAAATTTCGACAACCCATTCTACCAATCACCACCACCCTCACCTCAAATTCGAAATCAACCACAAATCCACATAATGGCCGCTTTAAGAGACCATAACCGCCCCAATCATAACGACACAACAAACCCCATCAACTTTGGCAATCTTGTGCAACAAAACTTTGAAATCCACCCATCACAAATGAGTTCCATTGAGAAACATACTTTTGGTGGGGCTTCACATGAGGATGCCCACTGGCACTTGAGGAAGTTCAAAGGCAAAGTTGCCATGATAAAGAAGACGGGAGTGCCGGAGGAGACTTTGAGATTGATGCTCTTCCCTTATTCATTGACGGATAAGACGGACCGTTGGTTAAACATTCATCCCCCAAACACCTTCACTACTTGGGATGATCTAGCCAAGGCCTTCCTTGCTAAGTACTATCCGTCGTCAAAGACCGCCATGATCCGTAACGAGATTACCCAATTCCAACAAGATGAGGGGGAAAGCTTAGGAGAGGCATGGGATAGGTATCAAGACTTGCTTGCTAGGTGTCCTCATCATGGGATACCTACATGGTATACCACCCAAACATTCTTTCAAACACTTCTCCCTCGCACGAAAGAAATGGTGAATGCGTCGGCGGGAGGTAGTTTTGATCACTTACCTGATGAAGATGGGACCGAGCTTATCAAGAAGATCGTTGATTCCGAGGACAATTATGGGACTAGGGGAAATGCATTAAGGAGAAATAGCAAATATCCCAACGAGAACCTCTCCAACTCCAAAGCCAATGAAGAAACCAATGAGAAAATAGACTTGTTGACTAAGAAGTTGGGAGAGTTGACGAAGGGAGCTTCAAGCAAAGAAACCAAGAGTAACACTCCGGGGATGTACCAAGTGCACAATATTGTTTCATGCGACTTGTGTGGAGGAAGTAGGCATACATTCGATGTGTGTGCCAATAATTCGTATGAGGGAAGTGGAAGTGAGGAGGAGTTGTACGCCTTCCGAGCCTTTAACAACTCGAAGAATCCAAACACTTTCAACCCGAATTCAAACTACTACCACCCCGGAATTCGAGGGAGCTCTTACATGAGCTACAAGAGTACAAACGTCTTGAACCCACATCAAATTCAACAACCTCAAACTCAAAACCCACCCGGATTCCAACCAAGGGGTGGGAACTTCAATCCAAGGAAAATTACCACAACCAAAACTTTTACCAAGGGAATCAATCCAACCAAGCCAATCAAGGCTTTTCTCAAAACATCAATGATCCAAATTTCAATCCCAATTTCCACAACCACAACCAACAAAATTTCAACCACCAAAATCAAAACAATTTCAACAACCAACCCCCATTCCAAAACAATTTCAACAACCCAATTCAAACCAAAACTTTCACAACAACCAAAATTTCAACGACCCCAATTTCATTCAACAAAATCCCAACTTCAATAGCCAAATGCCAAAGGGGAACTCTCAAGTTGGGGGCCCTAGGAGCGACTATGGGTTTGCTTTGCCCCTTACTAATGCCTCTCACCAAAAACCATCAAGTGAGAATCAAGTGGGAGAATTACTCAAGCTTGTGAAGAATATGCAAACTACCCACAACCAAAAGATGATGAACTTGAGAAATGCGAACCAAAAGGAGATACGAGAGATGGAGGCTAGAGTCGCTTCCCAAGCCTTAGCCAATCCTCAAAGGCCTTCGGGTGGCTTTGTAGCTCAAGGTCAAAGCTCAAGAGATGCTACAAAACATCATGGAGTGAATGCAATAATGACAAATGCCCAAGAGCAACCAATGCTTGAAAACACTAGTAGTGGAGGAAAATCTTCACTTGAACAACTCATGACAGTTTTTGGGAGTGAAGTTGAAGGTGATAGTGAGGAGGAAGCAATGGTGATGGTGCCCATTGCTTCCCCGGAAACTACTGACCAAGATGGGATGTATGAAGATCAATTTGTGATGGAACAAATTAAGGAGTTTCCAAAGAAGAGGAGTGATGAAAGGAAAGTGAATCTTGAGAAAGAAAAAGGTGTGGTTGATGAAGAGTCCGAATATGAAGAGGGACTCATTGAGAGAAGAGTTTGTGAGTTCTTTCGGAGAATCACTAAAGGAGATCCTCGTTGTGAGGAGTTGATGAAACTTGTTGGAGAGGTGGAAGCAACAATCCCCTCACTAGAAGAGAAAAGAGAAGTGAATGCAATTAGATTGTCCGCCAAGAGAGTCCCAAGCACCCTCCCTATCAAACTCGGAGATCCGGGTAGCTTTTCGATAAATTGCTATGTCGGGGGGAAGAAAATCGAGAATGCATTATGTGACTTGGGAGCAAGCGTGAGCGTTATGCCACTAGCAATTGCAAAGAAATTGGACATCAAGAATTTGTCTCCCACTACAACCTCTATCACTCTTGCGGATGGTACCGAGAAACTTCCTCTAGGGGTACTTGAAGATGCAATTGTCAAGGTGGGGAATCTATCCATCCCCACCGACTTCTTGATATTGGATGTCCCCGTGGGTAATAACTCTTTCGTGATACTTGGTAGGCCATTCTTGGCCACCGGAGGAGCTACTATTGATGTGAATAGATGAAGGCTATCATTCCAAGTGGGAAAGGAAGTGACGGAGTTTGAACTTCCGGAAGCTCCCAGTACAAGTTACAAAGCAAGAAATGTTGACATGGTTGCATGTGTGATGGTGAATGATTTCCCTATGATGCTTGATGAAAAGGGAGTCATGGAAAGTATGACTTTGAAGAGTGAGGATGCTAGTTTTGCTAGTGACAAGTTGTTTGTTCCGGAGAAGAGGCACCGCCATGGAGAACAAGAAGAGCCAAGTTGTACTAGTTCCTCTAAGGATCCCATGGTTGAAAAAGGGGACCTAGGGGAACTACTTGCCGAAAAAGATGTCAAAGTTCAAAAAGTGATGGTATGTGAAGCGGGATTCGCCCATGAGAGCAAGGTTGAAGTTTCGGCCGAGTCCTTTGACCGTTTTCTAAGGTCTTTGGCTAGCATGGACGAAATTTCCGTCCACAAGAATTGAAGATTGTTCATGAAGGTTTGGTGGAGTCACTTAATAACCACCGTTTGTAAGTATTTGCTTCTCGTTTTTCATGTAGTTTGCTTTTTAGTTTGATTTTTAGTTTGCATATGAGATTTGGAATTGTTGGTTGCTTGTTTTTGATTAATTCATGAGTATAGTCGGAGGGTGATAGGCAAAATTATTGTTGGCAAAATCGATTTTTGATGTTCAAGTGAATTATTTTTCGAAATTGTGCACAGGTACTCCCAGCCGGGTGACCGGCCGACGGTCCCAAACAGGCTAAGAGTACCTGGGCACATTTTTGTTTTTGATGGTTTATTTGGACAGATTTCAGATTTTGGACTCTAAGCCTGTACCAGACCGGCGGCCGGTCGACCGGCTTAGAGTCGTGTACTTATTCAAGAAGACGAAAAATCCAAGTGAAGTTTGATTCTTGGCCGGTCCGCCGGTCCGCCGGTCCGCCGGCTAAGAATCAAGTGAGCATGTCTAGTGAAGAAGAAGAAAAGAAGAGAAGAAGGCCTCCCCAGCCGGTCGGCCGGCTGGGAGTTTTTGTAAGAAGAGTAGAAGAAGAGAAGAGAAGTGGAGGAACATGAAGAACGACTCTGAGCCGGTCGGCCGGCAGTCGGTCTGTCGGCTCAGAATCAGATCTGCATTCAAAAATTTCGAAAAAAATCAAAAAAATCCCTAATTCTAAGCCGGTCTACCGGCAGCCGGTGCCCAGACCGGCTCAGAGACTTCTGTCCGCAAATTAAAACGCACGCAATACTCCATTCTTTCTCATTTCTTCTTCTTTCTTTCTTATTTTCTCCATCTCTCTTCATATCCCAACCCACAAAAACTCCCTAAATCAACCACAATCAACCCTCTCATCCTTCCCACCCAAAATCATGTCCGGAAACCGCGCGGAGAGGAGATCTAAATCAAGACATGATCCGGCCGTTGAGCAAGCGGTGAAAAATGTGAGGGATAGCAGCGATATTAGTCCCGATCCGATTTTTCCCGGACTCCAATTTGCCACCGTTACTCAAAAAGGTAACTTCACTTACTTCAAGCATCGCCCCCTCCACCTGACCCGTTTCATTGATAGGGTTTCCATGAGGGAGTTAGGGATTGATAAGATAACGGAGAATTTGTTTAATGGGATGAGAATGAAAGCATTGTACCAAACTAGACCGGCTCATACGTCTCCCCGCTTGACTTGGGAGTTTTTGAGCTCACTTGTGGTTACTAAGAACCGGAGTCTAGGGCCGGTAGTTTCCTTGGAGTTCCGTCTTATGAATAGGCTATACCGGTTGATATTAAAGGATTTTGCCTTAATATTTGGTCTAAATGGGAAATTGCCTATTCATCCTCCGGAGGGCTTTAACACGGAGGTTATTTGGACGGCTATTACCAGCTTGGTTAGTGAGCGGACTCAGGAAAAGCCGGCTAATCGGGTTCATTTGGCGCCCATTAGGATTTGGCATCGCTTCATGGGGTGGACCGTCCTATCTCGGGATGAGCCACATAATTTTAGAACTGAGGAGCTTGAGATTTTGGGTTCTTATTTGGTTGATGGGCCAAAGTTTAATATTTCCCATCACATGGCTCTCCATTTGAGCCGGTTGGCTACCCAACCCCAGCTTGCCACACCGATTTGCGTTGGGGGAATGGTTACTTTGATAGCCGACCACCTTTTCAGAGGCATTTTAATGTGGATTACATCAAAGGAGAGAACATCCTATCTCGCCGATACATGCAAGAGGCCTTGGGGTGGATAAAATTGAACCCCAACGATCGTCAAGAATATTGGCAGATTCGTGTTAACAACAAGTTTAGAAATTTCATTCCTTTGCCCAACACCGAAAGGATGAGGGTAGTGCCCGGGAATGCTTCCTACCTCCTTGACATTGAGGTTGATCCAAATGAGCTCTCAGCCGATCAGCGCCCTCCCAGAGTCTATACCCGTGATAGGGTTGGTGCGGTCACCTCAGACCTCCAGTTTCAGCAGCCCACCGTCATTATGCCTCCTTTTGAGAGTGGTCCTACTTTTTTCCAGGGCTCCACCTCCAGTTCCGTTCCTCCTCCTCAGCCTTCCCCTTTACATCAGGACCTGATTGATTTTATGGCCCGGGTTGATTTGAACCAGAAGAGGGCAGCAGACCTTACCGATGAGCGTCAGAGGATAGCGGATGAGCGCCAGGCGTTAGCAGATGACCGGCATAGGGACGCGTGTTTTAGGCTTGACTACTTGTACCACGATCAGGCCTATGGGACCTTCCCCAGCTATGACCAGTCTGTTCGTCAGGGGTACCGTCATGCAGCCGGTGGTCACCCTTCTTACTACTTGCCTCCTGAGGATGGATATGTGCCCCCTGAGGGACGTTTCTATGGGGAGATTAATGTTGCTCCGGGCTACTTTTCTATCCCGATTTTTCCCCCAAATGTGCGTAGGTACGGGGACTCAGGCCCTCCTAGGCATTCATCCTCCCGTGGTATGATTGGTGATCCCGGAGCTAGTGGCTCTCATGCTTCGCCTTTCCGTGATATCCTGCTCAACCCGGATGATTATATGCAAGTGGATGCAAGTGGTGATGTGAGCGACAATGGAGATGAAGATGGAAGTGGAGAAGGTGATGAGGATGATCTTTGACCACCCATAGAGGTGGTAAGTGATGTCTTTGCTCCCGAATGAAAATCCAAAGCAAGTACTCCCTTAGATCAAAATTTCTCTTTAGTTTTGCATTTTCCTTTTCGCATGCATTTAGAGTAGCTAGTTAGTTTAGATAGCTTGTTTTAGTTTCATTTTTATCATTTCATATCATTAGTATAGTTGAATTTAGTTGCATTCATTTATTTGCATTAGATTTCCTTTTTGTACCATATTGTCACATGTAATTTGCATTCATGTAGACTAGAGCACTTAGTTTGCATCTTAGTTTAGTTTTTAGTTTTTCATTTCTTTTGTTTATTTTTGCTATTATTGCTTTCATAAAAATCAAAAATCCAAAAAAATTGGAAAACCAAAAAACTTCAAAAAACATGTTCTTTACTTTCCGGTTTTCCTCCTCACATTATGCACATAGATAAGTGTGGGGAGGAAGAACCGTTTATTTCAAAAAAAACACAAAAACAAGTTTTCCTTTTCTTTAAAATTTCAAAAAAAACCCAAAAACATGTTTGTTTTCGTTCTTTTTCTTCATTTCCCCCTTTCCACTTTGTTCCATTGATGACAATGTAAATCTGAAGTGTGGTGAGGGAAAATATCCACCTTGTGAATATTTCTTTGTTTTTGTAAATATGAAAAAACTTCAAAAATGCCTAAAAATCGAAAAATTTGAAAAATTTCAAACAAAACATGTTTTTTTTCCTTTCCTTTGTTTTCGTTCTTTGCTTGCATTGATATATATGTTTGTGGGACTAACAAAGTGGCAGATGCAACAACAATCTGAGGTATTAGGAGAATGAAGATGTTTGGTATACTCTTTCCTACTTCTTTCTCCCCTTCCCTATTTCTTTTTATGTTGATAGCATGAAGGAGAATGGGATTTTTGTGCCTTGGATGTTCCTTTGGGGAACTTGTGGTTGTTGTGGATGATGTGCTGCTAGATTAGTCATTTTGTTGTTGCATGTTTGTTATGCTTGTTGATAGTTTAGTGTAGTTTCACATGCTTTTCATTTTCATAGTTTTGTGAATATTTGTTAGTCGGTTTTCTCTTTTTGCATTTGTTTTTAAATATGCATAGGAGGTTGAATAGTGGAGGATATATGCCGTCAATGATGATATTTGTCTTGCCTGTGTCTTACCCCTCCTAATAGCTTGCACCGTTTGATGTCACCTTGTTAGGGTTCTTGCTTGCAAGGACCCGGAAGTCTAGGCTAAATGACCAAGTTTCGACCACATGTGAGACCGTGTTAGACCTTGACTCGACCTAGGACCGACATTAGCTACCCAAATGTGAGGATAGAGCCTCCTTTATGGTCGGCCCATCAAACCGACTCAGTTTAGGATTGTACGTAGTCCTCCTTACGTGCACGTGGTATGTTATGTCAATATGCATAAGTATGGTGGTCGTTCCTTAATTCCGTGTTTATGTTCATGTGCATGTGAGACAACTCTTGTTCAAAATAAATCAACTTCACATTTGCCAAATTAGCCTTGTTTTGACCCTTGCATCTTATCCCCTCTTTTTGTTTAACCACTTTGAGCCTTAACTTTTTCATTTGGCCTTAACCACTTGATGAGCTACATCCCAAAAACACACGTCCTTGATCAAGAATGGTTGCTTTTTGGTACTTTGTTTGTGGCAAAGTCGAGGATTTAGATGGTGGTTGGTGCACTCTTCTTTTGTGGTCTTACTTGTTGTTTTTTTGGTGAATGGAAGTTTGAGAAAAAAAGAAAAAAAAGAAAAAGAAATGAAAAAGAAAGAAATTAGAAAATCAAAGAAAAAAAAGTTGATAAAGTTTTGAAAAATCCAAAAAGAAAAGTGTGTATATGTGTTTTGAAATAGAAAAAGGCTAGCAACAACTCCCTTCCATCAAGGGGAGATAGAAAAAGCCGTTGCTATAATAATGTGGTCTTTTGATGTTTTTCTATTCGGGTCGGGCTTACACAATTTTTGCATTTGATTTTGATTTCAAGTCTTTTGTTAGGGTGTAGACGTTGTTCGGTGTTTTAAATAATGACCACTTTGTTAAAGGTTGTGATGGGTTTGTTTTTCCAAAGTAAGTTGGGATTTATGCAATTTTTGCTTGGTTTTGTCAAAACCAAAGTTAGGGCATAGACGTTGCTTAGTTGTTGCAATAAGGAGTTGTGTTGATCATGGCAATCATTCTTGTTTTTGAGCCTCAATTTCTAGAACGGTGCTTGCACCAAACCATTTCACCCAACCCAAGCCCCGTTACATCCTTGTTGTTCTCATTATGTGCATTTACGTTTTCTCATTGATTTTTGGATGGAGTACCATTCTAGATTGCGGGCATGCTTCGCAAGTTGAGGTAGGTGAGTGATTTTGGTTACTTCTTGTCACAAAAATCATCCCCCTTTCTTTCCTTGTGTGTTGAGTGTTACCCGTGAGAGTCGGTGCTTAGGGTCTTCTTATCGGTTATGGGTCTAAGCATGCAGTCGAATCATGTGTGCGTCGTGTCATTCTTGGAAGTATAGCTTAGTGCTTCCGTTTGCCCGCCTTGAATTAGTTTCTTTGTCTTTGGTGATGTCATTGTTGGTTGCTTGAGCTTGATTTAGGGGTTTGGCAATGTGGTTAGACCTTGAGTCGGCATCCTCCGCTATAGACCTCCCTTGTTTAGTTTTTCAAAACCCCGCTTGGATGAGGCAAGCGGTTGGCTTTTCTCTTTCCCGATGCATGTTGTTTGTTTATATGTGTTTTGTTTTGACTTGTTTGAATCAAAAAATTTGTAGCAAGACCAAACTTGCCTTGCAATAGGGCATTCTTCCTCATGAATGTCAAATTGTGAGTTGAAAGGGCTACGGGTGTAGCTAAACCCGATTCGGCTTCTAGATAGCTTAGTTAGTTTGTTTCTTGTTTTCAAATAAGGGTTATATAACTTCTTGATCTCTTACTCGAGGACGAGTAAGGTTTAAGTGTGGGGAATTCTGATGAGCTATATTTTGGTCATAATTTTCATTGTCTTTTCTTCATTTTTGGTTCCGATTCGACCTCGTTTTACGTGCCTTTGCTCGATTTTACGTCCATTGCCTCGACTATTCCTATTTAGTTTCCATTTTGTAGGTGTTGTGGCGGGAGCTAAGAAACGGGAGCAAATGAAACAAATTTGGAGCGAAATGTGAAGAAATAATGAAGAAAATGCCCCAGGTCCTCTCAGCCGGTCCCAGACCGGCAGCCGGCCGGCCGGCTGGGAGGCTTGACTTGACTATGGGCGAAAATTGGAAGAAAGTTACAGGAATTTGGAACTTGACTCTGAGCCGGTCCCAGACCGGCAGCCGGCCGGTCGGCTGAGGAACATGCCTACCTTCAAATAATGTCAAAGTTTCAGAAGTTTTCAAAAGGGCTCCAAGCCGTTCCACTACCAGCAGCCGGCTGGATGTCTCCCTGTACCTGTACAATGAAGAAAAAGAAGGAAAAAGTCATAAGTTTACAAAAAGGCTCCCAGCTGGTCCACTACCGGCAGCCTGTTGACCGGCTGAGAGTCAATTCTCATAATTTCGCGCACTATATATACCCGCACTTAGTCTATTTTCATTTACGCAACCTTAAGATATTTTTGCACGCATTTCTAGGGTTTTTACTGTTTCATTCACATTCTCTTAGCCTTAAAAACTCTCTTAAAAACCTTAATCCTTTCTTAGTTTTTCTTTTAATCTTGTAGTTCTTCATAATCTTTCCTTAGTTATTTCCTAGTGGTTCTTCTTAATTGTTCTAGGGCTTTTGCTTGTAATTGGGAGCATTTGAGAGGATCTTTCATTTGTAATCAAAGCTCATGCCTTTATTCAATTGTTTGTTATAATCATCTTACTCTTTACTTAGTTAATACATTTACTTTAAGTTTCTTTCATTCAATTGTTTACCTTTGTTTATTCACTATGTTTAGCACTTGTTTATCATTCATCGATATGTTTTTTTTAGCCATGAGTGAGTAGACTTATACCTACGGTTAGGGGGGAACTTGGGTGTTGATAGATGATAATTTCATGCTAGTTCATAGGTTAGTTGTTCTTGAGTAAAGGGTTTTCCTCTTATTGCATGCTAAGTGTTTGATGATTTGCCTCAACGAAAGTTGGGCTTTGATTTTAGCGTGACTTACCTTTAGCGACGGTTGAGGGTTTGTCTTGGTATGTTTTAGGGTTGGTTGTGTGTATTTGTAGCGAAAGCTAGGGTATCCCGACCTAGGTTTAGTCGACTCGAGAGAAGAGACTTACCGAGACCCCTTTGTTTGAGACTATCTAGTTGATTTTCTAGTTTGTTCATCTACCCATCTTAGTGACCCCCGACACCCTAGTTTACCTTTAACTGAATTCACATCTTAGCTTTTTCATTTGCTCATTAGTTGTTAATCTTTCCACAAAACCTATTACCCCGACTTAGGCTTACATTAGAACTAGACTAAGTGATTATCCCCACCATCTTCGTGTTCGACCCCGATCTTAATACTACTTATCTTCGGGTTTTCTAAATGTGTTTGATACCGGTAGTGACGGCAAAAGCCGGTCATCAAACATGCAAAAAGATTTCGTGATTAAAACATAAATTTTCGAATTAATTATGTTAATCATATTAACATATAAACATGGATCCGATTATGCATGCAACAACCGCAATGCTTTGATCCCCTTGTTAGAAATCGAATTTCAGATTATATATTCATATCTTTTATGAAGGTAATTGTTTAATTTTAGTCATAAAACTTAACTAGATCTTATGCATGCATAATGGTTACATAAGATAGTATGAATGTCCTTACATTGATATTAGAAGGTTTATCCTCAATTAATCACCTATTAATCGAGTATTGGACAAACCGATTACCCTTATGAACGACCAAAAATAAAACCGTCTCCAAAAGATACGTATCAAGGACCCGTTCTCAAACCAAAATCAATTTTGTTACTAGAAAATTGAAGTTAGTAACCTTGAAATAATAATATTACTATAATATTATTAATTTTAGAGAAATGATTTTATTTCTCTAGAAACTATTTTCGAGAGAGAAAAATGGGAAGTGATGAATACATGTATAGTTATTTAAATAAGAGGGAAAATGATTCCTCTTATTTTCATATGGAGGCCGGCCTCTTCACAAGTGAAGAGCCAATGCATGCCCATCCTTATACAAGCCATGCATGCACTTAGTCTTACACATAGGTCTTACACACATACTAGCTTTGTAAGACAAGTAATGATTGTGTTTAAGATGACACAATAACACCTTATACATACATGCATTACACGGTCCAAATGAATAAAATGGACTCCATTTGATTTTTGTCAATTGTGTTAAATTGTAACATTTTACACATGTCACATTACACTTGAGACAATTTGTTAATTATGCAATTTTAACTCTTTAAAATTCATAATTTACAAATTCATAACATTTAAATAATTCCACTAGTAATTCATAATTACTATATATCTTATAAAAATGTGAGATCATAATTTTAATTACAACTATTTGTAATTTATGATCGCCTGTATTCATTCCCGATTTAATTGTTTCCTAAACAATTAAATAAAACCAAGTAATAAAAGAATCTTTATCAGTATTATTATTATAATCCCATTATAATAATACAAGTCACGTAAAATCATTTCCAATTTCGAGGTATTAAATAATTCGTATCCTATACGATCAATTATATGTTCTATTGAGACGGAATTTCCTAAAGATGTGACCTTAAGGGATCAACTGATCACCACCATCATATGACGATAATGTCAAACTCCAAACAGCCAATCATTATCGATAAATGTTGATTCGTCGACTTTAAAGAGTAACATTACCAATTGTGTTTCATTAAATGACATTTAAATATGTGATCGCAATATTGTCGAGGATACAACCTCCAACATGCTCACCATACGGTCCACCTCACGCACCACTAGAAAGTAGGTTGTTTCCCCACACGCCACTACTCCCTCGGCCTCACCAACTTCTAGAAACAAACTACCCTTATCTCATTTCTTCTTACCTTGGGTTGAAGACAATGGTTGTAAGTGATATTTTGCTTTCCCTTTGGTTACAACATATACATTCTTCCTCCCATCATGCTCTACCCTCCTTTCATATTGCCATGGCTGCCCAATAAGATTTGACAAGCATTCATTGGAATCACATCACATAACACCTCATCTTCATACGATCCTAACTTGATTGCCACTAGTGCTTGCTTCTTTACTAGAACCATGTTGTTCACATCAAGGCAATGTAGTTTATAGGGTTTAGGATGAGTTTTTGTAGTTAATTTTAGTCCCTCAACAAATTCCTTAGCCACCACATTTGTACAAGACCCACCAACAATAATAAGATGGCGTAATTGATCTTTTACCTTGCAACGTGAATGGAATCTTTTCATCATCTGTCTCCCACGTTTAAATTCTTGGCTTTCTATCCCTCTTTCGTTGCTTCTTCATAATTTCGTACCATAAAGATCCATACTTTGTAAGTTTTAAATTAGCCACCTTGAATTGCTTGTTCTCATCATAATCGTTGTATTCAAAGATCGATCCTCTCCGCTTGCCTCACCCAATCAAGAAACTTCTTTGCGTAAAGATCTCCATCAAACTCAGGATTGTCGAGTTTAAGACCCATATCATCATTCTTTCTCTTCTTCTTTAGATCCACATGCTCCTCTTCCTCCGATCCTACTTCTGATTCTGACTCCTCATTTCCTTTGTTTGTAACATCCCAATATTTCGGGACTTGGAAGTTTAAAGATTTTAAGTTCAAGTTCGAGAAATAATTTATATTTCGTAATTCTTGGTATTTCATTTAAATAACTAATTAATTTACGTGAGGATATTTAAAAGGATTTAAATAAGATTTTATTTAATTGCGTAATTTACGTCTTAGCAATTTAATTTCATAGTCCGAAAATATTTATATCGTCTTAAGTTTATAGTGACCTTAAGTCGGTGTTCTTGACTTAAACCGTCTTAAAACTTGTCTTATGGGCCTAACTTGCTAATGGACCCATTTCCCCTCTTTTTCCTCACAAAACCTAACCCCACCATCCTCTACTTCCCTCCTTCATTTCATTTTTCAGATTGTAAACATAACATCAAACACCATTTTTATGAACTTCTAGCTCCTTCAATTTAAAATGCTTATAGAATCTTCGTTTCTTATCCGATTGAGACGATTTTCGCGGCCACGGATTCCTCTTATCGCCCTCCTTCTTTCTAGGTAAGTTTTATCTCATAATCTTTCCGTCAAAATTTCGGCCTGCTCTTGTAGTTTCGAAATTCGTGAATAGTGGTGATGTTTTGTTGTTTTAGGCGGTGTTTGTGTTAGCCCGGAAGAGGACTTGGTGATTATTGAACAAGATCTTGAAGTTTTCGCTAAGTAAAGGTGACGATAATGAGAAACTCGGCCTTTATTGTTAAAATAGCATTTTCCTTGATTTTTAATGTGGAAGTTTCCGATTTTGGGTATTGTTGTTGTTTGGACTTAGAAACATGTTAGGGTTACTCATATATGATGTTCATATGCTTAGATTGTTATTCACATGGTTATATGTTCATTTTCAGATTTTTCATCCTTAAGACGAATATTAAGTGTGATCTTAATATGACTTTGTTGATGAGTTTAATGCTTGCTTTTACATCCTATATGTGGTATATATTTTGGGTATTGTATACTTGTTGTGAATTTTGAAGATTGGCATCGATTTTGTTGGAATTTTAGATTACTGTAAAATGCGAAATTCAGGCTCAGGGACTCTGAGCCGGTCGACCGACCAACAGCCGGTTGACCGGCTGGGAGTGCTTGGTGGTTTTCTTGCGTGTTTGAGTTGTAGGCTGAATAGGGCGCCCAACCGGTAGGACGGCTGCCTGCCGACCGGCTGAGAGCCCTTTTCCGTGTATTTGCGTAAAGAGGGGAATATAGAGAGAAAGGTTTCCCAGCCGGGTGGCCGGCGGACGGTCGACCGGCCGGGAGCCCCTTTACCTTGTTTTTCATATTTTAAAGTCTGAAGAGGGGAATGAGTTGCCAGACGGTCAGCCGGCTGCCTGTCCCTGACCGGCTGAGAGCCCTGTTTACCTTAAAATGGTTTTATCTTTTGATCGGTTAGCCAAAATTGTTTGAGACTCGTTTCGTGTACCTTGTGTGTGTGTTTCAGGTCCCCGGAGGATGGGCGACACTATATTGGGTTAGGTAATGGAGAGAGGATAGAGACCCCCCGGTCGGGTAACCGTAAGGGAAACCGGCTCTCCCTCAACTTAGTTCTCGGGATCAATTAAGCGTTGTTTAGAAGTCTAGAAGGTTAGAACTAATGATCCGGTTGTAGCTTATATCGGATTATGTTTGAGCTAGGACAGTTAGAGTTCTATATATGTATGCTGTTGTATTAATGCGTATTAAGGTATGCCTTAAGCTGGCCTCTGAGCTTAATACGTGAGCTTCTTGTCGCGTGATAGGATATGTGTTAAGTTCACCTCTGGACCCATTACGTGTTTTGTTTGTGGCGTGTCAGGATATGTGTTAAGTTCAACTATGGACCTGACACGTGATCGGTTGTTGCATATTGGGATATGTGTTAAGTTCACCTCTGGACCCAGTGTGCGATAGCTGTGTATTGGGATATGTGTTAAGTTCACCTCTGGACCCAATACTTGTGTGTGGCAGTGGGATATGTGTTAAGTTCACCTCTAGACCCATTGCTTGTGTATGTATGTTGGGATATGTGTTAAGCTCACCTCTGGACCCGACATTTGATGGTAGTGGGATATGTGTTAGGTTCACCTCTGGACCGCTGAACCTTTATACTTGCTGATTTGCATCTGCTTGCCTAGTTATGGTACAGTGTCAGATGTTGTTGTCGATTATGATGGTTATATTGTTTTGATTTATAGAATTGTTCATCCAAGGCATTGGATGACTCTTTGGCTAGTTTCGTAAATGGTTTGGACTGAAAGACCCCCCGGTCGGGCAACCGGAAGGGAAACCGGCTCTCCTTCCAAATTGTTTCCGAAGTTGGTTGAGAGCCTCGCATAGTAATTGCATGATGATTTGAGATTCAGATATTGAGATTTATATGCTTCACATGTTATGTATATGTTGGAGTATATTGTATGTTTATGTGTTACGTGTCGTTACAAAAGGTGGCTAGGAGAAATCTAGTCACTCCCCACTGATTGTGGCGTACATGTTTACATGTATGTAGGTACATGACAGGTGGTTGGCAGAGGGTTGCAAGGAGCTAGCGAGCGATGATCCTATTCATCGATTGACTTACACTTTACGTTAGCTAGACTCTAGATTTACATTTCGTTTTTGAGTGCCTGTAGGGATGTGCCATCCCAGGCTGTTTGTATATTTTACTTTCAGTACTTAGATAGTTATACTTGTCAATGTTCTGTCTGTATCAGTGGTTCAGTTTCGTTTTTAATTCACCTCGTTTTCATGCATGTTAAAGTTTAAATTCCGCGTAAATTTTGGCATGTTGTATGTTTTATTTTTCCGCTGCGACGAGGGGTTTTACAGTTGGTATCAGAGCGTTATCGCTCCCGACTCACTCATGTAACCCCCAACCTTAACTTGACCATATAATTGGATAATGAATGAGAGATGGGGTAGATTTAAGGACTTATATTGTAGCCTGTTTTTTTATTGCTTTTATTAGATTCTAACGTGGTTGTTGATTGTCGTTGATTCTACTTTTTTACCTTCCAATCGACGAACCGTGAGCTTACCCATTTGGCGATCAAGCACAGGACAGCCCGATCGAGTACTTCTCTTCATTTTGATCCCTCGATCGAGCACAGGACAACTCGATCGAGGACTTTGCTCTCGATGGATCCCTCGACAGGCACAAAGGTTGATTTTCATTTCAAACTTCTCGATTGTTACATGACCAACCGTGGTTCTCCCATCGACTCTAAAAAACAGTGCATTGAGGCAGAAAGAGCTCGGTTTCTACTACTATTCGATCACTATCTGCAAAATAGCAATACGAACACAAAGTAGCACATACGGGGTATAAAATGATATAAAATCACCAAGTATTACGATAATGTGTGCTAAAACAAGACTAAAAAGTCTATACAAAATGCAGCACACATCAGATGTTTTGGATTATGGATTTAGCGGTTGGTGTACCCACGTTTGGCAAAAGTTACCGTCTTCTTTGACCTTTAACCTGGTTGTTTCTTTCCGTCGACCCTCCTTTGCATGTTTTGTCGATCAACTGTAAAACTAGAACTTCTGATCTTTCGTGTAGAAAGTAATCCTTCTGATTGTTTTTATGCTCCCAGTAACCGTCTTTGAAATTTGTTCTCTACTGTTCACCTAAGAAGTCTGCTGTTTTTGGAAAATCTTAATTGTTTTGAGAATTTGAAACTACTCCCTCTTTCGTTGAAGGTAACCTTTGTTGTTGTTGCAATTTGACTCTTTGAGGAATCGAAAATAAAGGTTTATTTTTGGGAAATTTGGTTTTAAAAGAACTGATTTATTTGCAATGTGATTGATCTCTGCGTTGATTGTCATTTGAACTCGTTATTGGAGACGTCTGATAACCTGAACTATGCTTACCGACACCGGATCGATCTAAATTTTGAATTTTTATTGATTTAATTTTGGGACTTGTCTCAGATTTGGAACGTCGGACTCTTGAATACGTAACGAGAATCCCAATGTCCATTGACAAAGACTTATGCCTTGGAATCTATTTTTACTTGAAACCTTTTTGAAAGATTAAGTTTTGGGTTACCATAATCCGGGTAGTACGTTTTGGTAGTTAAAGTTGTTTTCGTACTTACTTCTGTTTTCAAGTTTCGAGGACGAAACTTTTTGA
This sequence comes from Silene conica, assembly GCA_029255685.2. NCBI lineage: Eukaryota > Viridiplantae > Streptophyta > Magnoliopsida > Caryophyllales > Caryophyllaceae > Silene > Silene conica. The sequence goes on along the minus strand of CM055316.2, from coordinate 54,138,237 downwards.
AAGATGGGGTGATTGTAACATCCCAATATTTCGGGACTTGGAAGTTTAAAGATTTTAAGTTCAAGTTCGAGAAATAATTTATATTTCGTAATTCTTGGTATTTCATTTAAATAACTGATTAATTTACGTGAGGATATTTAAAAGGATTTAAATAAGATTTTATATAATTGCGTAATTTACGTCTTAGCAATTTAATTTCATAGTCCGAAAATATTTATATCGTCTTAAGTTTATAGTGACCTTAAGTCGGTGTTCTTAACTTAAACCGTCTTAAAACTTGTCTTATGGGCCTAACTTGCTAATGGACCCATTTCCCCTCTTTTTCCTCACAAAACCCTAACCTCACCATCCTCTACCTCCCTCCTTCATTTCATTTTTCAGATTGTAAACATAACATCAAACACCATTTTTATGAACTTCTCCTTCAATCTTAAAATGCTCATAGAATCTTCGTTTCTTATCCGATTGAGACGATTTTCGCGGCCACGGATTCCTCTTCTCGCCCTCCTTCTTTCTTGGTAAGTTTTATCTCATAATCTTTCCGTCAAAATTTCAGCCTGCTCTTGTAGTTTCGAAATTCTTGAATAGTGGTGATGTTTTGTTGTTTTACGCGGTGTTTGTGTTAGCCCGGAAGTGGACTTGGTGATTATTGAACAAGATCTCGAAGGTTTCGCTAAGTAAAGGTGACGATAATGAGAAACTCGGTCTTTATTGTTAAAATAGCATTTTTCTTGATGTTTAATGTGGAAGTTTCTAATTTTGGGTATTGTTGTTGTTGTTTGGACTTAGAAACATGTTAGGGTTACTCATATATGATTTTCATATGCTTAGGTTGTTATTCACATGGCTATATGTTCATTTTCAGATTTTTCATCCTTAAGATGAATACTAAGTGTGATCTTAATATGACTTTGTTGTTGAGTTTAATGCTTGCTTTTACATCCTATATGTGGTATATATGCTGGGTAGGTGTATACTTGTTGTGAATTTTGAAGATTGGCATCGATTTTCTTGGAATTGTAGATTACTGTAAAATGCGAAATTCAGGCTCAGGGACTCTGAGTCGGTCGACCGACCGGCAGCCGGTCGACCGGCTGGGAGTGATTGGTGGTTTTCTTGCGTGTTTGAGTTGTAGGCTGAATAGGGTGCCCAGCCGGTAGGCCGGCTGCCTGCCGACCGGCTGAGAGCCCTTTTCCGTGTATTTGCGTAAAGAGGGGAATGTAGAGAGAAAGGTTTCCCAGCCGGGTGGCCGGCGGACGGTCGACCGGCGGGGAGCCCCTTTACCTTGTTTTTCGTATTTTAAAGTCTGAAGAGGGGAATGAGTTGCCAGACGGTCAGCCGACTGCCTGCCCCTGACCGGCTGAGATCCCCGTTTACCTTAAAACGGTTTTATCTTTTGATCGGTTAGCCAGAACTGTTTGAGACTTGTTCCGTGTACCTTGTGTGTGTGTTTGAGGTCCCTGGAGGATGGGCGACACTATATTGGGTTCGGGAATGGAGAGAGGATAGAGACCCCCCGGTCGGGTAACCGAAAGCGAAACCGGCTCTCCCTCAACTTAGTTCCCGGGATCAATTAAGTGTTGTTTAGAAGTCTAGAAGGTTAGAACTAATGATCTGGTTGTAGCTTATATCGGATTATGTTTGAGCTAGGATAGTTAGAGTTCTATATATGTATGTTGTTGTATTGATGCGTATTAAGGTATGCCTTAAACTGGCCTCTGAGCTTAATAAGTGAGCTTCTTTTCGTGTGATGGGATATGTGTTAAGTTCACCTCTGGACCCATTACGTGTTTTGTTTGTGGCGTATCAGGATATGTGTTAAGTTCACCTATGGAACTGACACGTGATGTAACACCCCCATTTACCTAGGAGCCTTAACTAGGACTTCCAGAGTAAATAGGACTGTTACCATCCTGGATGACCAGGGTAGTAGATGCTCATAGTGAAAGAAACACAGTACTTTAAATTATAAAAGTTAAACAGAAGTCTATTACAAGGCATAGTCCACATGACTTCCAAAACAACTGAATGTAAATAAATGTTCAACTGAGAAAAACTAAGTGATCTAGCAACTAGGTAGGTCTAGTCCATGTCTCTCTTCCATGCCCAGTCCTAGTCCACCTGTCTCTGACCTGAAAGATCTACTCCCCATTCCGGATCATTGTAGGTGAACACGAATACACTGTCAACCTCGCGGTTGAGTATGATAACACAATAATAAACAATAATGCAACACAACAATAATATGCAAATGCTTATGTCATGCTCGAGCTCAATCACAATCTCAATCTCAAACCCGAAACACCCAGCCATACCGAACCTCCCGGCAGACTATAATCGGTCGTCGCCGAACACCAGCTCAAAAGCTGATAAGACACCAGGCCTGGTCTGCAGAACCACCCTGGGATTTATACCAGATTAACATCTGATCCACAATTATCTCAATATCCAATGCACATGCATGCTCATGAATGCAATACAAAAATAAACTATTCATATGATATCATGCTCATACAGTTCATGCTTGCATCCACACAGATAAAACCACATACATTCATAACCAAACATAAAATATGGTGCCAGTGTATCCTACCTGAATATAGCAGTCTGCAAATAGAAATCACCGTCTAGAAATATTCCACTTCAAACTCCGTCCATATAAAATTACTTAATATCAACTGCGATCCACTCAAATAAACACTACCAAGTTACTTGATCTTATTCCTACTTGATTTAATTATATCACATTAAGAATATATCCACACATAAGCATGCCCATAATATACAACTCTCATTAACCATGTACACTTACTATTTTTAGACTTACTAAAAATAGCGCTTACTAAAATAGCATCTGACCAAATAAGTCACAAGATTATTAAAACACGTTTCATATTAATTAATTATCATTTACTAAATATGGACTTACCAAAATTAAACTTACTAAAAATTAGCATATCCGATAATATCTTCTAACACTATGACTAATTTAACGTGAATTGCCACAAGGCCGTAGTAATATAAGTATTCACAATAATCGAAACAACACCGTTAACACTTACGCGAATAAGGTAGTATTAGCTTTGGAACAAGATTGACATACCATTTAATTAGTAACAAAATAATTAATATTACTAACTATACTAATGATGATGCTAAAGTTCATAACCAATAAGATAACAAACCCAATTAAAAGACCCAAAACAAACGTGAACAGCCCGTGAACAAAAACAGAGGCACAACCCACCATCAGCCCTCACAACTGTCGCTGCCAACACCAGCCCGCGCCTCTGAGTCATCCACTGCTGCCACCAGGCTCGCTTCTGAGCCTTGGTGGTTCCAGGGGAGGAACCGGCGGCCGTCGACAAGCCTACCACTGCCGACAAAAGCAATCGAAAAACAGTCTGCCACCACCGAAATTCTGACTATCCCACGACACGACCCAACAATCCCTACTGTAACTCCGACACCACACCCACTGAACCACCGTGACTGTACCCCTTCCATCAGCCCGACTACCACCTACGCAAACACCTCAACCACGTACCAAAATCTACACGGTAGGGTAACGAATTACAGACCAAAAATCATTACTCACGCGCTGTTCTACCCCTGTTACAAAACGACTCTGACCGTCGATAAAACCACCCTCCTACGGTGGTCTACAGAAGTCTACGACGACCTTAAACTGACTCTAACGTGACTACCACACTTCCTATAACAATTTACGAAAAGAACCAGAGACATAAACTTGTATTCACGACACAAACTGAATGTTAATATGCGAAGAAAACAGACGAAAAACGAAGGAATGTGATCTTACCTACTTGCCCTAGCCAACGGACCACTGTAGCAACCTTTAACCACCGTCTAAAACCCTCTTTTCACCCTTTGGTATGGCGGCAGGAGAGTGGCAGTGAGATCTGAGCGTTTGATATATTAGGGTTAGGGTTTTTTTGAGGATGTATATATGATGGTATGAGGATGTTAGGGTGAGCGTAGGATTGTTTGTGAGTTGGTGTTATGAGTGGGCCTTGGGTGTTTGCACGCATACCAAGGTCCAAAGTCAAAACGGGGCTTGATTTTAACTTATAGACTCGTAACCTCGACCTCTTAAAGCTTACTAATTATAAAACATTCACCAATCTATCGAAACCAACGTTCGAACAACAACTAAATAAATATAAATATTAACATACGTTATAATAAAACACGGGGTATTACAGTCTTCCTCCCTTAAAATGAACTTCGTCCCGAAGTTCACCCTTTTCCGTGGTCAACAATTGGTCGCTAAGCACGTACGAACACAAGTTATGACACCACACAACGTCTTAACTACTAAAAGTACTTCAAAACACGAAATGTCACATTCTACCCTACTAAAAAGAAAGTTATGTCCTCGTAACATACCTTAGGTAAACAAGTCAGGGTACTTCTCTCTCATCGAAGCCTCAGCCTCCCAAGTAGCCTCCTCGACATTATGGTTAGTCCACAAAACTTTCACAAGCGCGGTCTCCCCATTCCTGGTGTTTCTCACTTTCCTGTCAAGGATCTCCTTAGGTCTCTCCTCATAGGTCAACTGTTCGTCGACCTCAATGATTTCATGATCAAGGATATGGGAAGGTTCACTGATATATCTTCTCAGTTGTGAAACATGAAACACATTATACACTCTGGATAACGCTGGTGGTAGAGCTAATCGGTAGGCTACCTCACCAACTCGCTCCAAAATCTCGAATGGCCCAATGAACTTCTGACGCAACTTGCCCCTCTTGCCAAACCTCATTACTCCTCTCATGGGTGACACCTTCAGCAACACTTTTTCTCCAGCCTCAAAGGTAATGTCACTCCGTTTTAGATCTGCGTAACTCTTTTGCCTATCTTGGGCAGCTCTCATCTTCTGACGGATCACCTGGACCTGTGCTATCATCTCCTGAATCATCTCAGGTCCCAAAGTCACTGTATCAGCTCGATCATCCCAACAGACTGGACTCCTACATTTCCTCCCATACAATGCCTCGAAAGGAGCCATCCCAATGCTAGCATGATAGCTATTGTTATAAGAAAACTCTATCAAGTCAAGTCTGTCCTCCCAAGATCCTCCAAACTCTAGTACACAAGCCCGCAGCATATCCTCCAGTGTCTGGATAGTCCTCTCAGTCTGACCATCAGTTGCTGGATGGAATGCAGTACTCATCTTCAAAGTAGTTCCCATCAGTGTTTGTAACTCTTGCCAGAACTTTGAGATGAACCTGGAATCACGATCAGAAACAATGTCTTTAGGGACACTATGAAGCTTCACCACATGCTTAACGTAAGCCTTGGCCAATTCAGCCTTACTCCAAGTCTCCTTCATTGGTATGAAATGGGCCGACTTAGTCAACCTGTCAACTATTACCCAAATCATGTCATTCCCTCTCGAAGTCCTAGGCAAGCGTACAATGAAATCCATTGATATGCTTTCCCACTTCCACTCAGGTACATCAAGTGGTTGTAACTTCCCTTGCGGCCTCTTATGTTCTCCCTTCACTCTCTGGCATACCAAACATCGAGAGACAAACTCAGCCACCTCCTGCTTCATTTTTGGCCACCAGAATGCTTTCTTCAGGTCTTTGTACAGCTTATCCCCTCTAGGATGAACGAAATAAGGTGTAGAATGAGCTTCGACCAGAATCTTTCGTTTCAATTCCTCATCATCAGGTACACACCATCTCCCATCAAATCTCAAGCTATCATCACTGGAAATCTCGAACTTAGAATATGGCTCGGTATCACTAGCTTTGTTCACTGCTTCACGCCACTTCTGAATTCTAGGATCACCCTTCTGTCTTTCCCGAATTTCGGAATATAACTCTGGCTGGATCGTCAAATCCCCCATGGTCTCACCCTTCCTTATCACCGCGATTCCCATCTGTCCCAACTCACGATACATACTCAGCCTGGACATAGCTGTGCATAGAGCGTGAACAGACTTCCTAATCAATGCATCAGCCACAACATTAGCCTTTCCTTCCTTGTACAGAATTTCCATGTCATAATCTCCAATAAGCTCGATCCATCTCCTCTGGCGCATGTTCAGTTCCCTCTGAGTATAGATATACTTCAGGCTCTTATGATCAGAATACACTTTGAATGTAGCTCCATAAAGATAATGTCGCCACAGCTTAAGTGCAAAGACTACCGCTCCAAGTTCCAGATCATGCGTCGGATAATTCTCCTCATAAGGCTTCAACTGCCTAGAAGCATAAGCAATCACTCGTCCGTTCTGCATCAGTACACATCCCAAACCCTTCTTAGAAGCATCTGTATAGACTTCAAAATTTTCACTCCCTTCTGGCAAAGCAAGGATAGGAGCTGTAGTAAGACGCTCCTTCAGATCTAAGAACGCCTTCTCACAACTCTCATCCCAGACAAATCTATTCTCTTTCCGCATCAATGAAGTCATCGGTTTAGCTATCTTCGAAAAATCTTTCACGAACCTCCTGTAATAACCAGCTAAACCCAAGAAACTACGGATGTCGGCCACATTCCTTGGTCGCTCCCATTTCGAAACGGCCTCAATCTTGCTAGGGTCAACAGACACACCCTCCTTAGACACCACATGCCCCAGAAAGGCAACCTTTTCGAGCCAAAATTCACACTTACTCAGCTTGGCATACAATTGATGATCCCTCAAAGTCTTTAACACCAAGCTCAAATGTTTAGCATGCTCTTCTCTGTTCTTTGAATACATTAGGATGTCATCGGTAAACACCACCACAAACTGGTCCAGATAAGGACTAACACTCTGTTCATCAAATCCATGAAAACAGCAGGTGGATTAGTCAAACCAAATGGCATCACTACGAATTCATAATGCCCATACCTCGATCTGAACGCAGTCTTGTGAATATCTGCATCTTTGATTCTTAGCTGATGATACCCCGACCTCAAATCGATCTTGGAGAAAACACCAGCTCCACTCAACTGGTCAAATAGATCATCGATGCAAGGTAAAGGATATCGATTCTTGATTGTTACATTGTTAAGCTCCCTATAATCCACGCACAATCTCATGGTTCCGTCCTTCTTCTTTACAAACAAAACTGGTGCTCCCCAAGGTGACACACTTGGCCTTACATACCCCTTGCTTGCTAGCTCATCCAGTTGCTTTCTCAACTCCTCCAATTCCTTAGGTCCCATGCGATAAGGTGCTTTAGAAATTGGCTCAGCCCCAGGTTTCAGATCAATGCCAAAATCCAAGTCCCTCTTTGGCGGTAACCCAGGAATTTCTTCTGGAAACACGTCTTCAAAATCCCTTACAACATCGATTTCCCTGGCTTGGGGTTTTTCTGCAGTCAAATCTCTCACATGGCACAACAGCATCTCGTCACCCCTCTTCAAACATGTCTTCAGCGCATTGATAGTTATCAGCTTCAGCTTAGGTTTTACAGAATATCTCTTGTAGGATACCCTCACTCCTTTGGGTCCCTTCAAAGTGATCTTTCCTTGGTAGCAATCAGTGTAGGCCTTATACTTTTTCAGCCAATCCATACCCAGTATCACATCAAAGCCACCCAAAGGGAACTCTATCAAGTTCGACTCAAAACCTACATCTCCTACTTGGATCATTACATTGGTGTACACTCTATTACAAGCTATGGACTCCCCAGATGGTATGGTTACAGAATCAGCTATACTACTATATACATCGAGTCCTATAGTCCTAGCATGCTCCGCAGATATGAAAGAATGTGATGCACCAGAATCAAATAAAACGAAAGTAGGAAAAGAGTGTACTAGGAATGTACCCGTAACAACATGAGCGTCTTCCTCTGCAGCCTCCTTGCCCATCATGAACAAGGCCCCACTTTTCTTGGCCCCACTCTGATTCACAGATCCTGCTCCACTCTGAGGGCTAGCCTCTGCCAAGGTCTTTTGGAAATTACCATTACCACTGCTTTGATTTCCTTGGTAACGGTTCTGATTATTGTAGTTACTGAAATTTCGTTGGTAGCTGTTACCCCCGGATCTGTTGTTGTTCGAGTAGCCTGCATTTGGCGTTCTGAAACCACCACTTTGGTTGCCCCTATTATAATTGTTCCCAGCACTCTGAGTTCCAACCCAACAAGTTGCTTGCTTATGTCCGATCTTTCCACACTTAAAACATGCAGCACTTGAACTACTTGCCCCAGTCGCAGATCGGTTGCCACCACGATTGCCACTTCCTCCTGGCGCACTGTTTGAGAAAAAAGACCGGTACTGGTTATTTGGCTTCTTATTCCCTGAGCTTTCGGCCCCAGATTCTGCTTTCCTCTTGTCACCCTTGGTTTTCTCTTCCTTTTTAATCATGACAGCAATTCTTTCTGCCTGGCCAGCCCTCTCGTATACGTCTTCCACAGTCGTGGGCTTAGTTGCTAGAAAACTTCTCTTGATTTCAATGGTTAGCCCTTTCTCGAACCTAGCAGCTAACATCTCCGATGTGTAGCCCAGGTCAGCTACATTCTCTGCCAGCTGCATAAATTTACTGTGATATGCTTCCACAGTCATTTCCTCAGTCATCTTGAAAGAATCGAACTCGGCTCTCAGCTTCCCTTTCACATGCTCCGGCACAAATTTAGAGGACAGAATCCCCTTGAATCCTTCCCAGCGCACATATTCTGACCCAATTTCATCTGCAGCTGCCTTGATCTCTTCTTTATTGTTGTTCCACCATAACCTAGTTGTACCCTTTAGATAGAATACAGCTTGGTCCACCTTCATCGATTCTGGTACAGACAGCAGTTCGAAGATACTCTCGAACTCCCGACACCACTCCGCAAGTAAACTCGGTGCTCCTTCCCCATCGTACTTGGTGGGGTTGTGCCTAGAGATATTATTGCTCATTTTGACTGCATCAGATTGAGTGTTTGCCCCAATCCTAGCTATGAGAGCAGCGTTCATAGCTAGTAGGCGATCGAATTCCTCTTGGGATACATTAGCAGTGTTGGGTTCTCTTCTGGGAGGCATTATGCTACACAAGTGACAAAATTTATAAGCATCCTAGGTCAACTCCTACTCTGACTTGGTCTTGTTAACATACATAACCTAGCATGTAACTTCTTTCATACGGTTCTGTCCTATTAACATCATATTAGAGGTCTACCTAAAGGCTTAGGGATCACATAACCGCATGCATTTATTCATACAAACCACACTCATAGTCAAAAAAAATTTAAGATATAATCTCATGTTCTCAACGCTTGGAAATAACAACATATACATGCCATTCATCATGTAACATCACTTTCATGCTTCACAGTATACATATATATACTCATCCATCATAACTTACCTCATTCCCTTGGCGCTGAAATGTTAGTACAACATACATACATATATATATATCTGCCTTGGGTCTTTCCAAAACTACCCACACTCTTCAACTCTCAAGGTAACCAGGATAGACTGAAAGGGCCAGTGGCTTGGTTTGAGGGGGCCCCTAACTCATCCCAACTCCTAGGGCTCCTAACAGCTACTAGCCTGGGGTTCATTTTATTTAGACACTCCTACGTTCATTATTTCCAATTTTGGTTTTAGGCCTGAGGATCGTTCGCTGTGATACCACTTTGTAACACCCCCATTTACCTAGGAGCCTGAACTAGGACTTCCAGAGTAAATAGGACTGTTACCATCCTGGATGACCAGGGTAGTAGATGCTCATAGTGAAAGAAACACAGTACTTTAAATTATAAAAGTTAAACAGAAGTCTATTACAAGGCATAGTCCACATGACTTCCAAAACAACTGAATGTAAATAAATGTTCAACTGAGAAAAACTAAGTGATCTAGCAACTAGGTAGGTCTAGTCCATGTCTCTCTTCCATGCCCAATCCTAGTCCACCTGTCTCTGACCTGAAAGATCTACTCCCCATTCCGGATCATTGTAGGTGAACACGAATACACTGTCAACCTCGCGGTTGAGTATGATAACACAATAATAAACAATAATGCAACACAACAATAATATGCAAATGCTTATGTCATGCTCGAGCTCAATCACAATCTCAATCTCAAACCCGAAACACCCAGCCATACCGAACCTCCCGGCAGACTATAATCGGTCGTCGCCGAACACCAGCTCAAAAGCTGATAAGACACCAGGCCTGGTCTGCAGAACCACCCTGGGATTTATACCAGATTAACATCTGATCCACAATTATCTCAATATCCAATGCACATGCATGCTCATGAATGCAATACAAAAATAAACTATTCATATGATATCATGCTCATACAATTCATGCTTGCATCCACACAGATAAAACCACATACATTCATAACCAAACATAAAATATGGTGCCAGTGTATCCTACCTGAATATAGCAGTCTGCAAATAGAAATCACCGTCTAGAAATATTCCACTTCAAACTCCGTCCATATAAAATTACTTAATATCAACTGCGATCCACTCAAATAAACACTACCAAGTTACTTGATCTTATTCCTACTTGATTTAATTATATCACATTAAGAATATATCCACACATAAGCATGCCCATAATATACAACTCTCATTAACCATGTACACTTACTATTTTTAGACTTACTAAAAATAGCGCTTACTAAAATAGCATCTGACCAAATAAGTCACAAGATTATTAAAACACGTTTCATATTAATTAATTATCATTTACTAAATATGGACTTACCAAAATTAAACTTACTAAAAATTAGCATATCCGATAATATCTTCTAACACTATGACTAATTTAACGTGAATTGCCACAAGGCCGTAGTAATATAAGTATTCACAATAATCGAAACAACACCGTTAACACTTACGCGAATAAGGTAGTATTAGCTTTGGAACAAGATTGACATACCATTTAATTAGTAACAAAATAATTAATATTACTAACTATACTAATGATGATGCTAAAGTTCATAACCAATAAGATAACAAACCCAATTAAAAGACCCAAAACAAACGTGAACAGCCCGTGAACAAAAACAGAGGCACAACCCACCATCAGCCCTCACAACTGTCGCTGCCAACACCAGCCCGCGCCTCTGAGTCATCCACTGCTGCCACCAGGCTCGCTTCTGAGCCTTGGTGGTTCCAGGGGAGGAACCGGCGGCCGTCGACAAGCCTACCACTGCCGACAAAAGCAATCGAAAAACAGTCTGCCACCACCGAAATTCTGACTATCCCACGACACGACCCAACAATCCCTACTGTAACTCCGACACCACACCCACTGAACCACCGTGACTGTACCCCTTCCATCAGCCCGACTACCACCTACGCAAACACCTCAACCACGTACCAAAATCTACACGGTAGGGTAACGAATTACAGACCAAAAATCATTACTCACGCGCTGTTCTACCCCTGTTACAAAACGACTCTGACCGTCGATAAAACCACCCTCCTACGGTGGTCTACAGAAGTCTACGACGACCTTAAACTGACTCTAACGTGACTACCACACTTCCTATAACAATTTACGAAAAGAACCAGAGACATAAACTTGTATTCACGACACAAACTGAATGTTAATATGCGAAGAAAACAGACGAAAAACGAAGGAATGTGATCTTACCTACTTGCCCTAGCCAACGGACCACTGTAGCAACCTTTAACCACCGTCTAAAACCCTCTTTTCACCCTTTGGTATGGCGGCAGGAGAGTGGCAGTGAGATCTGAGCGTTTGATATATTAGGGTTAGGGTTTTTTTGAGGATGTATATATGATGGTATGAGGATGTTAGGGTGAGCGTAGGATTGTTTGTGAGTTGGTGTTATGAGTGGGCCTTGGGTGTTTGCACGCATACCAAGGTCCAAAGTCAAAACGGGGCTTGATTTTAACTTATAGACTCGTAACCTCGACCTCTTAAAGCTTACTAATTATAAAACATTCACCAATCTATCGAAACCAACGTTCGAACAACAACTAAATAAATATAAATATTAACATACGTTATAATAAAACACGGGGTATTACAGTCTTCCTCCCTTAAAATGAACTTCGTCCCGAAGTTCACCCTTTTCCGTGGTCAACAATTGGTCGCTAAGCACGTACGAACACAAGTTATGACACCACACAACGTCTTAACTACTAAAAGTACTTCAAAACACGAAATGTCACATTCTACCCTACTAAAAAGAAAGTTATGTCCTCGTAACATACCTTAGGTAAACAAGTCAGGGTACTTCTCTCTCATCGAAGCCTCAGCCTCCCAAGTAGCCTCCTCGACATTATGGTTAGTCCACAAAACTTTCACAAGCGCGGTCTCCCCATTCCTGGTGTTTCTCACTTTCCTGTCAAGGATCTCCTTAGGTCTCTCCTCATAGGTCAACTGTTCGTCGACCTCAATGATTTCATGATCAAGGATATGGGAAGGTTCACTGATATATCTTCTCAGTTGTGAAACATGAAACACATTATACACTCTGGATAACGCTGGTGGTAGAGCTAATCGGTAGGCTACCTCACCAACTCGCTCCAAAATCTCGAATGGCCCAATGAACTTCTGACGCAACTTGCCCCTCTTGCCAAACCTCATTACTCCTCTCATGGGTGACACCTTCAGCAACACTTTTTCTCCAGCCTCAAAGGTAATGTCACTCCGTTTTAGATCTGCGTAACTCTTTTGCCTATCTTGGGCAGCTCTCATCTTCTGACGGATCACCTGGACCTGTGCTATCATCTCCTGAATCATCTCAGGTCCCAAAGTCACTGTATCAGCTCGATCATCCCAACAGACTGGACTCCTACATTTCCTCCCATACAATGCCTCGAAAGGAGCCATCCCAATGCTAGCATGATAGCTATTGTTATAAGAAAACTCTATCAAGTCAAGTCTGTCCTCCCAAGATCCTCCAAACTCTAGTACACAAGCCCGCAGCATATCCTCCAGTGTCTGGATAGTCCTCTCAGTCTGACCATCAGTTGCTGGATGGAATGCAGTACTCATCTTCAAAGTAGTTCCCATCAGTGTTTGTAACTCTTGCCAGAACTTTGAGATGAACCTGGAATCACGATCAGAAACAATGTCTTTAGGGACACTATGAAGCTTCACCACATGCTTAACGTAAGCCTTGGCCAATTCAGCCTTACTCCAAGTCTCCTTCATTGGTATGAAATGGGCCGACTTAGTCAACCTGTCAACTATTACCCAAATCATGTCATTCCCTCTCGAAGTCCTAGGCAAGCGTACAATGAAATCCATTGATATGCTTTCCCACTTCCACTCAGGTACATCAAGTGGTTGTAACTTCCCTTGCGGCCTCTTATGTTCTCCCTTCACTCTCTGGCATACCAAACATCGAGAGACAAACTCAGCCACCTCCTGCTTCATTTTTGGCCACCAGAATGCTTTCTTCAGGTCTTTGTACAGCTTATCCCCTCTAGGATGAACGAAATAAGGTGTAGAATGAGCTTCGACCAGAATCTTTCGTTTCAATTCCTCATCATCAGGTACACACCATCTCCCATCAAATCTCAAGCTATCATCACTGGAAATCTCGAACTTAGAATATGGCTCGGTATCACTAGCTTTGTTCACTGCTTCACGCCACTTCTGAATTCTAGGATCACCCTTCTGTCTTTCCCGAATTTCGGAATATAACTCTGGCTGGATCGTCAAATCCCCCATGGTCTCACCCTTCCTTATCACCGCGATTCCCATCTGTCCCAACTCACGATACATACTCAGCCTGGACATAGCTGTGCATAGAGCGTGAACAGACTTCCTAATCAATGCATCAGCCACAACATTAGCCTTTCCTTCCTTGTACAGAATTTCCATGTCATAATCTCCAATAAGCTCGATCCATCTCCTCTGGCGCATGTTCAGTTCCCTCTGAGTATAGATATACTTCAGGCTCTTATGATCAGAATACACTTTGAATGTAGCTCCATAAAGATAATGTCGCCACAGCTTAAGTGCAAAGACTACCGCTCCAAGTTCCAGATCATGCGTCGGATAATTCTCCTCATAAGGCTTCAACTGCCTAGAAGCATAAGCAATCACTCGTCCGTTCTGCATCAGTACACATCCCAAACCCTTCTTAGAAGCATCTGTATAGACTTCAAAATTTTCACTCCCTTCTGGCAAAGCAAGGATAGGAGCTGTAGTAAGACGCTCCTTCAGATCTAAGAACGCCTTCTCACAACTCTCATCCCAGACAAATCTATTCTCTTTCCGCATCAATGAAGTCATCGGTTTAGCTATCTTCGAAAAATCTTTCACGAACCTCCTGTAATAACCAGCTAAACCCAAGAAACTACGGATGTCGGCCACATTCCTTGGTCGCTCCCATTTCGAAACGGCCTCAATCTTGCTAGGGTCAACAGACACACCCTCCTTAGACACCACATGCCCCAGAAAGGCAACCTTTTCGAGCCAAAATTCACACTTACTCAGCTTGGCATACAATTGATGATCCCTCAAAGTCTTTAACACCAAGCTCAAATGTTTAGCATGCTCTTCTCTGTTCTTTGAATACATTAGGATGTCATCGGTAAACACCACCACAAACTGGTCCAGATAAGGACTAACACTCTGTTCATCAAATCCATGAAAACAGCAGGTGGATTAGTCAAACCAAATGGCATCACTACGAATTCATAATGCCCATACCTCGATCTGAACGCAGTCTTGTGAATATCTGCATCTTTGATTCTTAGCTGATGATACCCCGACCTCAAATCGATCTTGGAGAAAACACCAGCTCCACTCAACTGGTCAAATAGATCATCGATGCAAGGTAAAGGATATCGATTCTTGATTGTTACATTGTTAAGCTCCCTATAATCCACGCACAATCTCATGGTTCCGTCCTTCTTCTTTACAAACAAAACTGGTGCTCCCCAAGGTGACACACTTGGCCTTACATACCCCTTGCTTGCTAGCTCATCCAGTTGCTTTCTCAACTCCTCCAATTCCTTAGGTCCCATGCGATAAGGTGCTTTAGAAATTGGCTCAGCCCCAGGTTTCAGATCAATGCCAAAATCCAAGTCCCTCTTTGGCGGTAACCCAGGAATTTCTTCTGGAAACACGTCTTCAAAATCCCTTACAACATCGATTTCCCTGGCTTGGGGTTTTTCTGCAGTCAAATCTCTCACATGGCACAACAGCATCTCGTCACCCCTCTTCAAACATGTCTTCAGCGCATTGATAGTTATCAGCTTCAGCTTAGGTTTTACAGAATATCTCTTGTAGGATACCCTCACTCCTTTGGGTCCCTTCAAAGTGATCTTTCCTTGGTAGCAATCAGTGTAGGCCTTATACTTTTTCAGCCAATCCATACCCAGTATCACATCAAAGCCACCCAAAGGGAACTCTATCAAGTTCGACTCAAAACCTACATCTCCTACTTGGATCATTACATTGGTGTACACTCTATTACAAGCTATGGACTCCCCAGATGGTATGGTTACAGAATCAGCTATACTACTATATACATCGAGTCCTATAGTCCTAGCATGCTCCGCAGATATGAAAGAATGTGATGCACCAGAATCAAATAAAACGAAAGTAGGAAAAGAGTGTACTAGGAATGTACCCGTAACAACATGAGCGTCTTCCTCTGCAGCCTCCTTGCCCATCATGAACAAGGCCCCACTTTTCTTGGCCCCACTCTGATTCACAGATCCTGCTCCACTCTGAGGGCTAGCCTCTGCCAAGGTCTTTTGGAAATTACCATTACCACTGCTTTGATTTCCTTGGTAACGGTTCTGATTATTGTAGTTACTGAAATTTCGTTGGTAGCTGTTACCCCCGGATCTGTTGTTGTTCGAGTAGCCTGCATTTGGCGTTCTGAAACCACCACTTTGGTTGCCCCTATTATAATTGTTCCCAGCACTCTGAGTTCCAACCCAACAAGTTGCTTGCTTATGTCCGATCTTTCCACACTTAAAACATGCAGCACTTGAACTACTTGCCCCAGTCGCAGATCGGTTGCCACCACGATTGCCACTTCCTCCTGGCGCACTGTTTGAGAAAAAAGACCGGTACTGGTTATTTGGCTTCTTATTCCCTGAGCTTTCGGCCCCAGATTCTGCTTTCCTCTTGTCACCCTTGGTTTTCTCTTCCTTTTTAATCATGACAGCAATTCTTTCTGCCTGGCCAGCCCTCTCGTATACGTCTTCCACAGTCGTGGGCTTAGTTGCTAGAAAACTTCTCTTGATTTCAATGGTTAGCCCTTTCTCGAACCTAGCAGCTAACATCTCCGATGTGTAGCCCAGGTCAGCTACATTCTCTGCCAGCTGCATAAATTTACTGTGATATGCTTCCACAGTCATTTCCTCAGTCATCTTGAAAGAATCGAACTCGGCTCTCAGCTTCCCTTTCACATGCTCCGGCACAAATTTAGAGGACAGAATCCCCTTGAATCCTTCCCAGCGCACATATTCTGACCCAATTTCATCTGCAGCTGCCTTGATCTCTTCTTTATTGTTGTTCCACCATAACCTAGTTGTACCCTTTAGATAGAATACAGCTTGGTCCACCTTCATCGATTCTGGTACAGACAGCAGTTCGAAGATACTCTCGAACTCCCGACACCACTCCGCAAGTAAACTCGGTGCTCCTTCCCCATCGTACTTGGTGGGGTTGTGCCTAGAGATATTATTGCTCATTTTGACTGCATCAGATTGAGTGTTTGCCCCAATCCTAGCTATGAGAGCAGCGTTCATAGCTAGTAGGCGATCGAATTCCTCTTGGGATACATTAGCAGTGTTGGGTTCTCTTCTGGGAGGCATTATGCTACACAAGTGACAAAATTTATAAGCATCCTAGGTCAACTCCTACTCTGACTTGGTCTTGTTAACATACATAACCTAGCATGTAACTTCTTTCATACGGTTCTGTCCTATTAACATCATATTAGAGGTCTACCTAAAGGCTTAGGGATCACATAACCGCATGCATTTATTCATACAAACCACACTCATAGTCAAAAAAAATTTAAGATATAATCTCATGTTCTCAACGCTTGGAAATAACAACATATACATGCCATTCATCATGTAACATCACTTTCATGCTTCACAGTATACATATATATACTCATCCATCATAACTTACCTCATTCCCTTGGCGCTGAAATGTTAGTACAACATACATACATATATATATATCTGCCTTGGGTCTTTCCAAAACTACCCACACTCTTCAACTCTCAAGGTAACCAGGATAGACTGAAAGGGCCAGTGGCTTGGTTTGAGGGGGCCCCTAACTCATCCCAACTCCTAGGGCTCCTAACAGCTACTAGCCTGGGGTTCATTTTATTTAGACACTCCTACGTTCATTATTTCCAATTTTGGTTTTAGGCCTGAGGATCGTTCGCTGTGATACCACTTTGTAACACCCCCATTTACCTAGGAGCCTGAACTAGGACTTCCAGAGTAAATAGGACTGTTACCATCCTGGATGACCAGGGTAGTAGATGCTCATAGTGAAAGAAACACAGTACTTTAAATTATAAAAGTTAAACAGAAGTCTATTACAAGGCATAGTCCACATGACTTCCAAAACAACTGAATGTAAATAAATGTTCAACTGAGAAAAACTAAGTGATCTAGCAACTAGGTAGGTCTAGTCCATGTCTCTCTTCCATGCCCAATCCTAGTCCACCTGTCTCTGACCTGAAAGATCTACTCCCCATTCCGGATCATTGTAGGTGAACACGAATACACTGTCAACCTCGCGGTTGAGTATGATAACACAATAATAAACAATAATGCAACACAACAATAATATGCAAATGCTTATGTCATGCTCGAGCTCAATCACAATCTCAATCTCAAACCCGAAACACCCAGCCATACCGAACCTCCCGGCAGACTATAATCGGTCGTCGCCGAACACCAGCTCAAAAGCTGATAAGACACCAGGCCTGGTCTGCAGAACCACCCTGGGATTTATACCAGATTAACATCTGATCCACAATTATCTCAATATCCAATGCACATGCATGCTCATGAATGCAATACAAAAATAAACTATTCATATGATATCATGCTCATACAATTCATGCTTGCATCCACACAGATAAAACCACATACATTCATAACCAAACATAAAATATGGTGCCAGTGTATCCTACCTGAATATAGCAGTCTGCAAATAGAAATCACCGTCTAGAAATATTCCACTTCAAACTCCGTCCATATAAAATTACTTAATATCAACTGCGATCCACTCAAATAAACACTACCAAGTTACTTGATCTTATTCCTACTTGATTTAATTATATCACATTAAGAATATATCCACACATAAGCATGCCCATAATATACAACTCTCATTAACCATGTACACTTACTATTTTTAGACTTACTAAAAATAGCGCTTACTAAAATAGCATCTGACCAAATAAGTCACAAGATTATTAAAACACGTTTGATATTAATTAATTATCATTTACTAAATATGGACTTACCAAAATTAAACTTACTAAAATTTAGCATATCCGATAATATCTTCTAACACTATGACTAATTTAACGTGAATTGCCACAAGGCCGTAGTAATATAAGTATTCACAATAATCGAAACAACACCGTTAACACTTACGCGAATAAGGTAGTATTAGCTTTGGAACAAGATTGACATACCATTTAATTAGTAACAAAATAATTAATATTACTAACTATACTAATGATGATGCTAAAGTTCATAACCAATAAGATAACAAACCCAATTAAAAGACCCAAAACAAACTTGAACAGCCCGTGAACAAAAACAGAGGCACAACCCACCGTCAGCCCTCACAACTGCTGCTGCCAACACCAGCCCGCGCCTCTGACTCCTCCACTGGCGCCACCAGGCTCGCCTCTGAGCCTTGGTGGTTCCAGGGGAGGAACTGGTGGCCGTCGACAAGCCTACCACTGCCGACAAAAGCAATCGAAAAACAGTCTGCCACCACCGAAATTCTGACTATCCCACGACACGACCCAACAATCCCTACTGTAACTCCGACACCACACCCAACGAACCACCGTGACTGTACCCCTTCCATCACCCCGACTACCACCTACGCAAACACCTCAACCACGTACCAAAATCTACACGGTAGGGTAACGAATTACAGACCAAAAATCATTACTCACGCGCTGTTCTACCCCTGTTATAAAACGACTCTGACCGTCGATAAAACCACCCTCCTACGGTGGTCTACAGAAGTCTACGACGACCTTAAACTGACTCTAACGTGACTACCACACTTCCTATAAACAATCTACGAAAAGAACCAGAGACATAAACTTGTATTCACGACACAAACTGAATGTTAATATGCGAAGAAAACAGACGAAAAACGAAGGAATGTGATCTTACCTACTTGCCCTAGCCAACGGACCACCGTATCAACCTTTAACCACCGTCTAAAACCCTCTTTTTCACCCTTTGGTATGGCGGCAGGAGAGTGGCAGTGAGATCTGAGCGTTTGATATATTAGGGTTAGGGTTTTTTTGAGGATGTATATATGATGGTATGAGGATGTTAGGGTGAGCGTAGGATTGTTTTTGAGTTGGTGTTATGAATGGGCCTTGGGTGTTTGCACGCATACCAAGGTCCAAAGTCAAAACGGGGCTTGATTTTAACTTATAGACTCGTAACCTCGACCTCTTAAAGCTTACTAATTATAAAATTAAACATTCACCAATCTATCGAAACCAACGTTCGAACAACAACTAAATAAATATAAATACTAACATACGTTATAATAAAGCACGGGGTATTACACGTGATCGGTTGTTGCATATTGGGATATATGTTAAGTTCACCTCTGGACCCAATACTTGTGTGTGGCAGTGGGATATGTGTTAAGTTCACCTCTGGACCCATTGCTTGTGTATGTATGTTGGGATATGTGTTAAGCTCACCTCTGGACCCGACATTTGATGGTAGTGGGATATGTGTTAGGTTCACCTCTAGACCCATTGCTTGTGAATGTGATTTTGGTATCTAGGTTATGCGTTAAGATGTCGCCTCTGAACCTTTATACTTGCTGATTATTTGGTATCTAGGTTATGTCTTAAGTTGACCGCTGAACCTTTATACTTGCTGATTTGCATCTGCTTGCCTAGTTATGGTACAGAGTCAGATGTTGTTGTTGATTATGATGGTTATAGTGTTTTGATTTATAGAATTGTTCATCCAAGGCATTGGGTGACTCTTTGGCTAGTTTCTTAAATGGTTTGGACTGAAAGACCCCCCGGCCGGGCAACCGGAAGGGAAACCGGCTCTCCTTCCAAATAGTTTCCAAAGTTGGTTGAGAGCCTCGCATAGTAATTGCATGATGATTTGAGATTCAGATATTGAGATTTATATGCTTCACATGTTATGTATATGTTGGAGTATATTGTATGTTTATGTGTTACGTGTCGTTACAAAAGGTGGCTAGGAGAACTCTAGTCACCCCCCACTGATTGTGGCGTACATGTTTACATGTATGTAGGTACATGACAGGTGGTTGGCAGAGGGTTGCATGGAGTTAGCGAGCGATGATCCTATTCATCGATTGACTTACACTTTACGTTAGCTAGACTCTAGATTTACATTTCGTTTTTGAGTGCCTGTAGGGATGTGTCATCCCAGGCTGTTTGTATATTTTACTTTCAGTACTTAGATAATTATTCTTGTCTATGTTCTGTCTATATCAGTTGTTCAGTTTCGTTTTTGATTCGCCTCGTTTTCATGCATGTTAAAGTTTAAATTCCGCGTAAATTTTGGCATGTTGTATGTTTTATTTTTCCGCTGCGACGAGGGGTTTTACATTGTTCCTCTCTTTTCGTCCATCAGCGAGCATTGTGGCTATGTTCTTCACCACGTAACATACTTTGCCAATCTCCTCTCTAAGACCCTCAATATCGCTCATCTATGCTTTGCTCCCGCTCCCACTTGATGTTGAAACCTTGTCACTCATGATTCACGCCTTCCTAAGATTTATTTATGATAGAAACAAATCAAAACCTAAGCTATGATAACCAAATTGATGTATAACTAAGTAACTAATAAGTAACAATGAAAGTAACTAGTTCTCAATCTCGCAAGACTAATCACTCGAAACTCTCTAACAACCTCGCAAGGACTCGCAAGAATGCTCGAAAAATAAAGCTCACAATTGTAAACTCTAAATTATATTTCAATACTTGAATGAATAAAAACTGATTACAACAACCCCTATTTATACTATCTAATAATGCATAACTAAACTAGAATTAGGAAAAGAAACTAATAGCATTAGGATTAGGAGTTCTAACAACTTTTCTAATCTTTATTATTAACTAACTAACTAACTAACTAACAACCCTAAAACAGTCGGCCTTTAGGTTGTCTTGCACGCTGCTCTAGCTTGATCTTCACGCCACCTTTAAGCTTGCTCCCAAGTGACCATGATTACATAGCTTGAACCAATCTTGGACCCTTCAATGATATTTTTTATATTTCTTGATATCAATACCTCATTTGTACTATCCTTTAATGCTCCGTCATCACCCTCCACACACATACTTTCACCCTATAGAGCAACGTTTCAAGATCTTTGACAGTAAATAAATTAGAGAATAAGAAATATTATATTTTAAAATAAAAAATATTTACTCATATTTTCATGATATCTTTCACGAAAAAATAAATCAAGATAAAAAAGTAACATATAGACGTCAAAAAATGCGGTCAAAGTGTTGGTATTAAAGACCGCAATAAAGTAAATGGGGTGAAAAAAGGTGTGTGGGGGACTACCACTTTTCATTACTTCGTGTCTCGTTGCAACCCCGTCAATCAAATAACACATGATAATGTTGTTTAATGAGCCAAAATCGTGCTTTAACGTCTTTAGTATAATGTAAACCTGTTGTGTCATCTTTTGAAACCTTATTCAGGTTGTCATGTCATCAAATATATGCCACCTCCTTAATCGGTGTATGAACACTCCAACTAGTTAAATAGTCGGAAAACTGTTTCAATAATGAATTAATGAGTCAAGCTAGACAAAACCTATCACAAACACAAAATCATCCGACTCGACCCAATCCGATTGTGACCCTACCCAATAGTAACCCTACTAAATAAATAAAAACTCGTTAATAACCCACCCGACAATGACCCAACCTAGCCAAAACCTGACCCGACCCAACGACTCCATATGAATGACCTGACTCGACAACGACCCAAACTTGAGCTATAAATTAACCCAACTAACCCGACCCATAAGTAACCTGAACCTGACCCCAAAAGTAACGACGAGCCGATATGTCCCGACCCGATTAGACTCAGCCCAAACGTGGCGCGATTGTCACCTCTAGGTAGCATGAACACGAAATGACCCGGTTACTCTCGTGGTACCTATCTCCAAAACAAAAAAAATACTTCTTTAATTAAATTCAACTTTCCCTTTACTTTTTCACATTTTTTCAACATGTATTTTATATCGTAAATATCTCTAATTAAGTATTTGTAAAAATTATAAAAGTTTGGTATTTTTAATGTACTTCTAAAGATGAATTAAACAAGATCTCAAATAAATATATTTTTAAAAATATCGAATATTCTTCTTAGATGTGAATAGTGTCAAAAGAGAAATGGGGAAGGTTGGATTTGAATGAACGGAGTAATACATTTCTTTTTAATTTTTCAAGTTACTCAATTCAACAACTTTAAAATCATAATCCCTCCATTATATAATATATGTCATTTTACTACTTTATAAAAATCCCCTTATAAATGACCAATTATAATTTTCCATAAACTAGTTTCTAATTTGAGAGTTTTCACACGACACTTTCATTTCCAAAGCATAACTATGAATCTACTATGAACATAAAAATATGTCTCATTTTATTAAAAAGGGGCAAAGTAAAAAATGTTGACTATTTGTGTAAATGGGTCAACTCTCTTGTGATTTAAATTTAAAGTACTTTGGTTTATTGTACTTTGTTATTCACTATCTCGCGCAACCAAGATGATAACAATCTCATTTATTTGAGAATGTCTTGCTAAACGCTCTTAGATAAATGGGGGTGTTACAAGCCCATATGTTAACCTAACCCCTATCAGGTGTCGTGACACCACACGAGTCCCTCTACACTGAAGCCAAACGTGCACGCCTTCCTCGAAGTGGGAAATTCCAAGAACCGACCCGAGCCTAAGATGGTCTCACGAACCGCCTTACGTCTCCTCCACCAATAACCTCCAACATTCACCAACAATCACATGAACACAATATGTCAAGTATAATGCCTTCATATGCACAGTTCTTACCAAATATGCCTTTTTGTATGTATAATGAATGTCAAGTATCCCATGTATCAATATATACCAACAACCACAAGGGGCTTCTCAAACTTTTGAGAGGCCATATGCTAGATAGCCGATGTGGGTCATAATTCTCATAAAATTATTTATTAATATACAAGTACGTCGTTTTTGCAGTCTTTTTTTAACGATAGATGAATGTTGATTTTACCGCTCTCTATCCATTAGACAAATTTTGTGCTCTTATCCTATCTATTAAGATACAACCCATTATGTTTAAAAGTTTTAAAACTCATAATATGTGTAAATCTAAACGATACCTGGTAGTGCACATTTTTAACGATTTATGATAACATCATCTCTTTTAAGAAATTTTTTTAAAAAAAATAAGCAAATAATATTTTCTTAACTCATATTTATATGAAAATGGTTAAAGAGAGTAAAACTCTTTGAAAGATATTTTATAATAGGGTAATTAAAAAAAAATAATGAAAAGACGAAAAGAACATAAAATAGTAAAATTAGAGTACTAAATTTAAAGAACACAAAAAAAAAATGAAATGAATTAGAGTACAAAATTTGAAATTAGCACTGTTAAGAGGTTAGTACAAAATAAATTATAGTCGGTATAAATTTTGTTCTTCCACATTTTCAACTTATTTTTTACAATAAGATATTGTCTTATAGTGCAGTGGTTGATTTTACATTAGACCGGTCAAATTTTGTTTTTAGGAATGGGGGTAGATAGGTCTTCATGGATGCAGTAAGTGTGATTTGAGTTGTACAAAAAATGTCTATAAGTTATGGTTTTTCAGGGATATAATTGATTATGTTGGTCAAGTTGGTTAGTTAGGTGATCTGAGAAGGGTACAAAGAATACCTGAATCGTATGGAAAAATGGTACGTGTGTACTAAGGTTATTATTAGATCAACTAGGAAAATAAGTAGATAAATTTTATTTCAAAGTTCTATTTTGTGAAAATGACAGAGGCATAAATGCCGTAAAAATAGGTTAAAAATATTTGGAGTGACATGTATATATACTTAATTTTGATTGTTATAGGGTGAGGGTTGATTTTACATTAAATGTGTCTATTTTTTAGGGTGGGGGGGAGGGTTTAAATAGGTCTTGCGGGAGGAAATAAGTGTCTTAAGGGGTAGAGTTACTCTCCGACGTTGAATAATGTGATTTGAGTAGTAGAAGTAAATGTCGATAAGTTGGAGATTCCAGAGATACATTTTACAATTGATTCTGATAGTTAAGTTGGTTAGGTGGGTGAGAGAAGGGTACTCGACAGGTAGAATAATTCTCCGACGTTTACGAATGTGATTTAAGAGATAGAAAAATATATTCATATGCTGAGGTTGTTCAAGGATAAGGATATGGTTATGGTTGATTCTGATGGGTTTGGTTGGTTAGTCGGGTGGAAATGGTTGAATATGGAAACTGGTGGGTAACGTGAGATATTGACTGGAGAAGGTAAATAAATAAATTTTATTTGAAAAGTGTATTATATTAAAAAAGAACTGACAAATAATATAAATATTGGCTAAAGAACCTTTAAAGTACCATGTGTATATTAAACTCAATTTTGTTTCTTTGTTAAAAATAAAACTAAACAATCAAATGTTATAGTCATCTAATCGAATGCTCTCTTGGGTTGGAGCATAAATTTTGATTGAATGAATTTATAATGTTGTTTGTGCTATTAAAATTAGAAAATAATAAAATAATAAAGTATTTGCAATATTTCTATTACAACTAGATTATAGATGATTATAATAAAAATATGTTATTTACCATCTTCTTGTAATAATTAGAAACTAATAAATTATTTACAATATTTCTATTAGAATTGAGAAATAATTAGTTATTTACAATTTTCTACCCCTTATTAAATTTAGAAAATTATATTCTTTAATATTTGTATGCTTTCTATTTAATTTTTTTTTCAACTTTTTTCAACTTTTCTAATAAACATGAAGATGAGAAGTGGGAAGAAAAGAACTAACTCAGTTAATTTTCCATAAAATGGAACTTCGTCTTAACATTATAACGGGTCTCAAGAGCTAAAACACGACTCATTTCACTCGTGTTTTCAACCGTAATAATCAGGTTCGAACTCTCTTGCTTCAGCTGGGCTGCCTCAAGCTTTTCAAAACGAGCTTCAACGGATGTCTCAAGAGCTAAAACACGACTCATTTCTACATTCAACCTCTGCGAATTTCCAAGCGAACTCCCAAATTCAGCCCTATGCACTGTCATGTCTTCAATGGTGTTCCAACCTTTCTTATGATCGGTGTTGTTTTTGGAACCTTCCACTTGCAGCTGCATCAAGTATGACCTTGTAGTCATCATATAGAGGCATAGAGCATTGTAGAATTGGTTGCAAAGATACCACTATGGGAAACCGTGATGAGGAATGGACCGAACCAATTTCTTGAACCGACCCCACATTCACAAAATTCTTCATCGGGTCCTTGTTGAAAATTTGTGATTTGACTTCTCAAGTCATTGGCCTTCGCAAGTGGATAATACTTTTTATAGAAAGCCAATGCCAAGGAAGTCCAGTCAGTCACTTTCTCAGCTACCCTATCAAGGTAGCGGTACTAATCCCGTGCAGAATCCTTCAAGGAATACAAGAACATCATTGCCTTCACTTCATCTTGGGTCACCCCAGCCGGTATATGTATAGAACAACGGTAATCCGTGAATGTTTCTACATGATTCAACGAATCCTCATCTGGTAGACCGGAAAACAGGTTCCACTCCACCAAAATGATGTAGTTTGGGTGAAGCTCGAAAGAACCAGTAGTAGGTGTAGGTAGATTAAACCCCTTCGGTAGATCTTGCACCTTTGGTTGAATGTGATCATAGATAGTAGTCATGATCTCTATGAATTAGAGTACTCAAGCCTTGCTCTCAAAAACCTGTCTTCTAATTGTGCAAAAACAAAACTAGAAGCAAAGGTAAGAACGGTCTTAAGGAACCGAGGTTCCTTAAGACAAGGAAAATAAACTAAAAATTAGCAAACAAAATTATACCGTCTGATGCGTGTCTATTTTATGATGTTTTACATCTATTTTTACACGCATTTGGTCGCTCATTTACTATGTTTTAGCCTTTATTTCCCACAAATTGTGTACTTTCGTATTTTTATGCACTTTTGCAGATTTATGCGGAAAAGAGACGATTTAGCACCAAATTCGTATCCTCAAGTCTTTTGCTTAATTAAGGAATAAATGGAAAGTCAACTGGAGTCAAAATCAAGTACCAAGAGTCAAAACAGAAGAAATCCGAAGATTTCCGTACAGAAGCGGTCGACCGACCAGATAAACGGGTCGGCCGACCAGGCCCGATTCTCATGAAGCCCATATTTCAAGAAGGGCCGGAAATAAGAGAAGCCCAGCAAGAAGCGGTCGACCGACCAGCTAAACGGGTCGGCCGACCAGAACGAAGCCCATGCGACTCTTTTCGGAAATAAAGTAGAATTAGAGCTATTAGGAAACTCTTAGTTTTTACCCTATAAAAACAAGTCTTATGATTAGGGTTATGATGCTTGATATCAATTATCAATCCTTAGTATCTTTTATTCAATCTTTTACCATCTAGTTCATCTTTTATCATTATTCAAGAATTCTCAAGCATTCAATAAAGTTTATTCAGTTCTGCCTTAATTCCAATTGTGGTAATTATTCTTTAATCTAGTTTTTATTATAGTTCTTGTTTTTATTACAATTGTTAAGTTAGAATCCCAAGCTTTATTGAATCTTGCATGCTTAGATTATTTACTATGTTCTCCATGTTTATTCCCAATTTTACAATCGTCTTAACAGTCATGAATAGCTAATTTTCATATGTTAGGATGTAGGGGATAATATGCATAGGTAAATAAAATCCGAAAAACCGACCTGTAGCAGGACCACGGTCGGCCGACTGGAATAGCCGGTCGGTCGACCGAGGCCGTGGTCGGCCGACTGGAGTAGCCGGTCGGTCGACCACTCGCGTATGTTTTCTTATTTCGTCTTTTCTTGTCAATTATAATATCCTGCAATGAGACCATAAGGAGACTTGTAGGATGTTAGTAATGACCTACCCAAGATTGAAAGATACGGGAAGGGCATTGGTTTACACCTTAAGACGGATAGGTTGCTCAAGGCTGAAAGGTATGTAACCTGGGATTTAGGAATCACCCTTATTGTTGACACCCAATAATTGTGAGACCTAGGAACTAATAGCATAGGCCGAAAGGAGCTATTAGGTAGCATAGACCTAAAAAGATATGTTACACCCCCTTACGCGACTGCAATACATGTTGACCTTAGGATTTATTTTACCTTAGCTATTTATTACCCAAACATCCTAGCATCCTCTTTTATTATATTTTATTCTCATCTTTTAATTCTTGTTTTATTTTAATCT
The DNA here is from genome assembly GCA_029255685.2 of Silene conica. Lineage (NCBI taxonomy): Eukaryota > Viridiplantae > Streptophyta > Magnoliopsida > Caryophyllales > Caryophyllaceae > Silene > Silene conica. The sequence continues at coordinate 54,110,587 of CM055316.2, read as the reverse complement.
TTGCTTTAGATATAGTAATCAACCAATCAACCCCCAAATTTGTTACCTTTAAACATTAACATTAAGACAATAAACATTCCCCACCTCTTTGTGGTTCGACCCTGACTTTCATTATCTATTGTTAAGGTTAGGAATTATAAATTTATCTTTGGTACCCTCAACGACGGGCATCACCCGGCAACGGCGCCAAAATTTGATACTCGTCGTTATGGGTGTCAAAGATAAAATTTATATTTTCGAACTAAAACTAACAGAAGCTAGTGGTAGTACGGGTCGAACCACAGAGAGACAAGGTTAATTCTGTTTGCTAATTTTTAATTTATAAAGGGGGGTGTTTTAATTTGGTTTAAAACTAAGATAAGTAAAATAAACAGCGCTGTAAAAAGATAAGATGTAAGAAAATATGATAAAAAAATGCTAGGATGATTGGGTCACTACAGCTACGATGGCAGACGGTCTAGGTAAACATGTATTATAGTCGCGTAAGATGGGTATAACGAGTCCTTTCGGTCCAGGTTAACTAGTAGCTCCTTTCGGCCTATGCTACTTGTCCCTAGGTCTCACTAATACTAGGTGTCAACACGATAAGCGATTCCTAAAGCCTAGGTCACAAATCTTTCGTTCGTAAGTAACTTAATCGTTTAAACCGTTAACTAATGCCCTTCCCTGTCTTTCGATCTATGGGTTGGTCCTTACTAAGCATCTAACAAGTCTCCTTTTGGTCTCATTGAAAGATATTGCACTTAACGAGATAAAAAAAAAACTGATCAGACGCGAGAGCAGTCGATCGACCAGGTTCTCCGGTCGATCGACCAATCAACTCAGTCGATCGACCAGAGAAATCAGTCGGTCGACCAAGTACTGCTACGGGTTGCCCTAAACTACGCCATCTACGCTATAGGTCGTCTACATCCTAACATAAGGGTCTAGCTACTCATATTATTGATGTAAACATAAGCTATAACGATGAAAACAACAAACAACATGATTAAGACGATTAAAGAAATAAACAATAAGAACAACGGTATGGGATTCTAACTATCCGGTACTAATCTATGAAAAGTGTAATTAAACTGACATTAAGGAACAAGAATTACCGTAAGAATAAGGAGGAAAGTAAGAACGATAATGAACTTTATTGAAATATTGAGTAGAACAGAAATTTGTGTAAACTAATTCTAAAACTAGATTAAAACTAAAGAATTTGATTAAAGCTAAATAGAGTTGATAATAAAACTGGATGATCGAACTAAGGGAGGGGTGTGCATTATATAGTAATCTCGCAAATACCCTAACTCCAAACCCTAAACTCGATAATGGGCTTCAACACGTCTTTTAAATTTTCGTCGGAGTGCGTTGGTGGTCGACCGACCATAGTAGGTGGTCGACCGACCAACTGTCGGGCCCAGAGAAGCTTCTGATCTTTTAAATTTGATTTCTGAAATCTCACTCATCGGGTGCCTCGGTCGACCGACCATAGTAGGTGGTCGATCGACCAAATATCAGGGTACAGTAATGCATTATGACAAATTCTGCAGCGCGCATCGATCTTAAAACAGCTGCCATTTCTTCGTTGCTTATCGTAATAAAGCGATTCTCGCGGAGTTGGAAAGCTAAGAGGATAAGCTTTCACCTCCAATTGAAATCAATCCATTATCAGCTCTACAATTCGAGATATAGCCATTTGAAACAGGCTGCAATATCGTGAAGCGATTCTTTCCTTGTTAAAGCTTGTAAACTGTATGCACCCTTACTTATGCTATTTTCAGGCCTTGAAGCGCGCGCCACGTTCATTCCTTAAGCATCCTTTTCATGTCAAATGCTATGTTAAGCACTCAGGGACGGATTTAGCTCAATATCTACTCATTTCCGCATAAAACTGCAATAATGCACCAAAATACGAAAGTAGACGAAATAAGGGAAATAGTAGCCTAAACTACACAAATGAGCTCTGAAATGCGTGTGCAATGAAGTTTAAAACATCATATAAAAGACACACATCATCCGTATTAATTTTCTATATATTTTCAACTTTTTCTTTACAGATGAAACATTGTTTCATAGGACGGGGTTGCTTTAACACTAGATGTGTCAAGTTTTTGAGGGGAGGGGGGAGATAGGTCTTGAAGGAGGATGTAAGTGTTTTGAGAGGTAAGATTACTCCCTGATGTTTAAGAGTATAATTTTAGTAGTACAAACAAATGCCAATAGCCTACAATTGTTCAGCGATACATTTGATGAATGGTCAAGTTGGTTAGTTGGGTTGTCAAATTACAATCTAAGAAGTATAAATATAAATAATAAAGAACACAATGATGATATAGGTGGACCAAGTGGAATAATTGTGTGGATGAAATGAAATTTAGATGAGTTTTAGACAATATTTTATAAACAACAACGTAATGAAAATTTGAAAAAAATTCCGAAATGAAGACATCGTGAGAAGATCAAAGTTATTTGTTACTCTTAATTATAAGATTATAGTTTATAGTTTGTATTCTATTTTTCCCCACACATATTTTCAACTTTTTTTTTACAAATAAGCATTTTCTTATGTGGTGTGGGTTGATTTTACATTGGATGTGTCGTTTTATTGAGGAGTGGGGATACATAGGTCTTGAGGGTATAGTAGAAGTGTTTTGAGGGGCAGCGTTACTCTCTGACTTTTAATAGTGTGTTTGAGTAGTGCAATCAAATGTCGATAAGTTAGAATTGTTCATGCATACACTTAGTTGATTTAAGTTGGTTAGTTGGGTTAGAAGATATGACAAACACCTAAATGGTGTGGAAAAGGGTATTAAGGTAATGATTAGAAAAATTGAGAAAATAATTATAAAAATTTCATTCGAGATTGTATACTGTGAAAAAGACAGACACATATGCTCTAAAAAGAGGTTAAAATTCTCTTAAATATCATGTATATATACTCAATTGTTAATGTCTTATATGACGAGGGTTGATTTTACAATGTAGGCGTCTATTTTTTTTTAGAGGTGGGGTAATATTGGTCTTGAGGTAGGAGGTAAGTGTTTTTAGGATATGATTATATTACTTTTCGACATTTAAGAGTGTGATTTGGGTAGGACAAGTAAATATAGGTACGATGAGGTTGTTCATTGACGCATACGGTCGATTCTGATGGTCAAGTTGGTTAGTTGGTTGAAAAAGGTACGATGAATGCCTGAATGGTGTGGAAACTGAGGGGTATATAGTAAGAAAACTGAGAAAGTAGATAAATTTTATTTCAATGTTGTATTATATGTGTAAATGACATAGACATATATGCAATAAAAATAGGTTAAAAATCGCTAAAATATCATGTTTGTAAACTCAATTTTGTTTTTTTTGTTGTTAAACACAAAAATACCTAATCAAATATTAACAAATGTCATGTCAATAAAGTTTTTAACTTTTAACTAGGCTATTTTTTTTTGTCTCGGTGATCGATTTAAACAAGCAGAATTACTTTCTCACATACGGATTTTACTTTTTCACATACATTTTTTAATTAATTTCCACATAATGCCCTTCTTTCTAAACCTATCCAAATTAAGTTTTATATATCGTTTTCCCTAAAATCGAATCTAATTTATCTAAACACTTGAACAATGGATTGAAATTCTCCGAATGGTGAAATAATTTAGTCGTTTAACAATTATTAATAGGTACTTTGAAATTATTAGAGTTTATTGAAATTAATTATCAATTAGGGTTTATGATTTTTCAATTCTCTCTTTATTGTACTCCATAGCTGTTGCTTTCTCATTGTGAGTCAAATACATTAGTGATTTATCAGACATTCTTAGGGGATGTTTGCTGTGGATTCCAAATTCTTTTTTTTAACCTTCTTCCCGACGACAATATAATGAAATATTGATCTCATAGAAAAAAATCAGTTGCTTGCTTGGCTGCTTCAATTATGAAGCAGTGGTGACAATGCTTAATCAAGATTGGTTTGAAATGGTTAATATGATGAATAAACATGTATATGATTGGGCAACCAAAACTCCAAAATATGCACCACGAATGTAAATGGTTAATATGATGAATAAATATAGTTTTGTTACCGTATTCTTTTTTTAATTTAGCACTTTGCTGAGTTGGCAGAGTGCAAAGGAAGAGCGTGCTAGGGAGGAAAGGCCACAAGTAGACCGAGTTTAGTCCGCCGGAGTACAGATTAACCGGAGTATGGATTGACCAGAGTGGGTTATCGAAAGAAATTGAAGGATAGGGAGATGAAAATCAATTAATAAGGGAGGAGAAAAAAGTAAAAAGGGTAAAATTGTAAAACACGTATGTGAAAGAATAAATTTTGTACGTGAAAAAATACAACCTAAAAAAACATCCTCCGTTCATTCGTTGTCACTTTTCTCCTATCTCATTTGTTAACTAAACAATCGTACCCGTCCCCACCCTACTCTACCCATCCCCGTCCCAATTGAGGCGGGTGCGGGGCGGTATCCACCCGTGCCCGCCCCCAATGACAGTAATTATATGTCGAGCAAATTAGGACCCTCCATTCCTTTTCGGCCATCTCCACTTTTTTTCTTCTCAACTGAAAATTGAAGAGAATCAAGGGTCTTCTCTTTAATCTTTACATTCCAACGTCACTCACTGGTAGACAGGTAACATCCACATCTCACACTCACTTTTCTTGCATTTACTCGATGCTTGTTAGGAGATTTTGTAGCTACATATCTCATTCTGAGATCAGCCCACTTTGTTATTCTCCTATATTTCGCGGCTTTCCTTCTATTTCTCGAAGTTTAACCATCTCTTCTTCTCACAAACCTTCAATTGTTGGCATAATTTCCTGTGAAAGTAGAGGGAATTTGACCTTGAAACGCCCAAGATTTGTGTCCCAGAGATTGTATTCAACCAATTCCAAAATGGGTGATGCCCGACGACCTGTCTCCGTTCCTATACCCGATATCGATAAGGCTGCCCGGGTGGAGGTGCTCCGAGCATTAGAAGCCTCACTCGGTTCCAGTTTTAGCTCCAACCCATCCGTGCCCCCGCCAAACCCTTTGATTATTGTGATTAGTGGTCCGAGTGGAGTTGGGAAAGATGCTGTGATTAAGAGACTTAGGGAGGAAAGGGAGAACATACATTTTGTAGTGACAGCAACTAGTAGGCCAATGAGGCCGGGTGAAGTTGACGGAAAAGATTATTATTTTGTCACAAAAGATCAGTTTTTATCCATGGTTAAAAAAGACGAGCTTTTGGAGCATGCTTTGGTGTACGGAGATTATAAAGGGATTCCTAAGCAGCAAATTAGGGAGTTTATGGCTCAAGGGCATGATATTGTGCTTAGGGTTGATATTCAGGGGGCTCTTACATTGAAGAGGATTTTAGGGGATTCTGCCGTCTTTATTTTCGTGATGGCTGAGAATGAATATGCCATGGTTAATAGGTTAATTGCTAGGAAGACGGAAACGCGAGAGATGTTGTTAGTTAGGATTGCTACTGCTCGCGAGGAGGTTAAACATGTTAGAAACTTTGACTATGTGGTTGTGAATGCGGAAGGGCAGCTTGAAAATGCGGTGAAACTGGTTGAGTCCATAATCGATGCAGAGAAGGCTAAAGTTAGGCAAAAGAATGTGAGCATTTAGTGTATCCGAGCTGCATACAAATATCTTGTTTTCTAAGGTAATACTTTCTTATTTTTTTTTTATTAGTTATGTTGTACTCCTTAATTTAATGCTTCTGGCATTTAGCATAGAATAGAGTTTATAGATTGACAATTTGACAGTATTTTGATGCAAACTTTCACATTCAGAAGTGCTTGCTTCATCTCATCAGCCAGGTTTTCTGAGAACTAATGGCTGATTCTATTTTAGCAAACTGAACTCATAAACTATATACTGCACGAATCAATTCAGTAGGCTCTCGATAGGTGCAATTTTCTTCTTATAAGGGTTCTGAAACCTTTTAGTCTTGCTTTTCTGTTAGTATGAAGGGGTCCTTAAATACAGTGATGGACTGATGTTGTTCTGGTGTGACTGTTTTGAATTTGCAACCCGTCCTATGCCTTCGTCCTCTTTTGAGCATTGAATTTTGGGTGCCTTTTTCCTCTTTTGAGCATTAAATTCATTGATTGGATTTCCTTGCTATCATCATTCCTGCTATTTACTCCTGTAATAGTGATTTTCTTTTGTTTCAGTTCTCTAAGGCAGGCCAGTCATAGTCTTCCTCTAGCTCTTAGTAACTTGTAATTTGCTGAAAATTGTTCTGCCTATTTTTCAAAGCCTACCTCAGATATTGAAATCATTATGGCCACGGTTTTACCAGTGTTAACGTCTGATTATACCTATTCAGGGATTGGCTTTTCTAGATTCATCTTGTACATTAATTTATTGAATTTTTATTTGTGTACTTTAAAAGACAATTAAACAATTAAGCTGAAAACTAAGCACTTAAGTTGGTTGTGTTACTGTCTTTTCCAGTCTGAGCATCACAGGAATGTATTTCTGGGACTTTCTTGGCTCAATTTCCTTCAATTTTCTCGAAAGAGCGAGATTTTCCAAATCCATGCTGAAGGAGTAGTATTATATTTTGTGTTTGTGGAATTCTGAAATATAAATGGATTAACGATAAAATCTGATCTGTATCGTGCTGGATTCTTCACAAGTGCAGTCACAAAGCTGGATCATGTCTTTATTAAGTAGATAAAAGCTTGCTTCTCTGCATATGTGTTTCATATTGTCGATGTTGATTCTTCTGTTTAATTTTTTGGAAAATTTATTCATGTCTTTATTAAGTAGATAAAAGCTCGCTTCTCTGCATATGTGTTTTATAATGTTAGCTACTAATACTACTTCCTGAGTCTTGGGTAACCAATTGTGAAAAATAACATGAAAACACAACTCAAGATCCAAGTCCTTTTGGAGCATCCTCGTTCTTACCAACAGTGACCGACCCAATCAGAATCATCACACACTTTATCCCCAAAAGAAGGTTCATAGTTCATGATTATACAATAATCCTATTTCTTCCTTATTGAAAGACAGTGAAACCTAAAAAAGAAACCTCTCGAGTCCCAAATAAAGAAAAATCTTCAAAAAACTCCCAATGATGAGACCATGATCCCTAAATTGCATCTACAAGAAGTTGAAAGTGAAGCGGATAACTCATCAGAAGGAGGACAAGGACAACCCATAACATATCCTTCACTAGACTTGTACGAAAAAACCCACAATGACCTTCAGCATGGTTTTTCGTTCGATAATATTTCTCCTTCCAAATGGAGAGACAAAGTCTACGAAATGCATGCTTGGTGCATTGAACAAATGCTACATCCAGAGAACACTCTTTCTTCTGGCTGGTCTCGAGGTTCTATGGGAGACTACGACAATGGTGGATCAGTCTTGGAGCTTATAGACAACTTCAGATGTCCACATCTGCAACTGTGGATGCCTTTATTTGGCATATCCACAATGAATTTTTAGGTGCTTGGGATCATTATACCACACAAGCACGAGAAAAATTCTTCAGCATGAAGTGTTGTTCTTTTAAGCACAAAACCTTGAACGTCATTATGAGAGAATGCCAAAAAGATTTTGTGCTCTCAGAGATATGGATGACGTTAATCTCAAGTAAGCCTACTTAAATTCCCTTCCTTTGTGGTTTGAGGAATGAAACATCACGATAGTATTCCCTCAAGAACATTTCTCTCAACAATGCTACCTTTGAAGAAATATATCAAACCTCCTTGCCGCCTTAGAAAAACTATGTAATCATCAAAAGTTTTTTAAGCAATTGCTAGAGTAAGGGAAACTTCTTGGCAAAGCATGTGACCACCCAGAACTCTCTATCAAATGCAAATCCAAGAAATGTAGTTGTTTGTCCTTTGTGGGTGAAAAGAATTACAAGAAGATAAAATTGAAGAAACGCTTTTCAAAATTGCCAAGAGACAAAAAATGGAAATTCTTCAGGAAGAAGCGGAGGGGATTTAAAAAGTCCGATCGTTGTTATATCTGCAAAAAGAAGTAAAAGAGTGTTCAAACACAAAGAAGAGAGAGAATCTCATTTGTTATCTTGCCCGTATTGAAGATGTTGATAATGCAGTTATTGAATATGTGTTTTCTCTTGATAATGAACCTATGATTCTATTTTTGCTATGGTAATAGAACCCATCAGTAATTCATCTAGAGATTCAGATGGAAAAAAAAGTGTAGATGAACAATTCATGTTGTTTGATGAACACACCATTGAAATTTGCAAAGCTGAAAAACAAGAGAAAACGCTAGGAGCTTACTTAGCACAACCATCTCCAAAGGCTAAGATCTATATCTTTCAAAATAAATATGACAAACCAATCCTGGTTGTTGCATATTTTGAAACCGGTGCCTCAACTCCATCATAAAGCCAGATTTATTCCCTTCATCTCTCAATAGGCAAATATTTCGCATATCCCTTAAGAGCAAGTCAATCTACATCCAACTATTCCCAAGATACATGATAAAATCCAGAGTATTTGGATTGGATCTTACCGGAAAGGATTTCATAATAGGATTTGATGTTCTTGATAGCCTTAAAAGTATGTCCTGACATCCAAAAGGTCTAAAACATAAAACTCATTTGTTATATGGACAAAAATCTCTCATATTTATTTCCTTGAAGTTCTTAATCCTATTAAAAAAAAGGTAGTCAATACCTCATTTGCTGACTCTCATTCCGAGTTCTTAAAAAAATGCAACACCTTTGTGGCAAAATCTAGAATTCTTCATAACTTAGTCTTTCAAGAAAAATGAAGATATAAACCCCACCAAAGCCAGTCACATAGGAATGAATCCAAACCAGTATACTTTGGCTCTTCAAGAAGTAGAGCAATTTGAGAGAGAGCTTTACCTTAGGCTTGCGAAGCATTTTATGTCAACAAAAGGGCATAACAAGTTCGTGGAAAATTAAGGTGAGTAATTAACTACCAACCATTGAACCACTTCCTTGCTTCATTGTTGCTGATGATAAATTCCCTTTACCAAAAAGAGAAGTGTTGTTCACCAAACTACCTCAAGTCCAAATTTTCTCAAAATTTGATCTTAAGGCATTAAACTAGAAGAAAGACCAAAGATAAGTGTTTGCATACTAGATCACCATTATCAATGTAAAGTGATGCCTTTTGGTCTAAAGACTGCTCCGTCCTTATTCCAAAAGCAATGATCAAGATTTTTGAGCCTATTCTTGCAAATGCTTTGGTGTACATTGCTGATATTCTCCTGTTTTCTTCCGACATTGACTCCCACACTGCCTTACTAGAGAAATTTGATCTCATCCAAAGGTAAAAGGATCCTACAAACAGATGCAAGTGATTGTTACTTGGGGGCAATTTTATTAGAAGAAGATGAAAAGGAGGAGAGACACATATGTGGATAAAAAGTGGAGCTTTCAAAGAAAGGGAAAAGCACTACCACTCTGCCTACAAAGAGATCCTTGCAGTAAAAAGAGGAGGTATTGAGAAATTTGAGTTCCACCTAATTGGACAACATTTTCTCATAGAAATAGACATGGCATCTTTCCCAAAAATGATACTGTTAAACAAAAAACTCTTGCTCAAGCACAACTACTCAGATGACAAGTTAGTTCTCACAATGGAAATATGATGTTAAGCACATAAAAGGAAAATACAACTTTCTCCCCGACTTTCTTTTAAGGACCCAATGAGAGATCTCGTCAATATTTACAATGATATAAATGATCAATCAGCAACAGAAGAGTCTATAAGAGCATTAACTACCATGTACCACAAGCCATGCAAGCATAAAATCTTAGAAATTTTCTGAGCACAAGAGGGGTCAACACACTCCACAAATTCCTCATGCTATATATACACAGGTATGGTCTAGATCAAGGTCATCTTCTTGGGTTGCCTTACCACCCAAAGTACCCTTTCCTCACCACCATCAACTTAAACCCAAATTATTACGGAAAGTTCCCACCAAAAGCTTATTTGCTGTTGTGGTATCTCGTTGAGTCATATACAATTGGAGTCTTAATTCACAAAAGTCAAGTGTTACAACATTTGGTAAAATGTCTCATAAATCGGAGAAAGTTACATTACGAAATCTTGTACAAATGCCCGACATTGTTCCACAATGCAACGTTGTGGCCGACAAATATTTGAAAACAAGAAGACCATACTTTATTTGTCACGTTCAAAATTTTCACTATCAAGTACAAGAAAAAGATGGCATCCGAGTTCATAAAAGATTCGAAGCCCAAATAGGGACAAACTACAATGATTCACCATTTGAATAAATTCATTTTGAAGAAAAGACACGTAGCCTTGTAGCTTTAAACGAAATAAAAGAATCTACCGTAAATGAAAAACTATTTTTATCCTCTTACACAACAAATTGACACGATCCACACACATGCCCTCTAAGATTTTGTCCAAGAGGTCCGGGAAATTTTTCGGAGCTTTCATGACCGTGGCCAAAAAGCGACTCTGATCCTCCAATATATAGAGTTGAAGGGGTGGCATAAAGAAATACCTTCCTAGACTGAAGGTATATCTGAATGAAATAGTTTTGGGTAGTGATTATAGTGATAATGATGACTGTTGAAACATCCTCCTCTTTTGGAGACAGGAAAAAAGACAATATTAGAAGACATGGAATGACATCTAAATAATAGTTTAATGAAGGAATGGTGTAAAATATAAGCTTTAATTTATGGTGTATATTCTGTGATGTGATTAACATATATTTGTAGTATTCTCCCTAGCTTGTACTATAAATAGAGGTGTTTGGTACTTGTCATAACCAAGCTAAGTTTAAGTGTGATCTTTTAGTAAAAGATTTCTTGTAAAACTTCCTTGTAAGATATATTATCTTTTTATAATATAACTTTTCCCTTATTCGTAATTCTTGCATTACTAACTCTATTAATATTCTTAAATATACTTTGATGGTGTATGAAGGGGAGCCTTGGCGCACCGGTTAAAGTGTTGCTTTGTGACTGTGAGGTCACAGGTTCTGGGAGCGGCCTCTTGCCATAAATTGCAAGGGAAGACTTGCCCCCATTACAGCCTTGTGGTGGGGCCCTTCCCCGGACCCTCGCCTAACGGGGACGCCATCGTGCACCGGGCTGCTCTTTTTATACTTTGATGGTGTAAAACCTCCTTTGTGGTTATATTCACTATGTTTCTGTAAATTAAAAAGATAATAATGAACATGGAATGATATCTATATGAATGATGTAAAATATAAGCTTTAAATGTCATTCCATGTTTCTATTATTGTGTTTTTATATTTGCTGCCTTGCACAACTAGTTTTTGTTCTGACAGTATAAAAAAAAAAAAAAAAAAAAAAAAAAACTAGTTTTTGTTTGTGGGCTAACAGATCCTTGGATCATCTTGACGATTTTGATTTATATTGACTTGTCTGCTGAACAGGCACCTGGATGTCAAAATGCAATAATAATCAGGATTGTAGAAACTTCTCCAAGTGATGATTTTGATTTTTTTGGGAAGGAATGACCTTAGACGGTAACAAGTTTAGGAAGTCTGAGCAGTCTCTTGTTTACGCTATGCGACCTTCTGTTCAGCTTGTACTACGTTGGATTTAAATTTACAATTTTGAGTTGAATCAGGTTTCTTACTTTTATCCATCTTTTTTGTGATGCAGATTTAAGGTTTGTTTTCACTATTGAAAAGTATGAAAACTAACACAAATGTTGTTACCTCTACAATTTTCAGCATCATTAGAGCTGTAATTACTCTTACCTTAAAACTATATTAATACGAGATCGCATTCGACAAATGCTACTTTACCAAGTCTTTTTCTTTTTTCTTTTTTTTGTTTTTGTTTTTGTTGCCAGAGGCAAATAAACGTACTACATCCGAATAGCACCTGACGCTACGTCATGTGCAATCCTATTAAATCTACGAGGAATAAAAGATAAACTAATACAATGAAAACATGCTGATAAAACTAGACATTCATCTACGATATCCCTAATAAGATGCCCCGAAGTTTCGAGGCCCAACATCTGGAGTAAGGCACATAAGCAATCCGAAAAGATGTGTAAGTGAGTGAGACAAGATTCCCGAAAACGCCCCACCTCAGCCCCATCATGGTCATAGGCCACGAAACCAATGGCCGCATCAAGAGTAGCCCTCTAGCCCGCATCCACCATAACTCTAACTATCCTACATGAAACTTCCTTGCCAATAAGATAAAAGCGCTTCCCTGCCGACAAGTCTCTAGCCTCGGAGTTAAAAGATTCCCTTACCATCCATCGTTCCAAATTCATGTCCATAGGTGCTTCAGCTGACTTTTGAAAAGTCGCGACCTCATTAGTCGTTATCCGGTAAAGATTTGCAATGGGTAAGCAATTGCCCCGAAAGACAACATTATTCCTATTTCTCCAGATACTCCACAGGATAGAGACAAAAGTACAGATTCTCCAATTTCCTTCCTCCATTTTTCCAAGAAAGCCAATCCAGTCTAAGATTCACTGATGAATACTTAAATGATGAGCTTGTTCCGTTCTTATCCCTAGCACCGATCCCACCCAAAAACGCGAGGCATAATCACAATCCCGAAAAATATGTGCCAGAGTTTCCACTTCACCTTCCTTCTTGCAACAAGAAACACATTGAAGGGAGCCCTGAAACTTTCTGGTCCTCAGCTCAGCGCCACAGGGAAGAGTGTTAGCACAGATTCTCCAGAGGAAAACTTTCCACTTGGCCGGGATTTGGAGGTGCCACAGCTTCCTACCACAGAACTCCTCAATATTTTTGCTTATTCTTGATTTGTCTTTGGAGCTAGCATTCTTGTCAAAAAAGTCCCTCGAAATAATACCATAGCCGCTCTTAACCGAATACACCCCATCTCTAGTGTATGGCCAGAAGACCACATCATAAGAGCGGGAGGATGGAATAGGCATTGCAAGGATCTTTACAGCCCAATAGTCCTCGAATAAGTGATTCACCATCAACTCATTCCACTTACCCCTGTCATCCAAAAGGTCCAAGACCGTAAGATTGTATAAGTGAGCCCAGTTATGCTCCAGCCAACACTCCTTTGGGCTTGGGGGTTCACCATTAACCCAGTTAGTGGTCCAAATATTTAGTCTGGAACTCCTCCCTGGCTTCCAACTCAGCTTTGACCGTATCCACTAGAACCCAAGGAAGACGCTTCTTAAACCCCAGGACGAGTTACCTTTAATTTTACAATTCGTACCTTCCCTCCCTTCCTGTGATCCTGAAATCAAATACCTAAAAGTCCTGCAGAAAAGAGAGTTCTCCCCTGAGAGGATTCGCCACCCATGTTTAGCCAGAAGAGCTTTGTTTATACATCCTAGATCTCTAATCCCAAGTCCACCCTTCTTTTTAGGTAGACCTAAGAACTTACTACTACACCACGCAATCTTTTTTCCCGATCTACTTCCCGACCACCAAAAATGTGACAACAAGGAGTTTAACTTCCGTGTCACACTTACCGGTATTTTGAACAACGATAGAAAATAAATGGAGATATTAGATAGTACGGAAGAGATAAGGGTTAAACGACCTGCAGCAGACAAGAAGAGAGCATTCCGGGATGAAATTCTTTTGGTAACATACTCCACAAGCCCCCAAAAGATGTCTTTCTTTGAGTGATGAAATTCCGTAGGAATGCCCAGATATTTCCCCAAACCACAATTGTGTTTGATATGGAGGGCCCTTAGAGTGTCTTGTATACATTGAAGAGTAGAATTCGGGCTAAATAACACGCCTGACTTCGAGTGGTTCAGCTGCTGGCCAGACAAAACACGGTCAAATCCAAGATATCCATAAGACTTCTAGCCGCCCCTCTCCTATTCTCAAGGAAAAATACCGAGTCATCAGCAAAAAACAAGTTGGAGATGCGCTGCACCCCGCGACTCACCCGAATTCCTTTAATAAGATCACGCTCCTGGGCCAGGTTGATATGTGAAGCAAGGACTTCCATACAGAGAATGAAGAGAAAAAGGGGATAACGGATCGCCCTGTCTAAGCCCGCAGTTTGGTCTGAAGTTACTTAGGGGCTTCCTATTCAGAAGGAGTTCATAGCTAATAGTTGACACACAGTTCATAATCAAAGCAACAAGGCGATCAGGAAAGCCAAACCTTTTAAGAACGGCTTGCAGAAAATCCCATCGAATCCTATCATAGGCCTTGCTCATGTCCGCCTTGAAGATACACTTTCCCACCTTCCCAGTCCGGGCATTGTTAACATTAAAGATCAACTCATGAGCGAGAAGAATATTATCACTGATGTAAAACCCCTCGCGAAGCGGAAATAAATAAACACACAAAGTACTAAAAATGCAGCGGAATTAAAACTTTTTAACATAACTAAACATGCGAGGCGTCCTACTACCAAACTGAAACATAAATAAGTACATAAGTGTAATACAAAAGCAGCCTGGGATGGCACATCCCTACAGGCACTCAAGAACTGAAATGTAAATCTAAAGTCTAGCTAACATAAAGGTGTAAGTCAATCGATGAAGGATCATCGCTCGCTAGCTCCATGCAACCCTCTGCCAACCACCTGTCATGTACCTACATACATGTAAACATGTACGCCACAATCAGTGGGGAGTGACTAGAGTTCTCCTAGCCACCTTTTGTAACGACACGTAACAAGTAAAGCAAACAGATCACTCCAACATATATAAACATGTGAAGCATATCAATATCTCAATAACTGATCTCATACTATCATGCAAACTCTAATGCACGACTCTCAACCAACTTCATAAACCGTTGGGAAGGAAAGCCGGTTTCCCTACTGGTTACCTAGTCGGGGGGTCTTTCAATCCAACTATTTATGAAACCGATCATAGAGTCATCCAATGCCTTGGATGAACAGATTATAACTCAAGCAATATATTCATTAACTTCAACATGCATATCTGACACTGTACCAAACTCTAGGCAAGCAGATATAACATCAAGTAAAGAGGTTTAGCGGTCAACTTAAGACATAACCTAGTTACCAAACATTCAGCAAGTAAAAAGGTTCAGAGGCGACATCTTAACGCATAACCTAGATACCAAGTTCACAATATCAAGCAAGGACTCAGAGGCGAAAACTCAACGCATGGACCGGCTATCACAGAACACTAGACTCAGAGGCGAAAACTCAACGCATGGACTAGCATTCAATTCACAATCACGAGTAAGGAACTCAGAGGCGAAAACTCAACGCATGTTCCCCTACTACATCACAAGGTACTAAACTCAGAGGCGAAAACTCAACGCATGTTCTAGCACCAAACACCTGCACTCCGGGTAAGGTATGACAACCTGACTGCCCTGTCGTGCAGTTGCTCTACTCGTCAGACTCAGAGGCCAGCTTAAGGCATGTCCTGACGCGATCACACATACACGTCTGGACTCAGAGGCGAAAACTCAACGCATGTCCCAGACACGACAAACAAACATGTATGGAACTCATAGGCGAAAACTCAACGCATGTTCCCATACACGACAAACAACCTACGTATTAAGTTCAGAGGCCAGCTTAAGGCATAACTTAATACGCATCAATACAATATCATCCAAGTCTATGAACTAACCTATAGTTCTACTTTTTAACTTCTAAACAACACTTAATTGACCCCGGGAATTAAGTTGAGGGAGAGCCGGTTTCCCTTTCGGTTACCCGACCGGGGGGTCTCTATCCTCACTCCATTCCCGAACCCAATATAGTGTCGCCCATCCTCCGGGGACCTCAAACACATGAGCAAGACATAACCAAAATCAACAACAAAGACTAACTCAAGACTTTCATCCCACAAGTCTAAGGGTCAATAACACTTGACTAGGTCCACTAAGTCTCTTACCAAGCTTAGGATAAGTTTACTTAAGAGAAGAACAATATTCTAAACTCAAATACCAACTACCCATTATTACTAAAAGATAACTAACATTGGCTAGATAAACAACATCTCTAATTGTTGCTTGCTAACTACCCAAACCATTACTTAAAACATCTTGAACCAGATTCTTAAGCATACGAACAACTTAGAAGGAGAAGTCTTACAACAATCATAAAAAGGATTAAGCATGAGATAAATAGTTAAACACTGGGTCAAACTTTAATTAGCCTAAATATGCATTCTAAACCATGTGAATATATTCATAAACATAGCTAAAACATCTCTTAAACAATTGGGAAACAAACACCCAAAACAATCACGAAACAATAAAAACAACACGAGTTACAGGCTGATTGCGCAGCCTGCGCTTTGGGGATGCGCAGCTGCGCCTCAATTGCGCAGCCTGCGCACGGACCTGCGCAGCCTGCGCATCAGCACGAACAGGCTGACACACGGGTTTTTCTGCATTTTCCCAATTTCACCAATTTTTGACAAACGATTCTATACAACGATTTCAAGCTACAAATTCATTCCTACCAGCACATATAACCCATAACAATCCTCAAGTATTCATCCATGTGATTATTGAACATCTAAAACACAAATTATGAACAATTCTTGTATCCGTCTTAAGAGCATGAATTTCTGAAAATGAAAGATTTAACATATGAAACACCATCCAAGCATAAATTCATCAAGCAAGAACATTCCTAACATGTTACTAAGTCCATAAATCATCAATCTTAAACAAAAATCAGAAACAATATGAAGAACACATCAAAAGTGCTAATATTCACAATAAGGCCGAGTTTTCTCATTATCGTCACCTTATAACTTCTTAACCAACATGAATCCGACTCCAAGTTACTCCTTTTGCCCAAGTCCGCGCTAGAAACACAACAAACATTCGTAAACCTCGAAAAACGTGACCTTAGGGTCACGGTCAGAATATAAGACGGAATTATTTTGGAGAAATTTTTTACCTAGAAAGATGAAGGGCGAGAAGAGGAATCCGTGGCCGCGAAAATCGCCTCAATCGGATAAGAAACGAAGATTCTATGAGAGTTTTAAGATTGAAGGAGGAGGAAACCAAAAATGGTGTTTTGATTAAATCTGAAAAATGAAATGAAGGAGGGAGGTAGAAGATGGTGGGGTTAGGGTTTTGTGAGGAAAAGAGGGGGAAATGGGTCCATTAACAAGTTAGGCCCATAAGACAAGTTTTAAGACAGTTTAAACTAAGAACACCGACTTAAGGTCACTATAAACTTAAGACGATATAAATATTTTCCGGGCTATGAAATTAAATTTCTAAAACGCAAATTACACAATTAAATGAAATCTTATTTAAATCCTTTAAAAAATATTCTCACATAAATTAATCAGTTATTTAAATGAAATCCCAAAAATTACGAAATATAAATTATTTCTCGAACTTGGACTTAAAATCATTAAACTTCTAAGTCCCGAAATATTGGGATGTTACAACTGATCTGTCGCCCTGCAATAAAGGCTCCCTGGGAGTCACCCACTGAATTCCCCATCACCTTAACCATCCTGTTCAAAATACATTTTGACACAATTCTCATGGTCACATTACAGAGGCTAATAGGCCTAAAATCAGAGACCTTTTCCGGGTGGTCAACCTTTGGAATCAAAGTAATAAAAGTCCTGTTCATCTCTCGTAAGACTCTTCCAGAGTTAAGGATAGAGAGGATCCCATTACAAACATCATCCTTAACCATGCCCCGACATTTCTGGAAGAAAAAACTAGGAATTCCATCAGGTCCTTGAGACTTGAGCGGTCCCATCTGAAAAACGGCCTTCCTAACCTCCTTTCTTGTGAACGACTTTCCCAGCATATCAGCATCATCAGCTAAGATCCGAGTTCACGGCCCCTAGGAATTCCTCGAAAAAAGATTCATCCCGTTCATCAGCCACAGTAGACTCAACCTGAAAGATACCTTTGAAAAAAAATCTTGAAATTCCAGACCCACATCCTGTTCACCTCGTATCTAGGATCCATCCTCCCTTCTGATGCTATGTACAAAGTTTTTCCCCGCTCTTCCTTTAACCCAGTTGAAGAAAAATTTATTGCAAGCATCCCCCTCCTTAGCCCATTTAGCCTTCGCCCGCTGCCTCCAAAAAGAGGTAGCCGCTTCAACAAAGTTATGTAAATCCTTATGAGCAGAGATATACTTACCTTCCCCTTTTCCAGCAAAGTCATCTTCCAACCCCTCCAAGAGGCGCTCATCAAAATCTTCCCACTTTCGTTTCCATTGCTTAGACTTTGAGAGAGTCTAGGTCTTGATGTTATCTCTAGTGACGGACAGTTTTCGAGTCAGGCAGAAACTCGGGGAGCCAACGAAAGCAGTCCCCCAAGCCCTCTTGATGTCCTTCAAACAGTCCTCATGGTCAAGAGCCCAAGCATCGATCTTGTACGGCTTACCCTTACCACTCGCCTTGGTAAGGTTCAGCTTGAATTCCATAGGCGCATGATCCGAAAGCTGAATCGGGAAGTGTTGCACTCCAGAATTTGGGAAGTGGAGAAACCAATCTTTTGACCCCAAAGCTTTATCAAGTCTCTCATAGACCCTTCGACAACCACTTCTATTGTTACACCATGTGAACCTCGGACCTTTAAAAGGAATGTCAATCAACTCATGTCGTATCTTCCATCTTGCAAATTGACTAGCTCCCTCAATTCGACCAAGGTTGTGGCTTTTATTATCGCTTCTAGAGCCCACTTGATTGAAATCCCCTAGGATAAGAAAGGGATGATTCCAAAATTCCATCCACTCGCCTAAAGATTTTAGCACATCCAAACGATGTTCCACCTTCGGGGCTCAATAGAAAAGAACAAGATACCACGAAACCGCTCCACTAGATTCAACGAGCAACACAACAAAATGTTTACAATCTAGAACGACTCTTATACGAGCCTCTTTTTTCCATCCTACCCAAAGCCCCCTGACTTTCCTAGTGCATCAACACTATCAAAGTTAACAAACCCATAAGGTCTAAAAACATGAAAAAGAGAAAGACTATTTTGCCTATTACACTTAGTCTCACTAAGAAAAAGAAAATCATACTGCTTACTACTAATCATCGCTCTAATTTTCTGAATTGTAGGGGAGAGTGAATTGTTAAGCCCCCTACAATTCCAAACAAGACCGATCATGGCCCCTCCGGGGGTTGTGTAGGCCCAACCCCCGAAAAACCCTTCAAGTCATCAAAATCCATCTTCAAGACATCCCTATCATTGATTGATAATGAAGAAGAAAAGGACTGGCTGTCAGCATCCAAGTCCCTATCTTCCACAACCATTCTAAAGCCATATCTTCCATATCCAGCCCCCAGGAGGCCTGATTATGTACGCTGCCTCTTGGCCAAAGAAATCAGGAACATCTTGGCTTTATCCCTCGAGATCAGAGCTGCAGGAACAACTGCCATCTCCTTCTGAGTTGCGCATTTTCTTTTACGTGTACATCTAGTAGCCTCCCCAAATTTGTCTTCAGCTCCAGCAGCTCCTTTAGTCTTTAGCAGCCCCATCCATCCCTTTGAGTATCCATTCAAATCAATTCTAGCTTGATTTGATGGCTTAAACACTGTCTCAATGAAGAAAAACCTTGGTGCATCATCTCCTGGGGATTTTTGTCTCTTGTACCTTTTGTTACTACTGTGGGCCAAGTTTAGTAAATTAAGATTAGAGTCTTCCTCATATTTAGGGATCTTTTCCTTTCCCTTCCTTCTGGTCACATCTCCCCCCTCCTTCACTTCCTCAGACTGCATCACGACTCCCTTTCCTTTTTCATTACCTCTGATATTCCTACCAGCACACTCTCATTCCAGGATCAACTTCCTTCTTACTGGAAGTGCCTCCTCTTTCCACTGCACACCATTTTGGATTCCCATAGCAAGTTGGAGATCAACATTTACCTCACTTCTGTCGCCGCTAATCAAGTTTATGGCATTTTTAAACCTGGGATCCAGGGAGCTAACCGATACCTCCCCAGCCAAGATGTCCAGCCAGTGTTGCATTGGGATGCTCTCTTCAGACGTCTCCTTATCAGAGGACGAAGACCTGGTTGAGGACACTACAATCACCCCATTCATGCCAGCACTTCCTTTCAGATTCTGTTTCATTTCCCTGCTCCCTTCATCAGCCATTCTATGATCATTCATGTTATCCTCAGCTTCTTGATCCATAGACCCAGCATTTTCATGATAGGTGGTAGGCATACCTATCAGAGGGGGGTTGAAAGTTTGGTTGAAACCCATCAAGTCATCATCCACTCTTGCCCAATCCTCGTTATGTTCATTTCTACTCAGGATAGCATCCTGAAGTCTCTCATCATAGTCCAGTCTCACAGTAACCTGGGGTATATATTCCTTGAAGCCATGGGGATCAATACAGAAGCCACCCCCAGTACTCTGCAAATGAATATTGGTTATTTCATCCCCAGTATTCAACTCCACTGGCTCCATTTCATCATCAGCACTATAAAAGCATTCCTCCATAGGATCATTATCCTCCAGCCATCCTCCCTGACACCCCTGCCCTCTCCTGGTGTCCCTAGTATCCAGGTCTATCCCCTTACCCTCTTCTGATACAGGCCTTCCCCTAGCTGTCTCAGCACCACAAAAATTTCATGAACCTGGTTCCTCCCTAGGTAAATCATTACCCCTCCAATTACTAGGTCCTTCCCCAGCCCCATAATTCCTACCTGTTTGCATATGGCTCCCCCTTTGGTAAATGACAGTCCATACAAAAGGGTTGTTCAGTAACAGTAAATCTCATACCAGGTGTCACTCTTCCCCCCGGGGTAAGACCAATGCCAAAATCCACATACCTCTCCTCATCCTCATCACTACTATCATCCCTACCCCTAGTTCTTAAGACCCCCAGTCTCACCTTGGTGGATACGTGCTTAGTAGTAGAAGGGGTAGCACGAAGTTCCAAGTTAAACATAGTGTGAGTGCTATGTGCACGAAACACAGCAAAACCCTTCTCAATTGACTTATCTCACATATTATTAATGCTTGACACTATAGCCATCAAACTCTCACGACATTGTCACCTATTATGACCTATTTTTCCACATTTAACACAGTACTTGAACATATTGTCATACTTGAATTGAATCCATAAAAGATACCCTTGTTCCATGGCTAAAAAGAAGCATGGCATCAAAGGTTGATTAAGATTTAGGCTTACCTTAACTCTGAGGTAATCATTGCTAGGGACCATATGGAATGGCTCCACACGATATTCTTCTCTCAACAGTTTACCAGCAACCCCAGCCACATGAGTATTCATATACTCAAAAGGTAAGCCACATATCTGGACCCACATACTAGCTCTTGGAAAACGGACAGTCCTTGGTATAACATCAGGGAACCATCTCCCAAACACCATAACAGCTCCGTCCATTGCAGTGCAAGTTGTCATCAACAGCCCTTCCCTATCATTAACATTGTTGCAATGGAAGACATAAAGGTCCCCCATCCTGAAACACACCACACTCCCTCTAGTAGTCCACTTGGTACGTATGATTTCATTCACCTTGACCACATCAAAGTCTCGATAGTCCACTAAGTATCCCAAAACACACCTACTCCAGAAATCCCGTGAATTACAAAGTTCTTCAGGATCCACATTAACCACCCCACCAGACCTCGGATATCTCCATAAACTTGCATGAAGAGGATCATTAGGATTAAAAGATGGTGCCTGATGATACCCCCTTTCTCCAAATGACCTACCATTATTGGTACCGTTCATCCCTTGTCCACCCCCAGTCCCCACACTAGAGTTCACCATCTTCACAGAGGAAAAAACGTTTTCAGAAACAGATGAGTCCAAAGACGTGGAAATGGAATCCACAGATTTGTTATTTAGAACAGAGGATTGTTCAGAATTAGAGGAAGTAAAATATAGAAGATTTAGGAAGTGAGAAGACTGGTGGAATTAAACTTCCCCATAACGCCTTAAATAGGGAACAAAAGAGGAGCTTTTCTCAAAAAAACTCCTCAATAACTCCGGGAAAACCAATCAACACCCAGCTAAGATAATCTTATTGGCTTCCCTTACCTTGAGTCGTGCAACCACAAAAGGAATGTCTGAAAAAGACAAAAGGAATTCTGACACTCCGGGGAGTCCAAACGACGAGCCGTCGTACCAAGCCCTCACCCAACTGAAAGAAAAAGAAGGTAATGATTGTAGATATAGAAGGATTTTTGAGTAAAGGATTTTAACAGAAGGAAGTTTTAGAGTTAAAGGGGAAGTTGACCAATAAAAAACATGCAGAGAAAATAAAGTTATTGCATGTAGGATGAAAGTAAATTCAAGATTCAGGAGTGAAAAGAAAGAGTTTGACTAGAATGAAATATTTTGTGTATTACTAATTTACCAAGTCGGCAAGTAGTGTTTGACTAGTATGGAATATTTTGTGTATTACTGCTTGATAGCATAAGCCAGTCTTAAGCTTATTGTAACACTTTTTTCATTAAAGATTATTTTAGGGATGTACTTTTTCATATCGGATTTTACTCTTTTACATACAGATTTTACCGTTTTACTCTTGTTATGTTTTTTTTTTCGCCGCGCAATCAATTTTTTTCTCCTCCCCTCATCTCCCTTCACACCGCCGCCACCACCACCACGCCTTCACAGTCGACAACCGGACAAGTGGCACCACCCACTCCTCTCTTCTCACACTCAATTCACCAACCGCACGGTCTTAGATATACACAAGGGCCTCGATCTTATTATGAGCATAGTGATTAGATATCTTTTTTTTTTTTTTGACAGTTGGAAACATACAGCATTAGCATAAGGCTTTCTTTGCTGCATCATGAGCTATCCTATTAGCATTACGACTAATGAAAGAGATAGAATAACAATGAAAATTACATAAGGTACTCCTAATCTTCTTGATAGTATTCCGGCAAGTGTAAGAAATCGTAGACTCCCCACAAAGCTGCAGAATCACCCTCAGACAGTCCGAATGTAAAGAAATGTGCCACAGACCCTGAGACAAAGCCCAATCCAAAGCTGTCAGAATGGCCAAAGCCTCCGCATGCTCACTAGATTCGGCCATTCCCGGTTTTCCAAAAACCCCAAGGCACTCAACTTCCGATGATCTAGCCCACCAACCAAAACTAGCGACTTTACTAGATTTCCAAGCCGCGTCTACAGCAATGAAAATAGTCTCACAAACAATACTAGATTTGATGAGACTATAACTTCCACCATTCTTAAGTTCCGTAACAAAATCATCAAAATCAGAAGCAACCGCATGGCATTGACCGTTTTTACTACAACCATTGCTAATGATCTGCATCCCATTTTGAACTTCACTTCGATAAATGGCAAGAAACCCTTCCGGCGTAACCTGTTCATTATGAAATAGCAACCTATTCCTTGCAATCCAAATAGCGTAAATAAAACCCAAAAACCTAGCCAGAAGACTGTCCGCCTCCTTATGTTTAGAAAGATATCGAATCCAGTTAACTATCCAATGTTTCAGCGGAATAGAAAAGGAATAATCAACCTGAATACCCAAGTCAATTGCCTTCCAAAGCCTTCTAGTAAAACTACATTCCCTGAACAGATGCTCATTAGATTCGATATGATGTTCACCTTGACACCAACCACACATACCATCAATCCCATCAATACGTTTCCTTAATTCAGCACCTACCGAGAGAGAGTCAGTCAAAATCTTCCAAAGATGAATCCGCCACTTTGGAGGACCTTTAATTTTCCACAAGGTATGCTTGATAAAAGGCTCCATAAAGAAGTCAATTCTTTCTCGATCTTTACGAGTACCTTTACTAGCCAACATATCTGTAGATGAAATGAAGTAACCCTGTTTCACTCTGTACTCTCCATCAACAGTTTTATTCCAGAGACAAAAATCTTCATCATCCAAATCAGGAGTATGTGTTGCCATAATACTATTAATTGTTGTCTCATCAAACATCATATTAATAATCTCCGAAGTCCATTGATTATTACTAATAAGATGTCGAACTTGAACACCCACAACAGAAGGATTATTCCGCACAAGATCATTATCCCTCAACACTGGCTTTGTACCATTAATCCAATTATTCGAAATAGCCTCTAACCGTGAATTGAATCCTGGCTTCCATCCTATATGAGCTCTCAGGAGCTCCCAACCCCAAAGAAAACCACGACCCCCCCATGACGAATTGTATGGGCACTGAAACCCAATCCATTTACCATTACTCCCGGCAACTGCATATTTTGGACCCAACACTCTACTCATTAGTGAATCATTATTGGATAAAATACTCCAAGCATTTTTAGCTAATAACGCTTGGTTTAAACATGTAGTATTTCGAATCCCAAGACCACCGGCACCTTTAACTTGAGCCAAAAACTTCTTACTCGACCAATGGATAGTAGACCTATTCCTTTGTCCAGCCCACCAAAAATGTGTAATCAGAGAATCAATCTTTGAGGACACACTTACCGGTATTTTATAAACGATAGAAGGAAACAAGAGATAGCAGAGAGGACAGAGTTAATAAGACATAGTCTTCCAGCAGGTGATAAGAAATATCCATGCCAAGACGACAAGCGTGTACGAACCTTCTCAATCATGGAATTGAAAAAAACCCTTTTATTTCTTCCAATGCACAGATAAGCACCCAAGTATTTACCCAGATCATCAGTCATGTTGATTCCAGGAATATTTTGAACATACATGGAAGTTGCAAGCGTTGTATTATTACTGAGACAGAAAGCAGATTTCTCCTTATTAATAATCTGTCCTGAAGCTTCACAGTAAGAACTTAGGATACCATTGAAAGCTCGAATAACAGACTGATTTGTTTTGAGAAAAAACACCGAATCGTCTGCGAAGAACAAATGATTAATAGGAATACTTCCCCTACTAACCTTTATCCCTTGAATCAGATTATCTTCTTGCGCCTTAGTAAGATTTGCAGACAGAACTTGAGTACAAAGGACAAAAAGGTAAGGAGACAAAGGGTCACCTTGCCTCAGACCACAAGAGGGCTTAAACGAAGTAGAAGGTATCCCATTCAGAAGAACTCGATATGAGACAGAGGAAGCACACTTCATGATAAGTGAAATAAGGTTATTAGGAAACCGCATGGTCGTCAATGTCTGGCGCAAAAAATTCCAGTCAACTCTATCATACGCCTTACTCATATCCGCCTTAAAAGCAAACATCCCATCCTTGGCGTTAGACCCTTGCTTAAGCTTAAACATCAATTCATGAGCTATCAGGATATTATTTGATATGCTGCGTCCTTGAATAAAAGCATTTTGAAAATTCCCAACCAATTTATTCATAAAAGGCCGAAGTCTATTAGTAATGCGTCTAGTAATAATCTTCATTGACACATTACACAGACTAATATGCCTATAATGTTCCACCTTCTCCGGATTTTTGATCTTAGGTATCAAGATAATAAAGGTTTGATTCAGTTCTGACAACATATGTAACACCCCAAGAGTATGAGAGGAAAGTTATCCCACATCGGTAGAATGTGAGGCTTGTGATATGTTTATAATAACTTCCACCCACCACTTTGTAACAAGGCCTTGTGCTTTTGGGCTTAAGTGAGGACAAATAATGGGCCCAAAGGCATACCTCCCATCTTATTGGGGATGTGTTACGACCGTGGTGGGTCGGGTTGTTACAAATGGTATCAGAGCGACCCTGCGACCGTGTGGTGAGCCTGTGGTCGGGAGTACCCGGGTCACACACCTAGCGGGGGAGGATTCTGGCCCTGGTTGTGGTCAAGGTTGAGGCACAACGAGGACGTTGTGTTTTTTAAGTGGGGGAGTTTGTAACACCCCAAGAGTATGAGAGGAAAGTTATCCCACATCGGTAGAATGTGAGGCTTGTGATATGTTTATAATAGCTTCCACCCACCACTTTGTAACAAGGCCTTGTGCTTTTGGGCTTAAGTGAGGACAAATAATGGGCCCAAAGGCATACCTCCCATCTTATTGTAATATCCCAAATATTTTGGTCGTAAAATATTTCACAATTGTTTTAAACTTGCATAATTAACTTATTTTTATAGTATATGTTTTGATTTATAACTATCTTTTTATGACTACTTATGTTTTATTGGACGGAATTATAAATTCGTTTTTAGTAGCCCAACTTAATACGTCTTTTTACTAACAAACCCTATTCTTTTTTTTCTAATCTCTAATCTCTCATTTTTCCGCCGTCTGATTCTAAAGACTATTGTTATCATATTTATCATAGCCTACTATTATTTAACCCAACATTATACTTATGCCAACCTTTTACTCTTTCTGTTGTCCCACAATATTTCATACCCATCTATTATTCATACTGTCAAAACCCTCCACGTATAGTTATGCCAATCGTATTCTGCCTCTTTCACTTTTGTTGATTATTGTTCAGTATTTCAAGTGGGTGTAGTCTAGTTTAAAGGTAACACGGTATTACCGCCCCTATTAATCTTATTATTGTTCGAGGTTATATGAATTTTGTTACTATGTGTGACCTTCCGTTTGATTAGTAGTATTTGATTTCCACCTTAATAATAATAATAATAATTACATATTTTATTTTCATTCTAGTTTATTTTGGTGAGATGGGTTCTGACTGATTGAGAGTTACTCCTATACGAGCCGAGAATTTGAATTGTTGTTAAGGTGCATCATTTTACAATGGTGTTATTATTTTGTACGATTGGAATAATTAAGTTTGCAGTGATTTATTTGAGACCTAGGTGTGATGTTTTGGGCATTATATTGCGGAGTTAAACAATCATGCACAAGAGTATTAAGTTAGTGGCTAAGGAATATTGGTTTGGTTCATATGCGCATGATTTTCGAATTTCAAGTATTGATTATAAGTTCAAACTTATTTTGTGTGGAAGCTGAGACAAGTTTTGACTTGCCGTTTGAGCGGAGATTTATTGTATAAAAATTTTGGTTTTTGTATTGTAATTTTGTTGTCCTTTTTTGGCCTTGACTCGTGGGTGAGTAGCTCGGACCTTTATTCCGAGTGCTGAGCACGGTTCTTTGAACCTTTGACGATATTGATATTGAAATTGAGATTGGTTACTAATTATGAGTTATGGGCCTGTGTGCCGGTTTTGTTTACGGTCCGTAGTGACCGGGGTTGTTGAGTTACTTATGTTATTTTGATCGATATTGAGATGGAAATATTGTTTAGCGGTTTTATCCCGCCAGTTCACTCACCCCTTGTCTTGGTCATTGGGCCGGCAATGAGAATACAATACATGTTATTTTGGAGTATTATATTATGAGACGGAGTAATGAGTTGAGACGGAGTAATGAGTTGAGATGGTTTAGTTACTGGATTTAGAGAGTATATTATATTATGGAAATAGTACAGAGTGGTTTGAGTTGAGATGAGTTTACCGGGGAGAGTTTTTACTATTCTTTGTGTTTTTTTTTACATGTCTGTGTTTTCACGTCATGACCAAAAACTATTCTGCTTATATTGAGGTATTATCTGTTACTCAGCTTTCCGGCTGACGTATTTTCCCTTTTTGGGCTACTCGTCATGGGGGTAGTTCCTTCTGTCTCTTGTTTTTTCTTTTCAGGTTATTTCCGCTGCAGTTCAAAGGATTTTATTTATTTCAAGTGAAGATTTTACTTTAAGTCTCTGTAAATGTTTTTGATTTTGACTTTGTATTATTTTATTTTTAAAAGAATTGTAATAAGAGACTTTGTATATTAATTATAATATCCCGTATTTTTGGCCAGTTTTGTATGTAAAAGTTGGTTTTAAACTAGACGAAAATACGGGGTGTTACAACATATACCTTGAATTGAGGACTTCAAGAACCGCTTTAGTTACCGAATTTCGCACAGTACCCCAACACTTTTGATAAAAACAAGCAGGTATTCCATCTGGTCCAGGAGATTTAAGAGGTCCCATCTGAAAAACCGCCTTCCGAACTTCTTTTTCAGCGAAGGGTTGACTAAGAGAATCCGCCTCATCAACATTTAACATTCCTTCCTCCTCAATAGCAGAAAAAAGAGAAGCAAAATTTTCATGGAATTCAGATTCAGGTTCGCGATGAACATTTACTTTGTAAATATCCTCATAAAAACGTAGAAAAACGTTTTCAATCTCCTTCCTATCATCCGTCCAAACTGCTTCCGAATTCTTAATACCTTTAATAAAATTTTTTCCGGCCCTACCCTTCACCCAGTTAAAAAAGAACTTCGAACACCTATCTCCTTCCAAAGTCCATCTTAATTTGGCTCGTTGCTTCCAAAAATTGGCTAGATTGGACGCAAAATTGGAAACAGTTTCACTAACCTTCAGAAATTTTTCCGTTGCCCCTGTTGACACAGCAATATCAATCCCCTCAATTAGTTCATTATCAAAATCCTTCCACTTCATCTTCCACTCATTCTTTTTTGTTATTGACCAGTTTCGTAATTCTGTTCGAGTATGACCAATTTTTCGACAAAGGATATAAGATTTAGTACCACAAAACCGCTTTTGCCAAGCCATTCTAATTAAAGAAAGACATTCTCACTACTACAAAATATAGATACAAAGACGGTTAAAAACCGTTCTCCTATGAGTGGCGGAACCGTGCTCCCCCTGGCCGTCCTCTTTACCTAAGAGAACGGTTCAACCGTCTTCCTTGTTGTTCACTTTCCAGCACGGTTCAAAGAAGAACCGTGCTCTTTTCTCCCCTTCCAGCACGGTTCAAAGAGGAACCGGTCTCTTTGCCCCGTCCTCTATGTACTATAACCGTGCTCTTTTCGCACCTTCCAGCACGGTTCGTAGAGGAACCGTGCTCTTTTCTCACCTTTCCAGCATTGAAGAGTCTATTGATATAATATACTCAAGAAGGGGGGGTTGAATTGAGTATGCCTTCTTTTTAAAATCTTCTTCGATGTGTGTGTAGTTGTATGATGATCGTTGAGTAGAGCAATAATAAAGTAGAGGCACGATATTTTTGAAGTGGTTCAGTCTCACACTTTGAGACCTACGTCCACTATTCTCGATTAATAAAATTAGTACCAACTCTGGATTACAATTTTATCAACCCTACTCGTGCGACTTTGATGTTAGTCACAACTCAATCTAGATACCGTTAAATATCTAGCTACGACAAATACCGTTAAATATTTGTCTTACAACGAGTACCGCTAAATACTCAATCTATCTTACGTGAATAAGATAAAGTCTTCAATAGTTTCTTGGTGTCACAATCTTGAATGAAAAGGATCAATGCTTGAGCACTTGAATCTTGAATCTGATTTGACAATGAAAAGCTCGAATATGAAGAACAAGGATCGGCGGTTTCTCTCTCTCGATTTGCGTGAATATGTGTGTTGTATTTCGTGTGGTTTAATGTGTCATGGTAGTCTATTTATATAGAATATGTATCTAGGTAATTCAAACCCTAGATGATTTAGGAATATTACTTAAACTAGAATACTAGTCTTTTAGTAATACTACCTTAAATCTAATCTTAATATATTTAGGAAAGATTTAATAATATACTATATGTATTATATAAGGAAACAATTTCCTAATTCATATTTAGGAAAGATCTTTATATAATAAACAATTAGTATCCATATTAAATCAACTTCCTAAACCATGTCAAAGATAATAAAATATATTACCATAATATAATCTTAGTTTGTTTAGGACATTAAATAAATACATAATATTTATTTAAATAAACCCTACACAACTTATAGAAACGTGACATACCACACGTTTTCCAAAGTCGAAACAAACTATATCTAGATTATATATTTGACAAATAAAATCATATAAAAATCTTTAGTTTATTTCAGTAATAAATAATTATCTCATAAGACAATTATTTATTCCTTATTTAACTAAGAGATATTTTATATAATTCTATTAAGATTAATAATTCCATATTTAAATAGAATACCATTTAAACACTAATTCACACGACACAAATAAGGAAACCAATGTTTCAACTTAACCACATATATATTTCGATCATTTCTTCATAATGTAGAGGTATAGCTACGAGCTATAACTTGAATCAAACTTGTACTAAAGTTATAGTTGATAATTATAACTTTACTTCTTTATACGCGCTTGTGATCTTCTATCAATCTTCGATATAGTCAACTCATTGACTAATATGCTTGAATCTTTTACACTTGATTGATTAGATCTTGTTACTAAATTTCTGTACACTTAGCACACGATTATACATACGAGTATATAATATATAAATAACTAGACTTGTCATTATCAAAACATAAACATATATACTATAGATATATTTGAATATATGGTTCAACAAATTCCCCCTTTTTGATGATGGCAAGTCTCTCTTAGATTTCGTGTCTAAGTGTATGTTCCCCCTTAATATAATAAGGGTCATTCATAGCAAAGAGTCACTTAGGGTTTCTATCTTCTATCTATCCCATATTCTTTAAGGACCCTAAGAGACAATGAATTACGACAAGGAGCAAGCTTAGGCAAATTCTAATCTAAGTCGCATATTTCCCCCTCTTGACATCATCGAAAAGATGAGAACAAAGACATGAAACGACTAGAATAATACACTACGAAACATAAGCAAGCATATAAACGAGTCGAAATAATATGAACATAGAGAATATCATACAATCACAAACGAAATGTTAAAAATATACACAACAATCCGAAGTATTAAGCCAATGGGCCGAATGAAAATAGGCTAGTGTTAAAAAGAAAACTGGGCCGGCTTAAGAGATAGGTTCCTGAAAAAGATAACAATTTAGATGGGCCAAGGAATTAAGAAAGGCAATTGGGCCACATCAAAAACAATTATAGAGTTTGTTAAACTTAGGAAATCCGAGAGATAGGCAAAAAACAAGGGGTAAGGCCTCGGATTCCTTAATGGGCTAGGTTAGGTATTGGGCCACACTTAGAGAATTGTTTTTATAAGTCCACCTGACTTAAAAACAAAAGAAAACAACAACACCACCACCAACGTAATCCAAGACGAACAGGAATGGATACGGATCATCAAGAACGAGAGCTTGAACCCGGATTTTTTGCATATGGGTTCACATAATCGGGTCGGGTGCGATACTCAAGCGACTCCAGCCTATCCAAACAACTTGCTACGTTTCTTCCCTGAGCATTTAACGCGATTTCAAAATTGAGCACTTTGAGAGATAGTGCTTTGACGGCCTCAAGAGCTTGAGATGCGTCTTCCCGTAACAACCCGTGATCCCTTACCATCGCTCCTCCCTGAGTCGTAATGAACGAAAGTCGATCACTAATGCTAAGCATCTCTGAACACACGACTGACACTTCCGAGCTAATTTTAACCAGGTGCTTATCAACCTTGGCCAACCATTCGTGAATGTTATCCTCAAAATCACGACTTCTCTTCTTGCCACTACCTCCTGTCTCGCCATTGCACTTCTGCCCTTCATAAAATTTAATGAGCTTATCCATTTTTGCCTCAAGATTAGCAAGCAATGGAGATGAATTCGAAACAGGCTCCTGACCAACATTCTTACCAAACGAGAGATCATCCCCTTCAAAACATATCCCCATTAATTTCAATACCCGATCATTCATCTTGTCACGGGGCCTGATTCCAAAACTCGAGTCATCAACAACTCCCTTTTTAAGCAGAAGCTCAGACACCCACATCCCATAAGGAATGTCGAGTGTAGAGCATGGTTTCTCCTTCACAAGAACACTCGAAATTTGCAAGATTTTGTTATAAACAAGCGAAGCCAAATCAATCTTTACACCTTCTAACCAATTGTACAACACCACTGCCTCAATACTCGAAAGTTTATCCCTTCCCCCTCTTCGTGGTAAGACTGTGTTCCACAAGTAATTGACAAACAGTTTCAGTTTTGGGGAGAAGGTTACGGTTAACAGGGGACTAGTCTCCGTTGCAGACTCATCAAAATACCTCTTAATATCCATCTTTTGTATTTTTGAAACCCCATTCCACTCCTTCCTAGGGTCAACAACCAAACCTCTGTGATCAATCTTAAAGATCTCACAGAAATCAGAGATAGTTACCACAACATCTTTACCATTCACTATGGCATGCAACCCTTCATCACAACCTTTGACTGACGCAAAAAATTGAACAATTTCGATTGGAAAAATTAACCCAGAGAAATTACTAACGAATTCCCAACCCTGAAACTTCAAGAAGTCTTTAAAGAACGACAAAGATTTCGTATTTTCAACCCAAGACTCTGGATAATATCGACCCCCATGAATAGCATAAGGTAACATACGTTCAATTAACATACCTTCTTGCTTAGTCATGCGCACCTTCTCAAGACCCTCCCTAGTTGCTTCAACTGAATACTCGGAAAACAGAGGACGCGGGTTTTGAGAGTGAGAACCCATTTCATGCATGTTATCAGGAATGGACGGAGATTGTCGGTTGAGTTTCCTTCGTTTGCCTTTGTCAGATGGTGGTGCAGAGGTGGCTAAGGGTGTTGGTGACGGTGGGGGTGACGGAGTTGGAGAAGGAGGTGAAGGTTTCTTTTGTTGTGAGCGGGTGGCGCGTGATGGAGGCATGGTGGTGATAAAAATGGTATTTTGAGTTGGGGTGTTTGTCGGAGATTTTGGTAGATTTTAATGGCGATGGAGGTTTTGGAGAGTAATAATGGAGGAAGTGATAAGTAATTTTTAGGGAGTTTGGGTTTGGGACGGTAAGAGATGGTAAATGTGAGGTGAGTGGTTTGTTGGGGTAATAATTGTGGGGGGTTGAAGGTCAAACGCTATAGGATAGTAGGAGGGGGTACGTGGCAGTTGTAAGTGGGGTTGCTTGGGTGGAAACGTGGCTGAGGGGACCATCACACATAATTTGTGTGTTATTTTTGGTAAGTTTCATTTTGTTAATTTTGTAATATTTGAATAATATTATTATTTTGTATATTTTATAATATGTGACGTAATATTATTGTGAGATCGATTGTGTATACATTCATATGTAAATCATATAATATAACTATAATCACAAAATTTAACATCGAATATATACATACACATGCAGCGGAGTATACGGACACAGTCATATAATCTCATCTAAACTGTAGTCAATCATTGGGTTATTTTTGCTTTTAAGATTTGATTAGGTGCCACCGATTAAACCAATTTCCAATCGCAAAGTCTCAAAGCGTTCTCTAGCCAATGGTTTAGTGAAGATATCTGCCCACTGTTTTTCCGTACTACAAAATTCCAATTTTATATTTTTCTTTTCAACATGGTCTCTTAGAAAGTGGTGTCTAATTTCAATATGTTTGGTCCTCGAGTGCTGGGCTGGGTTTTTAGATATAATTATGGCACTCGTATTATCACATAATATAGGCACACATCCAACATCAACACCATAATCATGTAACTGTTGCTTTAACCATAAAAGTTGAGAACATACCAGTGCGGCTGCAATATATTCTGCTTCAGCAGTTGAGAGAGCGACAGAATTTTGTTTCTTGGATCCCCAAGATATAATACAAGGACCTACAAAGGTAGCAAGTCCGGAGGTACTTTTTCTGTCTAAAGAACATCCTGCATAGTCCGCATCTGAATATCCTACTAAGTTAAAGTTACAGTCCATGGGATACCATAGATATAATTTTGAGGTTCCGATTAGGTATCTTAAAATTCTTTTAACTGCAATCATATGTGATTCTTTTGGTGCAGATTGGAATCTCGCACAAACACAGACACTAAACATTATATCTGGACGACTTGCTGTAAGATAAAGAAGTGAGCCAATCATACCTCTGTAAGTTGTTTCATCTACAGACTTACCATCTTCGTCTTTGGTTAACTTCTTATCTGTGACCATTGGAGTAGGCATTGCATGAGAGGTTTCCATTCCAAATTTCTTTAGTAACTCCTTGACGTATTTTTGTTGATGAACTTTGATTCCTTCTTCAGTTTGTTGTATTTGAAGTCCAAGGAAGAACTTTAGTTCTCCCATCATACTCATCTCGAACTCAGAGGTCATCAACTCAGAGAAGTACTTGCACAACTTTTTATTAGTTGAGCCAAAAATAATATCGTCAACATAGATCTGAACAACTAGTAGATCTGAGTTTTCACTTTTAAGAAATAGGGTTTTATCTACAGACCCTCTCTTGAATCCATTCTCCAATAGGAACTTTGATAATCTGTCGTACCATGCTCTAGGTGCTTGTTTCAGGCCATATAGTGCTTTGTCCAATTTGAATACATGATCCTTGAGTTTGCTGTCAGGAAATCCAGGAGGTTGTTCAACAAATACTTCCTCTTGGAGATAGCCATTAAGAAAAGCAGTCTTAACGTCCATCTGAAAAAGCTTCATTCCCTTGTGTGCTGCAAAAGCAATGAGTAGTCTTATTGCCTCAAGACGAGCAACAGGAGCAAAGGTTTCGTCATAATCGATCCCTTCCTGTTGATTGTATCCTTGAACTACTAATCTGGCCTTATTTCGCACAATAACTCCAGTGTCATCCAATTTGTTTCTGAATACCCATCTAGTTCCAATGACAGTTCTGTCCTTAGGTCGAGGAACAAGATGCCAAACTTTGTTTCTTTCAAATTGTTGGAGTTCTTCTTGCATGGCAACTATCCAGTCTGGTTCTGCGAGAGCTTCCTTGATATTTGAAGGTTCAATGGTGGAGAGAAAGGAGTAGAATGAGCAAAAGTTATTTAAGCTCCTTCGAGTCTGAACTCCATCTGTTAGGCTTCCTATGATATTGTCCAAAGGATGAGAACCTTTGTATCTCCAGTTCCTTGATTGATCATTTGCATTCCCTGAACTTGATTCGGGATCTTGACTTGTTCCCCCTGAATCCAAACCTGGGTTTATAGTAGGGTCAGGTATTACTCTGGCCTCTTCCCTTTGGTTTTGATTCAAAGTTACAGCTTCATTAGTTGTAACTCTGGGTTCCGAGTCATTGGTTTGAGAGTTATCTACAGTATCATCAACTGTAGTTTCATCTCTCGCACCATTTTCTCCCAAGTTGAGTTCATCATGAATTCCTTGAGGTTCTCCTTCTTCAATTTCCATTTCAGGAGGATCTTCCCTTGATAACCTGAAATCAGGTTCGTCTAGGTTTTCCTCTATATCCTGTAATGGCTTATCGAAGGCATTATTTTCATCAAAGATAACATGAATACTTTCCTCTATGCATAAAGTACGTTTGTTAAAAACTTTGTAGGCTTTACTATGATCTGAATATCCTATAAAGATTGCTTCATCACTTCTAGGGTCGAATTTGCTTAATCTGTTTTTACCATTGTTGTGAACAAAGCATTTACTACCAAAGCATCTTAAATGAGATATGTTTGGTTTACGACCTCGAAGAAGTTCATAAGGTGTCTTTTTAAGGATAGGTCTAATCAGAGCACGGTTATGAATATAGCAAGCTGTACTTATAGCCTCAGCCCAAAAGTTTCTAGGTAGGCCACTACAAAGAAGCATTGTTCGAGCCATGTCTTCTAGGGTTCTGTTCATTCGTTCTACGACTCCATTTTGTTGTGGGGTTCTAGGGGCCGAGAAGTTATGACCAACACCATTGGTTTTACAGAACTCAATAAAGGCATGATTGTCGAATTCAGTTCCATGATCAGTACGGATGGTTACTAGGTTTGATTTATATTTGTTTTGGACAAGTTTCATGAGACTAACAAATTCATCGAATGTTTCGTCTTTAGAATGAAGAAAGATTGGCCAAACAAATCTAGAGTAATCATCAACTAGAACGAAAACGTACCTGGAACCACCTCTGCTTCTTACCTTCATAGGGCCACATAGATCCATGTGTACAAGTTCAAGAGCTTGTTCTGTGCTTACCACTCTCTTTGGCTTAAAGGATGATCTGACGTGTTTACATCGTGCACATGTGTCACACATCTTTTCTTGATCAAATTTGATCTTTGGAAGACCTTCGACCAAGTCCCATCTTTTCAGCTTACTTAGAATAGGTGAGCTAATATGACCAAATCTTTTGTGCCATAGACATGGATCATCTAACGTAACTTTCATGCATGATAGAGAATCAGTAGGTACAACATTTAAATCAATCATATAAACATTCTTTATCCTGTGACCTTCAAGTATTACTTTACTGGTGCCTTCTAAGATTATACGACATATATCTGAATGAAAAACCACTTTATTTCCTTTGTCACATAATTGTGATATACTGATAAGATTATGTTTGAGACCACTTACAAGGTATACATCATTTATAGTATGAGAGGATGAGATACCTATCTTACCAATTCCGATGATCTTTCCCTTTTTGTTATCACCGAATGTGACTTTACCTCCGTCAAAAGGTTTTAGGGTTTGGAATAGGTTTACGTCGCCTGTCATATGTCTTGAGCATCCACTGTCGAGATACCATAGGTTATTTTCCTTGGCGATAAACTGCACAAATAATTTTAAAGACAGGATTTAGGTACCCAAGCATACTTGGGTCCTTTATTGTTAGCGATCACAAATATATTTTCCTTTTTAACCCAGACTTGTCTTACATAGGTCTTTCTATGTTGGTAGTAGTTGGGTTTTGATGTTCTTGTGTAAGTCTTAGTTTGGACTTTTGGTGAGCATTTTTTCTGTGATGTTTGAGGGGTTTGTTTGGTTCTATTTTTCTTTTCTTCATAGTCAAATGTCATATCATAGAACCATCTGTGGTCAATGTTTCTTTCCTCAGTTTTATCATTGCCATTATCAGAGACAGAATTAGTGTCACTTGGAATTCCTAAGGATTTAACAAACTTAACTCCGGTTTTAAAATCTTGTGCGTGTTTTACACAGTTTTCTCGGAGGTGTCCAGTATGGCCACAATAAGTGCATATTAAATACTCAGGAAGGTCGGCATATTTCCTTCTTCTAAAGTCTCTATCTGTTGGACTTTGTTTACACTTTGAGTGATCCCTTCTTCCATAACATTCGTGACCTAAACCCATCTTCATGTTGTTGTCGGATTGTTCAGTTAGGAAGTTCAGAACGTTAGTGCTTCCTTCCCACTTATCGTGAACTTTCCGAGCATGAAGAAGGAGTTCTTTTAGGGAGTCTATTTCTTTCTTACATTCACTATGGTCAGTGTTGCTAGACTCTTTTAGGTTTTGAATGTCTTTATGGAAATCAGACACTATTTTGGCATGTTCTTTCTTGATTTTAGATATACTGAATTCTAGATCCATGATTTTGCTTTCGAGAATCTCAACTTCTTCTTGATGAGTCTCATCTTCGACCATAGTCGAAGATTCTGACTTAAGCCGTTCATTAACCTTTCTTAATTCTGAAGTTATAGCTTCATTAGCTATGACTTTAGATTGAAGCTCTTTAATGTTGAGTTTTAGTTTTGAGGTTATAGCTTCATTAGCTATAACTTTAGACTCAAGAACCTTTTTCTCAGACATAACTGTTTCCAACTTAGCATTTGCTTCAATGCTTATTTTGGATTTCAGTTTCTTAGCTTTGGCTTTCAGAAGTTGATTTTCCTCAGCAATATCGAGGATCTGCTCTTTCAGGTCATCTAATTCAAGATTTTGTTTATGACATTGGTCTAGGGTTTTCTCAAAATATTTAATTAGCATAGCTTTAGATAAGTTTTTAACTTGACTTTTGAGTTGAAGAAAATTTACCTCTTCGTCGTCGTCGTCTGAGTCTGATTCTCCAAGGAGACACATATTCGATGCGTCATCTTCATCATTATCGTTTGAGATTAGATCTAGGCTGACGTTGCTTAGGCACAGGTGTGCTACTTCTTCTTCTTCTTCAGAGTCCTCGTCATCCTCAGATTCTAATTCTCCCCAGCATGACGCAAGCATTACTTTCTTAAATTCTGTCTTGGTCTTTTCTCTTTTTGACTTGTCTTTGATTTTGTCCCAACTTGGACAATCTTTGATCATGTGGTCTTGTTGTCCACACTTGAAACATCCTCTTTTGAAGAATGTTTGTTTGGTGTCAGTTTTCTTTTTGTCGAACGTTTTGTTGTTAGGGTTTTTGTATCTACCCTTGAAAACTGCTTTCTTAAATCGTCTGGCGAATAGAACTGTTTCATCTTCAAGTTCTTCTTCGCTTACTTCGCTTGTGGAGGCTTGTAAGGCGATACCCTTTCCTTTGGGATCATCATCGTTTTTATTTAGAATGATCTCGTGAGCCATTAAGGATCCAATCAATTCTTGGTAAGTGATTTTAGATAAATCACGTGCTTCCTCTATGGCTGTGACTTTAGGTTGCCACTTTTTGGTGAGACTCCTAAGAATCTTACGAATGATATCCTCAGAGTCGATCTTTTTGCCAAGGTTCCGCAGTTCATTAATAATACAAGAAAATCGTGCAGACATGCTATCAATAGATTCATTCTTTTCCATATTGAAAAGTTCATATCTTTGAACGAGCAAGTCTATACGATGTTTCCTGACTGCGGATGTTCCTTCATAAGCAAGTTCGAGACTATCCCATATTTCCTTAGCGGAACTACAGGATGAGAATCTATCGAATTCTGAGGTTATCATACCGTTCTGTAGGAGGCTCATGGCTTTAGAGTTTTTCTCTGCAATTTTGTAATCACTTTCCACATAATCGCTTTCCATTTTTTCATAGGTTGTTCCATTGGCGGCGGCGACCAAGATCTTCTTTGGTACAGTTTGGATGATCTTCCAACATTCCCAATCACAACCCTTGATGTAATGAGTCATCATGTTTTTCCATAAGCTATAGTTTTTGCCATCGAAGATAGGGCACTTGAGATGCTTGGAATCCATTGATGAAAGAGTATATAATATAGAATCAATAGAAGGATCAAAACTCACGCGGCTAGGCGATCAAGAGCACGAGGCTCTGATACCAATTGAAGAGTCTATTGATATAATATACTCAAGAAGGGGGGGTTGAATTGAGTATGCCTTCTTTTTAAAATCTTCTTCGATGTGTGTGTAGTTGTATGATGATCGTTGAGTAGAGCAATAATAAAGTAGAGGCACGATATTTTTGAAGTGGTTCAGTCTCACACTTTGAGACCTACGTCCACTATTCTCGATTAATAAAATTAGTACCAACTCTGGATTACAATTTTATCAACCCTACTCGTGCGACTTTGATGTTAGTCACAACTCAATCTAGATACCGTTAAATATCTAGCTACGACAAATACCGTTAAATATTTGTCTTACAACGAGTACCGCTAAATACTCAATCTATCTTACGTGAATAAGATAAAGTCTTCAATAGTTTCTTGGTGTCACAATCTTGAATGAAAAGGATCAATGCTTGAGCACTTGAATCTTGAATCTGATTTGACAATGAAAAGCTCGAATATGAAGAACAAGGATCGGCGGTTTCTCTCTCTTGATTTGCGTGAATATGTGTGTTGTATTTCGTGTGGTTTAATGTGTCATGGTAGTCTATTTATATAGAATATGTATCTAGGTAATTCAAACCCTAGATGATTTAGGAATATTACTTAAACTAGAATACTAGTCTTTTAGTAATACTACCTTAAATCTAATCTTAATATATTTAGGAAAGATTTAATAATATACTATATGTATTATATAAGGAAACAATTTCCTAATTCATATTTAGGAAAGATCTTTATATAATAAACAATTAGTATCCATATTAAATCAACTTCCTAAACCATGTCAAAGATAATAAAATATATTACCATAATATAATCTTAGTTTGTTTAGGACATTAAATAAATACATAATATTTATTTAAATAAACCCTACACAACTTATAGAAACGTGACATACCACACGTTTTCCAAAGTCGAAACAAACTATATCTAGATTATATATTTGACAAATAAAATCATATAAAAATCTTTAGTTTATTTCAGTAATAAATAATTATCTCATAAGACAATTATTTATTCCTTATTTAACTAAGAGATATTTTATATAATTCTATTAAGATTAATAATTCCATATTTAAATAGAATACCATTTAAACACTAATTCACACGACACAAATAAGGAAACCAATGTTTCAACTTAACCACATATATATTTCGATCATTTCTTCATAATGTAGAGGTATAGCTACGAGCTATAACTTGAATCAAACTTGTACTAAAGTTATAGTTGATAATTATAACTTTACTTCTTTATACGCGCTTGTGATCTTCTATCAATCTTCGATATAGTCAACTCATTGACTAATATGCTTGAATCTTTTACACTTGATTGATTAGATCTTGTTACTAAATTTCTGTACACTTAGCACACGATTATACATACGAGTATATAATATATAAATAACTAGACTTGTCATTATCAAAACATAAACATATATACTATATATATATTTGAATATATGGTTCAACAACGGTTCATATTGGAACCGGTCTCTTTGCCCCGTCCTTTATGTACTATAACCGTGCTCTTTTGTTCAACATGTTCAAACTTCGCGCCATATTTTTGAATTAATAGAACACGCTTGAGAACATAACCGTTCTCTTTGCACCTGCTATTTTTTTTAATAAATTAATTTATAATTCTTCCGGCCTATTATATATAATTCTTCCTGCAAATAAGCTACATAGCTAATAGCGTACAATAACATTGCTCCAACACCTATATTCAGGTCCAAAATTAGCCATATATAGAGAAAAATCTCCAAATACTACATCATTCATATATATCAACATACTTTCCGATCCACAAATTATAGCTACGTATGTACTTAAGCTAAACTTCTAGCTACGACTTAAGCTAAACTTCATCATCGTTCATGGCTGCCTTAAACTGGAGCGCAAAGTTAGCCCATATATCCCTCACCTCGTCAATTTGCTCAAGCGAATATGTCAATGGGGCTCTAAGCATGAACTACAAACAAATTTTCAAAAATTGGTTAGAAAAATTCTATCCAAGACTCCTATATAAGTAAAATGATAGAGGTAAGTAAGTAGATGAACTAAAAAACCAAAAACATACGTACATTTGGAGTAATAGTAACATATCTTCCTTTGACGACGTCCAACATGTAT
Source organism: Silene conica (assembly GCA_029255685.2). NCBI lineage: Eukaryota > Viridiplantae > Streptophyta > Magnoliopsida > Caryophyllales > Caryophyllaceae > Silene > Silene conica. Next base: position 54,069,728 of record CM055316.2, on the reverse strand, counting down.
CGAAAAATATAATATCCACATAAAACGGAACCACAAGGCTACAAAGGGGTCTGAAATGGGAGCTCATATTATAAATAAATACTTCACGCACATGTACTATACTTAATAAGAGAAACAATATGTTAAGATATATATATATACTATATATACAAGAAGTACCTTAATCTTTTTCCAAACAACGTCGTTGGCCTCATATTTTGCAAGTGCATCGATAGAGTTCTTTTTCTCAAAGGCCCTGTATATATAGATAGCCAGGTTTATATATTTATTCAGTTTTAGTTGATAATGAAGCGTTAATTTCAAGTATAATAGAAAAACAAGCTAAGGTCTATGATTGATGGCTTTTGGGTGGCTTAACTTTTGTTCCTAGCCTACAGAAACATTTTAAGGCAAATGCAGGGGAGTAACGGGAGGTATATATAATATATGAAGGCAAAATAAAAAAGATCAGAAATAAGTTAGACATACTTGGTAATTGTATCCACGAAAAATTGACGAGGCTCTGTATGTCCCGCAGGATCACACCAATACACTGTACTTTGAGCCGGATTGATCACGCCCAACATCCAATGCTTACTACAAGTTATAGAAAAATACAACATAGATATCAACTTAAATATTGACAAAAAATAATAAAATAATTAATCAAGTCATCAATAATAATACTATGAAAATAAATTTATAATTACGTACCCCTGGGCATATGGAGCAAATATAAGTTTCCGACCTTTTCCACAATTGGTACATGTCATTGCCCTAGCAACATAATCGGATCGATAATTTTCATCCGGAGCAACGGATTCTGAGGACATTATCTCTGGGCACAAGAATCCATAGTAACTACTAATTTGCATGGTATCGGCAAGATCACTCAAATACCTACAATAATAAGAATCCATAGTAATAACTATCTAGTACTAGTTTGCATATTATCAGATATATACTAATGAGATTGCAAAGGGGCAGCTTAAACAAAGAGACCGAACCTCATAAAGAGTGTAATGTGAGAGGCACCAATCATTTGTTCATCTAACAAATGAACAACCTCCTCATAACTAAGGTAGCAAGTTTGTTCATTGTGTAACACATGTTCATCAATGGGAACATTGATCATTGTCCCACTTGCCTTTAAAACCCGAGCCTCAGTTTCTAATAACTTCAAATCCATGGTCCTCTGCTTTTGCTTAAAATTGTGACTAACTTCAATTCCAAGGAAAGAAGATGGCGAAATCGAGGGCGAACACTTCTGAGGCTTGGACTTCTTTGCTGCTGCTTTATTTTTTCCTTGATCATTCTTTTTCATGGTTATCTAAAAGTTGGCATAAATAAGTTGATAAATGGTATAACTCTCAGTGTATCTTATATCATTATACTAGCTAGAAATCTTAGTTACCTTATCAACAGGACTATGTATATGACTTTGCGGCCACTGAATAAATGAACTCTTAGCATGAGTCAATGTTATCATATCACCAACAGGCATTGGTAAATCAACATTTTCCGACCCAGAATAGATTTTCTTGATTGACACTTTTCTAAAACCATCACGAAGGGCACTACCATGAATGGAAACAAATTCGTCCTTACTTGATAGGTATACCATTCCTGAAGCCACTATCTTCGATGATTTGTTTGGCAGTGATAACACACAATCTTTCCAAGCCTGAAAATTTAAGTTATAGTAGAATTTCAAACTTTTTTCATTTACTATAAAGTAGCGTATTTAATGAAAAGCTTACATATATATACCTGTTGTGTTACTGGGCCAGGAATCTTCAAAACATTGGTCATGGGTGTACCATAATCCTCCTCTCGGGGTGGATCCTCAGTCACTTGTAGTGATTGCACTCCTTTTAGTGAGAGTGATTGCCTGTGAGACCCCTGTATAGATAGATTAGTGTTTTCAAACTTTGAACTAGATAGTGTTTTAAATGCAAAGCTTACAGATCCTTCTTAATGAAAACCTTTTACAACCTGCCGTGGTGATATGGTAGGAATCTTCAGAACATTGGTCTTGGGTGTTTGATAATCCTCCTCTCGGGGTGTCTTCTCTCGGGGTGTCTCCTCTCGGGGTGTCTCCTCACTCACGTGTAGTGATGCAGAATTTGTCGATCCCTCGGTACTCATAGATGCTCCTCCGTGCATTAAATCGTCTAATACTTTAGTACTTGGCTTCTCACCAGTTAGCCAAAACTGCATCATCACTGATTTCAGCTTTTCCAAGTCATCAATTTGGAGTTGCATGCAATTGATCTTCTCGTACAACTCTTCTCTTGTCGGTTTTTTGGTCCTTTAATAATTTCAGGAGGTCTGTGAAACTCTTGTCACTCCACCCATTTGTTGCTTTCAAATTATATAACTTAACAAGAGCTGCCAATTTAGTGTGCTTACAACTACTATAAAGAGGCATTTCAGAATCTTTCAATTTCTCCAATACAACACTAGTATCCTCCAAATCATTTTCATCAAGATCCTCATCAGTTTCATCTACAATACCTTCTTGCTCATCACCTCCAAACATATCTCCCCATAATTTATCCGACATATCGTCACACCCATCTCCTGCCTCAGTATTCATATTACAACCCGAATCTTCTAGTGAATTAGACTCATCGGGCTCTTCATCGTCACTCAAGCATGTTTCTCTCTCAATCTCCCCAAATTGGACATCTACATTTTTTTCTATTCCATCTAAATTTTTTGATTCTCCATGGAAAATCCAACAAGTGTACTTTGGATTAAAATGTCTTATTTAAATGTATTCTTACATCTCCAAAGCTCATATACCTAATATTCCGGCACATATAACAAGGGCACGACATACTAGATTTGTCTTTCACATTCTTTATTACGAAGTTATAAAATTCAGCTAACCCGGCATCATATTCTACTTCGCCTTTTTTCCCATTAATCATCCAAGTACGAGCCATATTCGTCTACATAATTATAACATGTAAAAACACATATTAACAGCAGCAGGAAAAGACCGAGAAAAGCGGCAAGAATGAGACTTAAACCAAAACAAAAGAGCTTAACCTGATTAGTATTCAACCCTACCATATGAAGGACAAGAAAAAAATGTATCATGAAACAGAGCTTAAATGATAAAAACTAAGAATAGCCAGTAAGCATAAGACTTAAGAGATACATAGAAGGTAATTTGATAGAAAAGGTTTGATGAAAAGGTTTGATGAATTACTAGGCTACTTAACTGTTAAAGCGAATAAAACAAAGGCAATTAAGTTTTATATTGGTATATTAGCTGTCAATATTTTAGCTCTGTCTAGTACTAATATTAGTTAGTTTCTATACTCTGTCTAATACTAATATCAGTCCAACAAGGGCACCTCTCCTAAATTAAGAAAGTGAAGAATCGAAGGTCTACAAGCTTATTCCAATCTTTAGGTCTATTCATTCCATTCCTACATACAAAAAACCATAGAGACACTTATAATAACCAGAACAGAGAGGTGAAGAACGTGAAGATGATCCTTTACTGAAAATAACCAGAACAGCAATTGTTAAACATCAGAAACCAACCATCAGAAACCAACCATTAATATGACATTCTCCACTCTCCCCTGCACTCTCACAACCAAATTTCGGAGAGGTGCATTCTCCACTCTCCCCTGCATTCTCCACTTTTTCAGTTCTACTTTCCTGCACTCTCCCCTCACAAGAACACGACATACATATCACAACCAATTTCAACATTATCTTTTTTCTTTGCATTACTATCACAACCAATTTCGACATATCACGGCCAAACACGACATACATATCACAGCCAAACCCCGCCTTCACAAGAACCCATTCCCAACCACAACAACCTATTCCCTAAACCCTAAACCCTAAACCCATTCCCAACCACAACAACCCATTCCCAACCACAACAACTCATATCACGGCCAAACACGACATACATATTGGTAATTCGAATAATTGAGGAAAAATAAGAAAACACGAGTAAAGGAGAAAGAGGGCGTACGAATTATCGATGTGCTTGCTTCAATTGCTTCGAAAATTGTCGTAGTACTGTTTTATTGCTTAGGTTGATTCGAAAACAAGAGCAAAGGAGAAGCTATGGCTGCTGGGTTTCGAAATTGTGTATCGTCGTCTTTGTGTTTGAGAGGTTTTTAAAAACTGTCGTTTGTGTTCTATTGTGTTTTGTTTCGAACTTATGATAGAACAAAGAGCACGGTTCAATAATGACCCGTCTTGGTTGGCTATGTAAGAGCACGGTTACACAATGAACCGTCTTGGTTGTTTATGAATAACAAAAAGCACGGTTGGAAAATGAACCGTCTTGGTTGTTTATGAATAACAAAGAGCACGGTTGGTAACTCAACCGTCTTGGTATGTTATGTATGAAAAACAAAGAGAACGGTTAATTTGTTAAACCGTGCTCTTTGGTGTTTTTTTAAAACTATAAAGACGGACATTTTATAGAACCGTCTTCTATTTCTATATTAAAAACTCGCGCCCAATTTTAGTGACACATTAAGACGGTTCCGCAAAATTTCGTTCCTTAAGCCCCGTCTCCTAAACCTATATTTGTAGTAGTGTCTTCGTGTTCCAAATTCCATACATCCACTTTATACGGTCTATTGCCTTTAACCTCAAGCAAACTAGTTGATAAAATGATAGGAGCGTGATCAGATATTTGTATTGGTAGATGAGAAATTCCCGTGTCCGGTAGCACATCAAACCAGTCTTTAGAACCATATGCCCTATCCAATCTTTCAAAAAGCATTTCCCCATTTGAGCGCTTGTTACACCAAGTAAACCGTGGTCCTTTGAATGGTATATCAAGCAAGCACAACTCAGTTTTCCAATTCACAAAGGAGTTAAGTCCACTTATATTCTTTCCACTTTGACTACTTTTATCCCAAGAATACTCCACCTGATTAATATCTCCCATAATCAAAAAAGGATGATTCAAGCTATCAAGAATTCTACGAGACTTATCCCAAACAAATGGACGAAGATGAGTAACCGGCTCCCCATAAAAAAAGACACAAGTACCACAAACCGACATTATCTTCATTGACTTGCAAAATAATGAAGTTAGGACAAGCAAACAAAAGATCAAACATGTCCCCGTTCCTAAAACCAACCCAAAGTCCCCCTTTGAGCCCTTTAGCATCCACACCAAAACTAAAGCTGAAGCCTAGGGATCGAAATAACATATCCACACTAGACGTATTCGTCTTAGTTTCCGATAAGAAAATAAAATCTAAAAGCATAGTATTAAATATCGCTCTAATTTTTTGAACTATAGGGTTGAGCGGATTACATAGTCCGCTACAGTTCCAAGCCATTCCCTTCATTCTTGATTAGGGAGTTGAGATAGGTCAACCCCCGCAACATCTTCCTCTTCCTCCGAGGATCCCACAACAACATCTTTATCTTCAAAATTGATTCTGAAAGCTGGCCTCTGGACAATGTTTGAGCTGCTCACAAGAACAACCGAGGAAACACAGGAAATCCCCACCCCTTCTCCTGCAAACGCATCCCCATCTCCAACCTTGAATTTGCTACCAGCTGTGTCCAAAAGATCTTCCATTTTCATTCTTTTATACAAATCCCTACACAAGGCAAGGGCACCTTGCAGATCTTCAACATTCATATCATTAATACGATCAATATCCCCTTCAGAAAAAGCCTTCCTTTTTCTAGAGTTCGCCATTATTGTTGAATTACCATGCCATGATTTACATTTCTTGTATGAGCGATATAGCAGGTAGTCTCTTCCTCTTTGGATAGCTACGACATCAAGTGAACTGCGATTTTGTCATGCCTCTCCTTAAGATGAGAGCAAGAGGACTATTTTCTCCTTGTACTTGAAGCAGCGAATACGCAGCCGAGACCAAAAACGGATGTAAACTTCAACATATACTCCGCTTATAACAAGAGGCAGGATGATCCAACGACTTTTATGTGGATTTATCACATATGAATTTTCAAATTAATGAGAAAGTTTGGGGAAGAAGGCATAGATCAAGGAGTCAAGCACCACGCTTCTGCAAATGATTGTGTATTTGTGTACACAAAGAATATGATTTTTATTAATTTCGCTAATTAACAACCCTAATAATTTGTGTTTTAACAAAACATTAAAATTGTTAAAACATAAAAATTACTTTACTAATTGAAAAATATAATTCATTGTTCATTTTAAAAAAATAATTAGCATCAATTTTAGGGAAAAAGTATATAAAAAATAGTTAATTTGATTAGAATTAGAATAAAGGGTATAATAGGGAAATTTTATGAAAAAATGAATGTAAAAGAATAAAGTTCGTATGTGAAAAAGTAATTCCGTTATTTTATTATATCATGCACCCAGGAATGTGGTACATGGTAGTATGGTACCCCATCTTTAACTTTTTTTATAATAAATAAATCTTAAATTTTATATTTTAAATTTCATAAATTATAAAACAATAAAAATAATAGACTATCTTTCATAATTTTTATTTCTCTATAGATAAAGATCATAAAGTTCTTTCCATTTCCTTTTGCACAAGAATTAAGGAAAGTGAATAAACAATGAAAAAGTAAGAAAATGTTGCAAGTGGACTGTTGATTAACACGGATTAACCATTTTTTTTTTATTAGAGAAAACTGAAAATGTAATTAACAAATCTAGAAAAGGCCAACTTTCATAATTGAGTGTGAAATTTCCCTCAATTTACAAAAGTTTGGGAGATTTAAACTGACATAAAAGTTTTCCCCATCACCCCCTAAAAAACCCTTTTACATACATTTACAAATTTACATTACCCTAATGTAAAGAAAAACATAAATTACAAGTCTTCTTTTTTCATCTCTTATCTCTTTCAGTTTTCTTCATCTTTTCAATAGTTTATCCGAAAGTTGGCCAAGGAACTACACTTTAAAAACCGTTAGTAACATTATCAATAATATAATCAGTATAAAGAAAAAAAATAAAAAGTCTTACTTGTTCATTCCACAATTAAAATGTGTGGTTCAAACCTTACAAATGAAATACGACATAATATTGGCTGTACACTTTTTGAAAACGTGATAAGTGCATAATTTATACATTTTAACCCATTATATTAGCTCGCTTTTACATGTCTTTAGCACTTATCTTAAGTGTTTTATAGCTAATATTTGTGCTTCTAGTTGTTTTGGATATTCTAACATGTTTTGTAGGATATATAAGCTTTTGGGAGCTAAAATCTACCAAATTTGCAAGACTAGTTTAAATGGCTAAGCACAAGAGCAAGTTTGGACTAACAAGAAGATGCTGCATGAATTTGCATGAGAAATCACAAATAGGACTATACATCTAGATGTATATGAGCATCGTACATCTAATACAAATCTAATTGAGCTTATATGCAATTTTTTTGAGGTTTTAGCTGTATTTTCTTGCACTATAATTTTTTAGTGTTATAATTAAAATTTGTAGGTTTTATATGTATTATTTTTGAGTTTCAATATAATGTTTTGATTTAAAAATTCTCTGTAAAGACACTCAGATTCTTTTCAATAAAAGTCGTAAAATATATTTATAAGCTCAAATTCTTTGTATACATCTGGTTGTATAATCCTCTAATTGATGAGAAATTGTTGCATTCGAATAAAAATGCTAGTGAAGGTCAAATGCAAAGTCAAACCCAAAATGAAAGTCCAAATTAAGGTAGAAACTTTGGATGCCAAGAATATTAGTCGAGTGATTAATCAAGCATTTATCGCATAAAATTTGATGCTCCTCACAATTAAGTAAGAAATTAAGAGAATAATCATGAAATCCACGTCCCCGATGGGGGATAGCAACCCCGATCGGGGTTAGCCTCTCTTATGCACATCCGTTACTCCTTCATTTTCCTATAAATACTAGCCATAGCTCGACACTTTAACACACCTTCTACACTTATTTTTCACACATAATTCTTTCTAAATTCCAGTAGTTAGTGTAGTTTAGATTAGTTTAGTTTTCCATTAGTTGTTTCCTTTGAGTATATACATTTACAATTCAAGTTATAATTCCAAGTTATATTCCAAGATTGTTCTAGTTACATTGTTATTCATATTTCATTTCCAACTCTTATTTCGAGGTATTTTTACTTCTATTTTTATTATGTTATTTATCATTTCAATTAGCTTTAGTTTAGTTTACATTTTCACAATAATGTTAGAATTAGGGGTGTGAAAAATCCGGTACGGACCAGAAAAAATGGACTGGATCGGAACCGGAGTTAGAAAATTCCGGTCCGGTCTCCGGTCCACATTTTCTTAAGATTTCGGGTTCCGGTCCGGGACCGATTTTTACGATCCGTACCGTTTGGACCGAATTTTATGTTTTTCTTGTTTTTTCCTCGAAAATATATTAAATCAGTCAAAATCAGTCCAACCGATCCATAATATTCAAATTTCGGTCCATAATTTTACCAATCCATAATTTTGTCGGTCCATAATATTCAAATTCCGGTCCTACCAGTCCGAGATCGGAATTTTACCGGTCCGGTCCCAGTCCGGAATTTTTATATTCCGGTCCGATTCCAATCTATCATTTTTGCCAATTCCGGTTCCGATCCAAACCGATTTTGAAACGGTCTGGTCCATTTTTGGACCGGTGCACAACCCTAATTAGAATAGTTTGACCTTGTCAAGGAAATTAAGGAAACCATGCATAAAAAGTATTTTAATTCATTTGGTTACAATTGTATAACTTTCAATCATTAATTATAAGTTAAAGTGTTGTTGATTGTATCTCCGGCTTCACTACCTCGGGAAACCGAGATGGTAATGCTTCGGTTATCTAGGTCGGATAGCCGGGGTGTTACAAATTTGCGAATTATCATTGAGCTGAGGTGTCCATGAAAATGTCTCTGAAAACCATACTAATAACAAGAGCAATTATCCAAAACTATAAACTACATAGGTGGTGGTCAATGATAGGCCTCCTACATAAACAATTCTTGGAATCCAACAACTTAGGAAACTAGCATGGTGGAATCTTTATCACAGAACACAGATAATCAACATAGGCAAAAATTAAGGCAATAGTTCAATATGAATTAAATAGGCAACATATGGAACATATGAAACACTTAAGGCAATAGAGGGAACAGAAGGCAAGGCCTAAGGCAACAACAAAGCTCTCATAACACTAAGCAATATCATCACTGAGCTCTCAAAGTCAAAGCAATTGTTAACATGTTATACTGAAACCAGTAGAAAAGTCCAGCAGAAAATCAAAGTTTAAACCAGCAGAAAATTCTAGCAAAAACATAAACCAACATATTTAGAATATTTGAAGGATAAGCAATTGAAATAGAGTATTGTAGCCAGCAGACAAATCCAACAGAAACACAAACCAACAGAAAATTCCAGCAAACAATTGAATTCCAGCAGGTAATTTACACAAACAGAAAGAAACCCATTAACAATTATATTCTAGCAAACAAGTTTAAAAAAACCTATCAGTTAAAGTTATATCAGAGTACATAATACAAATTACCTTTGTAGCCACGTATAGTTTTATACAGGGGACACATGAGTTGTGGGAAAATATCTTTATATGTTCCCAATTTTCTTATGCAGGATTATAACGAATTTATAAGGCATGATTTATAGTCATAAATGAAATACAAGATACAAAGATTTGGAAACAAGAATTAACCTTTAGTCCTTGCAAAGGCCTAAGATCAGATATAAAACGAGATATCTTCCTAATCGTTGCACCCAAGATGTTCCAAGAAATACCCTTTCCTGAGCTAGAAACTGCAAAATTAACGTTAATTTTGTGAATGATGAAAATAGAGAGAGAGAGAGAGAAAGGGAAATCACGGTTTGTATGTGGAACTTATGAGTAATATGTGCCGTGGGTATGTCCTATTTATAGCTGCAAACTACCTTGCTATTAGACATCAACTAGGATTCCCCAAATCGGTATTTGAGTCTACCTCTAGCACCTCACAACAACTGAACAATTTAATATTTGCTCCAATTGTGTCGTGCTCTACTGTCCCACACGGCACTCACTGGCCGAAAATCCCCTGCTCATCGAAATTCTATCTGTATAGAATTGGTTATATTCTCTCTTATGTGTAATGTTTTATCTTGTATAAATATCGTGTATTTATAATCCACTAATTATATATAACCTTTTATATTTAATTAAATCATTTAATCTTTATTAAATAATTTCATTACACAAAAATTAAATATAACATTTTATATTTAATTTCGAATTAACACTTTAATTCGTCTCAGCTAATATTATTTAATCAGTATTAAGGAATTATATCATCATTACATTGACTAACCGTTTAGTCTAATAGGGTATCAATATGATTAAATTTTCATCTAATCATATCTACCAGATTCCATCCTTTAGGTGTGACTCTTAGGGACCAATTGATTACCGTCATATGTATGACAATAACGTCAAACTTTCTAGCAAGTCAATCGTTATTGATAAACGTGAATCAACTGGCTAAAATACAAAGTATACCCTGTGTTCCTTTAAAAGATTTATTCGTGTTGTCGTAGTAACCGTGAAGGACACTCGCTTTAACAATCTCCCACTTGTCCGTACACGTGTATGTGCGGTAACTGATTCTCATATCCAATTAAATTTCTCCCACTCAATGTAAAACAATTTTCAAATCCGTATTCACAAAGGTCGTATTTTACAAGCGATCTGTATCAAGGGTGGTTTTCCCGACTAGAGAGTAACAATAGTGCGATCACAATATTAAATCTCATGTCGAGAATGCGCAAGGAATGATCCGAAATTATTCAGTCAAGTGACCAACATTAATCGGTAATGATTGGCTGATTAAAGTTTGACATTGCTGTCGTATGACGGTGGTGGTCAGTTGATCCCTTTAGGGCACACCTATAGGACAATTCCCTTAATTGATATATTGATCAATTGTATACGTTACGAGTTGATCAAATTCTTTAAAATTAAGTATTGAGAAATCAGAGGTTAAATCTTAATGTAAGATTTATATTTGAAATTGAAACGTGTTAATTGTCAAATATTAATCGATGGTTATGAAACGTCAAAGTTAGAATAAAAAGGGTTCGTGGTTATTATAAATGTTGTATATCGTATTGACGATTATTATAATATCCATATTATGAGACGGTAATTATGAATTACTAGGTTAATTTGTTAAATATGATTTAATTAATTTAGAAATAATATTTATTTAATAAATATGTATTTTAAATTAATACAATTGTATTTTATGACATAGGATGTCACATGTTACACAATTGTACAAATTACATTTTGTAAAATGAAGGTCCATTTTACAACTTAATGTGTCGTGTAAGTGTATGTGTTATGGGTTAATATTGGTGATATTATTCCTTACATACATAATGATTAGGATAGCTTTGATGCCTATTAGTAGGCATGCAACCCTAATTGCATGGGTTAGTGAAAAGAGCATAAAAACCCTTCCCCATGCACACAACCTCACGACACACTCAACCCATCCCATATAATGTGAATTGTTCACATTTTCAACCTATCTATTCTAACCCTAAGTTATTTTCTAGTGTAAGAAAAACTCTAAAAATACTCTAAAAATATTATTGCATAATATTTATATACTATAATAGTTGTAGTATTTTTCATACTTATCTAATTAGATTAAATAGTTTTTTAAGGAAAACCGATTTCGTTTCACCTAGTCTGTGATAATCTCGGTATTAAGGGTAAGTCTTGGGTGCATCGTAAAGAAGGCAAGCTATCTTGGTTGCTTCGTGGAAGATCATCCTAGCATAGATTTTGACCGAATGTAAGGGTTCCATATTCTATTTCCGCATTTTGTTTTTGCATGCATACGAGCTTGACCTAAAATTAAAGAGTTAATTTGGTAAGAAAATTAGTATGACTAATTTTATAGTAGGGCCAGTATGACAAACCTTACAAGTGGTATCAGAGCATACAGTTGCTTGCATGCAACTCGTTTTGTTTTTACGAGTAATATGATTAACAATTAAAACGTAAAATATTAAGTTCATATAAGATATGCACGAAAATATTTATGCATGTATACTTTATGGTCCTAAAAGTGTTTTAGGTCATTTTATATGATTTATGGAATAATATTGTTCATTTTTTAAATTAATTGTTAATTTTTTCTTTTTAATCGGCTAAAATGTTTTTATTATGGGAAAAATATCAAATAAAACTTTCTGGCCGAGATTTTTTAATATGATCTCAAATGAATTTTCTATATTATGAATATAAATTTTCTGATTTATTGGAGTTTTTATGCATGGTTTATGAAATTTAATGGTTAAATTATCATAAAATGGGCATAAAATGGGTTTATATAGTTAGATTATGAATTTAGCTACGAAAATTTTTGCGTATGTCATATGAAATAATTAAAATGTTCATTAAATTTTTCAGAATTTTTTTATCAAGTATTGCCTGATTATTGATTTTTATGGTAAAAATCGGTTTAATAGTGATATAATTCAACTTAAATAGTTTGAGTTTGAATTTGGCCATAAAATTTTTACACAATGTCATATATATTATTTCTTGCATGCATGTAAATATTGAGATTTTTTTTTCGAATATTGCTGATGATTGGTTTTAATGGTTAAAATCGCATATTATATGACAAAATTCGTTAAAAATAGTAAAGGTTGCTAAAATGACCGAACAATTCACCCATAGATGTCATATTAGATATTTTCATCATTATAATTTTTTTGGGAGTCAAAAGTTTCTGGAAATTTAAATTTTAATTTTACAAGTTAAAGTTAATAATTTGGATTTTAAGAGTCATAATTCACTTTTTCAGAGCTTGGGTAGTGATTTTACTGTTTATTTCAGATTCTAAAGAGTTTATAATGTGTATATATCATCAATAGTATTTATTAGTATTTTATTGCATTTTAAAAAGTGAATTTTGAATTTCCGACATAAAATGTGCAATTTTACGACTTATTTCGAAATAAATTGGTTATTTCGTTTATATTAATGAATTTTGATTTTGGAATTTTAAGAAAATTCCAAAATGTTCAAAATTTGAATTTTGAATTTTTCGAAATTTTTATGACTCATTTAGATTTTTATATTATTTTTCCCGTAAAACCGATTAACTTCCGAACAATATAATAATAATAAGTTAAGACATGTTCAAAATTTGAGTAAGACTAAATTTTGAAACCTAAAAGTGTTAGGATGTTTAACTTAAACGTGAATATTGATTTACGTTATATTAAGTGATTTTAAAATGTTAAAATCACGCAATTCCATAAAACCGAGTTATTATGACAACAATATTTAAATAATGTTTAAATAGGACGATTTGGCTTAGGATTAACATGTTATTTACATATTCATAAGCATTTCATTTTATTTATGAATGTCATAATTTTATTTACGTAATTTGGAATTATGTACTTTTAGCTTAGGATGACCTTAGTTTTAATCGATATTGCCCGAAATGTATGGGAGTATCGGTTCGGTTATAATTAAATGTGATCTCGTATCAATTTATTTTATTGCTTCATTTTATTTTATAATGTATAAAATAGATAGAAAAATTTGTAATTTTAAATTCCAGAGATCCTTGAAGACGGTGCCTTTCGGAAAGGAGTTCCGACCAAGACGGTCTTTGCGTTGGGAAGCGTGCCTCGAGTGAAGTTCAAAGGACCAAGGAGTTGGTTTCCGAATTTGTATTTTACAATTCATTTTTCTATTTTAGGAAGACCATACTAGGATTTATTTATGCTTTTAAAGTTTTATGCTTTTAATTTATGCTTTTATTATATATGTTTGCATGCATAGCCAAATCGTCATTCAATGTCATGCATGTTCCTCGAGTTTTTCGACCGTGTCAATTAATTTATCGATAATTCACCGACTTAGTTCACTTAAAGGAGATAGATAGTAAATTGACAAGATCTCTTACGTATTCAAATATTGAGACATAGCCTTACCAAAAAGTAAAGAACCCATGAATCCCTTTTTCATAAGGAAGTGGGCTCGGCTAAACCGGGGTGCTAAACTTGTTATGTTGGGTGAGTAGGGTAATATGATTACACTCTTGAAATTTGGTCGATCTCAACGAAAGTATTCGTAACTGTAGTTGCAGTAAGTTCGGGCTAAAGACAATTTAAAGTAAATTGTCGACCGAGAGTTCTAATGTAGAATCAATTAAAGGTTAATCCACCGAATTATATTAACGAGGGATGAATCGGCTAAACCGTGCCCGAGTTGGTATGAATTGGGTCTCGGGATCATTTACTTAATTGGGTAAGAGATCATTAAGTATATGCTTAACTTGTTTAATATATTTACAAGTTTAATAAACGATAATTGTTTTAATTCTTTCGTTTTATTTGTAGTTCATTTTCAACAATCATCAAATGGCTCTTAACGCTCCACCTCTCACGAATGTATCATGGCTACGATCCTTCATGGATCGTTGCAAGCTTGAGAAACATGGCGCCAATTTTAAAGATTGGGATGCTCAATTGGTATTGGCCGCATAAGGTGACGATAAGACTCGTAACCTTACCATAGCCGCTCCTCCTACTCCCGCCGCTCGTGGATCGGAGGCGACTCGTGAGGTCTATGAGACCTACATGAAAGAGTCGCATGCTCTTAAGAACGTGCTTATATTCTCCATGGAGCTGGATCTCCAAAGGAGAATGATTAATCTAGCCACGGCTCATGAGATTTACGCCAGGCTTGCGACCATGTTTTTGCAAGCTCCTAGGGTGATTCAATATGAGGCAGCCTCCGCCTTCTTTGATCTCACCTTGAAGGAAGGTCAAAAGATAAGTGCTCATGTTCTCAAAATGGTTGAGCTAGCCGAAACCATGAAAGTGCAAGGGGTGAATGTTCTCGAGTCTCTCATAATAGATATAATTCTTCACTCCCTTAACAAAGTGAAAACGTATGCTCAGTTCCGGGTGAACTTTAACATGCGAAATCAAGAAACCTCTTTGGACGAATTGCATAAGATGCTCGTCCAAGCGGAAAGGGATATGAGACTTAATGAAAGTTCCTCGAAGGATGTGCTCAACATTGAGAAGAAGAGTAAAGGGAAGTTAAAGAGGAAAGCAAGCAAAGGCAAAGGCATCAAGGCTTTCAAACCCACACCTTCTAAAGAGAAGAGCTTTTCAAAAGATGCTTCTACATTATCTTCAAAGGTTGAAAACAAGTGCCATTATTGCACTAAGGTGGGTCATTGGAAGCGAAATTGCCAAAAGTACCTAAACGACCTCAAAGCCGGAAAGGTTCTTGCAGTAGGTAATAATTCTTGTTTAAATTCATGTTATTTTGTCAACTTTTGTATGTTGATAAAAGTTGTTGACCCTCACCCTTTTATAATTGTTTTAAAGGGGCGCCTTCCAAGGACAAGGGCAAGGAAAAAGAAGCTTGAAGTTCCTTTCTTGGATAGCTATGGTAGCATCCGAAGATTGAAGACATGAAGAGCTTAGCTCTAATTTTCATTGATGTCTTCTTTTCGTTTATGCATTTTAAATTTTAAGAACGTTAAACTTTCTTTGTATGACAAGGATTTAGTTATCAAACAATGGTTGTAATGTTGGTGACTTGGTTCTCAACCCTAGTCACCCCTTTTGTTCTTAATCAAATCGTTGTTTTTTAAATGCATTTTATATACTTCATAACATGAGTTGATGTGATCTTGATAGATCACAAGAAAGTACCTTGAATAGTTCATTGTACGCTTGACATGATAGGATCAAAATGAAAATCAAATAAAGTGATTTGATTTGTTTAAAGGAGAACTACACCTCAGTGACAACACTCAATTAATATAAGATATAAACATCAAACTCGGATCTGAGTTAATTAGTTCATTATAAGATGATCATTTTAAGTGAAAATGAGAACTAATATCTCACCCTTTATAATACTTGCTATCCAATACGTAGTTTGTGGGCGAAATTGCTATCCTTGTAAGAATAAAGGTTATTTTAAAGGATAGAGTGGGAGAAATTTTACGCCCGCAAACCAATGGATTAAATATGGGATCTTAGAGAAGAATCCTATATGGGGTCCTTGAGAAGAATCCTAATTGAATGGATAGAAGAAACTACTTGAAGATGTGGGGAATAAAACGCGTATTCACCCTAAATTTGCAGGATTATAATGAAATATGCAATTGTGAATATCGTCATAAGATTAAAAACATGAGAAAAGAAGTACAACCTTTAGTCCTCGCGCAAAAGGCCTAAGAACAGGAATTAATGCAAATTCCCTCCTATAACTTGCACCCAAGACTTTGTCTGAGACGAGGCCGCGTGTGCTAGAAATCCTCTCCAATTGCCTTGCAATATAGGGAGAGCCCTTGAGGTTTTAGATGTGAGATCTGAGGTTTTGGGAAAAGAATGTCACCAAAACCCTAATTTTACCTTGAGAATATTTAACAGTGCACCAAGAGTAGTTGATATAAGGAGAAGGACTCCCCTTATATACTACATGAGGCCGGCCGAATATAGGGTTTGGGTAGGAGTGGGCTTTCCACTCTTACCTTATCCTAATGCGTGATTCGACCCAATTAGCTATTATTTATTCGCGGGTTTAATTTATAAATCGTAACATGTTATCAGTTATTAATACAGTCGATATATTAATAATGGTCTGATAAAATACGATATTGTATAATTACCTAAATTAATATAACTGTTTATATTAATTTGCGAATATAATATTTAATTAAATATAACTGTTTATATTTAATTTACGAATTAATCTTGTAATCAGTATTAGCTAAAATTATTTAATCCGTATTAAATAATAATTCTCAACATCTTATTGACTAATTTAATAGTCAATACCTCTGACTAACCGTTTAGTCATATCCGGCAAAATGTGACTGTATTTTCATACCTTCACATCTCTCAAACGTGTCCTATAGGTGTGACGTATAGGGACCAGTTGACCACCGCCATCCGTATGACAATAACGTCAAACTTATCTAGCAAGCCAACCGTTATTGATAAACGTGGATCAACTGGTAATAATACAGAAGTATGCCCTTGTGATCCTTAAAGAGATTTAATAAGTCATTGTACTTAATTGTCAAGGACACCAGCCCCAACAATCTCCCACTTGTCCGTACAAGGGTATGTTCAATGACGTTATCACACTACATGTGGAGGACACAATCTCCAACAAACTCCCACTTGTCCGTACAAGTGTAGGTGCGATAACCGAATCTCATATCCTTTTAAAATTTCTCCCACTCAATGTAAGACAATTTGCAAATCCGCATTCGCAAAGGTCGTATCTCACAAGCGATCTGTATCAAGAGTGGTTTCCCCGACTAGAGAGTAACTTAACTGATAAAACGAATCTGTATTCGAGCATGGGCATGCATTTCAGTTACTACTCCTCGAGTGGCCCTGAGAAATGATAAAATCCTGATAAGGGTTTGGATATTTCCCTCAACTCGAATCCTGCCGATATCGCCCAGCATGAAATAACCCAGAAAAAATCCTCTTGGCCCCTGTTACGGTGACCGTGGGAAAGAAACCAAAGTTACCCAAAATCTGTCTTAATCTCAAGAAACAGTTGAAAGTCAAAAGACTCGACTCTAAGGAACACTATGGAGGTCCTATCCACGACCTGGCACCCAATGTTATAAAACATTTAGGACTCCATAACGATGTCACGGGGTGTCCTACGAGATATCCGTATAACTCGCCTTTGTGATTGGTCAGTCATCCACGTGACTTATGGCTCGTTGAACCCACCATCAACCAACGTCACAAAATGATTACCTGAGTTATCAGCTCAAGTGGGTAATCAAGGACCAAAACGATGTAATGTTAATCAGTTCACTTTGTGGTGTTCAAAATTGGCGTACAATTCCACATGAGAAACAAAACATTTTATATCATAACAATAAGGTTGAATAGAGTACACGAGAAAATGAATTATTACATGAATTCATAAAAGAGTACTACAACTTAAGAACACATCCAATTCCCATGGAATGAATGTGCCCTTCATGCTTATCACGTGGTAATGCTTTTGTGAGAGGATCAGCTATGTTGTCATCCGTAGCGATCTTTTCAATAAAAATCTCCTTTTGCTCCACGTAATCCCGGATTAGATGAGCTTTCCGTTGTACATGCCTAGCCTTGCTGCTAGACTTATGCTCCTTAGCTTGGAAGATGGCACCGCTATTGTCACAATAGACGGTGATTGGGTCATTCGAACTAGGCACTACTGATAGTCCTTGTAAGAATTGACGCATCCATATTGCTTCCTTAGCTGCTTCTGAGGCGGCATAGTACTCGGACTCAGTCGTAGAATCTGCTGTAACACTCTGTTTAGAACTTTTCCAGCTGACAGCAGCGCCATTAAGAGTAAAAACGAATCCAGACTGAGATTTTGAGTCATCTCGATCCGTTTGGAAGCTAGCATCTGCGTAACCCGTGGCGCAGAGCGTCGAGTCGCCTCCAAAAGTCAATCCCCAATCTTTAGTCCTCCGTAGGTACTTAAGAATGTTTTTCACGGCCATCCAGTGTTGTTCACCTGGATGAGCTTGGAATCGACTTGTCATACTCAATGCATATGCAACGTCAGGACGTGTGCATATCATGGCATACATGATCGATCCTATTGCCGAAGCATAAGGAATCCGACTCATGCGCTCTTTCTCTTCCACTGACTTAGCTTCTTGAGTCTTGCTCAAGTGAAGCCCAGGAGTCATAGGAAGGAACCCCTTCTTGGAGTTCGTCATGCTGAATCTCTCCAGAATCTTCTCTATATAAGATTCCTGACTGAGAGACAACATCCGTCGTGATCTATCCCTGTAGATACGGATGCCCAAAATTCTTTGTGCCTCTCCCAGATCTTTCATCTGGAAATGGTTTTTCAACCATGCTTTAACCGAAGATAAGAGAGGTATGTCATTCCCAATCAAGAGTATGTCATCGACATACAGTACTAGGAATACAATCTTACTCCCACTCGACTTGATATAGAGACATGGTTCCTCGACTGATCGAATGAACCCATTCTCTTTTATCACTTGGTCGAAGCGATGATTCCAACTCCGCGATGCTTGCTTAAGTCCATAGATGGAACGCTTAAGCTTGCAAACTTTCTTAGGATGTGTTGAATCGATAAAACCCTCGGGTTGTACCATGTACAACTCTTCCTCCAAATAACCGTTTAAGAAGGCGGTTTTAACGTCCATTTGTCATATTTCATAGTCATGAAATGCGGCGATCGCTAAGATAATCCGAATGGAACGTAGCATGACTACGGGTGCAAAAATCTCATCATAGTGCAAGCCTGGCACTTGAGTGAAACCTTTAGCAACTAGTCTAGCCTTATGGATATCTTGTTGTCCTTCCACGACATGCTTTATCTTGTAAAGCCATTTGCATTGAAGGGGACGTACCTTTGCAGGTAAATCCACAAGATCCCACACGTTGTTCTCATACATGGAGTCCATCTCGGATTGCATGGCTTCTAGCCATAGCTTTGAGTCAGAACTGGTCATGGCACCTTTATAGGTTGTGGGTTCATTACCCTCTAGGAGTAAGACGTCATCTGTATCGTGTTCCTCGACCATACCAATGTATCTGTCCGGTGGAATAGAGACTCTTCCTGACCTCCTAGGTTCCTCAGGGATATCTACCGCAGCCTCGGTTGAAGGTACTGTTTCCTCCAATGGTTGCTCGGTAGTTGGTTCTTGAACCTCCGATAACTCGAAGGTTCTATTACTCGACTTGTTCTCGAGAAATTCTTTCTCTAGGAACGTCGCACTAGCCGCAACAAAAACACGTTGTTCGGTAGGCGAGTAGAAGTAATGACCAAACGTTCCCTTTGGATAGCCTATAAAGTATGTCTTGACCGATCGCGGGCCGAGCTTATCCTCGTGTCTCCACTTGACATAAGCCTCGCAGCCCCAAACCCGAATAAAGGACAAGTTAGGGACCGTTCCCTTCCATAACTCGAATGGAGTCTTGTCAACAGCTTTAGACGGACTTCGGTTAAGTATTAGAGCGGCCGACAAAAGAGCATAGCCCCACAATGAATCAGGCACAACGGTGTGACTCATCATGGATCGAGCCATATCGAGTAAAGTTCGATTTCTCCGTTCGGACA
This sequence comes from Silene conica, assembly GCA_029255685.2. Taxonomy (NCBI): domain Eukaryota; kingdom Viridiplantae; phylum Streptophyta; class Magnoliopsida; order Caryophyllales; family Caryophyllaceae; genus Silene; species Silene conica. The sequence continues at coordinate 54,049,606 of CM055316.2, read as the reverse complement.
CACCATTTAATTGTGGTGTTCCAGGTGGAGTCAACTGTAGCACGATCCCACAGTCTTTTAGGTGTTGATCAAACTCGTGTGAAAGATACTCACCACCACGATCCGAACGTAGTGTTTTAATCTTTCTACCCAGCTGGTTCTGTACCCGATTCTGGTATTCTTTGAACTTGTCAAAGGATTCACTTTTATGTTTCATTAAGTAGACATAGCCATATCTACTCAAATCATCCGTGAAAGTGATGAAATACCTATAGCCTTCTCGTGCGTTGATCGACATAGGGCCACATACGTCCGTATGTATGAGTCCTAATAGGTCGGCAGCGCGCATTCCAACACCTTTGAAGGAAATACGAGTCATTTTGCCGATGAGACATGATTCACACGTGCCATATGATTCGAAATCAAAGGGCGAAATAGCTCCATTCTGTATGAGCTGTTTAACGCGTTTCTCATTTATGTGTCCCATACGACAATGCCATAGGTAAGTTTGATCTTTGTCACCTACCTTTATTCTTTTATTATTCACATGTAATATCTCGGTAGTTTGATCTAAAACATAAATTCCATTCATGGAAACTGCCTTGCCATAAATCATATTGTGCAAAGAGAAAATACAGCTATTATTCTCTATTACAAATGAAAATCCGAGTTTGTCAAGTGCAGAAACTGAAATAATGTTTTTGGACAAACTAGGAACATAATAACAGTTATACAAAAATAACTCGAATCCACTTGGAAGCTGGATTACATATGTTCCCTTCGAGACTGCAGCCACACGTGCTCCATTCCCGACACGCAGGTCCACCTCACCCTTGATTAGGGGTTCTTGGTTTCGGAGGCCCTGCACATGATTACATAGATGAGAACCATAACCAGTATCAAGTACCCAAGTTCCGCAACTTGCGTGGTTAATCTCAATCATGTGAATAAAAGAAGAAGAAGACATACCAACAGGGGTAACGCGGCCTGCCTTAATGTCCTCGCGATACACGGGGCATGAGCGCCTCCAATGCCCAGTCTTGTGGCAATGGTGACATTCCATGCTTGTATCCTTGCTCTTTGTCTTGCCTTGTGAGTTACTCGACTCACCAGGCCCACTCTTAGTAAATCCTGGTTTCTTGAACCTGGGCTTACCTACTGCTAGGTCGCCCTGAGCTTTAGCCTTCCCCTTACCTTTCCCCTTACTGGAGATCATGAGAACATCCTGCTTAAGACTCCCACTCAACTTAAGATCCTTCTCAGTCTGTACGAGAAGGGAGTGGAGCTCATGGGGAGTCTTCTTCATGTCGTTCATGTAGTAGTTGGCCCTAAAGAGGGCGAACCCATCATGAAGCGAATGAAGCATGCGATCAACGATGATGTTCTCACTGATCTTGCAGTTTAGGGACTCCAGTTTCTCGATATTCTCAATCATGTTGAGAATATGTGGGCTAACAGCTTGGCCCTTCTGGAGTTTCGCCTCAAAGAAGCGACAGGTATGCTCATAAGAAACGATTCTCGGAGCCTTGGAGAATTCGTTAGTGAGCGTGGTGAAAATCTTGTTTGCACCATGGGTTATGAAGCGTCTTTGCAAATTGGATTCCATTGCATAGATGAGTACGTTCTTTATCGCACCCGCTTCCATAACGAAATCGCTATGAGCGCGAATTTCGTTGGCTCTAGCTCCAGTTCCTGGGTGTGGCGGAATGGGCTCAGTTAAGAACTTGAGCTTTCCGTCAGCAATGGCAGCATTCCGTAGTGCTGCCTCCCAGTCAGAGAAGTTTGACCCATCATTCCTCAGTCTAGTGGACTGATTCATGGAGTCCATGAAGGCTTTCAGCCAGGATTCACGTGCTAGCTTGGCACTTGGCATTGGGTCTTCACCAGCCATTTTAGTTTTACAGCAGTTTTATTGAACGTGTTCTACACTGAAAAGGAAGATAAAACAAAACCATATAAGCAACTTATTGTTGTGATTTAAGTCTATATTAAATTGAATTTAAACTCGTAGACTCAAGCATTTATATAATTGATCTCCCTCAAGAATTATATAAACGATCCCAAGACTCAATTTCCGTATATTGATAAGCCCACAGTTTGGCTAATTCCAATCGTTGGAACTCTTGGTCGATAGATTTCCGTATATCTACCTATTAGTCCATCTCAGTCACTGGAATATTATCGAGTGACCATGATGTTGAGATAAAATAAATCATCTGTTCCCACTTACCCGACGTAGAAGGGGTCATATTATGCCTACCGACGAAGAAGGGATTCATGGGAGGCTGATTTATAAAGACTAATCTCAATTTTTGGTTATACGAGGAAGACCCCATCAACTCTTATTTATCCATATTTAAGTGAACTAAAAACTAGCATTTGCGTGAATGAATTAAATAAAGTGATGGCTTTTAAATTGACATGTGACATCTGTATTGTCACAGAAAACTAACGCGTAACCTCTACATGAGTCAGTTTTCAGGCATGATATAGGTGGTTTGGTTTTTAGGCGGAATATGATGCAAGCTATTATCGATGAAAGCGTAAAGATAAATGCAATAAACGTAAATAAAAGTCCTAGTGTGGCCTATCCTACCAAAATAAACATAAAACAACTTGGAATCCACTGTTGGACCCTAGAAGCTTGTCTTGATGTTCCATCTTGGTCCTTGCAGCGGGAGTGAGCATCCGGCCTCCGTCTTGTCTTTGGTCTTCACAAAATTACTAATTTAAATTACAAAAGTAGTCCTAGATACATTCTAATTTAAATACAAAAGTAATTACATGGCAAAAACCCAAAACGGAGATTCAAGATCTCAAAATTACAAGCAAGATCGTGTCCCTTCATTACGGTGACACAATCTTCTAAGGCCACACTAAGTTACAACCGTTTGCAAAAATTAAATACGTTATTGAAAGCATTCAAGGCATTCACATGACGATAAATAAAATGCATCAACTAAAAACAATTTATACATGACATAATACCGTTATTATGATTAATAAATTTATACCAAACCACCTTTTAAGATTAAAATTAAGTGACTATACCGTTTTAATCACCAATTTTAATAAACATATAATCCATTGTTTTAAACTGTTTTAAAAACAATATGTATCAAACGAGGGTGAACCGTTTCACTAAATAATATACTATTTCCGTATACAGTATATTATTTTAAGCCATGTGAAAATAAGAAAACAAGTTATTTTCGAAAATAAACACCCCGAAACGAGAGCACTCGATCGAGTAACAGGGGCACTCGATCGAGTGTCAGGGTCACTCGATCGAGTGCAGCATGGCTCGATCGAGTGGCTCGTAAAATAGCAAATCGCTGCACTTTTAAATTAAAACGAGTTTATAACTTGGATTTAAAACTTGTAAATCATATATAAACAACAACAAAAGATTTACATATTGCTAAAAATATCGATTAATTAACAATATGCAAATTATAATCGAAAAACAAGATCGATTTCTCACAAAAATCACACGCACAAGCCTGGTACGAGGGCACTCGATCGAGTGCAACAGGGACTCGATCGAGTGCCTAGGCAGATTGCACGGTTTTCAACAATTTTAAAACTTATGAAAGACACAATTGTAAAATTTTCATGGCCTAATGCTCTGATACCACTTGTGGGGAATAAAACGCGTATTCACCCTAAATTTGCAGGATTATAATGAAATATGCAATTGTGAATATCGTCATAAGATTAAAAACATGAGAAAAGAAGTACAACCTTTAGTCCTCGCGCAAAAGGCCTAAGAACAGGAATTAATGCAAATTCCCTCCTATAACTTGCACCCAAGACTTTGTCTGAGACGAGGCCGCGTGTGCTAGAAATCCTCTCCAATTGCCTTGCAATATAGGGAGAGCCCTTGAGGTTTTAGATGTGAGATCTGAGGTTTTGGGAAAAGAATGTCACCAAAACCCTAATTTTACCTTGAGAATATTTAACAGTGCACCAAGAGTAGTTGATATAAGGGGAAGGACTCCCCTTATATACTACATGAGGCCGGCCGAATATAGGGTTTGGGTAGGAGTGGGCTTTCCACTCTTACCTTATCCTAATGCGTGATTCGACCCAATTAGCTATTATTTATTCGCGGGTTTAATTTATAAATCGTAACATGTTATCAGTTATTAATACAGTCGATATATTAATAATGGTCTGATAAAATACGATATTGTATAATTACCTAAATTAATATAACTGTTTATATTAATTTGCGAATATAATATTTAATTAAATATAACTGTTTATATTTAATTTACGAATTAATCTTGTAATCCGTATTAGCTAAAATTATTTAATCCGTATTAAATAATAATTCTCAACATCTTATTGACTAATTTAATAGTCAATACCTCTGACTAACCGTTTAGTCATATCCGGCAAAATGTGACTGTATTTTCATACCTTCACATCTCTCAAACGTGTCCTATAGGTGTGACGTATAGGGACCAGTTGACCACCGCCATCCGTATGACAATAACGTCAAACTTATCTAGCAAGCCAACCGTTATTGATAAACGTGGATCAACTGGTAATAATACAGAAGTATGCCCTTGTGATCCTTAAAGAGATTTAATAAGTCATTGTACTTAATTGTCAAGGACACCAGCCCCAACAATCTCCCACTTGTCCGTACAAGGGTATGTTTAATGACGTTATCACACTACATGTGGAGGACACAATCTCCAACAGAAGACACAGAAGAAACTACACGAGGACACAAAAGAAAATGTTCTTTATGTCACTATTTCTTAGAGAGGATAAAAGGAACCGTGCGTATAAACGAAAGGAAAATGTTTCCTTAAAGTTAATGTTTCTGATTTTATAAGATAATAGAGGAGAAATCGTATTCTGTTCTCTTGATGGTATTGTTTCTTATTCTAAAGGATTATAGAGGAGAAATCATGTCCTGTTTTTTTCCAAAGAAACGAGGACGAGAAATGAAAGGTTCAAAAGATGTTGATTGAGTTAAAGTAAACAACTATAAAGATAGTGATACAAGATTCAGTGGGAGCAATAATCATTAGAAAGTTCAACCTACTATTTAGAGATAATGGTAATTCTTTTATGAAAAGAATGAAAGGTTTTCAATTCTAGATGAGAAAATATTGAAACATCATAGGATGATGGAGCCTCATAGGAGAGTTTATTATATTGATAATGAAACGTCGCCTATATAAGATCAGCAAGGTTGAATGTATCATTCATATCGATGAATATAGAATCACCTATATATGGAAGTGGTGATTCATGCAACCTTGATGTGACACCCCGCGATATTACATAAAAATAAACAAGCAACTTGCAGCGGAAATACGATAATTATAAAAACTTTCGACATATATAAATAAACTTAATCGCGGAATATCAAAACAACATGCGGAAGATTGAAACTAAGGAAAAAGTATAACTTATACAAGACAAATGAATGTTTACAAGGGATAAGGTATCCCTCGATAGCAACATAATTAAATCTGAGCTAAACGTAAATAGGTAATTGTTGACTAATCAACAATGCTCGCTAGCCACACGTCTTCCCCAAACAGCACCAACCTACATACATGAAACATGGACGCCACAGTCAGTGGGGAGTAACTCGAGGTTCTCCCAGCCACTTTTTCTCAGAAAACACGTAAACGGTAATACAACACAACATATACATATGAACATGCATATACAATGATAAATAATCAAAAATGACATATTCAAATATGACAAACATGATCAAGCATGAACCAACAAGTAAATCATAATCAAATTCACTATGTGAACTAATATCAAGCGGATAATCAACCAAGTGAATGACTCAGCGGCCAACACTTGATGGAATGTTCATTCGCACAAACAACAACCAAGTGATCGACTCAGAGACCAACACTAGATGGCATGGCCAATCACAGAACACACAAGAATAGAATGAACGCCGTCAGGGAACATAACCGTTACCACTGACCGCGAGATCGCATAACCACGACACTAGCTATCGGGACGCATAACCACGACACCGACTCTATGTATAGCGCATAACCGACAACTATATGCCTAAGACCTGGCCAGACCTCTCGATGTAATAACCTACACCGAACGACACACGGGGACCGGGCCGCATAACCACGGACACCGACCAATCCCGAACATAGATAAAACCCATAACCGGGGTGGCATTAGTTCATTACAATGATACGCAAATCGTACCACCACTATCCATTCGCAAACAAGGTGACATAACCGTCACTAACATAACTTAGAATGACATAACCGTCGCCCAAACATAAGCTAGGTAACATAACCGTTACCCGACTCAATTTAAGATAACATAACCGTTATCAAAACATAAGTTAAGCAACATAACCGTTACTCGACTCGACTCAACACAAGACAACATAACCGTTATCAATTTAACTCGAGCTAACATAGCCGTTAACTAACTCATTTAACACCTACGAGCCTCAATTCAACCAAAACAACACTTAAGCTAGTTTATAGAAGTTAACTTGAAGTGGGAGCCGGTTTCCCTTCCGGTTGCCCGGGCGGGGGGTCTTCCTCCTCAACTTAGCTACTAAAACGGCTTAAGCATTCAACCATACAATTGCAACAGAGTCACTCACATGAGTAATAAAATGAAGAATTCATATACGAAGTCTCAAGTATACATTACATTTCATTTGGGACAATAAAATGAACTAGCATTAGCTGACACAAGTTTAAGGTCGTAAACAAGTGAATTAAACATGAAGGATGGACGTAATTTAACTCACGAATCACACATGCATCATATATACTTTCTAATACATGTTTTATGATGATTTAACATGCTCAAACAATGTCCGAACAAGCGGTAAAACAATGAATAACTTTTTATTGTGCATGTGATAAATTAACATTGGCCTAACGGAAGTTTGATTTACGAAACTCATATAATATATTTATACATCATAAACCAAGTATTTTTATCATGTAACAACACTCGACAAACATTAAAACAAACCCACAAAACAACCTGCAAAACAGCCCGCAAAACAGCCCGCAAAATAGCCCTCCGAAACGGCCCCGAAACAGCCCAAAAACAGCCCTCAAAGCAGCCCCGAAATAGCCCTCAAACACAGCCCCGAAACAGGCCTCAAAACAGCCCCGAAAAAGGCCTCAAAACAGGCCCGAAACTAGCCACAAAACAGCCCAAAACAAGCCTCAAAACAGTCCCCAAACAAGCCTCGAAACAGCCTAATTTCACGCCTGAAACCAGCCACGAGCACAGGCTGCCGTGGCTGGCCGCAGGCTGCCATTCTGACCGCAGGCCTGCGCATAGGGCCGCAGGGTGCGCCCTACACGGGCTGCATGCTTTTGGCTAGGCGCAACAACCCCTTTCTCGCCCAAACCTTCGAACAATGACCCGATACTAATTACATACGTCATGTACATGATCTAGGCAACACGATATCCCAACCAAGACGCATATACACCGGTATACATCGGAAACAAACGATTATAAACATGACTAACAACTTGAACATGGATTAAAATCAACCGAAATTCACATTATCGTTACGAACACAATGAGCATGTGATGGATATCAATTTACCCAATAAACACAACAAAAATCCATCATACATTCGTACTAGTCAACAAAGAACTCATTCCATTCAATTGAATAATGAAGTAATCAACTCAATGCTTCACAATTTCAGAAATTATCAACACAATTCTCATAATTTCAGAAATTAAACAAGCATAACCATACACAAACGATTTTTGACTTAAAGTCGAGTAACCTCTCAAAGTTACCTTTAAAGCTCTTCAAATCTTGAAAGAATCCTTCATTGAAGTCCAACCATCCATTCTCGCTCAAGAACAATGAGAAAAACGAATCACAATCAGACCCTAGAAAAATGGGTTTTTTCCGAAAACACAACAATACTAGCTTTTAAAGACATGAAAAGAAGGAGAAGGAGAAGAGGAGAACTTACATGTAAAGAGCTCAGGATTTGAGCAAGAAACGAAGGTGGTAGAGTCGGATTTGTGTTCTTGAGAAACACCAACAATGGTGAAGAGGTTTTGGGGGTTTTTGGTGAGGGAGATGAAGGATGAGTGAGTTGTGAGGAATAAGACACAACATAAGGAGTATATTGGAGTTTTGAGTCGGGATTGACTCGGGATTCATTTAATGAGTCGGGATGACTCGGATTTGACTAACTAAGGCGAGAATATCATCTTAAGACCATTATTACTCAAGATAGAAGCAATTATGCAAATAACCCACAACTCATGAAATTATCCTACATACTTGTCATTTTCGAAAATTAAAACCGAAACTTAAATTTATAAAACTCGAAATATCATTTGAAATTAAAATGCTTTAAAATGAAATATTCATATCACAAAAATATATTTACGAAATTTAATAAAATATAAATTATTCTTTGAAATTAAATTAAATCTTTAAATTTATAATACGGAAAATATCGGGGTGTTACACTTGATCAGTGTTGGGTCAAAAGCCTTATTTCGATAGAAGTTATCGAGGAGAACTAGTGAATTGAATCTAGGTAAACTACAGTATAAATTCTAGTAAAATTGTGAATGTGTACATGAGAGCGATAAGTTGATCCCTCTTACATATCAACATGTCACGAGTTATAAGATAACAGTGAGAGCTTTCTTCAGGAAAGGAAACTCAAATCTAGTATGAGTACTAGACATGTACTTCAATAAGATCATGTTATGCGAGATAACGTGAGTCAGAAGGAAACCGAAATTTGTAGGTTTGGATGACGTGAATAAATTGTGTATTCACAAATCAAACCACTAGTGCAAATTGATGAATGTGCATCAAAGATTGTATAGTGTGGAACAGTAATATTGTATTGACTGTTCATACATGACAATTACTCTTATCGTTTAAGTTATCATTAACTCACTATTGATAAATACTTTGTCAAATCCAAATGGGTTGTGGGAGACAATTTTGAACCCCATGAAGTGAACTGGATTAACTTAGTATGGCCCCCAGTCGCTTGTATGAGGTGACTTCTCGAAGCAACTAGAGTGTGAGGCGATTGATGGCAAGTTCAAATGCCATAGAGTCATATGGGATGACTAGTCAATCACATAGGCAGACTGTAGGAGACACTCTGTCAGGCAACCTGTGAACGCTTATAGAGTTCTAGAAATTTTATAATAGCCTGGTCGTGGCAAGAGTTACTTTATGTATTATTGTGAGTCGATTCTTTGACTAGAGACTGTTCCCCCAAGGTGACATAGTTTCAGAGTGACTTTGATTTATGTTCTTCGATTTTCCGTAAAAGGGGTCAAATGGGCATCTTTTGGGTCATAATGGATTGTGTTAGTCGAAGGGAACAGTAGGATAAGAATTGTCCAACCCCTTGTCAGGGTTATCTTAAATCTCAGGGCCGCTCGAGGAGAAATTAGTTGGAAATGCGTGGCCACGCTCGGAAGGTATCTATGGTAGATAATTCCGGTCAAAGCAGTTAATCTCCAGATCGAGGAAACCACTCACGATATGATCAAATGCAAGTATGACCTGTAAGACACCTTGCAGTTAGTGGGTGATGATGTAATAGGACAAGAAAATCGGTGACGCACACTTGTCGAGGACAAGTGAGAGATTGTTGGGAAATGTGTCCTCAACAATAGTGCGATCACAAAATTAAATCTCATGACGAGAATGCACAAGGGATGATCCGAAATTATACAGTCAACTGACCAACATTAATCGATAATGATTGGCTGACTAGAGTTTGACATTACTGTCGTATGACGGTGGTGGTCAGTTGATCCCTTTGGGTAACACCTATAGGACAATTCTCTTAATTGATATATTGATCAATTGTATAAGATACGAGTTGATGAAATTCCTTAAAATTAAATATCGAGAAATCAGAGGTTAAATCTTAATGCAAGATTTATATTTGAAATTGACACGTGTCAATTGTCAAATATTAATCGATGTTTATGAAACGTCAAAGTTAGAATAAAAAGGGTTCGTGGTTATTACAAATGTTGTATATCTTATTGACGATTATTATAATAACCATATTATGAGACGGTAATTATGAATTACTAAGTTAATTTGTTAAATATGATTTAATTAATTTAGAAATAATATTTAGTTGATAAATATGTATTTTAAATTAATACAATTGTATTTTATAACATACGATGTCACATGTTACACAATTGTACAAATTACATTTTGTAAAATAAAGATCCATTTTACAACTTAATGTGCCGTGTAAGTGTATGTGTTATGGGTTAATCTTGGTGATATTATTCCTTACATACATAATGATTAGGATAGCTTTGATGCCTATTAGTAGGCATGCAACCCTAATTGCATGGGTTAGTGAAAAGAGCATAAAAACCCTTCCCAATGCACATAACATCACGGCACACTCAACCCATCCCATATAATGTGAATTGTTCACATTTTCAACCTATTCTATTCTAACCCTAAGTTATTTTCTAGTGTAAGAAAAACTCTAAAAATCCTCTAAAAATATTATTGCATAATATTTATATACTATAATAGTTATAGTATTTTTTATAGTTATCTAATTACATTAGATAGTTTTTTAAGGAAGACCGATTTCATTTCACCCAGTCCGTGATAATCTCGGTATTAAGGGTAAGTCTTGGGTGCATCGTAAAGGAGGCAATCTATATTGCTTGTTTTGTGGAGGATCATCCTAGCATAAATCACTATAAGAATACAGAAAACAGGCGACTGAATTTGGGGATTGTATTCAGTCGCAAAATCCAATTTGGCGACTGAAATCAGTCGCCAAATTTCAGTCGCAAGCCTTAGTCGCCAAAAAAAAATGGGCGACTATTATCAGTCGCCAAATTTGGCGACTGCACATACAGTTGCCAATTTAGGGATTTGGCGACTGACAGTGTAGTAGCCAAATTGGCGACAGAAATGTGGTAGTCGCCGATTTGGCGACTGAACTGTAGTCGCCAAACTGGCTGAATCAGTCGCCAATTTGGCCGAATTTGCAGAAACTTCCCCAGTTTTGGCGACTGACTACAGTTGCCAAATGCACCATGTCAGTCGCCAAAATGGCTGGGTATTTCATGCTCAATTGCATTTTGATCGTGCCAAACCTTCTATTTATTCATGCCGCCAATACGTAATGACACCCTGCAAACAGAAAATTGCAACCCCTTTTGCGCGAACCGCACCATTTAAAACACCAATTTCTCATTTACTTAAAAATGAGATCATTATCCAACTACAAGCTAAACTAACTAAACATTATCCAACTTCAAGCTAAAGTAACTACAAGTTATCCAAACTACCTAAGTTACAAATCCCATGCCGTCTCCACTACTACCACCCTTTCCATGAGGATCGTTGGGGTCATAACGTGATTGTGGAACGGGGTTACATTGGGAGAAAAAGTTTTCCATGGCCTCCATGCGCTCCTTCATCAACCGAAACTGTTCGTCTCGTTCTGAATTCACTCTTCTTTCTTCAGCAAGTTGAGTCTGTAGTTGACTCACAATCGCGGGCTCATATGTTTGTCGAGGCTCATATGAATATCTTATTGCCGGTTGTTTGAAGAAGACACCATGAGCCTTTCCGGTGCCGTAGACATTTCCCTTCTTGTATCCCTTGACCAAATTAAACCAAATCTCATTATCTGGTATTTCGGGATGTGCCTCTTTTTCAGCCTCGTATGCTTCCTACATTAGTTAGCAAAAAATTATCATCATTATTTAACAAAACTATCATTAGTTAATAATTTAAAACTATCATAAGTGAAAAATATTACATATAAGGCTTTGTCTTTTGGCTTAATCCAAATTCTCTCATTTTTAGCGTTCACCCTGGAATGTGTACCAAGGAGTAGTTCCGGGGCCGTCGCAAGAGGATCATCAGTCAGCTGATCAGCTGACTGATCAGCTGACTTCTTCTTTTTATTCTTCTTCATCTACATACACGAACAAAAATTCAATGAATATCAATGACATTATTACCAATATTCAAATAAACGAGCTAAATAAATAAGTGTTAATATGAAAACTTACACCAAAAAGTATTTTCAAAAATGACCGTGAACCGGCATGATGGGTAGGCTCAGTCATTCCATCCTTCTTCCCTTCCCTTTTGTTCATGGACTTCTGCGCCGATCTGGCTCGAAACTCTGGGGTATCACGCCGATTCATAAGACCCTCAAGCGCCTCACCTAAAATAATGATAAATTATGTCGTTATTAGTAAAATGTTCATCCTTTAATCAATACAAGTGACAAATAAAGGTAATTGTATAGATATACCTTGAAGATGTGAGGCCTTTCCCCTTTTACCAATCTTATAGATATTGTGTTTGTATCTAGAGGCATCAACATCACGGTACCTCTTATTGACAAGAGACTCTAATTCAGGCGCCCAGGAAAAATTTAGCTACAAAAAAAAAACATTAAGTATTAGTTGAAAAACTATAACAGTTAGTAAAATAAGTAATTAATAAAAAAGATTTTGATTACTCGAAAGTTATTAAACCAGGCTTCTTTTTGAGCTTCACTGGCTTCTGTCCAATTAAGTGGCACAGGACCTAATAAAGATGTCTTTGTGCTATTGGTTACTCCTCGAACAACGGTCTGATGATTAAACCTGAAACATATATAAATTGTAACTTATAATAACTAGGCATTTATTACTAATAAAATGAATAATTACAATTTGATAACACTTACCAAAATCCCGCTGGATCAAGTATCTTCTTGCGGTCCTGTGTGTACTAAATCTGTACACGTGTGTCCTCCTCAGAATCGCTCTGAACCAACTCCTCCTGCTGCTGCACGGAGGGCTGACTCTACTGACGACTGTGTCCGCCTCGCTGTCTTCCTCTACCACCTCGACCTCCTGCCATCTACATCACATAAATGAAGTTATTAATACGTACAAATCAAACATAAAATAAATGTTTAATACAAATATGAACAATAATAACATGACAAACTTGGACTACAGTACTATACCAAATTAATCATCATCTTCATCATCCTCTTGATCAACATCATCCTTATTATCATCATCCTCATCCTCATCGTCATCCTCATCCTCATCAACAACTCTCACTTCATCTAATTCCTCCCATCCTTCTACCAACTCATAATTATTAGTATCAACATCCTCTTCCTCTTCCAAGTCTTCAAACTGTTCATTTTTATTTTGGTCAATGATTCCGTCTGTTGGAGACAAAATTGTCCCATTTGATACTATTTCTTCTTGAAAAAAGGTGGTATCAACTTGTGATCGTGCCTTTGTCTTAATGACTGCCCACAATGCCTTACTATTTCTATCATTTGTCGTGCTTGGATAGGAAGCGAAATACACTTGTTGAGCCTGATGTTCTAGTATAAATGGATCATACTTAGAGTATGTTCGGGTACTATTCACTTCCACAAGCTTGTAACATTCATGTACTCTCATTCCAGCCGGGGAATTATCCTTCCATTCAATCTTGAATAAGGTAGTTTTATAAGCACGATCACGACCATTATAATACATCTCAAAGATGTCCTCTACAATACCATAATACTCATGGTCATCAATAAAAGAAATAGTAACACCATAGTTGCATCTAGCCTTACCCTTACCGTGGTCGAATGTGTGGAAATTAAATCCATTAACTGAATATCGGTTCCACGTCTTAACCAAGCGTGAAGGACCGAAGGCCATACTCCTTATCAAATCATCTTGGATATTGAACTCAATGACATGGTTCTGAAACCATTTTGGGAACTTATCCTCATGTTTGTCCCAAACATCATCCTTACTCACACTATGATGTTCCTTACTGAAATCAGTCACGAATTTTGCTTCATATGACTCTAAGATCTCACAATTTGATAGAACGTATAAGTGAGCACGATTGTATTCCTTGTCGTCCAAATATCTCGTTCCACCTTTTGATGAACAACCTTCATCATCTTGAGTTTGAAAAAACTCGGGTAAACTTGAATCAATTTCATCTGCTTTATCAACATTCATGTTTCTTGCTTTGGTTTCTATATGCTTTCAAAGTAGAGAGAACAAAAATTTGCAATCTCTTCTGTTAAATAGGCATTACATATAGAACCTTCTACCTTAACTTTGTTACCAATCTTTCTTCACCTGATTAAGAAACCTACATATTTATTAGATCAATGTTTAATAATAATATAGATTTGTAATTTAATATTCTAAAATAAAATAGTTACGACTCTTTCTTTTATTACCTTTCAAATGGATACATCCATCTATATTGAACGGGTCCTCCAACTTTGGCTTCGTAGGGCAAATGGACAGGTAAATGCTTCATAGAGTTGAAAAATGAAGGGGGAAAGATCCTCTCAAGCTTACATGGTATTTGTGTTATTTGATCTTCGAGACGAATCATGTCATCAACACATATTGAGGAGGAACATAAATCTCGGAAAAATTGACTAATCTCAACAATAGCATTCCACAAAGTAGTTGGGAGGAGATGTTTCAAAGCAACGGGTAACAGTCGCTCCATAAATACATGACAATCATGACTTTTCAAGCCTTGTAACTTGAGCTTCCTGAGATCAACACATCGACGAAAATCTGAAGCATATCCATCAGGAAACTTCAAATTCCTTAACCACTCACATAATACCTTCTTTTGAGCTTTGTCAAGAGTGTAAATGGCTTTTGGCTTGGATCCATCTTTGCGAATGTGTAATTCGGGACGATCACAAAATGTCTTCATGTCTTTTCGAGAAGCAACAGTATCACATGTTTCGCCTTTAACATCCATGATCATGTCAACGAGTTGCTCAAAAAATTTCTTCTCTATGTGCATTACATCTAAATTGTATCTGATTAACATAGTTTTCCAATATGGAAGGTCCCAAAAAATGCTTCTTATACCAACCATTCTTCTTGTTTTTAAGCTCTTTAAACTCTTTATCGGTACCATCAATAGAAGATGGCTAATTACGTACCAACTCCCACTCCGCATCACCCGGAAGATGAACCGGAGCATCATCAAGTACTTGTTAACCTTTTTTGAAACCTTTTTTGTTGCTCCTAAGAAGATTACTTTCTGGTAAGAAGCATCTGTGACAATCAAACCAACTCATTTTCTTGCAATTTGGAAGCCAAAAAGCTTTACTTTCACCCATGCAATGAGGACATGCTTTTTGTCCCACAGTAGACCAACCAGATAGCATACCATATGCGGGAAAATCGTTTATTGTCCACAAAAGTGAAGCTCTAAGTTGAAAATTTTGCTTTCTGAAAACGTCATATGTTTCCACCCCAACTTCCCACAATTGTCTCAATTCTTCCTCTAATGGTTGTAAAAAAACATCCAAATGGCCTTTCGGATTTTCAGGCTCGGGAATAATGAGAGACAAGAAAATAAATTCTCTCTTCATACATAACCAAGGCGGTAAATTGTATGGGTTGACCATTACGGGCCAACAAGAGTAATTCTTACCAAATTGGGTAAAAGGACTAAATCCATCCGTACACAAGCCAAGTCGCGCATTCCGGGGTTCCTCGGCAAATTCGGGATAGATCTGATCAAAACGTTTCCATTCTTCCCCGTCACTTGGATGACATATCTTACCCGGAGTACGCGGATTTTCTTTGTGCCATGTCATTTGTTCGGAAATTTTTTTGGTAGAATAAATTCTTTGAAGTCTTGGGGAAAGAAGAAGGTAAATTAATTGGTTTTCTGCTATTGATTTCTTACACTTTTGACCCTTTCTATTACTCTAGTTGCCTTTTTTCGCTTTCAAAACAACATCTCCATCACTTGTCTGAAATCTATCCCTTCAACATTTTTTGCACTTGTCAAGTAATGCATCATCTTTCCAAAAGAGCATACATCCTTCGGGACATGCATCAATCTTTTGATGCGGTAACTGAAGACCTTTAACTATTTTTTTGTATTGTAGAAACTTCGAGGCATGACATAATCTTCGGGGATAGCATCCTTAAGCAGAGAAACAATACCATCAACGGCCTTAAATGGCATATTATGCTCACACTTCAAGGTTACTATCCTAGAGGCGGCTTGTAATAATGACATTCTGCTCCCTTCGTATAAAGGTTGTGCCGCAGCTTTTAACATGTCAAAAAAAGCATTTGCTTGGGGATTTGGAGGTTGTGCTTCATTCATAGCTAGACGATCGTCATTATTGAGAACATTATACTCCAAGGCATCAACAACCATATCTCTATATGGGTTCTCATCAAGTTGTTGGATGTGAGGTTGTTCGTGAATTGGAGAAAATACTTTCCCATGAGAAATCCAATTATAATAATTTGGACAAAACTCGTTTGTATAGAGATGTTATTGTACCTCAACGACAGATGTGTATTTCATGTTTTTACATTTGTTACAAGCCTACCAAGTTATATTCATCTTGTTGCTTAGCAAATTCAATAAACTCGGCAACACCCTCTAGAAACCTAGCATTAGGAGGTTTCTTCTTAATACCAACCCTTCCATCATAAATCCATGAACGTTCCAATCTCTTCATTCTAATCTAAACAAAAATTCATAAATTAACTTTCAACAACAAAATAACTTAAACAACAACCTTAATCATATATAGGATAATAACAACTTATCAAAGATCTTCATTATTTATAAACACTAACATCAAAAATCTCCATTATTTACAACCTAATAAACTAAGACGATCTAAATTTACACACTAACTTAAAGAAGCATAATTTACACACCCCCAATAATAACTTATCAAAAATCCCCAATTTTTATAAAC
This sequence comes from Silene conica, assembly GCA_029255685.2. NCBI lineage: Eukaryota > Viridiplantae > Streptophyta > Magnoliopsida > Caryophyllales > Caryophyllaceae > Silene > Silene conica. The sequence continues at coordinate 54,032,836 of CM055316.2, read as the reverse complement.
CCTAATACCTAATTTGACATAATTAACTAACAATTACAACCATAACAACATTAATAAGGCAAACAACATCGTCTTAATCGACATATAAACCCTAACCCCCAATTTCATATAAACCCTAACCCCCATTTTATCTACTTAACATCATACTTGGCTACTACAACCTAATTGACTACAACGTAATAAGCTAAGACGATCCTAATTGGCTACTATATTACTAAATTGACAAAACAAAACAAAAATAAAATTAAAAATTGAAATTAAACTAAAAAGAATAACAAACCTTTAACTGAATAAATGAGAAAATAAAAGAGGCGTTGGCGGTGGGTGGCGGCGGCTAGTGACGGCTGGTGGTGGCTGGTGGTGGCGGCGGGTGGTGGGTTGGAGGTGCAAGTGGGTGTTGGTGACGGAAAAGGGATATGGCGTTTGTGTTTTGTTTTCTGAAGTATGTTTGTGTTTGCGAATAGTGAAGGGGCTGTAAGTTTCTGATTTCATATCGCGTAAATTGGCGACTGACAAACTACATTTTGGCGACTGACCCATTTCAGTCGCCAAATTGGCGACTGCGTACATATGATTTGGCGACTGCAATATCAGACGCCAAAATTGGCGACTGACATCAGTCGCCAAATATTGATTTCAGTCGCCATTTTTTTGTCGGTGGGGAAAAAGTTTGGGAAAACATACAGTCGCCAAAATGGCGACTGGTTTCAGTCACCAAACTATACCTTCAGTCGCCAAATTGGCGACTACAAACTACAGTCGCCATTTTTTCGTCGCCTGTTTTGCATTTTCTTGTAGTGAATTTGGACCGAATGTAGGCCAGGGGTTCCATATTCTATTTCCGCATTTTGTTTTGCACGTATAAGATCTTGACCTAAAATTAAAGAGTTAATTTGGTAAGTAAATTAGTGTGACCAATTTTATAGTAGGGCTAGTATGACAAATCTTACAGTCTCAACTAATATTATTTAATCAGTATTAAAGAATTACATCATCATTACATTGACTAACCGTTTAGCGTAATAGAGTATCAATATGATTACATTTTCATCTAAACTTATCTCTCAGATTCCATCCTTTAGGTGTGACTCTTAGGAACCAGTTGATTACTGTCATATGTATGACAATAACGTCACACTTTCTAGCAAGCCAATTGTTATTGATAAACGTGAATCAACTGTCTAAAATACAAAGTATATATACCCTGTGTTTCTTTAAGAGATTTATTCGTGTTGTCGCACTAACTGTGGAGGACACTAGCTCCAACATGATTCCATACATGTAACTGCAAATATCAACACCGTCTTCTTTAACCGTCTTCATAGGGATGTCAATGAATCCTGGAGCCGGTCCAGATCCGTAAAACTCGACCCTGCTGGATCGGATCCGGATCCTATTTTTTCAAACCCGTTGGATCCGGGTCGGATCCGGATCTACTAGTTTTAAAACGAATCTGGATCTGGATCTTTCAAAGCAGGCCCAGATTCGACCCTATACCTGTTTTCATAGTAAAAACATCAACCTCATTCGACCCTGGACCCAGATTCGTCAGCTCTTTCACCAACTTCCTCACTCCCACTCCTTTTTTCTGGGGAATCAACCTCTTCCCCGACATTCAATCTGACTAACTCCAGATACTCAGTATCAAGGTTCTCTAAATCTCGGTCAGGGTCCCAGCTGGATCTAATCTCCGCAGGCTCCCTCATTGCATCGATCCGATCTTTACCAAAAAAGTATATGGCCGCATCTTTAAACTTGCCCTGGATACAGTCCCGCTCAACAGCCAACTCCTCATTCTTTTTCAACAAATCTTGCATGTCCTGCTTCTCAAGCCTTAACTCCTCCCTTAAACTGGCTACCTCTCGTTGAGCATCCTTGGCAGCTTCCCTGGAAAATCCCAGCTTAGACTCGGACATAACCAGGCCCTCCCTGGCAACGTCAAGATCGCTCCTCGATTGGGAAAGCTCTGCCCTTACCTTCTGCAACTCCCGGTCCACGACGCCAATCTTAGCGTTTGCAGATTTCAGTTGACAGGCACTGGTTATACCCGCAACAACATTCTGAAATATAGGAAGAACAGGTAAGTAATCCGTGTAGGAACGGGCAACCAACAGAAACAAGAATACATATAACTACCTCTTCGGTCAAGGCAAGCAGTGAAATTACGCTATTTTTAGCAGCAAGCAAAGAAGCAACAACACAGGTGGAGGAATCTTCAGTATTCTGCGAAATCAACTGGTCATCCACTTTAGAAGCAAATGCGTGAATCTCATCCCTAATAGCCTTGATCACCTCTGCATTCCCCTTTACCTCTCTAATCTGACTGGCGTCACTAGGTGTCTGAGTAGAAGCAATAGAAGCCCCAACTTCACCTAGTACCTCTTGCCTCTTCCTCTTAATCGTTTGTCTGCCTTAAGAGGATTCAGGTTGCTTGTCGGTTGGGGCAGAGAAAGGAGCTGGATTAGGATGCAGTGGAACTATAAGAGGAGCATTACTACCGCTTCCTGTAACACCACTGCCTTTAGATTTCCCCCTGAGAAGTCTTCGTTATACCCGCTTTCAAGTCATCCCAACCCAGGCAAGACAACTTGACGGAAGACTTGGTAGCTACAAAATTTAAAACATAATCAGTAAAACACACTCATAGCAAATACAAACAAATGCAAGAACAGGAAACTGTGGGGAATAAATCATGTATTCGCCCCAAACTTGCAGGATTATAATGAAACATACAATTGTGATTATAGTCATAAGTTAATAAAAAGCATGAAAAAGAAATCAACCTTTGGTCCTTGTGCGAAAGGCCTAAGAACAGGAATTAACACAAATTCCCTCCTATAACTTGCACCCAAGACTTAGAATGAGACGTGGCCGCGTGTGCTAGAAATCCTCTCCAACTGCCTTGCAATATTGGGAGAGCTATTTAGGTTTTAGATGTGAGATCTGAGGTTTTGGGAGAAGAAAGCTCTCAAAACCCTAATTTTTCCTTGAGATTTGTTTAAACAGTGAAAACAAGAGTCCCTGACATAAGAAGAGTCCTCCTCCTTATGTAGCTCTTTTGGCCGAAATTTCCAATAGGGTAGGAGTGGGCTTTCCACTCTTACCTTATTCTAATTTGTGATTCGACCCATTTAGCTAAACTTTATTCGCGGGTTTTGTTTATAAATCGTATGCATGTTATCAGATATTAATGCAGTCGATGTATTAATAATGGTCTGATAAAATTACGATATTGTATAATTACCCAAATTAATATAACTCTTTATATTAATACGCGAATACAATATTTAATTAAATATAACCGTTTATATTTAATTTTACGAATTAATCATGCAATCCGTATTAGCTAAAATTATTTAATCCGTATTAAATAATAATCTCAACATCTTATTGACTAATTTAATAGTCAATACCTCTGACTAACTGTTTAGTCATATCCGGCATAAATGTGATTGTATTTTCATACCTTCACATCTCTCAAACGTGTCCTATAGGTGTGACGTATAGGGACCAGTTGATCACCGCCATCCGTATGACAATAACGTCAAACTTATCTAGCAAGCCAACCGTTATTGATAAACGTGGATCAACTGGTAATAATACAAAAGTATGCCCTTGTGATCCTTAAAGAGATTTAATAAGTCATTGTACTTAATTGTCAAGGACACCAGCCCCAACAGAAACAGTCACTACCAGCAGCAGTAACCCCCTCCTTTTTTCCAGCCTTAAGGGCTGCAAAGGTGTTCAATTTAGCCTTCATAAATCGAGGAAGGATTTACAGGCCCATACTCTCTGTCCAATACCGCTCCCCCTCAGGAATTGCCAGGAAAGCAGCAACCCGAGCAGCATAGCTCTCGTCGGAAGGGTCAAATTCCCAGTTAAGAACTGCAGAACAAAGTAAGTACACATAGTTATAAATTCAATTTCGCAACATATATATATATATATATATATATGCCTGGACAGGGACAGGAACAAGATACCTAAATCAAGAGCAGGAAAGATGTAGTCGGAGAAAGAACGTCCGACGGAGGCAGACTTTATAAACATATACGTCTTCGTCCAGCCTTTGTCGTCCCCAGAATCCAAGTTCAAGATCAAGTTCTCCTTCTTGGAGCGAATCCTCAGGTTGAATCTCCCGGAGGAATATTTCTTAAGCTGATAATGACTCTTGATATCATCAGAAGTTATGGTAAGATTGTGTTTGGCACACAAATTTTCGACAGAATGGATCAACTTCCAAACCATCAACATTATTTGATAAGGAGGGGCACCAATATCTTGAACAATGACAACAATCAGCGGAGAGAAAGGAAGTTTACACCCTGCCTTAAAAGCCCATTCAAAAATGCAGAACCAACCGTCAGCATACCAGTGGGGCCTAATGGAGCTATTCTCAGGAATCCAAACCTCAGTTTCTTAAGGAATGATGCCCTTGCCCTTCAAAATAAGATCATATTTAGGTTTCAAGTAATTGGGCTCGAAATAAGTAGCAGCCAGAGGCTGTATCGACCGAAATTCAACACCTAATGCAGAATAGAGAGAGATTCGGTTGAAGAGTCAACCTCAACAACCTCATTCCCAGTAATGGCACAGGACGGACAACCTCTTGGCTGGGTTCACTCACTTTCGCAAGTACACCTCTGGTTCTCTTTGATGCCATATTTTTATGAAAATTGGAAAAGAAGGTTATTTTATGCTTTCGGGTTTTGAAAAATTCGAAAATTCAAGAAGAAGGGAAGAAGCAAAAGAATATGGAATGAAGAAATGAGGAGGCAAGTGTTGTTTATATAGGAGAAATAGGGCAGCCGAAGAGTCCCGTAGATGACTAGAGTCATCACGACACTCCAGCACCTCAACTACCCATATTTCAAAATAAATATTTTGAATATCCTGTTTTTGAAATCTCACCTTACCGCGCAAGAAACATCAGGAATTTTTTTAAATTTTGACAGGATTGTCACCTTGTTCCTGGCTGGACCCAGTATGAATGAGGTGAAAAGGGCCAATTGTTGAGCCATGATATTCCCTGTCGGACCATAAAATATCCCAGCAATGTCCTGGTAGTTTACGTAGAGCAGGATACGAATACTCACATGGGCACAAGGTCAGGAATAGATTCCGAAGGCCGACAGTCAACCATAAAGAAGTATCAGGAAAGAAGCAGTAGTAGTACAGGAATAGCAGGAAGTACGAATAAATGTGGACCAGCTATTTATAAGGAGGAGCAAGCCCACAAGAGGAGACCGTATTTTAGAACATGGGAGATTAGGTTAAGCCTGCCGCAAAGAGAAGAACGTTGGAGGAGAATCAGTCAAATCGCAAGAAGAAGGTTTGCTCCTATTTTCCCGGGAAGAGTACAACATCCAAACAGAACCGTTGTACACAAGATCATATAAAGACTTGCTAGCAGGAAGAGAAGAAAGCAACACAGTTACACATAGAAAACTGGATATTATTATTCTTTTAGCATTCATACTTGTATTCGTTTGTTCAATCATCATTCATTAATCAAAACTCTTCTTGGCTTGGTGCCCGTGGTTTTTTATCCAATTTGAAGGGTTTTTCCACGTATAAATCTGATTGTGTTTATTCTTATTTTATTTTTCGCATTTTTATTATCCCTTATTTGCATAAATCGAGCTAAATACCCCTCTTGAAACTCTTCATGGCAGGAAAGCTTTGAAACCGTTAATTCCTGCTAAAACATTGTTATTTTGGTAAAATTCTACCGGTTTACGTTATTGAAATGTGGTTTAAAGTGACAACCAATATGCAAGGCGTACGAGAAATAAATGAATAAAAGAAATTAACACAGTGGATTTTGATGACGCGAAAAAACCCTAATGAGGGAAACAACCGCGGGGGGAACGGAATCCCACCAAGCTTTCACTAAAATCGAGGTCAACAGTGTTTGATCAGAGTACAATGGATAGTATGCGTGAATAGAAAATAATAAATGAAAAATCAATGTCCCCTTGAGCTGCCTTTGGTCTTGCTTTTATAACTGTAGAGTCCTTAGTTCACGTGCTGCCCTAGTCCTCCTCCTAGAATATAGGGGAGACGTTGAGTAGGTTTAGGAAGCTGAACTCCCAGCCTGACTTGACCTAACAGCACTATTGCTCACCCTATGGGCTGACTTCTCCCTTAGGCCCATAGTTTTAGTGAGGATTGCTGGCGCTCTCCTCGCGTTACTTATGGTCATTGTGGGCTCTCTTGCTTGCGGCCCAATAACTGGTGTGATGGTATTTTTGGGCTAAACAATTTCCCCCAAATTTCAGCCTAACTTAGCTTAATTGGGCTGGAATTTCCCTGCTCCTGGCATTTCCGAGGTTGACTTGTGGTCTTCCCATGTCTGCACTATGCACGTGGGCCAGTCCTCACGTCCCCACTTTCCCAACCACTTCTTTATTACTTGTCTAATCAACCGCCCCCTTTTTAACTTCTCATCTACCTTATTTACTTTCACCTTTCAACTTTCAAAATTACTTTCAAATCTCATCTTCAAATTTCACTCAAAATTTACTCCCTTTTTTCACCATCTTCAAATTTTTCACTACTTCAAATTTTTCACCGCTTTTTCTTTTTTCCAAATCATGTCTGCTCCAACTTCTTTTGTTGTTACTCCCACTGTTACTTTAGGTTCCTCATCTTCTTCCCCCACGTCTAGGGGAAACTCTGATCTCTTCCCTTCTCAGGGACTCTTGTCTGCGAAGCACTTATGCGATTCTTCTTTTACCGAGGCTCACCTCCCCCTTATCAAGGTGAGGTTGGGATTTCCCGACGGGGTGGTGTTCCACCTCCCCCTCCCGGGAGAGAAAGCTGATTTCAAAAGAGAGGGATGAACATGCCTATACGAATACCCTTTCCGCTTGGGTATGAGGTTCCCGTTTCCAAAGCTAATCGTGGATTTTCTAAAGCTGACCAAGCTTGCTGTTTGTCAGGTTGCTCCCCATGCCTGACGTATTTTATTGAGTATTTGTGCCATTAACCATGAGTGCGGTTGCAACATTGAATTGACTAACCTCGGACAATGGTTCTCCCCTTGTTCCTTGGGCCATAGCCAGTGTACCATCCGTGCTCACGATGGTGAGCCTTCTGCAATTTTTTTCTCAACTACTCCAGATGACAATAAATGGTTTACTCGTTTTATTTTCGTCAAAATCGACACCCTCCCGAGTTCTCCTGACTACATATTCTCTTCCTGGAAATCGGTGGAAGGTATGGGTTTCTTATTTGTTGTCTTTCTTGTTACCTCAAAGGATGATTGTTTTCTGCAGGGAATGACTTGGCCAAGCTCCCGGTGTCGGAGGACGGCCCTGCTTCCAAGGCCAAGCTCATTGCTTTGCCTGCTTCTGATAGGACATTCTCCAGATTGGTCAGGGATTCGGCTGTGGTGGCGGTAAAAAAGGAAGGTATGGTTTCCCGCTTCTCATTTTTGTTAGGTGCACACTGCTGTTGTTCATGATTTTATCCTCCCGTGCTTTCTCTTCTTTAGGCAAGCCTAGGGTGAGTGTTGACAGGGTGATGCAGCTAAGAAAGAAAAGGTTCGCTGTTCAAGATGATGGATCCTCGAAGAGGAAGAAGGTGGAATCTACTGGGGAGCCTATCTTCGGAGCTGGCTCCAAGTCTGCGCCTATTGAAGTGGACGCGAATGAACCAACTCAGGAGACCATGCCTGGGGAGCCTATGACTTCTGGGTTTATGGACTCAGTCCCTGTTGAGATCTCTACTCCTGGTTTCAAGGTTTTGTCTGAGCAACTTCCTTAGGCAGCTTCTGGAGTGCGCCCTGCTGCTGGCCTGCAACTAGAATTCCTTGATGGATTTGCAAGGTCTAAGTCTTCTCTCTGGCCTGGTTTGGATTCTCTGCTATTTCCTGCTTCGGCCTCTTTCCTACAGCAGCGTCCTTTCAAGGACATAGTCAGTCAGGCTTCTGAGGTTTCCTTCGAGGTAACTTTTTTTTATAACGATTTTTCTCCTCCGTGTCTGAATTGATCTGGGTGTCCAGGCTCTCGAGCTTTCCTTATGCGTAAAACGGCAGAGCGAGGCTCTACTGTTGGAGAACCAGCGTCTACAAGCGGCGAATGAGGAGGCTTTAGGAAAGATGTAGAAGGCGCTGGCTAGGAGGGAGCAGGAGGAGGCGCTGACATAGAATCTGAGGGCGGCATGAGAACGTATCCGGTGGGACCATACTGAGTGCCAGGAACAATTGAAGGAAGCGGTGGAGCAGGAGAAGGTTTCTCGGGCGCAGTTTAAAGAGGCGTAGTCCAAGCTGGAGTAGGCCCAAGCCTGAGGTGTTGAGCTGGTGCTCAAGGTAGAGGGCCTGGAATAGAAGAAGGCTGCTCTGTAGAGGGCTCTCATGGATGCTTTTGCTTATGGTGCTGCCGATGCTAGGATTAAATGCGTTAAGGATTACCAGGAGGGTAAGCATTTGACCTTGGACCTGGCTGCCCTTGAGAGGTCTTTTACTGGTGATTTTTCCGATGGTCTTGACATGGACGTGATTTTTGACGAGGGTGAAAGGAAGTGGTGGGGTCCCCTGGAGCTGGAGAGGTGACCTCTGGCCCCACCCATAATTATGCTGATGATGTCGCGGATCCTGCTCCTGATGAGTAGGTCCTTTTAATTCTACTTTTGGGCCCGTTTGGGCAAATTTTAGTTTCGAACTTTGGTGCCCCTGCGTGGGTTTGTTTTGTTGTACTTTTGTTGCTGGTCCGAGTGGACCTTAAAACAATTTCGTATTTTGAACTGCCTTGGGCAATTTTTATCGTATGTACTCCACTGTTGTGTGGGGCTTTGCTTTCTTTTATTTTTCCTGCCGGTTTTCTGGTGATCTTGGTTGTGCATGCATGTTCGTTGTGTTTGGCCATCGTTGCTTTGGTATGCTGGTCTGGTGTTAGATACCCATCCCCATGCTGGGGTACCAAGCTTTACTTATGTTCTCATGTGGGCAGTACAATTTTCCTCTTTAGGTCAGTCTACTAGGATAGACAATTACTGGTTCAAGAAATGTTTGGTGACAAAATTTTCATGGTTTAGCAAAGGAGGGAACAAGAAAAAAGATTTTAAAAGACTCGATAATCAAAAAATTTAAACATTGGGTATAAAATCTGTCATGGATTAAAAAGCCAAAAATATAAAATATAGGTGTAAAATATAGATTGAACCAGAGCATGCTTTATACAGAGTAGAACCTGAGGTCTAAGGGATTTGCTCCTGCCCGGTGGAGGTACCTCTAGATGATGTACTTCTTGAGATGGATTATGTTCCATGACCTGGGTGTCATTTGCCCTTACATTGTCATAAGTCTATAGGCTCCGTTACCAACTATGCTTTCCACTTGGTACGGGCCATCCCAGTTGTAGGCGAATTTCCCGGCTTGTCGGTTTTTGGTATTCTGGAACACCTTTCTCAGGACCAGGTCCCCACTTGTAGGGTTCTGATCCTGACATTTTTGTTGTAGCTCCTGGCTACTATCAGCTTGTAGGAGGCCATCCTGATGTAGGCGCGCTGGTCCTAAGCTCATCGACAGTGTCTAGGTTGCTTGCCATTTCCACCTGGTTTTGGTCCTCTGTTATACATTCATATCTGTGGATTGGAACTTTAAAATCAGACGAAATTACTGCTTCTGCTCCGAAGACGAGGCTGAAGAGGGTCTGACCTGTTGGCACTTTTGGGGTGGTCCTATCAGCCCCTAGGACTAGAGGGAGCTCCTCTGCCCACTTCCCTCCCATTTCTTGTAGTTTCTTCTTCATATTCTCGATAATGATTTTGTTACTGGACTCAGCCTGTCCGTTGGACTGGCGATTTCTGGGGGTAGACTTCTGGAGGGATACGTTCCACCTAGCGTAGAAAGCCTCAGTCTTTTTCCCAATGAATTGGGAACCATTGTCCCATATTATCTCCGAAGGAATGCCAAATCTGGTGAATATGTTGCGCTTAATGAAAGAGATCACCTGTGCCTCCGTGGTCTGGGTAAATGATTCTGCTTCAATCAACTTTGAGAAGTAGTCCGTCAAAGCTAACATATATAGCTTGTTTCCTGGTGCTCTGTGAGAGGTCCCACAATGTCCATCCCCCATTTCATAAACGGCCTCGGGGATATTACCGGGTGAAACCCCGCGATATTACATAAAAGAATAAACAGGAAACTTGCAGCGGAAATACGATATTTTAAAAACCTTCGACATATATAATAAAACTTAAATCGCGGAATATCAAAACATTATGCGGAAGTCTAAAACTGAAGAGAAAGTAAAACTTATACAAGTTAAATTAAATAAACAAGGGATAAGGTATCCCTTGATAGCAATACAATTTAAAACTAAGCTAATCGTAAATAGGTAATTGTCGAATAATCAACAATGCTCGCTAGCCACATGTCTTCCCCAACCGGCACTAACCTACATACATGAAACATGAACGCCACAGTCAGTGGGGAGCAACTCGAGGTTCTCCCAGCCACTTTTTGTCAAGAAACACGTAAACGGTAATACAACACAACATATACATATGAACATGCATATACATTAATAAGTAATTAAACATGATATAAACAAATATGACAAACATGATCAAGGCATGAATCAACATGTGAAACATAATCAAAGTCATCATATGAACTATTAGCAAACAAATAATCAACCAAGTGAATGACTCAGCGGCCAACACTTGATGACATGTTCATTCACACAAACAACAATCAAGTGACCGACTCAGAGGCCAACACTAGATGGCATGGCCAATCACAGAACACACAAGAATAAAATGAACGCCGTCGTCAGGGAACATAACCGTTACCACTGACCACTAGATCGCAAAACCACGACACTAGCTATTGGGACGCATAACCACGACACCGATTCTATGTATAGAGCATGACCGTAATCTATATTCCTAAGACCTGGCCAGACCTCTCGATGTAATAACCTACACCGAATGTCACACGTGGGCCGGGCCGCATAACCACGGACACCGACCAATCCCGAACATAGATAAATCCCATAACTTGGGTGGCATTAGTTCATTACAATGATACACAAATCATACCACCGCTATCTATTCACAAACAAGGCATAACCGTTACCAACAAAACTTAGAATGACATAACCGTCACCCAAACATAAGTAAGGCAACATAACCGTTACCCGACTCAACTCAAGATAACATAACCGTTATCAAATTACAAGTAAGACAACATAACCGTTATCATTATCATTCAAGCTAACATAACCGTTAACTAACTCATTTAAAACATGTGAGCCTCAATTCAACGAAAACACCACTTAAGCTAGTTTATAGAAGTTAACTTGAAGCGGGAGCCGGTTTCCCTTCCGGTTGCCCGGCCGGGGGGTCTTCCTCCTCAACTTAGCTACTAAAACGGCTTAAGCATTCAACCAACCAACCATAACGGAAACACCCAAACAATTTACTCACATGAGTAATAAAATAAAGAGGATTCATGAGGTGAGTCTCATGCACAAGTTTACATTTCATTCGGGATATAAAATAACTAGCATTTGTTGACAAGTTCATGTCGTAAGCATGTGAATTAACATAGGATACACATTATTCGACTCATGAATCATACATGTTGAATATATACTTTCTAAGACGAGATTTGTAATGATTTAACATGCCCAAACAACGTCCGAAAAAGGGGTAGAACGATGCCCAAAACAGCCCCAAAACAACCCCAATTACTCGCCCAAAACAGGCCCAAACACAGCCTGCCATGCCTGGCCGCAGGCCTGCGCTTGGGGCCGCAGGCTGCGATTTTCTCGGGCAGTTCCTGGCCTGTGCGCGGCAGCTGCTAGAATCAGCCCCAATTTGCGCGCGACTCCTCAAACCGATTAGCACACGTATCCTACATGTTCTAGGCAACATAATATCTCATCCAAGACGTGTATATACCATTATGCAATGTAAAAAAACGATTACAAACATGGTTAGCAACCTTGAACATGGATTAAAATCAATCGAAAACCATACCATCGCAATGAAAACTAAGTGCATGAGACGGATATCAATGTTAGGTTTTTAGTTACTCATAAACTATATATTTAGTCATACTAAACTAATACTTTAATTAACATTTTTAATTAACTTATTAAGTGATCTTATGCATGCTTATAAAATGCGAAAATGGGAGAAGATTCGTGTCCTTACACTCGGTCCTAATGCTAGCAAGGATGATCCTCCAATGTTCAACAAGAACACCTCCTCCAAGATTCACCAAGACAATCCCTTAACCAACCGAAATCTTATAGTTGCTAGACTAGGAATCAGTTTCTCCTTAAACTTATTCTAATCTCTCTAATTAGAATATTATTTCAATACTACAAATAGTATGTTTTATTATCTTATAATATAGATTTTGAGGTTTTAAAATTTCTTCTTACTTAGTCAATTTTTCGGCCAAGAGGGAAGAAGAAGAATGAGTATAATATATCACATATATATATTGAGCATGCTTTTAATTAAGATAATCAAATTAACTTAAGCATGCTCATGGGGAAAGGGGAGCCGGCCTTAGGGAGCCTCAATAGGGAACATGTTCTCTTCTCAAGGCATATAGGTTGGCTAAGTAATGTGTGTTCTCTAGGCAACATATTAAACATAATGATTAAGGGTGTAGTTAACAATTAAAACACCACACACCCACCCTTACCATAACCGGCCACTTAGTCCATAAAATGGACTTAATTTTACAATTTTGTCAATTGTATAATTTGTATAAAATGTGACATCTAATATGTCACAAGGCAATACAATATAATTATCTTATCTTAAAACATATAAATATTTATCATATAAATATTATACTTATCAATTGACAAGTAATTCGAAATTACAATTGTAAAATGATTATTTATAATTATCGTCAATACGATTTACAACCTTTGTATTAATTATAACCCGACTCATTTTAATTACGATATTATAAAATATCGTTTAATGTTTAACAATTGACACGTTTCAATTTTAAACATAAATCTTACAATAAGATTCAACCTCTGATTTCTCGGTATACGAGTTTAAGGAATATGATCAAATCGTATCAATATACATTTGATCACTTTATCAATTAAGGGAATTGTCCTAAAGGTGTGACCTAAAGGGATCAACTGACCACCACCGTCATACGACAGTAATGTCAAACTCTAGCTAGCCAATCATTACCGATTAATGTTGGTCAGTTGACTAATATAATTCGTATCATCCCTTGCGCATTCTCGTCATGAGATTTAATTACGTGTGTTGGAGTAAGTGTCCTCGACAATAATGTGATCACGTCAATTATATATATTAAATTGACAAATCTCTATAAAAGAATATTCATGGGATGATTCTTTATCATAAGTCAACTGGTCAACATTAATCGGTAATGATTGGCTTGCTAGAGTTTGACATTACTTTCGTAATGACAGTGGTGACCAGTTGATCCCTTTAGGTCACACCTTTAGGACAACTCTCTCAATAATAAATGAAATGACTGTATATGATACGAGTTAGTTCATCTCTAGATTATGAATAAAATAAGGAGATAATTTAGAATAAGATTATAAATTGTTTTAGTGATTGAAATGTCATCACCATAATTTTTATGTTTAAGAAACATGATCAAACTTGAATGAGTTATTTTAACTACAATTGTTGTGGTAATAAAATTGCAATTAAATAAATATATATGTAATTATTTGAATTACTTATAAATTTACGATAAAGAATTTAAAGGTTAAACTACGTAAACTAAGTTGTCCTAACTAGTTTGTATTGGGTCCGTTTTGTTTGTGTGAACCGTGTGATATGTCACACACATACAAACATACAATATTACATATTGGTTAGGAACATGTATGAGACATGTCATTTAATATGCAATTAGGCATGAGGAACATTTGAAAGGATTTAGAGCAAATCCATTGGGCATGCTAACCCATGTCTCTGCCGAACCAAATGGAAGAACAAAAGCAGATTTTGTTCCTTGGTTCATACTACTCATTCATTCACATTACACTTAGGGTTTTGGTTGTTTAGAGAGAACAAAAGAAAGAAAATTAACTCATATTTTCTAACCCTAAAACCGTGTGCCTCCTTACACTATCTAGAGATTTTGTGTGTTGATTCTAGCATAATAACATACAAATAGTTGAGAGTAGTGTGTCTTGGTGTTCATCTTAAGGAGGCCATCATCTCTTTGAAGGTTCAAGGAGGATCATCCGTGTGATAAGCTCAAGAACAAGTGAAGAAGGTGACTTCACTTGTGCCCTATATTAGCCGAGATTATCAATGTAAGGGAGCTTGTTTTTCTTCATATATCTCGACATATATATTGTTAAGCATGCATAAGATCTACTAATTATAAGATAATTAATATTTGTATGACTAAATAGGTATAAGAACCTAACAACGTGATCGCACTATTGTTGAGGACACATTTCCCAACAATCTCCCACTTGTCCTCGACAAGTGTGCGTCACCAATTCTCTTGTCCTATTACAATCTCCCACTCAATGCAAGATGTCTATCTGAGGTCGTAATTACATTTGATCATATCATGAATGGTTTCCTCGATCTGGAGAATAACTGTTTGACCGGAATTATCTACCATAGATACCTTCCGAGCGTGACCACGCATTTCCAGTTAACTTCTCCTCGAGTGGCCTTGAGATTTGAACAACCCTGACAAGGGGTGGACAATTTCTATCGCACTACTTCTTTCAACTAGTCACAGTCAGTCACAGCCTGAAGCAATCCCATTTGACTCCAGTTACGAAAAGTCGTAGAGAATGGATCAAGGCTATGCCTAAACTGTACCATCTTGGGAGAGTAGTCTTTAGTCTAAGAATTGACTCACAAGAATACTATAGCAGCTCTCGCCATGACCCGGCTATTATAAAATTTCCAGAACTCTATAAGCGATCACTTTGCCCGACAAAGTGTCTCTAGCAGTCTGCCTATGTGATCGACTAGTCATCACATATGACTCTATGGCACTTGAACTTGCCATCAATCGCCTCACATTCTAGTTGCTTTGAGATGTCACCTCATGTAAGCGACTAGGGGCTATACTAAGTCAATCCAGTTCTCTTATGGGGTTCAATATTGTCTCTTACAACCCATTTGGATTTTGACAAAGTATGTTTTATCTTGAGTTATTCATAACTTAAATGATATTGTCATGCAAAAATAGTCAATACTATTTCATTGCATTTGATGCACGATCATCTATTTGTAATAATGTTTTGCGAATAAACCCTTTTATTCATGATTGCAAAACTTTACAAATTTTGGTCTCCTTCCGACTCATATTATCTCACATAATATGATCTTATTTGAGCACATATCTAGAACCCATTCTAGATTTTGAGGTTCCTTTCCTGAGGGAAGCTCCCACTGTTATCTTATAACTCGTGACGTATTGATATACTAGAGAGATTAAAGAATCACTCGAAAGTATCTAGTCACTTATGCGCTGAAATCTATATTGTAGTAATCAGTGATTTCATCACTCTTACTATTTTCAAACATCTTGGCTAAATTATCAAGGTTATTCAAATCTAGCCATTTTTATTTCTAATGGGCGACCTTTTATTATCAATATAATAAAACTTCCCGTAAAGCTCCATCATCGTATGATATAAGGTATTTGATTCATCTAGAATTGAAAACCTCTTATTCTTTACACCTTAAAGAATCACCCATCCTCTCTAAATGGTAGGCTTAATTCTTTTAATGAACATCGCTCCCACTAAAATTAATATTACTCGATCTCTTAAATGAACCTTTCATTTCTTGCATGTAAATCTTTTATTTATATCTTGAATCATTATCACCATCACTATCCCTATAGTGATCTATTTCCATTCAATCAATCATCACCCTCTTTTCATGTCTTCGTTTCCTCGAGACGAATAGGACATGATAATTTCCTTATAACTACATTGAGAGAATTGAGATGATTTCTTCTCTTTTATCTTATAAACTCAGAAAAATCATTTATTAAGGAACCGGTCTTTCCTCCCGTATAGATAGATGATTTCTCCTCTATTATATTATAATCTTTAAAAAACCATTATCTCAAGGAGCCGATATTCCTTCCGAATTCATACGGGGTTTCATGTCTCCTCTCTTTGAAACAATGAACATAAAGAACCTTTCTTCGAGTGTCCTCCCGTAGTTTCTTCAATTCATTTAGGGCTCTTCTTAAGACTCCCAAGTAGGAATCTTCTCTAAGATCCTTTATTTTTATCATTGGTTTGCGAGCGAAATATTTTCTCCCACTCTATCCTTCTAACAATAACCTTTATTCGTATAAGGGTAGCTTATTTCGATTAACCAATGTATATGAAAGTTTGAAGTTTTATAGGTGTGATGAATACATTCTCATTTTCACTTAAAATGAAAATCTTATAATGAACTAATGTTGTCTCATTTTGATTGAAAGTATCTCATGGGGTGTAGTTCTCCGTTTTAATCAACACTTTGATTATATTAAATTGATCGTATCAAGGTTTATTGCGTGATAAAATCACTTTTATTCATGTTTTAACAAGGTATGCAATTTATTTGAGAAATCAAGACATTGATTAAGAACAAAAGTAGTGACTCGGGTTGAAAACCAAGTCACCAATATCCAAAATTACAACCATTGTTTTAGGATTTTAATCCTTGTCTTACAAGAAAGTAAATTGTTCCATAAATAAAATGCAAAATATGAAAGAAGACGATATGAAAATTAGAGCCTCGCTCTTCATGTCTTCGATCAATTGGATGCTACAATAGTCATCCATGTAAGAAACCTCATGCTTCCTTATCCTTGCCCTTATCATTATTAGGGGGTGGCCCTTTAAAACAATTAAAAAGGGTAAACATCAACACATTTGTATCACTATACATAAGTTGATAAATGACATGAATCATAAACGAGAATTATTACCTACGGCGGTTGCCTTCCCATTTTTGAGATCGCTTAAGTATTTGGGGCAATTACGCTTCCAATGACCGATCCTCGTGCAATAATGACACTTGTCTTCCGATTTTGAAGACGAGGTGGAAGCGCCTTTCGAAAAGGTCTTTTCTTTGGTCGCTTTGGGCTTGAACGTTTTCTTGCCCTTGCCTTTATAGGCTTTCTTCTTGAAGCTCGTTTTCCGTTTCTTTTCGATGTTTAAAACATCCTTGGTGGAACTTTCATGAAGTCCCATGTCCCTCTCGGCTTGGACGAGCATCTTATGCAACTCATCCAATGTGGTCTCTTGGTTTCGCATATTGAAATTCACCCGGAATTGAGCATACGCTTTAACCTTATTGAGCGAGTGAAGAACTCGGTCAATAATTAGAGAGTCGGGAACATCAACGTCTTGCGCTTTTAGAGTCTCCGCGAGCTCAACGAGTTTGAGCACATGAGGGCTTATCTTTTGTCCTTCCTTGAACGTAATGTCGAAGAAGGCGGAAGCTGCCTAATATTGGATCACCCTTGGAGTTTGCGAAAACATGGTCACAAGCTTGGTGTATATCTCATATGATGTGGTCAACTTAATCATACTCCTTTGGAGATCCGACTCCATGGAGAAGATGAGCACATATTTAAGAGCGGAGGACTCTTTCATGTAGGCTTCATAGGCCTCACGGTTTTGGACCGATGAACGAGCGGTCGGAGCGGTCGGAGCGGCTTCGGATAGGTAACGACTCTTATCGTCACCTTGAGCGGCCAAAAGTAATTGCGCATCCCAATCCTTAAAATTGGAACCATGCTTATCGAGTTTGCAACGGTCCATAAAAGACCGAAGCCATGAAATGTTAGTGAGAGGTGGAGCGTTGGTTGCCATTGACGATGTTGAAAATTAAACTACAATAAAATGAAGGAAATAAAACAATATCATTTTAAAATTCATAATTTAAACTAAAAACTTAAACAAGTTAATTAGTTATTTACTTAAAGATCTCTTACCCAATTAAGTAAACAATCCCGAGACCCAAACCCATACTAATCCGGGCACGGTGTAGCCGATTCAACCCGTATCGGTATAATTTGGTGGATTAACCCTTTAATCGGTTCTACCTTAGAACTCTCGGTCGACAATTTTCTAAAAATCGTCTTTAGCCCGAACTTATTGCAACTACGGTTACAAATAATTTCGTTGAGATCAACCAAATTTCAAGGTGTAATCTTATTACCCCACTTACCCAACGTGACAATTTTAGTACCCCGGTATAGCCGAGCCTACGTTCTTGTGAAGAAGGGATTCATGGGTCCATACTTTTTGGTAAGGCTAAGTCTCAATATTTATCTGTAAGAGATCTAGTCAAATTATTATCTATCTCCGTATAAGTGAACTAAGTCGGTGAATTATCGATAAAATAAATGACTAGGTCGACTAAATCGAACAATGCATGAGACGATATATGACGATTTGGCTATGCATGCAAACATATAAAAAGCAAAATAAAAGCATAAAATAGACCCTAGTATGGCCTTTCCTAGAAAAGAAATAATAAAGTACAAATTCGGAAACCAACTCCTTTGGTCCCTTGAACTTCACGCGGCACGCACTTCGAGGTAAACACCGTCTTGATCGGAACTCCTTTCCGAATGGCACCGTCTTCAAGGAACTCCGGATTTTACAAAAATTACAACTTTTCTAGTCTACTTTATACATTATAAAATAGAAATAAATTACAATTGGGTGATACGAGATCACAAAATTACAACCCAATCGGTAACCCCTTACATTACGGGAAATACCGATTAAAAACTAAGGCCATACTAAGTAAATTACATAATTCCCAAAACTACCTAAATAAAATCATGACATTCATAATAAAATATGCAATGCTTATGAATATATGAACTATCATGCAAATCCTAAGCCAAATCGTCCTATTTAAATAAATAGTTATCGTTTACCTCGGTTTATGGAATCGCGTGTTTTAACGTTTAACAACACTATGCATTATTTGAATCGGTATTCATCCTTAAGTTAATCATCCTAACTCATATAGGTTTCAAAATTTAGTCTTACCCAAACTTTGAACAAGACTTAACTTAACATATTTGATATTGTTCGGTATTACTCGGTTTTACGGGAAAAATATTATAAAAATCCAAAAGAGTCATAAAAATTTCGAAAATTTCAAAATTCAAATTTTGAAAATTCCAGAATGTTCTTAAAATTTCAGAACCTTAAAAATATTAGTATTTAAACGGTTTTAACATTATTTCGAAAATAATACGTAAAACGAGCATTTTAAGTCGGAAAATTCAATAATTAACTCCATAAATGCAAATAAAATACTAATAATATTTTTACACTTTCCAAAACACCTTAAGAACATAAAATGGACAGAAAATAAAATTACACACTGCCCAAGAGCCGAAATTTTTAATTACATGACTCTTTTTATTCAATTTTAAATGCAACTTTTAACAAATTAAAATTAAATTAAAACTGAAACTTTTGGCTCCCAAGAATATTTTTTTGATGAACATATCATATATGACTATTATGGGTTAAATTTTTCGGCCATTTTAACAACTATTGCAAATTTTAATGATTTTCGTCATATATCGTACGACTTTAACCTTTAAAATTATTTCTCAAGCATAAAATAAGATAAAAATCTCGAAATTTTTATACATGCTGGAAATAATATATATGACATCGTGTTAAATTTTTATGACCAAATTCCAACTTAAACTATTAAAGTCGAAATAATGTCACTAATTACCCGATTTTTACATTAAAAATCTATAATATTGTAATATTTGAGATAAATTTCTGGAAAATTCAACATATATTTTAAATATTGCATGTGACATACTCATAAAAAATTTTTTATAGTCAAATTCATAATATAACTATTTTAACCCATTTTTATTCATCTTATTGCATTTTAACCCTTAAAATTCATATCACACGTTTTATAAGTCCATAATTTACGAAAAATCATATTCATAACATAGGATATACATGTGATAACATACTGAAAAATCTCGGCCAGAAACTTATTTTAACTATTTTTCCCAAAAATAAACATTTTTAACCATTAAAAATCAATAAAACCGAAATTAAAAATACCAAGGAACAATATTCATGCAAAATATATTCCAAATATTCTAAAAACATTTTAGAAACAGTAGGTATTCATGCTAAATAATTATTTCGTGCATATCATATATTAAACGAAAAACCAAATTTTATTTTGTTATCACTATAACTCCGTAAAAACGTAAACGGAAAGCATGCAAACAACCTATTGCTCTGATACCAATTGTTAGGTTTTTAGTTACTCATAAACTAAATATTTAGTCATACTAAACTAATACTTTAATTAACATTTTTAATTAACTTATTAAGTGCTCTTATGCATGCTTATAAAATGCGGAAATGGGAGAAGTTTCGTGTCCTTACACTCGGTCCTAATGCTAGCAAGGATGATCCTCCAATGTTCAACAAGAACACCTCCTCCAAGATTCACCAAGACAATCCCTTAACCAACCGAAATCTTATAGTTGCTAGACTAGGAATCGGTTTCTCCTTAAACTTATTCTAATCTCTCTAATTAGAATATTATTTCAATACTACAAATAGTATGTTTTATTATCTTATAATATAGATTTTGAGGTTGTAAAATTTCTTCTTACTTAGTCAATTTTTCGGCCAAGAGGGAAGAAGAAGAATGAGTATAATATATCACATATATATATTGAGCATGCTTTTAATTAAGATAATCAAATTAACTTAAGCATGCTCATGGGGAAAGGGGAGCCGGCCTTAGGGAGCCTCAATAGGGAACATGTTCTCTTCTCAAGGCATATAGGTTGGCTAAGTAATGTGTGTTCTCTAGGCAACATATTAAACATAATGATTAAGGGTGTAGTTAACAATTAAAACACCACACACCCACCCTTACCATAACCGGCCACTTAGTCCATAAAATGGACTTAATTTTACAATTTTGTCAATTGTATAATTTGTATAAAATGTGACATCTAATATGTCACAAGGCAATACAATATAATTATCTTAGCTTATCTTAAAACATATAAATATTTATCATATAAATATTATATTTATCAATTGACAAGGAATTCGATATTATAATTGTAAAATGATTATTTATAATTATCGTCAATACGATTTACAACCTTTGTATTAATTATAACCCGACTCATTTTAATTACGATATTATAAAATATCGTTTAATGTTTAACAATTGACACGTTTCAATTTTAAACATAAATCTTACAATAAGATTCAACCTCTGATTTCTCGGTATACGAGTTTAAGGAATATGATCAAATCGTATCAATATACATTTGATCACTTTATCAATTAAGCGAATTGTCCTAAAGGTGTGACCTAAAGGGATCAACTGACCACCACCGTCATACGACAGTAATGTCAAACTCTAGCTAGCCAATCATTACCGATTAATGTTGGTCAGTTGACTAATATAATTCGTATCATCCCTTGCGCATTCTCATCATGAGATTTAATTACGTGATCGCACTATTGTTGAGGACACATTTCCCAACAATCAATTTACCCATTAACAACAACTCGATTCCTCATTCATTACCACTGACAAGGCTGTCGTAACACTATCAAAGATAACCAACTGGCCTAACTAATGTAGCAAGGAAGTCGGGATCGTATCCACAGGGAGACATATATGAATTCTAAAAGCTAAACTGAAGTCCGTCGAAGTAACCGAATCTGGGGGTTTTGATTGTTGTTTAAACTAAACTAAAAGTAGTGAAGGAAGAGAGAAAAGAAAAGCGTAAAGCAAAGTAGTGTAAAAATAATATCAAGGAAAAAGAACCAGGATAGTCGGTTCACCAATGACAATGTAACGGTCAAGTCTAGGTCAAGGATCGGTCGCAAGTGGAAATCTAAGGGGTAGTGAAAAGGTCCTCTCGGATCGCTATTCGCCCTAGAATGCTTCTAACGGGCTCTCACAACGTATTAGGGCACTCTAATGTTTATGACAGGTCTTAACCCTCACCAGGCTTTCGATCTTAGGTCGGGGTTTACCATACGAGTAATTAGCTACGTCGACTTAACCAATTAAACACAAATAAATGTCATAATTAACAACAGAGACAAAATACCAACAACCGATCTAACCTAAACGAACTTCATCACATTATCATTGGATCACCTATATCCTAGTCTAGAGAATTAGCTACGCATAAAGGAAGGAACGATTGAGATAGAATAAATAATGGAAAGGGAGTACATGATCGCGATAATAAAATTGCAAGATAAAATAATAGAAAGCAAGGAGTAAAGAAATGAGAATAAAAGAACAAAGCAAATTAAATTACCGAATGTAAGTGGCAAAGCAGAATTCTCGAAAGCTAGAAAAATGCTAACTGATTACAAGTTTTTGAGAGTAAAGTCTAAAAGTAAAGATAAAAGATAAGATCCTCTAAAAAGAACTAAAAAGCTGCTTAAAAACGAAATTAGTCTGACTCCCAACCGATAACCTAATGGGCTGAAGTTAATCTTGGGCTTCGGGGAAATAAACTAGTCGATCGACTTGGAATCTGGTCGATCGACTTCCATATCGACCAAAAGTGGTCGATCGACTAAAAGTGTGGTAGATCGACTTAGGTATCACTAGAAGTGGTCGATCGACTGAAGTTAACTTTTTCTTGGACGGCTGACTTCAAAAACACGCTTCCTTTAACTGATACAAAGAGTGGTTCACTTCTCCTGACCTTCTAAATGCAACCTTGAGGACCAAATTCGGCTCCGAGTACATACTTCCGAGTATATTCCTGCAATTAATACAAGAGGGCTCAAAGTAGGCAATTCGGGGATAAAATTAGTAAGCTACTACCAAGAGAGCATAGAAATGCATGCAAAAGAAGTCTAAAAGGACTATAGAAATGGCATGCATCAAAGCTCCCCAAACCGAACCTTTGCTTGTCCCCAAGCAAAAAGTGTGAAAAGAAAGACTAGGAGTAAAACACGAACAAGTAAACCGTGGACACAAAAACTAAGCAAGTGATCATCTCTAATCGTCAAATGCTATGGCAAACGAATCTATGCACGTTTCTCAAGCGGTTGGACTTTAGACTTTTCGTCGAACTCGAAAAAGACACCGTTTTGGCTAATTTCCGTTTAAGGCTTCTAAAACCCGTTTTCTTTGTTGTAGGGGTTGGCTTAGAGGATCCAGAAGTTGATAGCTTTGTTATTGAAGAAGATTTTGGAGCATAATCGCTCTTGAGGTGACGATTACGAGTAACTCGGCCTTTTTGTTAAAATAGCATTCTTTGTGTTGTGTTCTTGCGTAGAGTTTCTGATTTTTGTATTGTTGATGATGTTTAAGTTTAGGTTTATGTTAAGAATGTGTTTTATATGTTCTTCACATGGTTTGATTGAAGTTTTAGTTGTTCATATGCTAGTATTGTTCAATTTTCAGATTTTAAGTTCTTAAGACGAATACAATGTTTGATCTCATTTCGTGTTTTGATTGTTCAAAAATCGTGTTTGAGACATACTTGGGATTGTTATGGGTTTGTATGTGCTGATAGAATAGATTTGAGGCTTGAAATCATAGTATCAAAGTGTTTGACGAAAGTTTGAAGGATTTGACAAAGTGCAGGAAAATCACGAAATCAGCCTGCCCGTGTAGGGGAGCAGGCTGCGCTATGGTGGCGCAGCTGCGCAACGCTCTTGCGCAGGCTGCGCAAAAACCGCTGTAACTTTGTTTTGTTTAATTGTTTCGTGATTGTTTTGGGGACTTGTTTCCTAATTGTTTGAGTGATGTTTAAGTGATGTTTATGAATGTAATTACTTGGTTTTAAATGTATGTTTGAGCTAAGTAAGGTTTAGCCATGTGATTAGCTAATTGCCTAATGTTGATCCTTTCTCAATTGTTTTGTGGTAAAGTTTCTTCACAAGTTTATTTGCATGTTTAAACATCATATGTTGTTAAGTTTGTACTTAATTGTAATGGGTAGTTAGTAAGCAATATTTTAGAATGTTGTTTCTTATCTAAAGTTAGTTACCTCTTAATGATAATGGGTAGTTAGTAGACAATGTTATAGAAGGTAGTTTCTTATCTTAAGTTAATCTTATCTTAAGTTGTTGATGAGACCTAGTGGACTTAGTTGCTTGTGTAGGAACCCTTAGACTTGTAGAAGGAAGTCTTAGGTTGTTCTTGGTTCTTATTGAACTTGGTCATCTCTTATATGGTTTTGTGTATTTGAGGTCCCCGAGGTTTGGGCGACACTCTATTGGGTTCGGGAATGGAGAGAGGATAGAGACCCCCCCGGTCGGGTAACCGAAAGGGAAACCGGCTCTCCCTAAACTTAGTTCCCGGGGTCAATTAAGTGTTGTTAGAGGTCTAGAAAGATTAGGACTAAGGATTTGGTTGCAGTATATATCGGAATATGTCTGAGTTGGGACCGCTAGAGTACAATATATACTTATGTTTGATGCGTGTCAAGCTATGGTCTGAGTTGTGATCCTCTAGTTTGACATGTGAGTGTTTGTGGCGTGACGACCTAGTCTGTTTTGCGACGTACGGTCCGTCTCGTGTATGGATGATGCGGTAGGAAAATGTCTGAGTTGCGACCTCTGCCTTATCGTGAGTTTGTTTGACCGCAATGGGTTGGGTCTAAGTTGGGATCCGATTTCGTTACAAAGAGTAATGGTTCTGACTGAGTTGCGTTATGAACCATTATTAGCTGATTGGTATCCATCCGTGCCCGAGTTGCGGCTACGGGTGTATGCTTGCTAATTTGTGTACCAAGTCTAACCTGAGTTGGGGTGTGACTTGGACACTGCTGATTTGTGTCTAGTGCTTGCCTGTGTTGCGGTAGGTCTTAGATACTGCTGATTTGCATCTGCTTGCCTGAGTTGGGGTACAGTGTCAGATGTTGCTGATTGATTGTGGTAGATACAGTGTATTGATTTTAGAACTGTTCGTCCAAGGCATTGGATGACTCTTAGTCTGGTTTCGTAAATGGTTTGGATTGAAAGACCCCCCGGCCGGGCAACCGGAAGGGAAACCGGCTCTCCTTCCAAATAGTTTCCGAAGTTGGTTGAGAGCCTTGCATAGTAATTGCATGATTGATACGAGGTTGAGATATTGGGATTTATATGCTTCACATGTTATATATATGCTTGAGTATGTTGGATGTTTATGTGTTACGTGTCGTTACAAAAGGTGGCTAGGAGAACTCTAGTCACTCCCCACTAATTGTGGCGTACATGTTTACATGTATGTAGGTACATGACAGGTTGGCAGAGGGTTGCGTGGAGCTAGCGAGCGATGATCCTTCATCGATTGACCTTACACTTTCGGTAGCTAGACTCTAGATTTACATTTACAGTGCCTGTAGGGATGTGCCATCCCAATCTGTTTGTATATATTACTTTCAGTACTTAGACAGTTATACTTATCTTTGTTTTTGTTTATATCAGTTGTTCAGTTTTGTTTTAATTCACCTCGTTTTTATGCATGTTAAAGTTTAAATTCCGCGTAAATTTTGGTATGTTTGTATGTTTTATTTTCCGCTGCGACGAGGGGTTTTACAGTCGGTATCAGAGCGTTATCGCTCCCGACGCACTCATGTAACCCCCAACCTTAACTTGACCATATAATTGAATAATGAATGAGAGATGGGGTAGACTTAAGGACTTATTATTGTAGTCTGTTTGCGAATTGTTAGGAATACGTCTAACGGTTTACCTTTTTATGATTGAAGAATGACTGAGCCAACCGATGCCGAGAATGCTGTGACGCAAGCCCTCATTCAAACTCTCCTGGATCATATAACTCCGGTGAGTGTGCCCTGTTCTTCTTCACAGACATCGGGAAGTAAGCAACCTGGAGGATGGACTTGGATCGTTACTCAGATGTGGAGAAATGCGGCTAAGACCTTTGAAGAAGAGACCAGTACTGCAGTTCTCACCGCATGGTTCTTTGACATGGAAATGAACTTCATTATTTACGGTGTTCGTCCTGAGGATCAGATCCGAGTAGCATCTCAGTTATTAGTTCGTGAGGCTAGACGTTGGTGGATGACGATCAGCCCTCCTGCTACTCGTGACCCTACTTTCACATGGAGTCATTTCAAGACTCTTCTTGGCTTGAGGTTTTACCCTAAGGATATACGCCAACAAAGGATGACCGAGTTCACGAACCTTCGCCAAGGAACCTTTTCTATTCAAGCCTTCACCAATCGATTTGAGGAGCTAATCCACTTTGTCCCACAGCTAGTTGAGAAAGAAGAAGACAAGGCTTACTTATTTCGGAGCATGCTTAATGCTGAGACTAGGAGTGTAGCCAGTGGTGACCCGACTTCCTACTTCCAGAGTTACTACGGTGTCTTACGAGCGGAGGACCCCTACCAGATCTATTGTGAAGGAGCTAGAGCCTTCTCTCCTCCTCGACCACCTTTGCATAGATGCCGAAGCGGGAGACCTCTTAGTCCTCCTTCCTCCTCCTCTCCTCCTGGAAAAGAAAAGTGCCCATTGTTCACGGAGCAACCTGCTACAGTTAGCCCGGAATTAGACCCCGGTGGTAGGCCGCGCATCTGTTACAGTTGCAGGAAACTCGGACACCTCTCTGATCAGTGTACCCAAAAGAAAAAGAAGTCCAAGAAAGCTAAGACTTCTCGAGCTCGAAATATGGACCTCTCACCTGACGCTCCTCTGAAGTGTTTCAGATGCCCCAAGGATCTTCATCTTGGATTTGACCGCCATGGCAACCGTCACCGATGCTTCATCTGTAGGGAACTGGGACATCGTTCTTTTGAGTGCCCCGAGAATGTTGCCATTGATAGAGTTGTCGCTACTGACCCAGAGGCCGAGACCAGTGGAGCCGGAGCTGTTCAAAATCAAGCTGAGACTGGAGTTCACCCTGGCCCATCTACTGGTAAGTACATGTTTACTATTTTATTCGTAATCTGATGTACTAATAATCGTTAAGATCTTAGCGTTCTTCCTTAGACTTTTCTTTATCTTCCTTGAGAGCTATCTTCATGTTCTTTTGACTTTACCTAGTAGCTGTTTTTCCTGAAACACCTTATGCGGTAACCTACCATAGACAGACTTGGGGAATTTCTTGGTGACCCTAGTGTTTATATGTTACCAATTTGAAGAGTGAAGGTGAACGATGGGATAATTGCGCTATGTAAAGTGTTATACATGGCTTTCTATGGAATTTAGGTGTGAGAATCTTGCTAAGTCATGAGTAATTGTAAGTTTGGGATCGTTATTTGGGGATTTAGGAGTACTTAGAGTACTAAGTGACTTCGAGGAATATGTGTAAGGTACTGATATTGTCGGATTAGTGAAAGAAGCAAGCTAATGCTGCTTAAACTTGAGGAACGAGAGTTATTAGTAACGGTGTGGAATGTTGAAACATGTACAAAGGACTTGTGGAATCGACTGAGTGTCTGACCTTAGGTTACTTAGTGGATCTTAGCGTTTATCTATTGAAGAACTTAAAGGAAATAGAGGATGCAGTGATGCACCACCAGTTGCGAATGGAATAAAGTAATTCATTAGAAGATATAAGTTCGGAAACGTATTGATTTAAGAATGGTCATTTAGGGGTCAGTAACGAAAGTGAAGTGAATATAGCATATGGGTTTGATAGCCGAGAGTGTTATTGAATTGTCAATTGAGGAACTGGCAAGGGTGAGATATCTAAAACTTTTGGGAATAGGTAACTGGAAGGATGATATTGTTTTAGATTTAAGGAACTTGAGATATAGATCGTTTTGAGGAAATAGTTGTGGAAACCGATCATAGACTTGCTTAATTTGGGAGTTGTTACTTTAGTAAAGTCTTACCTTTGGATGTTCACTTTATGATAATCGATTTGAGAGCTTAGGATTTCAGAGTACTTCCGTAGAACGAGTTTGATGGAATTGAACTGTGTAGGACTAAAGGATATAGATGATTTTTGGTTATGGCCTATCTGATTGGGAAGAGTCATGGTGTAGAGAGTTTGGTATCCTAAATTTTGGAATTCGATGTTACGGTGATAGAATTCTGGTTTAGAATTTTGGAAGTGCGTGAACCCTGGTCTGAGGTATGTGTTTAAGCTTCCACCTTGAGTCAGAGATCCTTAACCGTGGTTGAACGGATTTTAGTGTGAACTGAGTGAGAGTTTTGGAAGCCTTCTTGTTGAGGAATACCTTGTTCTGTGGATGAGATAATGGTAAGAGGGATCGTGAAACAATTGTGAGTCTAGAGATCACTGGAATTGTCCTTCTTGAGATATACTAGGAATCGTTGTAATCATGTTTGATTTATGGATTGAGCGGATAGTGTACCCATGTTTAGGAAGAGTTACCGTCTTCCTTGAACTTTAACCTGGTTGTTTCGTTCCTTCGATCCTTCCTTGTATGTCCTGTCAGCTGTGAAACAAGAGACTTCTGATCCTTCGTGTAGAAAGTAATCTTTATGATTGTTTCTACGCTGTCGGTGACTGTTTTTGAAATTTGTTTCCCATTGTTAACTCTGAAAGTTTGCAGTTTTTGGAAAATCTTAATTATTTCGAGAATTTGAAACTGCTCCCTCTTTTGTTGAAAGTGACCTTTTTGCCGTTGTCGCAATTTTACGCTTTTGAGGAATAAAAAATAAAGGTTATTTTGGGAAATTTGGTTTTGAAAGAACTGATTGATTGCAATTTGGATTGATCTCAGCGTTAATTTGTCATCTGAACTCGTTATTAGAGACGTTTGATAACCCGTACTGTGCTTATGAACACCGGATCGATCGGGATTTTGAACTTTTAATGATTTAATTTTGGGACTTGCCATATATTTGGAATATCGGACTCTTGAATACGTAACGAGAATCCCAATGTCCACTGACAAAGACTTGTGCCTTAGAATCTTTTCCTTTTTAAACCTTTTCGGAAGATAAAGTTTTGGGTTAACGAAACCGGGGTAGCACGTTTTGATAGTGATGCGTGTCGTTTATGCACCAAAAATAAATGCCTACGTACTACTAACAGAAGCTAGTGGTAAATAGGGTCAGTCTCCTCAAGGAAGCGAACTTGTTCAACTACCGGTTTTTACCTATGGTCACAATTTGGGGGTTTTCAAAAGTGATAACTATACTACAATTTGTAAGATATGCAAGAGAATAAAAACACAGAAACTAACACAAGATGAGATAAAAATCAAGGAAAGGGGATATGTTGGGAACTCGGGTCATTGTGTCTTACGTATGATTGACGTAATTGGGATAGGCCAAGTTATTGGTGGGAAAGGCTGGGTTATTACGGTCAAGTCTCAAACCCGACTATACCTTCCGGTCTCAAGTCGCCCTAAGGTCGTTTTTGCTTAACTTCCGCTCTCACAAAAACTATTTAAAATTAATAAACAAGTCTTACCCTTCCAACCTTCCGGTCTAGGTCGGGAATTAACTAGATGTAAGGTCTCATGCGTGCACTCACTAAACCGAACATGAATTAAATTGTTTTACGATTACTCCCACCAAAAACGTTATAACCCGACTACTACATATCAAACGTTCGACACAATTTCCCTCATCCCAACATATAAAGGGGTTTAGCTACTCATGATGGGATTAATGACGATTACGATGATAACGAATGAACTAGCATACGACATAATAAAATGAGAGATAAAAATCAGATTATAATAAGAAAAAGACAGAGGACGTGAAATCAACGAGAAACAAAGGGAAAGGGGGCACGGTTTCGGTATTCTTAAGATGGATATAAAAGCATTAACAAACAAACGATACGAGATGAACTAGGCAGGGATTTAGTATGACTAAATTAGAACTAGAAACAGGGACTAACAAAGGGAAACGAATGAATCAGAAAGTGAAAATCAAAGACAGAAAACGGATGAAAAACAACGATGAACACAACCATACGAAAACAGAGCATACGCGCGGAATGGATCGAAAATTAAAGAACGGGAACAGTAAACATAAACTAAGATAAGAACAGAAAATAAAGATAAGAAAAGAAGGATTACAGTAACAAAAGGCAAGAACAGAAAATGAGATCCTTAGAAAGAAAGAACGATGAGCTCAGTATTATTACGAAAATGTGACGGCTACCAAGTTCTGGAAAATAAACTTAGAATAAAAAGTTGCAGAGAGTAAAATTAGGGTATGAATTCTTATGACCTAATGCTCTCAAACGAGCTCTTTAAATACGCAAAGAAAACTAAACTGCAGTAATAACTGTGGTGAACACGAAGTGTCAGAAAAGCTCTCGATCGAGAGAAATTTCCTCTCGATCGAGCACTTTAGACTTCAAAAAGTGGTCGATCGAAGATAGTAGGTTGCTCGATCGACTCCTCTTCTTTCACACCTCTCGATCGATCAGTTCAGCTATCGACCGTGTACTTTGTTCATGGGGTACCTCTCGATCGAGCACAGGACAACTCGATCGAGGAAATGTCTTCCTCTAGATCTCTCGATCGAGCACATGAAAACTCGATCGAGGAAATGTCTTCCTCTAGATCTCTCGATCGAGCATAGGACAGCTCGATCGAGGACATGTCTTCCTCTAGATCTCTCGATCGAGCACATGACAGCTCGATCGAGGAAACCTCTTCTCGAATGGGTCTTCGACAGGCCATTGGTTGCTTCTTCACCTCAAAACTCTCGATTGATACACAACCAACCGTAATTCCTCCATCGTCTATTGATATACAGTGCTTTAAGGTAGAAAAAGCTCGGTTTCCGCTACTATTCGGTCAATATCTGCAAAATAGCAACACGAACACAAAGTAGCACATACGGGGTATAAAATGATATAAAATCACCAATTATCGTGAAAATGTGTGCTAAAACAAGAATAAAAAGTCTATACAAAATGCACACATCAAACTTCCCCAAACCGAACCTTTGCTTGTCCTCAAGCAAACTAAATGCAAAATAAGGATAAACTACGGACCCTATGGATGGAGAAAGACTCAAAGCTACCAAAATAGTCAATGCCAAGTACATAATATGCCCAAAAATCAACCGATGCCAAGATTAGAAATAAGCGAACGAATTTGTACTTATCATGGGAAACACATGTAGACTTTCAACCTTGCTAGATTCACAAAGTTTCGGACTCTCCCGGAATCACTTTTCTCTCAATCAAAGCAAATGGCAAAAATATATGTGAAGAGAAGAGAAGAATAAGGAAGTTTAAACTCTCGCCTAAACTACGACCAACAAAACATGTATGCTAGACTAGCATGAATAAAGGTTTCAAGCACCGTACACACGCACAACCACCAACGATGTGCATTACACGCCGAACTATTGCAAGTTTTTGGGAAAGTGAGGCTAAGTGGGACAAAAAGGGTAAACCAAGTATGCATTAGTGAGGGTTTAAGCCGAGCTAGAACATTCAAATCTCATGAAAGTACATCCCCAAATCTTCCGACTATACATTGAGCGCATTGCCTTTGCTAGGCAAACAAAACACTACCCAAAATCTTACCAACTGTCAACCGGATATTCATTTTTCATTTTTTTTTCTTTTCATCAATTTTTTCTTTTCTTTTTCTTTTTCTTTTTGTTTTTTGAATTTTTCTTTTGAATTTTTTTCCTGATGAATTCTTTCGTTGTCTGAGCAGTGATAAATTTTTTCTCGATCGACCAAAAAAGGTGGTCGATCGACTGCTTTTTCCTTCCCAGATGACTCGATCGAGCAAAAAGTGCTTCGATCGAGCTCTTTTCTTCTTAAAGCTCTCGATCGATCATGCTACACCAGAAAAACCCCTCGATCGAGAATAAGGGCCCTTGATCGAGTAAAACTCGGTTGAGAACTTCCCTTTCCTTCGAAAATACTCCAACGACAGTGAAAACAGGCCAAAAACTGATAAAATGGCAAAAATCCTTCACTACTCCTAGCTCAACAAAAGGTAGGCAAGATATAGGATGTAGTTTAAAGGACAAAAGGCAGTTTTGTTTTTTGGCTAAAGTGGAGCTAAATAGGCAAAACGAGAAGGGGGTGATGCAATAGTTCTCCTACGTGTAATACCAACCTCGAAACGATGCGTGTAGGCAAAAAGAAACCAAGACTCATACAAATGCAAGACATGAAATGTAGGGAGTACTACTCACAATCCTAATGTAACCGATCATTGATGTCACCAGTTTAAAGGCTCTAAAGCTCATAATGTGAAGTAGGTTGCCAAAACTATGAATCAAGTCTAGTGGTCAAACATGAAGTCCATGACAAAATTCGGGATGACGCTTAAAACTTCGCAAGACAAGGGTCGAAAATTGGCATAACATGACATGAAATTGACTATAAAAAGCTATGTCATCATCAAATCTCCAATCCGACTCGACTAAATGCAAAAGGAAACGTGATATTTTTTTTGAAATTTTGAAAATTTTCTGAAATTTACATAAAGCAATAAACGTGAATGCAAAACGAAATGCAAATGCAGACGCAAAAGGATGCATACCCTCCCCAAACCAAAACAGACAACGCCCTCGTTGTCTTCTCAGCACATCAAAACCAGCAGGCAAGGGGAAAGGGATATCAACCTAATACATGCTCCTAAAAACAAAAAGAAAAACAAAAGAAAAGATGGAAAGAACGGTGGTACTCACAAACTGGCTTCCCTAAACCAGTACCAAAACTAGGGGAGCCCTAAGCATCACGAGAAGCCTTCTCCTCCCTAAACGTGGGATCCTGCTCCTCCTCTCTCGTAGCACGCCGCGCTGCAGCCTCGGCACGTAGGCGAACCTCTCTCGCTACCGGTCTCTCCTCTCTCTCCTCATCAGAAGAAGGAGAGTGAGGGTACCCACCATCTGGGTATCGGTAGAAAGAAGGATGCACCCATCCCGCTGGAAGGGGACCTGCTGTGCGGATGTAGTCCTCATAGATAGGGAACAAGGCCAAAGCCTGATTCCGGCGCATCTCGGTGAGGTACCTGCAAATGCCATCAAGCACAGGATCACGACGCCCTTGGTCGGAGACCGCAGGCGCCTCAAGGGCAGGAGGTAAAACAAAGTTGGGAGGATAAACCATCGCGGAAGAAGCAGGGGTAGGGGTAGGAGTAGGTGAAGGTGAAGGTGAGTGAGTGGTGATGGTGGTAGGTGTATGAGTGATGGTTGGAGTGGGCATGAAGGTGTACGTGGATGCGGACGCGGGTGTGGACGTGGACGTGGGCGTGGACGTGGGTGTAGGTCTAACCCTAGGTGGTGGTGTCTGGGTCGGAGACTGGGAAGACTGCCCAATCTCGCGCTTCCTCTTCTTGCCAGAAGAAGAGGGGGTGCGGAGGTGAATGTGAAATGGTAGGTGGTGGGTGGTGGTCTCGCTCCCTCAGCAGTGGAGAGCGGTAGGAGACGAGGAAGTGTGGCGCGAGGTAAGGTCACTGAAGGGTAGCC
Source organism: Silene conica (assembly GCA_029255685.2). Lineage (NCBI taxonomy): Eukaryota > Viridiplantae > Streptophyta > Magnoliopsida > Caryophyllales > Caryophyllaceae > Silene > Silene conica. Next base: position 53,999,471 of record CM055316.2, on the reverse strand, counting down.
ACATATCTTCCACACATCCCATCGAGCCAGTGGAAGACTCGCATGGCCTCTATGTCAAGGCGTCCAACCTCCCCCACTAGGCCAACCCTCTCGATGTAGGTAGGGCGAATGTGGCGAAGTATCCTAGTGACCAATCCGCCACAGACAATAGCACTCGTGACCTTCCTCCCAATACCACCCCAATACTGAGCAACCAGAAAAGAAATGTTAAGAACAAAAGGGGTACGCGAATCAATGTTCACTTACCCGGCCATGATGGCAAGCTCAGTGTTGGTGATGTTATTGGGCTCAGGTCGCCCAAAAATAGTCTCACCTAACAGTCGAAGAAAGTAGCGAGGGGCAGGTTTTTGGACATGGGCTCCCTTCCGTGCAGAAAACGGATTGTGAGAAAGGGCAACCCATAACTGAGGTACGAGCTTCCTAGAAGGCTCGACCGGTCCATCACTAACGAGGCCTAATGCCTCCCCAAACCGCCCCAAGGTCCAGTCGAACGACTCATTCATGAGTCGGAAATGAATACAAGGGAGAGTGCGGTCCTCCCTATAGCTCTCAGGGTCAAAGGTGAAGGAGCTAAAGAACTCGTAGGTAGGTCGGTCTAGCGTGAGCTCCTCCATCCTAATCAAACCAGACATCCTTGTCCCGTTTAGCAAATGACAAACCTCCTCATAGATACCTAGAGTCTCTAGGTCAGGGCGCGAGAGGAAACGGGTCGGGGTAAGGGGTACAGACAAAAGGGTAGACAACCTAGAACGGTGGTCAGCAGAAATAAAACGTACCTCAGGCCTCTTAGGCAAAGGGGCGAGGTTTGTACCTCGTGAAGGAGTAACAACGGCCCTCGAAGAAGTGGCCGCAGTAGAAGGAGGCGTAGTAGTAGCCTCAGAAACAGGGGGCTCGGCAGCAGTGGCCCCAGGTGAAATGGTGAGCTCAATAGATACGGCAGTGGAGCTCGAAGAAGCGACCATAGGAGGTCGGGTAGTAGTGGTGATGGCCAAGGACTGGGGACGAGGAATCCTAGGGAGCTTCGAGTACCTAGGCGTGGTACCCGCAGCTAACAAAGAGAAAGGAGGACGCGGCTGGCCAGCATCCTCATCAGACTCGGTCTCCTCCGTGGAGTCACTCTCGGACTCCGTCTCGACGTCCTCTACTACTACAGGGGCACCAAGAGTTGCTTGAGAAGCAACAGTACCCTCGACGACTAGTGGACTCACGGTCAACCCTCCCGCAGGAATGACGGTGTCGGAAGACACCGTCGCAACCTCAGTGGCAAGAACAGAGGCCTGCCCAGACTCCGCGACAGCAGCAACAGAGTGTTGCTCTATTATCTCGGTCACGACATTCGAGACGATTGTCTCGACAGATGGTTCGGGAGCAGGGGATTGAGTTACTTGGTCCATTACTACAATAAACATCAACTGATAAACGAAATTACACAATGAATAAACCCGATTCGAAGCTCTAGTTCTAACACCCTAAAATTCGAAAAATAAGGGAATGAGGTGTTTAATTAAGCAAAGGGGAGCTAAGAATACTTACTTGATGTTTAATATACCCACGTACTGCAAGGAATTAGAACAAAAAGCACAAATTCGAAAAAATCGAACCGAAACCCTAGAAAACGAAAATCTCGAATTGGGGCTTGAAATTGATGTTTTTGAAAGGGCTTTTGTCGAAATTGGTGTTTAAAGCAGTTGGGTAGTATAATGTAGTTGTTATTTGGGCAAATAAATGCTTAAATTGCAAGTTGGGTTTGAAAAGTTTTGAAAATGGAGAAGAACACAAACACTCGGTTGAAGGAAATGAAGGAGGAAGACGAAAAAATTTACTTTACATAGACCTAAACAAGTGCTCGATCGAGAGAAAAATCCTCTCGATCGAGTACTTTTGTTACCTGAAGGGCTCGATCGAGAACAGTAGCCACTCGATCGAGAGATCATCGACGCTTGAACTTTCGTCTTCTCGATCGACCATTTATTTTCCTCGATCGAGAAGAAATCTTCTCGAACGAAAGCATCATCCCCAATTAATCCTCTCGATCGAGTGCTTTTTGGCTGACCGCACTTTGTTGTGTTTCTGATTGTTGCGGATCAGTCGTACCTGCAATAAGCATAATACAAAAATCCCAAAACCAAAAAAAAAATAAAAATAAATTGTCCGAGTCACTAAAACTGTCCAAACTACTACTGTCTAGCTAAGGATGTCCTATCAAATCAAAACCACAAGTTTAAAAGAACTAAAAATCCACGAAACATAATCTTATTTACAACTTCGCACGGGGTTGCAAACCCGGCTATTCTTCCATAAATTCGGATTCGCCATCCTTCGGCCGCTGCTGCGATGTACTTGATTCTCCGTCACTGGCCCTCACCTTTCTACGCCATGCTCGTGACTCATCTCGTCTTTGTACTCTTTGAAAAGTTCCGCCATGCTCTTTGACTTTCCCGTAGGTGGGTCCATTGCAAAGTTTCCCCATCCTGGCCCTGTGCAGCTGATAACAGAAATGCGGGCCCCTCTTTTGCTCTCTTTACGAGGCATCGGTGTTAGCGGGGTTGGGGGAGTAACGACATGCGGAGGTTCATCAATGATCATAGAGTGTTTTGACGGTGTCACATCCATAGAGCTAGAGTCAGAGTCAACGGCTTGTAAGACATTGCATTCTAAAATGAGCATTGTTCCTTTGTGGGTAGCGGGTTTAGCGAAAACTAGTTCCTCTCCCCCGACTCGAAAAGTCAAAGTCCGCAACCCAACATCAATGATGGCTTGGGCGGTGTGCAAAAAGGGTCGGCCAAGTATGATGGGTGTGTATGAGTCTTCCGGGATGTCAAGAACGACAAAGTCAACCGGTATATAAAAACGTCCCACCTTAACAGGTATATCTTCCAAAATTCCCATAGGCCTAGCCACTTACCTGTCAGCCATTTGCACAAAAATACTCGTGTAATGAAGCCGGTTAAGACCCAACTTCCTTGCCAAGGACCATGGCATGACGCTAATACTAGCACCTAAGTCGCATAATGCTCTATCAATATAATGGCGTCCTATATGGCAAGGGATGGAAAAACTACCCGGGTCGGATAGCTTAAGTGGAGTCCGGTACTGCAAATGGGCTGAACACCCTTCAGTAAAAGCTACGGTTTCAAAATCATTAACGGTACGCTTACGCATAAGAATGTCTTTCATGAACTTTAAATAAGACGGTACCTTCCTTACTAAGTCCATGAACCGAATATGAACATTGAGGCCCTTGACAAGTTGGCCAAATCTAGCAAATTCTGGTTCGGTTTTCTTTCCTTTCACCAAACGTCCCGGAAATGGGACCTGCACATCAGAATCTGGTCTGTGCGTTTCACGAATCAAAGTATTATTTAGCATTCTACTGTTTGGTTCCCTCGATCGAATCCACTCGATCGACCTTCTAGCTTCGATCGAGCTAAACTTTCTTCTTCAGTGTTCGATCGAACACTTTCTTCTGACAAATAGCTCGATCGAGGAGTATGAGGCTCTCGATCGAGCATTTCTTATGAATTTCCTCTCGATCAAGAGTCTGTAACCTCTCGATCGAGACCTTTCTCGGCTCTTCCAGCTTCTTTTAGGTCTTCTTTTCCTGCAAAATCAACGACAACAGCGCGGTCAATAACTTCATCATTAGAATAAACTTTACTTGACCTGAGGGTCACCATGTTCAACGTTTCCTTCCTCTTTTCCGACTGAGAGCGTAAATGGCCCGGTTGTCTCGTTGATTGATTGGTGGCTAGTTGAGCAATTTGCGACTTAAGCATCTTTATTGTTGAGTTTGTCGCTTGGTCAGATTTAGCCATTTGCGTGGCCAACGATTGTATCATGCTCTTTAATCGCCAACCTCGGACACCCCTCCATTTGAGGAACTACCATATTGAGGGTTCGGAAACTGCGGGGCCCTCGAGAACTGTTGCTTGTGCGGCGGCACATACGGTTGTTGTTGTTGTGGTGGGGGAGACGGGTTGAGGACGATTTTGCTTGTCCACCGTAGATTCGGGTGGACGTACCCGTGATTGTATCCCCCTTGCCTGTATTGTTGAAACGAAAAAACTTGATCCCGATCAGCGAAGCATTCAACCGCACTGTGGCCTTGCTCGCCACACCTTTCACAAAGTATCATCTCTTCTTTTTGTAGGACGTGAACCGTTTGACGGTTCCCGGCACCTCCATTCTCCAACCTTTCAATCTTCGCAAACAGCTTATCAAACTTTGCCTCCAGACCCCCAGTTTCGATATTTGCAACTGTTCTTATACCACTTTTGGGGTTACCATACTCAGACGTATGGGTGGCCATCTCCTCTATCAACTAGCATACGACATAATAAAATGAGAGATAAAAATCAGATTATAATAAGAAAAAGACAGAGGACGTGAAATCAACGAGAAATAAAGGGAAAGGGGCTGGTTTCGGTATTGTTAAGATGGATAGAAAAGCATTGACAAACATACGATACGAGATGAACTAGGCAGGGATTTAGTATGACTAAATTAGAACTAGAAACAGGGACTAACAAAGGGAAACGAATGAAATCAGAAAGTGAAATTCAAAGACAGAAAACGGATGAAAAACAACGATGAACACAACCATACGAAAACAGAGCATACGCACGGAATGGATCGAAAATCAAAGAACGGGAATGGTAAACATAAACTAAGATAAGAACAGAAAATAAAGTTAAGAAAAGAAGGATTACAGTAACAAAAGGCAAGAACAGAAGATGAGATCCTTAGAAAGAAAGAACGATGAGCTCAGTATTATTACAAAAATGTGACGGCTACCAAGTTCTGGAAAATAAACTTAGAGTAAAAAGTTAGTTGCAGAGAGTAAAATTACGATATGAATTCTTATGACCTAATGCTCTAAAACGAGCTCTTTAAATAGGCAAAGAAAACTGAACTGCAGTAATAACTGTGGTGAACACGAAGGGTAAAAAAAGCTCTCGATCGAGAGAAATTTCCTCTCGATCGAGCACTTTAGACTTCAAAAAGCGGTCGATCGAAGATAGTAGGTTCCTCGATTGACTCCTCTTCTTTGACACCTCTCGATCGATCAGTTCAGCTATCGACCGAGTACTTTCTTCATTGGGTACCTCTCGATCGAGCACAGGACAGCTCGATCGAGGACATCTCTTCCTCTAGATCTCTCGATCGAGCACAGGACAGCTCGATCCAAGACATGTCTTCCTCTAGATCTCTCGATCGAGCACAGGACATCTCGATCGAGGACATGTCTTCCTCTAGATCTCTCGATCGAGCACAGGACAGCTCGATCGAGGAAACCACTTCTCGAATGGGTCTTCGACAGGTTATTGGTTGCTTCTTCACCTCAAAACTCTCATTTGATACACAACCAACCGTGATTCCTCCATCGTCTATTGAAATACAGTGCTTTCAGGTAGAAAAAGCTCGGTTTCCGCTACTATTCGGTCAATATCTGCAAAATAGCAACACGAACACAAAGTAGCACATACGGGGTATAAAATGATATAAAACCACCAATTATCGTGAAAATGTGTGCTAAACAAGACTAAAAACTCTATACAAAATGCACACATCATATAGCTAGAGTTGTTTTCATACTTATTTCTGACTTCAAGTTTCGAGGACGAAACTTTTTGAAAGATGGGGTGATTGTAACATCCCGCATTTTCGTAAATAATATTTTAATGATTATAAATTATTTTCCGGAATATAATAATAATTTAATAATAAGTCGTAGATTTATTTTAAGTTTCTCCTTTAAGATCCGTCTTAAGAATGTTTTAATTCCTAAGATGTCATTTACTTGGCATAATCTTATCCCGACTTAAATCCTTTTCACAAACAAATAACCCGACTCGAGTTGTGCAAGGACAATATAAACCCCACCTAAAAACCCTATAATCGACATCACCCTCCTTTTCATTTCATTTCACTGCTTCCTCATTTTCCTCCATTGTTCTCCTTTTTCAAAGCTCAAAATCGACATTTCAACCTCTTCCCGAACTCGAATCGCGGTAAGTCTTACATTTTCGGAATCCTTGCAAGATTTCTAAGCCATCTATCTCTTTCAATTTTAGTTTCGTCGAACTCGAAAAAGACGCTGTTTTGGCTAATTTTCGTTTAAGGCTTCTAAAACCCGTTTTGTTTGTTGTAGGGGTTGGCTTAGAGGATCCAGAAGTTAATAGTTTTGTTATTGAAGCAGATTTTGGAGCATACTCGCTTTTGAGGTGACGATTACGAGTAACTCGGCCTTTTTGTTAAAATATCATTCTTTGTGTTGTGTTCTTGCTTAAAGTTTCTGATTTTTGTATTGTTGATGATGTTTAAGTTTAGGTTTATGCTAAGAATGTGTTTTATATGTTCTTCACATGGTTTGATTGAAGTTTTAGTTGTTCATATTGATGTGTGCATTTTGTATATACTTTTTAGTCTTGTTTTAGCACACATTCTCGTATTATTTGGTGATTTTATATCATTTTATACCCCGTATGTGCTACTTTGTGTTCGTGTTGCTATTTTGCAGATAGTGACCGAATAGTAGCGGAAACTGAGCTTTTTCTGCCTCAATGCACTGTTTTTCTATAGACGATGGAAGAACCACAGTCGGTTGCACCTCAATCGAGAAGTTTTAAGCAAAGAATCAACTTCAGGGCCTGTCGAAGAATCTGTCGAGGAAGCAAAGTCCTCGATCGAGCTGTCCTGTGCTCGATCGAGGGATCCAGATGAAGAAAAGTCCTCGATCGAGTTGTCCTGTGCTCGATCGAGAGGTAGCCAAGAAGGAAGCACTCGGTCGAAAGCCCAATGGTCGATCGAGAAGTGTCAAAGAAGAGGAGTCAATCGAGTATGCTTACACCATTCGATCGACCGGTTTATGAAGCTAAAAAGGCTCGATCGAGAGGAATTTTCCCTCGATCGAGAGCTTGGGGACTCTTCGTGTTTCCTGAGTTATTACAGCAGTTTAATTCTTCTACTATTTAAAGAGCTCGTTTGAGAGCATTAGGCATCAAACTTTGCAAACCCTAATTTCACTCTCAGAAACTCTTTTACCTTAAGTTATTTCTCTGAACTTTTGTAGCTGTCACATTATTAGCAATTTTCGAGTTTTTCGTTCTTTCGTCCCAATTCATGTTCTTGCTTTGTTACTGTAATCTTCTCTTCTGTTATCTTTATTTTTCTAATTCTTATTTCAGTTCCGTATCACTGTTTCCGTTTTATCGTTTCCATTCCGTTTCGCGTAATACTCTGTTTTCGTTATTCATGTTCGTCGCTTTTGTTCGTCCGTTGTTTTTAGCCTATGTTTTCACTTTCTGTTTTCGTTCAATTCTCTTTGTCAATCCTTATTTCTAGTTCTAATCTATTCACTGTAAATCCCTGTTTAATTCGTATCCTATGTATGCTAGTTTGTTATTTTTATATCCGTCTTAAGATTACAAATTTCGCATCTCCTTTTCCTTTGTTCTTGTTAATTTTGAATCCCTTGCCAACTGTTTATAATCTGATTTTTATTTATCATGTCATATGCTAGAATTCTCGTTATGGTCATAATCTTTGTTAACCTCATCATGAGTAGCTAAATCCTTTATATGTTGGGATGAGGGAGTTGTGTCGAATATATGATATGTAGTAGTTGGGTTAGACCGTCTTTGGTGGGAGTAATCGTTAAACAATTTAATTTAGGTACGGTTTAGTGAGTGCACGCATGAGACCTTACATCTAGTTAATTCCCGACCTAGACCGGAAGGTTGGAAGGGTAAGACTTGTTTATCGATTTTAAATAGTTTTTGTGAGAGCGGAAGTTAAGCAAAAACGACCTTAGGGCGACTTAAGACCGGAAGGTATAGTCGGGTTTGAGACTTGACCGTAATAACCCAGCCTTTCCCACCAATAATTGGCCTATCCCAATTACGACGATCATACGTAAGACACAACGACCCGAATTCCCAACATATTTCTTTTCCCTAGTTTTTATCTCAACTTGTGTTATTTTCCGTGTTCCTATTCTTTGCATATCTCTATTTCGTAGTTTAGTTATCACAATTTAAAAACCCCCATTTCTGTGACCATAGGTAAAAACTGCTAGTTAAACAAGTCTGCTTCCCCGAGGAGATCGACCCTATTTACCGCTAACTTCTGTTAGTAGGACCTAGGCTTTTATTTTTGGGGTATGAACGACACGCATCAAATTTTGGCGCCGTTGCCGGGGAAGCAACACTGTTTTTCTATTTCTGTTTTTATCTATCTTTTGTCTTAAGGAATTTTAATTCCTTAAGACCGTACTAATCGTTCTCTTCAGTTTTATGCGCAGGTCTCAAAGGGGAGATTTGGTGAATCCCGATCCTGAACCAGAGATATTATTTCTACGTCGAAGAAGAGAGCGTGAGAGAGCTATTCTGGAGGAAGGCTTGAGTACCCCCGAACAAGAGAGAACCGATTTTTGTGAGGAAACCTTCAATTCCGAACCTATTTTTCAGCCAATCATGCCTAACATCGCAAGCCACTCTGAACCCACATCCGAGTTTATTCCAAGAGGGTTTAGTATAGCCACCGATGAAGATGGCCAAACTTTTGATTTCCGACTCTCTTACATAAACATGGTGGAAAGAAACCAATACCGTGGGGCCGCGGGAGAGGACCCCAGAAAGCACATGGAGAGATTTGCTGACTATTGCTCCTCAATTCCAGCAAAGGGGGGGGGGGCGGTTTACCCAGGATAAGATTAAAGAAGCCCTCTTTCCCTTTTTCTTAACCGACAACGCAAGGGAATGGTTGTCGGATTTAGATAGGGATGCAGCTGGGATAACTGACTGGACGTCCCTAGCCCTTGCTTTTTACAGAAATATTTTCCACCACAGCGTACAAACGCCTTACGCACACAAATAACCAACTTTAAACAGAAACCCTCTGAAAACTTGACTGAAGCTTGGGAGAGGTTTAAAGGTTATGTGAGGTCGGTCCCCCACCATGGTTTCGAGCCATGGTTTATTTGTAACCAATTTTACAATGGGCGATTCCAGCGTAAGGTGGACGACGATAAGGGCTGGAGTTTAATTGAGGAGATGGCTACCCATACTTCTGAGTATGGCAACCGCAGAAGTGGGACAAGAACGGTTGCCAATATCGAGACTGAGGGTCTAGAGGCAAAGTTTGATAAACTGTTTGCGAAAATTGAAAAGTTAGAGAACGGAGGTGTTGGGAACCGTCAGACGGTTCACGTCCTACAAAAACAGGAAATAGTGCTTTGTGAGAGGTGTGGCGAGTGATGCGTGTCTATTTTATGATGTTTTACATCCTTTTTTACACGCATTTGGTCGCTCATTTACTATGTTTTAGCCCTGATTTCCCAACAATTGTCTACTTTCGCATTTTTATACACTTTTGCAGTTTTATGCGGAAAAAGAATGATTTTACACCAAACTTACGCCCTCGGGATTTTTCATAGCCAAGGGACGATGGAAGGTCAACTCAAAACATTGACCAAGTACCAAGAAGTCAATCCGGAGACAAATCAAAGCATTCTACAGGAAAACGGGTCGACCGACCTATTATTTGGGTCGGCCGACCAGGTCCCTATTTTGGAAAGTCCGAAAAGCACAGAAGCCCGTAAACAGGTCTACCGACCTACTATGTGAGTCGACCGACCTCTGCGCGGACCCTGAAGCTTTCCGAAGCCCATTAACGTGTTAGAGTCTTTAGGAAACTCTTAATTTTCCGCCTATATAAACTAATCTCTTGTTTAGGGTTATGCATTCAGTTCCTAATAGAGTTTTGCTCAGTCTTTAATTTAGTTTTCATCCTTAGTTGTAATCTTTCAATAATTCTCAAATACTTTTAGTTTATGCTTCAATCTTTCAACAATCATCAATAAAGTTTGTTCCTTTTCTGCCTTAATCCTATTTCCGGTAATTACTCTCCTAATTTAAGTTTTATTATTGTTTTTATAATTACTTGCATTCGGTTAAGATAGAATCCCAAGCTTTATTATAGATTGCACGTTTAGATTGTCATTCATTATGTTTTCCATGTTTATTCCCGTTTTCATTGTTGTTTTAGTAATTATGAGTAGCTAAATTCATATGTTAGGATGTAGGGGATGAATATGTGTAGGTAGTACAAGTGCCGAGACCGACCTGTAGCAGGGCCGTGGTCGGTCGACCTACTTAATGGGTCGGTCGACCGAGGCCGTGGTCGGCCGACTGGGCTAGCTGGTCGGTCGACCCGCTCGCGTTCGTATTCTGTTCCATTTTAACTCGTAGACCATAATAACCTACAATGATACTGAAAGGAGACTTGTAGGATGTTAGTAATGACCTCCCCAAGATTGAGAGATACGGGAAGGGCATTGGTTTACACCTTAAGACGGCTAGGTTATTTAAGACTGAAAGGTATGTGACCTAGAATTTGGGAATCACCCTTATTGTTGACACCCAATAATTGTGAGACCTAGGAGCTAATAGCATAGGCCGAAAGGAGCTATTAGGTATCATAGACCGAAAGGATATGTTACACCCCTTGCGCGACTGCAATACATGTTGACCTTAGGATTTATATTACCTTAGCTATTTATTACCCAATCATCCTAGCATCTCTTTTATCATAGTTTTAATCTCATCTTTATTTACTTGTTTTATTTTTATCTTTATCTTAGACTTAGCAACAATCATTCAAACCCCCAAAATTGTTACCTTAAAACATTAACACCAAACAATAAACATTCCCCGCCTCTCTGTGGTTCGACCCTGACTTTCACTATCTATTGTTAAAGTTAGGAATTATAAATTTTATCTTTGGTACCCTCAACGACAGGCATCAAATTTTGGCGCCGTTGCCGGGGAGGTGACGCCAATGTTTATTGTTTCTTGTTTTTGTTTTTTTTGTTTAAGGAACTTTTGTTCCTTAAACCTTCTCACTTTTTTCTGTAGTTTCCATCTTATGCGCAGCTCAGTTCAAGGAGAACTCCTACCACTTGATCACGAGCTCGAGAGGACTTTAAGGGAAAAAAGGAAGAAATTTTTAGAGAGTAGGGAAGGAGGATCTCCATCTTCCCTATTCCAAGAGGACATCTTCGAAAAACCACCTTCACCAAAAACACCAACTTCACAACCAAATTCACCTCACAATCCATCCACACCAAAAACACCATCTTTCACCCACTTCCAAGTTTTTTCCAAAAGAAGAAGAAGACATGGCCGAAGAAGCTACTATCGCCAGTCACTCCATGCCTCAGGTGAAGGACCTATACAAAGGGTTCACTTTACCTGCAGGTACTGGGAAGCCGTTCGAGGCCAAGCCTGCCTATATCACTATGGTTGAGAAAAACCAATTTGGAGGCTCGGCCAATGAGGATGCCGCAAAAACATATTGAAATCTTCACAGATTACATATGTTCTATTGCACCCCCAGAAGGAGTGACACATGACCATATTAAACAAACCATGTTCATCTTCTCTCTCAGGGATTCTGCAAGGGAATGGTACAGAGATCTTGACCGCACTGCTGCGGGAGTCACAGACTGGAACACCTTGGCCTTGGCATTCTACAGGAAGTACTACTCTGCAGCCAAGACCAATGCTCTAAGGGCGCAGATAATAAGCTTCAAGCAAGGGCCTAATGAAGATTTTAGTGAGGCTTAGGACAGGTTCAAGAGACTTGTTCGATCCATACCACACCATGGATTCGAACAATGGTTTCTTTGTAACCAGTTCTACAATGGCCTCTATGATGACAACAGGGCCTACCTAGATGCTGCAGCCAACGGAAGATTCCAAGAGAATTCTGGAGAGACTAAGGGTCTCAAGATAATAGAAGATGTTGCTATCCACCGTGCTGAACATGGGACTTCCCGTGGTAACCAAAGAAAAGCTGAATCTAACGTAGCTACTATTGAGGCCTTGATGGCCAAGTTAGATAAGCTGGAGAGTGGTGGGAAGTTCGATATAGGGAGTGGAAGCAAAGGAGGAATTTACCAGGTGAATGCCGTTCAAGACGGACCTTTTGTTTGTGAGAGATGTGGTGGAGAGGGACACGTGTCAAAATTCTGCACCTCATCTAATGAGACATGTGCCGCTTTCCAGCATTATCGTGGGAACAATTTTTATGACCCTAATAATAATAATGTCCATCCCAACATGAGGTGGACAAGCCAAAATGTTCTCAACCCACAACACCTACAACCTCATTAAAATTCCACATACATCCCTCCACACAAGCAAGGCTTTCCAAAACCACCCTTCAACCCTCAACCACCTTCAAACCCACCACCCAATACGGATGCTCTCATCCAAAACCTCATTGGGCTGGTTCAGAAGGAGTCTCAGGCTAGGGAAGCAGGGATGAAGATGTTAGAATCTCAGATTGCTCAAATCGCGAGCAAGAACGATACTAGGGCTCCGGGTCAACTTCCGACCAAGACGGACCAAAAGAAAGAGACTCTAAACATAATATCTTTAAGAAGTGGAACCAAGGTGGGAAGTGAGAAGGTAAGCGAGAAGGATAAGGCAAAACAGCCGAAGAGCAGCGAGGGAGGTCAACCGACCCAGGAGCCAGGTCGACCGACCTCTGAGCAGATTTCGGAAATTCCCGCTATACAGGAAGAGGGTCGACCGACCGAGAATATGGGTCGACCGACCCCCGATGCTGAACAGGAGAGTTCTTTCAGGCCTGAAATGCCGGACAACTTAAGGGACTTCCTTTTTAGGGGTGATAAGACGCCTAGGTTTCTGAGAAGGGCTGCAAATACTGAATCTTCAGCCCCTCATTTTCTAGAAAGCCTCATACCGACCAAGGAACAGGTATCATTTGACAAATTTAAAGACGTAATTCGTTCATTGAATGTTCAAGTTCCGTTTTTAGAATTAGTTCAGCAGGTTCCTTCATATCTTAAATTTATAAGACAACTTTTGTCAAGAACGAGGTCTTTAGATAAGGTTGAGTCAGTTGCCCTCACTGAAGAGTCCTCCAGCTTCCTAACACATGTCATTGCCCCTCATAAGCTGGAGGATCCTGGAAGTTTTTCTGTACCCTGCAATATAGGAACCTTCCCTGTCAAAAAGGCCCTATGCGACCTAGGACCTAGTATCACTGCCATGCCCCTTAGCGTAGCCCTAAAACTCAGAATGACCAATTTTGCAGTAACTAGCATGACTGTTCAGATGGCAGACCGTACATCTATGGAACCCATAGGAGTGTTGAAAAACATCCCTGTGCGTATAGACAAGTTTTTCTTCCCTGTAGACTTTGTAGTTTTGGATATCCCTGAGGATGCCCTTATACCCATAATTCTAGGAAGACCTTTCCTCCACACTGCGGGAGCCATCATAGATGTAGGTACTGGGACCTTAACCTTCAAAGTAGGAAAGCATTCTATTATTTATGGTCTATCCTATAGGAAGAAGGATGCCATGACCCCTATTACTTGTAATGCTATTGCTTCTGAAAAGAAGTATAAGGTCATCACTACTTCTCCTACTTTATTACCTACTCCTATACCTGTTTTTACACCTCCGCCCCAGATTGGGAGCAAAATGGAGGACACTTCTATTGTGACTAATACAGGAATTGGTTTGGGGAAACCCACAATAAAGGAGGTCGCGTTACAAAGGAGAGGACTGGGATTCCTAAGATACAAGGAAGGTGAGGATCCAGATGCTGTGGATGAGGAGGACAAGAAAAAGAGGACGAAAGCTCAAGAGAAGAGTCCGTCGCATATGCTTTGCGACGGAGAGGAGACGTGTTTTGCTATCCAAAGCAACACGGTGGAGACTACGGCAATTCGCCAAAAGCCGTGGTCTGAGATATTCCGCATCTTTAGCGGATAGTTGTTTAAATTTTCAGCTTTTAAAGACAATTTACTTTTTGTGTGTTTAGACTTTTTAAATTGGTTTGCTTTCAGTTTTAGAACTTCTCCGTTTTGTTAGCATAGTTAAGGCTTTTGGACTTGGTTCTGGATCTCGCGCACTTGTTGGGCGCATATTTGATGATTTTTCAGGTTTAAAGAAGGATGACTTGGTTGACACAAGTTTTTCCCGAAGAAAATAAGACCGCTGTGTAGCAGAGGAGTCGACCGAATGGAAATACGGGTCGGCCGACCTGATCCTTGCACCCCTGGAATTCTTGCAATCCGCAGGAAGGTCGGTCGACCTAAAACATAGGTCGGTCGACCTACCCGTCCGTCACAGCCTGTTCGTTTCTTCTTCAGGAATCATGCAACCATCATGGGTACTTGAGTGGCACTGCTAGCCATCAAAACCTCCCAACTTATGCTGGTTTGGGGAGGTTTTTCTCATGCGCTTAACAATCCAGTGAGTTCTTTCCAATTTTCCTTGGTTTTATTTTCCTTGCATTTTTCCTTTAATTTTCTGAAACCTTTGCTTAGGCTAATGCACAATGGGGACATTGTGCGGGTTGGTTTGGGGAATGGTTTCGTGTCACATGCATTGCATTCTGTCACACGTCTATTGCATTTCCGTATTGCATCTTTCTTTTCTTTTTTTTCCTTGCATATAAAAAAAAATCCAATAGAAAAATTCAAAAACTTTCAAAAAACATGCACGTTTATTTTAGCATATAGGTCGAGTCGGAACGAGAGTATTTCAAGGATGATTTTGCTATCTTACATGTTTATGCCTTTACCTTACCTTGTCAACTTGTTTTAGTATGAGAGTCTTTTGCATATCTACGAGTTTTTGTCAATTTGTATGTCTTAAGACTTGACTTATACCTTGGCAACCTACTATACATTCTAAGTTTTAGAGCTTATTTCCTGGTTGCATTCTTAAACCAGTTGCCTAGGATGTGAGTAGTACTCCCCTTAGAACATGTTACATCAATATGCATAAACATGAACTTGAATTGTTATATACTTGTTTACTATCTCGTTTTGTGAGTCTTGATACGTGCATTTGGGATCCCTTTTCTCATTTTTACCCATAAGCCTTACATAGCCAAAATTGCCTTTTTATTCCCCCAAAACTACATCCCATACTTAGCCTACCCTTCCAAGCTAGTGTTTGTGGTCTTTGGTCTATCTGGAGGCATCTTGGTTTGTATGCTATCTTGAGCAAAAAGAGAAAAGAAAGAAATAAAGAAAGTAAGAAAAGAAAAAGAACAGAAAAATTCAGAAAAAGAAGGCAAGAAAAAAAAAACGAAAAGAGTAAAAAAGTACAGGAAATGGGTCGACCGACCACCATTATAGGTCGGCCGACCGACTGACAGTTTAAATTCAAAATTCCGTTCACAAAGATTCCTTTCTTTTATATGTTATCACTCCCGTAGTTCATTCAAAATATTTGGGAGTCCTTTCTTATATAATGTGAAGAGTTGTGCCACAAAAGAGCACGTTCTTAATGACAAAAAGTTGTGAAATATGTTGTTGGGAACCGGTTTTACTAGCTTGGCTACTAACCCCACAAATCCAAAAACATCTTAACCACTTTTTACCTTTTACCTCACATATCTTTCATTACTTCAATTGCATGTATCCGAGTCACTTAATGGGTTTGTTTATACATAGTTGTAGAATTCTTGTTCATGTTAGATTGCAGGCATGTTTTCATGGGTCGTAGTTAGGTGAGTGTCATTACAAAATACTTCTTTCTATCTTTTACATATACTCATCCTTTGCTTCTTGAGTGTCTCGAGCGTACCGCGAGAGTCCATGGTATAAAGTTGATACGTGTCTATTTTATGATGTTTTACATCTCTTTTTACACGTATTTGGTCGCTCATTTACTATGTTTTAGCCTTTATTTCCCACAAATTGTGTACTTTCGTATTTTTATGCACTTTTGCAGATTTATGCGGAAAAGAGACGATTTAGCACCAAATTCGTATCCTCAAGTCTTTAGCTTAAATTAAGGAATAAATGGAAAGTCAACTGGAGTCAAAATCAAGTACCAAGAGTCAAAACAGAAGAAACCCGAAGACTTCCGTGCAGAAGCGGTCGACCGACCACCTAAACGGGTCGGCCGACCAGGCCCGATTTTCATAAAGTCCAATTTTCACGAAAGAGCCGGAAATAAAAGAAGCCCAACAGGAAGTGGTCGACCGACCAGTTATACGGGTCGGCCGACCAGATTAAAGTCCATACGATTTCTTTTCTTTTTCGGAAATAAAGTAGAATTAGAATTTTAAGGAAACTCTTAGTTTTTTGCCCTATATAAGCCAATCTTATGATTAGGGTTTGGCATCGGGGATTATTTAGATCTTTGGTCTATAAAATCTTTTAGTATCAAGTCTTTATCATATTGAGTTTTATTCAAGCTTTAGTTTTGTAATCTTTCAATAGTTCCCAAGTATTCAATAAAGTTAATTCCGTTCTGCCTTAATTCCAATTGTGGTAATTCCTCTTTGATCTAGTTTTATTATTATTCCTATTGCTTTTATTACAATTGTTAAGTTAGAATCCCAAGCCTTATTGAATCTTGCATGCTTAGATTATTTACTATGTTCTTCGTGTTTATTCCCAATTTTATATTCGTCTTAACAGTCATGAGTAGCTAATTTTCATATGTTAGGATGTAGGGGATAATATGCATAGGTGAATAAAATCCGAAAAACCCGACCTGTAGCAGGACCCCGGTCGGCCGACTGGAATACTCAGTCGGTCGACCGAGGCCGTGGTCGGCCGACTGGAGTAGCCGGTCGGTCGACCACTCGCGTCTGTTTTCTTATTTCGTCTTTTCTTATAAATTATAATATCCTGCAATGAGACCAATAGGAGACTTGTAGGATGTTAGTAATGACCTACCCAAGATTGAAAGATACGGGAAGGGCATTGGTTTACACCTTAAGACGGATAGGTTACTAAAGGCTGAAAAGTATGTAACCTGGGATTTAGGAATCACCCTTATTGTTGACACCCAATAATTGTGAGACCTAGGAACTAATAGCATAGGCCGAAAGGAGCTATTAGGTAGCATAGACCTAAAAAGATATGTTACACTCCCTTACGCGACTGCAATACATGTTGACCTTAGGATTTATTTTGCCTTAGCTAATTATTACCCGAACATCCTAGCATCCTCTTTTATCATATTTTATTCTCATCTTTTAAATTCTTGTTTTATTTTAATCTTTTCTTTAGATATAGTAATCAACCAATCAACCCCCAAATTTGTTACCTTTAAACATTAACATCAAGACAATAAACATTCCCCACCTCCTTGTGGTTCGACCCTGACTTTCACTATCTATTGTTTAAGTTAGGAATATAAATTTATCTTTGGTACCCTCAACGACGGGCATAAAATTTTGGCGCCGTTGCCGGGGAGGTGACGCCAGTGTTTATTGTTTATTGTTTTTGTTTCTCTTTGTTTAAGGAACTTTATGTTCCTTAAACCTTCTCACCTTTTTCTTGTAGTTTCCTCTTATGCGCAGGTCAGTTCAAGGAGAACTCCTACCACTTGATCTCGAAATTGAGAGGACTCTTAGGGAAAGAAGAAAGCAACTTCTAGCAAATCAAGAGGGAGGGTCACCATCCTCTTTATTTCAAGAAGACCTTTTTGAGTTACCACCATCTTCACCAAAAACACCACCTTCACAACCAAATTCACCCATCAATCCACCTTCACCAAAAACACCATCTTTAACCTGCTTTCCAGTTTTTCCTAAAGAAGAAGATAACATGACAGAGGAAGCTACTATTGCCAGTCACTCTATGCCTCAGGCAAAGGACCTATACAAAGGGTTCACTTTACCTGCAGGTACTGGAAAGCCATTCGAGGCCAAGCCTGCCTATATAACTATGGTTGAAAGGAACCAATTTGGAGGCTCGGCCAATGAGGATGCTGCTAAGCATATTGAAATCTTCACAGATTACATATGCTCTATAGCACCCCCAAAAGGAGTGACGCAGGACCAGATTAAACAGACCATGTTTATCTTCTCCCTTAGGGACTCTGCGAGAGAATGGTACAGAGACCTTGACCGCACTGCTGCGGGAGTTACAGATTGGAACACCTTAGCCCTCGCATTCTACAGGAAATATTACTCTGCATCAAAGACAAATGCTTTAAGAGCGCAGATCACCAATTTCAAGCAAGGTCCCAATGAAGACTTTAGCGAGGCGTGGGACAGGTTCAAGAGACTTGTTCGATCCATACCACATCACGGATTCGAACAATGGTTTCTTTGCAACCAGTTCTACAATGGCCTCTATGATGACAACAGGGCCTACCTAGATGCTGCAGCTAATGGGAGATTCCAAGATAATTCAGGAGAGACTAAAGGTCTCAAGTTAATAGAAGATGTTGCTGTGCACCGCGCTGAGCATGGTACTTCCAGAGGAAATCAGAGAAAATCTGAGTACAACCTGTCAGCAATTGAGGCCTTGACGGCCAAGTTAGAAAAATTTGAAGCTGCAGGAAAGCTCGATCTAGGGAGTGGAAGCAAGGGAGGAATTTACCAGGTGAACGCCGTTCAGGACGGACCCTTTGCTTGTGAGAGGTGCGGTGGAGAAGGGCATGTGTCAAAGTTCTGTACTTCATCTAATGAAACATGTGCCGCTTTTCAGCATTACCGTGGGAACAATTTCTATGATCCAAATAATAACAATGTCCATCCCAACTTAAGGTGGACAAGCCAGAATGTTCAAAACCCACAGCATATGCAACCTCAGCAAAATTCCACATATGTACCCCCACATAAACAGAATTTCCAAAGACCACCTTTCAACCCTCAACCACCTTCCAATCCACCACCCAACACAGATGCTCTTATCCAAAATCTTATTGGGTTGGTTCAGAAGGAGTCGCAGGCTAGAGAGGCAGGGATGAAGATGTTGGAGTCCCAGATTGCTCAGATCGCGAGCAAGAATGATACTAGGGCTCCGGGTCAACTTCCGACCAAGCCAGACCAGAAGAAGGAGACTCTAAACGTCGTAACCCTGCGAAGTGGAGCTAAAGTGGGGGCTGAGAAAGAAAAAATAGTGAGTAGCAGCAAAGTCGGTCGACCGACCGAGGAATCTGGTCGACCGACCGCGGAGCAGGATCCGAAAACATCAGCTGAACAGGAGACTGGTCGACCGACCGAGGATACTGGTCGACCGACCACCGAAGCCGAATCTGAAGTTCCCTTTCGTCCAGAATTGCCGAATAACTTACGAGATTTTCTTTTCAGGGGTGACAAGACCCCCAGATTTTTAAAAAGGGCTGCAAATACGGAATCCTCAGCTGCTCCTTTTCCAGAGAGACTCGTGCCTTCAAAGGAACAGGTATCTTTTGACAAATTTAAAGATGTAATTCGTTCATTAAATGTTCAAGTTCCATTTTTAGAATTAGTTCAACAAGTTCCTTCTTATCTTAAATTCATGAGACAGCTTTTGTCAAGAAAGAGGTCTCTAGAAAAGGTTGAGTCGGTGGCTCTCACTGAAGAGTCATCTAGCTTTTTAACACATGTCATTGCCCCTCATAAACTAGAGGACCCTGGAAGTTTTTCTGTCCCTTGTAATATAGGAACCTTCCCAGTTAAAAAGGCTCTATGCGATTTAGGTGCTAGTATAAGTGTCATGCCCCTAAGCGTTGCCTTAAAACTAGGAATGACCGAATTTGCAGTGACCAGTATGACGGTCCAGATGGCTGACCGTACCTCAATGGAACCTGTAGGGGTGTTAGAAAACATCCCTGTGCGTATTTACAGGTTTTTCTTCCCAGTAGACTTTGTTGTTTTGGACATCCCAGAGGATGCCCACATACCCATCATTCTAGGAAGACCCTTTCTTCACACTGCAGGTGCCATTATAGATGTAGGCACTGGAACTCTAACCTTCAAAGTAGGCAAACATTCTATCATCTATGGCCTATCCTATAGGAAGAAGGATGCTATGACCCCCATCACATGTAATGCTATCACTTCTGAAAAGAAGTATGAGGTCATCACTACTTCTCCACCTTTACTACCTGTTCCTGTATCTGTTTTTACACCTCCGCCCCAGATTGGGAGCAATAGGGAGGAGACTTCTATTTTGACTACTGCAGGAATTGGTTTGGGGAAACCCAAGGAGAAGGAAGTCATCATCCAGAGAGGAGGAATGGGATGCCTAAGCTATGGAGAAGATGAGGATCCAGACGTCGTGGATCGAGAGGAGAAAAAGAAGAGGAGGCAGGCTCAAGCAGAGAGACCGTCGCATATGTTTTGCGATGGAGGAAAGAAGATGTGTTTTGCCACTGAGGCAAAAACTGTGGAGACTACGGCGTACCGTCAGAAGCCGTGGTCGGATATTTTCCACATCTTCAGCGGATAGTTGTTTTTAAATTTCAGTTTTAAGACTATTTATTTTATGTTGTGTGAAACTTTTTAGTTCGGTTTGCTAGTAGTTAAGACTTTTAGAATCGTTTTGGCATCTCGCGCATTGTTGGGCGCACATATTTTCTTGTTTTTTCAGGATTTCCGAAGAAAAAAAAAAAACCTCCAGGACTCAGCCGGTCGACCGACCAGAATCATCAGTCGGTCGACCAGACGCACTGTTTCGCAGAATTTTCCGCTGTTCACAGGAGGTCGATCGACCAGAAACACCGGTCGGTCGACCAACTGTCCGTCGCAGTCTTTCATTTTTCTTCCTTGGAAATCATGCATCCATCTTGGATACTTGAGTGGCACTGCTGGCCACCAAAACCTCCCAGCTTACGCTGGTTTGGGGAGGTTTTTCTCTTACATCTTTTAACCCAGTGAGTTCTTTCCAGTTTTTCCTTAGTTTCTATTCTCTTTGCATCTTCCTTTAATTTTCTGAAACCTTTTCTTAGGCTGATGCACAATGGGGACATTGTGCGGGTTGGTTTGGGGAATGGTTTCGTGTTACATGCATTGCATTTTGTCACACGTTTATTGCATTTCTGTCTTGCATCGTTCTTTTCTTTATTTTCCTTATATATACAAAACTCCAAAAAAATTAAAAAATTCAAAAATTCAAAAAAAATGCACGTTTATTTTAGCATATAGGTCGAGTCGGAACGAAAGTATTTCAAGGATGATTTAGCTATCTTACATGTTTATGCCTTTACCTTGCCTTGTCAACTTGTTTTAGTATAAGAGTCTTTTGCATATCTACGAGTTTTTGTCAACTTGCATATCTTGAGACTTGACTTATACCTTGGCAACCTACTATAACATTCTAAGGTTTAGAGCTTATTTCCTGGTTTCATTCTTAAACCAGTTGTCTAGGATGTGAGTAGTACTCCCCTTGGAACATGTTACATCAATATGCATAAACATGAACTTGAATTGCTATATACTTGTTTTACTATCTCGTTTTATGAGTCTTGATACGTGCATTTGGGATCCCTTTTTCTCATATTTACCCATAAGCTTCACATAGCCAAATTTGCCTTTTTATTCCCCCAAAACTACATCCCATACTTAGCCTACCCTTCCAAGCTAGTATTTGTGGTCATTGGATTATTTTTTGAGGCATCTTGGTTTGTAAGCTATCTTAAGCAAAGAAAAAAAAGAAAGAAAGAAAGCAAGAAAAGAAAAAGAACAGAAAAATTCAAAGAAAGAAAGAAAAGAAAAACGAAAAAAAAAAACGAAAAACGAGAAAAAAAAAAATCCGCAAAAATACGGAAGTCGGTCGACCGACCACAAATACAGGTCGGCCGACCACCTGGCATCATCAGAAAAAAATTCGTTACAAAAATCCCTTTCTTTTATATGTTATCACTCCCGTACTTCATTCAAAAATATTGGGGAGTCCTTTCTTATATTTAAATGTGAGAGTTGTGCTACAAAAAAAAAAAAAAAGGCACTTTCTTAATATCAAAAAGTCGTGAAGTTTGTTGTTGGAAATCAGTTTTACTAGCTTGGCTACTAACCCCACAAATCCAAAAACATCTTAACCACTTCTACCTTTTAGCTCACATAACTTTCATTTCCTCATTTGCATGTATCTGGGTCATTAAATGAGATTGTTATACAAAGTTGTAGAATTCTTGTTCATGTTAGATTGCAGGCATGTTTCCATGGGTCGCAGTTAGGTGAGTGTCTCTACAAAATTACTTCTTTCTATCTTTTACATTTACTCACCCTTTGCTTCATGAGTGTCTCGAGCGTACCGCGAGAGTCCATGGTATAAGTCTCTATAGTCTTTATTTTTGCAAGTCTGACAACCCTATAACTCGTTTGCATGATTTGAATATTATCTCATTTTGTACTTGGCATTGGTATAGGCTAACATGTAAATTTCGCTCTGAGATTGAAATCGTTCCATTAGTTAAGATCGAGTCTATTTCTTGCTTGAGGGCAAGCAAGGGTTTGGTTTGGGGAATTTGATACGTGTCTATTTTATGATGTTTTACATCTCTTTTTACACGTATTTGGTCGCTCATTTACTATGTTTTAGCCTTTATTTCCCACAAATTGTGTACTTTCGTATTTTTATGCACTTTTGCAGATTTATGCGGAAAAGAGACGATTTAGCACCAAATTCGTATCCTCAAGTCTTTAGCTTAAATTAAGGAATAAATGGAAAGTCAACTGGAGTCAAAATCAAGTACCAAGAGTCAAAACAGAAGAAACCCGAAGACTTCCGTGCAGAAGCGGTCGACCGACCACCTAAACGGGTCGGCCGACCAGGCCCGATTTTCATAAAGTCCAATTTTCACGAAAGAGCCGGAAATAAAAGAAGCCCAACAGGAAGTGGTCGACCGACCAGTTATACGGGTCGGCCGACCAGATTAAAGTCCATACGATTTCTTTTCTTTTTCGGAAATAAAGTAGAATTAGAATTTTAAGGAAACTCTTAGTTTTTTGCCCTATATAAGCCAATCTTATGATTAGGGTTTGGCATCGGGGATTATTTAGATCTTTGGTCTATAAAATCTTTTAGTATCAAGTCTTTATCATATTGAGTTTTATTCAAGCTTTAGTTTTGTAATCTTTCAATAGTTCCCAAGTATTCAATAAAGTTAATTCCGTTCTGCCTTAATTCCAATTGTGGTAATTCCTCTTTGATCTAGTTTTATTATTATTCCTATTGCTTTTATTACAATTGTTAAGTTAGAATCCCAAGCCTTATTGAATCTTGCATGCTTAGATTATTTACTATGTTCTTCGTGTTTATTCCCAATTTTATATTCGTCTTAACAGTCATGAGTAGCTAATTTTCATATGTTAGGATGTAGGGGATAATATGCATAGGTGAATAAAATCCGAAAAACCCGACCTGTAGCAGGACCCCGGTCGGCCGACTGGAATACTCAGTCGGTCGACCGAGGCCGTGGTCGGCCGACTGGAGTAGCCGGTCGGTCGACCACTCGCGTCTGTTTTCTTATTTCGTCTTTTCTTATAAATTATAATATCCTGCAATGAGACCAATAGGAGACTTGTAGGATGTTAGTAATGACCTACCCAAGATTGAAAGATACGGGAAGGGCATTGGTTTACACCTTAAGACGGATAGGTTACTAAAGGCTGAAAAGTATGTAACCTGGGATTTAGGAATCACCCTTATTGTTGACACCCAATAATTGTGAGACCTAGGAACTAATAGCATAGGCCGAAAGGAGCTATTAGGTAGCATAGACCTAAAAAGATATGTTACACTCCCTTACGCGACTGCAATACATGTTGACCTTAGGATTTATTTTGCCTTAGCTAATTATTACCCGAACATCCTAGCATCCTCTTTTATCATATTTTATTCTCATCTTTTAAATTCTTGTTTTATTTTAATCTTTTCTTTAGATATAGTAATCAACCAATCAACCCCCAAATTTGTTACCTTTAAACATTAACATCAAGACAATAAACATTCCCCACCTCCTTGTGGTTCGACCCTGACTTTCACTATCTATTGTTTAAGTTAGGAATATAAATTTATCTTTGGTACCCTCAACGACGGGCATCAAAAGTCTCTATAGTCTCTAGTTTTGCAAAGTTTGACGACACCATAACTCGTTTGCATGATTCAAATACCTTCTCATTTTGTACTTGGTACTGGTTTAGGCTTACATGTAAATTTCGCTCTGAGATTGAAATCGTTCCATTAGTTAAGATCGAGTCTAATTCTTGCTTGAGGGCAAGCAAGGTTTGGTTTGAGGAATTTGATGCGTGTCTATTTTATGATGTTTTACATCCTTTTTTACACGCATTTGGTCACTCATTTACTATGTTTTAGCCCTTATTTCCCAACAATTGTCTACTTTCGCATTTTTATACACTTTTGCAGTTTTATGCGGAAAAAGAATGATTTTACATCAAACTTACGCCCTCGGGATTTTTCATAGCCAAGGGACGATGGAAGGTCAACTCAAAACATTGACCAAGTACCAAGAAGTCAAACCGGAGACAAATCAAAGCATTCTACAGGAAAACGGGTCGACCGACCTATTATTTGGGTCGGCCGACCAGGTCCCTATTTTGGAAAGTCCGAAAAGCACAGAAGCCCGTAAACAGGTCTACCGACCTATTATGTGAGTCGACCGACCTCTGCGCGGACCCTGAAGCTTTCCGAAGCCCATTAACGTGTTAGAGTCTTTAGGAAACTCTTAATTTTCCGCCTATAAAAACTAATCTCTTGTTTAGGGTTATGCATTCAGTTCTTAATAGAGTTTTGCTCAGTCTTTAATTTAGTTTTCATCCTTCCACTTCATCTTCCACTCATTCTTTTTTGTTATTGACCAGTTTCGTAATTCTGTTCGAGTATGACCAATTTTTCGACAAAGGATATAAGATTTAGTACCACAAAACCGCTTTTGCCAAGCCATTCTAATTAAAGAAAGACATTCTCACTACTACAAAATATAGATACAAAGACGGTTAAAAACCGTTCTCCTATGAGTGGCGGAACCGTGCTCCCCCTGGCCGTCCTCTTTACCTAAGAGAACGGTTCAACCGTCTTCCTTGTTGTTCACTTTCCAGCACGGTTCAAAGAAGAACCGTGCTCTTTTCTCCCCTTCCAGCACGGTTCAAAGAGGAACCGGTCTCTTTGCCCCGTCCTCTATGTACTATAACCGTGCTCTTTTCGCACCTTCCAGCACGGTTCGTAGAGGAACCGTGCTCTTTTCTCACCTTTCCAGCACGGTTCATATTGGAACCGGTCTCTTTGCCCCGTCCTCTATGTACTATAACCGTGCTCTTTTGTTCAACATGTTCAAACTTCGCGCCATATTTTTGAATTAATAGAACACGCTTGAAAACATAACCGTTCTCTTTGCACCTGCTATTTTTTTTAATAAATTAATGTATAATTCTTCCGGCCTATTATATATAATTCTTCCTGCAAATAAGCTACATAGCTAATAGCGTACAATAACATTGCTCCAACACCTATATTCAGGTCCAAAATTAGCCATATATAGAGAAAAATCTCCAAATACTACATCATTCATATATATCAACATACTTTCCGATCCACAAATTATAGCTACGTATGTACTTAAGCTAAACTTCTAGCTACGACTTAAGCTAAACTTCATCATCGTTCATGGCTGCCTTAAACTGGAGCGCAAAGTTAGCCCATATATCCCTCACCTCGTCAATTTGCTCAAGCGAATATGTCAATGGGGCTCTAAGCATGAACTACAAACAAATTTTCAAAAATTGGTTAGAAAAATTCTATCCAAGACTCCTATATAAGTAAAATGATAGAGGTAAGTAAGTAGATGAACTAAAAAACCAAAAACATACGTACATTTGGAGTAATAGTAACATATCTTCCTTTGACGACGTCCAACATGTATCGACAAATATAATATCCACATAAAACGGAACCACAAGGCTGCAAAGGGGCCTGAAAGGGGAGCTCATATTATAAATAAATACTTCACGCACATGTACTATACTTAATAAGAGAAACAATATGTTAAGATATATATATATATATATATATATATATATATATATATATATATATATATATATATATATATATATATATATATATATATATATATATATATATATATATATATATATATATATATATATATACACTATATATACAAGAAGTACCTTAATCTTTTTCCAAACAACGTCGTTGGCCTCATATTTTGCAAGTGCATCGATAGAGTTCTTTTTCTCAAAGGCCCTGTATATATAGATAGCCAAGTTTATATATTTATTCAGTTTTAGTTGATAATGAAGCGTTAATTTCAAGTATAATAGAAAAACAAGCTAAGGTCTATGATTGATGGCTTTTGGGTGGCTTAACTTTTGTTCCTAGCCTACAGAAACATTTTAAGGCAAATGCAGGGGAGTAACGGGAGGTATATATAATATATGAAGGCAAAATAAAAAAGATCAGAAATAAGTTAGACATACTTGGTAATTGTATCCACGAAAAATTGACGAGGCTCTGTATGTCCCGCAGGATCACACCAATACACTGTACTTTGAGCCGGATTGATCACGCCCAACATCCAATGCTTACTACAAGTTATAGAAAAATACAACATAGATATCAACTTAAATATTGACAAAAAATAATAAAATAATTAATCAAGTCATCAATAATAATACTATGAAAATAAATTTATAATTACGTACCCTTGGGCATATGGAGCAAATATAAGTTTCCGACCTTTTCCACAATTGGTACATGTCATTGCCCTAGCAACATAATCGGATCGATAATTTTCATCCGGAGCAACGGATTCTGAGGACATTATCTCTGGGCACAAGAATCCATAGTAACTACTAATTTGCATGGTATCGGCAAGATCACTCAAATACCTACAACAATAAGAATCCATAGTAATAACTATCTAGTACTAGTTTGCATATTATCAGATATATACTAATGAGATTGCAAAGGGGCAGCTTAAACAAAGAGACCGAACCTCATAAAGTGTGTAATGTGAGAGGCACCAATCATTTGTTCATCTAACAAATGAACAACCTCCTCATAACTAAGGTAGCAAGTTTGTTCATTGTGTAACACATGTTCATCAATGGGAACATTGATCATTGTCCCACTTGCCTTTAAAACCCGAGCCTCAGTTTCTAATAACTTCAAATCCATGGTCCTCTGCTTTTGCTTAAAATTGTGACTAACTTCAATTCCAAGGAAAGAAGATGGCGAAATCCAGGGCGAACACTTCTGAGGCTTGGACTTCTTTGCTGCTGCTGCTTTATTTTTTCCTTGATCATTCTTTTTCATGGTTATCTAAAAGTTGGCATAAATAAGTTGATAAATGGTATAACTCTCAGTGTATCTTATATCATTATACTAGCTAGAAATCTTAGTTACCTTATCAACAGGACTATGTATATGACTTTGCGGCCACTGAATAAATGAACTCTTAGCATGAGTCAATTTTATCATATCACCAACAGGCATTGGTAAATCAACATTTTCCGACCCAGAATAGATTTTCTTGATTGACACTTTTCTAAAACCATCACGAAGGGCACTGCCATGAATGGAAACAAATTCGTCCTTACTTGATAGGTATACCATTCCTGAAGCCACTATCTTCGATGATTTGTTTGGCACTGATAGCACACAATCTTTCCAAGCCTGAAAATTTAAGTTATAGTAGAATTTCAAACTTTTTTCATTTACTATAAAGTAGCGTATTTAATGAAAAGCTTACATATATATACCTGTTGTGTTACTGGGCCAGGAATCTTCAAAACATTGGTCATGGGTGTACCATAATCCTCCTCTCGGGGTGGATCCTCAGTCACTTGTAGTGATTGCACTCCTTTTAGTGAGAGTGATTGCATGTGAGACCCCTGTATAGATAGATTAGTGTTTTCAAACTTTGAACTAGATAGTGTTTTAAATGCAAAGCTTACAAATCCTTCTTAATGAAAACCTTTTACAACCTGCCGGGGTGATATGGTAGGAATCTTCAGAACATTGGTCTTGGGTGTTTGATAATCCTCCTCTCGGGGTGTCTTCTCTCGGGGTGTCTCCTCTCGGGGTGTCTCCTCACTCACGTGTAGTGATGCAGAATTTGTCGATCCCTCGGTACTCATAGATGCTCCTCCGTGCATTAAATCGTCTAATACTTTAGTACTTGGCTTCTCACCAGTTAGCCAAAACTGCATCATCACTAATTTCAGCTTTTCCAAGTCATCAATTTGGAGTTGCATGCAATTGATCTTCTCGTACAACTCTTCTCTTGTCGGTTTTTTGGTCCTTTAATAATTTCAGGAGGTCTGTGAAACTCTTGTCACTCCACCCATTTGTTGCTTTCAAATTATATAACTTAACAAGAGCTGCCAATTTAGTGTGCTTACAACTACTATAAAGAGGCATTTCAGAATCTTTCAATTTCTCCAATACAACACTAGTATCCTCCAAATCATTTTCATCAAGATCCTCATCAGTTTCATCTACAATACCTTCTTGCTCATCACCTCCAAACATATCTCCCCATAATTTATCCGACATATCGTCACACCCATCTCCTGCCTCAGTATTCATATTACAACCCGAATCTTCTAGTGAATTAGACTCATCGGGCTCTTCATCGTCACTCAAGCATGTTTCTCTCTCAATCTCCCCAAATTGGACATCTACATTTTTTTCTATTCCATCTAAATTTTTTGATTCTCCATGGAAAATCCAACAAGTGTACTTTGGATTAAAATGTCTTATTTAAATATATTCTTACATCTCCAAAGCTCATATACCTAATATTCCGGCACATATAACAAGGGCACGCCATACTAGATTTGTCTTTCACATTCTTTATTACGAAGTTCTAAAATTCAGCTAACCCGGCATCATATTCTACTTCGCCTTTTTTCCTATTAATCATCCAAGTACGAGCCATATTCGTCTACATAATTATAACATGTAAAAACACATATTAACAGCAGCAGGAAAAGATCGAGAAAAGCGGCAAGAATGAGACTTAAACCAAAACAAAAGAGCTTAACCTGATTAGTATTCAACCCTACCATATGAAGGACAAGAAAAAAATGTATCATGAAACAGAGCTTAAATGATAAAAACTAAGAATAGCCAGTAAGCATAAGACTTAAGAGATACATAGAAGGTAATTTGATAGAAAAGGTTTGATGAAAAGGTTTGATGAATTACTAGGCTACTTAACTGTTAAAGCGAATAAAACAAAGGCAATTAAGTTTTATATTGGTATATTAGCTGTCAATATTTTAGCTCTGTCTAGTACTAATATTAGTTAGTTTCTATACTCTGTCTAATACTAATATCAGTCCAACAAGGGCACCTCTCCTAAATTAAGAAAGTGAAGAATCGAAGGTCTACAAGCTTATTCCAATCTTTAGGTCTATTCATTCCATTCCTACATACAAAAAACCATAGAGACACTTATAATAACCAGAACAGAGAGGTGAAGAACGTGAAGATGATCCTTTACTGAAAATAACCAGAACAGCAATTGTTAAACATCAGAAACCAACCATCAGAAACCAACCATTAATATGACATTCTCCACTCTCCCCTGCACTCTCACAACCAAATTTCGGAGAGGTGCATTCTCCACTCTCCTCTGCATTCTCCACTTTTTCAGTTCTACTTTTTCAGTTCTACTTTCCTGCACTCTCCCCTCACAAGAACACGACATACATATCACAACCAATTTCAACATTATCGTTTTTCTTTGCATTACTATCACAACCAATTTCGACATATCACGGCCAAACACGACATACATATCACAGCCAAACCCCGCCTTCACAAGAACCCATTCCCAACCACAACAACCCATTCCCTAAACCCTAAACCCTAAACCCATTCCCAACCACAACAACCCATTCCCAACCACAACAACTCATATCACGGCCAAACACGACATACATATTGGTAATTCGAATAATTGAGGAAAAATAAGAAAACACGAGTAAAGGAGAAAGAGGGCGTACGAATTATCGATGTGCTTGCTTCAATTGCTTCGAAAATTGTCGTAGTACTGTTTTATAGCTTAGGTTGATTCGAAAACAAGAGCAAAGGGGAAGCTATGGCTGCTGGGTTTCGAAATTGTGTATCGTCGTCTTTGTGTTTGAGAGGTTTTTAAAAACTGTCGTTTGTGTTCTATTGTGTTTTGTTTCGAACTTATGATAGAACAAAGAGCACGGTTCAATAATGACCCGTCTTGGTTGGCTATGTAAGAGCACGGTTACACAATGAACCGTCTTGGTTGTTTATGAATAACAAAAAGCACGGTTGGAAAATGAACCGTCTTGGTTGTTTATGAATAACAAAGAGCACGGTTGGTAACTCAACCGTCTTGGTATGTTATGTATGAAAAACAAAGAGAACGGTTAATTTGTTAAACCGTGCTCTTTGGTGTTTTTTTAAAACTATAAAGACGGACATTTTATAGAACCGTCTTCTATTTCTATATTAAAAACTCGCGCCCAATTTTAGTGACACATTAAGACGGTTCCGCAAAATTTCGTTCCTTAAGCCCCGTCTCCTAAACCTATATTTGTAGTAGTGTCTTCGTGTTCCAAATTCCATACATCCACTTTATACGGTCTATTGCCTTTAACCTCAAGCAAACTAGTTGATAAAATGATAGGAGCGTGATCAGATATTTGTATTGGTAGATGAGAAATTCCCGTGTCCGGTAGCACATCAAACCAGTCTTTAGAACCATATGCCCTATCCAATCTTTCAAAAAGCATTTCCCCATTTGAGCGCTTGTTACACCAAGTAAACCGTGGTCCTTTGAATGGTATATCAAGCAAGCACAACTCAGTTTTCCAATTCACAAAGGAGTTAAGTCCACTTATATTCTTTCCACTTTGACTACTTTTATCCCAAGAATACTCCACCTGATTAATATCTCCCATAATCAAAAAAGGATGATTCAAGCTATCAAGAATTCTACGAGACTTATCCCAAACAAATGGACGAAGATGAGTAACCGGCTCCCCATAAAAAAGACACAAGTACCACAAACCGACATTATCTTCATTGACTTGCAAAATAATGAAGTTAGGACAAGCAAACAAAAGATCAAACATGTCCCCGTTCCTAAAACCAACCCAAAGTCCCCCTTTGAGCCCTTTAGCATCCACACCAAAACTAAAGCTGAAGCCCAGGGATCGAAATAACATATCCACACTAGACGTATTCGTCTTAGTTTCCGATAAGAAAATAAAATCTAAAAGCATAGTATTAGATATCGCTCTAATTTTTTGAACTATAGGGTTGAGCGGATTACATAGTCCCCTACAGTTCCAAGCCATTCCCTTCATTCTTGATTAGGGAGTTGAGATAGGTCAACCCCCGCAACATCTTCCTCTTCCTCCGAGGATCCCACAACAACATATTTATCTTCAAAATTGATTCTGAAAGCTGGCCTCTGGACAATGTTTGAGCTGCTCACAAGAACAACCGAGGAAACACAGGAAATCCCCACCCCTTCTCCTGCAAACGCATCCCCATCTCCAACCTTGAATTTTCTACCAGCTGTGTCCAAAATATCTTCCATTTTCATTCTTTTATACAAATCCCTACACAAGGCAAGGGCACCTTGCAGATCTTCAACATTCATATCATTAATACGATCAATATCCCCTTCAGAAAAAGCCTTCTTTTTTCTAGAGTTCGCCATTATTGTTGAATTACCATGCCATGATTTACATTTCTTGTATGAGCGATATAGCAGGTAGTCTCTTCCTCTTTGGATAGCTACGACATCAAGTGAACTGCGATTTTGTCATGCCTCTCCTTAAGATGAGAGCAAGAGGACTATTTTCTCCTTGTACTTGAAGCAGCCAATACGCAGCCGAGACCAAAAACGGATGTAAACTTCAACATATACTCCGCTTATAACAAGAGGCAGGATGATCCAACGACTTTTATGTGGATTTATCACATATGAATTTTCAAATTAATGAG
This sequence comes from Silene conica, assembly GCA_029255685.2. Classification (NCBI taxonomy): domain Eukaryota; kingdom Viridiplantae; phylum Streptophyta; class Magnoliopsida; order Caryophyllales; family Caryophyllaceae; genus Silene; species Silene conica. The sequence continues at coordinate 53,967,703 of CM055316.2, read as the reverse complement.
AAAGTTTGGGGAAGAAGGCATAGATCAAGGAGTCAAGCACCACGCTTCTGCAAATGATTGTGTATTTGTGTACACAAAGAATATGGTTTTTATTAATTTCGCTAATTAACAACCCTAATAATTTGTGTTTTAACAAAACATTAAAATTGTTAAAACATAAAAATTACTTTACTAATTGAAAAATATAATTCATTGTTCATTTTAAAAAAATAATTAGCATCAATTTTAGGGAAAAAGTATATAAAAAATAGTTAATTTGATTAGAATTAGAATAAAGGGTATAATAGGGAAATTTTATGAAAAAATGAATGTAAAAGAATAAAGTTCGTATGTGAAAAAGTAATTCCGTTATTTTATTATATCATGCACCCAGGAATGTCGTACATGGTAGTATGGTACCCCATCTTTAACTTTTTTTATAATAAATAAATCTTAAATTTTATATTTTAAATTTCATAAATTATAAAACAATAAAATTAATAGACTATCTTTCATAATTTTTATTTCTCTATAGATAAAGATCATAAAGTTCTTTCCATTTCCTTTTGCACAAGAATTAAGGAAAGTGAATAAACAATGAAAAAGTAAGAAAATGTTGCAAGTGGACTGTTGATTAACACGGATTAACCATTTTTTTTTATTAGAGAAAACTGAAAATGTAATTAACAAATCTAGAAAAGGCCAACTTTCATAATTGAGTGTGAAATTTCCCTCAATTTACAAAAGTTTGGGAGATTTAAACTGACATAAAAGTTTTCCCCATCACCCCCTAAAAAACCCTTTTACATACATTTACAAATTTACATTACCCTAATGTAAAGAAAAACATAAATTACAAGTCTTCTTTTTTCATCTCTTATCTCTTTCAGTTTTCTTCATCTTTTCAATAGTTTATCCGAAAGTTGGCCAAGGAACTACACTTTAAAAACCGTTAGTAACATTATCAATAATATAATCAGTATAAAGAAAAAAAATAAAAAGTCTTACTTGTTCATTCCACAATTAAAATGTGTGGTTCAAACCTTACAAATGAAATACAACATAATATTGGCTGTACACTTTTTGAAAACGTGATAAGTGCATAATTTATACATTTTAACCCATTATATTAGCTCGCTTTTACATGTCTTTAGCACTTATCTTAAGTGTTTTATAGCTAATATTTGTGCTTCTAGTTGTTTTGGATATTCTAACATGTTTTGTAGGATATATAAGCTTTTGGGAGCTAAAATCTACCAAATTTGCAAGACTAGTTTAAATGGCTAAGCACAAGAGCAAGTTTGGACTAACAAGAAGATGCTGCATGAATTTGCATGAGAAATCACAAATAGGACTATACATCCAGATGTATATGAGCATCGTACATCTAATACAAATCTAATTGAGCTTATATGCAATTTTTTTGAGGTTTTAGCTGTATTTTCTTGCACTATAATTTTTTAGTGTTATAATTAAAATTTGTAGGTTTTATATGTATTATTTTTGAGTTTCAATATAATGTTTTGATTTACAAATTCTCTGTAAAAACACTCAGATTCTTTTCAATAAAAGTCGTAAAATATATTTATAACCTCAAATTCTTTGTATACATCTGGTTGTATAATCCTCTAATTGATGATAAATTGTTGCATTCGAATAAAAATGCTAGTGAAGGTCAAATGCAAAGTCAAACCCAAAATGAAAGTCCAAATTAAGGTAGAAACTTTGGATGCCAAGAATATTAGTCGAGTGATTAATCAAGCATTTATCGCATAAAATTTGATGCTCCTCACAATTAAGTAAGAAATTAAGAGAATAATCATGAAATCCACGTCCCCGATGGGGGATGGCAACCCCGATCGGGGTTAGCCTCTCTTATGCACATCCGTTACTCCTTCATTTTCCTATAAATACTAGCCATAGCTCGACACTTTAACACACCTTCTACACTTATTTTTCACACATAATTCTTTCTAAATTCTAGTAGTTAGTGTAGTTTAGATTAGTTTAGTTTTCCATTAGTTGTTTCCTTTGAGTATATACATTTACAATTCAAGTTATAATTCCAAGTTATATTCCAAGATTGTTCTAGTTACATTGTTATTCATATTTCATTTCCAACTCTTATTTCGAGGTATTTTTACTTCTATTTTTATTATGTTATTTATCATTTCAATTAGCTTTAGTTTAGTTTACATTTTCACAATAATGTTAGAATTAGGGGTGTGAAAAATCCGGTACGGACCAGAAAAATGGACTGGATCGGAACCGGAGTTAGAAAATTCCGGTCCGGTCTCCGGTCCACCTTTTCTTAAGATTTCGGGTTCCGGTCCGGTCCGATCCGGGACCGATTTTTACGATCCGTACCGTTTGGACCGAATTTTATGTTTTTCTTGTTTTTTCCTCGAAAATATATTAAATCAGTCAAAATCAGTCCAACCGATCCATAATATTCAAATTTCGGTCCATAATTTTACCAATCCATAATTTTGTCGGTCCATAATATTCAAATTCCGGTCCTACCAGTCCGAGATCGGAATTTTACCGGTCCGGTCCCAGTCCGGAATTTTTATATTCCGGTCCGATTCCAATCTATCATTTTTGCCAATTCCGGTTCCGATCCAAACCGATTTTGAAACGGTCTGGTCCATTTTTGGACCGGTGCACAACCCTAATTAAAATAGTTTGACCTTGTCAAGGGAATCAAGGAAACCATGCATAAAAAGTATTTTAATTCATTTGGTTACAATTGTATAACTTTCAATCATTAATTATAAGTTAAAGTGTTGTTGATTGTATCTCCGACTTCACTACCTCGGGAAACCGAGATGGTAATGCTTCGGTTATCTAGGTCGGATAGCCGGGGTGTTACAAATTTGCGAATTATCATTGAGCTGAGGTGTCCATGAAAATGTCTCTGAAAACCATACTAATAACAAGAGCAATTATCCAAAACTATAAACTACATAGCTGGTGGTCAATGATAGGCCTCCTACATAAACAATTCTTGGAATCCAACAACTTAGGAAACTAGCATGGTGGAATCTTTATCACAGAACACAGATAATCAACATAGGCAAAAATTAAGGCAATAGTTCAATATGAATTAAATAGGCAACATATGAAACATATGAAACACTTAAGGCAATAGAGGGAACAGAAGGCAAGGCCTAAGGCAACAACAAAGCTCTCATAACACTAAGCAATATCATCACTGAGCTCTCAAACTCAAAGCAATTGTTAACATGTTATACTGAAACCAGTAGAAAAGTCCAGCAGAAAATCAAAGTTTAAACCAGCAGAAAATTCTAGCAAAAACATAAACCAACATATTTAGAATATTTGAAGGATAAGCAATTGAAACAGAGTATTGTAGCCAGCAGACAAATCCAACAGAAACACAAACCAACAGAAAATTCCAGCAAACAATTGAATTCCAGCAGGTAATTTACACAAACAGAAAGAAACCCATTAACAATTATATTCTAGCAAAGAAGTTTAAAAAAACCTATCAGTTAAAGTTATATCAGAGTACATAATACAAATTACCTTTGTAGCCACGTATAGTTTTATACAGGGGACACATGAGTTGTGGGAAAATATCTTTATATGTTCCCAATTTTCTTATGCAGGATTATAACGAATTTATAAGGCATGATTTATAGTCATAAATGAAATACAAGATACAAAGATTTGGAAACAAGAATTAACCTTTAGTCCTTGCAAAGGCCTAAGATCAGATATAAAACGAGATATCTTCCTAATCGTTGCACCCAAGATGTTCCAAGAAATACCCTTTCCTGAGCTAGAAACTGCAAAATTAACGTTAATTTTGTGAATGATGAAAATAGAGAGAGAGAGAGAGAAAGGGAAATCACGGTTTGTATGTGGAACTTATGAGTAATATGTGCCGTGGATATGTCCTATTTATAGCTGCAAACTACCTTGCTATTAGACATCAACTAGGATTCCCCAAATCGGTATTTGAGTCTACCTCTAGCACCTCACAACAACTGAACAATTTAATATTTGCTCCAATTGTGTCGTGCTCTACTGTCCCACACGGCACTCACTGGCCGAAAATCCCCTGCTCATCGAAATTCTATCTGTATAGAATTGGTTATATTCTCTCTTATGTGTAATGTTTTATCTTGTATAAATATCGTGTATTTATAATCCACTAATTATATATAACCTTTTATATTTAATTAAATCATTTAATCTTTATTAAATAATTTCATTACACAAAAATTAAATATAACATTTTATATTTAATTTCGAATTAACACTTTAATTCGTCTCAGCTAATATTATTTAATCAGTATTAAGGAATTATATCATCATTACATTTACTAACCGTTTAGTCTAATAGGGTATCAATATGATTAAATTTTCATCTAATCATATCTACCAGATTCCATCCTTTAGGTGTGACTCTTAGGGACCAATTGATTACCGTCATATGTATGACAATAACGTCAAACTTTCTAGCAAGTCAATCGTTATTGATAAACGTGAATCAACTGGCTAAAATACAAAGTATACCCTGTGTTCCTTTAAAAGATTTATTCGTGTTGTCGCAGTAACCGTGAAGGACACTCGCTTTAACAATCTCCCACTTGTCCGTACACGTGTATGTGCGGTAACCGATTCTCATATCCAATTAAATTTCTCCCACTCAATGTAAAACAATTTGCAAATCCGTATTCACAAAGGTCGTATTTTACAAGCGATCTGTATCAAGGGTGGTTTTCCCGACTAGAGAGTAACAATAGTGCGATCACAATATTAAATCTCATGTCGAGAATGCGCAAGGAATGATCCGAAATTATTCAGTCAAGTGACCAACATTAATCGGTAATGATTGGCTGATTAAAGTTTGACATTGCTGTCGTATGACGGTGGTGGTCAGTTGATCCCTTTAGGGCACACCTATAGGACAATTCCCTTAATTGATATATTGATCAATTGTATACGTTACGAGTTGATCAAATTCTTTAAAATTAAGTATTGAGAAATCAGAGGTTAAATCTTAATGTAAGATTTATATTTGAAATTGAAACGTGTTAATTGTCAAATATTAATCGATGGTTATGAAACGTCAAAGTTAGAATAAAAAGGGTTCGTGGTTATTATAAATGTTGTATATCGTATTGACGATTATTATAATATCCATATTATGAGACGGTAATTATGAATTACTAGGTTAATTTGTTAAATATGATTTAATTAATTTAGAAATAATATTTATTTAATAAATATGTATTTTAAATTAATACAATTGTATTTTATGACATAGGATGTCACATGTTACACAATTGTACAAATTACATTTTGTAAAATGAAGGTCCATTTTACAACTTAATGTGTCGTGTAAGTGTATGTGTTATGGGTTAATATTGGTGATATTATTCCTTACATACATAATGATTAGGATAGCTTTGATGCCTATTAGTAGGCATGCAACCCTAATTGCATGGGTTAGTGAAAAGAGCATAAAAACCCTTCCCCATGCACACAACCTCACGACACACTCAACCCATCCCATATAATGTGAATTGTTCACATTTTCAACCTATCTATTCTAACCCCAAGTTATTTTCTAGTGTAAGAAAAACTCTAAAAATACTCTAAAAATATTATTGCATAATATTTATATACTATAATAGTTGTAGTTTTTTTTCATACTTATCTAATTAGATTAAATAGTTTTTTAAGGAAAACCGATTTCGTTTCACCTAGTCTGTGATAATCTCGGTATTAAGGGTAAGTCTTGGGTGCATCGTAAAGAAGGCAAGCTATCTTGGTTGCTTCGTGGAAGATCATCCTAGCATAGATTTGGACCGAATGTAAGGGTTCCATATTCTATTTCCGCATTTTGTTTTTGCATGCATAAGATCTTGACCTAAAATTAAAGAGTTAATTTGGTAAGAAAATTAGTATGACTAATTTTATAGTAGGGCCAGTATGACAAACCTTACAAGTGGTATCAGAGCATACAGTTGCTTGCATGCAACTCGTTTTGTTTTTACGAGTAATATGATTAACAATTAAAACGTAAAATATTAAGTTCATATAAGATATGCACGAAAATATTTATGCATGTATACTTTATGGTCCTAAAAGTGTTTTAGGTCATTTTATATGATTTATGGAATAATATTGTTCATTTTTTAAATTAATTGTTAATTTTTTCTTTTTAATCGGCTAAAATGTTTTTATTATGGGAAAAATATCAAATAAAACTTTCTGGCCGAGATTTTTTAATATGATCTCAAATGAATTTTCTATATTATGAATATAAATTTTCTGATTTATTGGAGTTTTTATGCATGGTTTATGAAATTTAATGGTTAAATAATCATAAAATGGGCATAAAATGGGTTTATATAGTTAGATTATGAATTTAGCTACGAAATTTTTTGCGTATGTCATATGAAATAATTAAAATGTTCATTAAATTTTTCAGAATTTTTTTATCAAGTATTGCCTGATTATTGATTTTTATGGTAAAAATCGGTTTAATAGTGATATAATTCAACTTAAATAGTTTGAGTTTTAATTTGGCCATAAAATTTTTACACAATGTCATATATATTATTTCTTGCATGCATGTAAATATTGAGATTTTTTTTTCGAATATTGCTGATGATTGGTTTTAATGGTTAAAATCGCATATTATATGACAAAATTCGTTAAAAATAGTAAAGGTTGCTAAAATGGCCGAACAATTCACCCATAGATGTCATATTAGATATTTTCATCATTATAATTTTTTTGGGAGTCAAAAGTTTCTGGAAATTTAAATTTTAATTTTACAAGTTAAAGTTAATAATTTGGATTTTAAGAGTCATAATTCACTTTTTCAGAGCTTGGGTAGTGATTTTACTGTTTATTTCAGATTCTAAAGAGTTTATAATGTGTATATATCATCAATAGTATTTATTAGTATTTTATTGCATTTTAAAAAGTGAATTTTGAATTTCCGACATAAAATGTGTAATTTTACGACTTATTTCGAAATAAATTGGTTATTTCGTTTATATTAATGAATTTTTGATTTTGGAATTTTAAGAAAATTCCAAAATGTTCAAAATTTGAATTTTGAATTTTTCGAAATTTTTATGACTCATTTAGATTTTTATATTATTTTTCCCGTAAAAACGATTAACTTCCGAACAATATAATAATAATAAGTTAAGACATGTTCAAAATTTGAGTAAGACTAAATTTTGAAACCTAAAAGTGTTAGGATGTTTAACTTAAACGTGAATATTGATTTACGTTATATTAAGTGATTTTAAAATGTTAAAATCACGCAATTCCATAAAACCGAGTTATTATGACAACAATATTTAAATAATGTTTAAATAGGACGATTTGGCTTAGGATTAACATGTTATTTACATATTCATAAGCATTTCATTTTATTATGAATGTCATAATTTTATTTACGTAATTTGGAATTATGTACTTTTAGCTTAGGATGACCTTAGTTTTAATCGATATTGCCCGAAATGTATGAGAGTATCGGTTCGGTTATAATTAAATGTGATCTCGTATCAATTTATTTTATTGCTTCATTTTATTTTATAATGTATAAAATAGATAGAAAAATTTGTAATTTTAAATTCCAGAGATCCTTGAAGACGGTGCCTTTCGGAAAGGAGTTCCGACCAAGACGGTCTTTGTCTTGGGAAGCGTGCCTCGAGTGAAGTTCAAAGGACCAAGGAGTTGGTTTTCGAATTTGTATTTTACAATTCATTTTTCTATTTTAGGAAGACCATACTAGGATTTATTTATGCTTTTAAAGTTTTATGCTTTTAATTTATGCTTTTATTATATATGTTTGCATGCATAGCCAAATCGTCATTCCATGTCATGCATGTTCCTCGAGTTTTTCGACCGTGTCAATTAATTTATCGATAATTCACCGACTTAGTTCACTTAAAGGAGATAGATAGTAAATTGACAAGATCTCTTACGTATTCAAATATTGAGACATAGCCTTACCAAAAAGTAAAGAACCCATGAATCCCTTTTTCATAAGGAAGTGGGCTCGGCTAAACCGGGGTGCTAAACTTGTTATGTTGGGTGAGTAGGGTAATATGATTACACTCTTGAAATTTGGTCGATCTCAACGAAAGTATTCGTAACTGTAGTTGCAGTAAGTTCGGGCTAAAGACAATTTAAAGTAAATTGTCGACCGAGAGTTCTAATGTAGAATCAATTAAAGGTTAATCCACCGAATTATATTAACGAGGGATGAATCGGCTAAACCGTGCCCGAGTTGGTATGAATTGGGTCTCGGGATCATTTACTTAATTGGGTAAGAGATCATTAAGTATATGCTTAACTTGTTTAATATATTTACAAGTTTAATAAACGATAATTGTTTTAATTCTTTCGTTTTATTTGTAGTTCATTTTCAACAATCATCAAATGGCTCTTAACGCTCCACCTCTCACGAATGTATCATGGCTACGATCCTTCATGGATCGTTGCAAGCTTGAGAAACATGGCGCCAATTTTAAAGATTGGGATGCTCAATTGGTATTGGCCGCAGAAGGTGACGATAAGACTCGTAACCTTACCATAGCCGCTCCTCCTACTCCCGCCGCTCGTGCATCGGAGGCGACTCGTGAGGTCTATGAGACCTACATGAAAGAGTCGCATGCTCTTAAGAACGTGCTTATATTCTCCATAGAGCTGGATCTCCAAAGGAGAATGATTAATCTAGCCACGGCTCATGAGATTTACGCCAGGCTTGCGACCATGTTTTTGCAAGCTCCTAGGGTGATTCAATATGAGGCAGCCTCCGCCTTCTTTGATCTCACCTTGAAGGAAGGTCAAAAGATAAGTGCTCATGTTCTCAAAATGGTTGAGCTAGCCGAAACCATGACAGTGCAAGGGGTGAATGTTCTCGAGTCTCTCATAATAGATATAATTCTTCACTCCCTTAACAAAGTGAAAACGTATGCTCAGTTCCGGGTGAACTTTAACATGCGTAATCAAGAAACCTCTTTGGACGAATTGCATAAGATGCTCGTCCAAGCGGAAAGGGATATGAGACTTAATGAAAGTTCCTCGAAGGATGTGCTCAACATTGAGAAGAAGAGTAAAGGGAAGTTAAAGAGGAAAGCAAGCAAAGGCAAAGGCATCAAGGCTTTCAAACCCACACCTTCTAAAGAGAAGAGCTTTTCAAAAGATGCTTCTATATTATCTTCAAAGGTTGAAAACAAGTGCCATTATTGCACTAAGGTGGGTCATTGGAAGCGAAATTGCCAAAAGTACCTAAACGACCTCAAAGTCGGAAAGGTTCTTGCAGTAGGTAATAATTCTTGTTTAAATTCATGTTATTTTGTCAACTTTTGTATTTTGATACAAGTTGTTGACCCTCACCCTTTTATAATTGTTTTAAAGGGGCGCCTTCCAAGGACAAGGGCAAGGAAAAAGAAGCTTGAAGTTCCTTTCTTGGATAGCTATGGTAGCATCCGAAGATTGAAGACATGAAGAGCTTAGCTCTAATTTTCATTGATGTCTTCTTTTCGTTTATGCATTTTAAATTTTAAGAACGTTAAACTTTCTTTGTATGACAAGGATTTAATTATCAAACAATGGTTGTAATGTTGGTGACTTGGTTCTCAACCCTAGTCACCCCTTTTGTTCTTAATCAAATCGTTGTTTTTTAAATGCATTTTATATACTTCATAACATGAGTTGATGTGATCTTGATAGATCACAAGAAAGTACCTTGAATAGTTCATTGTACGCTTGACATGATAGGATCAAAATGAAAATCAAATAAAGTGATTTGATTTGTTTAAAGGAGACCTACACCTCAGTGACAACACTCAATTAATATAAGATATAAACATCAAACTCGGATCTGAGTTAATTAGTTCATTATAAGATGATCATTTTAAGTGAAAATGAGAACTAATATCTCACCCTTTATAATACTTGTTATCCAATACGTAGTTTGTGGGCGAAATTGCTGCTATCCTTGTAAGAATAAAGGTTATTTTAAAGGATAGAGTGGGAGAAATTTTACGCCCGCAAACCAATGGATTAAATATGGGATCTTAGAGAAGAATCCTATATGGGGTCCTTGAGAAGAATCCTAATTGAATGGATAGAAGAAACTACTTGAAGACACAGAAGAAACTACACGAGGACACAAAAGAAAATGTTCTTTATGTCACTATTTCTTAGAGAGGATAAAAGGAACCGTGCGTATAAACGAAAGGAAAATGTTTCCTTAAAGTTAATGTTTCTGATTTTATAAGATAATAGAGGAGAAATCGTCTCCTGTTCTCTTGATGGTATTGTTTCTTATTCTAAAGGATTATAGAGGAGAAATCATGTCCTGTTGTTTTCCAAAGAAACGAGGACGAGAAATGAAAGGTTCAAAAGATGTTGATTGAGTTAAAGTAAACAACTATAAAGATAGTGATACAAGATTCAGTGGGAGCAATAATCATTAGAAAGTTCAACCTACTATTTAGAGATAATGGTAATTCTTTTATGAAAAGAATGAAAGGTTTTCAATTCTAGATGAGAAAATATTGAAACATCATAGGATGATGGAGCCTCATAGGAGAGTTTATTATATTGATAATGAAACGTCGCCTATATAAGATCAGCAAGGTTGATTGTATCATTCATATCGATGAATATAGAATCACCTATATATGGAAGTGGTGATTCATGCAACCTTGATGTGACACCCCGCGATATTACATAAAAATAAACAAGCAACTTGCAGCGGAAATACGATAATTATAAAAACTTTCGACATATATAAATAAACTTAATCGCGGAATATCAAAAAAACATGCGGAAGATTGAAACTAAGGAAAAAGTATAACTTATACAAGACAAATGAATGTTTACAAGGGATAAGGTATCCCTCGATAGCAACATAATTAAATCTGAGCTAAACGTAAATAGGTAATTGTTGACTAATCAACAATGCTCGCTAGCCACACGTCTTCCCCAAACAGCACCAACCTACATACATGAAACATGGACGCCACAGTCAGTGGGGAGTAACTCGAGGTTCTCCCAGCCACTTTTTGTCAGAAAACACGTAAACGGTAATACAACGCAACATATACATATGAACATGCATATACAAGGATAAATAATCAAAAATGACATATTCAAATATGACAAACATGATCAAGCATGAACCAACAAGTGAATCATAATCAAATTCACTATGTGAACTAATATCAAGCGGATAATCAACCAAGTGAATGACTCAGCGGCCAACACTTGATAGAATGTTCATTCACACAAACAACAACCAAGTGATCGACTCAGAGACCAACACTAGATGGCATGGCCAATCACAGAACACACAAGAATAGAATGAACGCCGTCAGGGAACATAACCGTTACCACTGACCGCGAGATCGCATAACCACGACACTAGCTATCGGGACGCATAACCACGACACCGACTCTATGTATAGCGCATAACCGACAACTATATGCCTAAGACCTGGCCAGACCTCTCGATGTAATAACCTACACCGAACGACACACGGGGACCGGGCCGCATAACCACGGACACCGACCAATCCCGAACATAGATAAAACCCATAACCGGGGTGGCATTAGTTCATTACAATGATACACAAATCGTACCACCACTATCCATTCGCAAACAAGGTGACATAACCGTCACTAACATAACTTAGAATGACATAACCGTCACCCAAACACAAGCTAGGTAACATAACCGTTACCCGACTCAATTTAAGATAACATAACCGTTATCAAAACATAAGTTAAGCAACATAACCGTTACTCGACTCGACTCAACAGAAGACAACACAACCGTTATCAATTTAACTCGAGCTAACATAGCCGTTAACTAACTCATTTAACACCTACGAGCCTCAATTCAACCAAAACAACACTTAAGCTAGTTTATAGAAGTTAACTTGAAGTGGGAGCCGGTTTCCCTTCCGGTTGCCCGGGCGGGGGGTCTTCCTCCTCAACTTAGCTACTAAAACGGCTTAAGCATTCAACCATACAATTGCAACAGAGTCACTCACATGAGTAATAAAATGAAGAATTCATATACGAAGTCTCAAGTATACATTACATTTCATTTGGGACAATAAAATGAACTAGCATTAGCTGACACAAGTTTAAGGTCGTAAACAAGTGAATTAAACATGAAGGATGGACGTAATTTAACTCACGAATCACACATGCATCATATATACTTTCTAATACATGTTTTATGATGATTTAACATGCTCAAACAATGTCCGAACAAGCGGTAAAACAATGAATAACTTTTTATTGTGCATGTGATAAATTAACATTGGCCTAACGGAAGTTTGATTTACGAAACTCATATAATATATTTATACATCATAAACCAAGTATTTTTATCATGTAACAACACTCGACAAACATTAAAACAAACCCGCAAAACAACCTGCAAAACAGCCCGCAAAACAGCCCGCAAAATAGCCCTCCGAAACAGCCCAAAAACAGCCCTCAAAGCAGCCCCGAAATAGCCCTCAAACACAGCCCCGAAACAGGCCTCAAAACAGCCCCGAAAAAGGCCTCAAAACAGGCCCGAAACTAGCCTCAAAACAGCCCAAAACAAGCCTCAAAACAGTCCCCAAACAAGCCTCGAAACAGCCTAATTTCACGCCTGAAACCAGCCACGAGCACAGGCTGCCGTGGCTGGCCGCAGGCTGCCATTCTGACCGCAGGCCTGCGCATAGGGCCGCAGGGTGCGCCCTACACGGGCTGCATGCTTGTGGCTAGGCGCAACAACCCCTTTCTCGCCCAAACCTTCGAACAATGACCCGATACTAATTACATACGTCATGTACATGATCTAGGCAACACGATATCCCAACCAAGACGCATATACACCGGTATACATCGGAAACAAACGATTATAAACATGACTAACAACTTGAACATGGATTAAAATCAACCGAAATTCACATTATCGTTACGAACACAATGAGCATGTGATGGATATCAATTTACCCAATAAACACAACAAAAATCCATCATACATTCGTACTAGTCAACAAAGAACTCATTCCATTCAATTGAATAATGAAGTAATCAACTCAATGCTTCACAATTTCAGAAATTATCAACACAATTCTCATAATTTCAGAAATTAAACAAGCATAACCATACACAAACGATTTTTGACTTAAAGTCGAGTAACCTCTCAAAGTTACCTTTAAAGCTCTTCAAATCTTGAAAGAATCCTTCATTGAAGTCCAACCATCCATTCTCGCTCAAGAACAATGAGAAAAACGAATCACAATCAAACCCTAGAAAAATGGGTTTTTTCCGAAAACACAACAATACTAGCTTTTAAAGACATGAAAAGAAGGAGAAGGAGAAGAGGAGAACTTACATGTAAAGAGCTCAGGATTTGAGCAAGAAACGAAGGTGGTAGAGTCGGATTTGTGTTCTTGAGAAACACCAACAATGGTGAAGAGGTTTTGGGGGTTTTTGGTGAGGGAGATGAAGGATGAGTGAGTTGTGAGGAATAAGACACAACATAAGGAGTATATTGGAGTTTTGAGTCGGGATTGACTCGGGATTCATTTAATGAGTCGGGATGACTCGGATTTGACTAACTAAGGCGAGAATATCATCTTAAGACCATTATTACTCAAGATAGAAGCAATTATGCAAATAACCCACAACTCATGAAATTATCCTACATACTTGTCATTTTCGAAAATTAAAACCGAAACTTAAATTTATAAAACTCGAAATATCATTTGAAATTAAAATGCTTTAAAATGAAATATTCATATCACAAAAATATATTTACGAAATTTAATAAAATATAAATTATTCTTTGAAATTAAATTAAATCTTTAAATTTATAATACGGAAAATATCGGGGTGTTACACTTGATCAGTGTTGGGTCAAAAGCCTTATTTCGATATAAGTTATCGAGGAGAACTAGTGAATTGAATCTAGGTAAACTACAGTATAAATTTTAGTAAAATTGTGAATGTGTACATGAGAGCGATAAGTTGATCCCTCTTACATATCAACATGTCACGAGTTATAAGATAACAGTGAGAGCTTTCTTCAGGAAAGGAAACTCAAATCTAGTATGAGTACTAGACATGTACTTCAATAAGATCATGTTATGCGAGATAACGTGAGTCAGAAGGAAACCGAAATTTGTAGGTTTGGATGACGTGAATAAATTGTGTATTCACAAATCAAACCACTAGTGCAAATTGATGAATGTGCATCAAAGATTGTATAGTGTGGAACAGTAATATTGTATTGACTGTTCATACATGACAATTACTCTTATCGTTTAAGTTATCATTAACTCACTATTGATAAATACTTTGTCAAATCCAAATGGGTTGTGGGAGACAATTTTGAACCCCATGAAGTGAACTGGATTAACTCAGTATGGCCCCCAGTCGCTTGTATGAGGTGACTTCTCGAAGCAACTAGAGTGTGAGGCGATTGATGGCAAGTTCAAATGCCATAGAGTCATATGGGATGACTAGTCAATCACATAGGCAGACTGTAAGAGACACTCTGTCGGGCAACCTGTGAACGCTTATAGAGTTCTAGAAATTTTATAATAGCCTGGTCGTGGCAAGAGTTACTTTATGTATTATTGTGAGTCGATTCTTTGACTAGAGACTGTTCCCCCAAGGTGACATAGTTTCAGAGTGACTTTGATTTATGTTCTACGATTTTCCGTAAAAGGGGTCAAATGGGCATCTTTTGGGTCATAATGGATTGTGTTAGTCGAAGGGAACAGTAGGATAAGAATTGTCCAACCCCTTGTCAGGGTTATCTTAAATCTCAGGGCCGCTCGAGGAGAAATTAGTTGGAAATGCGTGGCCACGCTCGGAAGGTATCTATGGTAGATAATTCCGGTCAAAGCAGTTAATCTCCAGATCGAGGAAACCACTCACGATATGATCAAATGCAAGTATGACCTGTAAGACACCTTGCATTTAGTGGGTGATGATGTAATAGGACAAGAGAATCGGTGACGCACACTTGTCGAGGACAAGTGAGAGATTGTTGGGAAATGTGTCCTCAACAATAGTGCGATCACAAAATTAAATCTCATGACGAGAATGCACAAGGGATGATCCGAAATTATACAGTCAACTGACCAACATTAATCGATAATGATTGGTTGACTAGAGTTTGACATTACTGTCGTATGACGGCGGTGGTCAGTTGATCTCTTTGGGTAACACCTATAGGACAATTCCCTTAATTGATATATTGATCAATTGTATACGATACGAGTTGATGAAATTCCTTAAAATTAAATATCGAGAAATCAGAGGTTAAATCTTAATGCAAGATTTATATTTGAAATTGACACGTGTCAATTGTCAAATATTAATCGATGTTTATGAAACGTCAAAGTTAGAATAAAAACGGTTCGTGGTTATTACAAATGTTGTATATCTTATTGACGATTATTATAATAACCATATTATGAGACGGTAATTATGAATTACTAAGTTAATTTGTTAAATATGATTTAATTAATTTAGAAATAATATTTAGTTGATAAATATGTATTTTAAATTAATACAATTGTATTTTATAACATACGATGTCACATGTTACACAATTGTACAAATTACATTTTGTAAAATAAAGATCCATTTTACAACTTAATGTGCCGTGTAAGTGTATGTGTTATGGGTTAATCTTGGTGATATTATTCCTTACATACATAATGATTAGGATAGCTTTGATGCCTATTAGTAGGCATGCAACCCTAATTGCATGGGTTAGTGAAAAGAGCATAAAAACCCTTCCCAATGCACATAACATCACGGCACACTCAACCCATCCCATATAATGTGAATTGTTCACATTTTCAACCTATTCTATTCTAACCCTAAGTTATTTTCTAGTGTAAGAAAAACTCTAAAAATCCTCTAAAAATATTATTGCATAATATTTATATACTATAATAGTTATAGTATTTTTTATAGTTATCTAATTACATTAGATAGTTTTTTAAGGAAGACCGATTTCATTTCACCCAGTCCGTGATAATCTCGGTATTAAGGGTAAGTCTTGGGTGCATCGTAAAGGAGGCAATCTATATTGGTTGTTTTGTGGAGGATCATCCTAGCATAAATCACTATAAGAATACAGAAAACAGGCGACTCAATTTGGCGATTGTATTCAGTCGCAAAATCCAATTTGGCGACTGAAATCAGTCGCCAAATTTCAGTCGCAAGCCTTAGTCGCCAAAAAAAAAAATGGGCGACTATTATCAGTCGCCAAATTTGGCGACTGCACATACAGTTGCCAATTTAGGGATTTGGCGACTGACAGTGTAGTAGCCAAATTGGCGACAGAAATGTGGTAGTCGCCGATTTGGCGACAGAACTGTAGTCGCCAAACTGGCTGAATCAGTCGCCAATTTGGCCGAATTTGCAGAAACTTCCCCAGTTTTGGCGACTGACTACAGTTGCCAAATGCACCATGTCAGTCGCCAAAATGGCTGGGTATTTCATGCTCAATTGCATTTTGATCGTGCCAAACCTTCTATTTATTCATGCCGCCAATACGTAATGACACCCTGCAAACAGAAAATTGCAACCCCTTTTGCGCGAACCGCACCATTTAAAACACCAATTTCTCATTTACTTAAAAATGAGATCATTATCCAACTACAAGCTAAACTAACTAAACATTATCCAACTTCAAGCTAAAGTAACTACAAGTTATCCAAACTACCTAAGTTACAAATCCCATGCCGTCTCCACTACCACCACCCTTTCCATGAGGATCGTTGGGGTCATAATGTGATTGTGGAACGGGGTTACATTGGGAGAAAAAGTTTTCCATGGCCTCCATGCGCTCCTTCATCAACCGAAACTGTTCGTCTCGTTCTGAATTCACTCTTCTTTCTTCAGCAAGTTGAGTCTGTAGTTGACTCACAATAGCGGGCTCATATGTTTGTCGAGGCTCATATGAATATCTTATTGCCGGTTGTTTGAAGAAGACACCATGAGCCTTTCCGGTGCCGTAGACATTTCCCTTCTTGTATCCCTTGACCAAATTAAACCAAATCTCATTATCTGGTATTTCGGGATGTGCCTCTTTTTCAGCCTCGTATGCTTCCTACGTTAGTTAGCAAAAAATTATCATCATTATTTAACAAAACTATCATTAGTTAATAATTTAAAACTATCATAAGTGAAAAATATTACATATAAGGCTTTGTCTTTTGGCTTAATCCAAATTCTCTCATTTTTAGCGTTCACCCTGGAATGTGTACCAAGGAGTAGTTCCGGGGCCGTCGCAAGAGGATCATCAGTCAGCTGATCAGCTGACTTCTTCTTTTTATTCTTCTTCATCTACATACACGAACAAAAATTCAATGAATATCAATGACATTATTACCAATATTCAAATAAACGAGCTAAATAAATAAGTGTTAATGTGAAAACTTACACCAAAAAGTATTTCCAAAAATGACCGTGAACCGGCATGATGGGTAGGCTCAGTCATTCCATCCTTCTTCCCTTCCCTTTTGTTCATGGCCTTCTGCGCCGATCTGGCTCGAAACTCTGGGGTATCACGCCGATTCATAAGACCCTCAAGCGCCTCACCTAAAATAATGATAAATTATGTCGTTATTAGTAAAATGTTCATCCTTTAATCAATACAAGTGACAAATAAAGGTAATTGTATAGATATACCTTGAAGATGTGAGGCCTTTCCCCTTTTACCAATCTTATAGATATTGTGTTTGTATCTAGAGGCATCAACATCACGGTACCTCTTATTGACAAGAGACTCTAATTCAGGCGCCCAGGAAAAATTTAGCTACAAAAAAATAACATTAAGTATTAGTTGAAAAACTATAACAGTTAGTAAAATAAGTAATTAATAAAAAAGATTTTGATTACCCGAAAGTTATTAAACCAGGCTTCTTTTTGAGCTTCACTGGCTTCTGTCCAATTAAGTGGCACAGGACCTAATAAAGATGTCTTTGTGCTATTGGTTACTCCTCGAACAACGGTCTGATGATTAAACCTGAAACATATATAAATTGTAACTTATAATAACTAGGCATTTATTACTAATAAAATGAATAATTACAATTTAATAACACTTACCAAAATCCCGCTGGATCAAGTATCTTCTTGCGGTCCTGTGTGTACTAAATCTGTACACGTGTGTCCTCCTCGGAATCGCTCTGAACCAACTCCTCCTGCTGCTGCACGGAGGGCTGACTCTACTGACGACTGTGTCCGCCTCGCTGTCTTCCTCTACCACCTCGACCTCCTGCCATCTACATCACATAAATGAAGTTATTAATACGTACAAATCAAACATAAAATAAATGTTTAATACAAATATGAACAATAATAACATGACAAACTTGGACTACAGTACTATACCAAATTAATCATCATCTTCATCATCCTCTTGATCAACATCATCCTTATTATCATCATCCTCATCCTCATCGTCATCCTCATCCTCATCAACAACTCTCACTTCATCTAATTCCTCCCATCCTTCTACCAACTCATAATTATTATTATCAACATCCTCTTCCTCTTCCAAGTCTTCAAACTGTTCATTTTTATTTTGGTCAATGATTCCGTCTGTTGGAGACAAAATTGTCCCATTTGATACTATTTCTTCTTGAAAAAAGGTGGTATCAACTTGTGATCGTGCCTTTGTCTTAATGACTGCCCACAATGCCTTACTATTTCTATCATTTGTCGTGCTTGGATAGGAAGCGAAATACACTTGTTGAGCCTGATGTTCTAGTATAAATGGATCATACTTAGAGTATGTTCGGGTACTATTCACTTCCACAAGCTTGTAACATTCATGTACTCTCATTCCAGCCGGGGAATTATCCTTCCATTCAATCTTGAATAAGGTAGTTTTATAAGCACGATCACGACCATTATAATACATCTCAAAGATGTCCTCTACAATACCATAATACTCATGGTCATCAATAAAAGAAATAGTAACACCATAGTTGCATCTAGCCTTACCCTTACCGTGGTCGAATGTGTGGAAATTAAATCCATTAACTGAATATCGGTTCCATGTCTTAACCAAGCGTGAAGGACCGAAGGCCATACTCCTTATCAAATCATCTTGGATATTGAACTCAATGACATGGTTCTGAAACCATTTTGGGAACTTATCCTCATGTTTGTCCCAAACATCATCCTTACTCACACTATGATGTTCCTTACTGAAATCAGTCACGAATTTTGCTTCATATGACTCTAAGATCTCACAATTTGATAGAACGTATAAGTAAGCACGATTGTATTCCTTGTCGTCCAAATATCTCGTTCCACCTTTTGATGAACAACCTTCATCATCTTGAGTTTGAAAAAACTCGGGTAAACTTGAATCAATTTCATCTGCTTTATCAACATTCAAGTTTCTTGCTTTGGTTTCTATATGCTTTTCAAAGTAGAGAGAACAAAAATTTGCAATCTCTTCTGTTAAATAGGCATTACATATAGAACCTTCTACCTTAACTTTGTTACCAATCTTTCTTCACCTGATTAAGAAACCTACATATTTATTAGATCAATGTTTAATAATAATATAGATTTGTAATTTAATATTCTAAAATAAAATAGTTACGACTCTTTCTTTTATTACCTTTCAAATGGATACATCCATCTATATTGAACGGGTCCTCCAACTTTGGCTTCGTAGGGCAAATGGACAGGTAAATGCTTCATAGAGTTGAAAAATGAAGGGGGAAAGATCCTCTCAAGCTTACATGGTATTTGTGTTATTTGATCTTCGAGACGAATCATGTCATCAACACATATTGAGGAGGAACATAAATCTCGGAAAAATTGACTAATCTCAACAATAGCATTCCACACAGTAGTTGGGAGGAGATGTTTCAAAGCAACGGGTAACAGTCGCTCCATAAATACATGACAATCATGACTTTTCAAGCCTTGTAACTTGAGCTTCCTGAGATCAACACATCGACGAAAATCTGAAGCATATCCATCAGGAAACTTCAAATTCCTTAACCACTCACATAATACCTTCTTTTGAGCTTTGTCAAGAGTGTAAATGGCTTTTGGCTTGGATCCATCTTTGCGAATGTGTAATTCGGGACGATCACAAAATGTCTTCATGTCTTTTCTAGAAGCAACAGTATCACATGTTTCGCCTTTAACATCCATGATCATGTCAACGAGTTGCTCAAGAAATTTCTTCTCTATGTGCATTACATCTAAATTGTATCTGATTAACATAGTTTTCCAATATGGAAGGTCCCAAAAAATGCTTCTTATACCAACCATTCTTCTTGTTTTTAAGCTCTTTAAACTCTTTATCGGTACCATCAATAGAAGATGGCTAATTACGTACCAACTCCCACTCCGCATCACCCGGAAGATGAACCGGAGCATCATCAAGTACTTGTTTACCTTTTTTGAAACCTTTTTTGTTGCTCCTAAGAAGATTACTTTCTGGTAAGAAGCATCTGTGACAATCAAACCAACTCATTTTCTTGCAATTTGGAAGCCAAAAAGCTTTACTTTCACCCATGCAATGAGGACATGCTTTTTGTCCCACAGTAGACCAACCAGATAGCATACCATATGCGGGAAAATCGTTTATTGTCCACAAAAGTGAAGCTCTAAGTTGAAAATTTTGCTTTCTGAAAACGTCATATGTTTCCACCCCAACTTCCCACAATTGTCTCAATTCTTCCTCTAATGGTTGTAAATAAACATCCAAATGGCCTTTCGGATTTTCAGGCTCGGGAATAATGAGAGACAAGAAAATAAATTCTCTCTTCATACATAACCAAGGCGGTAAATTTTATGGGTTGACCATTACGGGCCAACAAGAGTAATTCTTACCAAATTGGGTAAAAGGACTAAATCCATCCGTACACAAGCCAAGTCGCGCATTCCGGGGTTCCTCGGCAAATTCGGGATAGATCTGATCAAAACGTTTCCATTCTTCCCCGTCACTTGGATGACATATCTTACCCGGAGTACGCGGATTTTCTTTGTGCCATGTCATTTGTTCGGAAATTTTTTTGGTAGAATAAATTCTTTGAAGTCTTGGGGAAAGAAGAAGGTAAATTAATTGGTTTTCTGCTATTGATTTCTTACACTTTTGACCCTTTCTATTACTCTAGTTGCCTTTTTTCGCTTTCAAAACAACATCTCCATCACTTGTCTGAAATCTATCCCTTCAACATTTTTTGCACTTGTCAAGTAATGCATCATCTTTCCAAAAGAGCATACATCCTTCGGGACATGCATCAATCTTTTGATGCGGTAACTGAAGACCTTTAACTACTTTTTTTGTATTGTAGAAACTTCGAGGCATGACATTATCTTCGGGGATAGCATCCTTAAGCAGAGAAACAATACCATCAACGGCATTAAATGGCATATTATGCTCACACTTCAAGGTTACTATCCTAGAGGCGGCTTGTAATAATGACATTCTGCTCCCTTCGTATAAAGGTTGTGCCGCAGCTTTTAACATGTCAAAAAAAGCATTTGCTTGGGGATTTGGAGGTTGTGCTTCATTCATAGCTAGACGATCGTCATTATTGAGAACATTATACTCCAAGGCATCAACAACCATATCTCTATATGGGTTCTCATCAAGTTGTTGGATGTGAGGTTGTTCGTGAATTGGAGAAAATACTTTCCCATGAGAAATCCAATTATAATAATTTGGACAAAACTCGTTTGTATAGAGATGTTATTGTACCTCAACGACAGATGTGTATTTCATGTTTTTACATTTTTTACAAGCCTACCAAGTTATATTCATCTTGTTGCTTAGCAAATTCAATAAACTCGGCAACACCCTCTAGAAACCTAGCATTAGGAGGTTTCTTCTTAATACCAACCCTTCCATCATACATCCATGAACGCTCCAATCTCTTCATTCTAATCTAAACAAAAATTCATAAATTAACTTTCAACAACAAAATAACTTAAACAACAACCTTAATCATATATAGGATAATAACAACTTATCAAAAATCTTCATTATTTATAAACACTAACATCAAAAATCTCCATTATTTACAACCTAATAAACTAAGACGATCTAAATTTACACACTAACTTAAAGAAGCATAATTTACACACCCCCAATAATAACTTATCAAAAATCCCCAATTTTTATAAACCCTAATACCTAATTTGACATAATTAACTAACAATTACAAGCCTAACAACATTAATAAGGCAAACAACATCGTCTTAATCGACATATAAACCCTAACCCCCAATTTCATATAAACCCTAACCCCCAATTTCATATAAACCCTAACCCCCATTTTATCTACTTAACATCATACTTGGCTACTACAACCTAATTGACTACAACGTAATAAGCTAAGACGATCCTAATTGGCTACTACATTACTAAATTGACAAAACAAAACAAAAATAAAATTAAAAATTGAAATTAAACTAAAAAGAATAACAAACCTTTAACTGAATAAATGAGAAAATAAAAGAGTGGGTGGCGGCGGCTAGTGACGGCTGGTGGTGGCTGGTGGTGGCGGCGGGTGGTGGGTTGGAGGTGTAAGTGGGTGTTGGTGACGGAAAAGGGATATGGCGTTTGTGTTTTGTTTTCTGAAGTATGTTTGTGTTTGCGAATAGTGAAGGGGCTGTAAGTTTCTGATTTCATATCGCGTAAATTGGCGACTGACAAACTACATTTTGGCGACTGACCCATTTGAGTCGCCAAATTGGCGACTGCGTACATATGATTTGGCGACTGCAATATCAGACGCCAAAATTGGCGACTGACATCAGTCGCCAAATATTGATTTCAGTCGCCATTTTTTTGTCGGTGGGGAAAAAGTTTGGGAAAACATACAGTCGCCAAAATGGCGACTGGTTTCAGTCACCAAACTATACCTTCAGTCGCCAAATTGGCGACTACAAACTACAGTCGCCATTTTTCCGTCGCCTGTTTTGCATTTTCTTGTAGTGAATTTGGACCGAATGTAGGCCAGGGGTTCCATATTCTATTTCCGCATTTTGTTTTGCACGTATAAGATCTTGACCTAAAATTAAAGAGTTAATTTGGTAAGTAAATTAGTGTGACCAATTTTATAGTAGGGCTAGTATGACAAATCTTACAGTCTCAACTAATATTATTTAATCAGTATTAAAGAATTACATCATCATTACATTGACTAACCTTTTAGTGTAATAGAGTATCAATATGATTACATTTTCATCTAAACTTATCTCTCAGATTCCATCCTTTAGGTGTGACTCTTAGGAACCAGTTGATTACTGTCATATGTATGACAATAACGTCACACTTTCTAGCAAGCCAATTGTTATTGATAAACGTGAATCAACTGTCTAAAATACAAAGTATATATACCCTGTGTTTCTTTAAGAGATTTATTCGTGTTGTCGCACTAACTGTGGAGGACACTAGCTCCAACATGATTCCATACATGTAATTGCAAATATCAACACCGTCTTCTTTAACCGTCTTCATAGGGATGTCAATGAATCCTGGAGCCGGTCCAGATCCGTAAAACTCGACCCTGTTGGATCGGATCCGGATCCTATTTTTTCAAACCCGTTGGATCCGGGTCGGATCCGGATCTACTAGTTTTAAAACGAATCTGGATCTGGATCTTTCAAAGCAGGCCCAGATTCGACCCTATACCTGTTTTCATAGTAAAAACATCAACCTCATTCGACCTTGGACCCGGATTCGTCAGCTCTTTCACCAACTTCCTCACTCCCACTCCTTTTTTCTGGAGAATCAACCTCTTCCCCGACATTCAATCTGACTAACTCCAGATACTCAGTATCAAGATTCCCTCATTGCATCGATCCGATCTTTACCAAAAAAGTATATGGCCGCATCTTTAAACTTGCCCTGGATACAGTCCCGCTCAACAGCCAACTCCTCATTCTTTTTCAACAAATCTTGCATGTCCTGCTTCTCAAGCCTTAACTCCTCCCTTAAACTGGCTACCTCTCGTTGAGCATCCTTGGCAGCTTCCCTGGAAAATCTCAGCTTAGACTCGGACATAACCAGGCCCTCCCTGGCAACGTCAAGATCGCTCCTCGATTGGGAAAGCTCTGCCCTTACCTTCGGCAACTCCCGGTCCACGACGCCAATCTTAGCGTTTGCAGATTTCAGTTGACAGGCACTGGTTATACCCGCAACAACATTTTGAAATACATATAACTACCTCTTCGGTCAAGGCAAGCAGTGAAACTACGCTATTTTTAGCAGCAAGCAAAGAAGCAACAACACAGGTGGAGGAATCTTCAGTATTCTGCGAAATCAACTGGTCATCCACTTTAGAAGCAAATGCGTGAATCTCATCCCTAATAGCCTTGATCACCTCTGCATTCCCCTTTACCTCTCTAATCTGACTGGCGTCACTAGGTGTCTGAGTATAAGCAATAGAAGCCCCAACTTCACCTAGTACCTCTTGCCTCTTCCTCTTAATCGTTTGTCTGCCTTAAGAGGATTCAGGTTGCTTGTCGGCTGGGGTAGAGAAAGGAGCTGGATTAGGATGCAGTGGAACTATAAGAGGAGCATTACTACCGCTTCCTGTAACACCACTGCCTTTAGATTTCCCCCTGAGAAGTCTTCGTTATACCCGCTTCCAAGTCATCCCAACCCAGGCAAGACAACTTGACAGAAGACTTGGTAGCTACAAAATTTGAAACATAATCAGTAAAACACACTCATAGCAAATATAAACAAATGCAAGAACAGGAAACAGTCACTACCAGCAGCAGTAACCCCCTCCTTTTTTCCAGCCTTAAGGGCTGCAAATGTGTTCAATTTAGCCTTCATAAATCGAGGAAGGATTTACAGGCCCATACTCTCTGTCCAATACCGCTCCCCCTCAGGAATTGCCAGGAAAGCAGCAACCCGAGCAGCATAGCTCTCGTCGGAAGGGTCAAATTCCCAGTTAAGAACTGCAGAACAAAGTAAGTACACATAGTTATAAATTCAATTTCGCAACATATATATATATATATATATATATATATATATATATATATATATATATATATATATATATATATATATATATATATATATATATATATATATATATATATATATGCCTGGACAGGGACAGGAACAAGATACCTAAATCAAAAGCAGGAAAGATGTAGTCGGAGAAAGAACGTCCGACGGAGGCAGACTTTATAAACATATACGTCTTCGTCCAGCCTTTGTCGTCCCCAGAATCCAAGTTCAAGATCAAGTTCTCCTTCTTGGAGCGAATCCTCAGGTTGAATCTCCCGGAGGAATATTTCTTAAGCTGATAATGACTCTTGATATCATCAGAAGTTATGGTAAGATTGTGTTTGGCACACAAATTTTCGACAGAATGGATCAACTTCCAAACCATCAACATTATTTGATAAGGAGGGGCACCAATATCTTGAACAATGACAACAATCAGCGGAGAGAAAGGAAGTTTACACCCTGCCTTAAAAGCCCATTCAAAAATGCAGAACCAACCGTCAGCATACCAGTGGGGCCAAATGGAGATATTCTCAGGAATCCAAACCTCAGTTTCTTAAGGAATGATGCCCTTGCCCTTCAAAATAAGATCATATTTAGGTTTCAAGTAATTGGGCTCGAAATAAGTAGCAGCCAGAGGCTGTATCGACCGAAATTCAACACCTAATGCAGAATAGAGAGAGATTCGGTTGAAGAGTCAACCTCAACAACCTCATTCCCAGTAATGGCACAGGACGGACAACCTCTTGGCTGGGTTCACTCACTTTCGCAAGTACACCTCTGGTTCTCTTTGATGCCATATTTTTATGAAAATTGGAAAAGAAGGTTATTTTATGCTTTCGGGTTTTGAAAAATTCGAAAATTCAAGAAGAAGGGAAGAAGCAAAAGAATATGGAATGAAGAAATGAGGAGGCAAGTGTTGTTTATATAGGAGAAATAGGGCAGCCGAAGAGTCCCGTAGATGACTAGAGTCATCACGACACTCCAGCACCTCAACTACCCATATTTCAAAATAAATATTTTGAATATCCTGTTTTTGAAATCTCACCTTACCGCGCAAGAAACATCCGGAATTTTTTAAAATTTTGACAGGATTGTCACCTTGTTCCTGGCTGGACCCAGTATGAATGAGGTGAAAAGGGCCAATTGTTGAGCCATGATATTCCCTGTCGGACCATAAAATATCCCAGCAATGTCCTGGTAGTTTACGTAGAGCAGGATACGAATACTCACATGGGCACAAGGTCAGGAATAGATTCCGAAGGCCGACAGTCAACCATAAAGAAGTATCAGGAAAGAAGCAGTAGTAGTACAGGAATAGCAGGAAGTACGAATAAATGTGGACCAGCTATTTATAAGGAGGAGCAAGCCCACAAGAGGAGACCATATTTTAGAACATGGGAGATTAGGTTAAGCCTGCCGCAAAGAGAAGAACGTTGGAGGAGAATCAGTCAAATCGCAAGAAGAAGGTTTGCTCCTATTTTCCCGGGAAGAGTACAACATCCAAACAGAACCGTTGTACACAAGATCATATAAAGACTTGCTAGCAGGAAGAGAAGAAAGCAACACAGTTACACATAGAAAACTGGATATTGTTATTCTTTTAGCATTCATACTTGTATTCGTTTGTTCAATCATCATTCATTAATCAAAACTCTTCTTGGCTTGGTGCCCGTGGTTTTTTATCCAATTTGAAGGGTTTTTCCACGTATAAATCTGATTGTGTTTATTCTTATTTTATTTTTCGCATTTTTATTATCCCTTATTTGCATAAATCGAGCTAAATACCCCTCTTGAAACTCTTCATGGCAGGAAAGCTTTGATACCGTTAATTCCTGCTAAAACATTGTTATTTTGGTAAAATTCTACCGGTTTACGTTATTGAAATGTGTTTTAAAGTGACAACCAATATGCAAGGCGTACGAGAAATAAATGAATAAAAGAAATTAACACAGTGGATTTTGATGACGCGAAAAAACCCTAATGAGGGAAACAACCGCGGGGGGAACGGAATCCCACCAAGCTTTCACTAAAATCGAGGTCAACAGTGTTTGATCAGAGTACAATGGATAGTATGCGTGAATAGAAAATAATAAATGAAAAATCAATGTCCCCTTGAGCTGCCTTTGGTCTTGCTTTTATAACTGTAGAGTCCTTCGTCCACGTGCTGCCCCAGTCCTCCTCCTAGAATATAGGGGAGACGTTGAGTAGGTTTAGGAAGCTGAACTCCCAGCCTGACTTGACCTAACAGCACTATTGCTCACCCTATGGGCTGACTTCTCCCTTAGGCCCATAGTTTTAGTGAGGATTGCTGGCGCTCTCCTCGTGTTACTTATGGTCATTGTGGCCTCTCTTGCTTGCGGCCCAATAACTGGTGTGATGGTATTTTTGGGCTAAACAATTTCCCCCAAATTTCAGCCTAACTTAGCTTAATTGGGCTGGAATTTCCCTGCTCCTGGCATTTCCGAGGTTGACTTGTGGTCTTCTCATGTCTGCACTATGCACGTGGGCCAGTCCTCACGTCCCCACTTTCCCAACCACTTCTTTATTACTTGTCTAATCAACCGCCCCCTTTTTAACTTCTCATCTACCTTATTTACTTTCACCTTTCAACTTTCAAAATTACTTTCAAATCTCATCTTCAAATTTCACTCAAAATTTACTCCCTTTTTTCACCATCTTCAAATTTTTCACTACTTCAAATTTTTCACCGCTTTTTCTTTTTTCCAAATCATGTCTGCTCCAACTTCTTTTGTTGTTACTCCCACTGTTACTTTAGGTTCCTCATCTTCTTCCCCCACGTCTAGGGGAAACTCTGATCTCTTCCCTTCTCAGGGACTCTTGTCTGCGAAGCACTTATGCGATTCTTCTTTTACCGAGGCTCACCTCCCCCTTATCAAGGTGAGGTTGGGATTTCCCGACGGGGTGGTGTTCCACCTCCCCCTCCCGGGAGAGAAAGCTGATTTCAAAAGAGAGGGATGAACATGCCTATACGAATACCCTTTCCGCTTGGGTCTGAGGTTCCCGTTTCCAAAGCTAATCGTGGATTTTCTAAAGCTGACCAAGCTTGCTGTTTGTCAGGTTGCTCCCCATGCCTGGCGTATTTTATTGAGTATTTGTGCCATTAACCATGAGTGCGGTTGCAACATTGAATTGACTAACCTCGGACAATGGTTCTCCCCTTGTTCCTTGGGCCATAGCCAGTGTACCATCCGTGCTCACGATGGTGAGCCTTCTGCAATTTTTTTCTCAACTACTCAAGATGACAATAAATGGTTTACTCGTTTTATTTTCGTCAAAATCGACACCCTCCCGAGTTCTCCTGACTACATATTCTCTTCCTGGAAATCGGTGGAAGGTATGGGTTTCTTATTTGTTGTCTTTCTTGTTACCTCAAAGGATGATTGTTTTCTGCAGGGAATGACTTGGCCAAGCTCCCGGTATCGGAGGACGGCCCTGCTTCCAAGGCCAAGCTCATTGCTTTGCCTGCTTCTGATAGGACATTCTCCAGATTGGTCAGGGATTCGGCCGTGGTGGCGGTAAAAAAGGAAGGTATGGTTTCCCGCTGCTCATTTTTGTTAGGTGCACACTGTTGTTGTTCATGATTTTATCCTCCCGTGCTTTCTCTTCTTTAGGCAAGCCTAGGGTGAGTGTTGACAGGGTGATGCAGCTGAGAAAGAAAAGGTTCGCTGTTCAAGATGATGGATCCTCGAAGAGGAAGAAGGTGGAATCTACTGGGGAGCCTATCTTCGGAGCTGGCTCCAAGTCTGCGCCAATTGAAGTGGACGCGAATGAACCAACTCAGGAGA
Organism: Silene conica; assembly: GCA_029255685.2. NCBI lineage: Eukaryota > Viridiplantae > Streptophyta > Magnoliopsida > Caryophyllales > Caryophyllaceae > Silene > Silene conica. The sequence continues at coordinate 53,938,858 of CM055316.2, read as the reverse complement.
CCATGCCTGGGGAGCCTATGACTTCTGGGTTTATGGACTCAGTCCCTGTTGAGATCTCTACTCCTGGTTTCAAGGTTTTGTCTGAGCAACTTCCTTAGGCAGCTTCTGGAGTGCGCCCTGCTGCTGGCCTGCAACTAGAATTCCTTGATGGATTTGCAAGGTCTAAGTCTTCTCTCTGGCCTGGTTTGGATTCTCTGCTATTTCCTGCTTCGGCCTCTTCCTATAGCATCGTCCTTTCAAGGACATAGTCAGTCAGGCTTCTGAGGTTTCCTTCGAGGTAGCTTTTTTTTATAACGATTTTTCTCCTCCGTGTCTGAATTGATCTGGGTGTCCAGGCTCTCGAGCTTTCCTTATGCGTAAAACGGCAGAGCGAGGCTCTACTGTTGGAGAACCAGCGTCTACAAGCGGCGAATGAGGAGGCTTTAGGAAAGATGTAGAAGGCGCTGGCTAGGAAGGAGCAGGAGGAGGCGCTGAGATAGAATCTGAGGGCGGCATGAGAACGTATCCGGTGGGACCATACTGAGTGCCAGGAACAATTGAAGGAAGCGGTGGAGCAGGAGAAGGTTTCTCGGGCGCAGTTTAAAGAGGCGCAGTCCAAGCTGGAGTAGGCCCAAGCCTGAGGTGTTGAGCTGGTGCTCAAGGTAGAGGGCCTGGAATAGAAGAAGGCTGCTCTTAAGAGGGCTCTCATGGATGCTTTTGCTTATGGTGCTGCCGATGCTAGGATTAAATGCGTTAAGGATTACCAGGAGGGTAAGCATTTGACCTGGGACCTGGCTGCCCTTGAGAGGTCTTTTACTGGTGATTTTTCCGATGGTCTTGACATGGACGTGATTTTTGACGAGGGTGAAAGGAAGTGGTGGGGTCCCCTGGAGCTGGAGAGGTGACCTCTGGCCCCACCCATAATTATGCTGATGATGTCGCGGATCCTGCTCCTGATGAGTAGGTCCTTTTAATTCTACTTTTGGGCCCGTTTGGGCAAATTTTAGTTTCGAACTTTGGTGCCCCTTTTGTTGTACTTTTGTTGCTGGTCCGAGTGGACCTTAAAACAATTTCGTATTTTGAACTGCCTAGGGCAATTTTTATCGTATGTACTCCACTGTTGTGTGGGGCTTTGCTTTCTTTTATTTTTCCTGCCGGTTTTCTGGTGATCTTGGTTGTGCATGCATGTTCGTTGTGTTTGGCCATCGTTGCTTTGGTATGCTGGTCTGGTGTTAGATACCCATCCCCATGCTGGGGTACCAGGCTTTACTTATGTTCTCCTGTGGGCAGTACAATTTTCCTCTTTAGGTCAGTCTACTAAGATAGACAATTACTGGTTCAAGAAATGTTTGGTGACAAAATTTTCATGGTTTAGCAAAGGAGGGAACAAGAAAAAAGATTTTAAAAGACTCGATAATCAAAAAATTTAAACATTGGGTATAAAATCTGTCATGGATTAAAAAGCCAAAAATATAAAATATAGGTGTAAAATGTAGATTGAACCAGAGCATGCTTTATACAGAGTAGAACCTGAGGTCTAAGGGATTTGCTCCTGCCCGGTGGAGGTACCTCTAGATGATGTACTTCTTGAGATGGATTATGTTCCATGACCTGGGTATCATTTGCCCTTACATTGTCATAAGTCTATAGGCTCCGTTACCAACTATGTTTTCCACTTGGTACGGGCCATCCCAGTTGTAGGCGAATTTCCCGGCTTGTCGGTTTTTGGTATTCTGGAACACCTTTCTCAGGACCAGGTCCCCCACTTGTAGGGTTCTGATCCTGACATTTTTGTTGTAGCTCCTGGCTACTATCAGCTTGTAGGAGGCCATCCTGATGTAGGCGCGCTGGTCCTAAGCTCATCGACAGTGTCTAGGTTGCTTGCCATTTCCACCTGGTTTTGGTCCTCTGTTATACATTCATATCTGGGGGTAGACTTCTGGAGGGATACGTTCCACCTAGCGTAGAAAGCCTCAGTCTTTTTCCCAATGAATTGGGAACCATTGTCCCATATTATCTCCGAAGGAATGCCAAATCTGGTGAATATGTTGCGCTTAATGAAAGAGATCACCTGTGCCTCCGTGGTCTGGGTAAATGATTCTGCTTCAATCAACTTTGAGAAGTAGTCCGTCAAAGCTAACATATATAGCTTGTTTCCTGGTGCTCTGTGAGAGGTCCCACAATGTCCATCCCCCATTTCATAAAAGGCCTCGGGGATATTACCGGGTGAAACCCCGCGATATTACATAAAAGAATAAACAGGAAACTTGCAGCGGAAATACGATATTTTAAAAACCTTCGACATATATAATAAAACTTAAATCGCGGAATATCAAAACATTATGCGGAAGTCTAAAACTGAAGAGAAAGTAAAACTTATACAAGTTAAATTAAATAAACAAGGGATAAGGTATCCCTTGATAGCAATACAATTTAAAACTAAGCTAATCGTAAATAGGTAATTGTCGAATAATCAACAATGCTCGCTAGCCACATGTCTTCCCCAACCGGCACTAACCTACATACATGAAACATGAATGCCACAGTCAGTGGGGAGCAACTCGAGGTTCTCCCAGCCACTTTTTGTCAACAAACACGTAAACGGTAATACAACACAACATATACATATGAACATGCATATACATTAATAAGTAATTAAACATGATATAAACAAATATGACAAACATGATCAAGGCATGAATCAACATGTGAAACATAATCAAAGTCATCATATGAACTATTAGCAAACAGATAATCAACCAAGTGAATGACTCAGCGGCCAAAACTTGATGACATGTTCATTCACACAAACAACAATCAAGTGACCGACTCAGAGGCCAACACTAGATGGCATGGCCAATCACAGAACACACAAGAATAAAATGAACGCCGTCGTCAGGGAACATAACCGTTACCACTGACCACTAGATCGCAAAACCACGACACTAGCTATTGGGACGCATAACCACGACACCGATTCTATGTATAGAGCATGACCGTAATCTATATGCCTAAGACCTGGCCAGACCTCTCGATGTAATAACCTACACCGAATGTCACACGTGGGCCGGGCCGCATAACCACGGACACCGACCAATCCCGAACATAGATAAATCCCATAACTTGGGTGGCATTAGTTCATTACAATGATACACAAATCATACCACCGCTATCTATTCACAAACAAGGCATAACCGTTACCAACAAAACTTAGAATGACATAACCGTCACCCAAACATAAGTAAGGCAACATAACCGTTACCCGACTCAACTCAAAATAACATAACCGTTATCAAATTACAAGTAAGACAACATAACTGTTATCATTATCATTCAAGCTAACATAACCGTTAACTAACTCATTTAAAACATGTGAGCCTCAATTCAACGAAAACACCACTTAAGCTAGTTTATAGAAGTTAACTTGAAGCGGGAGCCGGTTTCCCTTCCGGTTGCCCGGCCGGGGGGTCTTCTTCCTCAACTTAGCTACTAAAACGGCTTAAGCATTCAACCAACCAACCATAACGGAAACACCCAAACAATTTACTCACATGAGTAATAAAATAAAGAGGATTCATGAGGTGAGTCTCATGCACAAGTTTACATTTCATTCGGGATATAAAATAACTAGCATTTGATGACAAGTTCATGTCGTAAGCATGTGAATTAACATAGGATACACATTATTCGACTCATGAATCATACATGTTGAATATATACTTTCTAAGACGAGATTTGCAATGATTTAACATGCCCAAACAACGTCCGAAAAAGGGGTAGAACGATGCCCAAAACAGCCCCAAAACAACCCCAATTACTCGCCCAAAACAGGCCCAAACACAGCCTGCCATGCCTGGCCGCAGGCCTGCGCTTGGGGCCGCAGGCTGCGATTTTCTCGGGCAGTTCCTGGCCTGTGCGCGGCAGCTGCTAGAATCAGCCCCAATTTGCGCGCGACTCCTCAAACCGATTAGCACACGTATCCTACATGTTCTAGGCAACATAATATCTCATCCAAGACGTGTATATACCATTATGCAATGTAAACAAACGATTACAAACATGGTTAGCAACCTTGAACATGGATTAAAATCAATCGAAAACCATACCATCGCAATGAAAACTAAGAGCATGAGACGGATATCAATGTTAGGTTTTTAGTTACTCATAAACTATATATTTAGTCATACTAAACTAATACTTTAATTAACATTTTTAATTAACTTATTAAGTGATCTTATGCATGCTTATAAAATGCGAAAATGGGAGAAGATTCGTGTCCTTACACTCGGTCCTAATGCTAGCAAGGATGATCCTCCAATGTTCAACAAGAACACCTCCTCCAAGATGCACCAAGACAATCCCTTAACCAACCGAAATCTTGTAGTTGCTAGACTAGGAATCAGTTTCTCCTTAAACTTATTCTAATCTCTCTAATTAGAATATTATTTCAATACTACAAATAGTATGTTTTATTATCTTATAATATAGATTTTGAGGTTGTAAAATTTCTTCTTACTTAGTCAATTTTTCGGCCAAGAGGGAAGAAGAAGAATGAGTATAATATATCACATATATATATTGAGCATGCTTTTAATTAAGATAATCAAATTAACTTAAGCATGCTCATGGGGAAAGGGGAGCCGGCCTTAGGGAGCCTCAATAGGGAACATGTTCTCTTCTCAAGGCATATAGGTTGGCTAAGTAATGTGTGTTCTCTAGGCAACATATTAAACATAATGATTAAGGGTGTAGTTAACAATTAAAACACCACACACCCACCCTTACCATAACCGGCCACTTAGTCCATAAAATGGACTTAATTTTACAATTTTGTCAATTGTATAATTTGTATAAAATGTGACATCTAATATGTCACAAGGCAATACAATATAATTATCTTATCTTAAAACATATAAATATTTATCATATAAATATTATACTTATCAATTGACAAGTAATTCGAAATTACAATTGTAAAATGATTATTTATAATTATCGTCAATACGATTTACAACCTTTGTATTAATTATAACCCGACTCATTTTAATTACGATATTATAAAATATCGTTTAATGTTTAACAATTGACACGTTTCAATTTTAAACATAAATCTTACAATAAGATTCAACCTCTGATTTCTCGGTATACGAGTTTAAGGAATATGATCAAATCGTATCAATATACATTTGATCACTTTATCAATTAAGGGAATTGTCCTAAAGGTGTGACCTAAAGGGATCAACTGACCACCACCGTCATACGACAGTAATGTCAAACTCTAGCTAGCCAATCATTACCGATTAATGTTGGTCAGTTGACTAATATAATTCGTATCATCCCTTGCGCATTCTCGTCATGAGATTTAATTACGTGTGTTGGAGTAAGTGTCCTCGACAATAATGTGATCACGTCAATTATATATATTAAATTGACAAATCTCTATGAAAGAATATTCATGGGATGATTCTTTATCATAAGTCAACTGGTCAACATTAATCGGTAATGATTGGCTTGCTAGAGTTTGACATTACTTTCGTAATGACGGTGGTGACCAGTTGATCCTTTTAGGTCACACCTTTAGGACAACTCTCTCAATAATAAATGAAATGACTGTATATGATACGAGTTAGTTCATTTCTAGATTATGAATAAAATAAGGAGATAATTTAGAATAAGATTATAAATTGTTTTAGTGATTGAAATGTCATCACCATAATTTTTATGTTTAAGAAACATGATCAAACTTGAATGAGTTATTTTAACTACAATTGTTGTGGTAATAAAATTGCAATTAAATAAATATATATGTAATTATTTGAATTACTTATAAATTTACGATAAAGAGTTTAAAGGTTAAACTACGTAAACTAAGTTGTCCTAACTAATTTGTATTGGGTCCGTTTTGTTTGTGTGAACCGTGTGATATGTCACACACATACAAACATACAATATTACATATTGGTTAGGAACATGTATGAGACATGTCATTTAATATGCAATTAGGCATGAGGAACATTTGAAAGGATTTAGAGCAAATCCATTGGGCATGCTAACCCATGTCTCTGCCGAACCAAATGGAAGAACAAAAGAAGATTTTGTTCCTTGGTTCATACTACTCATTCATTCACATTACACTTAGGGTTTTGGTTGTTTAGAGAGAACAAAAGAAAGAAAATTAACTCATATTTTCTAACCCTAAAACCGTGTGCCTCCTTACACTATCTAGAGATTTTGTGTGTTGATTCTAGCATAATAACATACAAATAGTTGAGAGTAGTGTGTCTTGGTGTTCATCTTAAGGAGGCCATCATCTCTTTGAAGGTTCAAGGAGGATCATCCGTGTGATAAGCTCAAGAACAAGTGAAGAAGGTGACTTCACTTGTGCCCTATATTAGCCGAGATTATCAATGTAAGGGAGCTTGTTTTTCTTCATATATCTCGACATATATATTGTTAAGCATGCATAAGATCTACTAATTATAAGATAATTAATATTTGTATGACTAAATAGGTATAAGAACCTAACAACGTGATCGCACTATTGTTGAGGACACATTTCCCAACAATCTCCCACTTGTCCTCGACAAGTGTGCGTCACCAATTCTCTTGTCCTATTACAATCTCCCACTCAATGCAAGATGTCTATCTGAGGTCGTACTTGCATTTGATCATATCATGAATGGTTTCCTCGATCTGGAGAATAACTGTTTGACCGGAATTATCTACCATAGATACCTTCCGAGCGTGACCACGCATTTCCAGTTAACTTCTCCTCGAGTGGCCTTGAGATTTGAACAACCCTGACAAGGGGTGGACAATTTCTATCGCACTACTTCCTTCAACTAGTCACAGTCAGTCACAGCCTGAAGCAATCCCATTTGACTCCAGTTACGAAAAGTCGTAGAGAATGGATCAAGGCTATGCCTAAACTGTACCATCTTGGGAGAGTAGTCTTTAGTCTAAGAATTGACTCACAAGAATACTATAGCAGCTCTCGCCACGACCCGGCTATTATAAAATTTCTAGAACTCTATAAGCGGTCATTTTGCCCGACAAAGTGTCTCTAGCAGTCTGCCTATGTGATCGACTAGTCATCACATATGACTCTATGGCACTTGAACTTGCCATCAATCGCCTCACATTCTAGTTGCTTTGAGATGTCACCTCATGTAAGCGACTAGGGGCTATACTAAGTCAATCCAATTCTCTTATGGGGTTCAATATTGTCTCTTACAACCCATTTGGATTTTGACAAAGTATCTTTTATCTTGAGTTATTCATAACTCAAATGATATTGTCATGCAAAAATAGTCAATACTATTTCATTGCATTTGATGCACGATCATCTATTTGTAATAATGTTTTGCGAATAAACCCTTTTATTCATGATTGCAAAACTTTACAAATTTTGGTCTCCTTCCGACTCATATTATCTCACATAATATGATCTTATTTGAGCACATATCTAGAACCCATTCTAGATTTTGAGGTTCCTTTCCTGAGGGAAGCTCCCACTGTTATCTTATAACTCGTGACGTATTGATATACTAGAGAGATTAAAGAATCACTCGAAAGTATCTAGTCACTTATGCGCTGAAATCTATATTGTAGTAATCAGTGATTTCATCACTCTTACTATTTTCAAACATCTTGGCTAAATTATCAAGGTTATTCAAATCTAGCCATTTTTATTTCTAATGGGCGGCCTTTTATTATCAATATAATAAAACTTCCCGTAAAGCTCCATCATCGTATGATATAAGGTATTTGATTCATCTAGAATTGAAAACCTCTTATTCTTTACACCTTAAAGAATCACCCATCCTCTCTAAATGGTAGGCTTAATTCTTTTAATGAACATCGCTCCCACTAAAATTAATATTACTCGATCTCTTAAATGAACCTTTCATTTCTTGCATGTAAATCTTTTATTTATATCTTGAATCATTATCACCATCACTATCCCTATAGTGATCTATTTCCATTCAATCAATCATCACCCTCTTTTCATGTCTTCGTTTCCTCGAGACGAATAGGACATGATAATTTCCTTATAACTACATTGAGAGAATTGAGATGATTTCTTCTCTTTTATCTTATAAACTCAGAAAAATCATTTATTAAGGAACCGGTCTTTCCTCCCGTATAGATAGATGATTTCTCCTCTATTATATTATAATCTTTAAAAAACCATTATCTCAAGGAGCCGATATTCCTTCCAAATTCATACGGGGTTTCATGTCTCCTCTCTTTGAAACAATGAACATAAAGAACCTTTCTTCGAGTGTCCTCCCGTAGTTTCTTCAATTCATTTAGGGCTCTTCTTAAGACTCCCAAGTAGGAATCTTCTCTAAGATCCTTTATTTTTATCATTGGTTTGCGAGCGAAATATTTTCTCCCACTCTATCCTTCTAACAATAACCTTTATTCGTATAAGGATAGCTTATTTCGATTAACCAATGTATATGAAAGTTTGAAGTTTTATAGGTGTGATGAATACATTCTCATTTTCACTTAAAATGAAAATCTTATAATGAACTAATGTTGTCTCATTTTGATTGAAAGTATCTCATGGGGTGTAGTTCTCCGTTTTAATCAACACTTTGATTATATTAAATTGATCGTATCAAGGTTTATTGCGTGATAAAATCACTTTTATTCATGTTTTAACAAGGTATGCAATTTATTTGAGAAATCAAGACATTGATTAAGAACAAAAGTAGTGACTCGGGTTGAAAACCAAGTCACCAATATCCAAAATTACAACCATTGTTTTAGGATTTTAATCCTTGTCTTACAAGAAAGTAAATTGTTCCATAAATAAAATGCAAAATATGAAAGAAGACGATATGAAAATTAGAGCCTCGCTCTTCATGTCTTCGATCAATTGGATGCTACCATAGTCATCCATGTAAGAAACCTCATGCTTCCTTATCCTTGCCCTTATCATTATTAGGGGGTGGCCCTTTAAAACAATTAAAAAGGGTAAACATCAACACATTTGTATCACTATACATAAGTTGATAAATGACATGAATCATAAACGAGAATTATTACCTACGGCGGTTGCCTTCCCATTTTTGAGATCGCTTAAGTATTTGGGGCAATTACGCTTCCAATGACCGATCCTCGTGCAATAATGACACTTGTCTTCCGATTTTGAAGACGAGGTGGAAGCGCCTTTCGAAAAGGTCTTTTCTTTGGTCGCTTTGGGCTTGAACGTTTTCTTGCCCTTGCCTTTATAGCCATTCTTCTTGAAGCTCGTTTTCCCTTTCTTTTCGATGTTTAAAACATCCTTGGTGGAACTTTCATGAAGTCCCATGTCCCTCTCGGCTTGGACGAGCATCTTATGCAACTCATCCAATGTGGTCTCTTGGTTTCGCATATTGAAATTCACCCGGAATTGAGCATACGCTTTAACCTTATTGAGCGAGTGAAGAACTCGGTCAATAATTAGAGAGTCGGGAACATCAACGTCTTGCGCTTTTAGAGTCTCCGCGAGCTCAACGAGTTTGAGCACATGAGGGCTTATCTTTTGTCCTTCCTTGAACGTAATGTCGAAGAAGGCGGAAGCTGCCTAATATTGGATCACCCTTGGAGTTTGCGAAAACATGGTCACAAGCTTGGTGTATATCTCATATGATGTGGTCAACTTAATCATACTCCTTTGGAGATCCGACTCCATGGAGAAGATGAGCACATATTTAAGAGCGGAGGACTCTTTCATGTAGGCTTCATAGGCCTCACGGTTTTGGACCGATGAACGAGCGGTCGGAGCGGTCGGAGCGGCTTCGGATAGGTAACGACTCTTATCGTCACCTTGAGCGGCCAAAAGTAATTGCGCATCCCAATCCTTAAAATTGGAACCATGCTTATCGAGTTTGCAACGGTCCATAAAAGACCGAAGCCATGAAATGTTAGTGAGAGGTGGAGCGTTGGTTGCCATTGACGATGTTGAAAATTAAACTACAATAAAATGAAGGAAATAAAACAATATCATTTTAAAATTCATAATTTAAACTAAAAACTTAAACAAGTTAATTAGTTATTTACTTAATGATCTCTTACCCAATTAAGTAAACAATCCCGAGACCCAAACCCATACTAATCCGGGCACGGTGTAGCCGATTCAACCCGTATCGGTATAATTTGGTGGATTAACCCTTTAATCGGTTCTACCTTAGAACTCTCGGTCGACAATTTTCTAAAAATCGTCTTTAGCCCGAACTTATTGCAACTACGGTTACGAATAATTTTGTTGAGATCAACCAAATTTCAAGGTGTAATCTTATTACCCCACTTACCCAACGTGACAATTTTAGTACCCCGGTATAGCCGAGCCTACGTTCTTGTGAAGAAGGGATTCATGGGTCCATACTTTTTGGTAAGGCTAAGTCTCAATATTTATATGTAAGAGATCTAGTCAAATTATTATCTATCTCCGTATAAGTGAACTAAGTCGGTGAATTATCGATAAAATAAATGACTAGGTCGACTAAATCGAACAATGCATGAGACGATATATGACGATTTGGCTATCCATGCAAACATATAAAAAGCAAAATAAAAGCATAAAATAGACCCTAGTATGGCCTTTCCTAGAAAAGAAATAATAAAGTACAAATTCGGAAACCAACTCCTTTGGTCCCTTGAACTTCACGCGGCACGCACTTCGAGGTAAACACCGTCTTGATCGGAACTCCTTTCCGAATGGCACCGTCTTCAAGGAACTCCGGATTTTACAAAAATTACAACTTTTCTAGTCTACTTTATACATTATAAAATAGAAATAAATTACAATTGGGTGATACGAGATCACAAAATTACAACCCAATCGGTAACCCCTTACATTACGGGAAATACCGATTAAAAACTAAGGCCATACTAAGTAAATTACATAATTCCCAAAATTACCTAAATAAAATCATGACATTCATAATAAAATATGCAATGCTTATGAATATATGAACTATCATGCAAATCCTAAGCCAAATCGTCCTATTTAAATAAATAGTTATCGTTTACCTCGGTTTATGGAATCACGTGTTTTAACGTTTAACAACACTATGCATTATTTGAATCGGTATTAATCCTTAAGTTAATCATCCTAACTCATATAGGTTTCAAAATTTAGTCTTACCCAAACTTTGAACATGACTTAACTTAACATATTTGATATTGTTCGGTATTACTCGGTTTTACGGGAAAAATATTATAAAAATCCAAAAGAGTCATAAAAATTTCGAAAATTTCAAAATTCAAATTTTGAAAATTCCAGAATGTTCTTAAAATTTCAGAACCTTAAAAATATTAGTATTTAAACGGTTTTAACATTATTTCGAAAATAATACGTAAAACGAGCATTTTAAGTCGGAAAATTCAATAATTAACTCCATAAATGCAAATAAAATACTAATAATATTTTTACACTTTCCAAAACACCTTAAGAACATAAAATGGACAGAAAATTAAATTACACACTGCCCAAGAGCCGAAATTTTTAATTACATGACTTTTTATTCAATTTTAAATGCAACTTTTAACAAATTAAAATTAAATTAAAACTGAAACTTTTGGCTCCCAAGAATATTTTCGTGATGAACATATCATATATGACTATTATGGGTTAAATTTTTCGGCCATTTTAACAACTATTGCAAATTTTAATGATTTTCGTCATATATCGTACGACTTTAACCTTTAAAATTATTTCTCAAGCATAAAATAAGGTAAAAATCTCGAAATTTTTATACATGCTGGAAATAATATATATGACATCGTGTTAAATTTTTATGACCAAATTCCAACTTAAACTATTAAAGTCGAAATAATGTCACTAATTACCCGATTTTTACATTAAAAATCTATAATATTGCAATATTTGAGATAAATTTCTGGAAAATTCAACATATATTTTAAATATTGCATGTGACATACTCATAAAAAAATTTTCATAGTCAAATTCATAATATAACTATTTTAACCCATTTTTATTCATCTTATTGCATTTTAACCCTTAAAATTCATATCACACGTTTTATAAGTCCATAATTTACGAAAAATCATATTCATAACATAGGATATACATGTGATAACATACTGAAAAATCTCGGCCAGAAGCTTATTTTAACTATTTTTCCCAAAAATAAACATTTTTAACCATTAAAAATCAATAAAACCGAAATTAAAAATACCAAGGAACAATATTCATGCAAAATATATTCCAAATATTCTAAAAACATTTTAGAAACAGTAGGTATTCATGCTAAATAATTATTTCGTGCATATCATATATTAAACGAAAAACCAAATTTTATTTTGTTATCACAATAACTCCGTCAAAACGTAAACGGAAAGCATGCAAACAACCTATTGCTCTGATACCAATTGTTAGGTTTTTAGTTACTCATAAACTAAATATTTAGTCATACTAAACTAATACTTTAATTAACATTTTTAATTAACTTATTAAGTGATCTTATGCATGCTTATAAAATGCGGAAATGGGAGAAGTTTCGTGTCCTTACACTCGGTCCTAATGCTAGCAAGGATGATCCTCCAATGTTCAACAAGAACACCTCCTCCAAGATTCACCAAGACAATCCCTTAACCAACCGAAATCTTATAGTTGCTAGACTAGGAATCGGTTTCTCCTTAAACTTATTCTAATCTCTCTAATTATTAATATTATTTCAATACTACAAATAGTATGTTTTATTATCTTATAATATAGATTTTGAGGTTGTAAAATTTCTTCTTACTTAGTCAATTTTTCGGCCAAGAGGGAAGAAGAAGAATGAGTATAATATATCACATATATATATTGAGCATGCTTTTAATTAAGATAATCAAATTAACTTAAGCATGCTCATGGGGAAAGGGGAGCCGGCCTTAGGGAGCCTCAATAGGGAACATGTTCTCTTCTCAAGGCATATAGGTTGACTAAGTAATGTGTGTTCTCTAGGCAACATATTAAACATAATGATTAAGGGTGTAGTTAACAATTAAAACACCACACACCCACCCTTACCATAACCGGCCACTTAGTCCATAAAATGGACTTAATTTTACAATTTTGTCAATTGTATAATTTGTATAAAATGTGACATCTAATATGTCACAAGGCAATACAATATAATTATCTTATCTTAAAACATATAAATATTTATCATATAAATATTATACTTATCAATTGACAAGTAATTCGAAATTACAATTGTAAAATGATTATTTATAATTATCGTCAATACGATTTACAACCTTTGTATTAATTATAACCCGACTCATTTTAATTACGATATTATAAAATATCGTTTAATGTTTAACAATTGACACGTTTCAATTTTAAACATAAATCTTACAATAAGATTCAACCTCTGATTTCTCGGTATACGAGTTTAAGGAATATGATCAAATCGTATCAATATACATTTGATCACTTTATCAATTAAGGGAATTGTCCTAAAGGTGTGACCTAAAGGGATCAACTGACCACCACCGTCATACGACAGTAATGTCAAACTCTAGCTAGCCAATCATTACCGATTAATGTTGGTCAGTTGACTAATATAATTCGTATCATCCCTTGCGCATTCTCGTCATGAGATTTAATTACGTGATCGCACTATTGTTGAGGACACATTTCCCAACAATCAATTTACCCATTAACAACAACTCGATTCCTCATTCATTACCACTGACAAGGCTGTCGTAACACTATCAAAGATAACCAACTGGCCTAACTAATGTAGCAAGGAAGTCGGGATCGTATCCACAGGGAGACAAATATGAATTCTAAAAGCTAAACTGAAGTCCGTCGAAGTAACCGAATCTGGGGGTTTTGATTGTTGTTTAAACTAAACTAAAAGTAGTGAAGGAAGAGAGAAAAGAAAAGCGTAAAGCAAAGTAGTGTAAAAATAATATCAAGGAAAAAGAACCAGGATAGTCGGTTCACCAATGACAATGTAACGGTCAAGTCTAGGTCAAGGATCGGTCGCAAGTGGAAATCTAAGGGGTAGTGAAAAGGTCCTCTCGGATCGCTATTCGCCCTAGAATGCTTCTAACGGGCTCTCACAACGTATTAGGGCACTCTAATGTTTATGACAGGTCTTAACCCTCACCAGGCTTTCGATCTTAGGTCGGGGTTTACCATACGAGTAATTAGCTACGTCGACTTAACCAATTAAACACAAATAAATGTCATAATTAACAACAGAGACAAAATACCAACAACCGATCTAACCTAAACGAACTTCATCACATTATCATTGGATCACCTATATCCTAGTCTAGAGAATTAGCTACGCATAAAGGAAGGAACGATTGAGATAGAATAAATAATGGAAAGGGAGTACATGATCGCGATAATAAAATTGCAAGATAAAATAATAGAAAGCAAGGAGTAAAGAAATGAGAATAAAAGAACAAAGCAAATTAAATTACCGAATGTAAGTGGCAAAGCAGAATTCTCGAAAGCTAGAAAAATGCTAACTGATTACAAGTTTTTGAGAGTAAAGTCTAAAAGTAAAGATAAAAGATAAGATCCTCTAAAAAGAACTAAAAAGCTGCTTAAAAACGAAATTAGTCTGACTCCCAACCGATAACCTAATGGGCTGAAGTTAATCTTGGGCTTCGGGGAAATAAACTAGTCGATCGACTTGGAATCTGTTCGATCGACTTCCATATCGACCAAAAGTGGTCGATCGACTAAAAGTGTGGTAGATCGACTTAGGTATCACTAGAAGTGGTCGATCGACTGAAGTTAACTTTTTCTTGGACGGTTGACTTCAAAAACACGCTTCCTTTAACTGATACAAAGAGTGGTTCACTTCTCCTGACCTTCTAAATGCAACCTTGAGGACCAAATTCGGCTCCGAGTACATACTTCCGAGTATATTCCTGCAATTAATACAAGAGGGCTCAAAGTAGGCAATTCGGGGATAAAAGTAGTAAGCTACTACCAAGAGAGCATAGAAATGCATGCAAAAGAAGTCTAAAAGGACTATAGAAATGGCATGCATCAAAGCTCCCCAAACCGAACCTTTGCTTGTCCCCAAGCAAAAAGTGTGAAAAGAAAGACTAGGAGTAAAACACGAACAAGTAAACCGTGGACACAAAAACTAAGCAAGTGATCATCTCTAATCGTCAAATGCTATGGCAAACGAATCTATGCACGTTTCTCAAGCGGTTGGACTTTAGACTTTTCTAGACTATCAAGACCGGACTCTCACGGGTCGCTCAATCACTCCGTTAAACACAAGGCAATATATAGTGCAAGATAGAAAGAAACAAGATCACTCACCTAACTGCGACCTATAAGAACATGCATGCAATCTAACATGAATAGAATCTCTACAACCGTACGTATGCATTCCCACCGAACTGACGACCATGATACATGCCGAGGGTTTTCATTTGGGTAAAGTGAGGCAATGGGTAGGAATGGGCTAAGATGAGTTTGGTAGAGTGGAGTTAGTAGCTAAGCTAGCAACAATACGAACCAAACAATCAATAACATCTCAATCTTCATACTCAAAATTATCAATACAAACGTTGTGCAAAATGGATGCACCCAACTCACAAAACCACAAATTTATTAACTCCCCATAAGATACAAGTCAAACATGGGAGCGAAAATTGTCAAACGACTTCTTCAACTTTTCACAATTTTTCTTTTTTCATTCCAATTTTTTGATTTTTTTTTCTTTCATTTGTTTTTTCTTCCCCTTATTTTATTTTGTTTTTGTAACATCCCGCATTTTCGTAAATAATATTTTAATGATTTTAAATTATTTTCCGGAATATAATAATAATTTAATAATAATTCATAGATTTAATTTAAGTTTCTCCGTTAAGATCCGTCTTAAGAATGTTTTAATTCCTAAGATGTCATTTACTTGGCATAATCTTATCCCGACTTAAATCCGTTTCAAAAACAAATAACCCGACTCGAGTTGTGCAAGGACAATATAAACCCCACCTAAAAACCCTATAATCGACATCAACCTCCTTTTCATTTCATTTCATTGCTTCTCCATTTTCCTCCATTGTTCTCCTTTTTCAAAGCTCAAAATCGACATTTCAACCTCTTCCCGAACTCGAATCGCGGTAAGTCTTACATTTTCGGAATCCTTCCGAGATTTCCAAGCCATCTATCTCTTTCAATTTCAATTTCGTCGAACTCGAAAAAGACACCGTTTTGGCTAATTTCCGTTTAAGGCTTCTAAAACCCGTTTTCTTTGTTGTAGGGGTTGGCTTAGAGGATCCAGAAGTTGATAGCTTTGTTATTGAAGAAGATTTTGGAGCATAATCGCTCTTGAGGTGACGATTACGAGTAACTCGGCCTTTTTGTTAAAATAGCATTCTTTGTGTTGTGTTCTTGCGTAGAGTTTCTGATTTTTGTATTGTTGATGATGTTTAAGTTTAGGTTTATGTTAAGAATGTGTTTTATATGTTCTTCACATGGTTTGATTGAAGTTTTAGTTGTTCATATGCTAGTATTGTTCAATTTTCAGATTTTAAGTTCTTAAGACGAATACAATGTTTGATCTCATTTCGTGTTTTGATTGTTCAAAAATCGTGTTTGAGACATACTTGGGATTGTTATGGGTTTGTATGTGCTGATAGAATAGATTTGAGGCTTGAAATCATAGTATCAAAGTGTTTGACGAAAGTTTGAAGGATTTGACAAAGTGCAGGAAAATCACGAAATCAGCCTGCCCGTGTAGGGGAGCAGGCTGCGCTATGGTGGCGCAGCTGCGCAACGCTCTTGCGCAGGCTGCGCAAAAACCGCTGTAACTTTGTTTTGTTTAATTGTTTCGTGATTGTTTTGGGGACTTGTTTCCTAATTGTTTGAGTGATGTTTAAGTGATGTTTATGAATGTAATTACTTGGTTTTAAATGTATGTTTGAGCTAAGTAAGGTTTAGCCATGTGATTAGCTAATTGCCTAATGTTGATCCTTTCTCAATTGTTTTGTGGTAAAGTTTCTTCACAAGTTTATTTGCATGTTTAAACATCATATGTTGTTAAGTTTGTACGTAATGGTAATGGGTAGTTAGTAAGCAATATTTTAGAATGTTGTTTCTTATCTAAAGTTAGTTACCTCTTAATGATAATGGGTAGTTAGTAGACAATGTTATAGAAGGTAGTTTCTTATCTTAAGTTAATCTTATCTTAAGTTTTTGATGAGACCTAGTGGACTTAGTTGCTTGTGTAGGAACCCTTAGACTTGTAGAAGGAAGTCTTAGGTTGTTCTTGGTTCTTATTGAACTTGGTCATCTCTTATATGGTTTTGTGTATTTGAGGTCCCCGAGGTTTGGGCGACACTCTATTGGGTTCGGGAATGGAGAGAGGATAGAGACCCCCCCGGTCGGGTAACCGAAAGGGAAACCGGCTCTCCCTAAACTTAGTTCCCGGGGTCAATTAAGTGTTGTTAGAGGTCTAGAAAGATTAGGACTAAGGATTTGGTTGCAGTATATATCGGAATATGTCTGAGTTGGGACCGCTAGAGTACGATATATACTGATGTTTGATGCGTGTCAAGCTATGGTCTGAGTTGTGATCCTCTAGTTTGACATGTGAGTGTTTGTGGCGTGACGACCTAGTCTGTTTTGCGACGTACGGTCCGTCTCGTGTATGGATGATGCGGTAGGAAAATGTCTGAGTTGCGACCTCTGCCCTATCGTGAGTTTGTTTGACCGCAGTGGGTTGGGTCTAAGTTGGGATCCGATTTCGTTACAAAGAGTAATGGTTCTGACTGAGTTACGTTATGAACCATTATTAGCTGATTGGTATCCATCCGTGCCCGAGTTGCGGCTACGGGTGTATGCATGCTAATTTGTGTACCAAGTCTAACCTGAGTTGGGGTGTGACTTGGACACTGCTGATTTGTGTCTAGTGCTTGCCTGAGTTGCGGTAGGTCTTAGATACTGCTGATTTGCATCTGCTTGCCTGAGTTGGGGTACAGTGTCAGATGTTGCTGATTGATTGTGGTAGATAGAGTGTATTGAATTTAGAACTGTTCGTCCAAGGCATTGGATGACTCTTAGTCTGGTTTCGTAAATGGTTTGGATTGAAAGACCCCCCGGCCGGGCAACCGGAAGGGAAACCGGCTCTCCTTCCAAATAGTTTCCGAAGTTGGTTGAGAGCCTTGCATAGTAATTGCATGATTGATACGAGGTTGAGATATTGGGATTTATATGCTTCACATGTTATATATATGCTTGAGTATGTTGGATGTTTATGTGTTACGTGTCGTTACAAAAGGTGGCTAGGAGAACTCTAGTCACTCCCCACTAATTGTGGCGTACATGTTTACATGTATGTAGGTACATGACAGGTTGGCAGAGGGTTGCGTGGAGCTAGCGAGCGATGATCCTTCATCGATTGACCTTACACTTTCGGTAGCTAGACTCTAGATTTACATTTACAGTGCCTGTAGGGATGTGCCATCCCAATCTGTTTGTATATATTACTTTCAGTACTTAGACAGTTATACTTATCTATGTTTTTGTTTATATCAGTTGTTCAGTTTTGTTTTAATTCACCTCGTTTTTATGCATGTTAAAGTTTAAATTCCGCGTAAATTTTGGTATGTTTGTATGTTTTATTTTCCGCTGCGACGAGGGGTTTTACAGTCGGTATCAGAGCGTTATCGCTCCCGACGCACTCATGTAACCCCCAACCTTAACTTGACCATATAATTGAATAATGAATGAGAGATGGGGTAGACTTAAGGACTTATTATTGTAGTCTGTTTGCGAATTGTTAGGAATACGTCTAACGGTTTACCTTTTTATGATTGAAGAATAACTGAGCCAACCGATGCCGAGAATGCTGTGACGCAAGCCCTCATTCAAACTCTCCTGGATCATATAACTCCGGTGAGTGTGCCCTGTTCTTCTTCACAGACATCGGGAAGTAAGCAACCTGGAGGATGGACTTGGATCGTTACTCAGATGTGGAGAAATGCGGCTAAGACCTTTGAAGAAGAGACCAGTACTGCAGTTCTCACCGCATGGTTCTTTGACATGGAAATGAACTTCATTATTTACGGTGTTCGTCCTGAGGATCAGATCCGAGTAGCATCTCAGTTATTAGTTCGTGAGGCTAGACGTTGGTGGATGACGATCAGCCCTCCTGCTACTCGTGACCCTACTTTCACATGGAGTCATTTCAAGACTCTTCTTGGCTTGAGGTTTTACCCTAAGGATATACGCCAACAAAGGATGACCGAGTTCACGAACCTTCGCCAAGGAACCTTTTCTATTCAAGCCTTCACCAATCGATTTGAGGAGCTAATCCACTTTGTCCCACAGCTAGTTGAGAAAGAAGAAGACAAGGCTTACTTATTTCGGAGCACGCTTAATGCTGAGACTAGGAGTGTAGCCAGTGGTGACCCGACTTCCTACTTCCAGAGTTACTACGGTGTCTTACGAGCGGAGGACCCCTACCAGATCTATTGTGAAGGAGCTAGAGCCTTCTCTCCTCCTCGACCACCTTTGCATAGATGCCGAAGCGGGAGACCTCTTAGTCCTCCTTCCTCCTCCTCTCCTCCTGGAAAAGGAAAGCGCCCATTGTTCACGGAGCAACCTGCTACAGTTAGCCCGGAATTAGACCCCGGTGGTAGGCCGCGCATCTGTTACAGTTGCAGGAAACTCGGACACCTCTCTGATCATTGTACCCAAAATAAAAAGAAGTCCAAGAAAGCTAAGACTTCTCGAGCTCGAAATATGGACCTCTCACCTGACGCTCCTCTGAAGTGTTTCAGATGCCCCAAGGATCTTCATCTTGGATTTGACCGCCATGGCAACCGTCACCGATGCTTCATCTGTAGGGAACTGGGACATCGTTCTTTTGAGTGCCCCGAGAATGTTGCCATTGATAGAGTTGTCGCTACTGACCCAGAGGCCGAGACCAGTGGAGCCGGAGCTGTTCAAAATCAAGCTGAGACTGGAGTTCACCCTGGCCCATCTACTGGTAAGTACATGTTTACTATTTTATTCGTAATCTGATGTACTAATAACCGTTAAGATCTTAGCGTTCTTCCTTAGACTTTTCTTTATCTTCCTTGAGAGCTATCTTCAGGTTCTTTTGACTTTACCTAGTAGCTGTTTTTCCTGAAACACCTTATGCGGTAACCTACCATAGACAGACTTGGGGAATTTCTTGGTGACCCTAGTGTTTATATGTTACCAATTTGAAGAGTGAAGGTGAACGATGGGATAATTGCGCTATGTAAAGTGTTATACATGGCTTTCTATGGAATTTAGGTGTGAGAATCTTGCTAAGTCATGAGTAATTGTAAGTTTGGGATCGTTATTTGGGGATTTAGGAGTACTTAGAGTACTAAGTGACTTCGAGGAATATGTGTAAGGTACTGATATTGTCGGATTAGTGAAAGAAGCAAGCTAATGCTGCTTAAACTTGAGGAACGAGAGTTATTAGTAACGGTGTGGAATGTTGAAACATGTACAAAGGACTTGTGGAATCGACTGAGTGTCTGACCTTAGGTTACTTAGTGGATCTTAGCGTTTATCTATTGAAGAACTTAAAGGAAATAGAGGATGCAGTCGATGCACCACCAGTTGCGAATGGAATAAAGTAATTCATTAGAAGATATAAGTTCGGAAACGTATTGATTTAAGAATGGTCATTTAGGGGTCAGTAACGAAAGTGAAGTGAATATAGCATATGGGTTTGATAGCCGAGAGTGTTATTGAATTGTCAATTGAGGAACTGGCAAGGGTGAGATATCTAAAACTTTTGGGAATAGGTAACTGGAAGGATGATATTGTTTTAGATTTAAGGAACTTGAGATATAGATCGTTTTGAGGAAATAGTTGTGGAAACCGATCATAGACTTGCTTAATTTGGGAGTTGTTACTTTAGTAAAGTCTTACCTTTGGATTTTCACTTTATGATAATCGATTTGAGAGCTTAGGATTTCAGAGTACTTCCGTAGAACGAGTTTGATGAAATTGAACTATGTAGGACTAAAGGATATAGATGATTTTTGGTTATGGCCTATCTGATTGGGAAGAGTCATGGTGTAGAGAGTTTGGTATCCTAAATTTTGGAATTCGATGTTACGGTGATAGAATTCTGGTTTAGAATTTTGGAAGTGCGTGAACCCTGGTCTGAGGTATGTGTTTAAGCTTCCACCTTGAGTCATAGATCCTTAACCGTGGTTGAACGGATTTTAGTGTGAACTGAGTGAGAGTTTTGGAAGCCTTCTTGTTGAGGAATACCTTGTTCTGTGGATGAGATAATGGTAAGAGGGATCGTGAAACAATTGTGAGTCTAGAGATCACTGGAATTGTCCTTCTTGAGATATACTAGGAATTGTTGTAATCATGTTTGATTTATGGATTGAGCGGATAGTGTACCCATGTTTAGGAAGAGTTACCGTCTTCCTTGAACTTTAACCTGGTTGTTTCGTTCCTTCGATCCTTCCTTGTATGTCCTGTCAGCTGTGAAACAAGAGACTTCTGATCCTTCGTGTAGAAAGTAATCTTTATGATTGTTTCTACGCTCTCGGTGACTGTTTTTGAAATTTGTTTCCCATTGTTAACTCTGAAAGTTTGCAGTTTTTGGAAAATCTTAATTATTTCGAGAATTTGAAACTGCTCCCTCTTTTGTTGAAAGTGACCTTTTTGCCGTTGTCGCAATTTTACGCTTTTGAGGAATAAAAAATAAAGGTTATTTTGGGAAATTTGGTTTTGAAAGAACTGATTGATTGCAATTTGGATTGATCTCAGCGTTAATTTGTCATCTGAACTCGTTATTAGAGACGTTTGATAACCCGTACTGTGCTTATCAACACCGGATCGATCGGGATTTTGAACTTTTAATGATTTAATTTTGGGACTTGCCATATATTTGGAATATCGGACTCTTGAATACGTAACGAGAATCCCAATGTCCACTGACAAAGACTTGTGCCTTAGAATCTTTTCCTTTTTAAACCTTTTCGGAAGATAAAGTTTTGGGTTAACGAAACCGGGGTAGCACGTTTTGATAGTGATGCGTGTCGTTTATGCACCAAAAATAAATGCCTACGTACTACTAACAGAAGCTAGTGGTAAATAGGGTTAGTCTCCTCAAGGAAGCGAACTTGTTCAACTACCGGTTTTTACCTATGGTCACAATTTGGGGGTTTTCAAAAGTGATAACTATACTACAATTTGTAAGATATGCAAGAGAATAAAAACACAGAAACTAACACAAGATGAGATAAAAATCAAGGAAAGGGGATATGTTGGGAACTCGGGTCATTGTGTCTTACGTATGATTGACGTAATTGGGATAGGCCAAGTTATTGGTGGGAAAGGCTGGGTTATTACGGTCAAGTCTCAAACCCGACTATACCTTCCGGTCTCAAGTCGCCCTAAGGTCGTTTTTGCTTAACTTCCGCTCTCACAAAAACTATTTAAAATTAATAAACAAGTCTTACCCTTCCAACCTTCCGGTCTAGGTCGGGAATTAACTAGATGTAAGGTCTCATGCGTGCACTCACTAAACCGAACATGAATTAAATTGTTTTACGATTACTCCCACCAAAAACGTTATAACCCGACTACTACATATCAAACGTTCGACACAATTTCCCTCATCCCAACATATAAAGGGGTTTAGCTACTCATGATGGGATTAATGACGATTACGATGATAACGAATGAACTAGCATACGACATAATAAAATGAGAGATAAAAATCAGATTATAATAAGAAAAAGACAGAGGACGTGAAATCAACGAGAAACAAAGGGAAAGGGGGCACGGTTTCGGTATTCTTAAGATGGATATAAAAGCATTAACAAACAAACGATACGAGATGAACTAGGCAGGGATTTAGTATGACTAAATTAGAACTAGAAACAGGGACTAACAAAGGGAAACGAATGAATCAGAAAGTGAAAATCAAAGACAGAAAACGGATGAAAAACAACGATGAACACAACCATACGAAAACAGAGCATACGCGCGGAATGGATCGAAAATTAAAGAACGGGAACAGTAAACATAAACTAAGATAAGAACAGAAAATAAAGATAAGAAAAGAAGGATTACAGTAACAAAAGGCAAGAACAGAAAATGAGATCCTTAGAAAGAAAGAACGATGAGCTCAGTATTATTACGAAAATGTGACGGCTACCAAGTTCTGGAAAATAAACTTAGAATAAAAAGTTGCAGAGAGTAAAATAAGGGTATGAATTCTTATGACCTAATGCTCTCAAACGAGCTCTTTAAATACGCAAAGAAAACTAAACTGCAGTAATAACTGTGGTGAACACGAAGTGTCAGAAAAGCTCTCGATCGAGAGAAATTTCCTCTCGATCGAGCACTTTAGACTTCAAAAAGTGGTCGATCGAAGATAGTAGGTTGCTCGATCGACTCCTCTTCTTTCACACCTCTCGATCGATCAGTTCAGCTATCGACCGTGTACTTTGTTCATGGGGTACCTCTCGATCGAGCACAGGACAACTCGATCGAGGAAATGTCTTCCTCTAGATCTCTCGATCGAGCACATGAAAACTCGATCGAGGAAATGTCTTCCTCTAGATCTCTCGATCGAGCATAGAACAGCTCGATCGAGGACATGTCTTCCTCTAGATCTCTCGATCGAGCACATGACAGCTCGATCGAGGAAACCTCTTCTCGAATGGGTCTTCGACAGGCCATTGGTTGCTTCTTCACCTCAAAACTCTCGATTGATACACAACCAACCGTAATTCCTCCATCGTCTATTGATATACAGTGCTTTAAGGTAGAAAAAGCTCGGTTTCCGCTACTATTCGGTCAATATCTGCAAAATAGCAACACGAACACAAAGTAGCACATACGGGGTATAAAATGATATAAAATCACCAATTATCGTGAAAATGTGTGCTAAAACAAGAATAAAAAGTCTATACAAAATGCACACATCAAACTTCCCCAAACCGAACCTTTGCTTGTCCTCAAGCAAACTAAATGCAAAATAAGGATAAACTACGGACCCTATGGATGGAGAAAGACTCAAAGCTACCAAAATAGTCAATGCCAAGTACATAATATGCCCAAAAATCAACCGATGCCAAGATTAGAAATAAGCGAACGAATTTGTACTTATCATGGGAAACACATGTAGACTTTCAACCTTGCTAGATTCACAAAGTTTCGGACTCTCCCGGAATCACTTTTCTCTCAATCAAAGCAAATGGCAAAAATATATGTGAAGAGAAGAGAAGAATAAGGAAGTTTAAACTCTCGCCTAAACTACGACCAACAAAACATGTATGCTAGACTAGCATGAATAAAGGTTTCAAGCACCGTACACACGCACAACCACCAACGATGTGCATTACACGCCGAACTATTGCAAGTTTTTGGGAAAGTGAGGCTAAGTGGGACAAAAAGGGTAAACCAAGTATGCATTAGTGAGGGTTTAAGCCGAGCTAGAACATTCAAATCTCATGAAAGTACATCCCCAAATCTTCCGACTATACATTGAGCGCATTGCCTTTGCTAGGCAAACAAAACACTACCCAAAATCTTACCAACTGTCAACCGGATATTCATTTTTCATTTTTTTTTCTTTTCATCAATTTTTTCTTTTCTTTTTCTTTTTCTTTTTGTTTTTTGAATTTTTCTTTTGAATTTTTTTCCTGATGAATTCTTTCGTTGTCTGAGCAGTGATAAATTTTTTCTCGATCGACCAAAAAAGGTGGTCGATCGACTGCTTTTTCCTTCCCAGATGACTCGATCGAGCAAAAAGTGCTTCGATCGAGCTCTTTTCTTCTTAAAGCTCTCGATCGATCATGCTACACCAGAAAAACCCCTCGATCGAGAATAAGGGCCCTTGATCGAGTAAAACTCGGTTGAGAACTTCCCTTTCCTTCGAAAATACTCCAACGACAGTGAAAACAGGCCAAAAACTGATAAAATGGCACAAATCCTTCACTACTCCTAGCTCAACAAAAGGTAGGCAAGATATAGGATGTAGTTTAAAGGACAAAAGGCAGTTTTGTTTTTTGGCTAAAGTGGAGCTAAATAGGCAAAACGAGAAGGGGGTGATGCAATAGTTCTCCTACGTGTAATACCAACCTCGAAACGATGTGTGTAGGCAAAAAGAAACCAAGACTCATACAAATGCAAGACATGAAATGTAGGGAGTACTACTCACAATCCTAATGTAACCGGTCATTGATGTCACCAGTTTAAAGGCTCTAAAGCTCATAATGTGAAGTAGGTTGCCAAAACTATGAATCAAGTCTAGTGGTCAAACATGAAGTCCATGACAAAATTCGGGATGACGCTTAAAACTTCACAAGGCAAGGGTCGAAAATTGGCATAACATGACATGAAATTGACTATAAAAAGCTATGTCATCATCAAATCTCCAATCCGACTCGACTAAATGCAAAAGGAAACGTGATATTTTTTTTGAAATTTTGAAAATTTTCTGAAATTTACATAAAGCAATAAACGTGAATGCAAAACGAAATGCAAATGCAGACGCAAAAGGATGCATACCCTCCCCAAACCAAAACAGACAACGCCCTCGTTGTCTTCTCAGCACATCAAAACCAGCAGGCAAGGGGAAAGGGATATCAACCTAATACATGCTCCTAAAAACAAAAAGAAAAACAAAAGAAAAGATGGAAAGAACGGTGGTACTCACAAACTGGCTTCCCTAAACCAGTACCAAAACTAGGGGAGCCCTAAGCATCACGAGAAGCCTTCTCCTCCCTAAACGTGGGATCCTGCTCCTCCTCTCTCGTAGCACGCCGCGCTGCAGCCTCGGCACGTAGGCGAACCTCTCTCGCTACCGGTCTCTCCTCTCTCTCCTCATCAGAAGAAGGAGAGTGAGGGTACCCACCATCTGGGTATCGGTAGAAAGAAGGATGCACCCATCCCGCTGGAAGGGGACCTGCTGTGCGGATGTAGTCCTCATAGATAGGGAACAAGGCCAAAGCCTGATTCCGGCGCATCTCGGTGAGGTACCTGCAAATGCCATCAAGCACAGGATCACGACGCCCTTGGTCGGAGACCGCAGGCGCCTCAAGGGCAGGAGGTAAAACAAAGTTGGGAGGATAAACCATCGCGGAAGAAGCAGGGGTAGGGGTAGGAGTAGGTGAAGGTGAAGGTGAGTGAGTGGTGATGGTGGTAGGTGTATGAGTGATGGTTGGAGTGGGCATGAAGGTGTACGTGGATGCGGACGCGGGCGTGGACGTGGACGTGGGCGTGGACGTGGGTGTAGGTCTAACCCTAGGTGGTGGTGTCTGGGTCGGAGACTGGGAAGACTGCCCAATCTCGCGCTTCCTCTTCTTGCCAGAAGAAGAGGGGGTGCGGAGGTGAATGTGAAATGGTAGGTGGTGGGTGGTGGTCTCGCTCCCTCAGCAGTGGAGAGCGGTAGGAGACGAGGAAGTGTGGCGCGAGGTAAGGTCACTGAAGGGTAGCCACATATCTTCCACACATCCCATCGAGCCAGTGGAAGACTCGCATGGCCTCTATGTCAAGGCGTCCAACCTCCCCCACTAGGCCAACCCTCTCGATGTAGGTAGGGCGAATGTGGCGAAGGATCCTAGTGACCAATCCGCCACAGACAATAGCACTCGTGACCTTCCTCCCAATACCACCCCAATACTGAGCAACCAGAAAAGAAATGTTAAGAACAAAAGGGGTACGCGAATCAATGTTCACTTACCCGGCCATGATGGCAAGCTCAGTGTTGGTGATGTTATTGGGCTCAGGTCGCCCAAAAATAGTCTCACCTAACAGTCGAAGAAAGTAGCGAGGGGCAGGTTTTTGGACATGGGCTCCCTTCCGTGCAGAAAACGGAGTGTGAGAAAGGGCAACCCATAACTGAGGTACGAGCTTCCTAGAAGGCTCGACCGGTCCATCACTAACGAGGCCTAATGCCTCCCCAAACCGCCCCATGGTCCAGTCGAACGACTCATTCATGAGTCGGAAATGAATACAAGGGAGAGTGCGGTCCTCCCTATAGCTCTCAGGGTCAAAGGTGAAGGAGCTAAAGAACTCGTAGGTAGGTCGGTCTAGCGTGAGCTCCTCCATCCTAATCAAACCAGACATCCCTGTCCCGTTTAGCAAATGACAAACCTCCTCATAGATACCTAGAGTCTCTAGGTCAGGGCGCGCGAGGAAACGGGTCGGGGTAAGGGGTACAGACAAAAGGGTAGACAACCTAGAACGGTGGTCAGCAGAAATAAAACGTACCTCAGGCCTCTTAGGCAAAGGGGCGAGGTTTGTCCCTCGTGAAGGAGTAACAACGGCCCTCGAAGAAGTGGCCGCAGTAGAAGGAGGCGTAGCAGTAGCCTCAGAAACAAGGGGCTCGGCAGTAGTGGCCCCAAGTGAAATGGTGAGCTCAATAGATACGGCAGTGGAGCTCGAAGAAGCGACCATAGGAGGTCGGGTAGTAGTGGTGATGGCCAAGGACTGGGGACGAGGAATCCTAGGGAGCTTCGAGTACCTAGGCGTGGTACCCGCAGCTAACAAAGAGAAAGGAGGACGCGGCTGGCCAGCATCCTCATCAGACTCGGTCTCCTCCGTGGAGTCACTCTCGGACTCCGTCTCGACGTCCTCTACTACTACAAGGGCACCAGGAGTTGCTTGAGAAGCAACAGTACCCTCGACGACTAGTGGACTCACGGTCAACCCTCCCCCAGGAATGACGGTGTCGGAAGACACCGTCGCAACCTCAGTGGCAAGAACAGAGGTCTGCCCAGACTCCGCGACAGCAGCAACAGAGTGTTGCTCTGTTATCTCGGTCACGACATTCGAGACGATTGTCTCGACAGATGGTTCGGGAGCAGGGGATTGAGTTACTTGGTCCATTACTACAATAAACATCAACTGATAAACGAAATTACACAATGAATAAACCCGATTCGAAGCTCTAGTTCTAACACCCTAAAATTCGAAAAATAAGGGAATGAGGTGTTTAATTAAGCAAAGGGGAGCTAAGAATACTTACTTGATGTTTAATATACCCACGTACTGCAAGGAATTAGAACAAAAAGCACAAATTCGAAAAAATCAAACCGAAACCCTAGAAAACGAAAATCTCGAATTGGGGCTTGAAATCGATGTTTTTGAAAGGGCTTTTGTCGAAATTGGTGTTTAAAGCAGTTGGGTAGTATAATGTAGTTGTTATTTGGGCAAATAAATGCTTAAATTGCAAGTTGGGTTTGAAAAGTTTTGAAAATGGAGAAGAACACAAACACTCGGTTGAAGGAAATGAAGGAGGAAGACGAAAAAATTTACCTTACATAGACCTAAACAAGTGCTCGATCAAGAGAAAAATCCTCTCGATCGAGTACTTTTGTTACCTGAAGGGCTCGATCGAGAACAGTAGCCACTCGATCGAGAGATCATCGACGCTTGAACTTTCGTCTTCTCGATCGAGAGAAAAACCTCTCGATTGACCATTTATTTTCCTCGATCGAGAAGAAATCTTCTCGAACGAAAGCATCATCCCCAATTATGCTCGATCGAGAGGATTAATCCTCTCGATCGAGTGCTTTTTGGCTGACCGCACTTTGTTGTGTTTCTGATTGTTGCGGATCAGTCGTACCTGCAATAAGCATAATACAAAAATCCCAAAACCAAAAAAACAAAAAAAAAAAAATTGTCCGAGTCACTAAAACTGTTCAAACTACTACTGTCTAGCTAAGGATGTCCTATCAAATCAAAACCACAAGTTTAAAAGAACTAAAAATCCACGAAACATAATCTTATTTACAACTTCGCACGGGGTTGCAAACCCGGCTATTCTTCCATAAATTCGGATTCGCCATCCTTCGGCCGCTGCTGCGATGTACTTGATTCTCCGTCACTGGCCCTCACCTTTCTACGCCATGCTCGTGACTCATCTCGTCTTTGTACTCTTTGAAAAGTTCCGCCATGCTCTTTGACTTTCCCGTAGGTGGGTCCATTGCAAAGTTTCCCCATCCTGGCCCTGTGCAGCTGATAACAGAAATGCGGGCCCCTCTTTTGCTCTCTTTACGAGGCATCGGTGTTAGCGGGGTTGGGGGAGTAACGACATGCGGAGGTTCATCAATGATCATAGAGTGTTTTGACGGTGTCACATCCATAGGGCTAGAGTCAGAGTCAACGGCTTGTAAGACATTGCATTCTAAAATGAGCATTGTTCCTTTGTGGGTAGCGGGTTTAGCGAAAACTAGTTCCTCTCCCCCGACTCGAAAAGTCAAAGTCCGCAACCCAACATCAATGATGGCTTGGGCGGTGTGCAAAAAGGGTCGGCCAAGTATGATGGGTGTGTATGAGTCTTCCGGGATGTCAAGAACGACAAAGTCAACCGGTATATAAAAACGTCCCACCTTAACAGGTATATCTTCCAAAATTCCCATAGGCCTAGCCACTTACCTGTCAGCCATTTGCACAAAAATACTCGTGTAATGAAGCCGGTTAAGACCCAACTTCCTTGCCAAGGACCATGGCATGACGCTAATACTAGCACCTAAGTCGCATAATGCTCTATCAATATAATGGCGTCCTATATGGCAAGGGATGGAAAAACTACCCGGGTCGGATAGCTTAAGTGGAGTCCGGTACTGCAAATGGGCTGAACACCCTTCAGTAAAAGCTACGGTTTCAAAATCATTAACGGTACGCTTACGCATAAGAATGTCTTTCATGAACTTTAAATAAGACGGTACCTTCCTTACTAAGTCCATGAACCGAATATGAACATTGAGGCCCTTGACAAGTTGGCCAAATCTAGCAAATTCTGGTTCGGTTTTCTTTTCTTTCACCAAACGTCCCGGAAATGGGACCTGCACATCAGAAACTGGTCTGTGCGTTTCACGAATCAAAGTATTAGTCAGCATTCTACTGTTTGGTTCCCTCGATCGAATCCACTCGATCGACCTTCTAGCTTCGATCGAGCTAAACTTTCTTCTTCAGTGTTCGATCGAACACTTTCTTCTGACAAATAGCTCGATCGAGGAGTATGAGGCTCTCGATCGAGCATTTCTTCTGAATTTCCTCTCGATCGAGAGTCTGTAACCTCTCGATCGAGACCTTTCTCGGCTCTTCCAGCTTCTTTTAGGTCTTCTTTTCCTGCAAAATCAACGACAAAAGCGCGGTCAATAACTTCATCATTAGAATAAACTTTACTTGACCTCAGGGTCACCATGTTCAACGTTTCCTTCCTCTTTTCCGACTGAGAGCGTAAATGGCCCGGTTGTCTCGTTGATTGATTGGTGGCTAGTTGAGCAATTTGCGACTTAAGCATCTTTATTGTTGAGTTTGTCGCTTGGTCAAATTTAGCCATTTGCGTGGCCAACGATTGTATCATGCTCTTTAATCGCCAACCTCGGACACCCCTCCATTTGAGGAACTACCATATTGAGGGTTCGGAAACTGCGGGGCCCTCGAGAACTGTTGCTTTTGCGGCGGCACATACGGTTGTTGTTGTGGTGGGGGAGACGGGTTGAGGACGTTTTTGATTGTCCACCGTAGATTCGGGTGGACGTACTCGTGATTGTATCCCCCTTGCCTGTATTGTTGAAACGAAAAAACTTGATCCCGATCAGCGAAGCATTCAACCGCACTGTGGCCTTGCTCGCCACACCTTTCACAAAGTATCATCTCTTCTTTTTGTAGGACGTGAACCGTTTGACGGTTCCCGGCACCTCCATTCTCCAACCTTTCAATCTTCGCAAACAGCTTATCAAACTTTGCCTCCAGACCCCCAGTTTCGATATTTGCAACTGTTCTTATACCACTTTTGGGGTTACCATACTCAGACGTATGGGTGGCCATCTCCTCTATCAACTAGCATACGACATAATAAAATGAGAGATAAAAATCAGATTATAATAAGAAAAAGACAGAGGACGTGAAATCAACGAGAAATAAAGGGAAAGGGGCTGGTTTCGGTATTGTTAAGATGGATAGAAAAGCATTGACAAACATACGATACGAGATGAACTAGGCAGGGATTTAGTATGACTAAATTAGAACTAGAAACAGGGACTAACAAAGGGAAACGAATGAAATCAGAAAGTGAAATTCAAAGACAGAAAACGGATGAAAAACAACGATGAACACAACCATACGAAAACAGAGCATACGCACGGAATGGATCGAAAATCAAAGAACGGGAATGGTAAACATAAACTAAGATAAGAACAGAAAATAAAGTTAAGAAAAGAAGGATTACAGTAACAAAAGGCAAGAACAGAAGATGAGATCCTTAGAAAGAAAGAACGATGAGCTCAGTATTATTACGAAAATGTGACGGCTACCAAGTTCTGGAAAATAAACTTAGAGTAAAAAGTTAGTTGCAGAGAGTAAAATTACGATATGAATTCTTATGACCTAATGCTCTAAAACGAGCTCTTTAAATAGGCAAAGAAAACTGAACTGCAGTAATAACTGTGGTGAACACGAAGGGTAAAAAAGCTCTCGATCGAGAGAAATTTCCTCTCGATCGAGCACTTTAGACTTCAAAAAGCGGTCGATCGAAGATAGTAGGTTCCTCGATTGACTCCTCTTCTTTGACACCTCTCGATCGATCAGTTCACCTATCGACCGAGTACTTTCTTCATTGGGTACCTCTCGATCGAGCACAGGACAGCTCGATCGAGGACATCTCTTCCTCTAGATCCCTCGATCGAGCACAGGACAGCTCGATCGAAGACATGTCTTCCTCTAGATCTCTCGATCGAGCACAGGACATCTCGATCGAGGACATGTCTTCCTCTAGATCTCTCGATCGAGCACAGGACAGCTCGATCGAGGAAACCTCTTCTCGAATGGGTCTTCGACAGGTTATTGGTTGCTTCTTCACCTCAAAACTCTCATTTGATACACAACCAACCGTGATTCCTCCATCGTCTATTGAAATACAGTGCTTTCAGGTAGAAAAAGCTCGGTTTCCGCTACTATTCGGTCAATATCTGCAAAATAGCAACACGAACACAAAGTAGCACATACGGGGTATAAAATGATATAAAACCACCAATTATCGTGAAAATGTGTGCTAAACAAGACTAAAAACTCTATACAAAATGCACACATCATATAGCTAGAGTTGTTTTCATACTTATTTCTGACTTCAAGTTTCGAGGACGAAACTTTTTGAAAGATGGGGTGATTGTAACATCCCGCATTTTCGTAAATAATATTTTAATGATTATAAATTATTTTCCGGAATATAATAATAATTTAATAATAAGTCGTAGATTTAATTTAAGTTTCTCCTTTAAGATCCGTCTTAAGAATGTTTTAATTCCTAAGATGTCATTTACTTGGCATAATCTTATCCCGACTTAAATCCTTTTCACAAACAAATAACCCGACTCGAGTTGTGCAAGGACAATATAAACCCCACCTAAAAACCCTATAATCGACATCACCCTCCTTTTCATTTCATTTCACTGCTTCCTCATTTTCCTCCATTGTTCTCCTTTTTCAAAGCTCAAAATCGACATTTCAACCTCTTCCCGAACTCGAATCGCGGTAAGTCTTACATTTTCGGAATCCTTGCAAGATTTCTAAGCCATCTATCTCTTTCAATTTTAGTTACGTCGAACTCGAAAAAGACGCTGTTTTGGCTAATTTTCGTTTAAGGCTTCTAAAACCCGTTTTGTTTGTTGTAGGGGTTGGCTTAGAGGATCCAGAAGTTGATAGTTTTGTTATTGAAGCATATTTTGGAGCATACTCGCTTTTGAGGTGACGATTACGAGTAACTCGGCCTTTTTGTTAAAATATCATTCTTTGTGTTGTGTTCTTGCTTAAAGTTTCTGATTTTTGTATTGTTGATGATGTTTAAGTTTAGGTTTATGCTAAGAATGTGTTTTATATGTTCTTCACATGGTTTGATTGAAGTTTTAGTTGTTCATATTGATGTGTGCATTTTGTATATACTTTTTAGTCTTGTTTTAGCACACATTCTCGTATTATTTGGTGATTTTATATCATTTTATACCCCGTATGTGCTACTTTGTGTTCGTGTTGCTATTTTGCAGATAGTGACCGAATAGTAGCGGAAACTGAGCTTTTTCTGCCTCAATGCACTGTTTTTCTATAGACGATGGAAGAACCACAGTCGGTTGCACCTCAATCGAGAAGTTTTAAGCAAAGAATCAACTTCAGGGCCTGTCGAAGAATCTGTCGAGGAAGCAAAGTCCTCGATCGAGCTGTCCTGTGCTCGATCGAGGGATCCAGATGAAGAAAAGTCCTCGATCGAGTTGTCCTGTGCTTGATCGAGAGGTAGCCAAGAAGGAAGCACTCGGTCGAAAGCCCAATGGTCGATCGAGAAGTGTCAAAGAAGAGGAGTCAATCGAGTATGCTTACACCATTCGATCGACCGGTTTATGAAGCTAAAAAGGCTCGATCGAGAGGAATTTTCCCTCGATCGAGAGCTTGGGGACTCTTCGTGTTTCCTGAGTTATTACAGCAGTTTAATTCTTCTACTATTTAAAGAGCTCGTTTGAGAGCATTAGGCATCAAACTTTGCAGACCCCAATTTCACTCTCAGAAACTCTTTTACCTTAAGTTATTTCTCTGAACTTTTGTAGCTGTCACATTATTAGCAATTTTCGAGTTTTTCGTTCTTTCGTCCCAATTCATGTTCTTGCTTTGTTACTGTAATCTTCTCTTCTGTTATCTTTATTTTTCTAATTCTTATTTCAGTTCCGTATCACTGTTTCCGTTTTATCGTTTCCATTCCGTTTCGCGTAATACTCTGTTTTCGTTATTCATGTTCGTCGCTTTTGTTCGTCCGTTGTTTTTAGCCTATGTTTTCACTTTCTGTTTTCGTTCAATTCTCTTTGTCAATCCTTATTTCTAGTTCTAATCTATTCACTGTAAATCCCTGTTTAATTCGTATCCTATGTATGCTAGTTTGTTATTTTTATATCCGTCTTAAGATTACAAATTTCGCATCTCCTTTTCCTTTGTTCTTGTTAATTTTGAATCCCTTGGCAACTGTTTATAATCTGATTTTTATTTATCATGTCGTATGCTAGAATTCTCGTTATGGTCATAATCTTTGTTAACCTCATCATGAGTAGCTAAATCCTTTATATGTTGGGATGAGGGAGTTGTGTCGAATATATGATATGTAGTAGTTGGGTTAGACCGTCTTTGGTGGCAGTAATCGTTAAACAATTTAATTTAGGTACGGTTTAGTGAGTGCACGCATGAGACCTTACATCTAGTTAATTCCCGACCTAGACCGGAAGGTTGGAAGGGTAAGACTTGTTTATCGATTTTAAATAGTTTTTGTGAGAGCGGAAGTTAAGCAAAAACGACCTTAGGGCGACTTAAGACCGGAAGGTATAGTCGGGTTTGAGACTTGACCGTAATAACCCAGCCTTTCCCACCAATAATTGGCCTATCCCAATTACGACGATCATACGTAAGACACAACGACCCGAATTCCCAACATATTCCTTTTCCCTAATTTTTATCTCAACTTGTGTTATTTTCCGTGTTCCTATTCTTTGCATATCTCTATTTCGTAGTTTAGTTATCACAATTTAAAAACCCCATTTCTGTGACCATAGGTAAAAACTACTAGTTAAACAAGTCTGCTTCCCCGAGGAGATCGACCCTATTTACCGCTAACTTCTGTTAGTAGGACCTAGGCTTTTATTTTTGGGGTATGAACGACACGCATCAAATTTTGACGCCGTTGTCGGGGAAGCAACGCTGTTTTTCTATTTCTGTTTTTATCTATCTTTTGTCTTAAGGAATTTTAATTCCTTAAGACCGTACTAATCGTTCTCTTCAGTTTTATGCGCAGGTCTCAAAGGGGAGATTTGGTGAATCCCGATCCTGAACCAGAGATATTATTTCTACGTCGAAGAAGAGAGCGTGAGAGAGCTATTCTGGAGGAAGGCTTGAGTACCCCCGAATAAGAGAGAACCGATTTTTGTGAGGAAACCTTCAATTCCGAACCTATTTTTTAGCCAATCATGCCTAACATCGCAAGCCACTCTGAACCCACATCCGAGTTTATTCCAAGAGGGTTTACTATAGCCACCGATGAAGATGGGCAAACTTTTGATTTCCGACTCTCTTACATAAGCATGGTGGAAAGAAACCAATACCGTGGGGCCGCGGGAGAGGACCCCAGAAAGCACATGGAGAGATTTGCTGACTATTGCTCCTCAATTCCAGCAAAGGGGGGGGGGGGGCGGTTTACCCAGGATAAGATTAAAGAAGCCCTCTTTCCCTTTTTCTTAACCGACAACGCAAGGGAATGGTTGTCGGATTTAGATAGGGATGCAGCTGGGATAACTGACTGGACGTCCCTAGCCCTTGCTTTTTACAAGAAATATTTTCCACCACAGCGTACAAACGCCTTACGCACACAAATAACCAACTTTAAACAGAAACCCTCTGAAAACTTGACTGAAGCTTGGGAGAGGTTTAAAGGTTATGTGAGGTCGGTCCCCCACCATGGTTTCGAGCCATGGTTTATTTGTAACCAATTTTACAATGGGCGATTCCAGCGTAAGGTGGACGACGATAAGGGCTGGAGTTTAATTGAGGAGATGGCTACCCATACTTCTGAGTATGGCAACCGCAGAAGTGGGACAAGAACGGTTGCCAATATCGAGACTGAGGGTCTAGAGGCAAAGTTTGATAAACTGTTTGCGAAAATTGAAAAGTTAGAAAACGGAGGTGTTGGGAACCGTCAGACGGTTCACGTCCTACAAAAACAGGAAATAGTGCTTTGTGAGAGGTGTGGCGAGTGATGCGTGTCTATTTTATGATGTTTTTCATCCTTTTTTACACGCATTTGGTCGCTCATTTACTATGTTTTAGCCCTGATTTCCCAACAATGTTCTACTTTCGCATTTTTATACACTTTTGCAGTTTTATGCGGAAAAAGAATGATTTTACACCAAACTTACGCCCTCGGGATTTTTCATAGCCAAGGGACGATGGAAGGTCAACTCAAAACATTGACCAAGTACCAAGAAGTCAAACCGGAGACAAATCAAAGCATTCAACAGGAAAACGGGTCGACCGACCAGGTCCCTATTTTGGAAAGTCCGAAAAGCACAGAAGCCCGTAAACAGGTCTACCGACCTACTATGTGAGTCGACCGACCTCTGCGCGGACCCTAAAGCTTTCCGAAGCCCATTAACGTGTTAGAGTCTTTAGGAAACTCTTAATTTTCCGCCTATATAAACTAATCTCTTGTTTAGGGTTATGCATTCAGTTCCTAATAGAGTTTTGCTCAGTCTTTAATTTAGTTTTCATCCTTAGTTGTAATCTTTCAATAATTCTCAAATACTTTTAGTTTATGCTTCAATCTTTCAACAATCATCAATAAAGTTTGTTCCTTTTCTGCCTTAATCCTATTTCCGGTAATTACTCTCCTAATTTAAGTTTTATTATTGTTTTTATAATTACTTGCATTCGGTTAAGATAGAATCCCAAGCTTTATTATAGATTGCACGTTTAGATTGTCATTCATTATGTTTTCCATGTTTATTCCCGTTTTCATTGTTGTTTTAGTAATTATGAGTAGCTAAATTCATATGTTAGGATGTAGGGGATGAATATGTGTAGGTAGTACAAGTGCCGAGACCGACCTGTAGCAGGGCCGTGGTCGGTCGACCTACTTAATCCATTTTAACTCGTAGACCATAATAACCTACAATGAGACTGAAAGGAGACTTGTAGGATGTTAGTAATGACCTACCCAAGATTGAGAGATACGGGAAGGGCATTGGTTTACACCGTAAGACGGCTAGGTTATTTAAGACTGAAAGGTATGTGACCTAGAATTTGGGAATCACCCTTATTGTTGACACCCAATAATTGTGAGACCTAGGAGCTAATAGCATAGGCCGAAAGGAGCTATTAGGTATCATAGACCGAAAGGATATGTTACACCCCTTGCGCGACTGCAATACATGTTGACCTGAGGATTTATATTACCTTAGCTATTTATTACCCAATCATCCTAGCATCTCTTTTATCATAGTTTTAATCTCATCTTTATTTACTTGTTTTATTTTTATCTTTATCTTAGACTTAGCAACAATCATTCAAACCCCCAAAATTGTTACCTTAAAACATTAACACCAAACAATAAACATTCCCCGCCTCTCTATGGTTCGACCCTGACTTTCACTATCTATTGTTAAAGTTAGGAATTATAATTTTTATCTTTGGTACCCTCAACGACGGTCATCAAATTTTGGCGCCGTTGCCGGGGAGGTGACGCCAATGTTTATTGTTTCTTGTTTCTTGTTTTTTTTGTTTAAGGAACTTTTGTTCCTTAAACCTTCTCACTTTTTTCCTGTAGTTTCCATCTTATGCGCAGCTCAGTTCAAGGAGAACTCCTACCACTTGATCACGAGCTCGAGAGGACTTTAAGGGAAAAAAGGAAGCAATTTTTATAGAGTAGGGAAGGAGGATCTCCATCTTCCCTATTCCAAGAGGACATCTTCGAAAAACCACCTTCACCAAAAACACCAACTTCACAACCAAATTCACCTCACAATCCATCCACACCAAAAACACCATCTTTCACCCACTTCCAAGTTTTTTCCAAAAGAAGAAGAAGACATGGCCGAAGAAGCTACTATCGCCAGTCACTCCATGCCTCAGGTGAAGGACCTATACAAAGGGTTCACTTTACCTGCAGGTACTGGGAAGCCGTTCGAGGCCAAGCCTGCCTATATCACTATGGTTGAGAAAAACCAATTTGGAGGCTCGGCCAATGAGGATGCTGCAAAACATATTGAAATCTTCACAGATTACATATGTTCTATTGCACCCCCAGAAGGAGTGACACAGGACCAGATTAAACAAACCATGTTCATCTTCTCTCTCAGGGATTCTGCAAGGGAATGGTACAGAGATCTTGACCGCACTGCTGCGGGAGTCACAGACTGGAACACCTTGGCCTTGGCATTCTACAGGAAGTACTACTCTGCAGCCAAGACCAATGCTCTAAGGGCGCAGATAATAAGCTTCAAGCAAGGGCCTGATGAAGATTTTAGTGAGGCTTAGGACAGGTTCAAGAGACTTGTTCGATCCATACCACACCATGGATTCGAACAATGGTTTCTTTGTAACCAGTTCTACAATGGCCACTATGATGACAACAGGGCCTACCTAGATAATGCAGCCAACGGAAGATTCTAAGAGAATTCTGGAGAGACTAAGGGTCTCAAGATAATAGAAGATGTTGCTATCCACCGTGCTGAACATGGGACTTCCCGTGGTAACCAAAGAAAAGCTGAATCTAACGTAGCTACTATTGAGGCCTTGATGGCCAAGTTAGATAAGCTGGAGAGTGGTGGGAAGTTCGATATAGGGAGTGGAAGCAAAGGAGGAATTTACCAGGTGAATGTCGTTCAAGACGGACCTTTTGTTTGTGAGAGATGTAGTGGAGAGGGACACGTGTCAAAATTCTGCACCTCATCTAATGAGACATGTGCCGCTTTCCAGCATTATCGTGGGAACAATTTTTATGACCCTAATAATAATAATGTCCATCCCAACATGAGGTGGACAAGCCAAAATGTTCTCAACCCACAACACCTACAACCTCATTAAAATTCCACATACATCCCTCCACACAAGCAAGGCTTTCCAAAACCACCCTTCAACCCTCAACCACCTTCAAACCCACCACCCAATACGGATGCTCTCATCCAAAACCTCATTGGGCTGGTTCAGAAGGAGTCTCAGGCTAGGGAAGCAGGGATGAAGATGTTAGAATCTCAGATTGCTCAAATCGCGAGCAATAACGATACTAGGGCTCCGGGTCAACTTCCGACCAAGACGGACCAAAAGAAAGAGACTCTAAACATAATATCTTTAAGAAGTGGAACCAAGGTGGGAAGTGAGAAGGTAAGCGAGAAGGATAAGGCAAAACAGCCGAAGAGCAGCGAGGGAGGTCGACCGACCCAGGAGCCAGGTCGACCGACCTCTGAGCAGATTTCGGAAATTCCCGCTATACAGGAAGAGGGTCGACCGACCGAGAATATGGGTCGACCGACCCCCGATGCTGAACAGGAGAGTTCTTTCAGGCCTGAAATGCCGGACAACTTAAGGGACTTCCTTTTTAGGGGTGATAAGACGCCTAGGTTTCTGAGAAGGGCTGCAAATACTGAATCTTCAGCCCCTCATTTTCTAGAAAGACTCATACCGACCAAGGAACAGATATCATTTGACAAATTT
Source organism: Silene conica (assembly GCA_029255685.2). NCBI lineage: Eukaryota > Viridiplantae > Streptophyta > Magnoliopsida > Caryophyllales > Caryophyllaceae > Silene > Silene conica. The sequence continues at coordinate 53,899,689 of CM055316.2, read as the reverse complement.
AAAGACGTAATTCGTTCATTGAATGTTCAAGTTCCGTTTTTAGAATTAGTTCAGCAGGTTCCTTCATATCTTAAATTTATAAGACAACTTTTGTCAAAAAAGAGGTCTTTAGATAAGGTTGAGTCAGTTGCCCTCACTGAAGAGTCCTCCAGCTTCCTAACACATGTCATTGCCCCTCATAAGCTGGAGGATCCTGGAAGTTTTTCTGTACCCTGCAATATAGGAACCTTCCCTGTCAAAAAGGCCCTATGCGACCTAGGACCTAGTATCACTGTCATGCCCCTTAGCGTAGCCCTAAAACTCAGAATGACCAATTTTGCAGTAACTAGCATGACTGTCCAGATGGCAGACCGTACATCTATGGAACCCATAGGAGTGTTGAAAAACATCCCTGTGCGTATAGACAGGTTTTTCTTCCCTGTAGACTTTGTAGTTTTGGATATCCCTGAGGATGCCCTTATACCCATAATTCTAGGAAGACCTTTCCTCCACACTGCGGGAGCCATCATAGATGTAGGTACTGGGACCTTAACCTTCAAAGTAGGAAAGCATTCTATTATTTATGGTCTATCCTATAGGAAGAAGGATGCCATTACCCCTATTACTTGTAATGCTATTGCTTCTGAAAAGAAGTATAAGGTCATCACTACTTCTCCTACTTTATTACCTACTCCTATACCTGTTTTTACACCTCCGCCCCAGATTGGGAGCAAAATGGAGGACACTTCTATTGTGACTAATACAGGAATTGGTTTGGGGAAACCCACAATAAAGGAGGTCGCGTTACAAAGGAGAGGACTGGGATTCCTAAGCTACAAGGAAGGTGAGGATCCAGATGCTGTGGATGAGGAGGACAAGAAAAAGAGGACAAAAGCTCAAGAGAAGAGTCCGTCGCATATGCTTTGCGACGGAGAGGAGACGTGTTTTGCTATCCAAAGCAACACGGTGGAGACTACGGCAATTCGCCAAAAGCCGTGGTCTGAGATATTCCGCATCTTTAGCGGATAGTTGATTAAATTTTCAGCTTTTAAAGACAATTTACTTTTTGTGTGTTTAGACTTTTTAAATTGGTTTGCTTTCAGTTTTAGAACTTCTCCGTTTTGTTAGCATAGTTAAGGCTTTTGGACTTGGTTCTGGATCTCGCGCACTTGTTGGGCGCATATTTGATGATTTTTCAGGTTTAAAGAAGGATGACTTGGTTGACACAAGTTTTTCCCGAAGAAAATAAGACCGCTGTGTAGCAGAGGAGTCGACCGAATGGAAATACGGGTCGGCCGACCTGATCCTTGCACCCCTGGAATTCCTGCAATCCGCAGGAAGGTCGGTCGACCTAAAACATAGGTCGGTCGACCTACCCGTCCGTCACAGCCTGTTCATTTCTTCTTCAGGAATCATGCAACCATCTTGGGTACTTGAGTGGCACTGCTAGCCATCAAAACCTCCCAACTTATGCTGGTTTGGGGAGGTTTTTCTCATGCGCTTAACAATCCAGTGAGTTCTTTCCAATTTTCCTTGGTTTTATTTTCCTTGCATTTTTCCTTTAATTTTCTGAAACCTTTGCTTAGGCTAATGCACAATGGGGACATTGTGCGGGTTAGTTTGGGGAATGGTTTCGTGTCACATGCATTGCATTCTGTCACACGTCTATTGCATTTCCGTATTGCATCTTTCTTTTCTTTGTTTTCCTTGCATATAAAAAAAAATCCAAAAAAAAAAATAGAAAAATTCAAAAACTTTCAAAAAACATGCACGTTTATTTTAGCATATAGGTCGAGTCGGAACGAGAGTATTTCAAGGATGATTTTGCTATCTTACATGTTTATGCCTTTACCTTACCTTGTCAACTTGTTTTAGTATGAGAGTCTTTTGCATATCTACGAGTTTTTGTCAATTTGTATATGTCTTAAGACTTGACTTATACCTTGGCAACCTACTATACATTCTAAGTTTTAGAGCTTATTTCCTGGTTGCATTCTTAAACCAGTTGCCTAGGATGTGAGTAGTACTCCCCTTAGAACATGTTACATCAATATGCATAAACATGAACTTGAATTGCTATATACTTGTTTACTATCTCGTTTTGTGAGTCTTGATACGTGCATTTGGGATCCCTTTTCTCATTTTTACCCATAAGCCTTACATAGCCAAAATTGCCTTTTTATTCCCCCAAAACTACATCCCATACTTAGCCTACCCTTCCAAGCTAGTGTTTGTGGTCTTTGGTCTATCTGGAGGCATCTTGGTTTGTATGCTATCTTGAGCAAAAAGAGAAAAGAAAGAAATAAAGAAAGTAAGAAAAGAAAAAGAACAGAAAAATTCAGAAAAAGAAGGCAAGAAAAAAAAAACGAAAAGAGTAAAAAAGTAAAGGAAATGGGTCGACCGACCACCATTATAGGTCGGCCGACCGACTGACAGTTTAAATTCAAAATTCCGTTCACAAAGATTCCTTTCTTTTATATGTTATCACTCCCGTAGTTCATTCAAAATATTTGGGAGTCCTTTCTTATATAATGTGAAGAGTTGTGCCACAAAAGAGCACGTTCTTAATGACAAAAAGTTGTGAAATATGTTGTTGGGAACCGGTTTTACTAGCTTGGCTACTAACCCCACAAATCCAAAAACATCTTAACCACTTTTTACCTTTTACCTCACATATCTTTCATTACTTCAATTGCATGTATCCGAGTCACTTAATGGGTTTGTTTATACATAGTTGTAGAATTCTTGTTCATGTTAGATTGCAGGCATGTTTTCATGGGTCGTAGTTAGGTGAGTGTCATTACAAAATACTTCTTTCTATCTTTTACATATACTCATCCTGTGCTTCTTGAGTGTCTCGAGCGTACCGCGAGAGTCCATGGTATAAAGTCTCTATAGTCTCTAGTTTTGCAAAGTTTGACGACACCATAACTCGTTTGCATGATTCAAATACCTTCTCATTTTGTACTTGGTACTGGTTTAGGCTTACATGTAAATTTCGCTCTGAGATTGAAATCGTTCCATTAGTTAAGATCGAGTCTAATTCTTGCTTGAGGGCAAGCAAGGTTTGGTTTGAGGAATTTGATGCGTGTCTATTTTATGATGTTTTACATCCTTTTTTACACGCATTTGGTCACTCATTTACTATGTTTTAGCCCTTATTTCCCAACAATTGTCTACTTTCGCATTTTTATACACTTTTGCAGTTTTATGCGGAAAAAGAATGATTTTACATCAAACTTACGCCCTCGGGATTTTTCATAGCCAAGTGACGATGGAAGGTCAACTCAAAACATTGACCAAGTACCAAGAAGTCAAACCGGAGACAAATCAAAGCATTCTACAGGAAAACGGGTCGACCGACCTATTATTTGGGTCGGCCGACCAGGTCCCTATTTTGGAAAGTCCGAAAAGCACAGAAGCCCGTAAACAGGTCTACCGACCTACTATGTGAGTCGACCGACCTCTGCGCGGACCCTGAAGCTTTCCGAAGCCCATTAACGTGTTAGAGTCTTTAGGAAACTCTTAATTTTCCGCCTATATAAACTAATCTCTTGTTTAGGGTTATGCATTCAGTTCTTAATAGAGTTTTGCTCAGTCTTTAATTTAGTTTTCATCCTTAGTTGTAATCTTTCAATAATTCTCAAATACTTTTAGTCTATGCTTCAATCTTTCAACAATCATCAATAAAGTTTGTTCCTTTTCTGCCTTAATGCTATTTCCGGTAATTACTCTCCTAATTTAAGTTTTATTATACTTTTTATAATTACTTGCATTCGGTTAAGATAGAATCCCAAGCTTTATTATAGATTGCACGTTTAGATTGTCATTCATTATGTTTTCCATGTTTATTCTCGTTTTCATTGTTGTTTTAGTAATTATGAGTAGCTAAATTCATATGTTAGGATGTAGGGGATGAATATGCGTAGGTAGTACAAGTGCCAAGACCGACCTGTAGTAGGGTCGTGGTCGGTCGACCTACTTAATGGGTCGGTCGACCGAGGCCGTGGTCGGCCGACTGGGCTAGCTGGTCGGTCGACCCGCTCGCGTTCGTATTCTGTTCCATTTTAACTCGTAAACCATAATAACCTACAATGAGACTGAAAGGAGACTTGTAGGATGTTAGTAATGACCTACCCAAGATTGAGAGATACGGGAAGGGCATTGGTTTACACCTTAAGACGGCTAGGTTATTTAAGACTGAAAGGTATGTGACCTAGAATTTGGGAATCACCCTTATTGTTGACACCCAATAATTGTGAGACCTAGGAGCTAATAGCATAGGCCGAAAGGAGCTATTAGGTATCATAGACCGAAAGGATATGTTACACCCCTTGCGCGACTGCAATACATGTTGACCTTAGAATTTATATTACCTTAGCTATTTATTACCCAATCATCCTAGCATCTCTTTTATCATAGTTTTAATCTCATTTTTATTTACTTGTTTTATTTTTATCTTTATCTTAGATTTAGCAACAATCATTCAAACCCCCAAAATTATTACCTTAAAACATTAACACCAAACAATAAACATTCCCCACCTCTATGTGGTTCGACCCTGACTTTCACTATCTATTGTTAAAGTTAGGAGTTATAAATTTTATCTTTGGTACCCTCAACGACGGGCATCAGCGAGCAAGGCCACGGTGCGGTTGAATGCTACGCTGAAAACGAGCAAGTGTTTTCATTTCAACAATATAAACATGGGGGATACAATCACGGGTATGTCCACCCGAATTTACGGTGGACAAGCCAAAATGTTCTCAATCCGTCTCCCCCACAAAACCAACAACAACAACCGTATATTCCACCGCACAAACAACAGTTCTCGAGGGCCCCGCAGTTTCCGAACCCTCAACAAGGTAGTTCCTCGAGTGGAGGGGTGTCCGAGGTAGGAGAGTTGTAGACTTTGATACAGTCTTGGGCCACACAAATGGCTAAATCTGACCAAGCGACGAACTCAACGATAAAGATGCTTGAGTCGCAAATTGCCTAACTCGCCACAAATCAATCGTCGAGACAACCGGGCCACTTCCCCTCTCAGTCGGAAAAGAGGAAGGAAACGTTGAACGTGGTGACCCTCAGATCAGGTAAATTTTATTCTAATGATGAAGTTGTTAATCGAACTGTTTTTGATGTCGCAGGAAAAGAAGAAGAAAAAGTTGCTGGAAAAGCTGAGAAAAGTCTCGATCGAGAGGTTTCAGACTCTTGATCGAGAGGAAAGGCAGAAAAAGAGATCGATCGAGAGCCTCAATCTTCTCGATTGAGCGATGTGTCAGTAGAGAGTGCTCGATCGAGCACTATTGAGAAAGAAACCACTCGATCGAGAACGCTGGAAGGTCGATAGAGTGGATTTGTTGTAGAGAATGCTCGATCGACTGATCTGGAGCAAGAAAATCCTCGATCGAGTGAACCGAACAGAAGAATGATGAACAATGCGTTAATTCGTGATACGCACAGACCAGATTCGGATGTGCAGGTCCCATTTCCGGGACGTTTGATGAAAAAGAAGAAAACAGAACCAGAATTCCAAAGATTCGGCCAATTGATCAAAGGCCTCAACGTCCACATTCCATTCTTGGACTTAGTAAGAAAGGTACCGTCTTATCTGAAATTCATGAAAGACATTCTTATGCGTAGGCGTACCGTTAGTGAAATTGAGACCGTAGCTTTTACGGAAGGTCTTCAGCCCATTTGCAATACCGGACCCCACTCAAACTATCCGACCCGGGTAGTTTTTCCATACCTTGCTATATAGGACTTCACTATATTGATAGAGCATAATGCGACTTAGGCGCTAGTATTAGCGTTATGCCATGGTCTTTAGCAAGGAGGTTGGGTCTGAACCGATTTCATTACACGAGTATGTCGGTGCAAATGGCTGACAGGTCGACGGCTAAGCCTATGAGAATTTTGGAGGATATACCAGTAAAGGTGGGACGTTTTTATATGCCGGTTGACTTTGTCGTTCTCGACATTCCGGAAGACTCATACACACCCATCATACTTGGTCGACCCTTTCTACATACTGCCCAAGCAATCATTGATGTTGGATTGCGCACTTTGACCTTCCGAGTCGGGGGAGAGAAATTAATTTTCGCCAAACCCGCGACACACAAGGGCCCAATGCGCATTTTAGAATGTAATGTCTTGCAAGCCGTTGACTCTGACTCTTGTCCTATGGAAGTGACCCCGTCGAAAGACTCCATGATCATAGATAAACCTCCGCATGTCGTTGTACCCCCAACCCCACTAACACCGTTGCCTAGTAAAGAGAGCAAAAGAGGGGCTCGTATTTCTTTTATCGGGTGCACCGGGCCAGGATGGGGAAACTTTGCAATGGACCCACCTACGGGAAAATCAAGGAGCATGACGGAGTTGTTTAAAGAGTACAAAGACGAGCGGAAGTCGGAAGATGAGTCACGAGCGTCGAGAAGGAAATTGAGGACCAATGACGGAGAAGCCAGTACATCACAGCCGAGGCCGAAGGATGGCCAATCTGAATCGATGGAGGAATAGCCGGGTTTGCAACCCCGTGCAAAGTTGTAAATAACTAGTTTTCGTGAATTTTTAGTTCCTTTAAAACGTTTGGTTTTTATTTTTAGGACATCCGTAGCTAGACAATCGTAGTTTGGACAGTTAGAGTGACTCGGACAAATATTTTTTGGTGGTTTTTGGGATATTTGTATTATGCTTATTGCAGGTACAACTGAGCCGCGACAATCAGAACCAAACCAAAGTGCGGTCAGGTGAAAAAGCACTCGACCGAGAGGATAGAACCCCTCGATCGAGCAAATTTAGGGATTGATGAAATCGGTCGAGAAGATTTCTTCTCGATCGAGGGAAATAATTGGTCGATCGAAAAGGAGGGAGTCCAAAAGTCAGGAACTTCTCGATCGAGGGGAATTTAGAAGGTCGATCGAGAGATTTTTCTCTCGATCGAGGGGCCAGAAGTTCAACAGTCAAGGATCTCTCGATCGAGGTGCTGCTGTTCTCGATCGAGCCCTCCAGGTATCAGAAAGCACTCGATCGAGAGGAATTTTCTCTCGATCGTGTACCTCATTCGGTCTATATAAAGGTAAAATCCTCGATTTTTCCCTCATTTTCTTTCGACCGAGTTTTCTGAGTTCGTCCCCATTTTGAGCTATTTCAAACCTCTTTGCAATTTAAGCTTTGTTTTTCCCAAATAACAACTACATTGTAATACCCAACTGATTTACATATCAATTTCAACAAAAGCCCTATAAAAAACCCGATTTCAAACCCCAATTCGAAAATTTTCAATTCTAGGGTTTCGGTTGAAGTTTTGATTTTTGTACTTTTTGTTCCAATTATTTGCAATTCGTGGGTATTATCAACAACAAGTAAGTGTTCCTAGCTCTTATTTTCTTAATTAAACACCCCATTCCCTTAGTTTTTCGATTTTAGGGTGTATACTAGTCAAGCTTCGAATCGTGCCCTTTAACTGTTTAATCTTTGTTTAAATTAGTTTTTACTTGTTGTTTAATGTAGTAATGGACCAAGTAACTCAATCCCCTGCTCCTGAACCTTCTGTTGAGACAATCGTCTTGAATGTCGTAACCGAGATAACAGAGCAACACTCTGTTGCTACTGTTGAGGAGTCTGGGCAGCCTCTTGTTGCTGTTTCTGAGGCTGCGACGGTGTCTTCCGACATCGTCATTCTTGGGGGAGGGATGACCATGAGTCCACCGGCCTTGGAGGGTACTGTTGCTTCTCCAGCAACTCCTGGTGCCCCTATTATAGTAAAGGACGTCGAGACGGAGTCCGAGAGTGACTCCAGGGAGGAGACCGAGTCTGATGAGGATGCTAGACAGCCGCGTCCTCCTTTCTCTTTGTTAGCCGCGGGTGCCACTCCTAGGTACTCAAAGCTCCCTAGGATTCCTCGTCCCCAGTCCTTGGCCATCACCACCACCACTACTCGACCTCCTATGGTTGCGTCTTCGAGCTCCACTGCAGTTTCTACTAAGCTCACCATAGCACCTGGGGCCACTGCTGCCGAGCCCCTGTCACCGAGGCTACTGCTACGCCTCCCCCTGCTGTGGCCACTTCATCGAGGGCTGTTGACATTTCTTCACGAGGGACAGACCTCGCCCCCTTGCCTAAGAGGCCCGAGGTACGTTTCATTTCTACTGACCAACGTTCTAGGTTGTCTACGCTTTTATCTGTACCCCTCACCCCGACCCGTTTCCTCTCGCGCCCTGACCTAGAGACTCTAGGTATCTATGAGGATGTTTGTCACTTGCTGAACGGGACGGGCCGGGGATGTCTGGTTTGATTAGGATGGAGGAGCTCACGCAAGATAGACCTACTTACGAGCTCTTTAGCTCCTTCACCTTTGACCCCGAGAGCTATAGGGTGGGCAGCACTCTCCCTTGTATTCATTTCCGACTCATGAATGAGTCGTTTGACTGGACTCTGGGCAGTTTGGGGAGGCATTAGGCCTCGTTAGTGATGGACCCATCGAGCATCCTCGAAGGCTCATTCCTCAGTTGTGGGCTGCCCTCTCTCACACTCCACTCTCTTCGTTTATTGGGTGAGACTATCTATGGGCGAGCTGAGCCCAATAACCTCACCAAAACTGAGCTTGCCATCTTGGCCGGGTACGTGAACATCGATCCGCATAACCCTTTTGTTCTTAACATTTCATTTCTGGTTGCTCAATATTGGAGTGGTATTGGGAGGCGGGTCATGAGCTCTATTGTCTCTGGCGGATTGGTCACTAGGATCCTCCGCCACATTCGCCTACTTACATCGAGAGGGTTGGCCTAGTGGGGGAGATTAGGCGCCTAGATATAGAGGCTATGCGAGTCTTTCGCTGGCTAGATGGGATGACGTGGAAGATTTGTGGCTACCCTTCAGTGACCCTCCCTTGCGCCACACTTCCTCGTCTTTTACCGCTCTCCACTGCTGAGGGAGCGAGGCCACCACCCACCACCTACCATCTCACATTCACCACCGCACCCCCTTCTTCTTCTGGGAAGAAGAGGAAGCGCGAGATTGGGCAGTCCTCCTAGTCTCTGACCTAGACTCCACCACCTAGGGTTGGACCTACACCCACGTCCGCGTCCACGTTCACCTTCATGCCCACTCAATCCATCAGTCGTACACCTGCCACCCTCACCACTCACTCACCTTCACCATCACCTACACCTACCTCTACCCCTGCTTCTTCTGAGATGGTTTATCCTCCCAACTTTGTTTTACCTCCTGACCTTGAGGCGCCCGCGGTCTCTGACCAAGGGCGTCGTGATCCTGTGCTTGATGGCATTTGCAGGTACCTCACCGAGATGCGACGGGATCAGGCTTTGGCCATGTTCCCTATCTATGAGGACTACATCCGCACAGCACGTCCCCTTCCAGCGGGATGGGTGCATCCTTCTTTCTACCGATACCCAGATGGTGGGTACCCTCACTCTTCTTCTTCTGTTGAGGAGAGGGAGGAGACACCGGTAGCGCGAGAGGTGCGCTTACGTGCCGAGGCTGCAGCAAGGCGCGCTACGAGAGAGGAGGAGCAGGATCCCACGTTTCGGGAGGAGGGAGCTTCTCGTGACGCTTAGGGCTTCCCTAGTTTTGGTACTGGTTTGAGGAAGCCAGTTTTGTGAGTACCACCGTTCTTTCCATCTTTTCTTTTGTTTTCTTTTTGTTTTTAGGAACATGTATTAGGTTGATATCCATTTCCCCTTGCTTGCTGGTTTTGATATGCTGAGAAGACAACGAGGGCGTTGTCTGTTTTGGTTTGGGGAGCGTATGCATCCTTTTGCGTCTGCATTTGCATTTCGTTTTGCATTCACGTTTATTGCTTTATGTAAGTTTCATAAAATTTTCAAAATTTCAAAAAATATCACGTTTCTTTTTGCATTTAGTTGAGTCGGATTGGAGATTTGATGATGACAAAGCTGTTTATAGTCAATTTCATGTTATGTTATGCCAATTTTCGACCCTTGCCTTGTGAAGTTTTAAGCGTTATCCCGAATTTTGTCATGGACTTCATATTAGATCACTAGACTTCAGTCATAGTTTTGGCAACCTACTACACATTATGAGCTTTAGAGCCTTTAAACTGGTGACATCTATGACCGCTTATATTAGGATTATGAGTATTACTCCCTACATTTCATGTTTTGCATGTGTATGATTCTTGGTTTCTTATTGCCTACACGTACCGTTTTGTGGTTGGTATTACACGTAGGAGAACTATTGCATCACCCCCTTCTCGTTATGCCCATTTAGCTCCACATTAGCCAAAAATTGCCTTTTGTCCCTTTAACTACATCCTATATATTGCCTACCTTATGCTGAGCTAGGAGTAGTGAAGGATTTGTGCCATTTTTATCAATTTTTGGCCTGTTTTCATTGTTGTTGGAGTGTTTACGAAGGAGAGGGAAATTTTCAGCTGGATTTTACTCGATCGAGAGCCATTTATACTCGATCGAGTGGTTTTCCTGGATATATTGATCGTTCGAGAGCTTTCAAAAAGAAAAGTGCTCGATCGAGTAAACTGGGGAAGAAAAGCACTCGATCGACGGCCCATTTTTGTCGATCGAGGAAAGGTTACCACTGTAAACGACCGAGGGTTTTCATCAAAAAGAAAAAGAAAAAAAAACAATCAAAGAAAAATTCAAAAAAAAGAATTCAAAGAAAGAAAGAAAAAATTGATAAAAAGGAAAATACGAAAATTAGTATCCGGTTGACAGTTGGTATGATTTTGGGGTAGTATTTTGTTTGCCTAGCAAAGGCAATGCATTATATGTATAGTCGGAAGAATTGGGAATGTACTTTAATGAGATTTGGAGGTTCTAGCTCAGCTTAAACCCCCACTTACCGATACTTGTTTTGCCCCTTTTTACCCCACTTAGCCTCACTATCCCAAAATTTGCAATAGTTCGGCGTGTAATGGACATCGTTGGTGGTCGTGCATGTGTACGGTGCTTGAAATATTTATTCATGCTAGTCTAGCATTCATGTTTTGTCGGTTGTAGTTTAGGCGAGAGTCTATACTTCTTTATTTTCTCTTCTCTTCACATATATTTTACCATTTGCTTGATTGAGAGAAGAGAGATTCCGGGAGAGTCCGAAATTTTATGAGTCTAGCAAGGTTGAAAGTCTACATGTGTTTTCCATGATATGTACAAATTCGTTCGTTTATTTCCAATCTTGGCATCGGTTGATTTTTGGGCATAGTAGGTACTTGGCTTTGACTATTTTGGTAGCTTTGAGTCTTTTCTCCATCCATTAGGCCCGTAGTTTTTCTTTAGTTTGTTTCAGTTTGCATTAGGTTTGCTTGAGGACAAGCAAAGGTTCGGTTTGGGGAAGTTTGATGTGTGCATTTTGTGTAGACTTTTTAATTTTGTTTTAGCACACATTCTCGTATTATTTGGTGATTTTATATCATTTTATACCCCGTGTGTGCTACCTTGTGTTCATGTTGCTATTTTGCAGATAGTGACCGAATAGTAGCGGAAACTGAGCTCTTTCTGCCTCAATGCACTGTTTTTCTATAGTCGATGGAAGAACCACGGTCGGTTGCACCTCAATCGAGAAGTTTTAAGCAAAGAATCAACTTCTGGGCCTGTCGAAGAATCTGTCGAGGAAGCAAAGTCCTCGATCGAGCTGTCCTGTGCTCGATCGAGGGATCCAGATGAAGAAAAGTCCTCGATCGAGAGGTAGCCAAGAAGGAAGCACTCGGTCGAAAGCCCAAGTGGTCGATCGAGAAGTGTCAAAGAAGAGGAGTTGATCGAGTATACTTACACCATTCGATCGACCGGTTTATGAAGCTAAAAAGGCTCGATCGAGAGGAATTTTCCCTCGATCGAGAGCTTGGGGACTCTTCGTGTTTCCTGAGTTATTACAGCAGTTTAATTCTTCTTCTATTTAAAGAGCTCGTTTGAGAGCATTAGGTATCAAACTTTGCAGACCCTAATTTCACTCTCAAAAACTCTTTTACCTTAAGTTATTTCTCTGAACTTGTGTAGCCATCACATTATTAGCAATTTTCGGGTTTTTCGTTCTTTCGTCCCAATTCTTGTTCTTGCTTTGTTACTGTAATCTTCTCTTCTCTTATCTTTATTTTTATAATTCTTATTTTAGTTCTGTATCACTGTTTCCGTTTTATCGTTTCCATTCTATTTCGCATAATACTCTGTTTTCGTTATTCACGTTCGTCGCTTTTGTTCGTCCGTTCTTTTTAGCCTCTGTTTTCACTTTCTGTTTTCGTTCAATTCTCTTTGTCAATCCTTATTTCTAGTTCTAATCTATTCACTCTAAACCCTTGTTTAATTCATATCCTTGTGGGGAATCAAGCATGTATTCGCGCTAAACTTGCAGGATTATAATGAAAAATACAGTTGTGATTATTGTCATAAGATAAATAAAAACATGAATAGAGTACAACCTTTAGTCCTTGTGCGAAAGGCCTAAGAACAGGAATTAACACAAATTCCCTCCTATAACTTGCACCCAAGACTTAGATTGAGACGATGCCGCGTGTGCTAGAAATCCTCTCCAACTGCCTTGCAATATAGGGAGAGCAATTGAGGTTTTAGATGTGAGATCTGAGGTTTTGGGAGAAGAGTGCTCTCAAAACCCTAATTTTCTTTGAGATTTGTTTTACAGTGAAACAAGAGTAACCTGACATAAGGAGAGTCCTCCTCCTTATGTAGCTCTTGGCCGAAATTTCGAATAGGGTAGGAGTGGGCTTTCCACTCTTACCTTATTCTAATTCGTGATTCGACCCATTTAGCTAAAATTTATTCGCGGGTTTTATTTATAAATCGTATACATGTTATCAGATATTAATGCAGTCGATGTATTAATAATGGTCTGATAAAATTACGATATTGTATAATTACCCAAATTAATATAACTGTTTATATTAATACGTGAAATTAATATTTAATCAAATATAACCGTTTATATTTAATTTTACGAATTAATCATGTAATCCATATTAGCTAAATTATTTAAATCGTATTAAATAATAATCTCAACATCTTATTGACTAATTTAATAGTCAATACCTCTGACTAACTGTTTAGTCGTATCCGGCATAAATGTGATTGTATTTTCATACCTTCACATCTCTCAAACGTGTCCTATAGGTGTGACGTATAGGGACCAGTTGATCACCGCCATCCGTATGACAATAACGTCAAACTTATCTAGCAAGCCAACCGTTATTGATAAACGTGGATCAACGGGTAATAATACAGAAGTATGCCCTTGTGATCCTTAAAGAGATTTAATAAGTCATTGTACTTAATTGTCAAGGACACCAGCCCCAACAATCTCCCACTTGTCCGTACAAGGGTATGTGCAATGACTTTATCACACTACATGTGGAGGACACAAGGCTCCAACAAACTCCCACTTTTCCGTACAAGTGTTGGTGCGATAACCGATTCTCATATCCTTTTTAAAATTTCTCCCACTCAATGTAAGACAATTTGCAAATCCGCATTCGTAAAGGTCGTATCTCACAAGCGATCTGTATCAAGAGTGGTTTCCCCGACTAGAGAGTAACTTAACTGATAAAACGAATCTGTATTCGAGCATGGCTATGCATTTCAGTTACTACTCCTCGAGTGGCCCTGAGAAATGATAAAATCTTGATAAGGGTTTGGATATTTCCCTCAACTCGAATCCTGCCGATATCGCGCAGCATGAAATAACCCGGAAAAAATACTCTTGGCCCCTGTTACGATGACCGTGGGAAAGAAACCAAAGTTACCCAAAATCTGCCTTAATCTCAAGAGACAGTTGAAAGTCAAAAGACTCGACTCTAAGGAACACTATGGAGGTCCTATCCACGACCTGGCACCCAATGTTATAAAACATTTAGGACTCCATAACGTTGTCACGGGGTGTCCTACGAGATATCCGTATAACTCGCCTTTGTGATTGGTCAGTCATCCGCGTGACTTATGGCTCGTTGAACCCACCATCAACCAACGTCACAAAATGATTACCTGAGTTATCAGCTCAAGTGGGTAATCAAGGACTAAAACGATGTAATGTAATTCAGTTCACTTTGTGGTGTTCAAAATTGGCGTACAATTCCACATGAAAAACAAAACATTATATATCATAACAATGAGGTTGGATAGAGTACACGAGAAAATGAATTATTACATGAATTCATAAAAGAGTACTACAACTTAGGAACACATCTAATTCCCATGGAATGAATGTGCCCTTCATGCTTATCACGTGGTAATGCTTTAGTGAGAGGATCAGCTATGTTGTCATCCGTAGCGATCTTATCAATGAAAATCTCCTTTTGCTCCACGTAATCTCTGATTAGATGAGCTTTCCGTTGTACATGCCTAGCCTTGTTGCTAGACTTATGCTCCTTAGCTTGGAAGATGGCACCTTTATTATCACAATAAACGGTGATTGGGTCATTCGAACTAGGCACTACTGATAGTCCTTGTAAGAATTGACGCATCCATATTGCTTCCTTAGCTGCTTCTGAGGCGGCATAGTACTCGGACTCAGTCGTAGAATCTGCTGTAACACGAATCCAGACTGAGATTTCGAGTCATCTCGATCCGTTTGGAAGCTAGCATCTGCGTAACCCGTGGCGCAGAGCGTTGAGTCGCCTCCATAAGTCAATCCCCAATCTTTAGTCCTCCGTAGGTACTTAAGAATGTTTTTCACGGCCATCCAGTGTTGTTCACCTGGATGAGCTTGGAATCGACTGGTCATACTCAATGCATATGCAACGTCTGGACGTGTGCATATCATGGCATACATGATCGATCCTATAGCCGAAGCATAAGGAATCCGACTCATGCGCTCTTTCTCTTCCAATGTCTTAGCTTCTTTAGACTTGCTCAAGTGAAGCCCAGTAGTCATAGGAAGGAACCCTTTCTTGGAGTTCGTCATGCTGAATCTCTCCAGAATCTTATCTATGTAAGACTCCTGACTGAGAGACAACATCCGTCGTGATCTATCCCTGTAGATACGGATGCCTAAAATTCTTTGTGCCTCTCTCAGATCTTTCATCTGGAAATGGTTTTTCAACCATGCTTTAACCGAAGATAAGAGAGGTATGTCATTCCCAATCAAGAGTATGTCCTCGACATACAGTACTAGGAATACAATCTTGCTCCCACTCGACTTGATATAGAGACATGGTTCCTCGACTGATCGAACGAATCCATTCTCTTTTATCACTTGGTCTAAGCGATGATTCCAACTCCGTGATGCTTGCTTAAGTCCATAGATGGAACGCTTAAGCTTGCAAACCTTCTTAGGATGTTCTGGATCAATAAAACCCTCGGGTTGTACCATGTACAACTCTTCCTCCAAATAACCGTTTAAGAAGGCGGTTTTAACGTCCATTTGCCATATTTCATAGTCATGAAATGCGGCTATCGCTAAGATAATCCGAATGGAACGTAGCATGACTACGGGTGCAAAGATCTCATCGTAGTGCAAGCCTGGCATTTGGGTGAAACCTTTAGCAACTAGTCTTGCCTTATGAATATCTTGTTTACCTTCCACAGCATGCTTTCTTTTGTAAAGCCATTTGCATTGAAGGGGACGTACCTTTGCAGGTAGGTCCACAAGATCCCACACGTTGTTCTCATACATAGAGTCCATCTCGGATTGCATGGCTTCTAGCCATAGCTTTGAGTCAGAACTGGTCATGGCACCTTTATAGGTTGTGGGTTCATTACCCTCTAGGAGTAAGACGTCATCCATATCATGTTCCTCGACCATACCAATGTATCTGTCCGGAGGAATGGAGACTCTTCCCGACCTCCTAGGTTCCTCAGGAATATCTACCGCGGCCTCGGTTGAAGGAACTGTTTCCTCCAATGGTTGCTCGGTAGTTGGTTCTTTAACCTCCGATAAGTCGAAGGTTCTATTACTCGACTTGTTCTCGAGAAATTCTTTCTCTAAGAACGTCGCACTAGCCGCAACAAAAACACGTTGTTCGGTTGGCGAGTAGAAGTAATGACCAAAAGTTCCCTTTGGATAACCTATAAATTATGTCCTGACCGATCGCGGGCCGAGCTTATCCTCATGTCTCCACTTGACATAAGCCTCGCAGCCCCAAACCCGAATAAAGGACAAGTTGGGGACCGTTCCCTTCCATAATTCTTATGGAGTCTCGTCAACAGCTTTAGACGGACTTCGGTTATGTATTAGAGCGGCCGACAAAAGAGCATAGCCCCACAATGAATCAGGCACGACGGTGTGACTCATCATGGATCGAACCATATCAAGTAAAGTTCGATTTCTCCGTTCGGACACACCATTTAATTGTGGTGTTCCAGGTGGAGTCAACTGTAGCACGATGCCACAGTCTTTAAGGTGTTGATCAAACTCGTGTGAAAGATACTCACCACCACGATCAGAACGTAGTGCTTTAATCTTTCTTCCCAGCTGGTTCTGTACCCGATTCTGGTATTCTTTGAACTTGTCAAAGGATTCACTTTTATGCTTCATTAAGTAGACATAGCCATATCTACTCAAATCATCCGTGAAAGTGATGAAATACCTATAGCCTTCTCGTGCGTTGATCGACATAGGGCCACATACGTCCGTATGTATGAGTCCTAATAGGTCGGCAGCGCGCATTCCAACACCTTTGAAGGAAATACGAGTCATCTTACCGATGAGACATGATTCACACGTGCCATATGATTCGAAATCAAAGGGCGAGATAGCTCCATTCTGTATGAGCTGTTTTACGCGTTTCTCATTCATGTGTCCCATACGAAAATGCCATAGGTAAGTTTGATCTTTGTCACCTACCTTTAATTTCTTATTATTCACATGTAATATTTCGGTGGTTTGATCTAAAACATAAATTCCATTCATGGAAACTGCCTTGCCATAAATCATATTGTGTAAGGAGAAAATACAGCTATTATTCTCTATTACAAATGAAAAACCGAGTTTGTCAAGCGCAGAAACTGAAATAATGTTTTTGGACAAACAAGGAACATAATAACAGTTATATAAAGATAACTCGAATCCACTTGGAAGCTGGATCACGTATGTTCCCCTCGAGATTGCAGCAACACGTGCTCCATTCCCGACACGCAGGTCAACCTCACCCTTGATTAGGGGTTCTTGGTTTCGGAGGCCCTGCACATGATTACATAGATGAGAACCACAACCAGTATCTAGTACCCAAGTTCCGTAACTTGCATGGTTAATCTCAATCATGTGAATAAAAGAAGAAGAAGACATACCAACAGGAGTAACATGGCCTGCCTTAATGTCCTCACGATACACGGGGCATGAGCGCCTCCAATGCCCAGTCTTGTGGCAATGGTGACATTCCATGCTTGTATCCTTGCTCTTTGTTTGCCTTGTGAGTTGCTCGACTCACCTGGCCCACTCTTAGTAAATCCTGACTTCTTAAACTTGGGCTTGTCTACTGTTAGGTCGCCCTAAGCTTTAGCTTTACCCTTACCCTTACCCTTACTGGAGATCATGAGAACATCTTGCTTCACGCTCCCACTTAATTTCAGATCCTTCTCGGTCTGTACGAGAAGGGAGTGGAGCTCATGAGGAGTCTTCTTCATGTCGTTCATGTAATAGTTGGCCCTGAAGAGGGCGAACCCATCATGAAGCGAATGAAGCATTCGATCAACGATTATGTTCTCACTGATCTTGCAGTTTAGGGCCTCCAGTTTCTCGATATTCTCAATCATGTGAAGAATATGTGGGCTAACTACTTGGCCCTTCTGAAGTTTCGCCTCAAAGAAGCGACAGGTATGCTCATAAGAAACGATCCTCGGAGCTTTTGAGAATTCGTTAGTGAGCGTGGTGAAAATCTTGTTTGCACTATGGGCTATGAAGCGTCTTTGAAAATTGGATTCCATTGCATAGATGAGTACGTTCTTTATCGCACCCGCTTCCATGACGAAGTCGCTATGAGCGCGAACTTCGTTAGCTCTAGCTCCAGTTCCTGGGTGTGCCGGAATTGGCTCAATTAAATACTTAAGCTTTCCGTCAGCAATGGCAGCATTCCGTAGTGCTCCCTCCCAGTCAGAGAAGTTTGACCCATCATTCCTCATTCTAGTAGACTGATTCATGGAGTCCATGAAAGCTTTTAGCCAGGATTCACGTGCTAGCTTGGCACTTGGCATTGGGTCTTCACCAGCCATTAGTTATACATCAGTTTAATTGAACGTGTTCTACACTGAAAAGAAGATAAAACAGAACCATATAAGCAACTCATTGTTGTGATTTAAGTCTATATTAAATAGAAATTTAAACTCGTAGACTCAAGCATTTATATAATTGATCTCCCTCAAGAATTATATAAACAATCCCAAGACTCAATTTCCGTATATTGATAAGCCCACAGTTTGGCTAATTCCACCGTTGGAACTCTTGGTCGATAGATTTCCGTAAATCCTATCTATTAGTCCATCTCAGTCGTTAGATATTATCGAGTGACCATGATGTTGAGATAAAATAAATCATCTGTTCCCACTTACCCGACGTAGAAGGGGTCATATTATGCTTACCGACGAAGAAGGGACTCATGGGAGGCTGATTTATAAAGACTATTCTCAATTTTTGGTTATACGAGGAAGACCCCATCAACTTATATTTATTCATATTAAGTGAACTAAAATCTAGCATATGCGTGAATGAATTAAATTAAGTGATGGCTTTGCAATTGACATGTGACATCTGAATTGTCACAGAAAACTAACGCGTAACCTCTACATGAGTCAGTTTTCAGGCATGTTATAGGTGGTTTGGTTTTAGGCGGAATATGATGCGAGCTATTATCGATGAATGCATAAAATAAATGCGATAAACGTAAATAAAAGTCCTAGTGTGGCCTATCCTACCAAAATAAACATAAAAGAACTTGGAATCCACTGTTGGACCCTAGAAGCTTGTCTTGATGTTCCATCTTGGTCCTTGCAGCGGGAGTGAGCATCCGGTCTCCGTCTTTGGTCTTCACAAAATTACTAATTTAAATTACAAATATAATCCTATTTACATTCTAATTTAAATACAAAAGTAATTACATGACAAAAACCCAAAACGGAGATACAAGATCTCAAAATTACAAGCAAGACTGTGTCGCATCATTACGGTAACACAATCTACTAAGGCCACACTAAGTTACAACCGTTTGCAAAAATTAAATACGTTATTGAAAGCATACAAGGCATTCACAAGACGATAAATAAAAATGCATCAACTAAATAAAATTCATACATGACATAATACTGTTATTATGATTAATAAATTTTTACCAAACCACCTTACGGGATTAAAATTATGTGATTATACCGTTTTAATCACTAATTTTCATAAATTTATAATCCTATTATCTTAAACCGTTTTAAAATAATATGTATCAAACGAGGGTGAACCGTTTCACAAAATTAATAATATACTATTTCCGTATATAGTATATTACTAAAGGCCATGTGAAAATAAAACATGTTATTTTCGAAAATAAAAAAAACGAGTGTGTTACAGGGGGGAGGTCGACCGACCTAAACACGTGGTCGACCGACCTCCAGACGAGAAACGGAAAAAATCTGCAACAGCATAGGCGGTCGACCGACCTATCAATCAGGTCGACCGACCACCAGACAGTAGAAACGAGTTTCAGAAAACGCAAAACGCTGCACTTTTCGAAATCAAAACAAGTTTTTACCTTTTAAACTTTGATTAAAACAAGTAAATCAAAATTAACATCAACAAGGGTTCACATATTGTCAAGAATATCGATTAATTAACAATATGTAAACAGGAATCGAAAAACAAGATCGATTACACAAAAAGAAACTGTCGAAAAAACAGAAACTTTACACAGGGGCGGTCGACCGACCGCTATAGCGGGTCGATCGACCGACACAGCGACAGTGACGAGATTTTTCAAAAATTTTTAAATAAAACTTATGAAAAACACAAAAGTAAAATTTTCATGGCCTGGCTCTGATACCACTTGTGGGGAATCAAGCATGTATTCGCCCTAAACTTGCAGGATTATAATGAAAAATACAGTTGTGATTATTGTCATAAGATAAATAAAAACATGAATAGAGTACAACCTTTAGTCCTTGTGCGAAAGGCCTAAGAACAGGAATTAACACAAATTCTCTCCTATAACTTGCACCCAAGACTTAGATTGAGACGATGCCGCGTGTGCTAGAAATCCTCTCCAACTGCCTTGCAATATAGGGAGAGCTATTGAGGTTTTAGATGTGAGATCTGAGGTTTTGGGAGAAGAGTGCTCTCAAAACCTTATTTTCTTTGAGATTTGTTTTGAGGTGAAACAAGAGTAACCTGACATAAGGAGAGTCCTCCTCCTTATGTAGCTCTTGGCCGAAATTTCGAATAGGGTAGGAGTGGGCTTTCCACTCTTACCTTATTCTAATTCGTGATTCGACCCATTTAGCTAAAATTTATTCGCGGGTTTTATTTATAAATCGTATACATGTTATCAGATATTAATGCAGTCGATGTATTAATAATGGTCTGATAAAATTACGATATTGTATAATTACCCAAATTAATATAACTGTTTATATTAATACGCGAAATTAATATTTAATCAAATATAACCGTTTATATTTAATTTTACGAATTAATCATGTAATCCGTATTAGCTAAAATTATTTAATCCGTATTAAATAATAATCTCAACATCTTATTGACTAATTTAATAGTCAATACCTCTGACTAACTGTTTAGTCGTATCCGGCATAAATGTGATTGTATTTTCATACCTTTACATCTCTCAAACGTGTCCTATAGCTGTGACGTATAGGGACCAGTTGATCACCGCCATCCGTATGACAATAACGTCAAACTTATCTAGCAAGCCAACCGTTATTGATAAACGTGGATCAACTGGTAATAATACAGAAGTATGCCCTTGTGATCCTTAAAGAGATTTAATAAGTCATTGTACTTAATTGTCAAGGACACCAGCCCCAACAATCCTATCGTATGCTAGTTTGTTATTTTTATATCCGTCTTAAGATTACAAATTTCGCATCTCCTTTTACTTTGTTCTTGTTAATTTCGAATCCCTTGCCTACTGTTTATAATCTGATTTTTATTTATCATTTTATCATGTCGTATGCTAGAATTCTCGTTATCGTCATAATCTTTGTTAACCTCATCATGAGTAGCTAAATCCTTTATATGTTGGGATGAGGGAGTTGTGTCGAATATATGATATGTAGTAGTCGGGTTAGACCGTCTTCGGTGGGAGTAATCGTTAAACAATTTAATTTATGTTCGGTTTAGTGAGTGCACGCATGAGACCTTACATCTAGTTAATTCCCGACCTAGACCGGAAGGTTGGAAGGGTAAGACTTGTTTATCGATTTTAAATAGTTTTTGTGAGAGCGGAAGTTAAGCAAAAACGACCTTAGGGCGACTTAAGACCGGAAGGTATAGTCGGGTTTGAGACTTGACCGTAATAACCCAGCCTTTCCCACCAATAAATGGCCTATCCCAATTACGACGATCATACGTAAGACACAACGACCCGAATTCCCAACTTATTCCTTTTCCCTAATTTTTATCTCAACTTGTGTTATTTTCCGTGTTCCTATTCTTTGCATATCTCTATTTCGTTGTTTAGTTATCATAATTTAAAAACCCCCATTTCTGTGACCATAGGTAAAAACTGCTAGTTAAACAAGTCTGCTTCCCTGAGGAGATCGACCCTATTTACCGATAACTTCTCTTAGTAGGACCTAGGCTTTTATTTTTGGTGTATGAACGACACGCATCACATATGCTAGTATTGTTCATTTTTCAGATTTAAAGTTCTTAAGACGAATACAATGTTTGATCTCATTTCGTGTTTTGATTGTTCAAAAATCGTGTTTGAGACATACTTGGGATTGTTATGGGTTTGTATGTGCTGGTAGAATAGATTTGAGGCTTGAAATCATAGTATCAAAGTGTTTGTCGAAAGTTTGAAGGATTTGACAGTGTGCAGGAAAATCGCGAAATCAGCCTGCCCGTGTAGGGGCGCTGTAAAACCCCTCGCGAAGCGGAAATAAATAAAGACACAAAGTACTAAAAATCAATGGGAATTTAAACTTTTTAACATAAACATCATCCGAGGTGAATTAAAACTGAAAACTGAAACTGACATAAACTGAAATAGATAAGTATAACAGTTTTAAGTACTGAAGCAAAATATATACAACAGCCTGGGATGGTACATCCCTACAGGCACTCAAAACATAACTGTATCGTAACTAGAGTCTAGCTATCGTGAAGTGTAAGTCAAAAGATGATAAACGGCTCATCACTCGCTAGCTCTCAATGAACCCCGTCCAACCTGCATGTACCTACATACATGAAAACATGTACGCCACAATCAGTGGGGAGTGACTAGCGTTCTCCTAGCCACCTTTTGTAACGACACGTAACACAGAATACAAACAGAACACTCCAACATATATAAACATGTGAAGTATATCAATATCTCAATAACTGATCTTATACTATCATGCAATCACTAATGCACGGCTCTCAACCAACTTCGGAAACTATTTGGAAGGAGAGCCGGTTTCCCTACCGGTTGCACGGTCGGGGGGTCTTTCAGTCCAAACCATTTACGAAACTGACTAAAGAGTCACCCAATGCCTTGGATGAAAAATATCAAAGTCAAGGTACTGTAAACATCACTATCATCATACATATCTGACACTGTACTAACTCAAGGCAAGCAGATAAAAACAGCAAGTATAAGGTTCAGCGGTCAATTTAAGACATAACCTAAATACCAATCATTCAGCAAGTATAAAGGTTCAGCGGTCAACTTAAGACATAACCTAAATACCAATCATTCAGCAAGCAAGGACTCAGAGGCCAACCTAAGGCATAGACCTGCCAATCAGCAAGACACTAGACTCAGAGGCCAACTTAAGGCATAGACTAGCACCCAAAAGTAAAGGACTCAGAGGCCAGCTTAAGGCATGTCCCTTCACTACATCACAAGATACTAAACTCAGAGGCCAGCTTAAGGCATGTTCTAGCATCAAAAATCTGCACTCCGGGTGAGGTGTTACGACCTAAATGCCCCGTTGTGCAGCTGCTCTACTCGTCAGACTCAGAGGCCAACTTAAGGCATGATCCAACGCTATCACAACAAACATGTATGGGCTAAGAGGCTTGCTTAAGGCATATCCCAAACACGACAACTATACACATATAGGGCTCAGAGGCCAGCTTAAGGCATATCCCCATATATGACAACAAGCTCACGTATTAAGCTCAGAGGCCAGCTTAAGGCATACCTTAATACGCATCAATACAATATCATCCAAGTATAGAAACTAACCTATAGTTCTAGACCTTTACACTTCTAATCAACACTTAATTTATCCCGGGAACTAAGTTGAGGGAGAGCCGGTTTCCCTTTCGGTTACCCGACCAGGGGGTCTCTATCCTCTCTCCATTCCCGAACCCAATATAGTGTCGCCCGTCCTCCGGGGACCTCAAACACACATACAGGGTACATAGAACGAATTTCAATTAAAACCGATCAACCGTTTAGAAGTTACGGACTAATTACGAATTCAAAATAAAAACAAGCATCAAGGGTCCCTAGTCGGTCGGCAGGCAGCCGGCCTATCGGCTGGCAACCCCTCCTTCCTCTACTAATTACGCACTACTCAAAGGGCAAGGGTCCTCAGCCGGTCGACAGGCAGCCGGCCTACCGGCTGGGCACCCTAAGTGTCAAATTTTTAAGTTACGCAAAAACAACAAGAGACACTCCCAGCCGGTCTACCGGCGGCCGGTCGGTCGACCGGCTCAGAGTCCCTGAGCACGAAACGTATTCTTCCTGTAACTTACAAATTCGACCTAAATCGATTCAAGACCTCTAATCTAGCAACATACAATGTTTACCCATTATCTCAAATCATCAAATACATTATCTATCAGCACATAAACCCACAAACAATCCTCAATACGAATATTATTTGTATCCGTCGCAAGTATACAGTTTCTGAAATTTGACAATAAGCATGTGGAACATCATCTAAGCACAAAAACGTCTTATACATATATTCCTAGCATGATTTCTAAGTTCTTGAACATAAACCTCAAGCAAAATCAGAAACTTAAACAAGAACACAACACAAAACTTGTTATTTTAACAAAAAGGCCGAGTTACTCGTAATCGTCACCTTATTAAGCGTTTAAGCTCCTATCTCCTCTATAATCCCGACACTAACCTCCTGGTGATCTTCTAAGCCCTCTCCTACAACATGAAAAGCGATTGTTATAAGCTATAAACGGATTTCTCCAAAAACAGCCCATTTTTGAAGTGGAACGAAATGAAAAACGGAAGTGACGGATGGCTTGCAAATTCCATGAGGATTCCGAAAATGTATTTATTACCTCGATTCGGTGAACGGATGATGACGGAATTTGGAAAAGAAGATGAAGATTTAAGAGGGTTTAAGGAGAAATAAGTTTACAGTGTTTGTTTTTGAGGGTGATGAATGTGTCGACATTCATAAGGAAATGGTAGGGTTTTATTTGTCCTTTCCATTTAAGTGAAACGAACTTTTGAAAGTGAACGGGTTTATTGAGTCGGATTATTTGCCAAGTTATATTTGTCTTAAGGACTTAAGCAAGGTTCTTAAGACGGATCTTACAATTATTAACAATACTTTCTCAATAAATTATTAAAATATTATTTTATGATTAAAATAATTAAAAGCCTTTAAAATATAAATCACGAAAATATGGGATGTTACAATCACCCAATCTTCAAAAAATTTCGTCCTCGAAACTCGAAGGTAGAAGTAAGTACGAAAACGACTCTGACTTTCAAATGTACCACACGGGTTATGGTAACCCAAAACTTTATCTTGCAAAAAGGTTTCAAGAAGCAAAAGGTCTCAAGGCACAAGTCTTGTCAATGGATGATTCTCATTACGTATTCAAGAGTCCGACATTCCAAATCTGAGACAAGTCCCAAAATTTTGTTCAAATAAAGTTCAAATTAGATTGATTCGGTGTTGACAAGCACAAGACGGGTTATCAGACGTCTCCAATAACAAGTTCTAGTGGCAGTCAACGCTGAAATCTGACAAAATCGTAAAACGTTACGCTCTTTAAAACCAAGTTTTCTTCAAATCGACCACTACTCCCAAATTCTTGAAAAAGTAAAATTGCAACAATGACTAAA
Source organism: Silene conica (assembly GCA_029255685.2). Lineage (NCBI taxonomy): Eukaryota > Viridiplantae > Streptophyta > Magnoliopsida > Caryophyllales > Caryophyllaceae > Silene > Silene conica. The sequence goes on along the minus strand of CM055316.2, from coordinate 53,874,518 downwards.
AGTCACTCCTAACGGGAGAGAAAGCATTTTCCAGATCTCAAAACAACTAAGCTTTTTTCTAAAAACAGTGAGTTTAAAGTCAACAATTGGGGAACAAGTTTTCAAAACTGACGTTTGAGAGCGCGGAAACAGTCACAGAGCTTATTTTCAACACGAAGGATTAGGGGTTTCAAGCCTCGCGGCTGACAGAACACAAAAAAAGGGGTTGAAGGAACGGAACAATCAAGTCGAAGGTTAAAGAAGACGGTAACCTTTGCCAAACATGGGTACACTAACCGCTCAATCCATAATCAAAACATCGTTACAACGATTTCTAGTATATCCCAAGGAGACGTTTCCAGTGACCTCGATACTCACAATGGTCCCACGGTTCCTCTTACCCTTTGCTCATCCACAAAATAAGGTATTCCTCTACAAGAAGGTTTTCAAACTCTCACTCAGTTTACAGAAATCTGTTCTATTAGGGTTAAGGATATCTCACTCAAGGTGGAAACCTAATACACATACCTCGGACCAAGGTTTACGCACTTCCTAAATATAAATTTGAATTCTATCACCAAAACATCGAATTCTGAAATTAGGATACCAAACTTTCTACACTATGGCTTTTCTCAATCGGACAGGCCATAACCAAAATTACCTATATCCTTTAGTCCTACGTAATTCAATTCCATCAAATTCATTCTATGGGGGTACTTCGATATCCTAAGTTCTCCAAGGTCATCTATTACCATAAAACGGACATTCCAAGGCAAGGTCTCACTAGGGTAGCAACTTCCAAGTTAAGTAAGTCTATGACTGGTCCTCATGACTAGTTCCTCAAAACGATTCCGATCTCAAAGTTCCTTGAAGTCTAAAGCAACATTATCCTTTCGATGATTTATTCCTCAAAAGTTTAGATAACCCATCTCAGATAGTTCCCAAATGACAATTCAACCAAACTCTCAGACTACTCACTCATGGGATATATCTACTATCCTTGTATCACGGTCCACAAATAACCATACTCAAATCAACGCGTTTCTGGACTTACATCTCTCAACGAATCATTCATTCTCAAACCGATGATGTATCCTAAATTTTTCTCTACGTACTTCATTGGATAAATGCTAAGATCCATTAAGTAATTTAAGATCAACCACTCAGTCAATTCCACAAGTTCTTGTAAATGTTCCAATGTTCTCACATCGTTACTGACAACTCTCGTTCCTCAAGTTCAAACAGCATTAACTTACCTCCTTCACTTATCCGACCACATCAGTACTTTAAGCATATTCCTCGAAATCAATCTTTACTCCAAGTTCCTCTAAATTCTGTAATGGAAATTATAAACTTACAATCATCCATGACTCAGCAAGGTTCTCACACCTAAGTTCCATTAAAAGTCGTGTATAACACTCTACCTAGCACAGTTATCCCATCGTTCACTTACTCTTCAAATTAGTAACATAACAACACTAGGATTACCCAAAACATATTCAATAAGCTCCTTAAGTTTCTCCTCAAGTAACAACACTCTCGAAATCACGGTCTACAGCTAATTCCAAGAAATTCCCGAGTTTATCTATGGTAGGTTACCGCACGAGGTGTTTCAGGAAAGCAAGTTATCAAATTGAGTAAAAAGGAAATGAAGATAGATTCTAAGGAAGATTAACAGGGATCTAAGGGAAGAGATTAAGATCTTAACGGCTACAAGTACATCAACCATAAATAAGATGGTAGGCATGAACATACCAGTAGGTGGGTCAGGGTGAACTCCAGTCTCAGCCTGAAGCTGAACAGCTCTAGCTCCACTGGTCTCAGCCTCTGGGTCAGTAGTAACAACTCTATCGATAAAGGTATTCCTCTCGGGGCACTCGAAGAAGCAGTGTCCAGGCTTCTTGTAGGTGTAGCATAAGTAAGGATTACCGTCACAGGTAACTCTAGGATGAAGGGCTTTGCGACACTTGCAACACTTCAGGGGAGCTTCTGTCGAGGGTTCCATGCCTCGATCCTGGGAAGCCTTAGGGTCGATACTAATAGTTCCGTTGATGGCGACATTCCCTACTTGGCACTCGAAAGAGCGATGTCCAAATCCCTCGCAGGTGAAGCACTGGTGAGGGTTGCCATTGCAGTCAAGTCCAAGGTGAAGATCCTTGCGGCACTTGAAGCACTTTAGGGGAACGTCCGATGGGAGGTTCATGTTCAGAACTTAGGAAGTCTTAGCTCTTTGGGACTTCTTGCTTTTCTGGGGACACTTCCTTGTTCCAAGGAGGGAGGAAACAGGAGGACTAAGAGGTCTCCCACTTCGGCATACATGTAAAATATTATTACTTTGATAATATAAGAAATATATTAATTTTTGTGAACTTATTTTGATGAAGATTGATCAAATTTTAATCAATTTTAGAGGTTGAAGATGAAGATCTTAAGTCTTCTCTTTTTCCTCTTAAATGACTTAACAACAAGTATGTATTTTGAGGATTTTGATTCTCTAGATTTTTCCACTTAAATCAAGTGGAATATTAGCCTATTTATAGGCCATAAAATGTAAACAAATGAGTTTATAATACTCATAAACATGAGTGGAAGACAAAGACCTATTATGGTCACCTTATCTCCATATTCTCGGTTTACATATGGTATTCCGGGTCTTATTTCGTCTTTTCAACATTTGTCCTTCAAATGCTTATAAGTCGAATACTTAATTATCTTATATAATAAAAATATTTATTTGATTATTTAACACTTAAATAATACAAAGTAGTAAATAAAATACACTTAACATTTAAGTGTCATTTTATCATTTTCAACATAAAATGAATCTTATAAAACCCGTTTAGCTAATTTTACAACTTCTTGTAACATTAATTCGCTAATTACCTCCACCTCATAAATAATACAAACTACGTATATATTAAGTAAATTAACTATTAATTACTAAATATTGTATTATATTTATTATTCAATTATTATATAACCGAATAATAAAATCTTATGGCCTGAGTACGTTACTCTTCATCAAACATTAAATTCACTTGACTAATAAAAGTCAACCTAAACAAGGAATTAATTAACTTGTATCTTATGCAAATAATTAATTTTTCCATTTGGGCATCATCTTATAGGTGTGACCTAAAGGGATCAGCTGGTCACCGCCGTCATACGACAGTAATGTCAAACTCTAGTCAGCCAATCATTACCGATTAACGTTGACCAGCTGACAAACATATAAAATATAAATCCCTTATATTCCTTGTACGAGATTTATTATGTAGAAGCATTATTGTGGAGGACACTACTCCAACAATCTCCCACTTGTCCAACACAAGTGTGCGCTACCAATTCTCTTGTCCATTATTATCTCCCACTCAATGCAAGAGGTCTTTCAGGTCGTTCTTGCACGTGATCATATCATAAAGTGGTTTTCTCAATCTGGAGAATGACTGTCTGACCGGATAATCTACTATAGATCACATCCGAGCGTGGCCACGCATTTCCAGTCACCTCTCCTCGAGTGGCCTTGAGATATATATAATGACATGGATGGACAATCCTATTGACCTATTTTCTTTGTTCGATACAGATCACAATGACCCAGTAAATGTCCATCAGCCTCCTTTTACGGCGCGACCTTGGACAAAAACCAAAGCCACCGGAAAACCATACCAACTTAGACAAATAGTCGCAAGTCTAAAGAATTGACTCGAAGGAATAATTGAAATCCTCACCACGACCAGGCAACATAAAGGACTCTATAAATGGTCACTGTCCGACAAAATGTCCCTACATTCTGCCTATGTAATCGACCAGCCATCTCTATGGTCATATGACAGTCGAACTCGTCATCTATCGCCTTACAATCTAGTCACTCCGAGACGTCACCCCATTAAGTAACTAGGGACACTATACAATGTTAATCCAGTTCACTTAATAGGGTTCGACATTGTCACTACAACCTATTTGGATAAAAACAAAGTATAACTAATATCCAGTTAGCCCTGAATATATAAGAGTTGGAAAAACTCAAACGATAAATGATATTATCATATATGTAAAAATTAATACACTATCAGATTATTACACATCATATAATCTGCAGCAATTCAATTGCCCTATTTCGATCACATTGAAACGACATGACTATCATGTTTAGCCTTCAACAAAACCTTGGTTTAAAATCAATGACACCTCATTTTATCAAACCAACAATTGCTATTTCCTATTGTTTCACATAACTGAAATCACATGTAACTTAATTAAGTACATGTCTAGACTTAACTCTAGACTATGACACCCCTACCTCGAAGATAGCTCCCACTGTTTTCACAGTATATCATGATAGGATATGCGACTGCATGAGCTACTACTAGTCCTTGCATTATTGTCAAATCCAAGCTACTTCGTATCGCAACATCGAATGTTATGAAGTACTTAATTTCCGTTGAAAAATCCGCAATGTATGACTGCCTAAAACTCTTCCAGCAGATCAACTCCTCATAGCCAATACGGGATTTCAAACAATCCCTATATGTTTTAAAGGATGGTGTTTAATATATCTTTTACATAAACAACATCAAACATTCATGTAACTCCTTACATGAATTATAAATATCAAAATATCAAAACACTTAGTTTTATTTACTTAGTTCTTCTCAAGTACTAAATAATAACTAATTTGGCTATTAAATGACCTTCACTTAACTTTGATTAATAAAAACTCACAATACTCAAACTATATGAATTGTTAAGACAATAATATATCATAGCGTATAGAATTAATCTGACTGCGGAAGCAAGTAGAATCAATTCTAATGAGTTCAACTTGTTTGAACTTGTCAAGAATCTCACCTACATAAGACTCATAATAAAGCGCATATATCCCTCCTTGATTTATCTAATAAATCTGGATATATTAAGATGTATTAATATTCTCCTAAGTCTTCCATCATTCCAAATGATTTATATACAGACTATATAAAGACTCATAAGACCACCATACTCCCACTAAACTTCATGTGTAAACATAATTCCTCAACATCTTGAGAAATTTTTTATAATACGATCTATTAATCATTCCAACTCCATGATGCTCTCTTAAGATTTCTTCAAAAGTTTGCTACAATCTTAAGATTGTAAGGATCTACAAACAACCCTCTAAATGTGTCAAACACACTTCTTCTTCTAGAACGAATCAAATTCGGGAAGATGGTTTTGATATCCTACTATTAAATTGAGAATTATGAAATGCAACAATTGCCAGTATAATCCGAGTTTATAGAAGCATTGAAACTGGTGCAAAACTTTTTTTTCACCAAGTAAGCCTAGAAAACATCTTTTTATTCAAGTCAATTACATTGAAGAGGTCAAACTTCTTCATGTAAATATACCAGGTTATTTACCAGATAATTACACTTGAATTCTAATTCGGATTAAGATGACTTCTATAGCCATTGCATAGAGTTGAAACTAGAAACAACCTTTTAAACAACCTCTTTGTAAGTAAGAGGTATCATAATTTTTTAAATAACGATTTATCATCTCTCATCACTTTCAAAAAAAGTAACACTTATATACTCATCTCTAAAGAGTGATGGATTTTATCCCGACCTCGTATATTCCGAACAAATATACACTCTATTTGACAATAAGAAAACAATTTTCTTGTGTCATTTGTGGCTCTTCAATATTTTCTCCCACTCTATCATTTAGAAATAGTCCTATTTTCTATAAAGACAGCATCATGAGCCACAAACACTTTATTCTCATGAACTTGTAGGATAATTGACCACATGTTTTTATTCGGACAACTTACAAATTAGGTACTATACCTTTCCATATCTAATACGGAGTGAATATGGTTGTTTAAAAAGGTACTTTGACTTAGTGGGAAAAAGAAATTAGTAGACAAAATATAAAGACCCCAATTATAAAATCAAGTGGCTCAATAAAACTTGACTAAGATAAAAAAAATCATATCGTATAAGTTCTATATTATCTCTTTCCAACCACACCTTATCGAATAATGTGTGTTACGGAAAGATTTTAACTTGTGATACTGTATCACATTACTTTTGGTAACAAACAAAAATCATCACTTAGTTATACTTTCCACGATCGGATCGTGAAACTTTGATCTTATAGTCTTACTGGTAATCATATTTACAATAAAAACTCTTTGATCTCATGAGATTCACAATCAAATGATTCACGAAGACTTAGTTTACACTAGTCCATGAATGCAATTTCAATTCAGAACTAAGATTAGATCGGGGTCACCAAAAAAAATTATGAACCTTTTATATGCTATATGATATATATAAATTTATCTAGTTTAGGTGAAAAATAACCAATATTTTTATTGGCATAGCCATAGATCAAATCATGGCAAATTTGGGTACAACATTTGTTTATATCATATAAGTAAAACCCTATGTGTCTTACATAAAACTTTTATTAAAGCACAATTCTAAACCAAAAAACTAGATTAAGTACATATTTATAACACTTATAAGCCTCATAATGGAATGACAAGTTGACAACTACTCTAGTTCCATTTCTTACGAGATAGTTAACATTAGTTAAAAGCTAATCGTCACACGACTATCATCTCATGAACCAATAACAATTATTATAACCACTATCGATATTAAATATTGATGAAGTGGTAGAAGTATAACTAATGTCAATCATATAGATATCTAGAAAAGAACGAACCTTTTAGGTGTCACACACCTAACTTTCTTATTCAAAAATTAGGGGTATTTTTCTATTAATGTAATATTTCAATTAAAATATCAACAAATTTGGTTAGGGTTGGCCTTGCACTATGGTTTGGTGTTGCTATTCACAATAGGTTATCCTTATTAACCTTTGCCTTAAACCAAATACTTAAACCAAATTCTCTTTTGAACCTCGTCCTAATCTTAACTATTAAGATATATACATCCCTCTTAGAGCTCCCACTCACTTCTAAGAAACTTAATAAAGTGAATGTGGTCATTGGTTAATCATGATTTCGATTGCAAATCATATTACGAATCAGTTCCCAACGAATTTAACAAGTACTTAAACAATTTAAATATGTATAACCATTTATCTCACGAGCAATAAGATTGTAGTAATATTGTTGTAAATAAAATGATATTGTAAAATTGAAACACTTTTGATTTAAGCAAAATTCAGTTTATCCTCTTCATAAGAGATCTTTACAACAGACAATATGAGGATCAAATGTAAATGCATTTTTCTAATTAGCTATGGTGGTAAATCGGAGAAAAGATGAATAATCGATTAAACAAGTTACCGTATACTCTTAGAAAACTATTTTTCATGTATAACGGATTATCGATTCTATAAATGGAGGAGCGAGTTGAATATATAGTCATTGCGCGATATAAAATAATAAACGGAATAAGTGGGAAAGTTAACATTCATCGTAAATAAATACTTGAAAAATAACTTTAACAAGTTTCAATAAATAGGCATTTATATAATGATCTCCCACTGAATTATATAAACGATTCCAAGACCCATCTTTATATGAACACGGGCACGGTGAGCCGATTCATCCCTTATTTATATAAATTTGGTGAGTCAACAATTTGACTGATTCTACCATTAGAACTCTTGGTTGACAGATTTTCTCAAAAAACTATCTGTTAGCCCCGGAACTAATCATGGGCACGGTGAGGCCGATTCATCCCACATTAATCCCGTTGAGTCCAACCAATTTTCACGTGTAATAGCTTTTATTACCCTACTTACCCAACGTAAAAAGAGAGTACCCCGGTGAGCCGAGCCTACCTCTAATGAAGAAGGGATTCATAGGTGCTAATATTTGGTAAGGCTTTATCTCAATTTTAAAAATGAGAGATCTTATCAATTTAATTGTCTATCACTTTTAAGTGAACAAAATTGGTGAATGGTAGACAATTGAATCGATAACAACGGAAAAATAAATAAAAAAACATGTAATGACAATTTGGCATGAAGATAAGCAACAAATAAAATCCTTATATGACCACCTAGGTAATCTAATTAACTATTCTATTACACTTCGGAAACCAACTCCTTGGTCCCTAGGGTCTTCAATGAAATGGCCTCCTTCTTTTGGATTTCGGAACTCCTTTCCGAAAATAACGCCGTCTTTTAGGAAACTCCGTCTTTTACAAAATCAATAATACTACTAGAAATAAAATTACATGGCAATATCCTATTATACAAATTGTAACTAAAATAAAACTATTAATTAATTACAAATTAGCGATACGAAATCTTAATTAATTACATGCAACTTAATTAAAGTAACTCTTAATCAATTTTAATGCATGTTCTTCCAATTTTATGCCATATTAAGTAAAAATAAGTCATAAATTTTTACAGAAACTAAATTTTCGACCCATATAACAATATGACCAGATTATATACATGCAAGACCATATTTTTTGATAAAACTAATTTTAACATCAAAATATCAACTTTACTAATTTATCTCATAAACTCATAAAATCGTCTTAAGACAACATGCATGTATGTAACAACGCTCTGATACCACTTGTTAGGAATTTAGACCTCATTATAATCTCTAATGATATTAAAATTACAAGCTAATTTCATAAGGTGGTCTAAATAATACATGCATGCAAAAATTAATAAGAAGAAATTTTCTTACATTGGTAAGATGGCATTTTTGGCACTACAAATGTCTCCTACCTTTGTAGTTCTTGAGCTATAATAGTGTAGGATGATCCTCCATAACCCAAGTCACCAAAATAGGTGACCTCCTTTGGTTGCACCCAAGACTAGCCCAAAAACACTAAGTATATTAACTAGATATAGTTTAGTGTAAACCTTGTTTTTTTTATATTACAAATATTATTACTTTGATAATATAAGAAATATATTAATTTTTGTGAACTTATTTTGATGAAGATTGATCAAATTTTAATCAATTTTAGAGGTTGAAGATGAAGATCTTAAGTCTTCTCTTTTTCCTCTTAAATGACTTAACAACAAGTATGTATTTTGAGGATTTTGATTCTCTAGATTTTTCCACTTAAATCAAGTGGAATATTAGCCTATTTATAGGCCATAAAATGTAAACAAATGAGTTTATAATACTCATAAACATGAGTGGAAGACAAAGACCTATTATGGTCACCTTATCTCCATATTCTCGGTTTACATATGGTATTCCGGGTCTTATTTCGTCTTTTCAACATTTGTCCTTCAAATGCTTATAAGTCGAATATTTAATTATCTTATATAATAAAAATATTTATTTGATTATTTAACACTTAAATAATACAAAGTAGTAAATAAAATACACTTAACATTTAAGTGTCATTTTATCATTTTCAACATAAAATGAATCTTATAAAACCCGTTTAGCTAATTTTACAACTTCTTGTAACATTAATTCGCTAATTACCTCCACCTCATAAATAATACAAACTACGTATATATTAAGTAAATTAACTATTAATTACTAAATATTGTATTATATTTATTATTCAATTATTATATAACCGAATAATAAAATCTTATGGCCTGAGTACTTTACTCTTCATCAAACATTAAATTCACTTGACTAATAAAAGTCAACCTAAACAAGGAATTAATTAACTTGTATCTTATGCAAATAATTAATTTTTCCATTTGGGCATCATCTTATAGGTGTGACCTAAAGGGATCAGCTGGTCACCGCCGTCATACGACAGTAATGTCAAACTCTAGTCAGCCAATCATTACCGATTAACGTTGACCAGCTGACAAACATATAAAATATAAATCCCTTATATTCCTTGTACGAGATTTATTATGTAGAAGCATTATTATGGAGGACACTACTCCAACAGCTCCTCTGCAGCGTAACCTCCCTGCGGATACTGGTAGAAGTAAGGGTGTGGCCACCCAGCTGGTGGTAACCGTTCCTCCCTAGCGTGCTGCTCATATGTGGGAAATTGCGTCAAGGACTGATGCAACTCTATCCGCGCCACTGCCCTGCACAAATCAGCAAACATACTATCGCGGACCCCCTGATCATAAGTAGTGGGGGTCGAAAAATGGGGTGGGATAATATAATTAGCCGGGGTAAACAGGAGCGGAGGGGAAATAAGGGACATCTAAAGAAGCATAGCCATAACGATGCTCATGAGGGTCAAAATGAGGAGCCTCCTCACCCTGTCTACGAGAGGTAAAGGGGACCTGAGGTGAAACGTAACGGGCCCCCGAACTCGTACCGGCCTCCCAAGTCGAAGGTGGAGGTGAAGGAGGGTGCCTAGGTGAAGGATGGCGCCTAGGGCCAGCAAAAGAGGTGTCAATGAGATAGGAGGGTGGCGAAGGTCGCGTACGGCCAGTCACGGTAGTCAAAGGGGTGACCCGAGGTAAAGTGGAACAAGGCAAAGACACAGTTTGACGACCATAAATTTTCCAAATTCTGTCATGTGTTATCCATTTCACGGACTCCATGTATGCTAGGTCCATGTAGGTGTTCGTGTTAGGACCCAAATGTAGCTCATGTCCTAAAGGTAGCAGTCCTCTAGGAAAATCTGGAAAAAGCTGAAGGGCTAAATGTGTTACCACCCCTCCACAAGTCAAGGTCGCTAGGTGTCCGGCTCCTAGCTGGTCAAAATATTAGCAGTGATATAGGCAATAGTAAGGACAAAAGGAAGACGACTGTCAAGGTTTAGGTAACCAGCAATGCTAGAAAGCTCATAGGTATTAACATTATTAGACTCTTTCCTCCCTAAAATGGTGTTAGCCATAAGACGGAGGGCATACCTGAGAGGAGGGAGGTGAATGGATGCACCACATCGCTTCGAGTCTGTACTCTCAGAGATAGCTTCCCATAATGAGCCATGCAGCGCCCTAGAAGGCGAGGTATATCCCTCGCTTACTAAACCCAGGTGTGTCCCAAAAGTAGCCAAGGTCCAAACAAAAGTTTGGTTCATTAGGCGGAAAGAAACACAAGCTCTGCCCAGGTTGCTTTCAAGTAGGTCAGGTCTAAAACCAAAAGAGCTGAAAAACTCAAGAGTGAGTACGGGATAAGTGTACTCATGCATCGTTATAAACCCCCCCATACCGGTTCCGTTCAGGATGGCTGCAACAGACTCAAAACACCCTATAGTCTCCAAGGTAGGTCGATGTAGGAAACGAGTGGGGGTGAATGTGGTCTCTGAAGAGTCTATTGATATAATATACTCAAGAAGGGGGGGTTGAATTGAGTATGCCTTCTTTTTAAATCTTCTTCGATGTTGTATGGTTGTATGATGATCTTCGAGTAAAACAATTAATAAGAAGAGACACAATATTTTTGAAGTGGTTCAGTCTCACACTTTGAGACCTACGTCCACTATTCTCGATTAATAAAATTAGTACCAACTCTGGATTACAATTTTATCAACCCTACTCGTGCAACTTTGATGTTAGTCGCAACTCTATCTAGATACCGTTAAATATCAAGCTATGACAAATACCGTTAAATATTTGCTTATAATGAGTACCGCTAAATACTCGTTCTATCTTACGTTAATAAGATAAAGTCTTCAATGTTTCTTGATGTCACAATCTTGAATGAATAAGATCAATGCTTGAGCACTTGAATCTTGAATCGAATATGACAATGAAAAGCTCGAATATTGAAGTAGATGATCGGCGGTTTCTCTCTCTCGATTTGCGTGAATATGTGTGTATGTATTTCGTGAACATTAATGTGTCATAGGTAGTCTATTTATATAGAATATGTATCTAGGTAATTCAAACCCTAGATGATTTAGGAATATTACTAAAACTAGGATACTAGTCTTTTAGTAATACTACCTTAAATCTAATCTTAATATATTTAGGAAAGATTTAATAATATACTATAAGTATTATATAAGGAATCAATTTCCTAATTCATATTTAGGAAAGATCTTTTATATAATAAATAATTAGTATCCTTATCAAAACGATTTCCTAAATCATGTCAAAGATAATAGAATATATTATCACAATATAATCTTAGTTTGTTTAGGAAGTTAAACAAATACATAATATTTATTTAGACTAATCCTACACGATTTATGGTAACGTGACATATTACACGTTTCCCAAGATCGTAACAAACTATATCTAGATTATATATATTTTTGACAATTAAGATTACATAAAAATCCTTAGTTTATTTTAGTAATAAATAATTATCTCATAAGACAATTATTTATTCCTTATTTAACTTAAAGATATTTTATATAATCCTATCAAGATTAACAATTCCATATTTAGAATAGAATACCAATTAAACACTTAATTGTACACGATACTAATTTGGAAACAATCGTTTCATCAAAACACATATATTCCGACCATTTCTTCATAGATATAGAGTTATAGTTATGAGCTATAACTTGAACCGAACTTGTACTAAAGCTATAGTTGATAAGTATAACTTTAGTTCATTATGCGCGCTTGTGATCTTCTATCAATCTTCGATTTAGTCAATTCATTGACTAAGATACTTGAGCCTTTTAATACTTGATAGATTAGATCTTGTTAATAATATTCTGTACACTTAGCACACGATTATTCATACGAGTATATAATATATAAATAACTAGACTTGTCATTATCAAAACATAGACATATATACTTAATATATATATTTGAATATATGGTTCAACAAATTCCCCCTTTTTGATGATGGCAAGTCTCTCTTAGATTTTGTGTCTAAGTGTATGTTCCCCCTCAATATAATAATGGTCATTCATAGTAAAGATTAACTTAGGGTTTCTAACTTCTATCTAACCCAAATCCTTTAAGAACCCTAAGAGACAATGAATTACGACAAGGAGCAAGCTTAGGCAAATTCTAATCTAAGTCGCATTTTTCCCCCTCTTGACATCATCGAAAAGATGAGAACAAAGACATGAAACGACTAGAATAATATACAACGAAACATAAGCAAGCAAATAAAACGAGTCAAAAGATACGAACATAGAAAATATCATACAAGCACATACGAAATGTTAAAATATACACACCCAAACCGAAAGTATACTAAGCTAATGGGCCGAATTATGAATAATAGTGTTTTAAAGAAAATTGGGCCGGCTAAGGTTAGGTTATAAAGGCCTGCAAAAGATAACAAGTAAGATGGGTCAAGGCAAAAAGAAATAGCAAGTTGGGCCGCATCAAAACAGGGATAAGAATTGGGCCGGTTAGAAGTAAGAGATCCGAGGAAGGCAAAACGAGAGAAAGCCTCGGATTCCTAATGGGTCAGGGAATGAATTGGGCCACAATTAAAAAGTCTTATAAGTCCACCACCGGACTTCGCCAAAAACAACAACAACACAACTTCAATATCGAAAAGCAGAGACGGATACGAAGGATCAAGAACGAGAACTGGAGCCCGGTGTCTTGGCATATGGGTTCACGTAATCGGACCGGCTACGAAACTCGAGTGTCTCCAACCTATCCAAGCAACTATTCACGTTTCTCCCTTGAGCATTAAGCGCGATCTCGAAGTTTAACACTTTGAGTGAGAGTGCCTTGACGGCTTCAAGTGCTTGAGATGCATCTTCCCTCAATAAGCCATGATCACGCACCATTGCCCCTCCTTGCGTTGTGATAAAAGAAAGACGATCACTTATGGCGAGCAATTCCGAGCATACCACGGAGACTTCCGAGCCTATCTTAACCAATTGTTTATCAACTTTCTCCATCCATTCTTTCACATCAACCTCAAACCCACGGCTACCTTCTGCACGACTCCCCGAGGCACCCAAATTTTCTTTCTCCTGCTTAATTTGACACAAGCCAAGAATCTGATCCATCTTAGCCTCCAAGTCTACAAATGATGGAGATGGATTCGGATGGGGTCCCTCCTCAACCGTCTTCCCAAAGGTCAAATCTACTCCATCAAACATAATACCCATCAATTTAAGCAACTTATCACACATCCGATCACGGGGCTTGACACCAAAACTTAAATCATCGACAACACCTTTCTTGAGCAAAATTTCTGAGACCCACATTCCATAAGGAATGTCTAGAGTGGAACTCGGTTTTTCTTTGATTAACACGGACGAAGTTTGACAAATCTTGGTACACAAAAGAAAAGGTAGGTTTATCTTGTTGCCTTCCAACCAATGATAAAGAACGATAGCTTCAATACTCGACAATTTATCACGACCTCCCCTCCTCGGTAAGATAGTGTTCCAAAGGAAGTTAACAAAGAGTTTTAATTTGGGTGAGAAAGAGTTTGTCAAGAGTGGAGTGATTTCAGTAGCATTAGGATCAAAGTATTATTTGATGGTCATTTTGTGTTCTCGGGTTACCACTCCCACTCCTTACGAGTATCAATTTCAATACCATTAAGATCAAGTTGGAAAATTTCACAAATATCACCATGAGAAATCTCGACATCCTTTCCGTTTACCACAGCTTTTAACCCAGATTCACTCGATTTAACAGAGGCAAAGAACTGGACCAACTCAATCGGGAATATCAAACCCGAAAAATTACTAATATACTTCCATCCCTGAAACTCTAAAAACTTTTTAAAGAAAAGCAGAGACTTCGACCCTTCGACCCAAGATGTCGGGTAGAATCGACCCGAATGAATGGAGTAGGGAAGAAGACGATCAATAAGCATACCTTCATGTTTTGTCATCCGGACTCGCTCGAGTCCTTCCTTGGTGGCTTCGACGGAGTATTCTCTAAATAGAGGACGAGGGTTCTTGAGATTCGACCCTAGTTCTTGCATGTCATCAGAAACGGAAGAGGCAACTCGGTTAAGTTTTCGACGCTTGCCGTTGTCTGGGGTTGGACTTGCGGTGGCAATGGGTGTTGGGGATGGTGGTGGTGAAGGAGTTGGTGAGGGTGGGGAAGGTTTCTTTTGTTGGGAGCGAGTAGCTCGAGAGGGCGGCATTTTGATGGTGATGAGAATGGTGGTTGGAGTCGAGTTTTTGGTGGAGGTTTTGATGAATTTTAATGGTGATGGAGGTTTGGGTTTTGTGAGAGTTTAATGGAGTTGGGAGTTTGGGACGGTAAGAGTGAGGTAAATTTTGAGGTGAGAGAGGTTAGTTGGGGAAATAATTGAGGTTGGGTGAAAGTCAAGGGCTAGGATAGTAGGGGGGTCACGTGGCAGGTGGTAGTGGGGTTATGTGGGTCGTGGTACGTGGCAACGGGGACCATCACACATAAATTGTGTGTTATTTTTGGTAAGTTTTGTTTTGTGGATTTTTGTTTTCGTAATATTTGTATATTATTATTTTGTATAATTTGTAATATGTATGTTGTGGGTAGATTATAATATGTGACGTAATATTATTTTGATATCGGTTGTGCACACATTCATACATGAATTGTATAACATAATTATGTTCACAAAATTTATCATCGAATACATACATACACATGCAGCGGAGTATACGGACACAGTCATATAATCTCATATAAACCGTAGTCAATCATTGGGTTATTTTTGCTTTTAAGATTTGATTAGGTGCCACCGATTAAACCAATTTCCAATCGCAAAGTCTTAAAGCGTTCTCTAGCCAATGGTTTAGTGAAGATATCTGC
Organism: Silene conica; assembly: GCA_029255685.2. Taxonomy (NCBI): domain Eukaryota; kingdom Viridiplantae; phylum Streptophyta; class Magnoliopsida; order Caryophyllales; family Caryophyllaceae; genus Silene; species Silene conica. Next base: position 53,858,972 of record CM055316.2, on the reverse strand, counting down.
CCATTGTTTTTCCGTACTACAAAATTCCAATTTTATATTTTTCTTTTCAACATGGTCTCTTAGAAAGTGGTGTCTAATTTCAATATGTTTAGTTCTTGAGTGCTGGGCTGGGTTTTTGGATATAATAATAGCACTCGTATTATCACATAATATAGGCACACATCCAACATCAACACCATAATCATGTAATTGTTGCTTTAACAATAAAAGTTGAGAACATACCAGTGCGGCTGCAATATATTCTGCTTCAGCAGTTGAGAGAGCAACAGAATTTTGTTTCTTGGAACCCCAAGATATAATACAAGGACCTACAAAGGTAGCAAGTCCGGAGGTACTTTTTCTGTCTAAAGAACATCCTGCATAATCCGCATCTGAATATCCTACTAGGTTAAAGTTACAGTCCATAGGATACCATAGATATAATTTTGAGGTTCCGATTAGGTATCTTAATATCCTTTTAACTGCAATCATGTGTGATTGTTTTGGTGCAGATTGGAATCTCGCACAAACACAGACACTAAACATTATATCTGGACGATTTGCTGTAAGATAGAAAAGTGAGCCAATCATACCTCGGTAAGTTGTTTCATCTACAGACTTACCATCTTCGTCTTTGGTTAACTTCTTATCTGTGACCTTTGGAGTAGGCATTGCATGAGAGGTTTCCATTCCGAATTTCTTTAGCAACTCTTTAACGTATTTTTGTTGATGAACCTTGATTCCTTCTTCAGTTTGTTGTATTTGAAGTCCAAGGAAGAACTTTAGTTCTCCCATCATACTCATCTCGAACTCAGAAGTCATCAACTCAGAGAAGTACTTGCACAACTTTTTATTAGTTGAGCCAAAAATAATATCGTCAACATAGATCTGAACGACTAGTAGATCTGAGTTTTCGCTTTTAAGAAATAGGGTTTTATCCACAGACCCTCTCTTGAATCCACTTTCCAATAGGAACTTTGATAATCTGTCGTATCATGCCCTAGGTGCTTGTTTCAGGCCATAGAGAGCTTTGTCCAATTTGAATACATGATCCTTGAGTTTGCTGTCAGGAAATCAAGGAGGTTGTTCAACAAATACTTCCTCTTGGAGATAGCCATTAAGAAAGGCAGTCTTAACGTCCATCTGAAAAAGCTTCATTCCCTTGTGTGCTGCAAATGCAATGAGTAGTCTTATTGCCTCAAGACGAGCAACAGGAGCAAAGGTTTCGTCATAATCGATCCCTTCCTGTTGGTTGTATCCTTGAACTACTAGTCTGGCCTTATTTCGCACAATGACTCCAGTGTCATCCAATTTGTTTCTGAATACCCATCTAGTTCCAATGACAGTTCTGTCCTTAGGTCGAGGAACAAGATGCCAAACTTTGTTTCTTTCAAATTTCTGGAGTTCTTCTTGCATGGCAACTATCCAGTCTGGTTCTGCGAGAGCTTCCTTGATATTAGAAGATTCAATGGTGGAGAGAAAGGAGTAGAATGAGCAAAAGTTATTTAAGCTCCTTCGAGTCTGAACTCCATCTGTCAGGCTTCCTATGACATTGTCCAAAAGATGAGAGCCTTTATATCTCCAGTTCCTTGATTGATTATTAGCATTACCTGAACTTGACTCGGGATCTTGACTTGTTCCCCCTGAATCCAAACCTGGGTTTATAGTAGGGTCAGGTATAACTCTGGCCTCTTCCCTTTGGTTTTGATTCAAAGTTACAGCTTCATTAGCTGTAACTCTGGGTTCCAAGTCATTGGTTTGATAGTTATTTACAGTATCATCAACTGTAGTTTCATTTCTCGCACCATTTTCTTCCAAGTTGAGTTCATCATGAGTTCCTTGAGGTTCTCCTTCTTCAATTTCCATTTCAGGAGGATCTTCCCTTGATAACCTGAAATCAGGTTCGTCTAGGTTTTCCTCTATATCCTGTAATGGCTTATCGAAGACATTATTCTCATCAAAGATAACATGAATACTTTCCTCTATGCATAAAGTACGTTTGTTAAAAACTTTGTAGGCTTTACTATAATCTGAATATCCTATAAAGATTGCTTCATCACTTCTAGGGTCGAATTTGCTTAATCTGTTTTTACCATTGTTGTGAACAAAGCATTTACTACCAAAACATCTTAAGTGAGATATGTTTGGTTTACGACCTCGAAGAAGTTCATAAGGTGTCTTTTTAAGGATAGGTCTAATCATAGCGCGGTTATGAATATAGCAAGCTGTACTTATAGCCTCAGCCCAAAAGTTTCTAGGTAGGCCACTACAAAGAAGCATTGTTCTAGCCATGTCTTCTAGGGTTCTGTTCATTCGTTCTACGACTCCATTTTGTTGTGGGGTTCTAGGGGCCGAGAAGTTATGTCCAACACCATTGGTTTTACAGAACTCAATAAAAGCATGATTGTCGAACTCAGTTCCATGGTCAGTACGGATTGTCACTAGGTTTGATTTATATTTGTTTTGAACAAGTTTCATGAGACTAACAAATTCATCAAATGTTTCGTCTTTAGAATGGAGAAAGATTGGCCAAACAAATCTAGAGTAATCATCGACTAGAACGAAAACGTACCTGGAACCACCTCTGCTTCTTACCTTCATAGGGCCACATAGATCCATGTGTACTAGTTCAAGAGCTTGTTCTGTGCTTACTACTCTTTTTGGCTTAAAGGATGATCTGACGTGTTTACATCGTGCACATGTGTCACACATCTTTTCTTGATCAAATTTGATCTTTGGAAGACCTTCGACCAAGTCCCATCTTTTCAGCTTACTTAGAATAGGTGAGCTAATATGACCAAATCTCTTGTGCCATAAACATGGATCATCTAACGTAAATTTCATGCATGATAGAGAATCAATAGGTACAACATTTAAATCAATCATATAAACATTTTTCATCCTGTGACCTTCAAGTATTACTTTACTGGTGCCTTCTAAGATTATACGACATATATCTGAATGAAAAACCACTTTGTTTCCTTTGTCACATAGTTGAGATATACTGATGAGATTGTGTTTGAGACCGCTTACAAGGTATACATCATTTATAGTGTGAGAGGATGAAATACCTATCTTACCAATTCCGATGATCTTTCCCTTTTTGTTATCACCAAATGTGACTTTACCTCCATCAAAGGGTTTAAGGGTTTGGAATAGATTTACGTCGCCTGTCATATGTCTTGAGCATCCACTGTCGAGATACCATAGGTTATTTTTCTTGGCGACAAACTGCACGAATAATTTCAAAGACAGGATTTAGGTACCCAAGCATACTTGGGTCCTTTGTTGTTAGTAATCACAAATACATCTTCTTTTTTAACCCAAACTTGTCTTACATAGGTCTTTATATATTGGTAGTAGTTAGGTTTTGATGTTTTTGTGTAAGTTTTAGTTTGGACTCTTGGTGACCAATTTTTGTGTATTGTTTGAGGAGTTTGTTTGGTTCTATTTTTCTTTTCTTCGTAATCAAATGTCATGTCATGGAACCATCTGTGGTCAATGTTTCTTTCCTCAGTTTTGTCATCATCACTATCAGAGACAGAAATAGTGTCGCTTGGGATTCCTAAGGATTTAACAAACTTAACTCCGGTTTTAAAGTCTTGTGCGTGTTTCACACAGTTTTCTCGGAGCTGTCCAGTATGGCGACAATAAGTGCATATTAAATACTCAGGAAGGTCGGCATATTTTCTTCTTCTAAAGTCTCTGTCTGTTGGGCTTTGTTTACACTTTGAGTGATCCCTTCTTTCATAACATTCGTGACCTAATCTCATCTTCATGTTGTTGTCGGATTGTTCAGTTAGGAAGTTTAGAACATTAGTGCTTCCTTCCCATTTGTCGTGAACTTTCCGAGCATGAAGAAGGAGATCTTTTAAGGAGTCTATTTCTTTCTTACATTCACTATGGTCAGTGGTGCTAGACTCTTTTAGGTTTTGAATGTCTCTATGAAAGTCAGACACAATTTTGGCATGTTCCTTCTTGATTTTAGATAGATTGAATTCTAGATCCATAATTTTGCTTTCGAGGATCTCAACTTCTTCTAGATGAGTCTCATCTTCGACCATAATCGAAGATTTTGACTTTAGAAGCTCATTAGCCTTTCTTAAATCTGAAGTTATAGCTTCATTAGCTATAAATTTGGATTGAAGCTCTTTGATGTTGAGTTTCAGTTTTGAGGTTATAGCTTCATTAGCTATAACTTTAGACTCAAGAACCTTTTTCTCAGACATAACTGCTTCCAACTTAGCATTGGCTTCAATGCTTATTTTGGATTTCAGTTTCTTAGCTTTGGCTTTCAGAAGTTGATTTTCCTCAGCAATATCGAGGATCTGTTCCTTCAAGTCATCTAATTCAAGACTTTGTTCATGACATTGGTCTAGGGTTTCCTCAAAGTATTTAATTAACATAGCCTTAGATAGATTTTTAACCTGACTTTTGAGTTGAAGAAAATTTACCTCTTCATCGTCGTCGTCGTCTGAGTCGGATTCTCCAAGGAGACACATATGAGATGCGTCATCTTCATCATTGTTATCTGAGATTAGATCTAGGCTGACGTTGCTTAGGCACAAGTGTGCTACCTCTTCTTCTTCTGAGTCCTCGTCATCCTCAGATTCTAATTCTCCCCAGCATGACGCAAGCATTACTTTCTTGAACTCTGTTTTGGTCTTTTCTCTTTTTGACTTGTCTTTGATTTTGTCCCAGCTTGGACAATCCTTGATCATATGATCTTGTTGACCACACTTAAAACATCCTCTTTTGAAGAATGTTTGTTTGGTGTCAGTTTTCTTTTTATCGACCGTTTTGTTGTTAGGGTTTTTGTATCTACCCTTGAAAACTGCTTTCTTAAATCGTCTTGCGAATAAAACTGTTTCGTCCTCAAGTTCCTCTTCGCATACTTCGCTTGTGGAGGCTTGTAGGGCGACTCCTTTCCCTTTAGAATCATCATCGTCTTTATTTAGTATGATCTCGTGTGCCATTAGAGATCCAATCAACTCTTGGTAAGTAATCTGAGATAGATCACGTGCTTCCTCTATGGCCGTGAGCTTTGGTTGCCATTTTTTGGTGAGACTCCTAAGAATTTTTCGAATGATATCTTCAGAATCGATCTTTCTGCCAAGGTTCCGCAGTTCATTAATAATACAAGAAAATCGTGCAGACATGCTATCAATAGATTCATTCTTTTCCATATTGAAAAGTTCATATCTTTGAATGAGTAAGTCTATACGATGTTTCCTGACTGCGGATGTTCCTTCATAAGCAAGTTCGAGACTATCCCATATTTCCTTAGCGGAACTACAAGATGAGAATCTATCAAATTCTGAGGTTATCATACCGTTCTGTAGGAGGCTCATGGCCTTAGAGTTTTTCTCTTTTCATAGGTTGTTCCATTGGCGGCGGCGACCAAGATCTTCTTTGGTCCAGTTTGGATGATCTTCCAACATTCCCAATCACATCCCTTGATGTAATGAGTCATCATATTCTTCCATAGACTGTAGTTTTTGCCATCGAAGATAGGGCACTTGAGATGCTTGGAATCCATTGTTGAAAGAGTATATAATATAGAATCAATAGAAGGATCAAAACTCACGCGGCTAGGCGATCAAGAGCAGGAGGCTCTGATACCAATTGAAGAGTCTATTGATATAATATACTCAAGAAGGGGGGGTTGAATTGATTATGCCTTCTTTTTAAATCTTCTTCGATCTTGTATGGTTGTATGATGATCTTCGAGTAAAACAAATAATAAGAAGAGACACGATATTTTTGAAGTGGTTCAGTCTCACACTTTGAGACCTACGTCCACTATTCTCGATTAATAAAATTAGTACCAACTCTGGATTACAATTTTATCAACCCTACTCGTGCAACTTTGATGTTAGTCGCAACTCTATCTAGATACCGTTAAATATCTAGCTATGACAAATACCGTTAAATATTTGCCTTACAATGAGTACCGCTAAATACTCGTTCTATCTTACGTTAATAAGATAAAGTCTTCAATGTTTCTTGATGTCACAATCTTGAATGAATAAGATCAATGCTTGAGCACTTGAATCTTGAATCGAATATGACAATGAAAAGCTCGAATATTGAAGTAGATGATCGGCGGTTTCTCTCTCTCGATTTGCGTGAATATGTGTGTATGTATTTCGTGAACATTAATGTGTCATAGGTAGTATATTTATATAGAATATGTATCTAGGTAATTCAAACCCTAGATGATTTAGGAATATTACTAAAACTAGGATACTAGTCTTTTAGTAATACTACCTTAAATCTAATCTTAATATATTTAGGAAAGATTTAATAATATACTATAAGTATTATATAAGGAATCAATTTCCTAATTCATATTTAGGAAAGATCTTTTATATAATAAATAATTAGTATCCTTATCAAAACGATTTCCTAAATCATGTCAAAGATAATAGAATATATTATCACAATATAATCTTAGTTTGTTTAGGAAGTTAAACAAATACATAATATTTATTTAAACTAATCCTACACGATTTATGGTCACGTGACATATTACACGTTTCCCAAGATCGTAACAAACTATATCTAGATTATATATATTTTTGACAATTAAGATTATATAAAAATCCTTAGTTTATTTTAGTAATAAATAATTATCTCATAAGACAATTATTTATTCCTTATTTAACTTAAAGATATTTTATATAATCCTATCAAGATTAACAATTCCATATTTAGAATAGAATACCAGTTAAACACTTAATTGTACACGATACTAATTTGGAAACAATCGTTTCATCAAAACACATATATTCCGACCATTTCTTCATAGATATAGAGTTATAGTTATGAGCTATAACTTGAATTGAACTTGTACTAAAGCTATAGTTGATAAGTATAACTTTAGTTCATTATTCGCGCTTGTGATCTTCTATCAATCTTCGATTTAGTCAACTCATTGACTAAGATACTTGAGCCTTTTAATACTTGATAGATTAGATCTTGTTAATAATATTCTGTACACTTAGCACACGATTATTCATACGAGTATATAATATATAAATAACTAGACTTGTCATTATCAAAACATAGACATATATACTTAATATATATATTTGAATATATGGTTCAACAGTCTCAATTAGGTCCTCAAACCTAGCTCTTTGGGCTGCATTGTGAAATCTTACCTCGGGATAGCCCGGTAGGCTATCCACTGGGTCTATTGATACCATTGCGTTGGACCGTGAGCTGCTGCTGCCTTCTTCATTGTCACCCCTTGAAGCCCGTCTTCTCTTATTACCTTCCATTTCACAAATCTGCACTAGGAGAAATTGAGAAGCAGAAAGTAAACCCCAAGTTAATTTAATCACGAAATTCTCCTTAATTTTCCCAAAATCAGTCATCCAAACTTGGGAAAATTCATTTTCCAATCAAAAACCCTAATTTTTGTGATTAAATTTTCTGGGGAAACAAAAAGGAAGAACAAACATGAGTAGGAATCAGATCAAAAATCAACTTGTAGCCACATACAAACACACTAAACGAAACAAAAGGAAAAAAAACGGAAAAAAGTGACAGAAAAACAGAAAACGGACTAAAACAAGTGACAAAAACGAAATTCAAAAATCTAAAAACAACAGGAACGAAAGAAAACTATAAAAAAAACACGAGAATCTAATTGAAAAGAAGAACGAAAACTAGCAAACATCAGCAAAAACGAAAATAAAAAGAAAAGAAAACAAAGGAAATAAAGAGAAAAGGAAGAAAATACCTCAAACAAGTAGCCCTTAAAAGACTAGATTCTGAAATTTTTGAGCTTAAAAGCCAAAAACTAGCAAAGTTAATCTAAATAGAGTAGATTGAAAGAGGAAAAGTGGAAAAATTGGGCGAGAGAGAGTTTAGGGTTTGTGTTTGAAGAGTAAGGAGGTGTTTGAAGGGTGTGGGAATTGAAAACAGGAAAAGGAAAGAAAAGAAAGACGCACTTAAACCTCACGAGTGGCAGAGCCGGTCGATCGACTTTTCTGTCGACCAAACCCGGTCGATCAACTTAATGATCGACCAAAACCGGTCGATCGACTACATCGAGTCTTGTGCAAATCATTACTTGGTCGATCGACTTTTTAATCGACCACATTTGGTCGATCGAATTAGTAATCGACTGAAAATGGTCGATCGACCACGCTGACTCATTTTCCTTAGTTTCCGTCCGTTCGCTATTTCCCGTCACTTTGCCAGCGGCAAAAATTGCTTAGAACGACAACTGTCGCTTAAAACGCCTGCATATCTTCAATAAAACACCAAAATTTCTACAACTACCACAAAAGTTCTTAAAAACAACATATGTCTGAGTCTAAAAAGTCGAGACTAAACAAAACTTTAAATTACAAGCCGGGTTGCCTCCCGGAAAGCGCTGATTTATAAGGGTCCCGCATGACCTATAGCTTCCTTCATAGCTTGGCAACGTCTAATGGTTCAAGGTGCAACACCTCAACCATTCCAATCACTTCGCCTTGATCTCGATAGTGCTTAACTTGATGTCCATTGGCCTTAATTTTTTCTCCTGCGATATTCTCTACTTCCACTGCACCAAACTTAGACACATTAATGATAGTGAAAGGACCAGACCACTTAGATTTTAACTTACCTGGAAATAGGCGAAGGCTGGAATTGAACAGTAGCACTTTTTCACCCACTTTGAAATCACGAATGAGGATTCTCTTATCATGCCACCTCTTTGTCTTCTCTTTGTAGACTCGTGCACTGTCATAGGCATTGAGCCTAAATTCCTCCAGTTCATCAAGCTGCAAAGGTCTCTTTTCACCGCTCAACTTAGGATCAAAGTTGAGCTCTTTCACTGCCCACCAAGCCTTGTGTTCCAACTCCACAGGTAGATGGAACGACTTACTATAGACTAATCGATATGGTGATGTGCCTATCGGAGTTTTGAAAGCGGTACGGTAGGCCCAGAGGGTATCATCTAGCTTCATACTCTAATCCTTCCTCGACTTAGAAACTACCTTAGCTAGGATCTCCTTAATCTCCCTATTGGAGACCTCAACCTGGCCGCTAGTTTGGGAATGATATCCCACACCTCAACGATGTGAGACACCATATTTTGTGAAAAGGGTTGACAACTTATTATCCCTAAAGTGCATGCCACGATTACTTAACAATACGTGGCACGCCAAATCGTGGGAAGATGATCTTTTTAAATAAAGATACAAACGGTCTTAGCATCACAATAAACCGAAGCAACGGCCTCTACCCACTTAGACACGTAATCCACAGCCACAAGGATATACCTGTTTCCCTTAGATGACGGGAAAGGACCCTGAAAATCGACTCCCCAAACATCAAAAACTTCGACTTCCAAGATACCAACCTGAGGCATCTTCTGCCTCCTGGAAATGTTACCAGTGCGTTGACAAACATCATGTAACACCCCAAGAGTATGAGAGGAAACTTTGTGTTGAGATTTGTCCCACATCGGTAGAATGTGAGGCTTGTGATATGTTTATAATAGATTCCACCCACCACTTAGTAACAAGGCCTTGTGCTTTTGGGCTTAAGTGAGGACAAATAACGGGCCCAAAGGCTTACCTCCCATCTTATTGGGGGTGTGTTACGACCGTGGTGGGTCGGGTTGTTACAAATGGTATCACAGCGACCCTGCGACCGTATGGTGAGCCTGTGGTCAGGAGTACCCGGGTCACACACCTAGCGGGGGAGGATTCTGGGCTTGGCTACGGTCAAGTTTGAGGCACAACGAGGACGTTGTGTTCTTTAAGTGGGGAGGTTTGTAACACCCCAAGAGTATGAGAGGAAACTTTGTGTTGAGATTTGTCCCACATCGGTAGAATGTGAGGCTTGTGATATGTTTATAATAGATTACACCCACCACTTAGTAACAAGGCCTTGTGCTTTTGGGCTTAAGTGAGGACAAATAAAGGGCTCAAAGGCTTACCTCCCATCTTATTAGGGGTGTGTTACGACCGTGGTGGGTCGGGTTGTTACACATCACAAGAGGAAACAAACACTTTAGCATCATAAAACATGGTAGGCCAAAAGAAACAAGATTGAAGTACCTTAGCCACGGTCCGGGATGGACCGTGGTGGCCGCCATAAGATGAGGAATGACAAGCTTCCAAAATAGCTTTTGTTTCCCATTGTGGTATGCATCTCCGATAAAGCCCGTCAGCGCACTCTTTGAAAAGAAAGGGGTCATCCCAAAAATATTGCTTCACATCATGGAGGAACCACTTTCTCTCTCTACTAAAAACTCAAATCCGGAGGTAGAAGATTACCTACAATAAAGTTAGCAAAGTCAGCATACCAAGGAATCTCAGAAGTGGAAATAGCAATTAAACTCTCGTCAGGAAAGAAATCATTAATAGGAAGAATGTCTCCCTCATTTTGCATCTCCAATCGAGACAAATGGTCAGCAACAAGGTTTTCAGAACCTTTCTTGTCCTGAATCTCCAAATCAAACTCCTGAATTAGGAGTACCCATCTCTGCAGCCACGGTTTGGCATCTTTCTTTACCAAGAGTTGTTTCAGAGCGGTATGATCAGTGAAGATAATCACTTTGGATCGACCCCAGTAAATATGACCTGAACTTCTCAAGTGCATATACCACAGCCAACATCTCTTTCTCTGTGGTAGCATACTTGACCTGCGCCTCATCCAATGTCCGACTTGCATAGTAGATTGCACTCAAAGTTTTTCCCTTCCTTTGGCCTAGCACTGCGCCAACCGCGTAATCACTCGCGTCACACGTTATCTCAAAAGGAAGCTCCCAATGTGGTTCTTAGATTATGGGCGCAGTGATCAAAGCTTCATTTAACCTGTTGAAAGCAATAAGACACTCGTCAGAGAAATCAAAAGACACATCTTTAATTAGCAACTGTGTAAGTGGTTTAACAATTTTAGAAAAGTCCTTGATGAACCGGCGATAAAATCCGGCATGACCAAGGAAACTTCTAACCCCCTTGACGTTAACGGGTGGAGGTAATTGCTCTATCACCTGCACTTTTGCTTTGTCTACCTGTATACCCTTATCTGAAACTAGATGACCAAGAACGAGACCCTCATTCACCATGAAATGACATTTCTCCCAATTCAAAACCAAGTTAACCTCAATACATCTCTGCAAGATTTTATCAAGGTTAGACAAACAAGAAGAAAAATCAGAACCATACACACTGAAGTCATCCATAAAGACCTCCATGATGGACTCTATATACTTGAAAAAAATTCCCATCATGCACCTTTGAAAGGTAGCTGGGGCATTACACAGACCAAATGGCATCCTGCGATATGCATAAACACCATAGGGACAAGTAAAAGTCGTCTTTTCTTGGTCATCAGGGTGAATGGGAATCTGAAAGAATCTCGAATACCCATCCAAATAACATAAAAACTTATGTGATGCCAATCTCTCTAACATCTGGTCAATGAAAGGAAGGGGGAAATGGTCTTTCTTGGAAGCGGTATTCAACTGCCTATAGTCAATACACATCCGCCACCCAGTCACAGTCCTAGTTGGTATTAATTCATTCTTGTCATTTCTAATTACAGTAGTCCCTCCTTTCTTAGGAACTACATGAACTGGGCTCACCCAATTAGAGTCATAAATAGAATAAATTATGCCTGCATCAAGAAGTTTCATTACTTCTTTCCTTACCACATCATGCATATTCTGATTTAGCCGGCGTAAACCTTGTGCACGAGGTTTGTGACCTTCTTCCAGGTTGATTCGATGCATGCAAAAATCGGGGCTATTACATGTCAAGTCATCTAAACTATATCCCATAGCTTTCTTATTTTTTTTCAAAACAACCAACAAGTCAGCGAGTTGGCTAGCATCAAGTTTAGAACTGACTATGACAGGATATTGTTCATGATCGTCAAGGAAGACATACCTGAGATGGGATGGGAGGGGTTTGAGTTCCGGTTTTGTTACCGCCGCAGTATAAGAGGTCTCCATTATCGCATCAACCGTCTCACCTTTCTCGAGGATGAATTGCCTTCCTTTTAATGCCCCTTTCATTTTCGCATAGTCAACCTGCGCATCTTCTGCAAAATTATCAAGAACCATTAGAACTTCTAACGGGTCCCCAATTAGGGAACCCGACCAAAAATCAAACATGGATTCATCAATAATGTCGATGGCATAGCAAGTGTCCTCAATCATAGGCTTAGATAGTGTGTTAGCTAGATTAAAGGTCACTCTATCATCCCATACCTCAAGAGTCAAACGCCCCAGTTTGACATCAATGATGGCTCCCGCAGTGTGTAGGAAGGGTCTACCCAAGATTATCGGGAATTGGGTGTCCTCAGCCATATCTAGTACAATGAAGTCGACAGGTATAAAGAATTTACCTATCCTAACAGGGACATCCACTAAAACACCTAGAGGTCTCTTTACTGATCTATCAACCATTTGAAGAGTCACACTCGTGACTTTAAGATTACCCATGTTCAACTTTTCACAGACCGAATAGGGCATAACACTGACACTCGCCCCCAAATCACATAAAGCTTTATCTATCACGAGGGTGCCTATAGTAACAGGAATCGAAAAAACTACCCTGGTCCTTCACCTTTGGTGTAGATTTGCTTTGTAGGAGTGCACTACACTCTTCGGTAAAAGCAATAGCCTCCACCTCGTTGAAGCTTCCTTACGAGTCAATATATATTTCATAAATTTCGCATAAGAGGGTACCTGGGTGATTAACTCAGTGAAAGGAACGGTTACCTATAAATTCTTGACGACCTCCATGAACTTACCAAACTGTTGCTCCATTTTCGTGTTCCGTAATCTCCTCGGAAATGGAACAGTAGCTGGGACACGAGAGACAGCGGTTCCCTTGTCGGAAACTGGATCAGCGAGCTTCGTGGCATCAGAAACGACTTTTTCAGAAGTGAGGGTGGTCGATCGACTTTCTAATCGACCAGAACTGGTCGAAGGAATTTCTGTAGGAGGGGATCTGGTCGATCGACCAGATGGTCGATCGATCGACTTAGTAATCGACTGGTTTTGGTCGATTGACTTTCCCATCGACCTGTTCTGGTCAATCGACTGCGGTTCAGCCTCTTTTTCAACATTGTCGTGCGTGTTACTTTCCTCTTCATTCTCGGACTCAGCAACATCCTCTACTAACACCTCAGGCTCATCAACATTTGGCATTTGAGGGCCCTCATAACATACTCCACTTCGCAAGTGGATCGCATTAACCGAATCGCGTGGCATATCGGTTTTCGTAGGAAGGGAACCGGGTTTCCTTGTTGATTGATTGGATGCTAATTGGGATACTTGGGTTTATAGCATCTTGATAGATACATCCTTAGCTTGGTCTGTAAAACCCCTCGCGGCAGCGGAAAAGTAAACATACAAAACATGCCAAAAATACGCGGAAATTAAAACTTTTGACGTGATAAGAAAACATGCGAGGTGTCTTAACAATATTAAACATGCGGAAGGAAGAAAACATAACTAAGTATATAAGTACAATACAAAAGCATCCCGGGATAGCATATCCCTACAGGCACAAAATACTGAAATCATAAGTCTAAGGTCTAGCTACACGATAGAGGTAAGTCATCGATGATTGGATCATCGCTCGCTAGCCTCAACGTAACCCCCTGCATCAGCCCTCATGTACCTACACGCATACAACATGTGCGCCACAGTCAGTGGGGAGTGACTAGAGTGCTCCTAGCCACCTATTGTCAATAACACATAACACATAAAGCATCCAACATACTCCAGCATATATAAAACATGTGAAGCATACAAATCTCAATATCTGGATCTCAAGTCAACATGCAAATACTTATGCGAGGCTCTCAACCAACTTCGGAAACTATTTGGAAGGAGAGCCGGTTTCCCTTCCGGTTGCCCGGCCGGGGGGTCTTTCAATCCAAACCATTTACGAAACAAGACTAAGAGTCGTCCAATGCCTTGGACGACCAATACGAAGATAACCAAGTATCATACATTCTTATACGCAAACTAAGGCATGCTCAACATCCAATTACATCAACAAGAGATAGGTCACCAAGTGACTCGACTCCAACAACTATAGGTCAACCAAGTGACTCTACAAACAAGCTAGGTCAACCAAGTGACTCTACTCCAACAACTATAGGTCAACCAAGTGAATATATTCCAACAACTATAGATCGACAATCGACTCAACTAGACTGGTCGATAATCGACTCGGCTAGACCACTATGAGCAGGCCGACAATCGGCTCGTCTATAAACTACGGCATTCCTAATCTCAGACTATGAAACCCCCTGGTAGGACGACGACAATCGACTGTCCTAGTCTAAACTCGGCCAGACTCTCGGAGCGCAAACAAATCACGATCCCCGATTCGACAAGTATCCCCGACTCAGGATACCCCCAAGACCCGAACTAGCTAAGAACGAGATATGCCCGCAGGCGGGCAGACAATCTAAGACCTGACCGTGAGACCAAGTCACTACGGCCAACCAAATACACAATGCAATCAGGTGAGAACTCGAGTACTATAGCAGCGCACAGCAGGTTACACAAATCCCAATATGTCATCTCAAAGATGTACAACAACTCAAACTCGAATGACAATCATTTCGTATATATCTCATCTCTAAACATCCATGTAACACTTAGCCGACTTCGGGAACTAATTTGAGGCGAGAGCCGATTTCCCTTCCAGTTGCCCGGCCGGGGGGTCTTTCATCCTCAAATACATTACCGAACCCGACATAAGCGTCGCCCAATTTCTTGGGGCTTCAAACAAGTATACGAAACATACGGAAAAAGAACCACTCAAATCAGACATGCGAAACACAAGTTACGGACAAAACAAGTTAATCAGGGGCTCTCAGCCGGTCAGCCACAGGCAGCCGGTTGGCCGGCTGAGAGTCATTTCTCTCAACAACAACATCAAAACACTAAGAAGGGCTTGTAGGGAATAAAGCATGTATTCGCCCTAAACTTGCAAGATTATAATGAATTTTACAGTTGTGATTATGGTCATAAGATAAATAAAAACATGAAAAGAAATACAACCTTGAGTCCTTGCTTGAATAGGCCTAAGAACAGGAATTAAAATAAATTCCCCCTATAACTTGCACCCAAGACTTGATTGAGATGATGCCGCGTGTGCTAGAAAATACTCTCCAATTGCCTTGCAATATGGGGAGAGCCTTTTGAGGTTTTGAAGGTGAGATCTGAGTTTTGGGAAAATAATGTTCTCAAAACCCTAATTGTGAGAAATATGATTCAACAGTTACTGACATAAGGAGAAGGACTCTCCTTATGTAGTACTCGGGTGGGTCGGCCGAATTGGGGTGAGAGTGGGCTTTCTCCACTCTTACCTTATTCCTTTGCATGATTCGGCCCGTTTTGCTAAATATTATTTGCGGGATTTTTATTATAAATCGCATACGTGTTATCAGATATTAATGCAGTCGATGTATTAATAATGGTCTGATAAAATTACGAAATTGTATAATTACCCAAATTAATATAACTGTTTATATTAATACGCGAAATTAATATTTAATTAAATATAACTGCTTATATTTAATTTACGAATTAAACATGTAATCCGTATTAGCTAAAATTATTTAATCCGTATTAAATAATAATCTCAACATCTTATTGACTAATTTAATAGTCAATACCTCTGACTAACTGTTTAGTCATATTCGGCATAAATGTGACTGTATTTTCATACCTTCACATCTCTCAAACGTGTCCTATAGGTGTGACATATAGGGACCAGTTGATCACCGCCATCTGTATGACAATAACGTCAAACTTATCTAGCAAGCCAACCGTTATTGATAAACGTGGATCAACTGATAATATTACTGAAGTATGCCCTTGTGATCCTTAAAGAGATTTAGTAAGTCATTGTACTTAATTGTCAAGGACACCAGCCCTAACAATCTCCCACTTGTCCGTACAAGGGTATGTGCAATGACGTTATCACACTACATGTGGAGGACACAAGCTCCAACAAACTCCCACTTGTCCGTACAAGTGTAGGTGCGATAACCGATTCTCATATCCTTTTAAAATTTCTCCCACTCAATGTAAGACAATTTGCAAATCCGCATTCGCAAAGGTCGCATCTCACAAGCGATCTGTATCAAGAGTGGTTTCCCCGACTAGAGAGTAACTTAACTGATAAAACGAATCTGTATTCGAGCATGGTCATGCATTTCAGTTACTACTCCTCGAGTGGCCCTAAGAAATGATAAAATCCTGATAAGGGTTTGGATATCTCCCTCAACTCGAATCCTGCCGATATCGCGCAGCATGAAATAACCCAGAAAAAATCCTCTTGGCCCCTGTTACGATGACCATGGGAAAGAAACCAAAGTTACCCAAAATCTGCCTTAATCTCAAGAGACAGTTGAGAGTCAAAAGACTCGACTCTAAGGAACACTATGGAGGTCCCATCCACGACCTGGCACCCAATGCTATAAAACATTTAGGACTCCATAACATTGTCACGGGGTGTCCTACGAGATATCCGTATAACTCGCCTTTGTGATTGGTCAGTCAGCCGTGTGACTTATGGCTCGTTGAACCCACCATCAACCAACGTCACAAAATGATTACCTGAGTTATCAGCTCAAGTGGGTAATCAAGGACTAAAACGATGTAATGTTATTCAGTTCACTTTGTGGTGTTCAAAATTGGCGTACAATTCCACATGAAAAACAAAACATTATATATCATAACAATGAGGTTGAATAGAGTACACGAGAAAATGAATTATTACATGAATTCATAAAAGAGTACTACAACTTAGGAACACATCTAATTCCCATGGAATGAATGTGCCCTTCATGCTTATCACATGGTAATGCTTTAGTGAGAGGATCAGCTATGTTGTCATCCGTAGCGATCTTATCAATGAAAATCTCCTTTTGCTCCACGTAATCTCTGATTAGATGAGCTTTCCGTTGTACATGTCTAGCCTTGTTGCTAGACTTATGCTCCTTAGCTTGGAAGATGGCACCTTTATTGTCACAATAAACGGTGATTGGGTCATTCGAACTAGGCACTACTGAGAGTCCTTGTAAGAATTGACGCATCCATATCGCTTCATTAGCTGCTTCCGAGGCGGCATAGTACTCGGACTCAGTCGTAGAATCTGCTGTAACACTATGTTTAGAACTTTTCCAGCTGACAGCAGCGCCATTAAGAGTAAAAACGAATCCAGACTGAGATTTCGAGTCATATCGATCCGTTTGGAAGCTAGCATCTGCGTAACCCGTGGGGCAGAGCGTCGAGTCACCTCCGTAAGTCAATCCCCAATCTTTAGTCCTCCGTAGGTACTTAAGAATGTTTTTCACGGCCATCCAGTGTTGTTCACCTGGATGAGCTTGGAATCGACTAGTCATACTCAATGCATATGCAACGTCTGGACGTGTGCATATCATGGCATACATGATCGATCCTATTGCCGAAGCATAAGGAATCCGACTCATGCGCTCTTTCTCTTCCAATGTCCACTATTACAAATATTGGATAAGAAACCTGTTGTAAAAGGCCTTAGAAACCGGTTGGTAACAGGTGTCTAGCTCATAGGTGTCTTTGGTTAAGAAACCAGTTCCTGGAACTGGTGTCTTATCTAATCAATAAAGAAACCTGTTTTTATTAATAACTGGTTTCTTTGACTTTTACCTGTTATCAATTATGTCCGGTGTCTTTGTTTATTTTTTCCACACTGGCTCTTGTAAATACCTGGTGTCTTTGGTATATAGCAATGAGACCACATTCATATACGACCTGTCTCTTTGCTTTTTTTTAAAAAAAAAATAAATATACAGCACCTATACTACGTACCTATATTTGGGAATACATACGATATACATACATACTTGTACATATAGTTAGATAATCATTCTGTTTATTCAATATCACAATAAAATGTTTCAAAATATATATCCAAGTCTTTTGATCAAAACAACAATTGTTTCCACCAAAAAAGAAATAATATCATGAAACAAAGTTCATATTTTCCAACTAAGAAACCTTGACAAAAGCACACTACCTACTAATAAACTAATAAGTTTAACAAATTCTGACAACTAATATAATCCATTCACGCTTGACGAGCACTCATCTTGTCAATATCTTCGTTTTACTCTTCTTCGCCGTCTTCAATTTGGCTGAACATAAAACAAAAGGTGTAAGAACAAAAGGGACGAGGGATAACTAAAAGCTTACATACTTTTTTTTTTTGGGTAAAAGGTAAGTATAAAATATATCAAAAAACAAAATGTACAAAAGAGACTACAACCATTACAATGAAAAGCAAATTCTTAAGCAATCTAAGACTGCCCTATGTTAATTCCTTGTAGTCTTCCTTCCAACACTATCAGAGATCTCATCCAAAGACATTTTAGCACATTGGGCATACTTGCTGATGCACGCCTAAAACCCCAATTTCCTACTATCCCTGCAAGTCAAGGGCCAAAAAAACCCCAACCTAAAACATACCCCAGCCATTCTAAAACAAAACCTACTGTCAAAAACATGTAGATTGTCATGTAACCCATGTGGCTGAAGTTTTTGCTTGGCATACAACACTCCCATTGCTACCATCCTATTGTAACAGCCTATTGCCATTGCACATAGGCCATAGTCCTACTAAGTTACTCTGTGCTACCAACTACTCACAGGAAGCCCTATCCATAGCATCCTGTTTTCCATGCTGATATGTTATTTCCTCTAAGACCAGGTGATTTGAGAGCATCCTTGTAGGACATAGCACCAAAACAAAGCTTACATACTTAATATTTGACATACTGAGTATTGCCGCACGAGCAGCAGCGACTACAAGCAGTGGCAGCAGCGGCTATAAACAGCGTGCAGCAGTGATAAAATCCTATAAAAACAGAAAATGAGAAAAAAAATCCTTGTCTCGAACAGTCCAATAGAGTAAGTCTTTCGTATTTTATTAGTATAAAGCCTTGCTGGGTGGCGTCAAAAAGTTTGTAGTAAAAGTGACAATAAGATAAGCTTACTTACTGTATTATTCTTAGAAGAATACCAATAATTACATTATAAAAGCAAGAAGGAAACAAGCTAGTCCTTACTAGAGAGTAAAACAGAAAGATTAAAATCCAACTGTTGGAAAGAGTTAGACTCGGTGATCTATTGCAGCTAGACTAGATATTATATTATTGTTGCTTTGTCGAAGACATTAACTATCTGCTCGATCCGAGACTTGGCCTTAACTCGTTGGGAGCTTACCTTACCCATAAACATGAATCTAGTTAGTTGGTTTGGAAGTAGTGGTAGGAGGAGATCCGTGTCCAAAACAACAAATGTAAGATCTAAACAAATGTCGTAGGACAAGGTGCTTCTCTTTCCCTGAGTAAACAACAACAACAACGTTTACAGCACCCATATATACTCACCAGAAACACTGCAACCCCACATTAAATAACTCGCAATCTGACTCCTTATCAGAATTAACACTCACCAAGCAGCTTTAAGTACATTAATACTCCGTTCGTCTCATTCATTTGTTTAACTTTGATTAAATTACCTGTCATAAAGAATGTAAACAAATGATCGAGACAAAAGGAGTATTACATTCTGATCAATCTCAACCCTTATTAACATTCAATAATGCACAATTTAACAAGCATAACACAAACTAATCACAATATCAAGCAGCATCAAAAACACTAATTCTACAATCTGATCAAATTCAATCTCAATCTAATTAACCCCTGAAAAACCTAATACAACCCAACTGCAAAAAAGAATTAGAAAAATTAAATTTTTATATGTCGACAATCAATTAATAGCAACAGAATGGTTCACAAAAATTCAATTAATCTACTGCAGTATCTTAAAATTAGGGAAATCAGTATGAGATGAATATTACTTAAATTGCTATATGTCGACATTTAACAACATATTACTGAAATTGCTAACAACTAACTTACTCAAATAGCAACATATTACGGAAATGTGTAGTATAGAAAAGCAACAGAAAATTAGTAATTAAGGCGCACCTTTGATGTGGAAGCTATGTCACGATAGTGGCGACACGATAGGTTGTTTTTCTACTAGTGTAGGGAGATTAAATCCCTAAATAGTAAAAACAAACCTTGAAGGATGAAATAAACACGTTAATTCTGGAAAATTAAACACAATTCGAGCCGTTATTACAGAAATTCCCATATATTGAGATTAGTTTGTGCTAACCCTAAAAAATCGACCAAAGGGGTATATAAAGAGGACGATGACGATTTGAACAAGGATATGTGGCGTGCGCGTTGCCTTGAGCACGACGGCGACGTTTGGGGAAGTTGGGTTTGAGCGGTTGTTTGGGAATCGTGAGAGAGAGGTGATTGTTTGGGAATGTTTCAGGGAAGCTGAGATTGAGGGGAAAGGGGAAGCTGAATTAGGGTAAGCTAATTAAACAACATTAATTTATTATTAGTTATTAAATAAATTGAAAATTAAAATATAGGAAACCAGATTTTGGAGGACAGGTTTCTTATTTAAACATTGCAAACTAGTTATATTAAATCACCGGTGTCTTAGGTTAAAAAATCTATTAGGAAAAAAACAGGTGTCTTTTAATAGATGTCTTAGGTGTTTTTTTGTAGTAGTGGTCTTAGCTTCTTGAGACTTGCTCAATTGAAGCCCAGTAGTCATAGGAAGGAACCCTTTCTTGGAGTTCGTCATGCTGAATCTCTCTAGAATCTTATCTATGTAAGACTCCTGACTGAGAGACAACATCCGTCGTGATCTATCCCTGTAGATACGGATGCCCAAAATTCTTTGTGCCTCTCCCAGATCTTTCATCTGGAAATGGTTTTTCAACCATGCTTTAACCGAAGAAAGGAGAGGTATGTCATTCCCAATCAAGAGTATGTCATCGACATACAGTACTAGGAAGACAATCTTGCTCCCACTCGACTTGATATAGAGACATGGTTCCTCGACTGATCGAACGAATCCATTCTCTTTTATCACTTGGTCGAAGCGATGATTCCAACTCCGCGATGCTTGCTTAAGTCCATAGATGGAACGCTTCAGCTTGCAAACCTTCTTAGGATGTTCTGGATCAATAAAACCCTCGGGTTGTACCATGTACAACTCTTCCTCCAAATAACCGTTTAAGAAGGCGGTTTTAACGTCAATTTGCCATATTTCATAGTCATGAAATGCGGCTATCGCTAAGATAATCCGAATAGAACGTAGCATGACTACGGGTGCAAAGATCTCATCGTAGTGCAAGTCTGGCACTTTGGTGAAACCTTTAGCAACTAGTCTTGCCTTATGGATATCTTGTTTACCTTCCACGGCATGCTTTATTTTGTAAAGCCATTTGCATTGAAGGGGACGTACCTTTGCAGGTAGGTCCACAAGATCCCACACGTTGTTCTCATACATGGAGTCCATCTCGGATTGCATGGCTTCTAGCCATAGCTTTGAGTCAGAACTGGTCATGGCACCTTTATAGGTTGTAGGTTCATTACCCTCTAGGAGTAAGACGTCATCCATATCATGTTCCTCGACCATACCAATGTATCTGTCCGGAGGAATGGAGACTCTTCCCGACCTCCTAGGTTCCTCAGGAATATCTACCGCAGCCTCGGTTGAAGGAACTGTTTCCTCCAATGGTTGCTCGGTAGTTGGTTCTTGAACCTCTGATAAATCGAAGGTTCTATTACTCGACTTGTTCTCGAGAAATTCTTTCTCTAAGAACGTCGCACTAGCCGCAACAAAAACACGTTGTTCGGTTGGCGAGTAGAAGTAATGACCAAAAGTTCCCTTTGGATAGCCTATAAAGTATGTCTTGACCGATCGCGGGCCGAGCTTATCCTCGTGTCTCCACTTGACATAAGCCTCGCAGCCCCAAACCCGAATAAAGGACAAGTTAGGGACCGTTCCCTTCCATAATTCGTATGGAGTCTTGTCAACAGCTTTAGACGGACTTCGGTTAAGAATTAGAGCGGCCGACAAAAGAGCATAGCCCCATAATGAATCAGGCACAACGGTGTGACTCATCATGGATCGAACCATATTGAGTAGAGTTCGATTTCTCCGTTCGGACACACCATTTAATTGTGGTGTTCCAGGTCGAGTCAACTGTAGCACGATGCCACAGTCTTTAAGGTGTTGATCAAACTCGTGTGAAAGATACTCACCACCACGATCAGAACGTAGTGCTTTAATCTTTCTTCCCAGTTGGTTCTGTACCCGATTCTGGTATTCTTTGAACTTGTCAAAGGATTCACTATTATGTTTCATCAAGTAGACATAGCCATATCTACTCAAATCATCCGTGAAAGTGATGAAATACCTATAGCCTTCTCGTGCGTTGATCGACATAGGGCCACATACGTCCGTATGTATGAGTCCTAATAGGTCGGCAGCGCGCATTCCAACACCTTTGAAGGAAATACAAGTCATCTTACCGATGATACATGATCCACACGTGCCATATGATTCGAAATCAAAGGCCGAGATAGCTCCATTCTGTATGAGTTGTTTTACGCGTTTCTCATTTATGTGTCCCATACGACAATGCCATAGGTAAGTATGATCTTTGTCACCTACCTTTAATCTCTTATTATTCACATATAATATTTCAGTGGTTTGATCTAAAACATAAATTCCATTCATGGAAACTGCCTTGCCATAAATCATAATGTGTAATGAGAAAATACAACTGTTATTTTCTATTACAAATGAAAAACCAAGTTTGTCAAGCGCAGAAACTGAAATAATGTTTTTGGACAAACAAGGAACATAATAACAGTTATATAAAGATAACTCGAATCCACTTGGAAGCTGGGTCACGTATGTTCCCCTCGAGACTGCAGTAACACGTGCTCCATTCCCGACACGCAGGTCAACCTCACCCTTGATGAGGGGTTCTTGGTTTCGGAGGCCCTGCACATGATTACATAGATGAGAACCACAACCAGTATCTAGTACCCAAGTTCCGTAACTTGCATGGTTAATCTCAATCATGTGAATAAAAGAAGAAGAAGACATACCAACAGGAGTAACACGACCTGCCTTAATGTCCTCACGATACACGGGGCATGAGCGCCTCCAATGCCCAGTCTTGTGGCAATGGTGGCATTCCATGCTAGTATCCTTGCTCTTTGTTTTGCCCTGTGAGTTGCTTGACTCACTTGGCCCACTCTTAGTAAATCCTGACTTCTTAAACTTGGGCTTGCCTACTGTTAGGTCGCCCTGAGCTTTAGCTTTACCTTACCCTTACCCTTACTGGAGATCATGAGAACATCTTGCTTCACGCTCCCACTTAATTTCAAATCCTTCTCGGTCTGTACGAGAAGGGAGTGGAGCTCATGAGGAGACTTCTCTTCATGTCGTTCATGTAATAGTTGGCCCTAAAGAGGGCGAACCCATCATGAAGCGAATGAAGCATTCGATCAACGATTATGTTCTCACTGATCTTGCAGTTTAGGGCCTCCAGTTTCTCGATATTCTCAATCATGTGAAGAATATGTGGGCTAACTGCTTGGCCCTTCTGGAGTTTCGCCTCAAAGAAGCGACAGGTATGCTCATCAGAAACGATCCTCGGAGCCTTTGAGAATTCGTTAGTGAGCGTGGTGAAAATCTTGTTTGCACCATGGGCTATGAAGCGTCTTTGCAAATTGGATTCCATTGCATAGATGAGTACGTTCTTTATCGCACCTGCTTCCATGACGAAGTCGCTATGAGCGCGAACTTCGTTAGCTCTAGCTCCAGTTCCTGGGTGTGCCGGAATTGGCTCAGTTAAATACTTAAGCTTTCCGTCAGCAATGGCAGCATTCCGTAGTGCTGCCTCCCAGTCAGAGAAGTTTGACCCATCATTCCTCAGTCTAGTAGACTAATTCATGGAGTCCATGAAGGCTTTTAGCCAGGATTCACGTGCTAGCTTGGCACTTGGCATTGGGTCTTCACCAGCCATTAGATATACAGCAGTTTAAATGATCGTGTTCTACACTGAAAAGAAGATAAAACAAAACCATATAAGCAACTCATTGTTGTGATTTAAGTCTATATTAAATTGTATTTAAACTCGTAGACTCGTGCATTTATATAATTGATCTCCCTCAAGAATTATATAAACGATCCCAAGACTCAATTTCCGTATATTGATAAGCCCACAGCTTGGCTAATTCCACCGTTGGAACTCTTGGTCGATAGATTCCGTAAATCCTATCTATTAGTCCATCACAGTCGCTAGATAGTATCGAGTGACCATGATGTTGAGATCAAATAAATCATCTGTTCCCACTTACCCGACGTAGAAGGGGTCATATTATGCCTACCGACGAAGAAGGGATTCATGGGAGTCTGATTTATAAAGACTAGTCTCAATTTTTGGTTATACGAGGAAGACCCCATCAACTTATATTTATCCATTTTTAGTGAACTAATATCTAGCATATGCGTGAATGAATGAAATAAAGTGATGGCTTTGCAATTGACATGTGACATCTGTATTGTCACAGAAAACTAACGCGTAACCTCTACATGAGTCAGTTTTCAGGCATGTTATAGGTGGTTTGGTTTTAGGCGGAATATGATGCAAGCTATTATCGATGAAAGCATAAAATAAATGCGATAAACGTAAATAAAAGTCCTAGTGTGGCCTATCCTACCAAAATAAACATAAAACAACTTGGAATCCACCGTTGGACCCTAGAAGCTTGTCTTGATGTTCCATCTTGGTCCTTGAAGCGGGATTGAGCATCCGGTCTCCGTCTTTGGTCTTCACAAAATTACTAATTTAAATTAAAAATATAATCCTATTTACATTCTAATTTAAATACAAAAGTAATTACATGGCAAAAAAACAAAACGGAGATACAAGATCTCAAAATTACAAGCAAGACTGTGTCCCATCATTACGGTGACACAATCTTCTAAGGCCACACTAAGTTACAACCGTTTGCAAAATTAAATACGTTATAGAAAGCATTCAAAAGGCATTCAACAAGACGATAAATAAAATGCATCAACTAAAATTAAAATTCATTCATGACATAATACTGTTATTATGATTAACAAATTTTTACCAAACCACCTTTACGGGATTAAAATTATGTGATTATACCGTTTTAACCACTTTAATTTTAATAAGTTTATAATCCATTATCTTAAACCGTTTTAAAATAATATGTATCAAACGAGAGTGAACCGTTTAATAATATACTATGTAATACCTGCAAATTTTAATCTTTTGTTTTCCTTGCATTATAAGAGAGTAAAGAGACTGTTGTAGATGATAGCGTTAGCTTTGCTTGAAGGGGGTAGTTTTAGAACTTCGAGGACGAAGTTCATTTTTAAGGAGGGTAGATTGTAATACCCGTAAAATCCGTCAATAAAATAAAATGGGAAAGTTATTGACAATACAAGTATCGCTTAAGAGAAACATGTAAAACCGTCGCATGCATCGTCTTCCGTGCATCGTTTTCCGTCACATAATCGTTGACCAATGCATGTCTAGACATGTGGACCAATGCATGCCTAGACATTTGGCTTATGCATGAATAGGCCATTTGGCAAGTGCATGAGGACACTTGGCATTTGTATGAAAAACACTTTCCCTCTTTGTTTCCCCCTTTCCCAAGCCACTTTCAACCCTCCCACCAGATTTCATTCTTCATTTTTCCCCACACAAACACACACAAACAACAAAAAAAAATATATAGAGAGAAGGAGAGGAAAACGTGAGGGAGAAGAAGAAAGAACAAGAGGACATCTTGCCTAGCACTAAGTAAGCTTACATTTACCTTCAAATCTAATTTTATAACTTTTTAACATGCATTCACATATCACCTAACATCTAAATTTGAAATTATGAATCTACAACCATGCATGCAAAGGATTGAACATAGTAAAAACCGTTATTTTGTCAAAAACGTAGCATGCATGTAGTAGATCTGAAATCACATGTTAAAATGAGTATTTTCAGAAAATAAAACTTTGGGACGTTCCTTAAGTTGTTATAAAAACACTCACCAAAAATTAGGATGTTTGCATGTACCGTTTAGAAATGAAAAATCATATACTACAGCATGTTTTCTGTTTATCCGAATCACTAGATCTCACTTAAAGAGTCATCAAACCATATTTATAAAAGGAATCAGTGTCTCATCTTTTAATATGTTAAACTAATTTGAGTCTAGATGATAATAGGCTTCTGAATCAACTCGTTTCGATTTGTTAAGAAGGATTTATGATGTACAACTTTTCATGACTCAGTTTCTGACCATTGTTTTTAACACGCGTTTTTAGATCTGATAAACCCATTTTTGAGACAACATGCAAGGCTAACAATATGTTTTAGACACATAAGGGAATCCAATAAATCCAACCATTCACGAAAATATGACGTTTTGGATTTTATATGATTTTTACAAGTTTCGGTTGTGTTCTGGAAAAATGTTTTAATTAGTCTTACTTGTTAAAAGCTTACATTTCCATAAAAAGGGTAATTTAGTTACACATATAAATATAATCAGTGACCCATCTCTTCACAGGTTAAAGTTTAATGAATGTAAAGTGTAGTAGGCTTTCGTTTCGACGAGTTTCGACATGTTAAGCGTATTTACCACCCCGTAACATTTTAAGACCCACCTTTGGACCAACTTTGGTAGACTGTAACTTTGGACCCCTTAAACACGTTTTTAGACTCTGACCACTGAGATATTAAAGATGGAAGACTCACTAAGGAACCAAACCCCACTGGTCTCACCTCAAAACATTTAGTAACGAAGGAGATATGATGATTTAAAGTTTCTGTTTCAAATCTGTAAAAACCGAGAAAGTATAGTTATCGCATAATTTACTACAAGTAGCTTAGTAATGGTCGTTCATATAAGTAACTATTATTTTAAATATTATGTAGAGTCGGGATTCATAGATGAGGCTCTCTAACCTTTAATCGCTCGTAAGGTAAGGGAAACGCTTATCCGTACACTCTTATTAAACCGCTACGATTTGTTACTATCTTGCATGTTAAGACTTTTGGTTATATTGAATTATTTATATTGGTTGGATGTATTTTACAAAATGATTATGGACCAAGATTGGTTTGTTTTGATCTCTTGAAACGGGATTGTGTTTAATATGGAAAAGAAGTGCTTTATGATTTTAAAAGTTTTGAGAACCAAAACCGTTTTGCTTTTCTACAAGCTTATGATGAGTTATCAAAATTGAAGGAAATATCTTGGCTATTTGGAAATGGATTCTCATGTTGGATTGAAACGGTTTTGGTAGAGGGGTAGGTTATTCCATAATAAGGACTTCCTATACAGAGCTTCTGATGGGGGTTAGTTGATCGAGACCCCGTCCTCTTATCTTCCTCTTTGGGGTTGGCCCTTAGAGGGGTGTGCACACTCGGGATTCTAGGACAGTTTATTACATGATTTGGCGAACCCCGTCTTATCCGGTTTAGGGCGAGGGGATTCTCTTCATACGGCCTCTATCCAAATATATAACGACGTTGGAAATTGTTGGAAAGAAATGTTTTCTTTGGTTTGGAAATTATTTTGGAAGGTTTGATATGGATTTGAATCTTTTCGAGCACTTATGTCATACTTAATCATTTTTGATTATTTATTTCCTTTCAATTAACAGTGGCTATTCTGATACTCTGTTTTAAATGTTTCGAAACACTTTTGTTACACTTTATTGAAAAATGTCTTTTAAGTTATGATTTTATATTCCCTTTATTCTTTATTCGGACTGTTTACCTTACTCAACATTATTGTTGACCCTTTTATTTGTTTTGTCCTTGTTTGGACCTGCGGTGATCACAAATTGTGTGAGCAGATCGTGTGACAGGTACTCGTGGGAATTAGTCGTGGGATGCACGGGAGAGCGCGCTTAAACCTTTCAATCAAAGACAAATGCTTAAAGACTTTATCTTTCTTTTGGTTCGTTGAACTTTATTTCCGCTTCCGCAAACTTTAAATTTGGTTGTAATCGGATTTTATCCTTCGGATTTTAAATTGCATTAGACAACTACCCATTTTATTTCATGTCTAGGTACTACTACCATATTTGGTTAAATTGTGATACACCCATGATCCGAATTTTACTTGAGAACCATAATTACAAATAAAGAGGATTATGGGGGTGTTACATACTATTTCCGTATATAGTATATTACTAAAGGCCATGGGAAAATAAAGCAGGTTATATTTTCGAAAAATAAAACGTCGTCTGTCACAGGGGCGAGGTCGACCGACCTTCTGATGAAAAAAAAAAATCTGCAACAGTAAAATGGGTCAACCGATCCATAAACCAGGTCGACCGACCGCAAACAGTAAAAACGAGTTTCTGAAAAACGCAAAACGATGCACTTTTAAAATCAAAACAAGTTTTTACCTTTTTATCTTTGATTAAAACGAGTAAAACAAAGAAAATATCAACAAGGGTTCACATATTGTCAAGAATATCGATTAATTAACAATATGTAAACAGGAATCGAAAACAAGATCGATTGCACAAAAGAGAAACTGCCGGAAAAACAGTAACTTTATACGGGGGCTGTCGACCGACCGCTACAAGGGGTCGACCGACCGACACAGCGACAGAAACGAATTTTCAAAATTTTTAAATAAAACTTATGAAAAACACAAAAGTAAAATTTGATGGCCTTGGCTCTGATACCACTTGTAGGGAATAAAGCATGTATTCGCCCTAAACTTGCAGGATTATAATGAATTTTACAGTTGTGATTATGGTCATAAGATAAATAAAAACATGAAAAGAAATACAACCTTGAGTCCTTGCTTGAATAGGCCTAAGAACAGGAATTAAAATAAATTCCCTCCTATAACTTGCACCCAAGACTTGATTGAGATGATGCCGCGTGTGCTAGAAAATACTCTCCAATTGCCTTGCAATATGGGGAGAGCCTTTTGAGGTTTTAGATGTGAGATCTGAGTTTTGGGAAAATAATGTTCTCAAAACCCTAATTGTGAGAATTATGATTCAACAGTTACTGACATAAGGAGAAGGACTCTCCTTATGTAGTACTCGGGTGGGTCGGCCGAATTGGGGTGAGAGTGGGCTTTCTCCACTCTTACCTTATTCCTTTGCATGATTCGACCCGTTTTGCTAAATATTATTTGCGGGATTTTTATTATAAATCGCATACGTGTTATCAGATATTAATGCAGTCGATGTATTAATAATGGTCTGATAAAATTCGATATTGTATAATTACCCAAATTAATATAACTGTTTATATTAATACGCGAAATTAATATTTAATTAAATATTTAATTAAATATAACTGCTTATGTTTAATTTACGAATTAAACATGTAATCCGTATTAGCTAAAATTATTTAATCCGTATTCAATAATAATCTCAACATCTTATTGACTAATTTAATAGTCAATACCTCTGACTAACTGTTTAGTCATATTCGGCATAAATGTGACTGTATTTTCATACCTTCACATCTCTCAAACGTGTCCTATAGGTGTGACGTATAGGGACCAGTTGATCACCGTCATCCGTATGACAATAACGTCAAACTTATCTAGGAAGCCAACCGTTATTGATAAACGTGGATCAACTGATAATAGTACTGAAGTATGCCCTTGTGATCCTTAAAGAGACTTAGTAAGTCATTGTACTTAATTGTCAAGGACACCAGCCCTGACAATCTCCCACTTGTCCGTACAAGGGTATGTGCAATGACGTTATCACACTACATGTGGAGGACACAAGCTCCAACAGGGCTCTCAGCCGGTCAGCCACAGGCTGTCGGTGGGTCGGCTGAGAGTCATTTCTCTCAAACACACTTCAAAACAATAAGAAAGGCTCTCAGCCGGTTAGCCACAGGCTGCCGGTTGGCCGGCTGAGAGTCATTTCTCTCCTTCTTCAAAATCAACACTTGAGACTCTCAGCCGGTTGACCGGCCGCCGATCAACCAACCGACTGGGAGTCCCTGTTCCCAAAATACGCATTTCGCCATTTCCAAACTTCAATCAAACTTCATGGAATTGCTTCTATACTTTGCATACCCTTCTAAAATCACAATAAACAGCATATACAAGCATTCTTAATTCATCCTTTAATCATTTTCATGGATTAACATACACATTCATAATCAACAATATAAACATCCATCTTTTTCACCCAAACATATTACCCATTATTAATACTCATCAAATCATGTGAGAAACATATAAACATCGAACCCTAGCATGATTTTAACTAATTTACAGCATCAAACCACAATCCACATATCCTAAACATATTCCTATCAACAAAACATACTAAAAATCATGTAAAGTGCTAATATTAGACAAAAGGCCAAGTTACTCATTATCGTCACCTTAAAAGAGCGATTTTTCACTTCTAATCTTCTACAATGTACGAGTCCTTGTCCGGGTCGTCCGAGTCAACACTTACAAACAACGAAAACGGATTATTATGGGGTAATTTCGAGTTTACCTCAAAACAGTCCCAAAATGAAAGTTGATGAAACAGAAATTGAAAGAGATAGAAAGAACGGAAATGAAGAGATGAAAGCGTAGGCGAAAACCTTGCGTCAATCGGAGTTGAGATGAATAAATGGAATGTTTTTGTGAAGTGGAAATGGGTAACAATGGAGGAAATAAGTTACAGTATGTTGTTTTGGAGAAGGATGGAGTAACGTTGGAAAGGAGATAGGGTGTCCTTTATATTTGACTTGAGTCGGGTTTCTAAAATACATGGGGCGGAAATCTTAAAACGGAAACTACCAAGTAAACATGAAATCTTTAGATTAAACAAAGTCAAGACGGAACTTAACGACATTTCTTAAAATAAAACTTACGAATTATAATTAAAGTATTATTAAATTCCGAAAACTACTTTATATTATTAAAATATACTTTTACAAAAATACGGGATGTTACATGGTCACTTTTCATAACATGTCCCATAAGGGTTTGTAGCATACCCTTCAATTCAGCTATCTCAATGACACTTTGAGATATCGGTTGTTGTTGTTGTTGTGGTGGTGGAAAAGATGGTGGTTTTTGGAAAGGTTGTTGTTGATTGGAACGGTGAGGTGGTATGTAGGTGGATTGTTGTGGGGGTGGTAGTGGTGTGGGATTCAAAACATTCTGATTACGCCAAAAGAAGTTAGGGTGTTCTCTTGTTCTCTCATTATAGGTGTTAGAGAAAGGGCCACTTTGCTTATAACTTTGAAAAGCTAGGACTTGTTCTTTTTCGGACATACACTCAACTGCGATATGTCCCCCTACTACACACCGGTCACAATTAACTTCTTGTTGAACCATAGCATTCACAATTTGTTGGTTTCCCGAGTCTTGACCCATCTCCAAACGGTCAAACCTAGCATTCATAGCTTGTAACTGGGCTACAAGGGCACTGTTGTCACTTCCACCGACACTCGGCCTAGCACCGCCTCTAGGATTCCCGTACTCAGCAGTATGAGTCGCCATCTCTTCAAGCACATTCCAGCCCTTATCATCATCAACATTCTTTTGAAATCTCCCATTCGATGAAGCATCCAAAATAGCACGATGGTCATCGTACAACCCATTGTAAAATTGGTTGCACAAAAACCATTTCTCGAACCCGTGATGAGAATAGATCGGATTAGGTTCTTAAAGAGGACAAATGCTTCGTAAAGGGTCTCCGTGGGTAACTGCTTGAAACTAGTGATTTGCCCCCTTAGGGCATTTGTTCTTTGTGGAGGGTAGTACCTCTTGTAGAACGCTAGGGCGAGAGAATTCCAGTCAGTCACTCCCGCAGCTTCCTTGTCAAAATCACGGTACCACTCACGGGCTCCGTCTAACAATGAGAAGGGAAAAAGAACCTCCTTAACTTGTTCTTGCGTAACTCCAGCGGTGAGTGGTATGGTTGAGCAATAATCGGTGTATGTCTCCATATGTTTTCCGGGGTCTTCGCCGCTCACTTCCCGAAATTGATTTCGCTCCACCAAATTTATGTAAGATGGGCGGATATCAAAGTTACCATTAGTTGCAGTAGGGAGTTTAAATCCCTTAGGAATGGAATCGGGTGAGGGCTCGGAATGAGTACACAGTTTCGGCATTGTAACCGGTATAGGAATATCAGCTACGAACTCCGAAGTCTCTTCTGCAAAGGTATAGAACTCGGAAGGTCCTTCTTCGTAAAAATTAGAGAATTCTTCGTAGACGGAATCAAGAGTCTGCAAATCCTTTGCTTGACGTATTTCCTTCCAGAGGTTTCTTAATGCACGAAAAGTCTTCTCAGGTTCGGGATCAAACGGTATGAGTTCGGACCTGTTGGACCTGGGCATAAACAGAAACTAAAGAAAAGGATGAGAACTCCCTCAAGGAATTTGAATCCCTTGAGACAAAAGACAAACTAAAATAAAGCAAATAAAATATCACCGTCTCCTCGGCAACGGCGCCAAAATTTGACACGCCTGTCGCAACCCTATCAAAGATAACCAACTGGCCTAACTAATGTAGCAAGGAAGTTGGGATCGTATCCACAGGAAGACAAATAAGAATTCTAAAAGCTAAACTAAAGTCCGTCGAAGTAACCGAATCTGGGGGTTTTGATTATTGTTTGAACTAAACGAAAAGTAGTGAAGGAAGAGAGAAAAGAAAAGCGTAAAGCAAAGTAGTGTAAAAATAATACGAAGGAAAAAGAATCAGGATAGTCGGTTCACCAATGACAATGTAACGGTCAAGTCTAGGTCAAGGATCGGTCGCAAGTAGAAATCTAAGGGGTAGTGAAAAGGTCCTCTCGGATCGCTATTCGCCCTAGAATGCTTCTAATGGGCTCTCGCAATTTATTAGGGCACTCTAATGTTTATGACAGGTCTTAATCCTCACCAGACTTTCGATCTTAGGTCGGGATTTACCATACGAGTAATTAGCTACGTCGACTTAACCAATTAAACACAAATAAATGTCATAATTAACAACAGAGACAAAATACCAACAACCGATCTAACCTAAACGAACTTCATCACATTATCATTGGATCACCTATATCCTAGTCTAGAGAATTAGCTACGCATAAAGGAAGGAACGATTGAGATAGAATAAATAATGGAAAGGGAGTACATGATCGCGATAATAAAATTGCAAGATAAAATAATAGAAAGCAAGGAGTAAAGAAATGAGAATAAAAAGAACAAAGGAAATAAAATTACCGAATGTAAGTGGCAAAGCAGAATTCTCGAAAGCTAGAAAAATGCTAACTGATTACAAGTTTCTGAGAGTAAAGTCTCAAAGTAAAGATAAAAGATAAGATCCTCTAAAAAGAACTGACAAGCTTCTTAAAAACGAAATTTGTCTGACTCCCAACCGATAACCTAATGGGCTTAAGTTAATCTTGGGCTTCGGGGAAATAAACTGGTCGATCGACTAGGAATTTGGTCGATCGACTTCCATATCGACCAAAAGTGGTCGATCGACTAAAAGTGTGGTCGATTGACTTAGGTATCGACCAGAAGTGGTCGATCGACTGAAGTTAACTTTTTCTTGGACGGTTGACTTCAAAAACACGCTTCGTTTAATTGATACAAAGAGTGGTTCACTTCTCCTGACCTTCTAAATGCAACCTTGAGGACAAAATTCGGCTCCGAGTACATACTTCCGAGTATATTCCTGCAATTAATACAAGAGGGCTCAAAGTAGGCTATTCGGGGCTAAAAGTAGTAAGCTACTAGCAAGAGAGCATAGAAATACATGAAAAAGAAGTCAAAAAGGACTATAGAAATGGCATGCATCAACCACTAATCAATAAGGAACCCAATTTATTCATTTGCATATGGGAGTGAACAACATAATACTTCACAATTTCAAACTAAACCACACAAAATCCTCATAATTTCATAAATTAAACCAACAACATCCACGCATAAACGATTTTTGAATTAAAGTCGAGTAACCTCTCAAAGTTACCTTTAAAGCTCTTCAAATCTTCAAAGAACCCTTCATTGAAGTCCAAGCATCAATTCTCACCAACAAACCATAAGAAAAACGAATTAAACACGTAACCCTAGAAAGACGGGTTTTCAGAAAACTCAATAAGACAAGAAATTGTTTGTATCGAAAGATGGAGAAGAAGAAGAGGAGAACATACCTATAAAGAACTCGGAATTTGAGCGAGAAACGAAGGTGCTAGAGTCGGATTTGTGTTCTTGAGGATTTACTATCAATAGGAATTTGGGGGTTTTTTTTTTGTTAAGGGAGATGAAGGATGAATGAGTTATGAGGAATAAACACAACATTAGGAATTATAAGGGTTTTTGAGTCGGGAATGACCCGGGATTCATTTAATGAGTCGGGATGATTCGGATTTGGCTAACTAAGACGGAAATGACATCTCAAGTCTATTATTACTCAAGATGGAATAAAATATACAAGTAAACTACAATTCATGAAATTATCCGCCATACTTGTCATTTTTCGAGAATTAAAACCGAAACTAAAAAATTATAAAACTCGAAATAGGAATTGAAACGAAAATGCTTTAAAACGAATTATTCATATTATTAAAATATATTTACGAAATTTCATGAAATATAAATTAATCTCGAAATTAAATTAAATCTTTAATTTTAATAAAACGGAAAATATCGGGGTGTTACAATCACCCCACCTTTTAAGAAGTTTCGTCCTCGAAACTTGAAAGTAGAAAAGGTGATTATCAAAAGTTGACATCCTAAAACATAGCTTTCTTTTAAACATTTTTCAAAAGGGAAAAACCAAGGCACAAGTCCTCATCAACGGAGCGTTAGGGTTCTCGTTACGTACTCAAGAGCCCGACATTCCGAAACAAGGGCAAGTTCAAAAGCCGAAATTAAATCATGTGTTGACAAGCGTAATACAAGTCATTAGACGTCTCCAATAACAAGGCTTACATCCAATCGAACGCCAAAAGCACCCAAAATTCATAAACCAATCCAAGCTTTTCAAAACATGTCATTTCAAAAGAAAATTTTCATTTTGAAATCTTGAAATATATGAGATGATAACCGAAATAAAACTTCCAACAACATAAGCAATGCTACTCAAATCAATCATAAAGCACATAAATGGAAAACAATTTGAACTTTGCTCAAGCAACACACAAGCATGAAAGCCATACATGAACAACCAAAGAGAGTCATAACAGACCATCAAAGAACTCGAAACACAACAAAGTTACCAGGGAAACTAACTAAGACAAAGCATCAAAACCATCATTTTCAAAGTAAAAGATGGCATTCCATAAGAGAGGAAAGAAGGAATACAAGAGCTTCAGGTTAAGAAAGTATAGGTAACTCTCCTAGGATACGGGGACACTATTATCGCTCGATGTAATACCTCGTTTATTATAAAGTTATGATGTTGTTTTAGTTGTTTGACGTTAACTATAGTTTAAGATTCGACAGTTAATACTTCATATGGGTACTAGTTATTTATGTTTTTTTTAAGTTATGTTTATGTCGTCTGTGTGGTTCGAGCATGGGACATTTAGGTAGGACTCTTGGGCCTCGATATTTGTGCAAACACAAACAGCCTATAATACTCACGAAACCCTCACAACTCAAACCCTCACGCAGCCCTTCCCATGCCGCCATATATGAGTGGTTTTTACCCTACTTCTGACCTATCTACAACACCACCAATACCCTAGCTTTGCAGCCGCCACCACACAGTAGTGAGAGAAGGTTTTCACGGTCAGATTGGCCTTGCCTAGTCCTTTCGTTTTGGGTCAGAAATCAGGTACGTGTTAAGGATTTGACATTCGTTTATAATTATGTTGCGTTTGTCCGTGTTTGTTGTCTGTTCGAAGGGTGGTAGGGAGTCACTGTAACCTTGGTGTTGTCTTTATGTACGGCTGGTGGGTGAAGGGCAGTGTCAGGGAGGTGCTCACGGCGGGTATAGGTGGTCAGGTAGGTGTCGATGGTCTGTTTCGTGGGGTCTGGCCAGAAGGGTTTTCATTTATGTTGTTTGTCAGAGATAAGTTGGGGGTGGTACCACCGTTGACTCGGGGGAGGTCGATGCGGTGGTACCACCGTGGTTTGTAGGTTACGTGTCGGAGAGAGGATTGGTGGTGGTCACGGATGGTGTCAGTGGTGGAAGTTGTGGTGGCAGGAGATTTCGTCTGATGTGAAACAGGGAGTGTAGCAGTGTAAGGGTGAGGGTCTGTCATCGGTGAGGGCTCCGACCTCCTCACCGGCAGACGGCGACGAGTTTCATGGTGTCGTAGGGGTGGCAGGTTGTCGGTGGTGTCGGGAAATGGTGGTGGTTGGTGGTCGTAGGGGCTGTACACGGTAGGGAAACGTGTTACGTCGGGTTGTGGTGGCTGGTCGTTTGTTGTTATTATTATTATTCTTAATATTATTTTCCTTATTATTATTATTAGTATTATTATTAATATTATTATTATTTAATTATTGTTATTACTTATTAATATTATTATTGTTATTTGTCAATATACTTATTAATGATGTCACTCTTTATATTTTGTGTTATATTTGGTAGGTTATTAGTTTGGTTGATGTTTTGTGATAATAAATATATGAGTCGGGAAATTAACGAGTCAAGGGAGTTTCTATTTTGGGAAAGTTTCTAATTATGGAAACTTTCCATTTATGGAAGGTTCTAATTATAGTAAGTATGGTTTGATATGGGGTTCGGGAAATTTATTAATTATTACGAATACGTGTTTAGGTAGCGGTTTTCGCGTGGAACATTTCTAGCGAGCTTTGGAAGTTATCTGCATTCCTGCTTTTCGAGGTAGGGGAATTACTGTGCATATAATGACGATTATTTGGTTGATTGATGATTAAGCAGGGTTATTTTACATATCATATGACTTGGAATTTTGTGTTATTCGTTTATATATATATATATATATGTATATATATATATATGTACATATATATATATGTATATATATATATGTATATATATATATATGTACATATATATATATATGTATATATATATATATATGTACATATATATATATATATATATATATATGCATATATATATATATATGTATATATATATATATGTACATATATATATATATATATATATATATATATATATATATATATATATATATACATATATATATATATACATATATATATATATATGCATCTGTGATACGATATGAGGTGATGAGAAATGGGTGTTGTGATCGGTGCGGAGTTAATTGGCGTTGTGATCGGTGCGGAGTTAATGGCCTTGGGAGCGGTGCGGAGTTATTGGCCTTGTGATCGGTGCGGAGAAAGGATGATTGAATCCCTATTTATATTGTTCGTTTATTTATTTATCCTCTACTCAACCTCGTGGTTGACCCTGTGTATTCGTTATCACCTGTGATGAACCAATTTATTGGGGAGCAGATTGACAGGTGTTGAGACTATGGGAGCTAAGGGAAGGGAGAAGCTTGGATCCGGACCAGCCTAGAGTCTAGATCACCATAGTAGTCTTTTCATGAGTTGTACTTTAGTTTCACAAGACAGTTTTATAAGTTGGTTGTATGAACTCGTTCCTTTGAGTTTAACATTTATTAATTAAAGTACTGTTTATCTTTCCTTTGTATCTACTGCATCGGGAAACCGAGATGGTAACATCCTTATTTATCTGAGGAGTCCTAGTACAGGCCCTTAAATAAATGGGGGTGTTACACTCGATCCATAAAAGAAACATCGTCATCACGATTCCTTGCACACCTCAGAAAACAGCTCTTTCAATCCACAAACCTCTCAAGGTTTCCTAAGCTCACTAGGGTCACTCATCTCTAGGTTAACCACGGGACCAGGTATCTCCTTACCAAAGGGTTTCACCACTCGCGATCGTTACCCAACAATCAACAACCTCAATAAGGCTAGGTCCAAAACTATCAACACGGCCTTTCTCACACTCAAACAACATAAGTTGTAAGGTCCTAACCAAGGGGAACACCAAACAAGGATCACAACTTAGGACCCATCACACATTAGGTCATCCAGCCAACCCAAACAAAGTCCAGTATACTCATACTGAAAACCAAAATATGAAAGTTGCATTCTCTGAATCTCACATATTCCCACATATATAACCATGAGGCACTCATCCACAACCTCAGCTTCCAAAATTATAACATGATATTCCTCAACCTGAATATACCCAAACATAAGACTGCGGTTCAACACCCAAGGTGTGACACCCCGCGATATTACATAAAAATAAACAAACAACTTGCAGCGGAAAAACGGTAATTATAAAAACTTTCAACATATATATAATAAATTTAATCACGGAATATCAAAACAACATGCGGAAGATTGAAACTAAAGAAAAGTATAACTTATACAAGATAAATGAAAGTTTACAAGGGATAAGGTATCCCTCGATAGCAACATAATTAAATCTAAGCTAAACGTATATAGGTAATTGTCGACTAATCAACAATGCTCGCTAGCTACACGTCTTCCCCAAACAGCACCAACCTACATACATGAAACATGTACGCCACAGTCAGTGGGGAGTAACTCGAGGTTCTCCCAGCCACTTTTTGTCAGAAAACACGTAAACGGTAATACAACACAACATATACATATGAACATGCATATACAAAGGTAAATACTCAATTATGACATATTCAATTATGACAAACATGATCAAGCGTGAACCAACATGTGAACTACAAACAAGGTTATCATATGAACTATATCAACGGACAATCAACCAAGTGAATGACTCAGCGGCCAACACTTGATGGCATGTTCATTCACACAAACAACAATCAAGTAATTGACTCAGAGGCCAACACTAGATGGCATGGTCAATCACACAACATACAAGAATAGAATGAACGCCGTCAGGGAACATAACCGTTACCACTGACCGCTAGGTCGCATAACCACGACACTAGCTATCGGACGCATAACCACGACACCGACTTTATGTATAGTGCATAACCGACAACTATATGCCTAAGACCTGGCCAGACCTCTCGATGTAATAACCTACACCGAACGACACACGGGGACGGGGCCGCATAACCACGGACACCGACCAATCCCGAACATAGATAAAACCCATAACCGGGGTGGCAATAGTTCATTACAATGATACACAAATCATACCACCGTTATCCATTCACAAACAAGGTGACATAACCGTCACTCACATACTTAAGATGACATAACCGTCACCCGAATACAAGCTAGGTAGCATAACCGTTACCCGACTCGATTTAAGATAACATAATCGTTATCAAAACATAAGTAAAGCAACATAACCGTTACTCGACTCAACACAAGACAACATGACCGTTATCAATTTAACTCGAGCTAACATAACCGTTAACTAACGCATTTAAAACATGTGAGCTTCAAATCAATCAAGACGACACTTAAGCTAGTTTTGAGAAGTTAACTTGAAGCGGGAGCCGGTTTCCCTTCCGGTTGCCCAACCGGGGGGGTCTTCCTCCTCAACTTGGCTACTAAAACGGCTTAAGCATTTAACCATGCAACAACAACGATTTCACTCAAGTATACGACTCACATGAGTATAAAATAGCAAGAATACATTTGGCAAGTCTCATTCTACAAGTTCACATTTCATTCGGAAGTAAAACGAATTAGAAATCAAGGACAAGCTCACACCGTAAACATGTGAATTAAACAATGAAGGGTGAACGTGAATTGACTCATGAAACATAAATGATAAATATATAATTCCTCCTACGAGTTTTATAGTGATCTAACATGTTCAAGCCATGTCCGAACAAGCGGGAAAACAACGCCCGAGAGCAACCCAAAACAGCCCCAAACATTGCCCAAAGACACGCCTAAAACAGCCCACGACCACACCCACGACCAGCCGCGAGCGCAGGCTGCGCAGGGTGGCCGCAGGCTGCGCCCTAGTGCCTGCAGGCCTGCGCAAATGGCAGCAGGCTGCGCCATTCTCGGCCAGCACCTGTTTCACGCAGGAACCTCTACTATGCACCCTACATTTCGACACTTATACGACGATTTCTAAGCAGTTTTATACATGATTCAAGCGGTATTATCAACCTATAATCTAACTAATTCATGGGCATATCATTACTCAAGTGTAAAAGATTAATAAGTAGCACAGCCATCACACTTGACATGGATTAAATCAATCCAAAAACACATTATCGCTATAAACACAAGGAGCATGAGACGGGCATCAATTTATCCAATAAACACAACCAAAATGCATCCTTCATTACTATTAATCAACTAGAAACTCATTTCATTCAATTGAATAACAAAATAATCAACACAACACTTCACAATTTCAGAAATTAACCAACAACCACAATATATAAACGATTTTTGACTTAAAGTCGAGTAACCTCTCAAAATTACCTTTAAAGCTCTTCAAATCTTCAAAGAATCCTTCATTTAAGTCCAAACATCCATTCCCACCAACAAACAATAAGAAAAACGAATTAAAAACGTAACCCTAGAAAGACGGGTTTTCGTAAAACTCAACAAGGCTAGAAATTGTTTGTATCAAAAGAAGGAGGAGAAGAAGAGGAGAACAAACCTATAAAGAACTCGGAATTTGAGCAAGAAACGAAGGCGGTAGAGTCGATTTCGTGAAGGGGTTTTTTCTGATTTTTGAGGAGGATGAAGAAATGAATAGGTTGTGTGAAATAAAACACAACATAGGGGTTATAAGGGTTTTCGAGTCGGAAATGACTCGGGATTCATTTAACGAGTCGGGATGACTCGGAATTCATTAACTAAGACGGAAATAACATCTTAAGACCAAAATTACTCAAGATAGAACCAATTTTGCAAATAACTCACAACTCATGAAATTATCCTACATACTTGTCATTTTCGAAAATTAAAGCCGAAACTTAAATTTATAAGACTCGAAATATCATTTGAAATTAAAATGTTTTAAAATGAAATATTCATATCACAAAAATATATTTACGAAATATAATAAAATATAAATTATTCTTTAAATTAAATTAAATCTTTAAATTTATAATACGGAAAATATCGGGGTGTTACACAAGGCACCAAGTTCCATCTACTCAAGGTTTCTCAAACCCAAACCACAAATTACATTCTGCAAGCCTTCGCTTACCAACTCTATTACCACAAAGAGAATATTCACAAGGGAGTCCCAAAAGCAACAAACCTAATCCAACGGTTTCTACTTAGCCATTAACACCCTCATAGGAACCACCGACAACACCACCCTTATGGTTGTCACCAACATCATAGGGAGCGCTCATACTGCTAAGCCCTTAACACAAAACCACTATGCTGGCATACTACCTCATCATCCAAAGACATCTTTGCAAACTCTCTCAACTAAATTCGATAAAAACAAACCAAGGATCCTCACACATACATTACTACTCCACAAACGGGGCCAACCTCACAACTAAACCAAAAGAAGGACGGCAAGGTTTACAAAGGTATGGACAAGATAACAATTCAGAAACAAGCGAGGTACAGAAATTCGAGAGAGGGAGAGAGAGAGATGAGATGATAGGGTAAGAGACTCTTGGTTAAGGACTTCAACAAGAGGGAAGCCAAGAGTGGAAGGGTAAGCATTAGAGGTAGGAAGATACAAGATGTGACGGGAGGTCAATTAAGAGTTGCTATGATAGCATGGCCCAACTGGATTCACACGAGAGAAAAAAGAAGAAGAAGAACGCTGAAGCAAGATTATGATTTCAATTGGCACAAATCTCAAGGCTCGGGATTCCCAAAATTTCACAAGGCTCTCAACTTATATTCCCCAATTCAAGCATGTCAAACTAACTATGTCCAAGACACAGATTCCCAAATGGTCCACCATACTGTAAGCTCTTCCAAAATCAAAGGTGTACGGTCATCTCAACATCCACAAATTTATAAAGTCCGGGTATCTATATATCTCGAATTCCTCAAATGATACTTCTATAACACTCCAGGATCAACCATCTCTATACCATTTCTATCTGC
The DNA here is from genome assembly GCA_029255685.2 of Silene conica. NCBI lineage: Eukaryota > Viridiplantae > Streptophyta > Magnoliopsida > Caryophyllales > Caryophyllaceae > Silene > Silene conica. Next base: position 53,817,030 of record CM055316.2, on the reverse strand, counting down.
TACTTCATCACATCACTCTATATCAGTCCCACAAAAGAAGTAGATTCCTCAAAATTCATCAGTACCTTAGAACGTGAACGTTAAGATTCACTATCAACGTCCTCACACCTCTATATAAGGAACCAGACATCCTTTAAACATCTCAGGCTCGAAAACCTACAAGTCCACAAGTCGGATTTCACTACACCATCAAGTCACTCAAAGTCATGACCCTTAGGTAACCCCACTAAGGACATATATCTCTAATTTTGTTCAAGCAACTAAGAGCGCAAACTTCAATAAATCGTCTTAAGGTCACATTACCAATTCATCCATTACTCATCCATAATTATGAACAATTCCCATTCACTAACATAACATGCTAATCAAACTTAGGACAGATTCCCAAAGTCAAGTATTACTAATTCACTTTACTCATCTATTCATCTTTACTAGCATCCCAAGCATACTTCCCAAATTCATTCTGGTTCCTTTGTACTCTTGAACCAACACCCTCCAATCCATTAGCTCTCAATCCTAATCATGATTCCAAAGGCTAAGTTTCACCAAATGCCACAACTACTACTCACTTTCTAGGCCAAGAATTCTATCAACCAATTCCACTCACTATAGGGCAACCAATTAAGCATTGGGTTCACTGAGGCTTAACTTACTAAACTCTTTAAACCATCCCAAAAACATTACTTTTCCAAAAGAGACTCGGGATTATCCTCGATCAAATTCCACAAATTTCAACTAAGGTAGGCTACCTATAATACGCCAAGAGAAGAGGCAAGTAACAAGAGTGAGATTAAGTCGGAAAGTTACGAAGGTAGCTTCCGAGGTAAGATAGAAGAAAGTTTAAGGAAAAAGGAAATGCATCCAGAGAAAAGAGAAGGAAGGGGATGCATGAGAACAAGAGGTAATTTAGGGGACAAGGAAACATTTACCAAGGATAACAAGAATCTTCCAACTTCGGTAAAAGACACCAGTCTAGCGGTTCACCTGTTCTAAAGCACAACAATAACTCAAGAACAATTAACAAACCGGCCTAACATGGAGAAATAACAATATAGACTACCACTTGGTCCTTAAGTCTACCCATCTCTCATTCATTATTTCAGGTCAAGTTCATATTTAAGTTGGGGTACACGTGCGTGCGTCGAGAGCATTACTGCTCTGATACCAAATGTGACACCCCGCGATATTACATAAAAGAATAAACAGGAAACTTGCAGCGGAAATAGGATATTTTAAAAACCTTCGACATATATAATAAAACTTAAATCATGGAATATCAAAACATTATGCGGAAGTCTAAAACTGAAGAGAAAGTAAAACTTATATAAGTTAAATTAAATAAACAAGGGATAAGGTATCCCTTGATAGCAATACAATTTAAAACTAAGCTAATCGTAAATAGGTAATTGTCGAATAATCAACAATGCTCGCTAGCCACACGTCTTCCCCAACCAGCACCAACCTACATACATGAAACATGTACGCCACAGTCAGTGGGGAGTAACTCGAGGTTCTCCCAGCCACTTTTTGTCAAGAAACACGTAAACGGTAATACAACACAACATATACATATGAACATGCATATACATTAATAAGTAATTAAACATGATATAAACAAATATGACAAACATGATCAAGGCATGAATCAACATGTGAAACATAATCAAAGTCATCATATCAACTATTATCAAACGGATAACCAACCAAGTGAATGACTCAGCGGCCAACACTTGATGGCATGTTCATTCACACAAACAACAACCAAGTGACCGACTCAGAGGCCAACACTAGATGGCATGGCCAACCACAGAAAACACAAGAATAGAATGAACGCCGTCAGGGAACATAACCGTTACCACTGACCACTAGATCGCATAACCACGACACTAGCTATCGGGACGCATAATCACGACACCGATTCTATGTATAGAGGATAACCGCAAACTATATGCCTAAGACCTGGACAGACCTCTCGATGTAATAACCTACACCGAATGTCACACGGGGACCGGGCCGCATAACCACAGACACCGACCAATCCCGAACATAGATAAATCCCATAACTTGGGTGGCATTAGTTCATTACAATGATACACAAATCGTACCACCGCTATCTATTCACAAACAAGGTAACATAACCGTTACCAACACACCTTAGAATGACATAACCGTCACCCAAACATAAGCAAGGCAACATAACCGTTACCCGACCCAACTCAAGATAACATAACCGTTATCAAATTACAAGTAAGACAGCATAACTGTTATCATTACCATTCAAGCTAACACAACCGTTAACTAACTCATTTAAAACATGTGAGCCTCAATTCAACCAAAACAACACTTAAGCTAGTTTATAGAAGTTAACTTAAAGCGGGAGCCGGTTTCCCTTCCGGTTGCCCGGCCGGGGGGTCTTCCTTCGCAACTTAGCTACTAAAACGGCCTAAGCATTCAACCAAACAACCATAACGGAAACACCCAAACAATTTACTCACATGAGTAATAAAATAAAGAGGATTCATGAGGCGAGTCTCATGCACAAGTTTACATTTCATTCGGGATATAAAATAACTAGCATTTGATGACAAGTTCATGTCGTAAGCATGTGAATTAACATAGAGGATACACATTATTCGACTCATGAATCATACATGTTTAATATATACTTTCTAAGCCCAAAACAACCCCAATTACTCGCCCAAAACAGGCCCAAACGCAGCCTGCCATGGCCTAGAGCGCAGGCTGCGCATTGCCTGGCCGCAGGCCTGCGCTTGGGGCCGCAGGCTGCGGTTTTCTCGGGCAGTTCCTGGCCTGTGCGCGGCAGCTGCTACAATCAGCCCCAATTTGCGCGCGACTCCTCAAACCGATTAGCACACGTATCCTACATGTTCTAGGAAACATAATATCTCATCCAAGACGTGTATAGACCATTATGCAATGTAAACAAACGATTACAAACATGGTTAGCAACCTTGAACACGGATTAAAATCAATCGAAAATCATACCATCGCAATGAAAACTATGAGCATAAGACAGATATCAATTTACCCATTAACAACAACCTGATTCCTCATTCATTACCACTAATCAATAAGGAACCCAATTCATTCATTTTCATATGGGAGTGAACAACATAATGCTTCACAATTTCAGAAACTAAACCACACAAAATCCTCATAATTTCAGAAATTAAACCAACAACATCCACGCATAAACGATTTTTAACTTAAAGTCGAGTAACCTCTCAAAGTTACCTTTAAAGCTCTTCAAATTTTCAAAGAACCCTTCATTGAAGTCCAAGCATCCATTCTCACCAACAAACAATAAAAAAACGAATTAAACACGTAACCCTAGAAAGACGGGTTTTCAGAAAACTCAACAAGACAAGAAATTGTTTGTATCGAAAGATGGAGAAGAAGAAGAGGAGAACATACTTATAAAGAACTCGGAATTTGAGCGAGAAACGAAGGTGCTAGAGTCGGATTTGTGTTCTTGAGGATTTACTATCAATGGGGATTTGGGGGTTTTGTGTTTGATGAGGGAGATGAAGGATGAGTGAGTTATGAGGAATAAACACAACATAAGGAGTTATAAGGGTTTTTGAGTCGGGAATGACCCGGGATTCATTTAATGAGTCGGGATGACTCGGATTTGGCTAACTAAGACGGAAATGACATCTCAAGTCTATTATTACTCAAGATGGAACAAAATATACAAGTAAACTACAATTCATGAAATTATCCGCCATACTTGTCATTTTTCGAGAATTAAAACCGAAACTTAAAATTTATAAAACTCGAAATAGGAATTGAAACGAAAATGCTTTAAAACGAATTATTCATATTATTAAAATATATTTACGAAATTTCATGAAATATAAATTATTCTCGAAATTAAATTAAATCTTTAATTTTCATAAAACGGAAAATAACGGGGTGTTACAACCGGGTGCAAAGGTTTTGTTGGCTGGTGGTTGACAGGTGCATGCCGCTGGCAGGCATCACATATCTTTGCATATTCACTTGCGTCTCTACGCATTTATTTGCATATTCACTTGCGTCTCTACGTAAAATTCTACCGGTTTACGTTATTGAAGTGTGGGTTAAAGTGACAACCAATATGCAAGGCGTACGAGAAATAAAAGAATAAAAGAAATTAACACAGTGGATTTTGGTGACGCGGAAAACCCTAATGAGGGAAACAACCGCGGGGGGAACGGAATCCCGCCAAGCTTTCACTAAAATCGAGGTCAACAGTGTTTGATCAGAGTACAATGGATAGTATGCGTGAATAAAAAATAATAAATGAAAAATCAATGTCCCCTTGAGCTGCCTTTGGTCTTGCTTTTATAACCGTAGAGTCCTTAGTCCACTTGTTGCCCTAGTCCTCCTCCTGGAATATAGGGGAGACGTTGAGTAGGGTTAGGAAGCTGAACTCCCAGCTTGACTTGACCTAATGGCACTATTGCTCACCCTTTGGGTTGACTTCTCCGTTGGGCCCATAGTATTAGCGAGGATTGTTGGTGCTCTTCTCGCGTTACTTATGGTCATTGTGGGCTCTCTTGCTTGTGGCCCAATAACTGGTGCGATGGTATTTTTGGGCTAAACAATTATGAATAATGTCATTTGCATAATGTTAGAGGGACACTATCCGTCTTGCGCTTTTGACGAATAGTGCCTGTCTTCAATGAAAAACTGTGTATTATATAATACATATTTATCAAATTACACTGTCATATGCACTAAACTGAAAGTGTATATAATAGTGTAAGATTGTGAATAAGACATTATATATAATATATCACATATTCATTCAACATCATTTTCATATTCATCAAATTTAAAGTGAATATGATAACGTCATATATCGTTAATATAATGGAATATGACAGGTATAATTCCTAAAAGTGAGAATCATCTATATAGATAAGAAAAACCACTACACATAAATTGGACACGTGTCACTCCCACATTAAAAATTTTCCCGCCCAAATTCCCATGATATATCGATTTTGGAAAATCTTGGAAAAAATATTCTCGCTGATTAATGTATACAAAATAAGGAATATCTGCCATGTCCGTGCAATATTTAATAAATTTAGACTGATATTCAAAATCTAAAATATTCCTTTGCATATCGATGCAAAAATATTATATATAAATTCAGAAGTGTTTAGACTATAAAAATATTCTATATAAATCCGTGCAAAAATATTTTATATATTTTATAAAAATTATTTTATATATCGTTTAAATTTAGACACTTCTTGGTGCCAATAGACAGCGAGCACTATTATTCAAAGATATTATCCGTGCAATATAAAATTTATCCGTGCAATATGAAAACCTCTAAAAAATATTCTCACATACAATTGTTGGAAAAAATATTCACACATATAATTAATTACTCGTGCAATATTATTCAAAGATTCAATTAATTCAATGAGATCCAAACTACCATTTTAAGCGTAACTATAACATATATTTTCAATTCTATAATAGTGTTATTATATCACGACTAAATATAAAACTAAAGAACTTTTTTGTTTATAATTAGCTATGTGGTCATTACACAAGTGGTATGTAACTGGTGTCTTAAGAAAGACTTATTGTTTAATCAAATAGAGACTAATATAGGAGATATTAAATTATACAATCTATATATAATTATAATAGAGAAACCATTAAACACATGACAGTCATTAGTTAAATATTTTCCCGCTCAGTAATTATTTCGTTATTTATGATAAAAAAATTATTACTTAATTTCTTATTAATTAATATTGATTGTAATTATTATATTACGGTGTTATTATACTCTCTTTTTATGATTTTATGTAATCACGTTATCTATATCTATTTATAATTTATTTTTCTTTTTTGATTGTATCGTGTAAAATTTTTATCAGTTTGAATTTACTTGAATAATTCGACGTCTACGAAGTATTACTCGGTCGTTAATTTCTTATTTGTGAAGTAGTATTTGTTAATGTAATTTAATTCAGGTTCTGTCGGGCCAATTTGGGTCATGTCAGTTTGGTTCATCATTTTTTTCGAGATAATTAGGGCCGACCCCAAAACTTTTTGGAACTAAGGCTCTGATGTTGTTGTTGTTGTTGTTGTTGTAATTAGGGTCGGATCGGATTGGATCATTACGGGTCAGGACGGGTCGGGTCAGGTCGGGTCGGGCCAATGATTAAAAGATAAGTTTCATTTCAAGTCATTTTGTTCATTAGAGTTTTTGTTTATCCATTATTTTGAGTTGGGTGGCTTCAGATTATACCACTTCGGGTTGGATCAAACTAGTTAAGAACTTTTTCGGGACGAGTCGGATGAATTCGGATTTTGGGTCATATTTGGGTGATGTAGTTCGGGTCAATTCCGGGTCTCAGGTCAGCCTATTTTCGGATTTGTACCAATTATTGTTCTCAAATTGAAATATGACAAAAATAATAATCGATAGTAAGGGAACAGGGGCGTCTTAACAATAATAATGGCCCGGTGCCCCGCATGAAAATGAGGCCTTAAAAATATAATATATATGAAATTTTATAATCAATAAACATAGTATTATTATTATCTGCTAAAAAACAAATGCATAAAAATAGAATTATAACATTATCTATTTATTAAAAAAACTTCGATCGTCACCATCGTCCTTGACTACTTGAAAAGCATCCTCCTCCGAGATTTTCTTGAAGAAAATATTTCAATCAGACTTTCATAATCAACCTTTTTCAACAAATCTTTCTCTATGGCTATTAATGCTAGCCCATTAAGTCTCTCTTGCAACATTGTAGAACGTAAATAAGATTTGAGCAACTTCAACTTTGAGAAACTTCTTTCTGCAGATGCAACCGTCACAGGGATAGTCAACAAAATTCGATAGGCAATACACGCATTAGGGAAATAATTTTTCTGTTTCAAAAACGTTAATATCTCAATTGCTCCCATATCTTTATTAGGCAAAATATCTCTAAGCAACTTTAACTCCATATAAAAATCGTTTCCATCAATGTCCAAATGTTCATCACTTGTAAGCGCCTTTTGAAGATTAATACAATTAGAATTTAAGGTCTCATTGTCTAATGATTGCAAATTATTAGAAGTGAATAAAAAACCAAAAATATTTTGAAACTCTTGATATTGCTCAAATCTTTTATGAAGTGAACCAATAGCCTGATCAACAATGTATAAGAAATAGTTCACTCTAAATGATTCTTCAGTAGTTTGGTTAACCACATCAGATGAGCTACTTTGATTTTCATCAAAATGTTTTTTCCTTCGAATTTCTCTTTTTTTTGGAAATACCGGATCCACATCTAATTCAATAGCAATTTTTTTAGCTTCATGAATAGCATCGGAAAATCCAGTTTCTCTATACTCTTCAAAAAACAAGACCAATTTCTTAATATCTTCAATTGCTATATCAAGAACCATATTATGTGATTGTAAACTTTTACTAACATAATTAACTCTAAACAATATTTCATACCAAATGACCAAGGCTACCAAAAACTCAAAATCACCAAGTTCATTTTTCGCTAAGGATTTAGCTTCACTTCTTATCTTAGAATCATTATCACTCTCACCGACTTGAAGTAGAGCTTCACGTACCTCCGAAATTTGAAATCTTATAGCTCTAACACTTTCCACACGACTCTCCCAACGAGTAGATGATAATGGTTTTAGAGTTAATTCAGAGACATTTTCTAACAAAATATTCCATCTTTTTGTTGAATTTGCAAAAATAGTATATATTCTTTGAATAACGCCAAAAAAATCTTTTGCTTTACCACAACTATTAGCAATATCACATAATGTTAAATTGAGACTGTGAGAACCACAAGGAGTAAAAAATGCTCGACAATTTTTATCTAAGAGTTTTTTTTGCACACCTTGGTGTTTACCTTTCATATTTGACCCATTATCATAACTTTGTCCTCTTACATTACCAACATCAAGGCCAAGTGATTTCAACTCATTCAATAAAACATTAAAAAGACCTTGTCCAGTAGTATCATTTACATTCAAAAATCCTAAAAAAGACTCTTCAACACAGATAGAACTAGAAGACACATCCACATATCTCAAAATCAATGACATTTGTTCTTGATGGCTAACGTCAGGAGTACAATCAAGAATAACAGAATAATATTTCGCCTGTTTCACATTTTTTATGATTTCGGATTTAATTGTTGAAGCAATAAGAATTATCAACTCATTCTGAATATTATGACCAAGATAATGAGCATGGATATCAGCATTGGTTATACGATGAATATGTTCTTGAATAATAGGGTCAAACTTCGCTAACATTTCAATTAATCCTAAAAAATTGTCATTATTATTTTGATACAATCTTTCTTTTTTACCACAGAACGACAAATTATGTTTTGCTAAAAATTCCACCACATACATAACTCTTTGCAACAACTTTTTCCAATGATCTCTCTCTTTTCTTATTTTCTTTTTTGTGATTTTATCAATGGTTTGATCTTTTCGAAGTCGTTCACGCAAATCATACCAAGCACTCATATTAGTGAGATGTTCAACGCCCTTTTCGTGTTCCTTGAGTCTAGTACTAAGGTGAGCCCAATCTGAAAAACCCTCATTAGCCAATTGCCCTTTAGCAACCCCTTTACTAAATATTTTACAACAAAAACAGAATACTTTATCAAGTTCCTTTGAATAAACAAGTCAATCTCTATCACATTTTTCTCCATTTGACAAAACTCTAGTAAACCATATTGAAGAAAATTGTCTAGACCGCTTACCTTTGGGTCCTTTCTCAAATGATAAATCTCTACGGGGACCTTTATCCGCTAAAATAGTAATTGTATCACTGTCAAGCGCATTCCAATTTCTTGGATCAAAAATATCTAACACATTTTCGATATTGTCAGCGGTATTTTTATCGGTTGCGTCTCCAACAACAGTATCAATATTATTGTTACCCTTTTCAATATTATCATTACTCTTATCTTTTTCATTATTACCGTTTTCATTATTATTATTGTTGCCAAGGTAATCACCGTCATCATCATTATTTGACGCAACATTAGAAGGAGAATTATTTTTAGCACTATTTGCAGCATTTTCGTCCTCTATAATAAAATTGTCACAATTAAGAACATTTTCAACAGATTTACTAGAGTCTTTCACCAAAAACTTATCAAGAGCTCCAGTTTGAGATCGAGTTAACTCTTCTATTCGCCTTTTTTTCTTACGTTTTTCAGATCCGGAATCAAACTTCCTTATTCTAGGTGGCATTATAATAAAATTAAAGCGTATGGAATAAAACAACCTGAACAAAATACTTTGAGATTTTGATTGAATTCAATCAATTCATACGCATCCAAGTATTTCCTGAACAAAATAGAAAACATGTAATTTAGATTAAAATTCATACACACTCATAAAATACATAAACCTGATCAAACTCATAAAATTAATTGAAAATTTTACCTGAGATTTCTCTTCTGTTACACTTTTGGCTAGAAAATGATGATATCTATTGATTTGTTTAATAAAATTATAGCTAAAATTTTGTTAGATGGCTAATCTGACTAAGAGACAAATTGAAAGAATATATAATTGATAATGAGAATTTGAGAGATATATAATAACAGTAATAAAAAAAAAGTAACGTTGGATTACATGAGTAAATAGGAAAAGAATTATTGTAATCTTGGGAAGGAATATTTTATGTTAAAAATTGATTGCTAATTAATGATTTAATGGGGTAATTAAAGCAAAATTGGGAAAGAGAATATTTGTACTTAATTACTAATATGATAACAATACACACGCAGGAATTGGGAAAGTTTTTTTTTTTTTTTTTTTTTTTTTTTTTAACTGACCCAAGTATTCCGTTTGAGGCCCCTTTTTTTTGGAGGCCCGGTTCCTGGGCTCAGCCCGCTCCTGCCCAGGGCCGCCCCTGTAAGGGAATAACCGTAATAGTCGGGCAACGGAAAATTGGAACTTATAAATAAAGACAAAAGGCGAGACCAAATATTACCCTAAGTCTCAAATTCTAAAAGATGAATTGTCGCCCTGACTAATTCTAACATATAAAAACCAATGTTATTCCGATTTTTAATAAAACTAAGAACTATTTAACTATACATTTCCGTGCAAAATTGCACGGGTTCTAAGCTAGTTATATATATAAAAGAATCTTGTATTTTTGGCTATGTGGCACAATGTGGTGCAAGAATGAGGATATTCAAGCTCTCTAATTCAACTTCAGAAATTATACTTTGTTTTAGTCAATCATACAAAACTGTGTTGGCCATCTTTCCACATCAGCAAACTAGAACAAATAAAAACCTGAAATTAATTATATAACCACATAATTAACTGTATTAATTAATATAACCGTGTTAATTAATATGGGTATTCTCAAAACCAATTAAAAAACTGAAATTAATTATACAACCACCTAATTAACCGTGTTAATTAATATGAGTACCAATGCTCAAAACCAAATAAAAAACTGAAATTAATTATACAACCACCTAATTAACTGTGTTAATTAATATGGGTACCAATTCTCAAAACCAAATATTAAAAACTGAAATTAATTATACAACGACCTAATTAACCATCTTAATTAATATAACTGTGTTAATTGATATGGGTACCAATTCTCAAAACCTAATAAAAAAACTTAATTACAAAATATCAATAACAACTAATCATCAATTTTGTGGAACCAACCACCTCATCAAAAAAATTAAACTGACTTAGAGAATTTTTTCACTTCATTTCATTATTCCATAAATTTGTTGTATTCTCCATAAACTTCTCGAAAATCACAATTGTGTTCCACCTCTTTTTTTCCTCCTAAATCTATCTCTTTCACTTCCTGTCCATTCTTCCTTCATCTTTCAACGCGTAAAATAATTTTTTTTCCAAATTTTTAACTAAAACGTATTTTACTGAAAATTAATAATTTCTCATTTCTAATGTATAGAATACGCTTTCTCAACTGATATGTCAAACGTCTAATGTTTAATGATTTTTTAAAATAAGTCACCTATTGCTTTGTCGTATTAACGACGGTAATTAATCACATATTTTACAAAATTGAAATTAATAACCCCGTAATTTTTTACGGATGGTAGACTAGTTTATTTTTATTTTGAAAACAAAGGAAGATGCGAAATTGAGAATGAGTGGAGGAGTCGGGGGAGTAGGAAGTCAGAGGATGTATGTATGAAGTATCGTACACATAAGAATGGGGATGAATGAATGATGAATACGCCAAAAGTAATACTCGTAAGAAGCAACATCCTTAACAGTCAGGTGTATGGCTGTAAGACCATCCCCAAGCAGAAGGTCGCGCTAATCGGGTCACCAACATTTTTACACTTAATCTCACCTTAATTATCGTGACCCACTTTTAATCCACCTTCACCCTCCCAAGCAGAAGGTCGCGACCTAGGGGCATCAACCCAATTATTTTCCACTCATTTTCCATTTTCCAACATTTTCAATCATTAATTACATTCTCTACCCCACCAAATAATATAATAAGCCAATAATATTGTGACACGTCAAAGGTCACCAAAGGTCACCAAGAAGGTCACCGACTCATTTCGGGGTCACAAATTGACCCCGAAAATTTCAGGGTCACCAAAATTAGTACAAGGTCGCCAACATTAGTTAATTAATTACGTCATTAGCATGACCCAACAAGGTCGCGACCTCCTTGGCGACCTTGCTTGGGGATGGTCTAACAGAAAGGACACGAAATATCTTTAGGTTGAGTGCTTAACACAAGAAAATTCGTCGTTTGGCCACATTATTAGAAGCTAATAAAACTAAGTCTAGAAATTATGCGTATAAAACAAGCAATTTTAGGTCAATTAAACGTCAAAAGAACAACAACAACAGCGAAAAAAAAGCGGTCGACATTTCGAAGCAAAGATGTAATTTTTGGCAGATAATTTGGTGGTAATTAAAATCCGAAATTGCAACAAGAAAGGAGGGCTAGTTGTTGTAGTTGTGGAATCACCAGAGGCGTTCAATGATTTTAAGACGCCCGGTTCCAATTATCAATTTGGGGCCCTAAATAGTACTTCCTCTATTCCAATAAATTCTATACGTTTCACTTTATAGACACTATTCATAAGTCGAGTCAATTTTCGACACAACTTCTAATATATAACATAAAAGATAGTCATGTGAGATATTGTTTAAATTGTGTTACCGAGTACATTGTGAATATCACATTTTTTTAATTTTTATCAATATGTAACTAAAGATATTAACAAAAGAAAACGAGTATTGACAAACGTGAATAAAGCAAATGTATAGAATTGATTGGAATGAAAGAAGTACTTATTATCAAATAATATTTTTTTTAAAATAATAAACCAAAAAAGTTGGTTTTTTACATCACACAAAAGTTTTTTGTTTTGTTGTAATTAAGGTTATTAAAAATATAGATCCAAATTTGTTTGGATAAAAATTAAAAAATAGAAAAAAATACTTTAACAAAGGCAAATATAAAATTAAAAATGAGATTTTGCTATCTAAGGGGATTAAACCCTAGACATCAGGCTGAAAGGTAATGCTCAAACCACTAAATCCAGACATATTAACACTAATTTAATACAACAAAATGTTAATGTAATCTAAACAAATTGAGTTTTGGGCCCCGATTTTTAGAACATGTTGAACATGCTATTGGACGCCCTGGAATCACATAATGCCAATAAATCAATGTGGAATACTGGAATGATGTCCCATGAGATTATTCAACCAAAATCAACTTAAATGATCTCTACTTGACCTTGCTGGATGCTAACCATCACGCTCAACAACTTCCTGGACGATAGATATCCTCCTATATCCAAGTTATTACAACACCACTCACCACTCACCACTCACCACATTACACCTCTACAAAGGTGATTAATTTTGCTTAAATTTACAACTCACTTACATAAGAGTATTACAAACGAGTTATTTGTTTACTTTTGGATCGCGTTATATCAATTTTATTTATTTTGGTAGCAATTTTAATCAATTTGTGATTTTGAGTCGAGTACGATTCAGATCGGGTCTATTTCAGTTCAGATGAATTTTGGGTCATAATTGCTCGATTTCAAATAATAGTGCAACCTATTTAAGCTTTTTGACATTGCCACTAATTGACACTATTTAATGAAAGAGTTGCGTCTTAAGTTTAAAACAATAACTTATGTTAAAAAAAAAAACTGCAAGAGTACTACCTTGTTTTTTGGGTGGTGAAAAGGAGGAAAAAAGGCTTAAAAGTGAAGAATGATGATATGTATGATCTAATCATCAACATATATATACTTAGAAGCATGAAATAACTTGACGCAAGAAAACGACGTTGGCTCAAATTGAAAGGATAACTAAAAGCATATAACAGAAAAACCAGGTTGTCCAGAAATAAATGACCAAAAAAAGGAGGCAACATATATTGTACACTCTACCTTATCATACCTGCATATCAAACGTGCCCTCCAAGTTCATTTCTCTTCCTCCAAACTCATATAACCCCACCCGCTTACCAACTCAACATTCTATCTATCCAAACCCAGATTAATACTTGAAAACCAACCCGATTAAACCCGACAAAAACAGCAGCAGTAGTAGTAGTAGTATGGATCATAGTAGCTCTGATGACGGGGATGTTCAGTTGAACATGAATGACCTCAAACGGTTAAGCGATGCGTACACACAGAGCATTACCATATTTGAGCCTCAAATTAATAGTAATAATGAGAGTAGTAATGAAAAACGAGATAGTAGTTCAACAAGGCCTACTACTACTAGTTCAAGACCAGGATTGGTTCGAGCCCCAGAAAAAAGGATCACCCTTTTTGCTCTACGCCTAGCTCTGCTTGAGAAGACAGCCACTGGTTTGGGAACCCTTGGCTTCATATGGGCTACCGTTGTTCTTCTTGGTGGATTTGCCATCACTTTAGACAAGACTGATTTCTGGTTCATAACAATCATCTTGTTGATCGAAGGTGGAAGGATTTTTGGTAGAAGCCATGAACTTGAGTGGCAGCACCAAGCCACCTGGTCTCTTACAGATGCCGGGATTAATAGTTTCCGTCTTTTAAAATCAAGCTCTAATACTATTTGGAAGGGATTTAAGTCTATTTTTAGATTCAAAACTCAGAATGATAGACACATTAAAGCATCCATCACAAGGACAGCAAGACGCCACCCATGGGATGCTCAGAACCTGGCGACTAGGCGTTGGGCTACCTCAGATGTTCCTTTCTTGCCTTACGCTTCATTAGTTTTTGTATCAAGGAACATCAGTAAGATTCTTCAGTGGTTCCAGATACTAGCTGCAATCACATGTGTAGTTCTGTCAATGATGAAGATCATAAAGCGCAACTTTGGGGAAATAGAAAAAAATGATAGCGATAAAAGGAACAGAAAAGCCGCTTTGCTCATTTTCTATGGTTTAGCTTTGGCCGAAGCTTCCTTCTTCTTGCTTGAAAAGTTTTACTGGGAGTTGAAGGTAATTTACTGTAAAGTACTGGAAAAAGTGAATGAAGAATGTGAATTTGGACCATCCGGCATAGTCTCCGTCAAGAGATTCTTTTATGATGCCTATTCTAGATGTGTGGAAGGAAGCGTTTTTGATGGGCTGAAGATGGATATGGTTTCTTTTGCCATGGAACTCTTGTCTTCGGATACACCAGAGGAGCAGCTAATGGGAGCTCGAATTCTTCGTTGTTTTTCGACAAGTCAGAGATTTGCTGACGACACCCTGCAAAAGATAGGGATAACATCATCCGCCGTTGAAAGATTAGTTGAAATGCTGAACTGGAAAGACCCACAAGAAGAGGAGATCAGGCATGCATCAGCAATAATCTTGTCGAAACTAGCAGGAAAAAAGCAGAATTCCCTTCGAGTCGCAGGGATTCCCGGGGCTATGGAATCAATTTCTTCCCTTTTGTATGTTAGCAGAATCTCAGGACCGGCAATTGATGGAATTGGAGATAAAAGTATTATAGTGGATCAGGAGTATTATGGGTTCTGGACTTTTAATCATCTGGGACTCTTAATTCTCAAGAAGCTCGCTCGAGACCATGATAACTGTGGGAAAATAGGGAACACAAGGGGTCTCCTGCCCAAAATTATAGACTTTACATGTGCCGGAGAGAGGCTATTAAAGGATGAGAATGTCACGAGGTCTCAGATTCTGACGGTTAAAAGATCCCTGCAAGTAATTAAAATGCTAGCAAGTACAACAGGAAATACTGGGAAACAACTCCGAAAAGAGATAGCCGAGATTGTTTTCACAGTAAGCAACATACGAGACATTTTAAAGTACGGGGAGAAACACCCAAATTTACAGAAACTAGGAATTGAAATTCTCACAAATTTAGGAATGGAAGATGATGCATCAGAGAGTATTGGAGGAACAGGTGGAGTCTTAAGGGAGTTGATTAATATTTTTTTAAGGAATGGGATGTCTGAAAGTCAGGCACAAGTTAGAACAGCAGCAGGAGAAGCTTTGGCCATGCTGGCACTGGAAAGCAAACACAACTGTCACTGTATCTTGAAACTGGGTGCACTGGAGAAACTAGTTGAAGCACTTAATGTTACACTCCTCCGTGTAAATGCTGCAAGAATATTAAGGAATCTGTGCACCTACAGCGCAGAGGATTACTTCCTGGATTTGAATGGCATCACAGCTGTAGTACCGACTGTAAGTTCTCTTATTTGCCCTTGAGAAGTATCTTCTTTCATGTACGGTGTAACATTTGATTACAACAACCAAATTCCTCAAATACTCTTGCCTATACAGAGGTGGTAAGAAAGTTCACTGAATCTAGTGAGGCATTATGCCCTGTTTAGTTGTACCCAAAGCTGAAGAAACTTAATCTTTGGCTTCAATGGAAATAGAACACTTATCCTAACGCCTCAACGACGTCTGCCTAAGGCAGAGTAAGGGAGAGTCAATGCGCAAGCCTTTCTTCTGTATGGAGAATACAATGAGTTTCTTCTGTATGAACTGTATGAAGTCAACAATTATATTGATATGTCGCCACACGATATAAGACGGCCGCATTTTGGACTGGTTTTGTTATGCATCCATACTGAAGAATAGTGAATCTTTGGCTACATTTGGAAAGTGGATACTAAACATGATTGATGGTCTAAATCTGATATAATGTGCCATAATTTTTATTGCCTTATGCTACTAAGAGAAATACGGGCTCACAGGTTGGTATACAATAATGAATTCTTTATATTGTGAATGACAGGTTCTTGCTGGAATCATATCTGAAGAGAATAAACTTCAGGAAGTAATGGTTGGGTTAGCAGCGCGTGCGTTTAAATTCATGACTTACGAAGAATCAAACATCGATTTTCAGAGAGCTATTATAAGAGAATTCGAGTTAGCAAATGTACTAGTTCAGATTCTGAAGAAACACCATTACCCACCAACCAGATGTCCTAGGATTCGCAGGTTTACCATCGAACTCACAATATGGATGATGAAAGACAAAAAATCAAACATAAGCATATTCAAGAATTTGGGACTAGTGAATGAACTGGAGAATGTATTAAACAGCACTTCAGAGCTAGAAAGTTTCAACATATTTTCAGGGACAGTGGGGCTAAGGAGATGCAGAACAACAATGCATTCACTGGTTGAAACAGCACTTGATTTACTTGCAGATATGTGAATGCGGCAGCCCATCCGCTATGTACCTTTATGATTGATGTACAAATGTTTGGACGCACAGATTCTAAAATAAATTGGCTATATGTATAATCTGTGAGGACGTTTTAATCTTTATTGTGTAAAGGGAATTATTAGACAATTTGAATGCTAACATAAATTGATGGGTTATTCCATGAGAATAATCTTATCATATATCCTCTCTTGTTAGATTAATCTATCATCGCCTTTAAGCGAGAATAAAGGATACGTGCAAAACCGGTTCCCTTTCCTCTTAAGCTATTTTCCACCTTCTTCCTTAGCACTTCTTCATACTTCATCCTCCATTAACACCATTTCCTCACCACTTCTTCCAAGGTGTTATTATACACTACCATTCACTATATATCAGCACTACCATCAATATTTCATCAAACAACACCCAATATAAGTCGCTGAAACAACCAATATTTTACCTATAAGACAATAGGGTTATTGTGAAATGTAACTTGTATTTCTGAACTAGTAAATGTACAATATATATATAATAAAATACATGAGATGTTTAAACAAGGTAGGATACTAATACATAATTTACTTACTACAATTAGGGAGATATTATGCTTTATTTTATTCTTCAAGGCTTTGTAGTATGATATGATTCCTTTTGTAGTTGTGGGTCTTTGAGCGGGCTTTTAGTTGATGTAGTATGGTTAACACGCCCCCGCAAGTTGGACGTTCATACGATAAGTCCAAGCTTGTCTCGTAAGTCATGGAACTGTGACTTGTGCAGAGGCTTCGTTAGGATGTCAGCTAGTTGGTTTTTACTTGCTATGTGAGAGATGCGTATCTGGCCAAGTTGCAGTTGTTCCTTGACATAGTGAAAGAAGAGAGCCATGTGCTTCATTCTGGAGTGGAATACGGGATTCTTAGCGCAGAGTGTGGCTGAGATGTTGTCGCAGAAAATAGCTGGGGGTGCTGTAGCTTGTATGTTGAGTTCGGAGAGTAGGTTACGAAGCCAAATGGTGTTTGTGGTAACGGATGCAATGGCACGGAATTCTGCCTCCGTTGTGGATAGGGCTATCCCTTTCTGTTTCTTGGATGACCAGGCAATTGGATTTCGTCCAAGATAGGTGATGTAGCTAGTTGTTGAAAGATAGTTGTCTTTGTCACCTCCAAAGTCTGCATCACAATAGGCATGCAAGCATAGAGGGGTATTTTCGTATAGTTGGATGCCGTGGGTTTGGGTGCCTTGAAGGTATCTTAGAAGGCGTTTGAGAGCGGTCCAGTGAGTTGAGGTAGGGTGGTGCAAAAATTGAGCTAAGTGATTGATAGTGAAAGCTGTATCTGGTCTTGTTAGGGATAGATATTGTAAGCTTCCTACTATCGCGCGATAGTCATTTTGGTCAAGGATGGGTTGATTGTCTTCGCGAATGAGAGGTGGGGAGGTGGCCATTGGTGTGGTATTTGGTTTGGCGTCGGTCATGTTGTATTTGAGGAGTAGATCATGAATGTATTTCGATTGACTTAGGTGGATGCCTTGTGCATTGGGGGTGACTTCAATGCCTAGGAAGTAGGATAGGTGGCCTAGGTCCTTGAGGGAGAAACGATTGGCTAGGTGTGTGATGAAGGTTTGAATGTGAGTTGGATTGGGACCTGTGATAATGATGTCGTCCACATAGATGAGCATGTAGATGGTTTGTGTTGGTGTTTGGATGGTGAATAGTGAGGGGTCGGAGATGGATTGTTTAAAACCGACAGTTATGAGATAGGTTTTGAGTTCAGTATAGCAAGCTCGCGGTGCTTGTTTGAGGCCGTAGATAGCTTTGTTAAGCTTGCAGACATAGTCGGGCTTGGTTTGGTTGATGAACCCTGGTGGTTGAGCCATAAAGACATCATCGGTGAGCGTGCCTTGAAGGAACGCGTTATTGACATCGAGTTGTCGTAAGGGCCATTGTTTCGAGGTGGCTATAGAGAGGATGAGACGAACAGTGGTTGGTTTGATGACGGGCCTAAATGTTTCGTGGTAGTCTATGCCCGGTCGTTGGTGGAAGCCCTTTGCAACTAGTCTAGCTTACGCGAGATTCTTGGCACATGTAAGACATTTTTTAACATAAGACCATTTAAATTTAAGATACTTGTGTTGGCTATTGGGAGACCGGATCCATCACCAATGAATAGTTCATCGAGTCCCGAGTACGGCGAGTGGAAAGCAAGCGTGTCTAGGTCATTTGTGACGTAGTGATTTGTACCACTATCAAGGAGGTAGCTATTAGGGTTTTGGGGGTAGTCGGTTTGCACGGTTGCGGCGTGGGCTTGGGGGGGCTGACTGGTTGTAGCGAGTGGTGTTAGGGGCGGGGAACGTGATGTTCGGGAATAGTTTGCGGAAGAGAGGGCAATTGAAGATTACATGACCCGTCGTTTCTCGACACCATTGGCATCGACCCTTAAACGGGCGTGGGTTAGGTTGATTGGTGGGCACGGTGGAGGAGTTGGTGGTTTGTTGATACGAGTTGTTTTGGCGGTTCGTGTATCGATTATAACTTTGGTTTTTGTAAGCGGCATTAACCGATGGTTGGTATTGTGAGGAAGATTGGTTTTGTTGAATTAGTAGTTCTTGGTGTAGCAATTTTTCATGAAGGGCCTCAAATGTAGTTGGAGTATCACGAGCCCTTACTTGGTCTATGACGGGTTTGTAAACTTCGTAATCAAGGCCATGTAAAACGCGCGAGATTACATCCTCCGGGTCGAGAAGTTTGCCCATAAGGGCGAGTTGGTCAACACACGCCTTGAGCGAGTGTATGTATTCTGTTATTGATTGGTTGGCGGTTTTTGTGATGGAATCGAAGCGGTTTTTGAGTTGTTGTATATGAATACGGGAAGGGTTGGCATAAGTTTGGGCCAAAATGTCCCAAGCTTCTTTGGCCGATTTTGCTCTCACAATGAGGGATTGGAGAGCGGAGGGGATGGTGCCCATGAGGGCGCCTAAGATAAGACCGTATTGCTTCAACCATGACATATATGCCGGGTTGGGAAGCTCGGTATTTTTGGGTCCGGGAATGGTTGCATTAGGCGCGGGGTTGGTTCCATCGACAAAGCCGAGAAGGCTAAGGCCGAAGAGCATGTTGGTTAGTTGAAAACGCCAACTAGTGTAGTTGACGGAGGTTAGTTTTATGACATTATTTAGGTTGGGAGCCGTGAGTGGGTGGGCAGCTTCATGTGGGTTCGGAATGAGGGCCTCGTTTTGGTTGTTCATGGTGGCTGGCGAGGTGAGAATGGTGCTTTTTGAGCATTTGAAGGAGTGACGTTTGGGGCGCAGAAGGTTGGATCGAGAGTGACTCGTTGATATCATATAAGACAATAGAGTTATTGTGAAATGTAACTTGTATTTCTGAACTAGTAAATGTACAATATATATATATAATAAAATACATGAGATGTTTAAACAAGGTAGGATATTAATACATAATTTACTTGCTACAATTAGGGAGATATTATGCTTTATTTTATTCTTCAAGATTTTGTAGTATGATATGATTCCTTTTGTAGTTGTGGGTCTTTGAGTGGGCTTTTAGTTGATGTAGTATGGTTAACATTAACCATTACCACTTCTTCATTTTATAATTTAACCACTCAATTTCACTCTACACCCACTACAATCTGGGTTCATCAAAGCCTCAAAAGAAATTCGGGTACACTCATAGTTTGAAAAAATCTGGGTGCACTTATAGATTGAAAAGTCATAAAATACTTAATTAAATAACCTAATTACAGGCATACGCATCTTCAAATCAACGATGATTTATAGTAATTGGTTTGTCTAACAACCAAACACCATTGTCATTGTCCTAATTTTATTTCAAAATCATTGTTCTTGATCTTATCTTTTTCTTCTTGAATCTTCTTCTTATGGGATTTATTTCTTCTTTTCACTTATTCACTTATTATTCTTCGTTAATTCTCCAACAATTAAATAGAGAATGGAGAAAGAGCTCATAGCCAGAGATAAATAAATCAACAAGCTCTCCGTATGGATCTATTTGTTGTCTGTGTGTGTCAAGTTTTGGGGTTCAAAGGCTTGACACGAGACAACATATGGATCCTTTTTATCTCTCAATCTGCTTCTCATTAATCACCATCAATTCTCATCAAACATGAATATCACTATTTTAATCAATACACTACTCCACTCCATTATTTTTGGGTTTGTTGATGATTAAACCACCCAAAAATCAGGGTTTTAAACTTGGGTTTTCGATCGATTTGGTTTTGTTGATAAACTCCCAAAAAATTTGGTAAACTCAAACGATTTTTGTGTTCGCCCCTCTAAAAACCCGATTGAGTTTGTTGAAATTAAAATTTATTAAAGATGTTGGGCTGATTATTTGAGGTTGTTGATGATTAAATCAATTGTTTTGTCTGCTATCTTTGGGTTTTTTTAATCAATTTGTGTTTCTTTTGGGGATTATTTGATTTGGGTTTGTTGATTAAAATAGGAGGATGATATTTGTTATTACATGAGAATGAAGGTGAAGAAAACATAAAGAAGAACCAGAAAAGAAGAAGAAAAAAATAACAAAACAATGACTTGTTGGAAACCCTATATTAATAGGTTAATTATGGGCTCAGTTCACTACAAGTTAAATGAAGTAAAAGATGAAACTATTCTCAGTTAAACACGAGGATGGATTGATCCAAGAAGAGAGGACATATAATGGATTAATCTCATGAAATAACCTTAAATTGACTAAATGTCATTATTATTGGTTTTGGCGTGTAATTTTATTAGTTAAACTATTTGACATTGGGTTTAGTTGGTAAATAAACAAAAATATTGCTCCTTTAAAATATCCTTGTAATTCATTTTTCGTTTAACCCGGTTGTTATATCACCCTTAATTGCTCCTTTAAAAGTTTCTACTTTGTTGGGCACTCTTATTCTAAAAAGTTCTCTTAACCTCACATTATCATTCGTTTTTCGACTCAACCTTAAATAGTTATGTCTAATTGTATCAAGCACCGTTATTTCTCTTTTCTTGTGGCTTGCTGATTAGTGAGGGTATACTTTCACTTAATGTTACCCCCTACCACCGGGTTTTGTCATTTCGCTTTTGACATGTGTCACCGTCATTCTAAGATCAACACCATCCATATTTTGTAGGAAACTCCCTTACTTCACAATGTATAGGTTTCTCGTCACCTTCACTTGCCTTTTATTCCTTTAATATGACTTCTAGTTAAAACTCTTTCAAAACCTCAATCACCTCAACTCGTTTTGATTTACTTTGATCTTTTGTACTTTAATCATTTGGTAGCTGTGCTTGCCAGCTCAGTGTTAGGGCTTGCAATGCCTTTTTTTCTACTTATTTTCAATAGTGTCTTAAACTTGCAATGACTTTATTCTACTCATTTTCATTTCTCTTCTTGGTCTCTTGTCAATACTCTTGAAACTCTCCCTCAAACACCTTGCAACTCACTCTACTGGACGTTCCTGATTCTCCCTAACACAAAATCAATATTGTCACCTCCTTTTGCATTACTTCTCCTTTGGTGGGTATTAGTTGGGTTGTCCATGATCCTTTAAGGCAATGCTAGAGGATGGACTTTCAAGCGTACCATGTTTATCTCTTTGGAGTGAACTACTTACATTCTTGTTATTGGCAAGCCTTTTTTCTGATACAATCCGGTGGTTGTTTCATTATAAGTTAAGTTTGGAAAATAAAAGCGTTAATGAACCTCAAAAATCTTTACTCCAATCAAACATCATTTAATTTTCAAAATTAATAAACAACTTACTTATATAATGTAAAACTGTCTTTGTGAATCTATTTTTTACTCGTTCGAGTTAACCTCTTGGTTAGAGACTTTTAAAATCTAAATCGCTCCAACTCGTCTTGATTTACTCTGATATTTACTTCATTAATCACTTGGTGGTTTTGGTCAATTTATTATTAGAGTCCATGGATGCATAATGGCTTTCTTTTACTCATTTTCAATGCTCTTTTTGGGATCCTTGTCAACTCTCTAGAAATCCGCCCTCAAACACTTGTCAACCAACTTTATTGGATCCATTCGGGCTTCCCTTCCCACAAAGTCACCGGAGTCACTTCCTTTTGCATTACTTCTATTGGTGGGTAGTGGTTTGGGTGGCTAGAATGATGGCCTTTCAAGTGTACCATTTTTACCTCTTTGGAGTGACTTAATTGACATTTAACGTTATTTATGGTACAATCGCGTAAGTTATTTCTTTATCAGCTCAATATGTCTTTCTGACATTAATATGTCTAATGATAACATGTGTCCTGTGTTGAAATGTTGAGTAATTCGAGTACCTTTTTTATGCAAGAAACTATTGAGAGGCTCACCTTGAATGAAAATCGTTTTTTACTCAAGATGTGTTATTACCATGACATATACTCTTGTTAATTAAGTATTATAGGAAAGACCCTCGTTGTGATTGATATGATACTTTGGTGGGACAGTGCTTCTACTTTTGTGTCTCATTTATGTATTATGAATTCGATGTTCTTACCGTGGTATCACTAGACTTTATATGTTTATCCTTTTAAAGTACCGTTTTAGCAAAATAAAAAGATGTGGTATCAATAAGTCTTCTATGCTTGGATGATCCGATTTGAATGACTCTTCTTTCATATGTCTTCTATGCTTGGATGTATTCATATGATAGGATGCTTAGTATTAAAAAGTGAATGAGTAGGTAGCTCATTTTTTGGAAGGGTGTTGGGTGAGATCGCGAGTGGATCATGGACCCAAGCACGTATGAGTCACATATTGAGATATGTCTCGAGTGGACCACTATACTCGATATGTGTTTGTTTTTATGCGTATTAAGTTGGGTCTTGGAACTAATTCAAGTTAATACGTGAGTGTCTGGTGCGTGCCGTACTATGTCTCGAGTGGACCTCTCAGCCCGAGCACGTGAATGTATGATGCATTGGCCCCCGCCTTGGAACGGGTCTGGGACCTTCGTAAGTTTGTTTGGCCATGCCAGGTTAGGTCTTGGAACGGACCGGGTCTTGGAACGAACCTTATTGTTGGGTTCGTCGTACTACCCTACCAATTAATTAGTCATACTAATTTTAATTTACTAAATTAACTCTTTAATTTATGCCATGATCTTTATGCATGCAAAAATAAATGCGGAAATAAAAGATTCGGACCCTTACATTCGGTCCAAATATATGCTAGGACAATCCTCCACGGAGCAACCAAAATAGCTTGCCTCCTTTACGATGC
The DNA here is from genome assembly GCA_029255685.2 of Silene conica. Lineage (NCBI taxonomy): Eukaryota > Viridiplantae > Streptophyta > Magnoliopsida > Caryophyllales > Caryophyllaceae > Silene > Silene conica. Next base: position 53,793,099 of record CM055316.2, on the reverse strand, counting down.
ACCCAAGACTTAACCAAAATATTACTACTAATATTAACTAGATATTAGTAATAATAATCCCTTATTATTATTTTACAAAATTTCTAATATTACTACACTAGTAATACTTAATTTATACCCTTTGGTGGCATGGGATAAGGTGACTACTTCTAAGGAGGTGGGTGGCCTAGGGGTAAAGAATGCAGAAATATGGAACCGAGCAACAGTTGGAAAGCTGATTAACTGGATATATGCCAGTGCTGACAGGCTGTGGATAAAATGGGTACATGATATCTATCTCAAGCAACAACAATGGCATGACTACTCTCCTCCCCCTGATTCTACATGGGTGTGGAAAAGTATATGTAAGGTGAAGGAGGTACTGAAATTAGGCTTCAATGACAGTATCTGGACTCCTCATCCTAATGGGTACTCTGTCAAGAATGGCTACAACTGGCTCCAACCCCAAGGCAATACTCAGGATTGGACTGCTGTTTGGAACAACTGGAATGTACCTAAGCACTCCTTTGTGTCTTGGTTGCGTTTACAGGGTGGCATGAATACAAAAGGCAAACTTTTTGGACTAGGCATCTGTGCAGATTATCTATGTCTTTTGTGTCAAGAACTGCCAGAAACTATAGAGCATATCTTTGAAGACTGTGTCTATACTAATAAGGTGAAACAATACCCGCTACACTGGTTTGGAAGGAACTTCCCAACTCCTGATGAGCTCAGTACACGAAACAAAAAATCTCCCTTCTGGAAGGCAAAGATGGCAGTGTTCAATTCTCTTCAATACCATATATGGAATCAGAGAAATGGTGCCAGAGTCCTTGAGTGCATCCTCAAACCAGAATTTGTGGCAGCCAACATCAACCGAGAGATCAAAGGAAGGATAGCAAAGAAAATAGATAATATGGATGATCAGCATTGTATTGAATGGTTTCAAAATTGTCTCTCTAAGATGCAATGCTTGTAAGGGGGCTTGATCCCCTTACCTCCTTGTAATTTTGTCCATGATATATAATATAACTCACATTTCACCAAAAAAAAAATACTTAATTTGTATATATATGAGATAAAATATGAGAGAAGGATGAAAAAGAGGTTATTGTATGCGTAAATGTTTTGAGAGAAAAGCAAGAACAATTGTGTTCTACTTCTTTTCTATTTCTCACGGCCAAGAAGCCATTTATGAGCACTCTTAGTCCTCATTTTTTTTCTTACGCATGCAAATGCTTTATTAAAAGGTAGTAGGCTAGGATGTCAAATGTGTCATAAGATGTTAGAGCATCTTTACAACAACCAAATGACAAAACACAAAGAGTATCTTATACTCCTTATTTTACACGCCTAAATTAGGCAAAATGGGTCTATTTGTTCTTATAATATTTGACAATTAAGTCTTATATTTAAATATTTAATTATCTTACATAAGTCTTATATTTAATTATCTTACATAATTAAATATTAACACAATTATTTAACAATTAAATATTGTGATTAATAAAACAATATACATTCAACATTTGAGTAGTATACTATCATTATATCAATATATAATGGGTCCCATAATAACAAGTCAGTTAAATTTACAACTCTTTGTAAACATAAATAACTAATTATCTCTACCTCAAAACAAATACGAAACCTCAACTTTATTTAGTAATTAACATTTTAATCACTGAATTAAGTCTTTATTTAATCATATTACAATAATACAAAAACCAACTCTTACATATAAGGGATTAATTAATCTGTATCGCATGTAATTAATTAATTATCAATTTGGGTCTCATCCTATAGGTGTGACCTAAAGGGATCAACTGACCACCACCGTCATACGACAGTAATGTCAAACTCTAGTCAGCCAATCATTACCGACTAATGTTGGTCGGTTAACTATATAATTTCGGATCATCCCTTGCTTATTCTTATCATGAGATTTGGCAATGATAATTATCACTGACGTGATCGCACTATTGTTGAGGACACATTTCCCAACAATCTCCCACTTGTCCTTGACAAGTGTGCGTCACCGATTCTCTTGTCCTATTACATCATCTCCCACTCAATGCAAGGTGTAACATCCCGTATTTTCGTAAAATCGAATTTAAGCATTTTAAGTATTTTAAGTGATAAAAATAATAATTTAGTAATTTATTTTGTGAGACTCTAATTTAATAAATAAGATCCGTCTTAAGAACCTCCAGTTCTTAAGACGAATACAACTTGGCATAGTTAAATATCCGACTCAAGTATTCATTTCCATATCCGGACCCGTTTCATTTATGCGGAAAGGACAACTCTCATGTCCTCTTATAAACCCTTATGTCGACATAAACCCCCCCTTCATCCTCAACATTCCATTTCATTTCACTGTAAACATATTCCTCACAAAACCTCCATTTTATTCATCTCTTTTTGAGGAATTCTTCTTCATCCGTCGATCAAATTGAGGTAACGATAACATTTCCGGAATCCTTGTTCAATTTCCGATCCATCTATCACTTCCGTTTCTCAATTCCTCCATTTCGAAAATTGGCCTGTTTTATTCAAACTCCGTTTTTGTGTTCTTAAAACCGTTTTTCATGTTTGTAGGTGAAGGATTGGACAACCCGGACATCGATAGCTACATTGTGGAGGAAGATCTTTAGCCGGAAAGCTTGAGAGGTGACGATAATGAGAAACTCGGCCTTTATGTGTATATTAGCATATTTGATGTGAATCTTGTTTGGTTTCTGATTCTGTTGTTATATATTGATTCATGGATTTAGTAACATGTTTAGGATGAGATTGTTGTGAAGAATTCATGCTTAAACTTGTTGTTAAGTGTTCTTAAGCATATTTTCAGTTTTTATCATTTGCGACGGATACATGTATAAATCGTTTGAGGATTGTTATGGGACTTGTTTTCTGGTAGATTGATAGTATTGGATGATTTATGTTAGTGGGTAAACACAATTTGTAGTGCTATCGAAGTTTAGAAGTCGAATTGTGAAGTTTGTGTGAGATTGGAAAAAATCACGAATTGGTTACAGGCTCTCTGAGCCGGTCGACCGACCGGCCGCCGGTCGACCGGCTGGGAGAGCATTTAGGTGTTTTCTCGCGTTTTTGGAAAAATTGGCTTAGGACTGCCAGCCGGCCTACCGGCCGCCTGCCGACCGGCTGGTAGTCATTCTTGTCTCGTGTTTTCATTGCGAAGGACCTAAGTAGGAGGGGCCCCAGCCGGTAGACCGGCCGCCTGCCAGCCGGCTGGGGGTACTTATGGGTTTGGATACGTTTGTTTGAAGGCTTGGGGAAAGGTCTTCCCAGCCGGCCGACCGGCTGCCTGCCGACCGGCTGGGAACCCTTTTTCTTGTGTTCTCGGTTTTAAAGAAAAGTGAAGGCTGAGAGGTCACCAGCCGGCTGACCGGCCGCCTGCCGACCGGCTGGGGACCCCTGATGAGTTTTATTTGTTTTTCGATCATAACTTTTCAACGGTTAATCGGTTTTACTTGAAACTTGTTTTGTGTACCTTTGACATGTATTTGAGGTCCCCGGAGGATGGGCAACATTATATTGGGTTCGGGAATATAGTGAGGATAGAGACCCCCCGGTCGGGTAACCGAAAGGGAAACCGGCTCTCCCTCACCTTAGTTCTCGAGGTCAATTAAGTGTTGATTAAAAGTTAAAGGTAGAACTATAGTGTAGTTCATAGACTTGAATGATATTGTTTTGATGCGTATTAAGTTATGCCTTAAGCTGGCCTCTGAACTTAATACGTGAGTTGTTTGTCATATATGGGGATATGCCTTAAGTTGGCCTCTGAGCCCTATATGTGTATGTTTGTCGTGTCTGGAACATGCCTTAAGCTGGCCTCTGAGTTCAGATATGTATGATAGTGATCGCGTCAGAACATGCCTTAAGTTGGCCTCTGAGTCTGACGAGTAGAGCAGCTGCACGACGGGATAGCTAAGGAACTGACACCTTGCCCGGAGTGCAGATGTTTGGTGCTAGAACATGCCTTAAGCTGGCCTCTGAGTTTAGTACCTTGTGATGTGGTGAAGGGACATGCCTTAAGTTGGCCTCTGAGTCCTTTGCTTTTGGATGCTAGTCTATGCCTTAAGTTGGCCGCTGAGTCTAGTATCTTGCTGATTGGCGGGTCTATGCCTTAAGTTGGCCTCTGAGTCCTTGCTTGCTGATATTTGGTGTTTAGGTTATGTCTTAAGTTGACCGCTGAACCTTTACACTTGCTGAACGATTTGGTATAGGTTATGTCTTGAGTTGACCGCTGAACCTTTACTTGCTGATGTTGTCTTCTTACCTTGAGTTGGTTTGTATCAGAGATGGTTATTGATAAAAATGAGTTATTGAATGTTTATTGAGTTGTGGTTTAATCATCCAAGGCATTGGATGACTCTTGTTCGGTTTCATAAATAGTGGGATTGAAAGACCCCCCGACTGGGTAACCAGTAGGGAAACCGGCTCTCCTTCCTATTTGTTTATGAAGTTGGTTAAGAGCCGTGCACTGTAATCGCAAGTTAGTAAGAGATAAGGTGACGAGATGCTTATGCTTCACATGTTGTTATATGTTGGAGTGTTCTGTATTGTTTATATGTTACGTGTTGTCACAAAAGGTGGCTAGGAGAACTCTAGTCACTCCCCACTGATTGTGGCGTACATGTTTTCATGTATGTAGGTACATGCTGGTTGGAGCAGGGGTTCACGAGAGCTAGCGAGCGATGATCCGTTCATCATGACTTACCTTATGTCGTTTAGCTGGACTCGTAGTTGTTACAGATGTTTTGGGTGCCGGTAGGGATGTTCCATCCCCGGCTGATGTATTTATTTTATGTTTCAGTTTGATACTTAGAACTGCTACTTATCTATTGATGTTTATATCAGTTCTGTTTCCAGTTTCAGTATAAAGCTTCTCGCATGTTAGTTTAGTCTGCTAAAAAGTTTTAATTCCGCTGCAATTTTGGTACTTTTGTGTGTTTGTACTTCCGCTTTCGCGAGGGGTTTTACAGTTGGTATCAGAGCATTATTGCTCCCGACGCACTCATGTGACCCCCAACCTTAACTTGACCAAGTAAATGAATAATGAATGAGAGATGGGTAGATCTAAGGACTTATTTTGTAGTCTATTTGTGATTGCTAATTGCTAAGCTAATCCTTGTTTTCTCTTTTAAAGGATGGTGAGACCCAGAGCTGTTGATAACATTGTGCTGCAAGCAATTCAGCATTTGCTTGAGACTCAGCGACAGCAAGCGGGGAATGTTCCACCTCCTCCACCGCCGGGTGGCTAGACTAATCGTCCGGGTAGCTTTTCCTGGATTGCCTCTCAGATGTCCCGAAGCCATGTTAGGACCTATGGAGGCGAGGCTGACCCTGTAGCCCTCACAGAGTGGTTTAGAGAGATGGAAAAGAGCTTCACCTTATACTCAGTCGTTAGGGAGGATAGAGTGCGTTTAGCCGCTCACTTCCTGACATTGGAGGCTGACCGTTGGTGGGCGTTGACTGGACCTACCGCTGTTCTTGACCCGATGTTCGATTGGGAGGCTTTCAAAGACAGGCTTGAGGCGAGGTTCTACCCCAAGGAGTTGAGATCGCAGAGGTTGAAAGAATTTATGGATTTGAAGCAAGGGAAGATGACCGTTCAAGAATTCACTGACAAGTTCAACCAGTTAGCTCACTTTGCATCGAGATTTGTTCGTGATGAGGCGGAGAGGGTGTATTTCTACCGAGGGAAGCTAGGGCCGAGGATTGAGAGTATGGTTCGTCGTGACTCTACTTCTTTTGTGGAGGTTTATGACGATGCTATTTGGGCCGAGAGTTCTATTCGTGCCATTGATGCTGAGACTCGTGCCGCTGCTTCTAGTGTGACTTCTCACCAGAGATCCGTGTACCAGGGGAAGAGACCATTTGTTCCTTCTACTTCTTCGCCTTCTTCTCAGAAGAAGCGTTTTGAGAGGTTCTCTGCTCCGGTTGCTAAGACCTTTGTTCACACCGACACATCTCCTAGTGTTTGCCACCGTTGTGGTAAACCTTCTCATCCGGGTTTTGATTGTTTCAAGAATGCTTTCAAGTGCTATACTTGCAATGGGTTTGGGCACAAGTCTTATGAGTGTCCTGAGAGGAACACTGCACTTGGCAAGGCTGCCACTGCTGCTGCAGCAACTAAGGGAGGAAAGCCGAAAGGGAAGATCTTTGTGATGACTAGGGCTGAGGCAGAGGCTCATCCAGATATTGTTGCTGGTATCTTTTCTGTTCTTGGCGCTGAGTGCCTTATTTTATTCGATACTGGAGCTTCTTTATCATTTATATCGACTCAGTTCGCCGATCGTCTAGCTCTTGAGTCTTCATTGGTAGAGGAGACTTCTATTTCCTTACCTTCTGGAGACGTGTTTTCCTGCTCTTCGTCCCATAGGGATGTTCCTATTGTTATTGGTCAAGCCACATTTCCAGCGAACTTACTGAGATTCCCTCTCGAGGAGTTTGACATTATCCTCGGTATGGATTGGTTATCGCGATACCATGCTCGCTTCGAGTGTCGCGACCAGAAAATCTGCTTGAGGAGTTCTTCAGGAGTTCGTGTTTCCTATAGGGGAACTCGCCCTCAAAGGGGTGTTCGTGTTATCTCTTCGATGAAAGCTTCTCATCTTCTTAGGAAGGGTTGCCAAGCCTTCCTGTGTGTTGTTACAGCTGCTAAGCCATCGCTACCGAAGCTTGAGGATGTAGCCATTGTTCGTGAGTATCCAGATGTGTTCCCAGATGACTTGCCAGGGATACCGCCAGAGAGAGATGTGGAGTTTACTATTGAGCTGGTTCCAGGTACCGGACCGATTTCTAAAGCTCCTTACCGTATGGCTCCGCCAGAGTTGAAAGAGTTGAAGCAGCAATTGGAAGAGATGATCGAGAAGGGTTTCATTAGACCTAGTGCTTCTCCGTGGGGTGCTCCTGTGTTGTTCGTTAAGAAGAAAGATGGATCCATGAGATTGTGTATCGACTATAGAGATTTGAACAGAGTGACCGTGAAGAATCGATATCCTTTGCCTAGAATAGATGATTTGTTCGATCAGTTGAGAGGTGCTTCGAGGTTTTCTAAGATTGATCTTCGATCGGGTTATCATCAGATTCCAGTGAGAGAGGCTGACATTGCGAAGACTGCTTTTCGTACCAGATATGGTCATTTTGAGTTTGTAGTCATGCCATTTGGGTTGACTAATGCACCGGCGATTTTTATGGATCAGATGAACCGTACCTTCAGTGAGTATCTTGACACCTGCGTTGTGGTTTTCATTGATGACATCTTGATATATTCGAAGACCGATGAGGAACATGCTGAGCATCTTCGATTGATTCTAGGGATTCTGCGCAGACAGAAATGGTTCGCAAAGTTTTCGAAGTGTGAATTTTGGCTCTCGAGGGTTGCCTTTTTAGGACATGTGATATCCAGCGAGGGTGTGATGGTAGATCCCGCAAAGATAGAGGCTGTAGTTGATTGGGAGAGTCCCAAGGATGTTGGAGAGATCCGTAGCTTTTTGGGTTTGGCTGGTTATTATCGTAGATTTGTTGAGGATTTTTCGAGATTGGCTCGCCCGATGACACAGTTACTGAAGAAAGAAGCCAAATTTGTGTGGACCGACAAGTGTGAGAGTTCTTTCCAGGAGTTGAAGACCAGATTGACTTCCGCCCCTGTGTTAGCTTTGCCAGAGATCGGAGTGGACTTCGATGTGTATTGTGATGCTTCGATGTTAGGACTTGGATGCGTACTGATGCAGAGTGGTAGGGTGATAGCCTATTCATCTAGACAGTTGAGAGTTCATGAGGTGAACTATCCGACACATGACTTGGAGTTGGCCGCAGTCGTTCATGCTTTGAAGATGTGGCGTCATTACCTAATTGGATCTCATTGCCGTATTTTCACAGATCACAAAAGTCTTAAGTACATTTTTACTCAGAAAGACCTTAACATGAGACAGAGACGTTGGCTAGAGTTGGTAAAAGATTACGACATTGAGTTGTTATATCATGAGGGAAAGGCCAATGTAGTTGCTGATGCGCTTAGCCGCAAGACTTCTCACTCGATGAGTGCCATGAGAGTATTGCCCGATGAGTTGTGTTCCGAGTTCCGGAAGCTGAGATTAGAGATGGTGGGTAGTGGTTTTGATTGGTTAGCTGCTATGACTGCCGAGCCGTCTTTATATTGGGAGATTCGCCGGAGTTTGCCTTCAGATGCCGATTTCAAGAAGTTCGAGGCTAAGATTGCGAGTGGTGTTGCACCTGAGTTGGTGATTGATGCTGACGGTTTCCTTAGGTTCCGTGGTAGGGTGTATGTTCCTAATGTGCCAGATTTGAGGAAGAAGGTTCTTGATGAGGCTCATTTGTCACCGTACTCCGTTCATCCAGGAGGAGAGAAGATGCACAAGGATTTGAGGCTTACGTTTTGGTGGCCTGGTATGAAGAAGGAGATCTTGGATTATGTTAGTAGGTGCTTGACTTGTCAACAAGTCAAGATAGAGCATAGGAGACCTGGTGGTTTGCTACAGCCGCTTCCCGTTCCTCAGTGGAAGTGGGAGTGCATATCTATGGATTTTGTTACTGCTTTGCCTAAGACTGTGGGAGGCAAGGATGCGATTTGGGTTGTTGTTGATCGTCTAACTAAGTGCGCCAGATTCGTGCCGATCAGAGAGACATGGGATATGGATCGTTTAGCTAGGGCTTATATTGCTGAGATAGTCCGATATCATGGTGTCCCGAGGGAGATAGTTTCAGATCGTGATCCGAGGTTTTGTTCCAGGTTCTGGAAGGCCTTGCAGGAGGCTATGGGTAGCCGTTTGTTGATGAGTACCGCATTTCATGCCGCGACCGATGGTCAGTCCGAGAGGACCATACAGACATTAGAGGATTTGCTCCGTGCCTGTGCCCTTGATTTTCAGAGTTCTTGGGAGCAGTGTTTGCCGTTGGTAGAGTTTTCTTACAATAACAGTTATCATGCTTCCATTGGTATGGCTCCGTACGAGGCTCTTTATGGTAGGAAGTGTCGTAGTCCGATTTGTTGGGATCAGGCTAGTGATGTTCGTGACCTTGGACCAGATCAGTTAGCTGTTACTATTGATCAGGTTCAGCTTATCAGAGGTAGGATGAAGGCCGCTCAGGACCGGCAGAAATCCTATGCTGATGTTCGCCGTAGACCCTTAGAGTTTGAGGTGGGTGATCGAGTGTTCTTGAGAGTTTCTCCGATGAAGGGCGTCAAAAGGTTTGGAGTTAAGGGCAAGTTGAGCCCTAAGTATATTGGACCTTTTGAGATCGTGAAGAGGATTGGTGCTGCTGCTTACCGATTGGACTTGCCTCCTAGTTTGGGCAAGGTTCATAGCGTTTTTCATGTTTCCCAGCTCCGTAAGTATGTTAGTGACCCGAGTCATGTTTTGCCTAGAGAGATCGAGAACTTGGAGCCGAGTCTTGCTTTCGAGGAGCGTCCAGTGAAGATCCTTGACCGTCAGGATAGGAAGCTTAGGAGCAAGGTGGTGCCGCTAGTGAAGATCCTTTGGCGTTGCGGTGATGTTGAGGAGCAGACGTGGGAGACTGAGGCATCGATGCGTATCGCGCATCCTTCTCTTTTCGATTGAGATATAGTATATAGATTTATATCCGTTCGAGTTTCGAGGACGAAACTTTTTGAAGTTGGGGTGATTGTAACATCCCGTATTTTCGTAAAATCGAATTTAAGCATTTTAAGTATTTTAAGTGATAAAAATAATAATTTAGTAATTTATTTTGTGAGACTCTAATTTAATAAATAAGATCCGTCTTAAGAACCTCCAGTTCTTAAGACGAATACAACTTGGCATAGTTAAATATCCGACTCAAGTATTCATTTCCATATCCGGACCCGTTTCATTTATGCGGAAAGGACAACTCTCATGTCCTCTTATAAACCCTTATGTCGACATAAACCCCCCCTTCATCCTCAACATTCCATTTCATTTCACTGTAAACATATTCCTCACAAAACCTCCATTTTATTCATCTCTTTTTGAGGAATTCTTCTTCATCCGTCGATCAAATTGAGGTAACGATAACATTTCCGGAATCCTTGTTCAATTTCCGATCCATCTATCACTTCCGTTTCTCAATTCCTCCATTTCGAAAATTGGCCTGTTTTATTCAAACTCCGTTTTTGTGTTCTTAAAACCGTTTTTCATGTTTGTAGGTGAAGGATTGGACAACCCGGACATCGATAGCTACATTGTGGAGGAAGATCTTTAGCCGGAAAGCTTGAGAGGTGACGATAATGAGAAACTCGGCCTTTATGTGTATATTAGCATATTTGATGTGAATCTTGTTTGGTTTCTGATTCTGTTGTTATATATTGATTCATGGATTTAGTAACATGTTTAGGATGAGATTGTTGTGAAGAATTCATGCTTAAACTTGTTGTTAAGTGTTCTTAAGCATATTTTCAGTTTTTATCATTTGCGACGGATACATGTATAAATCGTTTGAGGATTGTTATGGGACTTGTTTTCTGGTAGATTGATAGTATTGGATGATTTATGTTAGTGGGTAAACACAATTTGTAGTGCTATCGAAGTTTAGAAGTCGAATTGTGAAGTTTGTGTGAGATTGGAAAAAATCACGAATTGGTTACAGGCTCTCTGAGCCGGTCGACCGACCGGCCGCCGGTCGACCGGCTGGGAGAGCATTTAGGTGTTTTCTCGCGTTTTTGGAAAAATTGGCTTAGGACTGCCAGCCGGCCTACCGGCCGCCTGCCGACCGGCTGGTAGTCATTCTTGTCTCGTGTTTTCATTGCGAAGGACCTAAGTAGGAGGGGCCCCAGCCGGTAGACCGGCCGCCTGCCAGCCGGCTGGGGGTACTTATGGGTTTGGATACGTTTGTTTGAAGGCTTGGGGAAAGGTCTTCCCAGCCGGCCGACCGGCTGCCTGCCGACCGGCTGGGAACCCTTTTTCTTGTGTTCTCGGTTTTAAAGAAAAGTGAAGGCTGAGAGGTCACCAGCCGGCTGACCGGCCGCCTGCCGACCGGCTGGGGACCCCTGATGAGTTTTATTTGTTTTTCGATCATAACTTTTCAACGGTTAATCGGTTTTACTTGAAACTTGTTTTGTGTACCTTTGACATGTATTTGAGGTCCCCGGAGGATGGGCAACATTATATTGGGTTCGGGAATATAGTGAGGATAGAGACCCCCCGGTCGGGCAACCGAAAGGGAAACCGGCTCTCCCTCACCTTAGTTCTCGAGGTCAATTAAGTGTTGATTAAAAGTTAAAGGTAGAACTATAGTGTAGTTCATAGACTTGAATGATATTGTTTTGATGCGTATTAAGTTATGCCTTAAGCTGGCCTCTGAACTTAATACGTGAGTTGTTTGTCATATATGGGGATATGCCTTAAGTTGGCCTCTGAGCCCTATATGTGTATGTTTGTCGTGTCTGGAACATGCCTTAAGCTGGCCTCTGAGTTCAGATATGTATGATAGTGATCGCGTCAGAACATGCCTTAAGTTGGCCTCTGAGTCTGACGAGTAGAGCAGTTGCACGACGGGATAGCTAAGGAACTGACACCTTGCCCGGAGTGCAGATGTTTGGTGCTAGAACATGCCTTAAGCTGGCCTCTGAGTTTAGTACCTTGTGATGTGGTGAAGGGACATGCCTTAAGTTGGCCTCTGAGTCCTTTGCTTTTGGATGCTAGTCTATGCCTTAAGTTGGCCGCTGAGTCTAGTATCTTGCTGATTGGCGGGTCTATGCCTTAAGTTGGCCTCTGAGTCCTTGCTTGCTGATATTTGGTGTTTAGGTTATGTCTTAAGTTGACCGCTGAACCTTTACACTTGCTGAACGATTTGGTATAGGTTATGTCTTGAGTTGACCGCTGAACCTTTACTTGTTGATGTTGTCTTCTTACCTTGAGTTGGTTTGTATCAGAGATGGTTATTGATAAAAATGAGTTATTGAATGTTTATTGAGTTGTGGTTTAATCATCCAAGGCATTGGATGACTCTTGTTCGGTTTCATAAATAGTGGGATTGAAAGACCCCCCGACTGGGTAACCAGTAGGGAAACCGGCTCTCCTTCCTATTTGTTTATGAAGTTGGTTAAGAGCCGTGCACTGTAATCGCAAGTTAGTAAGAGATAAGGTGACGAGATGCTTATGCTTCACATGTTGTTATATGTTGGAGTGTTCTGTATTGTTTATATGTTACGTGTTGTCACAAAAGGTGGCTAGGAGAACTCTAGTCACTCCCCACTGATTGTGGCGTACATGTTTTCATGTATGTAGGTACATGCTGGTTGGAGCAGGGGTTCACGAGAGCTAGCGAGCGATGATCCGTTCATCATGACTTACCTTATGTCGTTTAGCTGGACTCGTAGTTGTTACAGATGTTTTGGGTGCCGGTAGGGATGTTCCATCCCCGGCTGATGTATTTATTTTATGTTTCAGTTTGATACTTAGAACTGCTACTTATCTATTGATGTTTATATCAGTTTTGTTTCCAGTTTCAGTATAAAGCTTCTCGCATGTTAGTTTAGTCTGCTAAAAAGTTTTAATTCCGCTGCAATTTTGGTACTTTTGTGTGTTTGTACTTCCGCTTTCGCGAGGGGTTTTACACAAGGTGTCTTACATGTCGTACTTGCATTTGATCATATCGTGAGCAGTTTACTCGATCTGGAGATTTAACTGCTTTGACCGGAATTATCTACCATAGATACCTTCCGAGCGTGGCCACGCATTTCCAGTTAATTTCTCCTCGAGTGGCCCTGAGATTTAAGATAACCCTGACGAGGGACTGGACAATTACTATCCTACTGTTCCCTTCGACTAACACAATCCATTATGACCCAAAAGATGCCCATTTGACCCCCTTTTACGGATGATCGTAGAGCATAAATCAAAGTCACTCTGAAACTGTGCCACCTTGGGCGAACAGTCTCTAGTCTAAGAATCGACTCATGAGAATAATATAGTAGCTCTCGCCACGACCAGGCTATTATAAAATTTCCAGAACTCTATAAGCGGTCACTTAATGCCCGACAGAGTGTCTCCTGCAGTCTGCCTATGTGATCGACTAGTCATCCCATATGACTTTATGGCATTTGAACTTGCTATCAATCGCCTCACACTCTAGTCGCTTCGAGACGTCACCTCATACAAGCGACTATGGGCTATACTAAGTTAATCCAGTTCACTTATGGGGTTCAAAAATTGTCTCTTACAACCCATTTGGATTTGACAAAGTATCTAATAATAGTGAGTTAATGATAACTCAAACGATAAGAGTGATTGTTATGTACGAATAGTCAATACGATATGACTGCTCCACATTTACAATCTATGATGCTCATTCATCAATTTGTATTAATGGTTTGATATGTGAATACACCATTTATCCACATCATCCAAAACTCTACAAATTTTGGTTTCCGTCTGACTCATGTTATCTCGTATAACATGATCTTATTTTTGAGTACATGTCTAGATCTCATCCTAGACCTGAGTTTCTTTCACGAAAAGAATCTCTCACTGTTATCTTATAACTCGTGACTTGTAGGTATGTATGGGGGATCAACTTATCGCTCTCACGTACCAAACCACATATGTACTAAAATTTATTTTGTAGTTATCTTGATCCGATTCGTTAGTTCTCCTCGAGAACTTATATCGGTCGACACTCTCAAACAGCTTGACATGCTTATCAAGGTAGTATGAATCACCATGTCATATCTAAGTGATTTCATTAATATGAATGATTTATTCATCGATATGAATAATCTTTCCAACCTTGTTAATTTTAATAGGTGACGATTCATTATCAAATAATAAACTCTCCTATGAATGGTCCATCATCCTATGATGTTCCAATATATTCTCATCTAAAATTGAAAACCTGTCATTCGTTACACTTAAAGAATCATCATTCTCTCTCAATGGTAGGTTCAATTTTCTAGTGATTATTGCTCCCACTGAATCTTGTATTAATATCTTATAGTTATTAGCTCCCACTCAATCAACATCTTTCTTTCGAACTTCTCTAAATTCGTTCTCGCAAAGTTTCCTTCCGAGGAAGCAAGAGATGATTTCTCCTCTATTATCCTTTAGAATTTGAAACATTACTTTCCAAGAGCGATTTCGTCTTGCGAAGTCTTTATTATCCTCTCTATGAGATACTGACCTTTTAAGAAACATTTTCTTCTCGTCTCTTCGCGTAGTTTCTTTTCTAAGAAACATTGACTTAAGAACCTTTTTCGCGTCGTCTCTTCGCGTAATTTCTTCTATCCAATCATATAAGATTCTTCTCAAGGATCCCATATGTAGTCTGTGGGCATCTAAAATTTCTCTCACTCTATCCTTTAAAATAACCTTTATTCTTACAAGGATAGCATTTTTGCCCACAAACTATGCATTGGATAGACATTCTCATTTTTACTTAAAATGTTTGGATATTAAATTAATCAACTCTGCCCGGGGGGATTAAACCCCTCGTCACCAAAAAATAAAAAAAAAAAAAAAAAAAATTAATCAAATCACTTAGAAGATGATCATATCTCACATCTCGTAGGTGAGATTTATTGAGTGTTATTATTTAGATGTAATTCTCGTTTAAGCAAATCAAATTACTTTATTACGATCCTATCTGTCTAGCGTACGGTGAACTATTCAAGGTACTTTATTACGATCTATGAAGATCATATTAACTCATGTTATGAGGCATAAAATGCATTTAAAACAACGATTTGATTTAAGAACAAAAGGGTGACTTGGGTTGAAAACCAAATCACCAACATCATTACAATCATTGTTTGATAATACTAAATCCTTGTCATACAAGATAAGACAATGTTCTTAAATTTAAAATGCATAAACGAAAGAAGACATCAAATGAAAATTAGAGCCAAGCTCTTTATGTCTTCAATCTTCGGATGCTACCATAGCAATCCATGTAAGGAACCTTAAGCTTCCTTATCTTTCTTCTTGCCCTTGGAAGAAGCCCCTTTAAAACAATTAAAAAGAGTGAGAGTCAACAACTTGTATCGCTATACAAAAATTGACAAAATAACATGAATTTAAATGAGAATTATTACCTACAGCGAGAACCTTTCCATCTTTTAGGTCGGCCAAGTATTTCGGGCAATTTCTTTTTCAATGACCAATCCTTGTGCAATAAAGGCACTTATCTTTAACCTTTGAAGACGATGTAGAAGCACCTTTCGAAAAGGTCTTCTCTTTGGATGGTGTGATCATGGAGGTCTTCTTGTAATTGTCTTTTGTACCACTCTGCTTCAAATTCCCTTTGTTCCCATTCTCAATGTCAAGCATGTTCTTCGTGGTACTTCGAATAAGTCTCACATTCCTTTCTGCTTATGAGGGCATATCAAGGAAGTGAAGAATTCGATCTATTATGAGAGAGTCCGGAACTTCCGTCCCTTGCACTTTCAAGGTTTCGGATAGCTCAACCCTTTTGAGCACATAAGAACTCATAATTTGACCCTTATCCAAATTTGGGTCAAAAAGGGAGGAAGTCATCTCATGTAATAACATCCTAGGAGTTTGAGAAAACATACTCTTAAGCTTGATGTAAATCTCATTTGTCATGCTTAGCTCAATCATTCTCCTTTGGAGATCTGGCTCCAGGGAGCAAATAAGCGTGTGCTTAAGAGCGTATGATTCTCCATATAGGCCTCATAGGCCTCATGAGTCGCAATCGTGGAACGAGTGGTGGGAGCGGGAGGAGCGGCTTGGGTAAGGAAACGAATCTTATTGTCACCTTCCGCGGCCAAAAGTAATTGAGCGTCCCAATCTTTAAAATTGTTGCCATGCTTCTCAAGCTTGCAACGATCCATGAAGGATCGAAGCCATGATATATTCGTGAGAGGTGGAGCATTATGAGCCATTTGATGTTTGCTGAAAGTAAACTACAAATAGAATGAAGAAATTAAAACACAATTATCTTTTAATTAAACTTGTAAATATATATTAAACAAGTCAAGCATCTACTTAATGATCTCTTACCCAATTAAGTAAATGATCCCGAGACCCAAATCCATACTAACTCGGGCACGGTTTAGCGATACATCCCTCATTAATATAATTCGGTGGATTAACCCTTTAATCGATTCTACCTTTAGAACTCTCGGTCGATAAAAATTACATTAATTATTCTTATCTTTAGCCCGAACTTATTACCACTACGGTGGCTCGAATACCTTCGTTCAGATCGACCAAATTTCGAGATTGTAATCATATTACCCCACTTCTTCAACGTAACAAGTTAGCATCCCGGTTTAGCCGAGCCCACTTCCTTGCGAAGAAAGTACTTCATGGGTTCTTTACTCTTTGGTAAGGCTATGTCTCAATTTTTGAATAACGTAAGAGATCTTGTCAATTTATTATCTATCTCCTTTAAGTGAACTAAGTCGGTGAATAATCGATAATTTAATTGACACGGTCGATAAACTCGATGAATATGCATGACATGGAATAACGATTTGGCTATGCATGAAAATATATAAAGCATAAATAAAAGCATAAAACTTTAAAAACATAAATAAATCCTAGTATGACCTTCCTAAAAAAGAAAATGTAAAATACAAATTCGGAAACCAACTCCTTGGTCCCTTGAACTTCACTTCGAGGCACGCTTCCCAAGGCAAACACCGTCTTAGTTGGAACTCCCTTCCGAAAGGTACCGTCTTCAAGGATCTCCGGAATTAAAATAATTACAAATTTTCTATCTATTTTATACATTATAAAATAAAATAAAGCAATAAAATAAAGTGATACGAGATCACATTAAATTACAACCGAATCGATAACTCCTTACATTACGGGAAATACCGATTTAAAAACTAAGGCCATACTAAGCAAAAATACATAATTCCAAACTACGTAAATTAAATTATGACATTCATAAATAAATAAATATGCAATGCTTATGAATATGCAACTAACATGTCAATCCTAAGCCAAATCGTCCTATTTAAACAAAATTTAAATATCGTTATCATAATAACACGGTTTTATGGAATAGCGTGATTTTAACATTTAAAATTAGTTAACATTATGTGAATCAATATTCACGATTAACTTAAACATCCTAACACACTTAGGTTTCAAAATTTAGTCTTACTTAAATTTTGAACATGACTTAACTTATTAATTATTATATTGTTCGATATTTTATCGGTTTTACGAGAAAAATAATATAAAAATCAATTGAGTCATAAATATTTCGAAAAATTCAAAATTTAAATTTTGAATATCATTAGTATAAACGAAATAACCAATTTATTTCGAAATATTACGTAAAAACATGCATATCTAGTCGGAAATTCAAAATTACCTTTTATAAAATGCAATAAAATACTAATAAATATTAATGATGATTTTTACATTTTTTAAACTGTTTAGAATCTGATAATGAACCGTAAAACACTGCCCAAGGTCTGAAAAAGTGAATTATGACTCTTTAAAAAACAAATAATTAACTTTAACTTGTAAAATTAACTTTTAATTTTCCAGAAAATTTTGGCTCCTGAGAAAAATATGCTGATGAACATATCTAATATGAAATTTATGGCTGAATTTTTCCGGCCATATTAGTAACTTTTACTATTTTTAACGAATTTTGTCATATAATATACGATTTTGACCATTAAAATCAATCCTCATGCAATATTCGAAAGCAAAATCTCGAAATTTACATGCATGCTGGGAAATATATATATGACATCGTGTAAAATTTTTATGGCAAAATTCCAACTCAAACTATTTAAGTCGAATTATGTCACTATTATTTCGACTTTTACCATAAAAATCAATAATCATGCAATATAAAATAAAAACTTCTGAAAAATTTAATATACATTTTAAATATTGCATGTGACATCTCCAAAACTTTTCGTAGCTAACTTCATAATTTAACTATATAAACCCATTTTTAACTCATTTTATGACAATTTAACGATTAAATTTCATAAACCATGCATAAAACTCTTTTAACTCGGAAAAATGTATATTCATAATATAAAAATGCATGTGAGAACATATATAAAAATCTTGGCCAGAAATTTTAATTTGCTATTTTTCCCATAAATAAAACGTTTTAACCCATTTATAAGCATAAATTAACAATTAATTGTAAAAAAGAACAATATAATTCCATAAATCATTCATAATGACTTAAAACATTTTTAAGACCAGAAAGTGTAACATGCATTAATATGTTTGGTGCATATTTTATATGAACTAAATATTTTACGTTTTATTTGTAAATCATATTACTCGTAAAAACGAAAACGAGTTTCATGCAAGCAACTGTATGCTCTGATACCACTTGTTGGATTCGTCGTACTACCCTACCAATTAATTAGTCATACTAATTTTAATTTACTAAATTAACTCTTTAATTTATGTCATGATCTTTATGCATGCAAAAATAAATGCGGAAATAAAAGATTCGGACCCTTACATTCGATCCAAATATATGCTAGGACGATCCTCCACGGAGCAACCAAAATAGCTTGCCTCCTTTACGATGCACCCAAAACTTATCCCAAATATTACTACTAATATTAACTGGATATTAGTAATAATAATCCCTTATTATTATCTTACAAAATTTCTAATATTACTACACTAGTAATACTTAATTTGTATATATATGAGATAAAATATGAGAGAAGGATGGAAAAGAGGTTCTTGTATGTGTAAATGGTTTGAGAGAAAAGCAAGAACAATTGCGTTCTACTTCTTTTCTATTTCTCACGGCCAAGAAGCAATTTATGAGCACTCTTAGACTATGTTTATCAACAATTTTTTTCACAAAATGACAAAAAAAAATCAGCAAAAAGTATTAATAAAATAATAAACTCAAATTGAAAGGCGCAACATTGTGGACATTGGTGTTGCAGAGCAACCTTAGGTTGTGACATTTATCTTCTCTCTCCACATGCCACTTGTCTTCATCTTATTGGACCAATTTTTATCAATAATAAATGCCAAACTGAAAACACATTTTTATCCGTTGTAAAATGTACAACTATTGATAACGGCTCTATTTTTAATAAAAAAACATTATTAAAATAAAAAATAATTACATAGATAGTCATAATTTTTCATGCTCTATAAATTGAGACCAATCTTGATATATTTTGCATCAAAAAAAAAATCTGTATTTTTCCTCTTTAACTTATAATATTCAATACTACATGACACAAGAAATGTATGTTTTGCCTCTTATTATTATTATTAATGTACTCGTATTTTAATTTTTAATTTATTATGAATTATTAAGTATTTGTTTTTAATTTTTACAGTATTTTTATATTGGTGGTTAGAGCAACAACAATAATTGTGTTTAGACAATACGATAACTGGGTTTAGACAACACAATAACTGTGTTTTATCATTAGAATAACCGGATTTAGACTATACAATAACTGGGTTTAGACAATACGATAATTGTGTTTAGACAATGCGATAACTGGATTTAGACAACACAATAACTGTGTTTTATCATTAGAATAACCGGGTTTAGACAATACAATAACTGTATTTTAACATTACAATAACTGATCTCACTTATAATATGATATTTATCACTATTATGAATAGAAAAAACAACATACAAGCACACCCAAATATGTCCATCTCAACTCAACTCAACTCAACTCAACTCAA
The DNA here is from genome assembly GCA_029255685.2 of Silene conica. Lineage (NCBI taxonomy): Eukaryota > Viridiplantae > Streptophyta > Magnoliopsida > Caryophyllales > Caryophyllaceae > Silene > Silene conica. The sequence goes on along the minus strand of CM055316.2, from coordinate 53,773,444 downwards.
CTCAACTCAAGACAATGATTTTTGTGTCATGTTTGGTTTTTTTGTTTTAAAAATTAAAGTTATAATGGATTGTGGGTCCCAAAATTAAACTGAACTCAACTCAAGACAACATATTTTTATAGTATGTCTTTTTTTAAAAGAGAATATAAAAGGTGGGGTATAGGAAATAGTAAAAAGTAAGTGTTATAAGAATGTTATTGATGAAGTGTGTAAATTATGGGTAGTGTTATTAAAGTGGAAGAAAAATGAAAAATAAAAAAGTATTAATATAATAATCATAACACTAGTGGAGGGTAAATTGTTGATGTACATAGTCTTAGTCCTAATTTTTGTTCTTACACATGCAAATGCTTTATTAATAGGTAGTAGGCTAGGATGTCAAATGTGTCATAAGATGTTGGAGCATCTTTACAACAACCAAATGACAAAACACAAAGAGTATCTTATACTCCTTATTTCACACGCCTAAATTAGGCAAAATGGGTCTATTTGGTCTTATAATATTTGTCTAACAAATGCTTATAAGTCTTATATTTAATTATCTTACATAATTAAATATTAACACAATTATTTAACAATTAAATATTGTGATTAATAAAACAATATAAATTCAACGTTTGAGTAGTATACTATCATTATACCAATATATAATGGGTCCCATAATAACAAGTAATTTAACAACTCTTTGTAAACATAAATAACTAATTATCTCTACCTCAAAACAAATACGAAATCTCAAGTTTATTTAGTAATTAACATTTTAATCACTGAATTAAGTCTTATTTAATCATATTACAATAATACAAAAACCAACTCTTACATATATATAAGGGATTAATTAATCTGTATCGCATACAATTAATTAATTATCAATTTGGGTCTCATCCTATAGGTGTGACCTAAAGGGATCAACTGACCACCACCGTCATGCGATAGTAATGTCAAACTCTAGTCAGCCAATCATTACCGATTAATGTTGGTCAGTTAACAATATAATTTCGGATCATCCCTTGCATATTCTTATCATGAGATTTGGCAATGATAATTATCACTAACGTGATCGCACTATTGTTGAGGACACATTTCCCAACACTTATGACATGTCATGTAGGGGTAGTAACGTTTGAGGAGGAACTTCGATTGGAACGCCGAGACTTGCACGGGGCTGCCTAGTGTCGGTTAAACCTTGGAACGAGCCTTGGACCGGTGCTTGTTTGAGCATACCTTGGAACAGGTATTTAGATGCTTGATTTTGCGTATCTTGGAACGGATACGGAATTGCTTGAGTATGCCTTGGAACGGGTACTGAGATACTTTAGTATGCCTTGGATCGGGTATTGTTTTGTATGAGTATGTGTCTAGTCATGTCTAGAGTGGACCGCTGATTTAGATATTGGAAATGATATGTGAAATGAAAAGAGTAATGAAATGTGAAATTATTGAATGTGTTATAAGTTAATATAATGGAGTTGTGAGTAGTATTGTATATTGAGATGGGTATACTTATAGTTACGTATATTTTATAATGTGGTTCACATGTTATGTTTATGTTGGAGCATGTATGGATGTTTGGCGTGTTTATATGCTTACATGTTTATTGATAATAAGCGGCTGAGAGAATCTCTAATTGCTCCCCACTGACTGTGGTGTACATGTTTCATGTATGTAGGTTGGTGCTAATCTGGGGATACCGTGAGAGCTAGTGAGCGATGCTCTGCATCGACATAACTACACCTCTATATCGATTAGCTAGTTTATTTATTTATCATTTGATATTCGTGGGATGCACCATCCCCGTTTGGCTTAGTGTATCTTAATTTAAATAATTAATTTAATCAAATTTCCGCATTTAGTTTTATTTAAAATCACCTCGCATGTTGTTTTTATTTCACGTCAAAAAGTTTTAATTTCGCGTATTTTTCCGCATGCTGCATTGTTTATAATTCCGCTCGCAAGGGTTTTTACACTAAGTATCAATCGTTATGACGGATGCGTTTCGAAGCCGATAGGGACTAACAACTCGTGTGACTTGGGGTTTGACTTCGTAATTAAACTAGTCATTTTTATGCTTTTCAGATAAATCAATCTGACCCCGATCGAGGTTAGGGAGTGGGGCTGAAAGGTGAGTAATTTATATTGCTTTTTCGGGCATTGTGAGCAGGGGGCTATGACCCCAATCGGGGTTGGATATAATGTCACAAATGAATGTTGATGCTGTTATTTTTTTTCATGAAGTTTTATTATCTTATACTGCTTCCTTCCTAGATTATATTGTGGTATTAAATGTCTATCATGTGCTCAATATTAAAGAAGAAACTGGTAGATATTAGTTTGGGAGTATTACCACGGGAATTGAAGTAAACATTGGATCTTTAAATATAGTATTTGGAAATCATTCTCGTTTGTTCTATAACATCCAAAGTGACATTCAGTCATTCAGAGATAATGAGGAAACATGGTAGCTGAAATAAAGCCTTTCAACTTTTAAACTTCTCTTTCTAACTGTGTTACTCAGATACGGCTGCCAGGTGGTGTGTCGCGTGTCAGACACGACATGGTGGCTAACACGATACGTGACACGTGTTTAACACGGCCTTGCCGGAAACGAAACTGACACAACAGTGATGGCAATGACAGTGAAAAATGAAAAATGGAACCTACATGGATTTTTGGCCTTGGGCTAGTTCAATGTTAGTGTATTTAATAAGAAAAAACAGTGATGGGAGATCTGGGTTATAGGGAAGAAGAAAGAGGAAGAAGGAGCAAGGAGAAAGAAGGAAGTATTCTTTATTTGTCATTGTTTTTGGATGGGTGAAAACTGAAAAGTTGAAACGACGTTATGACCTGAAGATAGTTGACTAGTCAAAAGTTCTTTATTTTTAATTAATTTTGTTAACGAGTCCCAAGGCAACTCTTCGGGTTCCCATTGAACAAGTTTAAAAAACTTTATGTTTTGTTTTAATTATATTTTTGTTTATAAAATTGACGTGTCGTGTCGTGTCGGTTGGTCAAGACACATCGTTGACCGTGTCGGCGTGTCGGGCTAATTCAGAAATTTCGTGTCGGACACGCCGACACGTGTCTATTTTATGATGTTTTTCATCTATTTTTACACGCATTTGGTCGCTCATTTACTATGTTTTAGCCCTTATTTCCTAACAATCGTGTACTTTCGTATTTTTATGCACTTTTGCAGATTTATGCGGAAAACGGACGATTTAGCACCAAATTCATGTCCTCGAGTCTTTTGCATAATTAAGGAACGAAGGAAAGTCAACTGGAGTCTTTATTTAAGTGCCAAGAGTCAAATCAAGAAGAAAACCGGAGATTTTCTATGCGGATACGGTCGACCGACCTACTATATGGGTCGGCCGACCAGGCCTGAATTTTATGAAGTCCAAAATCTTAAAGAAAGCCCAGAATTCGCTTAAGTCCGTGCAAGAGGTCGACCGACCCACCAAACTGGTCGACCGACCTCAGCGAAGCCCAGGAACGTTTTCGGAAAGTAATTAGAAGTAGGAGTCTTTAGGAAACTCTGAATTGAAGCCCTATATAAGCTAATCTTGTAATTAGGGTTAGATATCGAAGTTTATTATCAAGTTTACTATCAAGCCACAAATCAGTTTTCTATTCAGTTTCTAATAGAGTTTTGCTCAGTCTTTAATTTAGTTTTATCTTTAGTTGTAATCTTTCAATAAGCATAGGCACCCAAAGGTTCGCATATGGTCCATAGGTGGGGGTTTTTGAAAAAGAAGTTCGTAAGGAGTTTTACCTTGATGAATAGAACTCGGAGTTCAGTTTATAAGATAGACGGCCGCAAGAATGCTTTCACCCCAAAAGAGAATAGACAAACTTGCTTGAAAAAGTAGGGCGCGAGCAACATTTAAAATATGGCGATGTTCACGTTCTACTCGGCCATTTTGTTGAGGTGTGTCGACCATGGAAGTTTGAAAAATGATGTCAATGGTAGTAAAAAAATTGGTAAGACATGTAAACTCAGTTCCATTGTCGCTACTAAAATTTTTTATCTGTTTGTTAAATTGTCGAGCGATAAAAGCAAAGAAATTAAGAAGAATCTGACGCGTTTCACTTTTACGACGTAATAAGAAAACTCATGTAGAACGAGAAAAATCGTCAACTATAGTTAAAAAATATTGTGACCCAGAAGAAGCATTTTCGGTATATGGTCCCCATAAATCGCAATGAATTAATTCAAAAATATCGTTTCCAGTGTTCGAACTTAAAGAACAATGTGCCCAGGTTTGTTTAGCACGGAGACAAACATCACAATGTTTAATATGAAAAGAACAATTAATACGGTTTGTCTTATTCAAAAAAGGAAGAAAACAAGAGACGTTGGAGGAGGGACGATGCCCCAACCTACGGTGCCATAATTCGACTGGGTCTAGGATAGTTGTAATATTAGCTCGAGCGTCCATATTGCAGATACTTTTGAGATAGTATAACCCCTCACTCAGTTCACCAAGCCCAATCACCGTCTTCGAGGATGGTCCTGTATTAAAAACAAGTGACGAGAAAATTGTATAGTAAGAGTATGATCAAGTAATAGGCTGGATACGGAAATTAAATGACAAGTTAAATGTTCAACGTAAAGAACATTTCGTAAAATAAGAGAATTAGATAAATAAATATCACCACTACGAGTGGCAATCGTCATAGAACCATTAGCCAAACACACTGTTAACGGATTAATATTGCTAAGATTTGAAAAGAAAGAGATGCAACCCGACATATGATGGGATGCGCTCGTATCAATTATCCAAGTGAATGAAGAAAACTTACCACTTAGACGTTCAGTAGCATCGGTTTTGCGAGATTTCCACATGGCAGACAATTCCTCTAATTCACTTGGATTAAGAGCATTAAAATCAATAGTATTGAATGTATTGAAGGAAGAAGAAGAAGGTGTAACAATATTGTAGGAAATAATAGTATTGAATGATTATATCAAAAACGATTCAATAAAACCTCAATTGCAAGAATTAAACAGTCAAGAATATAGAAATAACCTTTAGTCCTATATGAGATCGGCCTAAGAACAACCTAGTATAAACCAAAACTTCAAGCTAGAAGTTCTCCTTAGATTACACCCAAGATGACTGAGAAAGATCCCTTCAAAGCTCCTCCTAAATTACTATTAATTATTTTAGAGGATTTGTTTTGGCATTTTAAGATGATAATGTTTTGGCATTTTAAGATGATAAACTGATCAAAGAGAACAAGAGAGAAAACAACTTTTTTTTCGTCCGTCTTTGTACCACACGGCCGAATCCCTACTTATAGGGTTTTGGTTTGTGTTGGTATTGCACTTCTATTAGGAAACCTCCCTATATAGTATTCTAAGTCAGTTTTCTTATTCCGAATTTCCTTAAAATATCATACATATTTTAATAATTTTCAGTGTACAATTATAATTCCCAGAGAACATTAATTAATTATCTATAATTAATTAATCCAATTATATTATTCTAAAATATCATATATAATTAATAAATATAACATTTATATATATTTATAAGAATTAACATTTAATTCATTTCTCCTAATTATTCTTTAATCATATTAAATGTTTATCATCTACTTAACTACATTTAGCTAAGTTTACCATTTACGTAATTATATCAATATATAATTACATTTCTCAGTATTATCCTATAGGTGTGACCTTTAGGGATCAGCTGATTATCGTCATCATATGACAGTAACGTCAAACTACTAGTCAGCCAATCGTTACCGATAAACGTTAACCAACTGATTAATATACTAAGTATCCCTGTGTGATCCTGTAAAAGATTTATTCAAATAATCACAATTGTGTAGGACATTTACTCCAACAAGTACCACATGTGTTAGTACCATATGTCGAATTGGCAGCCACTTGGGCACACGAGGAACCGTGTTGCTCGAGTTGGTGACCACCATGTGCACACGGGGGACTGAATTGCTGGACGAAGGACCACGACCAAGCACACCAGCCGCACCCTTGTTGCGTTTATTTTTGTAATCTCCACGACCTTGCTCATCAGGGACAAACACGACCTTACTTAAATCTGTTGTATTCGGAGGAAGATAGATTCTGTCCCGAGGTCGATCGCCCCGCCAATCGGGGAATTTCCCAGTAACATGGTAATAGGCAAGTAAATAATGTTCATGTCTTTGACAACCATCACAGAACGGTCTCAGTTCAGCAGGAGTATCAGGTCCAACAGTAGACAAACTGTTGATACCGGACGCACCATTGTTGGAGTAGCCCCCCCTACCATGTTTCAATCCTTGTGTTACCCGGGTCACAAAGGCCATGGTATCGGGTGTCTGAGTAGTTACAGTAGGATGCAAAGAATGGACTCCTTGTTCTTGAAGGAGTCGATTATACACAATATCCAGGCTAGGCCAAGGGACAGTTCCTAATATTTGGGAACGAGCATTATTATCGTATCGACTATCAAGACCGATAAGAAAATTACGTACCCTTTGTTTACATCTATGATCGTCCATTACTCGAACCCAACCAGTCACAAGCACAGGGAGAACATGAACAAGATGGAAGAGGATTGATGTCGAGAAGTTCATCCCATAAGCACACATCCGACCGTAATATTGCATTAAAGATTTGGTTGGCCCTTGGCGACATGCTAAGAGATCGGCCTACACACGATAGATACGAGCAACGTTGTTTTGACAAAAACGATTCTTAATTTCAAGCCATACCTGTCGTGCTTCGGGACGCATCGAAATTGTTTTGCAAAGGGAAGAATCGAGTGAATTGTAAATCCAGGCCATGACCAAGGCATTGGTCGAAGTCCAGGTTCGGACTTCGTCGGTATTGGCAGGAGCAGGTTTTACCAAGCTACCATCAACATACTCGGATTTACCCTTAGCCACGAGAGCAAGATAAAAGCAACGGGACCATTCGTCATAATTAGAACCGTTAAAAATAATCTGGGTGATATTACTACCCGGATTTTCGACTTGAATGAAGGAAAAAGTGGAGTTTCTGATGATTCAACATTGTCGTTTGTCATAGCTGGGAATCTTCGAATGGAAGAAGATAGAATGATAGAGGAATTTCGAAAGAGAGAAGATTTAAGAAGAGAATCGATTCAATGATACCATAATATGAACTATGAATATGAATAAACTGAATTAGTATTGATACTTTGAGTTGTGTTTACAAGCAAATACTCTTAACCTATTTATACAAGATTAATGTATGAGAAATATATACAAGGTCAACAACATAGATGTTAGGCAAATGAACTGATTTGCCTTATTTCCAAAGAAATGGAACGTTGGCAGGGAACAATGAATAGAAGAGAGGACTATTTGGTTCGTTGAATCTGTTACGGTCACAACTCACAGTTTCAATTTTCTGTCCATGCTTGATTTTGGTTCGGCCTCCAACAATATTTAACGATGTATCCAAGCTTGATACTTGGATATGAACCCCTTGTAGATAATTGTACCCCAATCCAAGTAACATAAGCTACAACATTTGGAAAGGAATTGTAGAATTTTAGAGAGAAGAATTTTACAAGACAATTGTATTTTATTAATAATTTGTTGTCTCTCGATTACAATAATACACTTTATATATTGTATAAAACCTAGACATAGAATCATCTAAAAGATATTATTCATATCATAATTATTATTATTACAATTACAGAATTACAGTATAATACGTAATATTCTCCAATAGGTATTTGCGAAAGATAGAATTGCATAGCTAGACGGGTAGTTTCTCTAGGCATGACTCGGGAGTCTAGCATTTTCGAACATTAGAGTAGCGAAAAGAGGTAAATTGCTCAGCCATGAACCACCATGGTTCCATTTGTTGACGAGGATGATCTAAAAGGAATGTTGTCAATTTTGTTTTTCCGGAGAGAGTATGGATCTATTCCTGCCTTATGAGCTGCGATCACTCCTATAGCTTCCCAATAGTTCGAAACATTAACCTGCCAGAAGATCAATAAGTACGGAGTAGATAAGCATCATGGATAAATTAGTGAGTTAAGATTTTTCTTCCATAAAATATAATTTAAATTTTAACGCATGCTAGTGTTACTGAAGTTTTGTATCCCTAATGAATTCTGTCACAAATAATTTAAGATATGCATTACTCCCTCCGTCACATCATTTGTTTACCTTTGATTTGGGATGGTTGTTAGTAAATGACCGTGGATCATAATAGATCTGTGTGATCAAATTATAAAAAAGGTAAATAAATGAACGAGATACCCTAATATGGAATAGGTAAACAAATGACCGTAATGGAGGGAGTACAAGAACAATAAATATGGATAACATGTAAATCAAACAAATGACCAAAGCACCTTTGGTTTTTATTTGGCAACGAAGCACTTCTGGTTGCTTTAACACATGTTCATATATTTTACACAAGAGTATATAGTTTTGACTAAGTGAGTTACACAGCCCATGTTGGTAGCAAGAAAATTGTGTACCACTAGCTAGGTAGCATGGATACCAATACAGACACGCAGGACGATGCTGGACACGTTACACGACACTTCAAAATTCGCCAAACACGGACATGACAAAAAACCATCAATATACATAGTGAAATATAAGAGAGAATTTGAAGACTATATCCTACAGTAACTGATAAAGCCAATTGTGCATCTTTAAGTCAAATAAATTTGGTGTGGAGCCGATTTTGCATGCTAATCATTGTATTTCCCAGGCAATCCAAATGGTTGTAACTTTGGTTAATTGCACTTGTTTTGGCCATTTGCATTTGAACGGTAGTTCCAGTGTTTCATGACAACAAGATGATGAGATCATCTTGTACAAGTCGACTCAATAGACAAACCCTAGCCACGGTCAACCAATGCAAAAAAGGATGGCATGGAGTCAAGCTAAGGTGAGGATGAACTTGGAAGAAAAAGAAGCAGAATTAGACAGTTCCCCGTTCCCGCAGCCTGCGGCCTCAACCGGGGCCTGCGGTTCCCACTAGATTTCGGAATCCTCTAAGCCCGTGTTTTGTGAACATAAAAACCCATTTCGTTATTTAACTTAGAGAAGAGCGGAACCATAAAAATAGGCCAAACTTTGGAGAACATCTTTCATCTCTTTGGGCTTTTAGACATTAATCTTGTAATAGTTAGACTTAATCACTTCCCATTTTCATGCTAATCTTCCTTTGTTTGTTGGGTTGTAAGATAATTATGAGGAGTTAAACTTCTCATTAGTTGGCGTGATTTAATCAAAGTTTTCAACTTTGATATTGTAAGATTCTTAATTCTGTCCTAATTTATTTATTGCTAATTCCTCGTTCTTAATTTTATATGTTAAGTGAATGAAATCATCCTTACATCATGTTTACTTGATTTGCAAATTTTTGAAAAATGGTTTAATTTATCTAGAATTGTTTGGAGGAAACTTGATATATGTTAGACTTGGTTTAAGAGATTCATATGTTAGAAAGGAAAACTATATGTTTTTTCTTGCTAGCATGGTTTTATCTAGTATGATTTGATTCTAACTACAGTTTTGTGTATGATCTCCATGCTCAATTCTAGTTTCATTCATATTTTAATGAGTAGAAGTTTTTATTCATGGTTTAATAAGTAGAGGTTGAAATTGAAGAGTTCGGATACATGGTTCAATTGTGTGAGTTAATTTCTTAAGATGTTGGTATTGAGTAGATAATAATAAAGAAAAAAGTTAAACTTTATCATTATTGGATTAATAGGAGAGGATTACACCAAGTTCTTCTTATATTGATTTATGGGTTTTTTTTGTTAGAAACTACCTAAATTTATGCCTATTTTTGAACAACTACCTTACTTTATTTTTTTGGTTTTTTACTACCTTACATTTTATTTTTATATTAACACCTACCAAAAAATCAGACTTTGGCCACTTTAGTCGAATTTCCGGTCACTTTAGTCGAATTTCGGTGATGACCTGACTTTCTCATGTGTGAGACTTGAAATTTCCCTCTTAAATGAAAATAGTTATAACTACTACTTCCTCCATTCCAATCAATTCTATACATTTCACTTTTTTGGCACTATTCATAAGTCAAGTTAATCTTCGACACGACTTTTAATATATGACATAAAAGATAGTCGTGTGAGATCTTGTTTAAATTGTCTTACCGAGTACATTGTGAATATCAAAGTTTTATAATTTTTGTCGATACGTAACTAAAGATATTAACAAAAGAAAACGGGTACTGGCAAACGTGAATAAAGCAAATGTATAGAATTGATTGCAATGGAGGAAGTACCTTTTACACAATGGTAGAGAGAGTGTGAGTGTGTATTGTAGACAAATATGCAAGTATCCTTGGGTAAAGAGGATGGAAAAATTAGGGGAATGTATACGTGGTGAGAAAAATAAGTGCACTTATAAGGTTCATGTCAAGAAGTGTAGTGAATAGGAGACTTTCCAAATAAGAAGTTTAAGACCACCTCATAACTGTGGCTAGATTGACCACAACAACAAGTGTACTTCCGTCTATTTGAGAGGGAAATTTAGAGACTCGCACGTGAGAAAGCTAGATCATCACCGAAAATTTCACTAAAGCCACCTAAGTCTTATTTTTGGTAGGTGTTAACAAAAAAATAAAATACAAGGTAGTTGAAAACAAAAAAAATAAAGTAAGGAGTTTTTCACAAATGAGCTTAAATGTAAGGTAGTTTATGACAAAAAAAACCCTTGAATTATTGCACATTTAGTGTTTGTTTTATCATCTCAATAGGAGATGTTGTTTCTTTACTTTATTTTCATGTTGATTCAAAACCAAACCTTCTCCTTCTATTTTTTCTGCATGTCATCCTTTGTCTATACTCATACTTTGTGATTACATATCCAACATTTGCAACATTCTTGGAATTTTGATGCAAATAAAAAAAAATGAGAAAAATGAAATGAAAAATGAAAATCTCAACTAGGTGAAAACCCACAACGGTGGGCACCTAGGCAAAATTGAGAAAATGTGGTCGAGGACGGAATGAAAACTAGAGAAGGCATTCCGGGCAAAAAATGAAGAATCCAATGCGAGCCACCAACGAGAGGAAAGGAAAAAGCTAAGGTGAAAACCCGGGAGGTCACCTTAGGCAAAATGAGAGATTTTCGGGGAAAAAATGGAAAAAGGAAAAAGAAAAGAAAAAAAATTGAAAAACACAAATAATATAGAGGAATAAGAAGGGAGAAATAAGGATGGTTTTGGAAGGAGGTTAATTTTGCGATTTACTTTCTATCGAGTCACGTAAAAACTTGTCCCAAATGGATTTTTGCCTTGGCAACTTATGTTGTTGATTATTGAAGGAGTTGGCCAAGTGGCATGAATTGCAAATCATGGAGTGATAAGGGGTGATATAAGTGGAATATGTGGTGATGGGTTGGAGATTGTTTAGATCACTTTGTTATCACCTTGGGACGAGTGTGAGAGAAAAGGGTGTGTCTAACATTTGAGTCTAGATTTTACTTCTAAATTGGTAGATTGTATTTGAGGGAGATATAAGAAGGAAATCGTGAGGGAAGAGTGATCATCTACACTCATGCTCACCTCTAGGCTTTATCCATTGCTTGTTTTGGATTTTACTTAGAGACAAGCAATACTTAGAGACGAGCAAAAGTCTAAGTGTAGGCTTTATCATTTGCTTATTTTGGATTTTACTTCGAGATGAGCAAAAGTGTAAGTGTGGGGCATTTGATAAAGCCAATTGTGTCAGTTTAATTAGGTATCTTTTAGTTAAATAAATTTGTTGTGGAGCCTGTTTTTGATTGTAACTTTGGTTAATTGCACTTGTTTTGGCCATTTGCATTTCAAGGGTAGTGCGAGTGTTTTATGACAACAAGTTTAGATGAAGAAAGCATTTTGTAGAAGCCGGTTCAGAACTCCCCAGCCATGATCAACCAAGGAGAAAAAGGAAGACATGGAGTCAAGCTAAGGTGAGGATGAACTTGGAAGAAAAAGAAGTTGGATCAAACAGTTCAAACATTAATCTTATAATAATTAGACTTAATCATTTCCCATTTTCATGCTAATTTTTTCTTGTTTATTGGGTTGTAATATAATTATGAGGAGCTAATCTTCTCATCACTTGGTGTGATTTAATCAAAGTTTCCAACTTTGACACTGCAAGACTTTTAATTCTCTCCTAATTTTTCTATTACTTTTTCCTTGTTTTTCATTTCATATGTTAAGTGAATGAATGTTTACTTGATTAGTGCAAATTCTTGATAAATGGTTTAATCTATCTAGAATTGTTTGGAGTAAACTTGATATATGTTGATTTGTTTTAAATGATTCATATGTTGAGTAGAAAAATACAAGTCTTTTCTTGCTAGCATGGTTTAATCACTGGATTTGATTTTAGCTACATCTATTGATATAATCTTCATGCTCAATTTTAGTTTCATTCATGGTTTAATGAATAAAGGTTCGAATTTTAGTTTCATTCATGGTTTAATGAATAAAGATTCGAATTGAAGGGTTCACATACATGATTTAATTGTATGAATTAATTTCTTAAGATGTTGGTATTAGGTAAATAATAATAGAGAGAAAATAGTCAAATTTTATCATTGTTGTATTAGTAAGAGAGAATTACACAAGTTCTTTCTCATATTAATTTATTGCACATTTAGTGTTTGTTCTATTATCTCAAATGGAAAGCTTGCTTCTTTAGTGTATTTTCATGTTGTTTAAAAACCAAACCTTCTCCTTCTATGTTTTTTACATGTTATCCATATTGTCTATACTCATAATTTGTGATTAGTTTTATTTATTTAGTCTTAGTTGTCATTATTGTTTTAATTAGTGGTTAAAAAATCGAGTCATTAGTTTAACGTTCTTCTCTTAGGTTGAACCCTTGCACTATAATCAATCAATCAATCAATATAAATATATATTTGAGGCTTTTTTCGAGCGACGTGGTAGTCTCCAATTTTTTTAAAACTCTTATTTGATTAATTTTAAGATTATCCCACATGGGAAAATTAAGAGAAGAAATAATAGACATGGATATAAATATATATTTGAGGCTTTTTTCGAGCGACGTGGTAGTCTCCAATTTTTTTAAAACTCTTATTTGATTAATTTTAAGATTATCCCACATGGGAAAATTAAGAGAAGAAATAATAGACATAGGTATAAAACAATTTTTGAAGTAGAGTTGATTATAAAATAAAGTCCATATTTTTTAAAGTACCTATTCAAATTAATTTACTATTTTCCCACATAGAAAAATTACGAGTACACTACACTTCACCTATTTAAAGTAAGAGTAGTAATAAATCCCACAAAAGAAATAGGGTATAAAACAATTTTAATCCCACAATTTTTAAAACTCTCATTTGATTAATTTTTAGATTATCCCACATGGGAAAATTAAAAGAAGAAATAATAGACATGTGTATAAAACAATTTTTAAAGTAGAGTTGATTATAAAATAAAGTCCATATTTTTTAAAGTACCTATTCAAATTAATTTACTATTTTCCCACATAGAAAAAGTACGAGTACACAACACTTCACCTATTTAAATTAAGAGTAGTAATAAATCCCACAAAAGAAAGAAATAGGGTATAAAACAATTTTAGTCCCACATTGAGAAATTAGGGTAAGAGAAAAAAAAGAAATAGGGTATAAAATAATTTGTAGAGAATTAATATTTATAGATAATATTAGATGTTAGAGTTGATTATAAATAAAATTCCAACTTTTTGAAACTATGAATTTGATAATTTTTTAGATTTAATAACTATTTAAATTATTTCACTATTTTAATTAGAAGTAACAATATATCCCACACAACACTACACATATTTAAATTAGGGGTAGTAAATATATCTGCATGGAAAATTAGGGGAAAAAAAGAAATAAAATAGAGTAAATACAATTTTTGTAGAAAATAGGAGATGTTATAGTTGATTATAAAATAAAATTTCAACTGTTTTAAACTATCAATTTGATAATCTAATTCCTACTTTTTTTAAACTATCAATTTGATGATTTTTAGATTATCCCACATGGGAAAATTAAGAGAAGAAATAATGGACATTGGGTATAAAACAATTTTTAAAGTAGAGTTGATTATAAAATAAAATTCCTACTTTTTTAAACTATCAATTTGATGATTTTATAGATTATCCCACATTGGAAAATTAAGAGAAGAAATAATGGACATTGGGTATAAAACAATTTTTAAAGTAGAGTTGATTATAAAATAAAGTCCAACTTTTTTTAAGGTACCTATTTAAATTACTTTACTATTTTAATTAGGAGTCCCACATAGAAAAATTAGGAGTACACAACACTTCACCTATTTAAATTAAGAGTAGTAGGGTATAAAACAATTTTAGTCCCACATTGAGAAATTAGGGTAAGAGAAAAAAAAGAAATAGGGTATAAAATAATTTGTAGAGAATTAATATTTATAGATAATATTAGATGTTAGAGTTGATTATAAATAAAATTCCAACTTTTTGAAACTATGAATTTGATAATTTTTTAGATTTAATAACTATTTAAATTATTTCACTATTTTAATTAGAAGTAACAATATATCCCACACAACACTACACATATTTAAATTAGGGGTAGTAAATATATCTGCATGGAAAATTAGGGGAAAAAAAGAAATAAAATAGAGTAAATACAATTTTTGTAGAAAATAGGAGATGTTATAGTTGATTATAAAATAAAATTTCAACTGTTTTAAACTATCAATTTGATAATCTAATTCCTACTTTTTTTAAACTATCAATTTGATGATTTTTAGATTATCCCACATGGGAAAATTAAGAGAAGAAATAATGGACATTCGGTATAAAACAATTTTTAAAGTAGAGTTGATTATAAAATAAAATTCCTACTTTTTTAAACTATCAATTTGATGATTTTATAGATTATCCCACATTGGAAAATTAAGAGAAGAAATAATGGACATTGGGTATAAAACAATTTTTAAAGTAGAGTTGATTATAAAATAAAGTCCAACTTTTTTTAAGGTACCTATTTAAATTACTTTACTATTTTAATTAGGAGTCCCACATAGAAAAATTAGGAGTACACAACACTTCACCTATTTAAATTAAGAGTAGTAATAAGAAATTGGGGTAAGAGAAAAAAAAGAATTAGGGTATAAAATAATTTGTAGAGAATTAATATTTATAGATAATATTAGATGTTAGAGTTGATTATAAATAAAATTTCAACTTTTTAAAACTATCAATTTGATAATTTTTTAGAGCAGATATTATTACTATTCAAATTAATTTACTATTTTAATTAGGAGTCCCACATAGAAAAATTAGGAGTACACAACACTACACCTATTTAAATTAGGAGCAGTAATAAATCTCACAAAAGAAATAGGGTATAAAACAAGTTTAGTCCCACATTGAAAAATGAAGGTAAGAGAAAAAAAAAGAAATAGGGTATAAAATAAGTTGTAGAGAATTAATATTTATATATAATGTTAGATGTTAGAGTTGATTATAAATAAAATTCCAACTTTTTTAAACTATGAATTTGATAATTTTTTATATTTAATAACTATTTAAATTAATTCACTATTTTAATTAGAAGTAACAATATATCTCACACAACACTACACATATTTAAATTAGGGGTAGTAAATATATCTGCATGAAAAATTAGGGGAAAAAAAGAAATAAAATAGAGTAAAATACAATTTTTGTAGATAATATGAGATGTTATAGTTGATTATAAAATAAAATTTCAACTGTTTTAAACTATCAATTTGATAATTTTTTAGATTTAATACATATTTAAATTAGAGTAAAATACAATTTTTATAGATAATAGTAGACGTTAGAGTTATAAAATAAAATTCCTACTTTTTCAAACTATCAATTTGATGATTTTTTAGATTATCCCACATGGGAAAATTAAGAGAAGAAATAATGGACATTGGGTATAAAACAATTTTTAAAGTAGAGTTGATTATAAAATAAAGTCCAACTTTTTTTAAGGTACTTATTTAAATTACTTTACTATTTTAATTAGAAGTCCCACATAGAAAAATTTGGAGTACACAACACTACACTTATTTAAATTAAGAGTAGTAATAAATCCCACAAAAGAAATAGGTATAAAACAATTTTAGTCCCACATTGAGAAATTAGGGTAAGAAAAAAAAAAGAAATAGGGTATAAAATAATTTGTAAAGAATTAATATTTATAGATAATATTAGATGTTAGAGTTGATTATAAATAAAATTCCAACTTTTTTAAACTATCAATTTGATAATTTTTTAGAGTAGATATTATTAGACGATAGTCTATAGGAACTTTCTTAAAACACTTATTTAAATATTTTTTATTTTGATTATAAGTACGTAACAATATATCTCACATTGAAAAGTTATAGGAATAGAGAAAGAAAATAGGGTATAAAACAATTTTAAAATCTAAATAATTTTTGAATTATAATTAGAAGTGGCTTTAAATCCCACATTAAAAAATTATATAATTTGAATATTTTTAAAAATTTAATATATAATTAAGAGTGGTAATACATCCCACATTGAAAAAATTAAAGGCTATTATAAATGACTTATTTAAAATTTGTAAGATTTTAGATTTTAATTAAAAGTAGGAATATATCCCGCATCAATGGTAACTTGATAGCTTTTCCATATCTTCAGTCACTAAAACTTGATCGTATAGACCATTTAAAGGTGGTGTGTATTAGGAGCTATTTTAAACTACTTATTTAAATTTTTTAAAATTTTATATTTTAACTAGAATAATAGGAATGTATCCCATATCGAAAAATTAGGTAAATAAAGAAAGAAAATAGGATAACACATTTTTACATTTTTAATATTTTATAAATTTTACTTAGGAGTAGGGTGTATCCAACATCGAAAAATTAGGGAAACAAAGAAAATAAAATAGATATACTTTTTTTAAACACTTTTTTTTGTAGATTTTAATTACAAGTAGTAATATATATCATACATCGAAAAGTTAGGGGAATAAAGAAAAAAATAGGGTATAAAACAATTATAGAATTGAATTCAAATGTTTTTTAAATTATAAGTACGAGTAACAATATATCCCACATCGAAAAATTAGGAGAATAAAGAAAGAAAGTAGAGTATAAAATAGCTTTAAAATTTTAAATAGGAGAAACAATATATCCCACATCGAAAAATTAGGAAAATAAGGAAAGAAAATATGGTATCAAATAATTTTAAAGTAGATAATATTCAGCAGTAGAGTTATTTAAAAAAATACGAGAAAGTGGTAATTAGACCACTTTACTTTAATTAGTGGATTGAGAAATTGGACTTTTTCAAAACAATTTTAGAGGGGAGCATATAAAAAGTAGAGAAAGTTTAACATATTTAAACTATCTATTTAAATATTTTTTATATTTTAAGTATCAATATATCCCACATGAAAAAAAATTAGGGAAAAAAACAAAGAAAATAGGGTATCAAACAATTTATAGAGTATTAATATTATACAGTAAATTTGATTATAAAATAATGTTTCCAACTTTTAACTATCTATGTAAATACTTTTTAGATCTTAATTGGGGTATTAATATATCCCACATGAAAAAAAATTGGTGAAGAAAGAACGAAATAGGGTATAAAATAATTTTAGAGGGAAAAATATCAAAAAGTAGAGAAAGCTTTAACATATTTAAACTATCTATTTAAATTATTTTTAGAATTTAATTAGAAGTACCAATATATCCCACATTGAAAAAATAGGGTAAGAAAAAAAAAGAAATAGGGTTAAAACAATTTGTAGAGTTTTAATATTAGACGGTAGATTTGATTATAAAATAATATTTAGATCTTAATTGGGAATAGTAATATATCTCACATTTTTCTTTATTACCTGTGGTAGAATTTAATTCGTTTAAATGTAAGAAAAACAATATTCGTTTTAGACTACATTTACTATACATGGAATGGTAAAAACAACTTTAGTTTCGCTTCAACTCACATTCACCGAGCTACTATCACATAAGCTTATTAAGTATGGAGGACTAAGGGTGTATGATCATTTATTTTACTTTAAATATAACAAGTATCAAAAGAAAGATGTATTCATACATATATATATATATTGTATCTTAAGTAAATGAGTTGTTATGCCTTTTTTGATTTACGAATTAAAACCTTTTACAACAATAATCTAAAGAAAATATGTTCCATTCAAGTGTCAATTAGCGTTGCTAATTAAATCACAAGATGTGTTAATAATGACTGTTAATCAAGTTATGTTAGCCTTATAATTGTACTACAACTCTCTTTACACAATAAAGACCAAAGCGCTCTTAAACATTTCACATATAGCCAATCATTTTAGAACCCGTGCAACGCATGGGCATCCCACTAGTACTTTCTTAATTGAAATAGTTGAGTCAAGTTAGCTTTATAAATTGTTTGTTTGATAGATTAATTAGTGGTTTTAGCGACACCGTTTTATTAACTATCATTAACATATAAAATTTGATCACGTAGAAAGCGTCTTAAAATAAATATCAAAGTCATAATAAATTCAAATTCAAACATTGAGTCTTACAAACTCAAATAGCTAGGAGTGATAACGACAAAACGAGAGCTGGAGCTTGGGAGATTAACATGCACGCGAGCTTTAACCTAAGCTCCACTCAAGCCTATATATAATTGTCCAGTGATCGCTTTTTTTCTCTTTCGATAGTTTCAATAACGGGATTCAGAGATTTAACATAAAAATAAGAGCAAACATTATTTTATCACACAATCTGAGGCGCTAGCGATTTTTTCGAGCCAAATCAATGCTAGTTCGGCTTGACTCGTTAAGTTATAGAGTTCGAGCTCGAGCTCCAGCCGCTCACGAGCTATCTCGTCTCATTATTACCCCTAAGCTAGTACAATAATATACCTAGTAATTAGCTACTTCCGTTTGCTTATAGCGTCAAATAGCTAGTATAGTATAATATACTCCATGTTCTAGGGCATAGTTACATTCAAGTATAGTAAATAATAATACTAAATGTAACTATTATGTCAAATAGCGTCAAATAGCTTTAGTAACTATGCCTGAATGAATGTAGTAACTACGCCCGAATGAAAATAAAGCCAAAGTCTTGACCTAGATTATAACTCATTCACAGTAAAATTAAGGCAGTTTTGACAGCATTTGTGCCACAATATCTGGGCATCAGTTCCTACTCCCTAACCACCAACCACCAATTCTTCACGTCAAGTTCTGACATCTATATAACGGAAGGGATGTTAAGTTGCCAGTTTATTAGTCAGTACACTATCACCTTTCAATAAATAAAAAAACGATCATGATCAAACTTCAGAATTAAATCGACTGAACTTCAAAACTTCAAAACACCATATAAAGGGAACATAACCAGTAACAGTGCTCCAAAAAGAAGAATTACACACCGTTTTTATGTTGAGTCTGTCAGGTGTATCACGGAGAACAGTCGTATTTTCTTCAACAGCAACAATAAGCGGCTGTATAAAGTATTAGAGCCATCATCAATAACTTCACTCAAAAGTTATCGCATTCTTCAGAAGCAAACATATAGATACCTCATTGAATGGAAGATATCGTCTTAATATGAGAATGACAGTATCTAGTCAGTGAGCTTATACCTTATTTCTCTTCTTATTAGCAAAAGCTCGGACACCAGATCCTGCAAAAGTATCTGCAGGAAGGATGATGCTATCAACATCACTTGCAAATATGCAGGATCTTTCCACAATTTGTGAGTTAGTGACTATATACTGTGGCGCATTACTCAACCCAGCAAGCACACATGGCAGGAATGTGTATCCAATCTGTCGAACAAAAGTAAACATATGGATGCTCAAAAATTATTGATTTGTAAAATTTAGTGCAAAGGCTTACATTTCCAAATCCACAGAACAGCTACAACATCACCCCAATGCCTCAATGGTTCCTACAAATTGCAAGGTAAGGGAGGCTCGGAGGTACGCAGCCGTACCCTTGTGATAGCAAGGCAAAGGGCTGTTTCCAAATGACTCAAGATGCATCAAGAACTGCATCGAAGGACTAATACGTCACAATAGAAAGAAACGGCAACCACTTTAGTGTGTCACTTTGCTTTATTCCAAGATTTCCATCATAATCCAAAACCAAAGGGAAAGGAGTCTTTGGCTCCATTGGAAATGGAAAAAAAATCTACAGGAATCAGAAAATTTGGAATGATGTGAGGAGGCCCTAGTCAACAAAGGCGGACCCAGCTTTGAGGAGTTGTGGGGTACTATAGTAAATTTCGTGGTAGAAGGGTGAACATGTAAATTAAAGATATCTATCAAATTTTCAAGAAAAAGGAACTCGATGATGCTCAAACCCTGACAATTTGGGTTTTGATCATCAACTACAATTTGGGTCCTAGTTTCCTAATGTCTCCTTTTGACAACTGCTGTATTAATCATCTCTTTCGTCTCAGGTGTACAGTGCACCCCTTATATCCGCCCTCCATGTCAGTATGTGTTTAAGATAATCTATATACTGCAGATGACGAAAGCAGGCTATAATTCACTTCTAGCAAAAAGTGACATTTTCTTTATCAAATTAGCAATTTAATGCTTTCGATGCTTTCAATGTTACAAGGAAGTACGCAGCTGTTGATTACTGCACAAAATCAGGCAGACACACAGCAGCCTCCATTATCTAGGCATGCACCAATCAAGATACTTATTACTGTATAGTGTAGACAAAATGAGTACCAACTGGCAGCAGCAGACAATTAAGCATACAGGATTTCTTAAACGCTTAAATTGAGCCACGATTCATGAATGTGACAGCCTGTTACTTTGACAGCTGATATTAGTTTCCATACCCGCGTATGAAACTTGGAGACTTAGGCATGGGATTTTTTTTCACAAAATAGATGGAGTCCGACACTTGGATACAGACCAATTAATCAAGATTGACGTCGGTGAAAGCTATGGAATCAATTTCCCACAACCTAGAGAATTTAATCACTTCACTTTGGTAGATATGCAGGAATTAATTAGATAAATTATGAAAACATTCAAGAGATCGTCTATGCCCTCTTTTCCTAGCAGAAACAAGAAGTAATCTCACAGTTTTATCTTCTTCTCAATTAGATAGGATAGTCAGAGAGTCATCAACCCCCTAGTTTCTTAATTGTTTGAAGCTTGAAAGGTAATTTCAAAAATCAAAGACAGGACAGCAGCTAAAAAAGGCTATTCCAGCTACAAGTAAACACCATGATAGTCAAGGTCATCAAAGCTCTTTAATAAGTTCTCCTCACCCAAAACACAAAAATAAAATGGAAGATAGAGAACTTTATTATCAGGTATCCAAAAGCCAAATCATAGGCAACCCATTAGCGTATTACTGTATATCTCAAACAAGATTCACATTTGACAATATGTAATCACCTCTTCAGCCGCTGACTTGGGAGCAAGAATCTGGCTTAATGGTATAGGTAATAGAGCAGGAGCATGTGCACAGGGAATCTGGAATTCTTTCACAACCAAATGGCTGATAATAGACTCTACTCCTGCCAAGGCATCCACTCCCTGCAATAATACAGGACACTACTTAGCTATCTTTTAGCGCAGAAATCTTGCAGGGTGAAAGTAACAACTAAATCATATCTCAGCAAAAAGCTGAAGTTTTTGAAGTTCTGGTTAAAAAGGGAAATATAAATTAGAATAGGAGCAGAGCATTAATCTCGCTTAACAAGGAATTCCCCTACGCCTAATATAACTTTTTGCAAGAGCTACTACAACCCTATTTTGCAGTTTTCAGTTATAGTTTGTATTCAGCTAAAATGACTCACAGAAGGGTTTCACACATGACGCAATTGTCTTCCACAGTAAATTGCACGGTAGAAATACATCAAGAAAAGTATAAGAATGAGGAAACCCAAAAATTTCTTATTGCAGAAACATAGGAATGGGAAACTGGCCATGCATTCATACTATTCCTTGGCGGTAATCACTCATGCTGTCTTCGTCCTCATCCGGAAAGCGGCCAACAACAGCAACAGCATTTACTTGTGACTGATCCACTAAACGTTGTACAGCTCGTAGCAGTGAATCGGGATGCTTGATCCTCCCCGTTGACTGCCCAGACTTCCTATCAATCCATTTTTCAATCTGTGTATTTTAAATACATGAATATTCAAGTAATTCACATGCCAGACTTCTAACCTATTTGATCATTGTTCTTTTATATATGCATCATGTGAAATATATACTCCGTGTCAGAAATTTATGGTCATAGATATTTCCTGTTTTTCCATCATTCCTGAATATATTTCCATGTTGTAATACAAATGAACTGACATGTGATACTTCACTGCACCATACCCCCATGGGCTTGTCCGTTACAGTATATTCCAAGACAGGCAATCCAACGGAAGCTCTTACTGCGTCTGCAACCTGTAAATGACGCTTCAGAAGATCTGGTTCAATTGCAGCATCAAGAACTAGTCCAACCTAATTCATATACACAAATTAGTTTGAATAACAAGCTTCAACAAACACAAACAAAAAAAATAACCTACATAAGTAAGATTAGCAATTAGCATGACTTTGCTATTATTAATAGCATAAAAACATCAGCCTCTGTATCTGCGTAATGTTTTCTCAGAAAAATTGCTTTGCCCAACAAAACAAAACACATCATCAGAATCTAGTGAATACAATAAGAATGAGAACAAATGCAAGTACCATTACCTTGAACATAGACCTGTCAAGCAGATTAGTCGAGTCGGGTTCAGTTTGTTCAGTGAGTTAAGTCCAATTTAGTTATTTTTAGCGAGACTTTCAGGTATTGAGTAGAAAACTCATGCCCATGAGAATCATGGCCCTGCGTTGCCAGTTCACCATGGGTTAGTTTAGGATTAGACCCACTTAAACAAAAACTGATTAAATTGCAAAAAAAAGAATGCAGGTTTTTTTAAAGGAACAATGTACATATTAGTTTCCATTTCCAATCGAGCCAAAGACTCATTACTCTTTGGTTCATGATGGCATAAAGCAAAATGGCTCACCAAAATAGTTACGCTTCTTTCATTGTGCAATATCATACCTTCGATGCAATTATTGACACAATTGTCATCTTGGGTCTTTGGGAGACAGCCTCTTTGTGTTGCTAACACAAGGGCAAGGCTACTTAAATCCGACCCCCACCCTTCAATTTGTAGGAGCCATTGACGTGCTGGGGTAATGTTGTTGTAAGGATGTAGAATTGTAGATATTAGGTGTTAAATGCACCTTATTTTGGTGTACAGGTTGTAGAGCCCATAAGCCTTCAGCGAACTTGTCCAAAGCATATCCTTCAACATATAAAACGTTCGGCATTGGCCAATAAAGCATGGCTGCATTTAGAACCTGAGAAAGAGACTGGACAGTGAGATTAATAGCTGAAGCCCCATGCAGCCAAATACAAGTGTTACCTAATCATCAAGTGTAGGAACACTACCATGTCATTTAGCTGTTACGTATTACAAGAACTCGTTAAAAATATTCAACACTAGAGTGTCCAAAGTGTCGAACTCAGCTATTTTATGGAAAAATATGCTTATTGTGGCTTAAAATGAGGTGTCTAACTGTCATACCCTTGTCGGAGTGTCCAAGACACATACGTAGAGGAAAAAAGATGAGTCGCGCTAATATATTATGTCATCTCATAACAATGATGTAAAAAATGTTTGGTAACAAGTGCACCAGAAAACTTGTTTCTAAAAATCCATGCAACCTCTTTTCCGAAATGTTTGGCCGACATTAATATCAATGTTTAACAAAGAGCACATAAAGCTTCCCTGATGACAAAGATACGAAGTACTTGTCTTATTATTATCTATTCGTATAAATGGTGGAATAGGCAAAAAGTTGAGAGAAATATGGAATGGGGGAGGATTATTCACGGAAATCTTGCAGTACCTACATACTAAGTATTTCACTCTCACACACATTTGGCTGCCCTACCATATAGCATTGTACACATGTGTCCCACTGCAAATTTTGCGCAATCAAACGCTTTAATCGGACTACTCCGTATTTAGCATTCACGTTATTATTGTTGGGTTATTCTCTCTTTAATTTTACGCAAGTGGAAATACGAGTTTTTCCAACAATTATAAATGAGATACACACCATCACAGTTTTCTGCATTCCTCAATTCTTCAAGTGAGAACAAGGCTAATAATACAAGTGTGTCAGTGTGTGTGTTACTCTGTTGTGTATGGTTCAAATAATCAGAAACAGAAGCATTAATAATCAATCAACAGATTTTAGCAGTTAAGAAACAAAAGAATGGTTACATTGGGGTGAGAGATGAGGCAGTCAGCGACGGAGGCGAGGGCGCGGGCAACAGGCAAAGCATCACCAGCAAAACCACCAATGGCTGCACCGACACCGGTAGGAACAATCAGCACGCTCGTATACGGCCTCTTTACCTAATTTACACAACTCCATTAACGCAAGAGGTTACAATTTATAAAAAAAACAAATGAAAGAGAGTATAACAAAAACAAGTCCATTACCTTGTTTGCTATGAAGTGAGAATTGGCGCAGGTAAAACGCCATCGAAGCTTTTTATTAGAGGAAGATTTGTGGAATGCCTGGAATCTGTTGGTGGTGGAAGGAGTCCAAGTGTAGGCGTGTTGGACAACCGCCATTTTTCTGTTACCCCTCTTTAAACGGATAGGCCTGCTTCATGCGTCATACGTGTACTGCTCCGTAAATATTTTTTAGTGACTACCGACTAGAGCTGGACTTTGCTGCGGTTTGGCCCGGCCTGCCATCTCAGGCTCAACCTTTTCTGGCCCACTAACTAGAGCTGGCAAAAGCTGACCCGACCCGATGAACGCGACCCGGCCTGCCCGAAACCCGACCCGATACAGCCCGAGAATTGGGCGACCCGAAACCGAGCTGACCCAACCCGAACCGATCCGCTAACCGATATCATCATTATTTTGTCCAACCCGAACTCGACCCGAACCGAACCGACCCGGCCTGTGACCCGATATTTCTCAACCCGATAGATGACGTTATAATGAACTGGCTTAATAATGGTTTAAATAACGCCAAATTGATAATTCTTCTTAATTATTTTAACTTAAACTTCAATTAATACATCTATCCATTAATTGAACATAAAATTATCATCTAAAACTAAATATATAAGATAAAATATATGTCAATAACCTGACCCGTTAATGACCCAACCCGAATTGTCACTCGTGATGACCCGAACCCGAAGATGACCCGACATGAACCGAACCGACCCGAACCCGTCCTAACCCGACATAACCCGAACCCGATATGACCCGACCTGCTTTGACCCGACCCGTAACCGACCCGAGTGACCCGATTGCCACCTCTACCACTAACCTGTGACTTAGGCCCGCAAAACCGTGTCTTTGACTGGGCCGCGATCGGGTTGTGAGGCATGTAACCCGGCCTGACTATTGGCACGCTCCACCTCCCTGGCCCGCACTAGCCCGATCATGTATAGGCCGACTATAATGTCTCATATATTGTTTTTCGAAATTACTTTTTCACATATGAACTTTACTCTTTCACATACATTTTTTTTCATAAGTTTTCCATTTCCTGCCCTTTTATTTAAACCTAATCAAAACAATTTTCTAAACACATCTTAATATTGAATCTAATTAGTCTAAACACTAAAACAATAAATTATACTTGATAAAAATCAAATAAGATTAAAAACTAAATAAGAAAGGAACAAATTAATTGATAAAAAACAAAGAAAAGAACTCTGTCGTGCGTGGAAGAGAACCCTGCTACTGCTACTGTGCTACAGGTATTTGCTTGTTACAGGAGTATTCTTGATCTTGATGTTAGTAGTGTTATTATTAGATGGTTATTATTTATCATGATCTTATATAGAACATGTAAATCTCCCTTCTTCACCACCAATGGTCCACCACCAGCCAACAACCATAACAACACCGGACCGCCGTCATCAGGTACCCCAGCGGATGACCACCATCCTTGGCGGTCAAATCTGGTTAAGAGGGTGCGGAAAAATTCGACGGAGAGCGGTAATTGGAGCGGGGGCGGGGTGCGAAAGCGTGGGACACGGGTATGTAGTCGGCCACTTTGAGATTTTTCGGCAATAATATTGGTCGAAGTTGGTGAACGGAGTAGGTGGTTAGTTGGTGTTAGCGACTTTGTGGCTAAGGAGATAAAAGCGGGAAAAAGATCAATTGGGTGATTGACGAAAAAAATGACAAGAATATTAGGGTAAAACTCGTATGTGAAAGAGTAAAATCCGTATGTGAAAAAGCACGTCCCTTGTGTTTTGTTTTTTGTCGTCGCCGTTGCCGTCATTATTATTAGGGTAAATTGATAACTTATACTTTGAATAACTCAGTTTTTTAAATGTATATTTTTCTTCTATAGTACTTGTTACCAAAACAGGATTTCGGTGAGAAATTATGTGACTCCGTTGGAATTCATTTTTTTTAAGTAAAATGTTGTAACTAGTTCCATATTTACCCTTCAATTTGTTTATATAACATTTTGCCTATACTTCAACATTTTTATTCAACATTCAGGGTAAATTCAACATTTCTATTCTTCAAACTAATCTCTCAAATTTAGGACAAATTCAATTTGATCTTCTCATCAAGACTACAACTTATTAAGGTTAATTTTATGTTCTTTTATTCTTATTCAACATTCTAAATTTTTTGATTAATTTATATCTAAAACTTGTAAATTAATTAGGGTTTATATCAATTTGGGGAAAATTTGATATTTGCAGCTATGTCAACTGGAAGTGTTGGGTCAGAGCCTTCGAGAAGAGTACGAAGGTGTGAATGTGGTTTTCCTTTGGCTCTTGTAATATCTTAGACACAAGACAACCCTGGGAGACGGTTTTGGGGTTGGAAATTATACAATACAGTTACTGATTTTCGTGGTTGTCGTTATTTCAGCTGGTATGATGAATCTCAAAATGAATGGCAGAAAAATATTATCAACCAATTGATAATGGAGAAGAAAATATTGCAGCTTGAGAACAATATGCTAAAGCGGAGACTACACATATGAAGGAACAAATGACGAATTTGAGAGATAATATAGAGATGTTGACGGAGTGAGGGAAGTGGGTTAAAAACCAAGCTTCATCTTGCAGAAAGTTTTTGATAAACAGTGTTTAAAAGATCTTCATTGTTTGCCTTTTGGCTATTGTTGTCACTTATGTTAGTAGTAGCACTACAACAGATATGGGCTTTAACAACGGTTAAAAACCGTTGTTATATAAAAAAGCGGCCGTTGTCAGAACCTCCGTTGTTAAAGGTTTTAACAACGGTCCATATTTATTACCAAAACCGTTGTTAACAGTATTAACAACGGCTAACCACCGTTGTTATTAGGTTCCTGCGGTTGTGGAAGGTGTCAATGATTTTTGCTGGGAAAGTTATCACAACGACTATTTGTCTCAAACCCGTTGCTACAGTTTTGTCGGGAAATTTATAACAACGGGTAAGTTTGAAGCAACCGTTGTGAAAATTTTTAACAACGGGTAAAAACCGTTGTTATTACGGTCTATGCGTTGTTGAAAGTGTTGATGATTTATGGTTGGAAGGTTATCACGACGGTTATGTACTTGAAACCCGTTGTTAGTAGTTTTGGTGGGAAAGTTTTAACAACGGGCTAGTGTAGTGAAACCGTTGTTAAATGTGTTAACAACGGTTAAAAGCCGTTGTTATTACTGTCTATGCGTTGTTGAAAGTGTTGATGATTTATGGTTAGGACTCTTAGGAGGTATAACAACGGTTATGTGTTTCAACCTCGTTGTAAGTAGTTTTGGTGAGAAAGTTGCAACAACGAGCCAGTGTTCTGAAACCGTTGTTAAACATATTAAACAACGGTTAAAAGCAGTTGTTATTACTGTCTACGCGTTGTTGAAAGTGTTGATGATTTATGGTGCGAAGGTTATGACAATTGCTATATGTTTCAACCCCGTTGTACGTAGTTTTGGTGGGAAAGTTTTTAACAACGGTTTGTTTATCATAACTGTTGTTATTAATTTTATAATTGATATTTAAAAAACTGTATTTGTTCCCCTGCAGCCAGTGAAAATCCTGCATAAACAACAACATCACGCATAAACCAGCAGCAGCACACACATAAACCACCAGCAGCATTCAACCAGGATGAATGATATATATATATATATATATATATATATATATATATATATATATATATATATATATATATATATATAGAATTGGGATCCTATGAGAACCACGAATATAATGAGAACCGTGAGAACTCTACCTTACGGACTTTTAAAAAAAAATCAATGACATATTTGGATTCGCCATGGAATTTTATGGCTAGAGAACATATTCTTGGTCTAGAAAATATATACTAGTGACGGAGATCGAGGTGAGATACGTATTATTAATTTTCATGCACCTACTACCGATTTTTACATATCTATCATTTTTCATGCATTTAGACCTCGTTTTAATGCACATAGAGCCTATTATTTCATACACCTAGTAATCATTTTCATGCATGTAAAAAATTTCATACACGTAATGGTCATTTTCATGCATTTATAGCCATTTTAGTATACCTAATTGTATTTTGGTACACTAAGTATTTATTTTGTTAATAAAATCAATAAATTTTGTTTAATGAAACTAAAGTGTGTATTTGAATAAGTTAAACTAATGGTAATTGATCCCTCGAAACTTACGAAGCGAGATTTGGTGGAGATTTAGTAAGGGATCTCATGCTTCTCATTATAAGGGTGATTATCACCGAATCCCGACCCTATATATATATATATATATATATATATATAGTAACTTTTGCGTTTTTGCTGAATTGTATTATCCACGTGGCATCATCTCATGGTTCTTTTTGTTGATCTAATGGTTCTTATAGTAGACCTCAATCCTCATTTAAGATCATAGACCTCACATGATGCAATCTCTCTCTCTCTCTCTCTATATATATATATATATATATATATATATATATATATATATATAGGGTTGGGATCCGGTGAGAACCACCTTACAATGAGAACCGGTGAGAACTCTTTCTTACGGAGTTTTTTTAAAAAAATTAATGACATAATTGGATTCAGCATGGAATTTTATGGCTAGAGAACATATTTCTTGGTCTAGAAAATAAATACTGTGAGAACTATCAAGATAATGAGAACTGTGAGAACCTCTCACAACCCTTAGATCTTAGACAAACAAAGGGTTGAGATTACACTTACTCAACTGTCCAACCCGTCTCAGCCTTCAAATTTCTATTATTATAGTTCTATTCATCTATACTCCTGATACTTTCCCTCTGCCGCTTCACAAACTCCCTCTCCTGCTATAACTTTTGTTCATGCGTCTTTCCTCATTCTCTTTGATCAAGCGTCCGTACATCCAGCTTCAGTTTTGCTATATTCTTCGTGCTCGATGAATTCATCATTAATTTTTCTGATTTAGAGCAAAGTACGATTTAGGTAATTCCTCAATTTCCCTAATTTATTTCTTATTCCTCAATTTTTTATAAGTGTTATGACTCAAATAATTAGTTTATTAAGGTTGTATTCAATTTTTTGTCTGTTTTACTGCGTATTAGTTAACCTTTAGCATTTGTTACAAGTACTTTTGATTGGACTAGTTTTGCTCATTATGTCCAATTTAGATTGAAGACCTAGAAAGTACAACAAGGGCCAGGGAGCTTTTTGGGTATCCGCTAATGATTAAAAACAAAAGGCTTGCCTATGATGGTTGTGGTAATGTTGTTGCCAAGTGTAAAGAGGATATTTCGTCTGCAGTTAGCGATACATACTTCTCTGAAATTTGTTACTTTTTTGTAAGAAAGGTACCAACTGAGCGTCGATTAAGGCTTAATTCTTCAATCGTTTTAAGATTTTTAGGCTAAGAAAGACGACAATCTAAGGATCATAAGGGATTGCCCGAAACTCGATTAGTAGCAGAAAGCAAAATAGGGTTGGGTTTTTTACCGGAAGACTATCTTTCCTGAGAATTCATTCCCTAGGGAGAGTGGCGAGCAGGTAAAGAGCTGTCAAGGGCTTCTATTTCTTAATTCATTTGTTCCCAAGAAATAAGTATAGCACTTCCGTCACAGGAACGAACTTAATCTTGCACAACAAGCCTTTATGTATGTATGTACTGTACAGTATAATAAGAAGAACCGGGGCAGTGTCCGAAGCAGAAGGGGGCAACATCTCATCCAGTATATAGTAGCCGATACTTTTCATTTTTACTTATACATATATAATGTAGTGAGTCTTTTGTTCACCCGGGCATGCTTTTCTCACGCAGCGTACATGTTTAACGCAAGCCTTTGCCACTCCTACAACATCTTTATATAATAAGAAGAACGAGACGAATCTGGTTCATAGGGAATTAAAAGGGCAAGATTCTTATGCTACGTCCGCCTGGGATGAAATAGTTGTTTGCCGATGAAGGAAAAAGTTGGGCTAAGGATGCGTTGGCGAGTGTACATATCTTAAGTCCTAAGTTCCAATTAGGGTGAAAGTCAGTGGATGAACTATGTTTTATTCATCCAGGGGTAGAAATAGGAATGTTTTCTTACAAATGAGTAACCAAATTAAGCATAAATAGGTGACGAGAATTGTATTGCTACTTGATTCATGCATAGTTGTCTTATTTTGGAGAAGAGTCTGTAAATCTCATGGTTGTGATATGTAGTTATTTTAGAACCATATAGAAAGGTTAACATCAAGGAATTGATGAGAACTTCACGCCTCAAATTCCAAGTAAGTTGTAATCAAGAATGGTTGTATTAGGACTTACGAGCAGCCAGTTGAAAATGTTACTTGCATTCCATTTGTGTTCAGTTTATGTTAGGATATATTTTTTGTTTCATTTTTTGTTTCTCTAAGTCACTGACATGCTCCAGTTTTCTACTATTTCCATCTAATGTCCTTTTTTGTTTAATGCAACAACTCTTGAAGGGTATGAACGCGGTTTGTAGGTTGAAACATCAGGCTTTTGCAATAATTTTATTAGTAGTTTGGGGGAGTTCATTCACTCATTATATGAATGTGTATATTTATTCAACAGGTCTGTGAAATTGGAAAATTTGAAACATAGTGTTTGTCGTTGTTGTTATGATCGGAGCTATGATGACTAGATGTTGTTTTTTTGTTGTACTATGGTATCTGCTCTTAGAAGTGAAGACTCCACTTTGAGCATGAAATGTCTAAATTTAAGAACACTATCCCCCTATTTTTAATCTCGTCTTCTTAAAAAAGGGTTCCTGAAATAAGGTTTCACGTGCATGAAATAAAGTTCTATATGCATGAAATAAGGTTTTATGTGCATGAAATAAGTGTTATGAGCATTGGAATAAGGTCAGTTCTATGTTCATGAAATAAGGTTCCATGTGCATGAAATAAGGTTCTATATGCATGAAATAAGGTTCTATGTGCATGAAAGAAATGTTAAAAGAGCGTTGGAATAAGGTTCCATGTTCATGAAATAAGGTTCAATGTGGATGAAATGAGGTTCTATATGCATGAAATAAGGTTCTATGTGAAAGAAATACGGTTCTATGTGCATGAAATAAGTGTTAAATGAGCATTGGAATAAGTATTTATGTTCAGGAAATAATGTTCTATGTGCATGAAATAAGGCTCTATATGTATGAATTAAGGTTCTATGTGCATAAAATAAGGTTTTATGTGCATGAAATAAGTGTTAAATGAGCATTGGAATAAGGTTTTACCTTCATGAAATAAGGTTCCATGTGCATGAAATAAGGTTCCATATGCATGAAATAAGGTTCTATGTGTATTAAAAAGTTATTGAGTTGCATATTATTTAGGCGACCATAATCATACGATACGCCGTTATTTCCCTCGTATTTGTTGAGCGTATTTTAAAGGCGCGCTATTAGCTCAATGGTAGAGCAATGTGTAAATTTTGCACAAAGATATGGGTTCGACTCCCATATAGCCTATTAAATATCTAGATGCGACAGTTTGGAAACCTATTGCCAAGAAGCCGAAAGTTACAGGGGAAGCAAAAATTCTGGCAGCCAACAAATACCGAGGAGGGAATGGAATAGCAGCAAGCACAACAGAAGGCCGGGGCTGGAATGGCTCTAGCAAGAGGACCTCGGTGGCGTGGGGCTAATCACAAGCCGCATTGGAAGGTTAAGAAAGCTCATCCAGGGAAGGATGAGGTTTCGGGTATAGGAGCAACGTTCGCTTTGGATGCTACTCACTTCCCGCCTTTGGGCAGTGCACACACTGGGCCTGTTAAGGAAGCTCGGGTGTGCAGTGACCAGAGAATGGGCATTGGAGTCGTTGGGACGTAGCTCAATGATGCGGGGTTCGTGCAGTGGTAGTAGGTAGAGCATCTATGCTCTGTCTGCTGTGGCTGGGGGAGGGGTGCAACCGATCAGTAGCGTATCAGAAGCTGCTGACAGTGTTTCAGGTCTGAATGTGGGTCAGGTTATGGCAGGCAGAGCTTTCTGAATGAGTTGGAATTGTGATAGAGTGTAGTGTTGCAGGTTTGACTGTGAGTAAAGACGTAGATTAGCAGATATGGAGCTGGAGTATGGGACTGTCGCGGACGTTCAGGGCAGTGCTGGGTGTCTGTATCAGATGACAAATAGAGCAGTTCTGAGCGCTTAGTACTGTTGTCATACTTAGCAGTTATGGCTGGTGTATGGGACAGGCTGATGTTCAGAGCAGTGCAGGGGTTCAGAGCACTGCTGGTTTGTGATCTAGCTGCTGTTGCAATTTCCTGGAATGTATTCGAATGTTGTAGCAGAGCTAATAGGCTGTACGAAGGCTGGCATTAGTGAGTGCACGGGCATATGGCAGTGTATGCAGGAAAGCTGTTCAGGTGTTTGGGTCTGATTAGTGCCTTTGGTAATGAGAATGTTTAAGATAAGGTGTAGAACAATTGTGCTGGTGCAACGTTTCAAGCAAGCATCATGAGTATCAATTTGGATCAGAGACTTGATAAGGAGGCAGTGTAATCTACAGCCGAGGACAAGTTCTAGATGTGGGGCATTTTGTGCAGAATGGGAATTTATTTAATCCCACATCAGAAGTTTATGACGTAATTGGATGAGGTCTTAACAAGGATTAGAAGGAAGGATACAAGGCGCTTTGATAGGGCAGTCTTAGTTTTAGTTAAGATTGCGCATTTCTTGTTTTAGATGAAGTATCTCCATGTATATGAGTTTTTGATATATATTGTACTTACCTTTCACCAAAAAAAAAAAACTTATCTAGATGCAAGCGATGAGTTTTGTAGTGATAGCTTTGTAGGATTAGAAGTACAAAGACTAATATAAAAGCTCAAAGCTAGACAAGCAGGCCATAGGGGATATAATAACTTGTCAGTCTTTGATAGTCTTTGATAATAACTTGGCCATAGGGGACAAGTTCATAGCCAATGTGGGATTCGAACTCACATCTTGTGCGTTGCACGATGCTCTCCCAATTTAAGCTAATTGGCTTTCAAAATAAGTAGATCAAGCTTTGAGCTCTGGAAAAATGTCGTCCTTTGAAAGAACGTAACCCATGAGATATTTTTACCACCATTTATATCCCAAAAATAGAATGGTAAACAAATGAGCACAACACGTCCAAAATGATAATGATAAATAAAAGACCGGATGGAGGGAGTATTTACAGATTTTGACTTCCCCCATTCCCCTTACATCATATCTGTAATCTATAACTTCATAGCTAATGTCACATTTCATCATCTATACTTGTGAAAATAGTTGCTTCTACTTCGACAAATCAGTTTGAAAAACAAACTAGTACAAGACAATTGATGTATACACATGAAAATTCTCAGAATTCTGTAACAGAAGAGGCGACTAATCAGAATGCTAGTCTAAAAGATTAATGAATCTATAATAATTGAATGATCATCTGCCTTCTACTCAACGGACAGTTTCCATTTTCAGAAAGCCCATTAACCAATACAAATTGTACAACCCTCACAAATGTACAACAAGCTGCGGTTGCCAATTGCATTCTATATCCTGGTGTAGGAAAGTAACAAGTGTTGGCATATAATGTCTCTAGTCTACTGGAATCAAGACAAAGTGAGAGATAATACTAATACATTCATGTCAATTATGGAACACGGATCGAATTGGAGCATGGAACAAAGACAACTATTCTGTCTAGGTCGCGCTTTGGTAAGGAGTAGCAGGATTTTGGTGCTTGATGAAGCTACCGCGTCTATCGATAATACAACCGACTTGATCCTCCAGAAAACCATTCGCATAGAATTTTATGACTGCACTGTGATCACTGTTGCCCACAGGATTCCGACTGTCATGGACTGCACAAAGGTCCTGGCCATAAATGATGGTTTGCTATACTAGTAATGGGATTACCAGTTACACTTACACCATTTTTCATTTTAGAGTAAAAGAAAGATTTTGTATTTCATAGTCATTATGGGATTTGAACCCACATCTTGTGCATTGCACAATGCTCTCCCATTTGAGCTAATTGACTTTCAAAATAAGTAAAACGTAAATATACATGTGAGCAAAATTGTCAAGCTGCCCAAAATCATGAAAATCAATATGTTCCTTGTGAAGTAACAAAAATCTGTATGAAAGAAATCCAATGCCAAAAGCATGTCTAAGAAGATAAAGACGTTCAAAGTAACATAATCAAGCTGACAAAACGTAAGAAATTGAGAATTATTTAAAGTTCTGAAATTTATTGCTGCAGACGTGTAGCCTAAAATCTCATGCATGATACAATTAATACAACTGATATACCATTTAAGCATGTGCAACCAGTATTCAGTGTTATATCTCACTCAAAAACTCACAGCTAAGAGGACGTTGTTTTGGAAATCAAACTCTACAAGTTGCTTAAAATATAACAACCACTGGATTTCGCCCAAAATACTTGAATTTTGCAGTTAAACTAAAAAAAGACGGTACCAATTTCCACAATGAACCACACCGATCCATCCATTTTGCTGTTGGTACAAATTAATAATCAAAGTCTTGCTGTTGCAAAACAAGGAAGGCTAATTACCATTCATGTTTCCAAAATATTGAACATCCATCACATGCACCACCAGTCCGTGCCTACGCCAACAAAAGATTTATGAATGCCTTCCTAATATGTTAGAAACCAAGGAAATCTCAGGATAGTGATCAATCAAAAGTTTAATACCTTTAAAACACCTTCAAACCCATCCTGGCGTAGGATACATTGTAAGCCTCTAAAACGATCGACCTCCTATAACCACATGAAAAGGTGATAGAAAAATAAAACAATCAATACAACAAACAAAGCCGACCGATAAACAAATACCAGAAGAGATGACTCAATAGGAGAATCAGATATAAGCTTACAATATAAAAGATGAGAAAAGGGCATACACCAATAAACGAAGGAATTATCCCACATAAGCTCATTAATTGGGTTTGATAATATCCAAAACATTGAGGAAACTTCAATTTTATCACTTCAGATGGGCATACGGCCTACATTTGTATCAGAAATAGATCTATATGGCCAGGTTGTTGTCCACTCTAGTTAACGAGAATCAAAGGGTTAACTATATATCATGTTGAGGTATTTATTAAGAAATAGGAGTGGCAATATGGTTACTACCTTACTTGTGAAAAATAATTAACTCTAATCAATGATAATGAAACCCACTTAAGTTAGCAACGTAATTCCTCAAGAATTTAGCTGCTTTGCTACTAAAACTACTCATAAGCTTCTTAATTTATAGTTTATTCTCTTTATCCTGCAACATTATGAGAACATGAGAGTGTACTGAATGAGAGCTACTTACTATGGAATTTTTACCAAATCACAAATGCTAGCAACATTAATGTTTCATTAAATCATTAATAATGAACATCTGCAATCAATTAACAACGAAAAGCTTTTCAGGAAAGGCACGCCACCGGCCACATCAGATGAGCAAGCAGGAAAGAAAAATTTTATGTATTCAAAGATAGGCCAGTTAGACATCATTCGAATGCACTATGTAACAACAGAGATAAGTTATATCAAAGAATTTTCATTCTTCCAAGTATTGGATGTCATTAGATTGAAAGGAGGAGATAAAGGCATCTGACTCCTTTGATTTAACCTCTTCACATTAAGCGAGTATTATGAACCTAGAAATATTAAGCCTATGTGCGTAAAAATATTCAGTAGATATTCGAAAATAACCACCACATACACAAAAATTAAGCATCAATATAAACACCCGACGCCTCTAATTTGAGCTCTTCTCACTAAATGAGTATTATGCATGTAGAAATAAGCCTAGGTGCATACAAATATGCAGTAGATGCACAAAACTAACCACTAAATGCACAAAAGTATGCATTCATCCATATAAAGATCTGACTCCACTAATTTGAGCTCTTTGCACTAAGCGACTATTATGCACGTAGAAATAAACCTAGGTGCATAGAAATATGCAGTAGATACACAAAAATAACCACTCCATGCGCAAAAATAAGCATTCATATTAACACCTGAGTCCTCCGATTTGAGCTTTTCGCACTAGGCGAGTTTTATACACGCAAAAATAAGTCTAGGTGCATAAAAGTATGTCGTAGATACACGAAAATAACCACTACATGCACAATAAATAAGCATTTATATAAACATCTGACTCCTCTGATTTGAGGTTTTCACACTAAACGAGTATTACGCACGTAGAAATAAGTCTAGGTGCATAGAAATATTTACTAGATACACAAAAATAACCACTATATACACAAAAAGTATAAACATTAACAAAGGAGAGTGAAATTGGGCATTTTTTTTCAAGTCAGTTATGCAGCCTAGAAGCATTATAAAATTAATAAAAAAAAAGAGAATTTGCAAAATTTTATATTAATAAAAATCGAGGACAAACAATTACAAACAACGAAGAAATAATGCCTTATATTCATATTTTACTGATTATGAACCCTAATTTGCTGCATATCACTCAAATTAATTCAATATTGCGTCAGTTTAGTTTAAAATCGAATCAATTAAAGAAATTTGGCATAAATCATTTTGTTACTACAAAATACAAAAATAATATCTTCTAACTTACAAAATTGAATATAATTGAAGATGAAGTTTACCTTTCTCAATGGTAGTGAAGAAGGGTAATTAAGATGGCCGGCGAAAGTGTAGAAGGAAAAACGCGATGATCACCGACAGACAAGTTGGAGAAGCAGGGTGATCGTTTGAGAGAGAGAGAGAAAAAAAAATAAAAATAAGAGAAAGCAAAGTATTGTGTGTGGTTTGTAGTGATGGATATGCATCTAAAACACACGATTGATCCTATGATCATTTGATCGGGTATGATTTGGTGATCTTACAGAAATGAGGAAATCTGTCGGGTTTGGGGGCGAGCAAAATTTCTGGTTTGCGTGTAAATTGTGAAAATGGGTCAGTCCATATGATATTGGGTCCATTTAAATTGGTTCTCATGGTTCTCATTATAAGGGTGGTTCCCACCTGATCTCGACCGTATATATATATATATATATATATATATATATATATATATATATATATATATATATATATATATATATATATATATATATATATATATATATATATATATATATATATACACAACGGAGATCCGGTGAGTCCAGGGTTTTACATGAGTCCGTCCTACCATTTCAGACCGTTGGATCTAGATCATGGACGCACAGGATGATGCCATGTTGCTGTTATTGTAACGCTTAATAGTTGTTATTGTAACGCTTACTAGCTGTATTGTAGCGCTTACTAGCTGTTTTTGTAACGCTTACCAACGATTATCAATTTTTTTTACTACATATCTCGTTTCAACAAATTCTAAACACCAGATTCTTAAATTAACTAGGCTATATGGGATTCGAACCCATACCTTTGTACAAAATTTGCACAT
The DNA here is from genome assembly GCA_029255685.2 of Silene conica. Classification (NCBI taxonomy): domain Eukaryota; kingdom Viridiplantae; phylum Streptophyta; class Magnoliopsida; order Caryophyllales; family Caryophyllaceae; genus Silene; species Silene conica. The sequence goes on along the minus strand of CM055316.2, from coordinate 53,735,493 downwards.
TGCTCTCCCTTTTGAGCTAATAGCCTTTAGAATAAGCCAAAGAAAAATATATTAAGGATCGCCTAATGCATAAATTTAAATATTTGCAGTTATACAAGTCTTCACCAATCCTAATTTATCATCCCCAAGAAAAATCATTGCTTAGTGATGCGTGTCTATTTTATGATGTTTTACATCTATTTTTACACGCATTTGGTCGCTCATTTACTATGTTTTAGCATTTATTTCCCAACAATTGTCTACTTTCGTATTTTTATACTCTTTTGCAGATTTATGCGGAAAAGGGATGATTTTATACCAAATTTATGCCCTCGGGATTTTTCATGACTAAGGACAAGAAGGATAGAAGCCTAGCGCACATTTCAAGGCCTGAAGATAGCTTTAATAAGCAAAGAATCGATCCACGATGTTGCAGCCTGTTTCAAATGGCTATATCTCGAGTTCTAGAGCTGGTAATGGAGTGATTCCAGTTGGAGGTGAAAGCTTATCCTCTTAGCTTTCCAACGCCGCAAGAATCGCTTGATTACGATAAGTAACGAAGAAATGGCAGCTGTTTTAAGATCGACGCGCGCTGTAGTCCCGACAATTTGGTCGACCGACCTACTAATTGGGTCGACCGACCTCAGCGCTGACCCAGAAGTTTCCGCGAAGCCCATTAAAGTGTTTAGGTCATTAGGAAACTCTTCAATTCCGCCTATTTAAGCTAAATTACGGAATTAGGGTTAATAATTCAGATTTCCATCAAGTTTTCTACCTAGTTTTCTATCATAGAATTACATCTAGTTTTAGTTTTAATCTTTCCATAATCATCAAACACTTTTCTTTAGTTTTATATATTGTTCTTCATCAATCTTTCAACATTAATCAATAAAGCTTGTTCTTTTCCGCCTTAATCCTTATTTCCGGTAATTCCTCTCTTAATTTATGTTTTATTATTATTAGGTTATAATTATTGCATACGGTTAAGTTAGAATCCCAAGCCTTTATTACTATTGCTTGTTTAGATTGAGGTTCTTTACAATTTCCATGTTTATTCCTATTTTTATTATTGCTTCAATAGTTATGAGTAGCTAATTTCATATGTTAGGATGTAGGGAGTAAATATGCATAGGTAGTATAATTCCCGAATCAACATGTCGCAGGCAGGAGGTCGACCGACCACCATTATAGGTCGGCCGACCGACTCGTGTTCGAATTCTGTTTCGCTTTTATTTGTAGACTATAATAACCTACAATGAGACCAAAAGGAGACTTGTAGGATGTTGGTATTGACCTACCCAAGATTGAGAGATTTGGGAAGGGCATTGGTTTACATCTTAAGACGGATAGGTTACTTAAGACTGAAAGGTTTGTGACCTAGAATTTAGGAATCACCCTTATTGTTGACACCCAATAATTGTGAGACCTAGGAACTAATAGCATAGGCCGAAAGGAGCTATTAGGTAGCATAGACCTAAAGGATATGTTACACCCCTTACGCGACTGCAATACATGTTGACTTAGGATTTATATTATCTTAGCTATTTATTACCCAAACATCCTAGCATCTCTTTTATCATAGTTTATCTTTATTTACTTGTTTTATTTTATATTTGTTTTAGACTTAGCAACAATCAAAACACCCCTCTTTTTATTATTATTTTATAGATTAAAAATTAGCAAACGGAATTAACCTTGTCTCTCTGAGGTTCGACCCTTACTATCACTATCTATAGTTTTAGTTTGGTTTATAAATTTTATCTTTGACACCCACAACGACGGGTATCAAATTTTGGCGCCGTTGCTGGGGAGACGGTATAATTTTGTTTGTTAGTTTTAAGTTTATTTTTCTTGTCTTAAGGAACTTAGGTTCCTTAAGACCGTTACTTACCTTTTCTTCTAGTTTTGTTTTAGAAGACAGGTTTTTGAGAGGAAGACTTGAGTACTCTCAGTGCTATTGCGATCATGTCTACTATTTCTGATAATCTTCAGCCAGCAGCACACCACCTTTGTAACAACCCGACCCGCCACCGTCGTAACACAAACCCAATAAGATGGGTGTGCACTTTTGGGCCCGTTAATTGTCCTCACTTAAGCCCAAAAGCACAAGGCCTTGTTACTAAGTGGTGGGTGGAAGCTATTATAAACATATCACAAGCCTCACATTCTACCGATGTGGGACAACTTTCCTCTCATACTCTTGGGGTGTTACAAACTCCCCCACTTCAAGAACACAACGTCCTCGTTGTGCCTCAAACTTGACCACAACCAGGGCCAGAATCTTCCCCCGCTAGGTGTGTGACCCGGGTACTCCCGACCACAGGCTCACCACACGGTCGCAGGGTCGCTCTGATACCATTTGTAACAACCCGACCCGCCACCGTCGTAACACAAACCCAATAAGATGGGTGTGCACTTTTGGGCCCGTTAATTGTCCTCACTTAAGCCCAAAAGCACAAGGCCTTGTTACTAAGTGGTGGGTGGAAGCTATTATAAACATATCACAAGCCTCACATTCTACCGATGTGGGACAACTTTCCTCTCATACTCTTGGGGTGTTACAACCTTCCAGGGGGATTCATTCTTCCCTTTGAAATTCATCTCTCCTATATCGAATTATTGGAGCAAAAACAGTTTGCAGGTCTACCAGATGAAGATCCTTTGAGGCATTTGGAGCTATTTACAGATTATTTTTGTTCCGCACCCGTATCGGCGGGAGAGCGAGATAAGGTTAAGGAGATGTTGTTTCGTTTCTCCTTGAAAGATTCTGCGCGTGAATGGATTTGTTACCTTGATATGAAAGCAGCTAGAGTTACAGATTGGACATCTCTAGCATTGGCTTTCTGCCAACGGTACACTTCGCCAGCAAAAACCAATGCTTTGAGAATTCAAATCTCAAATTTCCAGCAAGGACCCGATGAGAAATTTCCTGAAGCGTGGGCCCGTTTTAAGAAGTTGGTTCGATCCGTTCCTCACCACGGCTTTGAGGAGTGGTACCTTTGCCACCGATTCTATAACTCTTTGTATGATGACTACAGAGCCATCCTTGATTCGGCTATAAATGGTGGATTTTATAATGTAGCTTGTGACAAGGGTTGGGTTACTATTGAGGAGTTGACGGTTTATAGAGCTGAAAATGGAAATTCATGTGGGGATTCACTGAAAACAAATATTGAAATAAGTCATGTTTCCGCACTTGAAACATCCAATAACGCCCGTTCCGAAGAACTTGAGAAAGCTTATGAAGGACCAACCCCAAAGGATGATGCTGCCGTAGTTCAGGACGAAGGAATTGATCATGTGCACAGGACAGAAGGTCGACCGACCACAACATCAGGTCGACCGACCTCGACACCTGACGTGAGATCAGTTTCTGCAAAACAGAAAAAATTCGATGATACAGCGTCTGGTCGACCGACCGCTATATCGGGTCGACCGACCAGGGTTCCTGAGCAAATTGTCGATTCGCCTCTTAAGCTACCTGACTCTCCTCCCATCAATGCCTCGACTAAGATTCTGAAGTTAAAAGAGCCAAAGATTGTTGATTCTGCGACAAGCATTGCGGTCCCGTATCCGGATCATTTAGAGAAAGTAAAGTTGGAACTTCAGTTCGGTAAAATCTTGGAGGTCATCAAAGGCCTTGAGCTTAAGAGAAAATTGGAGGGCCATCCTATTATTTCTGTTGCTGCAGGCCATGGTAAAGAGGGCATAGGAGATCCTGGTAATACTGGTGAGACAAAATTGGAGCAAGTTGCTGAAGAGGGCATATATATATAGAGGGCATATATATATAGAGGTAAAGAGGGCATATATATATAGAGGTAGGATCCGGTGAGTCCACCTGAATAATTGAGTCCATGAGTCCACCTAAAGTATCACATGTTATATTAAAAAATATCACATCTCTAAAACATGCTAATAAATTCATTTGAATTCATTAATGTACTCCGTTTATCTTAAACAAGCAAGTCCCATGTTAAATGTTGATTCATTCCTTGTAATTCAATACTACAAACTTCAATCCAAATTAACAGAAGGGATATAAATCCAAAGTGCTACTGTATTATAATGAATTAATCCAAACATAAAGCAACTTTACAACGTGTCAATTATAGTCTAAACTTTACAGTAACATTATACTCCGAATTCGATAAATCGACAACCATGTTTCTTTGATGTCATGAATTTATTCCAAATGAATCCCAACAAATTTTTTTAAAAAAAACACTATACGTACACCAGCATGTTTATAAATCATAATTATCAACGCCTAACAAATAACATAATACGAATTCATACGGAAAAAGAGGATTACGTAGCAACCGGATGTATACACATGGAATATAAACAGATAACTTATTATAAAACAAAAAAATATCACGCACTATATAAAAAAATATCACGCACTATATAAAACAATATCACAACCTTTTCAATACAATATCACAGGAAACAATATCACGCACTATATAAAACAATATCACGAAATTTTTTTCAGAACTTTTTTTCCCAAAATTTTTTTTTTCGAAATTTTTTTTTCAGATTTTTTTTTGTTCATATTTTTTTGAAGAACCGGTGATATTGTATTGAGTAACTTGTGATATTGTAATGAGAAAAAATCAAAAAAAAATTTCGAGAAAAAACGCCTTTTGTTAAACAATATCATGCACTATATTAAACAATATCACGAAATTTTTCAAGAACTTTTTTTCCCGAAAATATTTTTTTTCAAAATTTTTTTTCAATTTTTTTTCTCGAATTTTTTTTTTGTGATATTATTTTGAAGAACCGGTGATTTGTATTGAGTAACTTGCGATATTCTAAAGAAAAAAAATTCGAGGAAAAAAAAACTTCGAGCAAAAACGCCTTTTTATTAAAAAAAAAAAAAGGTGTTTGTTTTAAAAAAAGTGCATACTGAAAAAGGGAATTTTTTTAATAAAGAAAATGTCATTTTAAAAGAAAAGACAAAAAAAGAAAAAAAAATAATACTGAAAAACAAAAAACAAAAATAGGAAAAAAATTTGATATTGAAAAAATGTGATACTTTTTTATATAACTTGTGATATCATTGTTAGACTCATAGACTCAAATATTTAGGGTGGACTCATGTGATCCCAACTCTCTCTCTCTCTATATATATATATAGACTTGATATATATATATATATATATATATATATATTGGCTAAAAAAAATTATACTCCGTAAGAGTTAGTAAGAGTTCTACTGTTCACGATTTGCAAATGTTTGCACATTTATAAGAGTTATAAATATGGGCTAAAAATATTTTGACGAAAAAATTATTTATCTCTTACCAAATTATCATGTTCAAAGATGGATTTTGATTCTAATAAAACATGGATATTGATTCTAATAAAAGATGCATTTTGATTCTCATATAGTACTTATGTCATGAAATAATGAAAAGTTTGGTTACGCGCCTAAGCAATCTTTTAACGCTAAAAGTGAGTTTAAATTTAAGTATAGACTTAGTGATAATGATGACAATTAGGGGTACTATATATATGTTTTAAAAACTTTAAAATTGATCATACAAAGAATTAATAGTGCCACAAGAGTGAAATTCAGTGGTTAAAATTTGGATGCCGGGTTCAAGCCTCCAAGAGACAAGATCTGGTGGAGCAAATAAAAGAAGTAATGGTAATTTAGATGTTTGTTTTGTTCATTTTGGGAAAGCTGGTGCATACGTGGAGAGAAATTTAAAGAAGAGAGGATCTATATATGGATTCAAATTTCAAAAAGAGGGGAAAAACAAAATTGAAATAATTGAACAGAAGTGAGTGATCTTCGAAAGCAGGCGGAAATTTAAAAATGGCGTTACTGGGAGCAGCGGGTGGCGACACGGTGAAAATATTCGACGTGTCAGTGGAGTCTGGGGATCCGTGCACGCTGAACTACACTCCGTCACCGGGTTACCAAGTTAACTCACTTAAGTGGAATCACACCAGTCTGTATTCCTCCTTCCCTTCTCTATCGTTGATTCTAATACATTGTAATTAATTATTAATTATGAATTATTAATTATTAATTGGATGTTCGTTCGTTCGTTCTTTTGTTTGTTAGATTTGGTTGTTGCCAGTGCTGGTGATGATAAGAAGATCAGCCTTTGGCGTAAAAATGGTCAGTCTATGGCTACTATTCCTCTCAATTCTTCTGATTCTTCTGACAACATTGAGGTATGTATGTATCTATCTATCTATCTATCATCGCTTTCCGTTTCCACATTTTTTCTAATAATCCCCAATCCCTTACTTGGTTTGAATTAGGAGAATAGGAGAATAGGAGGAGAATAGGGGGAGAATAGGAGGAGAATAGGAGGAGAATAGGAGGAGAATAGGAGGAGAATAGGAGAGGCTGCTGCTGCTGCTGCTATTGAATTATTCCATATGTTACAGGAGGCCATCCAATCTATCAGCTTTAGCAACAAGACTTCCAGATACATCTGCTCTGGGGGTACTGCTCAAGTTGTCAGGATATGGGATCTTCAAAGAAAGCGTTGTATCAAATGGTTGAAAGGTCACAGTGCGTCAATATCCGGAACCACCTACAATTGTAAAGATGAGCACTTGGCTTCCATTAGCGTCAACGGGAATCTCATTGTCCACAACCTTACTTCCGGTGCTAGAGCTGCTGATTTGAAGGATCCTCATCAACAGGTCTTGAGAGTGCTTGACTATTCTCAAGTTAGCCGCCATCTTTTGGCCACAGCAGGGGATGATGGCTCTGTGCATTTGTGGGATACAACTGGTAGAACTCCTAAGGTTTGTCTTACACACTATTATTAACCAATCATTTTAACCTACTTATTTACTTGCAAGTGGACTTCTTGTTAAAACTATATCCCTTAACAAGTGTGCCAAAATTAAATGGGAAGCAACTGGAGAAATGGAGGGACCAAGGGAGTATAAGCTAGTGCGTGAAAAATGCCTAAGAAGTTGCTATAGTATTTGGGTAGATAAAACCTTGGATTTTGGCTTGTAAAAAATAGTGCTAGCCTATATGTCACTTTGATGGCAAAGTTTATAATACTAAGACCAATTTTGCAGGATTAAGTTTTGACGAAAGTAAACAAGGCATACATTTTGATATTAAGTGGTTTATAGTGATTAGAACTGCAGTAAAAACCTTACCAAGACCAATTGCATCGTTGGACTTATTAATTTTGCCAAAGGTGAGATTCCTACTGGGTATGTAGTTAATGTTCTTAATATTTAGAATCACTATTTGAGAGTGGAATGTGGTAAAAACGGAAAACAACAATTGTATATGCTATCTCATCTTATGATTATATTTGGTTTATTGAGTAATAGATTTTCCTGAAGAATAATTAGTGATAAATGGCTATCTCTTGGCTTCCATAGGTTTCTTGGTTGAAGCAGCATTCTGCTCCTACTACTGGTCTTAGCTTCTCTCCTTCGAATGATAAGGTCTGATGTTCATTATATTGATGAATACTGCTCATTAGTTTAATAGTTCTACAATTTGAGACAGAGTAGGTCAGTCACTGGGCTAATAGATATTTTATGTGGTTTCTATGGCAGATCATTTCTTCTGTTGGCCTGGATAAAAAGCTCTATACTTATGACTTGGGTACTAAGAAATCCACATTTTGCATCGCCTATGAGGCCCCATTTTCTTCATTGGCATTCAGAGATGATGGTTGGATATTGGCTGCCGGAACAAGCAATGGACGAGTGGTGTTCTATGATGTTCGTGGAAGGCCACAGCCTTTTACAGTTCTACGTGCTTATGGTAATTCAGAGGTAATTATTCCGCTTCGATATGGCCAACTGGCCATTATTCATTATTCTTTTACGACTCCTATCTAACTTAGGTGGACAGTTGTAGTTTGTCTGTACTAGTACGAGAAACACATTGCATCAGGCTTTCTTCTTCACTAGAGTTTTGTGGTAGAGCAAATTTTAGTCATTATACTTCATTGAAATGTTTGAAAGTCTTGAGGCAAATTGAGGTGATGGCTTAGGTTCAAGGGAAAAGTCTTCACTTGTCAGTCATGTATAAACAGACCTATATTGATTAAGCTGTAAACAAACCTTTATTGGAACAAGTTAAATTAATAATTCTATTCAATATAATATGCTTATGCTGCTATGCATATACAAGTTCTAAAAGCAATCATGGTTTGTAGAAAATTGCGAGCTAGGTATTTAATATTGATATATGATCTTAGATTTAGACGTTGTGGCTTTACGCCTTTACCTGTATTGTTGCGCTATAAATGTGGCTGTTATGGCCTCAAAACATGAACACTATAATCTAAAAAACCTCTACAAAGCCTTTGTGATATGATTGTGTCACCTGAGATAAATACTGTGGTTATGGGAGATCATGTGGTAAGCTCCCTACAGCACATTAATTCACAGCTTAAGAAGTTAAGGTTAGTAGATGGTTAAAATATTGGTTTCAATCTTCTCTTATCCCAAAATCCTTCCTTATCGTAGTCGTTGCGCTATATACGCTTCTGATATCTCTGCAAAATGCTATTACAAGGATTTTCTTGTATTTAATGGATGCCTTTTAATGTTGTAGCCTGGATTTGATACATGGTTAGTAGTTTGATTTGTGTGAACCGCATTCACTATCCACCTAGATTATGATGATTAAATCTTGTGTTCTATCAATTATACCGATATAGAAGAAAATTAGTTGATATCTTCCTAATGTGAAATGTATTTACCATTTAAACAAGTGACGAATCATCAGGCATCAAATCTAGTCTAGAGTATCTTGGGATAACTTCGCTATGCCTTTACTGCATCAACCTTTTGAGCCGCAATAGGTTTATTGAGATCTCTAGTGCCTTGGTGAAGGACCAGACTTGCCTATATGGTATTGATTCCTTGTGTTTTTCACATGATATACTAATGTCGAAGTGCGAAAGTGTCAGACATGGGTGTACAAAATAATTTGAGTAACTTTATTTTATGGAAAACAATATTGAGGATTTTTAGTAAAATAGCGAATCAAGACTCTATTATGCGCACCCATATGAGTTCTAGGTGTCACCTCCTTACATGTCACCATGCGTTTGGGACATCTTTCTTGAGGTAATCTTAGCATTAAAAAGGCGTTGTGATGGCACCTTGTACATATGGTGATATGGCCGAACTAGCGTGCATACTATAATGCATTTTCCATATTACTTTCATTTTTCATTTACTTGTTCTTTTTTATTTCATACCATAGTCTTTTATTTGTCCCATTTTCCGTAGATTTTACTTATTTACATTTTCACCCTCTTTATTATTATAATGAAATGGGAATTATTGCACAAACATAGTACCCCTCTTGCTTATGATATGCGCCTTCATTTCGCGCTTTACACCCTTGTGCCCTCGTTGCCTTTTGTACTCTGTGCCTTTAAAAACTTTGGGACATGCTCTTGTTGTTTTGGGTGATTTTTGGGCAGAAATAACTAGTCTCTTTATTGTTACGTGTCTTTTTTTGCAAAGTCCATATTCCTTTACGGAGCATTAGTTTGTTTTTCCTTGAATCGATCCCAAATGGAGTGAAGGTTTTACTTTTCTTATGCTTTGTAATTTGATTGTTTTAATCTGTTATAATATGATTGCGGTCCATCAATCCAATTTTCACTTTGGGTAATGGATTTCCATTGGTTTTGTTTATTGATTAGCTTTGTTGTAAAGCTTTGCATGGCAATGATATTGTTCCCTTGTTTATAGACTGTGACACCTTGAATTGGCATTTTCAGGCTGTTACGAGTTTGTCCTGGCAAAGATCTAAGCCTACTCCTGTGAATGAGAAGAATTGTACAGCTGAGGTCGCCCTTTTAGGAGGAGCTGTTGAGGATTCAGTTTTGATGCCCGATCCACTTCCTTCTGTGACACTATCCACTGTATCACAGGCAGCCACTTTGCCTGGTCCTCGTCGTTCAAGTTCTGTAGAATCATCCTCTTTTACTGCAACAATGGGTGGATCATATACAAACAGTGGTTTGTCTTCGGAGGAAACACCTCATAGAAGCTCATTGCGTGCTGGAGGAATACTCCCAAGATTGCATGCAACTCGTAGTGACAACTTTAAAGATGACATGGAGGTGTTCTCACCACTTGTTGATGTTCAACCTATTACGCCCTCACTGGATAAGCTGTGGAAGGATCCTGATGGATCCAAGACTGATCAAGCTGGAGAAAATAAGACCTCTTTTCTATTCCCTAATAGGAAATTCACTTTTCCAGAAGCTGGAAGCAATACACATCCAATTTTTGATTGGAAACCTAGCACTGCTGCCAAACAGGTTTCACTCTCTTTCATCTCCGTAGCTTTCAATAATTCATGCATGCTTTTTATAGTCTATTAACAATCCCTATTGTGATATCCTTTTGTTTGGAGAACCAAAAGATCTGAGTATGAAGGGGTATAATTGTACATGAAGTTTCTGCCCCAAATAATTTTCTTTCAGTTGATCTACATATTGATACCTACCAGCCTATTGTTAAAAATTTTTTAAGTCGTGTGAAATTTTAGCGACATATAACATCATGATAAGATGCGTGATAAATCCATTTCACTGTATGCCCAGCAGAACCAAAGTGTAGGAATGCGACTTGAAGCTTTTTTCTATTTTGTGGATTCTCCTACATTGGAAAAATAGCTTAAGGGTGGAAATTCTATTATCCCATGTTGAACGATTACCAAACGGAGGGGTGATTCTATGATTATAAATGGAAGTCATCTTTGGTCCTTAGGAATTATTCAAATGTGGAGTCTCTTAAGTATATTAACAGAGAGGTCAATTCTGGATTATGTAAATTGCATTCTCAACATAGAAAAATTGTTTTCCTTCACCTGTTGATGTAGCTAACAAGTTGTTAGTGAACCACGTAAATCTCTTGGTGTCATCTTTCTTTATCGCTTTCAACAAGTTTGTCGTTTCCGTTATAACACGAAGGTTTGTTATTTCTTTGGCTCTGGATTATGATGGAATATAGAAATGTTGACCCACTAAACTTTTTGTGCTTTTTACATAATGATTATGTGGTTAGTCGGCGCAATTTTGCATTACTGTACATTAGGATATTTTTGTAATGCCATGCAATCACATCAACCTTTTATAATTCCTTTTTGGCTTCCTTATGAGCATAAGCACTATAGGAACTAGGATGTGAGCCAACGTATGTTACAGACTTGTGTATATTGTATAGTTATTAGATACAAGTGCATACTCACAGCATGTCTCAAATTTTGTGACACGGAGACTGGGCCTAAAATAAGCATATTAGAGTTTCTATAGTGAAATGTCGAAGTGTTTGATATACAAGGGTTGAAATTGTGAAACATCTTAAGTGCTTTATATACCAAGTTGTTCCTCTGTTCTGTTATGCTAGTCTATCTTTCTCTCTCAACTAGGAGAAAAAGAGTTGGACTGGGAATGTGTGGTACGAATTTCATATCCATATCCTTTAAGTGTCGTGTCCTTAGTTTAAAAAAGCGTGCCTTGAGTGCATTTTTGGTGCGCCTTTTAGACGAGGCACTATCCAAAACGCCTCGGTGCATTTTAGGTGTTTCTTTTAGACAAGTCTTGCTTAACAAGACTCGCTAGTATGCACTTTCCATTTTTCATATAGATCTATAGTTATGCCATTTCTTGTACCCATTTTTCCTAACTTCTACTCATTTACATGTTAGCCAACATGAAAGCTCCTGTACAAGGTATTGTTGCCCAAACTTCTATTTGGAAAATACGAATTTGTTACTTAAAATAGGGCGTCTCGTGTCCAAAAGGCGTGTGCCTTCGCCTTATGCTTTGCGCGTCGTCGCGTCAGCCTTTTAATGCCTCGGTGCGCCTTGCACCTCTTCAAACTAAGGTCGTGCCCGACATGGGTTTGGCCCTGTAATAGATGACTTAAAGTCAAGGTCACACTTCCTGTTCAGGAAGTCCATCTATGTAGATTACATGGCTAGTTTAGGTGGTTGGATGTACTCGTTAATTGTGCATGGGGTAGTCTGAGATGCTGTCTCTTGTGTTACTATTTGTCTCATCATTCTCATTTTGAACGTCTGTCTGTTATCTTCAAATGTCCATCTATTTGAACTTTGAAGTTAATGGTTGTGACATAGTATGTTGAAATTTTTTAGAAGGGAAGCATTATACTCTGTTCATGGCCTTAGTGGTGATTGTAGATTGAGTACTGGACCAGTTCTACTGACAGAGTCTCTTAATTCCTGATAAATGTTTGGTCAAAGCTTCCGAATTTAAAGATCTCCTAAGCTCAGTATTTTGTTACTAGTACTTTCATATTCCCATTTATATTGTCCCTATTTGACTAATTTCTGCTGTGTTCTTGCTGTGTTACTGGGTGAAGGGAGGATAACGTTACTTGTACAGCTAATCTCATCAATGTTCTTGTTGTGTTGTGTATGAGAGATTTCTGTGGTAAACTAAGTCTGTTTGACAAGTATTTGGTCAAAGCGACCTGAGTTGTAGGTCTTCCAAATTTTTTTATTTTTCTTACTAGTATAACTTTTCTTTGGCAGTTAATCTCAGTTGGGTTCAAGCTGTGTTGAGAACTTGAGAATTTTGTTGGTAAACTATTTGTGTTTGAATATTTCTCTATCAATATTCATCTATCGATAAGTCTATTTGAATAATTATCTAACAATGACCTAAGTCTTGTTTGAGCACTCTTCTAAAAATTACTTCCTGTAGAAATAATTATGTTTTTGGATACTGCTTGATTGGAAATTGCATTTATCAAGCCTCTTGGTTACCCATAGCCAGTTGATCTGGTTCAACTAGTCGCATGCACGTAAAATTCTTATTGAATGTTACTGACCCTTATCCTACAATATTTGCTATTTAATGTGTTCCACTATCATGCATACTTAAATGCTGTTGTATTTGCTCTATATCAGGATGACAATCACTCCACTATTCCCGGATTCACTACAGATGCAGCTTCTAGAAGCGATGATTCCTCATCTCTCACTCCTCCGGAGGCGTGGGGAGGTGAGCGATTGTCAGAGAAGCTTGCTCTTTATCGTCAGAATGGATCTCTGCCATCACGCTTTTCAATGCTGACATCAGCTAGTACTTCGACATCAATGTTAGCTGGATTGCAAGATCCCTCTCCTGCAAACCAGTCTTCCATGAACTATTCTACTAGTCCTAGTTTTTTCTCGGCAAACTCGCAAGCAAAAGATACGTCATTAGGTCAAGAAATGTCACTCGGGTTCTCAGGACATGTACCTTTTAGCTCTCTTTCAATGAATATTGGATCCAAATCTGGTGCTTCCCAGCCAAATATTGAATCAACTGGGCCATCATCATGGAATCTGTCTAGAAAATTATCCACCTATGCTGAGAGAATAAGTACTTCTGCAGCTTATACTGATGGTGTTTCCGCTTCATTGGGATCACCTAAAATAAAGAAAAGTGGAGTTGAAACCCGAGAAGAACTGCGAAACAGTTTGTTATCCAGATCAGATACATCATCTCCTTCTGAAGTCGGATTACCCCCAACTGAAAATGTATGATATACTCCCTTTGTCCCAATCATTAGTTTACCTTCACAATGAATATAAAAGGGAAACGAATGACCTAGTCGGAAAGAGTATTTGTTGAAAGAGATTCATGCCTTTGTATTATGAGATCTGAGATAATTACCACGGTGTTTTGGTGTTTACTAACTACACTTTATTGACTGAAACCTTTTGACACCAAATTGAATGAGGTCAAAACGAAGGACGCCAAACTGAAAACTGTCCACTTTTCTCAGAATGCTTGTTAGGTGTATGTAATATCTTAACATGTGCGAGTCTTTTTACTGCTACAGGGAGCGTTGCTTGCACACCAGAGAATGTCTCCGGCGGATCTTCAGCAAGGATCATCTTCGTTTACAGTTCAGCTATTTCAGCATACACTCTCAGAAACTCTATCATCCTTTCAAAAATCAATTCATGAAGATGTCAGAAACCTTCACATTGAAATTCTGAGGCAATCTCATATGCAAGAGGTTCGTAGCAATTTTGTTCTGATATAATTGATTTAAAAATGATTTTTGTCTCCACTTTGCTGTCATTTGTTCTTGCTGCTGTCCCTTGACACCTTCCAACATTTTGCAGATGGAACTATCAAATTTTATGAACTCGGTTCTCGATAAATTAGACGGACTTACAGAAGAAGTTCAGACTTTAAGGAAAGAAAATGCTCAGCTTCGGCAATTGCTTTAGATTCAGATTTTTATTTCTCTTGGCTTGTATATTCACTTCTGCCCTTTTTTTCTCCTGAGTAATTGTGTTGGTTCTTGCCCTTCAGAGATGGTTTACAAGAAAGGTTTGTGAGGGCATGAGTTGGAAAACTCTTCTTGATTGTTGAAACGGGGTTATACAGATACTGCTGTTGTTACCAAGTTGTTCAGTTAGTAAGGTCTTATTGCGTTGTCAGCTTGTCACTTGTCAGATTGTTGGCTAAATCAATCGTTACTCATTCGGGATACCTCTATTTTAGCATTAAAATATATTTTAATTAAATAATATCTTTAAAATTGTACTTCCTCCATTCATATCCAAAGTGTAGTTTTGCTTTTTGCACAAATATTAAGAAATAAGTTAAAAAATTATTAAAAGTACAATTGGATGTGTGTAAGGTGTTTTTTTATTAATTTAAATGGGTGATAGTTGATTAATGGTGGGCCATTCAATGGCATTTTGTGTAAATAATTGATATTCATAAGGACACTTTAGTAATTTTTTAGGCTTTAATAGGAAAGTGGTAGTTTGGATATGAATGGATTAAAATGGAATAAGTGTAGATTGGATTTGAATGGAGGAAGTATTATTCTTAAGTTTATTCTTAATATATTATTTCTGTAACATCTCATTAATGAAGTGCTCATCAGTTGAAATGCAAGTCAAATTATAGATGATGGTTTCAAAATGGGTTCAAGTCATGTGATATTGTGATGTTGAAATGGGAGAGCAATGTAGGTGGTGGAGTAGAACACACTCCACCTAGACTAGGGACTCGTTTGGTTGCCCCTATAAAAATGGGTGAATCGAAAAATCCCATGATTTGGAAAAAATGAAGATGTTTGGTTACTCCAAATCATGAGATTTTTTTTTTCTAGGAATTTCCAACTCTCCATTATGGAGGAATTTGATTACCTAGGTCCCTTAGGTAATTGAAAACTCCTGTGTCAATTCAACTCCAGGATGTCAACCAAACGAATTTTAAGCAATAGTTTTGCAAAATCATGGGAAATTAATTCCCGTATGGCAACCAAACGAGGCCTAGGGATGTCAATTGGGCGGATACAAGTGGATCACACCCGTCCCAGTTGGGGCGGGGACGGGTAGAGCTTTGGCGGGTGGTGGGGTGGGGGTGGCCTGGGTACGAAAATTATACCGCCATGGGTAGTGGGACGGGATGGTTTTTGCGTGTTACCAACTTCATATACGCCTACCCGCCAATTATTATAAAAATTAATACCATTATTACGATAATTTTACAAATATTATTTTGATATAATTAAGACGTAATGTTAAAAATAGCTATTTTATAAAGTATTTTATCAACTTCCTCGGTAAATAACTAAAATTATATAAACAAACTCCTGAAAATAGAAATTAATAGTGATTAAACCAACTTGTACGAAAAATAAACGGAAAAATTTATGATATATCGGGTTAATGGGTAGGTGGGGCGGGGATGGTTTTGGAAACTTGTGCCCGCCATGGGTGGTGGGGCAGAGATGGTTTTGGAAACTTGTACCCGCCATAGATGGTGGGGCGGGGATGTGTACGAGATTTTCTTGATGGGTACGCACACGAGGAGCCTATATCCAGCACCGCCCCGCCCCAATGACATCCCTATCCTACCTTGTAGGAGCATGGAATGCTAGCTGTGTAAGGAGTCGTGATTACCTAAACCGTGTTGAATCTGCTATTAGTTTATTTTACAGTTTTCGAATAAATTTAGGGAACTATGTTATTTTCTAATCCTAGTAGTATTGGTTAGTATCTAATATTACATAAGCTTGCAGGAAAGAGTTTAGACAAGTTAGGGAATTGGATCTCGGGTCAGATTTGTGACATCGAGTAGGACTATAAATAAGGACGAGTAATGACCTTATTTTTCAGATTATATTCAGACTTCAAATAAAGTTTACGGTTCGTAAAACCTGTGTTTAATCTTGCGAGATTATATTAGGACTCTTTCAGGCCCGTCTAAATTGAGATGCCCTATGTACATTTGCACTGGGCCTCAATTTCTTTGGGGCCCAAACTTGGCAAACCCACATGTTAATTTAAAAAAAAAAAAAAAACTGAAATAGGAAGATGAGAAACGCAGGAAACGGCATGAGTCATGACTCAATCAATTACACAAATTTCAATTATTCATTTATTCCTCATTCTCATCCCTTCCCGAAAATAAAATTATTTTCTTTCCCCAAAACCTTTAATTCACTGTTTAGGTCAAATTTTACCTAGTGTAGTTTTTATGAGGTTATAGTGATTTCAAGCCAAGTATGTGATTTGGTGAAGGTCTTGAGTACTTAGGAGGGTAGAGATGAGAAACATGGAAGATACAAGGATTGATGACGCAGGAAACCCCTTAGGGAAAAACTGCGGGAGGAAGGTTTCCTCCAAGTTCTACTAGAATTCTTTTTCAGAGTTTATGTGTGGTTACAAGTATTCTTCTAGGGTTTTTGATGTTATGTATGCTAAAGTGATCATGAATGAATGAACTAATGATACAAGGTTGTCATATATATACAATTATGTCCATATGGACCGTTGGATGCTCCTTCCATCCAACGGATCCTTCCTCTTCTTTTGTCCCATTTTAGCTTCTTCACTCTAGTTGCTTTTTCTGGCCCTTCCTGCGTGTGTGGCCATTTTGGGCAATTCTCGAGCCTTGGTCTTTCGTCCTCTTCCTCTTTCTCGTTTCTAATGCCCACTTCCTTCTTGTACAATCTTTCTTTCTATACGACTTTCTTCCTCCTTTTTCTCATTGACTTTGGTATCCAAGGTGTAATTCTCTCCCAATTACGTAACGCCACGTGTTAGCTTATAAAAATGGTAATTTTAGGGCCTAACATTAGCCCCCAGTTCTTGTATAAATGAGTTTGTGCAAGAACTCCTGCAGACATCAGACCCAGAACTTGGATGTGGATTTCCTGCAGAAACATCGGGTAGGGTTGGCAGTTGATGGGATCTTGATGGGACGTGTTCCTGTCTTAGCAACTCCCCCTCTTTTAATGCCAACTACTCGCCAACTGTCACCCACCTCTTTCAAATTTCAAATTTACCTTCCTATTTAAACCTCTTTACCTTTCCCCATTCTTTACCTTTTATCTTTTACTCTCCCTTTTCTTACTCTTTCTTCTCTCTCCAACTTCATAACCTCTGATTCCGTCAACCGCCTTCCGCTTTCTTTCTTTGTCGAGGTACGGTTCCTTTGTGATTCCCCTTTTCGCATTATTAATGGCTTTGAACACATTTTCCGAACGCCCTTTACTGCATAGCAAGTATCGCGTTGATTCTTGTTTTGCCCTGATAGATCCATCTGTGGTTAGGGATTTCTTCCCTTTCGACGAAAATGTCGAAATGATTGTCCCTCGCCCTGGACAAGCGCCTGATGCGCACTGCCCGGGGTGGACCACCTTTTACTTGTACCCGTTCTCCTTGGATTTATCCTTCCCGTTCCCTACACTTGTGCAAGAATTTCTTCGCCACTCAAAACTCCCCCTCTGGCAAATAAATCACCATGCATGGAGAATCCTTCTTTCCCTTTCTTTGTTAAGCAGCCGCCATTCCCTCGATATTTCCTTAGGGGACTTGGCCCACTTTTATACAGTCAGGGGCCTGGGTGACGCCCAGTATACCCTTCGAGCTCATTCCAAGATCGACCTTCCCATCACTCTTCCAAAAAAGGCCAAGGACGCTGGGTGGTCCACACAGTTCGTCTATGTACGAGTGGATTCACTTCCTGCGCCCGCTGATTATATCTTCCAAGACCCTATTACGGATAGCAAAGGTACTGGTAGTTTCTTCCTTTTGTCTTTCGTTCTCGTTACTGCTCACGCCCTTACATTTTTTCCTGCGCAGGTGTGAAATAATTGGTTCTCTCACCCGACATCAACGAGACTTATAACAAATTATTTGGACTGGACGCTGACGCCCGCTGCTTCAACACCTTATTCGCCCAGGAGGAACCCGAAGAAATGTCTACCAGCTCTACTCAGACAAAGAAGACGCCTACGGAGCTGCTTGCCGAGCGCAGAAAAATGATCATGGTTTCATCGGTGAAGCCCTTATCGAAGAGGAAACTAGAGTCTGGGGAACCGCTGCCTGTTCCTAAGAAAGCTGCTCTGCCTGCTCCTTCTGAGTCGTCCCCCTCTGTCAACCCTTTTTGCCCTCCTCCTCTTGCTGTTTCTTCCAGGACCCGCAACAAAGCTTCCACTTCCACCGCCCTGGTCAAGAAGTCTGCTGCTCCCATTATAGAGGACCTGAGCGAGGATGTAATTCGCCTACCAGAGGGTTTCAGCTGTGCTCTGGACGAGGACCCATGGCCTGCTATGGGCCGCCTTCTGACCCCCGGCTCTAAGGCGTTGCTGAAGGGTCAGCCTGTGATGCCGCTGTGGCGCCAAGCTACAGAGGACGTTTTCTCGGCGAGCTTTCCCTCTCCCTCTTTCCCTTGCGTTTATTTGTGTCTTCATTTCGGTTGACTGATATCGCCTCTGGATCCCTCTCTCAGGGCTTCCAGAAGATGCTGATAGGGTGCAGCGAGGCTGAGGCTGCGTTTCAGGAGGCTCAAACCGGGTTGGACGCCGAGAGAGGGCTCAGGGCGAGAAAGTCGGAGGAGCTGACCCGTTGCCAGGTAAGGGTGAAGGAGTTGGAGGATGCCCTTGCGGAGCAGTGCAGGAAGAAGGACGAGGCCCTTGCTGAGCAGCGCAGAGAGAAGGACGAGGCCCTAGCTGAGCAGCGCAGAGAGCAAGATGCACGGCTGAAGGCTGTGGTGATCAAGAAGAAGACCCTGTCCAAATTGCTGTATGACATGGCTACTTTTTCCTCCCTGGAGGCGAGGATAGCCTGTATGAGAGAATTCAGGGCGGGGGAGCACGCTCAGTGGAACCTGGAGGATGAAGAGAAGCTTATGGAGCAGATGTTCCCTGTCCATCCCGTGCTTCCGGACTTTTCTGATCTTAATCCTGATGGATCTCTTCGCTCCCCGATTCCAGGCTCTCCTGAGGTACAGAGTGCTCCTCCAGGGTCTCCCGCTCCAGCTGGCGTCTTCAAGGACCAGATTATTGATACTCCTGTTGAGGAAGGTTCCTCCTCCACTCGGCATTCTGGCGGCGAGCAGGCTGTGGAGGGAGCTGTTGATGTTTGACTTCTGCGCCCTTAGTGGCATTTAGACTTTGTTGTTTTTTGCTTGTTTGTTGGCTGGGCTAGTGCCCTTGACATTATGCGCCCTGGGCCCTGTGTGGCGGGCTTTTTTATTTTGTCTCTTTTGTTTCTGCTGGTTTGTTTAAACTTCTTCCTGGGTGCTGCCCAGAAGTTTCCGGCAGTTGTTGTGCCGTGTTTAATTATGCGCCTGTGGGCGTCTTTTCTATATCTTGCGTTTTCTTTTCGTTTTTGTTTTGTTTATGCATGCTCATATATGTTTTTGGCCATGTGTGGGTGCTGGCTTCAGGGTGTACCCATCTCAGTCAGAGGTTGCCAGGCTTTCGTGAGCGCTAAATATCGTGGGCGACAGTGTCACAGTTGCTCGTACCTCGCTTATACTCACGCAGTGTAAGGGGTTGAGTGCGATTTGACCCATACCTGTTTTCCATAGAGACGTCGTATTGCAAGTATTTATGATAAGAAGTACCTCAAGTAGATTTTCATTGATAAGCAAATACGTTTCTCAAATAACTCCCTCAGGATAGCTGGATCCCGGGGGTGATACATTTGTGAGTAGCTAAGATATGAAATGTTAAACATAGAATAAATGAGTAAGTACCCTAGAATTAGGACGCAGATCCTGGGCGCAGATTCTGGAAGTATCCCGGTATGCTTCCTTATATGTGATACTTTTTCAGATGGAGGATATTCCAGGGTCTGGGCACCATGTTTCCTTTCATGTCCATCAGTCTGTAGGACCCGCTTCCTGTGGTGCTTTCCACCTGATAGGGTCCCTCCCAATTGTAGGCGAATTTTCCAGCACTTGCATTCTTCGTATTCTGGAACACTTTTCTGAGGACTAGGTCCCCTACCTGGAGGGTTATGATCTTCACGTTCTTGTTGTAACTCCGGGCCACCATTTGCTTGTAAACGACCATTCTGATGGCGGCGCTGGTTCTGAGCTCGTCTATCGTGTCCAGGCTGTTGGCCATTTCTGTTTGATTGCGTTCTTCCGTTAGGCAGCCGTATCTCTGGGTTGGTACCTTTACTTCTGCTGGAATGACAACTTCTGCTCCAAACACCAGGCTGAAGGGGGTTTGGCCTGTTGCTGTCTTTGGTGTGGTCCTGTCAGACCATAGGACCAAAGGCAACTCGTCTGCCCATTTGCCCCCAGCTTCTTCCAGTCTTCTTTTCATGTTATCCATGACTATCCTGTTGCTGGATTCTGCTTGACCGTTCGTCTGTGGGTACCTGGGAGCAGCTTTTAGTAGGGTGATATTCCAACTAGCACAAAATGCTTCGGTTTTGTTAGATATGAATTGTGAGCCGTTGTCGCACAGTATTTCAGAAGGTATACCGAATCTGCAGATTATGTTTCGTTTAAGGAAGAATATCACCTGATTTTCTGTAACCTGGGGGAAGGCTTCTGCTTCTATCCACTTGGAGAAGTAATCTGTTAGTGCGAGCATGTAGGTTCTGTTCCCGGGTGCTCTGGGCAGCGGTCCTACGATGTCCATCCCCCATTTCATGAAGGGCCAGGGCGATATGATTGGGTGCAGCGGTTCAGCAGGTTGATGCGTGACAGGGGCGTGCTTCTGGCAAGCTTCACACTTCTTGGCCAGCTCTACTGCATCTCTCCGTATCGTTGGCCAGAAGTATCCCATTCTGATTGCTTTGTTGGATAAGCTCTTGCCCCCTGCATGATTTCCGCAGTCTCCGCTGTGGAGATCGTGTAAGACTGTCTGCGCCTCTCCATCGCCCAGACATCTCAGGTAGGGTCCTGCGAGCGATTTCCTGAACAACACACCGTCTATTAGTATGAATCTGGAAGCTTTCATTTTTAATCCCCTTACCTCTTTCTTGTCCGCTGGTAGGGCTCCGTCCTTCAGCCATCTTTGGTAAGGTGATCTCCAATCCTCTCGTTCTGGTTGCTCCGTGGTATTACTGAGGACGCCTAATCCGGCCTCCCACTGGGTGCTGGAGTTTTCAACTTCTCGGTCTTCCTGGGAAGTTGATGGTTCCAGCACGTGGGTGATGGGGATTGAGGAGACGTCCCCTGGCTTGAATGTTGCCCCCAGGTTAGCCAGCGCGTCTGCTTCTGCGTTCTGCTCCCTAGGGATTTGCTCTATTTTGAAGGTGATGAATCTTGCCTTCCTGTCTTTGACTACCTCCAGGTAGGCTGCCATCCTGGGGTCTTTAGCTTCGTACTCACCGTTGATGTGATTTACTATGAGCTGCGAGTCGCTGAACGCCTGTAGGTATCTGACCTTGAGATCCAGAGCCAGCTGGAGTCCCTGGATCAAGGCCTCATATTCCGCTACATTGTTGGTTGCTTGGAACTCGCACCGTACCGCCTACACGATCATATCTCCCTGAGGGGATCTGAGTACCATTCCTACCCCTGCTCCTCGGCTGTTAGAGGCTCCATCCACGTACAGCGTCCAGCAGTTTCTTTCAGAGTCCATTTCTGGAGGTAGTATTTCTTTGGCTGCTTCCCTTTCCATTCCTGGACTAAAATCAGAGACAAAGTCTGCAAGGGCTTGCGATTTTATCGCGGTCCTTGTTTCAAATTTCAGGTCGTAGCCACTCAGGTGGACTGACCATTTGGACATTCTCCCAGAAAGTTCTGGCTTACTTAATATGGGTCTTAAGGGGTAGCTAGTCAAGACTGATATGGAGTGAGACTCAAAGTAAGGTCTCAGTTTGTACGAGGCTGTAACTAAAGCAAGAACGAGTTTTTCAGGAGCAGTGTACCTGGTCTCTGCAGGTAGCAGAGACTTACTGATGTAGTAGACTGGATGCTGGGTTCCTTCGTGCTCCCGTACCAGCATTGTGCTTACCGCCACCTCGGTTACTGACAGGTATAAGTATAACGGCTCCCCCTGCTCCGGTTTGGACAGGAGCGGAGGGGTGCCGAGGTACTTCTTCAGTTCTGTGAACGCTTTTTCGTGCTCTTCCGTCCACTCAAATCTCTTTCTTTTTCGTAGTATGTCATAAAACAGTCGGCATCTGTCGGAGGATCTGGAGATAAACCTGTTTAGAGCTGCCACCCTGCCAGTTAGTTTCTGCACGTCTTTCGGCTTTTGGGGAGATTCCAGCTGTAGGAGCGCTTTGATCTGCTCGCTACTTGCCTCAATTCCCCTTTGCGTGACCATGTACCCCAGGAATTTCCCACTGGAGACTCCGAACGTGCATTTGGAGGGATTCAGCTTCATTTGGTATTTCCTCAAGATGCTGAAGGTTTCTTCCAGGTGCTGGGTGTGTTGGCTGGCTGCTTTGGACTTAACAACCATGTCGTCTATGTAGACTTCCATGGTTTTACCAATCTGATCCTTGAACATCATGTTCACCAGCCTCTGATAGGTGGACCCTGCATTTTTTAAACCGAATGGCATAACGTTATAGCAGTAGATACCTCTTTCAGACCTGAATGCCGTTTTTTCCTGGTCCTCTGGATGCATTTTGATCTGGTTGTATCCGCTCCAGGCGTCCAGGAACGTGAGCATCTCATGGCCTGCTGTTGTGTCCACCATTGCATCTATGTGTGGTAGAGGGAATGGATCTTTAGGGCACGCCTTGTTGAGGTCGGTGAAATCTACACACACCCTCCACTTCCCGTTCTTTTTGGGGACTACCACCACGTTGGATAGCCATTCTGGGTAGGTTACTTCTCTGATCTTCCCTGCGGCCAGGAGGTCGTCCACCTCCTGGTTTATCACCTGGTTTCTCTCCGCGGCAAATTTTCTTCTCTTTTGTTGGACCGGCTTGTAGCCGGGGCTTACGCTCAACCTGTGTGAGATTATGTTTGGGTCTATCCCCACCATGTGTTCGTGGGACCACGCAAAGCAGTCAATGTTAGTTTTTAACAAATTTAACAGTTCTGAACGAACAGTACCTGTACACTCTGCTCCCACCAGCACCTTCCTCTCTGGGTGTAGCGGGTCTAGGGGAATTTCCTCTACCTCTACTTGAGGAGGTTCTTCATAGGTCCCCCTGACCTGCCTTGCCTGTGATTGCTATGCTGGAGGAGGGGTGGTTGTGGGTTTGAGTGCCACCTTGTAACAGCTCCTTGCTTCTTCCTGGTTTCCTCTTATAGTCTGGACTCCCCATGGCGTAGGGAACTTGAGGCACTGGTGGTATGAAGATGGAATGGCTTTCATATCATGTATCCACGGCCTGCCCAGGATGACGTTGTAGGTGGAGGGACCGTCAATCACCAGGTACCTCACCTGCTTGTTGATTCCTCCGGCGTAGGTCAGGATCATGATTTCTCTGAGTGAATGCTTGGTTTCTCCGCTGAATCCCACCAGCGGAACCGCCTTTTTGGTCAGGTCTGCTTCTCCAAATCCCATGCTCTTCAGCGTTTCCAACATGATGATATTGACTGAGCTTCCCGTGTCCACTAGGATCTTCTTTACCCGGTAGTTCCCTATGGATAGGGTGATGATCAGGGCGTCATCATGGTATTCGGCGCCTTCCTCTACGTCCGTCTCATCGAAGCTGACGACTGGTAGATCCTGGGCGCTGATCCTGCACGAGGATTCCGGCTTGTCTCCTTTGACTCGGGTAGCGTGCCTCTTGGCTGCGGTATAGGTGAGTCCGCACAGCTCCGAGCCCCCTGTTATCACGTTAATAGTTCTAGTGCAGAGAGGAGGGCTAGAGGGTGCTACCTGGCGAGTTGCGTTCACCTTGGTTCCTTTTGGCAGGATGTGGTTCAGGTTACCTTGCTCGTACTGATACCGGACCTCTTTCCTGAGGGTGATGCAGTCTTCGGTTGTGTGCCCGATGTCTTCGTTATGGAAGTCGCACCTTAGGTTGGTGTCTCTTCCGTCTTTACTCCTTTCCTCTGCCTTTTTCTTGGGCCACTTGACCTTTTCTCCCAGCTCTTTCAGTGTTTTGATTAGTCCTGCAAGATTGACAGTAAAACCATACTCTTGTACCTTTGGTGGCAGGTTTGGATCATTCTTCCAGCTTTTTCCCCCAGAGACCTTATGCACCGGCCTGTTGTAGGGCTTTGACCTCTCCTGCCTGTCTGCTGCTGGCACCTTCCTACTGGTGGAGGCGGAGCTGCAGTTGATCCTCCTAGGTCATGCGTCCTCTTCCAGTCGGATGGCGTCCAACGCCTTTTGCTGAACCTGAGCGTAAGCCGTGCAAGGCCATTTGGTTAGCTCTTTATATAGGTCGGAGGCCTGTGGTAGCCCCCAGCGAAAGGCGTGGATGGCAGCCTTCTCCTCGCAATGGGGTATGGATACCATCTCCTTGTTGAATCTGGCCAGGTAGTCTCTGGTGGACTCTCCATCGCCTTGCTGGATCTCGTAGAGATCGCTGCTCTGCTTTTCTGGCCGCCTACTGCTGGCGAATTGTTGGTTGAACGCGTTCACCATGTCTGCAAAGCTGGAAATGCTGGAGTTGGGCAGGGTACCGAACCATTGGAGGGCGGCTCCTGAGAGAGTGGACCCAAACCCTTTACACATACATGCCTCTTTCAGGGAGCCTGAGGCCGTTATCACCATCATCTTCTGCTTGTATTGGTTGATGTGGTCTATCGGATCGGCTGTTCCATCATAGCTGGTCATATTTGGGGGAGTGAACCCCTTAGGTACATCCACCGAGACAATGTTGTGGGTGAATGGCGAGTCTGCGTAGCTGTCTGGGGCCGCTTTCTCCAGGGGTCTTGGCATTCCTGGTATGCGGCTGACTAGATCCCACAGCTCTTTGTACTGGTGTTCCCAAGGGTTCGGTCCTGCGAGAGGGTTAACGAAATTCCAAGGGGTAGTATGAATGAGAGGTGCATACCCTGGCGCTCCTGGGGTCTGACCGACCGTGGGCTGACTGAGTGTCTGATGACTCATCGGTACGGTGTGGACTATTGAGGGCGCCTGTTGAGCAGAGTATCCTGATGAACCAGCCCCCAGCAGAAGTGGTTGCCTTGCCGACGATCCCTCCCCTTGCGTCCAGACCGAGGTTGGGGTGAAGAAAGGTCCTGCATTACCATGTCGGTTAGTATTAGCGGGTAACCTTACAGATCCGTTACCTGGGGCCCCTGTTTGCGGTGGGGGTGAGTCTAGGTCGACGGAAAGGTAGCCCAGTCCTGTAGGAGTGATCCTTTCTGGAGGAGTTATCCCCGCGAGGTCTAGTCTGGTGACTATTTCGTTGGGAATGGCTCTGGCCTCGCTCCTGCTCCCGGGAGGCCTTGGGATTCTGGCATCGATGGCTGGCCCTTCGTTGACCCGTGGGGGTTGATTCTGCGCGGTAGCTAGCTTCCTTAGCTCCTGGTTATCCTTCCTTAGGCCGTCGACCGCTTGATGGAGGGTGAAGATTCCTTCCATCATGGTCTTCCACATGGCCGAGGTAGGGGTGTCTCCACTGGTGTCGCCTGAGCTGACCATCGTGCCGCCGCTGGCGGTGCCTGACTGCATCTGAGGAGTGCTGGTGCTGAGGGGAGCCGCCGCTGCCGGAGCTGGAGTTTCCTGAGCCCCTATAAAGGTGGAGGTGGCTCCTGCTATTGCGGGGATGGATTGTGAGGTTGTTTGAGAGGTTGTGTTTGTCATTTTGAGAGATTTTTCTAAGGGTTTTTGGGATTTTTGTATTTTCGGGTTGAATAATCACTACAGCCCCACGGTGGGCGCCAAAATGTTTAGGTCAAATTTTACCTAGTGTAGTTTTTATGAGGTTATAGTGATTTCAAGCCAAGTATGTGATTTGGTGAAGGTCTTGAGTACTTAGGAGGGTAGAGATGAGAAACATGGAAGATACAATGATTGATGACGCAGGAAACCCCTTAGGGAAAAACTGCAGGAGGAAGGTTTCCTCCAAGTTCTACTAGAATTCTCTTTCAGAGTTTATGCGTGGTTACAAGTATTCTTCTAGGGTTTTTGATGTTATGTATGCTAAAGTGATCATGAATGAAAGAACTAATGATACAAGGTTGTCATATATATACAATTATGTCCATATGGACCGTTGGATGCTCCTTCCATCCAACGGATCCTTCCTCTTCTTTTGTCCCATTTTAGCTTCTTCACTCTAGTTGCTTTTTCTGGCCCTTCCTGCGTGTGTGGCCATTTTGGGCAATTCTCGAGCCTTGGTCTTTCGTCCTCTTCCTCTTTCTCGTTTCTAATGCCCACTTCCTTCTTGTACAATCTTCCTTTCTATACGACTTTCTTCCTCCTTTTTCTCATTGACTTTGGTATCCAAGGTGTAATTCTCTCCCAATTACGTAACGCCACGTGTTAGCTTATAAAAATGGTAATTTTAGGGCCTAACATTCACAATCTTTATTCTTTAAATATGATTATTCCAAATCAATTCATCACACAAATTTTGATTCATTTATATTCCAACTCTTTTACTTTTCTTCAGTGGCTTTTCCGATCAGATATATTCATCCCAAATCAATTCATTCGGTTTAAACTTGAGTTTCAAAGAAATCAAAATTGGTAATATTTCTTCTTAATATTATATTTTTATTGAATTGCAATATTAATAAGTGTAGGCAGTAGGCATCAGGCGTGTAGCACTAACTTCTGAAGTTTTATTCATATATTCTAATTCGTATAAATGTATAATTCTAGAATTCTAACTAATTAAAATATTCATTGATAATATATTGCAGGTATTGCCGTATTGGAGACTTGGAGTGATTGGAAACTGGACAACTGACGATTATTCTGGAATCCGCATCAATAAGGTTGTTTCGTTTCATCACATTTTTTTAATATAATGTTACCTGGAAAAAGATAATTTGCTTCAGGATTTGAAAAACGGAAGAAAAAGAAACGAATAGAGAAGTTAGTTCAGTCTCAAAAAGGTGCACTCGATAAATTTTTCACAAAAAGGGTGTGTTTCTAATAGTGAAAATATTGATGATAATGAATGTGTTGTTGCGACTGATAGTGATGTAACTTTTGATAATCATTATTCTGATTTTGATACGGTTAATGATAAAATTGACGATGAGGATAATAATAATGATGATAATTTAGATATGATTCATATGAATGAAAATGATAGTGATGAGAACAATGAATTTTTTGATGAAAAAAATGATATGGAAAATGATAGTCATATGAATAATAACTAGTGTGTAACCCGTGCATAAATGCACGGGTATAATATGAATCTAAGTATAAATAAATTGTGTAGGTAACAGTTTTAACTCAAAAATATAAATATTTTGTATAAATATGGAAATGTTTAAATAAGTGAATATATATGTATAAAATGAATAAATAGTTTAAAAATAGATATCCATTCTTACACCTTAAATATTGATTGAAGACAAAACAAACGTAAAGATAATAAAAGTCCTTAGGGAAATCAAAGGAGGAAGACGACACGGGTAATCTCATCGTTAATGTGAAAAAGTACAATATTACGTTATTCTTGAATGACTCCCATAAACCATGATGTAAGAGGTCGGAGATACTCAATTTTACAGTTGCATTAACAAAACATAGAGATTGTTTCCGAATGATAATCCGGAAATAAAAACAGAGATAATTCAAATCATTATTCCTTCATCGTAAGAAAAATCTCGTTTAAAATAGTCATTTTTCTATATTCCGTACAAAATCAAAGAATTAATGAGACTGACTCCATCAAGTACAACAATATCAAACATATTAGTGCAATTCTAAATATAAATACCAACGGAATGTTATAAAGGTCGTATGATACAGGCCCACACCGAGTACTAAAATCAAAGAATTAAATAGCTCATTTTAATCACGTCATATTCAATCTCCTTACATTTGTGCCTTCAAATTGAAATTGAACTTTGACACCCTTCGTTGTTTCCCTGGAATGCAAACACCAAATGTTAATATAGTGTAACATTCATACTTTCTAATTGTGAGATAATTTGCATTTTCAGCAGTGCTTATGCAGTAGCATATTCTGGAAAGTTCTAGGGTTTATTAGATTTCAAACACTACAAAAAAAACGCGGTGTTCTGACCGAAAAAATCCGTCAGAAAAGGGGAAATCCGTCAGGAAATTCGCGTTTCTGACGGATAATCCGTCAGAAATTTCCGTCCCGAATATTCGTCACGAAAATCAAGTTTGTGACGAATTATCCGTCAGAAAACTGATTGTGACGGACTTCTGACGGTCTACCCGTAGAAGAAAAAATTCCAGGTCAAATTTTTGTTGACTTTTAGTGACGGATAATCCGTCAGTAATTTCTCATTTGTGACGGATAATGCGTCAGGAAATGGTCATTTGTGACGGATAATGCGTCAGGAATTTTATTCATTTGTGACGGATAATCCGTCGGAAATGTGGTCAACTGTTGACTTTTGTGACGGATTATCCGTCAGGAATTTGGTCAAATTTTGACTTTTTTTGACGGATTATCCGTCAGAATTTAAAGCAGTATAGGCTGAAAACAGCTGCTTGCTGTCCAGCCCAATGCGATTGCATTGTTCATATTTACAACCTCCAAATCACCAAATCCTGCAAAACATTCATCATCCGCCAAACGGAGATTTATATTTCCAAGTCGACCGCTAAGCGGGAACCAACAACAAAGAAAAACCATGGGTAAGAAATTGAATTACATAAAATAGTCTTCATAAATTCATACACTAACATAAAATACGTTCTAAAGTTAATAAGTCATAATCTCAGTTTGCATTTGACTAAACTATCCTAAGTGGTTGGAGGATCAACTGACATGTTATTACATCCAAAGCCATGAGGATCGTCCGAGAAGTCATCACGTCGGTGATGATTTGGCATACTTGAGCATGACTGAGTGGAAAAGAAAGTCTGCATATCACTCCAAGCTTTTTTCATTTCCGCCATTTCCTCTTGAATTTGTTTTTGAGTTGCTTCAGTGCTTTCAATTTTTTCTTTGAGACGCAGATTCTCAGTTTGCATTTGACTAAACATGCTTGGTCGATAAGAACAAGATCGACGATCTCCTCTTTTGTCCCTAGGATTCTCATACCATACCTCTTCACCCAATGGACCGATCCCAAAAAAACCTCCTTTTTTGTCAAACCCTCCAACAGCTTCGTGGTAGGTCTGAATCTCATCCCGAGGCTCTCCGGTTGGCGTTGGTTGAGCCAAAAGTTCATTGTAAGCAGTCTGAAAAATATACTTATAAGTAAAATATATTGTAAAATTATCATTTTAATATGAAAAATATACAATAAGTTGCTCGATTAGAAATACTTACGTCTGTCCGAGCAGCTCTAGGGTTAATCCACTCCCCCTTCTTGTTTTTCTTCGTCTTCTCAAACACCTTGTACGGTGTAGCCGACTCGCCCTTTAAAAAGCAAAGAAAACTCATATGTTAATGATCATTGAGAACCACATCTTCTTGGAATTCAATTTCGTCAATAGGAGCATCAACATGTGATCGTGCCTTGATTTTAAAAACCGCAGACCATTGATCACCTTTCTTAGTGGTTGGATAGCTAGCATAACAAACTTGATCGACTTGAAAAGCTGCCACAAATGGGTTATGTCCTTTGAGTTTTCTTTTCTCATTCACATCTACAAGTCCATATATCTTATGGATACTAAGTCCTTGTGGGGAGTTATCAAACCAATCACATTTAAACAATATCACTTTATAAACCTTGTGCTCGGTATAATAGGCAAGTTCAACATCCTTAATCCTTTTAAAAGCTCTGTTATTACATTTCTTACAGGGACACCTCATTTCACCTAAATTCTTATACACACTACTTTGTGCAGCGAATTCAAGAAACTCTTTTACCCCATTTGCAAATTCAAGCTTAGGTTTCTTTTTCTCATCTAATCTTTCATACATCCACTGTCGTTCTAATCTTTTCATCTTATTATGTATCTACATTCAAATAATCAATCAATTGACAATTATTAATTAACTATCACATATAATACACAAAAAAACAATATCATCAATGAATATATAATTATTGTCAAAAAATCAAATAGTCTTTGAATTAGGTCCTTATCACTCCAACCTAAACCCATCAATGTACATTTCAAGTCATTAGCAAACACGCACTTGTTATTTATTAATGGGGAAAAAATTCGGCAGCAATTCCCCTTTATTCTCCAAATACAAAATATGGATTATATTATTAGTCCATATATGTATTCAGAGAATATTAAAGGAATCGTCACCGAATTTGTACCCTCATTAAAAAAATAACAAGTATCTGTTTGCTACCTAAATGACTTGAAACGTACAAAGACAGTCCCAAAATGGGGACTATTCAAAAATTACTCCTAATAAGTAATTTTTGAACGGGTACTAGGTCAATATTTAACAATTCAGAATTATCAATAACTAACAATTAACAACAATTAACAATTATCTACAATTAACAACTAAAAATTATCGTTGATCAACAACAACAATTAACAAATAATAATTCAAAATTAACAACTAATAATTATCACCAACAACAACAACAATTAAGAAGTAACAACACTAACAACAACAAATTATTAGCAACTATCCTAAGTCAATTTTTCTATCTAACAGGCTACTATCCTAGGTCAGTTTTTCTATCTAATTGGCATTATCCTAAATCAAAATTTCTAACTAATTATCTATTAACCTAAATAAGTTACACTAATTACTTTCTAAACTAACACATTCTTAAATAAATAATTAAGTAATAAACATAAACAATTACCTAATAAATTTTGCAAAGCAGTGTTGGCGCGGGGTTGTGACGGTGGTGGAGGTTGTCACGGTGGTGGTGGTTGTCACACTACAATGTACAAATAAATCAATTATGAATTGAAATAAATCGAAAAGAAAACTGTAAAATTAATGAAAAAAACATAAAAAACATTACCTATTAGCAAGATGGAGTTAGTAGGGTGTTGGTGGTTGTCACGGTGGTAGGATTGGTGGGGGTAGAAATCGGATTTTGGGAGGGTTGGTGGTTGTCGAAGGGTTTTGGGGTTAAAAAAAAAAGAACGAAAGTGAATGCGTGAGAGGCTGCTGTATCTTTTTTTTAAAAACAATCCTGACGGATAAGCCGTCAGGAATACCAAAAACCGAATTTGTGACGGATAGGGCGTCAGGACCGCTT
The DNA here is from genome assembly GCA_029255685.2 of Silene conica. Classification (NCBI taxonomy): domain Eukaryota; kingdom Viridiplantae; phylum Streptophyta; class Magnoliopsida; order Caryophyllales; family Caryophyllaceae; genus Silene; species Silene conica. The sequence continues at coordinate 53,704,077 of CM055316.2, read as the reverse complement.
TTTATTTTTTGTAAATAAAAGAAAAAGTATTGAATGCAGGAGTAGTTGGAAACAGGAAAAGCGAAAAAAAAAAACTGACGGATAAGGCGTCACTAAATGGTAACGTGACATTTCTGACGGATAATCCGTCAGAGACTTGTACTACTTTTTCAGATGTGTCAGCCTTTTGTCAGTAGCTTTCCTGACGGGGAATCCGTCACTAACATTTACTGACGCACTATCCGTCAGAACATCCAACCAAAATTTCGCGCCTTCCCATTTTGTTTTCGCGGTCTGCTATTTTAACGAATTTGTGACGTTTTATCCGTCAAAACAAATTAATGACGGATATTCCGTCAGAAATTTGTCAGTACACCGAGACAACTGACGGACTGTATAATCCGTCAGTATTTCGGTCAGAACACCGCGTTTTTTTTGTAGTGAAATAATCTGTTAAGTCTCATTTAATGTGTCCTAGGAAATCTAAGTTGCACCAAGGCGAGATTTGGTTAGTGTCTCATCCATGGAGCATCTTAGGCGCACTCGAGGCGCGCCTTTACAAACTAAGACGGAGTATACAAAATTCGAGCCCTCCAATATGTATTAGCTAATTTGGTAAGGTGAAACAAATTAAAATATACGGAGTAATAAAATTTAGTACATATTATTCCGTCTAATTCCTTTGAATTGACCTATTTGTTCAAAATCCACATCAGGAATTTTGAAAAATGGAATGATTTAGAGTCGGAGGGTGTATGCCTTAAAATAGTCGTCTCACAATGATTGAATCAAATTAAAAATGATCATTTCCTAATTTGGTAGTCGTATAATTGATAGTAACATAACTATAATTTTACAACCAATACTTATAGCTATATTGCGCAGACAATCGCACACTGGACACTCGAACATAGGTATGACACTTGCATACTGAATTTTATACCAAAAACATGATATTTTTTCATATAATAGTCAAATACGACACCTGGACACGTATTCGTGTAGGATACACAAATCACTTACTTCGTATTCATCTATAAGAACGGTCTAACTCTAGTTACCTACCTAAAATTTTCATTATCGTCCTCTTCAAGACTTCAATAGCCAACTTTATTTATTCTGTTAAGGCTTTATTCTGTTAAAGCTGTTAGCGGCTACTACTAAGCAAACTAAAAATTGTGAAAACTCTCAACTCCTTCCTCTAAAGCTTAGTAGTTTGGAGCTAACTTATTAGAAGATGTTGGTAGAGTTGTAGGGTCTATTAGATGAACTATTTATGCAAGGTGAAACTAACTGTAATAATAAGCTTATAAGAAGGTCAAATGTTGGTATAACTGAATATAAACAATTGAACACTACAAATTCAACAACTAAAAAACTAAATGTCAAAGAAGATAAAAAAAAATGTTAAGACATCAAAAAGAGATGGTATTGCACTAATCAAACTTATGCATAGAATCTTTTAACTCCTCTGCAACCATTAATCACGGATCACTCCGACTATAATTTTTGGATTAAAAATCAAACAACGACCCCTAATTTTCGATATTCAGTCATTTCATAATCAACTAAGTTAAACATCTTTAGATTTCACCTTAAATCATAAACAAACACAACCGAAATAAGAAACAATACCAAATAATGCTGTCATCTTGATTATTTTTGGAGATAGACCTACCACCATTAATCAAGTTTATTTTTCTTAATTAGTTAATTTAAAGAATTGCATAGTCTAATAATTGATTGAGTCTTTTTGATGTCTTTATTCAGTGGTGAAGACGGAGCTATCCTGGACAATAGGTCCTAGGTTCGATTCCCCCTCCCCTCTATTGTAATGCGACCAAGTGCGTGCTTCGTTGAGCCAACAAAAAATAATTGAGCCTCTTTTCACGCTAAACACTTCCGAGGAAGAAAAATGGCAGAAAAAAGGAATTACCGGGTAATTAAAAGACTATAGTAGAAATAATATGAAAATTATCACAAATTATTCGATATTTCGTAGAGATGGCTAAATATAATAAAAATTAATTATTTTCAAAAACCCTCTTTAATAAATGATGTTCAAAAGTAATTAAATTGTTTGTAAATAATACAAAATTGTGACGGGCCACATATAATTTGTGTAAAATATTTATAATGTTTTGCCAATTGCCAACAACATTACAAATATAGAAAAATGTCTTTAGAAACTACATTTGTTAATATATTACATTTATTAGTTTGTATTTCTCCAATATAAAATTTTCAAACCCTTATTACGGGTAACCTAAAAAATACGGAGTAGTAATATAAAGTCGGTCATGTTTCAATAGTAACATAAAGTCGAAAACACCTAATAATGTTGACTCTTATATGACAATTGAGAGTTGAGACAGAGTCATCTTTGTTCTGGGAGGAAATATTTCGTCTCAATTTACCTCTTGCGACGGATGTTTAAGGCCAACGTTACTTTTGCAACAAAAGCAAATGGCGTTTTCGACGGACATTTCTATCATATTGACCTTTGTTTTGTGTACTATAGTGTTGAAGCAATTTATAATATCTCACATATGCTAAAAAACATTACAAATATTGAATATTTTATTCCACTACATTAATAGTTATATTACATTCATCAAATTGTTTTCTTTCACCTTAAATTTCCGAACCTTTCGTACCCGTGACCCAAAAAATAGTTTCATAAAATCGATCATGTCTAAAAACATGCCGTGATTAATAATTGTTAAAAAAACTATTATATGATAATTACTAAAAAATATGGTTGGATATTAAATATTTTGCAAAGATCTGGTATTTATGAGGAAATTAAAAGTATAAGTTGATAAAAAGTACCGAGTACTATTTTTACAGTTTAGGAAAAATTCAAGAAATTAAGATGGCGAAAAGATCGAGACAAATGGAAAAATAGTGTGGATGGAATAACTTTTACAAATTAGAGAGGGTGATATCGAATATGTCTTAGTCTAGTGGTTAAGACGGCAACAATAGGTCGCAGGAACGAATCCCCCGATGAGTGGGTAGTTTTTGTTTTACGTATTTATTGTATACATAATCTGTATTTTATACGGTCGATCGATATGAGCGCGACACGTCACCTAATAGCGGTTACCGGCTGCTTTAATATATTAAATGATACTTTTGATATGTTTGACCCAAGAAATTGGGATTCTCTTAATTCTGATACGATTAAAATTTTAGCCAAAAAAGGTCCTAAGAGAGATTTATCTATTGAAAAAGGTCCTAAAAGCCAATCGGGTAGAAGATTTAAATCAACATGTTATACAAGGGTTTTACCAAACGGAGAAAAATGCGATAGAGATTGGCTTTTCTATTCAAAAGAGCTCGACAAAGTATTCTGCTTTTGTTGTAAAATATTTAGAAAAGCTAATCCTAAAAGTTAATTAGCTAATGATGGTTTTTCAGATTGGTCTCATATTTCTGTTAGACTTAGACAACATGAAATGGGGATTGAGCACATAGTTAATATGACTGCTTGGTATGATCCGCGTGAGCGAATTGAAAAGAGTCAAACAATTGAGAAAAAGACGAAGAGTGCATTAGATAAAGAGAAAGAACATTGGAAAAAAGTGTTGGAAAGAATAATATTTGTTGTGGTGTATTTAGCAACACATAACTTGGCTTTTCGTGGTAATAATGGAAAATTATATCAAAAACGCAATGGAAATTTTTTAGGACTTATTGAAATGTTAGGGAGGTTTGACCCTATAATTCAAGAACATGTGTATCGTATAACCAATGATACTATTCATAGTCATTATCTTGGTCATAACATTCAAAATGAGTTAATACTTCTTGTTGCATCCGCTATTAAATATGAAATTATTAAAAGTGTGAAAGAAGCAAAATATTTTTCAGTGATACTAGATTGCATTCCGGATGTTAGTCACCAAGAGCAAATGTCATTGATTTTGAGATATGTTGACGTGTCTTCAAATTGTGTTTGCATTGAAGAATCGTTTTTAGGATTTTTGAGTATAAATGATACAACCGGACAAGGACTTTTTGATGTTTTATTAAATGAATTAAAATCTCTTGATCTTGATGTGAATGATGTAACGGGACAAAGTTATGATAATTGATCAAATATGAAAGGCAAAAATCAAGGGGTACAAAAAAGACTTTTAGATGTGAATTCTCGAGCATTCTTTACTCCTTGTGCTTCTCATAGTGTTAATTTAACATTGTGTGATATGGCAAATAGTTGTGGTAAAGCTAAAGACTTTTTTGGAGTAATACAACGAATATATACTATTTTTGCAAATTCTAATAAAAGATGGGAGATATTGAAGAATAATGTAAATTTTTTTACATTAAAGCAACTTTCATCTACTCGTTGGGAAAGTCGTGTTGATAGTGTTCAAGCAATCAGGTTTCAAATTGGAGAGGTATGTGATGCTTTACTTCAAGTGGGAGAAACTGATAACGATAGTAAATTTAGAAGTGAAGCTAAATCCTTGGCTATGAATGAACTTGGTGACTTTGAGTTTTTGGTAGCACTTGTTATTTGGTATGAAATATTGTATAAAATTAATTTCGTTAGTAAACAGTTACAATCAAAGAATATGATTCTTGATGTGGCAATTGAAGATATTAAGAAATTGGTTTTATTTTTTGAAGGTTATAGGGAATCTGGATTTAATGATGCTCTTAATATCGCTAAGGAAATTGCAATTGAATTAAATGTTGATCCCGTATTTCCAAAAAAGCGTGTTATTCGGAGGAAAAAACAATTTGATGAAAATCAAAATGACGCATCTGAAGTAGTTTCCCAAACTAGTGAAGAATCTTTTAGAGTGAATTATTTCTTATTTGTTGTTGATCAAGCTATTTTCTCACTTAGAAAAAGATTTGAGCAATATGAAGAATATCAAAATATTTTTGGTTTTTTGTTCTCTTCTACTAAGTTGCACTCATTAGATAATGCTGAATTAAAGTTTAGTTGTGACGATTTTCAAATAGCACTTAAAGACGGTGAACATGTGAATGATATTGATGGGAATGAATTGTACATGGAGTTAAAGTTGCTTAAAGATATATTGCCTAATGAAAAAGAGATGGAGGCTATTGATATTTTGAAATTTTTGAAATGTAAATCGTATTTTCCTAATGCATTTATTGTGTATCGAATATTATTGACTATTCCCGTGACAGTTGCATCTGCAGAAAGAAGCTTTTCCAAGTTAAAGTTGTTGAAATCTTACATGCGGTCTACAATGTTGCAAGAGAGGCTTAACGGATTAGCAATAATTGCCATAGAAGATGATTTGTTGGAAAAAGTCGATTATAGTGCTTTGATAGAGGAATTCGCTTCAAGAAAAACTACACGAAAGAATCGTTTTTCAAATAATTTGTAGTTTGCATTAATATTTATATAATTGTTCTTTAATTTGTGAATTTGAGGCCTCATTTTTTTTTTGCACCGGGTCTCCATTTTTCTTGAGACGGCCCTGGACTCTTTCTTGTGAGGTTGGGATATAACAAAGCGAGCTATAACCTTGCGAAGTTGTGAGGTTATAACAAGATTCACTAATTTGTCCGGTATCTTATTCAAATTCACGAAATTACTACTATAATCATCTTATTTTCACGTTTAACAATAACATCAGTACGATTCCGCCGTTCGAATACTACCTTACTACCTATTTTATATCATTGTTACTATTACTTTCACTACTATCGTCATAATTATTATTACTTTCACCACTACCGCATTAGTATTGATAATTTCACTAATCCCATTGTTACCTATATTACTCCACTATTCCCGCTAGGGATGACAATGGGTAGGGTCTTGGTAGGGTCCGGCAGGACCTGAAGTAAAAAACCTTAGACCCATACCCGACCCAGAGCCTAAAGGGTATAAAATTAATGGACCCATACCCGACCCTAATGGGTCTGGGTCCGAGTAGGGTCTACCCTAGGGTCCAAGTTTTCTTAACGAGTCCTTCAACAAAATGTACCAAGGTTCGAATTAAATTACAAAGTTTTGATTAAAGTATTACAAAGTCTTGGTTATTTGGATCATTACCCGTACCTAGACCTGTCAAAACCTGACCCGACCCGAAAACCGACCGTAACCCGACCCGCAAATGACCCGGTTTTTTCAACCCGAACCCGAAAGTTACCCGAACCCGTTTTGACCCGTAAACAACGGGTCAAAACCCGACCCGCAGCGGGTTGACCGTTGGGTCAAGACAATATATCATTTTTAAAATATATAATGTCATATAGCCATATAGGTATTGATGACTTAAAATTTTTTGAGGAGAAATATGTATATATATGCGGCATGTCACGTCATCACCTCAAACAAGCAACATGCCACGTCATCACCTTAAAGTGTGTGTCATACCGTCAGTTTCACCGTAGTACGTCGAATTGCATTCCACGTCAACACCGCCAACTCGTCACCTCGTACCACATGCCACATTCCACGTTAGCACTGTCACCTCATTATTTTGATGGGCTACATGCCACGTCATCACATCGAAATGTGTGCCACACTGTAACTTACACCTAATTCCACATCATCGTTTTCACCTCATTTCCTAGGACCACATGCCACATCATCACTTTCACCGTATTACGTCGAATTGAACCGCACTTTGCGTCAACACTTGCAGCTCATTACCTCAGATCACATGTCAAGTCATCATTGTTATCTTATTTGAGTCTTATTATCGTACTTAGCGAGTTAATGAGGGTGATGATGACGATAACGACGGTGATGACGAAAATGGTGAAAATTAAGTTAACTAAGACGAGTAAGAGGAGAGAAAACGTATAAAGGGCAGAAATTACGATATAAAAGAAGTTCTAAAAAATGCGAGGAAAAGATGTTGATTGACCCGTTTTTTTACCCGAACCCGACCCGAAACCCGTATATACTTGACCCGTATTTTACCCGACCCGAAATACACCGACCCGTATTTTACCCGAACCCGTATCTACCCGACCCGTTAGACCCGTTTGACAGGTCTACCCGTACCCGACCCTAAATTATATCATTTACCGTACCCAAACTCATCATTTTCATCAATTTCATCGTTATTCTTAATGATTATTTGGATATGCGTATAATATATTAATGATAACTAATAAGGGTCATCTGTTTGTGTGTATTATTTGGGTTATTGACGTTCGTATGTGTGTTTTTTCTTTTTTTAATAAATATAAGGGTCTAAGGGTCGGGTAGGGTCCCATACCCGGACCTGGACCCGGAGTTATTATATAAGACTCATACCCGGACCTGGACCCGGAGTTATTATATAAGACCCATACCCGAGTGGGTCTCAAAAATTCAGACCCACACCCAACCCATTAGGGTCTGGGTCGGGGACCCGACCCACTGCCATCCCTAATTCCCGCTCACTGCCAATATTGGTACTTTGATTTTTCAAATGAGTGATTACTATTATATTACGATATTAAATGTTACTACAATTCTTTTAAGTAGTTGCGCATTCATGGACAGGTTTTTCTCTTTCAGGTACTTTTTTTCGAGTTACTTTCCGAAATAGGCGATTTTCAAAAATTAATTAACGAAATAGGTAACTTTTCAAATTTATTATCGAAAATGGGTCTACGTCATCACCGAAGCTAGGATGATATTCAAGTCGCTTACCCGGAGGACGACTCATTCCCGAAGCTGGGAAAAAAATCAAGTCGCTCAGGGGGTGAGCGACTTACACCCATTCCCTTCCCCTGTTTTCCCTGTTCCATCCTTCTCCAAATTCCCAAAACAAAACCAGAAATTATAGCAACTCCATACTCTAACTCAAGCACCTATTCTGAACCCACTTTCGGAAATAGCAACTCATCCAAATTCACGTCATCATCTTCTACAAATTATAGTATGATTAATGAAACCGGTTCGATTTCGACGAATATTTATTTACTTATGTAGTTATGTAGGTAATATAGGTTTAATTACTTCTGACTTCTGATTTTTATTAATGTAACATTTTTAGTTTGCGGTTTTGATATAGATAGATCGTCTTCTTATATGGGATCATGAGAACTGTACCACAGAGGGCGCTACTAATCAATTTGGATAGAGAAATGATTAGTAATTAGCTGTTTAATACTCCGTAATGTGAAGTACTGGGTAGGATTGGATTTTTGGGTATTGAAATGAAATGAAATGATGACAGACCTGTACTGCTACAGGTATACCTCATAGACTCACCACGACGATGATGATGATGACAAATCGGTTCGATCTCGAAGAATAATAATACCGTCTTATGATCTTCGTCGGTTCAAGACGTTGATGATGATGGTGATGACGATGATGAGGACGGTGATGATGATGACCACGATGATGATGATAGCTGCTCACCACGATGATGATGATGACCACGATGATTGGGAAATTGGAAAACAGGGGGGAAGGGGGAATGGGTGTCAAGTCGCTCAGGGGTGAGCGACTTGAATTTTTTCCCAGATTCGGGAATGGGTCATCCTCCGGGTAAGCGACTTGAATACCATCCTAGCTTTGGTGATGACGTGAACCCATTTTCGGTAATAAATTTGAAAAGTTACCTATTTCGTTAATTAATTGTTGAAAATCGCCTATTCGGAAATAACTCGTTTTTCCCTTTGCCTAATTCTCTCTCTAGTCCTCTCTAGTTATCTCTCTCATAAAATTAATCAAATCCGTCAAATTACACAATCATGAATGTTAATCTCGTATCATTTAAGTAATAATTCTAATGCTTAATTTTATTAATCATATTTAGGGTTTGTTTACACTGATTAAATTTGGTTATTTACATTAATTAAATTAGAATTTGTTTAAACCATTGTAGGCGTTGGGGTGAGGGATGGCGACGACCGACTTGAATTGATAGGTGGACGTCCGTTTACCGTACTGACAAACAAATGCATGCCCCTGCCACTTTCATTCTCTAAAATAGTGCCAGCACTAAGATCTAACCTAGTTTTTTTGCATTCAACTATGCAAATATTTCATAATGCAACTTCCATCACAAATGCTACAATGTGTGAAATTGCAGATGGTGGATGAATTGAAGGAGAACTGATTGCAGATGGTGGATGAATTGAAGGAGAACTAAATTTAGAGAGAGAATTGAAATTTGGGTAGTTGAAATAAAAGGGGTAAAGTGGTAACTTCCGTCTATGAAAGAGTAATATCTGTCTATAACTGAGCATCACCCTTCTTTTAACTAATAACAAAATGATATATACTATTTAGGCATACAATTTTAAGAGACTTACAATGAGAACCACCTTACAATGAGAATCGGTGAGAACTCTACCTTACGGACTTTTTTAAAAAAAATTAGTGACATATTTGGATTCGACATGGAATTTTATGGCTAGAATTTTTTGGTACACTAAGTATATATTTTGTTAATAAAATCAAAAAAATTTCTTTAATGATACTAAATTGTGTATTTGAATAAGTTAAACTAATGGTAAATGATCCATCGAAAATTTCGAAGCGAGATATGGTGGAGATTTAGTGAGGGTTCGTTCTCACGGTTCTCATTGTAAGGTGGTACTCACCGGATCCCGACTATATATATATATATATATATATATATATATATATATATATATATATATATATATATATAGAATCGAGATCCTATGAGAACCACCAATATAATGAGAACCATGAGAACTCTACCTTACGGACTTTTTAAAAAAACATTAATGACATATTTGGATTTGGCATGAAATTTTTAAGGCTAGAGAACATATTTCTTGGTCTAGAAAATATATACTAGTGACGGAAATTAAGGTGAGATATGTTTTATTAATTTTCATGCACCTACTACCGATTTTTACGCATCTATCATTTTTCATGCACCTAAAACTCGTTTTAATGCATGTACGACCTCTTATTTCATGCACCTAGTAATCATTTTCATGCATGTAAAAAATTTCATGTACGTAGTGGTCGTTTTCGGGCATTTATAGCGTTTTTAGTATGCCTAATTGTATTTTCGTACACTAAGTATATATTTTGTTAATTAAATCAAAATTTTTTGTTTATTGATACTAAAGTGTGTATTTGAATAAGTTAAAGTAATGGTAAATGATCCAACGAAACATTCGAAGCGAGATATGGTGGAGATTTAGTGAGGGTTCTCATGGTTCTCATTATAAGGGTGGTTCTCACCGGATCTCGACCCTATATATATATATATAGGGTTGGGATCCGGTGAGAACCACCTTACAATGAGAACCTTGTGAGAACTCTACCTTACGGACTTTTTTAAAAAAAATTAATAACATAATATATTTATATATATATATATAGGGTTGGGATCCGGTGAGAACCACCTTACAATGAAAACCGGTGAGAACTCTTCCTTACGGAGTTTTTTTTTTAAAATTAATGACATAATTGGATTCGGCATGGAATTTTATGGCCAGAGAACATATTTCTTGGTCTAGAAAATAAATACTAGTGGCGGAAAAATGATAGATACGAAACAATAGATAGTAGGTGCATGCAAATAAATAAAACGTATCTCACCTTGATTTCCGTCACTAGTATTTATTTTCTAGAACAAAAAATATGTTCTCTAGCTATAAAATGTCATGCCGAATCCAATTATGTTATTAATTTTTTTTAAAAAAGTCCGTAAGGTAGAGTTCTCACAAGGTTCTCATTGTAAGGTGGTTCTCACCGGATCTCAAGTCTATATATATATATATATATTTATATATATATATATATATATATATATATATATATATATATATATAACGTATCTCACCTTAATTTTCGTCACTAGTATTTATTTTCTAGACCAAAAAATATGTTCTCTAGCTATAAAATGTCATGACGAATCCAATTATGTTATTAATTTTTTTAAAAATAGTCCGTAAGGTAGAGTTCTCACAAAGTTCTCATTGTAAGGTGGTTCTCACCGGATCCCAACCCTATATATATATATATATATATATAGAAATTGAATCACGTGAGGCACCCTTCTTAGGGTGAGGCCGCTGTACTCATCATAGCCGTCAGATCTAAAAACAACAGACACGCCAGATTCTAACACGTGTCCTCCCTACAAAACTCATCTAATCGCTTTCGTATTCCACTCATGCTCATTTAATCTGTAAACTCATCTAACCTCACTTTCTCTCTCTACGACAACAATGGCGATCAAGGTTTATTTTCTTCTTCACTCTCGTGCTCATCGCATCTCCATTTATCCAAGGTACTTCCTTTTTCTCTACTTTCAGATCTTCGTAACTTCATTTGCACTAATTATATTCATTTATTTACTGTATTCTTTGATTACATTTTTCGCATTCATCGACCTGTGTTATTGATTTATTATGTTTTCGGTATGATTGATGATTATTTTCACAGTTGATTGATTAGTTCAAATTTTGATTTTGATTTGATTTATATGATATTCATGTGCTCAGGAATTTCCGTTTCCTTCTAATTTACCGATCGTCATCGAACTTAATTTACCGATCATCATCAAGATTTGACTGTCTCTCGCATTCTTACGCCTTTTCAGTTCGAATTACTTGTTCATCAATGTCTTCTTGCAGATTTGCAATTGTTACTTGTTAGATTTTAGCATGTCGATTGTCGCTCTTGCTTTCTTCAATTCAGCCTCTTTTGTGCCTGTTTCCAATTTTACGTGTTCCACTTTAGCAAACGCATTTCTAATTTGCAATGTGCTTTGAAGATATTCTTCCCGGTATCTCAGGTCTGAAGCTTCTAAAGTCAATTTCAATTGGCCAGCCTCTGATTTTAATGCATCAAGTTCAGCTCTAATCTCCATTGTTTTAGTAGATTCCTGTTTCTCGCCACCTTCATTCTGTTCGATCTTCACTCCTAGTTTGCAGCTTCTCTTCGAGTTCCATAACTAAATTTTCCAGAGAACTTGTTTTTTCTTTCGATTTTACTAACTCTGAGGCTAAATTGTCATAAGCCTCCTTCGCTCTGATCCCTTCAAACCGTCGAGACTTTGCAATTGCCGTGGATTCTTCTAATTGAATCTGGGTTTCCCGAGCCACTTGAATTTGCAGACAACTTATGAAAATACTCGTACAGTTTATCCATTGAGCTAAATACTCCAGATTTTGATGTGTTAATTGAATTGTATGTGTTTGATTTTACTGTCGCTCGTATTTGTACGCTCCTTACGGTTCATGAATTAAGTTATATGCTCCTTAAACTCGGTCATCATAAGTGGTTAAAATTAACTTCTCTGCTCTTTTCCTTATTTTGTGAATCTCAGACATTTTTTTGTGAATTTTAGAGCTTGTTTTATGAACCTAGAAGACAATATTCCGAAACTTGCTTCTAAGTGTTTGAAATCACATGTTTTGTTCTTCCTACTATTTTGTGAATTTTATAGACCTCGTTTCGGAATTTTACAGCTTGTTTTATTTGCTTCATAGACAAGGATGACAACTTGGTGCAAGATTAACCCTAAGGGACAAAATCAAGTCCAAGATTCACAATATTAGGTCTAGGATTCACAAAATTAGGTTCAGGATTCACAAGATTAGGTCCAAGATTCACAAGATTAGGTCAAGAGTTCACAAAATTAGATCCAAGATTCACAAAATCAGGTTGAGACATCACAAGATCAGGCCTAGGATTCACAAGTTTTTTGAAGTGTTTCTTATTTTTTATTGCGTGAATTGATTTTTGCACTATATCATCTATTAGCTCAAAGGGTAGAGCATAGCGCTATTGCGCAAGGTGTGGGTTCGAGTCCCATATAGATGAAAAAATATATGTCCAATGTCAAATGTTTATTTGTTAGATTCACAAACATTTTAAGTCCAAGTTTCACGAAATAAGGTCCCGATTTCACAAATTAAGATCCAAGATTCACGAAATAAGAAATTATACATTTCGTGAGTAAAGAAACATTTTAAATCCAAGTTTCACGAAATAAGGTCCCGGTTTCACAAATTAAGGTTCAAGATTCACGAAATAAGAAATTAAACATTTTGTGAGTAAACAAACATTTTATGTCCAAGTTTCGCAAAATAAGTTCCCGGTTTCACTAATCAAGGTCCAAAATTCACAAAATAAAAAATAGTAAGTCTTGCTTGCGACGGGTCACCATTTGTGACGGATATTTTGTGAGATAAAATGGATACAAAATGAGTTAGTGGAGAGAGGGGACCACATGAATACTGTTTGAGAGAGAGAAAAAGTAGGTATTTTGTGAGAGAAAACGGTATCCGTCACAAGCTTGCGACGGATAGTGCCGTTGCAAATAAGAATTTGTGAATAAAAAATTATACATTTTATGAATAAAAAAACATTTTAAGACCAAGTTTCACGAAATAAGGTCCCGGTTTCACAAATTAATGTCCAAAATTCACGAAATAAGAAATTAAACATTTTGTGAATAAACAAATATTTTAAGTTTAAGTTTCACGAAATAAACTCCCAATTTCACAAATTAAGGTCCAAGATTCATGAAATAAGAAATAAAACATTTCGTGAATAAACAAACATTTTAAGTCTAAGTTTCACGAAATAAACTACCGGTTTCACAAATTAAGGTCCAAGATTCACGAAATAAGAAATTATACATTTTGTGAGTAAATAAAAATTTTAAGTCCCAATTTCACGAAATAAGGTTCCGGTTTCACAGATTAAGGTCCAAGATTCACGAAATAAGAAATTTTACATTTTGTAAATAAACCAACATTTTAAGTCCAAGTTTCACGAAATAAGGTCCCGGTTTCACAAATTAAGGTCCAAGATTCACAAAATAAGAAATTAAACATTTTGTGAAAAAACAAACATTTTAAGTCCAAGTTTCACGAAATAAGATACCGATTTCACGAATTAAGGTCCAAGATTCACAAAATAAGAAATTATACATTTCGTGAGTGAACAAACATTTTAATTTCAAGTTTCACGAAATAAGGTTCCGGTTTCACAAATTAAGGTCCAAGATTCACGAAATAAGAAATTAAACATTTGGTGAGTGAACAAACATTTTAATTTCAAGTTTCACGAAATAAGGTTACGATTTCACAAATTAAGGTCCAAGATTCACGAAATAAGAAATTAAACATTTTGTGAGTAAACAAACATTTTAAGTCCAAGTTTCACGAAATAAGGTCCCGGTTTCACAAATTAAAGTTCAAGATTCACGAAATAAAAAATTATATATTTTGTGAGTAACAAATATTTTAAGTCCAAATTTCACGAAATAAGAAAAAGAACAAAATGGATAATTTTTTTAGGTAGAGAAAATATTTGGGCCAAATAAAATGCTAGAAATGACCCATAATTTCCATCCCATTGAAATTAGTCCAGTGAACATTGAAAATTATGTGAAACATAGTAAGGGTTCGGCGACCTCACCGTAATAGGCGGCCTCACGTGATCCGGCCTCTCTATATATATATATATATATATATATATATATATATATATATATAAAATTGGGATCAAATGAGAACCACCAATATAATGAGAACCATGAGAACTCTACCTTACGGGCTTTTTTAAAACAAAAATTAATGACATATTTAGATTCAGCATGGAATTTTAAGGTTAGGGAAGATATTTCTTGTTCTAAAAAATATATACTAGTGACGGAAATCAAGGTGAGATACATTTTATGAATTTTCATGCACCTACTACCGATTTTTACGCATCTATCATTTTTCATGCACCTAGAACTCGTTTTAATGCACGTATAGCTTCTTATTTCATGCACCTAATAATCATTTTCATGCATGTAAAAAAGTTCATGCACATAGTGGTTGTTTTCGTGCATTTATAGCCGTTTTAGTACGCCTAATTGTATTTTCGTACACTAAGTATATATTTTGTTAATTAAATCAAAATTTTTTGTTTATTGATACTAAATTGTGTATTTGAATAAGTTAAACTAATGGTAAATGATCCAATAAAACATTCGAAGCGAGATATGGTGGAGATTTAGTGAGGATTCTCATGGTTCTCATTATAAGGGTGGTTCTCACCGGATCCCGACCCTATATATATATATATATATATATAGAAATTGAATCAAGAGAGTCCACCCTCTTTAAATGAGTCCTGAGTCCACAAACATGTAACACAGGGGAGCACTATTTGTAACACAAATCACATAAGTTGTAACACCTTATATTTTGTGTTATAATAAAAGTTTTTAATGTTACAATCTATATGTCTTACTGTTATAATTAACATGTAACATAGATGAACATGTATTGTAACACTATGCATATATTATAACACCTCATATTTATGTTATAATAAAAGTTTTTAATGTTACAATCTATATGTTTACTGTTATAATAGCAAAGAGATATTAGTAAAGTGGGGTAGCAAAGAGATAGAGCAAAACGACATATTAGATAGCTTAAGGCTGAACTAGTTTCATTTGAATTTGAAGTTGTTTATTATTGTTAGACATAATAGTATTATACCTTGTAATTTGGTTACATGTGTGATGTCCGGCGGGTGGAATATGTCGTAGCCTTCATATGGGCTCTTGGTATAGCAGTGTGATATTTTCTACAGAATTATTAGTAGATCGAAAGGATAATGATGACTGGTTCCGTGTTCGACTGTTCGGTGACTAAGGACAAAAGTATAGCAATCTTGAAATCAAGTGATGATGATCGTTATCCTTGTGGTGGCTTGTATAGTGAATTGGTGATCTTCAACTTTGGTTGAATTTGTGTAGGATAGATGGCCGATGTCAAGTGTGGAGTTTGTGCATAGGTAGTACTGATTTGTATATTAAAGTGTTACTGGGTGTCAGTATTTCGCAAGCTATTCGTAAGTGCAGTGATTGAAAATATGAAAATATGATTGAAAATATGAAACTAGATCGAACTTGATGATGCTGTGTTGATTTTTGATCGGACTTGATGATGATGTATCATCTAATTATGATTACGTATAAATTAATTGGTTGGTTGGTGATTGTAGTGTTATTTTTGAATTTGATAGAAGAAGGTGATGGTGAATGAAGATAGTGGTGAAGGTGGATGAAGGAACGTGGTTAATTGTGGGACGTTGATTCCCTTAGATCCAATGATTATTATATGGACTCAAAACTCATCTAAGGAGGCGAACTCACCGGATCCCGCATCTCTCTCTCTCTCTCTATATATATATATATACACATATATATATATACATATATATATATATATGTACATATATATATGTATATATATATATATAGAATTGGGATCCTATGAGAACCACCAATATAATGAGAACCGTGAGAACTCTACCTTACGGACATTTTTGAAAAAAATTAATGACATATTTGGATTCGGCATGGAATTTTAAGGATAGAGAACATATTTCTTGGTCTAGAAAATATATACTAGTGACGGAAATCAAGGTGAGATACGTTTTATTAATTTTCATGCACCTACTACCGATTTTTACGCATCTATCATTTTTCATGCACCTAGAACTCGTTTTAATGCACGTACAACCTCTTATTTCATGCACCTAGTAATCATTTTCATGCATGTAAAAAATTTCATGCACGTAGTGGTTGTTTTCGTGCATTTATAGCCATTTTAGTACGCCTAATTGTATTTTCGTACACTAAGTATATATTTTGTTAATTAAATCAATTTTTTTTTGTTTATTGATACTAAAGTGTGTATTTGAATAAGTTAAACTAATGGTAAATGATCCAACGAAACATTCGAAGCGAGATATGGTGGAGATTTAGTGAAGGTTCTCATGGTTCTCATTATAAGGGTGGTTCTCACCGGATCCCGACCCTATATATATATATATATATATATATATATATATATATATATATATATATATATATATATATATATATATATATATATATATATATATATATATATATATATATATATATATATATATATATATAGGCAAGATCCGGTGAGAACGATCATTCGGTGCATACGGTGAGAACGACCCTTATCCCTTGGATGAAGAGGAATGAACGACTGGTATTAAAGGTTATCAATTAAACTTTCTTCATGCTTGCTCATCATCAAAGTTCTCTACTGTAAAAAAAATTATCAACTGCTACCTTCATCAAATTTAGCAAGTTAACCTCCCAGCTAACGATCCCGTAGTGTGAATATTAAGGACATGCCATTGTAAGAAAGTGTGAACATAACTGGTGGTATAGTAGTGAATGAAAAAAAATACCAAATAGATTTTCTGACCCGAAACAGATGCAATATCCGGTTCCAATTACTTTATAACCTGAATATTAGAGTTTTAGGGTTTTTTATGGATCAGGTGTCACAAACTTGTACCTTGTCCAACATGAACTCGTTCGTATAGTATCTAGCATATCTTAGCAACGCTCAACAAACTCATAATTTGTGTACCATGAGCTCAGCAATCATTGCAGTAGCTAAAGTGTAGAATAGAAATGGAACAACAACATTCAAACAAAACTCAACAAAAATCAAGAATCAACATAAAAATAGCTCTGCAAATAACACTTCCATTAATACTATTTGCTACACTATCCGTTCAGCTCTCCAAGAATCTATGCTTCAAAAAAGCACCCACTCCTACTATGAATTTGTATAAAGCCGACAGCAGCAGCGATAATGAAAAGATGCGATCTATTTTCGGGTGAATGGATCCTGAATCCGGGTGCTCCGTCTTATACAAATAGTAGTTGTGGCGGTATCCAAGAACATCAAAATTGTATGAAGTTTGAGAGGCCTGATAAATGATAATGGGTTTATGAAGTGGAGATGGAAGCCTAATGATTGTGATTTACCCATTTTTAATGGTAATACTTTTTTGGAGATTGTTAGGAATAAATCTCTGGCTTTTCTTTTTTTGGCCAAAATTAATAAATAGGAGCAACTTCCTCTTATAATCGTACTCCACTGCAATTATAATTGTTGCTCGAATAAAACATAATTTAAGTTCTGCAAAATCGAATCGTCATAATAAAAAATGTATCTTCTCCGTCAAAAAATGTATCTAGGTTTAGGTAAAAAAGAAAAAAAAATTATCTACTCCGTCAAAAAATATATCTAGGTTTAAGTAAAAAAAATGTATCTACTCCGTCAAAAAATTGTATCTAGCTTTATGTAAAAAAGTAAAAAATTTATCTACCCGTCAAAAAATGTATCTAGGTTTTAAGTAAAAAAATGTATCTACTCTGTCAAAAAATGTAACTATGTTTATGTAAAAAAGTAAAAAAAAAAATGTATCTACTCCTTCAAAAAATGTATCTAGGTTTATATAAAAAAGGAAAAAAATGTATCTACTCCGTCAAAAAACACTAAAACTTGAGAGAGACGGTCTTTCAATTAATTATTGAGAGACCATTCTTTCATACCATTTTATTTGTATTCCGTGACCTTTTTGTCATTAATCGTAATATAGTAGTTTCGTACCTATTTACCTAATAAATGTACTTATTTTATCTTTAATCATGATTTGTATCGATTTTATTACTTTTAGTACCAATTTTTCTTAAATTAGTACAATAGTCTCTCAAAAAGCTTATTGAAAGACAGTCTCTCAGAAGACCTACTGGTCAAAAAATGTATCTAGGTTTAAGTAAAACAAATGTATCTACTTCGTCAAAAAATGTATCTAGCTTTATGTAAAAAAGTAAAAAAATGTATCTACCCGTCAAAAAATGTATCTAGGTTTTAAGTAAAAAAATGTATCTACTCTGTCAAAAAATGTAACTAGGTTTATGTAAAAAAGTAAAAAAAAAATGTATCTACTCCTTCAAAAAATGTATCTAGGTTTATGTAAAAAAAGTAAAAAAAATGTATCTACTCCGTCAAAAAATGTATCTAGGTTTATGTAAAAAAGTAAAGAAAATGTATCTACTCCTTCAAAAAATGTATCTAGGTTTATGTAAAAAAGTAAAAAAAAAATGTATCTACTCATTCAAAAAATGTATCTAGGTTTATGTAAAAAAAGTAAAAAAAAATGTATCTACTTCGTCAAAAAATGTATCTAGGTTTATGTAAAAAAGTAAAAAAAAATGTATCTACTCCTTCAAAAAATGTATCTAGGTTTATGTAAAAAAAGTAAAAAAAAAATGTATCTACTCATTCAAAAAATGTATCTAGGTTTATGTAAAAAAAGTAAAAAAAAAATGTATTTTTTTCTTCAAAAAATGTATCTAGGTTTATGTAAAAAAGTAAAAAAAAAATGTATCTACTATTTCAAAAATGTATCTAGGTTTATGTAAAAAAAGTAAAAAAAAAATGTATCTACTCCAAAAAATGTATCTAGGTTTATGTAAAAAAGTAAAAAAAAAATGTATCTACTCCGTCAAAAAATATATCTAGGTTTACGTGAAAAAGTAAAAAAAATGTATCTACTCCGTCAAAAAAATGTATATAGGTTTACGTAAAGGTAAAAAAAAAAGTATTTACTCCGTAAAAAAAATGTATCTAATTTTATGTAAAAAGGTAAAAAAAAAATTATCTACTCCGTAAAAAAATCTATCTAGAATGTGGGTTGTGGGTGTTTCTTAACCGTTGATTGTGTTTTAATCCAACGAACGTGACTCGTTCTCACCGTATGCACCGTATAATCGTTCTCACCCGATCCTAAATCTATCTATCTATCTATCTAAATATATAT
Source organism: Silene conica (assembly GCA_029255685.2). Lineage (NCBI taxonomy): Eukaryota > Viridiplantae > Streptophyta > Magnoliopsida > Caryophyllales > Caryophyllaceae > Silene > Silene conica. The sequence goes on along the minus strand of CM055316.2, from coordinate 53,684,486 downwards.
ATATATATATATAGATATATATATATACATATATATAGGGTTGGGATCCGGTGAGAACCACTTTACAATGAGAACCGGTGAGAACTCTTTCTTACAGAGTTCTTTTTAAAAAATTAATGACATAATTGGATTCGGCATGAAATTTTATGGCCAAAGAACATATTTCTCGGTCTAGAAAATAAATACTAGTGGCGGAAAAATGATAGATACGAAAAAATAGATAGTAGGTGCATGCAAATAAATAAAACGTATCTCACCTTGATTTCCGTCACTAGTATTTATTTTCTAGACCAAGAAATATGTTCTCTAGCTATAAAATGTCATGCCGAATCCAATTATGTTATTAATTTTTTTTTAAAAAGTCCGTAAGGTAGAGTTCTCACAAAGTTCTCATTGTAAGGTGGTTCTCACCGGATCTCAAGTCTATATATATATATATATATATATATATATATATATATATATATAGACTTGAGATCCGGTGAGAACCACCTTACAATGAAAACCGGTGAGAACTCCTCCTTACGGAGTTTTTTTTTAAAAATTAATGACATAATTGGATTCGGCATGAAATTTTATGGCCAGAGAACATATTTCTTGGTCTAGAAAATAAATACTAGTGGCGGAAAAAATGATAGATACGAAAACATAGATAGTGGGTGCATGCAAATAAATAAAACGTATCTCACATTGATTTCCGTCACTAGTATTTATTTTCTAGACCAAGAAATATGTTCTCTAGCTATAAAATGTCATGCCGAATCCAATTATGTTACTAATTTTTTTAAAAAAAGTCCGTAAGGTGGAGTTCTCACAAAGTTCTCATTGTAAGGTGGTTCTCACCGGATCTCAAGTCTATATATATATATATATATATATATATATATGTATATAGAGTCGGGATCCGGTGAGAACTCATATATATTTGAGTATTGAGTAACAATGAATGAAATCAAAAATTTCACACGCATAAAGGAAATTTCGAGTGAAGAGGGGATCGAACCTCAGACCTTCAGGTCAAAGATCGCTACTCTTACCAACTAAGCTAATAACGCTTACCTGATGAATGTTACTTCCGTAATCTATATATTCGTTATACTAAACAATATCACCTTTTTTAAACAATATCACCTTTTTTTACTAGCAATTTTTTTTTTCTTTTCGTACCACTTTTTTACGCTAAACAATATCATATGTTATAGTAAACAATATCACGTTTTTTTCAATATCGGTTTTTTTTTCCTTTACGTACCATATTTTTTTTAACGCTAAACAATATCACACGTTATACTAAAAATATCACTTTTTTTAAACAATATCACACGTTATACAAAACAATATCACACGTTATACTAAACAATATCACGTTATTTTAATAGCATTTTTTTTCTTTTCGTACCACTTTTTTAAGCTAAACAATATCACATGTTATAGTAAAAAATATCACGTTTTTTTTAATATCAGTTTTTTTCCTTTACATACCAATTTTTTCTAATGCTAAACAATATCACACGTTATACTAAAAACATCACTTTTTTTTAAAACAATATCACACGTTATACTAAACAATATCACCCATTATACTAAACAATATCACATTTTTTTAATAGCAATTTTTTTCTTTTCGTACCACTTTTTTTTACGCTAAACAATATCACATGTTATAGTAAACAATATCACGTTTATTTTTAATATTAGTTTTTTTCCTTTACGTACCAAATTTTTTTTAACGCTAAACAATATCACACGTTATACTAAAAATATCACTTCTTTTTTAAACAATATCACACGTTATACTAAACAATATCACACGTTATACTAAACAATATCACGTTTTCTTAATAGCAATTTTTTTTCTTTTCGTACCACTTTTTTTACGCTAAACAATATCACATGTTATAGTAAACAATATCACGTTTTTTTTAATATCAGTTTTTTTCCTTTACGTACCACAGTTTTTTAACGCTAAACAATATCACACGTTATACTAAAAATATCACTTTTTTTTAAACAATATCACACGTTATATTAAATAGTATCACAATTTACACTAAACAACGTGTTATTAAAGAAAACCTAATACCAAAAAAAACGTGTTTTTAAAAAAAGTGATGCTGAAAAAACATAACAAAAACGTGATACATAAAAAAAACAAAAAAAAAAAAAAGAAAAGAATAAAGTGATGTTAAAAAAAAAGGTGATATTTTTTTTATGACTTATATACAATATCAGACGTTATACAAGACAATGTCACAACTTACAATAAACAACCCGTTATTAAAAAAACGTGATACTAAAAAAAAATTCAAAAAAATGATACCGGAAAAAAATACAATTAAATGTGGTATATAAAAAAACAAAAAAAAAATGAAAATTATATAAATAATTAACGAATATTTATATAAGAAACGAATATTAGTATTGTGACTTTTGCACTTTAAATATTACCTATTATTTATATCACTGAAGTAATATTTATCATTAAGCTAGAGTAGCATAGTTGGTTAGATTGTTTACTTTTAACCAGTAGGTCGAAGGCTCGAGCCCCCCTTCCAGCGTGTTTTACTTTTTCGCGTGATATTTTGCTATTTCCTTCATTAATACTCATTACTCAAATATATAAGTCATACTTACATGATCCCATTCCTATATGTATATGTATATGTATATGTATATGTATATATATATATATATATATATATATATATATATATATATATATATATATATATATATATATATATATATATATATATATATATATATATATATATATATATATATATATATATATATATATATATATATATATATATATATATATATATATATATATATATATATATATATATATATATATATATATATATATATATATATATAGGGTTGGGATCCGGTGAGAACCACCTTACGATGAAAACCGGTGAGAACTCCTCCTTACGGAGTTTTTTTTTAAAAATTAATTACATAATTGGATTCGGCAAGGAATTTTATGGCCAGAGAACATATTTCTTGGTCTAGAAAATAAATACTAGTGGCGGAAAAATGATAGATACAAAAAAATAGATAGTAGGTGCATGCAAATAAATAAAACGTATCTCACCTTGATTTCCGTCACTAGTATTTATTTTCTAGACCAAGAAATATGTTCTCTAGCTATAAAATGACATGCCGAATCCAATTATGTCATTAATTTTTTTTTAAAAAGTCCATAAGGTAGAGTTCTCACAAAGTTCTCATTGTAAGGTGGTTCTCACCGGATCCCAAGTCTATATATATATATATATATATATATATATATATATATATATATATATATATATATATATATATATATATATATATATATATATATATATATATATATATATATATATATATATATATATATATATATATATATATATATATATATATATATATATATATATATATATATATATGAGAACTCTACCTTACGGACTTTTTTTTTTAAAAATTAGTAACATAATTGGATTCGGCATGGCATTTTATAGTTAGAGAACATATTTCTTGGTCTAGAAAATAAATACTAGTGACGGAAATCAAGGTGAGATACGTTTTATTTATTTGCCTGCACCTACTATCTATTTTTTCGTATCTATCATTTTTCCGCCACTAGTATTTATTTTCTAGACCGAAGAAATATGTTCTCTGGCCATAAAATTCCATGCCGAATCCAATTATGTCATTAATTTTTTTAAAAAAACTCCGTAAGGAAGAGTTCTCACCGGTTTTCATTGTAAGGTGGTTCTCACCGGATCTCAACCCTATATATATATATATATATATATATATATATATATATATATATAGATATATATATATATCTATATATATATATATCTATATATATATATATATATCTATATATATATATATATATATATATATCTATATATATATATATCTATATATATATATATATATATATATAGACTTGAGATCCGGTGAGAACCACCTTAAAATGAGAACTTTGTGAGAACTCTACCTTACGGACTTTTTAAAAAAAAATTAATGACATAATTGGATTCGGCATGACATTTTATAGCTAGAGAACATATTTTTTGGTCTAGAAAATAAATACTAGTGACGGAAATCAAGGTGAAATACATTTTATTTATTTGCATGCACCTACTATCTATTTTTTCGTATCTATCATTTTTCCGCCACTAGTATTTATTTTCTAGACCAAGAAATATGTTCTCTGACCATAAAATTCCATGCCGAATCCAATTATGTCATTAATTTTTTAAAAAAACCTCCGTAAGGAAGAGTTCTCACCGGTTTTCATTGTAAGGGGGTTCTCACCGGATCCCAATATATATATATATATATATATATATATATATATATATATATATATATATATATATATATATATATATATATATATATATATATATATATATATATATATAGAGGTTCCGGTGAGTCCGCCTCCTTAGATAAGTTTTGAGTCCATATAATAATCATTGGATTTAAGCGAATCAATGTACCATAATTAACCACGTTGAGAAAATAATTCACAAATCATAAATCAGATACAACCCCCACCGTTACCCCCATCACCAAAACCCCATCACCCCGCCCCCGTATCCGCTCCAGTCACCGCTTCAATACCTGGCTCCCGTCACCGCACCAACCCCCGACTCCGGTCACCACCTCCACTTGTCACGTCACCTACATCAGAGAGGGAGAATAAAATTTTGAGGCAGTCTTTCGAGGATCTATTGCCAGATGACAAGGACTTTGAAGATGCTATAATTTCTGCAGTTTTGAACACAATTGATACAAAATCTAAGAACAAATCCAGCAGCAACTCAGCAAGTTAGATGCTAAGGGTGCATCCAGGTTAAAGGTCTTTCAAGATATAACATTATCCTACAGTCCCAGGACTTAAGTTTGGATACATTATCTTTCATTAATCTTAGGTCTAATTAATTCATCAATAATCTTAGTTGGCGATGCACTTGTTCTCCTTATGCACTAATTCTCCTTCTTTTCATGTCTCTGTGAGATAGCATATTGTATATTGGACAACACCTGAATTATAACAATAAGATAATTGCCCAATAAGTTGTTTTCACGTTTATGTGTTACAAATAGTCATCCCTGTGTTATATTTTTTTATTATAACAATAAGATATATAAATTGTAACATTAATTTTTTTTATTATAACACAAATATGAGAATACTAATTTATTAAGCAATGTTACAAAACTTGTTCATCCATGTTACATGTTAATTATAACAGTAAGACATATAGATTGTAACATTAAAAACTTTTATTATAACATAAATATGAGGTGTTACAACTTATGTGATATTGTGTTACCAATAGTCATTCTCTGTGTTACATGTTTTGGACGCAGGACTCATTTAAGAGGGGTGTACTCACTTGATCCAATTTCTATATATATATATATATATATATATATATATATATATATATATATATATATATATATATATATATATATATATATATATATATATATATATATATATATAGAGGCGGGATCCGGTTAGTTTGCCTCCTTAGATGAGTTTTGAGTCCAAATAAGGACCGTCTGATCTAAATAAACTTGTAAAAGCCAACGGTTTAGATTCTTCCAACCACGGGAATTTCCCCACTACCGTCAAACATTTTCCAAAGATTTTCCCAAATCAATCAACAACAAACTCATCTCCAACATTATTAACATCAATTTTATTAATTAACTGAAGTAATAATTAACTCAATTAGTCAAATCGCACTTCAATCCCTCAAAATCAATTGAATTTTGATCATCAATTACTCTGGGTTTGGTTTCGATATTATTTTGATCATCAATTACTCTGAATTTTGATCATCAATTACGATGGACTCCCGAAGAGCTTTTCCGGCAAACCTTGAGGCTAAAAGGGTCGCCCCCAGGCTATACGATCCACTACTTACATTCTTCAAAGAATCGTTCAATCCTTCGGCTTCTTCCTCCTCCTTCCGACGGATTTCCATCTTGCGCTTCAGATAACGCCGCCATGCAACTTGAATAAAGCGGGCGGCCCATGTTCTCCATTGCTGGGAGTAGAACCGGAACGTGTGTTGAACCTGTCGACTATGGAGACGCCGGAATTGAGTCGCTACATATTTCAGTTCTTCAGCTTCGAGAGCAAAAGCTTCAACCTCGGTTATAGCCTTTACGGTTCGGGTCGACGATGGGAGATTAGAACCTGACTTGGGATCCAATGCCCAAGTTAGAAGTTCATCCCCGCAAAAGTCGCCTTCCTTAAGAGAGCTGCGATTCATGAACCCGCTTCTTCCACCATCAGTCGTTTCACTCTCGAGAAGACCACGAATGATGAAAAGCATTTCATCAACGGGGTCACCTTCTCGTAGTGTGTAAGTGTTTTCGGTGTACAAACTTGGTTTCAATCGCTCACAGATACTGAGAGTATTTTGATCATCAGTTACTCAATTAGTCTAGATTCTCAGACGACCGAGAGTCTGGTTTCCTTAGATACCGAGAGTCAAAAACAGGGTGTTCGTATTGTTGAAAACTTCTCAGCAAACAACGAGGAATCCAAGCCAATCTCACAAGCTCATTCACCTCCTATATTGATTGTAATATTGATAATAAAATTGATTGTAACATGAAAAACGTTAATTATAACAGTAAGACCTATAGATTGTAACATTAAAAAACGTTTATTATAACACAAATATGAGGTGTTATAACTCATGTATATATAGTGTTACAAAACTTGTCCATCTATGTTACATGTTAATTATAACATTAAGACATATAAATTGTAACATTAAAAACTTTTATTGTAACACAATATATGAGGTGTTACAACTTATGCGATATTGTGTTACAAATAGTCATTTCCTGTGTTATATGTTTGTGGACTCAGGACTCATTTAAAGAGGGTGTACTCTCTTGATCCAATTTAATTAAAAAATATGGCTAAGATTGAGACATGTGGTTAATGACAAAAGCGCGCAAAACATAGAGGGGTTAACTGAAACGTTATTATTTTATAAAACCTCTCAAAACCTTCATCACGTTTTCCCTCAAATTTCATCAAAAACTCTATCAATCTCAGACTCAGACACTAATTAAATCTTCATTCCGTATAATTTACTTCAATCTTCAGCTAATTTCATCAACGATTCCACCACAAAAGGTAATTTATAGTTCTTTTTCTACATAATCGACGATTTTTTTAGGTTAAATATGATGATTTCTTCTTTAGGTTAAAATTGTAGTTTGAATTGTTGATTTTAGGTTAAATTTACTGTTATTTTTGTAGAAATCGTTGTTATTTGCTGTTGTATTGCATTTAAATTGTAATTTGAAAGCTCATTTTGAACTAAAAGTTACTGAAATTTCATAGCCTTCGTTTGTTAATTTTTTTTTTATGTTAAACGTTAAATTTCTAGTCTGGATTGTTAATTTTAGGTTAAAATTACAGCTACTTTTCAAGTAATCGTTGTTACTTGTTGTTGCATTGCATTTTATTTGTCATCTGAAGTTCATATTGAACTAGAGGTTACTGATTTTTCATCGTTTTCGTTTGTTAATTTTTTTATGTTAATTTTTGTTGTAATCTTACTAATTACTGCATTTCCATGGCCAAAATAAGCACTTGATTATACTGTTATTGTCTTAGATGTTGTTATTTTATAACTTATTACTTTTCAGAAAACCCTAAAAAATTCATAACGTCTATTTTTTGGGTGTTTTTTCAAATCATTGCTCGTTATGTATTGTTCAAGCATATAACACAGTATTACGCGTAGATGTAACACATAGTTATATAAATTGTAACATAAAAGTTTTGGTTGTTTTTACAATAATCTTTGTTTTGCTCTCTATTGTTGAATCATAAGACACAGTATTACACGTAGATGTAACACATAGTTATATAAGTTGTAACATAAAAGTGTTGGTTATTTTTACAATAATATTTGTTTTGCTCTCTATTGTTGAATTATATAAAACATTAATGCTTGTAAAATGTAACACATAGTTTGCTTTATACAAAAAAACTTTGGTTTGTTGTCACAATTTGCTTTATTGCTTGTAAAATGTAATACACACTATTGCTGCCACACACATAACACATAGTTTCAGAAAAAATTTAACACACACTATTTCATATGCAGATGGGAAGCCATAAGAAGTCTTGTGATAAAACAAACAAAAAGGAAATCGGGAAACATATTACCAAGAGAAAAGCTCAGGATATTTCAAAAACGGATGACCAGGTTGCAAAAAAACGAGTAAAGGTGATGAACCAGCTATCAGAATATTATGCTCTGAACTTAAATAAAGGATCAAAAACAAAAAGGGAAAACAGAACGACTGTTAGGACATGATAGAGGACTTCGTTACGAAATGTAGGCCGCATGGGCTTACAAAGATCATTACTACGCTAACAGATGAGCAGAAGGCAGCAGTTAGGGATGTTGGTTTTGGGGGACTGCTGCATCTTAAGCTTAGCAAATTCCCACAGGGTTTAATGAAGTTAATCCTTGAAGCGTTTAATGGAAGAAGCTACATGTTTAAAGCTTCTGATACAAAAGAATTTGAGCTTTGCTCAGACGATGTTCATGATGTGTTTTGCTTACCCAGAACTGGCCGTGAGGTAACACATATCTCATTGGCAAATTCAGCCCCTTCTCAGGATGATGTGCTTAGGGAATAGTGGAGGGAAAATTTGATGTGGAAGGGACTAGTAAGATTATTAAAGTAAACTGGGTTTATGAGCGACTAAGGACAACCAGAGACAGTGGTGATGAGTTCAAAAGGCTGTTTGTGCTGTACAGCTTGACAACATTCTTAGCACCAACGTCAAATCACTCCATTGACGTTAAGTTGGTGAAGAATGTTGAAGATGTCAGCCAGATAAGGACTTATAACTGGTCTAAGTATGTTTTTGAGAGATTGGTTGAGTCTGTTTGAACATATAAAGATAAGGGGACAACATTTGTTCGAGGCTGCACTTTGGTTTCGCTCATTGAATACTTGCACCGTTTTAAATTCCAAGGTGCTTTTCCCCCCACAACCCTGCCATTGATAAGCCATTGGACGATGGAAGTAAATTGAAGAACTAGTAACTTTGGAGGCTGAAGACACATCAATTCGATTGTCGAAGCTAGTTTCACGTATGTCTCCAAGTGACTTTGTGACACTCTTGGAAAATCTGAGCCCTACTCAAAAGAAAAGCTTGAAAACTACACCGTTCAAATATTTCGTGGATTTGAAAGTCCCCAGGTTTTCATCTAAATTAATGTACTATATTTTATGAGCATCATCATTGAAGTTTCTGAGTAGCTAAAAAACTATCATTTTGAGCATTTCACCAAAAGTTTCAGAGTATTGCTATACTTTTTGAGCATAATACGGTTTTAGAGCAGCATACTATATTTTTGAGCATCGTCATTAAAGTTTTTGAGCTAACATAGTTTTCGAGCATTGTACTATACTTTTTGAGCATAACACAGTATTCGATCAACATATTTTTTTAGCATACTCATTGAAGTTTCTGAGCTAACATGGCTTTCCAGCATTGTACTATATTTTTTTTAGCATAATACGGCTTTGGAGCAACATACTATTCTTTTGAGCTAACATTGTTTTCTTACACCAGGTTTCCGGCTAAATTGGCTTACTATATAGTCTCCAGATATAACGATAGATGCCATGAATTGTGTTGACAAATGGGCAACGATTCACTGTGAGAAAAGATGGCGTTCATAATGTACTAGGTTTAACAATGGGACCATGTCTTATGACTGGTAAACCTAGTATCCTAGATGATCGGTATGAAACTGTGTTTGCAGAATGGCTCAAGCATTTTGGTGAAGATGTCAAGGGTAGGGTGGTGAAAATGCGTGTTATGAAGAAATACATTATTGAACACAAAGAAAAAGTTGGGCCAATGTTTAAAATAAACATCATCCTTTATATCATTACCAAACTGATCTTTTGTGCTGGAAATGATCATGTTTGGCTAGATGTGTTTCCATGGTTAGTAGACACGGACAACTTGAATTATTTGGACTTGTGTGATTTTGTTATTGATAGATTAATGAAGGCAAGAGAGAATTGGTCTCATGGATTGTCTTTTTGTGGTCCATTATTATTTCTTGTGGTAAGTTCAATCACATGTTGTTTTCGTTTAATGTTGAAATCATCTTTCTATAATTAAGTTTAAGCTATATATGTAACACCCCCATGATCCGAATTTTACTTGAGTACCCTATTTACAAATAAAGAGGATTATGGGGGAAATCATGTACTAAACTGTCCTAGAATCTCGAGTGTACACACCCCTCTAAGGGTCAACCCCAAAGAGGAAGATAAGAGGACGGGGTCTCGATCAACTAACCCCCATCAAAAGCTCTGTATAGGAAGTCCTTATTATGGAACAACCTACCCCCATACCAAAACCGGTTCAAAACCAATATGAGAATCCATTTCAAATAACAAAACAATTTCCTTGAAATTTGATAACTCATCATAAGCTTGTAGAAAAGAAAAACGGTTTTGGTTCCCAAACTTTTAAAATCACAAAGCACTTTTTTCCATATTAAACATAATCCCGTTTCAAGAGATCAAAACAAATCAATCTTTATCCATAATCATTTTGTAAAATAATTTCAACCAATATAAATAATTCAATATAACCAAAAATCTTAAGATAGTAACAAATCGCAACGGTTTAATAAGAGTGTACGGATAAGCGTTTCCCTTACCTTGCGAGCGGTTAATGGTTAGAGAGCCTTTTCTCCAAATCCCGACTCTACAATATATATTTAAAATTATAGTTACTTATATGTTTGATCATTATATAGCTACTTGTCACAAGTTATGCAACATCTTCTAATCTTATCGGTTTTACAGACTTGAAGCAGAAACTTTAAATCGACATATCTCCTTCGTTACTTAACGTTTTAAGGTGAGACCAGTGGGGTTTGGTTCCCTAGTGAGTCCTCTAACTTTATCGTCTTGATGGTCAGAGTCTAAAAACGTCTTTAAAGGGTCCAAGTACAACACTATCTGTGAGGTCGTCCCAATAGACAGGGCTTCTACATTTCCTTCCATATAGGGCTTCGAAAGGTGTCATCTTGATACTAGCGTGATAACTGTTGTTATATGAGAATTCGATTAGATCAAGCATGTCTTCCTATGATCCTTTGAATTCTAGAGCGCAGGCTCTAAGCATGTCTTCCAAGGTCTGGATCGTCCTCTCAGTTTGGCCGCCGGTCGCGGGGTGAAAAGCGGTACTCTTTTTTAGCTTTGTCCCTAAGGAATCTTGCAGTTCCTGCCAAAATCGGGAAATTGTTGGAAATAAGTGTTTTCTTTGATTTGGAATTATCTTGAAAGGTTGATATGAATTTGAATCTTTTGGAACACTTATGTTGTTCTTAATCATTTTAAATTATTTGTCCCCCCATTTCCAAGCCATTTCCATTCCCCCATCAGATTTGTTTTACAAAAAAAAATATATAGAGAGAGTGATAGAGAGAAACCAAGAAGAAGAGAAAGCTAAACAAGAAGATCTTTCAAAGCATCAAATCTTCACTTAGTAAGCCTACAAAAACCGTTTCATTCTGATTCCTCGTCATATAAACATATATTCACATGTTCTTAAATCACATAACATAACTCAAACAAGTTTTACTCATGCATGCAAAGGGTTAAAGCTAGTAAAACCATTAATTTGTCAAAAACGTAGCATGCATGTGGCAGGTCTGTACCCACGAATTAAAATTGATATTTTCAGGTGAAAAAAATATATGACGTTATATTTGTTATCTTGAGTATGCTCACCAAAATTCGTAGCATTTTCATGCACCATCTGTAAATGAAAAATCAAATACTACATCATATTTTATGTCTAGCCGAAGCACTAGATCTCACTTAAGGAGTCATAAAACCATGTTTATAAAATGCAACAGTGGGTCATCTTTTAGTATAGTTAACTAATATGAGTTTAGATGATAATAGGCTTTTGAATCAACATATTTTGATTTATTAAGAAGGATTTATGATGTAAAATATTTTATGACTCAGTTTCTGACCACTTTTATAAAAACGAGAGTTTAAATCTAATAAACTCATTTTTAAGACATCACTCACGGCGAACAAAATGTGATAGACTCATAAAGAAATTATTTAAAACTGACCATGCACAAAAATATGACGTTTTAAATTTATTATGATTTTTACAAGTTACTGTTGTAATCTGGAAAAACGTTATAAATATTTTAATTAGTTTTAGTTGTTAAAAACTTACCATCTCGATAAAAAAGTAATTAATTTATACTTATAAAAATAATCAGTGATCCACCTTTTCACCATGTTAAATTTTAATGAATGTAAAGTTTATTAGGCTTTCGTTTCGACGAGTTTCGACAAGTTAAGAACATTTACCACCCCATAACTTTTTAAGACTCATCTTTGGACCAACTTTATTAAACTTTAAATTTGGTTATAATCGGATTTTATCCTTTAAATTTTAAATTGCATTAGACAACTACCCATTTTATTTCATGTCTAGGTACTACTACCATATTTGGTTAAATTGTGACACATCCATGATCCGAATTTTACTTGAGTACCCTATTTACAAATAAAGAGGATTATGGGGGTGTTACAATATACCTATCTGAAATTCCTCGCAAATTCAAAAATTTTGGCTGATTTTATTTTTCATTTTGTAGTTGCACTATGTTGACATAGTTGCCGATGGTAGAAGAGATACAACCATCAGAACCTGTCCAAGATTTAAAGGTTAGACGACGAAAGAACTTAACAACTGGGAAATGAAAAGCACAAACGAGGTGGTTTTGGTGGTGGGCGTGGTTATGTTGAAAAAGAATGCCCTACAAATATAAGTAATTTGTTGGAAATAATTATGTACTAAATGAACGGTCTTTTCTTATTTTTGTTATGATAAGCAGTCTCTTGTTGGAAGTAATTATCTACTATATAGACGGTCTTTCCAAATTTTTTAGCTCCTAGAAATATAGGCCTTAATAGAGATTTGTAATAATAATTAACAATAATTCAGTGGTGAAAATTGAAAAACATAGTTACCCACTTACAGAAATTCATGTGCATTTTTCATGCAAAATGAATGTAACCAAATTTTAAGCATAGCTACCCAAACTTTTTGAGCATGGTTCCCCACTTACAGAAATTTTAAGCATAATTAAGTGGTGAAAATTGAAAAACATAGCTACCAAAACTTTTTAAGCTTTTGCCCAAACGTTTTGAGCTCCTACCCAAATTTTTCGAGCTTCTTTTCTAATTATTTGAGCATTACTAGCATGTTTACGAGTCCTTAGCTTTTGACCTTGGCATTGCTAATTTGTCAATTTTTAGTGTTAGATGAATTTTTTGTAGCATCATTTAACAAGACTTTTTTGTTATTTGTGAATTGAAATAAATCGTGAAATTTTGTGAACATATACTCTCCTACCTTTTATACGCGGCATAATATTCTTAAGATTTTTTAGAGCATTCTAATAATTATTTTGATATTTCCCATACATATACAGATTGAACCTAGCACAATCAAGACAAATAAAGTGCCTCCTGAAGAGGAGTCCGAAAATGACATAGCGGTAACAAAAAATCACTTATAATCTTATTAATCATTCAAATCACGGAAAATGTCCATACTTTTTTTTACCAAACATTATTATAAACCTTATGTGATTCTAAATACCTTGATGCAGGCCATTCTAAACGACAATTTAAAGACGATGGAGAACCTGACTTCCTTGTACAAGCAATTTGACATAAAAGGGAGAAGTTTGTTTGAAACAAACGTGAATCATGAAGCTGTCAAAAGAGTTATAATGGACTCACATAAGGTTTTCAATCTGCTAGCTTTGTAATGTTAGTCATACAATCCAATCAGATCTCGGGCCAGTGAAATCATCAAGGTTAAGGAAAAAGCAAAAGCAGACAACGACGACAACAATAGTCCACTTACTCATGACACTTTCTATGACAATCCTGAACTTTGAGATATTGTTGATGCTACGATAAGAGCCAACAAGTCCGTATGATATTGAACCACCTAGCTTCTCATTTGGTTTGACACAAGAGTTTTTAATAGATTCTACATCTCCTCTCGATCATGCAACAAGAAGCTGAACTGCATGAAATACCAAATGCTCAGAAAAATCAGAAAACTCCAGCAAATAGGGAAAACCGACTACCTGGAAAAGAATTTAAATCTCCTTACCTTGTGAGGTGCTTGAACCGGAAGAGCTTGCCAACGAAAAAGGAGGCTGAATTTTCAGCATATGTGTTATCACTCAATAAGACACCGCAATAATGGCTTCTCTTTCTTTTCACTTTTTTTTCTTATATACTTAATCAGAATTTTCATGATATCGTTTTCGAGCATTTACTATACTTTATGAGAATATTGAGCATTAACAATATATTAATGCATTTTTTTCTCTGTAGTATATGTATGTTCAAATGTGGAAGTGTTATGACAATAGACGAGGATCTACTTTCACTAGTAACCAAGAATTGTGTTTGTATTAGCAAATGTGATAAGTACATATGCCTTTATCCTCAATTATAGAGAGATATATAGAAGTCAATCATCTCCATCAAGGACGTTCTTCCCTATAGAAGTCACTGTAACTTATCTAAATTACTAATTTTGTGGGAAATATGGCTCCAACTTATAAAGTTATTTTTATACACTAACTTAATTCTGCATAAAACAGACAAAACTAGTGGGCTTCGACGACTATGAAAAATCATATACCAGTTTCAAGAGCGACATGGACATCTACTTTAAGAACCGGAGCATATTTGAAAATCTATCTGATGTTGATCTATTTTTCTTTCCATTTTGCCGTGAACAACATTTTTTTGTCGCTTGCTTTAATGGGAACGGGAAACATAGATATGATTTCCTAGACAACAAGTCCGAGGGAGGATCGTCATTGGGAAAATATTTAGATCTTCCAACAAAATTGGTAAGAATTATTTACTTTCAACAACCTATGATATTTTTACATTATAGGATAAAATATTACCATTCACTTGACATACTAAAAATCGTTGTGTGTTTTGAGAGATATATATGCTCACAAATACTTACTTGGTTGTCGTTTACATTTCAGCAATATTTTTTTGCCAGATGGCTTACCAGTGAAAACTTGTTCAGTAAAGCTACTCTTGTCCGCGGCCTTAAAGTTATACGTCCGGAAATGAAGTGGCGTGACCAGTCACATAAATGTGATTGTGTTGTATATACGATGCGTCACATGGAGACATATCAGGTGACCTCAAAGATTGGGATACAAGCCTCGAAAAAGGCCAGGTAACATTACGTATAGATTAGATACATCTTGATATGAAATTTGTTAAGACTTTTTTAGCATTACTAGTTTTAGCATAGTGGAGAATTTGAGCAAATTTGTTAGACTTTTTGAGCATTATTAGAAATTTTCTGAGTACTTAGTATTTAACTATGTTTAATTTTCCTTCTTTCAGGTTAAAGCTTTGCAAAATTTGCGAGTCAAGTACGCGTATGACATTGTGAATTTCGAGATGAATGAGTTGAAAATAGAAGTGTTATCTCGTAAGAGTACAAAAAAATGTACTTAGTTGAAGAGAAAATATTATCATGTGAAGCCTAGAATTGTTTAAAGACGAATGACATTCTGGATTTGTGTCAATACATATGACATTTCCTTTCTCATCAATATTAGAATATTTATTCCTAGACATCATTGAACTTTCTGAGCATTATCTACTAGTTTTAGTATAATATTTTTGGTTTTAGTTTTATGTAAAATATTTTCTGAGCATCAACATTAACTTTCTAAGCATTTGACAGAACTCTTGCTTTGAGCATTACACCAAACTTTCAAAGCATTTAACAAACTTTTTGAGCATCCGTATTGAAATATCTAAGCTAATGTAGTTTTGGAGCATTGTTCTATATTTTTTGAGCATAACACAGTTTTAGAGCATTGTTCTATTTTTTTTAGCATAACACGTTTTTAGAGCATTGTTCTATATTTTTTAGCATTGTCATTGAAGTTTCTGAGCATTATCTAATAATTTTAGTTTAATGTTCTAGTTTTAGTTTTATGTACTATATTTTCTGAGCATCGACGTTAAAGTTTTTGAGCATTTGACAGAATTGTTGCTTAGAGCATTACTCCAAACTTTCAGAGCATTTAAGAAACTTTTTGAGCATCCTTATTGAATTATCTAAGCTAATGCAGTCTTAGTGCATATTCTATATTTTTTGAGCATAACACAGTTTTAGAGTATTGATCTAAATTTTTTGAGCATAACATAGTTTTAGAGCATTATTCAATATTTTTGAGCATCGTCATTGAAGTTTTTAAGCATTATCTAATAATTTTAGTTTAATGTTCTAGTTTTGGTTTTATGTACTATATTTGTTGAGTATCAATATTGAAGTTTCTGAGCATTTAGCAGACTCATTTTGAGCATTACACCAAACACTCAAAGCATGTAACAAACTTTTTTGAGCATCATTATTCAAGTATCTAAGTTAATGTTTTCTAGAGCATTGTTCTATATTTGTTTAGCATTACTATATTTTTGAGCATTATGATTGAAGTTTCTGAGCTAACATTGTTTTTTAGTATTGTACTATACTTTCTGAGCATAATGATTTTTTTACACGTAAAACTATCGTACGACCAATTGTCAAATTAATTAGCATTACCAACAACAGAATAAAGGCAAGTTTTTCATTGTTCATGTTTGTAAATATGTTGAGCATTTTTGTCTAAAGTTTATGTGCATCAGAATGAATAAAAATACACAATGTCGAGTCGTAAAAAATAATTCAAAAATGCTAATCACTTGGAGCCATTAATATTTCTTTAAGTCCTATGTGTGAAGGGACACTATTGACTCCATATCTAGAAATGTTGTCCTCCACAACTGTATTAACAGTCGATTTTTTTTGTGCACGAGTTGCAACAGCCTTGTGTTTTCCGCGAGCTCGACTTGTCTCAATATCTATGATGCTCCTTTTTCTAGTGAATTTTTCACCCTTCTTCGTCTTCCCCTTCGGATTTTGTAGTACATCAACATCACCCCCTTCTATATCTGAGACATCAATGCCACCCAAAATACCTTCCACTTCCGCTTTCGCTTGTTTAAAACAATTCTCAACGATACCTCTTGTTATATCATTATCAACACTAGCAGTGATGAGCTTATGAAATTGGCGATGCATGTCAAGTCTCCAAACAGGGCCTGCTATCATTACCTTTCCCCCCGAACCTTCAGCTAAGTCCTCTTTCGGCTTCGCATCTTCAGTCCATCGTTTAAGAACATAAATTAATGGTATCTTATCCACACAGTTGCAATGATAGACAAAAAGGATGTGCCGACACAAGAATCCACCTTCCTCAAACCTTTTGCAAGTGCAACATGCAAAGTTCGTCGACGGATCAAACGATACAATATGGGCAAACTCATCCGTACGTTCCGTGTACACGCAATAGCAGAGTGTATCATCAATACTGAGTCTGATCTTATGCTTATAAGACATGGCCTTCACAAACTCCTTCTGGAAACATGTGTAAGCTTCGATCGTATAAACTTTAGATCCAAATTCAAGATGAACATGGTATAACAACCTCATGTCTACCCTCCCAACAAATTAAAGACTGTCGTTGTCTTTTCGTTCATGGCTCCTCCAT
The DNA here is from genome assembly GCA_029255685.2 of Silene conica. Classification (NCBI taxonomy): domain Eukaryota; kingdom Viridiplantae; phylum Streptophyta; class Magnoliopsida; order Caryophyllales; family Caryophyllaceae; genus Silene; species Silene conica. The sequence goes on along the minus strand of CM055316.2, from coordinate 53,666,736 downwards.
TCACTCAAAACCGTACCAAATATATCATAAAAATCACAGAGTGTAGTTGTCTTACTAAGCCTTTTACAAATAGAATTGTTGGTCGACTCACTCCTTTGAGAGGATAATATATATACCAGCAGAGAAATAATCTTTACCAAACGCACAACACCATTTTTCCCTCAACTCATACAATCTTGTTAGCCACGGATGATGGGCACAATTATATTCCGTAGTTAACCTGAGAAAACCAAAAAAAAACTTTTTGAGCATCATCATTGAAGTTTCTGAGCATTTTCTAGTAGTTTTGGATTAATGTTCCAGTAATAGATTTATGCATTATATTTCCCGAGCATTAACATTGAAGTTTCTGAGCATTTAAGTGAAATCATATTTTGAGCATTACGCCAAACTTTCAGAGTAATTAACAAATTTTCTGAGCAATTAACAAACTTTCTGAGCATCAACATTAAAGTATCTAAGCTAATGTCATTTTAGAGCATTGTTCTATATTTTTTTTAGCATAACACGGTTTTAGAGCACTGTACTATATTTTGAGCATCATTATTGAAGTTTATGAGTTAACATGGTTTTTGAGCATTGTACAATACTTTCTGTGCATACTGATGTTTCTACACGTAAAACTATACTTTTTGAGCTTATTAATTTTTTTAAATTTAAATACTACTTTTATTTAGTACGAAAATTTAATCACTTTATAGGTAATAAGTTTTCGAGTTTATGCCACATAAAACAAGTATAAATATCACTTAAGACGAGTATAAATATCCTTAACACATATAAATGTGTAAGAAATATAAAATAAATCATCTTAATATAGGCCTTACCTTTTCCAGCAATGTTCTAATTCTTCTTCAGTATGACACCGTTTTAAGATACGACTGAACAACTTGTTGAATCCTACTTTATCCTTCAAATGACCAAGGTGGCAGAAGAGTTCTTAAACAAATGCCATACACATAGTCTATGCTTCGATTGTGGAAAACAAGTTTTAATCGCATTTGACATCGCCAGAGACTGATCTGTCATTATAGTCCTTGGTTGTATACCACCCATTGAGGCCAAAAATGTGCTGTACAACCACTTAAAAGATTGTGTGCTCTCATTTAACATAAAACCAATACCGAACAAGCATATTCGAGTATGATTGTTAATCCCTACAAAGGTGCACATACCATGTCATATTTGTTTGTACAATATGTCCCATAATTTCCAAGAACCTCATAAAATGCCTCGTAATCTTGCCTCATGATCCTATCCCTATAAAATACACTTACGAGGGAATTGTGTTCATCTAATTCGAAATCATAGTAAAAGTCCTTTTCACTTGCAGCTCTCTGTTTCATAATGTTTATCAGTGTGTTGCAGTCTGTACTATCAAACTGTTTCTTCATTACCTTTTTAACAGCGCTTGGAACATCAGCATACTCAAAACCCACCACATGAGATCCTCCAGCCTCCTTAACCAACGACCGAAAACCATCTGCTAGACGAATACCGTTGGTTCGAAGATGCACCAGGTAGTCAATCTCACTAGAAGCAATCTTTCCGTGGCATTTCAGATGATGAACTTCACTAGGATGATAGAATCATGGTTGTGTACCATTTCATGTCGTGTACACTTATATTTACTATCAATGATTTTAAACGAGGCCATTGCCTTTCACCCAGTTCTGCGGCTCAACTTTGTATATTGTTTTCCCAAAGTTCATTTTTTCACTTTATTACCTTGTTTGTAACAACAAATTTCCTTTGAAACAGCAACTCCTTTTGAATTCTTCCTCTCATAAGAATTCCTGATCCCAAAATACTTAACAAACGAATATCTACAATATGCTTGATAAGCATCATCCTCGGTATCAACCGTGAGTCCAATCAATTCAGATTCCTTGGCCTCAACCCATACATTTTCGCCAATAGAATTTGAAAATATAATAGCCGACAAAATATGTAAATAAAATAACTATTAAGTGCATTTCAAACTTTCGAGTTACATTTATGATCAAACACCATAAAACAGCATAAATCATAATAAATACTGCTAAAAGTACAACAATAACAACGAATATTGACCTAAATCATCATTAACTATGAGTGGCCAAAACGGGCCATGATTTTTAAGCATTATCTATTGGTTTTAACTTAATGTACCTTATTTTATGAGCATCATCATTAAAAAATTTTAGCAACTAACAAAACTCTAGTTTAGAGCATTTCACCAAAATTTCAGAGCATCTCCACAAAGTTTCAGAGCATCCTCATTAAATTATCTAAGCAAATTTGGTTTTAGAGTATTTTATTATATTTTTTTGGGATAATTTGTGAGAAACTACCTTACATTATTTTATGTCCATTTGTGAATAACCACCTTACTTTTTTTTTTGGTTAAAAACTACCTTTCATTTTAAATTTTTGTTAAAAACTACCTAAAAAAAGTTCTGAGGCCAATTTCTAGTTATGAGTTGGATTTCACACGTGTGAGTTCTCTAAATTTTCATTCTTATTTTGTCAAAAACTACCTTAAATTTGCATTCTTATTTTGTAAAAAAACTACATTAAATTTCTAAACTAAAGCACGACCTTGAGTACCCGACTTCGTTGATTACGCTGCAATGCCCATTACCACATTCAAAAAACTTATTCACAGAAACAGTCCAAAGGACTTGCTAAATCCTTTCACTAGCAAGTAGCACTTGGACATCCTACTTCTGCCCCCCTAGGTCACGAGATCCACTATCTACAACCTCTCTCATTTCAACCAAGCCAGCCTTGCCTTAAACAAAGAAAGAAGTCAGTCTTTAGCCGCACCTTCACTTGCTTCGCCGCTTTCGCTCTACTCAATGCCTGCCTTGCCAGCCATACCATATAAAGACAAGAGATAGTGTTTTCCACCCGAAATGGCAATGACAAGGTTGTGTACCAAGCATAGAAATTAAGTTACTATTGCTGCTGGAAATGAAGTATGAAGTATTGCGGCATCATATGCAATGTGTAGAACAATATGTATCAGAAATGCATAAACCAATCAATAATAAATAGAAATTGGCCTCAAAACTTTTTTTGGGTAGTTTTTAACAAAAAATTAAAATGAAAGGTAGTTGTTAACAAAAAAAAGTAAGGTAGTTGTTCACAAATGGACATAAATGTAAGGTAGTTTCTCACAAATTATCCTATTTTTTGAGCATAATACGGTTTTGGAGCAGCATACTATATTTTTGAGCATCGTCATTGAAGTTTATCAGCTAACATGGTTTTCGATCATTGTACTATATTTTTCGAGCATAACACGGTTTTCGAGCAGCATACTATATTTTTGAGCATCATTATTTATGTTTATGAGTTAACATGGTTTTCGAGTATTGTATTATACCTTTTTAGCATAACACGGTTTTGGAGCAGCTTACTTTACTTTCGAGCATCATCATTGAATTTTATTAGCTAATATGGTTTTCGAGTATTGTACTATACTTTATGAGCCTACCAAACATTTAACAAAACTCTTGTTTTGAGCATTTTTCCAAGCTTTCTGAGCATTTAACAAACTTTCTGAGCATTATCACTGAATTATCTAGGCTATTACGATTCTAGAGCATTATTCTATCCTTTTTAGCATAACATATTAGATTTTTGAGCATCATTGAAACTTCTAAGCTACCATTATTTTACGGCGTTGTATTATACTTCATGAGCACACTAATCCTTATACTCTTCAAATATTCTTCGACTAATTGTAAAATTAGGATAAACTAAATAAGCATCATCAACAATAAAATAGAATCACCATCAACATCATACCCTAATGATCTTAATTACAAATAATTTCAAATAATAAAAATCAGTATACGTAAATAATTTTGAATATTACATTTACCTATTGTGTGAGAACTCTGATTTACAGCTTCTTCTACACGAAATTCGTCAACAATAGTAGACGCATCAATCATTTGTCGATCAATCGTTGATGATTCCGTCATTTGCATACTGTTACTTGATAGTAATTGCACAAAACTTGTTGAATCTTCTTCCATTGATAAATATTATAGTAAATTAAATCTTGATTTTGATGTGTTGGATTAAAGAAAAAAAAGATTAGAATGAAAATGATTTTTTGTTGTGTTGGTGATAACCGACTTCAATCACGTTTAACATTTTTTTTCAATTTTTTGGGTTTTTCTATTTTTCCCCTGATTACACGATTGATTAGTTTTTTTTGTTTAATAAATAGGTAAAAAGACTCTTATATCATCGCTTATATCATCGGATGTAATACATCCGATGTACCATCCACAGACTGGTCAAAGTATCTCATTGTCCAAATTTAGGTTTGTTTTTTACCATTCTACCCTTACCTATTTCCATTTATTAGCCAACCACCCTTAACTCAACAAATCATAACACTTTCTCTCCAATCTATATATCCTACACAACCAAAATACTTCCTTCGTTCGTATCCACACTACACTTATTCCTTTTCGGTCCGTTCGTATCCACACTACACCTTTCTTTATTTGGACATATAAATGTTCATTCTATTCTAATTAAAACAACTTATTTACAATAAATGCCACTGAGACCCCACCTTAACCCAATATCAAAACCCACCCTAAACAAAAATACTACCCATCATTAACACCCTAACCCAACCCAATCCATTAACCTTTCCCTCCAAAAATAACAACCCAACCCACATAAAACAAAACTACCCAAAATTACAAAACCCATCTCCATCCTCTCAACTACCCATATTTACTCCACCTAAACCCTATACCATATTTACTCCCCTACCCACATTCCCACCCACCCAATTTAATTCCAGAACCTTCCCACCCACCCAGTTTCTACCTAGGGTTTGTTAAGGGTCTTTTGTAACTTGTGAACTTCGTCTGTTCATTTGCTAGCAGCCACTCTCTATCTCTCTACGTCTATCTCTATCTCTCTATCTCTCTATCTCTCTAAAAAAATCACACTAAATCACCTTGAAACTCTTATCTGTTCATCACCAATCTCAAGTCACTTTTCCTTCATCCTCTTTACAATAATTCCTTACAAATTTAAATGATGAATTACTACTATTCTTCGGATTTTTCTGAAGAAGATGATGTTTTATCCGGTTTCTCCTATCCTAATACCATTGTTCCTGATTCTCTCGATCCGGAGGATTTCGGATCTGAGGTTCCAGATACCCAGTTTGAATGCGATGTTGAAGTTGAACCTGATGATGAAGGCTGTGACGTTGAAGTTGGAGGTGATTCAGGTAAAAATAGAGTTAATGATGATGGTGAGAAGCCCAGATCTGGTGTTCCTATGGTTGTTGAATCAATTTCTCAATTGAAAGGTGGTAGTTATGAGAGGTTCAAAGCTTTTGAAAAACGTTTTTTAGAGAGGGAAGCGAAAAAGCGTACGGTTGACGGAATAACGACAGTGGCTTCACTGAAAGGTAAACGATATGGTCGCGAACCTGGAACTCAAAGTTATATAAACATGAAAAATTTTGAGGCTAGATAAACGCAAAAAACCAAATGAAATAAAGTGATTGCTGTATCCGGTTAGTACTTCGTATTTTTTAATTTTTGTTCATATTTATTGTTAATGCTGGGATTGTGATGATGTTAGAAACATTGCATGTTAGATCTAATAATATTACGTTCTTGTTTGGTAATTTTAAAGCTTGATTCTGATTTTTGTTCATATTTAATGTTAATGTTGGGATTGTCATGCTGTTAGGAACATTGCATGTTAGATCTAATAGTATTATGTTCTTGTTTGGTAATTTTAAAACTTGAATTCTGATTTTTGTTCATATGTAGTGTTAATGTTCATATTTTCTGTTTTTGTGTAAATTTATTGCTGTAAAAAATTCACTGAGGTATACCGAGTTTTTTATCCGAATCTTCGTTATTTTTTGTTCAATTTTGCACTCGTAATTTTGGAGAACTTTGTGTTTTTGTCTATATTCATAGTCATAAAGCAATTTTGGCCATAGTCTAAACCTCTGTCTATGTGACGAAATAGAACTTCTCTGTCTCCCGTTTATTCCTTTGTAAAAAAGAGAGAAAGTAATTACAACTTTTAATTGGAAATTCACTTTGTATAAATATGCTCTTCTAATTCAAACGAAAGCAATCCCTAACCTGAGTGAGTCTATGAACAGTCGAACAACACTTCCCTTAAAACTACATTAGAAGTAGAAGATAGTGTGCGAAAGGTTTTTTTAGTAGGTTCAGAAGTAGAAGACAGTGTGCCAGCCTTAGTTATGAACCGGCCTGAGCATGAGCAGAATAATCATAAACCCGCGAAATATATTAAAGCTAATTGGGTCGAATCACGCATTGGGATGAGGTAAGAGTGGAAAGCCCACTCCTACCCAAACCCTATTTCGGCCGGCCTCTGTTACAAAAGGAGGAGACTTCTCCTTTTGTCAACTACTCTTGTTGCACTGTAACATAATTCTCAAGTAAAATTAGGTTTTGAGAGCATTCTTCTCCCAAAACCTCAGATCTCACATCTAAAACCTCAAGGGCTCTCCCTATATTGCAAGGCAATTGGAGAGGATTTCTAGCACACGCGGCCACGTCTCAAACTAAGTCTTGGGTGCAAGTTATAGGAGGGAATTTGCATTAATTCCTGTTCTTAGGCCTTTTGCGCGAGGACTAAAGGTTGTACTTCTTTTCTCCTGTTTTTAATCTTATGACGATATTCACAATTGCATATTTCATTATAATCCTGCATATTTAGGGTGAATACGCGTTTTATTCCCCACAGATTGCGCATGTTATAATTTACCCGAAATTGAACATACGATTTCACTTTGTTGAGGGAGTGAAGGATTTTGTCAATAATAAGCGAGTCGGGAACATTCACCCCTTGCAACTTCAAGGTTTCGGCTAGCTCAACCATTTTGAGCACATGAGGACTAATCTTTTGACCTTCCTTTAAGGTCAAATCGAAGAAGGCGGATGCCGCCTCATATTGGATTACCCTAGGAGCTTGCGAAAACATGTTCGCAACTCTAGTGTATATCTCATTAGCCGTGGCTAGCTTAATCATTCTTCTTTGGAGATCCGGCTCCATCGAAAATATAAGCACGTTCTTCAAAGCATGCGACTCCTTCATGTAGGCCTCATAGGCTTCACGAGTCGCTTCCGATGAACGAGCACCGGGAGTGGGAGGAGCGGCAATGGTAAGATAACGAGTCTTATCGTCGGCTTCCGCGGCCAACACCAATTGGGCGTCCCAATCTTGAAATTGGCGCCATGCTTCTCAAGCTTGCAACGATCCATAAAAGATCGAAGCCATGAAACGTGATGTGGGAGTTGTGGAGCGTTATTTGCCATTGATGATTGAAAGTCGAAATATGAACTACAAATAAAATTAAGGAATTAAAACACAATTATCGTTTTAATAAATAAACTTGTAAATTTTTAAACAAGTTAAGCATCTACTTAATGATCTCTTACCCAATTAAGCAAATGATCCCGAGACCCAAATACACACTAACTTGGGCACGGTTTAGCCGATACATCCCTCATTAATGTGACTCGGTAGATTAACTCCTTAATCGATTCTACTTTTAGAACTCTCGGTCGATAAAATTACACTAATTCTTATCTTAGCCCGAACTTATTACCACTACGGTGGCTCGAATACCTTCGTCGAGATCAACCAAATTTCAAGAATAAGTAATCATATTACCCCACTTCACCAACGTAATAAGGTTTGCACCCCGGTTTAGCCGAGCCTACTCCCTTATGAAGAAGATCCTTCGCGGGTCCTTTACTTTTTGGTAAGGCTATGTCTCGATTTTTAAATAACGTAAGAGATCTTGTCAATTTATTATCTATCTCCTTTAAGTGAACTAAGTCGGTGAATTATCGATAAATTGATTGACACGGTCGATAAAATCGATGAAATGCATGAGTTTGGACGACGATTTGGCTATGCATGCAAACATGATAAGCATAAATAAAAGCATAAATAATAAAAACATGAATAAAACCCTAGTATGACCTTTCCTAAAAATAGAAAATAAAGTAAATTACAAATTCGGAAACCAACTCCTTTGGTTCCTTGAACTTCACACGCGGCACGCATCCCAAGGCAAACTCCGTCTTGGTCGGAACTCCTTTCCGAAATGGCACCGACTTCAAGGATCTCCGGAATTACAAATAATTACAAATTTTCTATCTATTTTATACATTATAAAATAAAAATAAAATAATAAAATAAAGTGATACGAGATCACATTAAATTACAACCGAATCGATAAACCCTTACATTACGAGAAATATCGATTAAAATCTAAGGCCATACTAAGTAAATTACATAATTCCAAAATTACGTAAATAAAATATGACATTCATAAATAATAATTAAATATGCAATGCTTATGTAAAATGCAAAACCTAAGCCAAATCGTCCTATTTAAACACGTTTTAAATATCGTTATTCGTAATAACACGGTTTTATGGAATAGCGTGATTTAAACAATTTTAAAATCATTAATCACTTTATGAATCACTATTCACGATTTAGTTAAGTTTCCTAACACATTTTAGGATTCAAAATTTAGTCTTACTCAAATTTTGAAAATTGACTTAACTTATTTTAATATTGTTCGGTTTTAATCGGTTTTACGGGAAATAGCATTAAAATAATCAAACGAGTCATAAAAATTTCGAAAATTCAAAATTCAAAATTTTGAACATACTGAAAATTTTCTAAAATTTCAGATCCTTAAAATTCAAATATTTTCGAAATACACCATTTATTTCGTAAAATAGCCGTATAATATGCATAATATTTCGAAAAATTCAAAACTATTGCAAAAATTATGAAATAAAATACTAATATAATTTTTACATCTTCCTAGACACTCAAAGCATCTGAAAATGCAGAAAAATAAGGCTGAAAAACACTGTTTAAGGTCTGAAAATAAAGTAATGATTATGACTCCTTAAACACTCAATATCAATTTTAACTTTTAAAATTAAAACTTAAAGTTTCAGAAACTTTTGGTACTAATTAAAAATATGTTGATAATCATACATAATATGACTAATATGGGTGAATTTTTCGGACCATTTAAGTAACTTTTACTATTTTTGATAATCATGCAAGCAACCTTTAATATGGGTGAATTAAAAATATGTTGATAATCATGCAAGCAACCTCGGGCTCTGATACCAATTGTTGGAACTCGAGGTAGTCTTTACTAACTAGTTCATATTATTAGTCTTACTAATGTAACTAATAATCTCATATTAACTTAGTCGATCTTATGCATGCAAAATAAAAGCGGAAATAATGAGAATCGTATTCTTACAACCGGTCCAAAATATGCTTAGGACGATCCTCCAAAAGCAACCAAGTAAGCTTGCCTCCAATGAGTGCGCACCAAGACTTACCCTTAAATCGAACCCGAAACCGAACCCGAGCTAGGAGTCGGATTTAGGTCAAAACCGTATACTAATACTAATATTAGTATTATAGAAAATATTATATGAATAATATTTATGAGGTTTTTCTTCAATATTTTTACACTAGAAAAAGCACAAGTGTAAAAACTAGAATGAAAGAGTGTGAACTATTCAATATATAGAGGGTAAGGTTGAGAGTTGAGTGTGTCGTGTGTTTTGTGTTGTGTAAGACTAAATAGATTACTTGTCTTACTTATTCAACTAGGTGTGCATGCCTACTAATAGACATCAACCTATTCTAATCATTATGCCTTTTCCATGCACTAATTTAAACAAACTAGTCCATACAATGCATAATCACACGCCACAATTAATTGTAAAATGAACTTTCATTTTACAATTTGTAATTTGTACAATTGTGTGATATGTAACATCCTATGTGACATGAAACAATTGTATTAATTTAAAAATACATATTTATCAAATAAATATTATTTCTAAATTAATTAAATCACATTTAACAAATTATTTAGTAATTCATAATTACCGTCTCAAAATATGGTTATTATATTAATCGTCAATACGATATACAACATTTGTTATAACCACGAACCCATCTCATTCTAATTTCGACATTTCTAAAATATCGATTAGTATTTGACAATTGACACATTTCAATTTCAAATATAAATCTTACTTTAAGATTCAACCTCTAATTTCTCAATATACGGTTTTAAGAATATCAATCAATCTGTATCCTATACAATTAATCAATATACGTTTAAGGGGTCAGTCCTAAAGGTGTGACCTAAAGGGATCAACTGACCACCACCGTCATACGACAGTAATGTTAAACTCTAGTCAGCCAATCATTACCGATTAATGTTGGTCAGTTGACTAAATCAATATTGGATCGTCCCTTGCATATTCTTTTCATAAGATTTATGACAATGATATTTTATCATTGTCGTGATCGCACTATTGTTGAGGACACATTTCCCAACAATCTCCCACTTGTCCTCGACAAGTGTGCGTCACCAATTCTCTTGTCCTATTACGTCATCTCCCACTCAATGCAAGGTGTCTTCCAGGTCGTACTTGCATTTGATCATATCTTGAGTGGTTTTCTCGATCTGGAGATTTAACTGCTTTGACCGGAATTATCTACCATAGATACCTTCCGAGCGTGGCCACGCATTTCCAGTTAAACTTCTCCTCGAGTGGCCTTGAGATTTAAGACAACCCTGACAAGGGGTTGGACAATTCCTATCCTACCGTTCCCTTCGACTAACACAGTCCATCATGACCCAAAAGAAGCCCATTTGACCCCCTTTAACGGTTGATCGTAGAGCTAAAATCAAAGCCAATCTGAACTGTGCCACCTTGGGCGAACAGTCTCAAGTCTAAGAATCGACTTATGTGAATAATATAGTAGCTCTCGCCACGACCGGGCTAATTATAAAATTTCCAGAACTCTATAAGCGGTCACTATATGCCCAACAGAGTGTTACACAGTCTGCCGATGTGATCGACTAGTCATCCCATATGACTCTATGACTTTTGAACTTGCCATCAATCGCCTCACATTGTAGTCGCTTCGAGACGTCACCTCATATAAGCGACTATGGGCTATACTAAGTTAATCCAGTTCACTTATGGGGTTCAAATTGTCTCTTACAACCCATTTGGATTTCACAAAGTATAAATTGTGAGTTAATATTAATAATAATAACTCAAACGATAAGAGTGATTGTTATGTGCGAACAATCAATACGATATTGTTGCTCCACATAAACAATCTTTGATGATCATACATCAATTTGTATTAATGGTTTGTTATGTGAATATACTCTATCTTCACATCTTTTAAACCTACAAATTTCGGTTTCCTTTTGACTCATATTATCTTGTATAATATGATCTAATTCAAGTACACTTCAAGTCTCTTATACTCGACTCGAGTCTCCTTACTTTTAAGGAAGCTCCCACTGTTTTCTCAAAACTCATGATATGTCATCCTTATGAACATAGTCATACTGTACTAGAATTTATATTGTAGTTTACCTAGATTCGATCTACTAGTTCTCCTCGAGAAACTTATATCGAAATAGGGATTTATTTCAACTTATGGCATTTTGATCAAGGTTATATGAATTAACATTTTCATATCTCGGATTCAAATCCAAACCTTGTTAACTGACCGGTGACGTTTCATTATCATATAATAAACCCACTTATGAATATATGTTCTTAACATATATTCATTTAGAATTGAAAACCTCATATTCTTTACCTTTTAAGGAATCACCATTCTCTCTAAATGGTAGGTTTCGTTTCCTTAATAACTTTTCTCCCACTGAATTCCATATTACTATCTTATAGTTTAATAACTCCCACGATCTTCATAGTGATTAGGTAACATCTTTTCAACTCATAATGAACATTTCATTTTGATTTACTTCAAACATTTTCTCAACTCGTAATGAACATTTCATTTTGATTTTCTTTCCCACGGAAAGAATCTTAGTATTATCATGAGAACGGGAGACGACTTCTCCTCTATTATCTTTATAAAACAGAAACATTAACATCATGGAAACGATTTCCTTCTGTTAACACTCACGGTTCCTTTTATCCTCTCTAGGAACTAATGACAACATATGGAACATTTTCTTTTGTGTCCTCGCGTAGTTTCTTCTGTGTCCTCTCGTAGTTTCTTCTATCCAATCTTTTAGAGTTCTTCTTAAGGACTCCTTATAGGACTCTTCTCTAAGATCCTATGTTTATTTCATTGGTTTACGGGCGTAGAATTTCTCCCACTCTATCCTCTAAATAACCTTTATTTTAGAAGGATAGCATTTTCGCCCGTCACAATGTATTGGATAAAGAATTATGTGAGTATTGAGATATTAACATAGTCTTTCATTTAAGGTGAAAATCTTATAATGAACTGATGTTCTTATGTTTGAATTTGAAGTATTTCACGGGATGCAATTCTCGTTTTTAAGTAAGTCGTATTACTTTTACAATGATCCTATCATTTCTTCCGTACGGTGAATCATTCAAGGTACTTTATTACGATCTATGAAAATCGTATCAATTCATGTTATAAAAGCATTTTAAAACAACCAAACATGTTTGATTAAGAACAAAAGGATGACTTGGGTTGAAAACCAAGTCACCACTATTACAACCATTGTTTCAACAAGATTCTTGTCGTACAAGAAATACAAGGTTCTTAAATTAAAATGCGAAAAGAAAGAAGACATCAAATGAAAAATTAGAGCCATGCTCTTCATGTCTTCAATCTCGGATGCTACCTTAGCCATCCATGGAAGGAACTTCAAGTTTCCTTCTCCTTCTCCTTGCCTTTGTCTTTGGTAGGAGCCCCTTTGAAACAATTTATAAACGGGTGAGAATCAATAACTTGTATCATTATACAAAAATTGGTTAAGTAACATGAATTAGACGAGAATTTATACCTACTGCAAGAACCTTTCCGGCTTTGAGGTCATGGAGATACTTCGGGCAATTTCGCTTCCAATGCCCCATCTTAGTGCAATAATAGCACTTGTCTTCAACCTTTGATGACGATGAAGAAGAAGCACCTTTCGTAAAAGTCTTCTCCTTAGGAGATGCGGGTTTGAAGGCTTTAACATTTTTACCCTTGTTGGCCTTGCGCTTAAACTTCCTCTTGCTTTTTGAATCGATATTAAGCATATCCTTTGTGGAACTCTCATTAAGTCCCATATCCCTCTCCGCTTGGACTAACATCTTATGTAACTCGTCCAAGGAGGTTACTTGATTGTGTTGGAGATTGTGTCCTCCACATGTAGTGTGATAACGTCATTGAACATACCCTTGTACGGACAAGTGGGAGATTGTTGGGGCTGGTGTCCTTGACAATTAAGTACAATGACTTATTAAATCTCTTTAAGGATCACAAGGGCATACTTTTGTATTATTACCAGTTGATCCACGTTTATCAATAACGGTTGGCTTGCTAGATAAGTTTGACGTTATTGGCATACGGATGGCGGTGGTCAACTGGTCCCTATACGTCACACCTATAGGACACGTTTGAGAGATGTGAAGGTATGAAAATACAGTCACATTTTGCCGGATATGACTAAACGGTTAGTCAGAGGTATTGACTATTAAATTAGTCAATAAGATGTTGAGAATTATTATTTAATACGGATTAAATAATTTTAGCTAATACGGATTACAAGATTAATTCGTAAATTAAATATAAACGGTTATATTTAATTAAATATTGTATTCGCGAATTAATATAAACAGTTATATTAATTTGGGTAATTATACAATATCGTATTTTGTCAGACCATTATTAATATATCGACTGTATTAATATCTGATAACATGTTACGATTTATAATCATAAACCCGCGAAATATATTAAAGCTAATTGGGTCGAATCACGCATTGGGATGAGGTAAGAGTGGAAAGCCCACTCCTACCCAAACCCTATTTCGGCCGGCCTCTGTTACAAAAGGAGGAGACTTCTCCTTTTGTCAACTACTCTTGTTGCACTGTAACATAATTCTCAAGTAAAATTAGGTTTTGAGAGCATTCTTCTCCCAAAACCTCAGATCTCACATCTAAAACCTCAAGGGCTCTCCCTATATTGCAAGGCAATTGGAGAGGATTTCTAGCACACGCGGCCACGTCTCAAACTAAGTCTTGGGTGCAAGTTATAGGAGGGAATTTGCATTAATTCCTGTTCTTAGGCCTTTTGCGCGAGGACTAAAGGTTGTACTTCTTTTCTCCTGTTTTTAATCTTATGACGATATTCACAATTGCATATTTCATTATAATCCTGCATATTTAGGGTGAATACGCGTTTTATTCCCCACAAGTGGTATCAGAGCCTTAGGCCATGAAAATTTTACAATTGTGTCTTTCATAAGATTTGAATTTTTTGAAAACCGTACATTCTGTCGAAGGCACTCGATCGAGTCCCTGTGACACTCGATCGAGTGCCATCGTACCAGGCTACCGTGAGTTTTTAGTGAGAAATCGATCTTGTTTTCGATTATAATTTGCATATTGTTAATTAATCGATATTTTTAGCAATATGTGAATCTTTTGTTGTTGTTTATATATGATTTACAAGTTTTAAATCCATGTTATAAACCCGTTTTGATTTAAAAGTGCAGCGATTGCGTTTTAAAGAGTCACTCGATCGAGCCCCTGCTGCACTCGATCGAGTGACACTGGCACTCGATCGAGTGCCTCTGCTGCTCGGTCGAGTGCTCATGTTTCGGGCTCCCTTTTTCGAAAATAACTTGTTTTCTTATTTTCACATGGCTTAAAATAATATACTGTATACGGAAATAGTATATTATTTAGTGAAACGGTTCACCCTCGCTTGATACATATTGTTTTTAAAACAGTTTAAAACAATGGATTATATGTTTATTAAAATTGGTGATTAAAACGGTATAGTCACCTAATTTTAATCTTATAAGGTGGTTTGGTATAAATTTATTATTCATAATAACGGTATTATGTCATGTATAAATTGTTTTTAGTTGATGCATTTTATTTATCGTCTTGTGAATGCCTTGAATGCTTTCAATAACGTATTTAATTTTTGCAAACGGTTGTAACTTAGTGTGGCCTTAGAAGATTGTGTCACCGTAATGATGGGACACGATCTTGCTTGTAATTTTGAGATCTTGAATCTCCGTTTTGGGTTTTTGCCATGTAATTACTTTTGTATTTAAATTAGAATGTATCTAGGATTACTTTTGTAATTTAAATTAGTAATTTTGTGAAGACCAAAGACAAGACGGAGACCGGATGCTCACTCCCGCTGCAAGGACCAAGATGAAACATCAAGACAAGCTTCTAGGGTCCAACGGTGGATTCCAAGTTGTTTTATGTTTATTTTGGTAGGATAGGCCACACTAGGACTTTTATTTACGTTTATTGCATTTATCTTTACGCTTTCATCGATAATAGCTTGCATCATATTCCGCCTAAAAACCAAACCACCTATTTTATGCCTGAAAACTGACTCATGTAGAGGTCTCGCGTTAGTTTTCTGTGACAATACAGATGTCACATGTCATTTAAAAGCCATCACTTTATTTAATTCATTCACGCAATGCTAGTTTTTAGTTCACTTAAATATGGATAAATAAAAGTTGATGGGGTCTTCCTCGTATAACCAAAAATTGAGATTAGTCTTTATAAATCAGCCTCCCATGAATCCCTTCTTCGTCGGTAGGCATAATATGACCCCTTCTACGTCGGGTAAGTGGGAACAGATGATTTATTTTATCTCAACATCATGGTCACTCGATAATATTCCAGTGACTGAGATGGACTAATAGATAGGATATACGGAAATCTATCGACCAAGAGTTCCAACGATTGGAATTAGCCAAACTGTGGGCTTATCAATATACGAAAATTGAGTCTTGGGATCGTTTATATAATTCTTGAGGGAGATCAATTATATAAATGCATGAGTCTACAAGTTTAAATTTCAATTTAATATAGACTTAAATCACAACAATAAGTTGCTTATATGGTTTTGTTTTATCTTCCTTTCAGTGTAGAACACGTTCATTAAAACTACTGTAAAACTAAAATGGCTGGTGAAGACCCAATGCCAAGTGCCAAGCTAGCACGTGAATCCTGGCTAAAAGCCTTCATGGACTCCATGAATCAGTCCACTAGACTGAGGAATGATGGGTCAAACTTCTCTGACTGGGAGGCAGCACTACGGAATGCTGCCATTGCTGACGGAAAGCTCAAGTTCTTAACTGAGCCCATTCCGCCACACCCAGGAACTGGAGCTAGAGCCAACGAAATTCGCGCTCATAGCGATTTCGTTATGGAAGCGGGTGCGATAAAGAACGTACTCATCTATGCAATGGAATCCAATTTGCAAAGACGCTTCATAACCCATGGTGCAAACAAGATTTTCACCACGCTCACTAACGAATTCTCCAAGGCTCCGAGAATCGTTTCTTATGAGCATACCTGTCGCTTCTTTGAGGCGAAACTCCAGAAGGGCCAAGCTGTTAGCCCACATATTCTCAACATGATTGAGAATATCGAGAAACTGGAGTCCCTAAACTGCAAGATCAGTGAGAACATCATCGTTGATCGCATGCTTCATTCGCTTCATGATGGGTTCGCCCTCTTTAGGGCCAACTACTACATGAACGACATGAAGAAGACTCCCCATGAGCTCCACTCCCTTCTCGTACAGACTGAGAAGGATCTAAAGTTGAGTGGGAGTCTAAAGCAGGATGTTCTCATAATCTCAAGTAAGGGAAAAGGTAAAGGGAAGGCTAAAGCTCAGGGCGACCTAGCGGTAGGTAGGCCCAGGTTCAAGAAACCAGGATTTGCTAAGAGTGGGCCTGGTGAGTCGAGTAACTCACAAGGAAAGACAAAGAGCAAGGATACAAGCATGGAATGTCACCATTGCCACAAGACTGGGCATTGGAGGCGCTCATGCCCCGTGTATCGCGAGGACATTAAAGCAGGCCGTGTTACTCCTGTTGGTATGTCTTCTTCTTCTTTTATTCACATGATTGAGATTAACCACGCAAGTTGCGGAACTTGGGTACTTGATACTGGTTGTGGTTCTCATCTATGTAATCATGTGCAGGGCCTCCGAAACCAAGAACCCCTAATCAAGGGTGAGGTGGACCTGCGTGTCGGGAATGGAGCACGTGTGGCTGCAGTCTCGAAGGGAACATATGTAATCCAGCTTCCAAGTGGATTCGAGTTATTTTTGTATAACTGTTATTATGTTCCTAGTTTATCCAAAAACATTATTTCAGTTTCTGCACTTGACAAACTCGGATTTTCATTTGTAATAGAGAATAATAGCTGTATTTTCTCTTTGCACAATATGATTTATGGCAAGGCAGTTTCCATGAATGGAATTTATGTTTTAGATCAAACTACCGAGATATTACATGTGAATAATAAAAGAATAAAGGTAGGTGACAAAGATCAAACATACTTATGGCATTGTCGTATGGGGCACATAAATGAGAAACGCATTAAACAGCTCATACAGAATGGAGCTATTTCGCCTTTTGATTTCGAATCATATGGCACGTGTGAATCATGTCTCATCGGCAAAATGACTCGTATTTCCTTCAAAGGTGTTGGAATGCGCGCTGTCGACCTATTAGGACTCATACATACGGACGTATGTGGCCCTATGTCGATCAACGCACGAGAAGGCTATAGGTATTTCATCACTTTCACGGATGATTTGAGTAGATATGGCTATGTCTACTTAATGAAACATAAAAGTGAATCCTTTGGCAAGTTCAAAGAATACCAGAATCGGGTACAGAACCAGCTGGGTAGAAAGATTAAAGCACTACGTTCGGATCGTGGTGGTGAGTATCTTTCACACGAGTTTGATCAACACCTAAAAGACTGTGGGATCGTGCTACAGTTGACTCCACCTGGAACACCACAATTAAATGGTGTGTCCGAACGGAGAAATCGAACTTTACTCGATATGGTTCGATCCATGATGAGTCACACCATTGTGCCTGATTCATTGTGGGGTTATGCTCTTTTGTCGGCCGCTCTAATACTTAACCGAAGTCCGTCTAAAGCTGTTGACAAGACTCCATTCGAGTTATGGAAGGGAACGGTCCCTAACTTGTCCTTTATTCGGGTTTGGGGCTGCGAGGCTTATGTCAAGTGGAGACACGAGGATAAGCTCGGCCCGCGATCGGTCAAGACATACTTTATAGGCTATCCAAAGGGAACGTTTGGTCATTACTTCTACTCGCCTACCGAACAACGTGTTTTTGTTGCGGCTAGTGCGACGTTCTTAGAGAAAGAATTTCTCGAGAACAAGTCGAGTAATAGAACCTTCGAGTTATCGGAGGTTCAAGAACCAACTACCGAGCAACCATTGGAGGAAACAGTACCTTCAACCGAGGCTGCGGTAGATATCCCTGAGGAACCTAGGAGGTCAGGAAGAGTCTCTATTCCACCGGACAGATACATTGGTATGGTCGAGGAACACGATACAGATGACGTCTTACTCCTAGAGGGTAATGAACCCACAACCTATAAAGGTGCCATGACCAGTTCTGACTCAAAGCTATGGCTAGAAGCCATGCAATCCGAGATGGACTCCATGTATGAGAACAACGTGTGGGATCTTGTGGACCTACCTGCAAAGGTACGTCCCCTTCAATGCAAATGGCTTTACAAGATAAAGCATGCCGTGGAAGGACAACAAGATATCCATAAGGCTAGACTAGTTGCTAAAGGTTTCACCCAAGTGCCAGGCTTGCACTACGATGAGATCTTTGCACCCGTAGTCATGCTACGTTCCATTCGGATTATCTTAGCGATCGCCGCATTTCATGACTATGAAATATGGCAAATGGACGTTAAAACCGCCTTCTTAAACGGTTATTTGGAGGAAGAGTTGTACATGGTACAACCCGAGGGTTTTATCGATCCAGCACATCCTAAGAAAGTTTGCAAGCTTAAGCGTTCCATCTATGGACTTAAGCAAGCATCGCGGAGTTGGAATCATCGCTTCGACCAAGTGATAAAAGAGAATGGGTTCATTCGATCAGTCGAGGAACCATGTCTCTATATCAAGTCGAGTGGGAGTAAGATTGTATTCCTAGTACTGTATGTCGACGACATACTCTTGATTGGGAATGACATACCTCTCTTATCTTCGGTTAAAGCATGGTTGAAAAACCATTTCCAGATGAAAGATCTGGGAGAGGCACAAAGAATTTTGGGCATCCGTATCTACAGGGATAGATCACGACAGATGTTGTCTCTCAGTCAGGAGTCTTATATAGAGAAGATTCTGGAGAGATTCAGTATGACGAACTCCAAGAAGGGGTTCCTTCTCATGACTCCTGGGCTTCACTTGAGCAAGACTCAAGAAGCTAAGTCAGTGGAAGAGAAAGAGCGCATGAGTCGGATTCCTTATGCCTCGGCAATAGGATCGATCATGTATGCCATGATATGCACACGTCCAGACGTTGCATATGCATTGAGTATGACCAGTCGATTCCAAGCTCATCCAGGTGAACCACACTGGATGGCCGTGAAAAACATTCTTAAGTACCTACGGAGGACTAAAGATTGGGGATTGACTTATGGAGGCGACTCAACGCTCTGCGCCACGGGTTACGCAGATGCTAGCTTCCAAACAGATCGAGATGACTCGAAATCTCAGTCTGGATTTGTCTTTACTCTTAATGGCGCTGCTGTCAGCTGGAAAAGTTCTAAATAGAGTGTTACAGCAGATTCTACGACTGAGTCCGAGTACTATGCCGCCTCGGAAGCAGCTAAGGAAGCAATATGGATGCGTCAATTCTTACAAGGACTCTCGGTAGTGCCTAGTTCGAATGACCCAATCACCGTCTATTGTGACAATAGCGGTGCCATCTTCCAAGCTAAGGAGCATAAGTCTAGCAGCAAGGCTAGGCATGTACAACGGAAAGCTCATCTAATCAGAGATTACGTGGAGCAAAAGGAGATTTTTATTGAAAAGATCGCTACGGATGACAACATAGCTGATCCTCTCACAAAAGCATTACCACGTGATAAGCATGAAGGGCACATTCATTCCATGGGAATTGGATGTGTTCCTAAGTTGTAGTACTCTTTTATGAATTCATGTAATAATTCATTTTCTCGTGTACTCTATTCAACCTTATTGTTATGATATAAAATGTTTTGTTTTTCATGTGGAATTGTACGCCAATTTTGAACACCACAAAGTGAACTGATTAACATAACATCGTTTTGGTCCTTGATTACCCACTTGAGCTGATAACTCAGGTAATCATTTTGTGACGTTGGTTGATGGTGGGTTCAACGAGCCATAAGTCACGCGGCTGACTGACCAATCACAAAGGCGAGTTATACGGATATCTCGTAGGACACCCCGTGACAGCGTTATGGAGTCCTAAATGTTTTATAACATTGGGTGCCAGGTCGTGGATAGGACCTCCATAGTGTTCCTTAGAGTCGAATCTTTTGACTTTCAACTGTTTCTTGAGATTAAGACAGATTTTGGGTAACTTTGGTTTCTTTCCCACGGTCACCGTAACAGGGGCCAAGAGGATTTTTTCTGGGTTATTTCATGCTGGGCGATATCGGCAGGATTCGAGTTGAGGGAAATATCCAAACCCTTATCAGGATTTTATCATTTCTCAGGGCCACTCGAGGAGTAGTAACTGAAATGCATGGCCATGCTCGAATACAGATTCGTTTTATCAGTTAAGTTACTCTCTAGTCGGGGAAACCACTCTTGATACAGATCGCTTGTGAGATACGACCTTTGCGAATGCGGATTTGCAAATTGTCTTACATTGAGTGGGAGAAATTTTAAAAGGATATGAGATTCGGTTATCGCACCTACACTTGTACGGACAAGTGGGAGTTTGTTGGAGATTGTGTCCTCCACATGTAGTGTGATAACGTCATTGAACATACCCTTGTACGGACAAGTGGGAGATTGTTGGGGCTGGTGTCCTTGACAATTAAGTACAATGACTTATTAAATCTCTTTAAGGATCACAAGGGCATACTTTTGTATTATTACCAGTTGATCCACGTTTATCAATAACGGTTGGCTTGCTAGATAAGTTTGACGTTATTGTCATACGGATGGCGGTGGTCAACTGGTCCCTATACGTCACACCTATAGGACACGTTTGAGAGATGTGAAGGTATGAAAATACAGTCACATTTTGCCGGATATGACTAAACGGTTAGTCAGAGGTATTGACTATTAAATTAGTCAATAAGATGTTGAGAATTATTATTTAATACGGATTAAATAATTTTAGCTAATACGGATTACAAGATTAATTCGTAAATTAAATATAAACGGTTATATTTAATTAAATATTGTATTCGCGAATTAATATAAACAGTTATATTAATTTGGGTAATTATACAATATCGTATTTTGTCAGACCATTATTAATATATCGACTGTATTAATATCTGATAACATGTTACGATTTATAATCATAAACCCGCGAAATATATTAAAGCTAATTGGGTCGAATCACGCATTGGGATGAGGTAAGAGTGGAAAGCCCACTCCTACCCAAACCCTATTTCGGCCGGCCTCTGTTACAAAAGGAGGAGACTTCTCCTTTTGTCAACTACTCTTGTTGCACTGTAACATAATTCTCAAGTAAAATTAGGTTTTGAGAGCATTCTTCTCCCAAAACCTCAGATCTCACATCTAAAACCTCAAGGGCTCTCCCTATATTGCAAGGCAATTGGAGAGGATTTCTAGCACACGCGGCCACGTCTCAAACTAAGTCTTGGGTGCAAGTTATAGGAGGGAATTTGCATTAATTCCTGTTCTTAGGCCTTTTGCGCGAGGACTAAAGGTTGTACTTCTTTTCTCCTGTTTTTAATCTTATGACGATATTCACAATTGCATATTTCATTATAATCCTGCATATTTAGGGTGAATACGCGTTTTATTCCCCACAGATTGCGCATGTTATAATTTACCCGAAATTGAACATACGATTTCACTTTGTTGAGGGAGTGAAGGATTTTGTCAATAATAAGCGAGTCGGGAACATTCACCCCTTGCAACTTCAAGGTTTCGGCTAGCTCAACCATTTTGAGCACATGAGGACTAATCTTTTGACCTTCCTTTAAGGTCAAATCGAAGAAGGCGGATGCCGCCTCATATTGGATTACCCTAGGAGCTTGCGAAAACATGTTCGCAACTCTAGTGTATATCTCATTAGCCGTGGCTAGCTTAATCATTCTTCTTTGGAGATCCGGCTCCATCGAAAATATAAGCACGTTCTTCAAAGCATGCGACTCCTTCATGTAGGCCTCATAGGCTTCACGAGTCGCTTCCGATGAACGAGCACCGGGAGTGGGAGGAGCGGCAATGGTAAGATAACGAGTCTTATCGTCGGCTTCCGCGGCCAACACCAATTGGGCGTCCCAATCTTGAAATTGGCGCCATGCTTCTCAAGCTTGCAACGATCCATAAAAGATCGAAGCCATGAAACGTGATGTGGGAGTTGTGGAGCGTTATTTGCCATTGATGATTGAAAGTCGAAATATGAACTACAAATAAAATTAAGGAATTAAAACACAATTATCGTTTTAATAAATAAACTTGTAAATTTTTAAACAAGTTAAGCATCTACTTAATGATCTCTTACCCAATTAAGCAAATGATCCCGAGACCCAAATACACACTAACTTGGGCACGGTTTAGCCGATACATCCCTCATTAATGTGACTCGGTAGATTAACTCCTTAATCGATTCTACTTTTAGAACTCTCGGTCGATAAAATTACACTAATTCTTATCTTAGCCCGAACTTATTACCACTACGGTGGCTCGAATACCTTCGTCGAGATCAACCAAATTTCAAGAATAAGTAATCATATTACCCCACTTCACCAACGTAATAAGGTTTGCACCCCGGTTTAGCCGAGCCTACTCCCTTATGAAGAAGATCCTTCGCGGGTCCTTTACTTTTTGGTAAGGCTATGTCTCGATTTTTAAATAACGTAAGAGATCTTGTCAATTTATTATCTATCTCCTTTAAGTGAACTAAGTCGGTGAATTATCGATAAATTGATTGACACGGTCGATAAAATCGATGAAATGCATGAGTTTGGACGACGATTTGGCTATGCATGCAAACATGATAAGCATAAATAAAAGCATAAATAATAAAAACATGAATAAAACCCTAGTATGACCTTTCCTAAAAATAGAAAATAAAGTAAATTACAAATTCGGAAACCAACTCCTTTGGTTCCTTGAACTTCACACGCGGCACGCATCCCAAGGCAAACTCCGTCTTGGTCGGAACTCCTTTCCGAAATGGCACCGACTTCAAGGATCTCCGGAATTACAAATAATTACAAATTTTCTATCTATTTTATACATTATAAAATAAAAATAAAATAATAAAATAAAGTGATACGAGATCACATTAAATTACAACCGAATCGATAAACCCTTACATTACGAGAAATATCGATTAAAATCTAAGGCCATACTAAGTAAATTACATAATTCCAAAATTACGTAAATAAAATATGACATTCATAAATAATAATTAAATATGCAATGCTTATGTAAAATGCAAAACCTAAGCCAAATCGTCCTATTTAAACACGTTTTAAATATCGTTATTCGTAATAACACGGTTTTATGGAATAGCGTGATTTAAACAATTTTAAAATCATTAATCACTTTATGAATCACTATTCACGATTTAGTTAAGTTTCCTAACACATTTTAGGATTCAAAATTTAGTCTTACTCAAATTTTGAAAATTGACTTAACTTATTTTAATATTGTTCGGTTTTAATCGGTTTTACGGGAAATAGCATTAAAATAATCAAACGAGTCATAAAAATTTCGAAAATTCAAAATTCAAAATTTTGAACATACTGAAAATTTTCTAAAATTTCAGATCCTTAAAATTCAAATATTTTCGAAATACACCATTTATTTCGTAAAATAGCCGTATAATATGCATAATATTTCGAAAAATTCAAAACTATTGCAAAAATTATGAAATAAAATACTAATATAATTTTTACATCTTCCTAGACACTCAAAGCATCTGAAAATGCAGAAAAATAAGGCTGAAAAACACTGTTTAAGGTCTGAAAATAAAGTAATGATTATGACTCCTTAAACACTCAATATCAATTTTAACTTTTAAAATTAAAACTTAAAGTTTCAGAAACTTTTGGTACTAATTAAAAATATGTTGATAATCATACATAATATGACTAATATGGGTGAATTTTTCGGACCATTTAAGTAACTTTTACTATTTTTGATAATCATGCAAGCAACCTTTAATATGGGTGAATTAAAAATATGTTGATAATCATGCAAGCAACCTCGGGCTCTGATACCAATTGTTGGAACTCGAGGTAGTCTTTACTAACTAGTTCATATTATTAGTCTTACTAATGTAACTAATAATCTCATATTAACTTAGTCGATCTTATGCATGCAAAATAAAAGCGGAAATAATGAGAATCGTATTCTTACAACCGGTCCAAAATATGCTTAGGACGATCCTCCAAAAGCAACCAAGTAAGCTTGCCTCCAATGAGTGCGCACCAAGACTTACCCTTAAATCGAACCCGAAACCGAACCCGAGCTAGGAGTCGGATTTAGGTCAAAACCGTATACTAATACTAATATTAGTATTATAGAAAATATTATATGAATAATATTTATGAGGTTTTTCTTCAATATTTTTACACTAGAAAAAGCACAAGTGTAAAAACTAGAATGAAAGAGTGTGAACTATTCAATATATAGAGGGTAAGGTTGAGAGTTGAGTGTGTCGTGTGTTTTGTGTTGTGTAAGACTAAATAGATTACTTGTCTTACTTATTCAACTAGGTGTGCATGCCTACTAATAGACATCAACCTATTCTAATCATTATGCCTTTTCCATGCACTAATTTAAACAAACTAGTCCATACAATGCATAATCACACGCCACAATTAATTGTAAAATGAACTTTCATTTTACAATTTGTAATTTGTACAATTGTGTGATATGTAACATCCTATGTGACATGAAACAATTGTATTAATTTAAAAATACATATTTATCAAATAAATATTATTTCTAAATTAATTAAATCACATTTAACAAATTATTTAGTAATTCATAATTACCGTCTCAAAATATGGTTATTATATTAATCGTCAATACGATATACAACATTTGTTATAACCACGAACCCATCTCATTCTAATTTCGACATTTCTAAAATATCGATTAGTATTTGACAATTGACACATTTCAATTTCAAATATAAATCTTACTTTAAGATTCAACCTCTAATTTCTCAATATACGGTTTTAAGAATATCAATCAATTTGTATCCTATACAATTAATCAATATACGTTTAAGGGGTCAGTCCTAAAGGTGTGACCTAAAGGGATCAACTGACCACCACCGTCATACGACAGTAATGTTAAACTCTAGTCAGCCAATCATTACCGATTAATGTTGGTCAGTTGACTAAATCAATATTGGATCGTCCCTTGCATATTCTTTTCATAAGATTTATGACAATGATATTTTATCATTGTCATGATCGCACTATTGTTGAGGACACATTTCCCAACAGTTATGTTGTGTCAATTGTTCATAAATGTATTCGTTATTGTGAATAGGTTTTTATTTATGTGCATATATGATTGTTGAAAATTTGATTTACAATTATGGCTGAATTGTTGTTTAATTGAATTTCTAGTGATATATGTAGATAAGTCGTATGGAGTTGGTTTGATATTAAATTCTAGTACAGTGAATGCATTAATCACAGTCTTCATTCTGATTTTTGTTCATATTTAGTGTTAATGTTGGGATTGTGATGCTGTTAGGAACACTGCATGTTAGATTTAGTAAGATTATGTTGTTGTTTAGTAATTTTAAAGCTTGATTCTGATTTTTGTTCATATTTATTGTTCATGTTGGGATTGTGATGCTGTTAGGAACATTGCATGTTAGATCTAATACGATTATGTTGTTGATACCTCGGTGATGGTCCAGTTTTTGACTGAGAGGTTGGCTCAGTGATTATAAACCCTTAATGGTTTGAGAGCTGTTTGCTGGGATTTGTGATGCTTTTAGGATTATGTTGTTGATACCTCAGTGATGGTCCATTTCTGGACTGAGAGGTTGGCTCAGTGATGACAAATCCTTAATGGTTTGAGAGCCATTTAGTTCAGTAATACAGCCACCACATGGTCTACCAACTTTTGGTGTGTGTGCTAAGTCATTTAGCATGGTCTACCATAGTTGGTGTGTGTGTAGGAGGCTTTGTTACTAATACAACTCGGTGATGATAAAACCTTAATGGTTTGAGAGTTGATGCCAAACAGATGTTCTTGTAGTATCTTAGCCAATTAGTCGGTGTATTAAGGCCACCAGATGGTCTACCGTATTTGGTGTGTGTGTAGGAGGCCTTTATACATACTTAGCACAACAAAATGATGAGGCTAATTAGTCCCCAGAGATGTAAAAACTGCATTACAATAAAGAACAACTTAAAACATAGCATATCATTATCATTCCAATAACATTCAGTACATTCAATTAGCCAAAATGTGATTACACCTTAAACATTGTCGTAGTTCACAAAAATGTGTAAACTGTAATCAATTTCCTAAACTTCCATACTTTAGACATTGTAGCCTAATTCAGTCATTAGATGTTCTATCCCTATAACATCACCCTTTTCCTCCAAGTACTCAATACATTCTCTTACTAATGCTTCAGAAACTGTTAAATTTCTTGGTAACATTCCAACTGCTTCAAGATGACCCTTGCCCATATGTGGAATTGAGAAATTATTATGACCCTTTACCTTCATAATCTCCACCATACACTTTGTAATGTTAAGAATATGTTACTTAACTTTGATGGGGTGTATTCAACAAAAGCTTGCATAACTGAATTCACTAATTCATCTATTGTGTTGGCCCTTTGTGATGCTTGAATTGACTGTAGTGCCCTAAAATACCCGAGATCGTTTGTGTTCAAATCAGGTGAATTAGGGGGCTGAAATACTAGTTGAATGTTGAACCCTTCTGTGTATGCAATTGCCCTAAACTGAGGATCATCATTGTTTATATGCGGTCTTGCATTGTCTTGCTAAATGACAATATTCTTACTTAGAAATTCTGGCCATTTACTCTTTATTGCGGGTATTACTTGCTCAAGAATACATGCTCTTGTTACGTCCTTGGTAATTGAGTCAATAGACTTTGTTTCTAATGTACCCCTTGCTCTGTTTCTGCTTGACCTTGCAGCTGGTTGTTGTTTGGTGAATGGGAACATCCATATTTTCCCATCAATCAGTAATTCGCCTTCCGGTGAGTACACTGGCCTACTGACCGCGCACATGAACATCACCTTCGTGATGAACCTCTTAGACTGACAGCTTCTGTATGGGAGTTCTTCTCCGCTTACTATGTAGAACTTGTGGTTGTCGTAGGTGATGAAAAACCACTTTTCATCAATATGGATTACATTACTCATCTCGCTGAATTTTATTTCACAAATTGGTAAGTCATTCAAGTCTAAAGCTACTTGTTCAACATGTTCTATTATTAAAGCTTGTAGGGCATGTTTTAGCCTATGTATCTTGTTCGAGTCACTTAGTTGGGGGTGTAAGGAACTTGAATGAGGTCTCATAAGACCTTCTTTAACCCATGAATGAACTAGCCCAAGTGAGACCTTACATTGTTTAGCAACCCTTCTCATAGTATCTCTAAGTGAAACATCTAGACTTTTGATGATATCAACATTCGGTACAATCTTACTTTTGTTTTTATTTCCCATTCGTTTACTGTGAACATCAAATTTCTGACCTACTAACCTTTCTCTCTTTGCAAGTTTCTAGATGTCACCAACAGTCCTCTTACCAATGCCCCATTTTGCAGCTGCTTCGCCCATTATTCCACGACGAACTTTCCCCTTTTCTGATCGTTGGAGTAGATAAACGCCCACTTCGTGCCTCCCTTCTTCCGACAAGCATTTCACACCCATTTTGAAGCCTACTATTCGAAGACTAATTTTCCAGATTCACTGATTTGTAAAGTTGTAATTTTATTGTTTTCTTAGTGAATGTAAGGCCAGGTTTTGTTGTTGTATTAGGGTTTCTGTTTGTGTTTATATAGAGGTTTGTAGCTGCCAAATTGCATCTGTTTTTGTGCAATTTGGTGGGAATAGAAAATGTAATTTGGTGGGAGATTTAAATGTTTGTAATTTTTAAGTTGGGTTCCAGATTTTAGAGGGAGCTATTAGTTCTTAATCATTTGTTAATAAAGCAAATTACCTGTCAACAAGTACACAACTTAAGCATTTATTACATGGAAACAACCTTTCAAATGGGGTTTCTGTTTGTACTTTCAATCAATTCTCATTTCTTTTTAAAACATGTGCACAAAACGTAAGTGTAGTGTGGATACGAACGGAGGAAGTATTTTTTCTTTTTTTTGGCGGACGTAAAATAGAATTACACAAGAGCTAAGGCAGCCATGTTATGTGCCCGCTTATTCAGAGTACGCGGAATAAAACTAATACTTAAGCAGTGAAACCCTCCCGCTATATGCCAGAGATCACCAATAATCCTTTGTGTTTGATGATGAGTCCTCTCAACACCTGCAATCTGAAGAACAACCTGCAAACAGTCCGACAAAACATTAAGATGTAAAATATTACAATTCCTGGCCCGTCTGACGGCATTAAGAATCCCCTTTGCTTCCGCCTGTAGAGGAGATTCAGCATACATAACCGAGAAATCTTCCTCAAAGATACTCCCGTCAGGGGAAAATAAAACCCATCCCACTGATGCCATGTCCCTTGCCTTCCAAGCTGCATCAACTTTAATTCGATACGACAAATCATGATGGAGACTCCCTATTAAGAAGAAAGGAATGAAATTCCGCAAACTTTCTGCACACAACAAACCATCCTTCTCAATCCAATCCCTTTCCATATAGTCATTGGAAACATAACTCTCCTTAATTAAACTTGCTTGCTGTACCATATCAACCTGAATCTGGATCAAGTATTAAACAACTATTATTTGATAAATTTTGCTAAGGGAGTATATATATATAGTTTTAATTGATTGGTATTCCGTAATTAAGTATATTATGACTTAATTTAATTATGTTGGCTCTCTCTGTTTTTTTTTCTAATTAAGTATTTAAAAATAAAAGCAAAATGGGGTTACCTAAGAACAATTTATTGAAATATGTGATGTCACTTTTCCTGGTGCTTACTAGAATCAGATAACTTGAAATAGCATCAGTACATCTCAGGGAGTTACACAAAGTGTGTCGGACGTTTTTTTTCCCATGCCAAAAGAAACTTGAACTATGAACAACCAAGTAATAAATGTTCCTGGAATCATTCTGATATCTGATGAACAATAAACTTGATTCAGTTTACAAAAACACGCCAGCATGCCATCCACCATTTCTGAAGGAATATACACTCCATATTCAACATTCGCCTAAAATCCTGAAATAAAGGAATTAATCCTGTTGAACCTTGGCTTCAAATAGTACACAGCTGTGTGACTTCATTTCGTAAGTTACCACACCGGACCCCTCCTCAGGAATTGAAACACCTTCTGACAAAAATTCCGGATATGGAAGCCCCGTGTCAACTAAACGAACCCAAATCATTTCCTCTGTAGATGACGGTAACATGATAGTTTCTGAATTTTCTGCAGCATTGAATGCGACATACAACTTTCCATTTATAAGAGAAGAGCCGGAGCTCTGGTCGATACCTTTGGTGTCTGGAGTAAGCTCCATAGCCAAGAACTTAGCTGACGGGTCGAGCCATTTTGGTGAAGAGAGGTCACTATCCAACCAGACAATATGTTCTTCTTTCAAGAACTCCCTCTTTTGTAGAAGGTCACCCCGTCGTTCTCTAAGAGAGTTCATATATGAAATGAATCGCGTGGTTTGGATGCCAAAAGATGTACTCATGGCGCTCCAGTTCAAAGGTTTTTTGTAACTGTGCGCTGGGGATCCGCCTGCTGATGAACCGCATTCGTCTCCCATGTTTAACACTGGAACACCGAGTGAAATGAAGAGGATGAAGAGAAAGTTCTTTATTTGTTTAAGTCGTGTTTCTAGGACGAGTTTGTTATCTGTGGCCCCTTCTTCACCACAATTCCAGCTTAATTCAGCAGCAAGTTCACTACCACTGAAGCTAACTAAGTCAACAAGTGGAAGTCCCAAGTACCTTGTAATGAAATTGAAGGAAAATGAAGGGCCTCTTCCAGCAGAAAATATGTCCCCACTTCCACACAATCTCGTGGCCAAGTCGCTTATTAATCCCTCGCCTCTCAGAAAGTTACGCATATCGATGGAAAATTTTGAATTAATTTCAGCCCATTTTTTCCAGTGGGGAAAACAGATTTCTTTGGAGGCCAAGTCATAAGGATCCCAACAATCTGCTATCATCTTGGTTTTTGAGAGCACTGGATCATAAGTGATAGTTTCTATCAAAGGTGGACGAGATAGTTCTTCCCCGTGAAAACCTTTTAAGAGGTACGACGCATTAATGAAGCAAAACCCATCAACTCGAAACTCAGCCACCCAAAACCGTAGACTTTCAACAATCATTTGTTGGACAATTGGGTAATTACAGTTCAAGGCATTCCGAACACCCAGATCAGGATCTCCATCAGTGTAAAAATAAGACCGGTCGACTTCACGGATTGCACTTTTTTCAGCTGTGTGAGAGAAAACAACTTCCAAGAAAACCTCTATTCCACTAGCATGCATTGTCTTAACCATATCTTTCATGGAGTTGATGGCAGATAGCGAGTCATTGTCAGGTCCATATGATTGCGTTGGTGAAAAAAAATGAAATGGAAAATAGGGTCCCTGCTTTTCGTTAAAAGGGAAAATTGGCTCGAGTAGTATGGCATTGAAACCAAGACTCTTAAGATGATCTACTTTTTCAGCAACTCCAGAGAAGGTACCAGAAATTTCTGAAGGTAAATTACTAGACTTGTCTGTTGTATATCGATTCACATTCAGACGGTAGACACTTACTTTCTCTAAGGGCAAGCCAGGACGAACATCTTTACCCCAATCAAAAGCAGGTGGAACACGCAATGCTCCAAGATCAGGAAGACCAGGAACCCTTTTCCTTAATAATTTAGTGTAAGGATCTAGAAGAACTTTACCTATAGTTCCATCAGATATATTTCTCTTGCATCGATAACCGTAGCTAACAAAGGGTCCAACACTATCAATGGAGGCATGCCAAATATCACCAGTCCGATTTACATATGGGTCTAGTTCAATCTCTAAAGCCGGTTTTTCCGATGCATTATCATCAAACAAGCAGAGGAAAACACTTTCTACATTTCCAGAGAAAAGGGCAAAGTTGATTCTGCCATCAGAGGAAAAAGAAAGACCAAGTGGCGCCGGGTTCCCGGAACTAAACCCGACAGGCACACAAAAGTTTGTGTGCCTGTGACTCTTTATTTCAGAATTTCCAGGGTGTTTCAACAGGAATGAGAGATAGAATGGAGCTAAATATGATTCGAATTCTATCTCAACTACATAGCTGCCATAAGAATTCTGAAAAACTGGAATATCAGAGAAGGAGTTTTGGCCATTGGGTGCGGAACTCTGAAACTCGAGAGGAATAAAAGAAGAAGAATCAGATCTATAGATGCCCCAACTTAGTATCAGCTTGTTCTGATTATCATTCGAATGAGTAGGGAAAAACTCAATATGAACTGGATATTTAACACCTTTATTTCCTACAGCCACGGTCACCTGACCACCATTTTCTGTTCTAAACCGATACCTCGACAATCGTTGCAAATCATGATCAATGGAGTTCCTAGTAGAGGCCTGTGCTTTGACCACAACATCTCTAACCGAACATCTTATAGCAAACTCGCCATTTTGTCGAAGTACGAATTCCCTATGCCTATCAGTAAGGCCTTGATATTTTAATGTTGTTGTACTAAATAAATGACAAGTGTAAGCAAATCTAGTAAAGGGATGTGCACTATAAGTAGGTGTTTGATAAACACCTATAACAGAAGAGGTTGAAAGCATTGCCACTGATTGTTGTAATGGCGGCTGGAATATTGAAATTCCAAGGTCCTCAATACGAAAGTATAATTGGATCGTTCCTGATTGGTGGATCAATGAAAGGAATGAGTTAATGGTGTTAATGAACAAGGAACATAAAATGAACATCATTTAAGCATGACAGGATTGTTGGAAGTAAAACAAGTTGCTTAAACTTGAAATGAACATCAAACATAGACTACGCAGTTGGATTAATGGAACTCAAAAGCTACAGTTGGTCCTAACTAAAGCTTAATCAAATCGAAAGCACTCCCATAGATGGAGATAGTCACTAAACTATGAAATCTTGTTTCAGATGGACCATTTTCGTCTTACAAAAAAGACGGGATTTTGTGACAATTTTATAAACTACGAAATCTTGTTTCAGATGGACCATTTTCGTCTTATAAAAAAGACGGGATTGTGACAATTTTATAAACTATGAAATCTTAGGTTGTTTCAGATGGACCATTTTCATCTTACCAAAAAGATGGGATTTTGTGATAATTTTATAAACTATGAAATCTTGTTTCAGATGGACCATATTCGTCTTAGTTTTATGGTCAAATATAACCACAATGATCCAAACTAGTGTTCGAGGATGAAATTAGGAAGTGACAATTATTAGATGAGAAGTGAACCAAATGAAGGCGGAGAGGGCGGAGGCTCAAATTGCCTGTCAAAGCATTTCTAATATAGAAAGATATTGAATTAAACAGCTAAAATGGAATAGGTAAACAAATGACCTAAATTGAAAAGCATAATCAATCATTGTACATTTGTACTGAAAGAGATAAGGCCCAGATAGAAAATAAGGAAAAAAATAAATCAAAATAGTGATGCAGCGAAATTGGAATTTACAGGCCATTAAAACAATAAAAAAGAGAGAGAAAATGATAAAATAGTAACGATAGATGAGAGAGGGTACCAGGGTAGTATTGAGTAAATAAGAAGAATAAAGATTGAAGAAGAAAACTCACGTAAATGAAGACGAATAGTGGTGAAGAGGATTAAGAGCTGAGAGCTGGGAGATGGGAGAGTGGACTGTGACTGTGACTGTGAGACTGTGACTGTGACTGTGACTGTGTGATCCTGGAAATGGAGGGAATAGATGTGGGTGGTTGCAATTTTCAAGGGCTCTAGTTTTCTCGGTTTTGCGTGCCAACACAAATTTACACAATATGCACCGTCCGTCTTAGCTAACACGAACACTTCTCCTAATTAGTTATCTTGTGTCCGATATTTGGATATCCGACACTCATTGGACACATGACTAAACATATTACTTCCTCCTATTCAACATAACATTCCCTATTTCCTTTTTCGTCTATTCACAATACGTTCTCTATTTCCTTATTTAGTAAAGTTTTTATACATATTTTAATGACCTCACCCCACTACAATACCCCACCATACCCATACTTTATACTTATTTTAATCACCTTACTCACAACAATTACCCCACAATACATACCCTCTCTCCAATTACCCAACCCCACACCAATACTTTCCCATATAATAATCCCCTCCTTATTCTTCGTGCCTTCCCCAAATATAGAAGGTTATGTTGAATAGGAGGGAGTATAATTTAGACGAGCAATAATTTTTGTAAAAAGATCGATTAGAAGATGAGATTGGGTGGAAAAATGAGAATTAGTTATGCTAAAACTCGAATTGTACCTCTACTTGTTAAGATTTAACTTCAAATACATGATAAAAATAAAAGGATAATTTGTGAGTAACTACCTTACATTTATGCCCATTTGTGAACAACTACCTTACATTTTTTTTTGGTTAAAAACTACCTTTCATTTTAATTTTTTGTTAAAAACTACCTAAAAAAGTTTTGAGGCCAATTTCTATTTATTATTGGTTTCACACGTGTGAGTTCTCTAAATTTTCATTCTTATTTTGTCGTTAAACTTGATATCCAAGCTTATCCTTCTTATCTAAAGTTCTAAACGAAAGAGAATTCTTGCCATTAGCTTCAATTTCTTTCTTTAAGCATGTGGAATAATTGCTCCGGATAATGAACATAGGCTAAATTGTATGAACTCTATGCTATTAGTGAATAGGTGTTAGTCATGCATTTATTTGATAAAATGCACTAGTATTGATTGGTTTATGCATTTCTGATACATATTGTTCTACTCATTGTCGTATGATGCCGCAATACTTCATACTTCATTTGCAGCAGCCATAGTAACTCCCTCTCTTATAAAAAACTACCTAGGGGGCAGAAGTAGGATGTCCAAGTGCTACTTGCTAGTGAAAGGATTTAGCAGGTTCTTTGGACTGCTACTGTGAATAAGTTTTTGAATGTGGTAATGGGCATTGCAGCGTAAATAACAAAGTCCTATTGTGAATGTGCTACAGTAGCAGTCCAAAGGACCTGCTAAATCCTTTCACTAGCAAGTAATTCTCTTTCGTTTAAAACTTTAGATAAGAAGGATAAGCTTGAATATCAAGTTTAACGACAAAATAAGAATGAAAATTTAGAGAACTCACACGTGTGAAACCAATAATAAATAGAAATTAGCCTCAAAATTTTTTTAGGTAGTTTTTAACAAAAAGTTAAAATGAAAGGTAGTTTTTAACCCAAAAAAACGTAAGGTAGTTGTTCACAAATGGGCATAAATGTAAGGTAGTTTCTCACAAATTATCCAAAATAAAATTATACGTTATTTATAACCATAAAGTATATATTTTATTATATTTAAATGACGTGTCCCGTGTCCTAAATTTCATGGAATGGCGTGTCTCGTGTCCGTGTCCGTTTTGGTGCTACCTAATACTCCCTCCTATTCTAGATAAACGTCCCATTGTCGGTTTGGCACAAGAATTAAGGAATTCATTTGTTTATTATAAAGTAATGTGTGGGGTAGGAAGATTGGAGAGAGATAAGATATTATTGATTATTATTGTGAGTAGAGGTGATTAAAATAAAGAGTGTTGTATGGTAAGGTGAAGTATTGTTGTGAGTTAAAGTGATTAAAATAAGTATAAATATTTACCAAAAATGGATAACGAAACATTATTGTGAATAGACGAAAATAGACAATGAGACAATTATCTTGAATAGGAGGGAGTAGTACTAACTAATATTGTGAGCCATTGCAACAATTTGTGTTTGGCAAGCACTCTTACTTATGACAGATAATATCTGTCATAAGCTGAACACAGATATTTTACCTTCACAATAATACGAGTGGACATGCAAGTGAGAGAAAGTGAAATATCATATAAATAGTGCAACTTGCATGATTTGAGAAAGACACTATCCTTCTTTAACTTACGACGAATAATGTCTATTCTTAATGAGAATTTGTGTTTGGTAAATTCGGCAACATTCATTTCCTTCCCTAACGATATTAGATCTACCCATTCCTTAATTGCTCTATCAACAAACGATCGTATAAAACTCACTCTCATCATTTATTTGATGGATACTTGGCAACTAAAATGTCTATAGCACTACCATATCAAATTATACTCGTTTAGTTTCCGTAAAATCACTGGATTTTTCAAATTTTTCATTAAAAAATATTTGCTAGCGTAAATGTTTTTTACTGCTTTTTGTAATAGTTTGATATTCACATCAGTGTTTTTTTTATTATAACATATTATTTTATTATTTTCACTCGATCTCATTACTTTTATAATCAAATAATATCATCTTTGCTCAACGTCAAAATAATGTTTTTGTCACTCGAACTTTATTAAAACGCCGATACTTTGTATTAGAAACAAAAATAATATGTAATATTAATGATAGTTTGGATACCTCTATATTTTTCTAGTTTGAAAATAATGATGATATTTACGACTTAAATTTTTTTTCAACATTTTCTCTAAATTGTTGTAACATTTAATCAAATAAATATAAAATAAATGCGGTGAGTAAATAGATAAAAGAACATGGATTCTCACATCGAAAATTCAAAATAAAAAAAAGATATGCTACTCATTGGTATCTTTTTTTTTAGAATATATGTAAGTAAATATTAAGAGAATTAATATAAACAGATTATCAAAAATCGATGGGTATATACAATGTATTTTTTGCCATGTTATCATCAAAACATCAATAAGACAATAAAACCAAATGCATCATATCTTATTAGTACTCAAATCACGACTAAAATATAAATTTACCATTTTAACCAATGTAATTAAATATATAAATAATAATATACATATAATAAACTTGCGTTAGTCATATTTATAATTCGGTGTTAATATTAATATTAATAAATTCACTACACATTAACAATGATGAATATATTAAAAATATTCACAAAACAAACAATCACAGTTAAAAATATGAAATTAAAAAGTTAAAGTTACAATGTAGTCAAGCTAGGATTTCTTTCACAAAAAGTTGACCACAGAACACCGATAATTATATTCAATCATCGAAGATTTCAAGTGTTTTCATAAGCATTTGTCAATGCTTAAAACAAAATATATAACACAAATGTTTGTCAAATTCTCCACTTCGCTTCTATTTCTCTCTTATTTTCTCATTTTTTGTCAATTTGATTCATGCTCACCACAAAATAAAGATATAAAAGATGTTGAAAAAGAAATCAAATGAAATAATTTGGTGTGTTGAGCAATTATTTCCAAATATGATAATGTTTTAATAATGACAAGTTTAGCAATTATGATTGTGTATCTCTTGCCTTTAATCGTTTATCTAGTCTATATAGCAAACATGATTATTAAATGAAGAAGAGATCACGTGTTACAAGGATTTCACTAAGCATCAAGATCAAATGCTCGAGGATCGACCTACGTATCGGCCAAGAGAAGTTCAAGTGAAGTCAAGACAAGAAGCTATTCTGAAGACCTCCAGGAAGATCAAGATAGAATAGGTTTTTGTGTCATATATGTGGGAAATATCGATATACTTCCCCAATTTAATTTATAGGATTATAACGAAATTATAATATATTAAATTTATGGTCATAAATGAAAAACAAGATACAAAAATAAAGAGATTAGAATCAACCTTTGGTCCTAGCAATATGACCTAAGAATAAATATCGAAATCGATATTCTCCTAATCGTTACACCCAAGATGCTTCAAGAAATGTCTTTCTTGTGCTAGAATCGGGAAAAACTTACTGAGTAATTTTATGAATGATGAACAAGCAACGTGTGAGAGGTGAGAGAGAGAGAGAGGCAGCCGTGTCTTAGTCTTAGGCGTGTGATTACTAGTGTTGTATATATTAGTATATGGCATGAGAATAAGAGTTCTTATAAGAAAGACTTCCTCTCATTCTATACTACCAACAACCACCTAGTAGAGTTTAGATATGATTTGTCAAATCGGTATTTGACTCCTACTCAAACTCCCTCCATTAACTGAGCTCCTAACCGTGTGACCTAGCCCTCATAACCGTGTGCTTCAACCGTGTATAGGTTGTTACTCGGTTATTATCCTCTTTGTATATAATGTCTATCTTATTATAAATATCGTATATTTATAATTTACTAATTAAATATAACAGTTTATATTTAATTACATTATTTAATCAATATTAAATAATTAAATTATCTCCATCAATTAAATATAATAAGTTATATTTAATTACGAATTAACATTTAATTCGTTTCAGTATTAAATAATCGTATCATCATTACATTGACTAACCTTTTAGTCAATCATCAACTAACCTTTTAATCATATAAGGCATCAATATGATTATATTTTCATTTAATCATATATCTCAGAGTACCTCCTTTAGGTGTGACTTTTAGGGACCAGTTGATTACCGCCATCTGTTTGACAATAGCGTCAAACTTCTAGCAAGCTAACCGTTATTGATAAACGTGAATCAATCGATAAAAATACAAAGTATACCCTGTGAACCTTTAAGAGATTTAGACACGTTATCACAATAACTGTCGAGGACACCAGCTCCAACAATCTCCCACTTGTCCTTACAAGTGTATGTGCGATAACCGATTCTCGTATCCAATAAATTTCTCCCACTCAATGTAAAACAATTAGCAAATCCTTATTCACAAAGGTCGTATTTTACAAGTGATCAGTATCAAGAGTGGTTTTCCCGACTAGAGAGTAACTCAACTGATAAATGAATCATTATTCGAGCATTGCCATGCATTTCAGTTACAACTCCTCGAGTGGCCCTGAGAAAAAAACAAAACCTGATAAGGGTTGGATAATTTCCTCAACTCGAATCCTGTAGATACAAGCCCAGTATGAAATGACCCAAAAAAATCTGCTTAGCCTCCTGTTACGGTCGACCATGAGAAAGAAACCAAATTCACCCAAAACTGCCTTTATCTCAAGAGACAGTTGATAGTCAAAAGAATTAACTCTAGGAACACTATGGACGTCCAATCCACGACCTGACACCGAATGTTTTGAAACATTTAGGACTCCATAACGTTGTCACAAAATGTCCTACGAGTTATCCTTATAACTCGTATTTGTGCTCGATCAATCAACCGTTTGACTTAAGGCTCGTTGAACCCACCATCAATCGACGTCACAAAATAATTGTCAGAGTTATCAGCTCATGTAGGCGATTACTACCCAAATCAAATAAATATAATGTAATTCAGTTCACTTTGTGGTGTTCAATGTTGTCGTACAATCCACATGAAAAACAAAATATGAAAACAGAACGATGATGTTATAAATAGTATATGAAAAAGATATTTTTATCCAATCCATAAAAGAACAATTAAAGCTCAGGAACACGTTTAATTCCAATGGAAATAACGTGCCCTTCATGCTTATCATATTTTAATGGTTTAGTGAGAGGATCTGCGATGTTGTCATCCGACGCAATTCAAAAGAACAAGGTCTTTCCTAATTATAATTAGTTCGTCTTAAAAGATAATTTGAGCATTTAGTACTGGTAGTACCGTTAGTGTTATGAATAATTTATGAGCTTTATTATTGTAAAATTTATGAGCTTTATTGTAAATTTATGAGGTTCTTCACATTAATTTATCATGTTAGAGATCTTTCATCCATTAAAATGACATATTTCACCTAACAAGTATTAGTATAATTGATGAAATACAAAATTTTCTCTAATAGGTAAAATGACATAGGGTTCACCTAACAAGTATTGGTATAATAGAACCACTCGAAAAATCTAATAGTTAAAATGCAGATATGTAGTATAGACGTCCTTTCGGAGTTGGACGAAATCAATATCTAGTCAATTTAATTAATTAATTAATAATAATAATAATAATAAAATAATAATAATAAATATATTGTTTAGAAAAAGAATGCGATTAATTAAGATTGGTTTTTTGCTTGTGAAAAGAATTCAGGTCGATTTTGCATTTTTAATGGGTTTAAATATGAGAAAAAATAGATATGGATCGAATTTGGATCGGGTTAAAGGTGGATATGAATCGGTCTCGGGTCGGTGATGGATCTTAAGTGGATTTGATGGATCGGGTCGGTTATGGTTATGAAATGGACCGGCGTGGATTTGGTTCGGGTATTTTTTGGGTGGATTTGGATTCGGGTTATAACTAATGGATATGGATATGGGTTTTTAAACCATGGATTTGGATCGGTAAATTTCCCTCGGATCGGATCGGTTTCGGTTCGGTACTGAACAAATTGCCATCCCTAATCCAGACTGAGATTTCGAGTCATCTCGATCCGTTTGGAAGCTAGCATCTGCGTAACCGATTGCGCATAGCACAGTATCTCCTCCATAAGTCAATACCCAATCCTTAGTCCTTCGTACGTACGTAAGGATGTTTTTGACAGCCTTCCAGCGTGTTTCACCTGGATTGCCTTGGTACTGACTCGTCATACTCAATGCATATGCCACGTCTGAACGTATGCATATCATGACATACATGATCGATCCTACTACTGATGCATAAGGAACGCGACTCATGCGCTTGACCTCTTCTGATGTCTTTGGTGCCTGAGTCTTACTCAAATGCACCCCCGAGATCATTAAAAGTAACCCTTTTTTGGAGTTGGTCATGCTGGACCTTTTAAGAATCTTATCTATATAAGGCTCCTGACTCAGTGATAACATCCTTCGTGATCTATCTCTATAGATACGGATTCCTAATATGCATTGTGCCTTACCCAGATCTTTCATTTGGAAATGGTTCTTTAACCATACTTTAACCGAAGATAAGAGAGGAATGTCATTCCCAATCAAGATTATGTCATCGACATATAATACCATGAAGACAGTCTAACTCCCAATCGACTTGATATATAAGTATGGTTCCTCGACCGATCAAGTGAAACCATTCTCTTTTATCACGTGGTCGAAACGATGATTCCAACTCCGAGATGCTTGCTTAAGTCCATAAATGGAACGCTTAAACTTGCACACTTTCTTAGGTTTTTTAGGATCAGTGAAACCTTCGGGCTGTACCATGTGCAAGTCCTCCTCCAAATAACCGTTTAAAAAGGCGGTTTTCACATCCATTTGCCAAATTTCATATTCATGAAAGACGACAATCGCTAAGATTATCCGAATGGAACGCATCATAACTACGGGTGCAAAAATTTCATCATAGTGCAACCCTTGCACTTGAGAGAAACCTTTTGCCACTAGTCGTGCCTTATAGGTATCTGGTTGTCCTTCTACAGAATGTTTTATCTTATAAATCCATTTGCACTGAAGAGGTCGTACCTTATCAGGTAACTCAACCTGATGTCATACGTTATTCTCATACATGGAGTCCATCTCGGATTGCATGGCTTCAAGCCAAAGCTTAGAGTCGGAACAGGTCATGGCACCTTTATAGGTCGCAGGTTCGTTACTCTTTAGGAGCAAAATGTCATCTCCTTCATTTTCCTCGACCATACCAATGTATATGTCTGGAGGAATGTAGACCCTACCCGACTTCCTAGGTTCCTCAGAAATATTAATCGCAGCAGAAGCTGAAGGAACATATTCCTCCATTGGTTGCTCGGTTGTTGGTTCTTGAATCTCCGACAGATCGAAGGTTCTATTACTTGACTTGTGTAACACCCCCATTTATTTAAGAGCCTTTAGCAAGACATTCTCAAATAAATAAAGCTGTTACCATCTCGGAATGTCCGAGGTAGTGAATAACTAAGTAAACCAACCAAAGTACTTTATATAAAAATTGATTAAATTTAAACTTTTGATATTACAACTATTACGCGAAGAATAAAAG
Source organism: Silene conica (assembly GCA_029255685.2). Classification (NCBI taxonomy): domain Eukaryota; kingdom Viridiplantae; phylum Streptophyta; class Magnoliopsida; order Caryophyllales; family Caryophyllaceae; genus Silene; species Silene conica. Next base: position 53,625,471 of record CM055316.2, on the reverse strand, counting down.
TACAACTGATAACATCTAAGTATGTGATCTAATTCTAAGTAGGTCCAAGCCATGTCTCTCTCCTTGCCCAAGCTCCTAGTCCATCTGTCTCTGACCTGTAGAATCTACTCCCCATTCCGGATCATCGTAGGTGTACACGAATACACTGTCAACCTCGCGGTTGAGTAGGATAACCCAATAATAAATAAAGCAACAAATATGATATGCAAATGCCATGATATGCTCGAGCTCAATCACAATCTCAATCTCAAACTCATACCCTTGCACCAAGCCATACCGAACCTCCCGGCAGACTATAATCGGCCGTCGCCGAACACCAGCATAACAGCTGAGGTCACCAGGTCTAGTCCTGCAGAACTAGCCTGGGCCCAATAATATCTCACCATCTCAAATCCGTATCCAATGCACATGCCATGCTCGTGAATGCAACATTACTCTTAATCAATCATGCTATCAAATAATGCAATGCGCGTACCAATAATAATAAACAACACTCAATCCAACCAATACCATTCTCATATAAATCATGCTCAGCATCCACAACATAACATTCATTCATAACACATCATAGAGTATAGGGTCAGTGTATCCTACCTGGAGTAGCAGGTCTGCAAATAGAAATCACCGTCTAGAAATATTCCACTTCCAAATTCAGTTCCTATAAACATTACTTAATATCAAATTCTATTCAAACAACTGATAGCGCTTTAATTAATTATTCGATCATGTTTTCATTTCATTAATCATAGCCATATACATATAATTATCACAATATTATATCACTAATCATTCATTAACAACTATATTAACCAATCATAAAACATTGTAACAATATTGTCATACAATAATAGTTATAAACATACTAATTATAATTATTTCTTAATATTACGATACATGTTAAATCATCACAGATAAACGTCATTAACCGTCTAAAACATTATTTATTAATTATCACCGAAATAATAATTAAATATGAATTGCATAAATTACAAGCAATAAATAAATAAATAAAGTTTAGTATTTACAAATAAAACAAAACACGACTTATGAATAAAAATTACGCATACGAAAATATAAATCCCGAACTAACAAAGCGATTTAACGATTAAAACATGCGACCCACAAATATACTAATAACACTAATAACTCAAAAGTTGACCCAACATACCCAGAATTCAACTAATTAAATATTAATTATTAATTAAACAACTAAACCACTAATTAATTAAAATACTAATACCAATAGTTTATAATGGATAACACCACTGGCCACCAATACTAATAATTTAATAATAATAATAATAATAATAATAATAATAATAATAATAATAATAATAATAATAATAATAGTAATAATAGCAAACAAACTCACGATACAGCAGCATATCAACGTAACTTAGAACTCTCTTCCCGCGCACCCTACTTCACGTCACTACCACCACGGTTCTAGCCACCCACAACCACCGTCGCTGGTCTCAACCCCTCGCTTGCACCACCAACCACTCATTCCATCTTCTAGCCACCACCGACAGCCCTCACAACCACCGCAAACCCCTGCCCTAACCGCCTGTACAAGAATACCGAAACCGCAATATTAGTTCTTGCTCCGGCAATTACCACGCCAAACACCAACACCCACCACCTAAAACGCCTACCCATAACCGCCAGTCCCCGACACACATTCCTCATCAACCACCAGCCCCCATCGTGGTTCCCACCACGTCAAACACCCACACAAACACACGTTAAATCTCCTTATCTGCCCCTGTTTGCTAATTCGCGAAAACCCACCGTAGTGGCCACCCCTGGCCACCACCACCGCACCTAATGACTCTCCCCTATGGTACCAACCACCAACCATGGCCCCCACCATCCTAGCCCTTTCTTTCTTCCCTGAACATCGCTTGCACAACAGCCCTTCAACCCCGAGTCATCCCCCCTTTCCTACCCAAATAACCACCACGACCACCACCACGGTGGTTGTCAAAGGGGTCAGGTTTATGTCCTACGGTCCCACGTATGCCTAGGGTCCGATTTAATGGAGTCTGATGGTCTGAGGGTCGAGGTCAGTCAAGTACAAGGTAGGTTAACACAAAATCTTATACGAACGGTAATACGATAAAATAACGTACCTTGATAACAACATGACGGTTAAAATAAACGAGCAAGGACTTGAACAGGGCGAAATTGAAGAAGGCTAAGTAGTAGAATACGGAGAGAGAACGACATGGAAGGATGAGGGAAAAGAGAGAGTAAAAAAACGCAGAGAGGGAATAAGGAGGAAGTAACGTAGTCAGGGTATGGGAGGCAACGAGTTAGGGTAGATGTGTAGTTCATGTATTAGGGTTCCAAGAAATAAGAAATAAAACAATTAAATTTTTACCTTATTTAAATTATGGAACTTACTATTAGTAAATACTAATTAATTAGTTACAAAAATATAAATATAAATATTATTAGTATAGTAGTATTTTGGTCCATATAATATGAATTATAGAAATATTAAAATACTAGCAATTACATAAGAATATATAAAATATAGGATTTAAATACAATTACGACTTAAATAAAAATAGTGATTAAGTATAGACGGGAAATAAATATCAAATAGGAAATATATTTAATTATAAATATATTATTAAAATTAAAGAAATACAAATGAAACGCCATTTATGAAATAATCGACAAATATCAAATGATTATAAAATACGAAATAATCGAAGAAATACGATCTATAAAACAATAACCGTTTACGTAAAATACTTTATAAACATGCCTTTGAAATACGTGTATAAAACATGGTTTGACTGCCGTCGACCGAGGCTAACATACGGGTATTACAACTTGTCCTCGAGAAACTCTTTCTCTAAGAACTTCGCACTTGCTGCAACAAAACCACGATGTTCGGTAGGCGAATGGAAGTAATGACCTAACATTCCTTTTCGATAACCAATAAAGTATGTCTTGACCGATCGCGGGCCGAGCTTATCCTCGGGTCTTCACTTGACATAAGCCTCGCAACCCCAAACCCGAATAAAGGACAAGTTAGGGACCGTTCTCTTCCATATCTCATATGGAGTCTTGTCTACAACTTTAGACGGATTTCGGTTAAGTATAAGAGCAGCTGACAAAACAGCAAAACCCCATAATGAATCAGGTACTACCGTGTGACTCATCATGGATCGAACCATATCTGTAATAACCCGTATTTCAGATCTCATGATAATAAAAAAAAAATCGATTTAATTATCTTGTCTAGAGATAATTTTATTTGTGATAGTTTACGTATATATGGATATTTTACATCTTGTATTATTCTTATTCTTATTATTGTTTTATCGTTTTACCTTTGTATTGCTTTTGTAAATTATTAATTTGGTTGTTACGGTTACCTTGATTATTGTTGTGACATTATTCTTATAAGCTCGTTTATTGAATTAGATATTATGCTAGTATTATTGTCGTGAAACGATATTATATGTTTATATAACGTGGTTAATTTTATGATAACTATTTATGCTGAACGCATTTTACGATTTCGTAAAGAGAACGTTAGATACAATAAAATAATAAGACGATATTTGAAATGAGAGTCAATTTCGAGTATTTTACGAAGTATGACTACGAGCATTTACGAAGCTGATTATGGATAATTACGAGACTCGGAATTTAACAATATACTTTGAAAATGCAAGTGCATTCAACGTGCCTTTGGGAACCAATCAACAATTGAATATTATATGTTAACATGCCTTGTTTATTATGAAAATCCTAAAGCACGTATACACTCTTTAAGGCCACTTATCTTCTTCCTTTTCCTTACGTTTAACTGCTTCTCCTCTCCAAGACATTTTTTTTTTATTTTAACCGTCATTTTATCAATGTACGTCATGTTATCGTTTTATCGTTTCGTTTGTTTTATTATTTGCGGTCGTCTTATGTATATAATTGAGTAATCCCCGAATATATGACCGTTGGGACCATGACCTGACTTAGACCGTGACTAAGGTTGACGAGGGTTGTTGTTTGGATGGTGTAGGTGACCGGAGAACCACCGTGGTAGTGGTGGCAGGGAGAAGAGCGTGAGGAGTCGTAGACTGTTAGTCGGGATTTTCTCATGATAGGGGCCACGAGAGGGATGGTGGTCGATGGGGTTAGGTTGGTCGGTGATGGGATGTTTTGGGTAGGTAGGTGGCGTAGTGGCTATAGGTTGTTCGTGTGGTGGTCGCCGGAGTAAATAAAACAGAGGTGCTCTGTTTTTATACCGGTTTGAGCAGGCTGTTAAGGCGTGTTCTGGGGGCGCGCGTAGTGGTTGAAGGTGGTGGACAAATCGTGGAGGTACTGGTTGATGGTGCAGGCGAGGGGTTGGGACCAGCGGCAGTGGTTGTGGGTGACCAGGCTGGTGGTGGTGGTGCCATGAATAATGGGTGACAGGTTGACTATTAGTATAGAGGTCGTGTGTTGTTGCTGTTAACACGAGGATGGTTTGTGTTGTAGGATAGTCTTTGGGTTTGTTTTTATTAGTTACTAGTTTTTAACCCGTGCAAAAATGCACGGATATATTTTTAGAAAAATTGTCGTTGATAATTAACATTTTACAGAATAGTGACCATAATACATGAATATTTTGCAACTCAATTTCTTTTATGTTGACAATATGTTAAAACACACATTAAATTAAGTTTTAAAACATCGTATTGAGTACCTAAAAATGTAAATATCACTATAAAAAGTAATTTTTTAGTGTTTATTGTAATTTATGATAATTATGTATTATTATTTATTGTACGATTGATTATTAGTCATAAACTAGTTTTTCTACCCGTGAAAATCACGGGTTATTTTTTGGATGTCCTTACTTTGGCTTTTTTCTAATTAATTTTTCTTTTAAATTAAATAATTTGATTGTTTTCTACTTGTCAATTAATAGCTTGCCAGTATTATTGCAATTGTATATGAAATGTAGTGGCGGCAATGTAATCAATTAACATCCCTGTTATTTTATTCTTCGATTTTTTTATTTTTCGACTTAAAATAAATTGGTTAGAATATTTGTTGCCAACTTAGTATGATAATTTTAAATATTCTCCATACAGTTAGAATCATATCATCATAAATTACATTTTGAGTCATATAAAAATTTTAGAAAATTGAAGATCAGAATAACATTATATTATCTACATAATAATTCTCCTTTATAGTTCGACTTGTATATAAACTATTTATAGTTTCAATTAATATGTACATGTTTTGTGTTTTATTTTATTTATTACCAACCACCATTTTTTATAAGGCAAAATAAATTGAAGTTGATTAAAACACCAAGTTTAAGCACCAATGCATTAATATAGATATTAATTTTTTGTTTGAGTGGACAAAAAGATAAGAAGATTGTCATATAAAGCCAAGGTTAGGGCCTAGGCTCAATAGATCTTAGGATACAAAATATTATAATATGAATTTTCAATTATATTATCATTGCACTCATAACAACATTATCGAGTGTTAACATTCTTAAATTTGAACGTCTTCTATTAAAATCCATATAAGAAAACAATGATACCAACATCTTTAGTCATAATTCGTATAACCGATATTTGTATTTGTACCAGATATCATTTTTTGTGCTTACATAGTAAAGAACAATTCACTGCACCACTTTTGTATTTAACAAAGTAAACCATTACTATTCAAATGCTAGAGAAACGATTTTTTCCATATATAAAAAGTACAAACGCATAACTTTTAAAGTGTACAATTATGTTCTCATCAAAGTTGTTTAATTTTTATTCCATCATTCTCTACTTTAGTGAAATTATATCTCATTTTGTAACAAATTGCATGTAATTACATGACAATAATAAAATGGTCATAACTTACAATTTTTTGCATTCACCCATAAATCCATCATTGGTGTGAGTTATGATGATAGGTTTATTTTTTATGCTTAACTCTCGTTTTCTTAGAATGATGGATCGTCTAAATAACATATATGACAATATTTTGTAATAAGATAATAATGGCGGATGAAAAAAGGGGGTGTAATAAGAGATTAGGCATAAAAAATAAGACATGGTCCATTTTATAGGTTTATTGATCGGTCTAATTTTCAAAATTAACTATTGTTTCATTTTGATGATCTAACATCTACAATATATTTTAGTAAGATAATAATGATAAATGAAAAAAGGTGTAATATACTAATAATATGAGCTTTGGCAAAAACCGGGTCCATTTTTTATTAGTATAAATGTATAATGTATATATCTAGATTTTTATATCTACGACACTCGACTATATATGATAATTTATAACCCCATATAATTTTAAAAAAAAATAAAAACGAAGATGGCTAGCAATTGTCACTTTCTTTTAAAAAATAGTAATAAAGAGGTTAGTTTTTCAAAGAAGATCAAATCAAATTTGCTATCAAAATGCATATTTTATACTAAAATATCACCCTTCAAAATTAACTTTCATAAATTTAGAATTTAATTATATAGAAATAAAAAAAAACTTTCATAGAGAAATCGAAGATTTAATTTACTTATTGTCTAAAAACTAAATTTACCTGCGCATGACATTATTAGTTAGCTAAGCCAATGATTTTATGAAAACGCCTTCACAACGCCTACACAACATAAGACAAACAAAAAACACCACGAATTAGTAATTTATCTTACAAAATTCAAGCTAAGGAAATCAAATAAACTACACAAATTTTCACCCCTCACATAACTATTTTATAAGAAGTAAAAGCACAATCTTAAATAGAAGATGTTAAATAATGTTAATTTAGATTTAGAAGTTGAATAATATATATATTAAAATTTAGTGACATTAATAATAATGATTTTGGCATTCAAAGGATTGTAGCTTATTATGAGTTGTTTTTATAATCTTAATTATGATAAAAATTATTGCAAAGTTAATATGGGAGTTGAATGGGTGATGGTTAATTATTGCATAATTATGAGAAGAATAATTATGTTTAAAGATGAGAATTATTTGTGACATCAAAATCAATATAGGGCTTTTGGTTTGCCCAAGTATCCTATTATTATTATAGAATTATTTCAAAATTGACAAGAGTAATTATTCTAGAAGATGAAAATTATTTTTTGATATCAAAATCATTTTAGTTTACCCCAAGTATCATTTTAATTATATGTAGATATGTGTATAGTGGTAATATGATGGAATAGTTGGACAATTATGTATAGAGAATGGCGTGGTTTTGTGACGTGGTAAGTGTTATTTCGTCGAAATATATATAACATTTAATCATTTTTTATGTAGCTTTTTAATAAAATTTTACAGATAATGATGTGACTTGATAATATTTTAATATTGGAATGACATACTTTTGACTTGCTTGCTTTTTTTATTTTATTTATATATTTACAGATAAATGAATTAAATTAATGTAATATGATAAATTGATTATCCATGTAAAATTAAAACATGTCATGTCACATTATTGAAGTTAACATTTTAGTAAGATTGTATAGAGGTTGACATGTAGGATTGTGGACGTGGATTTTGTTGGGTGAGGTGGCTTTTTGATAATCCTACGTGGCTTTTATTGTTGCTGATGTGGCTTTTACTTGGCGTTTTAGCTTAGCCTTTTAATAAGGTTTTATAGATCTTTATTTAATAATTATGTAAAAATCAACATTGGCATTATATATAATATATAATATATAATATATAACATATAATATATAACATATAAGTTGACGTTATAAATGTAATCGTTTACGCAGAAATTATTGTTTAAAAAATAAATCAAAATTAAAACATAATATTTACACCACTAAACTAAATGTAGGCAGTTATTCGTAAATTAATTCAATAAAGTTGGGTGTAGGTCGCACCATAAATGACTTTTAAAAAAATTAAATCGTGGATTAATGATGTGGCTTTACCAGAAATCATTAAATGTTTATGTATTAATATAGATAAGATTAACAATAATTTGAACATATCGTATTTTATTATGACAATGACGAAATGTACTACCGCAATCGATTAAGTAAATAGAAATACTAATGAGAAAAGATCTGAATAGAGAATTACGAATTAAAATTAATTACAGAACAAAATTATGGAACAAAATTATTAATTCTGAATATAAGGAGGGAATATACACAGGGAATTATGGAATAGAAATAATTCTGAATATAAGGAGGGAATACCGGCAGGAAATTAATTCATTGTGAAACATGGTGGGGCCATATTTTCCCTAATTCAAGGGACCAATCAGAAGTTTAGAAAATCTACTCCTTTTATAGAGATAGATTAGTTTAGTTTAGATTTAATTAGTTTAATTAATATAATTAGTTGGTTAATTTGTTTAATTTGTTTTGTGACGGTATTTTTATTAACCGGCTAATTAAGTTAATTAAATTAGTTACGTCTAATATATACTCCCTCCCATTCCCGATAACTGTCCCATTGTGGGGTGGGCACGAGAATTAAGCAATTCATTTGTTTAATGTAAAGTAATGTGTTGGGGTAAGGAGATTGGAGAGAGGGAAGGTATTATTGATTATTATTGTGGGTAAAGTGATTAAAATAAGTAGTGTTGTGGGGTTAGGTGGGGTATTGTTGTGGTTAAAGTGAATAAAATAAGTGTAAATATTTACCCAAAATAGACAATGAGACATTATTGTGAATAGACAAAAATGGACAATGGGACAGTTATGTAGAATAGGAGGGAGTATATTCTTCGAATGTGTATAATTGATTCGTTAAATTAATTAATTAATATATATTATACCTTTCTTACGTAATCGTATAGTTTGTAATTATGTATATTATATTTGTTAGGTGACGGTTTTGAAGTGGCATAATTCTGTTTACTTACTGGCTTGCTATTGGATTATATTGCTATCCAGGTAGGATATACCTACTCTATCTTTGTTTAATTTGATTATCTTGGTTGGCGTATTACATGTAATGTGATGATGGGTTGAATTAATGGTTGATTATTGATATGGACATGACAGTATTACATTATTTATTGGTATGATTACATAATAGTATTGTTGCATTCATGTGCATGGCATATGCATTGGTTAATGAGTTAAGATATGGAATAGATACTGTTCCGAGATGATTATTGGACCCAAGCTAGTTCTGCAGGACTAGACCTGGTGACCTCAGCTGTTATGCTGGTGATCGACGACGGTCGATGATATTCTGGCGGGAGGTTCGGTCAGGGTGGGAGTTACGGATTATGATTGGAGATTTGGTGGTGATTGAGCTCAGTAGTGGCATGGCATTTGCATATCATACTTGTTGCATATTATTATTGTATATTGACCGCTATCCTACTCAACCACGAGGTTGACAGTGTATTCACGTGCACCTACGATGAGGTAATGTGGAGTAGATTTACAGGAAAGAGACAGATGAGCTAGGAGCTGGGGCAGGAATGTGAGATGCAGACTTGGACTTACTTAGAATATAGATCACATTAGTAATTTCAGTTTAGACTTTATTAGTTATGTTTATGACGAAATTTTGTATTTGAGTTTTTGACAAGTTGTAATAGACTTTAATTACCATTTAAATATAAAGTACTTTAGTTTGTTTTACTTTTTCACTACCTCGGACATTCCGAGATGGTAACAGTTCTATTTATTTGAGAATGTCTTGCTAAAGGCTCTTAAATAAATGGGGGTGTTACAATATCAAGTAATGTTCGATTTCTCCGTTCGGACACAACATTTAATTGAGGTGTTCCAAGTGTAGTTAACTGTAGTAAAATACCACAGTCTTTAAGGTGTTGATCAAACTCATTTAAAAGATATTCGCCACCACGATCTGATCGAAGTGTTTTAATCTTTCTATCCAGTTGGTTCGTCTCAACCTTATTATGGAATTCATTGAACTTTTCAAAGGACTCACTTTTATGCTTCATTAAGTAGGCATATCCGTATCTACTCAAATCGTCTATGAAAATGATAAAATATCTATAGCCGCCTCTTGCGTTGATTTACATAGGTCCTAATAGGGGATAAATGATCGATTGGAGAGTCACGAGGATACTATGGAGGAGATTGACGACCATATTTTGGAGTCCTTGGCTTATTAGAAATCTTTGCATGCTTTCTACTTGAAACGTTACCCTGAAGAGATGAATCCCTTATCGCACGAGATGTTGGCCGACATAGAGGAGCGAAAAGCATCTAGAGTAGCAAGGAGAGCGGCACGTGCTACTGCAGCCCGCGATCAAGCGGGTCTTTCCGGTTCTCACTGAGTCTTTATGGTATAATCCCCTTTCACACTCTTGTTTTATTTTAGTGTCCTTTGAAACATTAGGGACAATGTTTTGCTCGAGTGTGGGGAAGGAGATCTATCATATCATTTGTAATTGTGTATCATTTTTTGTTTCCGTCATGTTCGCACTTTTTCCTTTATAAAAAAAAATCAAAAAAAAAATCAAAAAGAAAAGAAAAGAAAAGAAAAAAGAAAAAAAACGAAGAGCTCGGCTAGGTGAAAACCCGAAAGGGCGCCTAGGCAAGATGAGAGATCTTAGAAAAAAAACATTGATCTACTACTTCTTATGCATTTTAACGAGGTGATATTAGTAGGGACCAAGAAGATGTTAGGGTGGAACTAATTGGTGTTAAAAGGAGTTGTAGAACTAGAATTTCGTAATATCATATGAATGTTATTTTTGCCGTTGGTTGTTGATGCGGATGTTGAAGTTTATGGAGGTTATGTTGTGGTCACAAACTTGTGTTATTGTTGGAGTTTTATTGTGAATGTGACCTTGTGCCATCATGGTTTTGTGAGGGATGATATAAGGTGGGCGAGTGAGGGATGTTGTTATTGCTTGTTGACGGATCGCCTCGTTCTTCTCTTGTAAGACCTTGTGTGTTTCATTGTTATGTTTCCGAGTGTTTCTCGGGACGAGCAACGGTCTAAGTTTGGGGAAGTTGATGTAGTGTGTCTTGTTCTCAACCTTATTATGGAATTCCTTGAACTTTTCAAATGACTCACTTTTATGCTTCATTAAGTAGGCATATCCGTATCTACTCAAATCGTCTATGAAAATGATAAAATATCTATAGCCGCCTCTTGCGTTGATTGACATATGTCCACTTACATCTGTATGTATGAGTCCTAATAGGTCAACAACACGCATTCCAACACCTTTGAAAGAAATTCGAGTAATTTTGCCGATAAGACATGATTCACACGTGCCAAATGATTCATAATCAAATGGGGAGATATCACCATTCTCAATGAGCTTCTTTACATGTTTCTCATTTATGTGTCCGATAAGACAGTGCCATAGATACGTTTGATCTTTGTCACCTACCTTTATTTTCTTATTATTCACGTGTAATAGGTCTGTAGTTTGATCTAAGATATAAATGTCATTCATGGAAACTGCTTTACCATAAATCATTCCATTCACAGAGAAAATACAGCTAATGTCTTTTATTGAGAATAAAAAGTCGTCTTTATCGCGTAGGAAACAGAAATAATGCTCTTAAAAAAACTGGGTACATAGTAACAATTATACAGATATAACTCAAATCCACTCGGTAGTTGGATTACATATGTTTCCATCGAGGTTGTAGCAACTTTTGCTCCATTCCCGACTCGCAGGTCCACATCACCCTTTGCGAGAGGTGTGATGTTTTTTAGGCCCTACATATGATTACACAGATGAGAACCACAACCAGTATCAAGTACCCAAGTCCCGAAACTTGCATGGTTAATCTCAATCATATGAATATAAGATGACATATCAACAGGAGTGACGCGGCCTGTTTTTATGTCCTCACGATACACGGGACAATTCCTCCTCCAATGCCCATTATTCTGGCAATGGTGGCATTGAATGTCACTGTCCTTGCTCTTTGCCTTGCCTTGTGAGCTACTTGTCTCACCAGGCTCACTCTTACTGAATCCTGATTTCTTAAACTTAGCTGGCTTCCCTACATTTAGGTCTCCATGAGCCTTGCCCTTACCCTTGCCTTTGTTGGAAATCATGAGAACATCTTGCTTCATGCTCCCACTCAACTTTAGATCCTTCTCAGTCTGTATGAGAAGTGAGTGTAGCTCATGAGTACTTTTCCTCATGTCATTAATGTAATGAAAAGGGCAAAACCATCATGAAGTGAATAAAGCAAACGGTTAATGACTATGCTCTCACTGATATGTGGGCTAACCAGTTTGCCCTTCTGGAGTTTCACGTCAAAGAAGCGACAGGTATGCTCATAATTAACGATTCTCGGTGCTTTTAAGAACTCGTTTGCGAGCGTGGTGAAAATATTATTTGCACCTTGGGCTATGAAGCGCCTTTCCAAATTGGTTTCCATTGCAAATATGAGTATGTTCTTTATCGCACCCGCTTCATAAAAAAATCACTATAAGTAAGTGACTCGTTAGCTCTCGCATTTGGCATGGGTTTGGCGGTACTGGCTCAGTCAAGTACTTGAGCCTACCGTCAGCAATGGCTGCATTCCGTAATGCCGCCTCCCAGTCCGCAAAGTTGGACCCGTCATTCTTCAGTCGTGTGGACTGATGCATGTGATCCATGAAAGATTTAAGCCAGGATTCGCGCCCTAGTGTGACACTTGGCATAGGGTCATCAGTATGGCCAACCATTTGTTATAAGCGGTTTTTATCAATATGAAAACGTATTCTACACCGCGAAAAAGTAGAATGAAAAATATAATAAGCATACTCATCGATTTGTGAATTAAGTCAAGTGAAAAACTGTTTAATTCGAAGACTTTAGCATTTATACAATTGATCTTCCTCGAGAATTATATAAATGATCCCAAGACTCAATTTCTGTAAATTGATAAGCCAACCTCTTGGCTAATTCTACTTTTTAGAATTCTTGGTCGATAAATTTCTGTAAATTCTGTCTTTAGTCCACCATAATCGCGAAATATTATTCGGATCATAATATTGAGGTAAAATAAGTCAACACCTACTACTTACCCAACGTAGAAGGGGTCATATGAAGAGTAAGGTCCTATATGCCTACCGACGAAGAAGGGGCTCATAGTAGTTTGGCTTATAAAGACTAGTCTCAATTTTAGGTTATAGAGGAAGATCCCATCAACTTTATTTTAATTCATTTTAAGTGAACAAATATCTAACATGCGAGAATGAATAAACTAAGATTATGGCTTTAAATGATTTTCGTGTGACATCTGTATGTCCATGATAATTGACATGCAAACTATATGAGTCAATTTTCATGCAATATTAGGTGGTTTGGTTTAGGCGGAATATGATGCACTAACTATCATGTGAATGAAAGCAACAAGAACGGAATAAAAACGAAAACGAAATAAGTCCTAGTGTGGCCTATCCTACCAAAAAGAACAAAGTACAACTTTGGAATCCATTCATCAATGAGCCCTAGAAGCTTGTCTTGTCTTGATGTTTCAACTTGGTGTTCCATCTTGGTCATGCATTGGGAGTGAACAATCCGATATCCGTTTTTAGTCTTCTTCAAATTACATTTAATAAATTACAAATATAAACCTATTTACATTCTAATTCCAAAAACATAAATTAAAGAAAAATAAAAGGAGATTCGAGATCTCATAATTACATCACCAATCATGTTTCCATCATTACGAAAACATGATCAACTAAGGCCACACTAAGTAAATTACAATCGTTTGCAAAAATACGTAAATTAAACCATTCAACAACATTTAACAAAACAAAAATGCATCAACTATAAAATTATTCATTCAAGACATAATTTCATAATTATGTTGAATAATTTATCCAAACCACCTATTTAAAAATGATTTAATTATGTGACAATTCCTTAATTATCACAATAATTACAGTCAAACATAATCCTATTCGAATTATCGTATAATATGAATTAATCCAACATTATTTTAAACCTTTTTAAAATAATTGGGTATAAAAAATTGTGAACTTCTTCACAACAACAATTATACATTATCCGGCCTCTAATGCATAAAAGAAAAAAATGAAAAATAAAAAAAACTTCAACCGGAAAAAAACGCCTACGGTAAAAACAATTTTTTTTTTCTCGGTAAAAACGTACGTCTGAAATAAAAAAAAAAGTTTTTTTTTCTCTATAACGTGATGTTGCTAATATTACAAGATCAACAATTATCAATATTTAGTCATTATTAAACATTGATACAAACTTGATGATTCAAATTAACCTTTTAAGATGAATATCAAAATCATGATTAAAATCGATAATCCGTATTCAACTAATCATAATTAATTTTAATGATCTATGATGAAAAACAACAACTTAACATCATTATGTCGAAAAATATCTAGCAAAGAACAATCTTGCTCAAGAACATTCAAATGAATGTCCTTTTACGTTTTAATTTAATCCTTATTAAATCAAAATATCTACAAATTTATTTTATTGTCATCTTAACCTTTTAAAATAACAATATCAGTAAATCAGAAGGAAAAAAAACAACACAAAAAAAATCACACGGCTGGAAAAATAAAAATAAAATTGTCGATTTTTTTTTCTTTTAACCCGATTTGTTTTTAAAAAAAATTCTTGTTGATGAAAATCATATAAAATAATTTCGTAGCCTTATGCTCTGATACCACTTGTGGGAAATATCGGTATACCTCCCCAATTTAATTTATAGGATTATAACAAAATTATAATATATTATATTTATGGTCATTAACGAAGAACAAGATAAAAAGGTAAAGAGATTAGAATCAACCTTCGGTCCTAGCAATATGGCCTAAGAACAAATATCTAAGTCGATAGTGTAACACCCCTATTTATTTAAGGGTCTGTACTAGGACTCCTCAGATAAATAAAGGTGTTACCATCTCGGTTTCCCGAGGCAGTAGATACAAAGGAAAGATAAACAGTACTTTAATTAAAATTAAACTCATAACATGTTCTTACAACTGTATCCGAAAGTCTTAACAAAATAAAGAAATACAACTCGTGCTAAACTGACTAAGGTGATCTAGACTTTAGTCTGGTCCGGATCCAAGCTCTCTCTCCCATAGCTCCCCCTTAGTCTCAGTCACCTGTCAATCTGCTCCCCAATAATTTGGTTCATCACAGGTGATCACGAATACACAGGGTCAACCACGAGGTTGAGTAGGGAAAAATAAATAAATGTACCAACAATATAATATACTCCGCACCGATCCAACGCCAAATAAACTCCGCACCGATCCAACACCATATAAACTCCGCACCGATCCAACGCCAAATTACTCCGCACCGATGCAACGCCAAATTACTCCGCACCGATCCAACACCAAATAACTCCGCACCGTATCACAAGACCCAATATTTTCACATCGTATTGTATCACAGAATGATATAAATAATACAGTATAACGATCACATGATATTATATAACAAACATGCTTAATACCAAATAAGAACAGATTACACATCATCATTTATACAGTATTCCCCTACCTGAATTAGCAAGAAATGCAGATAAGTCCGATGCTTGTTAGAAATGTTCCACGCGAAACTCGCTACCTAAACAGATATACGTAACGAATTAACAAACTTCCCGAACCCCTTAACGAACATACTTACTATAAATAGCAACCTTCCATAAGTGGAAAGTTTCCAAAAATAGAAACTTTCCAAATATAGTAACTTTCCAAATATAGTAACTTCCATGACTTAAAAGATTCCCGACTCATAAACTTTAACTATCCAATTACGAAATGCGACTCAATATCGATGGTAGAAAATACCAACACTAGATAACAAAAGATAACAATAAAATAATAATACTAACTTTAATAATAATAATAATAATAATAATAATAATAATAAAAGTAATAAAACATAAGGAATTACGTAGAAGGACTCGAAAAAAACCCACAGCCCCTATACCCGACATAGACCCGCGACAACCACCATGAACCACCTACTCGAACACCAATACCCGCTACCTTACAACACCACTGACCACCGACTACCACCACAACACAACCCCACCCTACGACACACGCCGACAACTCCGACCAAGGCCCCTGAACTCAGACCAGACCCACATCCACGACTCAGACCACCCTGAACAGACTCCACATCGACGCAACCACCAGAGCTTTCACCACATACCACCGCCTTCCAAGTCCCCTCTGACACCAGACTGACACACCAGGGTGGTGCCACTGTGTCGACCTCCCCCGAGTCAACAGTGGTGCCACCCCCTTACACCCCCCTTTGAGAAGACACAACCAGACCCGAGACTACAACCACGACAACAGGTACATCGAACATCCCTTTTTACACCACTCCCGACCTATGCAACCACCGAGACCGACCACCCACTATCCACCTGACCACCGTGAATAAAGTAACAAAAATACAAACTCAAGACTATAACCCGACATTAAACGAAATCTATACAAACGAGAGCAGACCAACACGATAATAAACAGACGACCAACACGACAACACATACCTGCTTTTCTGACCAAAACGACGGGGGTTCGACTAGGCCAAACTGACTGTGAGCACTCTCTCTCCTTTCCGTGTGGTGGCGGCAGCAAGGTCTAGGGTTTAGTTTTGATGAAAATGATTCAGAAATGAGTGTACAACACCATCTTATATGGCGGCATGCTGGGGTTTGTGGTGAGGGTGAGCGTAGGAATTAGGTTAGGGTTTTGAGTGTGTCGTGGGGTGTGGTGTTTGTGCACGGAAATCGAGGCCCAACACCACTCCCCTAGAGGTCTCTAGTACGAACCCCATGAGGACCCAAGACACTACTCTAGAGATCCCTAGCTCGAACCCCATAAGACGCAAAAACGCAACATAAAACTTATATACAAAGGAAGTACTAATACCGTATTTAACATCCTAACAAAATAAACCCCATAACTAAACGTGACACAAAAGAACGAGGTATTACAGATAGTCTCCTAATCGTTGCACCCAAGATGCTCCAAGATATGCCTTTCTTGTGTTAGAATCGGGAAAAAATACTAAGTAATTTTATGAATGATGAACAAGCAACGTGTGAGAGACGAGAGAGAGAGAGAGAGAGGGGGGGGGGGGGGGGGCAGCCGTGTCTTAGGTCTTAGGCGTGTGATTATTAGTGTTGTATATATTAGTATATGGCATGAGAATAAGAGTTCTTATAAGAACGACTTCCTCTCATTCTATACTACTAACAACCACCTAGTAGAGTTTAGATAAGATTTGTCAAATCGGTATTTGACTCCTACTCAAACTCCCTCCCTTAACTGAGCTCCTCCAACCGTGTGACCTAGCCCTCATAACCGTGTGCTTCAATCGTGTATAGGTTGTTACTCGGTTATTATCCTCTTTGTTTATAATGTTTATCTTATTATAAATATCGTATATTTATAATTTACTAATTAAATATAACAGTTTATATTTAATTACATTATTTAATCATTATTAAATAATTACATTATCTATATCAATTAAATATAACAATTTACATTTAATTACGAATTAACATTTAATTCGTCTCAACTAATATTATTTAATCAGTATTAAATAATTGTATCATCATTACATTGACTAACCTTTTAGTCATTTCATCGAATAACCTTTTAGTCATATAAGGCATCACTATGATTATATTTTAATATAATCATATCTCTCAGAATACATCCTTTAGGTGTGACTTTTAGAAACCAGTTGATCACCGCCATCTGTATGACAATAATGTCAAACTTCTAGCAAGCCAACCGTTATTGATAAACGTGAATCAACTGATAAAAATACAAATTATACCCTATGAACCTTTAAGAGATTTAGACACGTTATCACACTTATTGTGGAGGACACCAGCTCCAACAATATAAGTGATATAAAAACAACATGACTTTTATATGGTGAAGGTTACAGCTCGCAACAATAACTTTACGTATAGATGAGATCAAAGTTATAGCTCTGAACTATAACTTTGGTTACACGAGAAAAAAACATGCGACAAAATCTTTAATTTTGTTTTTCAAATCTTTCAAAATATACTTTTAAAGATTTAGAGTTGTAGAATATCTTTTTATGGATGAAATCTTTTTGGTTGTACGAATTTGATAATATTAGAGAGAACAATTAACTTAGGAGTTGTTGCCTCTTTGAACTACCACACTGCGTATGAGTCAAGCCCTAGTTGTCCTCATCCACCCTAAAATATGATTAGGGTTCCCACGGATTGAATAAGACAACGGTGCATAGGTTTGCGTGCTACCTTACTCACGGCTCAATAAGTCATGGGTTGGCATTCAAACTCTATTATGTGATGGATAATTTATCTTATGAGATAAATATTCATAGAATCATGCATAGATGAGCACAATTAGTTACGATATATGGAATAAAATCTTTTTATTCTCTTGTAATCTTATCTAAAGGGGTTTAGGAAATATAATGATTGCTTCAAAGATATTTTATATCATTCTTGTTATCGTTAATTCCTAAATATAAGATTTAAGATAGATTATCACATAATAATAATATCATTATTATTCTCGAGAATCTGGGATTTATTGAAACCTAGATAATCTATTCTTTCCTATAAAAGAAGAATTGAAATGAAACTACAACACACGTCTTTCACACATAAACTAGAAGCTTTTTGCAAAAATCATTTTACAGTTTTTCACTTTGTATTTTTGCAAGTTCTTTAAATTATGAAAGGTCGTGTGCTTTAATCGTGTCGGTTATTCTTATATATTTATAAGACCATTGTGCTTAATTAGTTTCCTAATTCGTTGAAATTCTGAACACGAAGGAACAATTGAAACACTTTCTTATTAACGTAAGATAGATTGAGTATTTCACGATACTCGTAATGCGTCAAATATTTAACGGTATTTGATTGGTAGAGTATTTAACAGTACTCGAAAGTGCCAGTATTTCACAGTACTTGTTGAGTTGCAACTATACGTAAGTTTCACGAGTGGGTTGATAATTTTGTAATCCAAAGTAGGTACTAAAATTATTAATCGAGAATAGCGGACGTAGGTTTCAACTTGTGAAACTGAACCATTTCAAAATTCATTGTGTCGTTTTCTTTTGCGCTTCTCGCAATTTTATTTGTTAATTGTTTATATCAATTAGTTGAAGTTTAAATCAATAAACTTTAAATAATTGATTATACAATCATTTCTTTGATAAATCGAAAAACCTTAAAAAGTTTTTAATACTCAATTCACCCCTCCTCTTGAGTATTTCATATTAATAGACTCTTCAATTGGTATCAGAGCCTTGTGCTGTTGATTGCTTTACCGAATAGAGGCTGATGCGTCTATTATATTTTATTGGTTTTGTTTTAAGTTTTTTTATGAGACATGGATTCAAAGCACTTGAAATGCTTGAACTTCGATGGGAAAAATTATAGTCTATGGAAAACAAGATGACTCACTATATCAAAGGAAACGATTGGGAGTGCTGGAAAATTATCCAGAATGGACCAAGTAAAACAATGGTTACGTCCTATGGAGGCACGACCGACAAGAAAGATGAAGAAGACTATATTGAGGTCGATTATAAAATTGCTGAGAAAAATTCTAAGGCAATGAGTCTTCTACAAAATGGAATGATTGCGTCTGAATTTGACAGATTTTGATCACGCAATTCTGCCAAGGAAATATGGAAAGGTCTCGAATTAGCCTATGAGGAAACTTTGACAGTTAAGAAGCATCGTATAGACTTACTAATTCAAAGTTACGAGCTATTCTCGATAGAGAAAAATGAATCAATTGATAATATGTCTGCACGATTCTCAAGCATTACTAACGAACTTTGAAACCAAGGCAGAAAATTCGATTCCGAAGATGTTGTTAGAAATTTTTTGAGAAGCCTTACTAAAAAATGACAACCTAAGGTCACTACGATTGAGGAAGCAAGAGATGTCACTGCTATTTCTTACCAAGAGCTTATTGGGTCTCTAATGGCCCACAAAGTGATGCTCAATAGAGATGATGACGACTCATCTAAAGGTAACATGGTGGCTCTTCAAGCCTCATCGAGTGAAAAAGAACCAGACCTTGAAGAAGATATCGTGCTGTTTGCTAGATTGTTTAAAAAGGTTGTGTTTAAAGGAAAGACTACAAAATTCAACAACAAGTTTAATCCCAAAAAGAACACCAAATAAAAATCAATCTTCCTCAACAAATGATGTTTCAAATGTGGAAAAGTTGACCGCATGATTAAGGATTGTCCATCATGGGAGAAAATAAAGGACAAATCCAAAAGAGAGAAAACAAAGAAAGAATACAAGCAAGTAATGATGGCATGTTGGATGGGAGATCTTGACAGTGAGGACGATGAGGATTCCCAAGAAGAAGAAGAAGAAGAAGAAGAAGAAGAAGAAGAAGAAGAAGAAGAAGAAGTGATTTCTACTCTGTGCCTAAGCAATGTAAGTCTCGATCTATTCTCAGATAGTGATGACGACAATAAAGGCACGAGAACTAAATTCTATCTAATGGGAGAATCCAACTCAGATGAATATGAAGAGGTAAGTTTTTTCGAACTAAAGAAACGGGTCAAAAAATTGTCTAGAAGTGCGTTAATCGAATATTTTGAACAAACCCTGGACCTATGTCATTAACAATGTCTTGAACTAAAAGACATGAAAGAACATATTCATGATATTGTTGAAGAGGATCAAATTCTTAAAGCCAAAGCCAAAAAGATGAAATCTAAGGTTATAGTTGAATCAAATATAACCTTGGAAACCATATGTGCTGAGAAGAAGTTTTTTTAGTCGAAAGTTATAGCTCATGATGCTATAACCTCAAAACTAAAGCTCAACATAAGGGAAATCCAAGCGAAGGTTATATCTGATGATGCTATAACCTTAGAATGGAAAAAGGCTAAAGAACTTCTTGAGTGAGAGATCGCTTCAAAAGACGAAGTTATGTCAAATCAAAAGAAGGAATTTGATTCTATACAAAGTCAATTGGACGAATCAAAATTCGACATATCAAATGTTAAGAAACAACACTCTGAAGTAGTGATTATTCTTAACAAAAGTTTTCAAGACTATCGTGCTAATTACGATGAAAACCACAAGGTTGATCATTCAACATGTAACAAGGATATTAAATCATTAAAAGATCTACTCCTACATGCTAGAAAAGTTCATGACAAATGGGAAAGAAGCACCAAAATTTTGGATTTTCTAACTAAACAGTTTGACAATAATATGAAAATGGGTTTAGTTCACGAATTCTATGGCCGTAGGGATCACTCTAAATGCAAATTAACTCCTTCTGGACGAGACTTCAGAAAAAAAAAAAATATGTTCACTTACCTGAATATAAGATTTGTACTTATTGTGGTCATACAGGTCCTGTTTGTGAGAATTGTGTCAAACATGTAGGAAATATTTTTCTTAAATTACTTATAATAATATTAATCATATTAATACTGCCAAGGATTATATAAAAAACAATTCAATAAAACCTCAATTGCAAGAATTAAACAGTCAAGAATATATAATTAACCTTTAGTCCTATATGAGATCGGCCTAAGAACAACCTAGTATAAACCTAACTTCAAGGTAGAAGTTCTCCTTAGATTGCACCCAAGATGACTGAGAAAGATGCCTTCAAAACTCCTCCTAAATTACTATTAATTATTTTAGAGGATTTGTTTTGGGATTTTCAGATGATAAACTAATAAAAAAGAATAAGAGAGAAAACAACTTATGTTTCTCATCCTTGTACCACACGGCCGAAATCCGTTCTTATAGGGTTTTGGTTTGTGTTGGTCTTGTACTTCTATTAGGAAACCTCCTTATATTATAATATTTTAAGTCAGTTTCCTGGAAACCTCCTTATATTATAATATTCTAAGTCACTTTCCTTATTCCGAATTTCCTTAAAATATCATACATATTTTAATAATTTTCGGTGTACAATTATAATTCCCGGAGAACATTAATTAATTATCTTATAATTAATTAACCTAATTATATTATTCTAAAATATCATATATTAAAATATAGTTAATAAATATAATATTTATATATTTATTAGAATTAACATTTAATTCATTTCTTCTAATTATTATTAAATGTTTATCATCTACTTAACTACATTTAGCTAAGTTTAGCATTTACGTAATTATATCAATATATAATCACATTTCTCAGTACTATCCTATAGGTGTGACCTTTAGGGATCAGCTGATTATCGCCATCATATGACAGTAACGTCAAACTACTAGTGAGCCAATCGTTACCGATAAACGTTAACTAACTGATTAATATACTAAGTATCCCTGTGTGATCCTGTAAAAGATTTATTCAAATAAGTAATCACCCACTGTGGAGGACATTTACTCCAACAATCTCCCACTTGTCCTACAAGTGTGTGTGCAATTACGATTCTCATCATATCCATAAATTATTCTCCCACTCAATGGAAGATAAATTGCAAAGTCTCACCTTACAAGGTCGTATCTCCCAAGTAATCATATCAAGATTGGTTTCCTCGACTAGAGAGTAATATAACTGATACGAATCATATTCGAGCATGGCCATGCGTTTAAGTTACTACTCCTCGAGTGGCCCTGAGAAATGTATATAAAACCTGATAAAGGCTGGATATTTTCCTTGACTTATAACCTGCCGATGGAAGCACAACATGAAATGGCCCAGTAAAAGCCCGATTGGCCTCCTTTTACGGTGCGACCTAGGATAGAAACCTAAACCACCCAAAAACTGTCTATATCGCATGAAATAAACAATGGTCAAAAGAACCGACTTTAGGAATCACAATAGACGTCCCATCCACGACCAGGCACCTAATGTATCTTAACATTTAAGACTCTATGTTGTGGTCACTATGTCCTATGCGATATCATATACCCATATTTGTTATTGATCAGTCAAACGCTTGACTTATGGAATATTGAACCTTCCATCCTTCAACTAACAAAATAATCACCTGAGTTATCAGCTCATATTGGTGTTTACGGACAATGCAGACATATAAAGTAAAATAGTTCACTGTGTGGTGTTCAAAATTGTCATACAATCCACATGTAATACAATATAAAAAAATTCAATGATTTTATTAAGTAATAATTGAAATGATTAAATATCAATCAAATAATGTTTATTACAACTTTGGAACACGTTTTATCCCCATGGATGAGATGTGCCTTTCATGTTTATTATGCGGTAGTGCCTTAGTCAGCGGATCTACAATATTGTTATCTGTTCCAATCTTGCACAATGCTATCTCCTTTTGCTCCATGTGATCTCTTATCATTTGAGCTTTTCTGAGTACATGTCTAGATTTGTTGCTAGACCTAGGCTCCTTAGCCTGGAAGATGGCACCACGATTATCACAATAAAGGGTGATTGGATCTTTCACACTAGGCACTACCTTTAGTCCTTGTAAGAAATAACGCATCCAAATAGCTTTCTTTGCAGTTTCGGAAGCTGCCAAGTACTCAGACTCTATTGTAGAATCTGATGTGACGCTCTGCTTGGAACTCTTCCAGCTGACTGCTCCACCATTAAGAGTAAAGACAAAACCCGACTGAGATTTGGAATCATCACGATCGGTTTGGAAACTAGCATCTGTGTAACCTTTAGCACATAGCTTCGTGTTTTCACCATATACCAGAGCTCAATCCTTAGTCCTTCGTAAGTACTTAAGGATGTTCTTGACGGCTATCCAGTGACTTTCACCTGGATTATTTTGGTAACGGCTGACCATACTCAATGCATATGCCACGTCTGCACGTGTGCACATCATGGCATACATGATCGACCCTACTGCCGAAGCATAAGGTATCCGACTCATGCGTTCGGTTTCTTCCAGTGTTGTATGTGATTGTTTCTTACTCAGATGCACCCCATGAACAACATGAAGGTAACCTCTCTTGGAGTTTGTCATACTGAATCAAGAATCTTATCTATATAATCTTCTTGAGTCAATGCGAACATCCTTTTAGATCTATCTCTATAGATACGGATGCCTAGAATCCTCTGTGCCTCACCCAAATCTTTCATTTGAAATGGTTCTTTAACCACGTCTTAACCGACGAGAGTATGGGAATGTCGTTTCCAATCAGTAGTATGTCATCTACATACAATACTAGGAACACGATTTTACTCCCACTTGACTTGATATACAGACATGGTTCTTCGACACTTCAAATGAATCCGTTCTGTTTTATCACGTTATCCAAACGATGATTCCAACTCCGTGATGCTTGCTTAAGTCCATAGATGGAACGCTTAAGCTTGCACACTTTCTTAGGATGTTTAGGATCGATGAAACCCTCAGGCTGTATCATATACAGTTCTTTTCCAAAAACCCGTTTAGGAAGGCGGTTTTCACATCCATTTGCAAAATCTCATAATCATGAAATGCGACTATCGCTAAGATAATCCGAATAGATCTAAGCATTACGACTGGAGCAAATATCTCATCATACTGCAACCCGTGTACTTGAGTGAAACCTTTTGCCACCAATCGTGCTTTATAAACATCTGGTTGTCCATCTAATGCACGCTTTATCTTATAAAGCCATTTGCACTGAAGGGGTCTTACCTTTTCAGGCAAATCAACCAAATCCTATACTTGATTCTCTTGCATGAAATCTATTTCGGACTGCATGGCTTCGAGCCATAGCTTGGAGTCGGAAGAGGTCATGGCTCATTTGTAGGTGGCTGGTTCGTTACTCTCAAGGAGTAAAATGTTTTCTACACCACCTTCCTCAACCATACCAATGTATCGGTTTGGGGGGTGAGAAACTCGAACCGACCTTCTAGGTTCCTCTGGATTGGATACCATAGTAGATGTGGAAGGAACACCTTCTTTCATCACACTGTTGGTTTTTTGGTTCTTGAACCTCTGACAGATCAAAAGTTCTACTACTCTGTTTGTTCGAGAGAAACTCTTTCTCTAAACACTTCGCACTAGCCGCAACAAACACTCTTTGTTCGGTAGGTGAATAAAAGTAGTGACCAAAAATTCCTTTTGGATAACCTAAAAAGTAAGTCTTGACCGATCGTGGGCCTAGCTTGTCTTCGTGTCTCCACTTGACATAAGCTTCATAACCTCAAACCCGAATAAAAGACAAGTCAGGAACTTTTCCTCTCCACATCTCATATGGAGTCTTGTCCGCTGCTTTAGTCGGACTTCGGTTAAGTATTAGAGCAGCCGATTGAAAAGCATATCCCCATAATGAATCGGGCACAACCGTGTGACTTATCATGGATCGAACCATATCTAATAATGTTCGATTTCTCCGTTCGGATACACCATTCAATTGTGGTGTTCCAGGTGGAGTTAACTGTGATACAATACCACAGTCTTTCAGGTGTTGATCAAACTCAGTCAAAAGATACTCCCCACCACGATCAGATCGAAGTGCTTTTATCTTCCTATCCAATTGGTTCTCAACCTTATTTTGGAATTCCTTGAACTTGTCAAAAGATTCACTCTTATGTTTCATTAAATAGACATACACGTATCAACTTAAATCATCCGTAAAAGTGATGAAATATCTATAGCCGTCTCTTGTTGTGATTGTAATAGGACCACACACATCTGTATGTATGAGTCCTAAAAGATCACTAGCTCGCATTCCAATACCTTTAAAGGAAATACGAGTCATCTTTCCGATGAGACATGATTCACACGTACCGATTGATTCGTAATGAAATGGTGGTATTGACCCATTCTTAATGAGTTTCTCTATGCGTTTTTCATTGATGTGTCCCATTCGACAATGCCATAAATACGTTTGTTCTTTATCACATGTTTTAACCCTTTTATTATTCACATGATAAACGTCGGTGGTTTGGTCTAAAACATATATTCCGTTTACGGAAATAGCCTTTCCATAAATCATATCGTTTAATGAAAAACTACAACAGTTGTGCTTAATATTAAAACAAAATCCTTCCGTATCCAAAACAGAAATAGAAATAATGTTTTTCGACAAGCTAGGAACAAAATAACAATTATTTAAAAATAACTCGAAAGCACTAGGTAGTTTGAGTACATAAGTTCCTATGGAGACAGTTGCCACCTTTGCTCCATTTCCAACGCGAAGGTCTATGTCCCCCTTCTCAAGTTTGCGGACGTCCCTTAAACCGTGCAAGTGATTACACAAGTGAGAACCACAACCAGTATCAAATACCCATGTTGCTGAACTTGCATGGTTTATTTCAATCATATGAATAAATGAAGATATACCTGTGGCCATCACACGTCCAACCTTGATATCTTCGAGGTAGTTAGGGCAGTTCCTCTTCCAATGCTCAGACTCGTGGCAATGGTGGCACTCTCCCTCTTTCCATTTGCCCTTAGCTTTGGCCTTTGAGTTACTGGTCTCACCAGGTCCACTCTTGGGCTTTGGCTGCTTCTTTTTTAACTGAGGCTTCTTAACATTTAAGGGAGCTTTTGCCTTTCCCTTCCTTTTCCAATTAGCTTGTATGACAAGGACGTCTTTCTTAGCACTCTCACTCGATCAAATTGAGATCTTTCTCAGCTTGCACGAGCTGAGAGTGGAGCTCATGAAGACTTTTATTCATGTCATTCATGTAATAGTTCATCTTAAACTGGGTGAACCCATCATGAAGAGAGTGTAAGATTCGGTCTACAATGACTGACTCCTCAATCTCGCAACCAAGAGACTCTAGAACTTCCACATTCTCAATCATCTTGAGGATGTGTGGGCTAACAGCTTGGCCCTTAGATAGTTTAGCTTCGAAGAAGCGAACTGCGGCGTCATACCTCATGATTCTCGGAGCTTGCGAGAATTCATTGGTAAGGGTGGTGAAAATCTTATTTGCACCTTGTGAAATGAAGCGGCGCTGCAAATTGCTTTCCATTGCATAAATAAGTACGTTCTTAATCGCATCAGCTTCACGAACGAACTCATCATATGCAGTTCGTTGGGCTCCAGTCCTAATGGTTGGTTCAGCTGGCATTGGCTCAACCAAATACATTAATTTACCATCAGCAATGGCAGCATTCCGTAATGCTGCCTCCGAATCGGTAAAGTTACTCCCATCATTCTTAAGGGGGGAGTTCTGATTGTAGGAGACGTGGTCCATAAAGGAGCATAACCACGACTCCCTGGTAAGGGTGGCGCTAGGGCCCGGAGTTGCATTTGCATCAGTCATTTTTAATAGCAGATATTAAATGATCTACAAATGAGAAAATAAATAAACATGAGTAAATCATTGAATTTAAAATCTTTTTAAACAAAGATATACGACATAATATAATCGATCTCACTCAAAGAATTATATAATGTATCCCAAGACCCAAATCCCGATTTGGTGAGTTAACCCTTTAACTGGTTCTACATTAGAACTTTCAGTCGACAAATTTCTTAAATTTATCTATTAGTCCAACATGAGTTCAATAACTTGATTGAATCATTGTGTTGAGTTCAACTAGGTCACAACACACTACTTACCCTAGGTAGAAGGGGTCCATATGGAGATAACAACAGGTCCTATCACTAGTACAAAAAACCCCTATCGTGTCGCAGCTATCGTGACGGTTCTATTAGAAAACGACATAAAAGGAAAAAAAAGTTGGCGGGAACAAATTTTTTAGGCTATAGGGAGTCTATGGTGACGGTTTTAATAAAGAACTATCACGATAAAATAAATTATTTTTGTCGTTTGTACGTTAAAACCGCCACTATAAGTCATTTGTGGCGGTTATTTGTACAACTGACATAAAAAAATGACACGGAAAGTAATGATAAAAAACAACACTTTTCTATCTGAAACCGACGTATAAATTTTGTGACGGTTTTTAGTATAATAGACATATACAAAAACACTTTGTAGTGAAGTAAACTGCTACTACAACTTAGACGCGCGCCCTTCTTCATTCATCTCCCTCGTTATACCCTAATTAACTACTGCAATTCATAAACTCTTCATTCCGTCTTCACACAAGACTTTGCAATCGAGTTAACTACCTATACACACTGTTCATTGCGCGCCTCTTCACATCCCACCCTAATCCCTAATTTAATTCGTACTACAATTCCTAAACCCACGATTAATCAATTCCTTCATCAGTCTTTGCAACTGTTGCTTCGATTTCAGCCTTCGATTGATAAATATCTCCTCATACCGTTGCCGTTGATTGATAATTATCTTCTCAATCAACGTCAATGACGGTTGTTGCGTCCATTTTGATATTCATCTCATACCTATACTATTTCCCTAATTTTATGATACTGCAGAATAATTGAATTTTGTGAACTATTTTATTGCTATTTGAGTAGTTAAAACGATTTTGGTGATTATATATTCATCTCATTTTGTTTGTTCTAAAAATTTTACAATCAGAGGTTGAACACTTATAGCTTGGAGATTTCCCGATATCGACAGATTCACCGCCATCAATGATCTTTCCGTGAAGGTAGCTTCTCTTGTTTTCGAAACCGTAATTTTATTTCCTGTTTTTTTTTAAATCACCCTAGAAATTACTCTGTATGTGTTAATTTCAATTTCGTTGAAAAAAGAGTTGGATGAAACACAGAATAACATGGTGTTTGTGGATTATGAACACTCATTTTTTTTATATTGGTGCTAAGTGGTATCACCCCTTTTCTCTACTTAGTGCTAATTAAATCACTTCATGACTTATATTTGTCCTAAAATTCCACTTATTAAGCTTTTGCTTTAATCAACTCTTTATATCCTCTAACTTATGTCAGGTCAATCAAAGCGTTGGCGGTGGTAATGGTTTACTTTGTGCCTTTACTGAGGATTAATTCATGATCAAATTCTTTTGCACGTTTTACTCCATTTCCATATTTGTCTACTTACGTGCTTTGTGTAAAGTGTATGCTTTAGAGCAAATTTTATCATATTTTGAAGATCATCTTTCGTCTACTCTGTTAATTAAACACAAGATAATGTGCCTGATGTCTCTCAAGTACCCTAAGAAATGTTAAAAAAATGGTGCAGGTCCAAGTGTTATACGTATTGAGTGTATAGCATTGGTTATGTGAGGTAATAAGAAGTAAATATATAAATAGTCTATTAAAACATATAACATGATTTAATTTTGTCGGTGATAGAAGATATGGAGTTATGGGAATGGAGGGCTATAAATGAAAGACAAAAGAAAAAGAAAGAAGTATATTGCTTTGGATATGATGGTTTGGTCCTTAAGTGTATAGTTGTTTATCGTTATATGGTAGTGTTGTTGCTGGTTTGTGGCAGTTCTTTTCATTTGCGATTAGTGCATCATTAAGTTTAATTCCGTTTATCTAATTCGATTAATTTCAATCCAAAATTTGATAAATCTCAACTTCTACAGTGTTGTTTTATGTCGGCTTTTATCATAAACACAATATCTGTTTCATATCATTTGCTCTAACATTGAAGCGACTTAAATGAGTTCAAGATGGTAAACAGTGAGCCGAAACATTGACTTGAGCTCAACTCCCTTTTAGTTTTGTAAAATTCGATCATTTTTTATAACTCTAATTTGAAAATAAATATGGTGTCACTAACGCTGCAAATAAACAAAAGGTGAGATCATTCTTTTTCATTTGATGGATATCACTTTTCCTGTTTGATGCTTCCTCTAGACTGTACTATTATTTGTCACTCTGTACTGTTCATTTGGATTGGCCCTATGTTGCTTGATTCTGTTACTTGTGATTCTAGTGATGATGTGATCAACCATTTATATCCATTAATCCATTGCCGAGTCTTTGATGCATTTTTGGTGCATATTTTCCTTCTGATCCTTTTGTTTGTTCTTCATCCATGACTTAGGCACCAGAAAATATTTCACCATGTGACTATCCACCCTCAGTTGTCTGTTGTAATTTCATACAAATATATACTGGTGGTTGCGATTTTCTTTTGGTTATCGTCAGCCTAACTTACTATGCATGGGTTAGTGCCCTTTCATTTGAATTCTTATATTTCATGGGTGGCCGCCCCTTTTGGTCACGAAAGTCTTTGGTGCTGCCTTTAACTATTTACAAGTTTCTCTTTGGTGTCTTAGAACATTGATTCTGTTAGCTTTGAAGTAAATAGATTATGAAACATATGGCAGACATAAGTTTTAACTCTTAATTAGCACTTTTTTTTTGTATGTATACAGATTTTTAGTTCAGCTCTTTTATGTGAAAATGTAGTAGCCTCGTAATTTGTAGGAAGGGAGAATTTTGATTCCGGTGGGTCCAGAAAACATGGAGATTATTAGTCGATGACAATTTCGCCATCTGTTTTTATTACTGTATTACCTTTTTGTGTTCTACCATTTTCTGATATTACGACACTTTAATGAACTAATTTTGTGTTCATGTGTTACTCATATATATGTATCTTAACTTGTGATGCAGGTACCATATTAAACTCACAATGCCCTTCTTGCAGAGGACAAACATCTGTCTATGTAAGTGAGTGGTGATGAATATCATACGATTCCTAATTCAAGAAAATTTGGGGACCTAAATTTCGGAACTACTATATTGTTTTTCATTTAAAAACATGATTTATGTAGTTTTAGCTTGTTTCCCTAACAGATTTGGCGTTGACTCGAGTTTCTTTGATTTTTGTTGGCAATACATAACATGAAAAACAATATGGTAAGACTACCTAGTGATAACGGGGTTCAAAAAGTGAAGCTTTTTGTGGTAATAATTATGATACTTTAATGCGGAGAATTAGTAGAACTTAGATTTACGATTTACATTATGATTTGAATAAGTAATTACATGTTTTGCCCTCTTGCACCCAGTATCAAGGTTGCTAAAAAATGGGTGTCAGATAATGCTAACGACCATCTTAAGAACCCTTGTCAATATCGGGTTAACCTCTTACTTCTATTTGGTTTCTATGAATGAGATTACATGACCATATGTTTAATGACTTTGTAGGTAGCTTTTCTATGTCTTATATTATTAGTTATTTGTGAAAGAATCGCATAAAATGGAGATGGCAATGGTAAGGGAAAGGGTAGGAAAATCATTTCCGTTTTCCCCCTTCTTCAGCTCTTATTAAATTGTGTAAGCTTATTCTGATTTTGAATTGTGTACGTTTGTGCTAGAATGATGGCATCAATTGAATTTTCTTAACATTTGTCTTTCCTTACAAAGTTTTATGTGTCAAAGCATACCTTTTGTTTCATATAAAGGAACGATCATTTCTGGGATACTAATCATTTTATCTGATTGAGTTGATGTTGGGTTATTGGTTGAGATATGATTGTAATTGAGGTGGAGAGCTTGTTTTAAACATGATAATATCTTGTTTGAAACTTGCACCGATGTAATTTTTATCGGGACACACTTACTTCCATTAAGGTTATAACTAGAATGAACACTTGTTTTGCAGTGTTTATGATGAACAAATTTCGAACTTGTTGAGCGAGTTCCAAGCTATGCACATTTTTGTACACTCTGTTGGTGGCTTATCAGGTGCTACACAATGATTCACTTTGCAAACTATTGTGTACTACTTACAGATGAAGATCAATCTCTGTCCACAGATATTCCAATGCGACACATGACGGTGGTCCAGGAACCTATGAAGCCCAACGATGGGAACTATAAGTTGTTTGGAATTCAACTAATTAGTAGTCCTGCACAAGCCTCGACTGCTCTTCCAAAATGATGATGAGCCTATAAACCTAAAGCCTCCAATGTTGCAAACTGAACATAATATTGAAGCTGATCAAATTTTGGGAACAGTGTAGGGGTTCTAAAAAGACTGATAAGTTGACTTCTAGCATCGAGCAGGAAAATAAAATAGCAAGTCCACTAGATGGTCAAGAAAAATTTCAGTGAGGATCTATTAGGAGAGTAGGAGCTGTACAAAGGTATGAACTATGAAGTACTTTTTAGGATGACTACTGCTGTTTCATTGTGGCTTATGCTCTTGTTATTTTATACAAAGTATAATGGTTTCGGTATCCTTGATTTTAGGTGCACAAGCAGGGGATTGCCCTCGGTAGATCTGTGAATCTCTCAAAGTTTAGCGACAATGATCAATTAATTGAGGAATTGGATCGCTTGTTCGATTTTAATGGTGAACTCAAGTCACCAGAGAAGAATTGGCTACTGTTCTATACCAATGAGGGTGATATGATGCTGGTTGGGGATGGCCCGTGGCAGTACGTCCTACCATTTTAAAAATAGTAAGTCTTGCTTGCGACGGGTCGTTATTTGTAACGGATATTTTATGAGATAAAATGGGTAGAAAACGAGTTAGTGGAGAAAGGGGACCACATGAATAGTGTTGGAGAGAGAGAAAAAGTGGGTATTGTGTGAGAGAAAACGGTACCCGTCACAAGCTTGCGACGGATAGTGCCGTTGCAAATAAGAATTTGTGTTTTAAAAATGTTGTTAATATGTTTATATTTGTATTTCTAGACTAGATATATCTAAGCTTTATTTTGCCTGTCCAAATTTGAAATGCTGTAGTAGACTCCTAGTTGACATCATACGAGATGTATGGTTATTACGACGCTATTGTATAAAAGCATTATTTTGTTGGGTAATTGATTAAAATTCTTTGTAGGTATTCTTCCATCAATATTTATATTCGGCTAGCTAATTTTTATTTTAAAAAAGAAAATATAAGGTGACGTTTTTTATATTCAGACTCACAACCGTCACCATAGCATATCATAAAGTGACGTTTTTAACTTACAACCGACACCATAACATACAATAAAGTGACGGTTTTCGACTCAAAACCGACATCATAGCTTACATTATGGTGGCAGTTTAGGGCTCACAACCGACACCATAACTTACCCTATGGTGACGGTTTTAGACTCAAAATCGACACCATAGCTAACCCTATGGTGACGGTTTTAGACGCAAAACCGACACCATAGCTTACCCTATGGTGACGGTTTTAGACCCCTATGGTGGCGGTTTGGGACTCACAACCGACACCATAGCGTACCATATGGTGGCGGTTTTAGATTTAATACCAACATCATAATTACTCTACGGTGACGGTTTGTAACGCACAACCGAGGCCGTAGGGTAAGCTACGGTGGCGGTTTTACAACCGACACAAACATTATGTGACCCCAGCAATCACGTCGCTAGAAAACCGACACTAATTTTTGCCGTCACTACCGGCCTTCAAACAAATTTATAAACCCGAATAAAAGTAGTACTTAGTTCGGGGTCGAACACGAAGATGGTGGGAAAGTTGTATAGTTAGGTTCTAATTAAAGCTAGAGTCGGGGTAATAGGTTTGTGATTGAGATAACTAACAACTAGGGACAAAAAAAGGCAAATAAGTTAAGATTAAATTGATGATAAGGAGGACTAGGGTGTCGGGGGTCACCTAGGTAAGTCGGTAGCCAAACGTAAGGCAACGGTCTTGTGTCACTTCTATGGTAGGTCTAGGGTCGTCTCTTCTCTCGAGTCGACTACCCTTAGGTCAAGACTAGTCCTAGCTTTCGCTACAAACCAAGCTAACCTAACACACAAACATGCTCATGAAACTCAAGACTATCGTCTAAAGCAAACAAAGCGAAGACTAACACCCAACCGTCGTTGAGGCAATTCGTCAAACACGTAACATGCAAGATGTGAAAACTTAACCAAAGAAGCAAACAAGACTAACCCTAAGCATTTTTCATGGCTACTAACTACCCAAGCAAACCCCTAACCCTAGAATGAAACTACTCACACATGATTAAAGTAAACATGGAAACAATTGATGAGGAAATGCTAAGCATGTTGGAATATAATGAAAGTAAACAAATAAACAAGGAAACTTGAACAAAATGAAATAACTAAGTAAGGATTAGGAAGATTATACCATTAACTAAGGAAAAGGAAGGAACTTGGATAACAAGATGAAGAATTCTTTCAAACCCTTCAAATTACAACCCAAAATATCTTCTACAAATGCCCAAGAACAAAACTAAGAATATTACTAAAGAGGATTAACAAGAACTAAAAGATTAAACTAAAATCAAAGAAGGATTAAGTATTTTTAGAGAGTTTTTGTGACTAAGTATGAGTGAATGAAACAGTAGAAAACCCTAAGAATTGCGTAAAAAGTAACGTTCAAATAAATGATACAAGTGCGGGTTTATATAGTGCGCGAAAATCTGAAATGTGATTCCCAGCCGGTGGACCGGCTGCCGGTGGTGGACCGGCTGGGAGTCTAATTGTGAACTTCTGATTTTTTTCTTCATATTTCTTCAAGCCCAGGTACTTCCAGCCGGTGGACCGGCTGGGGATGCATTCTTGATGGTCTGCCTTAAAAAGAATTATGGCTAGGAGGAGGGGGTCCCAGCCGGTCAGCCGGCCGCCGGTTGGCCACCGGCTAAGGACCCAAAATCCAAGGCCTGCATCATTTCTTCAATTGATAGGCGAAGGGGCTCCCAGCCGGCGGACCGGCTGCCGGCCGACCGGCTGAGGACCCCATTTCGCCATTTCAGCTCTTTTTCCACTCTTTTTGCTTAGATTTCACCTCGTTTGCTCCCGTTTCTTCACTCCCGCCACAACACCTACAAAATGTAAACCGAAAGGGAATAGTCGAGGTGACGGGCGTAAAAACGAGCAAAGGCACGCAAAACGAGGTCGAATCGGGACCAAAAATGAAGAATAAACAATGAAAATAATGACCAAAATGGAGCTCATCAGAATTCCCCACACTTAAACCTTACTCGTCCTCGAGTAAGAGATCAAGTAACTGTTGGGGCTGGTGTCCTTGACAATTAATTACAATGACTTATTAAATCTCTTTAAGGATCACAAGGGCATACTTCAGTATTATTATTAGTTGATCCACGTTTATCAATAACGGTTGGCTTGCTAGATAAGTTTGACGTTATTGTCGTACGGATGGCGGTGATCAACTGGTCTCTATACGTCACACCTATAGGACACGTTTGAGAGATGTGAAGGTTTGAAAATACAGTCACATTTATGCCGAATACGACTAAACAGTTAGCCAGAGGTATTGACTATTAAATTAGTCAATAAGATGTTGAGATTGTTATTTAATACGGATTAAATAATTTTAGCTAATACGGATTACATGATTAATTCGTAAATTAAATATAAATGGTTATATTTAATTAAATATTGTATTCGCGTATTAATATAAACAGTTATATTAATTTGGGTAATTATACAATATCGTAATCTTATCAGACCATTATTAATACATCGACTGCATTAATATCTGATAACACGTGTACGATTTATAAATAAAACCCGCGAATAATATTTAGCTAATCGGGTCGAATCACGCAAAGGAATAAGGTAAGAGTGGGAAAAGCCCACTCTCACCTCAACCCGTTCGGCCGACCCACCAGTACTACATAAGGAGAGTCCTCTCCTTTTGTCGGGTAACTCTTTTTCGACTGGTTGATTACATTTCTCATAATTAGGGTTTTGAGAACACGATTTTCCCAAAACTCAGATCTCACATCAAAACCTCACAAAAGCTCTCCCCATATTGCAAGGCAATTGGAGAGTATTTCTAGCACACGCGGCATCATCTCATTCAAGTCTTCGGTGCAAGTTATAGGAGAGAATTTACTTTAATTCCTGTTCTTAGGCCTATTCAAGCAAGGACCCAAGGTTGTATTCCTTTTCATGTTTTTATTAACTTGTGACAATAATCTCAATTGTAAAATTCGTTATAATCCTTCACGTTTTAGGGCGAATACATGCTTTATTCCCCACAAGTGGTATCAGAGCCTAGGCCTCGAGATTTTACTTTTGTGGTTTTCATAAGTTTTGATTTAAAATTTTGAAAAATCGTTTTCTGCCGGCGTGTGGGTCGGTCGACCCATTATTGTGGTCGGTCCGCTTAGGGTTTCTGTTTTTCGGCAGTTTCTCTTTTGTATAATCGATCTTGTTTTCGATTCCTGTTTACATATTGTTAATTAATCGATATTCTTGACAATATGTGAACCCTAATTGTTGTTTATTTTGATTTACGCGTTTTGAATCAAAGGTTAAAACTTGTTTTGATTGAAAGTACAGCAATTTCGCGTTTTCAGAAACTCGACTTGGTATTTTGTGGTCGGTCGACCTGTTTATTGGGTCGGTCGACCACTCTGCAGTTACAGAAAAAAAAAATTCTGTCAGGAGGTCGGTCGACCACTCTGCTGATACAGGAAATTTTTTTTTGACAGTAGGTCGGTCGACCCCGTGTTGAGGTCGGTCGACCACTTCCCTATAACAGTCGTGTTTTATTTTTCCGAAAATAACTTGTTTTTATTTTCCCTTGGCCAAAAAGTAATATGCTGTATACGGAAATAGTATATTATTTTTGTGAAACGGTTCACTCTCGTTTTATACATATTATTTTAAAACGGTTTAAGATAATGGATTATAAACTTATTAAAATTAAAGTGGTTAAAACGGTATAATCACATAATTTTAATCCCGAAAATGTGGTTTAGTAAAATTTGTTAATCATAATAACAGTATTATGTCATGAATGAATTTTAATTTTAGTTGATGCATTTATTTATCGTCTTGTTGAATGCCTTTTGAATGCTTTCTATAACGTATTTAATTTTGCAAACGGTTGTAACTTAGTGTGGCCTTAGAAGATTGTGTCACCGTAATGATGGGACACAGTCTTGCTTGTAATTTTGAGATCTTGAATCTCCGTTTTGGGTTTTTGCATGTTATTACTTTTGTATTTACATTAGAATGTAAATAGGGTTATATTTGTAATTTAAATTAGTAATTTTGTGAAGACCAAAGACGGAGACCGGATGCTCACTCCCGCTGCAAGGACCAAGATGGAACATCAAGACAAGCTTCTAGGGTCCAACGGTGGATTCCAAGTTGTTTTATGTTTATTTTGGTAGGATAGGCCACACTAGGACTTTTTATTTACGTTTATTGCATTTATTTTATGCTTTCATCGATAATAGCTTGCATCATATTCCGCCTAAAACAAAACCACCTATAACATGCCTGAAAACAGACTCATGTAGAGGTTACGCGTTAGTTTTCTGTGACAATACAGATGTCACATGTCAATTGCAAAGCCATCACTTTATTTCATTCATTCACGTACATGCTAGATATTAGTTCACTTAAAATGGATAAATAAAAGTTGATGGGGTCTTCCTCGTATAACCAAAAATTGAGAATAGTCTTTATAAATCAGACTCCCATGAATCCCTTCTTCGTCGGTAGGCATAATATGACCCCTTCTACGTCTGGTAAGTGGGAACAGATGATTTATTTTATCTCAACATCATGTTCACTCGATACTATCTAGCGACTGAGATGGACTAATAGATAGGATTTACGGAAATCTATCGACCAAGAGTTCCAACGGTGGAATTAGCCAAGCTGTGGGCTTATCAATATACGGAAATTGAGTCTTAGGATCGTTTATATAATTCTTGAGGGAGATCAATTATATAAATGCATGAGTCTATGAGTTTAAATACATTTTAATATAGACTTAAATCACAACAATGAGTTGCTTATATGGTTCTGTTTTATCTTCTTTTCAGTGTAGAACACGTTCAATTAAACTGCTGTATAACTAATGGCTGGTGAAGACCCAATGCCAAGTGCCAAGCTAGCACGTGAATCCTGGCTAAAAGCCTTTATGGACTCCATGAATCAGGCTACTAGACTGAGGAATGATGGGTCAAACATCTCTGACTGGGAGGCAGCACTACGGAATGCTGCCATTGCTGACGGAAAGCTCAAGTACTTAACTGAGCCCATTCCGGCACACCCAGGAACTGGAGCTAGAGCTAACGAAGTTCGCGCTCATAGCGACTTCGTCATGGAAGCGGGTGCGATAAAGAACGTACTCATCTATGCAATGGAATCAAATTTGCAAAGACGCTTCATAACCCATGGTGCAAACAAGATTTTCACCACGCTCACTAACGAATTCTCAAAAGCTCCGAGAATCGTTTCTTATGAACATACATGTCGCTTCTTTGAGGCGAAACTCCAGAAGGGCCAAGCGGTTAGCCCACATGTTCTTCACATGATTGAGAATATCGAAAAACTGGAGGCCCTAAACTGCAAGATCAGTGAGAACATAATCGTTGATCGAATGCTTCATTCGCTTCATGATGGGTTCGCCCTCTTTAGGGCCAACTATTACATGAACGACATGAAGAAGTCTCCTCATGAGCTCCACTCCCTTCTCGTACAGACCGAGAAGGATCTGAAATTAAGTGGGAGCGTGAAGCAGGATGTTCTCATGATCTCCAGTAAGGGTAAGGGTAAGGGAAAAGCTAAAGCTCAGGGCGACCTAACAGTAGGCAAGCCCAAGTTTAAGAAGTCAGGATTTACTAAGAGTAGGCCAGGTGAGTCGAGCAACTCACAGGGCAAGACAAAGAGCAAGGATACTAGCATGGAATGTCACCATTGCCACAAGACTGGGCATTGGAGGCGCTCATGCCCCGTGTATCGTGAGGACATTAAGGTAGGCCGCGTTACTCCTGTTGGTATGTCTTCTTCTTCTTTTATTCACATGATTGAGATTAACCATGCAAGTTACGGAACTTGGGTACTAGATACTGGTTGTGGTTCTCATCTATGTAATCATGTGCAGGGCCTCCGAAACCAAGAACCCCTCATCAAGGGTGAGGTTGACCTGCGTGTCGGGAATGGAGCACGTGTTGCTGCAGTCTCGAGGGGAACATACGTGATCCAGCTTCCAAGTGGGTTATCTTTATATAACTGTTATTATGTTCCTTGTTTATCCAAAAACATTATTTCAGTTTATGCACTTGACAAACTTGGTTTTTCATTTGTAATAGAAAATAATAGTTGTATTTTCTTATTACACAATATGATTTATGGCAAGGCAGTTTCCATGAATGGAATTTATGTTTTAGATCAAACCACTGAAATATTACATGTGAATAATAAGAGATTAAAGGTAGGTGACAAAGATCAAACTTACCTATGGCATTGTCGTATGGGACACATAAATGAGAAACGCGTAAAACAGCTGATACAGAATGGAGCTATCTCGGCCTTTGATTTCGAATCATATGGCACGTGTGAATCATGTATCATCGGTAAGATGACTCGTATTTCCTTCAAAGGTGTTGGAATGCGCGCTGCCGACCTATTAGGACTCATACATACGGGCGTATGTGGCCCTATGTCGATCAACGCACGAGAAGGCTATAGGTATTTCATCACTTTCACGGATGATTTGAGTAGATATGGCTATGTCTACTTAATGAAGCATAAAAGTGAATCCTTTGACAAGTTCAAAGAATACCAGAATCGGGTACAGAACCAGCTGGGAAGAAAGATTAAAGCACTACGTTCTGATCGTGGTGGTGAGTATCTTTCACAAGAGTTTGATCAACACCTTAAAGACTGTGATATCGTTCTACAGTTGACTCCACCTGGAACACCACAATTAAATGGTGTATCCGAACGGAGAAATCGAACTCTACTCGATATGGTTCGATCCATGATGAGTCACACCGTTGTGCCTGATTCATTATGGGGCTATGCTCTTTTGTCAGCCGCTCTAATACTTAACCGAAGTCCGCCTAAAGCTGTTGACAAGACTCCATACGAATTATGGAAGGGAACGGCCCCTAACTTGTCCTTTATTCGGGTTTGGGGCTGCGAGACTTATGTCAAGTGAAGACACGAGAATAAGCTCGGCCCGCGATCGGTCAAGACATACTTTATAGGCTATCCAAAGGGAACTTTTGGTCATTACTTCTACTCGCCAACCGAACATCGTGTTTTTGTTGCGGCTAGTGCGGCGTTCTTAGAGAAAGAATTTCTCGAGAACAAGTCGAGTAATAGAACCTTCGATTTATCGGAGATTCAAGAACCAACTACCGAGCAACCATTGGAGGAAACAGTTCCTTCAACCGAGGCTGCAGTAGATATTCCTGAGGAACCTAGGAGGTCGGGAAGAGTCTCCATTCCTCCAGACAGATACATTGGTATGGTCGAGGAACATGATATGGATGACGTCTTACTCCTAGAGGGTAATGAACCCACAACCTATAAAGGTGCCATGACCAGTTCTGACTCAAAGCTATGGCTAGAAGCCATGCAATCCGAGATGGACTCCATGTATGAGAATAACGTATGGGATCTTGTGGACCTACCTGCAAAGGTACGTCCCCTTCAATGCAAATGGCTTTACAAAATAAAGCATGACGTGGAAGGTAAACAAGATATCCATAAGGCTAGACTAGTTGCTAAAGGTTTCACCCAAGTGTCAGGTTTGCACTACGATGAGATCTTTGCACCCGTAGTCATGCTACGTTCCATTCGGATTATCTTAGCGATCGCCGCATTTCACGATTATGAAATATGGCAAATGGACGTTAAAACCGCCTTCTTAAACGGTTATTTGGAGGAAGAGTTGTACATGGTACAACCCGAGGGTTTTATTGATCCAGAAAATCCTAAGAAGGTTTGCAAGCTTAAGCGTTCCATCTATGGACTTAAGCAAGCATCACGGAGTTGGAATCATCGCTTCGACCAAGTGATAAAAGAGAATAGATTCATTCGATCAGTCGAGGAACCATGTCTCTATATCAAGTCGAGTGGGAGCAAGATTGTATTCCTAGGACTGTATGTCGACGACATACTCTTGATTGTGAATGACATACCTCTCTTATCTTCGGTTAAAGCATGGTTGAAAAACCATTTCCAGATGAAAGATCTGGGAGAGGCACAAAGAATTTTGGGCATCCGTATCTACAGGGATAGATCACGACGGATGTTGTCTCTCAGTCAGGAGTCTTATATAGATAAGATCCTAGAGAGATTCAGCATGACGAACTCCAAGAAGGGGTTCCTTCCTATGACTACTGGGCTTCACTTGAGCAAGACTCAAGAAGCTAAGACATTGGAAGAAAAAGAGCGCATGAGTCGGATTCCTTATGCTTCGGCGATAGGATCGATCATGTATGCCATGATATGCACACGTCCAGACGTTGCATATGCATTGAGTATGACAAGTCGATTTCAAGCTCATCCAGGTGAACAACACTGGATGGCCGTGAAAAACATTCTTAAGTACCTACGGAGGACTAAAGATTGGGGATTGACTTACGGAGGCGACTCAACGCTCTGCGCCACAGGTTACGCAGATGCTAGCTTCCAAACGGATCGAGACGACTCAAAATCTCAGTCTGGATTCGTTTTTACTTTTAATGGCGTTGCTGTCAGCTGGAAAAGTTCTAAACAGAGTGTTACAGCAGATTCTACAATTGAGTCCGAGTACTATGCCGCCTCGGAAGCAGCTAAGGAAGCAATATGGATGCGTCAATTCTTACAAGGACTCTCAGTAGTGCCTAGTTCGAATGACCCAATCACCGTTTATTGTGACAATAAAGGTGCCATCTTCCAAGCTAAGGAGCATAAGTCTAGCAACAAGGCTAGACATGTACAACGTAAAGCTCATCTAATTAGAGATTACGTGGAGCAAAAGGAGATTTTCATTGATAAGATCGCTACGGATGACAACATAGCTGATCCTCTCACTAAAGCATTACCACGTGATAAGCATGAAGGGCACATTCATTCCATGGGAATTAGATGTGTTCCTAAGTTGTAGTACTCTTTTATGAATTCATGTAATAATTCATTTTCTCGTGTACTCTATCCAACCTCATTGTTATGATATATAATGTTTTGTTTTTCATGTGGAATTGTACGCCAATTTTGAACACCACAAAGTGAACTGAATTACATTACATCGTTTTAGTCCTTGATTACCCACTTGAGCTGATAACTCAGGTAATCATTTTGTGACGTTGGTTGATGGTGGGTTCAACGAGCCATAAATCAAACGGATGACTGACCAATCACAAAGGTGAGTTATACGGATATCTCGTAGGACACCTCGTGACAACGTTATGGAGTCCTAAATGTTTTATAATATTGGGTGCCAGGTCGTGGATAGGACCTCCATAGTGTTCCTTAGAGTCGAGTCTTTTGACTTTCAACTGTCTCTTGAGATTAAATCAGATTTTAGGTAACTTTGGTTTCTTTCCCACGGCCATCGTAACAGGGGCCAAGAGGATTTTTTCTGGGTTATTTCATGCTGCGCGATATCGGCAGGATTCGAGTTGAGGGAAATATCCAAACCCTTATCAGGATTTTATCATTTCTCAGGGCCACTCGAGGAGTAATAACTGAAATGCATGGCCATGCTCGAATACAGATTCGTTTTATCAGTTAAGTTACTCTCTAGTCGGGGAAACCACTCTTGATACAGATCGCTTGTGAGATACGACCTTTGCGAATGCGGATTTGCAAATTGTCTTACATTGAGTGGGAGAAATTTTAAAAGGATATGAGAATCGGTTATCGCACCTACACTTGTACGGACAAGTGGGAGTTTGTTGGAGCTTGTGTCCTCCATATGTAGTGTGATAACGTCATTGCACATACCCTTGTACGGACAAGTGAGAGATTGTTGGGGCTAGTGTCCTTGACAATTAAGTACAATGACTTATTAAATCTCTTTAAGGATCACAAGGGCATACTTCAGTATTATTACCAGTTGATCCACGTTTATCAATAACGGTTGGCTTGCTAGATAAGTTTGACGTTATTGTCATACGGATGGCGGTGATCAACTGGTCCCTATACGTCACACCTATAGGACACGTTTCAGAGATGTGAAGGTATGAAAATACAGTCACATTTATGTCGGATATGACTAAACAGTTAGTCAGAGGTATTGACTATTAAATTAGTCAATAAGATGTTGAGATTGTTATTTAATACGGATTAAATAATTTTAGCTAATACGGATTACATGATTAATTCGTAAATTAAATATAAATGGTTATATTTAATTAAATATTGTATTCGCGTATTAATATAAACAGTTATATTAATTTGGGTAATTATACAATATCGTAATCTTATCAGACCATTATTAATACATCGACTGCATTAATATCTGATAACACGTGTACGATTTATAAATAAAACCCGCGAATAATATTTAGCTAATCGGGTCGAATCACGCAAAGGAATAAGGTAAGAGTGGGAAAAGCCCACTCTCACCTCAACCCGTTCGGCCGACCCACCAGTACTACATAAGGAGAGTCCTCTCCTTTTGTCAGGTAACTCTTGTTCGACTGGTTGATTACATTTCTCATAATTAGGGTTTTGAGAACACGATTTTCCCAAAACTCAGATCTCACATCAAAACCTCACAAAAGCTCTCCCTATATTGCAAGGCAATTGGAGAGTATTTCTAGCACACGCGGCATCATCTCATTCAAGTCTTGGGTGCAAGTTATAGGAGGGAATTTACTTTAATTCCTGTTCTTAGGCCTATTCAAGCAAGGACCCAATTCAAGGTTGTATTCCTTTTCATGTTTTTATTAACTTGTGACAATAATCTCAATTGTAAAATTCGTTATAATCCTTCACGTTTTAGGGCGAATACATGCTTTATTCCCCACAGTAACTACATAACCCTTATTAGAAACAAAGAAACAAACTAACTAAGCTAACTAGAAGCCGAATCGGGTTTAGCTACACCCGTAGCCCTTTCAACTCACAATTTGACATTCATGAGGAAGAATGCCCTATTGCAAGGCAAGTAAGGTCTTGCTACAAATTTTTTGATGCAAACAGGTCAAAACAAAACACATATAAACAAGCAACATGCATCGGAAAAAGGAAAAGAAAACCGCTTGCCTCATTCAAGCGGGGTTTTGAAAAACAAAACAAAGGAGGTCTATAGCGGAGCATGCCGACTCAAAGTCTAACCACGGTGTCAAACCCCTAAATCAAGCTCAAGCAACCAAGAATGACATCACCAAAGACCAAGAAACTAATTCAAGGCGGGCAAACGGAAGTACTAAGCTATACTTCCAAGAATGACACGACACACACATGATTCGACTCCATGCAAGACCCATAACCGATAAAAGAACCCTAAGTACCGACTCTCATAGGTGACACTCAACA
This sequence comes from Silene conica, assembly GCA_029255685.2. Lineage (NCBI taxonomy): Eukaryota > Viridiplantae > Streptophyta > Magnoliopsida > Caryophyllales > Caryophyllaceae > Silene > Silene conica. Next base: position 53,581,559 of record CM055316.2, on the reverse strand, counting down.
CACAAGGGAAAAAAGGGGGGCGATTTTTGTGACAAAAAGTAACCAAAATCACTCACCTACCTCAACTTGCGAAGCATGCCCGCAATCTAGAATGGTACTCCATCCAAAAATCAATGAAAAATGCAAATGCACATGATGAGAACAATAACAAGTATGTAACGGGGCTTGGGTTGGGTGAAAATGTTTTGGTGCAAGCACCGTTCTAGGATTTGAGGCTCAAAAACAAGAATGATTGCCATAATCAACACAACTCCTTATTACAACAACTAAGCAACGTCTATGCCCTAACTTTGGCTTTAATAAAACCAAGCAAAAATTGCATAAACCCCAACTTACTTTGGAAAAATCGGACCCATCACAACCTTAAACAAAGTGGTCATTATTAGAAACACCGAACAACGTCTACACCCTAACATACGACTTGAAAATCAAATTAAATGCAAAAATTGTGTAAACCCGGCACGCGTGCAAAAACATCAAAAGACCACATTATTGTAGCAACGGCTTTTTCTATGTCCCCTTGATGGAAGGGACTTGTTGCTAGCCTTTTTCTCTTTCGAAACACATATGTACATTTTTCTTTTTGGATTTTTCAAAACTTTTTCAACTTTTTCTTTGATTTTCTATTTTCTTTCTTTTTTCATTTTTTTGCTTTTCTTTTCTTTTTCAAACTTCCAAACACCAAGAAAACAACAAGTAGTGACCACAACGGAAGAGTGCACCAACCAACATCTAAATTCCCGACTCTACCACTAACAAAGTACCACAAAAGCAACCATTCTTGATCAAGGAAGGATGTTTTTGGGATGTAGTTCATCTAGTAGTTTAGGCCAAATGAAAAGGTTAAGGCCCAAAGTGGTTAAACAAAAAGGGGAATAAGATGCAAGGGTCAAAACAAGGCTAATTTGGCAAATGTGAAGTTGATTTATTTGGAACAAAAGTTGTCTCACATGCATATGAACATTAATCACGGAAATAAGGAATGAGCGCCATACTTATGCGTATAGACATAACACACCACGTAAGGAGGACTACTCACAATCCTAAACTGAGTCGGTTTGATGGACCGACTATAAAGGAGGCTCTATCCTCACATTTGAGTAGCTAATGTCGGTCCTAGGTCGAGTCAAGGTCTAACACGGTCTCACAAGGTGGTCGAAACTTGGTCATTAAGCCTAGACTTCCGGGTCCTTGCAAGCAAGAACCCTAACAAGGTGACATCAAACGGTGCAAGCTATTAGGAGGGGTAAGACACAAGCAAGACACATATCATCATTGACGGCATATATCCTCCACTATTCAACCTCCTATGCATATTTACAAACAAAAGCAAAACGGAAAAACCGACTAACACATATTCACAAAACTATGAAAATGAAAAGGCATGTGAAACAAAAGCAAACCAACAACAAACACAACAAACATGCAACAACAAGAAGGCTAAACTAACAGCACATCAACCACAACAACCAAAAGTTCCCCAAAGGAACATCCAAGGCACAAAAATCCCGTTCTCCTTCATGATATCAACATAAAAAGAAATCGGGAGGGGGAGAAAGAAGTAGGAAAGAGTATACCAAACATCTTCATCCTCCTAATACCTTGGGTTATCGTCGCATCTGCCACTTGTTAGTCCAACAAACATATATATACAAAACAAGCAAAGAACAAAAACAAAAGAAAGGAAGAACATATTTTTTTTGAAATTTTTGAAATTTTTCGATTTTTTTGGTATTTTTGAAGTTTTTTCATATTTACAAAAGCAAATAAATATTCACAAAGTGGATATTTTCCCTCCCCACACTTAAGATTTACATTGTCCTCAATGGAACAAAGTGCAAGGGGGAAATGAAGAAAAAGAACGAAGACAACATGTTTTTGGCTTTTTTGAATTTTTTTGAGAAAATAAAAACTTGTTTTTGTATTTTTGAAATAAGCGGTTATTCTTCCCCACACTTATTTATGTACATAATGTGAGGAGGAAAACCGGAAAATAAAGAACATGTTTTTGAAAGTTTTTGGTTTTTCAATTTTTTTGGATTTTTGATTTTTATGAAAACAATAAAAACAAAAAGAAACAAAAGAAATGAAAAACTAAAAACTAAACTAAATGCAAATTAAATGCTCTAATCTATATGTATGCAAACTAATTGTGACAATATGATACAAAATGTAAATCTAAGGGGGTGTTTGGTTCAAACCTAAAAAGTATAAGGTATGGGTTTGGAATGAGCCAAACCCATACCACGTGTTTGTTTATCAAATCCGAGGGTTTCATACCCATACCTCAAACCCACGAGGTATGGGTTTCCCATACCCAGGGAGGGGGGTGGGTATGAGTTTGATACCCATGGGTATCAAACTACAATTATAAAAAATGCGAAAAATAAATATTAACACGTATTGTAAAGGAAATATGTTATATAATTATTTGATAAAATCTTTATTTTCTTAATTTTATATGGTAAAATTATTATTTAAAGTATTAAATTTTACATATTTTAACTTTAACTTAGTTTCAAACTCATACCACTTGTAATTGAAACAAACACAAGGTATCGGGTATGGAGTTCCAACCCCATACCACCCAGGTATGATTCCTTATTCCAAACCCATACCCATGCACGAAACAAACGCCCCCTAATGCATCTAGATGAATGCAACTATATGCAACTAAATTAGATATGAAGTAATGAAATGGAAACTAAAACAAGATAACTAAACTAACTAACTACTCTAAATGCATGCTAGAAAGTAAAATGCAAACTAAAGTGAAATTTGGATTGAGGGAGTTACTTGCTTTGGATTTTTCAAGGGGAGCATAGCCATCACCTACCACCTCCAAATGCGGTCACTGATCAAAATGATCCTCGGACTGAAAACCATCTCCATTTCTATTGCCATCATCATCTTCATTGCCATCTATCGCCATGTAGTCGTCCGGGTTGAGCATTACATCTCGAAAGGGCGAAGCATGCGAGCCACTAGCTCCCGGATCACTAAACCTACCACTGGAGGATGAATGCCTCGGAGGACCTGCGTCCGCGTTTCCACGGAAATTGGGGGGAAAGATCGGACTAGTGAAGTAGCCCGGGGCAACATTGATCTCCCCGAAAAAACGCCCCTCTGGAGGCACGTATCCCATCTCGGGAGGCATGTAGTAAGACGGGCGACCACCGTCCTCATGATGAAGTCCCTGGCGGACAGACTGGTCATAGCTGGGGAATTACCTATAGGCCTGATCGTGGTATATGTAATCAAGCCTATAGGTCAAATCCCTATGTCGCTCATCCGCCAATGCTTGGCGCTCGTCTGCAAGGTCTGTCGCCTTCTTCATGCCCAAATCAACCCGGGCCATGAAGTCAATGAGGTCCTGAGGCATAGTGAATGACTAAGTAGATGGACCGGAGCCGGAGGTAGATCCCTGGAAGTATGAAGGACCACTCTGGAAAGAGGGCATGGTAACGGGGGCTGCTGAAACTGCTCAAACTGGAGGTCGGATGCGGTGGTACCGGTCCTATCTCGGGCATATACTCTCGGAGCACGCTGATCGGGAGGGAGCTCATCGGGGTCCACCTCAATATCAAGGAGGTATGAGGTCTTCCCTGGCACAACTCTCATCCTCTCGGTGTTAGGCAAGGGTACCGAATTTCTGAATTTATTATCCACGCGAATCTACCAATACTCATTACGATCGCTGGGGTTAAACTTGACCCACCCCAAAGCCTCCTGCAAGTACCGGCGAGATAACACGTTCTCACCCTGAATGTAGTCCACCGTAAAGTGCCTCTGACAAAGGTCGTTGGCTATCAAGGTGACTATCCCCCCAACACATATAGGGGTAGTAAGCTGAGGTTGGGTTGCCAACCTACTCAAATGAAGCGCCATGTGGTGAGCAATATTAAGCTTCGGCCCACTAACCAAGTAACACCCCAAAATCTCGAGCTCCGTAGTAGTAAAATTGTGAGGCTCATCCCTAGAGAAGACGGTCCATCCCATGAACCTATGCCAAATCCTAATCGGTGCCAAATGCACCCTATTAGCCGGTTTCTTTTTCGTCCTATCACTTACTAAACCGGTTATGGCTGTCCAAATCCCCGGCAACGGCGCCATTTTGATGGCCGGTTTTTGCCGTCACTACCGGCCTTCAAACAAATTTATAAACCCGAATAAAAGTAGTACTTAGTTCGGGGTCGAACACGAAGATGGTGGGAAAGTTGTATAGTTAGGTTCTAATTAAAGCTAGAGTCGGGGTAATAGGTTTGTGATTGAGATAACTAACAACTAGGGACAAAAGAAGGCAAATAAGTTAAGATTAAATTGATGATAAGGAGGACTAGGGTGTCGGGGGTGACCTAGGTAAGTCGGTAGCCAAATGTAAGGCAACGGTCTTGTGTCACTTCTATGGTAGGTCTAGGGTCGTCTCTTCTCTCGAGTCGACTACCCTTAGGTCAAGACTAGTCCTAGCTTTCGCAACAAACCAAGCTAACCTAACACACAAACATGCTCATGAAACTCAAGACCATCGTCTAAAGCAAACAAAGCGAAGACTAACACCCAACCGTCGTTGAGGCAATTCGTCAAACACGTAACATGCAAGATGTGAAAACTTAACCAAAGAAGCAAACAAGACTAACCCTAAGCATTTTTCATGGCTACTAACTACCCAAGCAAACCCCTAACCCTAGAATGAAACTACTCGCACATGATTAAAGTAAACATGGAAACAATTGATGAGGAAATGCTAAGCATGTTGGAATATAATGAAAGTAAACAATTAAACAAGGAAACTTGAACAAAATGAAATAACTAAGTAAGGATTAGGAAGATTATACCATTAACTAAGGAAACGGAAGGAACTTGGATAACAAGATGAAGAATTCTTTCAAACCCTTCAAATTACAACCCAAAATATCTTCTACAAATGCCCAAGAACAAAACTAAGAATATTACTAAAGAGGATTAACCAGAACAAAAAGATTAAACTAAAATCTAAGAAGGATTAAGTATTTTTAGAGAGTTTTTGTGACTAAGTATGAGTGAATGAAACAGTAGAAAACCCTAAGAATTGCGTAAAAAGTAACGTTCAAATAAATGATACAAGTGCGGGTTTATATAGTGCGCGAAAATCTGAAATGTGATTCCCAGCCGGTCGACCGGCTGCCGGTGGTGGACCGGCTGGGAGTCCAATTGTGAACTTCTGATTTTTTCTTCATATTTCTTCAAGCCCAGGTACTTCCAGCCGGTGGACCGGCTGCCGGTTGGCCACCGGCTGGGGATGCATTCTTGATGGTCTGCCTTAAAAAGAATTATGGCAAGGAGGAGGGGGTCCCAGCCGGTCAGCCGGCCACCGGCTGAGGACCCAAAATCCAAGGCCTGCATCATTTCTTCAATTGATAGGCGAAGGGGCTCCCAGCCGGCGGACCGGCTGCCGGCCGACCGGCTGAGGACCCCATTTCGCCATTTCAGCTCTTTTTCCACTCTTTTTGCTTAGATTTCACCTCGTTTGCTCCCGTTTCTTCACTCCCGCCACAACACCTACAAAATGTAAACCGAAAGGGAATATTCGAGGTGACGGGCGTAAAAACGAGCAAAGGCACGCAAAACGAGGTCGAATCGGGACCAAAAATGAAGAATAAACAATGAAAATAATGACCAAAATGGAGCTCATCACGCAAGTACTAATTTCCCGTGGCTAAAGCTCTTTGTCACGGAAATACCTTATGTGGCCCAAGTGGCCGTGGCTAACAGATAGCCACGGGAAAAACAAGAACGTGGCTAAAATTATATTTTTAGCCACAGATTCTCACGTGGCTAATAATTCCCGTGACCAAAAATTAATTCTCGTGGCTATTATTCTCGTGACAAACAAAAAAATAAAAAATAAATAAACAAAATGTAATATATTATTTTTTACTTATAATGAAAATATTTTCACATATGGAATCTTTTTTTTTGGTCTAAACCGGGGTGTCCACCGTGTCGACTAGGGGTGTTCATTCGTGGTTTGGTTCACCGAACCGCATATTTATTTCGGTTCGCACACGGTTCAGTTTGGTAAAACACCGAACCTAAACCGCAGCGTTCCTAACGGTTATTTGCGGTTCGGTTAACCATTTTAAACGGTTATTTGCGGTTCGGTTACCGGTTAACCTATAAACATGCTAAATATATTTTTTCTTTAGTTTTCGAGAATTATATCTAATAGTTTAATTAAATTTTTAATATTTAATTATACTCAACAATAAAGTTCATTAGTGAAACTTTAATATTACTCATTTTAATCATTTTTGAATCTAGAAACACTTTTTAATTAAATCAAAAAACAATTTTTTATATAATATTTTAGTTTTTTGCTTATTTTTTTTGAACGGTTTCGTTCGCGGTTAACCTCTTTTCTAAAATTGCGAACCTCAACCGAACCGTGTCCATGATTAATTTAACGGTTCGGTTCACCGAACCTCTTTGTCAAAACGGTTCGGTTAATCGAACCTTAAAAATTTACGGTTTTTCGGTTCGGTTATTGCGGTTCGGTTTATTATGAACACCCCTAGTGTCGACAACGGTGTATAATCCCCTGGCCGCATGCTCTCTCACGAAGAGGTAAACGGCTTGCCAAAGAGTTGCTTCATTCCCATGGGTAGGAATCGAACCCTGACCTCAGGGTTAAGGATGAGGTGAGCAACCACCACACTACCAAACACATTTCGTTACATATGGAATTTTGTCAAGCTTTAATCCTTGCTTGGTTAGTTATCTCAACTCGTTACTTAGTACTTACAATCACAAGTCATTCACTTTTGCGAATCGTATATCCTCCCCAGGAGGTCACTCATCCCAAAACTACTCTCACCTGAGCATGCTTAACTGTGGAGTTCTTATGATGAGCTACCGAAAATGAAACTTAAGCTTGTTGATATAGTTAACACTTTGAAACCTTTTTAAATTATATTCCTTTTTTTCTAAATTACCTTCACTATTATTTTTGCGAAAAAATATTAAATGATTTACATATATTTGCGAAAAAAATATTATTTTTCTCAAATTACTCGAGTTTTCAATGTTGACCTCCCGACTAATGATGCTCGGGTCATTTTTTGCCCGAGTCAACAAAACCATTTTCTCCAAACTATTTAATCACATTTTCCTTATATTTTTTTCCCTAATACTTTTTTTTTTCATTTGTCGCCATTTTTATTTTATTTTTCTTTTATCCGTTTTTTCATATATTTTTCCACACAAATACTATTTGTAAGATCGCCGTATTTGTAACGATAAAAAGTTTAATCACTTTTTACTAAGTAATGATCACTTTTGAATAATGATTACATATGGGTATCAATGACCGAGTTTTATTACTAAAATAAATGACCAAAACATTATTAACTCGAAAATAATCAGTTTTTGCCAAAAAACACAGGAAATATCGTATAAATTTTTGTTTTCTCTAAATTGATTTCTTTTCATTATTCTTGATATTTCTTTTTGTCAACAAAATTTCACATTATTTACACATGTAAATTTATTATTTTAATTGTCATTTTACTTTTCGGTGTGATACGCTCATTTTCAATAATTAAAATGTTTTTCTATATTGATTTTTTTATATCGGTTATTTTACCAATATGTTTTTTTTCCATTTTATTCAATGATTTGTTGGAAATCATTTTGAATTTAATTTTTTAGACTACTTTTTTTTTTACTTAATCATATTTTAAATCTAATTGTCTTTTCTTTTTTTTTCTTCTTAAAAACTTCCCCAATTTTTTTCCAATTTAACATCTCGAATTCAAGTTCTTGTAGAAATATTTTATAACTAAAGTTGTAAATCAATTTTCTAATAAAAAGCTTATTTAACAATATATTAGTTTCAGACTTCTCAATGAAAGGTGTTAATAAGTTAATTATTTAATTGGACATACTTTTTCTTTAAATGTGATATGGTCTCTAAATAATGTTATTCAATATTATAAATTTAACAAAAATAGAATTATAAATATATATTTGTCATGGGTGTGACATTGTTTGTGGCAAAAATGATTATTAGCCACGACTGTAACCTAAATTGTGGCGCAATTGACTTTTTCGCACGAGAAAAACTTTCCCGTGGCATAAATTTTTTCTAAAATAGTGAATAAAATATTCCCGTGGCTAAACAAAATTTAGCCACGAATTATAAATTCCCGTGGCATAAATCGTGGCGCAAGTGTCAATTTGTTGTAGTGTTTTTTGTCAGGCTTGTTGCGCAATTTAATAAATTGAGTAACTGGGTAAGTAGCTTTGAAATTACAAAATTGTCATTACATAATTAAACGTATACTTAAAGTAAAGCAGCATTCAACGAAAATAAAGCAAAATAAATTGTTAAACAACAATCATTTATTCATATAATCATATTTATTTTCAAGCCAGTAGTGTTAATAAGAATAATCATAATAAATTGCACAAATTCTCACTTGTGATAGACTAAATCCAATAATAAGAATAATCACAATAAGATCATTTACGTCAATAGTGAAGAACATTAAGTACGAATATTGTTCACATCTCGCAATAATACGGCGCAATCAACTTGATGTCACAGTACACACCATGTTGCACTAATAATTTTGTACTATTATTTGTTATCATATCAAAAATATTAGTCACGGTAAAAATCCAGTGCATAGCTAAGAGCAATAATTAGTCACGGGTAATTTACTTGTGACAATAAATCACAATTAGCCACGGTAAGAATTCAGTGTGTCGCTAAGAGCAATATAGTCACGGATAATTTAGCTGTGACAATAAATCATAATTAGCCACGTTAAGAATTCAGTGTGGCTAAGCACACTAATTAGTCACGGTTAACTTACATGTGACAATAAATCATAATTAGCCACGACATTGTGGCTAAAAATAATTATTAGCCACGTTCATGACTTGATGCGTGACTAAACGCATTTGTTAGCCACGGTCATGGCTTAATTCGTGACTAAAAACAATTATTTGTCACAGATATATGTTCCCGTGACATAAATTCTTTTACCAATTAATTTTGAAGGAAGGAGACTTTTTTCCCGTGACTAAGCAAATTTAGGTCACGAATTATGAATTCCCGTGACATAAATCGTGGCGCAAGTGCCATTTTGTTGTAGTGGGGGTTCAGAGTTCCGCGCGTAAAACTGAATTTCCTTTTTTTTAATTTTTATTAGTGGTTCTCATGGTTCTCATTATCCTAGTGGTTCTCATATGATCCCGAATCTATATATTTATATATATATATATGCGGTATGTCACCTCATCACCTCAAACAACATGCCAAGTTATTGTAACACCCCCATTTATTCAAGAGCCTTTAGCAAGACATTCTCAAATAAATAGAATTGTTAGCATCTCGGAATGACCGAGGTAGTGAATAACAAAGTAGACAAACCAAAGTACTTTATATAAAAACTGATTAAATTTAAACTTTTATTATTATAACTTACTTAACTCAACACGAAGTACCAAATTACAAAAAAATGCTACAGCGGAAACATTAAGTTACAAAGCTATATCATGATAGTCTGGCTAAGTGGGCTAATCAACTAGGTAGGCAAGTCAACATCCTCATGCTTCCCCATGAGCTCCCAAAACAGCTAACTCGAGACCTGTCAAAAACAACTCCCCATTCCGGATCATCACAGGTGTCACACGAATACACGGTCAACCTCGCGGTTGAGTAGGACATAAACAAACAAATATAATTAATGAATGCAACTACATGAGACCATGCAACCGATGCACCTCCGCATCCAATTCCACACACCCGAAACTCCAGTGATCACATTCCCGAAACACCCACCCCGCCATTCCCTAGGCCGAGGTATAACTCGATCGTCATCGAGAACCAGCACAACGGCTGAAGACACCAGGCCTGGTCTGCAGAACCACCCTGGGCTTTATATCAAAACAATATTCGTTCCATCTCTTTCTCAGTAACCAATGTATGTCATGCTCATGAATGCAACAATACTCTTAATCAATCATGCTATTACATAATGCAATGCTCATACCAATAATAATAATCAACACTCAATCCAACCAATAACATTCTCATATCAATCATGCTTGCATCATAACATACAATTTAATCATCCATTCATATAACACATCACATGTAATATGCAACCAAGATAATCACATTAAACCGAGATTGAGTAGGTATATATGTCCTACCTGGTGAGCAATATAATCCAAATAGCAATCCAATCACAACCAGAATATTCCACCTCAACTCGTTACCTAAAACCGATTAACATAGACATACATAATTACTACTATATCATTACCCAACAAAGTGTAGTATAATAACTATTTAACTTTACTAACTAATTAATATATCACATGTAACGAAATTATATTAAACGTAACTAATAATAAAATACCGTCACAAATTAAATTAAACAACCTCAATTAATTAAATATTAATTATCAATTAAACAACTGAACCAACTAATTAATTAAAATACTAATACTAACAATTTATAATAAGAATAACAATAGTAGTACCAATACTACTAATAATAAGAGTAATAAGAATAATCATAATAATATTAACAACAATACCAACAGTGATAATATTAATAATAATAGTAATAATAATAATAACAATAATAACATAGCACAAAACAAGCAGCCACCTCCCAACGACTTGGGTTCAAACCCCACGACCAACATCCTTAAACATACCAGCCCCTCCTTAAAACACAGCTCTTATCCCCGACTACCTCTACTTCGCAGCCTCACCAACACCAACCAAGCCACTCACGACTCCCGCCAGCTATCCCATAATCTCACCTGCATCACCAACCACTGATCTCATGCTCCGGTCACCGCCGACGGCCCCCAGAACCACCACAATTCTTGCCCTAAACAGCCTGCTCAACCGACACTTCGTTTATCATGCAGTCTGCCTCCCCATCTTCTCACTGTCCTAGCTCTCGCCACTAGGCCCACCACCACCTCTGGCCACCACCATTGTCACCATTGACCCACGGTGGCTCCAAGGGTGGTTCCCTGGTCTATCTTTCCCCCATAAACCCCTTCAACAACCGCTATAAACACCAACACGCGACATCCCTCTGTTTTCTGTCCGTGAATGCGCTTCCTGTTTGTCACCACCGTGGTGGTGCTTGTCACCACTAACGGCCACCATTCAGACACCCAGGTGGTTAACACCCACCTAACAACGTCTACGCACTAACCCTGATGCAAACCTCCCCCTAACTGAACCAAAAACCCGACACAAACAGGCCCCAACTACCCGCGTTCCTCCTCTGTTCCCTATTCTCGCAGTCCTCATCCCATGGTCGAAAACATCCCTTAACCACCACCACAACCACCACCATAGAAACCAAAACAACCTATGACCACCCTAATACGACTACCCAGACACTGGAACCAAAACAAAATAATATACAGTTCGAAATAAGCAATTAGAAACGAATTCGAAAATAAACAATTAAAACGAAACAGAGTATACGATGTAGGTGTCTTACTGCGATGATGGTGAAGAAGATGATGATGTTGGCCTCTCTCTCTCGTTCTTCTAAATCTCACGGTGGCTACTGTGAACTAGGGTTTATCCTTTTTTTCTTTTTTTGATACGTCGATGTATGGTATGGTTTAGGATGTTGATGGGTTGGTAGGGTTTTTGGGTTAGGGTTGAACGTGTATAGGTGTTTGTCGTTGTAGTGTATGAAGTAGGGTTTAGGGTTATGTTGTTCACTCGGTTTCTCTCAACTCCAAACCCGAGTCCAACATTTCCTTACTCGGCCCATCACGGATTTCGAGACACGTATATATCTATATCACGTTCTTAAACCGTAACTTAAAATAAACGAGTACGTATGAATTAATTATACTAATTAAATTATGTAAATTAATATTAGTAAAATATTAATTGAATTAATTATAAGAGTATAAAATCATTAGTACTAGGGATGGCAATGGGTGGGATATGGATGGGGTGGAGCCATATCCAAATCCATATCCATTTAATTTGTGGTTATCCATATCCCACCCTTATCCGTTTAATATTTTTTCATCCATCCATATCCATATCCACCGGGTGAAGCGGGTGGAGTGGGCACCCGTTGGATATTTCCACCCTCATAAATTTCAAGGTGATATATCAAAAATATACACCTAAGACGATAAAATTTAAAGCGTACATTACCAAACAATACCTGATTACATAGTTTTTTGAGAAAATTGAACATAAATTTTAATCATGTTAACCATATTTACAATTTTACAACTTACAACTGCGAAACTAATCCGCACAAGCTTTACACTCCCATAAAAAAAGTGCAACAAAACATTAATGAGTAGTTTCTAAGTTTATTTTTAAAAAACTTTACAAATTGAAAGCATTTTTCTAATCAAAATATTTATTAATACTTTTTAGAAAAAAATAATTATACTTGTTAATTTAGGATATCCGCCGGGTGGTAAGCGGGTGGTAGACCATGATCCATACCCCACCCTAAATTCACCCATATCCATATCCCACCCTAAATTGTAAAAAAAATCATCATCCATATCCCACCCATTTAATTTCAGGTGGATGGATATCCACAGGGTCAGGGTGAGACTGTCATCCCTAATTAGTACTTGCATAAGAATATATAAAAATTAGGATTTAAATACAATTTCGACTTAAATAATAATAAAAATAGCAATTAAGTATAGACGAGAAATAAATATAAAATAGGAAATATATTTAATTATAAATTATAAATATATTATTAAAATTAAGAAATACGAATGAAATGCCATTTTACGAAATAATCATCGAATATAAAATAATTATGAAATAAGAAATAATCGTAGATATACGATTCATAAAACAATAACCGTTTACGTAAAATACTTTATAAACATGCCTTTTGAAATACGTGTATAAAACAGGGTTTGACTGCCGTTCACCGAGGCTAACATACGGGGTATTACATTATCACCTCAAAGTCTGTGTCACACCGTCACTTTCATCGTAGTACGTCGAATTGTATTCCACGCCAGCACCGCCAACTCATCACCTCGTACCACATGCCACATCATCGCATCGAAGTGTGTCGCATTGTCATTTTTAATCTAGCACGTCATGTTATATTCCATGTTAGCACTGTCACCTCATTATTTCGATGGACTACATGCCACGTCATCACATCGAAATGTGTGCCACACTACTGTCACTTACACCTTATTCCATATCATCATTGCCACCTCATCGCGTAGGACCATATGCCACATCGTCACCTCGAAGTGTGTCATACTGTCACTTTCACTGTATTACGTAGAACTTAACCGCACTTTGCGTTAACACTGACACCTCATCACCTCATATCACACGTCACGTCATCATTGTTATCTTAATTGAGTCTCACTATTGTACTTAGCGAGTTAGTGAGGGAAAACGTATAAAGGGTAGGAGTTACGATATAAAGAAGTTTTAAAAAATGCGATGAAAAGATGTAGATTGACCGTATTTTACCCGAAACCCAACCCGAAATCCGTATAGACTTGACCCGTATTTTACCCGACTCGAAATACACCCGACCCGTATTTTACCCGAACCCCTATCTACCGATCCATAACCCGCCCGTTTGACCCGTTTGACAGGTCTACCTAGGGGTGTTCATTCACGGTTCGGTTCACCGAACCTCATATTTAATACGGTTCGCACACGGTTCGGTTTGGCAAAACACCGAACCTAAACCGCACCGTTCCTAACGGTTATTTGCGGTTCGGTTAACCACTTTAAACGGTTATTTGCGGTTCGGTTAGCGGTTAACCTATAAACATGCTAAATATTTTTTTTCTTTAGTTTTCGAGATTTTTATGTAGTAGTTTAATTAAATTTTTAATATTTAATTATACTCAACAATAAAGTTAATAAGTAAAACTTTAATATTAATCATTTTAACCATTTTTGAATCTTGAAACACTTTTTAATTAAACAAAAGAACAATTTTTTAAATAATTTTAATTTTTTTCCTTACTTTTTTCTGAACGGTTCGGTTCGCGGTTAACCTCATTTCTAAAATTGCGAACCTCAACCGAACCTTATCCATAATAAATTAACCGGTTCGGTTCACCGAACCTAATTGCCCTTAACGGTTCGGTGAACCGAACCCCGAAAACATGCGGTCCTCCGGTTTTGCGGTACGGTTTTTGCGGTTCGGTTTTTTATGAACACCCCTAGGTCTACCAACAACTACAACTTAGCCTATCTTTAGATCTTGGATTTTTAGTCTTAGATTAGATTAGCATGGTAAAACCATCCATCTTTTCACGGAGGTAATTAGTCATATATCCCTTATTTTGTAATTTAGCATCCACAAATACTTTTGTTAAGATTCTAGTTAATGTTTACGTAATTGACATTTTTTTTAAAATAAAAATAAAAATATTTTAATAGAATTCTTAATATAAACATTTATTATTTTATAATACTTATTATTTCAAATAAAATAGAAAATATTAATATTTTAATAATATTGTTAATTATCTTTGAATTATCGGGTTGAAGGGTTCATAAAGGTTTCCAAAAAAAATAACGAATCATTTTTAGTCGCAAGTCAAGATTTATAGGCCTTTAAATGTAAAAAACCGGGTCGGGTCAAGTCTGGTCGGATGGGATCGGATCGCGTTTGTGGACCAGTCTTGTTTTGACGGGTCTAACAGATAGGTGGTGTATAAGTAGGGATGGTAGTGAGTCGTGTTCCCGACCCAGACCCTTAGGGACTGACGCTAACAGGTCGGGTACGGGTCTGAATATTGAGATCCGGTCGGGTACGAGTCTTATATAGAAACTTCGGGTTCGGGTTTTGGTGTTGGGACCCTACTGATGAGCTCTATTTTGGTCATTTTCTTCATTGTTTATTCTTCATTTTTGGTCCCGATTCGACCTCGTTTTGCGTGCCTTTGCTCGTTTTTTTGCCCGTTACCTCGACTATTCCTTTTTGGTTTACATTTTGTAGGTGTTGTGGCGAGAATGAAGAAACGGAAGCAAACGAGATGATTTTTGGAGCAAAATGAGGAGAAATTGCAAGAATTGGACCCAGGCACTCCCAGCCGGTTCCCAGCCGGCGGCCGGTAGGCCGGCTGGGGGACCTTGACTTGACTTTTGGGAAATATGCGTAAATGTTATAGATCCTTGGTTCAGGGCTCCCAACCGGTGGCCAACCGGCAGCCGGGCAGCCGGCTGGGGATCACTTCTCATACTTAGCCATTTTTCGAAGATGAAGAAAATATGCATTTTGGGCAGATTCAAGGAAATGGCTCCCCTGCCGGTGGCCAACCGGCAGCCGGTCCACCGGCTGGTGGCACCTGTACATTGAACAAAAGAGCAAATAATTCAGAAGTCGAAAATCAGCCTCCCAACCGGTGCCCGACCGGCAGCCGGCCGGTCGGCTGAGGATCATGCTCAATGTAAAGAAAAGAAGAAAAAAATCCAGAAGTTCACATTTGGGCTCCCAGCCGGTCGACCACCGGCAGCCGGTTGACCGGCTGAGAGTCCTATTTCAGAAATTCACACTCTATATAAACCCGCACTTGTGTCATTTATTTTTACGCATTCCTAGACACATTTTACGCATATTTTTTGGGTTTCCACTGTTACATTCATCTATACTTAGCCATCAAAGCTCCATTAAAAACTTTAATCTTTCTTTTGTTTTTAGAATCTCTTAGTTAATCTCTTTGTTACTTTAGCTTAATCTTATTGTAAGCTTTAGTTTAATTTGGGTATTTGGGTTGTAATTTGAAGGCATTTGAAAGAATTCTTCATCTTGTTATCCAAGTTCATTCCTTTTCCATAGTTAATGGTATAATCTTCTTCATCTTTACTTTGTCTTTGCATTTCCTTTAAGTTTTGCTTGT
Source organism: Silene conica (assembly GCA_029255685.2). Classification (NCBI taxonomy): domain Eukaryota; kingdom Viridiplantae; phylum Streptophyta; class Magnoliopsida; order Caryophyllales; family Caryophyllaceae; genus Silene; species Silene conica. The sequence continues at coordinate 53,565,650 of CM055316.2, read as the reverse complement.
TCAATTGTTTACTCTTGCATAATCCAACATGTTTAGCATTTCCTCATCATTTGTTTACATGTTTAGTGTAGCCATGTGTGAGTAGTTCCCCTACTAGGGTTAGGGGTGTGCTTTGGTTTGTTGGTAGCTATGAATCTTGTTTAGGGGTAGGATTTGGTTCTCTTCTTTGCTAGGTTTTCATTTGTGCATGTTATATGTTTGATGAAATGTCTCAACGATGGTTGGACATGATTCTTATTGTTGTTGGCCTTTGATGATAGTCTAGGGCTTTTATGAACATGTATGTATGTTAGGTTAACCTTGTTTGTAGCGAAAGCTAGGATAGGGTTCGACTTTAGGCGAGTCAAATCGATAGACGAGACAAACCTAGGCCTAGTATAGTGGAGACCTTAGACTTTCTTGCATAATTCGTTACCAACCTACCTTAGTACCCCCGACACGTTAGTATCTTTTATCATCGATTTAATTTTAACACATTTGCTTTAATTGCTCTTTAGTTGTTAATCAATCACAAACCTATTACCCCCGACTCAAGCTCTAATTAGAACGTAACTATACAATTTCCCCACCATCCTTGCGAACGATAACCCTATTATACTACTTTATATCGGGTTTATAAATTTGTTTGATCGTGAGAACCGACGACTTAATCTCGCGCATCACCTACCCAACCCTTAGACCCTTATATTTATTAAAAAAAGAAAAAAACACATATACGAATGTCAATAACTTAAATAACACACATACAAACTATATTTATTAGTTATCACTAATATCTATACGCATATCCAAATACCTATTAAGAATAATGATGAAATTTATGAAAATGATATGTTTGGATACTATGTATATTATATAATTTAGGGAAAAATTGTTTAGTGGAAGAAAAAAGCAAATCTAGGTAGACTTTATTCAAACCCGATTCCTCTGTATCGGGCATAGGTCCATTAATTATAGACCATTTAGGAACTGAGCCGGATATGTGTCCAGAATATGTAGCCCAAGGTCAAATCCGACTCTTGTCGAACCCTAACCAGACCCACATTGTCAACCCTATTTATAAGAGAAAACATAAAATCGAGGCATCACGAAAGATCGACAGAAAGAATAGAGTGAAAGTGAAAATGGGAGGAATACTTTCGTCTTTGGTTGGCGGCGAATCTACAGCGGAAGCAGCAGCAGAGGTGGCTTCTGATTCTCGTGTACTTGTATTCCACTCTTCCAATAGATGGCTACTCCATTTCAATACCCTCAAACAATCCAATCAACTTGTACTTACTTCCCACTTCATCTTTTGACTTTGATTCTATTCCTATACCGAGTCTTTTTTAATTTCTAATTTCCTCTGTTTTGTTCTGCAGCTGGTCGTCAATTTCACCGCTTCCTGGTGTGGACCATGTAAGTTCATCGCCCCTGCTATTGACGCCATGGCTAACCAATTCACCGATGTTGAGTTCGCTAAGATCGACGTCGATCAACTTCAGGTATTTTCTTTCTTTTTCTTACATCCCTCCATTCTAATCTTATTGTTGTCCTAGTATCAGGTGAGAATAATGAGATCCTTTGATAAGGTTTTCGATCCTTGTTTTGATGTTCAACCCGTCTTGACCTAGCTTGTTTTTTATTATTATTTTATTTAATATAATTATTACGGAGTACTTGATATTGTCTCGAGGTGTTGAAATTGTGTAATGCAAAACCATGATAATTTAGTTAAATCTCATTGGGTTGAGATTGTACATATCCGTTTTAGGGTCTAACCATTTAAGTAATTGATGAATTAAAAATAAATCTAATAAAGTCGGAATAAACAAATTATTTTGTTTCTTAATAGAAAATAAAGATCAATATTGCAAAATTATGAACCAATAATACCTTAGGCTTAACAAATTGTACAAATTGTGTATAGTACAATTATTATTGTGGCTCCGTCTTGAGATAGAACCCCTATCGTTAGTCCACGTAGTGATGATTGAGAATTGATGCTAGTCTAATGTACTTTTGTGTGAGATTTTCTTGTGGTGTTTTGTTAACCGAGAAATGAGAAAAAACACTTTTTTCTTCTCCAGCTCTCATCATTTCCTCAATTCAGGCAAGCAAATAATATATATCATAGCATATGATGTTATAATTATACTAATAATTATATATCAAATATAATAATTAGTTAGTTCACATAAATATCTCGACCCATCTCAATTATCACTAACTTGTGTGACTCAGGATCAGTTTAATATGGTAGTAATTAATATATTAATTTACAGATCATAATTGGTTTCTCTCTAGCAACACATTACAATCACCTAAATTTAAGTGATAGTTTCTCACAATAAATTGTGTAATTGTTCAGACATTACCTACAGTCTCCCACTTGTCCGACAAGTGTACAATATAGAATTCCTTTGTCACTTAATGTCTCGTTCAGACATAAGGTAAGTCCAACGTCATCTTTGTAAAGCCTAAACATGTTTCTCGAATCTGAGCTAGACATTTAAAGACAAATGATTAACCATTAATCCATTTGAGCACGACCATGCATTTTACAGTCCCAACTTCTCGAGTGGTCTAAAGACAACAATCCCTTTGAAAATCAAGGGGAGGACAATCCCATCTTGTCCAACTACGTTTCTCCATGCAATTCATAATGATCCGAGCATTGCCTTTATGATCCCCTTTTACGGTGGACGTTTGACAACGTCAAAATATATCAATTCTCACATGAGACACAATAATGAACTCAGGTCGAGGAATTGTTCCAGAGTATTAATGAAAGTTCTTATGACAGATTGAAAGACCTAAAGAACTCCCACTGGGCAGATGCCCAGTACATATTCAACAATACATACCCACACAATAGATAGAGATGTCCAATATCTTATGACCTATGGAACTTGATCATCAATCTCTTTTCTCCTAACTTAATGATGTGATAAGGGGTAAATTAATCTACTTTTCAGTTTTATGAATAGGGTTTCAATAATCAAATCTTATTTGATTGCCTATACTGCTTAATGATGTGATAAGGGGTAAATTAATCTACTTTTCAGTTTTATGAATAGGGTTTCAATAATCAAATCTTATTTGATTGCCTATACTGAATCGGAGATTAATTTGGATTTTTATTCAATTAAACCCAGACTGAGCAAAATAAAATTTTATTCGATGAATCATAACACTTGTACAATTATGTCATAACATAAATTAAAACAGCATAAGTTAGCACGATTCACCAATGTGTTTAATTCCTATTGTGACTGTATGACCATCATGCTTACTCGCGCAAGGGGTTTAGAAAGTGGATCTGCAACATTTGCATCGGTGTGGACTTTACAAATCCGAATATCACCTCTTTCAGCGAATTCTCGAATGACATGATATTTTTTGAGCACGTGTCTAGATTTGTTGTATGACCTTGGCCCTTTTACTTGAGCAATGGCTCTATTGTTGTCACAATAGAGATCCAATGCATTAGCAATGCTAGGGACCACACCAAGCTCAGCAATGAAGTAGAGCTGCTGTTTGGAGTTTTTCAGTTTGAAGTGCAAAACTCCAAAAGCTGCAGTTTTAGATGGTGTCTTTTCCACAGCTTTAGACGGTGTCCGGTTAAGTAGAGCTGTAGTTTGAAGTGCAAAGCTCCAAAAGCTAATAGGAAGATCAACCTCACTCATGATCGATTGAACCATATCCAATAATGTTTGATTTCTCCTTTCAGATACATCATTCCATTGAGGTGTGCCAGATGGAGTCAGTTGTGAAAGAATTCCACAATCCTTCAGATGATCATCAAACTCTTGGCTCAAGTATTAACCACCTCAATCAGATCGAAGTGCTTTTATTGTCTTGCCAAGTTGGTTTTGACTTCATTCTGATATTCTTTGAACTTTTCAAAAGATTCAGGCTTGTGACGCATCAAATAGACAAACATATCTACTTAGATCCTCAGTGAATGTTGTGAAGTAACCGTATCCACCCCTAACACCACTAGCACCATTACTCATAGGTCCACATACATATGTATGTATGAGGCCTAAGAGATCACTAGCTCTTTCACCCTTTCCAGTAAAGGATGATTTTGTCATCTTTCCCATCAAACAAGCTTCGCAGACATCATGACTGGTCCAAAAGTCTATCTTTATGGAGTTTGAATTTGTTTTTCGTTGATGTGGCCTAAATGACAATGCCAAAGGTAAGTTTGATTTGAGTCTTTAGACTTGATTTTTTTATTGTCTATGTGATAGATTTGTTTGTCTAAATCAAGCACGTAGAGCCCATTAATAGTATGAGCGATAGCGTAGAACATTTCATTTTTGTAAACGGAACAACAATTATTCTTTATTACAAACGAAAATCTTCTGAATCCAAAACTGAAACAGAAATAAGGTTCTTACTAATTGCGGGAACGAAATAACAATTATTAAGTTCTAATAAAAACCCTGAGGGCAATGACAAAACATAAGTGCCTACAGCCAACGCAGTAGCAACTCTTGCCTTGTTCCCTACTTGTAGGTCCACTTCTCCTTTCCCGAGTTTCTTATTTTCCTTTAGGCCTTGCATATCAGAGCAAATGTGAGTACCACATCTGGTATCAAATACCCAAGAAGTAGAATCGGTCAAGCATATATCTATCACAAAAATTCCTTTCGATTTGGATGTACTAACTCCATCCAATTTATCTTTGAGGTACTTGGAACAATTTTTCTTCCCGTGATCCTTGCCTCTACAATAGTGGCATTCTTGATCTGAGTTAGGTCTAGGTTTGGGTTTTACATCGGCAATAACCTTGCCCTTTCCGGATGTATTTTGCACCTTCTTTCCCTTATCCGGGTTTTTGAACTTAACCCCCTTCTGTACTAGGACATCATTCTTGGCTTTTGGAGCCACCTTGACTTCCTGCTCTGGTGCTCTGATGTCTTGAGCATCCCATGCAACTCAAGCATAGTTTTCTCCATACCTTGCATGTTGAAATTCAGCCTAAAGTTGCTGAATCCAACATGAAGCGATAGAAAAATGATATCAGTAGCCAACTCTTGGCTATAAGGGAAGCCCAAACGGTTCATATTCTCAAAATAATTAATCATTTTGAGGACATGAGGGCCAACGGGCTTGCCTTTCTCCAGCTTACAGGACACCAAGGCTTGTTGGTCTCAAACCTTGCTAAGTCCTGGAACATACTCTTCAGCTCCTTGATCATATCATAGGTTGTCATATGCTCAAAACGCTTTTGCAAATTTGCGCTCATGGAGCCTAACATGATGCAAGAGACTTGTAAACCATCATCATTATGTTGATCCCAAAAGTCTTGAACTTCTTGAGGAGCTGAAGGGAGGGGGGTTTACCTAGAGGGGAATCAAGGACATAGTCCTTTTCCATCTTGAGAACAATTCTCAAGTTGCACCGTTCAGATTCTCCTTCTCAAGGAGAAATCTCAAATTTAGGGTGGGTGTTGATTTTGACAGGCTACAAAAGAAATAATAAAGCAAAATAAAAAAGATGATTCATCAAATATTCAACAATTTAACATTTTAAATAATCGACATTTGTAAATCTTTAAAATAGTCTTTACTCTATGATATAAATAATTCCAAGATCCCATTTGCATTAATGTCAAGTAAGCTTTGGCTTGATAAAACTTGGTATTTAATCATTTAGGTAAGTCATCCAATGGCTAATTGTACCATACAACTCTTGGTTTGAAAGGTGATATCTCCATATTACACTCTTTCATGTGCCCTAATGTAACACCCCTATTTACCTAGGGGCATGTACTAGGACTTCCAGAGTAAATGAGACTGTTACCATCCAGGATAAACCAGGCCAGTAGATAATCATAGTGAAAGAAAAACAATATTTTAAAATATTTAAAGTATAGTCTGAAAACTGTTACAAGTACAAACCAAAACCAAACTCCCAAAACAACTGAAAAGTAACAAATGAACTAATACAAGTGAAACTATGTGAACTATAGCTAAGTAAGTCCAATCCATGTCTCTCTCCAAGCCCCAGTTTCTAGTCCATCTGTGTCTGACCTGAAAAGCCTACTCCCCTTTCCGGATCATAGTAGGTGAATACGAATACACTATCAACCTCGCGGTTGAGTAGGATAACACAATAATAAATGATGCAACAGTTAATGATATGCAAATGCTATGATATGGTCGAGCTCAATCTCAATCTTATTCTCAACCCGTGCACCCACTCATACCGAATCTCCCGGCAGAGTATCATCGACCGTCGTCGATCACCAGCATAAAGCTGTAGACACCGGGCCAGGCCTGCAGACCACCTTGGGCTTTATACTTTATATAGTAACAGTTACCGTTCTGTAACTTTTCTCAGTAACCAATGCATATGCTATGCTCATGAATGCAATAATAAAATAACTAACCATTACTCATCATGCTTACAAAATTATGCTTGCATCCATAACATGCAATTTCAACATTCAATAATAACACATCACAGAGTATAGTATAAGTGTATCCTGCCTGGTGGAGCAAGTCTGAAAATAAGCAAATACCGTCTAGAAATATTCCACCTCGAATTCCGTTCCTATAAATATTACTTATATTAAATATTAAATTCTAGTCATATACCAATCACTACTAAAATTTACTTGATCATGTTCACACTTGATTTACTCACAACACATTATAATTACACATACATATACATATCAATTATCACTAATCAATTAGAAACTTACTAATCATAGACTTGGTAAATTAAGGCTTACTAATTATAGCATACAATAATAATAGCCAATTATTGCTAACTTATTAACATACTCAAAACCAATACCAATATTAATATAAATTATAACATCAACAACAACATAAATAATAAATATAACTAATAATAAAAATACTAATAATATTATTATCTTACTATATTAATATATATAAGTATGAATTAGAGGCATGTTAAGAAGTGAAGCATGAGATTTACATTAAGTGATGATTGGCATGTATATACTGTTGTTTTAAATATTGATATACATGAGTTTATATCTGAGTTTTGAATATGAGTTTGACTTGTATGATTATATGCATGCGGTTATATGATCCCTAAGCCTTTAGGTAGACTTATACTATGATGATAAGTATGAATTAGAGGCATGTTAAGAAGTTACATACTAGATTATGTATGCTAGAAAGATCTAGGATGAGATAGAATATGACCTAGAATACTCATAAAATTGTCAACTAGTGTAGCAATATGCCTCCCCGAAGAGACCCCAAAGCAGCTAACATTTCCCAAGAAGAGCTAGACCGTCTGCTAGCTATGAATGCTGCTCTCTTAGCCAGGATTGGGAACAATGCTCAATCTTATGCAACCAAGATGAGCAACAATATTTCCACGCATAACCCTACCAAGTATGATGGAGAGGAGGCACCAAGTTTGCTGGCTGAATGGTGTCGGGAGTTTGAGAGTATCTTTGAACTATTGGTTGTGCCGGAGTCGATGCAGGTCGATCAAGCTGTGTTCTACTTAAAGGGTACAGCTAGACTGTGGTGGAACAACAATAACGGAGAGATTAAGGCTGCTGCTGGAGAGATATGAAATGAATTTGTGAGCTGGGAAGGGTTTAAGGGGATCCTATCCTCTAAATTCGTGCCGGAGCATGTGAAGGATAAATTGAGGGCTGAATTTGACTCCTTCAAGATGATTGAGGGCATGACCGTGGAAGCATACCATAACAAGTTCATGCAATTGGCAGAGAATGTAGCTGGTCTGGGTTATACTCCGGATATGCTAGCTGTAAGATTTGAGAAGGGCCTAAATATTGACATTAAGAAGAGCTTGCTGGCTACCAAGCCCACGACTGTGGAAGACATTTATGAGAGGGTTAGACAGGTTGAAAGGATTTCTGACATGATTAAAGAAGAAGAGAAAGAGAAGGGTGAAAAGTGGAAGGCAGAGTCTGTGACTGAAGGCTCGGGAAATAAGAAACAAAATAATCAGTACCGTGCTTTCTTCTCAAACAGTGCGTAAGGGGGCAATGGCAATCGAAGTGGAAACCGATCTATGATTGGGGCAAGTGGTTCAAGCTTTGCATGTTTTAAGTGCGGGAAGATTGGGCATAAGCAGGCTAATTGTTGGTCAGGTACGCAGAGTGCTGGGAGTGGCTATCTCAACGGCAATCAAAGTGGTGGCTTCAGAACTCCAAATGCAAGTTATTATGGGAATAACAGATCTGGGAACTACAACTACCAGCGGAACTACAACAACTACAACAACCAAAACCGCTATTAGGGAAACCAGGGTAGTGGTAATGGTAGCTTCTAGAAGACTCTTGCTGAGGCCAGTAACCAGGGTGGAGCTGCGTCCATAGAGATAATGTCGCCACAACCTAAGTGCAAAAACCACTTCTCCCAGCTCCAAATCGTGCGTCGGATAATTCTCCTCATAAGGCTTCAGCTGCCTAGAAGCATAAGCGATCACTCTCCCGTTCTGCATCAACACACATCCCAGACCTTTCTTAGAAGCATCAGTGTAAACCTCAAAATTCTCACTTCCCTCTGGCAAGGCAAGGATAGGAGCTGTAGTAAGACGCTCCTTCAAATCTAGAAATGCCTTCTCACAGCTCTCATCCCAGACAAATCTATTCTCCTTCCGCATCAATGAAGTCATTGGCTTGGCTATCTTTGAAAAGTCTTTCACAAACCTTCTGTAGTAACCGGCCAAACCTAAGAAACTCCGAATGTCAGCCACATTCTTCGGTCGCTCCCACTTCAAAACGACTTCAATCTTGTTAGGATCAACAGAAACACCTTCCTTAGACACCACATGGCCCAGAAATGCAACTTTTTCGAACCAAAATTCGCACTTACTCAACTTGACATATAATTGATGATCCCTCAATGTCTGTAGTACTAGGCTCAAATGCTTCGCATGCTCTTCTCTATTCTTTGAATACACCAAAATATCGTCGATAAATACCACTACAAACTGGTCCAGATAGGGACTAAACACTCTGTTCATCAAATCCATGAAAATAGCAGGTGCATTAGTCAAACCAAATGGCATCACCACGAATTCATAATGCCCATACCTCGATCTGAACGCAGTCTTGTGGATATCTGCATCTTTGATTCTCAGCTGATGATACCCTGACCTCAAATCAATCTTTGATTCTCAGCTGATGATACCCTGACCTCAAATCAATCTTGGAAAACACACCAGCCCCACTTAACTGGTCAAAAAGATCATCAATGCGAGGTAAAGGATACCTATTCTTGATCGTCACATTATTGAGTTTTCTGTAGTCCACACACAGCCTCATGGTTCCATCCTTCTTCTTCACAAACAACACTGGTGCTCCCCAAGGTGACACACTCGGTCTCACGTACCCCTTGCTTGCTAACTCGTCCAACTGCTTCCTTAGTTCTTCCAATTCCTTAGGTCCCATGCGATAAGGTGCTTTAGAAATTGGCTCAGCCCTGGGTTTCAGATCAATACCAAAATCTAAGTCCCTCTTTGGCGGCAACCCAAGAATTTCTTCTGTAAACACGTCTTTAAAATCTCTTACAACATCGATCTCACTGGCTTGGGGTTTCTCTGCAGTCAAATCTCTCACATGGCACAACAACATCTCATCACCCCTCTTCAGGCAGGACTTCAGGGCATTGATGGTGATCAACTTCAGCTTGGGCTTCACGGAGTACCCTCTTCTTAATGTCAATAGTTAGGCCCTTCTCAAATCTTGCAGCTGACATCTCCGGAGTATAACCCAGATCAGCTACATTTACTGCCAATTGCATGAACTTGCTATGATATGCTTCCACGTTCATGCCCTCAGTCATTTTGAAGGAGTCGGATTTAGCCCTCAATTTACCCTTCACATGCTCTGGCACGAATTTAGGGGATAGAATCCCCTTAAATCCTTCCCAGCTCACAAATTCAGCTTCGATCTCTCCAGCAGCAGCCTTAATCTCTCCCTTATTGTTGTTCCACCACAGTCTAGATGTACCCTTTAGGTAGAATACAGCTTGGTCTACCTACTTCGACTCCGGCACAGTCAATAGTTGAAAAATACTCTCAAACTCCCGGCACCATTCAGCAAGCAGACTTGGTGCTCCTTCCCCATCATACTTGGTAGGGTTATGTCTGGAAATATTGTTGCTCATCTTAGTTGTATCAGATTGGGCATTGTTTCCAATCCTGGCTAAGAGAGCAGCTAACCGGCGATCTAGCTCTTCTTGGGAAATGTTAGCTGCTTCGGGGTCTCTACGGGGAGGCATATTGCTACACATGTTTAACAATTTTACGAGTATTCTACGTCATATTCTATCTCATCTTAGGTCTGTCTAGCATACATAGTCTGGTATGTAACTTCTTAACATGCTTCTAATTCATACTTATGATCATATTATAAGTCTACCTAAAGGCTTAGGGATCATGTAACTGCATGCATATCATCATACAAATCAATCTCATATTCAAAACTCGTATACAAACTCATGTTCAATCATCACTTAATGTAAATCTCATGCTTCACATCATGTATTGCCAATCATATTCCTCATCATAACTTAACTTATTTCTTTGATACTGAAACGTTAGTACAAATATATATATATATATATATATATATATATGGTCTCTTCCTGTATTCTATACTACCCACACTCTACCTCTCTCGAGGGTAACCAGGTTAGACTGAAAGGGCCAGTGGCTTGGTTTGAGGGGCCCCTAACTCATCCCAAATCCTATGGGCTCCTAACAGTATTAGCCTGCGGTTCATTTTATTAGACTCTTTGTACGTTCATTATTATTCATTTCAGTTTAGGCCTGAGGATCGTTCGCTCTGATAGCACTTGTAACAATCCGAACCGCCACCGTCTTAACACAAACCCAATAAGATGAGTGTGTACCTTTGAGCCCATTATTTGTCCTCACTTAAATCCAAAAGCATAAGGCTTTGTTATTAAGTGGTTGTTGGGGCTATTATAAACATATCACAAGCCTCACATTCTACCGATGTGGGACAAATCTCTCATGGGTTGTTACACCTAAGATCCAAAACTCTTTTGGTAATCTTATTGAATTTTAACCTAACTCACATGTGAATTTAGGCCGCTATCCTACGATTAAAGAAATGACTTGCTTTGGCTAAGACCATTTTCAATGATCTAAGGCTTTGTAGGTGTTTGTTCAAGGTTTATAATTCAAAATTTAGTGAGAGTCATTAGCATGCTTGTTCATTGGCAATCATATGATATGAAAATAAAACAAGCAAATTAAAAAAAATATAAAAAAAATAAGAAAGCATAAAAGTTCCTAGTATGGCGACTAAACCTAAGATCCAATCTTCAAGGTCTTCAAAACTTGAAATTAAATAGTCTTCAGTTCAGCTTCCACTTGAAGCCGGATACATAAAATACAAGTCTTGTGAAAAGAAAATTATAAGACTAAAAATAATTAAAATTACATCAAATAGATGGTGCGCAGTCCGTAAACCAAATGAAATAAAATTAAAGCATAATTAAAATTACAACCAATAGACGGAGCGCAGTTCGTAAACCAACCTAAGGCATTCACTTATGGACATACTAGTAACTAACAATCACATTCAAAATTCACTTATTTCCAAAATAAGTGACAGTTGCAATAATATATACATAATTAATGATTAACAATATATATTAGATTAAACGAAATGCAATATAATAAACTATTTAATTAAAATGCATAACATAAAATAAATTGCAAGTATAATTATCCTAATAAAGAAAAATAAAAGGATAACTAAGACAAAAAATATAAATTATTATGGAAAAGTAACAAAATAATAATTTTTAAACCTAAAAGTGAATGGAAATCAATGAAGACGATCAAAATTGGCCGAAAAACGGAGACCTTGCGACGCAATCTTGTTTAGAATGTCGTTTACTCTCGAAAAACACTACTGAAACGTTAAAATCCGACATTTCAACTACTGAACAATAATTTTTCGCGTGATTCGATATTTACTCGTTTAAGCATATTAAACTTGTAAACTAACAACCATAAGTTACAACGCACAAAAGGACTACAATGATTTAACCATTAAATCATTAAGAAAACGGAATTAAAAAAACAAAATCTAAAACTGTTTGAACCAGATCTAGAAAATCATTTTCTAATCTAAATACACATGAATCTTACTAAATGAACCATATGCAAAAACCCACGTGTATATAATCGTTGATTGATTAATACACATATATAAAACATATTGTTATTATTAATTTCAAATATCAAGAAGAAAAAACATTTTTCTAGTCCGATTTCACATACGACTCATTTAATTGAATGATACGTGAAATTATAGAAGTAGTCAATCATCCTATCGATTAAGACATGTATGCAATATTGGCTCTGATACTAATTGAAGTAAAAAAGATCTAATAAGGCGGAATAAACAAACTATTTTGTTTCTTATTAGAAAATAAAGATCGTAATATTGCAAAATTATGAATCAATAATAACTTATAATTAGGCTTAACAAGTTGTACAAGTACTATTGTTATTCTGGCTCCCTTCTTGAGATAGAACCTTCTATCGATAGTCGACGTAGTGATGATTGAGAATAGATGTTAGTCTAATAACCTTTTTGTGTGAGATTTTCTTATGGTGTTTTGTTAACAGAGAAGAAAAAACACCTTTTCTTTTTTTTCCGTTTAACAAAATATCAATTGTTGAGAATGTCTGAACAATTACACAATTTATTGTGAGAAACTGTCAGTTAAAATTAGGTGATTGTAATGTTTTGCTAGAAACTAATTATGATCTGTAAATTAACATGTTAATTACTACTATATTAAACTGATCCTATTGAGTCACACAAGTTAGTGATAATTGAGATGTGTCGAGATATTTATGTGGACTAACTAATTATTATATTTGATATATAATTATTAGTATAATTATAACATCATATGGTATGATATTATATGAATAGGATTATGAAGGAAACAAATAAGAATGATTTGGAATATATTATTTGCTTGATTTAATTGAGGAAATGATGAGATCCCTTTCGTTATGTAGTTGAATGAGATAAAAGTTGTATATTAGATCACCTTATTCATTCTCTCTGACTGATTGTACGTTAAACTACTGAAAGAAGAAAAGTGTTTTTTCTCATTTCTCGGTTAACAAAACATCACTAGAAAATCTTACACAAAAGATATTAGACTAGCATCTATTCTCAATCAACACTACGTGGATTATCGATAAAGATTTTTATCTGAAGACGGAGCCACAATAACAATTGTACTTGTACAATTTGTTAAGCCTTATTATGAGGTATTATTGATTCATACTTTTGCAATATTACGATCTTTATTTTCTAATAAGAAACAAAGTAGTTTGTTTATTCCGCCTTATTAGATTTTTTTACTTAATTTGATATCAGAGCCAATATTGCATACATGTATATGATGATTGACTACTTGTATAATTTCACGTATCATTCAATTAAATGAGTTGTACGTGAAATCGGGCTAGAAAAATGTTTTTTCTTCTTGTTGAAATTAATAATATCAGTATGTTTTGTATACGTGTATTAATCAATCAGGAACGTCCGAACAATAGACACTTGTTTGACGGGCTAGCTTAATCTGGAAACACCATCAATGTGTTCCTATTGCTGGATATGGCTGCTTACATTCTTGTCCTGCAATTTGTGGGAGCCGTTGGGGCATTGGTTAATGTTGTCGTTGATGGACTTAATCTAAGTCCTTGGATTGTAGATTGTCATCCTAATTATAAGCGTTTGGTTACTGAAAATTGGTTGTCATCCTGTGGAGAGGTGGTTGTAGTACGTTTATGTATGAGATGGCTAGCAGGTGGCTTATATTTTTTTATCATGTCGGCTGATGTTGTGATCATAGGAATAAGGCCTTGTTCTTTCTGGCTTGATTTCAGACCCTTTCAATTTTGCTTGGCTGTATTTCGTTAAGTTGTATTTACATTCAATCAATTATGTTCAGTTAATCTTTTCACAAAATTAACTTTTAATTCAACTAAATTCACTCCACCTCAATTCCACTCAATTCAGTTCAATTAAGCTCTACTCTAATTAATTAAATTCAACTCGTTTCAGCCGAAAAGAGAAAAGAGATCAGGGCCTAAGTCTTGTTACAATAGAGAGTGGCTCTTAATATAGAGCATTACAAGTTCAGTAAATTAAACCCTAGGAAAAGATCTAATCATCGATTTCTAACTGCTCTAATCTAAGGGTTAGTTTTCACTAAAACAAGAGGACAAACTTGTATTAAAGAGAGCTGACTATCCACTACTTTAGGACAACGGAAGAGCTGTTGCTTTATCTTAGGCGTGGCTCAAGGCTATCTTGCAGTAGAGACCATAAAACAGGAGACAAGAAGGTAAGGACAAGATGTCGCTTTCCTTGTGTTTCCCCAAAAACTAGCTGCATTTTTTCTCTTGTAAATGTCTCCCTTGGCTGCCATATGGTGCTCATATAGTTTAGATTATTGTAGGACAAATATTCATCCTTGAACATGCCATTTAAAACATGGAGGAAGACAGAAATGCTCTTATAAATGCAAAAGCAGACCATTGTATAGCATTGTTGGCAATAGGAATTGCGGAACCATCTCCGATGATGAGGTCTTCATAGCCATTGTAGGGAGAGTGGAAGGTTAGGGAGTCTAAGTCGTGTGTGACGTGGTGACTTGCACCACTGTCAAGGAGGTAGTTTGGGTTAGGTGGGATAGTGTTGGTGTTGATGGTGTGGGCCTGTGGTGTAGGCTGCTGTTGCGCGGAACTGCCATGAGAAAACTGCTGACGGTTGTTGGTGAGGGCAGGAAAAACAATAGACGGAAAGAGGCGTCTAAACAGAGGGCAATTGGCTATCATGTGGCCTGTTTCTCGGCACCACTAACAGAGCCCTTTAAAGGGTCGTGGTTGTGAGACAAGTGGCTGCTGGTTGTGGTTAGCATACTGGTTGTTGGAGGTGTTTTGGTTGGAGTATCGAATCTGATTTCGATGGTGGTGATTGCCGCGATACGCCGGGTTCGCAGAAGGGTTAAATTGGTTTGACACAGGGTGTTGTTTGATGATTAACTCATGTTGTAACAGTTTTTTGTGGAGGGTTTCAAAGCTTCTGGGTGTATCGCGTGCTCTTACTGCATCGATGACGGGTTTGAAGAGTTCGTAATCGGGGCCTCTGTGGACCTTCGAAACAATGTCTTCTGGGTCAATTATTTTGCCCATGAAGGCTAATTGATCGACACATGCTTTTATATTGTGAATGTGATCACTGATAGACTGCTCGGTGGTTTTAGTTATGGAATCGAGTCAGTCTTTTAACTGTTGTATGTGAATACGCGAGGGGTTGGCGTAAGTGTGGGCTAAGAGATCCCACGCTTCTTTGGTTGTTTTTGCCCTAACTATTAACGGTTGGAGGGCTTGGGTGAGGGTGCCCATTAGAGCACCAAGTATAAGACCGTCTTGCTTCAGCCAAGACATGTGCGCGGGGTTTGGAACCTCCTGGTTTTCCGCGTTTGTGACGGTGGGTGGTGGTGTTGGGGTGGAGCCATCCAGAAATCCGAATAGGCTAAGTCCAAAAAGTATATTAGTTAACTGGAACCGCCACGAGATGTAATTCATGGGGCTGAGTTTGATAACGTTATGGAGATTGGGTGTGGTTAGGGGGTTGTCGGCGTTGTGGGGGCTTGGGACTTGGTGGTTGACAAGCTCTGCGGCCATCGTTGCAGGGAGGCGTGGGGTGTTAGATCGTTTGAAGTTGTGGCGTTTTGGGCGTAGGGTGTTAGATCGATCGTGGCTCGTAGATACCATATAAGACTTGGGTTATAGTTATGAAAGATGATTCATTACTATTGAGAAGAGTACATATATATAGGATTACAGAGGTGTTAGTAGGTAGTATAATTGCTGTAAATACACACTAATCTTTTCTATGTTTACAATATACAGTCAATCAATTCTCCTTGATTGTAGGATAATTGATATGATGCTCTTTATTGTGATTGTGGAATAATATTGAGCATATTTTCCTTATTTGGTGTACTATGGTTAATATGCAGACACCATATCATGCTCCTCGGAATGAATTAGAATGCCTCATAGTACCAAATGAAAGCTAAATGAGTTATCAGGTCAGACCTGAACTGGGCAGTAACCTTTCAGCATTCAGGGACATTTTGCAGACCTTATAAATCCTGCCTCAGGATGAACCACGAGTTAACTGTATCATCCAATTGGAATAACGAGGTACCCCAAAATCATGCCTGGTTTGGGAGATATAAAGCTGTAAGCGAGTTCAGTTCATTTCAGAAAGTTCAGCATTCCTCTGTACAGCAGCAGCAACTTTCAGACTTCATATCTCTTAGCTGAACTCGAATGAACATGCCCAAGATACATCGAATGAAAGCTAATTGAGTTAGCTTTCATTTCCAATTGGAGTCACACACAAAGAACTTCTAGATTGTGAGATATGATTGTTTCTTTGCTGACAGGTCAATTCTGAATTTCAGAGCATTCCCCGTGTACTCCCACTTGTTGTCTACACTTCAAGCTTTCTAATAATATAAGACCCATAGTATTTGCTCAAGTATACAAGGAGATGGCACTTTGAAAATAGCCTTGCTGCAAGTTACTTGTCAGAATGCTACCTTTGTGCATGAATTTCATTCTTATTTGCAACCATGAGTGTGGAAAGCTCGTGAGATTTATTATGATAGTAAAATTATAATCCCTCTCATTACACCTGTTGCAGTTGAACAGATTTATTAAGAGAAATCATATCAACAAGGATAAATTATAGCATTTGGGCGTCTTTTCATTCTCTTGTTTGTAATGCCACCATGGTAGGTGCGTACGAGTGGTAATTAGAATATTTGAAGTAGAGTGAAAATGAGTCCCATACCCATACCCATTGCAATTCCATCTATCGCCAACGAATCTGTCGAGAGTTCAAGTAGTGTTTTATATGTTAAGCAAAGTGGTCGTTATTACATGATTGCTCTTTGTGGACAAATGATGTCCTATGTATGGATTTTGTTCTGGCACATGGGTTGGGGGTAATGTAGTTGGCCAATCTGTTGGGTGACTGATAATTTGATTGCACATATTTATAAGTCAGAATTTTTATTTTATAATATTTGATACACCAGTTCTCGTATTCACTTGAAAATCAACGTTTATGCTATTCAAAGATTCCAAATTATTGAATACTTTGTATTCTTTGCTCCACTCTGGCTAGATTATGTGTACTATGCTGTTTAACCTATCATGCTTTTATTAATTTATATCAACCAAGTTTGATTCTCAAATTTGTAAAGCCTTGATCTACTAATTCCCTGGCACTTGGAATTTTTTAATTTCTGCCGAACCTGTTTATTTTCTCCACTGCTTCATAGGGTTTGGTGTTGTACTTTCCGACACACTGTAAATTTTATACTAAACTGCAAGTAATGTGATGGCCAAGGGGCGGTAGTGAAACATCAGTTTAACATGGACAAGGAGCGGTTGAATAGTCTGATAATTCTATCTTTACTACTACTAACGATCAAGTTCTTGTCCACTGTACATCAGGATGTGTCCCGAGAATTTTCTGTGCAAGCAATGCCTACATTTGTTTTGTTGAAACAAGGAAAGGAAGTCGACAGGGTAGTTGGAGCTAAAAAAGATGAACTTCAGAAAAAGATCGTCAAGCACAGGTCTTGATCCATGCCATGGCTCAGCAAGTGCTTAAGATTCCTACTCGTATGATTTTTATTTCAAGGTGTGAAAGACTGTTGTTTCCTCGTTTTTCTTAAATGGTGTGTGTGGTACAACTACTTGTGTTTGTTGAAGATGCTCTGTCAGCAATCTATTACGGGACGAGTGTAAATTTGTGTTTAAAAATAAATATATATAACCAAGATTGACCATGTATTCTAAAACTTTTATCGGTGTGCTAGTATCCTCCACGACTTCCTGTGTTCTTGCCCTCCGAGTTTTCGTAAGCCTCTTCCCATGAATAGTGATTGTCTGCCTCATTCTAGTACTTGATTCTGAGGAAGTGCAGTTCCAGTACCTATAGAATGGGAGGAGTGCTAGAAGCTCCTATTGTACATGGCTGCCTCTCTGTTAAAAGGGTGTTCAAAGGTCTGCAGTGCTCTCAAGTTTGGTAGGTTTGCCATAGGAAATGGTTGAACATTTATTTCCTCCGATTGCATTTTTTTGGGTACATACCCCCAGTCTCATTTAATGAGGGAGAACTCGAAATACGTTTTAAGTTCGGGATAAGATTATTAGTCAACTTTTTTAGATTTTAAGACGGTTATATTTGCTTTCCACCGATTTTTATTATTTTTATTATTGCTCAGAATTAGTTCAGACTCAACTTAAACTTTATACTCCCTCTGTCCTGATCAATTGTTATCTATTGCTTTTGACACAAAGATTAAGAAAAGAAGTATAAATGAATTTAGACCACACAAATTATATGGCCCCACATTTAATCAAATGTCATTCACAAAAAGTTGCCAAAAATGGAAATAGATAACAATTCAATGATATACCCCAAAATGGAAATAGATAACAAATGACCGGGACGGAGGGAGCACATTATAAATCAAATTTACCTTAAAGTCTATTTTTTTTTACCTTATTTAATTTTTCCACCTTACAAAGAAAAACATGAAAAACAAGTGGTACACATGTCAGTTATTAATTGGAGGAAATGTCTGCCAAATTGTGTCAAGACTATAAGGATAAGATTATTAGTCAATTCTTCCAAGATTTTAGATTCGGTCACATCAATTTTTTAGTAACATTTATTACTCCCTCCTTTCTTTTTATATCACCTTATTTCATTATTCACGTTTGCTGATATTCATTTTGTTTTGATTATATCTTTAACTTCATACTATTAAAAATTATAAAAGTTTGATATTTTTAATCCTCTTATCAAGACAATCAAAAAAAGATCTCACATGAATATATTTCTGTGAACGGATTGAGAGAAAACCGACGTTGAATACTCGATTGTGAATAGTGTGACAACACACCTTAAACTCTACTTTCTCACTTCACTACACATGAGATTCACCAATTGGATTAATTCTCTTCATAGTGGGGTCAAGTTTCACCAAAACTTAAGTTGAGTCTTTGATTTTTAAGACTAAACTTAAGACTTTGTCAAGATTATGGTAGACTATAGGTAGTCTTGAGCGAGTCTTGTATTAAGACCTATTAAAGTCTTGTCCTAGGTAGCACGAACACTTCTCCTGATAAGCCGTACCGTGTCGACATCGTGTCCGACACCGACACTCCACGGACACACGCCGAAACGTGTCCAACACCTAAACAGCCGTGTCTAACTTTCTACATTTATTTGGGCACGTGTCCGACGCGTGTCCATGGTATTTGAGCCGTGTCTGTCGCGTGTCCACGATATTTTGTTATCATTTGCAGTGAATGATGTTCTTGAGATGAAAAATGCGTTATCGAAAGAGATCAATTAGAATATTGATTCGGATGAGAAATGAAAATAAATTTATTATCAAGGGCAAGTTTTATATTCACTTATTTAAAATTAATATCAAATACTTTTACGAAAATAAAATCAAAAATTTATGACTATAAAATGTATATTTTATTAAATTTAAATGCCGTGTCCCGTGTCCTAAATTTCATGGCATGCCGTGTCCCCTGTCCGTGTAGTGTCAGTGTCCGTGTCCGTGTCCGTTTTCGTGCTACCTAGGTCTTGTCTCAAGACCACTAATACTTTGTAAAACCCCTCGCGAAAGCGTAAAAGTAAAACATACAAAGTACCAAAAATGCAGCGGAATTAAAACTTTTTAACAAAACTAAACATGCGAGGTGCTTTAGAAATCTAAACATGCGAAAGATAAAACATAAATAAGTATTAAGTACGATACAAAGCAGCCCGGGATAGCATATCCCTACAGGCACAAAATACGGAAACATAAGTCTAAGGTCTAGCTAACGAAAGGTAAAAGTCAACGATGAAGGATCATCGCTCGCTAGCCTCAACGTAACCCCCTGCAAAACAGCCTCATGTACCTACACACATACAACATGTGCGCCACAGTCAGTGGGGAGTGACTAGAGTGCTCCTAGCCACCTATTGTCAGTGACGCATAACACGTAAACATACAATATACTCCAGCATATATAAAACATGTGAAGCATACAAATCTCAATATCTCATCTTTCATAACATCATGCAATACTATGCAAAGGCTCTCAACCAACTTCGGAAACTATTTGGAAGGAGAGCCGGTTTCCCTTCCGATTGCCCGGCCGGGGGGTCTTTCAATCCAAACCATTTACGAAACCGGACTAAGAGTCGTCCAATGCCTTGGACGAACAATACTAAGATAACCAAGTATCATACCATCACAATCACAACTAAAGCATGCTCAACGTCCAATTATATCAATAAGAGATAGGCCATCCAAGTGACTCGACTCTAACAACAATAGGCCATCCAAGTGACTCTACAAACAAGAGAAAGGTCATCCAAGTGACTCGACTCTAACTAGATTGGTCAGCCAAGTGACTCTACTAGACTACTATGAGTAGGCCGACAATCGACTCGTCTATATACCACGACATCCCCAATCTCAGACTATACAACCCCCTGGTAGGACGACATCAAAAGACTGTCCTAGTCTAAACCTGGCCAGATTCTCGGAGCGGAACGAATCACGATCCCCGATTCGACAAGTGCACAAGGCACCCCCAAGACCCGAACTAGCTAGGAACGAGATATGCCCGAAGGCGGGCAGACAATCTAAGACCTGACCGTGCAATTTCAGCCAACCTCATCCGAGATCACACCCGTACCCAACTGAATACTTCGACATCCCAAGGAAATAGCGGAGCCAATCCTAACCTTAGCAACGAAACCAGGGATCGTACAATTATAGACCTTATCAAAAAACACACGACTGATCAGGGAGGATCTATTCTCCAAAACACGCCACACGAGCTTAGCTTCCCTAAAAGCGCTTTATTCATACATTCAAAATTCCGAGTACCAAGGCCACCTTCCAATTTAGCGAGACTAATGAAGTGTTTAATAGCCCAGTGAATAGTAGCTTTTGATCTCATTCCAGCCCACCAGAAATGTGCCAAAATAGCATTTAACTTTTTTGCCACACTTACCGGTATATTAGACACCGATAGGATATGATTAGAAAGAGTGGACAAAACAGAGGAGATCAACGTTAACCACCAGCCGGGGATAGAAAAACTCCATTCCACGATGCAAGATGCTTCTTGGCGCGTTCCAGAATGTCGTCGAAAAATAATCCCTTAGAACCTCCAAAATCAGTACCAATACCAAGGTATTTACCAGGCCAATACCTTTGTTATCCGTAATATCTAGAACACGTAGACCCTCCCGAGCCGAGGCCATGGTCGTACTAGGGCTAAACAAAATGCCAGATTTATTATTATTAATGAATTGTCCAGATGCTTGACAATAAGAATCCAGAATACCTCGGAGTATGGAATAATCTTATCATGCAGGAAAAAGATAGAATCATCAGCGAAAAACAAATGAGAGATAGGGGCTTTCCTTACAAGCCCGAATACCAAACAGGGATCCTTCCTCCGTCGCGGCAGAGATATTATGTGATAGAATTTCCATACACAGGATAAACAGATACGGAGAAAGAGGATCTCCTGTCGAATCCCAAACGACGACCTAAACTATTTAAGAGGGGCACCATTAAAAAGAACCTCATAAGAAACCGTAGTGACACAGCTCATAATAAGCTTAACAAGGTTATCCGGGAACCCAAAATAGGACAGCGTAGATCTGAGAAAATCTCATCTCACCCGATCATACGCTTTACTCATATCCGCCTTAAAAGCAAACCTCCCAGACTTACCTTTCTTATGCCCATTAATACCATGGATATTTTCATGAGCAATAAGAATGTTATCCGAAATATTCTTACCAGACACAAAGGCATTTTGAAAATCACTAACAAGTTACCCCATGACCCTGGAGAGTTTATTAGTCACACACCTGGTGACGATCTTCATAGCCACATAACACAAACTGATAGGTCTAAATTCCTCGACTTTCTCCGGATGTGCATTCTTAGGAATGAGCGTGATAAAGGTTCTATTAAGCTCCGCAGGTACCCAGCCCGAATTTAAGACTTCCAGAACCGCGGAAGTAACATCATTTTTCACTAAATGCCAACATTTCTGAAAGAAGGCAGTGGAGAACCCATCCGGGCCAGGAGACTTAAGAGCCCCGAGTTGAAAAACAGCTCTATGCGCATTATGTACATTAAAGTTTTTTATAAGAAAATCCAAATCATCCTCTTTAACCATAGGATGAGAATGTCGAAACAATCCGCAAGGGAGATCAGAAGCATTCATGCGTGAAGAGAGAGTATCAGGAAACGAAATCATCGTCGGATTATACATCTTGAAAAAATAATCATGAAAGATCTTAGAAACTTCACCCGGATCATAAACCCAATCCCCACCTTGATTTTTGAAGAGTCTATTGATATGAATATACTAAAGAATGGGGGGTTGAATTGAGTATGCTTTCTTTTTCGATTCTTCTCCGATGTATATGGTGTGACGAATGATATGTAAAAACAATAAGTAAGAGGAGACACAATATTTTTGAAGTGGTTCGGTTTCACAAATCGAAACCTACAT
The DNA here is from genome assembly GCA_029255685.2 of Silene conica. Lineage (NCBI taxonomy): Eukaryota > Viridiplantae > Streptophyta > Magnoliopsida > Caryophyllales > Caryophyllaceae > Silene > Silene conica. The sequence continues at coordinate 53,542,976 of CM055316.2, read as the reverse complement.
CCATTATTCTCGATTAATAAAATTAGTACCTCTCTCCGGATTACAATTTTATCAACCCTACTCGTACAACTAGACGTTAGTTGTAACTCAATCTAGATACCGTAAAATACCTAGCTACTTCAAGTACCGTGAAATACTTGAATACAACGAGTACCGTGAAATACTCAAACTATCTTAAACAATTATGATAAATATTCTATGATTCTTTGTGTTCACAAACTGAACGAATAAGAACGATTTCTAACACTTCAATCTTGTAACGGAATATGACAGTTTAAGCTTAAGCACTACTCGAATTTTTGACGACGCTTGTTCTTGGTTTGTGCACGTGTGAGAGATATCATTTAATGTGTTATGAGTATCTTATTTATATAGAATTATATCTAGGTATATCAAACCCTAGATGAATTCGGAATATTACTTTATCTAGAGTTCTAGTCTTTAGGTAATATTTCCTTAAATCTAATCTTAATTTATTTAGGAAAGATTTAATAAGATATTAAATATTAAATATAAAACAACTTTCCTAAAATATATATAGTTTAGGAAAGGTCTTATACCATAAATCATATAATATCCTTATTAAACTCAATCTCCTAAATCTTATCAAAATATAATAAATTATATTGTACCATAATCTAGTTTGTTTTAAGATATTAAATAAATACATAATATTTATTTAATTATCCTTCAACAATTATAGAAACGTGCGGTCACGACTCGGTTTCCAAAACCGTCACACACGATTCCCTAGACTCGGATATTTGACAATTATGGTAAAATAAAAATCCTTAGTATATTAGGAAAACTAATCAACTCATAAGATAATTATTTTACTCCCTTTTAACTATTAGATATTTTATATTAACCACTTTAAGATTAATAATTCCATATTGTAAAATAGAATACCAATTACACATTAATTCTCACACCGTTTTTAGAATAAAAAAACGTTTCAACGATCATCACTCATCCGAACATTTCTTGTTGCTTTTATAGGGTTATAGGTGTGGGGAATATGGCATGTATTCACCCTAAACTTGCAGGATTATAATGAAAAAAAACAGTTGTGTTTATAGTCATAAGATTAAAAAGGATAAGAAAAAGAATTCAACCTTTGGTCCTTTGTGCTTATGGCCTAAGAACAGGAATTAAAGTAAATTCCCTCCTATAACTTGCACCCAAGACTTGATTGAGATGATGCCGCGTGTGCTAGAAAATACTCTCCAATTGCCTTGCAATATGGGGAGAGCCTTTGAGAGGTTTTAGATGTGAGATCTGAGTTTTGGGAAAAAGATGTTCTCAAAACCCTAATTGTAAGAATTATGAATTACCAGTCAGTGACAAAAGGAGAAAGACTCTCCTTTTGTATTACTTAGGTCGGCCGAATGGGTCTTGGGTAAGGGTGGGCTTTTTCCACTCTTACCTTATATCTTTGCGTGATTCGACCCGTTTAGCTTTAAGTTGTTCGCGGGTTTTATTTATAAATCGTAACATGTTATCAGATATTAATACAGTCGATATATTAATAATGGTCTGACAAAATACGATATTGTATAATTACCCAAATTAATATAACTGTTTATATTAATACGCGAATACTATATTTAATTAAATATAACCGTTTATATTTAATTTACGAATTAATCTTGTAATCCGTATTAGCTAAAATTATTTAATCCGTATTAAATAATAATCTCAACATCTTATTGACTAATTTATTAGTCAACACCTCTGACTAACTGTTTAGTCATATCCGGCATAAATGTGACTGTATTTTCATACCTTCACATCTCTCAAACGTGTCCTATAGGTGTGACGTATAGGGACCAGTTGATCACCGCCATCCGTATGACAATAACGTCAAACTTATCTAGCAAGCCAACCGTTATTGATAAACGTGGATCAACTGGTAATAATACAAAAGTATGCCCTTGTGATCCTTAAAGAGATTTAATAAGTCATTGTACTTAATTGTCAAGGACACCAGCCCCAACAATCTCCCACTTGTCCGTACAAGGGTATGTGCAATGACGTTATCACACTACATGTGGAGGACACAATCTCCAACAAACTCCCACTTGTCCGTACAAGTGTAGGTGCGATAACCGAATCTCATATCCTTTTAAAATTTCTCCCACTCAATGTAAGACAATTTGCAAATCCGCATTCGCAAAGGTCGTATCTCACAAGCGATCTGTATCAAGAGTGGTTTCCCCGACTAGAGAGTAACTTAACTGATAAAACGAATCTGTATTCGAGCATGGCCATGCATTTCAGTTACTACTCCTCGAGTGGCCCTGAGAAATGATAAAATCCTGATAAGGGTTTGGATATTTCCCTCAACTCGAATCCTGCCGATATCGCCCAGCATGAAATAACCCAGAAAAAATCCTCTTGGCCCCTGTTACGGTGACCGTGGGAAAGAAACCAAAGTTACCCAAAATCTGTCTTAATCTCAAGAAACAGTTGAAAGTCAAAAGACTCGACTCTAAGGAACACTATGGAGGTCCTATCCACGACCTGGCACCCAATGTTATAAAACATTTAGGACTCCATAACGTTGTCACGGGGTGTCCTACGAGATATCCGTATAACTCGCCTTTGTGATTGGTCAGTCATCCACGTGACTTATGGCTCGTTGAACCCACCATCAACCAACGTCACAAAATGATTACCTGAGTTATCAGCTCAAGTGGGTAATCAAGGACCAAAACGATGTAATGTTAATCAGTTCACTTTGTGGTGTTCAAAATTGGCGTACAATTCCACATGAGAAACAAAACATTTTATATCATAACAATAAGGTTGAATAGAGTACACGAGAAAATGAATTATTACATGAATTCATAAACGAGTACTACAACTTAGGAACACATCCAATTCCCATGGATAAATGTGCCCTTCATGCTTATCACGTGGTAATGCTTTTGTGAGAGGATCGGCTATGTTGTCATCCGTAGCGATCTTTTCAATAAAAATCTCCTTTTGCTCCACGTAATCTCTGATTAGATGAGCTTTCCGTTGTACATGCCTAGCCTTGCTGCTAGACTTATGCTCCTTAGCTTGGAAGATGGCACCGCTATTGTCACAATATTCGGTGATTGGGTCATTCGAACTAGGCACTACTAATAGTCCTTGTAAGAATTGACGCATCCATATTGCTTCCTTAGCTGCTTCTGAGGCGGCATAGTACTCGGACTCAGTCGTAGAATCTGCTGTAACACTCTGTTTAGAACTTTTCCAGCTGACAGCAGCGCCATTAAGAGTAAAAACGAATCCAGACTGAGATTTCGAGTCATCTCGATCCGTTTGGAAGCTAGCATCTGCGTAACCCGTGGCGCAGAGCGTCGAGTCGCCTCCAAAAGTCAATCCCCAATCTTTAGTCCTCCGTAGGTACTTAAGAATGTTTTTCACGGCCATCCAGTTTTGTTCACCTGGATGAGCTTGGAATCGACTTGTCATACTCAATGCATATGCAACGTCAGGACGTGTGCATATCATGGCATACATGATCGATCCTATTGCCGAAGCATAAGGAATCCGACTCATGCGCTCTTTCTCTTCCACTGACTTAGCTTCTTGAGTCTTGCTCAAGTGAAGCCCAGGAGTCATGGGAAGGAACCCCTTCTTGGAGTTCGTCATACTGAATCTCTCCAGAATCTTCTCTATATAAGACTCCTGACTGAGAGACAACATCCGTCGTGATCTATCCCTGTAGGTACGGATGCCCAAAATTCTTTGTGCCTCTCCCAGATCTTTCATCTGGAAATGGTTTTTCAACCATGCTTTAACCGAAGATAAGAGAGGTATGTCATTCCCAATCAAGAGTATGTCATCGACATACAGTACTAGGAATACAATCTTACTCCCACTCGACTTGATATAGAGACATGGTTCCTCGACTGATCGAACGAATCCATTCTCTTTTATCACTTGGTCGAAGCGATGATTCCAACTCCGCGATGCTTGCTTAAGTCCATAGATAGAACGCTTAAGCTTGCAAACTTTCTTAGGATGTGCTGGATCGATAAAACCCTCGGGTTGTACCATGTACAACTCTTCCTCCAAATAACCGTTTAAGAAGGCGGTTTTAACGTCCATTTGCCATATTTCATAGTCATGAAATGCGGCGATCGCTAAGATAATCCGAATGGAACGTAGCATGACTACGGGTGCAAAGATCTCATCGTAGTGCAAGCCTGGCACTTGGGTGAAACCTTTAGCAACTATTCTAGCCTTATGGATATCTTGTTGTCCTTCCACGGCATGCTTTATCTTGTAAAGCCATTTGCATTGAAGGGGACGTACCTTTGCAGGTAGGTCCACAAGATCCCACACGTTGTTCTCATACATGGAGTCCATCTCGGATTGCATGGCTTCTAGCCATAGCTTTGAGTCAGAACTGGTCATGGCACCTTTATAGGTTGTGGGTTCATTACCCTCTAGGAGTAAGACGTCATCTGTATCGTGTTCCTCGACCATACCAATGTATCTGTCCGGTGGAATAGAGACTCTTCCCGACCTCCTAGGTTCCTCAGGGATATCTACCGCAGCCTCGGGTGAAGGAACTGTTTCCTCCAATGGTTGCTCGATAGTTGGTTCTTGAACCTCCGATAACTCGAAGGTTCTATTACTCGACTTGTTCTCGAGAAATTCTTTCTCTAAGAACGTCGCACTAGCCGCAACAAAAACACGTTGTTCGGTAGGCGAGTAGAAGTAATGACCAAACGTTCCCTTTGGATAGCCTATAAAGTATGTCTTGACCAATCGCGGGCCGAGCTTATCCTCGTGTCTCCACTTGACATAAGCCTCGCAGCCCCAAACCCGAATAAAGGACAAGTTAGGGACCGTTCCCTTCCATAACTCGAATGGAGTCTTGTCAACAGCTTTAGACGGACTTCGGTTAAGTATTAGAGCGGCTGACAAAAGAGCATATCCCCACAATGAATCAGGCACAACGGTGTGACTCATCATGGATCGAACCATATCGAGTAAAGTTCGATTTCTCCGTTCGGACACACCATTAATTGTGGTGTTCCAGGTGGAGTCAACTGTAGCACGATCCCACAGTCTTTAAGGTGTTGATCAAACTCGCGTGAAAGATACTCACCACCACGATCCGAGCGTAGTGCTTTAATCTTTCTACCCAGCTGGTTCTGTACCCGATTCTGGTATTCTTTGAACTTGTCAAAGGATTCACTTTTGTGCTTCATTAAGTAGACATAGCCATATCTACTCAAATCATCCGTGAAAGTGATGAAATACCTATAGCCATCTCGTGCGTTGATCGACATAGGGCCACATACGTCCGTATGTATGAGTCCTAATAGGTCGGCAGCGCGCATTACAACACCTTTGAAGGAAATACGAGTCATTTTGCCGATGAGACATGATTCACACGTGCCATATGATTCGAAATCAAAGGGCGAAATAGCTCCATTCTGTATGAGCTGTTTAACGCGTTTCTCATTTATGTGTCCCATACGACAATGCCATAGGTAAGTTTGATCTTTGTCACCTACCTTTATTCTTTTATTATTCACATGTAATATCTCGGTAGTTTGATCTAAAACATAAATTCCATTCATGGAAACTGCCTTGCCATAAATCATATTGTGTAAGGAGAAAATACAGCTATTATTCTCTATTACAAATGAAAAACCAAGTTTGTCAAGTGCAGAAACTGAAATAATGTTTTTGGATAAACTAGGAACATAATAACAGTTATATAAAAATAACTCGAATCCACTTGGAAGCTGGATTACGTATGTTCCCTTCGAGACTGCAGCCACACGTGCTCCATTCCCGACACGCAGGTCCACCTCACCCTTGGTTAGGGGTTCTTGGTTTCGGAGGCCCTGCACATGATTACATAGATGAGAACCACAACCAGTATCAAGTACCCAAGTTCCGCAACTTGCATGGTTAATCTCAATCATGTGAATAAAAGAAGAAGAAGACATACCAACAGGAGTAACACGGCCTGCCTTAATGTCCTCGCGATACACGGGGCATGAGCGCCTCCAATGCCCAGTCTTGTGGCAATGGTGACATTCCATGCTTGTATCCTTGCTCTTTGTCTTGCCTTGTGAGTTACTCGACTCACCTGGCCCACTCTTAGCAAATCCTGGTTTCTTGAACCTGGGCTTACCTACTGCTAGGTCGCCCTGAGCTTTAGCCTTCCCTTTACCTTTTCCCTTACTGGAGATCATGAGAACATCCTGCTTCAGACTCCCACTCAACTTTAGATCCTTCTCAGTTTGTACGAGAAGGGAGTGGAGCTCATGAGGAGTCTTCTTCATGTCGTTCATGTAGTAGTTGGCCCTAAAGAGGGCGAACCCATCATGAAGCGAATGAAGCATGCGATCAACGATGATGTTCTCACTGATCTTGCAGTTTAGGGACTCCAGTTTCTCGATATTCTCAATCATGTTGAGAATATGTGGGCTAACAGCTTGGCCCTTCTGGAGTTTCGCCTCAAAGAAGCGACAGGTATGCTCATAAGAAACGATTCTCGGAGCCTTGGAGAATTCGTTAGTGAGCGTGGTGAAAATCTTGTTTGCACCATGGGTTATGAAGCGTCTTTGCAAATTGGATTCCATTGCATAGATGAGTACGTTCTTTATCGCACCCGCTTCCATAACGAAATCGCTATGAGCGCGAATTTCGTTGGCTCTAGCTCCAGTTCCTGGGTGTGGCGGAATGGGCTCAGTTAAGAACTTGAGCTTTCCGTCAGCAATGGCAGCATTCCGTAGTGCTGCCTCCCAGTCAGAGAAGTTTGACCCATCATTCCTCAGTCTAGTTGACTGATTCATGGAGTCCATGAAGGCTTTTAGCCAGGATTCACGTGCTAGCTTGGCACTTGGCATTGGGTCTTCACCAGCCATTTTAGTTTTACAGCAGTTTTAATGAACGTGTTCTACACTGAAAAGAAGATAAAACAAAACCATATAAGCAACTTATTGTTGTGATTTAAGTCTATATTAAATTGAATTTAAACTCGTAGACTCATGCATTTATATAATTGATCTCCCTCAAGAATTATATAAACGATCCCAAGACTCAATTTCCGTATATTGATAAGCCCACAGTTTGGCTAATTCCAATCGTTGGAACTCTTGGTCGATAGATTTCCGTATATCTATCTATTAGTCCATCTCAGTCACTGGAATATTATCGAGTGACCATGATGTTGAGATAAAATAAATCATCTGTTCCCACTTACCCGACGTAGAAGGGGTCATATTATGCCTACCGACGAAGAAGGGATTCATGGGAGGCTGATTTATAAAGACTAATCTCAATTTTTGGTTATACGAGGAAGACCCCATCAACTTTTATTTATCCATATTTAAGTGAACTAAAAACTAGCATTTGCGTGAATGAATTAAATAAAGTGATGGCTTTTAAATGACATGTGACATCTGTATTGTCACAGAAAACTAACGCGAGACCTCTACATGAGTCAGTTTTCAGGCATGATATAGGTGGTTTGGTTTTTAGGCGGAATATGATGCAAGCTATTATCGAAGAAAGCATAAAGGTAAATGCAATAAACGTAAATAAAAGTCCTAGTGTGGCCTATCCTACCAAAATAAACATAAAACAACTTGGAATCCACTGTTGGACCCTAGAAGCTTGTCTTGATGTTCCATCTTGGTCCTTGCAGCGGGAGTGAGCATCCGGCCTCCGTCTTGTCTTTGGTCTTCACAAAATTACTAATTTAAATTACAAAAGTAATCCTAGATACATTCTAATTTAAATACAAAAGTAATTACATGGCAAAAACCCAAAACGGAGATTCAAGATCTCAAAATTACAAGCAAGATCGTGTCCCTTCATTACGGTGACACAATCTTCTAAGGCCACACTAAGTTACAACCGTTTGCAAAAATTAAATACGTTATTGAAAGCATTCAAGGCATTCACAAGACGATAAATAAAATGCATCAACTAAAAACAATTTATACATGACATAATACTGTTATTATGATTAATAAATTTATACCAAACCACCTTTTAAGATTAAAATTAAGTGACTATACCGTTTTAATCACCAATTTTAACAAACATATAATCCATTATTTTAAACTGTTTTAAAACAATATGTATCAAACGAGGGTGAACCGTTTCACTAAATAATATACTATTTCCGTATATAGTATATTATTTTAAGCCATGTGAAAATAAAACATGTTATTTTCGGAAAATAAAAAAAAACGAGTCTGTTACAGGGGGGAGGTCGACCGACCAGAACTTGTGGTCGACCGACCTCCTGCCAAAAAACGGAAAATTTCTGCAACAGTAAAATCGGTCGACCGACCTATTAATTAGGTCGACCGACCAACAAGCAGTAAAAACGAATTTCAGAAAACGCAAAACGCTGCACTTTTTGAAATTAAAACAAGTTTTTACCTTTAAATTTTGATTAAAACAAGTAAATCAAAATTAACATCAACAAGGGTTCACATATTGTTAAGAATATCGATTAATTAACAATATGTAAACAGGAATCGAAAAACAAGATCGAAAACTCATAAAGGAAACTGTTTTTAAAAAAAAAACAGAAAACTCACACAGGGGCGGTCGACCGACCGCTAATACTGGTCGACCGACCGACGCAGCGGCAGAAACGAGATTTTTCAAAATCTTTAAAAAAAAACTTATGAAAAACACAAAAGTAAAATTTTCATGGCCTAAGGCTCTGATACCACTTGTGGGGAATATGGCATGTATTCACCCTAAACTTGCAGGATTATAATGAAAAAAAACAGTTGTGTTTATAGTCATAAGATTAAAAAGGATAAGAAAAAGAATTCAACCTTTGGTCCTTTGTGCTTATGGCCTAAGAACAGGAATTAAAGTAAATTCCCTCCTATAACTTGCACCCAAGACTTGATTGAGATGATGCCGCGTGTGCTAGAAAATACTCTCCAATTGCCTTGCAATATGGGGAGAGCCTTTGAGAGGTTTTAGATGTGAGATCTGAGTTTTGGGAAAAAGATGTTCTCAAAACCCTAATTGTAAGAATTATGAATTACCAGTCAGTGACAAAAGGAGAAAGACTCTCCTTTTGTATTACTTAGGTCGGCCGAATGGGTCTTGGGTAAGGGTGGGCTTTTTCCACTCTTACCTTATATCTTTGCGTGATTCGACCCGTTTAGCTTTAAGTTGTTCGCGGGTTTTATTTATAAATCGTAACATGTTATCAGATATTAATACAGTCGATATATTAATAATGGTCTGACAAAATACGATATTGTATAATTACCCAAATTAATATAACTGTTTATATTAATACGCGAATACTATATTTAATTAAATATAACCGTTTATATTTAATTTACGAATTAATCTTGTAATCCGTATTAGCTAAAATTATTTAATCCGTATTAAATAATAATCTCAACATCTTATTGACTAATTTATTAGTCAACACCTCTGACTAACTGTTTAGTCATATCCGGCATAAATGTGACTGTATTTTCATACCTTCACATCTCTCAAACGTGTCCTATAGGTGTGACGTATAGGGACCAGTTGATCACCGCCATCCGTATGACAATAACGTCAAACTTATCTAGCAAGCCAACCGTTATTGATAAACGTGGATCAACTGGTAATAATACAAAAGTATGCCCTTGTGATCCTTAAAGAGATTTAATAAGTCATTGTACTTAATTGTCAAGGACACCAGCCCCAACAATAGGTACGAGCTATAACTTGAAGCAATGTCATACTAAACTTATAGTTGAGAAATATAACTTTAGTCGAACTCCGGTACTCGACATCTATCCTAACTAATCTTCATAAAGACTTGAAAGGAGCTTGAGATCCTCCATCAACACAAATACCCATCAATTTGAGAACCTTATCACACATTCTATCTCGCGGAATAACTCCGTAGCTTAACTCATCAACAACGCCCTTTTTCAACAATAATTCCGACACCCACATACCGTATGGTATGTCGAGAGTCGTACACGTCTTCTCCTTAACCAACACGCTTGAAACATGAGCAATTTTAAAACACATCAAAGATGCCAAGTTAATCTTTGTTCCCTCCAACCAATGGTATAAAATCACGGCCTCACAACAAGATAATTTTTCCCGTCCTCCTCGACGAGGCAACACGGTGTTTCGTAAGAAATTAGCAAACAACTTGATTTTGGGAGAGAACGGACCGGTCAATAAAGGGCGTGACTCGGTAGCACTAGCATCAAAGTAAGTTTTTATTTCCATTTTTTGTTCTCGGGTAACAATGCCCCATTCCTTGCTTGGGTCAAGATCAAGACTCGTACCATCTAAACGAAATACTTCACAAATTTCCGACATGGAGATGCTTACATCCCGACCATTCACCACCGCAGTTAAACCATCACTATTAAACTTTACCAAAGCAAAGAATTGCACTAACTCATTAAGAAAGACTAAACCCGAAAAATTACTTATGTAATTCCACCCTTGAAAATCCAAGAAATCTTTAAAGAACCGTAAAGACTTCGACCCGTTAACCCAAGATGTAGGATATTACCGACCCGCATGTATAGAATATGGTAACAAACGGTCGATTAACATACCTTCTGACTTGGTCATACGGACTCTGTCAAGACCCTTCTTGGTAGCTTCAAGGGAAACCTCGCGAAATAGGGGACGCGTTGTTTTCTCGGTTTGAGTATACTCTGGCGAATTTTCGACTAAGGGTGAAGATTCTTTGTTGAGTTTCCGACGTTTTTCGGTGTCATTGCATGGGACGGACATCGAGATCGGTTTAGGAGATGGTGGGGTGAGGGTGTGGGAGATGGTGGGGACGGTGGTTTCGGTTTCTTGAAATTGGAGCGGGTTGCTTTGGCCGGTGGCATTGTCGGATAATGAAGTTTGGTTTTAGTGGAGGTGTGAAGAGAGGTTTAATGGAGGTTTGGTAATTTTTGGGAGTTTTGGGATGGTGAAGTGAATGAGGTAAGTGAGGTAAGTTGAGGGAGGTAGTGGTAATAATTATGGTTGGGTAACAAAGTCAAAGGTGTAAGGGATGGTTGACACATGGTGGAAGAGTGTAGAAGGAGGTGGGGTAGAGTGGGTCACCGGTTTTGGTGTGATGGTGAGGTGAATTTGTTTTCTTTTTATTTTTGGTAACTTATTATTGAAAAGGTAGATTGGTTTAATATGGTAAGTTTGTGTAATATGTGATTTACTAATTTTTGTAAAACTTGGTTGCACACAAACGTACAATACATTGTATAACAGAGTCGAGTTTAAGTATTTAATCAAAGAGTACACACATAAACATGCAGCGAAATATACAGACACAGTCATACAATCTTGTCTTAACCGTAGTCAATCATTGAGTTATTTCAGCTTTTAAGATTGATTAGGTGTCATCGATTAAACCAATTTCTAATCGCAAAGTCTCAAAACGTTATCCAGCCAATGGTTTAGTAAAGATATATGCCCATTGTTTTTCCGTACTACAAAATTCCAATTTTATGTTTTTCCTTTAAACATGGTCTCGTAGAAAGTGATGTCTAATTTCAATATGTTTGGTTCTCGAGTGCTGGGCTGGGTTTTTATATATTATTATTTCACTCATATTATCACATAAAATAGGCACATATCCTACAGCAACACCGTAAGTAAGTAACTGTTGTTTTAACCATAAGAGTTGAGAACATACCAAATCAGCTGCAATATATTCTGGTTCGGCAGTTGAAACAGTGACAAAATTTTGTTTTTTGGATCCCCATGATATTATACATGGACCTATAAAAGTAGCAAGGCCCGAAGTACTTTTTTTGTCTAAAGAACATCCTGCATAATCCGCATCTGAATATCCTACTAGGTTAAAGTTACAGTCCATGGGATACCATAAATATAGTTTTGATATTCTGATTAGGTATCTTAGTATTCTCTTAATTGCAGTCATATGTGATTCTTTCGGTGCAGATTGAAATCTTGCGCAAACGCAGACACTAAACATTATATCTGGAAGACTTGCAGTAAGATAAAGAAGTGAGACAATTATACCTCTATAAGTTGTTGCATCTACAAACTTACCGTCTTCGTCTTTGGTTAACTTCTTATCTGTGACCATTGGAGTAGGCATTGGGTGAGAGGTTTCCATGCCGAATTTCTTTAGCAATTCTTTGACGTATTTTTGTTGATGAACTTGATTCCTTCTTCCGTTTGTTGAATTTGAAGACCAAGGAAGAATTTTAGTTCTCCCATCATATTCATCTCGAATTCGGAAGTCATCAACTCAGAGAAGTACTTGCACAACTTCTTATTTGTTGAGCCAAAAATAATATCGTCAACATAGATCTGAACGACCAGTACATCTGAGTTCTCGCTTTTAAAAAATAGGGTCTTGTCCGTGGATCTTCTCTTGAATCCACTCTCCAATCATAGAAATTTTGATAGTCTGTCGTACCATGCTCTAGGTGCTTGTTTTAGGCTATAAAGAGCTTTGTCCAATTTGAATACGTGGTCCTTTAGTTTGCTGTCAGGAAATCCAGGGGGTTGTTCAACAAATAATTCATCTTGGAGATAGCCATTAAGAAAGGCAGTCTTAATGCCCATCTGAAATAACTTCATTCCCTTATGTGCGGCAAATGCAATGAGTAGCCTTATTGCCTTAAGACGAGCAACATGAGCGAAGGTTTCATCATAATCGATCCCTTCTTGCTGGTTGTATACTTGAACAACTAATCTGGCCTTGTTTCGCACAATGACTCCAGTATCATCTAGTTTATTTCTGAATACTCATCTTGTTCCAATGACAGATCTGTCCTTAGGTCGAGGAACAAGATGCCAAACTTTATTTCTTTCAAATTGCTGGAGTTCTTCTTGCATGGCAACTATCCAGTCTGGTTCTGTGAGCGCTTCCTTTATATTTGAAGGTTCAATTGTGGAAAGGAAGGAGTAGAATGAGCAGAAGTTGTTTAAACTTCTTCGAGTTTGAACTTCATCTGTCAGGCTTCCTATGATATTGTCCAAAGGATGAGAGTCCTTATATCTCCAGTTCCTTGATTGATTATTTTCTTGCCTCTACTTGACTCGGGATTTTGACTTGTTCCCCCTGAATTCGAACCTGGGGTTATAGTAGGATCAGGTACAACTCCGACCTCTTTCCTTTGGTTTTGATTCAAAGTTATAGTTTCATTAGTTATAACTCGGGGTTCCAATTCATTGGTTTGAGAATGATTTATAGTATCATCAACTATATTTTCAGTTCTCATACCGTTTTCTCCCAAGTTAAGTTCATCATGAATTCCTTGAATCTCGCCTTCTTCATTTTCTAGCCCAGGAGGATCTTCCCTTGATAACTGAAAGCCCGGTTCGTCTAGGATTTCTTCTTCCTCCTGTAAAGGCTTATCGAAGGCATTATCTTCATCAAAGATAACATAAATACTCTCTTCTATGCATAAAGTACGTTTGTTGAACACTTTACAGGCTTTACTATGATCAGAATATCCTATAAAAATTGCTTCATCACTCCTAGGGTCAAATTTGCTTAGTCTATTTTTACCATTGTTATGAACAAAGCATTTACTCCCAAAACATCTTAGGTGAGATATATTAGGTTTAAGATCACGTTGGAGTTCATAAGGTATCTTTTTAAGGATAGGTCTAATCATGGCACGATTATGAATATAACAAGCTGTACTGATAGCCTCAGCCCAAAAGTTCCGAGGTAGATCACTACAAAGAAGCATTGTTCTAGCCATGTCTTCTAGGGTTCTGTTCATGCGTTCTACGACTCCATTTTGTTGTGGGGTTCTAGGTGTCGAGAAGTTATGTCCAACACCGTTGGTTTTACAAAACTCAATGAAGGCATGATTGTCAAACTCAGTTCCATGGTCAGTACGGATTGTTACTAGATTAGATTTGTATTTGTTTTGAACAAGTTTCATGAGACTCACAAATTCATTAAATGTTTCGTCTTTAGAGTGAAGAAAGATTTGCCAAACAAATCTAGAATAATCATCAACTAGAACAAAGACGTACCTGCAACCACCTCTACTTCTTACCCTCATAGGGCCACATAGATCCATGTGTACTAGTTCAAGAGCTTGTTCTGTACTTACCACTCTTTTCGGCTTGAAAGATGATCTGACGTGTTTGCAACGACCACATGTGTCACACATCTTTTCTTGATCAAATTTTATCTTTGGAAGACCTTCGACCAAGTCCCATCTTTTTAGCTTACTTAGAATTAGTGAGCTAATATGACCAAATCTCTTATGCCATAGACATGGATCATCTAATGTAACTTTCATGCATGAGAGAGAGTTAGTAAGTACGACATTTAAATCAATCATATAGACGTTTTTCCTTCTATGTCCTTCAAGGATTACTTTACTTGTACATTCCATAATTATACGACATATATCTGCATGAAAAACAACTTTGTTTCCTTTGTCGCAAATTGAGATATACTTATTAGATTATGTTTGAGACCGCTTACCAGATATAAATCACTTATAGCATGAGATGATGAAATACCAATCTTACCGACTCCTATTATCTTTCCCTTCTTATTGTCGCCGAAGGTAACTTTTCCTCCGTCAAAGGGTTTTAAGGATAGGAATAGGTTTACGTCGCCTGTCATATGTCTTGAGCATCCACTGTCGAGATACCACAAATTATTCTCCTTGCCGACGAACTCTTGGTCTTCGTCAGCTGAGTCTGATTCTCCAAGAAGACAGATTTGTGATGCATTGTCCTCATCATAGTTGTCGGAGATTAGATTTAAGCTAATGTTGCTTAGGCACAGGTTAGCTACCTCATTTTCTTCTGAGTCCTTGTCGTCCTCAGATTCTAACTCTCCGTAACATGAAGCGAGCCTCACCTTTTTTAACTCGGTTTTGGTCTTTTCTCTTTTGGATTGTCCTTGATCTTATTCCAGCTTGGACAATCCTTGATCATGTGATCTTGTTGACCGCAATTAAAACATCCTCTTTTGAAGAATGTTTGTTTAGAGTCAGTCTTCTTCGTGTCAGTTGTTTTGTTATTAGGGTTTTTGTATCTTCCTTTAAAAACAGCTTTCTTAAATCGTCTTGCGAATAGAACTGTTTCGTCTTCTAGTTCTTGTTCGCATTCCTCGCTTGTAGAGGCTTGAAGTGCGACGCCTTTCCCTTTAGAGCCGTCATCATCATCTTTATTTAGCATGATCTCATGAGCCATTAGAGATCCTATAAGTTCTTGGTAAGTCCGTTATGATAGATCACGTGCTTCCTCAATGGCCGTGACTTTAGGTTGCTACTTCTTAGTGAGACTTCGAAGAATTTTTCGAAAGATATCTTCAGAATCGAACTTCCTACCAAGGTTCTGTAGTTCATTTATAATGCAAGAAAATCGTGCAGACATGCTATCAATAGATTCATTCTTTTCCATAGTGAAAAGTTCATATCTTTTAATAAGCAAGTCTATACGATGTTTCATAACTACGGAGGTTCCTTCGTAGGCAAGTTCTAGACCATCCCAAATTTCCTTAGCGGAATTACATGATGGAGTCGGTTAAATTCGAAAGTAATTATACCGTTTTAGAGAAGACTCATAGCTTTCAAATTTTTCTCAGCAATCTTGTAATCGGATTTCACATAGTCACTTTCCATCTTCTCGTAAGTAGTTCCGTTTACGGCGGTGACCAAGATTTTCTTTGGTCCGGTTTTAATGATCTTCCAACATTCCCTATCACATCCCTTGATGTAGTGGGTCATCATGTTCTTCCATAAGCTGTAGTTCTTACCATCGAAGATAGGACACTTAAGGTGTTTAGAATCCATTATAGATATAAATAAATTTGATAGAATCAATAGCAGGATCAATCTCAGGCGGTTAGGTGATCAAGAGCACGAGGCTCTGATACCAATAGAAGAGTCTATTGATATGAATATACTCAAGAAGGGGGTTGCATTGAGTATGCCTTCTTTTTCGATTCTCCTTCGATGTATATGTTGGTGTGACGAATGATATGTAAAAACAATAAGTAAGAGGAGACACAATAATTTTGAAGTGGTTCGGTTTCACAAATCGAAACCTACGTCCACTATTCTCGATTAATAAAATTAGTACCTCTCTCCGGATTACAATATTATCAACCCTGCTCGTACAACTAGACGTTAGTTGTAACTCAATCTAGATACCGTAAAATACCTAGCTACTTCAAGTACCGTGAAATACTTGAATACAACGAGTACCGTGAAATACTCAAACTATCTTAAACATTTAAGATAAATCTTCTATGATTCTTTGTGTTCACAAACTGAACGAATAAGAACAATTTCTAACACTTGAATCTTGTAACGGAATATGAAAGTTTAAGCTTAAGCAATACTCGAATTTTTGACGGCGCTTGTTCTTAGTTTGTGTGCGTGTGAGAAATATCGTTTAATGTGTTATGAGTATCTTATTTATATAGAAATATATCTACGTATATCAAACCCTAGATGAATTAGGAATATTACTTTATCTAGAGTTTTAGTCTTTAGGTAATATTTTTTTAAATCTAATCTTAATTAATTTAGGAAAGATTTAATAAGATATTAAATATTATATATAAAACAACTTTCCTAAAACATATATAGTTTAGGAAAGGTCTTATACCATAAATCATATAATATCCTTATTAAACTCAATCTCCTAAATCTTGTCAAAATATAATAAATTACATTGTACCATAATCTAGTTTGTTTTAAGATATTAAATAAATACATAATATTTATTTAATTATCATTCAACAATTATAGAAACGTGCGGTCATGACACGGTTTCCAAAACCGTCACACACACGATTCCCTAGACTCAGATATTTGACAATTATGGTAAAATAAAAATCCGTAGTATATTAGGAAAAATAATCAACTCATAAGATAATTATTTTACTCTCTTTTAACTATTAGATATTTTATATTAACCACTTTAAGATTAATAATTCCATATTGTAAAATAGAATACCAATTACACATTAATTCTCACACTGTTTTTAGAATTAAAAACGTTCCAACGACCATCACTCATCCGAACATTTCCTGCTGCTTTTATAGGGTTATAGCTACGATATAACTTGAAGCAATGTCATACTAAAGTTATAGATGAGAAGTATAACTTTAGTCGAACTCCGTTACTCGACATCTATCCTAACTAATCTTCATAAAGACTTCAAAGGAGTTTGAGATCTTCCATCAATCTTCGATACCTTGACTGATAAACTTGACTCTTCTATTATTGAAAACTCTTGTATCTTTTATATTGATTGACGAGATCTTCCAATCTTATAAACTGTACACGTAACACACCATTATACGCACGAGTATAATATATTTTGTCTAGATTTGTCATTACCAAAACATAAACATATATACTTAATATATACATATTAATATATGGTTCAACAACTTTTAATATCATTAATGAAATTAACCCCCGCTCTTCCTTTAACCCAGTTGAAAAAATATTTAGTACAAGTATCCCTATCAATGCCCCAATTAAGTTACAGAGCAATGTTACGTGCAAACGAAGTAACTTCTTCATTGTCTTTGTCAAACTTATCATGCTCACGGGTTAAGAAGCAGTATTCAAGGGAATCATTGAGGCTATCATCAAAAGAATTCAATTTAATCTTCCACTCCATTTTCTTCAAAAGAGCCCACTCTTTAACTTTACTTCTAGTGAACGAGACTTTTCGTAGGAAGCGAAAGGAGTAGCAACCGCAAAATAAGAGTGAGGCCAACTGTCACTAATAACAGAATGGCAATCTTTATCATCCAAACACCAAATGTCAAGTTTATAAGGTTTCTTTGCTTTATTAGTTATTAAAGCAAGGTCCAAAAAAATCGGAGCATGATCAGAAATCTGAATAGGTAAATGCTTAACTCTCGCGTTAGGAAAAGAACAAAACCAATCCTTAGAACCATAGGCTCTATCAAGTCTTTCATAAGTTCGTTTGTACCCTTTTCGATTATTGCACCATGTGAAGCATGGCCCTTTTTACGGAATATCCACAAGCTCATTATTAACACGTCATTGATGAAAATTTAAGGCCCATGGATAGATCTCATCTTCTTGCCAAGTTTATCACAACTATATTTAACTTGATTAATGTCCCCCAAAATATCATACGGATGAGGAAGAGTTTCGATATGCGATTCTAAGTGTTCAAATACGTTCATTCAAACAACTAATTATGTTTCCCTATAAAACAAAATAAGATACACTATCATAGAAGGGACCTCCTGCTGGACGGTCACAAAGACAGGTGTATCTCTGTCCATAAGTATTGTATGAAGGAATTTTGATGCCTTGAGTTCCAAAAGGCCTCCAAATCTTATTTCTTCAACATCCTTCCTTTGAGCCGGCAATAAATGCGCAACGGCGAAGTGTAGGGCTGCTGGTGACCCTTGTCCCTCCACCTCCTTCATTTTTCTATAACGCAAACAATTCAAAATTTGTTAGTAAAAAACACTAAATGGGGGTTACATTTAACTTTAAACATGGTAACATTACATATTAAATCAGCAAGTGAATAACATCTCAGTAACAATATCAGCTATAATATTTAAAGATCAATATATGACATCATTACTAATACAGAATGTCACCATGCTAGCCCAATGTTCAGAAATGTTCAAGTGGTGACATAGTCGTAAGTTCAGAAATGTCACCAACGCGGAATGTAGAATGTAACCATGTTAGTTAAGTGTAATACTAAACAACACACTTACGTATTGGTAACATTTTCAAGATTACAACATGTCAGCACTATAATAGATAAAATGTCACCATCAATATATGTTAAATTGGCCACATATTACCATATTCACAAAAGTTACCACGTTAATAAATAAATGGTCACCATCATAGGGTTATTTCTCAACATCAAAATATAATATATATATATATATATATATATATATATATATATATATATATATATATATATATATATATATATATATATATATATATATATATATATATATATATATATATATATATATATATATATATATATATATATATATATATATATATATATATATATATATATATGTTCAAGTAGTGACATTTCCATGACGCATATATATCATTATTACTAATAATAATTGTTAACATGATAACACATGGTTAAAAAATGTTCAAGTGGTCACATAGTCAAAGGTTCACAAATGTCACTAACAGGAAATATAAAATGTCACCCTATTACTCTAATTGTGAAAACTACTAAAAATGCTCAACTTGTCACATATTACATTGTTTATAAATGTCACCACGTTCTCAGACAGAGTAAACGACAATGTAACTTATTATAATAAATGATGTAAAGTGATTACAAAGTCTCAAAAGATATAACAACTCAAAGTAACAGCGGAAGCTAGTAAAGAATTTATGACGCTACAAAACTTCTTGACGACCTATCCTCCCCAGTCAAACATTATCAACTAACATCGAGCTACCTGCGAAGAATCTGCGCACCATACCATTGGATCATCATAGCGCACAAACCACAAACGTCAGTTACTATATACGCAATTTTGTCACTACCAAAATCAAGAACAGTATAACAATCTAAAGGCACCACCTGCTGATATCACCAATAACCAATCATCTCAGAGTGGCGACCTGTAGTCCCAAAATCAACCCTCACTTGCTCGCGAAAAAGGGTACCCGGATCATTAATGTGCACATACCCTATGTGCCGTGTCTCACGAAGAGCGATCGTAGGAGTGAGAGACGTTTCCCGCAACGGTCCCACCCATATGTTCCCAAATCTCATCTCGTAACAACATGTTATATCAGTCTTACATGACAACAATAACATCGTCACAATATATCAGAAATACATTCATAATCACATAACAGATAACTGAGTAGGGAGAACCCTACCTCAGGGTAAATCACACAAGGCAAAGATCCAATAGAATCTACCACCGTTCCTTTATGAAATCTCCTCCTAAGATAACATATGAGGTGTTACTAACAATCATCACAAACATATTCATCTTAAAGCATGCTAACAAACGACTTAAGGGCATACTTAACGACGATGAAACGAGGTTAGGATGATCGGCGCAACTTACACTCCGGTAGGTAAACATAAGGATTTAGGGTGAGAGGTTTTGGGAGAAGATGAAAAGGTGACAGAAAGATTAGGGTAAATATGATTTTAACTTCCGAACTTTATTTTATAGTTACCGCGACACTGAACACGGAACCGCTAACTCGACCGAGTCGGACCAACTCGGACGAGTAGCCTCAACTTGGTCGAGTAGGCTCAACTCGGTCAAGTAGCGTGAACTCAGTCAAGTAGCCTGAACTCGGCCGAGTAGCCTCAACTCGGTCGAGTTACCTCGCAATTCTCAACACCGACCATTTTTCGTAAAATAGTCATATCTTCCTCAATTTTTTTGTCTTTTTGGGCGTGTGAACTATCGTTAGAATCATAAAAGGACAAGCTACCACCTCCAATTGGAATCACATCAATATCATATGTACATATCAAGTTATATTAATTTTAAGACAACCTATCTATAAGCGGATAAGATAACTATACCACTTCCTTTCTCAAACAAATTATCACTACTACAAATATAGGTTTAGGAGACGGGGATTAAGGAACAAAATTTTGCGGAACCGTCTTAATTTGTCACAATAATTGGGCGGGAGTTTTTAATATAGAAATAGAAGACGGTTCTATAAAATGACCGTCTTTATAGGTTTAAAAAAAACCAAAGAGAACGGTTTAAATACTTAACCGTGCTCTTCTTTAAACAACCAAGACGGTTTAGTTACTAACCGTCCTCTTTGTTACTCATGAAAAGAAACCAAGACGGTTCACTTTCTAACCGTTATCTTTGGTCTTTTATAATTTCACAAAGAGCACGGTTGTTTTTGTTAACCGGTCTCTTTGGTCTTTCATAATTTCACAAAGAGCACGGGTCTTTCATAATTGCACAAAGAGCACGGTTGTTTTTCTTAACCGGTCTCTTTTGTCTTTCATAATTTCACAAAGAGCACGGGTCTTTAGTTAACCGTTCTCTTTTGTATTTTATTATTTCACAAAGAGCACGGTTGTTTTTGTTAACCGGTCTCTTTTGTCTTTCATAATTCGAAACAAATTTACAATAGAACAGTACACAAAGTCAGTTTTTGAAAACCTCTCAAACACAATTACAAAGACGACGATACAATAATCCCAGCAGCCATAGCTTCTCCTTCACTCTTGTTTTCGAAGCAACTGAAGCACTAATACTGTACTACGACTTTTCGAAGCAACTGAAGCAAGTATCGATAATTCGTACGCCCTCTTTCTCCTTTACTCTTGTTTTCTTATTTTTCCTCAATTATTCGAATTACCAGATTTCTTCTTATTTGATATGAGTTGTTGTGGTTGGGAATGGGTTTCGAAATTTAGTAATTTTTGTGGGTTTCGAAATTTAGTAAATAATACAGTTATGGCTGCTGCTGGGTTTCGAAATTTTGTTGAATTTTTGTGTTTGAGATCAACCTAAGATGTAATTGTCAATACCATTGTGTAAATTAGTATATGTAAGTATGTAATTGTCAATACCTTTGTTTTATTCGCTTTGTGTTATTCGCTTTGTGTTATTTTGTGTTATTTTGTGTTATTCTATTGCATTGTTTTAATTGTCTTTCGAACTGCTTTCTGATTTTATCTAGATACGAGTACTTGGGTTCTCGTTGTAGGGGTTCATAGGATATAACGGTGGTGGTAGTGTGGTAATTGGTGGCCGGAGCACAACCAGAGGCCTGGTTGTTTAGGGGCGGCAGAAACAATTATAAAACAGGGACATTCTGGTCAGCCTGTTTACACGGTTTTTCATGGTGTTTGGATGGTTTCGAAGGATGGTGCTTTCCACCAGGGAGTCGTGGGTGTTGAGTAGTGTCTAGGGTGGTGTCGGGTCATGGTTAGGTTAGTGGTGGTAGCCGCTAGAGAGGGGGTTGCAGAGGGTGTCACACGGGTCGTTTGAGTTGCTGGAAAACGAATAACAGTGTGTGTGTGTGACGGGTCATGTATTAATATCGTCCTTTTATTGTTGTTTTTAACATTAGTGATATTATTACTATTAGTATTATTATTGCTATTAGTATTATTATCGTTAATAATTGAATTATGAATTTAATAATTGAATTATGTTGTAATTATGTAGCCGAATATGGCTCGTACTTGGATGATTAATGGGAAAAAGGGCGAAGTAGAATATGTAAGCTTTTCATTAAATACGCTACTTTAAAGTAAATGAAAAAAGTTTGAAATTCTACTATAACTTAAATTTTCAGGCTTGGAAAGATTGTGTGCTATCACTGCCAAAAAATTCATCGAAGATAGTGGCTTCAGGAATGGTATACCTATCAAAGAAGGACGAATTTGTTTCCATTCATGGCAGTGCCCTTTGCGATGGTTTTAGAAAAGTGTCAATCAAGGAAATCTATTCTGGGTCGGAAAATGTTGATTTACCATTGCCTGTTGGTGATATGATAACATTGACTCATGCTAAGGGTTCATTTATTCAGTGGCCGCAAACTCATATACATAGTCCTGTTGATAAGGTAACTGCGATTTCTAGCTAGTATAATGATATAAGATACACTGAGAGTTATACCATTTATTAATTTATTTATGCCAACATTTAGATAACCATGAAAAAGAATGATCAAGGAAAAAATAAAGCAGCAGCAAAGAAGTCCAAGCCTCAGAAGTGTTCGCCCTCGATTTCGCCATCTTCTTTCCTTGGAATTGAAGTTAGTCACAATTTTAAGCAAAAGCAGAGGACCATGGATTTGAAGTTGTTAGAAACTGAGGCTCGGGTTTTAAAGGCAAGTGGGACAATGATCAATGTTCCCATTGATGAACATGTGTTACACAATAAACAAACTTGCTACCTTAGCTATGAAGAGGTTGTTCATTTGTTAGATGAACAAATGATTGGTGCCTCTCACATTACACTCTTTATGAGGTTCGGTCTCTTTGTTTAAGCTGCCCCTTTGCAATCCCATTATTAGTATATATCTGATAATATGCAAACTAGTACTAGATAGTTACTATGGATTCTTATTGTTGTAGGTATTTGAGTGATCTTGCCGATACCATGCAAATTAGTAGTCACTATGGATTCTTGTGCCCAGAGACATTGTCCTCAGAATCCGTTGCTCCGGATGAAAATTATCGATCCGATTATGTTGCTAGGGCAATGACATGTACCGATTGTGGAAAAGGTCGGAAACTTATATTTGCTCCATATGCCCAGGGGTACGTAATTATAAATTTCTTTTCATAGTATTATTATTGATGACTTGATTAATTATTTTATTATTTTTTGTCAATATTTAAGTTGATATCTTCGTTGTATTTTTCTATAACTTGTAGTAAGCATTGGATGTTGGGCGTGATCAATCCGGCTCAAAGTACAGTGTATTGGTGTGATCCTGCCGGACATACAGAGCCTCGTCAATTTTTCATGGATACAATTACCAAGTATGCATGTCTAACTTATTTCTGATCTTTTTTATTTTGCCTTCATATATTATACCTCCCGTTACTCCCCTGCATTTGCCTTAAAATGTTTCTGTAGGCTAGGAACAAAAGTTAAGCCACCCAAAAGCCATCAATCATAGACCTTAGCTTGATTTTCTATTATACTTGAAATTAACGCTTCATTATCAACTAAAACTGAATAAATATATAAACCTGGCTATCTATATATACAGGGCCTTTGAGAAAAGGAACTCTATCGATGCACTTGCAAAATATGAGGCCAACGGCGTTGTTTGGAAAAAGATTAAGGTATCTTAACATATTGTTTCTCTTATTAAGTATAGTGCATGTGAAGTATTTAATTTATTTATAATATGAGCTCCCCTTTCAGGCCCCTTTGCAGCCTCTTGGTTCCGTTTTATGTGGATACTATATTTGTCGATACATGTTGGACATCGTCAAAGGAAGATATGTTACGGTTACTCCAAATGTATGTTTTTGGATTTTTAGTTCATCTACTTACTTACCTCTATCATTTTACTTATATAGGAGTCTTGGATAGAATTTTTCTAACCAATTTTTGAAAATTTGTTTGTAGTTCATGCTTAGAGCCCCGGTGACATATTCACTTGAGCAAATTGATGAGGTGAGGGATATATGGGCTAACTTTGCGCTCCAATTTAAGTCAGCCATGAACGATGCATGATGAAGTTTAGCTTAAGTCGTAGCTAGAAGTTTAGCTTAAGTACATACGTATGTAGCTAGAATTTGTGGATCGGAAAGTATGTTGATATATATGAATGATGTAGTATTTGGAGATTTTTCTCTATATATGGCTAATTTTTCACCTGAATATAGTTATTGGAGCAATGTTATTGTACGCTATTAGCGATGTTATTGTACGCTATTAGCTTATTTGCAGGAAAAATTATATATAATAGGCCGGAAGAATTATAAATTAATTTATAAAAAAAAAATAGCAGGTGCAAAGAGAACGGTTATGTTCTCAAGCGTGCTCTATTAATTCAAAAATATGGCGCGAAGTTTGTAACATCGTCATATAGGAACAAAAGAGAACGGTTCATCTAAGAACCGTGCTGGAAAGTTTGTGACATCATCATACAAAGAGCACGGTTAGTGTAGAGCAAAGAGACCGGTTCTAAGTTGAACCGTGCTGGAAAGTGGGGGAGAAAGGAGACCGGTTCCTTTTGGAACCGTGCTGGAAAGGGGGCAAAGAGACCGGGTCCTTCTTGAACCGTGCTGATAAGTGGACAACAAAGAAGACGGTTGAACCGTTCTCTTAGGTAAAGAGGACGGCCATGGGGAGCACGGTTCCGCCACTCATACGAGAACGGTTTTTAACCGTCTTCGTATCGATATTTTGTAGTAGTGTATGTGACAACAATGTGACCGAGTGCATCCAACTTGACTGAGTAAATCATACGACAAATAGTGGGGTGCTACAAAACCTGACAAAACCTACTCCCCCGTATGACCAAAAATATCACATGGATGAACACAGAGCACCTCGGAAATGGGTGACAAACAAACAACACCAAACACGCCAGTTTCAATATACTTCAACATATAAACATGCAGCGATAATGAAATGCATTACAATATGAACATGACATGCTAAACGAGGAATCACCATAACTTACTGTCCGATATCGGGACACACACAGCCGTATCTGCCACCTGAACACAACCCCGAGCACCGGGACTAGGGATGGCAGTGGGTCGGGTACCCAACCTAGACCCTTAGGGTCGGGTATGGGTTTGAATTTTTGAGACCCACTCGGGTATGGGTCGGGTATGGGTCTTATATAAAAACTTCGGGTCCGGGTCCGGGTCTGGGTCTTGGTCTTGGGACCCTACCCGACCCTTAGACCCTTATATTTATTAAAAAAAGAAAAAGAAAAAAAAACACACATACGAATGTCAATAACCCAAATAATACACACAAACAGATGGCCCTTATTAGTTATCATTAATATATTATACGCATATCCAAATAACCATTAAGAATAACGAGGAAATTGATGAAAATGATGAGTTTGGGTACGGCAAATGATATAATTTAGGGTCAGGTATGGGTAATGATCCAAATAACCAAGACTTTGTAATACTTTAATCAAAACTTTGTAATTTAATTCGAACTTTAGTACATTTTATTGAATGACTCGTTAAGAAAAATTGGACCCTAGGGTAGACTCTACCCGGACCCAGACCCATTAGGGTCGGGTATGGGTCCATTATCAGACCCTTTAGGGTCTGGGTCGGGTATGGGTCTAAAGTTTTTTACTTCGGGTCGGGTCGGGTCTTGTCGGACCCCACCCAGACCCTACCCATTGCCATCCCTAACCGGGACACACCCAAACGTACTCACAACCCAAGATGACTGGGACGAACCCACGACACCGGGCTCAAGAGCTACTCGTGGTCCCCTGCCAGACATCGTACCTCACAACACGTGTCCCTCCAAACTCAAGTCATTGATGTGCACATCCCTCTTAGAGTGGAAAGCTCCAAGAGGCAACCCAAGTGGAAGATAGTCTCCCAACCGCCTTCCGTCTCCACAACAACATTTGTCGTCGCCATCACTAATCACAATACACACAATAGCACAATAATCACGATAATGTACACCAATCAATATCATTCCAATTCCAATTCATCATATGATATGACGACCACATACATGATTCATGCTTATTTACCAATTTCGTATTCCGTATCATTCATACTTGCCAACTTATTTAACATCAACACTAATTAGTTCCTTTAATTACTTAATCATCATTATCGATTACTTACTCATGCTCTTTAACGCTAATCATGCCTTAATCACTTGCACTAATCATGTGAGACAGTAACATCAAGCACATCAAATACAATGCATATAATAATGAAACCGAGTAGGAATAACCTACCTCAAAGCATAGTCGCAAGCTCAAACTGTTTTGACAAGTATCTGTCTCGTAAAACCGTCGCATCCTAACATGCACACATAATATCGTCACTACACATCCTATTCACTAATACAACCTATAATCCCGTATTAAGGCTTATTAATCACCCATATAAACTAACCAAACCACTAATTAAACCCCCACCACAAAACCCCCAAATTCCAGGGTTTACTTAACGGTAATAATAAAGTATAAAAACGACTCACCAAGATAGATCAGGCAAATATTCCACTCTAATTCCAAGCTTGAATCCACAAGACATGAGTTTGGGAGAGTTTTAGAGAGAAGGGAGAAGTGTTAGAGATAAGAAAAAGATTGGAAGTGAAATAAAAGGAAGGGGAAGGCGTCTTAAACCCGCAGTCTACTCGATTCCACTCAATCGAGTGGACCACTTACTCGACCGAGTGACTCACTCGTTGGGTCACACTCTCCCCGGGTCAACATGATCTCACTCGGTCGGTCAACTACTTGGTCTCCTCCAATCCACCCAATTGGTCAGCTGATGTCTCATTAAGTCTTATAAGCGATCATCCATTGACTTTCTAACATCTGTGAGCCCTCACACGATTCCCATTGCATCATAATTGGGTCCCACAAATACGAGATGTTACATAAGTACTCTGGCTCACTACCCTTCTAAACGAGCTCACAATCAATAATCACCCCCTATGATAACCTTAGAGCCACTCATTACTCGGCAAACCCCGTCTTTTACTCTCGTATGAAACAGCTTGTAACTGTCTTTCATTTTGTCAAAGAACATTTTCACAATAGAACAATTCGAATTCAACATTTAAACGGAACCGACCAACTTGTAGATACACTTACTGAATCTCTTCCCAAGCCTTGCTTTATCCAATTATCATCCAAAATTACTCTAAAATTATGGAATATTATTCCATTATTTACTAGCTTTTACACTCATGACTCATGTCATCAATATATATACTTGTATCATCATGTGCAAATATAAAAAAAAACACGTAATTCTCTTAGACTATCCCCAAGCAAGGTGGATGAGGGGGTCAATAGGTAATTGGGTCAAATTAATTAAATATTACTAACTTAATTAACATGACCCATTACAAAATATGGTTAATTGGTGACCTAACTTTTTTGGTATTGATTCATTTATTGACCTAGTAGTTGTTTGATTGTCATTGACTTAGAAATGTAAAAAGTTTAAAATGTAGTAAATAATAACGGATAAAGTAAGAGAGATGGAGTTTTTAAAATAATTTAAAATGTTGGAATGTGAAAAATGATTGAGTTAATGACCTATGTGGTAATATTCTATTTGAAAGGGTGAAATTAATTTGATAAGATAAATAAAGTATAATTAAGAGTAAAAGATGTATTAACCTGCCTAGAGTGATCCTTGCTTGGAGATGATCTTATAATCTCATATCTAATATATATGGTGAATGAGGGCGCTGATATGATGAATTTTGCAGCAGAGTTGGGAAAAAGTGGAGACAAATGTAGACACGTAGATAGGTGGGAAGACAGAGAAATAAGTGTAGGGTGTCCGTTAGTTAGAGAGTATTAAGTGCAGATAGAGACAGAGAGTCACATAATACCAGTCTGCTGCCTATGATGAATGATGAATGATGAATGATGAATGATGAATGATGATTATGGTTATCATTAGATGAGTAGCGAGTACGTAGTAGGTAAGTGTAGATTGTAGACTTCCCTTTTTTAATTATATAAGGAAATATGACAAATAACTACCTAATAAGTCTAAAATTTTACATCTTACTACCTAATATAATTAATTTTGCAACTAACTACCTAAATCACACACCATTAATCAGTTTGCTACTTTTTTGACGGAAACCGAACTTAAGTTAGTTTTAAATGTTCGGGTTGAGTTAAATGACCATCTTACCCTTCCCTTAATAAACTTATTCCCTGTTAAAATTTTGCCCATCCATCTCCCTCCCCCGTAAAAGCTCACGGTAAAGTAATTATTCCTGCCGTCATTTTTATCCATCAAAACCTCCATGAACATGCTTAATTTGCCGCATTAGAGGGAGGTATTCTTCTGTTGTCTTCTCAAAATTGATCTAGTAAGTATTTTTTTCATTTTATTTTCAGTATAAAACCCTTCCTCAATTTGATTATTTTGTATAAAATTTGATAATTAAGCATCGGTATTACGTTTTTTTGTGTTAATGGTGGAATTTTTATACTTAAGCATCACCACGATTCTTCAATTTTGGGAATTTTATTGTTTTATTGTAGGATGGTAGTTTGTATGAGATATTACCATGGTGGTAAATTTGAATGGAAGAAGGGGAAAACTGAGTATGTGTGTGGGGGATTGTTGATAGATCCTGGGATTAGTCGTATTACCTTTGCTGATATAATGGAGAAGGTAAGGAAGATAGTAGGAAGTGACAACTTTGAGGTTTGGTATAGAATGCGTGGGAGGAACCTCAATAATGGGAGATGGAGATTGTTAAGTGAAGCAAATATGTCAATGTTGTTGGACAGTGGGGATGTATTCGATATTGTTAGTGTGTGGGTCATAGAGCTACCTGACAAAGGACAACCCACACCTCTTAATGTGAGCCCGTTGTCACCAAGGACAAAGAATCTAATGTTTAGACAGTTTTCGAGTGATGATGTGGTCCCAAGTGCGGGTAAAAAGCAAAAAAAAATTACACTTTATCACCCACCCATTTAAGAAGAAGCCCTAGGCATACTCAACCTCCAACTTTAGAAAAAGATTGTGAAAATACCTCACAAAACTCGCAAAACAGTGAACCAATAGAGGTTGTAAGGGAGTCCCCTCTGCTTTCTTCTCCAGAAATTATACAACCCCTAAATTTTGTAATTCCAACATCTAAAAGGGTGAGTAAATTGTCTGTGAGAAGGTCTGTTGCAGTTGATGTCCAGGAGAATGAGGAACTAGATGAGGACTTCTTATCTAGTTCTGATGGTAGTGATTTTGAAGACCAGTTTGAGGGGGTTAAAGAAGATAGGAGTGTGGGTGAAGAGTTCCAAGAAAGAAGTCTTGAAGGATTGATTGACTCCCATAGACAAAGCTTGAATGAATATAGGTCTGAAAGTTCAACAGAAGATGAGGTTGAAACAGATGAAGATTCTCCAAATGATGCAGTAATTCCTCCTCCCAATAGTAGCGGTTTGTTTGGAGTTGATAACTTAGATGTCAGGCTAGGGAATGAAAGTGAAGGAGAATCAGAAGGGTTGAGGAGTGTTCACGGATCTGATGAAGAAATAGAGGTAGATCCAAATCCTGTTTTTAACCCTGAAGTTGATCTAAATAAGATGATTGTGTTGAAAAAAGGCTTGAAATTTCCATCAGTGGTGGATTTGAGGTTAGCATTGAAGCAGCATGCCATTGAAAATGGTTATGATTTCTTCTACTTACATAATGGTAGGAAGAGATTAACCATTTATTGTGTGAATAAGTGTGACTGTGATTGGGATAAGTCTAGGTCAAAAGTGAAGGCTTGCACTTGCAATAATCCTAATAAGTGTTTGTTCAAAGTTTATGCTCATATCACTAAGGCAGGTGATGCAATGCAAATTAAGACTATGGAATTGGAACATAGGTGTGCATTTAGTACATATTGTAGGCAGGTAACATCTGACTTCTTGGCTAACTAAATACTTAGAAACTTGGAGGATTACACCATCTTGGAAACTGAAGGAATTTAAAGATCAAGTATATCAAGATCTCCTTGTTGAAGTAAGCTACAATAAGTTGTGGAGGGCTAGGGCTAGGGCTAAGTTGTTAATTTATGGGAATGGATCAGATGAATGCAAAAGAGTCTATGATTATGCTTCTGTAATTGTTAAGTACAATCCTGGATCTAGTGTGCATATACTGTGTGAACATGTGCATATGCCTATTCCCATATTCCAAAGGATCTATGTGTGCCTAGAGCCTTGTAAGCAGGGATTTGTGAGAGGCTGCATGCCAATAATTGGGGTGGATGGCTGTCACTTGAAGGGGCCATACCCTGGGATGTGTTTGGTAGCTGTAGGGAAAGATGGTAATAACAACATCTTCCCTATTGCTTGGGCAGTTTTAGAGGTGGAGAACACTGCCTCATGGAGATGGTTTTTGGTTCTGCTTCTAAATGATGTGGGAAGAGATAAGCCAGAAGGGGAGGGACTGACTTTTTTGTCTGATAGGCAGAAGGTAAGATATGCATTCTTTTTCATTTTATGTTCTTGATTTAGCATTAGGTAGTAATTTGCTAACTTAGATTCTATTTCCGTAAAGCATTACACAAAAAGAGCAAAAAATATTCAACTGAACTTCATGAATTAGCCTGTGCTTGTATAAAATCACCATTTCAATTCAGGCCAAAACACCATTTAAGGAAAAATTAGCAAAATTAGCAAAACATACTACCATTGCAAGGCTGCTCATTCTAGCAAAATTAGCAATATTATAGTATTCAATCTAAGTTCACCAAAATTACGGTATTCAATCTAAGTTCACTACTTTGCTTATGGGCTGGTCCCTACTGGGTCTGACTCTGCTGGATCTGAGGGGAACTGGTGCAGCAAAATGATTTGCTTGAGCCACCTATCTTCTCTGTCTCTTCTCTCTGGCAAGCACAACCCATGGTGAAGTTGATTTGGGCCTCCCTCCTTTGTCTGTAGATTGTGGAGGTGTAGTAGCATTCTGGCAGGTGCTTTTATTATGACCCAAGTGTCCACAATTACTACACTTATTAGGCCTCTTAATCCTCTTCACATAGTTTCTCTTCTTCCCTTTTCCTTCATCTGGTTCTTTCCGCCTTTGTCACCAATAACAATACACACAATAGCGCAATAATCACGATAATGTACGACCATTAATACCATTCCAATTCCGATTCATCATACGATATGACGACCACATACACGATTCATGCTTATTTACCAATTTCGTATTCCATATCATTCATACTTGCCAACTCATTTAACATCAACACTAATTACTTCCTTTAATTACTTAACCATCATTATCGATTACTTACTCATCCTCATTAACGCTAATCATGCCTTAATCACTTACACTAATCATGTGAGACACTAACATCAAGCATATCAAATATAATGCATATAATATTGAAAACAAGTAGGAATACCTACCTCAAAGCATAACCGCAAGCTCAAACTGTTCTGACAAGTATTCGTCTGTAAGATCGTCGCATCCTAACATACACAGAAAATATCGTCACTACACATCCTATTCACTAATACAACCCATAATCCCTTATTAAGGCTTATTAATCACCCATATAAACTAACCAACCCACTAATTAAACCCCCACCACAAAACCCCCCAAATTCCAGGGTTTACTAAACGGTAATAATAGAATATAAAAACGGCTCACCAAGATAGATCGGGCAAAAAAGAAGGTATTCCACTCTAATTCCAAACTTGATGTAATACCCCGTATTTTAGTCTCAGTCAACGGCAGTCAAACCATGTTTTATACAAGTATTTCAAATGAAATGTTTATAAAGTACTTTACGTAAACTATTATTATTTTATAAATCGTATTTCTACGATTATTATTTCGTATTTCATAATCATTTTATATTTGACGATTATTTCTTAAAATGACATTTCGTTCTTATTTCTTTAATTTTGATAATATATTTATAATTAAATATATTTCCTATTTTATATTTATTTCTCATTTATACTTGTTTTATTATTTAAGTCGTAATTATATTTAAACTTAATTTTTGTATATTCTTATGTAAGTACTAATAATTTATATTTATAATTAATTTAAGGTTGTTATCGATAATTGATAAAGTTTGAGTGTTTTATCCGATAATTGATTTATCGAAAACGTGTTTTAAATGTGTTAAGTAGTATGTCACGTGAGTTGTAGTTCTTAAGTTATTATAAGTGCATGGGTAGGCTTTGTTTTTTTGTGCATAATCAGCCCATGTAAGTTAACAAACAGGAAACACGAAACCAGCCCACACAACAAACAAACACAAACACCTCAACCCTTACTATCTGCCGCCTTATAAAATGAGAAGTATAACCCTACTCTAAACGTATCGACTCTCAAACAACCTCACACCAACTCTACCGCCACACCTGGGAACGCAAGGGAGGGGTTTACTCGGTGTTTCAAGGGTCCTAGGGCTGCTCGAACACTCAGGGAAGGAGGTATGTCACACGGTGGTTTCATATTTCTTTTTTTTTCCTCTTTAGTTTTCGAGTCGGTATTTTTATCATATGAGCATGTATAACTCTGATTCTTTACGTTTTGCCATAGTATGGTGTTCGTAGTTGTCTTTTGGACCCTAGGGATACTTTCGTTGACATCCTAGGACCACCAACAGTGGTGGTTTTGGCGTCGGCCAATACACAAATCTGGGTAGTGTTGGAACAGCGTCTCGAGGACGGGTTTTGGGGTGTGATTTCGAATCCTTTCTGGGTAAGATTTGTTATGGGTGTTAAGGTTTTTGGTTTAATGGGTAAACATAGGTTTGTATGGTGGTTTCCGTGGTGGGTGTAGGAGTACGTACGGTTATGGCAATAGGTTTTCGTTTGGTTGGTTCACAGCAGTAACATGACCTTGGTGGTTGAGGGTAGGTTTTGATGCGATGATTACGAGTTGCTGCTGCGGTGTCGGCGACGGTTACTGAACCTCCTGGAACCACCACGGCTCAGAGGTGAGCCTGGTGGTGTCACAGGCGGGAGCAGTGGCTGTGGTTGGTGTCGACGGTGGTGATTGATGAGGCTGACGGGGGTGTTACGGCTGGAAACTCGGTCTGAATAGCGTTTGTGTTTTGCGCATGTATGAATAACTATTATGTTTTGGGCATTTGTTTTGTTTAAGTCAAACATTGGTAATTATTATTATCATTATACTAGTAATCATGATCATGTATTTGTCTTATTTTAGTGTAGGTTTGTTAATGGTTATTGTCTTTGTCTTTGCTAATTAGTTAGTGTTATTGACATAAATGGGTAGTCAACAACATTTACATGTCTACATATGCCTATTATAATTTTACTAATTATCTTATTATTATTGTTTTGTTTATTTTTATTAGTTGTATTATTGATATTGTTATTATTATTATGATTTTGTAATTGTATGATAATGAGGTTATTTATGTTATTATTATTATTAAATATGTTTTAACAATTATTATGGTTATTATTATTAATGTAAATTGTTATTGTATTGTTTATGTATTGTTGTTGTTAATATTAATATTAACATTGGTACTAGTGTTCGAGCATGTTAATAAGTTAAAAATATTGGTTATTAATATTGTATGATATAATTAGTAAGTCTAAAATTAGTAAGTGTATAATTAGTTAATAATAATTTGTATGTATAGAAATTAATATTAAGTAATGTTTATAGGAAATGAATTGGAAGTGGAATATTACTAGACGGTGATTGCTTGTTTACAGACTGCTATTCCAGGTAGGATACACTGACCTTATACTATATGATGTGTTATGAATGGAGGTGCTATTGTGTGTTATGGATGTTAAGTATGGTTGATATGAGAATGATATTGGTTGAATTGATTGCGGATTAATGGTAATGGCATGAGCATTTTATTATTTGATAGCATGATTGAATAATTATATCGTTGCATTCATGAGCATAGCATATGCATTGGCTACTGAGAAAGTTATGGATCAGATATTGTTCTGATATAAAGCCCAGGGTGGTTCTGCAGACCAGGCCTGGTGTCTTATCAGCTATTGAGCTGGTGTTCGGCGACAGCCGATTATAGTCTGCCGGGAGGTTCGGTATGGCTGGGTGTTACGGGTTTGAGATTGAGATTGTGATTGAGCTCGAGCATATCATGGCATTTGCATATCATTTATCTGTTGCATTACAATTATTGTGTTATCCTACTCAACCGCGTGGTTGACAGTATATTCGTGTACACCTACGATGATCCGGAATGGGGAGTAGATCCTACAGGTCAAAGACAGATGAGCTAGGAACGGAGGCGGGAATGTGAGATGCAGACTTTGGACCGACTTAGAATTATATCACATCTAGAGAAGTCATCAGTTATATTTTCTTTTCCGCTGTGTAGTAATCTGTAATAATAAAAGTTTAAATTTTATTTGTTTTATATAAAGTACTTTGTATTGTTTTACTTTGTTATTCACTACCTCGGACTTTCCGAGATGGTAACAACTCTATTTATTTGAGAATGTCTTGCTAAAGGCTCTTAGATAAATAGGGGTGTTACAAAGTGGTATCAGAGCCAGGTTCCTCAGGCCTAAACCAAAATGGAAATAATGAACATAGGAGTGTCTAAATACAATGAACCCCAGGCTAGTAACTGTTAGGAGCCCCAGGAGTTGGGATGAGTTAGTGCCCCCTCAAACCAAGCCACTGGCCCTTTCAGTCTAACCTGGTAACCTTGAGTGATGCAGAGAGTGGGTAGTAACAAGATAAAAGATCGGACCTTGCCTATTTTGCCTATATTGTACTAACAGTTTTGTAGGAGCGGATTGAGGTAAGTTATGATGTGAAACATGGTTGAAGGTCTGTAGTGTGAAGCATGATAATGATATTGAATGTTGGTTGAAATATATGACTTCCAAGTTTTGAGAATATGAGTATGAGTATATGAGTTTGACTTGGATGCATGCGGCTATATGATCCCCGAACCCTTAGGTAGAGACATAGTATAATGATGTGTGTAATGAGTAGATGATAGAAGCACCATAATCTATAGGTACCTAGGAGGTTAGATGTAGGAGAGATATGACCATGATTGACTGGAATGGTTAATAGAGCCAGCCCGGTAATGTTGTTACAGGATACGAAATCAAGTTAAGTCCTGTGTATAAAGGTAGTAGACCAAAACGGATATTGTGTCAGTTGATAATTGTTTTGTTGTTATTATGAGTGTGTATATACTTCTTATTCGAATTCCTTATCCTTTGCAAGAGTTTATTATTGGCTTACTAAGCAAATATGATCGAATTTTGAGATTTATGATTATTATTATTATTACTAATTGCCTTAGCAATTCATGTCTAGTGATATGCGAAATGTGTTACGCCAAGCCATGAATGTTATATAGTTATGTGTAGGTTCTTCTTTAAATTTACATGCCAATTCCATATTAATTTATGCATATAAAACTAGTGAATTATTTAATTGTTTCTATTTTCAGTTTCAAAATCTTTACTGTGTACTAGATGATAATTATAGTTGAAATGAGGAATGAATGTTAATATGGTGCAAAGTGATGTCTATGCTTGAAATATTATGACAACGTGCTCTGGAAGAGGAATGATTGAGTTTCGATGTAGTAATGTGAAATTGCAAAGGAACCAAAATTTTGATAAATTTTCATAATGTTACCTTGTTTGTACGGGCTGCCATTTAAAATATGTTATCTATATGTATATGAAAATTTTATATGTGATAACCTTCTGAATTAGCTTTCCAATGTCGTTGTGTTCATGTTAATACGAGTTATATTTTGCGAGAAATAAATATTTTAGTCGACAGTGGTCAGATTGTCAGTGTACAATTCTGTTTTGACCCATGTTTTTGCAAAGGAAATCATTTAAAACATGTTTATTGTTTATGCATAATTCCAACTCCACTGTTTAGAATATTCATTCACGTTTTCAAAATGATAAGCCACGTAAAATCTTAACGAATCGTTATGTAATAGTGAATTTTGCAAGTTGCCCAACTTTCTGTCCAATTGCTGTAAAGTTTCTGTACAGACTAACCGAGTTGTGAAATTTGTTATAATTAATTTCCTTAAGCTTTACAATTGATTCTTTTTCCTCTGTTTAGTTAATTCCTTTTTTTTTTCTCTAAAAACGATAATAGCTCGCAAAACAGCTAAACAGTTATTTAAATTATGATTTTGGAAGTTGTTGCGTGATGTATGATTGTGGAAATGGTAAAGTTTTAAATATAAAAGTTTAACCAAATAGGAATTATGTGATGTAACCCTGCGATATCCTGATTTGGCAATAGTAGCATATACAATAGACTTATGATATGAATATGAACGTTATTATATTGTAATATAACCTTGTTTATTTCGGTGAGTTTTAAATAAATTAGTTTCAGTTATACAGACGTTATTGCTTTCTATTGATATGATCTCAAAATAATTATGTGGTGTTCATATGTAATGTTAAAATCATGTTCAATTGAGAAGAGTCTGGGCACGTGGTAGGATGAATTTAACTGGTAAACTCATTAGCACGATATAGCAATCTAATTGTTATAAGTAAGTGTGGGTATTTCGAACAATGTGAATCTTGTTGATGTTCTTTCATATGTTATGGTTGTGCCACAGAGTGAATTACATATTGTTATGTTTGAATCTGATCACAATACATTGAATTAGTAATTTGGTTGACACGTGACTTGTAGGGAAGCTAGTCTTGCCTTCAATCTGTAACTTGTAAAATCGTCAGTTGATTCGTGATTGTAAATTGTCATTAATTACAACTTCATCGTTTTGAAAGTCTCAAAATGTCTTCAAAGTGATAATTCATGATAAAGTTGATGTTTGATAATTATGGTAATTGTTTTGCACCATGATAGATTCTGTAGCTCCATGTTTGATAATTATGGTAATTGTTCCACGAGATATAAACATCTTATTTTGCAAGTTATCTTTATTACTGGCTTTATGATAAATGGTGTAATGTGAGTAGATGAGAAATATACCTATGTGATTTTAACTTATTTATACCTAGAAATGCTAAGTTGACTTGCTAATCTAAGATTGGTGTATACCTTGGGAAATATGTTAATGCCCCATGTTAATTACATTAGTTAAATTGTCTTATGTCTTTTCTATAATATGATTATGATCATGAAATGTTTTAATTTGTCAAGTATGAGCTATGAGTTAGCTGATCGCCTACATAGGTGTAAATGTGTTAAGTTATATTAAAATTCCAAAGGGTTTGTAAGTGTTAGTTACCTTGATTTCGTCTTATTACGTAGCATTAATTGACAAGTATGTTTGTTGCTTTAAAATTCGGATGCTAGTGCCCAGTATAGAGTAATTAGCGTATCGGTTTGTGACTGTTGTTTCGGTGATCTCCATGAGCACTGGATGTGGAGTTTTATAATGAGGTTACGGGGACGTAACCATGTCTTAAGGAGGGTAGGTTTGTAAAATCTTGATGTATTACGACCTGGCTAAGTGGTATATGTGTTGTGATTGGCTTATTGAGAATTACCATGCATGGAGTCTACTGTTGAATTTGTTATGTTTCGATCAATGTTGCGGTTCTTTAAATGTCTTGTACTTCTGTTGTATGTTAAACTTTGGGGACAAAGTTTCTTAAGGGGGAAAGAATGTAACATTTCGTTTTTTTGGTACTCGTATAAGTGCTACTTGTGATCGTTTCATTCTTGTTATGTGTTTCCTTATCGCTTTGGGTTATAACGAACTTCGGGACGAAGTTCATTTTAAGGAGGGAAGACTGTAATACCCCGTATTTTAGTCTCAGTCAACGGCAGTCAAACCATGTTTTATACAAGTATTTCAAATGATAAAGTACTTTACGTAAACTATTATTATTTTATAAATCGTATTTCTACGATTATTATTTCGTATTTCATAATCATTTTATATTTGACGATTATTTCTTAAAATGACATTTCGTTCTTATTTCTTTAATTTTGATAATATATTTATAATTAAATATATTTCCTATTTTATATTTATTTCTCATTTATACTTGTTTTATTATTTAAGTCGTAATTATATTTAAACTTAATTTTTGTATATTCTTATGTAAGTACTAATAATTTATATTTATAATTAATTTAAGGTTACATTGATAAAGTTTGAGCGTTTTATCCGATAATTGATTTATCGAAAACGTGTTTTAAATGTGTTAAGTAGTATGTCACGTGAGTTGTAGTTCTTAAGTTAATATACGTGCATGGGTAGGCTTTGTTTTTTTGTGCATAATCAGCCCATGTGAGTTAACAAACAGGAAACACGAAACCAGCCCACACAACAAACAAACACAAACACCTCAACCCTTACTATCTGCCGCCTTATAAAACGAGAAGTATAACCCTACTCTAAACCTATCGACTCTCAAACAACCTCACACCAACTCTACCGCCACACCTGGGAACGCAAGGGAGGGGTTTACTCGGTGTTTCAAGGGTCCTAGGGCTGCTCGAACACTCAGGGAAGGAGGTATGTCACACGGTGGTTTCGTATTTCTTTTTTTTTCCTCTTTAGTTTTCGAGTCGGTATTTTTATCGTATGAGCATGTATAACTCTGATTCTTTACGTTTTGCCATAGTATGGTGTTCGTAGTTGTCTTTTGGACCCTAGGGATACTTTCGTTGACATCCTAGGTCCACCAACAGTGGTGGTTTTGGCGTCGGCCAATACACAAATCTGGGTAGTGTTGGAACAGCGTTTCGAGGACGGGTTTTGGGGTGTGATTTCGAATCCTTTCTGGGTAAGATTTGTTACGGGTGATGCCCGTCGTTGAGGGTATCAAAGATAAAATTTATAATTCCTAACTTTAATAATAGATAGTGAAAGTCAGGGTCGAACCAGAGAGAGGTGGGGAATGTTTATTGTTTGGTGTTAATGTTTAAAGGTAACAAATTTGGGGGGTTTTGGATTGTTGATTACTAAGTCTAAGCAAAGATTGAAATAAAACAAGAAATAAAAGATGAGAAGAAAATATAATAAAAGGGATGCTAGGATGTTTGGGTAATAAATAGCTAAGATAATATAAATCCTAAGGTCAACATGTATTGCAGTCGCGTAAGGGGTGTAACATATCCTTTTCGGTCTATGGTACCTAATAGCTCCTTTCGGCCTATGCTATTAGTTCCTAGGTCTCACAATTATTGGGTGTCAACAATAAGGGTGATTCCTAAATCCTAGGTCACATACCTTTTAGTCTTAAGTAACCTAGCCGTCTTAAGGTGTAAACCAATGCCCTCCCCGTATCTCTCAATCTTGGGTAGGTCATTACTAACGTCCTACAAGTCTCCTTTCAGTCTCATTGTAGGATATTATAGTCAACAAGAAAAGACGAAACAAGATTCATGCGCGAGTGGTCGACCGACCAGCTATTCCAGTCAGCCGACCACAGCCTCGGTCGACCGACCCACTATTTGAGTCGGCCGACCGCGGCTCTACTACAAGTCGGTCTCGGAATTTCTACTACCTACGCATATTCATCCCCTACATCCTAACATATGAAATTTAGCTACTCGTGGCTATTAAGACGATTATAAAAACGGGAATAAACATGGTAAACATAGTAATTAATAATCTAAGCATGCAAGAATTAACAAAGCTTGAGATTCTGACTTAAACGAATGTATAATAATAAGAACAATAATAAAGCTAGATTAAAAGAGTAATTACCAGAATTGGGATTAAGGCAGAAAGGAACAAACTTTATTGATGAATGCTTGAGAATTATTGAAAGATTACAAATAAACTAAAGAACTGAATATAAACTGAATGATTGAATCTATCAAAACTGAATGAATATGAATTATTGAATTTAAAACCCTAATCACAAGATTAGTTTATATAGGGCAAAGATTAGAGTTTCCTAAAAGACTCCTACTTCTAATTACTTTCCGAGAAAGCGTTCCTGGGCTTCGCTGAGGTCGGTCGACCACTTTGGTGGGTCGGTCGACCTCTTTTACGGACTTAATTGAATTCTTGGGCTTTTCTTCAAGATTTCGGACTTTGTAGAAATTAGGCCTGGTCGGCCGACCCATGTAGTTGGTCGGTCGACCGCTTCCGCGTATAAAATCTTCGGTTTTCTTCTCGCTTTGACTTTTGGTACTTAAATAAAGATTCCAGTTGACTTTCCATTGTTCCTTAATTATGCAAAAGACTCGAGAACATGAATTTGGTGCTAAATTGCCCCTTTTCCGCATAAATCTGCAAAAGTGCATAAAAATACGAAAGTACACGATTGTTGGGAAATAAAGGCTAAAACATAGTAAATGAGCGACCAAATGCGTGTAAAAATAGATGAAAAACATCATAAAATAGACACGCATCAATGGGTGTTAAGGTTTTTGGTTTAATGGGAAAACATAGGTTTGTATGGTGGTTTCCGTGGTGGGTGTAGGAGTACGTACGGTTATGGCAATAGGTTTTCGTTTGGTTGGTTCACAGCAGTAACATGACCTTGGTGGTTGAGGGTAGGTTTTGATGCGATGATTACGAGTTGCTACTGCGGTGTCGGCGACGGTTACTGAACCCCCTGGAACCACCACGGCTCAGAGGTGAGCCTGGTGGTGTCACAGGCGGGAGCAGTGGCTGTGGTTGGTGTCGACGGTGGTGATTGATGAGGCTGACGGGGGTGTTACGGCTGGAAACTCGGTCTGAATATCGTTTGTGTTTTGCGCAGGTATGAATAACTATTACGTTTTGGGCATTTGTTTTGTTTAAGTCAAACATTGGTAATTATTGAATTTTTTTCATCCTTGAAATACTTTCGTTCCGACTCGACCTATATGCTAAAATAAACGTGCATTTTTTTGGAATTTTTGAATTTTTTTCATTTTTTTTGGATTTTTGTATGTATAAAGAAAATAAAGAAAAGAACAATGCAAGACAGAAATGCAATAAACGTGTGACAGAATGCAATGCATGTGACACGAAACCATTCCCCAAACCAACCCGCACAATGTCCCCATTGTGCATTAGCCTAAGTAAAGATTTCGTAAAATTAAAAGAAAGATGCGAAAAAATAAAATTTAAGGAAAAACTGGAAAGAACTCACTGGATTAATAGACGTATGAGAAAAACCTCTCCAAACCAGCGTAAGCTGTGAGGTTTTGGTGGCCAGCAGTGCCACTCAAGTACCAAAGAACGGTTGCACGAACTCCGAGGAAGAAACGAACTGACTGCGACGGACAGGCAGGTCGACCGACCTATATAGTAGGTCGACCGACCTTCCTGCAGAGTACAGGAATCTTGGTAATATAGCGACTGGGTCGACCGACTGATGTATTTGGTCGGTCGACCCGCTGTATCCCAGCGGTCTCCGTTTCTTCGTAAAACCCGAAAAAGCAAGAAAAGTATATGCGCCCGACAAATGCGCGAGATTCCAGAAACAAGTCTTAAAGTCTTAACTACGCAAGCATAAAGGAAAAAGTTCTAAAACTACGAGCAAACCAAATTAAAAAGTCTCACACAACAAAAAGTAAATTGTCTTTAAAACTGAAACTTAAAACAACTATCCGCTAAAGATGCGGAAAATATCCGACCACGGCTTTTGACGACATGCCGTAGTCTCCACAGTGTTTGCTTGTGTAGCAAAACACATCTTCTTTCCGCCGTCGCAAAGCATATGCAACGACCTCTCCTCTTGAGCCTGCCTCCATTTTTTCTTTTCTTCCCGATCCGCGACATCCGGGTCTTCATCTTCTCTATAGCTTAGACATCCCATTCCTCCTCTTTGGACTATGACTTCCTTCAATTTGGGTTTCCCCAAACCAATTCCTGCACTAGTCACAATAGAAGTGTCCTCCATATTGCTCCCAATCTGGGGCGGAGGTGTAAAAACAGATACAAGAACAGGTAATAAAGTAGGAGAAGTAGTGATGACCTCATACTTCTTTTCAGAAGTGATAGCATTACAAGTGATGGGGGTCATAGCATCCTTCTTCCTATAAGATAGGCCATATATAATAGAATGCTTTCCTACTTTGAAGGTCAAAGTCCCTGTGCCTACATCTATAATGGCACCTGCGGTGTGGAGGAAAGGTCTTCCTAGTATAATAGGTATATGGGCATCCTTTGGGATGTCCAAAACTACGAAGTCAACTGGGAAGAAAAACATGTCAATACGCACAGGGATGTTTTCCAATACCCCTATAGGTTCCATAGATGTACGATCTGCCATCTGGACTGTCATACTGGTTACTGCAAATTCGGTCATTCCTAATTTTAAGGCAACGCTTAGGGGCATGACACTTATACTGGCACCTAAGTCGCATAAAGCCTTCTTAACTGGGAAGGTTCCTATATTGCAGGGGACAGAAAAACTACCAGGGTCCTCTAATTTGTGAGGGGCAATGACATGTGATAAAAAACTAGATGACTCTTCAGTGAGGGCCACCGACTCAACCTTTTCTAGAGACCTCTTCCTTGACAAAAGTTGTCTCATAAATTTAAGATAGGAAGGAACTTGTTGAACTAATTCTAGAAACGGGACTTGAACATTTAATGAACGAATTACATCCTTGAATTTGTCAAAAGATACCTGATCCTTCGAAGGTATGAGTCTTTCTGGGAAAGGAGCGGCTGAGGACTCAGTATTTGCAGCCCTTTTCAGAAACCTAGGGGTCTTGTCACCCCGGAAAAGAAAATCCCTTAAGTTATTTGGCAATTCTGGACGAAAAGGGGCTTCTGGTTCTACCTCGGTGGTCGGTCGACCATCTTCTTCGGTCGGTCGACCACTCTCCTGTACAGCGGAATTTTTCGGGTTCTGCTCTGTGGTCGGTCGACCTGGATCTTCGGTCGGTCGACCGTCTTCACTGCTACTCGGCTGTTTTTCTTTCTCGCTCCCCACTTTAGCTCCACTTCGTAGGGATATGACGTTCAGAGTCTCTTTTTTCTGGTCCGTTTTGGTCAGAAGTTGACCCGGAGCCCTAGTATCATTCTTGCCCGCGATTTGAGCAATCTGAGACTCTAACATCTTCATCCCTACCTCTCTAGCCTGAGATTCCTTCTGAACCAACCCGATAAGATTTTGGATAAGAGTGTCGGTGTTGGGTGGTGGATTTGAAGGTGGTTGAGGGTTGAATGGTGGTTTTTGAAAACCTTGCTTATGTGGGGGGATATATGTGGAATTTTGCTGAGGTTGCATAT
Organism: Silene conica; assembly: GCA_029255685.2. Lineage (NCBI taxonomy): Eukaryota > Viridiplantae > Streptophyta > Magnoliopsida > Caryophyllales > Caryophyllaceae > Silene > Silene conica. Next base: position 53,499,647 of record CM055316.2, on the reverse strand, counting down.
GTTGTGGGTTTAGAACATTCTGGCTTGTCCACCTCAGGTTGGGATGGACATTATTATTATTCGGGTCATAGAAATTGTTCCCACGATAGTGTTGAAAAGCGGCACATGTTTCATTGGATGAAGTACAGAATTTTGACACGTGCCCTTCTCCACCGCACCTCTCACAAGCGAAGGGTCCGTCCTGAACGGCATTTACTTGATAAATTCCTCCCTTGCTTCCACTTCCTAGATCGAATTTCCCTCCAGCCTCTAATTTTTCCAACTTGGCCGTCAAGGCCTCAATAGCTGCTAGGTTGTATTCGGACTTCTTTTGATTTCCTCTGGAAGTTCCATGCTCAGCACGGTGTACAGCAACATCTTCTATCAATTTGAGACCCTTAGTCTCTCCTGAATTATCTTGGAATCTCCCATTAGCTGCAGCATCTAGATAAGCCCTGTTGTCATCATAGAGGCCATTGTAGAACTGGTTACAAAGAAACCATTGTTCGAATCCGTGATGTGGTATGGATCGCACAAGTCTCTTGAACCTGTCCCACGCCTCACTAAAGTCCTCATTGGGGCCTTGCTTGAAATTTGTAATTTGCGCCCTTAAAGCATTAGTTTTTGATGCAGAATAGTATTTCCTGTAGAATGCTAAGCCTAGGGTGTTCCAATCTGTGACTCCCGCAGCAGTGCGGTCCAAGTCTCTGTACCACTCCCTCGCAGTGTCCCTAAGAGAGAAGATAAACATGGTCTGCTTAATCTGGTCCTGCGTCACTCCTTCTGGGGGTGCAATAGAGCATATGTAATCTGTGAAGATTTCAATATGCTTTGCAGCATCCTCATTGGCCGAGCCTCCAAATTGGTTTCTTTCAACCATAGTAATATAGGCAGGCTTGGCCTCGAATGGCTTCCCAGTACCTGCAGGTAAAGTGAACCCTTTGTATAGGTTCTTTGCCTGAGGCATGGAGTGACTGACAATAGTAGCTTCCTCAATAATGTTTTCTTCTTCTTTAGGAAAAACTGGAAAGTAGGTAAAAGGTGGTTTCTTGGTGAAAGTGGATTGTTGGGTGAATTTGGTTGTGAAGGTGGTGTTTTTGGTGAAGATGGTAATGATGGTTGTTCAAATAAGTCTTCTTGAAATAAGGAAGATGGTGATCCTCCTTCCTGATTTGCTAGAAGTTGCTTTCTCCTTTCTCTAAGAGTCCTCTCAAGCTCGTGGTCAAGTGGTAGGAGTTCTCCTTGAACTGGCCTGCGCATAAGATGGAAACTACAAGAAAATGGTGAGAAGGTTTAAGGAACAAAAAGTTCCTTAAACAAAGAGAAACAAAAACAAAAACAATAAACACTGGCGTCACCTCCCCGGCAACGGCGCCAAAATTTGATGCCCGTCGTTGAGGGTATCAAAGATAAAATTTATAATTCCTAACTTTAACAATAGATAGTGAAAGTCAGGGTCGAACCACAGAGAGGTGGGGAATGTTTATTGTTTGGTGTTAATGTTTAAAGGTAACAAATTTGGGGGTTTTGGATTGTTGATTACTAAGTCTAAGCAAAGATTGAAATAAAACAAGAAATAAAAGATGAGAAGAAAATATAATAAAAGGGATGCTAGGATGTTTGGGTAATAAATAGCTAAGATAATATAAATCCTAAGGTCAACATGTATTGCAGTCGCGTAAGGGGTGTAACATATCCTTTTCGGTCTATGGTACCTAATAGCTCCTTTCGGCCTATGATATTAGTTCCTAGGTCTCACAATTATTGGGTGTCAACAATAAGGGTGATTCCTAAATCCTAGGTCACATACCTTTTAGTCTTAAGTAACCTAGCCGTCTTAAGGTGTAAACCAATGCCCTCTCCGTATCTCTCAATCTTGGGTAGGTCATTACTAACGTCCTACAAGTCTCCTTTCAGTCTCATTGTAGGATATTATAGTCAACAAGAAAAGACAAAACAAGATTCATGCGCGAGTGGTCGACCGACCAGCTATTCCGGTCGGCCGACCACAGCCTCGGTCGACCGACCCACTATTTGAGTCGGCCGACCGCGGCTCTGCTACAAGTCGGTCTCGGAATTTCTACTACCTACGCATATTCATCCCCTACATCCTAAAATTTGAAATTTAGCTACTCATGGCTATTAAGACGATTATAAAAACGGGAATAAAAATGGTAAACATAGTAATTAATAATCTAAGCATGCAAGAATTAACAAAACTAGAGATTCTGACTTAAACGAATGTAATAATAATAAGAACAATAATAAAGCTAGATTAAAAGAGTAATTACCAGAATTGGGATTAAGGCAGAAAGGAACAAACTTTATTGATGAATGCTTGAGAATTATTGAAAGATTACAAATAAACTAAAGAACTGAATATAAACTGAATGATTGAATCTATCAAAACTGAATGAATATGAATTATTGAATTTAAAACCCTAATCACAAGATTAGTTTATATAGGGCAAAGATTAGAGTTTCCTAAAAGACTCCTACTTCTAATTACTTTCCAAGAAAGCGTTCCTGGGCTTCGCTGAGGTCGGTCGACCACTTTGGTGGGTCGGTCGACCTCTTTTACAGACTTAATTGAATTCTTGGGCTTTTCTTCAAGATTTCGGACTTTGTAGAAATTAGGCCTGGTCGGCCGACCCATGTAGTTGGTCGGTCGACCGCTTCCGCGTATAAAATCTTCGGTTTTCTTCTCGCTTTGACTTTTGGTACTTAAATAAAGATTCCAGTTGACTTTCCATTGTTCCTTAATTATGCAAAAGACTCGAGAACATGAATTTGGTGCTAAATTGCCCCTTTTCCGCATAAATCTGCAAAAGTGCATAAAAATACGAAAGTACACGATTGTTGGGAAATAAAGGCTAAAACATAGTAAATGAGCGACCAAATGCGTGTAAAAATAGATGAAAAACATCATAAAATAGACACGCATCAATGGGTGTTAAGGTTTTTGGTTTAATGGGTAAACATAGGTTTGTATGGTGGTTTCCGTGGTGGGTGTAGGAGTACGTACGGTTATGGCAATAGGTTTTCGTTTGGTTGGTTCACAGCAGTAACATGACCTTGGTGGTTGAGGGTAGGTTTTGATGCGATGATTACGAGTTGCTACTGCGGTGTCGGCGACGGTTACTGAACCCCTGGAACCACCACGGCTCAGAGGTGAGCCTGGTGGTGTCACAGGCGGGAGCAGTGGCTGTGGTTGGTGTCGACGGTGGTGATTGATGAGGCTGATGGGGGTGTTACGGCTGGAAACTCGGTCTGAATATCGTTTGTGTTTTACGCATGTATGAATAACTATTACGTTTTGGGCATTTGTTTTGTTTAAGTCAAACATTGGTAATTATTATTATCACTATACTAGTAATCATGATCATGTATTTGTCTTATTTTAGTGTAGGTTTGTTAATGGTTATTGTCTTTGTCTTTGCTAATTAGTTAGTGTTATTGACATAAATGGGTAGTCAACAACATTTACATGTCTACATATGCCTATTATAATTTTACTAACTATCTTATTATTATTGTTTTGTTTATTTTTATTAGTTGTATTATTGATATTGTTATTATTATTATGATTTTGTAATTGTATGATAATGAGGTTATTTATGTTATTATTATTATTAAATATGTTTTAACAATTATTATGGTTATTATTATTAATGTAAATTGTTATTGTATTGTTTATGTATTGTTGTTGTTAATATTAATATTAACATTGGTACTAGTGTTCGAGCATGTTAATAAGTTAAAAATATTGGTTATTAATATTGTATGATATAATTAGTAAGTCTAAAATTAGTAAGTGTATAATTAGTTAATAATAATTTGTATGTATAGAAATTGATATTAAGTAATGTTTATAGGAAATGAATTGGAAGTGGAATATTACTAGACGGTGATTGCTTGTTTACAGACTGCTATTCCAGGTAGGATACACTGACCTTATACTCTATGATGTGTTATGAATGGAGGTGCTATTGTGTGTTATGGATGTTAAGTATGGTTGATATGAGAATGATATTGGTTGAATTGATTGCGGATTAATGGTAATGGCATGAGCATTTTATTATTTGATAGCATGATTGAATAATTATATCGTTGCATTCATGAGCATAGCATATGCATTGGTTACTGAGAAAGTTATGGATCAGATATTGTTCTGATATAAAGCCCAGGGTGGTTTTGCAGACCAGGCCTGGTGTCTTATCAGCTATTGAGCTGGTGTTCGGCGACGGCCGATTATAGTCTGCCGGGAGGTTCGGTATGGCTGGGTGTTACGGGTTTGAGATTGAGATTGTGATTGAGCTCGAGCATATCATGGCATTTGCATATCATTTATCTGTTGCATTACAATTATTGTGTTATCCTACTCAACCGCGAGGTTGACAGTGTATTAGTGTACACCTACGATGATCCGGAATGGGGAGTAGATCCTACAGGTCAAAGACAGATGAGCTAGGAACGGAGGCGGGAATGTGAGATGCAGACTTTGGACCGACTTAGAATTATATCACATCTAGAGAAGTCATCGGTTATATTTTCTTTTCCGCTGTGTAGTAATCTGGAATAATAAAAGTTTAAATTTTATCTGTTTTATATAAAGTACTTTGTATTGTTTACTTTGTTATTCACTACCTCGGACTTTCCGAGATGGTAACAACTCTATTTATTTGAGAATGTCTTGCTAAAGGCTCTTAGATAAATAGGGGTGTTACACTTGAATCCACAAGACATAAGTTTGAGAGAGTTTTAGAGAGGGGAGAAGTTTTAGAGAGAAGAAGATTGGAAATGAAAGGGAAGGAAGGGGAATAGGTCTTAAACCCGCAGTCTGCTCAATTCCACTCGATCGAGTGGACGACTCGATCGAGTGGTAAATCACTCGGTGGGTCCCACTCTCCCATGGTCAACCGGAACTCACTCGGTCGGTCACCCACTTGGTCTCCCCTAATCTACTTGATTGATCAACTGAAGTCTCACTAAGTCTTGCAAGCCATTGACTTTCTAACATCTGTGAGCCCTCACACGGTTTCCAATGCATCCTAATTGGGTCCCACAAATACAGGGTGTTGCAGAAGTACTTTGACTCACTACCCTTCTAAACGAGTTCAACATCATCATTGATCACCCCCCATCAATTTACTGTGATAACTTCAGTGTCACTCATTACTCGGCAACCCCGTCTTTCACTCTCGTATGAAATACCTTGCAATTGCCTTTCATTTTGTCAAGGAACGGGTTCACAATAGAACCATTCGAATTCAACATATAAACGGAACCAACCAACTTACAGATACACTAACTAAACCTATTCACAAGCCTCGCTTAGCTTCATCGAATTATCATCCAAGATTGGACTCTAAAATTATAGAATATTATTCCATTATTCAATAACTATATATATATATATATATATATAGAGAGAGAGATTGCATCGTGTGAGGTCTATGATCTTAAATGAGGATTAAGGTCTACTTGTAGATCCAAATAAGAACCATTAGATCAACAAGAAGAACCATGAGATGATGCCACGTGGATTACAGTTTCAGCCAAAAACCAAAAACTACACCTGTGGGAGTCGATCCCGCTACCACAGGATCCAAAGACCGTAACCTTACCAAATCAGCCACAGCGTCTTTGATGATTCTTATAATATTGTACTATATTTATTACATGATATTTAAAGTACAATTCCTGGTCAGATTTAAGCAAAAAACATAAGTCCACCATTGCGGGTCGAACCCGAAACCTCGGGTTTCTTATATAAGAGGCTTACCCATTGTTCCATATACATTTTGCTGATTAGTTTCATACTGTAAAAGATTTATAGAATTTTATATGAGGTCTTTATTTGGAATTAACTGAACAAGTATTCCTATTTCGCATCAATTTCTTATTTATTCTTCTGTCTTCTACTTTGAGTTACCTTGTTAATTGTTTCTTCTCGAAATGTTTTTTTACTCGAAATGTTTTTTTCGGATTTTTTTTTTGTTCTCGACATTTTTTTTCGAAATGTTTTTTTCGAAAATTATTTTTTCTTGAATTTTTTTTTTTCATTTTTTTTCCCTTTTTTCGTAATATTGTTTTGAAGAATCCGTGATATTGTATTAAGTAACTTGTGCTATTGTAATAAAAAAATTTGAGAAAAACGGATTCACTCTTCCCCTCTAGGATGTCTTTTGATTTTTTATGCCGTTTGAATGACAATAAGAAGGGAAAGAGTTTACGGTTGGATTAAGATTTTAGGATACCCGGTCCCAAAAAGAAGGGTTCACTCTTCCCCTCTAGGGTGTCTTTTGATTTTTTATCCCGTTTGAACGAATATAGGAAGGGAAATGTTTAGGGTTGGATTAGGCGGATCCGCGGTAGGATACACATCTCTAAATGCGTAGATACACACCTTTAAATGCGTAGATACACACCTCTAAATGCGTAGATACACACCTCTAAATGCGTAGATACACACCTCTAAATGCGTAGATACACATGGCTAAATGCGTAGATACACATCTCTAAATGCGTAGATACACACTTTTAAATGCGTAGATACACATGGCTAAATGTGTAGATACACATGGCTAAATGCGTAGATACACATCTCTAAATGCGTAGATACACATTTTTAAATGCGTAGATACACATGTCTAAATGCGTAGATACCTTTAAATGCGTAGATACACATTTCTAAAGGCGTAGATACACATGTTTGAATGCGTAGATACACATGGTTAAATGCGTAGATACACATCTCTAAATGCGTAGATACACATATCTAAATGCGTAGATACACATCTTTAAATGCGTAGATACACATGTCTAAATGCGTAGATACACACCTGTAAATGCGTAGATACACATGGCTAAATACGTAGATACACATCTCTAAATGCGTAGATACACATGTCTAAATGCGTAGATACACACCTTTAAATACGTAGATACACACCTTTAAATGCGTAGATACACATGTCTAGTAGATACACACATTTAAATACGTAGATACACATGACTAAATGCGTAGATACACATCTCTTAATGCGTAGATACACATGTCTAAATGCGTAGATACACACTTTTAAATGCGTAGATACACATGGCTAAATGCTTAGATACACATGACTAAATGCGTAGATACACGCACCTTTAAATGCGTAGATACACATGACTAAATGCGTAGATTCATATGTCTAGCAGATACACACTTTTAAATATGTAGATACACATGGCTAAATGCATAGATACACATCTCTTAATACGTAGATACACATGTCTAAGTGCGTAGATACACATCTCTATATGCGTAGATAAACATCTTAAAATGTGTAGATACACATAGCTAAATGCGTAGATACACATGTCTGAATGCGTAGATACACACCTTTAAATACGTAGATACACATGGCTAAATGCGTAGATACACATCTCTTAATGCGTAGATACACATGTCTAAATGCGTAGATACACATCTCTAAATGCGTAGATACACACGTTTAAATACGTAGATACACATGGCTAAATGCGTAGATGCACATCTCTTAATGCGTAGATACACACCTTTAAATACGTAGATACACATGGCTAAATGCGTAGATGCACATCTCTTAATGCGTAGATACACACCTTTAAATATGTAGATACACATGGCTAAATACGTAGATACACACCTCTAAATGCGTAGATACACACCTCTAAATGCGTAGATACACATGGCTAAATGCGTAGATACACTTGACTAAATGCGTAGATACACACCTCTAAATGCGTAGATACACAACTTTGAATGTATAGGTACACATCTCGAATTTTTTTTATCGATACAAGAAAAACGAAGAAGAAAATTTTCGAAAAAATTTCCGGAATTTTTTTTTCTAAATGCGTAAATAGATGTACCGTATGTTTTAAAAAAGAAGTATAATCAAAAGATGTGTCTTTCATAGCATGGATGACTTGGCATTTGCAAGATTCCGGTCTCAGATCAAAACAAAACAAGAATGGTGGGCATTCGGGAGAGATGATCGGAGTCAAAATCTGAAAGACAACAGATAAAAATGCAATGAATAAAAAAGACAAGTCCACCTTAAAGCTTGAATATAATAAGACCAAATATAAAAAAAACTTACTAATTGGGTAGCAGCAAAATCAACATTGTCGAGACACTGGAATAAAAATCGAATCATGTGTGAGTAATGATTATAAGTGCACACCATGTAAAATGGGATTATAGAAAAGAGGTAGATAGACTAACACTGTGTGTGGAGTGTGGCACAAATAAACGACAAGCAGAATCTCGTGATCTCAAGCTCTCACTACTGTTTAGAAACTCACACCAAACATCTATCACAGCAGAAGATAGTTTATCACTTTCAGGCAAACTGATCAATTGCTTCCTTGTCAATTGCTGAGTTTGACTTTTGAAAAGAATGTCACTGGAAACAGTCATTAAAAGCACAGGTCAAACCCTCAAATGGTATTAAATATACGATCAAAATTAAAAACTGTGAAACTAAAAGCTTAATTTGTGAAACTAAAAGCTTAATTTGTGAAACTGCATGCTTATTCTGTGAAACAGGGAGCACATATTCTGAAACTGTGAAACTGTGAAACTAGAAGCTTATTCTGTGACACTAGAAGCTTACTTTGTGAAACTAGCAGCTTATTCTGTGAAACTGGAAGGACATACTGTGAAACTGTGAAACTGTGAAACTAGATGTTTAACATGTGAAACTAGAAACTTATCCTGTGAAACCACAAGCTTATTCTGTGAAACAAGAAGTTTACATTGTGAAACCCAAACTCTTAAATTTCACAGAATAAGCGCTTAGTTTCACTGAATAAGGGCTTACTTTCACTGAATAAGGGCTTACTGTCACACCCTCAAATGGTATTAAATATACGATCAAAATTAAAAAATAAGAGTATTTTAATGTTTAGTAAGTTTGACCAAAACTGTGAAACTAAAAGCTTAATTTGTGAAACTGCATGCTTATTCTGTGAAACAGGGAGCACATATTCTGAAACTGTTAAACTGTGAAACTAGAAGCTTATTCTGTGACACTAGAAGCTTACTTTGTGAAACTAGCAGCTTATTCTGTGAAACTGTCAAACTGTGAAACTAGATGTTTAACATGTGAAACTAGAAACTTATCCTGTGAAACCACAAGCTTATTCTGTGAAACAAGAAGTTTACATTGTAAAACGCAAACTCTTAAATTTCACAACATAAGCTTGTAGTTTGAGTAAAACCTTATTAAATTTCACTGAATAAGGGCTGTGAAACAAGAAGCTTATTCTGTGAAACTAAAAACCTTATTAAGTGAAACTGGAAGGCTATATTGTGAAACATGTTAATAAAACAGGCTGAAAATATTAAAATACAAGGTTTGAAAAATTAATAAAATAAGTCAATACCTTTCACATGAATCCAAAAAGATGAAATCCAATACAGGCTTCTCCGCTTGAGTAAAACCCTTAAGAATATTCATGTTTCTTTGCAAATACGGAGATCGATAGACCTCTGATGGAACTATGGCCCTCTTCACCTTTGGATTGACAGGTGAATGACATTCACCTTTGGATCGACGCTTGTAAACATTCGGAGGAGTATCTCCTACGTCAATGACATCTTTATCAGTACTCCCTACCACAGGAAGATCCTCTACCACTGGTGTGGACATAGAAGGTCCTCCAGGTCCTTCAGCATGAACACAAGATGTTGAACGATCGAGTTCGGCTTCATCACAACGTGTTGAATCATCAAGTTGAGGTTCATCTTCAGGTTCACGTTCATGTTCAGCTTCAGGTTCAGGTTCAGGCTCAGGTTTAGGTTCAGGTTCACATTCAGATTCAAGCTCAGGTTCACGTTCAGGTTGAGAGGGTGGAGATAAAAAGTGGTCATCATCTGGAAAGAGCCTAAAGCTTGGCATTTCTGGTTTTGCTGGTGAACGATGTGGCTGTATTGGCTGAAAGGACTCATCCATTATGTCGAATGCCGCCAACAGTTCAGCTTCAGACCACCCATAAAATTTACCCGCATCCTCATCAACATTCTCACCAGTACCATCCACAATCGCCTTCTCATTATCATCAATCTCCAAATTATCATCAACCTCCCCACTATCATTATGTGCTTTCTCAACATTCTCCTCATTATGTGCTTTCTCAACATTCTCCTCATTATTTGCTGTCTCAACATTCTCCTCATTCTGCTCATTTTTATCTTGTTGAGACAGCTTAAATCCATCTGCAATACCATCAACAGCTGCAACTAGTTTAGAAACTGTTGCTGATGAAGGTAATTTCAAGGAAGCTTGAGTGACAAGACATTTGTAGTTCATGAAAGCAATAGCCATGACTTTTGCTGAATTTGCAAGATCAGTAGCAAGCTTCACATCACTGTTCTCTTCAGAAATGCCAGGCTTTCCAGTTTCTCCTTCATCTTTGGGTTGTTCAGATTTCCCAGATTCTTCTTGTTCAGGTTGCCGAACAACAATTTCCTGAACAGCTGATTTTGATTTTTCTGCTTGCTTGTCTGTTGCAAACTCAATAGCAAGGAAAGGTCCATGCTGCTCACGTCTCACAATTGCAGGCTCAACAGCACCCCTGCCGAAAGTTCTCTCCTTCGAAGTTGGGTCATCCAATTCATCCTTAATTCTCTTGTATATAGCCTCTTTTGTCCAAGTCGATAACGTAGGATATTGACGACTCACAATGCGCGATTTAAAGACACAACGGTCTAAATAAATGAAGAGCAGCGCAATAATCGGTCCCCCAAACCAATTCTCTTTCGCCTTTTTAACCCCAAACTCTTCCTTTTGCCAAGACTGAACTTGGCCAGCCAATTTCTTTTTTATAAAGTTGCACCAGTTGAAACTGGAGATCAACTCAGTATTCACCAAACTTTTCAGCACTTTCAAGCTGACCTTGTTCCCAATGACACCGCCTAAAAGAGCAGAGAAAATATAAACGATGAAGTTGCGTTTGAAATCCTCTCCTCCATCTCTTTGTGTAATCAACTTTTGCAGAACAAGTTTGATGTCAATGGAACCAACACCATATTGTTTAGTGAACTGCTTCAAAGCAGATAAATAAGAGGGGTCCTTATCTCCATTTATTGCTTCAACAACAACATTAGGACCCATTGGCAATCCAAGAGATAGATGAATATCCTCCTCTAAAATCGGAAGCTTCCCACCCAACAAACATCCTTTTATTGGGTCGTAATTTGAAACTAGCCAATATGCTAAGTTTCCGGGAAGAACATCCGTTTTAAGAAGTAAAAGACCCCCAAACCCCATTTCTTTGATAGCTTGAATCTGCTGTTCTGAGGGTGGACTATCCTCATTATGAATAAAGTTGTAAAGCCCAGCGGGAGACATCCGGGTCCTCAATGACGGCAATCGCTCTTTATAGTTTCGTTTCTTTTTTGCAGCAGGTTCAACTGTTCCACTAGTAGAAGGTGGATGTTCCGATCGCTTCATATTAGCTTGCTTCCTGTTATGCATAAATGGTACGAATTTCGAAAATAAGTTTCACAGAAGAAGGATCTAGTTTCACAAAATAAGCTTCTAGTTTCACAGAAAAAGGAAAATACTAACTTTTTCTGTGAAACAAGAAGCTTACATTGTGAAACTAGAAGCTTAATCTGTGAATCTCAGGTAAAACTAGAAGCTTACATTGTGAAACGAATTAAGAAAATAAGTTTCACAGAAGAAGGATCTAGTTTCACAAAATAAGTTACTAGTTTCACAGAAAAGAAAATTATTAAACTGTGAAACATAGAAGCTTACAATGTGAAACCCAAACTCTTAGATTCACAGAATAAGAGCTTAGTTTCACAATATAAGCTTCTACTTTCACAGAAGAAAGGCTAACATTCACAGAATAAAGAAAAGAAAATTATTAAACTGTGAAACAAAGAAGCTTACAATGTGAAACCCAAACTCTTAGATTCACAGAATAAGAGCTTAGTTTCACAAAATAAGCTTCTAGTTTCACAGAATAAGAGCTGACATTCACAGAATAGGGAAAATAAACTTGATTCACACAGCTAGATAATAAGGAAAATAAACTTGATTCATTCAAAATATCATTCATACATAGCTAGGTAATTACACAAAAAAGGCTGCCTTGATAGACGTAATTACAAGAGAGCACTACAAAAACACTAAAACCGAGCACATTTAGACCAGCCACTATCACGGCAAAAAGTGATACAAAAGTTGAGGAGCTGCGCTACATATCGAGCAACACAGGTAAATCTAAATATGATAAAGTTCTCCGAGTCAGCAAGCGTGTTGCAGTATCAAGTGATATGTCATGTTTTGGAGATGGCACACGTAAATTGGAAATCAACTCTTTCACTTTTGGGTTTTCAGCACCAGTGAGATCTCTAAGGTGTCCTCTTTGCAAAAGATTGTAGCCTTGGTGAAAATGTAGGAGTAATTTAGCTCCCGAATCATTAGTCATAAAGCACTTGCATCTTTTATAAATTATTCTATAACCCCTACGAATGATTCTCACACCATTGATATCATTAATATGCAGAGAAATCTCATACACAACTGCAATGACAGGTGCACTAGGGTGTATGAGGAAAAGCTGAGACCAATTCCGACAGACCAACACCATGTTTGCCTTATCTTGGTTACACTTAAGTCGTTCGAAGATGCTATTCATTACATCTTGATTGTTGAAGACAAACAGTTGGGCTTGATAACGATTATTAGTGACCTCAACAGTCCGTAAGGGAGCAAATGAGAATTTCATAGCCTCTTTTTTTTCTCTTATATAATTCCGGACAAAATATGCTTTATCCTCTGCAAGAACATTCACTATCCACCCCTTGCACCATGTTTCCATAATTGACCAGAGGTAACCTACAAGCATACATTTTGAAACCCAGACTATTACATTTCACATAATAAGGGCTTAGTTTCACAAGCTAAGCTTCTAGTTTCACAGGCTAAGCTTCTAGTTTCACAAACAAAGATTCTAGTTTCACAGAGTAAGAGCTGAGAATCACAGAAGAAGATAAAGAAAATTAAACTGTGAAACAAAAAGAAGCATCTAGTTTCACAGAATAAACTTCTGGTTTCACAGAATAGGTTTCTAGTTTCACAAGTTAAGATTTTTGTTTCACAAGTAAAGCATCTAGTTTCACAAGTTCACAGTTTCACACTTTCACAGTAGGTTCTTCCTGTTTCACAAACTAAGCTTCTTGTTTCACAAGGTAAGCTTCTAGTTTCAACAGTTATAGTTTTTCACAGAATAAGAAAAAGAAACTTAAGATAGTAACGAAAAGAAACTTCATTAATTAAAAATATCATTCATACATTGCTAGATAATTACATAAAAAAGGCTGGCTTGATACATGTAATTACAGAAGAGCACTACAAAAAGACATTTAGGCCAGCCACTAAGATGCAAAAAGGTAATACAAACTTGAGCAGCTATGCTACATATCGAATGCCAAGAAAGGTAAATCAAACCAAGATAATTTCGCCCGAGTCATCAACTCTGTCGAAGTAGCAACTACTAAGTCAAGTTCTGGAGATGGCACATCTAAAATGTCAAGCAACTCTTGTGTTTGGTCGATTTCAGCATCAGTTAGATCTCTAAGGTGTTCACTTTGGTAAGGATTTTCACTTTGCACACAATGTAGGAGTAATTTAGATCCCGGATCATTTGTCATAAAGCACTTGCATCTTTTATAAATGATTCTAGAACCCCTACGAACTATTCTCACACCATTGACATCGTTGATACGCAGAGAAATCCCATACGCAACTCGAATGACAGGTGCACTAGGGTGTAGGAGGAAAAGCTGACACCAGTTCCGACAGACCAATGCCATGTTTGCCTTATCAAAGTTACACTTAAGTTGTTTGAAGATGTTAGGCATTACATCTTGATTATTAAAAACAGCCAGTTGGGCTTGATAACGGTTGTTTGTGAGCTCAACAGTCCGTAAGGGAGTAAATGAGAATGCCATGGCCTCTTTTTTTTCTGTTATGTAATTCTGGACATATTCTGCTTTATCTTCTGCGTGAAGATTCACTACCCACCCCTTGCACCAGTTTTCCATATTTGACCAAAGGTAATTAAGTTTAAAACCATAAAGTAACCTACAAGCATTACAAAATAGAATCAAAAAGCATACATTGTGAAACACAGACTCTTACATTTCACATAATAAAAGGCTTAGTTTCACAACCTAAGCTTCTAGTTTCACATAATAATGACTGAGAATCACATAATCAGAAAAAGAACTTTAAACTGAAAATAATAGAAAATAAACTTAAAACTGAAAGAAACTTATTATGTGAATCTAAGAGTTATATTGTGAAACTAGAAGCTTATGAAGTGAAACAACATGCTTATTTTGTGAAACAAGATGGCTATATTGTGAAACCTGTTGAAAAATCAGCCTGTTTTTTTGAATTCTTAACTTGTGAAACTAGAAGCTTATGGAGTGAAACTACATGCTTATATTGTGAAACTAGTTGGCTATATTGTGAAACCTGTTGAAAAATCAGCCTGTTTTTTTTGAATTCTTAACTTGTGAAACAAGAAAAGTTTATGAAGTGAAACTACATGCTTATTTTGTGAAACTAGTTGGCTATATTGTGAAACCTGTTAATAAAATATCCTGATTTTTTGAGTTCTTAACTTGTGAAACTAGAAACTTATGAAGTGAAACTACATGCTTATTTTGTGAAACTAGTTGGCTATATTGTGAAACCTGTTGAAAAATCAGCCTGTTTTTTTGAATTCTTAACTTGTGAAAATAGAAGCTTAACTTGTGAAACTAGAAGCTTAACTTGTGAAACTGGATTCGTATTCTGAAACGTACTAAAATAATCAAAAACACTCTCAAAACCTAGATATTTTCATCACAACCCTAGGTATCACTAACAATGAAAAATAACAATAAACACTCAACTAATGATAATCCAGCAGAAAATAGCAAAACAAAAACAAAATAAAGAGCAAAAATAAGTAATTAAACTAATTTAAGAGAAAAAAATGTAACAAATAACATGCGAAAATACGAAGAACATACGAAGAAGATGATAATGGAGGTTGTTGATGTTAAAAACTTCGAAGAACGACAATGCTTGCTTATTTCGCCTCAAATCTTCGAAAATAAAACCACACATCCAAAGAACGACAAACAAATCACATTATAACGTACTAAAATAATCAAAAACACTCTCAAACAATAAACACTCAAATAATGATAATCCAGCAGAAAAATAGCAAAAAAAATACAAAATAAAGAGCAAAAATAAGTAATTAAACTAATTAAAGAACAAAAATGTAACAAATAACAAACGAAAATACGAAGAACATACGAAGAAGATGATAATGCAGGTTGTTGATGATTCCGGGGAGAAGATCAAACGGTTACCGCGAGCGAGAGAGAGTGAGAGAGTGAGAAAGCGAGAGAGCGAGAGAGAGTGAGAAAGAAGAATTTGAAAAGACGTTGAGAGAGTGAGAAAGAAAGAAGGTCAGTTTCTTTTTTTTTGTTTAATATATATCGACACGTGGCACGATCTGGGCCGCCCATGATTTTTAGATCTAACGGTTTAGAATGGTCCGGCAGCCTCACGCTAAGAGAGCGGCCTCACGTGATTCAATTTCTATATATATATATATATATATATATATATATATATATATATATATATATATATATATATATATATATATATATATATATATATATATATATATATATATATATATATATATATATATATATATATAGGGTCGGGATCCGGTGAGAACCACCCTTATAATGAGAACCATGAGAACCCTCGCTAAATCTCCACCATATCTCGCTTCGAATGTTTCGTTGGATCATTTACCATTAATTTAACTTATTCAAATACACACTTTAGTATGAATAAACAAAAAAAATTGATTTAATTAACAAAATATATACTTAGTGTACGAAAATACAATTAGGCGTACTAAAATGGCTATAAATGCACGAAAACAACAACTACGTGCATGAAATTTTTTACATGCATGAAAATGATTACTAGGTGCATAAAATAAGAGGTTGTACGTGCATTAAAACGAGTTCTAGGTGCATGAAAAATGATAGATGCGTAAAAATCGGTAGTAAGTGCATGAAAATTAATAAAACGTATCTCACCTTGATTTCCGTCACTAGTATATATTTTCTAGATCAAGAAATATGTTCTCTAGCCTTAAAATTCCTTGCCGAATCCAAATATGTCATTAATTTTTTTTTAATAAGTCCGTAAGGTAGAGTTCTCACGGTTCTCATTATATTAGTGGTTCTCATAGGATCCCAACTCTATATATATATATATATATATATATATATATATATATATATATATATATATATATATATATATATATATATATATATATATATATATATATATATTGTAACATCCCGTATTTTCGTAAAATCCAATTTAATCGTTTTAAATTATTTTACGTAATAAAATAATGTTTTAATAATTTAACTCGGAAAATTTTGATTCAATAAGTGAGATCCGTCTTAAGAACCTCAAGTCCTTAAGACGAATACAACTTGGCATGTAAATATCCGACTTAAACATCGTTCCATTTATCCGACCCATTTTAATTACTCGGAAAGGACAGTCCTTAAAACCCCATAAACCCCTAATATGTCGACATTCATCCTCCATCTTCAACATTTTTACAGTAAACATAATATCCTCAAAACCTCCATAAAACCTCTCTTTCTTTTGTGAAATTCTTCATCATCCGTTCTTCAAATCGCAAAAGTAAGTACATTTTCGGAATCCTCGTTCAATTTCCAAGTCATCCATCACTTCGGTTTCTCAATTCCATCACTTCGAAAATTCGGCCTGTTTTACATAATTCCGTTTTTATGTTCCTAAACTGGTTTTTCCGTGTTGTAGGTGAAGGACTTGACAACCCGGACATTGATAGCTTCATACTCGAGGAAGATCTTTAGCCGGATAAGCTTGAGAGGTGACGATAATGAGAAACTCGGCCTTTATGTGTATATTAGCATGTTTGATGGATTCGCATGTTTGTTTCTGATTTTATTTAAGTATTAAGATTTCTAGACTTAGAAACATGTTTAGGTTTACACTTATGTGAAGAATTCATGCTTGGAAATATGGTTATGTGTTCATAAGTATAATTTCAGTTTTTCATATGTTAAGACGGATACATGAAATTAGTCGTTTGAGGATTGTTTTGGGATTTATATGCTGTTAGAAAGTAGTACTTGATGATTTGTAATGTAGAGAAAACAACACTTGTATCGATTCATGAGTTTTGTGTTGAATTAGTGAGTATTGAGAAGGGCTGGAAAATGCGATTTTCAGCGACAGGCTCTCTGAGCCGGTCGACCGGCTGAGAGCGCTTCTTAGTTTTTGTGAATTTTACGAGATTTTGAGACCCATAGTGATTAAGTCTCCCAGCCGGCAGACCGGCCGCCTGCCAGCCGGCTGGGAGTGCATTGTGTTGCATTTTTGTAGTTTTGAGAACATAGGAGTAGTCCCAGCCGGCAGACCGGCCGCCTGCCAGCCGGCTGGGAGTGCGTCATTGTTGTTGCGTGAATTCAAGATTTTAGGGAGGCTGAGTTCCCAGCCGGCCGACCGGCTGCCTGCCGACCGGCTGGGAGTCCGTGTGTTGTTTCAGGAAAAGAAAGAAAGGCTGAGGAGGTCACCAGCCGGCCGACCGGCTGCCTGCCGACCGGCTGGGGACCCCTGTAGGCTATTTTGAGTTTTTGTAATTTAATCGTAACTTTCAAATGGTTAATCGGTTTTGATTGAAACTCGTTTTGTGTACCCTTGACATGTATTTGAGGTCCCCGGAGGATGGGCAACATTATATTGGGTTCGGGAATGGAGTAAGGATAGAGACCCCCCGGTCGGGCAACCGAAAGGGAAACCGGCTCTCCCTCATCTTTGTTCCCGGGGTCAATTAAGTGTTGATTAGAAGTTAAAGGTAGAACTATAGAGTAGTTCATAGACTTGAATGATATTGTTTGGATGCGTATTAAGTTATGCCTTAAGCTGGCCTCTGAACTTAATACGTGAGTTGTTTGTCGTGTATGGGAACATGCGTTGAGTTTTCGCCTCTGAGTTCCATACATGTCTGTTTGTCGTGTTTGGGACATGCGTTGAGTTTTCGCCTCTGAGTCCAGACATGTATGTGTGATCGCGTCAGGACATGCCTTAAGCTGGCCTCTGAGTCTGACGAGTAGAGCAACTGCACGACGGGGCAGTCAGGTTGTCATACCTTACCCGGAGTGTAGGTGTTTGGTGCTAGAACATGCGTTGAGTTTTCGCCTCTGAGTCTAGTATCTTGTGATGTGGTAGGGGAACATGCGTTGAGTTTTCGCCTCTGAGTTCCTTACTTGTGATAGTGAATTGAATGCTAGTCCATGCGTTGAGTTTTCGCGTCTGAGTCTAGTGTTCAGTGATAGCCGGTCCATGCGTTGAGTTTTCGCCTCTGAGTCCTTGCTTGATATTGTGAACTTGGTATTTAGGTTATGCGTTAAGATGTCGCCTCTGAACCTTTGTACTTGCTGTTTTATATCTGCTTGCCTTGATGATGGTACAGTGTCAGATATGCATAGTATGTTATCGTGGTTATATGATTTGTGGTTAAATCATCCAAGGCATTGGATGACTCTTAGTTCGGTTTCATAAATAATTGGATTGAAAGACCCCTCGACTGGGTAACCAGTAGGGAAACCGGCTCTCCTTCCTATTTGTTTATGAAGTTAGTTGAGAGCCGTGCATGGTAATCGCATGATGGTAAGAGATCAGATGATGAGTTGTTTATGCTTCACATATTGTTATATGTTGGAGTATTCTGTATTGTTTTATATGTTACGTGTTGTCACAAGAGGTGGCTAGGAGAACTCTAGTCACTCCCCACTGATTGTGGCGTACATGTTTTCATGTATGTAGGTATATGCTGGTTGGAGATCGGGGTTCACGAGAGCTAGCGAGCGATGATCCGTTCATCATGACTTACCTTATGTCGTTTAGCTGGACTCGTAGTTTGTTACATTCGTTTTGGTGCCTGTAGGGATGTTCCATCCCAGGCTGTGTATATATTTCATTTCAGTACTTAGAACTGTTACTTATCTATTTGGTTTCAGTTTCAGTTTACGTTTCAGTCTAAGACTTCTCGCATGTTTTATCTTTAAAAAGTTTTAATTCCGCTGCAATTTTGGTACTTTTATGTGTTTATATTTCCGCTTTCGCGAGGGGTTTTACAGTTGGTATCAGAGCATTATTGCTCCCGACGCACTCATGTGACCCCCAACCTTAACTTGACCAAATAAACAAATAATGAATGAGAGATGGGTAGATCTAAGGACTTATTTTGTAGTCTAATTGTGATTGCTAATTACTAAGCTAATCCTTGTTTTCTCTTTTGAAGGATGGTGAGACCCAGAGCTGCTGATAACATCGTACTCCAAGCAATTCAGCATTTGCTTGAGACTCAGAGACAGCAAGCGGGGAATGTTCCACCTCCTCCACCGCCAGGCAACGAGGCTAATCGTCCTGGTAGTTTCTCATGGATAGCTTCGCAGATGTCCCGTAGCCACGTGAAGACATATGGTGGTGAGGTCGACCCGGTAGCTCTTACCGAGTGGTTTAGAGAGATGGAGAAGAGCTTCACTATGTATTCGGTGAGTAGAGAGGATAGAGTGCGGCTAGCCACTCACTTTCTTACTCTTGAGGCCGATAGGTGGTGGGCGTTGACAGGACCTACTTTCACTCTTGATCCATTGTTCGATTGGGATACTTTTAAGGATAAGCTCGAGACGAGGTTTTATCCTAAAGAGCTCAGATCACAGCGACTCAAAGAATTCATGGATTTAAAGCAAGGCAAGATGTCAGTTCAGGAGTTCACAGACCGTTTCAACCAGCTAGCTCACTTTGCATCGAGGTTTGTCAGAGATGAGGCCGAGAGAGTCTACTTTTACCGTGGCAAGCTAGGGCCACGCATCGAGAGCATGGTTCGTCGTGACTCTACTTCTTTTGTGGAGGTGTATGATGATGCTATTTGGGCCGAGAGTTCTATTCGTGCCATAAATGCTGAGACCCGTGCCGCTACTTCTAGTGTGACTCCTCACCAGAGATCCGTGTACCAGGGGAAGAGACCATTTGTTCCTTCTACTTCTTCGCCTTCTTCTCAGAAGAAGCGTTTTGAGAGGTTCTCTGCTCCGGTTGCTAAGACCACATTTCACACCGACACAGCTTCTACTGTTTGTCGCCGTTGTGGTAAACCGCTTCATCCAGGGTTTGATTGTTTCAAGAATGCCTATAAGTGTTATACTTGTAATGGATATGGGCATAGATCCTTTGATTGTCCTGAGAATGATATTGTTCTTGGCAAGGCTGCCACTGCTGCTGCAGCGACCAGAGGAGGAAAGCCGAAGGGGAAGATCTTCGTGATGACCAGGGCTGAGGCAGAGGCTCATCCAGACATTGTTGCTGGTATATTTTCTGTTCTTGGTGCTGAGTGCCTTATTTTATTCGATACTGGAGCTTCTTTATCATTTATATCGACGCAGTTCGCCGACCGTCTAGCTCTTGAGTCTTCATTGGTTGAGGAGACTTCTATTTCCTTACCTTCTGGAGACGTGTTTTCCTGCTCTTCGTCCCATAGGGATGTTCCTATTATTATTGGTCAAGCCACATTTCCAGCGGACTTACTGAGATTTCCTCTCGAGGAGTTTGACATTATCCTCGGTATGGATTGGTTATCGCGATACCATGCTCGCTTCGAGTGTCGCGACCAGAAAATCTGCTTGAGGAGTTCTTCAGGAGTTCGTGTTTCCTATAGGGGAACTCGCCCTCAAAGGGGTGTTCGCGTGATTTCTTCGATGAAAGCTTCTCATCTTCTTAGGAAGGGTTGCCAAGCCTTCCTGTGTGTTGTTACAGCTGCTAAACCATCGCTACCGAAGCTTGAAGATGTAGCCATTGTTTGTGAGTATCCAGATGTGTTCCCAGATGACTTGCCAGGGATACCGCCAGAGAGAGATGTGGAGTTTACTATTGAGCTTGTTCCAGGTACCGGGCCGATTTTCAAAGCTCCTTACCGTATGGCTCCGCCAGAGTTGAAAGAGTTGAAGCAGCAATTGGAAGAGATGATCGAGAAAGGTTTCATTAGACCTAGTGCTTCTCCGTGGGGTGCTCCCATCTTGTTCGTTAAGAAGAAAGATGGTTCCATGAGACTTTGCATTGACTATAGAGAGCTGAACCGAGTGACCGTGAAGAACAGATATCCTTTGCCTAGGATAGATGATTTGTTTGATCAGTTGAGAGGTGCTTCGAGGTTTTCTAAGATTGATCTTCGATCGGGTTATCATCAGATTCCAGTGAGAGAGGCTGATATTGCAAAGACTGCTTTTCGTACCAGATATGGGCATTTTGAGTTCGTGGTTATGCCTTTTGGGTTGACGAATGCACCGGCTATTTTTATGGATCAGATGAACCGTACCTTCAGTGAGTATCTTGACACTTGTGTTGTGGTGTTTATCGATGACATTCTCATTTATTCGAAGACCGATGAGGAACATGCTGAGCATCTTCGATTGATTCTTGGGATATTGCGTCGTCAGAAGTGGTTCGCGAAGTTCTCTAAGTGTGAGTTTTGGCTTTCTAAGGTTGCATTTCTTGGACATGTTATATCTAGTGAGGGAGTTATGGTTGATCCCGCGAAGATTGAGGCCGTTGTTGATTGGGAGAGTCCCAAAGATGTTGGGGAGATCCGTAGTTTCCTTGGATTGGCTGGTTATTATCGTAGATTTGTTGAGGATTTCTCCAGATTAGCCCGCCCGATGACTCAGTTACTGAAGAAGGAAGCTAAGTTTGTTTGGACCGACAAGTGTGAGAGTTCCTTCCAGGAGTTGAAGACCCGTTTGACTTCCGCCCCCGTATTAGCTTTGCCAGAGATCGGTGTGGACTTTGATGTGTATTGTGATGCTTCGATGTTAGGACTTGGATGCGTACTGATGCAGAGTGGTAAGGTGATAGCATATTCATCTAGACAGTTGAGAGTTCATGAGGTGAACTATCCGACACATGATTTGGAGTTGGCCGCAGTCGTTCATGCCTTGAAGATGTGGCGTCATTACCTGATTGGATCCCATTGCCGTATTTTCACAGATCACAAGAGTCTTAAGTACATCTTTACTCAAAAAGACCTTAACATGAGACAGAGACGTTGGCTAGAGTTGGTGAAAGATTACGACATCGAGTTGTTATATCATGAGGGAAAAGCCAATGTAGTTGCAGATGCGCTTAGCCGCAAGACTTCTCACTCGATGAGTGCCACGAGAGTATTGCCCGATGAGTTGTGTTCCGAGTTCCGGAAGCTGAGATTAGATATGGTGGGTAGTGGTTTTGATTGGTTAGCTGCTATGACTGCCGAGCCGTCCTTATATTGGGAGATTCGCCAGAGTTTGCCTTCAGATGCCGATTTCAAGAAGTTCGAGGCTAAGATTTCGAGTGGTGTTGCACTTGACTTGGTGATTGATGCTGATGGTTTCCTTAGGTTCCGTGGTAGGATGTATGTTCCTGATGTGCCAGATTTGAGGAAGAGAGTCCTTGATGAGGCTCATTTGTCACCGTATTCCGTTCATCCAGGAGGAGAGAAGATGCACAAGGATTTGAGGCTTATGTTTTGGTGGCCTGGTATGAAGAAGGAGATCTTGGATTACGTTAGTAGGTGCTTGACTTGTCAGCAAGTCAAGATAGAGCATAGGAGACCTGGTGGTTTGCTACAGCCGCTTCCCGTTCCTCAGTGGAAGTGGGAGTGCATATCTATGGATTTTGTTACCGCTTTGCCTAAGACCGTGGAAGGCAAAGATGCGATTTGGGTTATTGTTGATCGTCTAACTAAGTGTGCCAGATTCGTGCCGATCAGAGAGACGTGGGACATGGATCGTTTAGCTAGGGCTTATATCGCTGAGGTAGTCCGCTATCATGGTGTGCCGAGAGAGATCGTTTCAGATCGTGATCCTCGATTTTGTTCCAGGTTCTGGAAGGCTTTACAGGAGGCTATGGGTAGCCGTTTGTTGATGAGTACTGCTTTTCATGCCGCGACCGATGGTCAGTCCGAGAGGACTATACAGACACTTGAGGATTTGCTCCGCGCTTGTGCCCTTGATTTTCGGAGTTCTTGGGAGCAGTGTTTGCCGTTGGTAGAGTTTTCTTACAACAACAGTTATCATGCTTCCATTGGTATGGCTCCGTACGAGGCTCTTTATGGTAGGAGGTGTCGCAGTCCGATTTGTTGGGATCAGGCTAGCGACGTTCGTGACCTTGGACCTGATCAGCTAGCTGAGACCATTGACCGTGTACAGCTCATCAGGAATAGGATGAAGGCCGCACAGGATCGGCAGAAATCCTATGCTGATGTCCGTCGTCGACCCTTAGAGTTCGAGGAGGGTGACAGTGTCTTTTTGAGAGTGTCTCCGATGAAAGGCGTCAAAAGGTTTGGAGTTAAGGGCAAGTTGAGCCCTAAGTACATTGGGCCTTTTGTGATCGCGAAGAAGATTGGCGTCGTAGCTTATCGTTTGGACTTGCCTCCTAGTTTGGGCAAGGTTCATAACGTCTTTCACGTTTCCCAGCTCCGCAGATATATTAGTGACCCGAGTCATGTTTTGCCTAGAGAGATTGAGAACCTGGAGCCGAGTCTTGCTTTCGAGGAGCGTCCAGTGAAGATCCTTGACCGACAGGAGAGGAAGCTTCGGAGCAAGGTGGTGCCCTTGGTGAAGATCCTATGGCGTTGCGGCGAGGTCGAGGAGCAGACTTGGGAGACTGAGGCTTCGATGCGTGCTGCGCATCCCTTCTTATTCGATTGAGGTATAGTATATAGATTTATATCCGTTCGAGTTTCGAGGACGAAACTTTTTGAAGTTGGGGTGATTGTAACATCCCGTATTTTCGTAAAATCCAATTTAATCGTTTTAAATTATTTTACGTAATAAAATAATGTTTTAATAATTTAACTCGGAAAATTTTGATTCAATAAGTGAGATCCGTCTTAAGAACCTCAAGTCCTTAAGACGAATACAACTTGGCATGTAAATATCCGACTTAAACATCGTTCCATTTATCCGACCCATTTTAATTACTCGGAAAGGACAGTCCTTAAAACCCCATAAACCCCTAATATGTCGACATTCATCCTCCATCTTCAACATTTTTACAGTAAACATAATATCCTCAAAACCTCCATAAAACCTCTCTTTCTTTTGTGAAATTCTTCATCATCCGTTCTTCAAATCGCAAAAGTAAGTACATTTTCGGAATCCTCGTTCAATTTCCAAGTCATCCATCACTTCGGTTTCTCAATTCCATCACTTCGAAAATTCGGCCTGTTTTACATAATTCCGTTTTTATGTTCCTAAACTGGTTTTTCCGTGTTGTAGGTGAAGGACTTGACAACCCGGACATTGATAGCTTCATACTCGAGGAAGATCTTTAGCCGGATAAGCTTGAGAGGTGACGATAATGAGAAACTCGGCCTTTATGTGTATATTAGCATGTTTGATGGATTCTCATGTTTGTTTCTGATTTTATTTAAGTATTAAGATTTCTAGACTTAGAAACATGTTTAGGTTTACACTTATGTGAAGAATTCATGCTTGGAAATATGGTTATGTGTTCATAAGTATAATTTCAGTTTTTCATATGTTAAGACGGATACATGAAATTAGTCGTTTGAGGATTGTTTTGGGATTTATATGCTGTTAGAAAGTAGTACTTGATGATTTGTAATGTAGAGAAAACAACACTTGTATCGATTCATGAGTTTTGTGTTGAATTAGTGAGTATTGAGAAGGGCTGGAAAATGCGATTTTCAGCGACAGGCTCTCTGAGCCGGTCGACCGACCGGCCGCCGGTCGACCGGCTGAGAGCGCTTCTTAGTTTTTGTGATTTTTACGAGATTTTGAGACCCATAGTGATTAAGTCTCCCAGCCGGCAGACCGGCCGCCTGCCAGCCGGCTGGGAGTGCATTGTGTTGCATTTTTGTAGTTTTGAGAACATAGGAGTAGTCCCAGCCGGCAGACCGGCCGCCTGCCAGCCGGCTGGGAGTGCGTCATTGTTGTTGCGTGAATTCAAGATTTTAGGGAGGCTGAGTTCCCAGCCGGCCGACCGGCTGCCTACCGACCGGCTGGGAGTCCGTGTGTTGTTTCAGGAAAAGAAAGAAAGGCTGAGGAGGTCACCAGCCGGCCGACCGGCTGCCTGCCGACCGGCTGGGGACCCCTGTAGGCTATTTTGAGTTTTTGTAATTTAATCGTAACTTTCAAATGGTTAATCGGTTTTGATTGAAACTCGTTTTGTGTACCCTTGACATGTACTTGAGGTCCCCGGAGGATGGGCAACATTATATTGGGTTCGGGAATGGAGTAAGGATAGAGACCCCCCGGTCGGGCAACCGAAAGGGAAACCGGCTCTCCCTCATCTTTGTTCCCGGGGTTAATTAAGTGTTGATTAGAAGTTAAAGGTAGAACTATAGAGTAGTTCATAGACTTGAATGATATTGTTTGGATGCGTATTAAGTTATGCCTTAAGCTGGCCTCTGAACTTAATACGTGAGTTGTTTGTCGTGTATGGGAACATGCGTTGAGTTTTCGCCTCTGAGTTCCATACATGTCTGTTTGTCGTGTTTGGGACATGCGTTGAGTTTTCGCCTCTGAGTCCAGACATGTATGTGTGATCGCGTCAGGACATGCCTTAAGCTGGCCTCTGAGTCTGACGAGTAGAGCAACTGCACGACGGGGCAGTCAGGTTGTCATACCTTACCCGGAGTGCAGGTGTTTGGTGCTAGAACATGCGTTGAGTTTTCGCCTCTGAGTCTAGTATCTTGTGATGTGGTGGGGGAACATGCGTTGAGTTTTCGCCTCTGAGTTCCTTACTTGTGATAGTGAATTGAATGCTAGTCCATGCGTTGAGTTTTCGCCTCTGAGTCTAGTGTTCAGTGATAGCCGGTCCATGCGTTGAGTTTTCGCCTCTGAGTCCTTGCTTGATATTGTGAACTTGGTATTTAGGTTATGCGTTAAGATGTCGCCTCTGAACCTTTGTACTTGCTGTTTTATATCTGCTTGCCTTGATGATGGTACAGTGTCAGATATGCATAGTATGTTATCATGGTTATATGATTTGTGGTTAAATCATCCAAGGCATTGGATGACTCTTAGTTCGGTTTCATAAATAATTGGATTGAAAGACCCCCCGACTGGGTAACCAGTAGGGAAACCGGCTCTCCTTCCTATTTGTTTATGAAGTTAGTTGAGAGCCGTGCATGGTAATCGCATGATGGTAAGAGATCAGATGATGAGTTGTTTATGCTTCACATATTGTTATATGTTGGAGTATTCTGTATTGTTTTATATGTTACGTGTTGTCACAAGAGGTGGCTAGGAGAACTCTAGTCACTCCCCACTGATTGTGGCGTACATGTTTTCATGTATGTAGGTATATGCTGGTTGGAGATCGGGGTTCACGAGAGCTAGCGAGCGATGATCCGTTCATCATGACTTACCTTATGTCGTTTAGCTGGACTCGTAGTTTGTTACATTCGTTTTGGTGCCTGTAGGGATGTTCCATCCCAGGCTGTGTATATATTTCATTTCAGTACTTAGAATTGTTACTTATCTATTTGGTTTCAGTTTTAGTTTACGTTTCAGTCTAAGACTTCTCGCATGTTTTATCTTTAAAAAGTTTTAATTCCGCTGCAATTTTGGTACTTTTATGTGTTTATATTTCCGCTTTCGCGAGGGGTTTTACATATATATATATATATATATATATATATATATATATATATATCATCATCATCATGTGCAAATATACACAAATAAATAAAACACATAATTCTTTTATAATCTCATATCTAATATCAGTAGGTCTCTTGTGACGGGTATATCCGTCAAAAGCTTGCGACGGGTCGACGGGTCTAGTACACCCACTTATTTAGATTAAATAAAAGTAATAGTGCATGTATAATCACAAATGCTTTATTTTTATGTCCTTTAATGAGTTTTATTTTACCCTTCACAAGCTTGCATCGGATATTGCTGTCACAAATGAGAATTTTTGACTAATATATATGGCAAATTCTTATTTCAGACGGGCAGTTTTTCCGTTTGAAATAAGATGGACTAATTTGTTGCCATATTTACAATAAAATGTTACCATCATTTTCAGGGTAAAAAGTGACGATTTTGCGATATAACATTTTGTTATTAAATGTTACATTCTATTAAAAAAACGGTCCTGATATATGCAGCCATATGGGTTGTAGATAAGAACTTGTAAATCCTTGTAATTGAAGCAAATTTAAGTTTTTAAGGGAATCTAACTTAACACTTATTATACTAATTAAATGTTAATCCACTAACCATTATTGTAGTCATTAAATAGTCATATAACTCAAAACAATTTACTAGGAAAACCAATGCATAATAAAAATATCGAAAATGCAAAATTGTTCTCGGAATTTAGATTTTTAAAGTAAAGACGGGATTAAGTCCCAAACCTTCAACAGTTTTTTTTTCTTCTTTTGCTATATATCAAATCGCCTTTTAAGAGTAATACGCATATGAGCGGGACAAAGCCATGTCTTTTCCCGCACGGTGACAAAGAAAATCTTGTCTAATGGTCCTTCCATGTTTAGTATCTGTACGATCTTTAACCGCCACAAAGCCATGTCTTTCTGCATAACTGTTATAAAATATACACGTCTCTTCTTAACTTTCAAAGATTTGGCCAAGTAAAGGCTCGTCATCTTCCTAAATAATAGTTTTAAAAAAAAAATCGAGCATAGTAAATTTTGAAATTTAAAAAAAAAACATTATTCATACACCTATAAGCTTAGCAATTAGAAATTCTATTGAAGGGTGCTGAGTTTTTACCAAGCCCAACTGCGGATGACTATTCAACAAGGAAATTCCTACTCTTTGATACCCATATTTGACATTTTATCAAGTTGCTTAATCATATAATTAATAGCATGACATTGCATCCATACAGATAGAAATGAACACACCTTTGAGCACTAACCCTATACAAATAATTATTACGATACTTCTTGACAGAGTATTATAATTTTTCAGATAAAGAATGCGTATATATCGAATATCAAATCTAAGAGGGATAACATATAAAATACAGAGGGATAACATATAAAATACAGAGACAACAAATTAGGGGCGGTGAAATACCATCCCAAGCCCAAAGATTAGAGAAAATTCTTGGGTACTTAAAAGTTAAAAGAATATATTGAATTTATAGTGGACTAATTCCAAATTATTATGTCAACGGCTAATGCGACTAAGGAGGCGTTTGGTTAGAGAAAGAGAATGAGAAAGGAAATAAGAAAGGGTAAGAGAGGGAAAATAAATTGATTACCTAAAACTTTATTGGTTGTTTGGTTACTCTAAGAAAGAGAACTAATGGTCCACTCACACTCACTCCTACCACTAACACACATCACCACAAACAACCACTTATCTACTAGCGACAATGATGGTGGTGGAGGTGTCATGACGGTGGTGGCGGAGGTGGAGGTGTCATGGCGGTGATAGCGGTGATGGGGTGTCATGGCGATGGTGGCGGCGACGGCGGTGGTGGCGGTGGTCACGACGGTGATGATGGTAGGGTGTCATGATAGTGATGGTGGTAGCTAGGGGTGTCACGACGGTGGTGGTGGTGGTGGGGGGTGGCGGCGGCGGTGACGGTGGCGTCATGGCGGTGGTCACGACGGTGATGGTGGCGGGGTGTTATGGCAGTGATTGTGGTGGAGGTGTCACGACGGTGGTAGTGGTGGGGGTGTTATGGCGGTGGGGGTAGCGGAGACGTCATGGTGGTGGTTTGGTGATGGTAGTTTTAACTTTTAAGTGTGATGGTAGGTGAAGAAAGTGGTTGAAGGAATGAAGGGTAACAAGGGTAATCAAATCTCATACCCTTGGGGGTGGAGGTAAGGAATTAGATGGATTTAGGGGTAAGGGAGGGAGTTCTATTCCCTTTGTTTGTGTTAAACAAACACCAACAAAGAGAATGAGTAACTTTGTTTCCCTTTTCCTTTCTTATAGACCTCAACCAAACGCCTCGTTAATTGTCTAAAATTTCTCTTACCCACGAATCAAAATCAAAATTATAAACCATTCTCTTAACTATACAACTAATGTCAATTATTCTAGAACAATTGCGAAATTATATTTATAAAATTGTATAATTAATCAAACATAATAACAACTATTGTCAATTGTATAAGTAAATAACAGAAAAACACTTACTTGTACAATATTCTGAAATTTGATATAATGAAAATTTAGTAATGAAGATTTTATATAGCGTTAATAGTTGGAGGAAGAAGAATTTTTATAGATGGGCATGTTTTGAGAGAATGAATGAAATACTTCGTAAATGTTTATAGCAAAAGTTTCCTTACCTTATCAAAAGAAAAAAAAAAAAAAAAAAAAAAAAAAAATAATGTTTATAGGAAAAAAAAACTTTATACTCTGTAACCAACTGTTAAGATTCTAATTTACATTGAAAAACATAAAAGAATTTTGATAAAATTGAATATATTTATCAAAACCGTTAAAAAAAGGACGATATTTAATCGGTCTTATTTTGATCCGTTGGAACAAGAATTTCTTTATGTATATTAACAGGGAAAACACATGAAGAATCCACCTTGTCCACTCTTTCTTTTTATAAGAGGTCACAAGCTTATGACGTATACCGCCGTCACCTTTGAGAATTTGTGGTATATTAATATGGTGAATGAGGGCGTTGATACGATGAATTTTGCAGCAGGAGCTGGGAAAAAGTGGAGACAAATGTAGACACGTAGACAGGTGGGAAGACAGAGAAACAAGTGTAGGGTGTCCGTTAGTTAGAGATTATTAAGTGCAGATAGAGACAGAGAGTCACATAATACCAGTCCGCTGTCAATGATGAATGATGAATGATGAATGATGAATGATGATTATGATTATGATTATGATTATGATTAGATGAGTAGCGAGTACGTAGTAGGTAAGTGTAGACTGTAGACTTCCCTTTTTTAATTATATTAATTGGTAACAACTTTTCTACTCCATAGAACCACTCCCAGTAGACTACTACAGTACAAATTGTACATTCTCCATTTCCCCTTTAAATTTACTCCTTCTCACCGACACTCTCATTTTTCTGTTGGCTGTTGGTTGTTGGTTGTTGGTTGTTGGTTGTGTGACGGGGTAACCGGAGGTATTATGTCTTCCGGAAGATACATGTCGTATTCGCCGTCACCCTCCACAACTCCTCACTCCCCCAACATCACCGCCCTTCGTTCCGCTTCTTCCGCTCTCTCCGACCAACACGAGTAAGTCTTTCTCTTTCTCTTTCTCTATTTCTCATCTTCTCATAGATTGCAAAACTTTGTATGTTTCCTTTTCTGCAATTACTGCTTCTTTGTATGAGACCGCTTCACATATTCTTCATTCACCAGGTATTTATCTGAGTTGTTGGCAGAACGTCATAAGATCGGTCCTTTTATGCCTGTGCTTCCTCTATGCTATCGCTTGCTAAACCAGGGTGAGTTTACTTCAGCTTTCATTGCATTTTAAATGGATGTCTTTAGCTAGGAATCTAGGATCTTCCTCCTCAAACCATATGGAACATTCTTTTCACTTACATCCACCATAATACCCAATTTATTCGGTCTTCTAATTTAGGAGGCCTTGCCACACATGTGCATAGATGATGAATTCATCATCAAAAATGAACTTATTCTGTCTTGCCTTCTTTGGATAGTGGTATTTTTTTCCCCTCGCAACCTTTCCTTTGTTGAGGTGAAATGACTTGTCTTAAGGTAGTGTTTGGAAACATGGAATTGATTTCATTTTCATGATTTGTCGTAAGGTATTGTTTGATTTCAATTTCAAATCTAATTACACAATTGCTTTTGGGAAACTCATGGAATTGGAACTGTACTTGGTGAGATGGATATGGGTCAAGGTCATTGGAGGTTCTCGGAAAATATTTGCGATGGAAAAAATATCATAAATAAAAATATTGCGATGAAATTTGTGTCACAAAATAAAACGTCCGAACTAATTTTCTTTCAAATGACTACTATATGGTAGGGGTTTTAGAACCCCAAATTTTAACTAACTTGGAATTGATAAGGAATTGAGTCAATTCCACACTTGAAATGTCTAAGTTACGGAATTCAATTCTAATTCAAAGTTCCCAAACTGTGTATATACTAAACAATTTGATTCTCAAGGTTATTGTAAGAATCTTACCTCTCATAGTCGCTTCTGTTTGGAAAATGCCATTCTCATGTTCTTTCGCCTTCATCTTCTATAGTTTCATTGTTAGGCAGGCAGGGAGAATTGGTGTGCAAACTTACCATAACGGTGTTGAGAAGTCTATTATTATCTCTACGACCCACACCATGCGTTTCTTCATTCTAGTTACCTTACTTCTATGGGAAAATTTTAATTTGAAGTCAATACATCTTTGATAATTATTAAATATGTTCCTCGGTTGCTCCATCATTACACTTCTGTAGTTGTATTCAGAATGACTTGGATATCTTACTTAAAATGCGAACTCAATTGATCCTAAGAGGTTACTTCCTGATGGTTAGGGGTAAGGTCCTTAGTAGTTGGTCAACATCAGATCTTGTCATCTTTTGTTCTGTGGTGTCGCAAGAACAAGTTTTTACTGTCAACTCCTATGTTCTTAGAATTCACTCTTGTTCCCTGAATACAACTCAAGTACTTTTTACAATTACTTTTGTTGAACTCTCTTTGCATGCGTGTGTTAAGGCATTGCCCCACATTGGTAGATATGGAGTGAGGAGACTTGTTTTGAAGCTAGTGGGCTACTCCTGTCATCAATTAGTTGTAGGATGGAGCTACATTTGTGGACTGGTCTCGTGCACATGGTCTCATTAGACGAGTTATATCATGGTTGGGCGTAGGACCGCAAGGGTGCAAGGTGCTATGCGGTGATGGTGCCTGAGATAACCCCCTCCCTTGGTGGCCTTGGTTAACTAGTTATGCGGAGTAGCATTGCGTGAAGTAGTGGAGTAGCATCGAATAGGGTGAGAGATTGTTGAAGTTTCGTCTCGTATGTGCAGTGGGGCATTGTCTCACATCTGTAGATCTAGAGTGACGAAACTAATTTATAAGCTTGTGGGCTACTCCTACCATCGCCAGAGATGGACTGGTCTTTCTTCATCTGCTTCTATAATCCCGTTGTGGAGGACTCAAAAGTTATCGCCATGCTAATCTCTACATCAGTTATCTCTCTTTTGGTATCTCCATCATATGAGGGGAAATGGAGCATTAGAACAATTTGTTGCCTTTCTTCATCAATTATCTCTCTTTTGGTATCTTCATCATATGAGGGGAAATGGAGCATCAGAACATTTTTTTTGTTGCCTTATACGACTGTAGCCCAATATTGGTTTTTAGGATCATCTTCATCACTTTAAGCCTGTAACAGTAGTCACTAGTTTTGTCATGAGTTCTATTATACCTTTTACAATTTGTTCTCTTACCTCTTTTTCTTTTTTCTTTGTTCTTCCTGAGGGGGAAGTGATTGTTGATTTTTAACTGAGTGTATACTGACTAGTATCATAACAAAGGCTAACTAGTACCATCTGCTATTTAAAATTGACATTGAGCAGAAATATTGCGTGTAACTACATTGTTGGGGAACGCATCAATGTTAGAGCAAACTGGGGTTGAACTTGCTAGGCCCCTGCCATCTGGAGGAATATTTCCAAACATTGGTGCAGATATGAATGGATGGGCATCATCTTACCAATCAGAAGTACGGATTGACGCAAACTTTTGTTTCTTACTGACTGACTCTTGTGTCTAGTACCAACTTTTTTTTGTTAGAGATCATTTCTCATGACAGGTTGTGACTTGTGGTGAAGCTAACATTTCCCTCTATTCACATTAGTTGTAAGTTAGAGTGATAGCTCAGCGCATAGACATTAATAAATTACATGGCTTTTTTTTTTCTATTGTCGTGGCATATCTGTTATGTTTAAATGGCCACCTTTTATGGTGTATCATACTCCCAATCTGGTAACTAATTTGAAAATATATCGGATGTATCTATTTTAATCAAAGATCTAAGTATCTTCTCTAAATCGTGAGTCTCCTAGTCCTATAATTAGTTTTCCACTTCTTTGTAACCTTTATTTAATACTTCCTTATAGTTGTTCAAAACCTCTTGCTATATAGTCCTTCTTTGCTTTGGAAGAGGTCGGTGGTACTTCTAATGTATCTGTCTTATATCTTCTTGAATCAATATCTATTTGTGTCATGGGTATGGTATCGGCTATTCAATACAACATTCCTTTGTTGACGGACTTCAACATAATGTGCAGATGCCTGGTCTTGTACATCAATCATCCCCCCATAACTGGCTTGGTTCCCATGGTAACTCTTCCGGGCTTATTGTAAAGAGGACAATTCGGGTGGATATTCCTGTTGATCAGTACCCCACTGTATGAAGCTTTACTTATAATCATGCTACCTTAATTTTATAGTTAAAGTTTGCGGTCTTTCTTGGGCAGTATTCTCACATTGTTATTCTTAACACATTGTAGCAGTTTAATTTTGTTGGGCGTCTTCTTGGCCCTAGAGGAAACTCTTTGAAACGTGTAGAAGCTAGCACCGACTGTCGTGTACTTATAAGAGGACGGGGCAGCATCAAGGATCCAGTCAAGGTGATCATTTGTTGTTAATGTATCATTTATGTTTAAGTGGAATGGAGGGAGTATACTTTTCATCTGACCCATTTGAAAATTTAGCGTATTCGTGTATAATGTTTAGAAGTTTGATATAGTACTCTAGTGTGTCGAATTCACTATCGATACCAAGCGGCATACTTGGATCAGCATATTATCAATCTGGTGACCCTGACTACCACTACTTTTTTTCGTTTTCTGGCTTCCACTTGTTGACAATGTAAAGCTGGAAAGGAACTGGCTATAGGTATTAGATATTGCAAAGTCTCCCTTAGATGACTTAGGAAAAGTTTGTATGGCTAGGCAAGGCGTCTATTGCTCCATTCTTTTAGATTACATCATTCTTTTAAATTACTAATCCTCTTTTGGAGAAAGCTCTAATACTCCACTGAACCAAATACATTATTTGGGTGGGGTAGTCCCTTGGAAACGTTCATTGATACGCTTAAAATTTGACTAGTGCTTAAAAGAATTGAAAGTACTACTTATATCAACAAAATGCACTTCATTTTCTGGTTACCTATTCGAAAGAACTCCAAGGTTAATCTTGCTTCATTGGGGTAATCTTAGGATGAGTGATCTCCTGGGATGCGCATGGGTGAGGACAAAATGCGCTGGAAAGGACCTATGTTAATCAGTGGGCCATGTACGCAACTTGATAAGCTACCATGCGTGGCCGTTCCCGACCCTAGGTTTGGGCCGGGGTGTTACAAAGTGTTTTAGCTTTTGCTAGCGCTATGATTCTTTCTTCTTTAGTGTCTGCTTTTAAGTCTATTTTTTTTTATAATTTTCGTGAGAGAGAACCCATTAATATAGAAGTCTTCAACGACCTCATTATGCGTCTGTACTGTGTGAGAGTGCTGTTATTCTCTCTAATGTCTATTGTTTATGTTCAGGAAGTGCACTTATTGTTTCAAATTTAGCTAAGGAAAGTTCACTCTTATAACTATTTTGGTCATCCTGTGAAGTGCTATCTACTGATAATACTGCTGCTTTGTGTAAATAAATAGTTTGCTTTGCTTTTCGTTTCTGGATCTGATCATAATAATTCAAGCGCTTTTTTTTATGTTCCACTAAAGGAGGACATGATGCGAGGTAAACCAGGATATGAACATCTCAGTGAACCTCTCCATATACTTGTGGAGGCTGAATTGCCAGTCGAGATAATTGAAGCCCGCCTAATGCAGGCACGTGAGATCCTCGAGGATCTTCTCAAGCCCGTGGTAACTACATTCTTCTGTATATTTGGTGTACTTAGTAAAGCTTAGCACAACCTGTACTCTCACGTGTCCGGTGTCCCCATGTATGTGTACAACGCTTGTCCATCAAATCACACTACAGGCATGATAGATTAGATTTCGAAGTTACTGTTGCTTAATTTTCTGTTGCATAACATCAACATTTCATCTGTGACTACCGCTATTTTAAAGATTGTTGTACGTACTTTTTCCTATATTTCCATGATTGATAGATGAAAAGATTGCATAAACAGAGGCATTTGTAAATGGTGCCTGTGATAATAGAGCTCATGGGAGAGAAAATAGACCACTGAAATCAGTAATTACAAATTTCAAATTGGTAGAATAAAAAAATTAACATGGTTAATATCTTCTTTTTTGTTTTTTATACAAGCCGGCACTTGTACAATGGTTTCTACCATTAGATGGAAGGTTGTTTTGTGGGAGCTAAGTAAAGAGGTGTTTCTTGAGCAGGATGAGTCTCAAGATTTTTTCAAGAAACAGCAGCTGCGAGAGTTGGCTATGCTCAACGGCACACTCCGTGAAGACGGTTCTCACATGGCGGGGTCAGTGTCCCCGTTTCACAATAGCCTTGGAATGAAGAGGGCTAAGACTCAGGGGTGATACATTGTATGTTTGTTGGAGTCGGCGAGAATGTTAGCTATGAAGATTGGCATTGGTGTTATTACCTCGGGACCTTAAAGTGGAAATGAAGTCCGAATGACCGTCGGGCGCTAGCAGGTACTGCAACTAGTTTGCCGGTTTCTGATATTTATTTGTGCAGCCAGAAAGTGTAGCAGGGAAGTGGGTTGATTGGAGCTCACAGGGTTTGCATTTGCATTTGCATTTGCATGTTGATGTATGAATGAGTCTAGGCTAGGGTAGCTAGTAATCTGCCTTAGTCTTGTTTAATGGGTTTATCTATCATGACAATTTTGGTAGCATGATTGTAATGTTTGTACTACTGTGTGCATGGCATAGTGTATTTGCGTGAGTGTAAAAATTATGATTGAATCAGTAAATGGCATGCCCTTTGAGATTAAGCAAAGCAAGATGGCGGACCTGGGTTTATCCCCTCCAGTTACTCAAAGTAACTGTCACTGTCATCTGAGAGCTGATTCCATGAAAAAGGCTTTTATTAAGATAGAATTGTCTACTGCAACTGTGCTACAGGGAAATAAATTGATAAAGGCCAAAACACAGCTCTCGGTGTTTTTAAAAATATTCACTAATTATATTTACTTACTTATGTTCCTCCTCAACCTAACCTCGCAGTTATAAGACCTTCAATCGACCCAGACAAAGCAAAGATTGCAGCAGCTAGACAAACCAAGGTAAAGCTTTTTAAAGCAACCCACCAGCTTGTCCACGGCTCGATATTCTTCTGGGATAAGTACATCTCAACAGGGAAATAAATGGATAAAGGCCAGAAAATGAGGGCTCCAAGAACCCCCAGTACTTGGTTAAAATACGGCAAGGCCACTGCTATTCCCGTAGTTGATGCAACATATACTGTCCGGAAGCATAACCTGAAAAGATTCACTTTCAGGGATGGTACGGGAAGCAGCGGGATCTCCAAATTGTGCGAACTATGCACAAATTCGTTATCAGGAAATCTTTGAGCAAACCATCTATCTACAGCTGCAAACAATGGCTGGCTGAATACCTACCGACAGCAAAAAAACAATAATTAGATAAAGTTGTAAATAAATTACAGTTTCTATTTTCTTGTATATGATTCTTGGATAGTGAACCAATTCATATTATCAGTGCTCATTTTGCAACTTTCCAATTTGTGAAAAGGCTTGCAAACAAAACAAGGGAAACAATTCAATGTTAGTTTTCTTTGCATTACTCATTTTATTCCAGATTAGGATCCCTTCAGAATGAAAATTCCACAAGTTTTCCGTAATAATACCTGATATCCTCCTACTAGATGAAGAACAATGCAGGCATTGGCAAGGTCAATTAGCCAGAATGGCTCATAGAGACCTGCCATCAGATTGCCAGGAGTAGCAACGCCAAAAGCAGCATATCCAAATCCTCCACAGAGGAGATAAAATAGGGTAGTAATTATGATGGATATAGTAGAAGCCCTCTTCATTGTCAGAGTTTCTGATGGCGGTGTCTTCAAGGTATCCTTCATTGTTTTGTCAAGCTTAAATATTAGCTCCTGTAAAAAACTAAAAACTGGACATGGATATCGGATTCAGACACCATAGAGGCATACCTGTATTTCAATTAAAATTAAAGAATACGGAAAGGCGAAAGCAATATCTCCGAGTCCTTGTGCTACTAGCCACACTTTTTCCATAACAGTTGAGGCTGTTGTTCCACCAATATTCCCCTTAATTACACCATTTTCTGAAATAAAATGTCGAACATGGTGCTCAATGTGAGTAGTAGAGAAGCATGTAATCTTCAATTACCTATTTCCCGACGTTCAAGTTAAAGGAAATCTGCATTACCTACAACATTGGCTATTCCCAATCCCAGAACAATAAAGGAATATGTGATGGACATCACTGCAGCCACCACTGAAACCCATTTGATATCGTGCATATTTGGTATTTGGGACATTAAAAGCTGAACAAGTCCAAATATTATCATGAAATACGTATATTCATAACTGCACTCAGCCTCGCGCCCGTTCTCATGATAACAGTTGCTCTCTTGTACTGCCCTGCAAAGAGAACACACCCACTACCATGAGAATATGAATGTAACTGGAAGGCTGGAACCATGTAGGATAACATCATCATTGAAGTTATCAAGACTTCAAAACTGTAGATTTGTTATTCTACTACCAGTTCGATGAAGAAGTTCACTGCTAGGAATAAGAAGTTATATGAGCGGGTACCTCATGCTTATAGCAGAAGTGATAGTATAAGCAATTCCTATGCCATATAAGTTAATATACACAAAGAATCCGCACAGCCAAGCCCTCTTCTCCCCTGAAATGGAAGTTGTTAGGCTACAAAAATATCCAAAATGAATCGCCTCTTTGTTCTAATTCAAAGTCTAAAACGGTTTCTCTCACCAAAAGTAGGCTCTTCATTTTCCATACCACCAACTTGAACCTATATATTTGTATTTTCGACTAAGAATAATTAGGCTTGAGAAAGACGTTCTCACATTATGATAATTTTAGGAACTTTCATAAAACAGCAGCATGAGTCATTTTAAGAAATATCATAAATTTATGAAAAGCCATACAAAAGTGTGTGTTATAAATGGTAATTTTACGTATGTCAAAGCACTACTATTTCATACGGAGTACAAAACATCTACTAGTTTATAATATAATGTTAAACCAGCCTATTTAACAGAAATCATACCCATATATTCATTAAACCAAATAAAAAATGGGTCTAGTATCATAATTTATATGGGTCGCACTCATGAGTATCTTATCAAGAGAGTCGCTCATATGAGAATTTGTATGGTAAAGCCACATTCAGCAATGCAACAAATAAAAATAAAAATGATATCTAATTACCTAAATTCAAATTAACTGCATCGAGGTAAGAAGCGTTTCTGTGTGGGCCCTGTTCAGGGTCAGGAGATTTGTAACAGTTGCACAGGAGATAAGCTGAGATGAGAGTTATAACAGCAAAGATGATCATGGCGGAAGGACCTGCAATCCACCCAAGCTGTGCCATACTCCATGATAAAGACAACACTCCTGACCCTATCACTCCCGTTATTATATGTGCTACAGCCGTCCACAATGTCCCTGAAATATATATAGCAATCCGATATTTCAGTACACTTATATTATGCTTAAGATGAATTAACTTACAATTATCATCATATCAGGTTACAGAATAAGTGGTCTTCTGATAGCATGGTAAGTTGGTGCATGTTTCAAGCGTCATACTGAATTACTGACAGTATCAAGCGCAGTAACATAGTTGTAATTTCAGTGGATTTTGGTATGCAAAAGATAATTATTTACTACAGATCTTCTGAATCATGTTTTGAGCCATTTTAATTTACATCCAAGCTTGAGTTTATTTTATTTCAGATGGTTTTTAGAAGAAAAGTCAAATACTTAGCAGAAGTTCACAAATCTCAACTGATGGTCTTTTAGAACGCACTTGGAGCATAATTTTACTAACTTATTTTTTTTCTTCAAAAAAATTTTTATTAAGGATTTGATTATAACAAATAGCCGACCCCAAAATATTTTGGGACTAAGGCTCTAATGTTGTTGTTGTTGTTGTATTTGACTATAACAAATGTAACTATGTGAACATCATATTAGAACATTATATTTTATACTTTATCCATGGTGAAAATTTCAAACCTTTGATATAAAAAAGAGGTAAATGGGAGGAACAAAAAGATGTGGAGGTGTTAGTTGATTGCCTGAACTGTCAAAGCAAGTGAATACGATGCAATATGTTACGAGTTTTGGTCCATTCTTAGAATTCGCTCATTATAATTTGGGGCAAGTTTTGTTGCGTAATGGAAATAAGAAAGAAATCACTACTGATCTGTGAGACCTATCATCCACCCACATTTCGTAATAATTGTCCCAGAACTAAATGAGCTATTTCTGTGCTTTTATGAGTGCTTGTGGTGAAGATCAGGCTGCTCAGTTGCAGAGCAAATCCAACTGACAGTTTTAGTGTGTATCAACTTCAGCAAGACATACCTTCTAGCGTCAAATTACAAACTGGTTGAAGCATGTACCCAAATAATACTTTCAACAAGTTTTATTCCTATTGTAACGAGACTTTATCCGTTTTATCCAGCTAGCCTCAGAGTTGTTTACCTAGCTTCCTATACATCATTTTAATGGATTTTGTTGGTTCATCTTTGGACTACCTTTCGCTGTTGTGATTCTAGTGCAGTATAGAAGGGGTAGGAACCATAGGATAGAGAGAGAGAGAGAGAGAGAGTACATCAGAAATTCAGAATCTTTGACCACAGCATTAAATACAATGGCAGCAAGGCCTGCAAATAAGTGGCGGACCCATGATTTGAATTTGGGAGGTGAAAATTTTTAGAGGGGGCGAATGGGTAATGGTGCAAGGTACACTCGAAAGAAATCAAAAAATTTAAAACGAACCCCGAATCTTAAAGAGGTTTTTTTATCATGTTGCTTATTTAAAATACATATCACACAAGGTGAAAAAGCGGTTTGCAAATGGGCAAGGGTGTATTCATAATGAATTCGGTAACCATGCTCAATCTTATCACTCCTGTTATTTTGTGTGCTACGGCTACTGCTAGCAGCCTACCAGTCTACCACTGACTGAAAATTTTTGACAACCCAATGTTCCAGCAGATTACAACATGCTTCAATGAAATTAGGTTAGAAAAGTGATTGAATCCATTTAGAAAACAAGTTTGAGAAGAAATGTGAGGATATTTTGTAGACACACAGTTTGAAAATCGGTGGTAATTTTGTTAGAATAATGATGGGAGCATGGCTTATGTTAGGATACAAACCCATGTCCCACATGGCCATGTAAAGATTATAAGTGTCATAGTAGTACGAGACATTTTGAGAAGGAGCCGAAAAGTAAATCCGTGAGGACTTGGCTCAAAGCAGACAATATCATACTATTATGCAAAGTGAACACCGGCGCAGCCGCGCAGTAGAGGCCCAACACGAGGAATTCACGCTTCCGCACAACAACTTAGATTTGATGAAAGCTAAGGATATTGACAAAAAGAATAGGGCATTGCCTAGAAGGTAAAAGAGGCGACAAAAATGCAGTTGAAGGTATGTGGAAAACCAAAGAGTGGTTGTGCAATAACGTAATATCATCTGTGTTTTTAATGTTTTGTATTACAGGTTGAGGCCTACTCTTATAATGGATATCAAAATTATCCAGAGAAATGAAAAAAAAAAGGTTAGAGAATATATATGTTGAGGAAGAAGATTGCATATTATGCCTTGATGTTTTAGAAAAACAATGTGAGACTAACAAATTAGTTATTGAGATATGAGTTTTCCATATATTTAATAACCCAGAAAACGAAGCAATAAATCAAAGTACGAGTAGCAAGTAAGAGGTTGGTAAAAAGTAAGGAAAGAAGAGAAGACATGAAAATGAAATTGAATTACCAGCAAGTATTAAATTTACATACCAGTTCTATTTTGGGTGGCCGGGCATAATGAAGATTCAAGAAGAGGGGTTTCTTCTCCCATCTTTTTCTTCTATTCCCGGAATCAGTTCAACCTGATTCAGGAACTAGATTTTAGATTTAGAGAGACAGAGATATAGAGAGAGACCGAGATACAGAGAGACCTGAACTGATCAAATTCCTGCACAATCTGTTTATAGATTAACACTAACCCAGATACAAACAAAGTGGACCAATCAAATACTCGTTATTATTATTATTACTACTAAGTGTATGCGGAATATCGTGTCGAATTAATTAGACAATACGTACCATCACACGTATCGTGTCGAATTAATTAGACAATACTCGTTATTATTATTATTACTAATAAGTTAATTACAGGGTCAACATTTTTTATTGTTTAACACTGCCGTTGTAGTTAGAAAATTGAAATAAAATGGTTAAAAAATTCTTATGACCTGAAAGTTAGTTAACTTTTTTAAATTGAGTAATCTAAACACGATATTCCGAGATAAATCAAAATTATTAAAAACGTATTTTAATTTACGTAATTTATTTTCACAATACGTTTTTTACTCAATACAGTACTTTTTACACCAAATTTTCCATTTGTTGCCCTTCCCTAGAAAAACATTAAACCCAATTCTCTCTTACTTCTCTCTAATATTGAAACTTTTACAATCTTCCACCCCATTAAAAATTTACAATTATGAACGATTATTCAAGTGACGAACGGGTAATTAATTCATTAATCTTATATTACTTAGTAATTTGATTGTTTTTTTTAATAATATATTTTCTTTTTTAATTGTTAGTGATATTGATCACAGGTTCATTTAAGTGCATTCGGGTTTCTTATGTCAAAACGGTTTGAGCTCGTAATTGATATAATGTGAGTCGGGAATACGGAGTGTATGCTCATATAATCGTATATCGAGTTCATGTATATAATGGATAAGGGACACTAATTAATAGTGTTGTCGTAGTATATATTATGTCCCCTATTGGGATTATATACTCGGGGTGAAAGTATATTTTATACTTAGCAAAATTCGAATAAGAAAAAAAAAAAAAAAAAAAAGAACTGTTACGACCCCGGACTGCAAGTTATGCGTGAATTGAGTCATGCGTGGATTATGTAATATATTTAGTATATATGGGGAAGTTATCATTGGCAGTTACAATGATTGACAATGATTGGTTATATTTATTATAATCAAAACTTATCCAACACTATGAAAACATATGCAAAGAAATGACAGAGGAAAAAGTTCCTGGTTTTCATTTTTTTCTGGTTTTTCGTTTTGAAAGAACATAGTAAAAAACAAAAATTCTCTTATTGTTTTATAAGTTCTTTGTTCTTGCCTTAGACAAAGAAAAATCGTCTTATCCTACAGAGATTTCGTGATACTCGAAGGCTAATAGGGTCGAAATACTCTAAGGAGAGTGTGTCAACACGATTCGATTGGGTGTAATTTACCGTCTTATATTGTTTTCATTTCTGTTTTTAGTGCCTTTGGTTGTATTATTTACATGTTTGTAATATTTGTAATACAAAAAGTACAACATTCTTAGAGTATTTTATACATTTGGAAATGGATTCAATCAAAGAGATGACTAGCAAGTTTGGAAAGTTGGAGAAATTTGAGGGTGTTGATTTCCGTCGTTGGCAAAAGAAGATGCACTTCCTTCTTACCGCTTTGAAGGTTGTGTATGTGTTGAGTACTCCTATGCCGGAAATTGTTGGAGATGAAACTCTTGCGGAAATTCAACGAAAAAGAAACAAGTGGGAAAATGATGACTACATATGTCGCGGTCACATCTTGAACGGTATGTCCGACTCTTCTTTTGACATTTATCAAAATGTAGAGTCCGCTAAAGATTTGTGGAATCAACTTGAGTCTAAATATATGGATGAGGATGCTTCTAGTAAGAAGTTCCTTGTTGGAATTTTCATGAATTATAAGACGGTGGATGCTAGACCTATAATGGAACAATATAATGAATTGCTCCGGATTTTGGGACAATTTGCTCAACATAAGATGGAAATGGATGAATCTATTTCGGTGTCTAGTATTATAGACAAGTTGCCTCCTACTTGGAAAGATTTTAAACGCATGCTTAAACATAAGAAAGAAGAGTTGAGTCTTATTCAACTTGGTAGCCATTTGCGCATAGAGGAATCTCTAAGGGTGCAAGATAGTGGCAAGGGTAAAGGAAAGGATGTTATGGGATCTTCTTCTATCAATATGATGGAAAAAGGAGAGGGTTCCTATAACAAGTTTAAGGGTAAAAAACGCTCTTTTAACAACACCAATGATGAGTCAAACAAGGCACCAAAAAGTGCTTGTTGGATTTGTGGAAAGACCGGGCATTTGAAAGCAAATTGCAAGGTTAGGAAGCACAAAAAGAACAAGGGTGCAAGTACTAGGCAAAGAGGACAAGGGTCTAATGACCAAGGTCCACCCACTAATCAAGGTCAGATTTTAGACTATGGTTTTAGTTCGGTTGTGAATTATGTACCACTAATTTCTGAAGCATTTTATGTGCAGGATGATGTAGTGGCATGGTGGATAGACTCGGGTGCAACCAATCATGTTTGCAAGGATCGACATTGGTTCAAGGATTATGAACTAGTGAAGGATGGATCCGTTCTTTAAATGGGCAACGAGTCTACCGCTCCTATTATTGGTCGTGGCACGGTGGTGTTGGAATTTAGTTCCGGAAATGTTGTAAATTTAAATAATGTATTGCATGCATGTACCCGGAATTAGAAAAAACCTTGTGTAATATCCCGTATTTTCATAGTTCGTATTAACGAGTCTTTTTATATTATTGTCAAGACGGGGTATAATTATGTTCTATTCGATACTTATTTCGTTATAATAATAATATTAATTATATATACTCGTTAAGTTTGATATTTATTATTTTCGACGCTTTGATAGTTATGTGAGAATTTATTTTCGATAATTAAGTTATTTTCAAAACTCGAGGTTTTGACTCGGAGTTGGTGTTATAGGTTTTACATTATAAAACGGCTTTATATTAATTGCTATCGTAAGTAGA
This sequence comes from Silene conica, assembly GCA_029255685.2. Taxonomy (NCBI): domain Eukaryota; kingdom Viridiplantae; phylum Streptophyta; class Magnoliopsida; order Caryophyllales; family Caryophyllaceae; genus Silene; species Silene conica. The sequence goes on along the minus strand of CM055316.2, from coordinate 53,455,458 downwards.
TATATTAAATTCAATAATAATGTACGAGTTATGTTGTGTATCGAGTTGGGTTCGTATTACTAAAAAGGATCGTATAGGTAGTAGTATTTACCCTCATCGATGTGGGCCAATTTACCATACCCGTTACGCGCATGACCCACATTTCCCCACAAAAGTATAATATTCAAACCCTACCACCGAGTGTGTCATCACTCTCGTCACCCAACTCCCTAAAACCCTATTGGTATACCTTCACCCACCCCCATCTTTAGCAACGGCGGCAGTGGTTAACGGCAGCAATCAGCGGTGTTTCGAGTCAAAATCCGGCAAGCATAAGGTGAGTCGGTTGTTGTTTACGGTTGTGTCTCTTTAGTCATAAGGGTGTCTCTGTAATTGAGTCATCGTGGTGACCGTGGAATAGTTTCGGGGGTGAGGATAAGCACGACGGTGGTGGTTCTGGGTAGTGATTGGGTTGTCAGTGGTGGCGTCAGGGGTTTGAATTCGGGAGCAATTGTGGGGATTACGTGAGGAACGACCTGGTTTTGGTCTCGGTTCAAACCGTCGGTTGGAGTCGACATCGGTCTGGATGTCGATGGACAGGCAGGGTGATGTGCGTATTGGGTCTGGTGGCTGACGGCGGGAAAAATGGTGTTAGCAGGGGTACGGGGTCTTGTTTCGCGGGTACAGGGGATTACGTGAGTGGGTTTGGTGTTAGGGTTTTATTATCATATTATTATATTACTATTACTATTAACGTGATTAGTGGTGTATGAATACACCATGATTGTTTATTATTATTATTATTATTATTATATTATTATATTATTATTATATTATCATGAAGTATTACTTTTATTTGTGGGTGAGTTTATGTAATTTATCGTTTTGGGGTAAGGTTACTATTTTAAGTAGTTTCTATTTCGGGAAATTTTCCATATTTGGGAAGTTATTATATTTAGCATTCGTTACTATTCTAAATATGCGGGTTAAGTGAAGGGTTGTAATCGTTAAATATTATATGTTTAGGTGACGATTTTCGCGTGGAACATTTCTACCAGCTGTTCGATTGACTTTGACATTCTACGGATTGAGGTAGGGGAAATACTGTGTACATAATGATGAGTAATCTGTTTGTTATTTGATGATAACCATGTTTATTTTATATTATCATATGATTGATATATTGTGTTATTTGGCTATATAATTCTGAGATACGATATGAGGAGATATTGGGTCTTGTGATATGGTGTGGAGATATTGGGTCTTGTGATATGGTGTGGGGATATCGGGTCTTGTGATATGGAGCGGAGATAATGGGTCTTGTGATATGGTGTGGAGATAATGGGTCTTGTGATACGGTGTGGAGAATATTGGGTCTTGTGATTCGGACTGGAGATGATTGACTTTCTATTTATAGTAATGCTTGACTGTTTATTTTTCCTCTACTCAACCTCGTGGTTGACCCTGTGTATTCGTGTGACACCTGTGATGATCCGTGATGGGGAGCAGTTTTGACAGGATAGATGGTGCTGTGGGAGCATGGGATGGCGTGAGCACTTGGATGGACCGACTTAGATTTAGATCACATACCTCGAAGTTATCAGTTGTACTTTAGTTTCCGCTGTGTAGTATTTGTAACATCAAAGTTTAAATTTAATCAGTTTTTATATAAAGTACTTTGGTTCGATTTACTTTGTAATCCACTACCTCGGATATTCCGAGATGGTAACAGCTCTATTTACTGAGGATGTCTTGCTAAGGCTCCTTAATAAATCGGGGTGTTACACCTTGTATCCGGTAGTTGTTTATGTAAACTTGGCTATAAACAAGTGTATGAATCTAATAAGTATGTTTTATCTAAGCATGGTGTGTTTATTGGATTTGGTTATTATTGCAATGGCATGTTTATGTTGAATGTTGTTCCAAATGAAAGTTCCATATTTATTGCTTCCTCTATGGATGATACTTCATATCTTTGGCATGTGAGACTAGGACATGTACATTATAAAAGATTGAAAACTATGTCAAAGATGGTTTAATTCCATCTTTTAACATGAACATTAATAAGTGTAATACTTGTATGTTGACAAAAATCACAAGGCAATCATTTGGTAATGTATCTAGGATCTCACATGTGCTTGAACTTATTCATAGTGATTTATGTGATTTTCGCAATTATCCATCTTTAGGTGGTAAAAAATATGTAGTGACTTTCATTGATGACTATAGTCGGTTTTGTTACATATATTTACTTCATGCTAAAGATGAGACAATTGATAAGTTTAAGGTTTTTAAAAATGAAGTGGAATTGCAACAATCGGGTTTGATTAAAAGGTTGCGTTCTGATAGAGGTGGTGAATATTATGACCCATTGTATTTTAAGTCAAGTTGTATCATTCATGAAGTGTCTCCTCCCTATACACCACAATTAAATGGTGTAGCGGAAAGAAAGAATAGAGTCTTAAAAGAAATGGTTAATTCCATGTTGTCTTACTCGGGTTTGAGTGACGGATTTTGGGGTGAAGCCATGTTAACGGCTTGCTATTTGTTAAATATGATTCCTAACAAAAGGAATAAAGACACTCCATATGAACTTTGGTACAAAAAGAAACCAAACTTGAATTATCTTCGAGTTTGGGGTTGTCGGGCTGTTGTAAGACTACCCGATCCCAAGATTAAAACCTTGGGGGAAAAGGGCATCGATTGCATATTCATTGGATATGCTGCGCATTCAAAGGCTTATAGGTTCTATGTAATTGAACCTAATGATTCTGTTTCGGTTCACACCGTAATAGAGTCAAGGGATGCGATATTTGATGAGAGTCGTTTCTCATCAATGCCGAAGCCAAGAGATCTAGTACCTATTTCTAGTGGAGCTATTGAGGGAAGTGACAATGTCACAACTCAAGAAGTAACACCTCAAATTCGTAGGAGTAAGTGGAAAAGGATTGCTGAATCCTTTGGTCCCGATTTTCATACCTATTTGGTTGAAGGTTCAAGGGATGGATGTGAAAACTATTATCCATATTGTTTTCACATTGATGAGGACCCTAAGACATTTGATGAGGCAATGAGGTCTCATGACTCTTCCTTTTGGAAAGAGGCTGTGAATGATGAAATGGATTCCATAATGGGCAATAACACTTGGGTGCTTGCGGATTTACCTCGTGGTTGTAAACCATTGGGTTGTAAGTGGATCTTCAAAAAGAAGATGAAAGTTGATGGTTCTATCGACAAGTTTAAAGCTAGATTGGTTATCCAAGGCTTTAGACAAAAGGAAGGGATTGATTATTTCGATACCTATGCTCCCGTAGCTCGCATTACTACTATTAAATTATTGATTGCTCTTGCTGCAATTAATAATCTAGTGATCCATCAAATGGATGTCAAGACATCGTTCTTGAATGGTGGGGTTAAAGAGGAGGTGTATATGAAACAACCGGAAGGATTTATTATGCCAGGTAATGAGCATAAGGATTGTAAGTTAATCAAATCATTGTATGGACTTAAACAAGCTCCTAAACAATGACATCACAAGTTTGATGAGGTTGTTCTATCTAATGGGTATAGACTAAATCAGTCGGATAAATGTGTGTATAGCAAATTTGATGACAACGGTAATGGAGTCATTATTTGTCTATATGTGGATGACATGTTGATCTTTGATACCAACCAAAGTCAAGTAGACTTTACTAAGGCCTTTTTGTCATCAAGTTTTGCCATGAAAGACATGGGTGAGGCGGATGTGATACTTGGTATAAAGATTAAGCGTGAGAACATGGGATTCTCTTTGACACAATCTCACTACATTGAGAAAGTGTTAAAGAAATTTAATCATGGAAATTGTTCTCCAGTTAACACTCCAATGGATCTTAGTGTTAGGCTTATGCCTAATATAGGTGAAGCTATTTTACAACTTGAGTACTCTCAAGTGATTGGGTGTTTGATGTATGCTATGACAAGCACAAGACCAGATATCGCCTTTGCCGTTGGCAAGTTGAGTAAATACACAAGTAATCCTAGTCTTGAGCATTGGATTGCGGTAAAACGTGTATTGAGTTATTTGAAACAAACCATGGATTATGGTTTGAACTATGTCGAATTTCCGTCGGTTTTATAAGGATATTCCGATGCTAGTTGGATCACCAACTTGAAGGATCATTCATCTACTAGTAGATGGGTGTTCTTGCTTGGTGGAGGAGCTATCTCATGGGCTTCTAAGAAGCAAGCTTGTATAACAAGTTCGACTATGGAGTCAAAATTCATTGCTTTAGCTGCGGCCGGTAAAGAGGTGGAATGGTTAAGGAATTTGGTTTATGAAATTCCGGTTTGGCCAAGACCTATTCCTCCTATCTCTATCCATTGTGATAGTTCAGCTACTTTAGCTAAGGCCTATAGTAAAGTTTATAACGGAAAGTTTAGACACCTTGGTGTTAGCCATAGCGCGGTGCGTGAGTTGATTACTCATGGGATTAATTCCGTTGATTTCGTGAGAACACATCATAATTTAGCTGATCACTTGACGAAGGGATTAGCTAAAGACTTGGTTTTAAAGTCGGTAATCGGGATGGGTTTAAAGTCCATCTAGATCTTTATGATAAGATACCCAACTTCCCTCTAACATATTTAAGAGTCTAAGTTCAATGTGGAAGGCTTATTGTGGAAGATTGAGGCACATGTTATAATCCTGAAAGGTATGTGCATGACCTGCATGACAAAAGGTTGAAGTTTAAAAACTTCTTAATAAGATCTTTGACAAAGTACATTTTGCAGGTGCACGATGAAAGATTTACCTATGTGAGCGTGAAGTGTAGCCGCTTCAAGAGGCTTGGACTTGGCTTCCTATACTCTCATGAAAGGATATGGACGCAAGGCGGTCAATAGTGTCAAGTTTGTAACTTTAAGAGTTTATTTGAGTCTATGTGTATGTTATCTTCATGTATTCAATATGGGTTGAAAGGTTCAATCCGTGGGACACCTTGATTCTCGAATATTTGGAATGTGTAATATACTAATGTGGAAGTTCAATCCTCGAGACACTTTCATTTATGCATAGATTTGCTTACTTTGTTGATTTAATGGAAACAAGGGATACACTTAAATGGGGGAGGAATGTTAGTGATATTGATCACAGGTTCATTTAAGTGCATTCGGGTTTCTTATGTCAAAACGGTTTGAGCTCGTAATTGATATAATGTGAGTCGGGAATACGGAGTGTATGCTCATATAATCGTATATCGAGTTCATGTATATAATGGATAAGGGACGCTAATTAATAGTGTTGTCGTAGTATATATTATGTCCCCTATCGGGATTATATACTCGGGGTGAAATTATATTTTATACTTAGCAAAATTCGAATAAGAAAAAAAAATTAAGAATTGTTACGACCCCGGACTGCAAGTTATGCGTGAATTGAGTCATGCGTGGATTATGTAATATATTTAGTATATATGGGGAAGTTATCATTGGCATTTACAATGATTGGCAATGATTGGCAATGATTGGTTATATTTATTATAACCAAAACTATCCAACACTATGAAAACATATGGAAAGAAATGACAGAGGAAAAAGTTCCTGGTTTTCATTTTTTTTTTCTGGTTTTTCGTTTTGACAGAACATAGTAAAAAACAAAAATTCTCTTATTGTTTTATAAGTTCTTTGTTCTTGCCTTAGACAAAGAAAAATCGTCTTATCCTACAGAGATTTCGTGATACTCGAAGGCTAATAGGGTCGAAATACTCTAAGGAGAGTGTGTTCAACACGATTCGATTAGGTGTAATTTACCGTCTTATATTGTTTTCATTTCTGTTTTTAGTGTCTTTGGTTGTATTATTTACATGTTTGTAATATTTGTAATACAAAAAGTACAACATTAATTAGGGTTTGGTCATCAACATGAAAAGAAGAATCATTGTTAATTATTTAGAAACGAATTGACATGCTTAATACTACGTAGTACTTCCATTAATTTAGAGACCAAATCAACATATGTTAATTATTTAATCAATCTTTGTCCATTAGTACTAAACAAACGCATTTCATTAATTTGTGTTGTTTTCGTTTTACTCAAAGTAGTACAATTATTTTTTGTTTTTTTCCCTTTTTTCAATATATTATTAATTACTCCCTTTGAGTCCGAGTGATTGTTCCTGTTTCTTTTTTTATGCGAGTTTAGTGATTGTTCCTCTTTCTTTTTTTAGTAACTTTTTTGTGGTCTAAAATCAATTCAGTGTGGGGTAGAGTGTTTTGTGTGGTTTAGAATCATTTTCTTATTTCTTTTGCATAAAGCAAAAGGAACAATCATTCAGACTCGGAGGGAGTATTATGTTACCTTACGTTAATTTTCGCGCATATTGTTTTTATAAAATTACTCGTCATGAAAATAAGGTACAAAAAATGTAATAAAATAATAAAAATAATAATACTTATACTATTCCTTTTCGCAGTACACATTTTACTGTATTGAGTAAAAAAGTATTGAGAAAATAAATTATTTTTCGTAGTACACTATCGGAATTACTTTTTTACATACGGACTTTACTATTTCACATACGCTCTTTTATTAACTTTCCATACCCTACCCTTTTTCTAAACCTAAATAAATTAGGTTTTACATAACTTTTTCCCCAAAAATGAATCTAATTGTTCTAAAAACTTGAATAAAGGATCATAATTTCTCCAATTATCTATTAATTGCGTTGTCGATTACTAATATGTTTTATTGAAATTATTAGAGCTTTGTTAATTAGTAATATGTATCTAAAATTGTTTATCAATTATTATCATGAATTGGGTTTATGATAGGTGGAGGTGTGGTGTATTGGATGGTGGCCGGTGTGGTGTGTTGGATGGTGGACGGTGGTTCTAGGTCGTAGGCAGTGGTGCGTGAAGGTAGTTAGTTCGCATAATCTGTGGTACTAAGCCACGTTAGCCGGAATTAATAAGGCAGACATTACTATTGTCAACTCACACCACACCAAAAACAAAGAACTCTGCAACAAATACAAATTGACGATTGCACAAGTACTATACCAAAATCAAGTACATGTTGCATGCGAACTAAACTAAACAGTCAATAAGCTTGATCAAATTTTTTCGTCGGAGTAAGTGGTGGTGGTGGTTAAGGGAGATAAGAAAAAGGAGACAAAAATATTAATTGAATGAGGGAAGTGAAAAAAAATGATAAGGGTAAAATTGTAAAAATTGTATGTGAAAAAGTGAGAAGTTTGGTTGAATGATTATTCTATTAATTCATAAATAAATTACAAGTTATACATGTCTATATATACTAAACAACTCCCTAAGGTTATGGTAAACCTATTGCTAATAAACTACAATATAATATCAGAATTACTTTTTCACATACGGACTTTACTATTTCACATACATTTTTTTCATAAAATTTCCGTATACTACCCTTTTCTCAAAACATAATCCTTCTTCCAAAACATAGACAAAACAAGTTTTTATATACATCTTTACCCTAAAATTGAATCAATTACTCAAAAAATAAAATGGATTACAATTCTCCAGTTATTGAAATAATATTGTTTATTAACGATAATTAATACATTTTATTGTAATTATATACATAGCGGTAACTGTGGTGGTCGACGTCTTTGAATTTTCGGCATCCATCGAATTGTCGACGATTGTTTATTGTGTTATTGTCGGCAATATGCCCGCGTATTGCTGTGTTGCGTCGAATTATTGCGTCATTTGCATGTTGGCTGGCTGCTAATCCTGCTAATCATATTCTCAGTCAATTCTGATTAATCCCATGTCGATTAATCTCTGCTATTATTGTGTCATTCTCAGTTATTTACTTTTTTTATTATTATTTTTTTCTTTTTTTAAAAACAAAATGTTTATTTTTGTTTTAATTTTTTGTTTATTTTTAGTTTTTGTTTCTCTCTTTTTAGTAACGGAGTTGTGACGAAGGGGCGGTGAACGGGGTAATTGGTTTAAGGGATGAAGGAAGAGAGAGAAAATCAATTGGGTGAATGATAAAAGAAATGACAAGGGTAGTGTGGTAAAAATCGTATGTGAAAGAGTAAAATCCGTATGTGAAAAAGCGTGTCCCTATAATATAATACAATTTCCTAATAACAACTTTCCTAATATTGAATTTCCATACACCTTCCCAATAACAACTTTCCTAATATTGAATTTCCATAAACCTATTTACCATAATATCTTCATACTCCCCCTCAAGTTGGAAGTATAGGGTCGTAACTTCCTAACTTGCCCAACAATCGATGAAAATGATCTCGTCCTATACTAGTGCCTTAGTAAAAATATCCGCTACTTGATCTTGCGTACGTAAATAAGATGTAGCTATCGTTCCATTGACCAAGAATTGTCGAACAAAATGGCAATAAATTTCAATATGCTTTGTCTGGTCATGAAAAATCGGGTTCCTTGCGATATGTATAGCAGCTTGATTATCACAATAAACCCGAATTGGACGATCAGTACTCATGCCCAACGATCCCGATAACATCTTCAACCATACCAATTCACTTATCAACATAGCCATTGCTCTAAATTCTGCTTCTGCTGATGATTTTGAAACTGTCACTTGCTTCTTCGTTTTCCACGACATCGGCGTGCCTCCGAAACTCACATAGTACCCGGTCACAGACCGTTGTGTCAAATGACAATGAGCAAAGTCCGAATCCGTGTAACCCTTAAGCTCCATGCTACCACTCCGTGCTATAAAAATACCTCTCGTCAATGTCCCTTTAACATATCTTACAACTCGCAAAACGGCCTACCAATAAGCCTTCTTTGGATCAATCAAGAATTGTGACAAAACATGAACATAATAAGCCAACTCCGGGCGTGTAATAGTCAAGTAAACTAACCGCCCTACCAACCTTCTATACTTATTGCCGTCATTTAAGTTACTACCCGTTGCTAATGCTAACTGATGATTATGCTCCATTGGAAACACAGCTGGCTTTTCCCCTGTAAGTCCAGCTTCTGATATAATATCATACGCATACTTTCTTTTATTAAGAAAAAGACCTTTCTTACCATGCGCCACTTCGATTCCTAGAAAAAACTTCAACTTTCCCAGGTCCTTTATACCAAACTTTCGATCAAGGAATGCCTTGAACTTCACACATTCGGCCATATAACTTCCAACCAGAATCATGTCGTCAACATAGACTAACACAGCTAGAAAAATTTCACCTTTTGTCTATGTAAACAACGAATAATCGACCATAGACTGGATGAAGCCGTAATGCTTTAAAGACGTGGTTAACTTAGCAAACCACAATCTCGACGCTTGGCGTAACCCATATAAAGATTTTAAGAGACGACATACTTTACCCCGATGTTCCACTTCCATGCCCGGTGGAATCTTCATATAAACTTCTTCATTCAAATCTCCGTGCAAGAATACATTATTAACATCTAATTGACACATTATCTAACCTCTATTAACGGCTATGTGAAGCAAACAACAAACACTCACCATTTTCGCTACCGACGCAAAAGTCTCATGAAAATCTATTCCTTCGACTTGTGTGAATTCTTGTGCCACTAACCTCGATTTGTAACTTTCGAAACTACCATCTGCATTAAATTTAATTTTATACACCCATTTGCAACCAATAGCCTTCTTATCTTTCGGTAAGTCTACTATATTCCATGTCCGATTTGCTTCTAAAGCCACAATCTCCTTCTTCATAGCTTCTTGCCATCGAGAATTTTTCGAAGCTATATATAGTATAATTCCGCGGTTCGTCACATGCCGTGATATTGGCGACGAAATCCCTGTGAAATTTAGAGAAAGAAGAAACACAAGCAACATTATTAGCTAATGGATATCGCGTACCTTTCCTTGAATTAGATGACTGAACCGGGCTTCCAGGAATGGTGTTTATTACATTAGCCGAACCACACACATGATCACAAATATAATCCTTCCTCAAAGCTGGCTCGTGCCTCTCCCTCACTCCTCTACTTAGCTTGATTAGCTCAGGTCCCGACTGAACCACCACATGCATCCTCCTCGTGTCCTCCCTCTACTGCGGTATTCGAATCACTCTCGGGCATGACATCAACAACCACTAGGGAACCTGCTGTACTACCTGCTGTAGCCAAGTCGCGATCTTCTGCCTCTTTCACGGTGTCTGTGACACCTTCAAAACTGCTATCCCTTTTTCCCACTGGCAATATTCATTGGGGGATCTCGGAAAGGAAAAATATTCTCATGAAAAATCACATCACGACTTGAGAAAATTTCTTTACTCTCCAGATCATACTCTCCATCCTTTCTTTCCATATGGGTACCCTAGGAAAATGCAACGACCCCCTCGCTCACCGAACTTATCCTTCGAACGCCCCTTGCTATGAGCATAGCATAATGAGCCGAACACCCTTAGATTAGCTAAAACAGGTGAACGACCAAACAACACCTCGAAAGGCGTCTTGCCATCGAGCAAACTAGTGGGCATCCTATTAATTAAATAGACTATTGTCAACACACACTCTCCCCAAAAATCAATGAGCAACCCAGCCTCAAAACGCAGTGCCCGAGCCCTCTCTAGGATGTTCCGATGCTTCCTTTATACCCTACCATTTTGCTCAGGCGTATCAACATTACTCGTCTGATGAATAATCCCATTGCTCTCTACAATAACCCTTTGTGAGCACCGAATCAAATTCGTACCCATTATCATTTTGAATTATTTTAACATTTTTAATCAAATTGACACTTCACCATATTACAAAAATTAATTAGTAATTGTCCTGCTTCACCCTTTTCAACCATCAAATATACCCAAACAGCCCTACTACAGTCATCCGCAATAGTAAGGAAATAATGTGCTCCACTTAAAATATTAGCCCGGTACGGACCCCAAATATCGCAATGCACCAAATCAAAGATATTAATTGCTCTCTTACTGTTACGAATAAATGAGGAACGAGTTTGTTTAGCCCTACTACATGAATCACAAACAACTTCTTTATTCCAAGATAAATTCTTTCCTACTAAATTAGATGCATTAAATAAAACCTTATGAGACGGATGACCAAGTCGCATATGCCAAAATCTTACTTCACTACTGGAATCTACACGACACGCCTCTTCCGACCTTCTCTTCTCCTTGTAATAATAAACACCATCCCGTTGTTCACCCGCTCCAATCATCCTCTTCGTAGAACGGTCTTGCAATATACAAAAACTGGAATGGAATGTTACTATGCAATCTTTTTCTCTAATTAATTGTTGCACAGAAATTAAATTGCAAGTCAAAGTAGGCATAAATAAAACATCTTTTAGACACAAGTCATCGCCTATCACAACTTCGCCATGCTTGTCTGCCACGGCTAGCACTCCATCTGGCATGCCAACACTGGACGACGACTCGGTTCAGATATTTTTCAACAAGTTCTTCTGGCCTATCATGTGATGTGACGCTCCTATATCTAGTATCGAACAACAATCATTACCTGAAGACTTCTCGACATTATCTTTACCGGCCTTCAAACGGGCTCTCAAAGAAAGTAACTCTTCCTTCGTCAGTCCGGTGTCAGTTGTGTCAACATTGGGGCCGGCATAACTTGACTCTCCCCCTGACGTTTGACTCGTGGCTATCACGACATTAGCCTTCCTCGATACTGTCTTCTTCGACATTGCTGTGTCGACTGCCTTCTTCCTTTGCCTTTTTTTTTTCTTTTGTGAAACCTAGCTCGATACCTTGAGAAGTTTGGTTGAATGATTATTCTATTAATTCATAAATAAATTACAAGCTATACATGTCTATATATACTAAACAACTCAGTAAGGTTATGGTAAACCTATTGCTAATAAACTACAATATAATATAATACAATTCCCTAATAACAACTTTCCTAATATTGAATTTCCACAAACCTTCCTAATAACAACTTTCGTAATATTGAATTTCCATAAACCTATTTACCATAATATCTTCATAAAAAAGTAAAATTCGTATGTGAAAGAGCACGTCCCTTTGATATTGGAGATAAAACATTAGAGAGACTAGAGAGAGAAAAAGAAAAAGGAAAATGAGAAGGGTAAAATTGTCAACAGTGTACTGCATCAAGTAAAATGTGTACTAAGAAAATCAGGACCCTTAATTAATTATTGAAAATAATAAGTTAAGAAAAGGGAAAAAATGAAGAAAACCAATGTTCTTACCTTTAGTCAACACCTACCAATCAATTTGCTCCCTTGTATCCAAACTCCCTTATCCTCACCAACGTGTAAAACCTTAAAAAAAGGTTAATTGATGGAAATAATCCAATCTATTACAATCTCCCCCTTGTTAGTAGTGACCATATACTTTAACAATGCATTGTAACGTAAACCAACAATGTTATTAATCAGTAATTGACTTGCCCACTTATGAGGTACGGAGTATGTAAATACCTAAGCATGTAAAAGTAAAAAAAAAGATCTTAAAGAAACTCAACATATGTTGGAAATGAAGGCCAATATGAGCAGAAAGAGCAATCAAAGTCTGTTCTATTTCCAAGCATACAAAATTACGCGCAAACTAAGTAAACTTGTATATAATGAAAATGGTTTAAATGTTGAACAAATATGTAACGTTCACATACCCATTTAAGTGATCAATCAACTTGAGAATACATTTTGAAAATAATTGTTTAAAAATGGTCAATTTTATAAGTATCGATCCCTTTTAAGGGACTTGATGAGCTCCTTTTTGGTCGTTATTTTCATTATATATTCTTCATTTTCGGTCCCGAATCGACCTCGTTTTGCGTGCCTTTGATTGTTTTTACGCCCGTTACCTCGTCTATTCCTATTTGTTTCACATTTTGTAGGCATTACGGCGGGGACGAAGAAACAGGAGCAAACGGGACGATTTTGGTGTGATTTATGAAGAATTATGAAGGAAGTAGCAAGAAACGTGCCAGGCCTTCTCAGCCGGTCCCCAACCGGCGGCCGGTAGGCCGGCTGGGGAGCCATGCCTTGGGATTTTGGCGAAAAAAGAAGTATTTTTCAGAACCATGAGAAAAGGCTCCCAGCCGGTGGCCAACCGGCAGCCGGTCAGCCGGCTGGGATACGTATTCCATACTTAACCAAATTTGAAGAGATGAAAAAGAATGCAAAGTTTCAGATTACTGCAAAAGGTGTCCCAGCCGGTGGACAACCGGCAGCCGGTCCACCGGCTGAGGGTACCTGTAGCCAAGAATTCGAAGGACAAATGCAGATTGATGGTTTTGGCCTCCCAGCCGGTGCCAGACCGGCAGCCGGCCGGTCGGCTGGGAATCAGAGTTCATTTGAAGAAAAAGTCAGAAGTCCATATTTGGACTCTCAGCCGGTCCCAGACCGGCAGCCGGTCGACCGGCTGAGAGCCCCTTTTCGTATTTTCGAGCTCTATATAAACCCGCACTTGTATCATTTTATTAAGACGCATTCCTAAGCACTTTTTTAGGGTTTTTCACTGTTTCATTGCTTGATACTTAGACACAAAAACACTCTTAAATATTTTAATCTTCTTTAGATCTTAGTTTAATCTTTCAATATTTGTTAATCTCTCTTTAGGATTCTACTTAGCCTTGTTCTTGGGTATTGTAAGAGGATTTTGTTGGGTTGTATTTTGAAGGGTTTGAAAGAATCTTTCAACTTGTTATCCAAGCTACTTCCTTTTCTATAATCATTGGTATAATTCTTCTAATCTCTACTTAGTTTTTACATTTGTTTAAGTTTCTTTTGAATCAATTGTTTACTCTTTGCTTGTTCATGATGGTTAGTATGTGTTTATGCCTTATTCACATGATTTCCCTTACTATGAGTGAGTAGTCTCTTTGCTAGGGCAAGGGGTGATCTTGGGTGTTGTTTAGATGATAGATTCATGCTAGTAAGTTGATTAGTTGTTCTAAAAAAAGTAGTTTTCCATTTGTTGCATGCTAGGTGTTTGATGATTTGCCTCAACGAAAGTTGGGCTTTGATTTTAGCGTGACTTGCCTTTAGCGACGGTTGGGGGTTTGTCTTAGCATGTTTAATGGTTAGTTGTGGTATTTGTAGCGAAATCTAGGGTATTCCGACCTAGGTTAGTCGACTCGAGAGAAGAGACTACCCGAGACTATTTGTTTGAGACCTTCTAGTTTTCTTTCTCGCATCTTCGTCTAACCACCTTAGTGACCCCCGACACCCTAGTCTTCTCTTCCATCGATTCAATCTTACTAGTTTGCTTTAGTTGTTTGTTTTAGTCGTTCTTTAGTCATTAATCATTCACAAACCTATTACCACCGACTCTTACTTAAATTAGAACATAATTACACAACTATCCCCACCGTCTTCGCGTTCGACCCCGATTTCGATACTACTTGCTTTCGGGTTTTATAAATGTGTTTGATGCCGGTAGTGACGGCAAAAGCCGGCCATGTCGGGAAGAACGGAAAGGCTCTCTCAAATCAAAACCCCCTTCACTCCCCCATCACCTCTCCTTCAAATAGCCATGTCGGGAAGAACGGAAAGGCGATCCAAATCAAGGCACGACCCTTCGGTGGAGCAAGAAGTTCAAAATGTGATGGATAGTAGCAACATTGGCCCGGATCCTTGCTTTCCCGGTCTCACCTATTTTAAAAATCGCCCCCTTCACCCAACTAGGTTTATTGATAGAGCCGGCTTGAGAGAAATAGGGATTGAGAAAATAACCGCGGCTCTTTTTGACGGTATGGGTATGAAAGCTTTGTATGAAACAAAACCGGTTCACACATCTCCCCGGTTAACTTGGGAATTTTTGAGTTCTTTGGTAGTGACTAAGAACCGAACCTTGGGAAAAGTTGCCTTCTTAGAGTTCCGATTGATGAATAGGGAACACCGTCTCACATTAGAGGAATTTGCCTTAATTTTTGGGCTCGACGGAAAATTGCCCATTAAGCCTCCGGAGGGCTTTAATACCGAACTCATTTGGACAGCCATCACCGGTCTTGTAAGTGATAAAAACAGGAAGAAACCGGCTAATAGGGTGCATTTGGCACCGATTAGGATATGGCATAGGTTCATGGGGTGAACCGTTTTCTCTAGGGATGAACCGCATAATTTCACTACTACGGAGCTCGAGATACTTGGTTGTTATTTGGTTGGTGGCCCGAAGTTAAACATTGCTCACCATATGGCCCTTCACTTGAGTAGGTTGACATCCCAACCTCAGCTTACTACCCCTATTTGTGTTGGGGGGATGGTCACTTTGATTGCCAGTAACCGTTGTCAGAGGCACTTCACTGTTGACTACATTCAGGGTGAGAACGTGTTATCTCGCCGATACTTACAGGAGGCTTTGGGGTGGATCAAGTATAACCCCAGTGATCGTAATGAGTATTGGCAGATACGCGTCGACAATAAGTTCAGGAACTCGGTGCCATTGCCTAACACCGAGAGGATGAGAGTTGTCCCCGGTAACACCTCCTACCTCCTTGATATAGAGGTGGACCCCAAGGAGCTCCCTCCCGACCAGCGTGCTCCGAGAGTTTATGCCAGAGATAGAGTCGGTGCCACTCCTTCCGACCTCCAGTTTGAGTCATTTCAGCAGCCCCCCATTTCCATGTCCCAGTTCCAGAGTGGTCCCTCATACTTCCTGGGATCCGCATCCGGTTCATCTTCATCTTCATGCCCCCAAGAGCTTATTGATTTCATGTCCCGGGTTGACTTGGGAATGAAGAAAGCGGCGGACCTAGTAGATGAGCGCCAAGCATTGGCCGATGAGCGGCATAGAGATGTGACCTATAGGCTTGATTACCTCTACCATGATCAAGCCTATGGGACATTTCCGAGTTATGATCGGTCCGTTCGCGAGGGTTATCATCATCCGGATAGTGGTCGACCGTCATACTACATGCCTCCTGATAGGGGTTATGTGCCCCCCAAGGGGCGTTTTTACGGGGAGATTAATGTTTCCCCGGGGTACTTCTCCAACCCGATCTTTCCTCCGAATTTTCGTGGAGTCCCGGACCCTCCCCCTGGAGGACACCCTTCTCCTCATGGCATGTATGGTGACCCGGGAGCTAGTGGGTCGCATGCCTCTCCCTTCCGTGATGTTATGATCAACCCGAGCGACTATATGCAAGTGGATGGGAATGATGATGATGGAAACGGTAATGAAGGCTATGAGTCCGAGGATCACTTTGATGAGTGACCACCTTTGGAGGTGGTTGGTGATGACTTTGCTCCCATGGAAAAATCCAAAGCAAGTAACTCCCTTAATCCAAATTTCGATTTAGTTTGCATTTTCTTTCTAGCATGCATTAAGAGTAGTTAGTTTAGTTTACTTAGTTTGTTTTAGTTTCCTTTTCATGTTTTCACATCATTAGTTTAGATGCATATAGTTGCATTCATTTAGATGCATTAGATTTCCATTTTGTATCATATTGTCACATATAGATTGCATACATGTAGTTTAGAGCATTTAGTTCGCATTTAGTCTAGTTTTTAGTTTTTCTTTTCTTTTGTTTACCTTTGTTTTTATTGCCTTCTTAAAAATCAAAAATCCAAAAAAATTGAAAAACCAAAAACTTTCAAAAATATGTTCTTTATTTTCCGGTTTTCCTCCTCACATTATGCATATAAATAAGTGTGGGGAGGAAGAACCGTTTATTTCAAAAAAAAATACAAAAACAAGTTTTTATTTTCTCAAAAATTTCAAAAAAGCCAAAAACATGTTGTTTTCGTTCTTTTTCCTTCATTTCCCCCTTGCACTTTGTTACATTGAGGACAATGTAAATCTTAAGTGTGGGGAGGGAAAATATCCACCTTGTGAATATTTGATTGCTTTTGTAAGTATGAAAAACTTCAAAAATACCAAAAAAATCGAAAAATTTGAAAAATTCAAAAACATGTTTTTACCTTATTAGTGTAGAATCGTATATACTTGTGTTTGCTTTCTCTCCTTTCGCATAGGTAACACTCGCTTGAGCACCGCTTTGGATCTTGAAGACACCACGGTACGATCGTTCCAACCTCTATCTCACTCTCATTTTCATTCTTTTGTTACAAATGAGGAGGATGGGCTTGTATTTGGAGGATGTGGAATTCATTGTGGAGATTGTGTGTGGCTTGTGTGCTTTTGTGCTGATAGGAGATGCTTTAGTCTTATTTGGCATGTAGTTTGATAGTTTCACTTGCATTATAACATGTCTATATTAGTTGCATTCATGGCATATAGTTGCATTTAGGATAATGTTTTGAAAATGCCTAATTGAGAACTTTGACAAAATCGTTTAGGCCATTGCAAATAATTCTTCTACTTATGACTTTGTGTTTTAGAATGATTTTTAAAACACCCTAGGTCATGCTTTTCTAGTATCTTTCTGACCATGGTCCAATACCAAGTCAAGGGTTTGCATGTGAGTCACCTTGTCCACCCCCGTGATGTGAAGTGGTTTTGATTATCTTGTCTTGGTGACCTTGTTCGACTTGGCGGTTTGGCAACCCAAAAATAACTTTCATGAATAAATTTGGAATGCTCTTTTCAATGATCCTAAGAAGTGGAAATGTTTTGAAAGAAAGAAAGAAACCTCAAGTGAAAAAGAAAAGAAAAAAAAATGGTTGTTGAAAAAGAATAAGAACATGTTGTTTTGGTGGAGGCGTACCACTTCGATGTGCTTTGGAGGGTAGCCATTGAGTTGGCTTTCCACTTGGTTGTGAATTCGACCGCCCAAAGACAGAGTGATTGTCACCCCGATAAGCTATTGTCTAGAGGTTAACCGGTTGCCTAATAAGCGATTGGCGAAAGCAAAGGACATTAGCACGCGTGGGACAAACCCCATCCTAACTCATGAAATGAAAAAAGAAATGAAAAAATTGAATGAGGTCAAGTTTTGATTGTAATCCACCATTTTGCATTGATTTGAGCATTCCATTCCAAAAAATCAATTTTGCCATGCCGTTTTGTCGATCTTGGGACGACCCATGACCTTTACTTTGTGAAGAATCTAGACTTGTTGTATCTTTTGCCTTTAGCATTGCGGGGATTATCATTTCATTCCATCTGATCGCCCTTGACAAAAGTATTTGGATAACGGTTATGAAAGTAGCCTAGTTTAGCATGATTTGGTGGTGTTTTGTTGTCATCCTTCTTGCCTTAGTGACTTGTAGAATTAATATTTGCGAGGGAGTTTACGATTTTGAATTTGCTCCCTTTTAGTCGTTTTCCGCCGCTTGAATGAGGCAAGCGGTTTTTCTTTCTTTTCCGATGCATGTTGCTTGTCTATACGTGTTTTGTTTTTGCTTATTGGCATCAAAAGTTTTGTAGCAAGACCTTACTTGCCTTGCAATAGGGCGTTCTTCCTCATGAATGTCAAATTGTGAGTTGAAAGGGCTACGGGTGTAGCTAAACCCGATTCGGCTTATAGATAGCTTAGTTAGTTTGTTTCTTTGTTTTTGATAAGGGTTATATAGTTACTTGATCTCTTACTCGAGGACGAGTAAGGTTTAAGTGTGGGGAATTCTGATGAGCTCCTTTTTGGTCGTTATTTTCATTATATATTCTTCATTTTCGGTCCCGAATCGACCTCGTTTTGCGTGCCTTTGATTGTTTTTACGCCCGTTACCTCGTCTATTCCTATTTGTTTCACATTTTGTAGGCATTACGGCGGGGACGAAGAAACAGGAGCAAACGGGACGATTTTGGTGCGATTTATGAAGAATTATGAAGGAAGTAGCAAGAAACGTGCCAGGCCTTCTCAGCCGGTCCCCAACCGGCGGCCGGTAGGCCGGCTGGGGAGCCATGCCGTGGGATTTTGGCGAAAAAAGAAGTATTTTTCAGAACCATGAGAAAAGGCTCACAGGTGGCCAACCGGCAGCCGGTCAGCCGGCTGGGATACGTATTCCATACTTAACCAAATTTGAAGAGATGAAAAAGAATGCAAAGTTTCAGATTACTGCAAAAGGTGTCTGATGAGCTCCATTTTGGTCATCATTTTCTTTACATTTTCTTTATTTTCGGTCACGATTCGACCCCGATTTGCGTGTCTTTAGTTGCTTTTACGTCCGTTGCCTCGTATATTCCTATTCTTTCCAATTTTTGTAGGTATTACGGCGGGGGCGAAGAAACGAGAGAAATCGAAGTGAATTTGGAGCGATTTATGAAGAATTATGAAGGAGTTTGCAAGGAGCATTCCCAGGCCCTGCCAGCCGGTCCCCAACCGGCGGCCGGTAGGCCGGCTGGGATGCATAGACTTGATTTTGGCGAAGGAATTGAAGAATGTTACAGATTAATGCAAAAGGTGTCCCAGCCGGTGGACAACCGGCAGCCGGCCCACCGGCTGAGGGGACTTATTCATGTCAAAAGTCGAAGAAAAAGTCAGAAGGGAGAAAAGGGCTCCCAGCTGGTGGACAACCGGCAGCCGGTCCACCGGCTGAGGGGACCTGTTCATGTTAAAGATTGAAGAATTATACAGAATTGAGCCAAAGGCCTCCCAGCCGGTGCCCGGCCGGCAGCCGGCCGGTCGGCTGAAGATCAAAGCCAAAACGAAGAAAAGAAGGAAAAAGTTCAGAAGTCCAAATTTGGACTCTCAGCCGGTCACAGACCGGCAGCCGGTCGACCGGCTGGGAGTCGCTTTTCAGAAATTCGCGCACTATATAAACCCACACCTAATCTTTCATTTGTTACGTTACTTTTGCACACTTTTCTAGGGTTTTTACTGTTTCATTACTTAATACTTAGAATCAAAAACACTCTTAAATTTTTTTAATCTTCTTTAGATCCTTGTTTAATCTTTCTATATTTGTTAATCTCTCTTTAGTAATCTCGTTAGCCTTGTTCTTGGGCATTTGTAGAGGATTTCATTGGGTTATATTTTGGAGGGTTTGAAAGAATCTTTCAACTTGTTATCCAAGCTACTTCCTTTCCTATTGTTATTGGTATATTCTTCTAATCTCTACTTAGTTTTTACATTTGTTTAAGTTTCCTTTGAATCAATTGCTTATCCTTTGTTTGTTCATGATGTTTAGCTTTTGTTCATGCCTTATTCACATGTTTTCATTTACCATGAGTGAGTAGTCTCCTTGCTAGGGTAAGGGGTGATCTTGGGTGTTGTTTAGATGATGAATTCATGCTAGTAAGTTGATTAGTTGTTCTTAAAAAAGTAGTCTTCCATTTGTTGCATGCTAGGTGTTTGATGATTTGCCTCAACGAAAGTTGGGCTTTGATTTTAGCGTGACATGCCTTTAGCGACGGTTGGGGGTTTGTCTTAGCATGTTTGATGGTTGATTGTGGTATTTGTAGCGAAAGCTAGGGTATTCCGACCTAGGTTAGTCGACTCGAGAGAAGAGACTACCCGAGACTATTTGTTTGAGACCTTCTAGTTTTCTTTCTAGCATCTTCGTCTAACCACCTTAGTGACCCCCGAAACCCTAGTCTTCTCTTCCATTGATTCAATCTTATTTAGTTGCTTTAATTGTTCGTCTTAGTTGTTCTTTAGTCTTTAATCAACCACAAACCTATTACCCCCAACTCTCGCATAAACTAGAACATAACTATACAACTATCCCCACCGTCTTCGTGTTCGACAACCCGTTTATACTACTTACTTGGGATTTTACAAATGTGTTTGATGCCGGAATTGACGACAAAAAACCGGCCATCAAAATGGCGCCGTTGCCGGGGACGGTGTTAGAAGTTGTGTAGTTTAGTTTTAGTTTTAGTCTTGAGTTAGTTGAGCTTGTTTTTGTTTTGATCAAAGATTTGGTAGTTAATTGTAGAGTGTTTGTTTTATTGCTCACCCTAGTGTTTAACAAGCACTAGGACGACTAATTTGTTTGCTAAGTTTTATGCCTAGGGGTGACTCTAACTCTTTGTTGTCATCTTCCGAACCGGAGAGGCTCTTTCGGGCCTTAAGGAGGAAGACCATTGCAAGGGTAAGCATTGCATCCCAAGCATCTACTAGACAAAACAACCCCTCTTCATCCGAACCACCAAGCCCCAATCAAAGCAATCCTAGCCCAACATCCGAAAGTTTCGACAATCCGTTTTATCAATCACCACCACAATCACCACACTTTCCAAACAACCATCCAATTCATATAATGGCCGCTCTTCGTGATCATAACCGGCCCAATCACAATGACACCACCAATCCAATCAACTTCGGGGCTCTTGTTCCTCAAAATTTCGAAATACACCCTTCGCAAATGAGCTCAATCGAGAAGAATGCCTTTAGCGGGGCTTCTCACGAAGATGCTCATGGGCACTTGCGAAAGTTCAAGGGTAAGGTCGCAATGATAAAGAAAACAGGAGTACCCGAGGAGACACTAAGGCTTATGCTTTTCCCCTATTCCTTAACCGACAAGGCGGATAGGTGGTTAAATGTCCATGCTCCAAATACATTCACCACATGGGACGACTTGGCAACGACTTTCCTTGCCAAGTACTACCCATCCTCCAAGACCGCGATGCTCCGAAATGAGATAACTCAGTTTCAACAAGACGAGGGAGAATCTTTGGGAGAAGCTTGGGATAGATACCAAGATTTGCTTGCTAAGTGCCCACACCACGGGATACCACCTTGGTACACAACCCAAACCTTTTTTCAGACTCTTCTCCCCCGGACTAAAGAAATGGTTAATGCATCGGCGGGTGGTAGCTTTGACCACTTGCCACATGAGACGGGAACGGAACTCATCAAAAAGATCGTTGATTCGGAGGAAAATTATGGTACTAGAGGGAATGTCTTGAGGAAGAGTAGCAAGTACCCTAGTGAGCACCTTTCCAATGCAAAGGCAAACGAAGAAACCAATGCCAAGTTGGACATGTTAACCAAGAAATTGGAAGAATTGACAAAGGGCTCCACTAGCAAAGAAACCAAGAGCAATGTCCCGGGGATGTACCAAGTAAATAGTGTTGCCACATGTGATTTATGCGGAGGAAATGGGCACACATTTGAAGTTTGTGCAAACAACTCAATTGAGGGAAGTGGAAGTGAGGAAGAATTGTATGCTTTCCAAGCATTCAACAATGCTAGAAGCCAAAATACTTTCAACCCCAACTCAAACTACTATCACCAAGGGATTAGAGGTAGTCCTTATATGAGTTACAAAAGCACCAATGTGTTGAATCCTCATCAAATTCAACAACCTCAAGGGCAAAACCCCCCCGGTTTTCAACCAAGGGGTGGAAACTTCAACCCGAGGAACAATTTCAACAACAACAATTTCTACCAAGGCAACCAATCTAATCAAGCCAATCAAGGCTTTCAACAAGGTTTCAATGATCCAAACTTCAACCCCAATTTCCAAAACAACCAAAATCCACAAAATTTCAATCCAAATTTCAACAACAACCAAAACTACAACCAACACCAAAACCAAAACTTCAATCCACCACCATTTCAAAACAACCCCAATCAAAATCAAAACAACTACAACCACAACCCACAAAATCCCAACAACCCAAATTACAACCAAAATCTCAACCAAAACTTTCCACCAAACAATCAAGGCCAAAACTTCAACAATCAAGTTCCGAAAGGCAACTCCCAAGGTGGGGGTGTAAGGAATGATTATGGGTTCCCCTTGCCCCTCACCAATGCACCTCACCAAGATACTAGTGATTCCCAAGTGGGTGAGTTATTGAAACTTGTCAAGAACATGCAAGCAACTCACACCCAAGAGATGGCTAATTTGAAGAGTGCCAACCAAAGGGAGATACGAGAAATGGAGGCTCGAGTTGCCTCTCAAGCTCTAGCAAACCCTCAAAGGCCACCGGGCGGCTTCCTTGCCCAAGGTCAAAGTTCCAAAGATGCATCACACAATCACCAAGCACATGCGGTGATTTTGAGAAGTGGAACGGAGCTAGAGGACCCGTACAAAGACTACAATTATGGTGAAGAGGAGCCTATCTTAGAACTTATGAAAGACAAAGGAAAAGAAGTTGGTGGTGGCAATTCAAGGGATGATGACTTTTATGTGGAGGACCTCCCTTATGAGGAGAAAGAAGATGAAGTTATCTTGGAGGAGGTGGATGCTAGACAAGAGGAGTTGGTTCCACAACCAACTACTAAGGTAACAAGCAAACCAACACCCACCAAGGTACTATCTAACCCTCAACCAACTAGCTTGCCTTATCCTTCAAGGGCCTTGAAGGGAAAGGAAAACTTCAAGTTCACAAACTTTTGTAAAATGATTGAAAAACTTGAAGTGACCCTTCCCTTTACGGAAGTGATTTTGAATATGCCGACTTACTCCAAATTTTTAAAAGAAATCTTATCGGGCAAGAGAACCTTGGGTGACCAAGAAGTAATGGCTATGAGAGAGGAGTGTAGTGCACTTCTCCTCCAAAAGGAGCCAAAGAAACTTGGTGATCTGGGGAGTTTCTCTATCCCTTGCATAGTCGGTGGCATTCCAATCTCTCGTGCCCTTTGTGATTTAGGAGCTAGTGTAAGTGTGCTCCCTTTGAAAGTTGCAAAAAGAATTGGTTTGAATGATTTAGTTCCTACAAGTATCACCCTCCAATTGCCGGATAGGTCCGTCAAGCGCCCTTTGGGAGTGCTTGAGGATGTACCCGTCAAGGTGGGTAAGCATTTGATTCCCGCCGATTTTGTTGTCCTTGATATCCCGGAGGATAGCCACACTCCCATCATCCTTGGTAGGCCTTTCTTGGCTACCGGAGGCGTCTTGATAGACGTTAAGAATGGGCGGCTCACCTTTAGAGTTGGGGATGACAAAATTGAGTTTAATCTACCTATTATGATGAAAGGTCCAAAGCATGATGAGGCATTTACATTGGACATTGTGGAGCAAGTGGTAAGGGAGATGGTAGAGATGGAAGAAAAGGAGGAAGGCCACATGGAACAATTATGTGGCATCACAACTAGTGAAGACAAGGAAATGGATGAGAACATTGAGCTAGAAGATGAGGAAGTTGAGAAGGTGGAGGGAATGCTCCCTCCAAAGGTACAACTCAAAACCCTTCCTCCCTCCCTCAAGTATGCCTTTCTTGGGGAGGGAGAGGCTTACCCGGTGATCATCAATGCCAACCTCAATGAGCAACAAGAATCCAAACTCATTTCAACTTTAAAGGATCATAGGAGCTCATTGGGGTATAACCTTGATGACATCAAGGGGCTAAGCCCGAACCTTTGCATGCATAGAATAATTCTTGAGGAAGGGAGTCGACCTAGAGTGGAACGTCAAAGGAGATTGAATCCGAAAATGGCGGATGTCGTGAAGGGTGAAGTCCTTAAGTTGCTTGAGGCCGGAATCATATATGAGATCACGGATAGCTGGTGGGTGAGCCCCGTCCATGTTGTCCCCAAGAAGGGGGGTGTAACATTGGTTACACAAGAGGATGAGACTCTCCTACCGACTCGTCCGGTGACGGGTTGGAGGATGTGTATCGATTACCGTAAGTTGAATGCGGCCACTCTCAAAGACCATTTCCCAATCCCCTTCATTGATCAAATGTTAGAAAGACTTGCGGGGCATTCGTACTATTGTTTTCTTGACGGTTATTCCGGGTTTTTTCAAATACCCATTCACCCGGAAGACCAAGAGAAAACAACTTTTACATGCCCCCAAGGTGGGTATGCTTATCGGAGGATGCCATTCGGGTTGTGTAATGCACCCGGCACCTTTCAAAGGTGCATGATGGCCATCTTTGCCGATTTTCTTGAGAAATCTATGGAGGTTTTTATGGACGATTTTAGTGTTCATGGTGATTCATTTGACCTAGGGCTTTCTAATCTTGTAAATGTGTTGAAAAGATGTGAGGAGCACAACCTTGTCCTCAATTGGGAGAAATGCCATTTCATGGTAGAGGAGGGGATTGTGCTCGGTCACATAGTGTCCAAGAGGGGCATAGAAGTTGATGGTGCAAAAGTGGCGGTCATTGAGAACTTGTCACCCCCCACCAATGTGAAAGGGGTGAGGAGTTTTCTTGGACATGCCGACTTTTACCGGCGTTTTATCAAAGATTTTTCCAAAATTGTCAAACCATTGACTTCTCTTCTTCTCAAGGATGCTCCCTTTTTGTTTACTAATGATTGTCTTGAAGCCTTTTCTAGGATCAAAGAAGCACTTGTGACGGCTCCTATTATTCATGCTCCGGATTGGGGATTGCCTTTTGAGATCATGTGTGACGCATCCGATTACGCGGTAGGAGCGGTCCTAGGTCAAGTTGTGGATAGGAAACACCACGTGATATACTATTCAAGCAAGACTCTTGATTCAACTCAAGCAAAGTATTCCACGACCGAAAAGGAGATGTTGGCAATCATGCATGCCATTGAAAAGTTTAGGCAATATCTCATGGGATCTAAAGTGGTGGTGTACTCCGATCACACCGCTTTGAGGCAATTAATGTTGAAGAAAGATGCCAAGCCAAGACTCTTGAGATGGGTTCTTCTACTCCAAGAATTTGATCTAGAGATAAGAGACAAGTCGAGGTCGGAGAATGTGGTTGCGAACCACTTGTCTAGATTGACTTTTGAGGATCATGGTTTGCATGATAGAGATGGCCCGATCAATGAATGGTTGCGTGAGGATAGTTTGATGGCAATAGGCAATAAGTTGCCTTGGTTTGCGGATATTGCCAATTATCTTGTTAATGGCTTTATCCCGGAGGAGTTGGAAGCAAGAGAAAGGAGAAAGTTGAAAGTGGATGCTAAGAGATATTTTTGGGATGATCCCTACCTTTTCAAAAAGTGTGGGGATGGGCTCCTGAGGAGATGCGTATCAAAGGAAGAGGGGCTTGAAATTGTGGATCGGCTTCACAACTCCGCCTATGGAGGGCACTTGGCGGCTTCACGGACTATAGCCAAGGTTCTTCAAGGAGGGTTCTTTTGGCCTTCAATGTTCAAAGACATTCACAATGTTGTTAGATCTTGTGATGCTTGTCAAAGGTCGGGCAACATCGGTAAAAGGAATGAGATGCGCCTAAAAACCATCTTGGAGATTGAGTTGTTTGATTGTTGGGGGATTGACTTCATGGGACCTTTCCCCAATTCATGCGGGAATGAGTACATCTTAGTAGCCGTGGATTATGTCTCGAAATGGATTGAGGCGGTTGCCTCCCCCACCAATGACTCCAAGGTAGTGGTAAAACTCTTCAAGACCATCATCTTTCCCCGTTTTGGTGTACCCCGAATAGTGATAAGTGACGGAGGTTCTCACTTCCGGAAACATACATTCAAAGCCCTCCTAGCCTCCTATGGAGTGACCCACAAGGTAGCACTTGCCTACCATCCTCAAACTAGTGGGCAAGTGGAGGTTTCAAATCGTCAAATCAAGGCTATTCTAGAGAAGGTGGTGCAAAAGAACCGGAAAGATTGGTCCCAAAAATTGAATGATGTGCAATGGGCTTTGAGGACGGCCTACAAAACACCTATAGGAATGACTCCCTACAAGCTTGTGTACGGGAAAGCATGCCACCTCCCGGTGGAGCTTGAGCACAAGGCTTAGTGGGCCTTGAAGAAGATGAACTTCGATTTAGACATGGCCGGGGAGACGAGATTCTTGCAAATGAGTGAGCTTGAGGAGCTTAGATATGAGGCGTATGAGAGTTCAAAACTCTATAAGGAGCAAACGAAAAAATGGCATGATGCCAAGTTAGTGAAGAAGAATGTGAGCATAGGAGACCTTGTTCTCCTCTTCAATTCAAGAGTCAAGAAATTTCCCGGAAAGCTTAGATCACGATGGTCCGGGCCCTTCAAAGTGATGGATATTTCACCTCATGGGGCCTTTGAACTTTGGAGTGAAGGCGGTGGCACCTTCAAAGTCAACGGGCATTGGATTAAGCGCTATTATCAAGGAGATTCCAAAGGCACCGTCGAAGTTGTTGACCTCGGGGACCCATTCCCCGAGGAGGATTGATTTCAAGGAAGTTTGATCATGAAAGGTTTGGTGGAGTCACTCAACAACCACCGGTTGTAAGTATTAGTTTCCTTTAGTTCATCTAGATTGCATGTTAGTTTCATGGTTAGTTCGGTTTTAGTTTAATTTTTAGCTTGCATGAGATATTTGGATATGTTTGTTGCTTGTTTGTGGATGATTCATGAGTATAGTCGGAGGATTATTGGCAAAACCGTCGTAGGCAAAGTTGATTTTTATGTTCAAATTAAATTATTCTCGAAATTGTGTACAGGTACTCCCAGCCGGCCCACCGGCCGACGGTACCATACCGGCTGGGAGGACCTAGACACATTTCTGTTTTTGATAGTTTATTTGGGCAGATTTCAGATTTTGCATCCCCAGCCTGTACCAAACCGGCAGCCGGTCAGCCGGCTGAGAAGACGATGACTTGTTCAAAAATTGGAAAAATTCAAGAGGAAATGATTCCCAGCCGGTCGGCCGGCAGCCGGCCTACCGGCTGAGAATCATGTTGTGTGAACCCAAAGTGAAGAAAAAGCAAAGGAGAAGGACCCCCCAGCCGGTCGGCAGGCAGCCGGTCTGCCGGCTGGGAGTTCTTGTAAGTGAAGTGAATGAAGAAAAAGAAGACAAAGAGAGCTTCCCAGCCGGTCGGCCGGCAGCCGGTCCGCCGGCTGGGAGTGTTTTTGTGAGTGAAAAAAGAAGAAGAGAACACGAAGGGATCTGAAGGCCAGATTTTGAGCCGGTCGGCCGGCAGCCGGTCGGCCAGCTCAGAAACAAACTCCTTTAAAGAAAAATTCGAAAAAGCAAAAAAATCCAAACCCTCACTCTCAGCCGGTCGACCGGCGGCCGGTCCAAGACCGGCTGGGAGGGGTCTGTCGGGTTTTTTTTCAAACCTCACCTACCTCATTTCTTCTTCATTCTCTACTCTTTCCTCTTCATTTCTTCTTCATTCCTACTTATTTCCTCATCTCCCATTCATCCCTTACCTTCAAAAACCCCAACAAACAACACCAAACTCTCTCAAATCAAAACCCCCTTCATTCCCTCATCTCCTCTCCTTCAAAATAGCCATGTCGGGAAGAACAGAAAGGCGATCCAAATCAAGGCACGACCCTTCGGTTGAGCAAGAAGTTCAAAATGTGATGGAGAGTAGCAACATTGGCCCGGATCCTTGCTTTCCCGGTCTCACCTTTGCTTCAATTCAACAAAAAGGTAATTTCACCTATTTTAAGAATCGCCCCCTTCACCCAACTAGGTTTATTGATAGAGCCGGATTGAGAGAATTAGGGATTGAGAAAATAACAGCGGCTCTTTTTGAGGGTTTAGGTATGAAAACTTTGTATGAGACGAAACCGGTTCACACATCTCCCCGGTTAACTTGGGAATTTTTGAGTTCGTTGGTTGTTACTAAGAACCGAACTTTGGGGAAAGTTGCATTTTTAGAGTTCCGATTGATGAATAGGGAACATCGTCTCACATTAGAGGAATTTGCCTTAATTTTTGGGCTAGACGGAAAATTGCCCATTAAGCCTCCGGAGGGCTTTGATACCGAGCTCATTTGGACAGCCATCACCGGTCTTGTAAGTGATAGAAGCAGAAAGAAACCGGCTAATAGGGTGCATTTGGCACCGATTAGGATGTGGCATAGGTTCATGGGGTGGACCCTTTTCTCTAGAGATGAGCCGCATAACTTCACTACTACGGAGCTCGAGATACTTGGTTGTTACTTGGTTGGTGGCCCGAAATTAAACATTGCTCACCATATGGCCCTTCACTTGAGTAGGTTGGCATCCCAACCTCAGCTTACTATCCCCATTTGTGTTGGGGGGATGGTCACTTTGATTGCCAACAACCGTTGTCAGAGGCACTTCACGGTCGACTTCATTCAGGGTGAGAATGTGTTATCTAGCCGATACTTGCAGGATGCTTTGGGGTGGGTACGGTATAACCCCAGTGATCGTAAAGAGTATTGGCAGATTCGGGTTGACAACAAATTTAAGAATTCAGTCCCTTTGCCAAACACCGAGCTGATGAGAGTTGTGCCCGGGAAGACCTCTTACCTCCTTGATATCGAGGTGGACCCCGAGGACCTCCCGCCGGACCAGCGTGCCCCGAGAGTTTACGCCAGAGATAGAGTCGGTGCCACTCCTACCGACCTCCAGTTTGAGCCTTTTCAGCAGCCCCCCATTTCCATGTCCCAGTTCCAGAGTTGTCCCTCGTACTTCCAGGGATCTACCTCCGCCTCCGGTTCATCTTCATCTTCATGCCCCCAAGAGCTTATTGATTTCATGGCCCCGGTTGACTTGGGCATGAAGGGTGCAGCGGATCTAGCAGACCAGCGCCAAGCATTGGCCGATGAGCGGCATAGGGATTTGACCTATAGGCTTGATTACCTCTACCATGATCAAGCTTATGGGACATTTTCGAGTTATGATCGGTCCGTCCACGAGGGTTATCATCATCCGGATGGTGGTCGCCCGTCATACTACATGCCTCCTGATTGGGGTTATGTGCCTCCTGGGGGTCATTTTTACGGGGAGATTAACGTCGCCCCGGGTTATTTTTCAAACCCGATCTTTCCCCCCAACTTCCGGGGAAATGAGGATTCGGGCCCGCCGAGGCATTCATCCTTCCGTGGTGGGTTTAGTGACGCGGGAGCTAGTGGGTCGCGTGCCTCTCCATTCCGTGATTTTGTGACCAACCCGGGCGACTACATGGTGGTCGATGAGGGCAATGGGATTGATGATGATGGAACCGGTAATGAAGGCTATGAGTCCGAGGATCACTTTGATGAGTGACCACCTTTGGAGGTGGTTGGTGATGACTTTGCTCCCATTGAAAAATCCAAAGCAAGTAACTCCCTTAATTCAAATTTCGATTTAGTTTGCATTTCCTTTATAGCATGCATTTAGAGTAGTTAGTTTAGTTTACTTAGTTTGTTTTAGTTTTCTTTTCATGTTTTCACATCAATAGTTTAGATGCATATAGTTGCATTCATGTAAATGCATTAGATTTATATTTTTGTATCATATTGTCACATGTAGTTTGCATACATGTAGTTTAGAGCATTTAGTTTGCATTTAGTTTAGTTTTTAGTCTTTCATCTTCTTTTGTTTCTTTTTGTTTTTATTGCTTTCATAAAAATCAAAAATCCAAAAAAAATTGAAAAACCAAAAACTTTCAAAAATATGTTCTTTATTTTCCGGTTTTCCTCCTCACATTATGCATATAAATAAGTGTGGGGAGGAAGAACCATTCATTTCAAAAAAAAAAAATACAAAAAAAAGTTTTTATTTTCTCAAAAATTTCAAAAAAAAAAAAAAAAAAAAAAGCCAAAAACATGTTGTTTTCGTTCTTTTTCTTCATTTCCCCCTTTGCACATTGTTACATTGAGGACAATGTAAATCTTAAGTGTGGGGAGGGAAAATATCCACCTTGTGAATATTTGCTTGCTTTTGTAAGTATGAAAAACTTCAAAAATACCAAAAAATCGAAAAATTTGAAAAATTCAAAAACATGTTTTTACCTTATTAGTGTAGAATTGTATATACTTGTGTTTGCTTTCTCTCCTTTCGCATAGGTAACACTCGCTTGAGCACCGCTTTGGATCTTGAAGACACCACGGTATGATCGTTCCAACCTCTATTTCACTCTCATTTTCATTCTTTTGTTGCAAATGAGGAGGATGGGCTTGTATTTGGAGGATGTGGAGTACATTGTGGAGATTGCGTGTGGCTTGTGTGCTTTTGTGCTGATAGGAGATGCTTTAGTCTTATTCGGCATGTAGTTTGATAGTTTCACTTGCATTATAACATGTCTATATTAGTTGCATTCATGGCATATAGTTGCATTTAGGATAATGTTTTGAAAATGCCTAATTGAGAACTTTGACAAAATCGTTTAGGTCATTGCAAATAATTCTTCTACTTGTGACTTTGTCTTTTAGAATGATTTTTAAAACACCCTAGGTCATGCTTTTCTAGTATCTTTCTGACCATGGTCCAATACCGAGTCAAGGGTTTGCATGTGAGTCACCTTGCCCAACCCCGTGATGCGAAATGGTTTTGATTATTTTGTCTTGGTGACCTTGTTCGACTTGGCGGTTTGGCAACCCAAAAATAACTCTCATGAATAAATTTGGAATGGTCTTTTCAATGATCCTAAGAAGTGGAAATGTTTTGAAAGAAAAAAAAAAAGAAACCTCAAGTGAAAAAAAAAAAAAAAAATGGTTAATGAAAAAGAATAAGAACATGTTGTTTTGGTGGAGGCGTACCACTTCGATGTGCTTTGGAGGGTAGCCATTGAGTTGGCTTCCCACTTGGTTGTGAATTCGACCGCCCAAAGACAGAGTGATTGTCACCCCGATAAGCTATTGTCTAGAGGTTAACCGGTTGCCTAATAAGCGATTGGCGAAAGCAAAGGACATTAGCACGCGTGGGACAAACCCCATCCTAACTCATGAAATGAAAAAAGAAATGAAAAAATTGAATGAGGTCAAGTTTTGATTGTAATCCACCATTTTGCATTGATTTGAGCATTCCATTCCAAAAAATCAATTTTGCCATGCCGTTTTGTCGATCTTGGGACGACCCATGACCTTTACTTTGTGAAGAATCTAGACTTGTTGTATCTTTTGCCTTTAGCATTGCGGGGATTATCATTCCATTCCATCCGATCGCCCTTGACAAAAGTATTTGGATAACGGTTATGAAAGTAGCCTAGTTTAGCATGATTTGGCGGTGTTTTGTTGTCATCCTTCTTGCCTTAGCGACTTGTAAAATTAATATTTGTAAGGGAGTTTACGATTTTGAATTTGTTCCCTTTTAGTTGTTTTCCGCCGCTTGAATGAGGCAAGCGGTTTTTCTTTCTTTTCCGATGCATGTTGCTTGTCTATACGTGTTTTGTTTTTACTTGTTGGCATCAAAAGTTTTGTAGCAAGACCTTACTTGCCTTGCAATAGGGCATTCTCCCTCATGAATGTCAAATTGTGAGTTGAAAGGGCTACGGGTGTAGCTAAACCCGATTCGGCTTATAGTTAGCTTAGTTAGTTTGTTTCTCTGTTTTTAATAAGGGTTATGTAGTGGCTTGATCTCTTACTCGAGGACGAGTAAGGTTTAAGTGTGGGGAATTCTGATGAGCTCCATTTTGGTCATCATTTTCTTTACATTTTCTTTATTTTTGGTCACGATTCGACCCCGATTTGCGTGTCTTTAGTTGCTTTTACGTCCGTTGCCTCGTATATTCCTATTCTTTCCAATTTTTGTAGGTATTACGGCGGGGGCGAAGAAACGAGAGAAATCGAGGTGAATTTGGAGCGATTTATGAAGAATTATGAAGGAGTTTGCAAGGAGCATTCCAAGGCCCTACCAGCCGGTCCCCAACCGACGGCCGGTAGGCCGGCTGGGATGCATAGACTTGATTTTGGCGAAGGAATTGAAGAATGTTACAGATTAATGCAAAAGGTGTCCCAGCCGGTGGACAACCGGCAGCCGGCCCACCGGCTGAGGGGACTTATTCATGTCAAAAGTCGAAGAAAAAGTCAGAAGGGAGAAAAGGGCTCCCAGCCGGTGGACAACCGGCAGCCGGTCCACCGGCTGAGGGGACCTGTTCATGTTAAAGATTGAAGAATTATACAGAATTGAGCCAAAGGCCTCCCAGCCGGTGCCCGACCGGCAGCCGGCCGGTCGGCTGAAGATCAAAGCCAAAACGAAGAAAAGAAGGAAAAAGTTCAGAAGTCCAAATTTGGACTCTCAGCCGGTCACAGACCGGCAGCCGGTCGACCGGCTGGGAGTCGCTTTTCAGAAATTCGCGCACTATATAAACCCGCACTTAATCTTTCATTTGTTACGTTACTTTTGCACACTTTTCTAGGGTTTTTACTGTTTCATTAATTAATACTTAGACTCAAAAACACTCTTAAATTTTTTTAATCTTCTTTAGATCCTTGTTTAATCTTTTTATATTTGTTAATCTCTCTTTAGTAATCTAGTTAGCCTTGTTCTTGGGCATTTGTAGAGGATTTCATTGGGTTATATTTTGGAGGGTTTGAAAGAATCTTTCAACTTGTTATCCAAGCTACTTCCTTTCCTATTGTTATTGGTATAATTCGTCTAATCTCTACTTAGTTTTTACATTTGTTTAAGTTTCCTTTGAATCAATTGCTTATCCTTTGTTTGTTCATGATGTTTAGCTTTTGTTCATGCCTTATTCACATGTTTTCATTTACCATGAGTGAGTAGTCTCCTTGCTAGGGTAAGGGGTGATCTTGGGTGTTGTTTAGATGATGAATTCATGCTAGTAAGTTGATTAGTTGTTCTTAAAAAAGTAGTCTTCCATTTGTTGCATGCTAGGTGTTTGATGATTTGCCTCAACGAAAGTTGGGCTTTGATTTTAGCGTGACTTGCCTTTAGCGACGGTTGGGGGTTTGTCTTAGCATGTTTTATGGTTGATTGTGGTATTTGTAGCGAAAGCTAGGGTATTCCGACCTAGGTTAGTCGACTCGAGAGAAGAGACTACCCGAGACTATTTGTTTGAGACCTTCTAGTTTTCTTTCTAGCATCTTCGTCTAACCACCTTAGTGACCCCCGAAACCCTAGTCTTCTCTTCCATTGATTCAATCTTATTTAGTTGCTTTATTGTTCGTCTTAGTTGTTCTTTAGTCTTTAATCAACCACAAACCTATTACCCCCAACTCTCGTATAAACTAGAACATAACTATACAACTATCCCCACCGTCTTCGTGTTCGACAACCCGTTTATACTACTTACTTGGGTTTTTACAAATGTGTTTGATGCCGGTATTGACGACAAAAACCGGCCATCAGTGTCCCAGCCGGTGGACAACCGGCAGCCGGTCCACCGGCTGAGGGTACCTGTAGCCAAGAATTTGAAGGACAAATGCAGATTGATGGTTTTGGCCTCCCAGCCGGTGCCAGACCGGCAGCCGGCCGGTCGGCTGGGAATCAGAGTTCATTTGAAGAAAAAGTCAGAAGTCCATATTTGGACTCTCAGCCGGTCCCAGACCGGCAGCCGGTCGACCGGCTGAGAGCCCCTTTTCGTATTTTTGAGCTCTATATAAACCCGCACTTGTATCATTTTATTAAGACGCATTCCTAAGCACTTTTCTAGGGTTTTTCACTGTTTCATTGCTTGATACTTAGACACAAAAACACTCTTAAATATTTTAATCTTCTTTAGATCTTAGTTTAATCTTTCAATATTTGTTAATCTCTCTTTAGGATTCTACTTAGCCTTGTTCTTGGGTATTGTAAGAGGATTTTTTTGGGTTGTATTTTGAAGGGTTTGAAAGAATCTTTCAACTTGTTATCCCAGCTACTTCCTTTTCTATAATCATTGGTATAATTCTTCTAATCTCTACTTAGTTTTTACATTTGTTTAAGTTTCTTTTGAATCAATTGTTTACTCTTTGCTTGTTCATGATGGTTAGTATGTGTTTATGCCTTATTCACATGATTTCCCTTACTATGAGTGAGTAGTCTCTTTGCTAGGGCAAGGGGTGATCTTGGGTGTTGTTTAGATGATAGATTCATGCTAGTAAGTTGATTAGTTGTTCTAAAAAAAGTAGTTTTCCATTTGTTGCATGCT
Source organism: Silene conica (assembly GCA_029255685.2). Classification (NCBI taxonomy): domain Eukaryota; kingdom Viridiplantae; phylum Streptophyta; class Magnoliopsida; order Caryophyllales; family Caryophyllaceae; genus Silene; species Silene conica. The sequence goes on along the minus strand of CM055316.2, from coordinate 53,421,050 downwards.
AGGTGTTTGATGATTTGCCTCAACGAAAGTTGGGCTTTGATTTTAGCGTGACTTGCCTTTAGCGACGGTTGGGGGTTTGTCTTAGCATGTTTAATGGTTGGTTGTGGTATTTGTAGCGAAAGCTAGGGTATTCCGACCTAGGTTAGTCGACTCGAGAGAAGAGACTACCCGAGACTATTTGTTTGAGACCTTCTAGTTTTCTTTCTCGCATCTTCGTCTAACCACCTTAGTGACCCCCGACACCCTAGTCTTCTCTTCCATCGATTCAATCTTACTATTTTGCTTTAGTTGTTTGTTTTAGTCGTTCTTTAGTCATTAATCATTCACAAACCTATTACCCCCGACTCTTACTTAAATTAGAACATAATTACACAACTATCCCCACCATCTTCGCGTTCGACCCCGATTTCGATACTACTTGCTTTCGGGTTTTATAAATGTGTTTGATGCCGGTAGTGACGGCAAAAGCCGGCCATCAGGACTCTAATGAAAAGATTGCTACATTTCTCGAAGCTAAATAAAATAAAGAAATCAAAATTATCAAAAGTGTACAGTGATGAATAAATTACGTACTGCGAAAATCAATATTCTATAATTATTACGATGTAATTAATGTAGCTGTTTTCTATTTATTAGGATGTAATTAATGTAACTGTTATGTAATTAATGTCCTTTTCTCTTATTTGCTTACTCGGTTGATTCTTATTGGTTGAATTACAAATAAGAAGCTCAATGTGAATGAGAATACTTCAAAATACTAATTGTGAAATATTGTTGCGCCACATCAGCATTTATACATTTTTCTTTTATATATATAATGATAATGATTAATGTAACTGTTATGTAATTAATGCCCTTTTCTCTTATTTGCTTACTCGGTTGATTCTTATTGGTTGAATTGCAAATAAGAAGCTCAATATGAATGAGAATGCTTCAAAATACTAATTGTGAAATATTGTTGCGCCACATCAAAATTTATACATTCTTCTTTTATATATATAATAAGGATAAATTACAAATAACCACAACGTATTTGCGTGTTTTTACAAATTACCACCACGTATTTGTTTTTTTACAAATAACCCCCAAACTTTTACGTATACTCCCCGATCACCACCGTATTTTAATCCCGATTCTTCTTTTTCTTATTTTTCGTCTTATTAAGTAACAATTTACGTAAATTACCCATATTACCCTCCCTAATTAAACAAACCCACCCAAACTAATTACACATATACATACATCCAATTTCCCAATAAACTTCAAACCCTAAATTCAAAAATCCCCAAATCAATTTGCTGAATTCCATCCAAAATATGCAGTTTATGGTATGAATGTCTCTTTAATTTCGTTTAGATGCAATTTCGATGAGCATGAATGAACTGAATACGAGCATGAATGAACTGAATACTGATCGGTGCTGCTAGCATGCCCTTGGATACAGTGCCTTAAATGAGAAACCATAGCCAGCAGTTGAAAGAAAGCCAAAGCCGGGATCGAGAAATCATGATTTTCTTCTTATTCTCTTTTATATCATTCATAATACAAATATGCATTAAAATCACATTCCTGTCAAAACAAACGACTGTCGAAGGCATCACAATGATGGCTATGGTTTCTCAATTAATGGAGCCGAGCAGGTTTAAAATAGTAGCGTTCATGAAATCTAGCACCCTTTCGATTATGTTTCTGAGTGTCTCTTTAAAAACTGTGCAGATTTTAAGGCAAATTGATTTGGGGATTTTTGAATTTAGGGTTTGAAGTTTATTGGAAAATTGGATGTATGTATATGTGTAATTAGTTTGGGTGGGTTTGTTTAATTAGGGAGGGTAATATGGGTAATTTACGTAAATTGTTACTTAATAAGACGAAAAATAAGAAAAAGAAGAATCGGGATTAAAATACGGTGGTGATCGGGGAGTATACGTAAAAGTCTGGGGGTTATTTGTAAAAAAACAAATACGTGGTGGTAATTTGTAAAAAGACGCAAATACGTGGTGGTTATTTGTAATTTATCCATATAATAATTACATTAATTTTTTTTTTTGTCAAAAACAACCTTATCTTTATATCCATTTGTGAACAACTACCCTACTTTATTTTTTTTCGTTTTCAACTAGCACACACCTTATTTTTTTTGTTAACATCTACCAAACGTAAGACTCAGACTACTCTAGTCAAATTTTTGGTTGATGACCCGAATTTTTCACGTGTGAAGCTCCAAATTTCCTCTTAAATGGACGGAAGTACACTTCTTATTGTGGCTAGGCCAACCACACTTATGGGGTACTAGACTTCTTATTTAAAAGTCTCCTCTTTATTACACTTCTTGGTATAGACTGTATAAGTGTACTTTTTCTCGCCACATCTACATTTCCTTAGTTTCCCCCTCCTCTTTACCCTATCACACTTGCATATGTGTTTACATGACACAGTCGCCATCTCTCTGCCATTGTGTAAAACGCAGTAGCCATAGCCATTTTCATTTGAGATGGAAAATTGAAGTCTCACATGTGAGAAAGTCAGGTCATCACCGAAAATTCGATTATGGTGACCAGAAAAGTTGATTAAAGTGGCTTGAGTCCTAATATTGGTAGGTGTTAACAAAAACATAAAAGGTAAGGAAATTGAAAAAAAGAAAAATAAAGTAAGGTAGTTATTCACAAATGGGCATAATTATAAGGTAGTTTTTGACAAAAACTCTTACATTAACACTAAAATTTGAGAGATACGGTTTTCAATAGGTTATTGAAAGACCATTATTCTGTGCCCTTTTATTTGTATTTCGGGACGCTTTTATTGTTGATCATGACATAGTGATTTCGTACCTATCTTATCTATATAAATTCTGAAACATTTATTAAGCTGTGGTTGCGCCACATCATTCATCCAAGTTTTAATTTTTTTTTTTAATTCACTCAGGTGGGTCCCGCATAATACTTTATGATTTCTCTGCACAATAACCGCCTAATATTTTCCGTATTCCAAATAAATTCCTAAAATCGTAGATTACGAACATTACGAACATTTTTAAATAAATCAATTAATTAGAAATACACATTGTGATAATTAGACCACAATTTATTTAGATGATTAGAATATTATGACTAATAACAATTGACAACAATAAAAAATCGAACATACAAAATTTTAAAAAAGATTAAAATAACGTAATATTAATATACAATCAGGAAAAAGAAATTATAAACTCCTCCACGCAAATTATAATCTGATTATGAGTTAGCGTAATAAAAATTATACACTACTCCACGCAAATTATAATCTGATTATGAGTTAATGGCGTAATTACATGATCGAAATTTCAAATACAATTTTCATGACAGTACTAAATTAAAATAGCAATAAGAATAAATTAAAATAACAATAATAACGTCAAAAAAAAATACTTATAATTACAAAAATATTAATCAATTATAGCATATAGCCTAAAATTTCATCATCAAAAATATATTCGGATTATTAATAGAATTATTTAAAATAACAATATTATTAAAACGATCCCGTGCATTTTTGCACGGGGTTAAAACTAGTTTACATAATAAATGTACCTATTTTATTAGGCTTAATATCATAAGCTAATTGAGAGGCGGTTTCTCAGTAGATCTACTACTACTTTAACTATTTTTCTTTCACTGATCCAAATAATTCTATACTTAAATTTAAAGTTCCTTTTAATTTTATCAAACTTATATATTTAAAGAAGTAAAATAATTTTCTTAAATCGATTGATTGGTTAATTTTTTATATATACATACTTCATCTTGTTATTAGTGGTCCTACTTTTACTATATACAGTGTATATTATCACTCCTCACTATTATTTTACAAATCGCATGGCCAAAGTTATGGCCAGTTACTTGATGGGAGAATTTTAACTTCGCTTGTTTTTATTTCGGGATGACATTTAAGTGATAATATGATTAATATCTAGCTAGCACATTAAGATATCCATAACCAAATGTGTTTGGTGTAGTGGTTGCTTATCTCATCCCTTAACCATGAGGTTGGGAATTATACACTGTTGTCGACGGTGGATACCCCGCTTTAAACCCAAAAAAACATTAAGCTATCCATAAAATTAATTCTCATAGAAGAGGTAGACATGTCATTTTTGCTTTTAAGGAGGACACAAGTAAGGCTAATGTAAAATTTTCACACAATTTTACTTTTTAGAGATAACGTTGTAGTGAAAATAAAAACGATATAAATGGATATGAATTAGTTGTGATATCTCGCAAGATTAACAACTAAAACTAGAACAAACTCAAGTAATCTCATAAGAAATGTAAAACCCTTTACGACAGCGGAAAGTAAAACATCCAAAAATGCATGATATTTTGCGCGGAATTAAAACTTTTAATGGAATAAAACTAACATGCGAGGTGTAATACTACAAAACTGAAATGCGGAATGAAATGAAACACAAATAAGTACTAAGTATTAAATACAAGTCACAGCCCGAGATAGCATATCCCTACGGGCACAAAACTGAAATATAAAAAATGGTCTAGCTAAACGACAAGGTAATAATCACACGATAAAGGATCATCGCTCGCTAGCCTCAACGTGAACCCCTGTACATCATTACCAACCTACATACATGAAACATGTATGCCACAGTCAATGGGGAGTGACTAGAGATTCTCCTAGCCACTTGTTGTCACAAACACATAACATATATTCATATAGTCAAACATGCATACTCCAACATAAATCCATTATCATAAATTCACTTACGTCTAACATCATCATGCTTTACTCATATATACATCTCATACAAGCATACATGCATATTCACCATCTATGAAGGTTCAGCGGTCAACTTAAGACATAACCTAAACATAACATATATTCACATTCACTATCTTTGAAGGTTCAACGGTCAACTTAAGACATAACCTAAGCATAGCATATATTCACATTCACTATCTATGAAGGTTCAACGGTCAATTTAAGACATAACCTAAACATTACATTCAACAAGTAAAAGGTTTAGCGGCCAACCTAAGGCATAACCTAATACCAAATTCACTTTATTGAGCAAAGACTCAGAGGCCAATCTAAGGCATACTCCTTTGCTAATCAACAAGACACTAGACTCAGAGGTAAACTCAAGGCATAGACTAGCATCCAAGTCACTCAATAAGTAATAGACACTAGACTCAGAGGCTAACTTAAGGCATACTCTAGCATCCAACAATTGTACTCCAGGCACGACATCAACACCGTAGCTACCCCGTCGCACAATTGCTCTACTTGTCAGACTCAGAGGCCAACTTAAGGCATGTCCTGACACGATCATATAAACATGTCTGAGCTCAGAGGCCAGCTTAAGGCATATCTCAGACACGAGATAAATACACATATTGGGCTCAGAGGCCAACTTAAGGCATATACCCATATATGACAACTTGTTCACGTATTAAACTCAGAGGCCAACTTAAGGCATAGTTCAATACGCATCAACACAATTTACATCCAATTCGACTTATCCTACTAGGCTACTTAAAACCCATTATATATCACAAGCATGAAAGGTAATCCATTTCAATTAAGATCATTAGCAACCTAAGACTCATCTCTAATAAGCCTAACGATCACATAAATTAACAAACTAGTTCCAACAAGCTTCATAATCCATTACTTAAGAATTAATTAACTTAAGACAAGTACTAATCACCTTATAAATTCTTACCTAGTTAAATATAAATATATTTTACACTAAGGGGGCGTTTGGCTAAAGAAAGAGAAATGATAAGGAAATAAGAAAGGGTAAGAGGGGTAAAGGAAAGTGATTAACTAAAACTTAATTGGTTGTTTGGTTACTCTAAGAAAGATAACTAATGGTCCACTAACACACACCACCACAAACAACCACTTATCTACTAGCGGCAATGATGGTGGTGGAGGTGGCATGGTGGTGGTGGTGGAGGTGACATGGCGGTGGTGGCAGTGGTGGGGTGTTTTGGCGATGATGGTGGTGGTGGCAACGGTAATGGTTACGGCGGTGATGGTGGTGGGGGTGTCATGGCGGTGGTGGCGATGGTGGTGGTCGAGATGTCATGGTGGTGACAATGGCGGTGGTGGCGGTGGTCACGACGGTGATGGTGGTAGAGTGTCATGGTAGTGATGGTGGTGGGGGGGTGTTATGGCGGTGGTGGCGGTGGTAGTGGTGGGAGTGGCGGCGACGGTGGCGGTGGCGTCATGGTGATGGTTTGGTGGTGGCTATTGTGGTGGTAATTGTAAGTGTGGTGGTAGGTGAAGAAAGTGGTTGAAGTGTAATAAGGGTAATGCAATCTCATACCCTTGCGGGGTGGGGGTAAGGAATTAAAAGGATTGAGGGGTAAGGGAGGGAGTTCAGATCCCTTTGATTGTGTCAAACAAACACCAACAAAGGTAATCAGTAACTTTGTTTCCCTTTCCCTTTCTTATAGACCACCAACCAAACGCCCCCTAAGTATATCTATCTCATAACATCACTCAAAATATACTAAAACCAACCAGTATTAGTTAATCAAAACAGCCCGCGGAAACTACGAGCAAACAGCGCAGCACAGGAAAATGCGCAGCCTGCGCTGGCCAGGCCGCAGGCCTGCGGTTCACCGCAGCCTACGGTTTTTACTACAGTCGGCGATAAAATTATTCCTGCAACACACAAATTTCTTTCCCAATTCTACTATGCTCTTCCAAGCTACAATTCAAGGCATGAATTTCACTATACTAACAACACATAATTCCCAACAATCCCAAGTGATTCTCTCTTAGTATTTTATTTGTCACCTTGCTGGAAGCCTGCAATAGGCCTTAAGTTCATGTCTATATTCAGTTGAGCACTTTTTGGTAGATGCTGCCTTTTTAATTAGAATTTGGAAGATGTGTTTTTTGTATGACTTTTACTTAACTCTTTATGGATTTAAAAGTCATTCTTGGAGCTATTTTTTTTACATACTATTGTTTGGCAAATAAATCTTCCAGCTGGCTGTATATAAAATACTCTAGGAACAATTGTTTTTTTTCTTATTTTATCATTCCCTCTGTAGGTGTTGGCTTTGAAACCAGAACTCTTTCAGGTAGATAATGTAAATTCTTACGCTTTTCGACATTTTTAACTCTTATCTAATTCACTGTGTTGTTCGCCTGTTTGTTTCATCATGAGTGAAATTGGTGATTTTTTGTGCGTAATCAAAGGTACTATACGTAATCTGTCAATAACAGACTATGGTAGTAGAGCTTTACATGTTTATTTACATACTATACGTAATCTGTCAATAACAGACTATGGTAGTTTTGTTTCCTTTAGGAGTTGGACCCATTACATGTCTTATAATGTCCGAGGTATGACGATGCACTTCTCTATATTTACTGAAATTTATCTGATGTGAATTTGTGAGCTTATACTTGAAACCAACCTGTGTAATTGGTGTTAGAATTTAAGAAACTAAAATATCAAATAACTTTGTTCATTTGTTGTATTCTATGTATGTTGTAATTTACTGCAATGCTCTTTGTATTTGTGGGTTTTAGTTTTCATGATGAAGTACATGATTATCTGTAATCTTAAGCCTCTTGCAATCTTAAGGCTGAGTTCAGTGCAGGTGGTCTGGTTTCTAATGCCGTGTTGTCTGGCTGTTGTTGAAGGCCATGTTCAGTGCAGGGGCAGTTAATAGCAGCAGTGTGGATTGTTTGTTGTTGTTCAATGCTGGTTGGTGTGGTTTCCAATGCTTTAGTGGCAGGGTTGTAGCTGCTATTGAAGGCCATGTTCAGTATCATGGTGGGTTCGTAGTTTGTAGCAATAGTGGTTGTTTGTTGATGTTCAGTGCTGGCTGTCGGTAATATCTACCGTTGTTGCCTTCATGTTATGGATCATGCTATGAGTTGTTGCTTGTAGGTTTCTTCATGTTGTTCTACCGCGGTTGCCTTCTGCGCTTACTCCTAGATCATGCTATGGATTTGTTTTCGCTAGCTGGGTATGTATACTTAGTAGTGATTCCCTTTTAGTATTAATATTGTTTTGTAATGTCAATTGTATGTTTAACAATGGTTTTGTAATTAATTATCTCAATAAGAAAAATACATTTACCAAGACAAATATGCATGTATTTCGTATATATTTCCAAATATAATAGGTACGTAGTAGTAGGTGTTGTATGTAGCCGTATTTTTTGTAAGTAAAGACACCGGTTGTAGATGAATGTGGTCTCATAGTTATATACCAAAGACACCAGTTGTAGATGAGCGTGGTCTCATAGTCATATAGCAAAGACACCGGTTGTAGATGAGCGTGGTCTCATAGCTATATACCAAAGACACCAGACATAATTGAAAACAGGTATAAGTCAAAGAAAACAGTTATTAATAAAAACAAGTTTCTTTAATTGTTAGATAAGACACCAGTTCTTCCAACTGGTTTCTTAACCAATGACATCTATGATCTAGACACCTGTGATAAATCGGTTTCTAAGGCCTTTTTCAATAGGTTTCTTTGCCATATTTTGTAGTAGTGATTAGACTATATACAAAACGATGATATGCTTATCATATTTTATTTTCTTCTTTACAGTAAAGAATTCATCTGTCAAATCAATAATACTGCATACCAAATGGTTGGCCGTACAGATATCCCTATTCCTAGTGCCACACTAGCACGTGAATCCAGGCTAAAAGCTTTCATGGACCACATGAATCAGCCACGCGACTAAAAATGATGGGTTGAAATTTGCGGACTGGGAGGCGGCATTACGGAATGCAACCATAGCTGATGGTAAGCTCAAGTACTTGACTAAGTCGTTACCACCCAACCCAGTCCCCAATGCTAGAGCTAACGTATCACAAGCATATAGTGATTTCGTTATGGAAGCAGGTGCGATAAAGAACGTATTCATCTTTGCAATCGAATCCAATTTGCAAAGGCACTTCATTTCCATGGTGCAAATAAGATTTTCACCACGTCACTAACGAGTTCTCAAAGGCACCGAGAATCGTTACTTATGAGCATACCTGGTGCTTCTTTGATGCGAAACTCTAAAAGAGCCAACCAGTTAGCCCACACATTCTTAATATGATTGAGAATGTTGAGAGATTGAAGTCCCTGAATTGCAAAATCAGTGAGAACATAATCATGGATCGAATGCTTCATTCACTTCACGATGGTTTTTCCTTATTTAGGGCAAACTATTATATGAATGACATGAGGAAAAGTCCTCATGAGCTACACTCCCTTATGGTACAGACCGAGAAGGATCTTAAATTGAGAGGGAGCATGAAGCAAGATGTTCTAATGATTGCAAATAAGGGTAAAGGTAAGGGAAAGGCTCAAGGCGAGCTAACTGTAGCTAAGCCACAAAAAAGGACTGGATTCAAGAGTGGACCTAGTGAGACAAGTAGCTCACAAGGCAAAACAAAGAGCAAAGACGGTGACATTGAGTGCCACCATTGCCACAAGATTAGGCATTGGAGGCGGAACTGTCCAGTGTACCGTGCAGACATAAAAACAGGTCGCGTCACTCCTGTTGGTATGTAATCTTATATTCACATGATTGAGATTAACCATGCAAGTTTCGGAACTTGGGTACATGATATTGGGTGTGGTTCTCATCTGTGTAATCATTTGCAGGGCCTAAAAAAACATCACACCTCTCGCAAAGGGTGATGTGGACCTGCGAGTCGGGAATGGAGCAAAAGTTGCTGCTGCTACCATGGGAACATATGTGATCCAGCTACCGAGCGGATTTGAGTTATATCTGTATAACTGTTACTATGTACCCAGTTTATCTAAGAACATTATTTCTGTTTCCTTACTCGATAAAGACGGATTTTCATTCATAATAAAGAATAATAACTTTATTTTCTCTTTAAATGGAATGGTTTATGGTAAAGCAGTTTCCATAATGGTATATATGTCTTAGATCAATCGACTGAAATATTACACGTGAATAATAAGAAATTAAAGGTGGTGACAAAGATAAAACTTATCTATGGCACTATCGTATGGGACACATAAATGAGAAATGTGTAAACCAACTAATACAAAATGACGCTATATCCCCATTTTATTATGAATCATTTGGCACATGTGAATCATGTCTCATCGGCAACATGACTCGTATTTCCTTCAAAGGTGTTGGAATACGCGCTGCTGACCTATTAGGCCTCGTACATACAGATGTGTGTGGACCTATGTCAATCACTGCGCGAGACGGCTATAGATATTTTATCACTTTCACGGACGATTTAAGTACATACGGATATGTCTACTTAATGAAGCATAAAAGTGAATCCTTTGAAAAGTTCAAGGAATTCTAGGCGAAAGTTGAAAACCAACTAGATAGAAAGATTAAAGCACTTCGATCAGATCGTGGTGGCGAATATCTGTCGAATGAGTTTGATCAATACCTGAAAGACTGTGGTATAGTACTACAGTTGACTCCACCTGGAACACCACAATTAAATGGTGTGTCCGAACGGAGAAATCGAACATTACTAGATATGGTTCGATCCATGATGAGTCACACAGTTGTGCAGGATTCATTATGGGGTTTTGCTCTATTATCAGCTGCTCTTATACTTAACCAAAGTCCGTCTAAAGTTGTTGACAAGACTCCATATGAGATATGGAAGGGAACGGTCCCTAACTTGTCCTTTATTCGGGTTTGGGCTGCGAGGCTTATGTCAAGCGGAGATACGAGGATAAGCTCGGCCCGCGATCGGTCAAGACATACTTTGAACGGGTACTATTCAACAATTACACCTAATGTGTAATTATTGAACGGGTACTATTCAAGAATATTCTAAACAAATCAACAACACTAACAATCAACAACAATGCAAATATTATATCAAAAATCAATCGTCCTAAACATCTTAACAACAATATGCGACGGATTTGGGACGAAATTAGCTACTAACCTAATATCACTAACCACCTAACAATACTAACTAAACTAATCAAATAACAATTAAACTAAACTAACTATTCCTAATAACAATAAAAAACAATAATACGGAACTTGCGACGGAATTTTGCGACGGATTAAACATAACTAATTAAGACGGTATATAAATAACGAAAGTTAATATACATACATAAGGAGAAATGGAGAAGGAAGAAGGAAGTGGCGGCGGCAAGGTGGCGGCGGTGAGGTGGTGGCGGCGGTGAGGTGGCAGGTGGAAGGGAGAAGAAAGGAGAAGGAGAGGAAGGAGGAGGAAGGAGGAGGAAGGAGAAGGAGGAAGGAGGAAGGAGGAGGAGGTGGTCGGCGGCGGCGGCGGCGTGGTACGGTGGTGGTGTGGTGGTTGCAATTGGGTGTCGCAAATCGCTTTTTAGGTTTTAGGTTTTAAGTTTTGAAATCGATTTGGGGAAAAATAAGACCCGCGGGGTCTGTATAATAAATCTTTGCGACGGAAATTTGCGACGGAATTTCCGTCGCAAATCTGGTCAAGGTTTGACCTGGACCAGATTTTGGTCAAGTCTGGTCAATATGTTTGCGACGGAATTTCCGTCGCAAAAGTCAATATTTGCGACGGATTTTCCGTCGCAAACTTTCCCACCATTTGACTTTCACTTCGCGGGTCTGGGAAATTTAGGTCCGTCGCAAATTCCGTCGCAAAGAAGAAATTCGTCGCAAAGTCCGTCCCAAAACCAAATTTGCGACGGATTTTCTATCCGTCGCAAGGGCAGTATTTTTTTGTAGTGGTTATCCAAAAGGAATGTTTGGTCATTACTTCTATTCGCCTACCGAACACCGCGTTTTTATTGTGGCTAGTGCGAAGTTATTAGAGAAAGAGTTTCTCGAGAATAAGACAAGTAATAGAACCTTCGATCTGTCAGAGGTTCAAGAACCAAATACTGAGCAACCAATGGAGGAAACTGTTCCTGCATCTTCTGCTGCAGTTAATATTCCTGAGGAACATAGAAGGTCAGGTAGACACTCCATTCCTCCAGACTGATACATCGGTATGGTCGAGGCACTTGACGGAGTTGACGTTTTCCTCTTAGAGGGTAGTGAACCTGTAACCTATAAAGGTGCTATGGCCTGTTCTGACTCAAAGATATGGCTTAATGCCATGCAATCCGAGATGGACTCTATGTATGAGAATAACGTATGGGAGTTGGTTGATTTGCCTGATAAGGTACGACCTCTTCAGTGCAAATGGCTTTATAAGATAAAGCGTTCCATAGAGGGACAATCAGACACCTATAAGGCACGACTAGTGGCAATAGGTTTCACTCAAGTGCAAGGGTTTCACTATGATGAAATTTTTGCACCTATAGTCATGCTGCGTTCCATTCGGATAATCTTAGCGATTGCCGCCTTTCATGACTATGAAATCTGGAAAATGGATGTGAAAACCGCCTTCTTAAACGGTTATTTGGAGGAAGACTTGTACATGGTAAAACCCGAATGTTTCACCGATCCTAAAAATCCTAAGAAAGTATGCAAGCTTAAGCGTTCCATTTATGGACTTAAGCATGCTTCTCAGAGTTGGAATCATCGTTTCGACCAAGTGATAGAGAATGGTTTCATTCGATCGATCAAAGAACCATGCTTATATATCAAGTCGAGTGGGAGCAAGAATGTCTTCCTGGTGTTGTATGTCGATGACATACTCTTGATCGAGAATGACATCCCTTTCTTATCTTCGGTTAAAGTATAATTAAAGAACCATTTTCAGATGAAAGATCTAGGTGAGGCATAGTGTATCTTGGGGATCCGTATATATAGAGATAGATCGCGACGGATGTTATCACTGAGTCAGGAGTCTTATATAGATAAGATTCTTGACAGATTCAGCATGACCAACTCCAAGAAGGGGTTTCTTCCGATGATCTCGGGGGTGCACTTGAGTAAGACTCAGGCACCTAAGACATCGGAAGAGGTCGAGCGCATGAGTCGCATTCCTTACGCGTCAGCTATAGGATCGATCATGTATGCCATGATATGCACACGTCCAGACGTGGCATATGCATTGAGTATGACGAGTCGGTACCAAGGCAATCCAGGTGAATCACACTGGATGGCTGTGAAAAACATTCTTAAGTATCGACGGAGGACTAAATATTGGGTATTGACTTATGGTGGAGGCACTGCGCTTTGCGCAAACGGTTGCGCAGATGCCAGCTTCCAAACGGATCGAGATGACTCGAAATCTCAGTCTGGATTCGTTTTTACTCTTAATGGCGCTGTTGTCAGTTGGAAAAGCTCTAAGCAGAGTGTTTTTGTAGATTCTACAACTGAGTCCGAGTACTATGCCGCTTCAGAAGCTGCAAAGGAAGCTATATGGATGCGTCAGTTCTTTCAAGGACTAACTTTAGTTCCTAGTTCGAATGACCATATCACCATCTATTGCGATAATAGAGGTGCCATCTTCCAGGATAAGGAGCCTAAGTCTAGCAACAAATCTGGACATGTACTGCGGAAAGCTCACCCGATACGAGACTACGTGGAGCAAAAGAAGATCGTAGTTGAGAAGATCGCTACGGATGATAATATCGCGGATCCTCTCACTAAACTGTTATGATATGAAAAGCATGAAGGCACGTTATATCCATGAGAATTAAACGTGTTCCTGAGTTATATTATTACTTTTGATGGATTGGATAATTGTATCTCTTTCATATACTATTTATAACATCATCGTTTTTGTTTTCATATTTTGTTTTTCATGTGGATTTGTACGACAAACATTGAACACCACAAAGTGAACTGAATTACATTATATTTATTTTGGTCCGTAATAGCCCACATGAGCTGATAACTCGGGGAATTATTTTGTGACGTCGATTGATGGTGAGTTCAACGAGCCATAAGTCAAACAGTTGACTGATCGATCACAGATACGAGATTATAACGATAACTCGTAGGAAATTTCGTGACGACGCAATGGAGTCCTAAATGTTTCTGAACATTCGATGACACGTCGTGGATAGGACGTCCATAGTGTTCCTAGAGTCGATTCTTTTGACCATCGACTGTTTCTTGAGATAAAGGGCAGTTTTGGGTGACTTTGATTTCTTTCTCACTAGTCGATCATAACTAGGGCTAAGCAGATTTTTTTGGGACATTTCATACTGCGCTTATATCTGGAAGATTCGAGCTGACGAAAATATCCACCCCTTATCAGGTTTTAATATTTCTCAGGGCCACTCGAGGAGTAGTAACTGAAATGCATGACCATGCTCGAATAATGATTCGTTTATCAGTTGAGTTACTCTCTAGTCGGGAAAATCACTCTGGCTACAGATCGCTTGTAAAATACGACCTTTGTAAATGCAGATTTGCAAATTGTTTTACATTGAGTGGGATAAATTTAATTGGATATGAGAATCGGTTATCACACATACACTTGTACCGACAAGTGAGAGATTGTTGGAGCTAGTGTCCTCCACAGTTAGTGTGACAACACGAATAAATCTCTTAAAGGATCACAGGGTATACTTTGTATTTTTGCTAGTTGATTCACGTTTATCAATAACGATTGGCTTGCTAGAAGTTTGACGTTATTGTCATACAGATGGCGGTAATCAACTGGTCCCTAAGAGTCACACCTAAAGTATGTAATCTGAGTGATATGATTAGATAAAATGTAATCATATTGATACCTTATACGACTAAACGGTTAGTCAAGGTAATGATAAAACGATTATTTAATAGTGATTAAATAATACTAGCTGAGACGAATTAAAATTTTAATTCGTAATTAAATGTAAAATTGTTATATTTAATTAGTGTGTGTACTGGAATGATTTAATAAAGATTGAATAATTTAGTTAAATATAAACGGTTATATTTAATTAGTAAATTATAAATATATGATATTTATAAGATAAATATTATACACAAGAGAGGATAAAAATCGATCTTATACTGATAAAATTGGTTGGACCGAGTAGAATAATTTTCGGTTTGGTCTGTTGAGCACAACTCAACTAGAGTGTTATTCAGTTGTTGTGAAGTGTTATAAGTAGATCTAAATACCGATTTGGGGAATCCTATCTTATGGTTAATAGCAAGGTAGTTAGCAGGAGATATACTACCTCTTATCAACTACCACTCTGCTATATATACAACAGATACACGACACACAAAACTTATTAGGTACACGCATAACGATATTCCCTCCTCTATCTAGTTTTCATCTTACACAAAAATTAGCAGTAATTTTTGCAGTTTCTAGCTCAAGAAAGGGTATTTCTCGGAGCATATTGGGTGCAACAATTAGGAGGATATCTATTTTGATATCTGATCTTAGGCCTCTTGCAAGGACCAAAGGTTAATTCTTGTTCCTAATCCTTGTATCTCGTATTTCGTTTAAGACTGTAAATCATATATTATAATTTCGTTATAATCCTGCTTATAAAGTATTGGAACATATACATATATTTCCACAGGTACATGTTATTTAGATATGGGTGTGAACTTCGATGACGAAGTTTGTTTTTAATGTGGGGATATCGTAATACTCCTATTTTGTAGTTGGGGTACTCGGTCTAGTAGGCCGAACTCGACGAGTACTCAAATTTAAAGGCGTTTGTCAGGTTCTGCCAAAATCCAATATTTACTTGGTCGAGTACATGTTGTACTCGGACGAGTACGACGTACTCGGTCGAGTACATGTGGTACTAGGTCGAGTACCCGACCTGTTTACGGTTTCGCAAGATATTCATTAAGATTACTGGATTGTTATTAATTACTTCTCATTTCCGTCCACCATCACAAAATCAGTTTTTTCTCCTTAATTAAAACCCTAATCACTTCAATTACGGGATTACTATCGTTTATTAAATGCAAAATTAGTAGATTATTAATTACCCTATTCTGATTTTTCTATGTATTAAATTTTATTTGACAAAAGGTTTCGAACTATTACATATATTGCGGACTTCTAATTCCGTCTTAAGTAACCCATTTCGGACCTGAGCCTTTATCATTTGTCGAACCAAACATTCTATTGGATTGAGGATAAATTTGTATTGGTCTAGGTAGATAAATCACATAAGAAGTTATACCTAATGAAATAAACATTTCTTAATAAGACGAACCTAATTATCATTTTACATGACGCTAATACAAAAATTGTTCATTAAAATTTGATGAGTTTTATAAAATAATGATCATATCAATAAAGACTTAGTACTAGGGTGGACATACATGATGGTCGTTCGTACAAAAATAAAAATATATGGTATTATTAATCCTTGGAAGGAAACAAATCATCTAAAAATGAAACTTAGTGTGACAAAGTTTTTTTACAATATTCGACGTATGTTGAAATACAAATTAAAGGTGTGTTTGAATAACAAATAATGAAGGAAAGGAAGTGGAGGGGGAAGGAGGGAAACGAAAGGGAAAGAACGGGAGGGGAGGGAGAATGGAGAGGTGATTTTTTTTTTCAAATTTTGCATATGTTGATGGGGAAATAATTTGCCTTGTTAGAGGAAAATGGATGGATTCATTTTCCCTTTCCTCCAAATCCTTCTACCAAACAATGAATTTCTTATCCTTCCAATTCCCTCCCCTTTCTTTTCCTTTAAATCTTTCAATCCAAATACACTCTAAAATTTAGCTACAGTTTATTAAGTATGAGTCTTGCAGCGAAGAAGTTGCTGCCATATAAAGCACTAATATCCATCACCTTTTATAGAAATACAATTAGTGGTGATTAAATTTTCGTTTACCAATGAGCATTGAGCTTATAAAAAAATTGTTTTTCCATAATTCAGAAATTGTGTAGTGTGTACTTCTTACCTAGAAAGTGGACGTGAATTCAAGCATTTTCTTCACCATCTTCATCGATGCCAACCCAACGAGTGAAAGCAAATAGAAATTCCTTGAAGTTGACCATCCCATTTTTATCCCAGTCCATCTCCTCTACAACATAAACAAATACATTTACTTTAAAAATGACTTCTTTTATAAAGAAAAATTAAATATTTGAACCATATTTGAATAAAGAACTACCAAAGGTTGTTGGACTTTTACAATAGTCTACCTAAAACATTAATTAGGGGCTGTTTGATTCAAATAGTTGGAATGAAATATAATGGATTCTAATACCAAGGAGGCATGGAGTTAGAATCTCATACTTCCTCCATTCCAATCAATTCTATACATTTCACTTTTTCGGTACTATTCATAAGTCGAGTGAATTTTCGATACAACTTCTAATATGTACCATAAAATATAGTCATGTGAGATCTTGTTTAAATTGTCTTACCGAGTACATTGTGAATATCAAAGTTTTATAATTTTTATCGATATGTAACTAAAGATATTAACAAAAGAAAATGGGTATTGGAAAACGTGAATAAAGCAAATGTATAGAATTGATTGGAATGGAGGAAGTACTTATTATTGTTTGTTTGGTTTGATCTCGTAATTGATTGCAAATGTCATTCTTATTATTTGGTTCACATCTGGAATGGATTTCAAATTATTTCATTTTTTGGATCATAGATAACTACAATTATTATTTTAAATTAAATTTACTACAACAGAGCAAAATTCAAATTAAGCCACAAAAATCAAATGACTCATGTTCATATAATACGACAATAGCAAAATTATTCTAAAACCGAAAAAATCAACATAACATGTTTTACGAAAAAAATCCACATAAAATGTTTTATGAAAAATATCCACATAAAATGTTTTATGAAAAATACACAACTTTTTTTATGAAAAAATCCACATAAAATGTTTTACGAAAAAAATCCACATAAAATGTTTTATGAAAAATACGTAACATTTTTTATGACAAAAATCCGCATAAAATGTTATGGAAAAAATCCACATAAAATGCCACATAAAATGTTTTACGAAAAAATCGACATAAAACGTTTTATAAAATAAATCCACATAGCATATTTTATGAAAAATACGCACCTTTTTTTATGAAAAAAATTCACAAAAAATATTTTATGAAAAAAATACACATAAAATGTTTTATGAAAAATGCGTAACTTTTTTTATGAAAAAAATCTACATATAATGCTTTATAAAAAAATACGTAACTTAGGATGGGGTGAAATGGAGTGAGAATCTTGGGAGGATACATGGGTATGTGATTCCAAGGGGTTGTAATGGATTTAGAACCCCTTGGGTATCAAACTCCATTCCAAAAAGACCCAACCAAACACTTGAATGAGTGGAATTCATCCAATCCATTCGAAATGTCCCAACCAAACACTCCCTTAGTGTATCCATCAATACCGATAGTTCGATACCGTTGTTTTTTTATTCAAATTTTGAAAGTTTTCAACATTGAGCTACTTTTTTGCAAGAAATAACCTACTCTTCTACTTATTTAGCAAGTTAATGTCTAATTTTCTTTTCATTTTCCCCAAAATTACATTTTCTCGACCATGATTCTCCATATTTATCTTGCACTTTGGTTTGACAAAAAAAGCTCCACAAACATGCATACAATTTAAAAGTTTTGATTTCAGATAAACAAAGAACATATATTTAATCATTATTTAAACGTTGTGGGGCCACTGTTGTGAATTTATGCCTTGAATTTGTGTCGAAGAAGGATATAAGCTAAGGCTTTGTTTGTTAAACAATATATTGGCCAAATTTTAGCATATTTGCGAGATTTTGCATGTTTGACTTACCAATATGCTATTTAGAGTGTTTGGTTAATAGCATATTGAAATAGTATATTGGGGTCCAATATGCTATTTTACAATATACTGCTCCTACCAGCATATTGGATTAACATATTATAAAGAAAAAAATTGTCTTATTTACCCTCTTAATAAAATACTAACATTCCATTTATATATTTAATAAATAATTTTTCATGTCCTTATATGTCATGTAACATCCCGTATTTTCGTAAATAATATTTTAATGATTTTAAAATATTTTCCGGAATACAATATTATTTTAATATTAAATCGTAAGTTTAAATTTAAGTTTTTCGTTAAGTTCCGTCTTAAGAATATTTAATTCTTAAGATGTTCACTCGGCATCTCATTTCCCGACTTGAGTCCGTATCACAAACAAATAAAACCCGACTCAAGAAAAAGGTAAAAAGGACAACTAAACCCTACATAAACCCTCCTCTTCATCGACATATGCATTTCACAATTTCATTTCACTATAAGAAAGAAACACCATTGTTCATCTTTTCTTCAAGCTTCAAATCATAATCTCGACCCCTTCCCGTACTCGTAACGAGGTAATTTTTTATATTTTCGGAATCCTCTTGAGATTTGCAAGCCTTCTATCTCTTTCAATTTCTGTTTTATTGAATTCGAAAAATGGGCTGTTTTACCCTAATTCGTGTTTAAGCTTATATTTCCCGTTTTTATGGTTGTAGGAAGTGGTTTAGGAAACCCGGAGGTCGTCACCCTCATAGTGGAAGAATATTTCGGAGCTTAACCCGCTTTGAGGTGACTTTGATGAGTAACTCGGCCTTTTTGTTAAAGTAGCATAATTTGTGTTGTTCTTGCTTGTGGTTTCTGATTTTTGGGTTGTTGTTGGTATATGAGTTTAGTAATATGTTAGGAATTTGTTGTATATGTTCTTCACATGATTTAAGTAAAGATTTATGATGTTTTCATATGCTTTTATGCTTATTTTCAGTTTTTGCAAAGTTAAGACGAATACAAAGTTTGATCCTCATATGTGTTTCTTGTTGAATCTATTGCTTGTTTATGGTTCATATGTATGATTTATATGTTGGGTAAACTTTTGTTGTTACGATTGTTAAGTTTAGTATCGATTATTGGAAGTTTGTAGCATAGGCGAAAATGCGATTTTTAAGCTCAGGGACTCTGAGCTGGTCGACCGACCGGCAGCCGGTCGACCGGCTGAGAGACAGACTTGTGGATTTTTCGAGGTTTCGAGGGAATATGCATTTGGACTCTGAGCCGGGTGGTCGGCCGCCGGTCGACCGGCTTAGAGGTCCTTTTGTGGGATTTTTTGTAAATATAAGCTAGGGAAGGATTCCTAGCCGGTGGGCCGGCTAAGAATCCGACCCGCTTGTCGAAATATTGTAGAAGTTGGTGGGGATGTTGGAGATTGTGTCCTCCACATGTAGTGTGATAACGTCATTGCACATACCCTTGTACGGACAAGTGGGAGATTGTTGGGGCTGGTGTCCTTGACAATTAAGTACAATGACTTATTAAATCTCTTTAAGGATCACAAGGGCATACTTTTGTATTATTACCAGTTGATCCACGTTTATCAATAACGGTTGGCTTGCTAGATAAGTTTGACGTTATTGTCATACGGATGGCGGTGGTCAACTGGTCCCTATACGTCACACCTATAGGACACGTTTGAGAGATGTGAAGGTATGAAAATACAGTCACATTTTGCCGGATATGACTAAACGGTTAGTCAGAGGTATTGACTATTAAATTAGTCAATAAGATGTTGAGATTATTATTTAATACGGATTAAATAATTTTAGCTAATACGGATTACATGATTAATTCGTAAATTAAATATAAACGGTTATATTTAATTAAATATTGTATTCGCGTATTAATATAAACAGTTATATTAATTTGGATAATTATACAATATCGTATTTTGTCAGACCATTATTAATATATCGACTGTATTAATATCTGATAACATGTTACGATTTATAAATAAAACCCGCGAACAACTTAAAGCTAATTGGGTCGAATCACGCATTGGAATAAGGTAAGAGTGGAAAGCCCACTCCTACCCGACATCAATTTCGGCCGGCCAAGTGTAGTATATAAGGAGAGTCCTTCTCCTTATATCAAATACTCTTGTTGCACTGTTTAATAAATCTCAAGGTAAAATTAGGGTTTGAGAGCATTCTTCTCCCAAAACCTCAGATCTCACATCTAAAAACTCAGGGGCTCTCCCTATATTGCAAGGCAATTGGAGAGGATTTCTAGCACACGCGGCCACGTCTCAAACTAAGTCTTGGGTGCAAGTTATAGGAGGGAATTTGCATTAATTCCTGTTCTTAGGCCATAAGCACAAAGGACCAAAGGTTGAATTCTTTTTCTTATCCTTTTTAATCTTATGACTATAAACACAACTGTATTTTTCATTATAATCCTGCAAGTTTGGGGCGAATACATGCTTTATTCCCCACAAGTGGTATCAGAGCCAGGCCATGAAAATTTTACTTTTGTGTTTTTCATAAGTTTATTTAAAAGTTTTTGAAAAATCTCGTTTCTGCCGCCGTGTCGGTCGGTCGACCAGTTATAGCGGTCGGTCGACCGCCCCTGTGTGAGTTTTCTGTTTTTTTTTCAAAACAGTTTCCTTTGTGAGAAATCGTGTTCAGAAACTCGGTTTCGTGTTTTGTGGTCGGTCGACCTGTTTTTCGGGTCGGTCGACCATTCTGCTTTAAAAAAAAAAAAAAAAAAAAAAAAAAAAAAAAAAAAAAATTTTCGTCAGGTGGTCGGTCGACCTGTTTTTCCGGTCGGTAGACCACCCCTGTAACAGAATCGTTTTTTTTTATTTTACGAAAATAACATGTTTTATTTTCACATGGCTTAAAATAATATACTATATACGGAAATAGTGTATTATTTAGTGAAACGGTTCACCCTCGCTTGATACATATTGTTTTAAAACAGTTTAAAATAATGGATTATATGTTTGTTAAAATTGGTGATTAAAACGGTATAGTCACTTAATTTTAATCTTAAAAGGTGGTTTGGTATAAATTTATTAATCATAATAACAGTATTATGTCATGTATGAATTTTATTTAGTTGATGCATTTTATTTATCGTCTTGTGAATGCCTTGAATGCTTTCAATAACGTATTTAATTTTTGCAAACGGTTGTAACTTAGTGTGGCCTTAGAAGATTGTGTCACCGTAATGATGGGACACGATCTTGCTTGTAATTTTGAGATCTTGAATCTCCGTTTTGGGTTTTTGCCATGTAATTACTTTTGTATTTAAATTAGAATGTATCTAGGACTACTTTTGTAATTTAAATTAGTAATTTTGTGAAGACCAAAGACAAGACGGAGACCGGATGCTCACTCCCGCTGCAAGGACCAAGATGGAACATCAAGACAAGCTTCTAGGGTCCAACAGTGGATTCCAAGTTGTTTTATGTTTATTTTGGTAGGATAGGCCACACTAGGACTTTTATTTACGTTTATTGCATTTATCTTTACGCTTTCATCGATAATAGCTTGCATCATATTCCGCCTAAAAACCAAACCACCTATATCATGCCTGAAAACTGACTCATGTAGAGGTTACGCGTTAGTTTTCTATGACAATACAGATGTCACATGTCAATTTAAAAGCCATCACTTTATTTAATTCATTCACGCAAATGCTAGTTTTTAGTTCACTTAAATATGGATAAATAAGAGTTGATGGGGTCTTCCTCGTATAACCAAAAATTGAGATTAGTCTTTATAAATCAGCCTCCCATGAATCCCTTCTTCGTCGGTAGGCATAATATGACCCCTTCTACGTCGGGTAAGTGGGAACAGATGATTTATTTTATCTCAACATCATGGTCACTCGATAATATTCCAGTGACTGAGATGGACTAATAGATAGGATTTACGGAAATCTATCGACCAAGAGTTCCAACGATTGGAATTAGCCAAACTGTGGGCTTATCAATATACGGAAATTGAGTCTTGGGATCGTTTATATAATTCTTGAGGGAGATCAATTATATAAATGCATGAGTCTACGAGTTTAAATTCAATTTAATATAGACTTAAATCACAACAATAAGTTGCTTATATGGTTTTGTTTTATCTTCTTTTCAGTGTAGAACACGTTCATTAAAACTGCTGTAAAACTAAAATGGCTGGTGAAGACCCAATGCCAAGTGCCAAGCTAGCACGTGAATCCTGGCTAAAAGCCTTCATGGACTCCATGAATCAGTCAACTAGACTGAGGAATGATGGGTCAAACTTCTCTGACTGGGAGGCAGCACTACGGAATGCTGCCATTGCTACGGAAAGATCAAGTTCTTAACTGAGCCCATTCCGCCACACCCAGGAACTGGAGCTAGAGCCAACGATGTTCACGCTCATAGCGACTTCGTCATGGAAGCGGGTGCGATAAAGAACGTACTGATCTATGCAATGGAATCCAATTTGCAAAGACGCTTCATAACCCATGGTGCAAACAAGATTTTCACCACGCTCACTAACGAATTCTCCAAGGCTCCGAGAATCGTTTCTTATGAGCATACCTGTTGCTTCTTTGAGGCGAAACTCCAGAAGGGCCAAGCTGTTAGCCCACATATTCTCAACATGATTGAGAATATCGAGAAACTGGAGTCCCTAAACTGCAAGATCAGTGAGAACATCATCGTTGATCGCATGCTTCATTCGCTTCATGATGGGTTCGCCCTCTTTAGGGCCAACTACTACATGAACGACATGAAGAAGACTCCCCATGAGCTCCACTCCCTTCTCGTACAGACTGAGAAGGATCTAAAGTTGAGTGGGAGTCTAAAGCAGGATGTTCTCATGATCTCCAGTAAGGGAAAAGGTAAAGGGAAGGCTAAAGCTCAGGGCGACCTAGCAGTAGGTAAGCCCAGGTTCAAGAAACCAGGATTTACTAAGAGTGGGCCAGGTGAGTCGAGCAACTCACAGGGCAAGACTAAGAGCAAGGATACTAGCATGGAATGTCACCATTGCCACAAGACTGGGCATTGGAGGCGCTCATGCCCCGTGTATCGCGAGGACATTAAGGCAGGCCGCGTTACCCCTGTTGGTATGTCTTCTTCTTCTTTTATTCACATGATTGAGATTAACCACGCAAGTTGCGGAACTTGGGTACTTGATACTGGTTGTGGTTCTCATCTATGTAATCATGTGCAGGGCCTCCGAAACCAAGAACCCCTAACCAAGGGTGAGGTGGACCTGCGTGTCGGGAATGGAGCACGTGTGGCTGCAGTCTCGAAGGGAACATACGTAATCCAGCTTCCAAGTGGATTCGAGTTATTTTTATATAACTGTTATTATGTTCCTAGTTTGTCCAAAAACATTATTTCAGTTTCTGCACTTGACAAACTCGGCTTTTCATTTGTAATAGAGAATAATAGCTGTATTTTCTCCTTACACAATATGATTTATGGCAAGGCAGTTTCCATGAATGGAATTTATGTTTTAGATCAAACTACTGAGATATTACATGTGAATAATAAAAGAATAAAGGTAGGTGACAAAGATCAAACTTACCTATGGCATTGTCGTATGGGACACATAAATGAGAAACGCGTTAAACAGCTCATACAGAATGGAGCTATTTTGCCCTTTGATTTCGAATCATATGGCACGTGTGAATCATGTCTCATCGGCAAAATGACTCGTATTTCCTTCAAAGGTGTTGGAATGCGCGCTGCCGACCTATTAGGACTCATACATACGGACGTATGTGGCCCTATGTCGATCAACGCACGAGAAGGCTATAGGTATTTCATCACTTTCACGGATGATTTGAGTAGATATGGCTATGTCTACTTGATGAAACATAAAAGTGAATCCTTTGACAAGTTCAAAGAATACCAGAATCGGGTACAGAACCAACTGGGTAGAAAGATTAAAGCACTACGTTCAGATCGTGGTGGTGAGTATCTTTCACACGAGTTTGATCAACACCTAAAAGACAGTGGGATCGTTCTACAGTTGACTCCACCTGGAACACCACAATTAAATGGTGTGTCCGAACGGAGAAATCGAACTTTACTTGATATGGTTCGATCCATGATGAGTCACACCGTTGTGCCTGATTCATTGTGGGGCTATGCTCTTTTGTCGGCCGCTCTAATACTTAACCGAAGTCCGTCTAAAGCTGTTGACAAGACTCCATTCGAGTTATGGAAGGGAACGGTCCCTAACTTGTCCTTTATTCGGGTTTGGGGCTGCAAGGCTTATGTCAAGTGGAGACACGAGGATAAGCTCGGCCCGCGATCGGTCAAGACATACTTTATAGGCTATCCAAAGGGAACGTTTGGTCATTACTTCTACTCGCCTACCGAACAACGTGTTTTTGTTGCGGCTAGTGCGACGTTCTTAGAGAAAGAATTTCTCGAGAACAAGTCGAGTAATAGAACCTTCGGGTTATCGGAGGTTCAAGAACCAACTACCGAGCAACCATTGGAGGAAACAGTTCCTTCACCCGAGGCTGCGGTAGATATCCCTGAGGAACCTAGGAGGTCAGGAAGAGTCTCTATTCCACCGGACAGATACATTGGTATGGTCGAGGAACACGATACAGATGACGTCTTACTCCTAGAGGGTAATGAACCCACAACCTATAAAGGTGCCATGACCAGTTCTGACTCAAAGCTATGGCTAGAAGCCATGCAATCCGAGATGGACTCCATGTATGAGAACAACGTGTGGGATCTTGTGGACCTACCTGCAAAGGTACGTCCCCTTCAATGCAAATGGCTTTACAAGATAAAGCATGCCGTGGAAGGACAACAAGATATCCATAAGGCTAGACTAGTTGCTAAAGGTTTCACCCAAGTGTCAGGCTTGCACTACGATGAGATCTTTGCACCCGTAGTCATGCTACGTTCCATTCGGATTATCTTAGCGATCGCCGCATTTCATGACTATGAAATATGGCAAATGGACGTTAAAACCGCCTTCTTAAACGGTTATTTGGAGGAAGAGTTGTACATGGTACAACCCGAGGGTTTTATCGATCCAGCACATCCTAAGAAAGTTTGCAAGCTTAAGCGTTCCATCTATGGACTTAAGCAAGCATCGCGGAGTTGGAATCATCGCTTCGACCAAGTGATAAAAGAGAATGGATTCATTCGATCAGTCGAGGAACCATGTCTCTATATCAAGTCGAGTGGGAGCAAGATTGTATTCCTAGTACTGTATGTCGATGACATACTCTTGATTGAGAATGACATACCTCTCTTATCTTCGGTTAAAGCATGGTTGAAAAACCATTTCCAGATGAAAGATCTGGGAGAGGCACAAAGAATTTTGGGCATCCGTATCTACAGGGATAGATCACGACGGATGTTGTCTCTCAGTCAGGAGTCTTATATAGATAAGATTCTAGAGAGATTCAGCATGACGAACTCCAAGAAAGGGTTCCTTCCTATGACTCCTGGGCTTCACTTGAGCAAGACTCAAAAAGCTAAGTCATTGGAAGAGAAAGAGCGAATGAGTCGGATTCCTTATGCTTCGGCAATAGGATCGATCATGTATGCCATGATATGCACACGTCCTGACGTTGCATAAGCATTGAGTATGACAAGTCGATTCCAAGCTCATCCAAGTGAACCACACTGGATGGCCGTGAAAAACATTCTTAAGTACCTACGGAGGACTAAAGATTTGGGATTGACTTATGGAGGCGACTCAACGCTCTGCGCCACGGGTTACGCAGATGCTAGCTTCCAAACGGATCGAGATGACTCGAAATCTCAGTCTGGATTCGTTTTTACTCTTAATGGCGCTACTGTCAGCTGGAAAAGTTCTAAACAAAATGTTACAGCAGATTCTACGACTGAGTCCGCGTAAAAGAAGATATTCATTGATAAGATCGCTACGGATGACAACATAGCTGATCCTCTCACTAAAGCATTACCACGTGATAAGCATGAAGGACACATTCATTCCATGGGAATTAGATGTGTTCCTAAGTTGTAGTACTCTTTTATGAATTCATGTAATAATTCATTTTCTCGTGTACTCTATTCAACCTTATTGTTATGATATAAAATGTTTTATTTCTCATGTGGAATTGTACGCCAATTTTGAACACCACAAAGTGAACTGATTAACATTACATCGTTTTGGTCCTTGATTACCCACTTGAGCTGATAACTCAGGTAATCATTTTGTGACGTTGGTTGATGGTGGGTTCAACGAGCCATAAGTCACGTGGATGACTGACCAATCACAAAGGCGAGTTATACGGATATCTCGTAGGACACCCCGTGACAACGTTATGGAGTCCTAAATGTTTTATAACATTGGGTGCCAGGTCGTGGATAGGACCTCCATAGTGTTCCTTAGAGTCGAGTCTTTTGACTTTCAACTGTTTCTTGAGATTAAGACAGATTTTGGGTAACTTTGGTTTCTTTCCCACGGTCACCGTAACAGGGGCCAAGAGGATTTTTTCTGGGTTATTTCATGCTGGGCGATATCGGCAGGATTCGAGTTGAGGGAAATATCCAAACCCTTATCAGGATTTTATCATTTCTCAGGGCCACTCGAGGAGTAGTAACTGAAATGCATGGCCATGCTCGAATACAGATTCGTTTTATCCGTTAAGTTACTCTCTAGTCGGGGAAACCACTCTTGATACAGATCGCTTGTGAGATACGACCTTTGCGAATGCGGATTTGCAAATTGTCTTACATTGAGTGGGAGAAATTTTAAAAGGATATGAGATTCGGTTATCGCACCTACACTTGTACGGACAAGTGGGAGTTTGTTGGAGATTGTGTCCTCCACATGTAGTGTGATAACGTCATTGCACATACCCTTGTTCGGACAAGTGGGAGATTGTTGGGGCTGGTGTCCTTGACAATTAAGTACAATGACTTATTAAATCTCTTTAAGGATCACAAGGGCATACTTTTGTATTATTACCAGTTGATCCACGTTTATCAATAACGGTTGGCTTGCTAGATAAGTTTGACGTTATTGTCATACGGATGGCGGTGGTCAACTGGTCCCTATACGTCACACCTATAGGACACGTTTGAGAGATGTGAAGGTATGAAAATACAGTCACATTTTGCCGGATATGACTAAACGGTTAGTCAGAGGTATTGACTATTAAATTAGTCAATAAGATGTTGAGATTATTATTTAATACGGATTAAATAATTTTAGCTAATACGGATTACATGATTAATTCGTAAATTAAATATAAACGGTTATATTTAATTAAATATTGTATTCGCGTATTAATATAAACAGTTATATTAATTTGGATAATTATACAATATCGTATTTTGTCAGACCATTATTAATATATCGACTGTATTAATATCTGATAACATGTTACGATTTATAAATAAAACCCGCGAACAACTTAAAGCTAATTGGGTCGAATCACGCATTGGAATAAGGTAAGAGTGGAAAGCCCACTCCTACCCGACATCAATTTCGGCCGGCCAAGTGTAGTATATAAGGAGAGTCCTTCTCCTTATATCAAATACTCTTGTTGCACTGTTTAATAAATCTCAAGGTAAAATTAGGGTTTGAGAGCATTCTTCTCCCAAAACCTCAGATCTCACATCTAAAAACTCAGGGGCTCTCCCTATATTGCAAGGCAATTGGAGAGGATTTCTAGCACACGCGGCCACGTCTCAAACTAAGTCTTGGGTGCAAGTTATAGGAGGGAATTTGCATTAATTCCTGTTCTTAGGCCATAAGCACAAAGTACCAAAGGTTGAATTCTTTTTCTTATCCTTTTTAATCTTATGACTATAAACACAACTGTATTTTTCATTATAATCCTGCAAGTTTGGGGCGAATACATGATTTATTCCCCACAGGGGATGAGATTCCCAGCCGGGTGGCCGGCAGCAGGTCCACCGGCTGAGGATCTCTTTTCCTTGTTTTTCGTAATTTGGCTGCAGATTGGGAAAGGACTCCCAGCCGGCCGACCGGCAGACGGTCCAGCACCGGCTGTGAGCCATGTTCTCGCTAAAATCGTCTTTAACTTTTGATCGGCTTGTCCGATTTGCTTGAGACTTGTTCCGTGTGCTTCATATGTGTGTTTGAGGTCCCCGGAATACGGGCGACACTATATTGGGTTCGGGAATGGAGAGAGGATAAAGACCCCCCCGGTCGGGTAACCGAAAGGGAAATCGACTCTCCCTCAACTTAGTTCCCGGATTCAATTATGTGTTGTTAGAGGTCTAGAAAGACTAGGACTAAGGTTTTGGTTGAAGTAGATATCGGAATATGTCTGAGCTGGGACCGCTAGAGTACGATATGTGCTGATGTTTGTATGCATGTCAAGTTATGGTCTGAGCAGGGATCCTCTAGCTTGACATGTGAGTGTTTGTGGCGTGACGGACACGTCTGACCAGGGACCGCTGGACCGTCACGTGTATGGTTGATGCGGTAGGAATATGTCTAAGCAGGGACCGCTATTCTACCGTGAGTTTGTATGACCGTAGTGGGTTGGGTCTGAGTTGGGATCCCAATTTCATTACGAAGGGTAATGGTCACGACTGAGTAGGGTCAATGAACCATTATTAGCTGATTGGTATTCACTCGTGCCTGAGCAGGGGTTCACGAGTGTATGCTTGCTGATTTGTATACCAAGTTTACCTGAGTAGGGGTGTGACTTGGGCACTGCTGATTGTGTCTAGTTCTTGCCTGAGCAGGGGTAGGTTCTAGACATTGCTGATTGCATCTGCTTGCCTGAGTAGGAGTACAGTGTCAGATGTTGTTGATTGGTTGTGTTAGATAGAGTGGTGTTGATAGTAGAACTGTTCATCCAAGGCATTGGATGACTCTTTGTCTGGTTTCGTAATCGGTTTGGATTGAAAGACCCCCCGGCCGGGCAACCGGAAGGGAAACCGACTCTCCTTTCAAATAGTTTCCGAAGTTAGTTGAGAGCCTTTGCAAAGTATTGCATGTTGATATGAGATTGAGATATTGCTATATATATATGCTTCACATGTTATAGATGTTGGAGTATGTTGGATGTTTTATGTGTTACGTGTCGTTAACAATAGATGGCTAGGAGAACTCTAGTCACTCCCCACTGATTGTGGCGTACATGTTTACATGTATGTAGGTACATGATAGGTTGGATTAGCTGATGGGTTACATTGGAGGCTAGCGAGTGATGATTCGTTGTTCATCATTGACTTACCTTTCTTATCGTGTAGCTAGACCTAGACGTTTGGTTTTCATACTTAAGTGCCTGTAGGGATGTGCCATTCCAGGCTGCTTTGTATTTATACTTTCACTACTTAGACATATACTTATCTATGTTTCGGTTTATATCAGTTTATACAGTTTTGTTTTAATTCACCTCGTTTATCATGCATGTTAAAGTTTAAATTCCTCGTAAATTTTGGCATGTTTGTATGTTTTATTTTCCGCTGCGACGAGGGGTTTTACAGTTGGTATCAGAGCGTTATCGCTCCCGACGCACTCATGTAACCCCCAACTTTAACTTGACCATATAATTGAATAATGAATGAGAGATGGGGTAGATTTAAGGACTTATTATTGTACTCTGTTTGTGCATTGTTAGGAATACGTCTAACGGTTTGCTCTTTTGTGACTGAAAAATGACGGAGCCAACTGATGCCGAGAATGCTGTGACGCAATCCCTCATTCAAACTCTCATGGGTTGTATAACTTCGGCGAGTGTGCCCTCTTCTTCATCACAAACATCGGGAAGTAACCAACCTGGAGGATTGACTTGGATTATCACTCAGATGTGGAGGAATGCGGCTCAGACCTTCGACGGAGAGACCAGTTCTGCAGTTCTCACCGCTTGGTTCTTTGACATGGAAAGGAACTTCATGATTTATGATGTTCGTCCTAAGGATCAGATCCAAGTAGCATCTCAGTTCTTGGTTCGTGAGGCTAGACGTTGGTGGGTGACGATCAGCTCCCCTACTACTCGTGACCCTACAATCACATGGAGTCGGTTCAAGGCTATTCTTGGCATGAGGTTTTACCATAAGGATATACGCCAACATAAGATGACCGAGTTTATAAACCTTCGCCAAGGAACCCTTTCTGTTCAAGCCTTCACCAATCGATTTGAGGAGCTAATTCACTTTGTCCCACAGCTAGTTGAGAAAGAAGAAGACAAAGCTTACCTATTTCGGAGCAAGCTTAATACTGAGACTAGGAGTGTAGCCAGTGGTGACCCGACTTCTTACTTCCAGAGTTAATACAATGTCTTACGAGCGGAGGACCCCTACCAGATCTATTGTGAAGGAGCTAGAGCCTTCTCTCCTCCCCGACCACCTTTGCATAGTTGTCGAAGCGGGAGACCTCTCAATTCTCCTTCCTCCTCCCCTCTACATGGAAAAAGGAAGCGCCCACAGTCTACTGAGCAACCTGTTATAGCCAAGCCGAACAACAACCACCGTGGTAGGCCACGTGTTTGTTATTGTTGTAGGGATCGAGGACACCTCTCCGATCAGTGTACCCAAGGGAAGGAAGAATCTAGCGGAGCTAAGACTTCCCAGGATCAAGACATGGACCTCTCACCTGACGCTCCCCTGAAGTGTTTCAGATGCCCCAAGGATCTTCATCTTGGAGTTTACTGCCATGGCAACCCTCACCGATGCTTCGCCTGCAGGGAACTGGGACATCGTTCTTTTGAGTGCCCCGAGAATGTCGCCATTGATAGAGCTGTCATAATGACCCAGAGGCCGAGACCAGTGGAGCCAGAGCTGTTCAGAGTCGAGTTGAGACTGGAGTCCACCCTGATCCATCTATTGGTACGTACAGGTCTACTGCTTTATTTGTAATCGGGTGTACATGTAATTGTTAAGATCTTAGTCTCCTTCCTTATACTTTTCTTGATCTTCCTTGAGAGCTATCTTCATGTTCTTTTGACCTCACCTAGTAGCTTGTTTTCGTGAAACACCTTGTGAGGTAACCTACCTTAGATAGTCTGGGAGGAATCTCTTGAGGTTAACCGTAGGCCGTGTTTCGGAGGGAGTTGTTACTTGAGGAAAACCTAGGAAGCATTGTGTGATACGTTTTAGTGACCCTAGTGTCTATATGTTTACTAGCTGGAAGAGTGAAAGTGAATGATGGAATACTTACGCTAAGTGGAGATTTTATTCATGGCTTACTGTGGAATTAGGATATGAGGACCCTACTGAATCGTGAGTATTTGTGGATTGAGAATACTATTTTAGGATTTAGAAATACTTAGAGCACTAAGTGATTTCGAGGAATATGTTTAAGGTACTGATATTGTCATATAAGTGAATAAAGTAAGCTAATGCTGCTTAACTTGAGGAACGAGAGTTATTAGTAACGGTGTGAGAACGTTGAAACATTTACAAAGGTCTTGTGGAATTGACTGTGTGTTTGACCTTAGGTTACTTAATGGATCTTAGCGTTTATCTCTTGAAGAACTTAAAGGAAATTTGAGGATGCACCACCAGTTTGTGAATGGAATAAAGTAATTCATTGGGAGATGTAAGTTCGGAAACGCGTCGATTTAAGTATGGTTATCTTGTGGGCAGTAATGCAAGTGTAGTGGACATACCATATGAGTTTGATAGCCTGAGAGCTTGATTGAATTGTCATTTGAGGAACTATCAGAGATGAGTTATCTAAAACTTTTGGGAATTAGTAACTGGAAGGTTGATGTGGTTTTTAAATTTTGAAGAATTATAGTGTTGGAGCTTGTGTCCTCCACATGTAGTGTGATAACGTCATTGCACATACCCTTATACGGACAAGTGGGAGATTGTTGGGGTTGGTGTCCTTAACAATTAAGTACAATGACTTATTAAATCTCTTTAAGGATCACAAGGGCATACTTCAGTATTATTATCAGTTGATCCACGTTTATCAATAACGGTTGGCTTGCTAGATAAGTTTGACGTTATTGTCATACGGATGGCGGTGATCAACTGGTCCCTATACGTCACACCTATAGGACACGTTTGAGAGATGTGAAGGTATGAAAATACAGTCACATTTATGCCGAATACGACTAAACAGTTAGTCAGAGGTATTGACTATTAAATTAGTCAATAAGATGTTGAGATTATTATTTAATACGGATTAAATAATTTTAGCTAACACGGATTACATGATTAATTCGTAAATTAAATATAAACGGTTATATTTAATTAAATATTGTATTCACGTATTAATATAAACAGTTATATTAATTTGGGTAATTATACAATATCGTAATTTTATCAGACCATTATTAATACATCGACTGCATTAATATCTAATAACACGTGTACGATTTATAAATAAAACCCGCGAATAATATTTAGCTAATCGGGTCGAATCACGCAAAGGTATAAGGTAAGAGTGGGAAAAGCCCACTCTCACCTCAACCCGTTCGGCCGACCCAATCACTACATAAGGAGAGTCCTTCTCCTTTTGTCAGGTGACTGCTTCTTTGATTATTTTACTGATAAAACACATCTCAAGGAAATTAGGGTTTTGAGAACTGCCTTTTCCCAAAACCCAGATCTCACATCTAAAACCTCACAAAACTCTCCCCATATTGCAAGGCAATTGGAGAGCCTTTCTGGCACACACGGCATCATCTTAAACAAAGTCTTGGGTGCAAGTTATAGGAGGGAATTTACTTTATTTCCTGTTCTTAGGCCTATTCAAGCAAGGACCCAAGGTTGTATTCCTTTTCATGTTTTTATTAATCTTATGACTATATTCACAATTGTAAAATTCGTTATAATCCTTCATGTTTAGGGCGAATACATGCTATATTCCCCACAAGTGGTATCAGAGCCAAGGCCACGAGATTTTACTTTTGTGTTTTTCATAAGTTTTGTTTAAAAATTTTGAAAATCGATTTCTGCCGATGTGTGGGTCGGTCGACCCACTAATGTGGTCGGTCGACCAACACCCGCGTAGGATTTCTGTTTTTCGGCAGTTTCTCTTTTGAGTAATCGATCTTGTTTTCGATTCCTGTTTACATATTGTTAATTAATCGATATTCTTGACAATATGTGAACCCTAATTGCTGTTTATTTTGATTTACGCGTTTTGAATCAAAGGTTAAAACTTGTTTTGATTAAAAGTGCAGCAATTTCGCGTTTTCAGAAACTCGACTTCGTGTTTTGTGGTCGGTCGACCCGTTTATTGGGTCGGTCGACCACTCTGCAGTTACAGGAATTTTTTTTTTTCTGTCAGGAGGTCGGTAGACCTGTTTAATGGGTCGGTAGACCTCTCTGCTGATACAGGATTTTTTTTTTTTGTCAGTAGGTCGGTCGACCCCATATTGAGGTCGGTCGACCACTTCCCTGTAACAGTCGTGTTTTATTTTTCCGAAAATAACTTGTTTTTATTTTCCCTTGGCCAAAAGTAATATGCTGTATACGGAAATAGTATATTATTTTTGTGAAACAGTTCACTCTCGTTTGATACATATTATTTTAAAACGGTTTAAAATAATGGATTATAAACTTGTTAAAATTAAAGTGGTTAAAACGGTATAACATAATTTTAATCCCGAAAAGGTGGTTTGGTAAAATTTGTTAATCATAATAACAGTGTTATGTCATCAATGAATTTTAATTTTAGTTGATGCATTTTATTTATCTTCTTGTTGAATGCCTTTTGAATGCTTTCTATAACGTATTTAATTTTGCAAACGGTTGTAACTTAGTGTGGCCTTAGAAGATTGTGTTACCATAATGATGGAACACAGTCTTGTTTGTAATTTTGAGATCTTGAATCTCCGTTTTGGGTTTTTGTCATGTAATTACTTTTGTATTTAAATTAGAATGTAAATAGGGTTATATTTGTAATTTAAATTAGTAATTTTGTGAAGACCAAAGACGGAGACCGGATGCTCACTCCCGCTGCAAGGACCAAGATGGAACATCAAGACAAGCTTCTAGGGTCCAACGGTGGATTCCAAGTTGTTTTATGTTTATTTTGGTAGGATAGGCCACACTAGGACTTTTTATTTACGTTTATTGCATTTATTTTTATACTTTCATCGATAATAGCTTGCATCATATTCCGCCTAAAACCAAACCACCTATAACATGCCTGAAAACTGACTCATGCAGAGGTTACGCGTTAGTTTTCTGTGACAATACAGATGTCACATGTCAATTGCAAAGCCATCACTTTATTTCATTCATTCACGCATATGCTAGATATTAGTTCACTTAAAATGGATAAATAAAAGTTGATGGGGTCTTCCTCGTATAACCAAAAATTGAGAATAGTCTTTATAAATCAGACTCCCATGAATCCCTTCTTCGTCGGTAGGCATAATATGACCCCTTCTACGTCGGGTAAGTGGGAACAAATGATTTGTTTTATCTCAACATCATGGTCACTCGATACTATCTAGCGACTGAGATGGACTAATAGATAGGATTTACGGAAATCTATCGACCAAGAGTTCCAACGGTGGAATTAGCCAAGCTGTGGGCTTATCAATATACGGAAATTGAGTCTTGGGATCGTTTATATAATTCTTGAGGGAGATCAATTATATAAATGCATGAGTCTACGAGTTTAAATACATTTTAGTATAGACTTAAATCACAACAATGAGTTGCTTATATGGTTCTGTTTTATCTTCTTTTCAGTGTAGAACACGTTCAATTAAACTGCTGTATAACTAATGGCTGGTGAAGACCCAATGCCAAGTGCCAAGCTAGCACGTGAATCTTGGCTAAAAGCCTTCATGAACTCCATGAATCAGTCTACTAGACTGAGGAATGATGGGTCAAACTTCTCTGACTGGGAGGCAGCACTACGGAATGCTGCCATTGCTGACGGAAAGCTCAAGTACTTAACTGAGCCCATTCCGGCACACCCAGGAACTGGAGCTAGAGCTAACGAAGTTCGCACCCATAGCGACTTCGTCATGGAAGCGGGTACGATAAAGAACGTACTCATCTATGCAATGGAATCCAATTTGCAAAGACGTTTCATAACCCATGGTGCCAACAAGATTTTCACCACGCTCACTAACGAATTCTCAAAAGCTCCGAGAATCGTTTCTTATGAGCATACCTGTCGCTTATTTGAGGCGAAACTCCAGAAGGGCCAAGCAGTTAGCCCACATATTCTTCACATGATTGAGAATATCGAGAAACTGGAGGCCCTAAACTGCAAGATCAGTGAGAACATAATCGTTGATCGAATGCTTCATTCGCTTCATGATGGGTTCGCCCTCTTTAGGGCCAACTATTACATGAACGACATGAAGAAGACTCCTCATGAGCTCCACTCCCTTCTCGTACAGACCGAGAAGGATCTGAAATTAAGTGGGAGCGAGAAGCAGGATGTTCTCATGATCTCCAGCAAGGGTAAGGGTAAGGGAAAAGCTAAAGCTCAGGGCGACCTAGCAGTAGGTAAGCCCAGGTTCAAGAAACCAGGATTTACTAAGAGTGGGCCAGGTGAGTCGAGCAACTCACAGGGCAAGACAAAGAGCAAGGATACTAGCATGGAATGTCACCATTGCCACAAGACTAGGCATTGGAGGCGCTCATGCCCCGTGTATCGTGAGGACATTAAGGCAGGCCGCGTTACTCCTGTTGTTATGTCTTCTCCCTCTTTTATTCACATGATTGAGATTAACCATGCAAGTTACAGAACTTGGGTACTCGATACTGGTTGTGGTTCTCATCTATGTAATCATGTGCAGGGCCTCCGAAACCAAGAACCCCTCATCAAGGGTGAGGTTGACCTGCGTATCGGGAATGGAGCACGTGTTGCTGCAGTCTCGAGGGGAACATACGTGATCCAGCTTCCAAGTGGATTCGAGTTATCTTTATATAACCGTTATTATGTTCCTTGTTTATCCAAAAACATTATTTCAGTTTCTGCACTTGACAAACTTGGTTTTTCATTTGTAATAAAAAATAACAGTTGTATTTTCTCATTACACAATATGATTTATGGCAAGGCAGTTTCCATGAATGGAATTTATGTTTTAGATAAAACCACCGAAATATTACATGTGAATAACAAGAGATTAAAGGTAGGTGACAAAGATCAAACTTATCTATGGCATTGTCGTATGGGACACATAAATGAGAAACGCGTAAAACAGCTCATACAGAATGGAGCTATCTCGGCTTTTGATTTCGAATCATATGGCACGTGTGAATCATGTCTCATCGGTAAGATGACTCGTATTTCCTTCAAAGGTGTTGGAATGTGCACTGCCGACCTATTAGGACTCATACATACAGATGTGTGTGGCCCTATGTCGATCAACGCACGAGAAGGCTATAGGTATTTCATCACTTTC
This sequence comes from Silene conica, assembly GCA_029255685.2. Taxonomy (NCBI): domain Eukaryota; kingdom Viridiplantae; phylum Streptophyta; class Magnoliopsida; order Caryophyllales; family Caryophyllaceae; genus Silene; species Silene conica. Next base: position 53,384,128 of record CM055316.2, on the reverse strand, counting down.
ACGGATGATTTGAGTAGATATGGCTATGTCTACTTAATGAAGCATAAAAGTGAATCCTTTGACAAGTTCAAAGAATACCAGAATCGGGTACAGAACCAGTTGGGAAGAAAGATTAAAGCACTACGTTCTGATCGTGGTGGTGAGTATCTTTCACACGAGTTTGATCAACACCTTAAAGACTGTGGTATCGTGCTACAGTTGACTCCACCTGGAACACCACAATTAAATGGTGTGTCCGAACGGAGAAATCGAACTCTACTCGATATGGTTCGATCCATGATGAGTCACACCGTTGTGCCTGATTCATTGTGGGGCTATGCTCTTTTGTCAGCCGCTCTAATACTTAACCGAAGTCCGTCTAAAGTTGTTGACAAGACTCCATACGAATTATGGAAGGGAACGGTCCCTAACTTGTCATTTATTCGAGTTTGGGCTGCGAGGCTTATGTCAAGTGGAGACACGAGGATAAGCTCGGCCCGCGATCGGTCAAGACATACTTTATAGGCTATCCAAAGGGAACTTTTGGTCATTAATTCTACTCGCCAACCGAACAACGTGTTTTTGTTGCGGCTAGTGCGACGTTCTTAGAGAAAGAATTTCTCGAGAACAAGTCGAGTAATAGAACCTTCGATTTATCAGAGGTTCAAGAACCAACTACCGAGCAACCATTAGAGGAAACAGTTTCTTCAACCGAGGCTGCAGTAGATATTCCTGAGGAACCTAGGAGGTCGGGAAGAGTCTCTATTCCTCCGGACAGATACATAGGTATGGTCGAGGAACATGACATAGATGACGTCTTACTCCTAGAGGGTAGTGAACCCTCAACCTATAAAGGTGCCATGACCAATTCTGACTCAAAGCTATGGCTAGAAGCCATGCAATCCGAGATGGACTCCATGTATGAGAACAATGTGTGGGATCTTGTTGACCTACCTGCAAAGGTACGTCCCCTTCAATGCAAATGGTTTACAAAATAAAGCATGACGTGGAAGGAAAACAAGATATCCACAAGGCAAGACTAGTTGCCAAAGGTTTCACCCAAGTGCCAGGCTTGCACTACGATGAGATCTTTGCACCCGTAGTCATGCTACGTTCCATTCGGATTATCTTAGCGATCGCCGCATTTCACGATTATGAAATATGGCAAATGGACGTTAAAACCGCCTTCTTAAACGGTTATTTGGAGGAAGAGTTGTACATGGTACAACCCGAGGGTTTTATTGATCCAACACATCCTAAGAAAGTCTGCAAGCTTAAGCGTTCCATCTATGGACTTAAGCAAGCATCGCGGAGTTGGAATCATCGCTTCAACCAAGTGATAAAAGAGAATGGGTTTATTCGATCAGTCGAGGAACCATGTCTCTATATCAAGTCGAGTGGGAGCAAGATTGTCTTCCTAGTACTGTATGTCGATGACATACTCTTGATTGGGAATGACATACCTCTCTTATCTTCGGTTAAAGCATGGTTGAAAAACCATTTCCAGATGAAAGATCTGGGAGAGGCACAAAGAATTTTGGGCATCCGTATCTACGGGGATAGACCACGACGGATGTTGTCTCTCAGTCAGGAGTCTTACATAGATAAGATTCTAGAGAGATTCAGCATGACGAACTCCAAGAAGGGGTTCCTTCCTATGACTATTGGGCTTCACTTGAGCAAGACTCAAGAAGCTAAGACATTGGAAGAGAAAGAGCGCATGAGTCGGATTCCTTATGCTTCGGCAATAGGATCGATCATGTATGCCATGATATGCACACGTCCAGACGTTGCATATGCATTGAGTATGACAAGCCAATTCCAAGCTCATCCAGGTGAACAACACTGGATGGCCGTGAAAAACATTCTTAAGTACCTACGGAGGACTAAAGATTGGGGATTGACTTACAGAGGCGACTCGACGCTCTGCGCCACGGGTTACGCAGTTGCTAGCTTCCAAACGGATCGAGATGACTCGAAATCTCAGTCTGGATTCATTTTTACTCTTAATGGCGCTGCTGTGATCAACTGGTTCCTATACGTCACACCTATAGGACACGTTTGAGAGATGTGAAGGTATGAAAATACAGTCACATTTATGCCGAATACGACTAAACAGTTAGTCAGAGGTATTGACTATTAAATTAGTCAATAAGATGTTGAGATTATTATTTAATACGGATTAAATAATTTTAGCTAACACGGATTACATGATTAATTCGTAAATTAAATATAAACGGTTATATTTAATTAAATATTGTATTCGCGTATTAATATAAACAGTTATATTAATTTGGGTAATTATACAATATCGTAATTTTATCAAACCATTATTAATACATCGACTGCATTAATATCTGATAACACGTGTACGATTTATAAATAAAACCCACGAATAATATTTAGCTATCGGGTCGAATCACGCAAAGGTATAAGGTAAGAGTGGGAAAAGCCCACTTTCACCTCAACCCGTTCGGCCGACCCAATCACTACATAAGGAGAGTCCTTCTCCTTTTGTCAGGTGACTGCTTCTTTGATTGTTTTACTGATAAAACACATCTCAAGGAAATTAGGGTTTTGAGAACTGTCTTTTCCCAAAACCCAGATCTCACATCTAAAACCTCACAAAACTCTCCCCATATTGCAAGGCAATTGGAGAGCCTTTCTAGCACACGCGGCATCATCTTAAACAAAGTCTTGGGTGCAAGTTATAGGAGGGAATTTACTTTAATTCCTGTTCTTAGGCCTATTCAAGCAAGGACCCAAGGTTGTATTCCTTTTCATGTTTTTATTAATCTTATGATTATATTCACAACTGTAAAATTCGTTATAATCCTTCATGTTTAGGGCGAATACATGCTATATTCCCCACATATAGTACATATATCGTTTTGAGGAAATGTTTGTGAGAACAGATCATCGACTTACTTAATTTGGGAGTTGTTGCTTTAGTGAGGCATTACCTTTGGATGTTCATTTTATGGTAATAGATTGGGAACTTAGGATTTCGAAGTACTTCCGTGGAATGAGTTTGATGAAATTGGGCTACATAAGACTAAAGGTTATAGATGATTTTGTTATGACCTAATTAATTGAGAAGAGTTACAGTATGTAGAAAATTGTATCCTAAACTTTGGGATTTGATGTTATAATGGAATTTCTGGTTTAGAATTTCGGAAGTGCGCAAACCTTGATCTGGAACATAGGCTTAAGCTTCTACCGTGAGTGAGGAAATAATTTGTTCTGTGGATGAGATAATGGTAAGGGGATCGTGAAACCATTGAGAGTCTAGAGATCACTGGAATCATCCTCCTTGGAATGTATTGGGGACTGTTGTAACGGTGTTTTGTTTATGGATTGAGTGGTTAATGTTCCCGTATCTTGCAACCTACTGTCTTCCTTGACCTCTAGCCTGATTGTTTTCATTCCTTCGATCCACCCTCTGTCAGCTGTGAAACTAGAAATTTTTGATCCTACGCGTCAAGGATAATCTCTTTGATTATTCTTACGCTCCCGGTGACTGTTTTGAAATTTGTTCCCTATTGTAACTTGAGATTTGCTGTTTTTGGAAAATCTTATTTGTTTCCAAAATTTGAAACTGCTCCCTCTTCCGTTGGGAGTAACCTTTGTCGTTGTTGCAATTTTAATCTTTTGAGAATTCGAAAATAAAGGTCGATTTTGAGGAAAATCTGGTTTTAAAGAGTCGAATGTTTTACAAGTTGGACGGATTTCAGCGTTGATTACCACTAGAACTCGTTATTGGAGACGTCTGGTAACCTGTACTATGCTTATCAACACCGGATCAATCTAAATTTTAAACTTTTACTGATTAATTTTGGGACTTGTTTAAGATTTGGAATATCGGACTCTTGAATACGTAACGAGAATCCCAATGTCCATTGACAAAGACTTGTGCCTTGAAACCTTTTTTCTACTTGAAACCTTTTTGAAAGGTAAGCTTTTGGGTTACCATAACCCGGGTAGTACGTTTTGATAGCTAGAGTTGTTTTCGTACTTATTTTTATCTTCAAGTTTCGTGGACGAAACGTTTTGAAAGTTGGGGTGATTGTAACATCCCGTATTTTCGTAAATAATATTTTAATGATTTTAAAGTATTTTCCGGAATACAATATTATTTTAATATTAAATCGTAAGTTTAAATTTAAGTTTTTCGTTAAGTTCCGTCTTAAGAATATTTAATTCTTAAGGTGTTCACTCGGCATCTCATTTCCCGACTTGAGTCCGTATCACAAACAAATAAAACCCCACCCAAGAAAAAGGTAAAAAGGACAACTAAACCCTACATAAACCCTCCTCTTCATCGACATATGCATTTCACAATTTCATTTCACTGTCAGAAAGAAACACCATTGTTCATCTTTTCTTCAAGCGTCAAATCATCATCTCGACCCCTTCCCGAACTCGTATCGAGGTAATTTTTATATTTTCGGAATCCTCTCAAGATTTGAAAGCTTTCTATCTCTTTCAATTTCTGTTTTATTGAATTCGAAAAATGGGCTGTTTTACCCTAATTCGAGTTTAAGCTTATAATTCCTGTTTTTATGGTTGTAGGAAGTGGTTTAGGAAACCCGGAGGTCGATACCCTCATAGTTGAAGAATATTTCGGAGCTTAACCGGCTTTGAGGTGACTTTGATGAGTAACTCGGCCTTTTTGTTAAAGTAGCATAATTTGTGTTGTTCTTGCTTGTGGTTTCTGATTTTTGGGTTGTTATTGGTATATGAGTTTAGTAATATGTTAGGAATTCGTTTTATATGTTCTTCACATGATTTAAGTAAAGATTTATGATGTTTTCATATGCTTTTATGCTTATTTTCAGTTTTTGCAAAGTTAAGACGAATACAAAGTTTGATCCTCATATGTGTTTCTTGTTGAATCTATTGCTTGTTTATGGTTCATATGTATGATTTATATGTTGGGTAAACTTGTGTTGTTATGATTTTTAAGTTTAGTATTGATTGTTGGAAGTTTGTAGCATAGGCGAAAATGCGAATTTTAAGCTCAGGGACTCTGAGCCGGTCGACCGGCTGAGAGACAGACTTGTGGATTTTTCGAGGTATTGAGGGAATATGTATTTGGACTCTGAGCCGGGTGGTCGACCGCCGGTCGACCGGCTCAGAGGTCCTTTTTGTGGGATTTTTTGTAAATATAAGCTAGGGAAGGATTCCTAGCCGGTGGGCCGGCTAAGAATCCGACCCTCTTTTCGAAATATTGTAGAAGTAGATGGGGATGAGATTCCCAGGCGGGTGGTCGGCAGCAGGTCCACCGGCTGAGGATCTATTTTCCTTGTTTTTCGTAATTTGGCTGCAGATTGGGAAAGGACTCCCAGCCGGCCGACCGGCAGACGGTCCGGCACCGGCTGAGAGCCCTGTTCTCGCTAAAATCGTCTTTAACTTTTGATCGGCTTGTCCGATTTGCTTGAGACTTGCTCCGTGTGCTTCATATGTGTGTTTGAGGTCCCCGGAATACGGGTGACACTGTATTGGGTTCGGGAATGGAGAGAGGATAGAGACCCCCCGGTCGTGTAACCGAAAGGGAAACCGGCTCTCCCTTAACTTAGTTCACGGGGTCAATTAAGTGTTGTTAGAGGTCTAGAAAGACTAGGACTAAGGATTTGGTTGAAGTACATATCGGAATATGTTTGAGCAGGGACCGCTAGAGTACGATATGTGCTGATGTTTGTATGCATGTCAAGTTATGGTCTGACCAGGGATCCTCTAGCTTGACATGTGAGTGTTTGTGGCGTAATGGACACGTCTGACCAGGGACCGCTGGACCGTCACGTGTATGGTTGATGTGGTAGGAATATGTCTGAGCAGGGACTGCTATTCTACCGTGAGTTTGTATGACCGTAGTGGGTTGGGTCTGAGTTGGGATCCCAATTTCATTACGAAGGGTAATGGTCACGACTGAGTAGGGTCAATGAACCATTATTAGCTGATTGGTATTCACTCGTGCCTGAGCAGGGGTTCACGAGTGTATGCTTGCTGATTTGTGTATCAAGTTTACCTGAGCAGGGGTGTGACTTGGGTACTGCTGATTGTGTCTAGTTCTTGCCTGAGTAGAGGTAGGTTCTAGACATTGCTGATTGCACCTGCTTGCCTGAGTAGGGGTACAGTGTCAGATGTTGTTGATTGGTTGTGTTATGTAGAGTGTTGTTGATAGTAGAACTGTTCATCCAAGGCATTGGATGACTCTTTGTCTGGTTTCGTAATTGGTTTTGATTGAAAGACCCCCCGGCCGGGCAACCGGAAGGGAAACCGGCTCTCCTTTCAAATAGTTTCCGAAGTTAGTTGAGAGCCTTTGCAAAGTATTGCATGTTGATATGAGATTGAGATATTGCTATATATATGCTTCACATGTTATAGATGTTGGAGTATGTTGGATGCGTTATGTGTTACGTGTCGTTAACAATAGGTGGCTAGGAGAACTCTAGTCACTCCCCACTGATTGTGGCGTACATGTTTACATGTATGTAGGTACATGACAGGTTGGATTAGCTGATGATGGGTTACATTGGAGGCTAGCGAGTGATGATCCGTTGTTCATCATTGACTTACCTTTCTTATTGTGTAGCTAGACCTAGACGTTTGGTTTTCATACTTGAGTGTCTGTAGGGATGTGACATCCCAGGCTGTTTTGTATTTATACTTTCAGTACTTAGACATATACTTATCTATGTTTCGGTTTATATCAGTTTGTACAGTTTTGTTTTAATTCACCTCGTTTATCATGCATGTTAAAGTTTAAATTCCGCGTAAATTTTGGCACGTTTGTATGTTTTATTTTCCGCTGCGACGAGGGGTTTTACATGTCATTTTATAAAGATTTTAGACAATCTGCTAATCTAAACTATCAATTACCAAACATCTCTAAAATAATTTTGCTAATCAAATCCGCTAAATCATTCTGCTAGTCAAATATGCTTTTGCCAATATTAATCCGTTGTTTACCAAACAGGACCTAAGTGTCTTATTAAGACTTGGTTTCTTAGTTTATTTATAGTACGAGAATTTGAATCAGATTAGGAAACTATTGAATTAGTTTCCTAATAGTCTTTGGTTTCTAATTAGGTTAGATATTTATCTTGGATTGAATAACTATATAAAGACCCAAATATTATTCTAGCTTAATTAAGAGACAAAGATGTGAGATATTTGAAAGCACAATAAAGAGGGTCAATTTGTGAGGTTTCTTCTGGAGAAAAAAACTCAGTTTGTCTCAGGGCTCTATTATTGGTGTTCGTTTGTCTCGTTTGTCTTTGAAGATTGGAGGAGTTTGTTTAGATCTCGGTTCGCCTCAAGATAATTTGTCCTTCGTCTTATTTGGGTAGTCTCTTTTGTCTTTTTGAGACTACCATATTTGTTGGTAGAATAGGGTATACTTTTGGCTCATATTGAGCGCGTGTGTACTGGTCTACTGTTGTACTATTTTCTCTATTATAGTGAAGTTTAATCTCCTTGCAGGGTGCACATAGCCAGTTATTTTACTAGTGAACCACGTAATTCCTTTTGTCAACTTTATTTACATTCGTTATTTATTGTTCTTATCACCTTATCAATTAACTATTTGGGTAATGGGACGCCTCCGTTACAACAACCACGGTTAACGGAGTATTAAGAAATCTAATACCTTGTGCTATTTTTTAATAATTACTACTCGTAGTTATTTACATGATTAAATATGATAACTTACTAATTAAACAACTTTAGAATAAAATGAAAACAAAAACATTGAAATAAATAATGAAAATCGTATCAAAAACCTAAAAATATTAACCCATTTCAAACATTTTATTTAGTTAATGTTTGTAAAAACGGAATTGATTTCATTTTTTCAATTGTAAAAAACCAAAATTCATGAATTAAGTCCAATTCCAAAAATTTGTTTGGAGATGACATAAAATACGATTACGTATTTTAATTTCTTAATGGCGTTTGGGAAACGAAACAATCGGAATTGGGCGGGTCGGGTATAGGTCGAAGTCACCAAAATTTTTTGGAAATTATTTATTAAGAAAAAATACATCTTGTTGCGAAAAATATTTACGATTAAAAAAATCATAAAAAAACTACAAAAAAAACATGTAATCAAGTAGTGTTAAAGTTGAAATTGATTGAAGGTAGGAATTTGAGAGTATACTTGATGAAACTGAGCTCAGCGAAAATGTAATCAAATCTAGGTATATGGAACATATATGTTGGTGATGTTGTTGATGACCCTACTATCTGTGCACCTCCTCCAACACATCTCAATCCTTTTAGGCACCAAGAGTGCTAGGACAACAAAGGAGTAATGGACTTCTTCACAAACCCCTTGTTGATAAGCTCCTCAATCTAATTTTGCAATTCTTGAGTAGCCTTAAGATCACTTCTATAAGAAGCTTTATTTTGTTGGGTAAAATGGCTCCTGGGATCAGGTCTATTTGATGGTCAAAGCCCTTTAGAGGAGGCAACCCACTAGGAAAACTCACTAGGAAAAACATCTACATAGGACTCAAGCAATTTCTCAACTTCAGTAGGTAGTGTCATCCCTTGTTCCTTAAGCACATCCTGTTGGAGTATGTGTTCTCAACAATAGTACGATCACATAATTTAATCCCATGATGAGAATACACAAGGGATGATTCAATTATATAGTCAACTGATCAACAATAATTGGTAACGATTGGCTGGTTAGAGTTTGATGTTATTGTCGTTTGACGGTGGTGTTCAGTTGATCCCTTTAAGTTACACCTATAGGATGATTCCCAAACTGTAAAAATTAATTAATTGCATGTCGATACAGATCTATCAATTCCTTATATTGAATAAAAATGAGAATGTTATATCTTATTGTAATTTGATTAAATAAGATTCAATTTAGTAATTAGGATGTCATATTACTAAAATTGATCAATGTTTACGAAACATGTGAAATAAAAATGACAAGTTAGCTATAAATAAAAGATGTTGTGGATTATACAAAGTATATTTAAAATGACCCATTTTACATTAATTAATGTAACTGAGAATTACTAGTCAAGTTGTTAAATGTGATTTATTTATTGAGAAATGATGTTTAATTTGTTAAATATGCATGTATGTGACTAATTAATAACATGTTATATGTCACATGTGATGCGTATTTGGGGTGATAATCAAATAAGACGATCAACGAAAATACGTATGTTGCAGCGGAATAATATAACTTGTGAAATATCACGAATTAGGATAAATAAAGAACGGAAAATAACAAATAAAGATGAATGATGAACGCGATGATGAACAGTGATGAACGAATGGTTGATGGTGACGTGGACGGTGGTCCTCGACGGTGGTTGGTGGTCGGTGATGAACGCGGTGTATTCACGTTTGATGGTGGTAGTTGTTGGCATAGAGGTGCACTGCTACCAATACTTGAAAGATTGATGAGACGATGTAATGAATGATTTATGTAATTCGAAGGATAGGATAATTGACTAATCTCACACAGATACTCAATCGATTATTTTGAAGCCCACACGGATACTTCGGGGTTAAAGCTCAAACAGATATTTTAGGGTTTTGTAAGTAAAACTTAACAATAATTTTTTAGTTTGATAATTGAATGTCAAACAATGATGCACGACTGCCTATTTATAGGTCTTATGGCCGGCCTAATCCTACTACTATTAAGGTAGAAATACCTTAATCTAACCTAATTAGAAAACCCTAATCCTACCTAGGTTCAAACAACTAGTTTGACTAGGATTAAGACTCATATTCTTATACAAACTATGAATCCTATCACTAATATGATTCCTTATTCCATTAGGATTGTGAATCCTACACACACTAGAAAACTTAATCCTATTAGGATTACAAGTCCTACAACAACTAGGATTCCTAACTCTATTAGGACTACAAATCCTATCAGAACTAGGATTCCTATTTAAATTAGGATTTCCAATTTGTACAAGGACTCTTACAAAGACTCCTATTTGGACTATAAAACATATTAGTCCTTATTTTAAACATAACATAAAATAAAACTAACTACTATTAGGACCGTGTGGAATCACACGTCCTAGGTCTTTCTTGGACGGATTTCTAGCTAAATTCGTTCCACGCTACCTTGAACACTGTATTCGACCCAGAGTCGAACCCGTAGATTAGAGACCTCATATTCTGGTTAAGGAGTATTTCATAGGAGGATGCTCCCGCATCAAAGTCACACATAATACAATTGACAAAATACAAATTGTAAAATGGAAATCTATTTTATCATATAGGGATGGAAATCTATTTTATCATATAGGGGGCGGTTTTTAAGAGGGTTAAGAGGAAAATGTTGATTTTTCTTATTTATGCAAAAGCATAATCATTTGCCCTAAACTCCTAGATCGCTACGTATAGCATTGAGAAGGCAAAAAGCAAAGCATGTTCAACCTTTTCCATGCTCTAAGCACCGGCCCCTCCCCTTTAATAAATAAGATGGTTGTTCGTATTTACTTTCAGGCAATCTCATACATTCTCTCATGTAATAAAAAGGTTTATGGTCATTTTTTTAAAATCTAACATAATCTCATGTTTACTAGAGTAGTATTAATATTGATATTAGATTAAATATTGAAAGTTACTAGTACATTATATCTAGTTAGTATTGTGTATTAGTGTTAGGGTAATAGTCTTGGGTGCATATAAGAAAGTTTCTATATTGAAAACTTGGTTTTGGAGGATCATCCTTTTTACTATTAGCTCAAGAACATGTCAAGGAATGTGTCCTTAGTTCTCCTTACTTGTGCCCTAATCTCGAACATTTCTACTATGTAAGGAAAATCCTTTCTCCCTTATCTATTTTTATTATGCATGCACTAGATCTTTGAAGACTAAGTTAAAAATTTAATTAGTTCCTTATTAGGATGTTTAATAAAGGGTGTATGAACTCAAAAATTGGTATCAGAGCATAGGATGTTACATGCATAATTGATTTATAGTTTTTTCGAGTTATAAGTAACTTAAATAAAATCAAAAAAATTTGAATTATGAGATAATGTCACGAAAATATTTTTCATGTTCTATATTTTGGTCTTAAAATGTTTTTAGGTTATATGAGATGATTTATGGAATTTTATTGTATATTATAATGAATTTTAGTATAAAAATGACATTTTATGAGTAAAAGTGCAATTTTATGACTAAAATTAGTTAAACTTCAAATTTGACCTTGATTTTTTTTTGTATTATCTCACATGTATATTTTACTTATTGTATGTAAAATTTTGTATAAATTTGATTTGTTTTGCATGATAGATGACTTTTATAAGATACAAATGGAATAAAAGGAGGTTAATGTTAAAACTAGTTAAATTTCGAAATACACCATACAATTTTAATATGTTCTCATATGCAATGTGGACTCTCTGTATGTAAAATTTGAGATGAATTTGATTCATATTGCATGATTTATGATTCTTTAGTGTAAAATGACATAAACAATGACTATTTTGGCAAATCTAAAACCAATTACATTGCTTAAGAAAATCATTGTACGTAAAACTTATATCCCACTTTTCAGATCTAGAGTTGAAAACTTGATTAGACTATTTTTCATATGTTTTAGGTGTTTTATTTGATAAAATCGATAAATTGGAACTAGGGATGGCAGTCTCACCCTGACCCTGTGGATATCCATCCACCTGAAATTAAATGGGTGGGATATGGATGATGATTTTTTTACAATTTAGGGTGGGATATGGATATGGGTGAATTTAGGGTGGGGTATGGATCATGGTCTACCACCCGCTTACCACCCGACGGATATCCTAAATTAACAAGTATAATTATTTTTTTCTAAAAAGTATTAATAAATATTTTGATTAGAAAAATGCTTTAAATTTGTAAAGTTTTTTAAAAATAAACTTAGAAACTACTCATTAATGTTTTGTTGCACTTTTTTTATGGGAGTGTAAAGCTTGTGCGGATTAGTTTCGCAGTTGTAAGTTGTAAAATTGTAAATATGGTTAACATGATTAAAATTTATGTTCAATTTTCTCAAAAAACTATGTAATCAGGTATTGTTTGGTAATGTACGCTTTAAATTTTATCGTCTTAGGTGTATATTTTTGATATATCACCTTGAAATTTATGAGGGTGGAAATATCCAACGGGTGCCCACTCCACCCGCTTCACCCGGTGGATATGGATATGGATGGATGAAAAAATATTAAACGGATAAGGGTGGGATATGGATAACCACAAATTAAATGGATATGGATTTGGATATGGCTCCACCCCATCCATATCCCACCCATTGCCATCCCTAATTGGAACTGCGTTGTTTCGAAATAAATTCGAATATTTTAACATAAGTTTTGGACATTATGAGTGTCATGGAAATATTCCAGAATGTTCAAAACTATAAAATTCAAATTTTGAAATTATTGTAATTTAATTTGGATTTATTTCATATAAGTTATGAATTAAGGTCAAACATGAACACATATATTATATCAAGTTGAATTATTTTCAAAATTTGAGTGATGACTAATTTTTGAGTCCTACGTAAGTTAGGATAATTAACTTGGGCTAAAAATTGATTTTAGTGCTATTTTGCGGTTTCTAATAAGTTTAAAATCGTGAATTTCCATAAAATCAGACTATAATTACGATATAAGTTAAATAGAGCGATTTGGCACATAACATGACATGTTAGATGCATATTATAATATTGTATATTTTATTGATGAATGTCATATTTTATTATGTAATTTTGAATTGACATTGCCCGTAATGAATCAGAATATTGATTCGGTTGTAATTTAATATAATCTCGCATCACCGGTTTGTAATTTAATAGATTCAAATTTTTATTAAAAACGTATAATAGGAGTAGCTATGTATTTTATTAGAAAGGTGTTAGGAACAAGAAGATTTTTCCTAGGGAGGCGTGTCACATGAACATCAAGAGACCAAAGGTGTAACATCCCGTATTTTCGTAAATAATATTTTAATGATTTTAAATTATTTTTCAGAATATAATATTATTTTAATAATAAATCGTAAGTCACTACCACAAAAACATGAATAAGTAACACCTAATAGAGAACGGTTGAGTTAATAACCGTTTTCTAACAATAAAGAGAACGCATATCTAAATAAGCGTTTTGTGAAAAAACAATAGAGATCGCTTCAAATATTAACCGTTATCTAAACTTATCATATTGAAAAACAAACTTCTCAAATCAATTCTCATAAAAATACTCCGTCATAACCTAATTCATCCGTCCTCCACTGATTGGCTTCGCATCCTCTACTCCGGTAGTCCAGTGACCACACCACCGTAGGACAATCGCCTCGCCGCTCTCACCCACCATCTATCTCCGTCCCCTTCTAATTCACCCATTTTATGTGAAACTCGAGGTATGTAAATTAATCGAAAAATACCATTTGATTGAACCTGTTATTAATACGCTATTCATAGGATCTCGATAGTTTTTTTCATTTTAAAGTTATTTCCTTGCTTAAGATTGTCTAAAATTTGATCTTAATCATATTTGTGGAGATGGGTTTCGTTAGTGTTATGTTATTGAAAGAGGTAGGGTGTGTTTGTAGCTGATTTTTTGGAAGAAACGATCATCTATTCGTCTGCTCGACTGTCTCAAAACTACCGTCTCACATATGGGAATGACAAACTTTTCTACCTGAAACAATTCGACTGCGACTTAGCAACTTTTTAACCCCTGAAAAATGCATTCAGTATGATTGCCAGATATCATAAACATCAGTAATTCATCGATATTACTTGTTGATATTAATGCTCACCAATTGTTCGATGATATGCTTGATATAAACTCCTTATCTTAGTACATGATCGCCCTCTATATTCTGTATTTTTTTGGTTTTATCTGTATTTTTTTGGTTCAGCTTTGAGCTATGTTTATGGATTTAGGGGTTTAATTTGATGTGAAGTGTGGCTTGCATGTTTTTAGTGCTCACTATAGTTATGAACTGATTTATGCAGTCTGATGTTAACACTATCTGTTTCGCTGATGAAAGTGGTTTGCTAGACTACGTATTGATTGTAGGACGGCATTCGACATTCATCATAAATACTTTGTTTGAATTCCTTTCACTTCTAAGCTCCTTCATTTGTGTTCTTTTTACAGGTTTATTATTACAGGTAGATGAGGTTTTTTTCATCTGGAAAATTTTTGTACAAGGTTTGTGTACCACCTTGGTGCTTGCTTTGCATATGCTAATCAACTCATTTTAGCCATCTTATAAGCTTTTTATAAATCCATCCAAAATAGAAAGTAGTACAATATAAATAGGATGGAGGGAGTACTTTTTATCTTGGCCAGACTTCTGTTTATCTGGGGGAATGATTTAAGGTACACTAACATCATATTTTTAGATACTCTCCTATTTATTATATGCTGTAGAATTTGTTAGATCATTTGCATAAGTCCACCCATGGTTAGTGTTAATGACAATTATTGGGAAACTGGCTTCCTAGGAATATAAAAAAAATACTATACTGCAATCAGTGGCCTGAAAAAAGAGTGAAGGTAGATATGAATCATATGATATCCTCAAGCACTTGCTTTGTCAAATATGAGGTCAAAAGTTATTTGTATTGTATGATGGTTTAGAAACAGTTGCAACACTTGGATAGTTAGATATATGCATGACAAAAAAACGTGATGACCATAATGTTCAATGAGGCACTAACCAAAATGCCTTGAGATACCTTACTTCGCTCCTTGGCTATTCAACACTCTCCATTTTTATCTTTATTTTTCATATTGAGTTTTTTATTGTACTAGTCCCTTTTCACTTGTATACTTAGCTTTTTATTCAATTACACATTTAACCTTCTTTAACATCCAAAAAAAGTTGCACTGTTGCATAAATTCTACTTTTGAAAGTACAAATCTGTTTGCAAAAAATAAATAAATACAAACCTGGGGTTTGGGGTAGACCGGATGTAAACTTGGTGCAATGAACAATTAAGATTGCGAAGAAATCTTCGATTTTCTTATTTGTTGTGGTACGGTTTTAAAAATCAGTGCATCGCGGATATTTACTTTGGCTGCTAACGTTTACATTACTGTTCAGGAAGGATGGCCAGGAGACACAAGAGAAACTGTGGAAGAAGGATTTCCGTGCTGAACTAGAGGAGTGGGAACGTAAACATTTTGGTTTGAAAGGGAAATCCTTTAGCGGTAAGTATAACTGAATGTTAACAGCTTATGGTATTAATTTTTGTGCTTAGTTATTCGTTTAGACCATTGTGCTGCTTGAATTCCGGTTCAAGCTCCTTTTCCCGCTCTTAAAGTACATTGTGTTTATTTTGCAGAGGACAGAGATTGTAGAAAGGGAGGCCCATTTCTCTTAGAAGGTTTGTCCGGTTCCCTTTTATTTTAGGTGAGGGTAGTGTGGATATACTGTTAAAATAACTATAAAGTTGAAGCGAACTTTTTATCTTATATAGGATCAAAACTTGGATGCTGATTTTATTCCGAAAAATGTAGATGCTGATGATTCTGATGTGGATGTAAAAAGTGACGATGAAAGGTAGTTACATAGTTAATAAACTTTTCCCCTCACTTTTACCATAACAGTCAAGAGAGGAATACGGCACATGAAAACCTTCTCAAAGCTTTGCAATCCCACTCTCTCCAATTCACTATTTTGTCATTAATCGAAGGAATTGATTATGCGCTCTCAATTGGTGATCTCTATCTATTCTGCACATAGAGTTCTAGGTTCTGTTACCCTCGTACTAGAACTAGAAACTTTAAAATTTTACTTTGTGAGTGTATACCGTAATTTTCATATCATTTCCCCGTCCCTTACTACTTAGATTTCTTGCAACATAGCTGGAAGCATAGTTGTTTCTGGAAGTAGGTTTGAGGTTGATATCTCTCCTTCATATCAGCTATTGCTCATTATTATGCACTATTTACTTACTTTTGTTAAGTATTTACTTACGTCTTATCTAATTTTTCTGTTTAGTGATGATGATGATGACGAGGATGACATCGAAGCTCTCTTAGCTAAGCTTGAACAGATAAAGAGGGAAAAGGCTGAAGAGATGACACACAAGGTAAATTTTGATGAAACCCTTTTTTTAGTTTGGTTGTGGTATAACTAAATTTGATCCACGTCAATTATTTTTTTATGTAATAATGTTTTTATCACATTCGATAAATGTAGGGAAGACAACAAGAATAAGAAGAGCTGAAAACCAAGGAAGCAGAACTTATTAGAGGAAACCCACTGCTTTTTCCCCACTTTTACCATAAAATAGGATGTACCTTCTTGCAAAAAAAAAAGTATTGATATTTTGTAATTAATTTGCTGGCTGTTTTGGCCCTGGTTCTGGAACAATTGTATTGATATTGGTATTTTAATGAGAATAAATATATTATTATTATTTAAATATCATTAATATTTTTTTTTTAAAAATCAAGATAGATAGAAAACTGTTAGCTTATTCAAGCGTTCTCTTTTGCTAGGAAAAGAGAACGCTTATCAGGTGTTCTCTAATGCTCATTTCAACAGTTCTTTATGATTGTGAATACAAAACGCCTCTTATAACAGTTCTCTAAGCTTTAGAGAACACTGAGTTGGAGAACGCCTCTAAGGCGTTTTCTAAAGCGAATTTCAACAGTTCTCTAAGCCTATTTTTGTAGTAGTGAGTTTATTTTAAGTTTCCGTTAAGTTCCGTCTTAAGAATATTTTAATTCTTAAGATGTCGTTCACTTGGCATTCATTCCCCGACTTGAGTCCGTACCACTTAAACAAATAAACCCGGCTCAAGTAAAGGTGAAAGGACAACATAAAACCCTACCACAAAGCCTTTCATACGACACATTCATCTCCTTCACATCTCCTTCCACTATAACAAAACATCTCCATTTTCACTTTTCTTAAAAGCTTCTAAAGACGATCTCGACCCCTTCCCGAACTCGTATCAAGGTAAATTTTATATTTTCGGAATCCTCTCGAGATTTTCAATCTTTCTATCTCTTTCAATTTCAGTTTTGTTGATTTCGAAAAATGGGCTGTTTTGACCCAATTCCGTTTCTAGTTCTTAATTCCCGTTTTTATAGTTGTAGGAGTTGGACTAGAGGACCCGGAGGTCGACACTTACATAGTTGAAGAGTATTTTGGAGCTTATCCCGCAAAAAGGTGACTATTATGAGTAACTCGGCCTTATTGTTAAAGTAACACAATTTATGTTGGTTTTGGATGTTGCTTCTGATTTTTGAGTTTATGATGTTGTATGATTATAGGAATATGTTAGGGTTTCGTTTTACATGTTCTTCATATGATTTAATTAAGGTTTGTGATGTTTCATATGCTTCTTTAGTTCATTTTCAGTTTTTGAGAAGTTAAGACGGATACAAAGTTTGATCTTAATATGTGTTCTGCTGATTCTTAAATGCTTGTTTTTGGTTCACATGTATGTTAAATATGCTGGGTAAACTTGTGTTGTTGCGATTTTTAAGATTGGTATCGCTTAATTGAAAGATTAGAATCACTGTCGAATGCGCATTTTATGCTCAGGGGCTCTGAGCCGGTCGACCGACCAGCAGCCGGTCGACCGGCTGGGAGGTCTTCTTATTGTTTTTCGTTGTTTAAGAAAGGCCAAAGTGTAGGGGTGCTCAGCCGGGTGGCCGGCCGCCGGTCGACGGGCTGAGACACCTTAATGTTGTGTTCTAGCGTAGAAGAGGAGTAGGGAGAAAGGTCTCCCAGCCAGGTGGCCGGCGGCCGGTCGACCTGCTGGGGACCCCTCCTCGTTAAATTTGTTTTTTTGAAAGGCTGTTAGAGTAAAAGGTTGTCAGACGGCTGGCCGGCTGCCTGCCTCTGACCGGCTGAGAGCCCTTTTAACCTTAAAATCGCTTTAACTTTTGATCGGCTGGTCCGATTTGATTGAGACTTGTTCCGTATGCTTTATACGTGTGTTTGTGGTCCTCGAGGTTCGGGCGGCACTATATTAGGTTCGGGAATGGAGTAAGGATAGAGACCCCTCCGGTCGGATAACCGAAAGGGAAATCGGCTCTCCCTCAACTTAGTTCCTAGGGTCAATGAAGTGTTGTTTAGAGGTCAGTAAAGTTAGGACTAAGGATTTGGTTGTAGTCCATATCGGAATATGTCTGAGCAGAGACCGCTAGAGTACGATATGTGCTGATGTTTGTATGCGTGTCAAGTTATGATCTGAGCAGGGATCCTCTAGCTTGACATGCGAGTATTTGTGGCGTGACGAACATGTCTGAGCAGGGACCGCTAGACCGTCACGTGTATGGTTGATGCGGTAGGAATATTTTTGAGCAGGGACCGCTATTCTACCGTGAGTTTGTATGACCGTAGTGGGTTGGGTCTGAGTTGGGATCCCAATTTCATTACGAAGGGTAATGGTCACGACTGAGCAGGGTCAATGAACCATTATTAGCTGATTGGTATCCACTCGTGCCTGAGCAGGGGTTCACGAGTGTATGCTTGTTGATTTGTGTACCAAGTTTACTTGAGTTGGGGTGTGACTTTGACACTACTGATTCTGTCTAGTTCTTGCCTGAGTTGAGGTAGGTCCTAGATACTGTTGATTGCATCTGCTTGCCTGAGTTGGGGTACAGTGTCAGATGTTGCTGATTGTCTGATTGTGTTTGTATAGATTATTGGTTATCTTAGTACTGCTCGTCCAAGGC
Organism: Silene conica; assembly: GCA_029255685.2. Classification (NCBI taxonomy): domain Eukaryota; kingdom Viridiplantae; phylum Streptophyta; class Magnoliopsida; order Caryophyllales; family Caryophyllaceae; genus Silene; species Silene conica. The sequence continues at coordinate 53,365,454 of CM055316.2, read as the reverse complement.
ATTAGACGACTCTTAGTCTGGTTTCGTAAATGGTTTGGATTGAAAGACCCCCGGCCGGGCAACCGGAAGGAAGACTGGCTCTCATTTCAAATAATTTCTGAAGTTATTTGAGAGCCTTTGCAAGTATTGCATGATGATATGAAAGTTGAGATATTGATATATGTACTTTGCATGTTATAAATGTTGGAGTATGTTGGATGCTTTATGTGTTACGTGACGCTAACAATAGGTGGCTAGGAGAACTCTAGTCACTCCCCACTGATTGTGGCGTACATGTTTTTCATGTATGTAGGTACATGACAGGTTGATGGGTGGTTGCAAGAGGCTAGCGAGCGATGATCCGATCATCATTGGCTTACCCGTTTATCGTGTAGCTAGACCTAGTTGTTTTGGATTTACACTTGAGTGCCTGTAGGGATGTGTCATCCCAAACTGTTTTTGTATTTATACTTTTCGTACTTAGACATATACTTATCTATTGTAATAACCCGTATTTTATATCCCGTATTATTATTATTATTTTATTATTATTATTATTTACTACCATTATTATTGTTATTATCATTACTACCCTTACTTTTATCGTTGTGGTTAATTTCTTATTATTATTGTTGTTAATACTATTACTCTTTTTATTATTCTTTTCATGGCATTATCCGTAAGACCGTTATGTTGAATTGAGAATTATACTTGATTATCATTATTGTAAAATAGTATTAATATGTATGGATATATGTAATGTGTTTGATCTCGCATATTTAATTTCATATTACGATTTAATATATATGAATACGATATTTAATATTATGAATATTTGGATGTCATTACGTTTACGTGGGAAAATACTATATGTATTAATGTGACGGTTGGATGCATAAGAGTTTACGTAAATAGTCATTGAATAAATATAATGTACATATTTATTATTTCCCACGTGGTACATAATGTTATATTCATGCACTCAAAATTTTAGAGCCTTTTCACACGTTATACATACTTTATAATCATGCATTCGGTCCTACGCTTTGAAGAGCATTCACGCATTGAAGAGCATTCACGCAGACTCTCATTAACATTCATTCATTAAAACACATTCATTCATGTTCATTCAAATAAACATTCAATTCAAACGTACGTTATAACTACACGCTCCTCTTTACGCTGCCTCGCCTATCATTCCTCATTATTTCTTCTTATCTACCACAACCCTTCACTCTCACCTACCTTCCATATTCATACACACATGCCATAACCTTTTCTTCGTTTTTTTCAGTGCTGCCATTATCGAGTTAGTCATCCCCAACCTCGGTAAGTTCCTACCCTTTGCTCTCGTGTATCATATATGTCCTGGGTTACGTTTATGGTCTGGGTAATAATGGATGTAGGGACCTTAACCTATGCCTATGGTGAACCGTGGTGGTGGTTGTGGTGGTAGTAAGAGCGGGTTATAAAGATGGGAATGAATGGGTGGGAAAACAGAGACTTTTTTTAGACCATGTTTTCACCCCGTCGACGTCTGCATAGGACCTAGGGCTGGCAGGTGTGGTTGTTGGGAAGGTCTAGATTGCGGTGGTGGTCTGTTAGTGGCCAAAGAAAACGCCGCGTGAGTGGTGGAAGGGAAACAAACATAAACCGAGTATGAGGAAGTTAGAACAGGGACAAATAGGGGGAGATCATGTTGGGTATACGTATGGATTAAGTTGGGTTTCTTTCGTGGTGGGGACCACGAGAAGGTGGTGGTTAGTGGAATAAGGGTTGTCGGTGTTGGGAGGTCCTGGGTAGGTTGGTGTCGTGGAGGTTGTAGATGGTTAGTATGGTGGTCACCGAAGTAAACCGCAGGTGCTCATAACACGATCTGAGCAGCCTGTTAGGGCGTGGGTTGGAGACGCGTGTGGTGAATGCACGTGGCAACTCAGGGGTGGAAGTGTTAGTTGGTCGTACAGGTGAAAGGTTGGGACCGTGGGTGGCAGTTGTGGGTGGCCTAGAAGGCGGTGTTAAGGATAGGAAGATGGGTAGTATGGGAGTGGAAGTTGGGTTTGTCATAGTTGTGTCGTGAGATGTTTTGTAATGAAATTAAAGTAGTGGTTAGTTTTGTTTTGTGTATTGGATTAGTTGGTCGCAAATTAACTTTTTGCTCAATTAGTTTAATTAACTTAATTAATTAAGTTGGTTTGGTTATTTTATCTTGAGAAGATATTTTTATTAACCGAGTAATTAAGTTACTTGAATTAATTGTGTATGATATGGTCTCGTTATGCGTAATATGTTAATTGATTAATTAAATTACTTAATCGGTATATTACATTTTGTTTACGTAATTATATTAGTTAATTATGATAATAATAAGTAGTGGATAAGTATTGTGAATAATAATTATAAGAAACGGAAGTGTGATGATAAGTAACCGAATAATTTACTATTTGCTTGGTGACGGTGTTGAAGTGACAAAATTATGATTTCTTACTGGCTTAATATTGGAGTGTATTGGTATCCAGGTAGGATAATTTATCTGTAATCTTGTTTGCTTATTTCATTTGGGTACTATTGGATGAATTATATTGTGAGTTTGGTACATTGAGATATTTTACTCTTCTGTCTGGCATATTTATTATTATCCATTCGTGTACATGTTGAGTTTTGAGATAATGTTGCATTCATGAGCATATCATATGCATGGTTAGGTTGAATATCAGTTGAATATCGGTTGGACATATGATGGATATTTGTTGGATATCAGTATTGTGATTTAAAGGCCCGGGCTGGTTCTGCAGACCTGTCTCCGGATAACCTCAGCCGTTGTGCTGGATCTCGATGACGATCGAGTTATACCTCGGCCTAGGGAATGGCGGGGTGGGAGTTTCAGGATGTGATCACGGGAGTTCGGAGTTGTGTGTGGAGTTGGATGCGGAGGTGCATCGGTTGCATGGTCTCAAGTAGTTGCATTCATCATTTATTGTTGTTTGATTATTATCCTACTCAACCGCGAGGTTGACCGTGTATTCGTGTGACACTTGTGATGATCCGTAATAGGGGGCAGATTTGACAGGAAAGATGATTCTATAGGAGCATGGGATGGCGTGAGCATTTGGAAGGACCGACTTAGAATTAGACCACATACTTAAAGTTTATCAGTTGTACTTTCTTTCCCGTTGCGTAATTGTAATATTAAAAGTTTAAATTTAATCAGTTTTATATTAAGCACTTTGGTTTGTTTTACATTGTTATTCACTACCTCGGTCAATCCGAGATGGTAACAGCTCTATTTATTTGAGAATGTCTTGCTAAAGCCTCTTAAATAAATGGGGGTGTTACAAAGTGGTATCAGAGCAAACGATCCTCAGGCCTAAACGAAATAAATAATAATGAATATAGGAAGAGTCTAATAAAATGAACCCCGAGAGAACAACTGATAAAGAGCCCCAAATAGGGATGGTATGTGTTAGGGGCCCCAAATACCAAACCATGAGCCATTTCAGTTTTACCTCGGGAACCCTATGAGAGCAAAAGGATGAGAGGGGTACTTAGATATGGTTTGTGTTGTAAGGGTCAATTGTTGTCTTGAGATGGAATTACTAACCTGATCGCAGGGTACGGATTGAGGTGAGTATTAAATGATAATATCTTGTTGTATTAGACCTTGGTCGTTATTACGATTTTGCCTAATTGAATGATTATTTGAATATGTGATTATGTGATTGTGTGATTATGTGGAGAGAATAAACTGTTAATTGAACTCCTTGCTAGTGTAAATATTTTAGTGGCATCAATGGATATGTTATTATATTTATACATGGAGTAACAATGTTGTGTCTACATATAGGTGGTAAATGTTTCCCTAAAGCCAATATTTTGTGTTAGTTGCATGCGTACTTATGAACTAGCATACACGTGCATATTATAGTAATCGAACAACTTTCACTATAACATTTATTTTAGCAGTACATTTTCAACTATTTGTAGTTTGTTAATCTTGGTAGCAATATATTTTGCCAGAGTTTTAGTAAAGCAGCAACTTCGTAGTTTTAGCTAGTTTTGGGAGTATCTTGATTAATGTGAACCTTTGTTGGTAATTTTATTAATTCTGATATTAATTGGTTATTAAATCCATCTTTGTATCATAATGATTTTCTATATTTCATCGAATTAGCATAATGATTGATGTAATATATTTTATTCACATATCACAATGTGTGACCACGAATCCTTGACAAGTATAGGCATGTTTAATGATTTTGTCGAAGTATAATCACTTTATTTGTACCTTGGCCCCCTCAGTTGTGAACTTGCAATACCTTGGGAAGGGATATAAGAGAGGTGAAGATAAGGAGATCTAGATCGACTTGACAGCAGTATATGATTGTTTGTTTTGGAAGTGTTTCCACACTATTACAGGATGCGGGGATAAATCTCGATATGTTAGTTGTGACGTTGACACTTCAGTTCTTTTATGATTGCTCTAATTATGTCTACAACCTTACTTAAACGTACTGTTAAATATGAAAATTTGATGTTTGACTTATTATGAAATATTGTAGAAATTAGAATTCATGCCTTGTTATCATCTTTACCTGTACTTAGTACTCATGTCTAGTGATATGAGGAACGTGTTGCCCCAAGCCTTGTTATGTTATTATAAATATAAGTTACGTATATGGATCTTTAAAGATACATGTCTTAATAAGGAATTTGAAATAAGTGAAACTTCCATATTTTAGGTTTATATTTATACGCTCTTAAGTGTGATTGTTGTTGTTAGCGGCTAAAATATGTATAATATTCGTTTATTTAGTTATATACTCAAGCATTCGATATTTCAATCATGTTGCCTCTCGGATCATGAACCTCTACAACTATATCTTTTCAATGCAAAGTGTCTTTATATATCTCATCCCTGTCCTTATGATGTAATAAGATTATATGGCCTCATATATGTGTTACTATGTATGAATAAAACTTGATAAAATTTTCGATTTGATTTGATTTTTTTTTTTCCTTTTAATGTGCATGGTTTTTCAATGAACAATTGTCGTTAATTTCCAGAATGTTACCCTAATTGTTTTCAATGCCATTTGAAAGTTATTGCACATCTGAACACGGATATTTTAAGAGTAATACACTTGAATTAGCTTTCAAATGTCATTGATTTCATGTTTATACGAGGTATATTATGGGGAAAACAAATATTTTTGTGAACAATGATCATCTTCTTACCGTACAATTTTGATTTCGACCTATAATTTTGTAACATTTCTCATTTAAAGCTCACTCCTTGTATGCACACGATTCCAACTCCACTGTTTAAAAGATCCATTCCCGGTTTCAAAATGCTAAGGCAGTAATATCTCGATTTGTCGTTATTTAATGGTAAATTTTTCAAATTGTAGCAAATTTATACTCAAGTATTGGCAATTTTCTATTATGATCTAAGAAATTGTAAAATCCTTTATAATTTATTCTTATGAGCTTATAGCATAAATTTCTCTCTATGCATTGCAAAATCCCTATATTTTATACAGATTTAAGTAGAATTTAATTGTTGTCGAGTGTTGGAAAGTGACAACGCGATTTCGTATTCCTAATCTCTGTGTTAAGTTTGAATTGGTTATTTGTGTCATATGTGCAACATGATTTATATGCCTTTACCCGAACTTAACATTCATACATGCCTAAAGACGCGTACTCATATGCTTGCTAATATGCTTTTAAGAGTTATGTTCCATGTTTCAAATGAGTATTAATTTGATTGAAAAAGTGATAATGTGATTCATAGCCTATGATTTATTTTACTAGCATTGTTCTCGTATTCTTGGTCGAGGTTATATCGTTTTCTCTATGGTATGGATGTTGGTGGAGGTTATGGGACGTAACCATGTTTTAAGGAGGGTAGGATTGTAAAATCTTGAAGATATTTTATGTTTAGTTGAACTGTCGTGATTGGTTTATTAAATTTGATTATACTTGAAGTAAGTAATGAACTGTTTGGGCAGGTGTTTTGCTTTTGGTTCATATTTTGTTATTGTTGTCGAATTCTTTGATCCTTGACTTGCTGGGTGAGTAGCTTGAAGTAATACTTCACGAGGCATCCGTATTGGTTTTGTTATGTTTGGTCAATATTGTGGTTCTCTGAGTGATATATATATATATTGTTGCATGCTCAACTTTGGGGACAAAGTTTCTTAAGGAGGGTAGAATGTAATAGTACATTTTAATTGGTCGCCTCTTGGGCACGTTGTTTGGTTGGAATAGCAGCGAGTTACCTTATCCCAAGTATAGTTGGATGTATGATTTTCATAGGTGAGAGTGAACTTCGGGACGAAGTTCATTTTAAGGGGAGAAGACTGTAATAACCCGTATTTTATATCCCGTATTATTATTATTATTTACTACCATTATTATTTTTATTATCATAACTACTCTTACTTTTATCGTTGTGGTTACTTTCATATTATTATTGTTGTTAATACTATTACTCTTTTTATTATTCTTTTCATGGCATTTTCCGTAAGACCGTTATGTTGAGTTGAGAATTATAGTTGATTATCATTATTGTAAAATAGTATTAATATATATGTATATATGTAATGTGTTTGATCTCGCATATTTAATTTAATATTACGATTTAATATATATGAATACGATATTTAATATTATGAATATTTGGATGTCGTTACGTTTACGTGGGAAAATACTATATGTATTAATGTGACGGTTGGATGCATAAGAGTTTACGGTAAATAGTCATTGAATAAATATAATGTACATATTTATTATTTCCCATGTGGTACATAATTTTATATTCATGCATTCAAAATTTTAGAGCCTTTTCACACGTTATACATACTTTATATTCATGCATTCCGAGTCCTACGCTTTGAAGAGCATTCACGCAGACTCTCATTGACATTCATTCATTAAAACACATTCATTCATCTTCATTCAAATAAACATTCAATTCAAACGTTCGTTATAACTACACGCTCCTCTTTACGCTGCCTCGCCTATCATTCCTCCTTATTTCTTCTTATCTACCACAACCTTTCACTCCCAAATTCATCACCTGCCTTCCATATTCATACACACACGCCATAACCATTTCTTTGTTGTTTTCAGCGCTGCCATTATCGAGTTAGTCATCCCCAACCTTGGTAAGTTCCTACCCTTTGCTCTCGTGTATCATATGTGTACTGGGTTACGTTTATGGTCTGGGTAATAATGGATGTAGGGACCTTAACCTATGCCTATGGTGAACTGTGGTGGTGGTTGTGGTGATAGTAAGAGCGGGTTATAAAGATGGGAATGAATGGGTGGGAAAACAAAGACTTTTTTTAGACCACGTTTTCACCCCGTCGACGTCTGCATAGGACCCAGGGCTGGCAGGTGTGCTTGTTCGGAAGGTCTAGATTGCGGTGGTGGTCAATTGGTGGCCAAGGAAAACGCCGCGTGAGTGGTGGAAGGGAAACAAACATAAACCGGGTATGGGGAAGCTAGAACAGGGAAAAACATAGGGAGATCGTGGTGGGTATGCGTATGGATTAAGTTGGGTTTCTCTCGTGGTGGGGACCACGGTGTTGGGAGGTCCTAGATAGGTTGGTGTCGTGGAGGTTGTATATGGTTAATATAGTGGTCACCGAAGTAAACCGCATGTGCTCATAACACGATCTGAGCAGCCTGTTAGGGCGTGGTTGGAGACGCGTGTGATGGCTGCACTTGGCAACTCAGGGGTGGAACTGTTAGTTAATCGTACAGGTGAAAGGTTAGGACCGTGGGTGGCAGTTGTGGGTGGCCTAGAAGGCGGTGTTAAGGACAGGAAGATGGGTAGTATGGGAGTGGAAGTTGGGTTTGTCATAGTTGTGTCGTGAGATGTTTTGTAATGAAATTAGAGGAGTGGTTAATTTTGTTCTGTGTATTGGATTAGTTGGTCGCAAATTAACTTTTTGCTCAATTAGTTTAATTAACTTAATTAATTAAGTTGATCTGGTTATTTTATCTTGAGAAGATATTTTTATTAACCGAGTAATTAAGTTACTTGAATTAATTGTGTATGATATGGTCTCGTTATGCGTAATGTGTTAATTGATTAATTAAATTACTTAATCGGTATATTACACTTTGTTTACGTAATTATATTAGTTAATAATGATAATAATAAGTAGTGGATAAGTATTGTGAATAATAATTATAAGAAACGGAAGTGTGATGATAAGTAACCGAATAATTTACTATTTGCTAGGTGACGGTGTGGAAGTGACAAAATTATGATTTCTTACTGGCTTACTATAGGAGTGTATTGGTATCCAGGTAGGATATTTTATCTGTAATCTTGTTTACTTATTTAATTTGGGTGATATTGGATGAATTATATTGTGAGTTTGGTGCATTGAGATATTTTACTCTTCTGTCTGGCATATTTATTATTATCCATTCATGTATATGTCGAGTTTTGAGATAATGTTGCATTCATGAGCATAACATATGCATGGTTAGGTTGAATTTCAGTTGAATATCGGTTGGACATATGATGGATATTTGTTGGATATCAGTATTGTGATTTAAAGGCCCGGGCTGGTTCTGCAGACCTGTCTCCGGATAACCTCAGCCGTTGTGCTGGATCTCGATGACGATCGAGTTATACCTCGGCCTAGGGAATGGCGGGGTGAGAGTTTCGGGATGTGATCACGGGAGTTCGGAGTTGTGTGTGGAGTTGGATGCAGAGGTGCATCGGTTGCATGGTCTCAAGTAGTTGCATTCATCATTTATTGTTGTTTGATTATTATCCTACTCAACCACGAGGTTGACCGTGTATTCGTGTGACACTTGTGATGATCCGTAATGGGGAGCAGATTTGACAGGCAATATGATTCTATAGGAGCATGGGATGGCGTGAGCATTTGGAAGGGCCGACTTAGAATTAGACCACATACTTAAAGTTTATCAGTTGTACTTTCTTTCCCGTTGCGTGATTGTAATATTAAAGGTTTAAATTTAATCAGTTTTATATAAAGCACTTCTGTTTGTTTTACTTTGTTATTCACTACCTCGGTCAATCCGAGATGGTAACAGCTCTATTTATTTGAGAATGTCTTGCTAAAGGCTCTTAAATAAATGGGGGTGTTACATCTATGTTCTGGTTTATATCAGTTTGTACAGTTTGTTTTAATTCACCTCGTTTTATCTTGCATGTTAAAGTTTAAATTCCGCGTAAATTTTGGCATGTTTGATTGTTTTATCTTTCCGCTGCGACGAAGGGTTTTACAAAAGAAGTTGGTTTCTAAATTTGTAATAGATTATTTGATTTTCTATTTTAGGAAGGTCATACTAGGAATTTGTTATTTTCTTTGCATTTCTTTTAATGTGTTGCATGCATTGCCAAATTACCATAACAACACATGCATATCACATCGAGTCATCACCCGTGTCAATTCTTAATTATTGATAATTCGACTTCTTCGCTCACTTAAAATTGATAGATAATAAATTGACAAGACATTTAAGTATAAAATATTGAAACTTAGCCTTACCAAATAGTAGGAACCCATGAATTTTCATTAGAGTACAATATGATTTTTCGAGGTGCGTGAAATTGACGTTGTGTAAGTGGGGTAATAAATAGTTATTACACTTCGAAATTTAGTTTATCTCAACAAAAGTATTTGCGACCGTACCCGCAATAGGTTCGGGCTAGCGATGAAATTAACGTAAATTCATCAACCAAGAATTCTAATTGTAGAATCGGTTAAAAGAGTTAACCCACCATGTTTTATTAAAGGATGTGTAGAGGGCTTGTTGGCTCACACTGAAATTAATATGAATTTATTGGTCTTGGAATCATTTGTTATAATTGTATAAAGATCAAAATACAAATGTTAGACTTGTTTAAAATATTTGCAAGGTTCATTAAAATGATAAATGTTAATAATTCCTTTATTTTTTATTTTGTAGTCAATTTGATTAATTAGCAATGTCAACTCCTAATTCATCCACATCAACTACTGCAAAAGCTTCACAACTCGCCAATGCTTCTTGGCTCCGATCCTTTATGGATTGATGTAAACTTGAAAAGAATGGGTCTAACTTCTCTGATTGAGATGTGCAACTCTGCTTGGCCGTGTGGAAGGTGACAAGCTTCGTTATGTTACCAAAGCCGCTCCCGCTACACCTACTACTAGGTCCACTGCCGCTGCAAGGCAAGCCTATGGGGTTTACATGAAAAAATTGGCTGCTGTTAAGAGCGTGTTGATTTTCTTTATGGAGGCCGATCTCCAAAGGAATGCTATTAAGATAACCACGACATTTGGGATCTTCTCCAAGCTTGTGACCATATTTTCACAAGCCTCAAGGATTGTCCAATATGAGGCGGCCTCCACATTTTTCGAGCTCAACATCAAAGTGGGACAAAGGTGAGCCCTCATGTGCTTAAATTTTGAGCATGTTCAGGCTCTTAAGATCCAAGGGGTTAACATTCCCGAGCAAATCGTGACAGATCGAGTTCTACACTCCTTGAACAAGCTAGGTCAAAACATATGGGCAATTTAGAGTAGATTACAATATGGAAAACATGAAAACCACTCTCCATGAGTTGCACAAAATGCTTGTGCAAACCGAGAGAGACATGGGTCTAAATGCTAACTTGACCAAGGATGTGCACGTTGTCAACAACAAGAGAAGGGGGGAGTTTAAGAAAAGGGCAAACAAGAGTAAGAAGCCCACTCTCTCCAAGAGAAAAAGAAAAGCTATTGAGAAAAGGTTTTCCAAGAGAGGTTATTCTTCTGAGGATAAATTCCATTATTGTAATGGCGTAGGACATTGGAAGATGAATTGCAGCAAGTATCTTGGAGACATTAAAGTTGGAAAGGTTTTTCCTGTAGGTAATATATATAATTTTCCCTATCGTTAATGTTTTGATTTCAATCTTAGCTTTGGTATTTGGATCCATAAGTTGTGAATCGTACCCCTTTTCTAATTGTATTTAAGGGCATTCGAGCAAAGACAAAGGCAAAGACAAACAAGTCTAAGGAAGCTCTTCAAGGGAAGCTAGAGTAGCCACCCATAGTAAAAGACCTATGGAAGCTTGGCCCTTATTTTGATAATCTTCATTATCGTATCTTGATATATTATCTTAGAACTTGTTTTAGTTTCCTTGTTTGACATGGGAATTCGTCTATTTTCTTTTATTTTCCAGACAATGGTTGTACTTGAATTCTAGTAACTTGGCTTTCAACCCAACTCACTCGTTTTATATAAAAAAAAATTATTAGACTTGTAACCTTACATACAAGACTCCATATAAGTTATAGAAGGGCCTAGGATCTTTAAAATGTATAAGACATGGATATAAGTCCAATTCTTTACTTGAGATGAATTATCAATAAAGTTATCATGTGCAATATTTTACTCTACACAAACATAAAGATGATTTTATTTAATGCCTATAAAGCTATCTTTAGATATATATATATATATATATATATATATATATATATATATATAGGGTTGGGATCCGGTGAGAACCACCTTACAATGAAAACCGGTTCTTAACCTCACCGGATCTCAAGTCTATATATATATATTTCAAAGATAGAGTGGGAGAACATTAGCAATAAACATATAGCTAGTTGGGAACTAGTGAGAAGACCAAAGTAAAGCTTCTTAAGAACTTGTGAAGAGACCAAAAGAAAATTTCTCAAGTAAATCTTCGACTTGTGAGGAGACCAAAAGAAAATGTTCTTTATAATAAGATTATGAAGTGGTTGTATCGAAAAAATTTAAATTCAATTTTACATAGGAGCATTATGAATCAAAGTAAAATCTATGCAAAAGAGAGTTGCATAGATAGACAATTTATCTAGTGCAAAAGAGAGTTGCATAAATAGACAAAATGTTGTCTACAAAGCTAAGTTAACATGTAACTTTGCTAAGATCCATGTCATCATTGCTATATCTCATAATGTGTATGATCAAGATATCAAAATATTAAAACCGGATTTCTAAATAGGAATTTAGAAAACGGTGGGTGTTCAAATATGAGCACAAGGTTTTAATTATCACTTAAAGATTGCAATGATCATTTCAAAACATATTATAAGAAAATAGTTTCCCTCAAGTTTTCAAGAAATCAAATGTGTATGTGTACAAGGATTTGAGTGGGAGTTAAAATTTGCAAGTTTAAGATATGAAGTTAAGTGGGAGAAATTGTCTTCTATATTAATGTCATATTATTTATTAAGGATAACATGATAACACACTACCAACGTTAAAGGAGTGTTTAGATTCTCAATGAAAGATGACATAAAGCAATTTAAAATTCTAAATCCATTATTATATAGGGAATTTTATATTGGCCCTAAGAAAAGTATCTCATGTTGATAAGATACTTTATCAAATTTATCTGAACGAGGTTGAGGAGGTATTCATATTGATGAAAGTGGAGTTACAATGATAAAGTCATAGTTATTCACTAAACCTAATAAATTGATTAAAAATAATATGAAATTACATGCTGATGTTTTTCATTAAGAACAATCAAGTATGTCATTATATGCACATGTCCTGATGAATCATATGCTTGGAGCATGACAAGTCAATAACAAATAAATTCAAATGCGGCTCATTAGAAAGCCTTCAAGAACATCCATTAAAATTCCTGAGAAAAACTAAGAATTTGTTTTTTGTTTGGATGATAAACTAAGTTATGTATATTGAAGGGTTACACAGAAACTCTAGTTTCCAAACACACAAGGATTTGTCGAAATCCCTGGCAGATTTATTGACTAAGGAGTAGGTGACTAGAAGAATGTTCTAAAGTCAATCATTGTGAAATCTACAAATAGAATTTGAGTACATTGTGGTAAACATTGGGATTACTCTCCTCCCCCTGACTCTCCGGCCTTGGGTGTGGAAAAGTATTTGTAAGGTGAAGGAGGATCTGAAATAAGGCTTTAATGATAATGTGTGGATTGCACATCCTAATGGTTACTCTGTCAAAAATGGCTACAGTTGGCTCAATCCCTAGGGTTCTAATCAGACTTGGGCTGTTGCTGTCTGGAATACTTGGAATGTACCAAAGCATTCCCTTGTGTCTTGGCTACGATTACAGGGAGGCATGAATACAAGAAGTAAGCTATTTGGACTGGGCATTTGTTCAGATGATCTTTGTTTGTTATGCCAGGACAAATCAGAAACTATAGAGCATATATTTGAAGAATGTGTTTATACTACAAAGGTGAAAGATTACCTGATTCCCTGGTTTGGAAGGAAGATACCAGCCACTGATGAGCTCAGTCCCCGCAACAGATCTTCTCCCTTTTGGAAGGTAAAGATGACAGTATATAATGCCCTTCAATACCATATTTGGCAACAGAGAAATGGAGCACGTTTCCTTGAATGCATTTTAAGACCAGAAGTGGTGATATCCAACATCAAGCGTGAAGTTAGAGGAAGAATAGCTAAGAAATTAGATAAGCTAGAAGATCGACAATGTATTGATTGGTTTCAAAGATTTCTCTCTAAGATGTAATGCTTGTAAGGGGGCTTGATCCCCTTACCTCGTATTTTTTGTTCATGATATATACTACTTCTCACATTTCACCAAAAAAAAAAAGTTTTAATCATAAGTTATGTGATAACGGTGGGAGCATATTTCAAATTAAAGAGCCCACGTCTAGAAAGAAGTCTAGACACCTACTTAGATAAATTCATGTTATTATAAATAACATTGAATAAAAGGAAAAAGCAATTTATAAAGTTAGTCCATATGGATAGATGGTATATCCACTCACGAAGCTTTTAGTGCAAATTTAACTACTGCAAAATGTACACTATGGATTATAAGATATGAAGCAGTAATCAGATATTGACTATTCATATATGATAATCACATTTATTATTCGAGTTTCTTTAAACTTGTACATTACCATGTTATATACAAATGGCTGGTTGAGACAATGCTAAACCCCATTAAAGTGAACTGATTGACATGGTGTTTGTCCCTGATTATTTATAAGGGGGGATATCTCGAAGTGACTAGAGTGTGATGTGATTGATGACAAGTTCAAGAGTTATAGGCTCTTGTGGGATGACCAGTCGATCACATAGACAAACTGTATGGACACTCTGTCGGGGAGTGTCGCTCATAAAGTTCGAGAAATTCATAAAGCCTAGTCGTGGCGAGAGCTACTAGCTATAGTATTCTTTTGAGTCGATTCTTAGACTAAATACTGTTCGCCCAAGATGATAAACTAAGACTTCATGTTCTATCGCGCGACTCAGATCGATTAGCCACAACTCATCATGGTCCAAAATGTGACCATTGACCTCAGTTACTAAAGTCGTAGAGCAAAAATTAAAGTTATTCAGAATATTAAACTTGTCATCAATGGGTGGCCACGATCGGAAGGTATCTACGATAGATAATTCCGATTGGACAATTATTTTCGAGATCGAGAAAACCACTCTAGATATGATCAAATGCAAGTACAACCAAGAAGACACCTTGCATTGAGTGGGAGATTGTAATAGCACAAGAGAAATGGTGACGCATGTAACAGCCCGCATTTTTATAAAAGTAATTTTAATAATTTAAAAATAGTTTACGGAATTTAATAATATTTTAATTTTAATCCGTAAGTTTTATTTTAAGAAATGCCGTTAAGTCCGTCTTGAGTTGTTTAATTTAAAGATGTCGCGTTTACTTGGTAATTTACGTTTTAAGAATTTCCGCTCCTTACATTTTTACAAAACCGAGTCAACTCCGTCCCACTTAAAAACCCGATTCTTTAGTTGTGATAAAAGAAAAGAGAAAAGGAAGCTTCCTCGTAACCTTCCCTCACCTTTCATTTTCTTCTTCCTCAAGACAAAACCCCCAAATTGTATTTGTATATACCGATCTCATTTACTAAAGTCATCACCCCGACTTCGTTTCAAGTCCAAACGAGGTAATTCTTTCGCCATCGCGCTCCTTACATCTTTCCCGTCGTTTCTATCTTTTCAATTTTGAGAATGATGCAAGTCGAATTCTGGGCTGTTCTTGAGTAATTTCAAAAATGGGTTATTTTAATCCGTTTTTGTTGTTTTTAGGAGCTAATCTCGAAGACCCGGTAGTGGACTCTTACTTAATTGAAGATTCGAGTGAAGAACTTGCTTAAGAGGTGACGATAATGAGAAACTCGGCCTTTGTCTTAAATTAATTGGACATGTGATTTTTTTGTTGTTTATGTGAAATTGATATGAATTTTATGTTTAATAGGTAATTGGTAATTTATATCCGTCCCATATTCGTTGTGTTTGTGGCATGTTGAGTATAAAATCGAATGGAGTTGTTTTATACTGTTATTGCTGCGTTTGAATACCGCTTTGCTGCACCTGTTCATGCTGCTGTTTTTGATCTCAAATAATGCCATTTTGTGTAATTTTTTCTGTCAGTTATTGTTATTGTTGATGCTGCGTAGTACTACTTAATTATGTTGTAAATTTTATTTTTGTTAAGCTACTATTGCTATTGTAGTATTGGTGTTGTTGTATTGTCGCTACGGTCTGCCTCTCTACTGCTATTGCCGTTATTACTGTTATGCAGGATGTTGCTACTGCACGGCTTCTGTTGTGGTTTTGCTACTGCACTAGTATGCTGCGTGCTGGCATGTTTACCTATTACTACTTTTTCATTTGATTTCAATTACATGAATTGTTCTGGGTGTTTCTACCTACTGCATATTACTACTTCTATTACTTATTGCCACTACTTCTAATCATGTTTCAACATACATTGCTACTACATTTCTACTACTACATTACGCTGCCACTACTACTATTAATCATTATTAGTATACTACGTATGTTCACATACTTATATACTACTATTTTTATTATTTTATTATTATTTTACGTACGTGCTTGCTAGCCTGCTTAAATTAATTAATTTACGTACGTTCTTGCTAGCTTGTTTACGTTTAAATATAATACGTTAGAAATCGTTACGAATTAGTAATGGGTTACGGTCTTATTTTAAGAAGCATGTCTAAATGATTAATTAGTTAATCGGTTTCCCCGAATAATTAAAATAGGACTTGTTATCTTAATTTCTCACATGTTAATTTTATATAGAAAATATGAGGATATAATATGAAATGTTAAATTACTTCTTGTTTCTCTTTTCCGAATGAACTATATATATAGTTTACGATTCTTTTGTTATTTTATATGCGTAATGATTTCCGTAAAGAAGGTACGTTATATAATATGAATTGTATGCTTGTTTGAAGTCCAAGAAATTGGGGGACGCTTATGTCGGGTTCGATAATGGATTTGAGGATGAAAGACCCCCCGGCCGGGCAACCGGAAGGGAGACCTGCTCTCGCCTCAAATTAGTTTCCGAAGTCGCCTAAGTGTTTCATGGATGTTTAGAGATGAAATATATATACGAAATGATTGTCATTCGAGTTTGAGTTGTTGTACATCTTTGAGATGACATATTGTGATTTGTGTAAACCTGCTGTGCGCTGCTATAGTACTCGAGTTCTCACTTGACTGCATTGTGTAGCTGGTTGGCCGTAGTGACTTGGTCTCACGGTCAGGTCTTAGATTGTCTGCCCGCCTTCGGGCATATCTCGTTCCTAGCTAGTTCGGGTCTTGGGGGTGCCTTGTGCACTTGTCGAATCGGGGATCGTGACTTGGTTGCGCTCCGAGAGTCTGGCCAGGTTTAGACTAGGACAGTCATTTGATGTCGTCCTACCAGGGGGTTGTATAGTCTGAGATTGGGGATGTCGTAGTATATAGACGAGTCGATTGTCGGCCTGCTCATAGTAGTAAGAGTCGAGTCACTTGGTGACCTATCTCTTGTTTGTAGAGTCACTTGGCTGACCTATTGTTGTAAGAGTCGAGTCACTTGGTGACCTATCTCTTGTTTGTAGAGTCACTTGGCTGACCTATTGTTGTAAGAGTCGAGTCACTTGGTGACCTATCTCTTGTTTGTAGAGTCACTTGGCTGACCTATTGTTGTAAGAGTCGAGTTACTTGGTGACCTATCTCTTGTTTGTGGAGTCACTTGGATGACCTATTTGTGGTAGGAGTCGAGTCACTTGGATGACCTATCTCCTGTTTGTAGAGTCACTTGGATGACCTATTTGTGGTAGGAGTCGAGTCACTTGGATGACCTATCTCTTGTTTGTAGAGTCACTTGGCTGACCTATTGTTGTTAGAGTCGAGTCACTTGGATGACCTATCTCTTGTTGATATAATTGGACGTTGAGCATGCTTTAGTTGTGATTATGATTGTATGATACTTGGTTATCTTAGTATTGTTCGTCCAAGGCATTGGACGACTCTTAGTCCGGTTTCGTAAATGATTTGGATTGAAAGACCCCCCGGCCGGGCAACCGGAAGGGAAACCGGCTCTCCTTCCAAATAGTTTCCGAAGTTGGTTGAGAGCCTTGCATAAGTATTTGCATGTTGACTTGAGATTCAGATATTGAGTTTGTATGCTTCACATGTTTTATATATGCTGGAGTATATTGTATGCTTATGTGTTATGTGTTATTGACAATAGGTGGCTAGGAGCACTCTAGTCACTCCCCACTGACTGTGGCGCACATGTTGTATGTGTGTAGGTACATGAGGGCTGATGCAGGGGGTTACGTTGAGGCTAGCGAGCGATGATCCATCATCGTTGACTTTTACCTTTCGTTAGCTAGACCTTAGACTTACGTTTCAGTATTTTGTGCCTGTAGGGATATGCTATCCCGGGCTGCTTTTGTATCGCACTTATATACTTATTTATGTTTCATTTCATCTTCCGCATGTTTAGTTTGTTAAGACACCTCGCATGTTTTATTTATCTCATCAAAAGTTTTAATTCCGCTGCATTTTTGGCATGTTTTGTATGTTTACTTTTACGCTTTCGCGAGGGGTTTTACAGTTGGTATCAGAGCATTATTGCTCCCGACGCACTCATGTAATCCCCAAACTTAACTTGACCAAAAACTTGAATAATGAATGAGAGATTGGGTAGACTTAAGGACAAGTGGTAGTCTGTATTGTGGTTGCTTTTACTAGGTCTAACGTGTTTGTTGATTGTCATTTATCTTACTTTTATGTCTTTCAATCGACGAACCGTGAGATTATCCATATGGCGACCAAGATGGGTGTCTGCTACCGAAGTTAATAGATCCGTGCTACTATTGGAGGATGCTTCTGGATTCCTGAAGATTCTTCTTATTCTTTATGCATCACCTTCCTCTGTATCTCTTGATGCATTTCCTTTCCTTTTGAATTCATGTCGGTCTTACTCTGAAATATATCTTCTTATCTTTCCGTCTTATCCTTGTTGCTCGCCTTCCCGAGGTACCTTGTAAGTAAGCTTCCCCTTGATTGAGTTTTGAGGAATTAGTTCTAGGATAACTGTGACCCGTGTGTTGGAGAAATCTTGTTATTTGAGGGAACTGTAACAGGTATCGTGAGACATGTTTTGATGATCCTAGTGTATAGTTGTTTATCCAATGGGAAGGGTGAGAGTGAGTGATTGAATACCTACCTTAAGGTTGTGTTGTACTTGTGGTATTCTGTGAGACTTAGCCTTGAGAATCATACTGGAATCGTGAAATTTAGTAGGTTGAGAGGTACCATTGGAGAAGTTAGATGAGATACTGGAAGTCATAAATGGAATTGGAGAAATAGGTTTGAGAGCTAGTGATGATAAATGGAAGAGTGGGATAATTTGGTTTTACTTGACCTTGAGGATATGCTGGACTTAAGGAAAAACGTTACATTGAGAATAAAAACCGTTGACAGTAATGAATGAGTGTTGAAAGAACCTGAGATGTAAACATGGAGGGATTGACCATTGCCTGAGGAATTTTAAGGATCCTTCCCTTGCGGGTGGTTGGCATGGAGTGAATCGTTGGTGGATAGAGTTTCTGAAACTTGAGGATGTCGGAATGTTCTTGAGAGTCGAGTTTAAAGGTTTCATGACTCGTTTTCTACAAGTAGTGAGAGGATCGTTGTGATAAGGTTTCGGTTGTGGACTGAGCGGTTGATGCCTTCTGTTTTCCGAAGAGTTCTCATCCTTCTTGACTCGATCTCTGTTGTCTCCGCCTCATTGATCTTAAGTGGTTGTCTCTGTGCCTTCTGTAACCGTTCTGAATTGTTTGCCTTCTGAGGATTTTAAACTTTCGTTACTTTTGCAACTTTACTCGTTTTGAGAACTTTGAAATAAAAGTTTATGTTTGGAAGGTTTAGTTTGAAGAAAGTTAAAAGTTTTACAACTTTGATGGATTTCAGCGTTGATTTGCCATTGGGACAAGTTATTGGAGACGTCTGATAACCTGTACCATGCTCATCGACACCGGATCGATCTAATTTTTAAAGATTTTTAATTGATTTTCACCTTAGTTTGCCTTCGGATTTGAATGTCAGGTTCTTGAATGCGCAACGAGAACCCAAACGTTCCTTGATGGAGGCTGGATTATGGTTCCTACTTCTGAAATTTTGAAAGGAGACCTAAGTTTTGTATGCCAAGGTGTTTGCGAAAGTTTTAGTTGTTATTGTTGTCCTTGTAACTGCTTTCAAGTTTCGAGGACGAAACTTTTTAAAAGATGGGGTGATTGTAACAGCCCGCATTTTTATAAAAGTAATTTTAATAATTTAAAAATAGTTTACGGAATTTAATAATATTTTAATTTTAATCCGTAAGTTTTATTTTAAGAAATGCCGTTAAGTCCGTCTTGAGTTGTTTAATTTAAAGATGTCGCGTTTACTTGGTAATTTACGTTTTAAGAATTTCCGCTCCTTACATTTTTACAAAACCGACTCAACTCCGTCCCACTTAAAAACCCGATTCTTTAGTTGTGATAAAAGAAAAGAGAAAAGGAAGCTTCCTCATAACCTTCCCTCACCTTTCATTTTCTTCTTCCTCAAGACAAAACCCCCAAATTGTATTTGTATATACCGATCTCATTTACTAAAGTCATCACCCCGACTTCGTTTCAAGTCCAAACGAGGTAATTCTTTCGCCATCGCGCTCCTTACATCTTTCCCGTCGTTTCTATCTTTTCAATTTTGAGAATGATGCAAGTCGAATTCTGGGCTGTTCTTGAGTAATTTCAAAAATGGGTTATTTTAATCCGTTTTTGTTGTTTTTAGGAGCTAATCTCGAAGACCCGGTAGTGGACTCTTACTTAATTGAAGATTCGAGTGAAGAACTTGCTTAAGAGGTGACGATAATGAGAAACTCGGCCTTTGTCTTAAATTAATTGGACATGTGATTTTTTTGTTGTTTATGTGAAATTGATATGAATTTTATGTTTAATAGGTAATTGGTAATTTATATCCGTCCCATATTCGTTGTGTTTGTGGCATGTTGAGTATAAAATCGAATGGAGTTGTTTTATACTGTTATTGCTGCGTTTGAATACCGCTTTGCTGCACCTGTTCATGCTGCTGTTTTTGATCTCAAATAATGCCATTTTGTGTAATTTTTTCTGTCAGTTATTGTTATTGTTGATGCTGCGTAGTACTACTTAATTATGTTGTAAATTTTATTTTTGTTAAGCTACTATTGCTATTGTAGTATTGGTGTTGTTGTATTGTCGCTACGGTCTGCCTCTCTACTGCTATTGCCGTTATTACTGTTATGCAGGATGTTGCTACTGCACGGCTTCTGTTGTGGTTTTGCTACTGCACTAGTATGCTGCGTGCTGGCATGTTTACCTATTACTACTTTTTCATTTGATTTCAATTACATGAATTGTTCTGGGTGTTTCTACCTACTGCATATTACTACTTCTATTACTTATTGCCACTACTTCTAATCATGTTTCAACATACATTGCTACTACATTTCTACTACTACATTACGCTGCCACTACTACTATTAATCATTATTAGTATACTACGTATGTTCACATACTTATATACTACTATTTTTATTATTTTATTATTATTTTACGTACGTGCTTGCTAGCCTGCTTAAATTAATTAATTTACGTACGTTCTTGCTAGCTTATTTACGTTTAAATATAATACGTTAGAAATCGTTACGAATTAGTAATGGGTTACGGTCTTATTTTAAGAAGCATGTCTAAATGATTAATTAGTTAATCGGTTTCCCCGAATAATTAAAATAGGACTTGTTATCTTAATTTCTCACATGTTAATTTTATATAGAAAATATGAGGATATAATATGAAATGTTAAATTACTTCTTGTTTCTCTTTTCCGAATGAACTATATATATAGTTTACGATTCTTTTGTTATTTTATATGCGTAATGATTTCCGTAAAGAAGGTACGTTATATAATATGAATTGTATGCTTGTTTGAAGTCCAAGAAATTGGGGGACGCTTATGTCGGGTTCGATAATGGATTTGAGGATGAAAGACCCCCCGGCCGGGCAACCGGAAGGGAGACCTGCTCTCGCCTCAAATTAGTTTCCGAAGTCGCCTAAGTGTTTCATGGATGTTTAGAGATGAAATATATATACGAAATGATTGTCATTCGAGTTTGAGTTGTTGTACATCTTTGAGATGACATATTGTGATTTGTGTAAACCTGCTGTGCGCTGCTATAGTACTCGAGTTCTCACTTGACTGCATTGTGTAGCTGGTTGGCCGTAGTGACTTGGTCTCACGGTCAGGTCTTAGATTGTCTGCCCGCCTTCGGGCATATCTCGTTCCTAGCTAGTTCGGGTCTTGGGGGTGCCTTGTGCACTTGTCGAATCGGGGATCGTGACTTGGTTGCGCTCCGAGAGTCTGGCCAGGTTTAGACTAGGACAGTCATTTGATGTCGTCCTACCAGGGGGTTGTATAGTCTGAGATTGGGGATGTCGTAGTATATAGACGAGTCGATTGTCGGCCTGCTCATAGTAGTAAGAGTCGAGTCACTTGGTGACCTATCTCTTGTTTGTAGAGTCACTTGGCTGACCTATTGTTGTAAGAGTCGAGTCACTTGGTGACCTATCTCTTGTTTGTAGAGTCACTTGGCTGACCTATTGTTGTAAGAGTCGAGTCACTTGGTGACCTATCTCTTGTTTGTAGAGTCACTTGGCTGACCTATTGTTGTAAGAGTCGAGTTACTTGGTGACCTATCTCTTGTTTGTGGAGTCACTTGGATGACCTATTTGTGGTAGGAGTCGAGTCACTTGGATGACCTATCTCCTGTTTGTAGAGTCACTTGGATGACCTATTTGTGGTAGGAGTCGAGTCACTTGGATGACCTATCTCTTGTTTGTAGAGTCACTTGGCTGACCTATTGTTGTTAGAGTCGAGTCACTTGGATGACCTATCTCTTGTTGATATAATTGGACGTTGAGCATGCTTTAGTTGTGATTATGATTGTATGATACTTGGTTATCTTAGTATTGTTCGTCCAAGGCATTGGACGACTCTTAGTCCGGTTTCGTAAATGATTTGGATTGAAAGACCCCCCGGCCGGGCAACCGGAAGGGAAACCGGCTCTCCTTCCAAATAGTTTCCGAAGTTGGTTGAGAGCCTTGCATAAGTATTTGCATGTTGACTTGAGATTCAGATATTGAGTTTGTATGCTTCACATGTTTTATATATGCTGGAGTATATTGTATGCTTATGTGTTATGTGTTATTGACAATAGGTGGCTAGGAGCACTCTAGTCACTCCCCACTGACTGTGGCGCACATGTTGTATGTGTGTAGGTACATGAGGGCTGATGCAGGGGGTTACGTTGAGGCTAGCGAGCGATGATCCATCATCGTTGACTTTTACCTTTCGTTAGCTAGACCTTAGACTTACGTTTCAGTATTTTGTGCCTGTAGGGATATGCTATCCCGGGCTGCTTTTGTATCGCACTTATATACTTATTTATGTTTCATTTCATCTTCCGCATGTTTAGTTTGTTAAGACACCTCGCATGTTTTATTTATCTCATCAAAAGTTTTAATTCCGCTGCATTTTTGGCATGTTTTGTATGTTTACTTTTACGCTTTCGCGAGGGGTTTTACAGTTGGTATCAGAGCATTATTGCTCCCGACGCACTCATGTAATCCCCAAACTTAACTTGACCAAAAACTTGAATAATGAATGAGAGATTGGGTAGACTTAAGGACAAGTGGTAGTCTGTATTGTGGTTGCTTTTACTAGGTCTAACGTGTTTGTTGATTGTCATTTATCTTACTTTTATGTCTTTCAATCGACGAACCGTGAGATTATCCATATGGCGACCAAGATGGGTGTCTGCTACCGAAGTTAATAGATCCGTGCTACTATTGGAGGATGCTTCTGGATTCCTGAAGATTCTTCTTATTCTTTATGCATCACCTTCCTCTGTATCTCTTGATGCATTTCCTTTCCTTTTGAATTCATGTCGGTCTTACTCTGAAATATATCTTCTTATCTTTCCGTCTTATCCTTGTTGCTCGCCTTCCCGAGGTACCTTGTAAGTAAGCTTCCCCTTGATTGAGTTTTGAGGAATTAGTTCTAGGATAACTGTGACCCGTGTGTTGGAGAAATCTTGTTATTTGAGGGAACTGTAACAGGTATCGTGAGACATGTTTTGATGATCCTAGTGTATAGTTGTTTATCCAATGGGAAGGGTGAGAGTGAGTGATTGAATACCTACCTTAAGGTTGTGTTGTACTTGTGGTATTCTGTGAGACTTAGCCTTGAGAATCATACTGGAATCGTGAAATTTAGTAGGTTGAGAGGTACCATTGGAGAAGTTAGATGAGATACTGGAAGTCATAAATGGAATTGGAGAAATAGGTTTGAGAGCTAGTGATGATAAATGGAAGAGTGGGATAATTTGGTTTTACTTGACCTTGAGGATATGCTGGACTTAAGGAAAAACGTTACATTGAGAATAAAAACCGTTGACAGTAATGAATGAGTGTTGAAAGAACCTGAGATGTAAACATGGAGGGATTGACCATTGCCTGAGGAATTTTAAGGATCCTTCCCTTGCGGGTGGTTGGCATGGAGTGAATCGTTGGTGGATAGAGTTTCTGAAACTTGAGGATGTCGGAATGTTCTTGAGAGTCGAGTTTAAAGGTTTCATGACTCGTTTTCTACAAGTAGTGAGAGGATCGTTGTGATAAGGTTTCGGTTGTGGACTGAGCGGTTGATGCCTTCTGTTTTCCGAAGAGTTCTCATCCTTCTTGACTCGATCTCTGTTGTCTCCGCCTCATTGATCTTAAGTGGTTGTCTCTGTGCCTTCTGTAACCGTTCTGAATTGTTTGCCTTCTGAGGATTTTAAACTTTCGTTACTTTTGCAACTTTACTCGTTTTGAGAACTTTGAAATAAAAGTTTATGTTTGGAAGGTTTAGTTTGAAGAAAGTTAAAAGTTTTACAACTTTGATGGATTTCAGCGTTGATTTGCCATTGGGACAAGTTATTGGAGACGTCTGATAACCTGTACCATGCTCATCGACACCGGATCGATCTAATTTTTAAAGATTTTTAATTGATTTTCACCTTAGTTTGCCTTCGGATTTGAATGTCAGGTTCTTGAATGCGCAACGAGAACCCAAACGTTCCTTGATGGAGGCTGGATTATGGTTCCTACTTCTGAAATTTTGAAAGGAGACCTAAGTTTTGTATGCCAAGGTGTTTGCGAAAGTTTTAGTTGTTATTGTTGTCCTTGTAACTGCTTTCAAGTTTCGAGGACGAAACTTTTTAAAAGATGGGGTGATTGTAACAGCCCGCATTTTTATAAAAGTAATTTTAATAATTTAAAAATAGTTTACGGAATTTAATAATATTTTAATTTTAATCCGTAAGTTTTATTTTAAGAAATGCCGTTAAGTCCGTCTTGAGTTGTTTAATTTAAAGATGTCGCGTTTACTTGGTAATTTACGTTTTAAGAATTTCCGCTCCTTACATTTTTACAAAACCGACTCAACTCCGTCCCACTTAAAAACCCGATTCTTTAGTTGTGATAAAAGAAAAGAGAAAAGGAAGCTTCCTCATAACCTTCCCTCACCTTTCATTTTCTTCTTCCTCAAGACAAAACCCCCAAATTGTATTTGTATATACCGATCTCATTTACTAAAGTCATCACCCCGACTTCGTTTCAAGTCCAAACGAGGTAATTCTTTCGCCATCGCGCTCCTTACATCTTTCCCGTCGTTTCTATCTTTTCAATTTTGAGAATGATGCAAGTCGAATTCTGGGCTGTTCTTGAGTAATTTCAAAAATGGGTTATTTTAATCCGTTTTTGTTGTTTTTAGGAGCTAATCTCGAAGACCCGGTAGTGGACTCTTACTTAATTGAAGATTCGAGTGAAGAACTTGCTTAAGAGGTGACGATAATGAGAAACTCGGCCTTTGTCTTAAATTAATTGGACATGTGATTTTTTTGTTGTTTATGTGAAATTGATATGAATTTTATGTTTAATAGGTAATTGGTAATTTATATCCGTCCCATATTCGTTGTGTTTGTGGCATGTTGAGTATAAAATCGAATGGAGTTGTTTTATACTGTTATTGCTGCGTTTGAATACCGCTTTGCTGCACCTGTTCATGCTGCTGTTTTTGATCTCAAATAATGCCATTTTGTGTAATTTTTTCTGTCAGTTATTGTTATTGTTGATGCTGCGTAGTACTACTTAATTATGTTGTAAATTTTATTTTTGTTAAGCTACTATTGCTATTGTAGTATTGGTGTTGTTGTATTGTCGCTACGGTCTGCCTCTCTACTGCTATTGCCGTTATTACTGTTATGCAGGATGTTGCTACTGCACGGCTTCTGTTGTGGTTTTGCTACTGCACTAGTATGCTGCGTGCTGGCATGTTTACCTATTACTACTTTTTCATTTGATTTCAATTACATGAATTGTTCTGGGTGTTTCTACCTACTGCATATTACTACTTCTATTACTTATTGCCACTACTTCTAATCATGTTTCAACATACATTGCTACTACATTTCTACTACTACATTACGCTGCCACTACTACTATTAATCATTATTAGTATACTACGTATGTTCACATACTTATATACTACTATTTTTATTATTTTATTATTATTTTACGTACGTGCTTGCTAGCCTGCTTAAATTAATTAATTTACGTACGTTCTTGCTAGCTTGTTTACGTTTAAATATAATACGTTAGAAATCGTTACGAATTAGTAATGGGTTACGGTCTTATTTTAAGAAGCATGTCTAAATGATTAATTAGTTAATCGGTTTCCCCGAATAATTAAAATAGGACTTGTTATCTTAATTTCTCACATGTTAATTTTATATAGAAAATATGAGGATATAATATGAAATGTTAAATTACTTCTTGTTTCTCTTTTCCGAATGAACTATATATATAGTTTACGATTCTTTTGTTATTTTATATGCGTAATGATTTCCGTAAAGAAGGTACGTTATATAATATGAATTGTATGCTTGTTTGAAGTCCAAGAAATTGGGGGACGCTTATGTCGGGTTCGGTAATGGATTTGAGGATGAAAGACCCCCCGGCCGGGCAACCGGAAGGGAGACCTGCTCTCGCCTCAAATTAGTTTCCGAAGTCGCCTAAGTGTTTCATGGATGTTTAGAGATGAAATATATATACGAAATGATTGTCATTCGAGTTTGAGTTGTTGTACATCTTTGAGATGACATATTGTGATTTGTGTAAACCTGCTGTGCGCTGCTATAGTACTCGAGTTCTCACTTGACTGCATTGTGTAGCTGGTTGGCCGTAGTGACTTGGTCTCACGGTCAGGTCTTAGATTGTCTGCCCGCCTTCGGGCATATCTCGTTCCTAGCTAGTTCGGGTCTTGGGGGTGCCTTGTGCACTTGTCGAATCGGGGATCGTGACTTGGTTGCGCTCCGAGAGTCTGGCCAGGTTTAGACTAGGACAGTCATTTGATGTCGTCCTACCAGGGGGTTGTATAGTCTGAGATTGGGGATGTCGTAGTATATAGACGAGTCGATTGTCGGCCTGCTCATAGTAGTAAGAGTCGAGTCACTTGGTGACCTATCTCTTGTTTGTAGAGTCACTTGGCTGACCTATTGTTGTAAGAGTCGAGTCACTTGGTGACCTATCTCTTATTTGTAGAGTCACTTGGCTGACCTATTGTTGTAAGAGTCGAGTCACTTGGTGACCTATCTCTTGTTTGTAGAGTCACTTGGCTAACCTATTGTTGTGAGAGTCGAGTTACTTGGTGACCTATCTCTTGTTTGTGGAGTCACTTGGATGACCTATTTGTGGTAGGAGTCGAGTCACTTGGATGACCTATCTCCTGTTTGTAGAGTCACTTGGATGACCTATTTGTGGTAGGAGTCGAGTCACTTGGATGACCTATCTCTTGTTTGTAGAGTCACTTGGCTGACCTATTGTTGTTAGAGTCGAGTCACTTGGATGACCTATCTCTTGTTGATATAATTGGACGTTGAGCATGCTTTAGTTGTGATTATGATTGTATGATACTTGGTTATCTTAGTATTGTTCGTCCAAGGCATTGGACGACTCTTAGTCCGGTTTCGTAAATGATTTGGATTGAAAGACCCCCCGGCCGGGCAACCGGAAGGGAAACCGGCTCTCCTTCCAAATAGTTTCCGAAGTTGGTTGAGAGCCTTGCATAAGTATTTGCATGTTGACTTGAGATTCAGATATTGAGTTTGTATGCTTCACATGTTTTATATATGCTGGAGTATATTGTATGCTTATGTGTTATGTGTTATTGACAATAGGTGGCTAGGAGCACTCTAGTCACTCCCCACTGACTGTGGCGCACATGTTGTATGTGTGTAGGTACATGAGGGCTGATGCAGGGGGTTACGTTGAGGCTAGCGAGCGATGATCCATCATCGTTGACTTTTACCTTTCGTTAGCTAGACCTTAGACTTACGTTTCAGTATTTTGTGCCTGTAGGGATATGCTATCCCGGGCTGCTTTTGTATCGCACTTATATACTTATTTATGTTTCATTTCATCTTCCGCATGTTTAGTTTGTTAAGACACCTCGCATGTTTTATTTATCTCATCAAAAGTTTTAATTCCGCTGCATTTTTGGCATGTTTTGTATGTTTACTTTTACGCTTTCGCGAGGGGTTTTACAACGCACACTTCTCTCGGATAAGTGGGAGATTGTTGGAGTATTTGTCCTGAACAATAGTATGATCACATAATTAAATCTCATGATGAGAATATGCAAGGGATTATTCAATTACATATTCAACTGATCAACATTAATCGATAACGATTGACTGGCTAGAGTTTGACGTTACTGTCGTTTGACGGTAGTGTTCAATTAATCCTTTAAGATCACACCTATAGGACGATTCCCAATTATAAAATTAATTAATTGTATGTTAATACAGATTAATTAATTTCTTAAATTGAACAAAATGAAAATATTATATCTTATTGTAATGTGATAAATAAGATTCAATTTAGTAATTGAGATGTCATATTACTAAAATTGATCGATGTTTACGTAACATGTGAAATAAGAATGACAAGTTAGTTACTATTACAAGATCATGTGATCGAATTTTACTAACTATATTTAAAATGACGCATTTTACATTCATGTAATTTAGAATTACTAGTCAAATTGTTAAATGTGATTTATTTATTGAGAAATAATGCTTAATCTGTTAAATATGTATATATGTGACCAATAACATGTTATATGTCACATGTCATACAAAATACAATTGACAAAATACAAATTGTAAAATGAAAGTTAATTTTATCATATGGGGGGCGGTTTTTAAGAGGGTTAGAAGAGAAATGATGATTGTTCTTATTTATGCAAAAACATAATCATTTGCCCTAAACTCCTAGATAACTACCTATAGCATTGAGAAGGCAAGAAGCAAAGCATCCTCACCCATTTCCATGCTCTATAAACCGGCCCCTTCCCTTTAATAAATAAGAATATCTTCTGATTTACTTTTAGGCAATCTCACACATTCTCTCATCCAATAAAAAGGTTTATGCTCATTTTGTTTAAAATCTAATATAATCTCATGTTTACTAAAGTAGTAATTGTAACATCCCGTATTTTCGTAAAATAATATTTTAATATTTTAAACTATTTTTCGGAATATAATATTATTTTAATAATATTTCGTAAGTTTTATTTTAAGAATTTCCGTTAAGTTCCGTCTTAAGATTCTTTTATCTTAAGATGTTTAGTTCAGTTGGCATTCCCGTCTTAAGATTTCTGTTTCACTTAATTAAGGAAACCCGACTCATTAAATAAAAGGACAACTCCTTTCTTTCTTCTTACGACATCTCATTTCCCCTCAAAACACAATCACTGTAAAACAAACTCCATTTTTCCTCTCTTTGAAAAGTTTCTAAAAGATTATCTAAAGGCTTATTTCAACTCGAATCAAGGTAATTTTTACATATTCGGATTCCTCGCGCAATTTTCGTTCTTCCCATCACTTTTGTTTTTCATTTC
The DNA here is from genome assembly GCA_029255685.2 of Silene conica. Lineage (NCBI taxonomy): Eukaryota > Viridiplantae > Streptophyta > Magnoliopsida > Caryophyllales > Caryophyllaceae > Silene > Silene conica. Next base: position 53,336,084 of record CM055316.2, on the reverse strand, counting down.
TCAACCTTCCATTTCCGGGCTGTTTTTGCCCTAAATCGTTTTAGCCTTCTAATGTACGTTTTTATGTTCTTAGAAGTTGGCTTGGACGACCCCGAGGTTGATTCTTACATTCTGGAGGAAGAAATCAGAGCACAAGACACTCGAGGTGACGATAATGAGCGTACTCGGCCTATTTGTGATATTAGCATTTCTTGATGTTTTGATGTGTTCTTATGATTAGAAGTGTGAAATAGGTTGCAAACATCTTTAGTATGCTTTATATTCTGATTATTATGAGAAATTGGTGTTGAAATCTGTTGGGAAATGTGTCCTCAACAATAGTGCGATCACGTAATTAAATCTCATAACAAGAATGCGCAAGGGATGATACGATTTATTAGTCAACTGACCAACATTAATCAGTAATGATTGGCTAGCTAGAGTTTGACATTACTGTCGTATGACGGTGGTGGTCAGTTGATCCCTTTAGGTCACACCTTTAGGACAATTCCCTTAATTGATAAAGTGATCAAATGTATATTGATACGATTTGATCATATTCCTTAAACTCGAATGTCGAGAAATTAGAGGTTGGATCTTAATGTAAGATTTATGTTTAAAATTGAAACGTGTCAATTGTTAAACATTAAACGATATTTTAAGATATCGTAATTAGAATGAATTGGGTTGAAATTAATACAAAGGTTGTAAATCGTATTGACGATAAAATATTATTTTACAATGGTAATTTCGAATTACTTATTAATTAAATAAATATGATTTATTTAATTATGTATAATATTTATGGGATAAATATTTACATGTACTAAAGTATTTTATATCTAAATGACATATAAGATGTCACACTTTATACAATTGTACATTTGACAAATTGTAAAATAAAGTCCATTTTATGGACTATTTGGCACGGCTAAGTGAAGGTTGTTTTGGATGATTAGTGTTTTAATTAAACATGCTTTAATCATTGTGTTTAAAGCATGTATTGGAAACACTAACTAGGCAATCCTATTGAGCATGGGTTAGAGAGTTGTCTCCCCCTTGTCCTTCCCCATGAACCCGGCCACCCACTCTCAAGCCTCACATTATTAAGTATAAGATGCTCACATAATGTAAACCCTAGTTCTTCTTATGCTTGCCAAAAATTTCTAAGTGTAGAAAATAAAATAAACTCTCTTATTCTTGCCCTAGCCGAAATATTCACAAGCAAGAAGAGATTGTTTAACCTCTAATACTTATTATAAGATAATAAAAATTATACTAAAAGTAGTATTCAAATATATTTCTAATAAGAGTGATTAGAAATAGTTTAAGGAAGAAAACCGATTCCAAGTCTAGCATACAAAGTTTCGGTTCTTTTGGGGGTTGTCTTGATTGGTGCATCCGGAGGAGGTATTCTATATTGGGTACTCGGAGGATCATCCTTGCAATATTTGGACCGAGTGTAAGAACACGGTTTTCTCCTCTTTCCGCATTTTATTAGCATGCATAAGATCATAATAAACGAGTTTATTATTTTGTTAATTAAAGGTTAATTAAAAGGTTTGTTAGTATGACTAAATTAGTTTATGAGCAACTATTAAAACCTAACAATTGGTATCAGAGCAAAATGGTTGTTTGCATGCTTTCCGTTTCGTTTTTACTGAGTTATTATGATAACAAAAATAAAACTTGAATTTTCGTATGATATAAGATATGGACGAAATTATTTTAGCATGATACCTACTGTTTTCTAATATGATTTAGAATATTTGGAATATATTTTGCATGAATATTGATCATTGGTATTTTTATTTCGGTTTTTAATACGTTTTAATGGTTAAAAATGATTAATTTTGGGAAAAATAGTTAAAATAAGCTTCTGGCCGAGATTTTTCAGTATGATATCACATGTATTTTCTATAATATGAATATGAATTTTCGTAAATTATAGACCTTTAAATCGTGTGATATGGATTTTAATGGTTAAAATGCAAAAAGATGAATAAAAATGGGTTAAAATAGTTATATTATGAATTTGACTATAAAAAATTTATGAGGATGTCACATGCAATATTTAAAATTTATGTTGAATTTTCCAGAAATTTATCTCAAATATTGCAATATTATAGATTTTTAATGTAAAAATCGGGTAATTAGTGACAAAATTTCGACTTTAATAGTTTAAGTTGAAATTTGGCCATAAAATTTTAACACGATGTCATATATATTATTTCCAGCATGTATAAAATTTTCGAGAATTTTATCTTATTTTATGCTTGAGAAATAATTTTAAATGTTAAAATCGTATGATATATGACGTAAATCGTTAAAATTTGCAAATGTTGTTAATAATGGCCGAAAATGTAACCCATATTAGTCATATGTGATATGTTCATCATGAAAATATTCTTGGGAGCCTAAAGTTTCAGATTTGATTTGTTTTGATTTAATTTTGTTTTGTTAAAAGTAGCATTTAAAATTAAATTAAAAGGAGGCATGCTTTAAAATTTCGGCTATGGGGCAATGTGCCATTTAATTTTCTGTCCATCTTGTGTTCTTAAAATGTTATGGAAGGTATAAAAATATCATTAGTATTTAATTTGCATTTATGAAGTTAATTATTGAATTTTCCGACTTAAATTGCTCGTTTTACGTGTTATTTTCGAAATAATAATAAAACCGTATAAAATACTAATATTTTAACTTTCTGAAAATTTTAAGAACATTCTGGATTTTTCAAAATTTGAATTTTGAATTTTCGAAATTTTAATGTCTCTTTTGAATTTTATATTATTTTTCCCGAAAAACCGAGTAATACCGATCAATATTAAAATATATTAAGTTAATTCATGTTCAAAGTTTGAGTAAGACTAAATTTTGAATCCTATGCGAGTTAGGATGATTAACTTAAGGATGAAAACCGTTTCATTTAATGCATAGTGTTGTTAAACGTTAAAACACGCAATTCCATAAAAACCGAGGTTTACGATAACTATTTAAATAAGTGTTTTAAATAGGACGATTTGGCTTAGGATTTGCATGTTAATTCATATTTATTTAAGCATTGCATATTTATATTATGAATGTCATGATTTATTTTTACGTAATTTTGGGAATTATGTAATTTACTTAGTATGGCCTAGTTTTTAAATCGGTATTTCCCGTAATGTAAGGGGTTACCGATTCGGTTGTAATTTTGTGATCTCGTATCACCCAATTGTAATTTATTTCTATTTTATAATGTATAAAGTAGACTAGAAAAGTTGTAATTTTTGTAAAATCCGGAGTTCCTTGAAGACGGTGCCATTCGGAAAGGAGTTCCGATCAAGACGGTGTTTACCTCGAAGTGCGTGCCGCGTGAAGTTCAAGGGACCAAAGGAGTTGGTTTCCGAATTTGTACTTTGTTATTTCTTTTCTAGGAAAGGCCATACTAGGGTTTATTTATGCTTTTATTTTTGCTTTTTTTTATATGTTTGCATGCATAGCCAAATCGTCATACATCGTATCATGCATGTTTCGACCTAGTCGACCTAGTCTTTTATTTTATCGATAATTCACCGACTTAGTTCACTTATTCGGAGATAGATAATAATTTGACTAGATCTCTTACATATAAACATTGAGACTTAGCCTTACCAAAAAGTACGGACCCATGAATCCCTTCTTCACAAGGACGTAGGCTCGGCTACACCGGGGTACTAAAATTGTCACGTTGGGTAAGTGGGGTAATAAGATTACACCTTGAAATTTGGTTGATCTCAACGAAAGTATTAGTAACCGTAGTTGCAATAAGTTCGGGCTAAAGATAATTTTAAGAAAATTGTCGACCGAGAGTTCTATAAGTAGAACCGATTAAAGAGTTAATCCACCAAATTATACCGATACGGGTTGAATCGGCTACACCGTGCCCGGATTAGTATGGGTTTGGGTCTCGGGATTGTTTACTTAATTGGGTAAGAGATCATTAAGTAAATATATATAACTAAACTTAAAGTTTTTAGTTTAAATTATGAATTTAAAATGATGTTGTTTTCCTTTTATTATTGTAGTTTAATTTTCAACATCGACTATGGCAACCAACGCTCCACCTCTCACTAACGTATCATGGCTTCGATCCTTTATGGATCGTTGCAAACTCGATAAGCATGGTTCCAATTTTAAGGATTGGGATGCGCAATTGCTTTTGGCCGCTCAAGGTGACGATAAGAGTCGTTACCTATCCGAAGCCGCTCCTCCCGCTCCGACCGCTCGTTCATCGGTCCAAACTCGTGAGGCCTATGAAGCCTACATGAAAGAGTCCTCCGCTCTTAAAAATGTGCTCATCTTCTCCATGGAGCCGGATCTCCAAAGGAGTATGATTAAGTTGACCACATCGTATGAGATATACACCAAGCTTGCGACCATGTTTTCGCAAACTCCAAGGGTAATTCAATATGAGGCAGCTTCCGCCTTCTTTGACATAACCTTCAAGGAAGGGCAAAAGATAAGCCCTTATGTGCTCAAACTAGTTGAGCTCGCGGAGACTCTAAAAGCTCAAAATGTTGATGTTCCCGACTCTCTTATCATTGACCGAGTTCTTCACTCGCTCAATAAGGTTAAGGCGTATGCTCAATTCCGGGTGAATTTCAATATGCGAAACCAAGAGACCTCGTTAGACGAGTTGCATAAGATGCTAGTCCAAGCCGAAAGGGACATGGGACTTCATGAAAGTTCCACCAAAGATGTTTTGAACATCGAAAAGAAAGGGAAAACGAGCTTCAAGAGGAATGCCTCAAAAGGCAAGGGCAAGAAAACGTTCAAGCCCAAAGCGACCAAAGAAAAGACCTTTTCGAAAGGCGCTTCCACCTCGTCTTCTAAAGAGCAAGACAAGTGCCATTATTGCACGAGGATCGGTCATTGGAAGCGAAATTGCCCCAAGTACTTAAGCGATCTCAAAAATGGGAAGGCAACCGCCGTAGGTAATAATTCTCGCGTATAATTCATGTCGTTTATCAACTTATGTATAGTGATACAAATGTGTTGATATTTACCCTTTTTAATTGTTTTAAAGGGCCACCCCCGAATAATGATAAGGGCAAGGAGAAGGAAGCTTAATGTTCCTTACTTGGATGGCTCCGGTAGCATCCAATTGATCGAAGACTTGAAGAGCTAGGCTCTAATTTTCATATCGTCTTCTTTCATATTTTGCATTTATTTATGGAACAATTTAATTTTCTTGTAAGACAAGGATTAAAATCCTAAAAACAATGGTTGTAATTTTGGATATTAGTGACTTGGTTTTCAACCCGAGTCACTACTTTTGTTCTTAATCAATGTTTTGATTTCTCAAATAAATTGCATGCCTTGTTTAAAACATGAATAATAGTGATCTAATCACGAAATAAATATTGATACGATCAAGTATAAAAGAATCAAAGAGTTGATTAAAACGGAGAACTACACCCCATGAGATAGATTCAATCAAAATGAGACTATATCAGTTCATTATAAGATTTTCATTTTAAGTGAAAATGAGAATGTATTCATTACACCTATCAAACTTCAAACATTCAAATACATTGGTTGATCGAAATAGCTATCCTTAGACAAGTAAAGGTTATTGTTAGAAGGATAGAGTGGGAGAAAATGTTTCGCTCACAAACCAATGATATAAATAAAGGAAGGATCTTAGAGAAGATTCTTACTTGGGAGTCTTAAGAAGAACCTTAAGTGATTTGAAGACATTTTCGCTCACAAACCAATGATATAAATAAAGGAAGGATCTTAGAGAAGATTCTTACTTGGGAGTCTTAAGAAGAACCTTAAGTGATTTGAAGAAACTACGGGAGGACACTCGGAGAAAGGTTCTTTGTGTTCATTGTTTCATAGAGAGGAAACTTGAAACCCCGTATGAAATCATCGGTAGGAAAACGGTTCCTATGTAGTTATAAAGAAATTATCATGTCATTTTCGTCTCGAGGAAACGAAGACATGATAAGAAGGTAATGAATGATTGAATGGAAATAGATCACTATAGGGATAGTGATAGTAATAATGATTCGAGTAATAGTTTAACATGCGAGAAATGAAAGGTTCATTTAAGATATCGAGAGATATTGATTTTAGTGGGAGCGATTTTCATAAAAAGAATTAAGCCTACCATTTAGAGAGAATGGGTGATTCTTTAAAGAGTAAAGAATAAGAGGTTTTCAATTCTAGATGATCAAATACTTTATATCATAAGATGATGGAGCTTGATGGGAAGGTTTATTATATGGATAATAAAAGGTCGCCCACTTGAAGTTAGAATGGTTGGATACTTTATTCATAACGATGAATGAAACCATTACCAAATAGCCAAGATGAGTGAAAATTATTAAAATGATGAAATCATAAATAAACTACAATATAGATTTCAGTACATAAGTGACTGTAGAGAGAGATTTTAATCCCTCCAGTATATTGATACGTCACAAGTTATAAGATAACAGTGGGAGCTTTCCCCTGGAAAGGAAACTCATAATCTAGAAAGAGTTCTAGATATGTACTCAAATAGAATCATATTATACGGGATAATATGAATAAAGGAGACCAAAAGTTGTAAGTTTTGCTATTATGAATAAAGGTTATTCGCAAAACACTAATACAAACAGATGATTGTGCATCAAAATGCAATGTAATAGTGTTGACTATTGTTGCATGACAACATCATTTGAGTTATTAATAACTCAAAGTAAAAGATACTTTGTCAGAATCCAAATGGGTTGTATGAGACAATATTGAACCCCATAAGTGAACTGGATTGACTTAGTATAGCCCCTAGCCGCTTACATGAGGTGACGTCTCAAAGCGACTAGAGTGTGAGGCGATTGATGGCAAGTTCAAGTGCCATAGAGTCATATGTGATGACTAGTCGATCACATAGGCAGACTGTAAGAGACACTCTGTCGGGCAATGTGACCGCTTATAGAGTTCTGGAAATTTTATAGCCGGGTCGTGGCGAGAGCTGCTATAGTATTCTTGTGAGTCAATTCTTTGACTAAAGACTACTCTCCCAAGATGGTACAGTTTAGGCATAACTTTGATCCATTCTCTACGACTTTTCGTAACTGGAGTCAAATGGGATTGTTTTGGGTTGTGACTAACTGTGACTAGTTGAAGGAAGTAGTGCGATAGAAATTGTCCACCCCTTGTCAGGGTTGTTCAAATCTCAGGGCCACTCGAGGAGTAATTAACTGGAAATGCGTGGCCACGCTCGGAAGGTATCTATGGTAGATGATTCCGGTCAGACAGTTATTCTCCAAGATCGAGGAAACCATTCATGATATGATCAAATGCAAGAACGACCAGAGAGAGACATCTTGCATTGAGTGGGAGATTGTAATAGGACAAGAGAATTGGTGACGCACACTTGTCGAGGACAAGTGGGAGATTGTTGGAAAATGTGTCCTCAACAATAGTGCGATCACGTAATTAAATCTCATAACAAGAATGCGCAAGGGATGATACGATTTATTAGTCAACTGACCAACATTAATCAGTAATGATTGGCTAGCTAGAGTTTGACATTACTGTCGTATGACGGTGGTGGTCAGTTGATCCCTTTAGGTCACACCTTTAGGACAATTCCCTTAATTGATAAAGTGATCAAATGTATATTGATACGATTTGATCATATTCCTTAAACTCGAATGTCGAGAAATTAGAGGTTGGATCTTAATGTAAGATTTATGTTTAAAATTGAAACGTGTCAATTGTTAAACATTAAACGATATTTTAAGATATCGTAATTAGAATGAATTGGGTTGAAATTAATACAAAGGTTGTAAATCGTATTGACGATAAAATATTATTTTACAATGGTAATTTCGAATTACTTATTAATTAAATAAATATGATTTATTTAATTATGTATAATATTTATGGGATAAATATTTACATGTACTAAAGTATTTTATATCTAAATGACATATAAGATGTCACACTTTATACAATTGTACATTTGACAAATTGTAAAATAAAGTCCATTTTATGGACTATTTGGCACGGCTAAGTGAAGGTTGTTTTGGATGATTAGTGTTTTAATTAAACATGCTTTAATCATTGTGTTTAAAGCATGTATTGGAAACACTAACTAGGCAATCCTATTGAGCATGGGTTAGAGAGTTGTCTCCCCCTTGTCCTTCCCCATGAACCCGGCCACCCACTCTCAAGCCTCACATTATTAAGTATAAGATGCTCACATAATGTAAACCCTAGTTCTTCTTATGCTTGCCAAAAATTTCTAAGTGTAGAAAATAAAATAAACTCTCTTATTCTTGCCCTAGCCGAAATATTCACAAGCAAGAAGAGATTGTTTAACCTCTAATACTTATTATAAGATAATAAAAATTATACTAAAAGTAGTATTCAAATATATTTCTAATAAGAGTGATTAGAAATAGTTTAAGGAAGAAAACCGATTCCAAGTCTAGCATACAAAGTTTCGGTTCTTTTGGGGGTTGTCTTGGTGCATCCGGAGGAGGTATTCTATATTGGGTACTCGGAGGATCATCCTTGCAATATTTGGACCGAGTGTAAGAACACGGTTTTCTCCTCTTTCCGCATTTTATTAGCATGCATAAGATCATAATAAACGAGTTTATTATTTTGTTAATTAAAGGTTAATTAAAAGGTTTGTTAGTATGACTAAATTAGTTTATGAGCAACTAGTAAAACCTAACAAAATCAATATGAGGGTTCGATATTTGCGTATACATGAAGATGGGTTTAATTTGGGGAATTTGTTGTAGATGCATGAATTTGAAGTTGTTTATATGTTCCTTATACTTGTTTGATGGTATAAACATGCTGGGACTGTTGAGTTGTTGTTTAGAAACATGTTTAGGATGATTTGATGAAGGATGGATTTTTTTATCAGTGTCGAAAATGGCGATTTTGCGTACAGGGACTCTGAGCCGGTAGGCCGACCGGCAGCCGGTCGACCGGCTGAGAGGCCGTTCTAGTGCATTTTACGTATGCTAGGAAATTGATGATAGGCTCCCAGCCGGGTGGCCGACTGCCGGTCCACCGACTGAGAGACCTAATGGATGTTACGTTTTTGAGAAAAATGCTAGGGAAGGGATTCTTAGCCAGAAGGCCGGCGGCCGGTCGGCCGGCTAAGAACCCCTCCTTCTTTTGGAAAATGGTATGTTGTAGGCTGAGGGGGGATTCCCAGTCAGGTGGCCGGCAGCCGATCCACCGGCTGAGGATCCTTTCCTCTTAGATTTTTTGTGTTGGCTGCGTATAGGAAGTGACTCACAGCCGGCTGACCGGTCGACGGTCTGGTACCAGCTGAGAACCATGTTCTCATCTAAAATGAGTTTAACTTGTGATCGGTTCCTCCGATTTGCTTGAGACTTCTTCCTTGTGTCTTGTATGTTGTTTGAGGTCCCCGGAGTTCGGGCGACACTATATTGGGTTCGGGAATAGAATTGAGGATAGAGGGCCCCCGACCGGGCAACCGGAAGGGAAACTGGCTCTCCTTTGACTTAGTTCCCGGGATCAATTAAGTGTTGACTAAAGGTTTGGAAGTAAGTAAGATTAGGACATAGTACATGGTTGTAGTACATATCGGAGTATGTCTGAGTCGGGACCGATAGAGTACGATATGTACTATTGTATGTTGCATATCAAGCTATGTTTGAGTTGGGACCTCTAGTTTGATATGTGCGTGTTTGTGACATGACGGCCATATCTGAGTTGGGAGCTCTGGATCGTCAGGTGTATGGATGATGCGGTGGAGTTGTCTGAGTTGGGACCTCTTTCCCTCCGTGAGTTTGTTTGACCGTGGTGAATTGGGTCTGAGTCGGGATCCTGATTCACTACGAAGGGTAATGGTTATGGCTTAGTTGGGTCATTGAACCATTATTAGCTGATTGATGTCCATTCGTGTCTGAGGTGGGGTTCACGGATGAATGTTAGCTGACCTTATGTACCAAGTCTAGCTGAGTCGTGGTGTGGCTTGGGCACTGCTGATTGTGTTTAGTTCTTTCTTGAGTTAGGGTTAGTTCCTGATACTGCTGTTTGCATCTGCTTGCCTGAATTGGGGTACAGTGTCAGATGTTGTTGTATGGATGTTTTTCTAGAGTATTGTTTATCGTTGAGTATTGTTCGTCCAAGGCATTGGACGGCTCGTATTCTGAGTTCGTAAATGGTTTGAGGAGAAAGACCCCCCCCCCCCCCAAGCCGGGCAACCGAAAGGGAGACCGACTTTCACCTCAAATAGTTTTCGAAGTTAGTTAAGGGTTTCTGCATAGTGATGCATGTTGTTATGAAGGTTGATATAAATAGATATATATATATATATATATATACTTCGCTTATTGTGATGTTGGATTATGATGGATGTTCTTATGTGTTACATGTTGCTAACAATAGGTGGCTATGAGAACTCTAGTCACTCCCCACTGATTGAGGGTTACTGAGGCCAGCAAGCGATGATCATATCATCGATGACATACATTTATCGTTTAGCTAGACCTAGACTTTTGTTATACATTGCGTGCCTGTAGGGATATACTATCCCAGGCTGCGTTTTTGTACTTTTGGTTTTTGTACTTAGACTTATATACTTATCTATGTTTTTGTTTATTTCCGCATGTATAGTTTTGTTTATTTCACGTTGTACCTTTCAAGCATGTTAAAGTTTTAATTCCGCGCAAATTTTGGCATGTTTGTATGTTTATATTTTCCGCTGCGACGAGGGGTTTTACAGTAATAATATTGATGAAGGTTACTAGTACATTATATCTAATTAGTATTTTGTACTAGTGTTTGGGTAAGAGACTTGGTTGCAACTATAATGAGGTTTTCTACATTGAAAACTTGGTTTTGGAGGATAATCCTTTTACAATTAGCTCAAGAACAAGTTCAGGAAGGTGTCGTTACTTGTTCCCTAATTTCGAACCTTTATACTATGTAAGGAAAATAGTTTCTCCCTTATCTATTTTTGTTTTGCATGCACTAGATCTATGAATACTAAGTTAAAAAGTTAATTAATGCCTTATTAGAGATGTCTAATAACGGTTATATGAACCCAACACATCCTTGGGAAGGAGAATAAGCACATTCTCCCTATCATTCAACTCTTGCATCATATCTGCCTCTCCAGCCAACAACACTTTCTTGGAGGATGCAACAAAGGATGGTGGTGTGGTGTACTTCAAAGCCTGAGGCAATGATGTTAGGATGCTCTTCTTCCTTCTAAACTTAAAAGTGAATGTATTGTCCTTCCCATGATGCACTGAATCACTATAAAACTTCCAAGGTCTACTTAGTAAAAGATGACAAGCATTCATAGGGAGAATATCACAAAGAGCCTCAATGGAATAGGTTTTCCCACTAGACAAGGAACCACACATTGCTTGTCCACTCTCACTTCTACCCCATTGTTATGCCATCTTAACTTGTATGGATTAAGATGCTCTTGTGTTGGCAATGCTAGCTTCTCAATTAGAGTCTTAGAAGCTGCATTAGTACAACTTCCTCCATCAATTATAGGATTGAAAACCCTCCCTTGATGGTGCACCTAAACCTAAAGATTTATTGCCTTTGGTCCAATGCCAATGGTTGGGGTTGAGTATGAATCACTCTCCAAGTTACCCAGTTTAGGCCAGAATTAGGAAGAATAACCATGTCAGTCTCCTCTTTATCATTAGCAAAGTGGTCATAGCCTTGGCATTAGAAACACATTTTGAGAGGGATGGTTTTCCTTCACTAAGGTCAATGTCTTTACCTTTGTCAACAATGGGTGATCAGGTTGTGAAAGTAGGCTCACCTATTTTAAATCCAATGGGTAGTTTTTATAATGGAGCCCTATTAGGAGGGTTAAGTGAGGCGATCTTCCCTTTACATAGCTTCTCAAGCCTCAAAGCCAAGTTAATAGCTTGATCAAAGGAGCAAACTTGTTGCATCTTAACTCTACTAGTTATCTTAGCGTCCAATCCCTCAATGAACCTAACAATATTTTGCTCAGACATTTCATTCATTTCACATTGTAAGTTTATTTGCTCAAAGTCCCTAAGGTAGGACTTAACAAATTATTGGTCTTGTTTAAGTTGTATGAGCTTAGTGAAAATGTCTTGGGTATAATCTTTAGACACAAACTACTCATTATGTTTAAGCCAAGACTTAATGGGTTCCTTACCATCTCTAATCCTTTGGTTTACATGTTTTCATATCAAAGCAAAGCATAGCCCTTGAGTTTTATAATAGCAATCTTAAAAGCATTTATATTAGTGTATCATTTAAACTTAAAGGCTCTTTCAACAGACCTAACCCAATCTAACACGTCCTCAGAGTTCAAACTACCATGGAAATTAGGAATCTCTACTTGTCGGTATTTTGATGCTCTAGGTCGATGCCTTCCACTATTGGCTCATTTGACTTTAAGTTGGTCTTCTCCTTAATGAAGAGTTGGCCTCTTCCTACTCCTGCAAGCCACATGTTGTGCCCCGGTTTGTGGTTCTCTTCTATGGTGCCCTGGGTTGTGATTCTCGTTTTCATGTCTTAAAATCTTTGGAGTGTTGGTTGGATGAATGTGTTGAACCGTTCATTATCGTAGAAGACTTCAACCAAGTAGAGTATGTGAATGACAAATTAAGTACTAACCAACGATCTATTAATGGGGTGTACAATTTCTCCTTGTGGAACCTAAAAAATGAGCTTACTGATATCCCGTTTAAGGGCCCTAAGTTTACTTGGTGTAATAACCAAAAGGGAGAGAGAAGAGTACATGAGAGGCTTGACAAAGCTCTAGGATTTAAGGATTAAATTACGACGTTTTCGAATTCAGGTATCAAGCATTACCCGACTCAAATCTCAGATCATGCACTAATTGAATTTAATCTGGATGTGTTCAAGAATAATCTAAAAAGGTTGTATAAAATAGATGCTTAGGCCCTTGAGTACAAGGATTGCATTGTTGGTATTCGCGCAACGTGGGGAAGAAACGATGTTGGATAAAAGATTGATAAAAAAATGGAAAAAGGCTAGGAAATTAACAAGGGTGAGGTTGAGTATAGAAGATTGAAGAACAACTAAGTTGAAGGCCAGAAGATGAAATGGGATGGAGGAGTTTGATAAAAAAAAAACTGGAAAAAGGTATGGAGTTGGATTTTTCAGGAAGGGGAGAGATGGGGTACATGGTTGCCAATGAAGAATTCAAGGAGTTTGCAACTGCAGCAGTATCGTTCTGGAAACAATGAGCTAAACTTACACTGGAAAAAAAAGTGTATTTGCGACGGACTCTCTGCGACGGACATGAATTCCGTTGCAAAATATAGATTGTGGCGGAACTTGCAACAAGTTTTTTTTCTTGACGGGCTTTACAACGGAAGGCAAATTCCCACCCCTGCGGCAAAAAAATCAAATAGCGGGAAGGTTAGCGACGGAATTTCCGTCACAAATAATGACCTTTGCGACAGAATTTCCGTCGCAAATATTCACTACCTTTGACCAGATTCCCGTCAAGGGTCGAGGTTATTCAAAGTTTGCGACGGAATTCCCGTCACAAATGTTGACTAACCTTGACCCTTGACCAGAGTCCGGTCAAACCCAGACAATATGTGGAACGGAATTTCCGTTGAAAATTGACATTTGCAACGTAAAAGTCCGTCGCAAATTCCGTTGCAAGCTTTTTTTTATACAAACTCGCGGTTTTCATTTTCCCTCAAATCAATTTCAACCTAATTTGAAAAAACGTGATTTCCGTCACCTTTATACTTTGTCGTCACCGCCACTATCACCTTCCTCTATTTCTCCTCCCTCCTTCCTTCCCCTTCGTCTATTTCTTCTCCCTCCTTTATTCATCTCCATCTCCTTGCGCGAATTTATGTCGTCGGTGTCACTGCATGTTCCGCCGCCGCTGGTGACACCCTCCTCCGCCGTTGTTTTCCCTTTTCTTTTGTTCCTTCTTCCTTCACTAGCTATCCATAATTTCATCGCAAATTAGCTTTGTTTAATTCCGTCGCAAACGCATTAATTTTGTCGCAAATCTAGCTTAATTATTGTTGTTTATTATTATTAGTAATTGTTAGTGTAGTTTAATTAGTTAATTTTGATTTAATTAGTTTAGTTAGTATTGTTAGGTTAGGTAATTAGTTTAATTAGTTAATTTAGATTAATTAGTTTAGTTAATATTGTTAGGTTAGGTAATTAGTTTAATTAGTCTTATTAGTTTATTTTAATTAGTTTAATTATGCTTATTTGTTGATTTTGCTAGATTAGTGTGTAATTTTGATTTAATAAATTTAGTTAATATTTTTTATATTTGATGATAATTATTGTCATGAACATGTTAATTCATGATGTTTATAATGTAATTTTTGAATAGTACCCATTCAAGAATTACACATTTTGAAACTGTCTTTGAATCTTTCACGCCATTTAGGTGGTAAATACTTGTATTTTTTCTTGATTGTTATGAGGTAAAAAATTGGTTCATATTTCCTTTAATGTTCTCTAGATACTTGTATAGAATAACAATTCATTCTATATAATGTATTTGGAGAAAAATAGGGAAGTGCTGCCCAATTTTTGTCTAATTACAATCAAAAAAATATAAGAGTATTTACTAATGGTATAAAAGATTTGATGTGTGCATTTGTTATAGACTTTTTAGTCCCTTTTTGGCACACATTTCCACGCAATTGAGTGATTTACTATCGCTTTATGCCCCAATAGGCTACTTTGTGTTTGTATTGCTGGTTTGCAGATATGAACCAGATTGTAGCGGAAACCGAGCTTTTCTACCTCAAGTTTTATGTTTTCGGTAGATGATGGAAGAAATTAAGACAAAGATGCGTTCATGGAGAAGCGTGAGGGATGCCATCGACCACGAAAGATGAAATTTAGAGAAGTCGACCACCATAAGGCCAAACGAAGACGCTATCGAGGAGAAAAAGCCTCGATCGAGCAGTCCTGTGCTCGATCGATAACATTGTCGTGCGATCGAGCAGTTTTGCAGTGAAGAGATCGATCGAGAGGTTTGAATCTCTCGATCGACCATTTTGGAGAAGATTCCTCTCGATCGAGGAAAATTTTCTATCGATCGAGAGTTTTATAGGGTGTCTCTTCAATTTTCCGAGAACTTTCGTCAGTTTTTCTTTTATGTCTTATATAAGAACTCGTTTGTGATTTCATTAGGTTATCTAGCTTTTTTAGAACTCTCATTTCTCCTCTCTTTAGTGGCCACCTTACTCAAATAAAACTATCTTAGTTTTTTTTGTTCATTTCCTACACAAACTAACGGATTGTTATCGGTTTGATCTTGCTCTTACGCCGGATTTCGTCTGATTGTAATCTTTATTTCCCTTCTCCTACTATAGTTTTTTTTGCTAATTTCACGAATTCATCTCGCATTCTATACTCTGTTTTTTTCGTGTATGCTTCGATTCTCACGCTTTGTAACTCTGTTTTTATGCTTTGTTTTGCCTCTGTTTTTCGCCCCTCTTTCCGTTTCGTATATTGAGTTTTGTTGTTGTTTTCCCTTTCCCTTATCATCTATGCTCTCATCTAGTTTATCACGTATACTTACTGCCATATACCCGTTAATTTGCATTGGTTTTCGTGCTTGTTTCTCGCCCATGTTTCTCGCTTTGTAGGCTCGAAAACTGTGTCCCCTTTGCCCGTCTATCACGTTTTTACAGCCCTTCCCACTCATTGATTTATCATTCTTATTTTATCCTATTTTATAGCATGTTAATTATTAGTATAATCGCCGTAGCTGTATTCGTTATTAATCCCGTCATGAGTAGCTAATTTTGTTTATGTTAGTAGTTTATTAGGTTTATTTTTGGTGTCTACAATGACAAGCATCAAATTTTTGCGCCGTTGACGGGAAGGCAACGCCATTTTCTGTTTAAGTTTTATTTTTTTGCCTTAAGGAATTTTAATTCCTTAAGGCCGTTCTGATTGTTTTCTTTCAGTTGTGTATGCACAGGTGTCGAAGGGGAGAATTGGTAGAGGCTGGTCCCAAACCTGAGAGGACTTTCTTGCGTAGAAGGAGAGAACTGGAAAGAGTTCATCAGGAGGAAGACTTGAGTACCTCTGACGGAGAGAGTGCTGACAATTTTGAGGAGAATATTGCAATTGAACCCATTTTACCAATCAGAATGCCTAACATAGCCGGCCACTCTGAACCTACCGCCGAATTTATCCCTAGGGGGTTTAGCCTAGCCACCAATGAAGATGGTCAAACATTTGACTTCCGACCATCTTACATTAACATGGTTGAGAGAAACCTATATAGGGGAGTCGCGGGTGAAGACCCGAGGAAGCACATGGAAAGGTTTGCTGACTACTCCACTTCCATCCCAGCTACTAAGGGTGTGACCCAGGATAAGATAAAGGAAGCCCTTTTCCCTTTTTCTCTAACTGATAACGCTCGGGAGTGGTTGTCAGATTTGGATAGAGTAGCAGCGGGAATAACTGATTGCCCCTCTTTATCCTTAGCGTTTTACAATTCCACCACAAAGAACAAACGCTTTAAGGACACAAATCAGAAACTTCTAACAAAAACCGACTGAGAACCTAAGTGAGGCTTGGGAGCGTTACAAAGGATACGTTAGAGCTGCTCCACACCATGGTTTCGAACCATGGTTCATCTGCAATCAATTCTACAGTGGTCTATATGATGATCACCGTGCCATACTCGATTCTGCCGCGAATGGAAGGTTCCAACGAGAGGTTGACGATGACAAGGGTTGGAACCTAATTGAGGAAATGGCTAAACATACGTCAGAATACGGTAATCCGAGGAGCGGAACGAGGACCATGGCCCACATCGAGACTGAAGGATTAGACACCATGTTCGATAAACTTTTTGCTAAGATTGAGAGATTGGAGAATCAAAGTTTTGGGAGCCATCAAACGGTTCACATGTTGCAAAGATAGAAAGTCGTTTTGTGTGAGAGATGTGGCGAACCAGGCCACGTTGTTGTTGATTGTTTTCCTGATAAAGAGCAAGAATACTCTTTCCAGCAATACCATCAGGGAGGAGGCTACAACCATGGGTATGTCTACCCCAATTTGAGGTGGACAAGTCAAAACTTCCTAAATCCGACCCCTCCACCACAACAACAACAAGCTTACGTGCCGCCGCATAAACAATAGTTTCATAAGGCCCCTTAATTCGCTAACCCGCAGCATGGGAGTTCCTCATCTGGAGGAATTTCAGAGATTGGAGAGCTAAAGTCAATGATTCAATCCTTGGCTACACAAATGTCAAAATCAGACCAAGCCAACAATGCCACGATCAAAATGCTTGAGTCTCAGATAGCCCAACTTCCTGCAAATCAATCCGTGAGACAACCGGGACAATTGCCATCTCAGTCCGAGAAGAGAAGAGAAACCCTCAACATGATAACCCTAAGGTCTAGTAATTCCTATTCTGATGTAAAAGCTACTGATCCTACTGTCTTGTCTGATATTTCAGGTGTGAAAACCAAAACAACAACTGTTGATGCTGATAGTGTTCTAGATCGAGAGGATTCTGCCTCTCGATCGAGGCGTTTTGCTGGAGAATCGTTCGATCGAGAACTACCACCTTCTCGATCGACCACTTTGACTGAGGAGAGTGTTCGAACGACTATTGTGGAAGAAGAAACCGCTCGATCGAGAAAGGACGAAGGTCGATCGAGAGGTTTAGATGCTGAAAATCCTCGATCGAGCACTATGGAGGCTGAAAAGTCTCGATCGAGACCTCCTAATCAAAGAACGATCAATAATGCCTTAATCCGCGACACCCATAAGCTTGATTCCGATGAGCACATTCTTTTCCCGGGACGTTTGAAAAAAGTCAAAAAGACGGAGCCGGAGTTCGCTCGATTTGGTCAACTTATACAAGGATTCAACGTGCACATTCCCTTTCTCGACTTGGTTAAGAAGGTACCCTCTAATCTAAAGTTCATGAAAGAAATTTTATTGCGTAAACGTTCAGTAGATGAGATAGAGACCGTCACATTTTCGGAGGAGTGTTCTATACGCCTCCAAAATAGGACCCCGGCCAAATTGTCTGACCCTGGGAGTTTCTCAATACCGTGTCACATCGGATTACATTTCATTGATAGAGCTTTATGTGACTTAGACGCTAGTGTTAGCGTGATGCATTTGTCTCTAGCTAAAAGGTTGGGATTTACACAGTTTCATTGCACTAATATGTCGGTCCAGATAGCAGACCGAACATTGACTCGACCACTAGGAGTACTAGAGGACATCCCTGTAAAAATTGGACGTTTCTTTATTCCATTCGACTTTGTTATACTCGATATACCCGAAGATTCGTACACTCCTATCATTTTAGAACGACCATTTTTAGATACCGCACAAGCTATTATGGATGTCGGGTTGCGCATGTTAACATTTAATGTCGGTGGCGAGGAACTTGTTTTTGTCCAACCTACTACCCAAAAGGGACCCATGCGTATTCTCGAGTGTAATGTTATCCATGCCGTAGATTCTGACACAACTCCTATGGATGAAATGTCTTCCGATCCTATGATTACTGAGGAGCCCCTCGTGCCATTAATTTTCTTGTTACACTTACACCTTCGCCTCGTGTAGAAAGCAAGAAGAAGGGTCGTGTTTCTCTTTTTAAATGTACAGGACCAGCTTGGGGAGCCCTAGCAATCGAGCAAGGCCCGTAGAACGAGAAGAGCATGGCAACACTGTTTAAGGAGTATAAGATAGAGAGGAAATCTGAGAGCGATTCAACAGTTTGGCATCGGAAATATGCTGAAGGTAGCTCATCGAATCAAAGGCCTAGGGATGGCCAAGTGCAATTCATGGAACAGTAGCCGGGTTTTCAACCCCGTTCAAGTTGTAATAAATAATTTTACTCTTTTGATTTTGTGATTTTGAACTTGTTTTTTTAGGATATACGTACCTAGACACTAATAGTTAGTTTAGACTCTTTTGATAGACACGGAACATTTTTTGTGGTATTTTGGATGTTTTTATTGACCTTTTTGCAGGTACATGAGGCCGCACCCGAAAGAAATACATCAAAGTGCGTGCCCAGCAAAAAAACTTCTCGACCGAGAGGATTTTCTTCTCGATCGAGCATTTTGGAGAGAGGAATTTCTCGATCGAGGGATTTATTCCTCGATCGAGGGGATGGGAGATTAAAGGTCAAAATGTTCTCGATCGAGAAGTTACTGTTCTCGATCGAGAGGATTTCAGGTAAAAAGTTCTCGATCGAGAGGAAATTTCTCTCGATCGAGAATCATATCGGGCTATAAAGCAAAATGTCCCACTTTTTTCTTTCATTCCCCTCGATCGAAAAAACGTGTTCTTCCCCGATTTTTTTTCAAATTTTCTGCGAAATCTGCAAATTTGATACTTTCTTGCCCAAATAACTACTACATTGTTTTACCCAGAATCTAATTGTTTCAATTTAGTCAAAAGCCCTTTCGAAAAACCGCTATTTCGTGCTTAATTTCATTTTTCGGCATTTTAGGGTTGTGGATTCGAAATTTTCGAATACCCGGTTTTTGTTTCGATTATTTGCAGATTATTGGGTGTTAGCAACATCAAGTAAGTATTCGTTCTATCCTTTTCATTATTTATCACCCCCATTCCATTAGTTTCGAATTTTAGGGTGCTTAAGATTAGGAAGCTTGGAATTCGGTTTATGAATGCTTATTTCAATTTTCTTTGCTTGATGTTTGTAGCATGGAACCTGTTAATACTTCCCCTGCTCCTGAACCTTCTCTGGAGACTATTGTCTCGAATGTCGTGCAAGCTATAACAGAGCAACACTATTATACTCGTTCTGACACCGCGGAGCAGCCCCATGTTGCCGCTGCTGTCGTTGAGCCGGTGTCTACTGATACCGTAGTCGTTGTTCCTAGGGTTGAGGTAGCTACTGGTTCCCAAACTACCGAGGGTACTGTTGCTTCTGCAACAACTTCTGGTGCCCCTGTTTTGGTAGAGGATGCGGAGTCGGAATCGAAGGGTGATTCCGAGGAGGATGAGACTGATACTGATGATGATGGGGATGCGGCCGAGCATCAGCCTACTGTGCCTTCCCTGCTTGCCATGTTAAGACCCCACAGTACCTTAACCCACTTCTAGCACCCCACGTTCTTTGCCCTACGCCTACCACTAGTGCCTCCACTCATAGGCCACCTGTTTCTACCACTCCGAGCACTTCTACCCCTTCTATTGAGCTTGCTACGACTTCTGGGGCCGTTACTGTCGAGCCCCATGTTTCTGAGGCCATTAGTGCTACGCCTCGTGTTGATGAGCCCACCTCATCCAGGGCTGTTGTTACTACTGGAGGGACAGACCTCGCTCCTTTACCAGGACGACCCGAGGTACGTTTCATTTCCGCAGATCATCGCACTCGGTTATCTGCACTTTTAGTTGTTCCCCTCACCCCCACCCGTTTCCTTGCACGTACTGACCTAGAGACCCTAGCATGTATGAGGATATTTGTAGTTTGCTGAACGGGACGGGGATGTCAGTTTTGATTGAGATGTGGGAGCTCACCTTAGATCGCCCTACTTACGAGTTTTTCAGCTCCTTCACCTTCGACCCTGACCGTTATAGGCAAGACCACCGCAGCCCTTGCATTTCTTTTAGACTCCTTAACGAGTGGCATGACTGGACCTTTGGGCAGTTTGGGGAGGAATTAGGCCTCGTTAGCAATGGACCTGTAGAGCCTCCTAGGAAGCTTGTTCCTATGCTATGGGCTGCCCTATCTCACACCGAGTACTCTTCTCGGAAGGGGGCCTATATTCATGCCCCTGCCTCTCGTTACTTCTTCAGACTCTTAGGAGATACACTTTTTGGGCGACCTGAGCCCAATAACATCACCAACACTGACCTCGCGATTTTGGCTGGGTACCTGAACATTGATTCACGTACCCCGTTTGTTCTTAACATTTCTTACTTAGTAGCTCATTATTGGTGTGGTATTGGGAACAAGGTCAAGACTGTCATGGTCTGTGGCGGATAGGTCACTAGGATCCTCCGCCACCTTTACCCTGCATACCTTGAGACTACCAGATTGGTATGAGAGATTGGTCGTCTCGACATTGAGGTCATGCATGTTTTAAGGTGGTTAAATGGCATGACGTGGAAGATTTGTGTCTTCCTGTCTGTTACCTTACCTTGCGCCACGGTTCCTCGTCTCCTACCGGTCCCTAATGTTAAGGGAGCAAGACCTACTCCACTCACCTATGACCTCACCTTTACCACCGCACCCCCTCTTCTTCTAGCAGGAAGAGGAAGCGCGAGATTGGGTAGTCTTCCCAGTCTCCGACCAAGACCCAGAATCAGGCTGGACCCGGGTCCACGTCCATGCCTGATGTGTGGTTATTTTGTATACTTTTTCGAATCATTTAGCGCGCATTTCTATGCATTTTCATGCACTTTACGTGCCATTTTGCCCCCTTTTTCTTCCTTTGGTGTATTTTCTGTTATTTTGCAGGAATTATGTAAAAGATGAAGAAACCATGCTTTTTCTTTCCATTTTGAGCTCTTTTCGAGGATGAAGCAAGTCAAGGAGTCCAATAGCCCTGATTTTGCAGTATCAGGCCTAAAGGAACGGTAACCGAGGCGAAGACGAGGGACAAAAGCAAGAAAGAAGCGAAAAAGAAGCACTGCATCTGTCATTTACTTGATCGAGTAAGCACCAGAAATCGATCGAGCGGATGTAGGAGGAGAAAGCCTCGATCGAGAAGTTTGATACTCGATCGAGGAGTCTGCAGGAAGGGCCCAACCTTCGAGGTTTCCGGAGTTACTCGATCGAGCAGTTGCCAGCTCGAAGTTACTCGATCGAGCACTTTTTAAAGATTAGCTACTCGATCGAGTGGTTCAGTTACTCAATCGAGCAACTCACTTAAGCGTACCGGATTCGCTATTTCCGTTTTAGGTTTAGATTTTTCAGAGTTAACCTAATCCTTATTTAAGGATTAGGTTAGCCGTCTTTTAAGAAAAAATTTTATTCACTTACTATTCAACATTCAGTATTCAGTTTTACTTTTGCATTTTTCTCTTAAGCAGTCGTTAGATCTAAAAACTTTTGTTTAGGGTTTTTCTTCATTCAAAGCATTCGGATCTTGTTCTTCCTTTTCCGCCATCACTGTAATTCATTTTCTCTCTTTTAATTATTGTTCTTGTTTTCATTGTTTTATGATTTATATTAATTCATCTTTATTTGCTATGTTGAATGTTATCGTTATCATCGTTGTTATTTGTGTAGTTTCCCTAAACATGCGTGGCGAATCCCCATAATATGTTAGGATGAAGGAACTCGCGGTAGTTATGTCGTAGAAATTGCATGTTAGTCGTCCATACGACGAAGATCACCCATAAACAATATAGTTATAAAACTAATCAAATGAGTGCACGCAGGAGACCAGTTTATCTAGTAAAACCTTACCTGGAACGAAATATTGGTAGGGTAGGCTTGTTTAGGTTTATTTACGTAACCTATCTAGAGATCGAAAGATTGATAGGGGAGTTCAGGGGTGATTTCAGACCGAAAGGTTATTAATCGTTCCCACTTCGTTGTTGTTTCAACTGACCTAATCTTTATGTGACACTAATTACCCCGACGACCTGAATCCTGAGATATTCCTCTTTTTATTGCCCGTTTTATCATCTTTATTTTAAGTTCTTTTTATATCCGTCTTAGTTATAATAAAAAACAACCCCCCCCCCCAATTCTGTGACTTATAGACTGACCTTTACTTAAGACCGTGTCTCCCTGTGGAATTCGACCCTACTTCGACTGACATCCTGTTAGTAGACCTAGGTTATCATTGGTGTGTAAATGACACGCATCAAATTTTGGCGCCGTTGCCGGGGAGGCAATAGGTTTTATGTTTTTGGGTTAAGTTTATTTCGTCTTAGGAATTTCCCTTAATTCCTTAAGACCGTTCTTATCCCTTTCCCTAGTGCTGTTTTGATAGGTCTTATAGGTCTATTTCACGGCATTTCGAGAGAATACCACCATGTTCCGCTATGTGGAACAACGGGTGGTAATTTGTGAAAGATGTGGTTGCACAAGACACGACGCAGTTTGTTGTCTGGCAGAGCGTGACCGAGTTTATGCTTATCAACAGCATAAACTAGGTTACACTGAGGAGATTAGCGAGATGAGGTCCATCATTGAGGCCTTAGCAGTTCAAATTCAGGAAAGTGAGAAAGCGATGGATGCATCAATCCAACATCTCCAGTTTCAGATTGCTCAGCTAGCGTCGGAGCAAGAAAACATGTCCGACCAAGGAACAACTGATCCTCAACTGGTCGAAAGCGACGACGAGGACGTAGAGCAAGATATGGGATGAATGAGGAATTCTTTCTTCCTCTACGTAGAGCAACCATCATAAATGGAAGAGGAGAACGTTCAAGCTATCCCACTCGGTCGATGGATAGACTTGGATGACGACGATGATATGTTTGATGCACAAGCTTACCATTCCAACGTTGACAATGAAAATCCTGACTTCATGGAGGATAGATCAGAAAACGGAGAGGAAACTGAACAAATGGACGACTGTGCCCAATCGAATGAATGGGATGCACAGTTGGTCGATCGAGCTGAAGACAGCGTTCGATCGAGGTATCCTAGCAAGGATAATACTCGATCGAGTGATGATGGTACTCGATCGAGTGAAGCTATGGAAGAAGTTATTCGATCGAGCATCCTTCATATTCGATCGAGTAAAATTGTTGTTCGAACGAGTGATTCAGCTGCAAGAAGCACTCCATCGAATACTACGCAAAGTCGACCGAACGTCGTGCCAGTCAAGAGCAATCATTCGATAGTTTCACCTATTCCGAACAATGATAAGGCGGTAATTACAAACTACCGCTATCCGATAAAGGGTAATGTTTTCTCTTTCGTCATTGCCAACAGTTTTGCCTCGTCACCGTCCATTGATTCAATTTTGCTGTCAGATTAACGCCTCCGCCCCAGTTTGGGAGCAACTTGGAGGAATATCGTCTTGTTTCTTCTTATACAGGTTTAGACAAGTTAATAGACCCTGGAGGAGGAATTGAAGACTACGTTCCACACAAGACGAAGCTGCGAAAGAGGACTGATAGCAGCCTGATTAAAGTTACAATGAACTGTTGTTTTACCATTGTCGTACTGTGGAGGCTAATGGAGAATTGGATGACCGCCGAAGCGATCGCGTTCAGTCAACAGCCCTGTCGTGGGCAATACACATTTTAATTTTCTGAACTTATAAGTCGGGCTTGCAACCCCGTGCAAATTGTAATAGACTATTTAGTGCGTTTTAGACTTAGACTACTTTTTTATGCTTAATCCGCAGACTTTTTAGTAGTATCCGTAGGTAGAATAAGATTATGTATGAATCCGAGACAATTATTTTTGTGGTTTTCTGTATGTTGTAGTGTTTGGTCATCATATGCAGGAGTGAACTGGGAAAGCACGAATAAAAAAGAGTCAGAAACAGAAGAGTCGAGGAAAGAACAAGCTTCGCAGAAGAAAAGCCTCGATCGAGCTCTGTAATGTGCTCGATCCAGTGATCAACAGCGAAGAATTACTCGATCGAGTTTGTAAGAGCTCGATAGTCGAGGGGAGCTCAGAGCTGACAACCACTCGATCGAGTGGACTTCATTACTCGATCGAGCAGAAATGCCTTAAGTGAGTTATTCGATCGAGCAGCTCTTAGAACTCGATCGAGCAACTCTCAGCCTATTTATAAGGGAAGTTTTCGATACTCTTTCATTTCACTCGATTTCCGTTTTTCGCACTTTGCTCTCTTCGATTCCTCTCATTTTCTTCGTTTTTCAACAATCAATCTTTATAATCTTACTTGTTATCGCTTTAATTTGAGTAATCAAGCGGAAGCCCTATCAATTTCCAAGTTAATTTCGAGTAATTCGATTTTTTCGAAAACCTAGGGTTTGTTAGTTCGAGTATTTCGAATTTGGGTCGTTAATTTGTGATTTTCTTGCTCTAATCATCCTTGTAATCATCCAAGTAAGTCGTTCTATGTTTAATTCCTATTTTTACCCCAAATTTCGATTTTAGGGTTTTTGAAATAGGATTGACGTTTTTTGCGATTTTGGTATGATTGGTGTGATGATTTTGATTGATTGTGCGTTTGTTGTGTAGAAATGGACAGAAAGGCGACCACCGTAGCCATCACCAGCATCACGGCAGCAGCCACGGCGGCCGCTAGTTCATCCACCTCCACTTCTGCCGTAACAGCCACCACCGCGTTGGTGGTTGCCACACCCCATGTTCCAGATCCTGTTCGACCACCGCCACCAAGCACTACAACTTACCGAGCCACCTCCGTCACAACTATGGCACCAGTCGCTTCTTCTTCCTCAACTGATAAATGGAAGGAGAAGGTTCTTGTTCTAGGGCAGAAAGGACGAAAGTCCGTACTCGGCATGCCACCTCGACGCGCTCCACGCCCACCATCTCCGCCTGCGATTCCCACACTTGAGGAAATCCCTGAGGTAATATTCGCCGACACTGATCAGAGAGATCAGATGGAGGCTCTTGTTGATAATATTATCCGTGGTAGTAGGTTTTTGTATCGTCCAAACTTAGAGACACTTGGATTGCTTAGGCCCCTAGTTGACCTTTTGACTGGTACGGGGATGGCTGGGTTGGCGACCATGTCTGAGGCGACCTAACGAGTACCCACTTTGGAGTTTTTCAGCTCCTATTCTTTTTCTGCTGATACTTTTCTGAGACTCCCGACCGAGCCCTGTATTCACTTTCGACTCAAAAATGAGTCATACGCCTGGACCTTAGCTAGGTTTGGACAGGTTTTGGGGTTGGTTAGTGACGGACACCTGAGACCACCTAGGAACTTGGTTCTATAGATGTGGGAGGCCCTTTCACACGTACCTTTCGCTATCCGAAGGGTCGCCTACGTTCACAGTCCTGTAGTTCGTATTTTCCTCCGCTTGCTAGGAGAGACCATTTTTGCGCGACCTGAGCCAAACAACATTTGTAACCCTGAGTTGGCCATAGTCGCGGGGTACCTGGACATTGACAGTGGTACCCCTTTTGTCCTTAACATAGCCTACCTCGTGGCTACCCATCTAGGCGACATAGGTCGTAGAGTCACTGGCGCTATCGTAGGCGGCGGGCTTGTCACCACGATATACAGATATATCTTTTATACTTTTCCTGATGGTGAACCTGTCACCGACGATAGATACATTTGTATAGCTTTTATGGTCCAGTTGACCTGGTTTGCTCACGCTGACCGCCGGACCTGGAGGATTGCTGGGTCTCCTACAGTAGTCCTCCCCTCCGACTCTTTACCTGCACTCATCCCTCTCACCACTACTGAGGGGCCTAGACCACCACCCTTCTACCGCATCTCTTTCACTCCTTCCTCTTCCAAGAGGAAGCGCACCTCACCTGAGAGAGAGGCCGGAGACACTTCACGTCCCCGACCTTCACCGTCATCACGACCATCTTCATCCTCTCAGCCGACCACCTCTCATACCACTACACACACCACCACCAAACCTACACCCATTCCTACACCTACACCTACACCTTCACCTTCACCTTTCACTACCCCTTCTTCATCATCATCATCCACCCCATGCTTCCCTGCGCATTTTATTTTACCTCCTATTTTTGAGGTACCACCGGTCGCAGACCGGGGGTACCGTGATCCTCTACTTTTTGAGATTCTCAGGGCCCAGTCCATTATTCAGAGGGACCTTGCCTTGGTCAGCTTTCCGGATTACGATGCGAGGATGCGACCTGGCACATTCCGACCTCCCAATGGTCCTCACCCCTCTTTTTACCGATACCCAGATGGCGGGTACCCCCAGACCACTATTGAGGCACCTGGGGAGACAGCGGTACAGAGGAAGGTGAGGCGACGTGCGAAGGAGGCCGCTCAGCATGCCAGCGCCAGTGGAGGAGGAGAGGCACATGAGAGCTCCGGAGAGGAGGGTGAGAGTGGTAGTGGGAGTGAGGAGAGTGGTAGTGGTGATGAGGAGAGCTCGGAGGAGGATGCGGAGTGATAGCTGCAGCAGGTTTGGGGAGGTTATGTATTTCTTGCCTTGCTTTCATCTTAGTTTTTCTTTTATGGTTTTTAGTTTTGTATATATTTTTTCCCCGTAGGAACATGTACTAGATTGTATACCCCATTTCCCTGTTTTGTAGCCAATGAGGACATTGCCCAGTTTGGTTTGGGGAGGTGTAATGCATCCTTTTGCATCTGCCTTTTTCATCTTGCATGCATTCACGTTTAATTTCTGCATTCTTTTCGTTTTTCTTTTCCTTTTATTTTATCTTTCTCACATAATTTCTTTTTTCTTTTCCTTTTATTTTATCTTTCTCACATAAAAAAATTCAAAAATACAAAAAAATGCACGTTTACTTTTGCATATAGTCGAGTCGGAATGGAGTTTTCTGTGATGATATTGTCTTCTAGGATCTTCGAGTTGATTGTCTTTTGCAGTTTTTCATCATCATTTTGTAAAGAACCATATGGCATATCTCGAATTCCGTTTTTGAAATTACACTTGGACCCTTCTGAACTTGACTTGACTTGTATTTGGCAAACTACACATATTTTCTGAGTTTTTAGAGCCATAACTGGTGACATCCATGACCAGTTTATCTAGGATTGAGAGTAGTACTCCCTTCATATCATTGCATTCACATGTATGACTTTTGATTGCTTTTTGCCTGCACGCATGGTTTGTGGTTGGTGTCACATGTTAAGAGAGTACTTGCATTTCCCCCTTTTCTCATCGATCATACCCATATAACTCCACATTTAACCAAAAACTGCCAGTTGACCTATAAACTACACCCAGATTTAGCCTACCTTGTGTCGAGCTAGCCTTAGTGTTGTTTTGTGGTATATATATTCATTTTATCAGTTTTGGTTTGATCTTTATTTTCGGAGTTGGTATTTGAGAATTTGGAACTTGAATTTGGATGTATGATTTTTTGTCATGAACTTAGCAAAAGAAAAAGAAAAAAAAAAAAAAGGAAAGGAAAGAGAAAAGAAAAATGATTCCCGTACTTTGTTTATATCTTTTGGGAATAGAAAAAGAAAAAGGAAAAGAAAAAGAAAGTATTTGCTAAGCATGATTGTTTGACCGATTCAAGTTCCGGGGTTAGTTGTGTGATATGCCGAGCATGGCATTTGTTTTTGAGTACTTTGGAAGGTTTTACTTTTGGTTGAGTCTTGGTAGCTAGCTCGAGCCGTTACCCTCTCTTACCCATACAGTTTTTTGCCTCCTTTTACCCATTTTACCTCACATAACCATATTTATGCAAGTATTCGGCATGTGATTGACTTTGACAGGTTTTTGTGCGTGTGTATGGTAGTTAGAATCATTTGTCATACTAGTTACATTGCATGATATGTTGGTCGCAGTTAGGAGAGTGTCTACATTTTCTTATTCTTCTCTCTTACACATATATGTTCACCCATTGATTGAGAGAAGAGCGATCCGGGAGAGTCCAAAGTACACAAGTCATTCGAGTCAGTCGTCCAAGTTGTTTTCATTGCATGTATGAATTCGTTGCTTTTGGTTTTGAACTCTATGTTGGTTAATTTCTGCATTTGCATTGTCAACAACATGATCCATAGTTGGTTCTTAGGCGATTCCATTCCATTAGGTAGTTAGTTAGTCGTTTTTCTTCTTCTAGTTGCATTAGTTTGCTTGAGGACAGCAAAGGTTTGGTTTGGGGATATTTGATGCGTGCTTATTTTATATACTTTTTGGCATCATTTAGCGCGCATTTCTATGCATTTTCATGCACTTTACGTGCCATTTTGCCCCCTTTTTCTTCTTTTGGTGTATTTTCTGTTATTTTGCAGGAATTATGCAAAAGATGAAGAAACCATGCTTTTTCTGTCCATTTTGAGCTCTTTTAGAGGATGAACCAAGTCAAGGAGTCCCATAGCCCCGATTTTGCAGTACCAGGCCTAAAGGAACGGTAACCGAGGCGAAGACGAGGGACAAAAGCAAGAAAGAAGCAAAAAAGAAGCACTGCATCTGTCATTTACTCGATCGAGTAAGTACCAGAGCTCGATCGAGCGGATGCAGGAGGAGAAAGCCTCGATCGAGCAGTTTGATACTCGATCGAGGAGTCTGCAAGAAGGACCCAACCTTTGGGGTTTCCGGAGTTACTCGATCGAGCAGTTGCCAGCTCGAAGTTACTCGATCGAGCACTTTTTTAAGATCAGCTACTCGATCGAGTGGTTCAGTCACTCGATCGAGCAACTCACTTAAGCGTACCTGATTCGCTATTTCCGTTTTAGGTTTAGATTTTTCAGAGTTAACCTAATCCTTATTTAAGGATTAGGTTAGCCGTCTTTTAAGAAAAATTATTATTCACTTACTATTCAACATTCAGTATTCAGTTTTACTTTTGCATTTTTCTCTTAAGTAGTCATTAGATCTAAAAACTTTTGTTTAGGGTTTTTCTTCATTCAAAACATTCGGATCTTGTTCTTCCTTTTCCGCCATCACTGTAATTCATTTTCTCTCTTTTAATTATTGTTCTTGTTTTCATTGTTTTATGATTTATATTAATTCATCTTTATTTGCTATGTTGAATGTTATCGTTATCATCGTTGTTATTAGTGTCGTTTCCCTAAATATGCGTAGCTAATCCTCATAATATGTTAGGATGAAGGAACTCGCGGTAGTTATGTCGTAGGAATTGCATGTTAGTCGTCCTTACGACGAAGTTCACCCATAAACAATATAGTTATAAAACTTGTCAAATGAGTGCATACAGGAGACCAGTTTATCTAGTAAAACCTTACCTGGATCGAAAGGTTGGTAGGGTAAGCTTGTTTAGGTTGATTTACGTAACCTATCTAGAGATCGAAAGATTGATAGGGGAGTTCAGGGGTGATTTCAGACCGAAAGGATATTAATCGTTCCCACTTCGTTGTTGTTTCAACTGACCTAATCTTTATGTGACACTAATTACCGCGACGACCTGAATCCTGACATATTCCTCTTTTTATTGCTTGAAACTCGTTTTATCATCTTTATTTTAAGTTCTTTTTTATATTCGTCTTAGTTATAATAAAAAACAAACCCCCCCAATTATGTGACTTATAGACTGATCTTTACTTAAGGACTGTGTCTCCCTATGAAATTCGACCCTACTTCCACTGACTTCCTGTTAGTAGACCTAGGTTATCTTTGGTGTGTAAACGACACTCATCAATGCCCACGTCCACGTCGCGTCCACCTTTATACCTACACCATCATCCACTCCCACTCCTACACCTACACCTACACCTACCCCTATTCCTTCTGGAACGGTTTATCCTCCCAATTTTGTTTTACCTCCTGCCCTTGCGGCACCTACGGTCCCAGACCAAGGGCGTCGTGATCTTGTGTTTGATGCGATTTGCAGGTACCTTACCGAGATGCACCGGGACCAGGCTTTGGCCATGTTCCCTGTTTATGAGGATCACATCAAAGTAGGACGTCCTATTCCTGAGGGCTGGCCTCATCCTCCTTTCTACCGATACCAGAGGGTGGGTACCCTTCCTCTTCTTCATCTGATGAAGAGAGGGAGGAGACACCGGTCGAGAGGGAGATTCGGCTACGTGCTGAGGCAGAGGCGAGGAGAGCCCGGAGAGAGGAGGAGCAGGATCACACTTACTGAGGGGAGGAGGCGCTTGGAGATGATGATTAGGGCTCCCCTAGTTTGGTGCTGGTTTGGGGAAGCCGATTTTGTGAGTACCGATCTCTTTCTTCCATCTTTTTCGTTTTTATTTTCTATTTTTAGGAACATGTACTAGGTTGTTTACCCATCTCCCATTGCTTGCTGGTTTTTGTGCTGTGAAGACAACGAGGGCGTTGTCTATTTTGGTTTGGGGAGGGTATGCATCCTTTTGCGTCTGCATTTGCATCTAGTTTTTCATTCACGTTTATTGCCTTCATGTAAATTTGTAGAAATTGAAAAAAAAAATCACGTTTATTTTTGCATTTAGTCGAGTCGGATTGGAATATTTCGATGATGATATAGCTTTTTATAGTTAAATATATGCCATGCCATGCCATTTTCAATCTTTGCTTAGCGAGTTTTGAGCATTATCTCGAATTTTGTCGTGGAATTGATGTTAGACCATTAGACTTGACTCGTAGTTTTGGCAACGTACTACACTTTCTGAGTTCTAGAGCCTTAAACTAGTGACATCCATGACCAGTTATATTAGAATTGTGAGTAGTACTCCCTGCATTTCATGTTTTGCATGTGTATGAGTTTTGGTTTCTTATTGCCTACACGCGCCGGTTAGAGATCGGTATTACACGCTTGGGAGCCTATTGCATCACCCCCTTCCTCGTTTTTCCCATTTAGCTCCACTTTTAGCCATAATTGCCTTTTGTCCCTTACTACATCCTATATTTTGCCTACCATTGTGCCGAGCTAGGAAGTAGTGAAGGAATTTGCCATGTTGTATCAGTTTTGGCATGTTTTCTGATGTATTGGAGTGCGTGCAAAGGAGAATTGGAGGAAGTATCGTTGTGTTGTTCTCGATTGAGAGTATTTACAGCTCGATCGAGAGGTTTTGGGTATCTGTTGTGCTCGATCGAGAGCATTTTGCTCGATTGAGAATTCTGGAATGAAAAGCCCTCGATCAACTTCCATTTTTGCTCGATCGAGAGAAATGAGAGAGTTTGCTGAACAACCGAGAAAAAAATGAAGAAAAAAAATCAGAAAAATTGAAAAAAAAAGGAAAAGAAAAAAAAAAGAAAAAAAATAATAATTTGGTTGTCGGTTGGAAAAATAATTTGGGTTTTGTGATGTGTTTGCCTAGTCGAAAGAGGCGTTGTGCCTATTTTTTTTGAGTCGGAAGATCGGGATTCGTGTTAATTTGGTTTGTTGGGTTCTAGTTTGGCTTTAACCCGCACATATCCATACTTGTCTTGCCCCGGCCCTTTTGTCCTACTTAACCTCACATTGCCAAATTTGGAATAGTTCGGCATGTAATGGACATTGACGGTGGTTGTGCGTGTGTACGGTGCTTGAAATCATTACTCATACTAGTCTTGCATGCATGTTTTATTGGTTGCAGTTTAGGTGAGAGTCTATGTTTTCTTCTTCTCTTCTACACATATAAATTCACCATTTAATTTGATGAGAGAAAAGAGATTCCGGGAGGTTTCGAAATTATACGAGTCTTGCAAGGTCGAAAGTCAATTCGTTCGCTCTTTTTTAATCTTGGCATTGGTTGATTGTGTGCATTAAAGAGTTTGGCATTGACTATTTAGTAGCTTTGACTTTTAGTCCATCCATTAGGTCCTTAGTTTGCATTTAGTTTGCTTGAGGACAAGCAAAGGTTCGGTTTGGGGAAGTTTGATGTGTGCATTTGTTATAGACTTTTTAGTCCCTTTTTGGCACACATTTCCATGCAATTGAGTGATTTATTATCGCTTTATTCCCCGAATAGACTACTTTGTGTTTGTATTGCTGTTCTGCAGATATGAACCGGATTGTAAAGGAAACCGAGCTTTTCTACCTCAAGTTTTATTTTTTCGGTAGATGATGGAAGAAATGAAGGCAGATATGCGTTCATGGAGAAGCGTGAGGGATGCCATCGACCACGAAAGATGAAATTCAAAGAAGTCGACCACCATAAGGCCAAAAGAAGACCCCATCGAGAAGAAAAAGCCTCGATCGAGCTGTCCTATGCTCGATCGAGAAGATTCAAGGGTCCAGAAGTCTCGATCGATAACATTGTTGTTCGATCGAGCAGTTTTGCAGTGAAGAGATCGATCGAGAGGTTTGAATCTCTCGATCGACCATTTTGGAGAAGATTCCTCTCGATCGAGGAACAATTTCTCTCGATCGAGAGTTTTATCGGGTGTCTCTTCAATTTCCCGAGAACTTTCGTCAGTTTGTCTTTTATGTCTTATATAAGAACTCGTTTGTGAGTTCCTTAAGTTATCTAGCTTTTCAGAACTCTCATTTCTACTCTTTTTAGAAGCCACCTTACTCAAATAAAATTATCTTAGTTTTTTTTTGCTCTTTTCTTACACAAACTCAAGGATTGTTATTGGTTTGATCTTGCTCTTACGCCGGATTTCGTCTGATTGTAATGTTTCTTTCCCTTCTCCTACTATAGTTTTCTGTTTACCAATTTCACGAATTCATCTCGCATTCTATACTCTGTTTCGTTTCGTGTATGCTTCGATTCTCGCGCTTCGTAACTCTGTTTTAATGCTTTGTTTTGCCTCTGTTTTTCGCCCCTGTTTCCGTTTCGTATATTGAGTTTTGTTGCTGTTTTCCTTTTCCTTTATCATATCTACTCTCATCTAGTTTGTCACGTATACTTACTGTCATATACCCGTTAATTTGCATTGGTTTTCGTGCTTGTTTCTCGCCCCGGTTTCTCGCTTTGTAGGCTCGAAAACCGTGTCCCCTTTGCTCGTCTATCAAGTTTTTACAGCCCTTCCCACTCACTAATTTATCATTCTGATTTTATCCTATTTTATAGCATGTTAATTGTTAGTATAATCGTCGTAGTTGTATTCGCTATTAATCCCGTCATGAGTAGCTAATTTTGTTTATATGCCGGGATGAGGGAATTTGTGTCTTATGCATGATATGTTGTAATCGGGATGGGTAGTTTTGCGGTAGGAATTATCGTTAAGCAATATATTTATGTTTGGTTAAATGAATGCACGCATGAGACCATTCGTTTAGTTAAACCCCGACCTAGACCGGAAGGCTGAAAGGGTAAGACTTGCATAGCTATAATAATTAGTTTTTCTGAGGGCGGAAGTCAAGCAAAAACAACCTTAGGGTGACTTAAGACCGGAAGGTATAGTCGGGTTAGAGACGTGACTCTAATAACCCAACATTTCCTACCAATAAGCTGACCAACCTAGTTTACACCGAAAATGCAGACGACACAATGACCTGAATTCCTAGCATATTCTCTTTATCTGAATTATTTCATATTCATCTCGTGTTTGCTACTTTTACTTGTCGTTTTCTTTCTTATCTCATATCTCGTAGTTTAGTCATACAATCTTAAAATCCCAGTTGTGACCAAAAATTAAAGACCAATAGATGACAGTTAGCCTCCCTAAGGAATCGACCCTATTTATCACTAGCTTATGTTAGTAGTTTATTAGGTTTATTTTTGGTGTCTACAACGACAGGCATCAATATTCAAAGATGGGTTTAGGTTCGAGAGACAAGACTTGTTTTTTTTAACAAAATGACTATCATTTAAATTATAGGTTAAGAAAGATGATAGTGAAATGTCTTCCGCTTTTTTTTTTTTTTGCTTGAGAATACCAAGAAGCATAGTAAAAAGGGATAGCTGGCAAAGAAATCGGAAAAATTCTTTGTAAGTCACTACAAACTCCTCTTTATTTTTTTAATAAACTCATTTAGTAATTAATTAACGTAATTGTGACTAATCAAACTCTGTTTTTTTAGAACAAGATTGTATCAAAGAAATCTGAACTGGCATGTCAATAGGTAGAGCCAATCAATGACAACTAGATTTACTTTGAAGAACATGGAGGCTACATTCAAAAGGGGTTAGTATTTGGTGCGAGAAATGCAGCACCACTTCTTTCGCAATGCCACCGTCATTCAACTAGTGGAAGCACTTCGTACAAACCAGGAAGTGTTGGTGCACCAAGTTTTTATTTAATTGAGGGCGGCGTTCGGGAACGAAGTTCATCAGTGGACTTAAGCGAAGGGATGGTATTGTGGTTTTTCGTCAGGAGGAGGTAGGGAAGCTCTTCCAGGAGTCCTTTAAGCAAGTATATCGTGCTAACGAGCGAGAGGAGGTAATCAAGGAAACATAATGTTTTTCAAATTTACTACGAAAGGTTAGTAACATGACCTCAGTCGATGAGGCGGAACTTTTTAACAAACCTTTCACGGCAAAAGAGGTTAGATGTGCGGTTTTTCATATGCGTCCTTTGAAATCTCTAAGACTAGATGAGATATTGGCGGTCTTCTTCCAAAAATGTTGGTCCCTGGTTAAAAAGGATTTCACACATACAATTCTGTCCATCCTGAATTCGGGTAGGGTGCTGAGGGAGCTGAATATAACTCTTAACACTTTGGTGTCGAAGGTGGATAATTATGAAGAGGTTTCTGATTTTAGACTGATTAGCATGTGCAATGTGGTCATGCGTATTGTTACCCAATGCATTTCTAACAGGTTCGCTACGGTCGTGAGTAAGCTCGTGGGGGATTCGTAGAATGCGTTTTTTCTAGGGTGGCAAATCGGTGATTATCTTTCATTCGCTCATTAGCTCATACATAAGGTAAATAATTTCAAAGTTGGCAAGCATGGAAGATGTGTCTTAATAGTTGATATGAGTAAAGCTTATGCCCGTATTAGGTGGGATTTCCTACAGGCGACCATGTTGTGCTTCGATTTCCCGGCTAGGTTTATTGCCCTTGACATGAGTTGTATGTCTTTTGTTAGTTTTGGGGTTCTGCTAAATGAGGGCCATCTTCAACAATTTAGCTCAAAGTATGGTCTATCACAGGGAGATCATCTCTCGCCTTTTCTTTTGATTCTATGTATGGAGGTTCTCGATGAGAATTTCAAGCAGGCTATGTAGGTGGGAAATATCGAATGGATCAAGATTTTTCGTGGGGCTGAACCTATGATGAATTTCATCTTTGCGGATGACTCAGTTTTCTTATTCAAGAAAAAAAGATGATGCGGTTTTGAATCTTCGCAACGTGATAAAGAAGTATTGTGAGGCCTTGGATCAGAAGGTTAATCTAGACAAGTCAGGCATCCTCTTTAATCCAAATACTAACATGGCTATGGTCATAGACTTTTAAGGTGCTGGAGATCAAGAAGGTATTGGGAAGTATCTAGGGATACCGACTAACTTCCAACAATCCAAAATGAGGATTTTTAGGACCCTTCTGACTATATAACTAAGGGGATCTCCTCTTAGAATGCAAGTTTATTATCACCACTAGGTCGTTTAACCCTGATTTCATATATCCTATCAAATTTTTCAAATTACTTTTTTATCGGCAAATTTTTCAAATTACTTTTTATCGGTAATTCAAATACCAGTAAGTTTGGCAAACAACATTAATTCTCTCTTGTCATAATTTTTGTGGGCAGGGTGTAATTTGGGTAAAAAGATGCATTGGTGTAGTAAAACCTTCCTGAGTTTCTCAAAGTTGGATGGGGGCATGGGCATACGCAATCTATGTTGCCTAAACAAGGCGCTCCTGGCAAAGCATGGATGGAGGATGTTATCGGGGAGGATTCAATCTTTTACAGATGTTTCCGGATTAAGTTTTTTGGCACCAATAAGGCAAAGCCAAACATGCCGCCCATTAATGGTACGAGACTCTCTTGGGGAGCCCGGAGTTTTCGTATGGTCTTGAGATCATTATGGATAATGTGGGATAAAATATGGACCTGGACTCGAGGATTAATATTTGGGCTACTAGGTAGGCCCATGGTAAGATTCCAGAACTAAAAGATTGCTTGTTGGGTGTTGAGTCAGTTCACCTGGGGTCTCTTGAAGTTGGCAATCGTATCCAGCGGGAATCGGGTTGCAAGGAGCGGTTATTTTGATCTCTATTTAAGGAGGTACGGGAAAGGAGGATTCTATTCATCTCTATTTGTTCGTCACGGAAGAAGGATGAGGCTTATTTGTCGTTTAGTGGTGATGGAAAATACTCTACGAAGACCGGGTATGGTTTAGAGTTCACGCCCTATGTAGAATCAAAAAGCTCGGCCAAGGAAAGACTGAGACTTGGGACTAAAGGAAAGGAGATCAGTAGGGGTACTTTATGGTCTCTCTAGATCCCTCATCACTCGAGGATTTTCCTCTAGAAAATTTTAACCGGGTCTTTGTCGGTAGGTTAAGAGTTGAAGAAGCGGGGTTTTGAGCTAGTTGATTCTTGTATCATGTATAAAGTCAACGTTAAACATATGGACTATAGGAACCATTTGTTTAGAGATCAAAATGAAGCAGAAAGAACCTGGGCGGGATCCTGGCCTAGTATTAGGATAGAGAACTGTGGTATGATTAACATATCTGACTGGACTATCGTGTGGGTAAGGTATCTCAGTAGATTAGAAGGCTAGAGGAAAAAGTTTTACTTTTTGTTGTTGTCCTTTAGGGGATGTGGTATAAGTATAACCAACTCCTTTTCAAGGAGTCTTTCTACAGCGCATGGTGCAATACATGATTATCGCTAAAAATGTGTTGGAGTACCAACAGGTTGTCACTTCAAGGGTGGAAAGTTTAAAGAAGACAAAGTTTCTTTCGAATAGTAATGAGTGACACGGTCTAACAGGTCATGAACAAATCATGGATAATTTTCCCTTATTTAGTGTGGGCAAGAAAGACTCTTGTTTGACAATTCATGTCAAGGTGGATGCAAGTTGGGTGAATAACATGGAAGCTGCGTTTGGTTTTATTGTATATATGATAGTTCTAGAACAGAAGTAAAGAGACATTGTGGCAAGTTTACAGCGGAGAGCGCTATTCAAGCAGAATTTTTGGGTATCTACCACACTCTTCCATGGGCTAGATGTCGTGGCTTGTTGCATATACATATATGATCGGATTGCCTAAAGTTGTCGATCCAGTTGGTGAATGCTAAGAGAGTTTATCACTCTGACAAGGTATGCTGGATGATTGTAATTCGTTCTCTAGTTTCTTTCATTGTTTGTGTTTTAGTTTTATTTCTGGGGACTTGAACTCTATTTCGCATGGGCTGGCAAAAATGGTCATCAAATGTAAAATCTTTATTTAATATTGTAAAAAAACTCTCTGGTGCAAATATTTCATTCCATTATAATGTAGTATGTTCTTTGGTTTTCATTTTCGTTATGGGAAACAACCTATTTATTGTTTTACTACCAGTGGTAAAAGGCTAGTTACATCTGACCCCAATAGGAAGCCAGGCAGCATTGCCTCCCAAGGGCATT
The DNA here is from genome assembly GCA_029255685.2 of Silene conica. NCBI lineage: Eukaryota > Viridiplantae > Streptophyta > Magnoliopsida > Caryophyllales > Caryophyllaceae > Silene > Silene conica. The sequence continues at coordinate 53,298,177 of CM055316.2, read as the reverse complement.
ATCTAGGAGCCTAGGACATTTTTGTTTTAAAGACGTGCATACATTGATCCTGTACTGTGCCAAGTTCCTTTACTGGAGGTAAGTGGATTATATTCTTTATTGTTACAGAACATTATTCGTCATACAAATTTTACTAGAAAAATACATAATTAAATACCCAATATTATTCGATCACATTTAAATGTTCATAGTCACATCAATCCTTGGAAAACGGCTCAATAGACGCTCTTCTTTCGAACTAAAATCTTCAATATACTAAAACAAATAAGCAAATTCAAATAATTTACATCAAAATACATTTGGACATAAATAAGGAAACCAATGAGACTATCTTTCAGTTTTTTTTTATTATCTTTTCATTGAAATATAACCTTTCAATCAATCATAATTTTTTCAATAAACTCTAAATTATAATATTTTAATAAAAAAAATGAAACAGGTATAAAATCGGTATAAGACTGGGTATGGTTTAAGGTTCACGTCCTATGTGGAATCAAAAAGCTCGGCCAAGGAAAGACTGAGACTTGGGACTAAAGGAAAGGAGATCTGTATGGATACTTTATGGTCTCTCTAGACCCCTCAGCACATGAGAATTTTCCTCTAGAAAATTTTAACCGGGACTTTGTCGGTAGGGTAAAAGTTGAAGAAGCGGATTTTTGAGGTGGATAATTCTTGTATCATGTATAAAGTGAACTTTAAACATATGGAATATATGAACCATTTGTTTCGAGATCAAAGTTAAGCAGAAAGAACTTGGGCGGGATCCTGGCCTAGTATTAGGATAGAGAACTGTGGTATGATCAACATATTTGATTGGACTATCGTGTGGGTAAGGTATCTCAGTAGATTAGAAGGCTAGAGGAAAAAGTTTTACTTTTTGTTGCTGTCCTTTAGGAGATGTGGTATAAGTATAACCAACTCCTTTTCAAGGAGTCTTTCTACAGTGCATGGTGCAATACATGATTATCGCTAAAAGTGTGTTGGAGTACCAACAGGTTGTCACTTCAAGGGTGGAAAGTTTAAAGAAGACAAAGTTTCTTTCGAATAGTAATGAGTGACACGGTCTAACAGGTCATGAACAAATCATGGATAATTTTCCCTTATTTATTGTGGGCAAGAAAGACTCTTGTTTGACAATTCATGTCAAGGTGGATGCAAGTTGGGTGAATAACATGGAAGCTGCGTTTGGTTTTATTATATATGATAGTTCTAGAACAAAAGTAGAGAGACATTGTGGCAAGTTTACGGCGGAGGGGGCTATTCAAGCGGACATTTTGGGTATCTACCATACTCTTCATTGGGCTAGGTGATGTGACTTGTTGCGTATACATATCTGATGGAATTGTCTAAAGCTGCCTATGCAATTAGTGAATGCTTAGAGAGTTTATCACTCTATCAGGGTATCCTGGATGATTGTAATGTGTTCTCTAGTTTCTTTCATTGTTGGTACTTTAGTTTTATTTTCAGGGACTTTAACTCTATTGCGGATGGGCTGGCAAAAATGGTCATGCAGTTGTAGAATCTTTATTTAATATTGTATAAAAAAAACTCTCTGCTACAGATATTTCATTCCATTATAATGCAGTATGTTCTTTTAATTTCATTTTTGTTATGGGAAACAACCTATTTATTTTTTTACTACGAGTGTTAAAAGGCTAGTTACATCCAACCCTATTAGGAAGCCAGACAGTATTGCCGCCCGAGGTCATTATCTAGGAGCCTAAGACATCGTTCATGTACTGTGCCAAGTTCATTTATTAGAGTTAAGTGGATTATATTCTATAATGTTACATAACGTTATTCGTCGTACAACTTTCACTGGGAAAATACATAATAAAACACCCAATATTATTCTATCACATTTAAATAATGTTCATAGTAACATCGATCCTTGGGAAACGGCTCAATAGACGCTCTTCTTTCGAACTAAAATCTTCAATGTACTAAAAAAATAAGTAACCTCAAAATACATTCGGACATAAATAAGGAAACCAATGAGACTATATTTCATTTATTTATTATCTTTTCATTGAAATATAACCTTTCAATCAATCATAATTTTTTCAATAAACTCTAAATTATAATCTTTTAATAAAAAGAAAATGAAACCGGTATAAAACTATAAGTTATAAATTATTGCGCTAAATCATGTTTATATGGGTTATTATTACTTATTAGTCAGTTATTACATAATGACTTGACACGTACTTACTCCATATTCTATAAAATGATATTATTATTGACACAAAAATTTGAATAAATTACTTCGAGAAAATTTAAAGAATTATATTATTAATTATTACTCCCTCCAATTTCCTATGATGTTCTCTTTTTATTTTGACAAAAAAAATAAGAGAACTAATTTGGACCACACAATACACATGACACACACCAAATTGATTTTAAACCACACAAAGTTGTCAAAAAGAGGAAAGAGGGAACATCAATGTGATTGAACAAAAACGGGAAGAGAAACATCATAGGAAATTGGAGGGAGTATATGATAAAATTATTTTCAATAAAATAGATATTTCCATGACCTCATTTAATCAGAATTACATTTTCACATACGGATTTTACTCTCACATATACTTTTTCACTAAATTTCTATATTATACCCTTTTCTTTTAACTTACACAAATTAAAGCTTGTAGAAATTTACAAAAATGGTAGTCTATTTGATTAAAAAAAGGTTTTGACGAATTGAAGACATATCTCTTGCCAGGCCAACTTGGAAAAAATAAATAGAATCATCAATTCTCGTAAAACAAGATCAAAAGTTTCAGATATTACTAATAGCTTGCTAAATCCCTTTAGCTTATGAAACTAATTAAATTGACAGTAATTTCGATTCAACATCTCAGCAATTTGTTGGATTTCCTAAGTGCTCGATTGATCTTATTCCAATTGAAAAGCAGTTGTCAACTATATCTCTATATCCCCTGGGATACTGAATCTGCTCCGGGCTTGTTGCATTACCAAAAAAGCAAGAGGCAATATCCTCCCATCCCACGTAGCAGGGGGGTTTCTACTTCTTTTTATTAAAGAACATAATTATAGAACACTAATGGTATACTCATAATTTTTTTCTTTAATTAATTATGTTGTATAACTAGAGATAGATGTTTTTGGTTTTTGAATTGCAGAAAATATATGAACATACATGAACGTAGAGAGGTGGGTGAGGGATAGGGAGGGGGAGTGCATGACAAGGGAGGAAAGCCAAGACCAGTTGACATGAGGTTGGCCGGAGTAAGGTCTGTCAGCGAATGAAGGTGGTATTGGTGGCTTGGTAGGGAAGGGAGATAAATAAAGCATAAAAAATTAATTAGGTGGGAAAGGAAAAAAATTACAACGATAATATTGTAAGAGACGTATGTAAAAGAATCAGGGGCGTCTGTGGAGCCCGTGCTGTCGTACAGGGGCCCAAAAATTTGGGCCCCAAAATAGTAAAAGTCGGTTAATTCGTTAAAAAATTTGAGTAAATACAGTATCAATCACGCGCTACTTTAGGGAGTTAGGGCAGAAGAATTACAAAATCCCTCTCAACTTCCTTTTTTAATCAATTTCTCTTTTCCTAGAAATCAGTCATGTCAGTCAATATGCATAAAATATCTCCTTTCCAATCTTTCAATCTTCATCATTCTAACGGTGCAATTCTCGTGTAAATATTATCAATAATTTTCATTCTCAAACTTAATTATACCCATCAACTGTTGGAATTTAAGGTAATTTTTTCCTTATCAAACTTCAGAAAAATTCAATATTCTTCAATTTTTGTTGTAGTTTGATTTATGTGGAGAAATTCGGATGATTTTTTATCTTTAGTAAACTCTTATAGTGTGTTTTTTTTAATTATTTGTATATATAATTATACATCAACTAACTTTGTTTATTTTGTTGGCAGAAACATAAATCAAATTGGAACAGTCATTTACGAAATTACGGTTCAATCATCAAATAGGTTGTTTCTTAACATCTTACTTATTAATATATGGTTGTTTGATTCTTTTATTTGTTGTGTTGCTTGTTTAGTTGTTTTCCGTTGTTTTTATTTTAATTATGGAGAGTGAGAGTCATGTCTTCAATCATAAAATATGATTTCGGTTATAAAAAACGTAAGAAAAAACAAAAAATGCAGATTTAGATCGGTCTCAAAAAGGAGCTATTGATAAATTTGTAATAAGAAATGCTAATAATTATAATAGTGGTAATAATGTGGATTTGGATGAAAGCTTGATAATGTTAATGTTAATCTTAATGATGATGTGAATGAGGTAGAGGTACCTATTGAAAATAAAACTCAGGCGTCTCATGACAATGTTGAAAATTTTGACAACTTGGTTAATGAAACTATTGAAGATGGTGTTAATGTAGATCTCGTTCCTTCTAGTGATAATGTAGAGTCTGGTATTACCATAGACATATATGATCCTAGAAACTTGGACAATTTGAATGCGGAATCGAAAGGTAGATTAGCAGTTAACGGTTCAAAAAGAGATTTAACAATTGAAAAAGGCCCCTACGATTAATCTAAAAGACAATTTTCGTCAAAATTTTCCACTAGAAAATTGTCTAATGGGGAAAAATGGGATAGGGAATGGCTTGTTTACTCAACTGATCTTGATAAGGTTTTGTGTTTTTGCTGTAAATTATTTGGAGCATGTCAAGGAAGGAATGATTTAGTAACAAAATGATACAATGATTGGGCTCATCTTAGCAAAAGACTTAAAGAACATGAAGTGAGCCCCCGCCATGTTAAAAATATGACAATATGGTACGAATTGTGTTTAAGGTTAAAAACAAAGACAAATTATTGATGAAAAATCCCAATGCAGATTTCGGAAAGAGAAAGAACATTGGAAGAATATATTATTAAGAATTCTTTCAATCGTTAAATTTTCTGGAAAGCATAATCTAGCATTCTGTGGCTCCAATAGTAAAATGTAAGAGGATAGTAATGAGAATTTTTTGGGACTCGTTGAAATGTTAATCGACTTTGATGTTATTATGAAAGAACATGTTAGCGCATAGTAAATAAAGATACTCATGTTCACTATCTTGGTCATAATATCCAAAATGAATTAATTCGTTTGCTTGCTTCTAAAATAAAATCTGAAATCATTAAGAAAATTAAGTGTGCAAAATATTTCTCTGTTATTTTAGAGTGTACACCTGACATTAGCCACAAAGAACAAATGACTATGATTTTACATTATGTGGATGCATCTTCTAGTGAATATGTAATTAAAGAATCGTTCTTGGGATTTTTGAATATGTATGATACTAGTGGTTTAGGACTTTTTGATGCTTTACAAAATGAATTAATACCACTTGGTCTTAATATTTATAATGTTCGAGGTCAAGGTTATGATAATGGTTCTAACATGAAAGGAAAATATCAAGGTGTACAAAAGCGATTGTTAAATTTAAATCCTGGAGCCTTTTATACTCCTTGTGGTTGTCATTGTTGAAATTTGACTTTATGTAACATAGCTAATACTTCTGATAAGGCTAGAAACTTTTTTGGAATTATACAGCGCATATTGTAAATATTTGCTCATTCTACAAAGAGATGAGATATTTTAAAGAGTAATGTACAAGGTTTGACTCCTAAACCGTTGTCAGCAACCCGTTGGACAAGTCATGTTGATAGTGTAAAAGTCATAAGATTTCAAATGCAAGAAAAACAAGAAGCTTTACTAGAAGTTGCAGTGGTTGATAATGATTCTAAGATTAGAAGTGAAGCCAAATCCTTTGCACTTAATGAACTTGGTGATTTTGAATTTTTATTATCAATAATTATTTGGTATGAAATATTGTCTTTTATTAATGAGGTTAGTAAACATATACAAACAAAAGATATGCTTATTGATGTTGTTTTACAGGTAAAGGCATTAATTTCTTGTTTTGAGAATTAGAGAATGTGGGCCGGTTTCATGCACCTAATTCTATAACCCCATTACAGGGAACTCAACAATAGTTTTCATAAGGCATTAGATACGGCAATGAATATTGCAAAAGATATGAATATTGATCCTGTTTTTCCTAGAAGGCGTGAAATTCGAAGAAAAAACATTTTGATGAGAATCCGGATGATTCTCCACCATTATATAAATAAAGAAGAATATTCGGGTTCATTATTTCTTACATCTTATTGACCAAGCAATATCTTCGCTTAAGAGAAGATTTGCGCAATATCAAGAGTATGAAAATATATTTGGATTTATGTTCACAACGGAAAAATTGTATTCTTTAGATGATTTGGGATTAGAGTCCTGTTGTCTTAATCTTAAGAATATGCTTAAGAATAATGATGAGTCTGATATTGATGGAAAAGCTTTATGTTTTTATCTAAATTTTTTTAGAGAATTCATGCCTAAGAAACAAATGGGTCCTATTGCTATTTTGAATTACATGAAAGAAGTGGGTGGCTGGTTTCCTAATGCAGTGATTGCTTATAGAATTTGTTGACGATTCCCGTAACTGTTGCATCCGCTTAGAGAATTTTTTCCACGTTGAAGTTGTTGATGTAACAACCCGACCCGCCATCGTCATAACACAAACCCAATATGATGGATGTACACTTTTGGTCCCATTATTTGTCCTCACTTAAGCCCAAAAGTAGAAGGTTTTGTTACTAAGTGGTCGGTGGAAGCTATTATAAACATATCACAAGTCTCACATTTTACCTATGTGGGACAAATCTCCACACAAACTCACATTCTACCAATATGGGATCATTCTTGGAGCGTTACAAACTCCCACACTTTAAGAACACAACGTCCTCGTTGTGCCTTAAACCTGACCGTAGCCTGGGCCAGAATCCTCCCCCGCTAGGTATGTGACCCAGGTACTCCCGATCACAGACTCACCACACGGTCGCAGGGTCTCTCTGATACCATTTGTAACAACCCGACCTGCCACCGTCGTAACACAAACCCAATAAGATGTGTGTGCACTTTTGGGCCCATTATTTGTCTTCACTTAAGCCCAAAAGCACAAGGCCTTGTTACTAAGTGGTGGGTGGAAGTTATTATAAACATATCACAAGCCTCACATTTTACCTATGTGGGACAAATCTCCACACAAACTCACATTCTACCAATATTGGATAATTCTTGGAGTGTTACAGTTGAAGTCGTATTTGCGCTCAACAATGTTGTAAGATCGACTCAATGGATTGGCAATGATAGCTATCGAGAATAATCTTTTGGAGAATGTTACTATCATGAACTAATTGAGGATTTTGCTTCCGTGAATGCAACCCGAGCTTTACTTTTAGCAGGAACTAGTGAAACTTTAGAAAATCCTTAAGAACTCATGTAATATTTTGCATTGAATTTATAAAAATACATGATGTGTTTTATAATAAATTCCTTTTGTATAACATAGCGAGGGCCCCATTTTAGCACTTCGCACAAGACCATCTAAATAGCCGAAACAACCCTAAAAAGAATTATATGTGAAAAATCACAACCTCTCTTAGGCATTTTCCAATTCATCTTTTTCATAATATAAAAACACAATAGAGTAAAGACATACCATGGATGCATTGTGAGGGATCTATACATATTATTTAACATTCAAGAAATTATAGATTCTAATGTATGATGCACTATGTGAAGTAGCTTGTTGTCATTCATGGTCTCCCCAAGCAATTTTTAATATTTCCACCTTCCCACTATTATCTTTCATGTTTGACTAGTCGAAGTGTAATAATTTTGACCGTAAATAAGTAATCCACCTATTTGATTTGTTATTTCTTTTCTCTTTGAAACAAGAACTTAGGAAGTCAATTTAGACAATACAATGTATATGATTTCACATCAAATTATTTTTCAACCACACAAAATTGCCAAAAAAAGAAAGAGGGAACAAAACTGGAATTGGATATGAGTAAAAATGGAGAAAAATCAAGTAAAATGAAGTACGGGAGACTGTACAATTCAAAATAATTATCCCTCAGACTTTCTAAAGTTTTAAAACTGTGTCACATCAGTTATCCACTAATTTTTATTATTTTTTTATTGTTCACTCACAACAGACCCAACTCAGACTTTATACATTATCCGTCAGACTCAACTCAAACTTTACTTTTTTTACTTTAACTTTTTTTTTAAAATAAGAAATGACACATGACTACCACTTATTGGATACTTTCAATAGAAAGTGGGGTCAAGACTGACCCAAAATATTTAGTTGAGTCTTGAATTTCCACGACTCAACTTAAGATATTGTTAAGATTTTAGTAGATTATTGATAGTTTTAAGTAAGTCTAATTTCAAGATTAGCAATAATCTTACCTACGAAAATTATCCATCGGAAAATAGATGAAGAAAAGCACGCACATACCAAATCTTTTCATAGCAATTTGTCCTGAAGAACGTTCACCATTGGTAGTTTCATGAATTGCTTGAACCATCTCAATCTTACTGACATAACCATCTTTGTTTTTGTCCAAGAAAGCAAATGCATCGACTAAAGTGTCAAATGTTGTCTCCAGGTCTGGTAATCCCATTCGAGATTTCGGCTGTATAGAATAAAACACATTATGTAGGAGGATAAAATTTACGTGAATTTAATTTTTAATTATAGTTAATGAGAAATAGTAAAAAGTGTCTGGTTGCCTAACAAGAATGTGGGAAGTAGAACTTATCAATGGAGAATAGATAAGCAATTTTCCACATATTATGGGAACTATAACTCATCGAGGAACTTAAATCCTCCATTTTGGGCAACCAACCAAGTTTACAAAATAATCATTCATCGAATTTTTCGCTTCTCATGAATTAAAGGGACAATCAAACAACCCTTTAAAACATTACCAAATTGAATTGTTAACTCAATGTGAAATAAAAGGAATTCACAATAAGATTCTTTTATGAGAATAATTCATCCTATTGGTAGTTCCCTTCAAATATCACTCAATCTTATCAATAATTCCAAATTAATCCATCATATTCACCATTCTTCCCATAACAGTCTAATTGAAATTAATGATAGAATGGATTAGATGGATTTAATTAATCCTTAGACTGGAATTAATTTGAAATTATTAATAGGATGGAGTGATATTTGTAGGGCAACGATAGGATGGATTATTCTTATGAAATAATTCATCGCAATATTCTCGTTGTTTATTTAGCAATTCTATATTTTTTTCTCATGTATTAATTATCTTTTGATATATGCAATATTTTTGAAAAGTAATTTGATCATACGCATAAATCATTGTTCACTTGTCATTTAATAACAACTAGTGTAATACCCGTGAAAAATCACGGGGTGTTTACTTTTTCTTTTAAAAGAAGACGACAAATTATAGTTATTATATATCCTGAAATTTTATTTATTGAACATGTCTACTTTTTTTAAAATAAAAAAGGAAAAAAATAATATAAATATCTCTCTCTCTCTATATAAATATAAATATATATATATATATATATATATATATATATATATATATATATATATATATAGAGAGAGAGAGAGGCCGGATCCGGTGAGGCTCTTAATTATGGTGAGGCGGCCGCACCCTTACTGTGTTGGACATGATTTTCAATGTTCATTGGACTAATATCAATGGGATGGAAATTATGGGTCATTTTTAGCATTTCATTTGGCCCAAATATTTTCTCTATCTAAAAAAATTATCCATTTTGCTTTTTTTCTTATTTCGTGAAATTTGGACTTAAAATGTTTGTTTACTCACGAAATGTATAATTTCTTATTTCGTGAATGTTGGACCTTAATTTATGAAACCGGAACTTATTTCGTGAAACATGGAATTAAAATGTTTGTTTACTCGCGAAATGTTTAATTTCTTATTTCGTGAATCTTGGACCTTAATTTGTGAAAATGAGACCTTATTTAGTGAAACTTGGACTTAAAATGTTTGTTTACTCACAAAATGTTTAATTTCTTATCTCGTGAATCTTGGACCTTAATTTGTGAAAGCGGGAACTTATCTCGTGAAACTTGGACTTAAAATGTTTGTTTACACACAAAATGTATATCTTCTTATTTCGTGAATCTTGGACCTTATTTTGTGGAGCAATAATTTAACAACTTAAATAAGTTCATTGGAAATTAGCGGATATAGAATGATAGCGGGATGAATCGAAATTGAACTTATTGATCGAAATTACCTAATTTCTGGTTGATAATGATGGTCGGAAAGCTCAGTGACAATGGCGATTGAAAAACGCAGGAATAACAACGGTGGAAAAGCTTAGTGATAATGGCGAAGACGGAGGTTGGGCTCACGCGATGGAGACGAGTTGAAGAAATAGTTAGGAGAGAGAGAGAGAGAGAGAGAGAATTGATTGGTGGAGTTAATGAAGGCAGGTGAGTATGTAGAATGTAATTTTTATATCATTGTACGTGGCATCATCTAGTGCACCTCTATTATTTAGATCCGGCGATTTATAATAGGTCCAGCTGCCTCACCCTAAGGAGGGTGTCTCACATGATTCAATTTATATATATATATATATATATATATATATATATATATATATATATATATATATATATATATATTAAATCATATAAAAGGACATTTCAAAAAATTGTTGATAATATAAAATAAGATAGCATATGATAATGTTAATAAGAGTAATAATTGTAAAACTTGAAAAAAATAAAACTATTACGACTTAATTAAAAAAGGAAAAGGAAATTATAAGATTAAAATTTGAGATTTGAAGTAAACCAGAACATCTAATTAGCAACCCATCACATCGTTGAGCCAACAGCGCACAAAAACACAACAAACCAGATAGGAAGTCCTTGTACCGACAACAAAACCAAAAAGCTAAACAAACTAAATAAGGCAACCTAACATCATTACAACCACCATTTTCCAGAACCTTCAAGCTCATCAAATTGTTTCCTTCTCCATCGTTCACGAAGCATCCATACATCATCACTTCTACCACAAATAGTAATGATTTTGTTAATTACAACAGGTTGTAATTTCTTACAACCCTAACATTCATTTGAGTAAGTCTAAACCCATATTTGAGTTGACTAATTGTAAGAACATTTGTCATGGTCATTTGTGAAATTAGAAAGAATTTGTTGAGAATATTGAACAGTTTTTTAGAAATTGCTTTACATGTTGAAAGATGGAGAATGAATAAAGAGGGAGTGAAAGGGATTTAAGAGGTGGAAGGCGACTGATTTTCAAGAAGAATGAAATGAATTGGAAGATGATGGTGGCTGGGATTGGAAGTGAAAGAGATTTAACAGGTTGAAAAATTTATGGAAGAATGAAATGAATTGGAAGATTAGGGTGGTTGATTATGTTGCTGATTAATTGTTATTGGTATGGTATTGGTATTTTATGAAAATATTTTTGAGAAGTTTAATTGATGATTAGTTGTTGTTGCTATATATTTTGTAATCAATGTTGCTTGAGATTTTCGAGAACATTGAGAAAGTAAAACAGTTTTTTAATATGTTTTGAGAAAGAAAAAAGTTTTTGGAAGACAATTTAATTTTCGAGAAGCTGGTTCTCAATGTTGCTTGAGATTTTCGAGAACATTGAGAAAGTAAAGCAGTTTTTTATTAGGAAGGAGAGAGATACTTATTGTAGAGAATGAATCGAATTGGAAGATTAGGGTGGCTGGTTATCTTGCTCATTAGTTATTGGTATTAGCATTTTATGGAAAAATTTTTGAGAAGTGTTGTTGATGATTTTCGAGAACATTAATTAGGTGGTTCTATAATTAATTTTCGAGAAAGTAAAGCAGTTTTTTTATTAGGTTTTGAGAATCGGTACCCATATTAATTAACACGATTATATTAACGTAATTGCTCATTCATGTACGAGTTTTACTCATTCATGAACCTTTTTTCATTATTTTTCCATTCTATACACTTTGACTAAAAACAAAAAAAAAACTCTCTCTAATTCTCTCCCCCCACAAAATTAATCAAAATTTTCAAATCCGTCAAAATCGCACAACTATTGAGGCTAGTTCTTGTATCGATCAAGTAATAATTTTAATCTCTATCTTTATCAATTATATTATATGAAATTAAAATTTTGATTTAGACTAATTAAATTAGGGTTTGTTTAAATCGTTTTTTTGTTTAGTTCATGGTCTTCCTTATTATTCCCCGGTTCGTATAGAAAGCACAGTTACGGGGGATTTGAAAATGAATGCCAGAATAGCCTGCCTGTCGTCTACTCTCGGAAGGACATAGGAGAATCAAGTGCTTCGTCTCCATCAACATCGAGCTCTTCTTCGGGATCTGCTTAGTCGTCATCCTATTTAAAATGTCTTAAATTGTAAAAACCTTTTTCACTTTAATCCTGAATGTATGAATTTCTGGGTTGCGGTTCCTATTTCGATTGGTATTTAGATTGAATCTTATCACAATAGTATTAGATTTGTAGAATGTTGAACGATTAATGACGAACTTTGACAGTGCACGGGAAAATATCAGTAGTATTATTTGGGGTTGATAGTTAGAGTGAGGAGGTGAAATAAAATTGTAAATGTTGTGAAAATATAGGGTATAATGGTCAATCACGTCCATGATTGAGTAAAATTTGTCCATGATTGAGCAACACCCTTATATAAATTAACACGGTGAATTAGATGTATCTATAATTAATTTTAGTTTTATATCTGTTTTAGTTTCCTGATGTGGAAAGATGGCCAACACGGTTTGCATGATTGGCTAAAATAAAGCATAATGTTTGAGGTTGAATGAGATACCTTGAATACCCTCATTCTTGCACCACATTGTGCCACATATGCAGTTTTACAAGATTCTTTTATATATAATGATATCCATAAGTGGTTCCTTCTTCTCTTCTCCGGTATTGGGCTAAAACTAAACGTAAACAAATAGGTAGAAGGGAATGAGTAATCCATTAGCCAAATGGAGAAAAGAGATAAAAACATATGCCCACAAAGTACCGGTGATAATGAAGTAAAAATTGTTTTGTTTTCGACTCATATGATAAATTTTTTCCCTTACTCTAAAATCCATTTCAAATGAAATAATTTCGTTATACGAACAATTATTCCAATTTACCCATTTACAAAATAGCAAAAATAAAGGCAACATTAATGTTTACACGGGACTATACTTAAAACGAATATCATTTATTTTTCAGTAACTCTTTTGTGAGACCGTCTCACGTGTACAACAGGCTCATTTATTTGTATTAAATGAAAAATTTATCATAAAAACAGACGGTCTCATGGTATGAGACGGTCTTATTGTAGAATTTGTGTTCATTTTTACCTAACATCATTTACCGAGGTAGGATATGAGATTTGTGGGGTAAAACGACCGAATTGAGATCACGAATTTACAAAGTATAAAAAGAATGAATGATACGAGAGGTTTTGATGACACGAAAAAACTTGTGAGGGAAACAACTGTCGAGGGAGACGGAATCCCACCAAGTGTTTCACTATAATCTTATGAAGGATTACAATGAACAATGTAAATAAATGAATTTTTCTGCTTTATGAATACATGTATTGTAAGCTTGGAATTCGATGCCATTTGCTTTGCTCCTCTCCGCATTTTATAGTTACTCGTCCTGCCTTCTGAATGTTGGCAGTTGCTCCCTAGTTTTGAGGAGTCAAATACCCGATGTAGGGAACTACTTTTGACTAGGTATGGTGGGCTATTTGTGAAGTAATTTAATTATTTATCAATTATGAAGATGTTTGGATGAATTTCATTTTATTTAACAATGTTTTATGGGTTATTCTACCTGGTAACCCTGTATTTTTTCAAATTTTACGTGGTAACCCTATTTTTCAGAAACCACGCGTGGTAACCCTCAACTTTGTTAATACGTATTGCTGTGACCCTTAACTTTTATGTCGTTAGTTTTGTCCGTTAAGTATGTGACGTGGTCAATTGAATTTTGTGATTTTCTATAAGGTAACCCTATATTTTAAAAATCCTACAACATAACCTTGTTTTTTCTACAAATCGGATGTGTATAAAAACATAATCCCCTAATTCATCTTATTTTCACAATTTTGCTTGATTACACCCAAATTGTCAAATCCACCCTCATTACCCTTCAATAAATCGAGTTTTGAAAAAAACTTCAATAAAAACGTTCTTCGATATCAATAACAACTCTCAATAAAATATTCTAAATACCATAGTAAACGTACTATATATCGAGCATTATAATAATCAATCACAAATTTAATTCATAGCGGTAATCTAATTAAGAAAACTTTCGTTTTTAAAATCTCAACATATATCCCAAAGCTAAAAATGTTGTAAACGCAATAATGACTTCAATTGTTCGATATATTCACACAGTAAAATTGGGTACAATTGAGGAGTAGAGACTTATTTGTAAACATTGGTGGATTTCTTTGTTAATTATCGAACCCGATGTTTGGAGATTTATGGTAATGATACTTTGAAGAGATGATGATATTGAGAGTTGACATTCTTTTGAGTAATCGAGTGAAAAACATGTTAAAAATAGTAATAAATTGAGGAAACAAGGGAGTATTTTTAAGATTATTTCTTTTGTAAAAAAAACAAATAGGGTTATTTTGTAGGATACAACAAACATAGGGTTACCTGGTAGAAAATCTCAAAATTCAATTGACCACGTCACATAATTAATGGACAAAGCTAACGGAATAAAAGTTAAGGGTCATGGCGATACATATTAACAAAGTTGAGGGTTACCACGTATGCTCACAGAAATGTAGGGTTACCACGTAGAATTTTAAAAAATTCAGGGTTACCATGTAGAATAACCCATGTTTTATTTGTTTATTATAATAGTTTAAAGTTACGCTTTATGCTTGGTGGATGGGGCGGGGCTAAGGTGGTGCACGAAAGTCAAATTGGTGCGAATGCGGTGGGACAGTAGTAGGTCTGGATCCTGCGGTGGTGCTCTATGACGGAGTATAAGAAGGATACGACGTCCTGTGATGCACGATGGTCAGAGTGGTGATGTGAGAAGCGTGGTCATCATATATGAAGTGGGTGGTCGACTAGGAATGTGGTGGCTAGTAATGGGTTTGTCGTGGGACTGTTTAGCTTTTTTTTAATGTTTTTGTTTAATACTAATAATTGGACCATCTTACTTTGTAAATGTTGATATTGAATTGTTTTTTTATTCATTGTTAATTTTTCAATCATAATCAATCGGTGGTGAACGGAAAATTTCAAATCTGAGCATGTGGTGTTTGTGGTGAAGGAAGAAAATGAAAGAGAGAAAATAAGAATGAGTGAACTAAAATAATGACAAGGATAAAATTGTAACATACGTATATTAAAGAGTAAAATTCCTATGTAAAAAACACGACCCTGAAGTATAATATGTAATCCCCCATTCAATTGTTTTTTTAGCTTTACTTTTGGCACAAAATTAATAGGAGAGGAAAAGGCCATTTGTGCTTATTGTTAATTGATGATAAGTAGGTAATAAAACAAGCTAATGATGAAATATATATAAAATATTTGAACCCAAAAATGATACAGAAATTAAAAAAAACATCTAAAGTGAAATAAAAAACGGGGACAGTGGAATAAATAACATACCGGTTCGGTAGCTATTTGATCCTCTTGTAAGAGGTAGACGACACACAAAAGAACGATAAATTCATTAAACTTCATTCCCATATCTTCGTTAATGCCACATGCGCTAAACAAATCTTCTATCTCATCATCTGTGCAAGAAACTTCCAATTTGCGAAAGCAATATTTCAACTCGGTTCGGTCAATACCCCCATTTTCATCCGCATCTAACAATAAATAGTTAGGTTCGTAATTCATTTTAACAATGAGAAAGGTGTACTAAATCAACTTCACTATGCAAATGTTGCAAGGGAGAAAACAATATAGACACCATGTTTTATCACTACAAGAATTGTTGTCTCGGGCGATTAATAAAAGGCGACTGAAAATGGTAGTCGCTAAATTGACAACTATTAAAAGAATTGAACGGCTAAAATCCGTCGCCAATTTTGCAACTACCACAATAATTGAGGCAGAACAAAAGGTCATACAATACTTACAATACAGATCGTTTAATAATTACAAGTTTGTATGCACGAACAAAAATTTCACCGCTCGCTATCGGAAATGACACTTACACATCCTCCCTCCAATTTCTTGTATTGTTTCTTTTTCATTTTGACACACAAAATAAGAGAATCCATTTGGACCACAATACACATGACCTACAGAAAATTGATTTTAGACCACACAAAGTTGTTTAAAAGAGGAAAGAAAGAATATCAATGTAATTGAACAAAAATGTAAAAAGGAACATCACAGAAAATTGAAATGAGTAATATCTAAGGTATGCATTTTCTTATAGTAAACTAAATCATGATATAAACAAAGATAACATACCAAATTCTTCAAAAATTTCTTTGCATTTTCTAAAGCTTCGATCAATCTTAGGAAATTTGAGGATGATAGTGTTGAATGACTTCATAACAGTTCCTTTTAATGCCCTCTTCTGCATTGCTTCGGCCATTTTTGCTTCAAGCTTGGTCTCTGGTAGATATCCTTTCTTAGCTGACTCAACTTTTCCTATTGTACCTCCCATTTTAAGCTACTACAAATATAAACATGGACTTTAGATTATCTTGGAAGAAATATAACAATATTTAAGATTTTTTTTTTTTACAGATGGATACATACAGCTACTGCGTAATTGCAGATTTAGCCACATTATGGGCTCGATAGTGAAACTATAAGAGAAGTCCAGTGAAATTATAAGAAAATGTTTTTCTAACGTCTGTCATAAATGTGTTGTCCATGAAATCAAAAGATTACTTCTCTAACGAAATAAATAAGTTGAGAGTTACTTTTAATGTGTACTTTAATTGCTTAGGGCACACATTAAAAAAATCGTTTAACAAATATATTTGCTCATTCCTAGTCTGTATTCTACATATATATTCTAATTTAAGTTGTTTTATTCATTTGTATGATTTCATATTAAAAATGTCTCAAATCAGTAATTTGATCTTTCACGTAAATTATTGACCACTAACTGTGTAATAATAATTATAATAATAACCATAAGTGGAGTGTCATAAAATTATATGAAATATCAAAAAGAGCATTAGACTACGTTTATAGGTAGGTCTAACAAGGGCTAGATCTTGAATAAGGACAAAAATAATTAAAATAAAAAAGTAAACTAAAATAAATAATAGGAACTACTGCACCTATATCCGTTCCATATGGTCTGAAATGGATCGGGTGGAACATGTATAGGACCTTGTATTTGCATGTGCTCCCATGCATAATTCCATATTTAACCAAACATAATGTCGTGCAAAGTGCAAATATGTACGTACACAAGATTTCTTCTCCCTTTTCATTATTTCATTAATAAATTCCTAAAAATTACACATTAAAAAATACTTTGTGAATTTTAGTAAATTTTTTAAATGGATAATGGATTTACAAATTTATTAAATTCCAAAGATTATCCAACATCTCAAGATTATCTTAACTCTCAAGAATATAATCTATAAATCATGAATATTCAAATCCTAAAACATATTCAGAATATGTTAATATTGAAAACTCGGAAGACCCGACACTAACGCCTGTTTCGCCAACTATCTAACAAGAAAGGGAAAACAACACAAAACGAGCTGAAAATCTCTCATGGAATCAAAAAAAAGATGAAGCTCTAATGTCAGCTTGGTGTATTTGTTGCACTAATCTCATACTCGGGAAAATCAGAAGGAAGTCACGCGATGGAACGATGTTTTTACATTGTATGAGAATTCTCGTCTAGAAAATCCGGAAGAGATAAACTTCCGTAATAGAGAAGCTTTGAGGGTCGTCAAAGAAAACTCAATTAGGAAGCAAACAAGTGGCTCAGTTGCTATAGAGCGGTGCGTAGTCGAAACGGGAGTGGTAAAAACCAAAAAAATGATATTGATGAAGCTAAAAAAATGTATAAGATAGACAACGGAGGTATGTATACTACGTTGCACGTTTTTAATAATGTTTTGAGTAAATATCCTAAATGGAATTTTAACTTCAACCAAGGGGTCAAAGCGAAGAAGATGCAATTCAAAGCAGTGAAAGTTCAAAAAGATCAAAGGTAAATGAATGTGATGATTCAGGCCCCGAGACTCCTACTAGCGGTAATGTGAGTGTCTCAATGAGACGACCAGAAAGTAGAGATGCAGCAAAAAAAGACAAAAAGGAAAGGCAACGGCTTCACACACCCCAGAGTTTAAATCACGTTTAGATGCTTTGCAAATTAGTAGAGACGAAAGTACACAAGTAATGAAAACAAAAATTGGCTATGAATTTGAAATGGATAAAGCTAGACTCCAACTTGAAGATAGAAAGGGAGATATATCTACATTTAACAACTTGTTAAAGAAACCAAACTTAACCCCTTATGGGGAAGACCTAAAGATTAGACTTATGAATAAATTGTGGCCTAATTAGTTTAATGTAATAGTGTAATTTTAGCATCGGCGTACTATAGTTAACGAAAGTTAGGTTTAATGCGTTAACTTCAATGTGTTAGCTTAATAATTTTTTTTTTAATTTCACTAATTCTCATTTGTGACCTTTATATTCGTCGCAAGCTTGCGACGGACGGCGGATCATCATTTGTAACGGTTATATCCATCGCAAGCTTGCGACAGATCAAGTAGTAGCCATGTGGGTAAATAAAACAAAAGCAAAGTGCACTGGGAGTAACAAATTGCTTTGTCTTATCTACCTACATGAGTAGTACTTGACCCGTCGTAAACTTGTGACGGATATACCCGTCGTAAGTGAGACTTCTTCTTTAAATTTTAATGTTAAGTAATTATTATATGCAATACAACATTTAATTGTCACATCTAATGTCTACATCTCTTTTTTTTGCATTCAATTGTCCACATCTATATTTTTACGGAATTACTTTTTCACATACAGACTTTACTCTTTCACATACATTTTTTCATAAAATTTCCATATGTTACCCTTTTTTTCTAAACATATTCTTTTTCCTAAATATGGACAAAACAACTATCTCTACCCTAAAATTGAATCAATTACTCTAAAAGTTAAACAATCGAATACAATTCTCCAATTATTGAAATAATATTGTTTATTAATGATTATTAATATGATTTATTAATCATTAAGTTTATATTTTACCGAAATTATATGCATAGCGGTAACTGTGGTGGTTTAGGTCTTTGGGTTTTCGGCCTCCACCAGATTATCGGCGTCCGTCTATTTATTGTTGATTGTTTATTGGGTTGACGATGTGTTGACTGATGATTGTTTATTGTCAGCGTCTGTCTTGTTGTGGCTGCTTGTGTTGCAGACTTGCAATTTCTCTTTACTTTTCCTTTTTTTTAAATCTTATTTCTTGTTTTTGCTTTTTTCTTTTTCTTTTTTTCTTTTCTTTTTCTTTTTCTTTAGGAGGGGCGGTGAACGGAGTTGGTGATGGAGGGGCGGTGAACAGAGTCGTTGGTTTAAAGCGATGAGGAAAGAGAGAAAAATCAATTAAGAAATGATAAGGACCGTGTAGTAAAAATCGTATGTGAAAGAGTAAAATCCATATGTGAAAAAGCGCGTCCCTATTTTTATCTGCAAAGTTGTATGCAGATACATTTTTTTGCATTCAATTGCACACGTCTATATTTCTATGTACAAAGTTGTATGCAGAGACTTTTTTTTGCATTCAATTGTCCACATCTATACTTTTATATATCTACCGTGAGGAAGGTCATGAACGGTTGTTCAACAACTATTTTTCTACTACCCTGGTATATCCTCCTAATACATTTCGTCGACGTTTTCGCATGCAAAACCATGTGTTTCTTCGTTTAGTTAACATCATCACGATTAATGATGACTTTTATAAGATGGTTATGATGCAAGTGGTAGAGTAAAGGTCTCTGGATTACAAAAATTTACAGCTGCAATAAGGGTTCTAGCCTATGAAGTAGCGGCAGTTGCAATTGATGAGTACCTTCGCATTAGCGGGGTGTTCGTTAGACAATATCTCGAACATTTTGTTTGATGGTGTGATCTATAACGTTGGGACAGAGTATATACGTAAACCTAATGAGCAAGATGTATAAAGACTACTTCGTAAGGGGGAGGAACACGGATTTCCGGGTATGATGGAAAAGTATTGATTGCATGCATCGGGAGTGGAAAAATTGTCCAACGGCTTGGGCCGGACAATTTGCAGGAAGAAATAAGAAAACAACAATCATACTTGAAGCCGTTGCTTCATTTGATTTATGGATCTGTCATGCACTCTTTGGAACACCAGGTTCTTGCAATGATATAAATGTTCTTCAAAGATCTCCAGTTTTTTTTGACATTTTAGAAGGTCGAGCACTGCAGGTAAATTTTGTTGTGAATGGTCATCAATATAACATGGGATTTTATCTTACCGATGGTATTTATCCTCCACGGGCCACATTTTTGAAATCTATGATAGAAATACTCCGAACTATGAGTGAACTGCTCAAAATACTCTAAACTTTATTTTAACTACTAATATAACCAACTAACGCCCTCATTTGCTTTGAATAGAATTTGTTGTTTTGTTAACTTATTGTAGCATGTTTTAATGGTGTGATTAGGTGAATAAATTAACAGAAAAGTAAAAAGGGAAAGACGGGTTAAAGAAGGGATACAAATTTATTCCCTTATTTAGCAGGTAGCAGGTCATATATTATAATAAAAGCGAATGAAAGCATTAGTTGGTTATATTGGTAGTTAAAATAGAGTTCGGAGTATTTTGAGCAGGACACTCATAGTTCAGAGTATTCTTATCAATTATTCCTAAATTATTTGCTACTTAGCAAGAAAGCGTTAGAAAAGATGTAGAACGTGCATTTGGAGTTTTACAAGCTCGATTTGCTTACATCAAACAACCTTGTCTTAATTGAGATATAAGCTTAATGAGTAAAATTTGAACAACTTGTATTATCCTACATAACATGATAATTGACGATGAAAGCGATACATACCATAATTATTGTGACACAACCGAGTTTAACGATGATCGTCCAATACAAGAGAGTGGAACCAACATCGTTCCTTTCGAATATTTTCCTCATGCATCAAGTCTAACCACTTATTTGCATAATCGGGTGCAGCTCCGAAATAGAGAAACTCATGTTCAACTAAGAAATGATCTTATTGAGCACATTTGACGAAAATTCAAGTAATTGTATTTTTTTATTACCTTTTAATGTTGTTTATTTTTTTTTAAGTTAATGTTGGTTTTTAAAATCACTAGGTAATGGTTATTTATATCTCATTTAACAAAATCATATTTTATTTTTATTTTTTAATCTAAACACTTGATTTGTATTAATCGTAAATACATTTATAACTATTATCAAAATAAAATTATTATGTATAGATATAATAAAAATATATGACGTTAAAAAAAGAAGAACTAGGTCTAACTAAGACTTGATAAAATAACAAAACCAGAAACTATGTCTAGTAAGTAGGTTAAGAAGTATATATTAGTATTTAAATGTAGAAACTAGGTCTCGGTAGGGCTGCAGGAACGACTAAATAAACGTAGTCTTAGGTGTTTCAATATGTGATTAAGTTTTTTTTATTAAGTGGCCTTCAATAGAGCATGGGCGGATTTAAAGCGGTAATGGGGGTGAACCCTAACACCCATGGCTCCATTAATCAAGAAAAATACTTATATTTAAGTATTTACGTGTTAATATTACATTAAAGTTTAGTGGATTAGTTGTAGCATAAATTCTCATTGAAGACGAACATTATCCGTAACAAGCTGAAGACGGATAATGTAACACTCCGATCCAAACCTAGGACCGGAAATGTTAGTCACGGTAGCTCGCTAGGCAATGTATTGGTCCCAAAAATCAACATGGGTCATTTCCAACGCATTTTATCCTCACTCATGCACATCACGAGAACCTTCCCAGGAGGTCACCGTCCTAAAACTACTCTCAGTCAAGAACGCTTAACTGCAAAGTTTTTTTCGCATTGATAACCAGAAAAGAAACTGCACTTTGTTGATATGATTAGTACTTTCAATCCCTTTAAGTACTAGTCAGATATTAAGCCTATCAATGGACTTTTTCAAGGGGTTACCCCGCCGGATTAACATATTCAGTTTAGTGGAGTATTATAGATAGTGTCTCTCTCACAATATGCAAGTGGCAAATCAAGTGGAACTTAAATGGTGCACCCCATTTGGCCTTTCATTTGTAATATTGTGAGAGAGTACTATCCGTCTTCAACTTGTGACGGATAGTACCTGTCTTTAATGAGACTAGTTGTAGTTGTAGAAGCATTCGCTCACCATCAAAGCAACCTGGGATCAAACCTCCATAAATTTTTAATATTTATCGAACATTTGTATCTTAATACGGAGTATAGGTTTTTTTAATGGGCTTTTCTTTTAATTTCGCATAGGGACGAGATTCATCGAGTGATTAGATTTTCGCATTTTTTTATGTTATAAATTTTACTAATTACACCCATTTCGTACATCCTAGATCTTCCACTACGATAGAATATGAAGTATCATACCCATTAGTGTAGGATATTACAATTAAGAAACAATAGTTTTCAGAAATAGCCGAATTTGAGATATTGCCAAATTTATAGTTAATTCTTTTAACTGAAATTTCATTAACACAAAACACAATAGACATAAAAGTTCATAAATCTAATGCTTAGCCTTTTGTTGTACTAGTTCTGTAAATTTGCCCAGTATTAAATATTTAACAATCTGGCAAAATGGATAAATACTGGAAACAAAAAGTATAGTGCAATTACGTGAGATATTTCAAGATACAGAATACTCTGTCTCATTTGCAAACATATGTTCAATCAACTGAAGCAAACGTAAAACAAACAGTGTTTTCAAAAAAGTGTTCTCGTTTATATTGAATGCAAATGGTATTATCAAACAAATTATAACATTATGTACCATCAGACAAATTTGTGATATCATTCAAATTTAGAATGTACAATGTTTTTTTAATATATCTTATATTGAAATATATTATTTTTGTACATAATCAAAAGGATTATTATTATTCTAAAGCTATTGATTATAGATGAATTTTGAAAAGATAAAAAAAATAATTAAATAAGACAATCCTAAGTTTGATTCATTTGATTCCACAACTAAGTCTCTGTTTCTCACAAATATTTCAATTCGTAAAATTGGTTGTTCTTTGCATATCCCAAAAAAAGTATAAAACTTGTTAAACTAACTAAAATATGCTGACATAAATAAAAAACAACAATAATAATTGGGTAAATGAAACTATATGTCACCTCACATATAGATGAATATTTTTATTTTTAATGATATACACTTGATGTTTCATATACCAAGCAAATAATGTATCAACAAAAGTAACATTTTTAGCTACGTGCTTAGTACCCCTGTAAAATATTAAAAAATGAGTAACTCGTTTAGTTTATGAAATCATGATCATACATCAATCGTAAAATTATTCTTATTAAGTAGTCCGTATTATATAAAGGGATTTGCTATATTCCTCCTCTATTTCTACTCAATCTGCCCCTTGTAAATTAACAATTGGATTTTTCGATGAAATGACGTTATTTAGCAAACTATTTGTCGGTTTGGGGGTCACTTGAAACTATTACTTCCAAATGGGTCCACGTCATCACTTTATTTTTTTCAATTTTTTATACTAAGTCGCTGGGTAAGCCAGCGGCTTTACCAGTTTTCATATAAAAAATGAAACAGAATGGACATAATGAAGCAGAATCATAAAAACAGAGAACATAGAGAAGCCGCTGGCAGGCCTAGTGGATTTTTTTTTAAAAAAAGAAGCAGTATGAAAGCAGAAGGAAGGCAGATTGGGGTCACTTGAAACTAAAGGTTTCACCTATGAGAGGCGTCATGAGATTTGGGAAGAGGGGTATGCTGAGCTAGAATTTTATCGGTCCCTATGAGATTTTGGATAGAGTAGGAGAGGTTGCATATCGTTTGGCTTTACCACTAGCTCTGGACAGAGTGCACAATGTTTTCCACATATCCCAGTTGAGGAAGTATGTTAGTGACCCATCTCACATCCTTGAGGTGGAAAATGTTGAGCTCGATGAGACCTTGTCTTATGTGGAAACACCAAAGGCTATTCTTGATTCCAAGGTGCAAAAGACAAGAACGGGAGAGACCAAGCTCCATAAAATATTGTGGTCAAACCACGATGTTGAAGAGGCTACATGGGAGCCTGAGGCAGCTATGAGGGAACGGTACCCTCAGTTGTTCGATCAGGTATGTGAGGTTACGAGGACGCAACCTAGGTTCTTTTAGGGGGGTAGGAGATGATCGCGAGCTAGTGTCACCTTGTTGAGTAGTGTTCTCTTGTCTACTTTGCCTTTTTGAACCTTGAGAACTTCGAGGACGAAGTTCATTCTAAGTGGGGAAGATTGTAACACCTCTCGTTAGTGAAAGCTGAGTTGCGAGCCAACTCGGCCGAGTAGGTCGCACTTGGCCGAGTATGTCACACTCGGCCGAGAATGTTGTAGTCAGCCGAGTGAATCTTTTCTAGACGCCAGACCGCGATTATTGTAGATATTAATTCGAGGGTTAATAACTCATTTTAACCCAAATCATAAAAGAATAAAAACCCTAATCCTCTTCCTTCCCCATTTTTAAGTCCTTTAAGGTTGTTTAGCCAGGTCTAGTCGCACCGATCATCTACCTAATCCGTATTTTACCAAGTTTGTGTTCGTATATAGTTTCCATGTGATAGGTCATGATGGTATAGTGAGTAATCCGTATTTGTATAATCCTTAGGAGGAGGATTTATAGAGGAGAGTTGGTAGGAAGGTGGTGCTTGTCATTTCCGATATATTGCTTGAGGTAGGGTTTCCCTACTCAGTTTCTGTATGATAGTGATTGTGATGATACCGTATTATAATTGTATCATTGTATAATGCATGATTATTGAAATTGAAATGGTAATGTGTAGGACCGTTACGGGGAACGGATCTCACTCCTATGACCGTTCTTTGTGGGACCCGCCACAGAGAGGATGTGCACATTAATGGTCTTGGTACCCCTTGCTGCGGTAAGTGGGAGATTAGTGTGGGGCTAAAGGCCACCACAGATGTTGTGTATCAGTGATAGTAGCGATATTCTAAACAGTATATGTGTTGTACTTTAGCATCGTATCCGTCTTATTATTATTCAGTTGCTTACGCTTGTTGTTGTTTACTGTGATGATCCATGTAATGGTGAGCAGAGTCTCAGGTTATCAGATAAGTCTAATTGCTGGCTTGGGAGGAAGGATCACCAGTTTTTTAGAGTCTTGAGTCATAGCTTCCGCATGAACTTTAGTATTTTCTTTGGTTATAGATGTTTTGACAGACGGTTGTACTTCCTTTTACACAGTTATAGTTTATCTATAATAAACTGTTTGTGATTGTTTATCTTATATTGTACCTCAGGAAATTGAGATGGTGATGTCCTCATAGCCCGATGATCCTGTTAAAAAGGCCTTAGGTTATGAGGGTGTTACGTTTATGGAGTGGTTACTAGACAAGGACACCGTCAAGGAAACATGGCAAATCGTGGTTACACAATATATCTTGAGAAAAGGACTTGTACATGTAACAAATGGAAAAACCTCTATTACCCTTGCTCTAATGTAATGGCGGTTTGTCGCTCCCAAGCTATCGACTATGAGCAATATGTAGATCCGGTGTACTCTTGTGGAGAGTATTTTGGTTAATATCAGGCTACATTTTATCCCATTCCTAACGAAGGTTATTGGAAGTCGTTGAGTGGGCCAATTCATATATTGAATCAAAGATAAAAAGAGGTGATGGTAGGCCACAATCTAAACGCATTTGTAACAAAATGGATGGGGTTGTGAAGGGGGTCGTTACTTGTAGTCAATGTAATGTAGAGGATCATATCAAACGATCTTGTACTTCTAAGGCTTCTTCATTGGCCCATTTGGGGTAATTTTTGTTATTACTTATCTTGTATTTGTACACTTCTTTTGTGTGATTATTTATATTTTATTTTAACCCTTTTCTTTCTACAATTCAAATGTATCCAGGCCCACAATTTCCTAATATTCTCAATCTTCAAGAAAAACATAAAAGCTCTAGCATTTGGGAAGGAGAGATAAAAACTAGACTTTTATTATAATTTTATTAGTTACTCCCTCCATCCCAATGATATGTTTACACTTCTTTCATTTTCCACTCACAAAATAAAAGAAGTGTAAACATCCCACAAGGACAGAGGTAGTAATATAATTCATTTATTAATACAATTTCAACAATTTAAGACATGCTTTTTTTAAAAAAACTAGACTCTTATTATAATTTTTTTGTGTGATTATTTATTATTCTGTTAATCTATTTGTTTAATTGTAAATTCGGGGTAGATTTGGGGTAGTTTGATTGAATTTATTATTTGGTCTGACTGTCTGATTTTCGTTCCTGTAGATTTGGGGTAGACTGAGTTTCGTTACAGTAGATTTGGGTTAGTTTATTAAATTCGTTAATTGAAATATGAGGCATTTAAGATTTTAAGGCCATGAGACAGACGGAAGATACTCATACTGTAAATAGTTCATTCCGGAAAGAGGTTGATACGGTTTAAGATACTCATACTGTAAACTAATGAAATCCATTCATTTATACTATATTAAAAGTTATTTTCAGTCACAATAAGTCAATGTGGTCAGACAAAAATAATTTTTTCTGACTTCTTGTGTAATGCATTAGTGTATTTGATTATTTGATAGCCAAGTAAGCTGAGTTAAGATTGTTGCAATATTGTTTCTGGTATTAGGCTCTGCGGTTATTTTGTGTAATGCATTAGTGTAGAGACTAAGAAACATATTGCATATCCACGTGTTTATTTGTTAATGAAGCTTGTATTAATACTTCAGGTGACAACAACAAGTGTGGAAAGAGTTTTTTGCTCAATGAAATACGTGAAGAATTATTTGCGAAATGGTAAGAGTGACGAACTTTTGAATAATTGTTTAGTCACTTATATTGAGAGAGATTTTTTTACACAAGTTAGTGATGATGATATTATTAGGTGTTTTCAAGATATGAATCCTCGTCGGATGGTTTTAAATTTTTCTTAGATTTTTCCTTTAATATGTAATTATATTACTATGTATTGATGATACAGTTTGTTTTCTTACTATGTCACCCATTCCCTCAAATCCTGGATCCGCGCCTAATATGAGTTATATAAAATATTATTTTTCTTATATCAAATCTATGTTGGAAGTTGGAGCTAAGGCTTTGTTTTGTTGTTGTATAAATCAAACCTGACTAAATTTACATTGCACCTACTTAGTCTCCATATAATAACCAAAATTTATGATGAAATTAGGTATTTGTTCACAAAATGAAATGCGTGCAATAAATTTCAAAAGTAAGCAGAATGAAGTTGCTAATAATATAAGGTGTCATCAGACTCTTGTTTCATCATCGCAATCGTGAGATAAAAAACAAGTTTTGGCATGTTGGTTTAAATCTCCTTCTCAGTTAACGCCTTGACGGTCAAGGGTGAGAGGAATTTTATACAAATGCAATGAGCCTAATTCAGCCTCTCAAATAAAAATAGATGGAAACAATAACTTTAAAACCAAACATAAATGTACAAGTTACGTCTGACAAATAAATTTATAAATAAAAACATACCATAAATCAAATGTAATGCCCAGATTGATTATTGATTATTGATTATTGTTTATAACGCAAAAACAATGTCGTGATAATGTAATGTTTGGAGAACAGAAGGTGATGAATATGAGAGGAATGAAAACAAAAAGTGAGATAGATATTAAGTCCCGTGAGGCCGTGATTGTGATTTGAGACAATGTTTGTGAAACAAAGTTATTGTGAAAACTGAAAAGTGGCGTTGTAATAGTGTATGAAATATGAATGATGATTAAATTAAATTAATGATTTGCATCACCCAGGTATTGTGCTTTGCCTACCACGTATTGTCTTCTTGCCTACATCCCTCTCTCTCCCCCCTCCCTTCTTTCCCCTTCACCTCTTTTAATAAATTCAATTTATAAAAAAATAATATATTTAACGTATTAGCTATTGAAATGAAACAAAATACTTCAAATATTGGTATAAAAAAAATTGTTTTACACAGGTTTTATACATGTTTTATACCATTTATACAGGTGATTAAGGTGGACATACTTTTATGTGATACACCAAAGTCTAGAAAATTAGCCAAAACAAGAATATCTATTTTTTTTTTAGAACTCGTAGGGAAAATATCTACGCCCGCATAACCTTATAAGCCCGGTTATGCGCAATCCTATTAAGAGACCTAGGAATATAACTAATACTTAAGCAATGAAACCAAAAGAACAAAGATTTCAAGTCTTCCACAATATCTTCAACCTGATGATGTAGCTGGTCCACCCCTGCAATTTGAAGAACACCATCCAGACAGTCCGCCAAAAGCTCCACATGGCACAACTTGTTCACCTTTGCCCAACTCAGCGCACATTTGATGCCAGCCACCTCAGCATGCAACGGAGATGCAGCAAAGAGTTTATGCCCTCCTTCAAAAAATATATTACCAGACTCATCAAACACAACCCACCCAACCTCCGCCTCAACCCCCTCCTTCCAGCTAGCATCCACCTTAACGCGTTTACAAATGCACTGCTGAGCATTCCCAACCAAAAAGAAAGGCTTTGAATCCATGATACTTCTCCTATCAGAATCCAAATCCTCATCAAAATGACCTAAAACATCCTTCAACACCCGTGATGTTTCATCTTTACATCCTCGTTGCCACCATATCCCCGTGACCCCTATAAAAAAACATCAACAGAAAAACCATTCCTTTTGAACAACAAATTGTTTCTTGTAAGCCAAATACACCGAACCAAAGCCACAAAATGAATGATCCTATCCTCAGAATCTTCTAACGTCGTCAGATAAACAACCAATTAATCAACCAATCCCCCAAGGGAATGTTAGTTCCCTAAATTGCACGGATACCCATACTAGATCCTGCCCAAATCCTTTCCACCATCGGGTAATCCTTAATCAAATGCTCAATTGTTTCCAACTCCCATTACTCCGCTTGATGACAAAAAAGGCACTTACATATCTCCTCTGACATAACACCCCTTTTTTCTGAATTCCGACCACACTGGCAAAGAGTTCGTAATTATCTTCCAAATCAACACCTTCCATGAGTGTGGTACTGGTAAATGCTATAACTTTTTCCTAGAAAAATCCCTACCAATCTCAGAAATCCTATGCTTATCAAATGACGTCAAAACAACCTCATAATACTGATCAAATAAAATCCCACATCCACTCTTAATAGTATACTTCCCACTCGAAGTATACGGCCATAGAATCTTATCCTCCACCCTCATATTGTAACAACCCGACCCGCCACCGTCGTAACACAAACCCAATAAGATGGGTGCACACTTTTGGGCCCATTATTTGTCCTCACTTAAGCCCAAAAGCACAAGGCCTTGTTACTAAGTGGTGGGTGGGAGCGCTATTATAAACATATCACAATCCTCACATTCTACCGATGTGGGACAAATATCCTCTCATACTCCTGGGGTGTTACAAACTCCCCCACTTAAAGAACACAACGTCCTCGTTGTGCCTCAAACTTGACCGTAGCCAAGCCCAGAATCCTCCCCCGCTAGGTGCGTGACCCGGGTACTCCCGACCACAGGCTCACCACACGGTCGCAGTGTCGCTCTTGTACCATTTGTAACAACCCGACCCGCCACCGTCGTAACACAAACCCAATAAGATGGGTGCACACTTTTGGCCCCATTATTTGTCCTCACTGCCCAAAAGCACAAGGCCTTGTGACTAAGTGGTGGGTGAGAGCGCTATTATAAACATATCACAATCTTCACATTCTACCGATGTGGGACAAATCTCCTCTCATACTCTTAGGGTGTTACACATATTATCAAGCGAACTCGTCATGATTTTCTGGACCCACTGCTTTTCAAACAAGAAGTCTAACCTCGCCCGATCCCATTCCATATTCCTAGTAATCAAATCCCTAACCTTAACCCCTTTTAGTTATTCAAACTTTCTTCCTAGAATTAAAGGATTTGGTTCAGGCAAACCACCATCAACCCACCGAGTAGTCCACACATTCAACGAAGATCTACACCTTGGTTTCCAAACCAACAAGTCCTTAATCGCTTTAAAACCATGGATAATACTCCTTCTACCGCATGACATTAACCCTTTGTTCTTAATCCGAAACCACAACTTTCCGTCCAACCAACATCTAAAAGTTTGGTGAAAACTGTCACCAAAAATAATTTCTCCCCTGACACCAATCTCCAATTTGATACCCGTCGTTGTGGGTGTCAAAGATAAAATTTATATTCCTAAACTTAAACTATAGATAGTGAAAGTCAGGGTCGAATCACAAGGAGGTTGGGAGTATTAACTGCTCTAGGTTTTAAGTCTTAGGGTAACAAAAGGGGGGGCTTTGATTGTGTTTTGATATCAACTAAGTCTATTAAATAGAACAAGAACAAAGCTGAAATTTTGATGTAAATAAGATGATAAAAGAGATGTTAGGATGATTGGGTCACTATAGCTATGATGGCAGACTGTCTAGGTCAACACGTATTATAGTCGTGTAAGGGGTATAACAAGTCCTTTCGGTCCGAGTTAACTAATTGCTCCTTTCGGCCTATATATGCTATTTGTCCCTAGGTCTCACATATTCTAGTTGTCAACATAATAGATGATTCCTAATGTCTAAGTCACATACCCTTCGGTCTTAGTAACTTAGTTGTCCTAAAACGTTAACTAATGCCCTTCTCTATCTTTCAATCCCCGGGTTGGCCATTACTAAGCATCTAACGAGTCTCCTCTCGGTCTCATTGTAAGATATTGCATTTAACGGAACAAAACAGGTATGAACATACACGAAGTCGGTCGACCGACCAGCTAATCCGGTCGATCGACCAACCTGCTCAGTCGACCGACCAGAGAAGCCATTCAGTCGACCAAGCACTGTTACGGGTTGCCCTAAACTACGCCATCTACGCTATAATTCGCCTACATCCTAACATGTGAGGGTTTAGCTACTCATAACGATGATGAAAACAGTAATTATTAGACCTGGCAAACGGGTCATTCGATTCAGTTTTGGATCAGTTTCATTCGGATCGGGTTATTTCGGTTTACCTTTATTTTCGATTTCAGTTCGGTTCAATTCAGGTTGGAATCAGTTTTCGCTTTTAATCGGTTGTAAATATTTCGGGTCAGTTCAGGTTCGAGTCAGGTTAGTTTCGGAACAGATGAGACTCGGGTCGGGTCAATATCAAAGCAGATGAGATTCGATTCGGGCTATATTCAGATCGGATGTCAAGGGACTAATATTGGATTATATTATATATCAAATATTTTGATTTTGTTTTTGATATAATTTTTAGATTTTTGTCCGATAATATTTCAAATTCTTTTAATAGTAATATAATTTGATTCCACATTTTTTTTTCTTATCTATTTTTTTTATAATTATTGATATATTTATATATACAAATAATTTAAATATGAACGGTCAAACATGTAATACTTACGAATTGCGATTATTAAAAAGGAAAGTAGTTGGTGACATGGTGTTATGGTGTATACGTGTATTTTTTTCGACAAAGGTTGTATACGTGTATTGACGTAATGAGTTTTTGATTTTTTAATTTTTTAATTTTTATCATTTATTCATTTGCCATTTGTCATTTGATATTGTTTTACATTTTAGTTTTTAGTTTTTGACTTTTTAATTTTACATCAAGTGGAGAAATAAGTACATAAAATTAAAAAGTCAAAAACTAAAAACTAAAATGTAAAACAATAGCCAATGGCAAATGGCAAATGAATAAATGATAAAAAATTAAAAAATCAAAAACTCATTACGTCAATACACGTATACAACCTTTGTTGAAAAAAATACACGTATACACCATAACACCAGTCACCAACTACTTTCCTTTTTAATAATCGCAATTCGTAAATACGGTATACAGTCCATAACACGTATACACCATATATTTTGTAAAGATAGAAAAGATATCTCATTTCGGTAAGAAAATCTCTAATTATCCCTAATTAATTAATGAAATTTCCAGATTTTGCGCTTTAAATCTTTGATTAGTTATTTTGTTCATCTAAATCTCTTTTGTCAGAATCTTTTTTATCATTTCGGTTGAAATTGCACTCAAATGTGGTAAAAAAAAATTGATTTTGCCTCGAAAAATTGACGAACTAATTATATTTTGCCTCCAAAAATTGTAGATTCTCGAATTATTTTACCGCCAACCATCATTTTACCCTCCAATATAAAAATATGTATATAAATAATTATTTTTTTTTTCTTTTGTTTGACAAACGACAATTACTACATTCGGGTAATTTCGGGTTTCGGTTGAATTTCGGTCATCATTAAGCAGGTTGAAAACGGTTCGGCTGTGTTTCAATTCGGGTCAAACCAGTTCAGGTTGAAACAGTTCAGGTTTATTCGATCTCGGGTCTATTTCGGATATTACAAATTCAGTTCAATTTCGAATCAGTTCAGGTCGATTCAGGTTTCGGGGTGAAGTTCAGTTATACCTTTCGGATGTACGGTCAGGTGTCGATTCAGTTATTTTCGATCGGTTTTTCGGGTTCGGTATATTTTTGCCAGGTCTAGTAATTATAACGAGAATAACAATAAACGACATGATTGATATAACAATAACGCAATTAACAATAGCAAAGGCTTAAGATTCTAACTATCCGATGCAAAACAAAGAAAACTATGAATAAACATAATTAAGAATAAGAAATAACGTAACAAGGAAGGAAGGAAATTGAAAGATTGAACTTCTATTGAGACTTTGCGAGGTAACTGATTCTTTGTGTAAAGTATTCTAAAACTTAAAGAAATTCTAAAGTAAAAACTGACAAAGATTAAACACTAGATTAAGACTTGATGTATGCTAAGACTAGATACTTAGTACAAAGGGATGATTCGCCTTTTATAATAATCTCTGAAGTTATTCCTCAACCCTAATCACGTTGATGGGCTTTAATCTCTTTTCTAATTTTTGCGAAAAAGGGATTTTAGTCGACCGACCGGTGACACTGGTCGGTCGACCGACTATCGGGTTTGCTCAAGCTTCTGACTTTTTAAATAGGAATTCTGAAAACTTGCTTGTCAGATACATTGGTCGACCAACTAGTGAGCTCGGTCGGTCGACTGATGTATGTTATGTCAGTCTCCGTTGCTCCTAAAAACAATCATTTGGGTCTCGGAATGCGCGCTAGACTTCGTTCCTTCATTATTCCTTCGTGTCCTTAGCCATGCAAATCACTTGAGGACGGGTTTGACTCGAAATCGGCTAGTTTCCGCATAAATCTGTACGAAAGTAGATGAAATAGGAGAAATAATAGCAAAAAACTCATAAATGAGCTCTGAAATGCGTGTAAAAATATATGTGAAACATCATAAAATAGACACGCATCAAATTCCCCAAACCAAACTCTTGCTTGTCCTCAAGCAAGAACTAGACTCGATCTTAAACTAATGGAACGATTTCAATCTCAGAGCGAAATGCAAATGTGAAGCCTAAACCAAATTAATGCCAAGTCAACAAGTAACTAGTAAATGAATCATGCAAACGAGTTATTGAGTTGTCAAAACTTGCTAATCTATCTGTAATACTCCGTAAGTTATCGTATTTTATTTTAATATTTTATAAGTATGTAATCGTGTTTATAATATTTGAACATTTAATATTCGATTATTATCGAATATGTGTTTATTATATTTTATATGTTAATAGCTTAATGTCGGGTTTGAGTTTTAAGTTCAAGTTTGCGGCCTCGTTCTGTGTGCAACTAAGAGAATACGAATTTGTAGTAAAACCGTGTCTAAGTGATGGCTATGGGCCTCGGCTGCGTGCATCACCTACAGCCCACCATCTCGACTTAATACACATAACACAACACCTCACAAAAACTCAGGCAGCCGTCTTATATTAACAAACCACAAACCCTAGTCTGACCTAATCGACACTCTTACAATCTCACAAACCTGCTGCCGTCATATTTGAGAACGTCGGGAAAGCCTTTACACGGTGGTTAGAGGGTGCTAGGGTGGTTCGAATTCCCAAGAAAGTGAGTATGTTCATCACAGTTTCCGTTTTTTTTGTTATTTCTTTCATTTCGATTCCTTGATTTTAATCATATATCTTGGTTATAGCTTCTGTTTCTTGTATGATTTTGATCTACGATGTTAGTAGTTGTTTTATGACCGCCGTCGTGCCACCATGGACCGTCTATAACCACCAGCCACGACCGATTTTGCAGCCTGCGACAGTCTCTTTTTCTTTTGTTTCGAAACCGAGTTTCAGCGCATAGGTTTTGTATTTGGATTCGAATGAGTCTCTGCGTATGGTTGTTATGGGTGTTTGGGTTTTGAGAAATGGGGTAGTCAGGAGGTTCGTTTGGGGGTTGTCACGGTGGTATAGGGTTGTTATGGTTGTCGTTACAGTAGGTTCTAGTTGGGGTCCTGTCGCGTGAAATAAGAGGAGAGCTGCAGATGGGGTTTTTGTTTTGGTCGCTGTTGACGGTTGTGGCGGTGTTAACAGCCGCTACTGACCTCCCTGGAACCACCGTGGCTCAAAGGCGAGCATGGTGGTGTCACAGATGGAGTCAGTAGTGGTGGTTGGTGCTGAAAGCGGTGTTAGTCGGGGCTGGACACGGGTTTTTTTTCGCCAGGCTGTACTTTGGGCGGGGCTGCCGAGTTGTAGCGTTTTGTTAGGGTAGTTTTCCTTGTTGTTTTGTTAATACTATAGTTAATATTGTGTATGTATTATCATTATTATTAGCATCCCTAATAAGTTTAGTTGCATAATTAGTATTAAGGTAAGGAAAAGTATATGGTAATATGTATTTATATTATTCTTATTACAAATTACTAGTATTGGTATAATTATGGTGGTTGTTAATTGTATGGTTTAATATTATTATTATTATTCTTATTAATATTATTGTTATTATTATTGTTATCAATATTCTTATTAGTGATATTATTCTTAATCCTACTATTATTATTGGTTAGATTATCATTGTTTAATACTATATATTATTATTGGTCGTGGTTATTGCTTCGTGTTAATTAAAGTTATGAGTCGGGAATTAGTGAGTCATGGGAGTTTCTATTTTGGGAAAGTTTCTATTTTTGGAAACTTTCCACTTATGGAAGGTTTCTATTTATAGTAAGTATGGGTTGTTTATGGGGCTCAGGAAGTTATTAATTCGTTACGAATACATGTTTAGGTAGCGGTTTCGCGTGGAACATTTCTAGCGAGCTTTGGATTTGACTGCGCTTCTGCAAGTCGAGGTAGGGGAACTACTGGTATATAATGATGTGTAATCTATTCTTATTTGATATCAAGCATGTTTGTTATTTATTACCATGTGATCGTTATATTGTGTTATTTATATCATTCTGTGATACACTTCGAGGTGATGAGATAATGGGTCTTGTGATTGGTGCGGAGTTTATATGGTGTTGGATCGGTGCGGAGTATATTTGGCGTTGGATCGGTGCGGAGTTTATATGGTGTTGGATCGGTGCGGAGTTTATATGGTGTTGGATCGGTGCGGAGTTTATTTGGCGTTGGATCGGTGCGGAGTTTATTATATTGTTGGTATATTTATTTCTTTTTCCCTACTCAATTAACCTCGTGGTTGACCCTGTGTATTCGTGATCACCTGTGATGAACCAATTTATTGGGGAGCAGATTGACAGGTGGCTGAGACTAAGGGGGAGCTATGGGAGATAGAGCTTGGATCCGGACCAGACTAGAGTCTAGATCACCTTAGTCAGTTTAGCAAGAGTTGTACTTTCCTTATTTTTGTTAAGACTTTCGGATACAGTTGTAAGAACATGTTATGAGTTTAATTTTTAATTTAAGTACTGTTTATCTTTCCTTTGTATCTACTGCCTCGGGAAACCGAGATGGTAACATCTTTATTTATCTGAGGAGTCCTAGTACAGGTCCTTAAATAAATGGGGGTGTTACAAAGTGGTATCAGAGCGAACGATCCTCAGGCCTAAACCAAATGAATAATAATGAACGTAGGACGAGTCAAATAAAATGAACCCCGAGATGAAACTGATAGGAGCCCCAAGAAGGAACGGGATGAGTTAGGGGCCCCCTCACACCAAACTTGGGCCCTTTCTGTTCTGTCTCGGGAACCCAATGAGAGAAATTGAAAAGTGGGGTAGATTATATAGTGACCTAGTTATCTGGTACTAACGTACTTGCAGGAGAAGGAATGAGGTAAGTTATGATGTGAGATATAATTGGTGATATATACTGCGAATCATAAGGTTGATGTTGCATGTTGGTTGAGATCTACTATTTCTGGCATTGAGAACAAGAGTTTTTGAATATGAACTTTACCTGTATATATATGGTAATATGCATGCGGCTATATGATCCCTAAACCGTTAGGTAGAGATATAATATAATGATATGTGTAATAAGTTGATAAGCTATAGCTACCTAAAAGGATAGATGTAGGAGAGATATGAATCGTTAGTAGAGTCAACTATGCTAGGTCGTTATAGGAGGTGGAACCAAGTTAAGTCTTATGTGTAAAGCTGGTAGACCGAACCGAATGTCGTGCCCGTTGTTAATTGTCTGTTACTATTCTATGTGGGTATACACTTCTTATTTACATGCCTTATACTTTGCAAGAGTTTACTGATGGGCTTACTAGGCAAATGTGATCGGAATTTGAAATTTATAATTGTTATTACTTTACTAATTGCTTTAGCAATCCATGTTTAGTGATATGTGGAATGTGTTGCCCTAAGCTACGAATGTATGTAGTTATGTGTAGCATATATCGTACTTAAAATTTTATGCCTATTATACACATTTAAATTCGTTTTGAAGTTCGTAATCAATAAAGGACATCGTGGTAATTCCCAGTTTATATTTCCGTACTTGAATAAGTTGCGATTGTGCGATATTGGAAACTAATTTACTTGGATATACATGTATAACTATCGGGATATTTAGTTGGTTCTATTTTCAGTTTCGAAATCCTTACCGTGTTCTTGATAATAATTACAGTTTGAATGATACCTTGTTTGTACGGGCAACCTTTTGAAATGTGTTTATACATGAGCATGAAGATTTTATTTAAGACAACCTCCTGACTTAGCTTTTCAATGCTTTTGGTTTCATGTTAAAACGACTAAAATTTTTTTTTTTTTTTTTTGGGGAAATAAATTTTTTAGTCGA
Source organism: Silene conica (assembly GCA_029255685.2). Lineage (NCBI taxonomy): Eukaryota > Viridiplantae > Streptophyta > Magnoliopsida > Caryophyllales > Caryophyllaceae > Silene > Silene conica. The sequence goes on along the minus strand of CM055316.2, from coordinate 53,260,846 downwards.
CAGTGGTTAGATTGTCACTGCACAGTTGTATTTTGACCAATGTTTTGGAAAAGAAACCATTTAAAACGTATTTATTGTTTATGTATAATTCCAACTCCAATGTTTAATATATCCATTCACGTTTCCCAAATGATAAGTCACGTAAAATGTTAATAAGTCGTTAATTAATAGTGGTTTTTGCAAGTTGCCAATTTCCTGTTTTCTTGCTGTAAAGTTTCTGTTCGGACCAATTTGTTATAAATAACTTCCTTAAGTTTTGCATTTTATTCTTTTCTTTCCTATGATTAGAGAATCCATCATATTTCTTGAAAACTATAATGGTCCACAAAATGGCTGAACGTTTATTTAATTATAATTTTGGACGTTGTAACATGATGTTTGATTGCTGGAACCGTAAGTTATGTAAGTTTTATATAAAAGTTTAGTCAAATGTGAATTATGTGATGTGCCTGTGTGATATCCTGATATTAGCATCAGTAAGATGAATGATAGACATATAATATGAATATGAACCTTACTTACGATAATGTGACCTCTTTTATTTTGTCAAGTTTTATATAAAATAGTTTCAATTATACCGACTCTCTTACTTTCTAGAGTTATGCCTCAAAATAACTATGTGATGTTCATATGTAATAATGTTAAAATCATGTTTATCACAGAATAATCTTGCCAGGTGGTAGAATGATTTGACTGGTAAACTTGTTAGCATGATATAGCAATCTAATTGTTATAGGTAATGGTGATTATTTTGAACAATGAGAATCGTGTTGATGTTCTTTCATATATTTATAGTATATCGTTGTTTGGTTCACTGAAATAATAATCTTTATCACACCTTCATGCATATTGCTATGTCACAAACTGAATTGCTTTGCTATATATGTTTAAAATCTGATCATAATATCTTGCGTTATTAACTGGTGGACATGTGATTTATGGAAGTACTAGTCTTGTGAATTCATTTACTTTATCGTTAAATTTTCAGAGCTCATGAGCTACAATTTACAAGAGAAATGTTTTAGTAAAGAAGAGTCAGAATGTCCCCATATAGTCTTGTTTCGATCTATAACTTGTAAAATTGTCTTTTGATTCATGTTTATAAATTGCCAGAAATTACCGCTTCAATGTTTCCAAGGTTTCAAAATGTTTTCCAAGTGATGATTATCCGTGATAACGCTTGATGTTTTGATAATTATAGTGATTATTTTCAACATACCAAATTCTGTAGCCACGTGTGGATGAAATCCTGCCGGATGTTTAATTGTGGCATATTATATAAACCCCTTAATTTGCAAGTCATATATATTACCAGTTTCATGATAAATGATGTAGAGTGAGTGGATGTGAAATGTACCTAATTGATTTTTAACTTATTGATATTTAGGAATGATAAACGGTCTTGTTAGTCTATGACTTGTATATGATTTGTGCATATCTTGTGGAATATGTCGATGCTCCATATTTAGTTACGTTGGTTAATCCTGCCATATGTCTTTTCTAAAATTTGATTTTGCTCCTATAGTAAGATTATGAACATGAAATGTTTTAAGTTGTTAATTGTGAACCACGAGTTGCTGATTGTATATATTGGTGTAAATAAGTAACTATGTGTTAATCTCAGGGGTATATAAGTTTTAGCTGCTCTGATTCTGCGTTACTGCGTAACACGATTCCACCGATCCTCTTGTTATTTTTCGAGTTTATATGTTAACATGATAATTAATATGGATTTCTTATGAGTACTTATTCGAGTTGAATAGTGGTAATTATCATTCTATTTTAATAGTTCATGTTTCCTAATGATAAGATAATTATTTTGTTGGGAGACAGGTTGAGTTGTGAGATGGGGAAACTTTGGTATTTGATTAGTTTGATTTATGTATAAAGATTTTGTATTATATTGGTTTGGTATAGCGTACAAGTTCTTGTTTTATATCCTGTGGAATTATAAGAATACATACAAGCATGTTAATGAATTTGGTAAAGGTACGTACATTGACATGTTAATTAGCTGATGGGATGAGTTGAGGGGATAGAGTTGCTCGTGAGTCAACAAAAACCCTAATTGATTTTACCCTGATTGATTTTGTATTGATATTGCAGTTCAGTGTTATATCGAGTTGTTGTATTCTTTGACCTTGATACGTGGGTGAGTAGCTTAGAGTTTCGTTCTCTAAGTGTTGAACATGTCCTTTAATAGGACATTTGACAATATTGATATTGATATTGAGATGAGAATTGTTACTGGCATTGAGTTATGCGTTATTTGGCCGTTGTGCCATATTGTGTTTACGGCCCAGTGTGACCTGGGTTATTGAGTTATATTCGGAGTTTGAAATCGATATTGAAATGGAAGTGTTGGTTTGCGGTTTTATTCCGCCAATTCACTCACCCCTTGTCTTTGGTCTTAGATGTGACGATGAGTGCGAAATTGGTTACTTGGAGTGAGGTGGTATGAGATAAAGGAATGAGCTGGGATTTGTACAATGAGGTTACGGGGACGTAACCATGTTTTTATGGAGGATAGGATTGTAAAATCTTATTGATATATGATATGACTAGTTGTTATGGCATGGCTAATTGATATGTCATGATTGTGTGAATACATATGATACTCCTGATTTGTCCTGTTGTGCATTTTATTTTGTTTCGTGAAGTATTCTATAATTTAGGCATACGTTAAACTTTGGGGACAAAGTTTTCTTAACGAGGGTAGAATGTAACATTTCGGGTTTTAAAGTACCCTTATCAGTTTTGGATGTATGTGGTGTCACATTTGATATGTGTGTTGACTTTAGTTTGGTTGTGGGTAGTGAGGTCAACTTCGAGGACGAAGTTCTTTTTAAGGAGGGAAGACTGTAATACTCCGTAAGTTATCGTATTTTATTTTAATATTTTATAAGTATGTAATCGTGTTTATAATATTTGAACATTTAATATTCGATTATTATCGAATATGTGTTTATTATATTTTATATGTTAATAGCTTAATGTCGGGTTTGAGTTTTAACACTACAAAAAACACGCGTTTTTCTGACGGAAAAAATCCGTCACAAACAGCTAAAATCCGTCAGGAAACAGCATTCCTGACGGAATATCCGTCAATAACTTCCGTCACTAAAATTCGTCACTAAAAATCAGTTACTGACGGAATTTCCGTCACATAAGGTCAACAAGAATATTGACCATAGTGACGGAATTTCCGTCAATAATATAAATACTGACGGAATTTCCGTCAGGAAAGTCAACAAGAAGTTTGACCTTACTGACGGAAATTCCGTCAAAAATATATATTACTGACGGAAATTCCGTCACTATGGTCAAACTTTTTGTTGACTTTACTGACGGAAATTCCGTCAGTATTTATATTATTGACGGAAATTCCGTCAGTATGGTCAATATTCTTGTTGACTTTCCCGACGGAAATTCCGTCAGTAATTTGTGCGAGTATGGCCGGGAACAGCAGCCTGCTGTCCAGCCACAATGTTGTTGAAACATTGTTTTACATATTCACGCGTTCATTATCAAAACCTGCAACAAACAAACACACTCGTCGACCGCCAAGCGGGAATCCAATTTCCACATCAGCCGCGTATCAGGATCCAAAGGTACTTAATAAATAAAGTCAAATAACATACAATGGTCCATAATTTGTTTAAACTACCACACAAAAGCTCAACATGATCAATTTTTTAGCTACATATTAATTAACTTAAGTCATAAACTAACACCAACTAGCATGAAACCTAAAGCATAATCTAACCTATGGGGGCTATACTACCGTCACCTCCAAAACCAAATCCATCGTCTGGAGGGGGATCTCTACTGTTAGGAGGGGGAAAACCTGAACAGGTGTTCGGGGGCAAATGTGCTTGCATTTGTGCCCACATCTCAGCCATGCGCTGTTCCATTTCCTTCTTGTTGTTGTTGACTTGTTGCTGAAGATCCTCTCTCGCGGCGCGCTCCTTACCCAACTCCTGTTGAATGCGAGTGTACTCAGTGGGTGCGTAGGAGCAGGATCGACGGCCTTTGTTTCCTGGAGGCTCGTACCAAACTGTTGGCCCTATCGAACCGGTGCCGAACATTCTGGACTTCTTGTCAAACCCGTCAACAGCCTTGTAGAAGGCCCCATACTCGTCTCGAGGCTCTCCATTTGGAGTGGGCTGAGAAATGATTTCCTTATAAGCAGCCTGGAAAACAAAAAAATTAAGGGGGTGTTTGGTTGGGGGGTTTGGAATGGAATGGAATGGATTTGGGAGAATCAAGTGTTTGGTTGGCTTGTTTTGGAATGGAGTTAGATACTTGATGGATTCTAACTCCATTCCAATCCCCTTGAATCCCATACCTTACTCTCCCCCCAAGTTTCCCACCCCATTCCTCCCATAGTATAAAAATACTCAAACCAAACAAGTTTAGTGTGGTATGGGAATCTCAATCCATTCCACTATAGTATGACATTCCAATCCATTCCATTCCACCTACTCGAACCAAACGACCCCTAAGAAAAAAATGTTATACTTATCATCAAAATTCAAACGAAAAAATTAACTAATTTATTTGTAAATTAATTAGTAGATAGATTGACTTACATCGATCTTCGCAGCTCGAGGGTTGACCCACTGTTGAAACTTATTCGTCTTAGTATACTCAAACAGCTTATACGGCGTTGCCTCGTCACCCTGAAATAAGTTTGAATACAAAAGTTGATGAAAATATAATCGGATTGGTTAACCAAATTGTGAAAAATATATAAATATAAATATTACTTACCAATTCTTTGAAAGCATCCGAGCAACTCTTCCGGCCAAGAGTATGGGTGCCCAACGCTTTCCCGTCTACACCACCGGATCTCCTATTTGCCTTATTAATTGCAGATTTTTTGGCATAGTCAGCATCATCTTCAGCCCTCTTTTGAAGCTTCACCCACCACCTCTCGGGGCACCAATTTGGCCTTCTCCGGTTATAATTGGTGCCATTGACGAGACTTGTAATCCTCCGCGAAACACGAGTCTTCCACTCGGTCTTGGGATCATAGCCAACTTCCACAACTTTGACACGATTCTGTTAAAAAAAATAGAATATTATAAAAACTGTGTTATGATTGAATTAAACAAGCTTAGTTAAAAAATGATAATTTGGAAATTTATATACCTGGAAGTAAGTGTACATCTTCTTACGTTGTCCATGGCTAGCTTGACTCCAATTGGTGAAAAACTCTTTCCCCAAATTACGGGTGAATGACCAAGTGACATAATCCTTGATTGGCTGGTCATCCCACCTGAAAATAAAACATATACATAAGCATTATATTGTGAATTATGGTAAAGTCAAAATAAAAAATAAAATAAATGAAACACTTACCAATACCCCTGTTCAGGATCACATGACAGGTTCACCGTTCCAGTCTCTTCCTCGTGTGAAGGTTCCTCAACCGGTTCGTCGTCGTCGCCGCCGTCTTCCTCATCCTCATCAGCATGTTGTTGTTGTTGTTGTTGTTCTGGTTGTGGTTCATGAGGAATCTGTGTGTTCTCCTCCTGACGACGACGTCCTCCGGCATTACTATTCCCACCTAAATATCGTCTAACAAAACCACCACCTACCATGATAAACACTAAAACAACATCAGCTATATGAAACAAATTGCAACATAACAAACTTAGATGATACATATAAAAGTGCAATAGAACAAATTGATTAAATAAAAGCAATAGGACAAACTGCTTGAATGTTTACAATTGTTATAACAATCCATACATTTCTACAACTAGTCATCTTCACTATCACTATCACTAGACAACAAAAGAGGTTCGTTATCTGAAAATATTACTCCTACTTCTTCATCGACTTCCTCATTTTCCTCTCTTATACTTTCTTCAAAATCATCTTCATCCTCTTCAACTTCATATTCATCTTCACCCCTTTCTACAACCACGTCATATTCATCTTCACTTTGTGTCTCTTCCACCACAACTGGCGAAACTGAGTGATCATTGAGAACCGCATCTTCTTGGAAGACAGTTTCGTCAATAGGAGCATCAACATGTGATCTTGCCTTGATTTTGAAAACTGCGGACCATTGATTACTTTTCTTAGTAGCTGGATAAGGAGCATAACAAACTTGATCTACTTGAAAAGCCGCCACAAATGGATTATGTCCACGAAGTTGCTTCTTTATGTTCACATCAACAAGTCCGTATACCTTATGGATACTTAGCCCTTGTGGAGAATTATCAAACCAATTACATTTAAATAATATGACCTTATACACCCTTCGCTCGGTATGATAAAGAAGCTCAATTATTTCATTCAGGGTTCCATAGTAGTCTAACCCATCTGTAGAATTCACACAAACCCCGTTGCTTATAGTAGATTTTGAAACATCAACTCCCTCCTTAAAAGCTCGAAATTTGTAGCCATTAATAGAATATCGCCTCCATGTTCTCACCGAGTTACTAGGGCCTAATGCTAAAGCTACTATTAACGGATCTTTGAATCTAAGTGCCTATTAATACAGAATGCAATTGTGTTATTATTAATTAATATGAAATTAGTAATAATTAGTAAAAAATTCAATTAGTATCACTTACTTCTTTTTCGAACCAGTGCGGAAAACTTTTGTCATGTTTAGTCCAAACATCATCAGAAGATATGACATCAGGAAATGTGAGTTTGATATGTGTCTCAAATTCCCTAGTTGGATTTAAAAAACATGTTTTAATTATGCATTATATATATGATATAATTTCAGTAATAATGATGAAATGATTACTTACTTTTCATATGGAGCTAAAAATTCTCCTAAGTTCCTCAACACGTAAAAATGAGCATCTTCATATTTTTTCTCATTCAAGGATCTCTGGACACATTTTCCAGTTGTAGTTCCCATTTGATCATTGAATAACTCAGGTAGTTTTGAATTTGGCTGGTCATCGGAATTCAAAACATCTAAATCTTTCGCTTTTGTGTCAATGTGATCTTCAAAATATAGGGAACAGAAGTTTGCAATTTCTTCTAACAAAAAAGCGTTGCATATGGAACCCTCAACCTGAGCTTTATTGCCAATTTTTTTTTTCAAGTGATTAAGAAATCTCTCAAACGGATACATCCATCGATACTGAACAGGTCCTCCAACCTTCGCTTCATAAGGTAAGTGAACAGGCAAATGCTCCATAGAATTGAAGAAAGAAGGGGGAAATATCTTCTCTAACTTGCATATTATCTCCGCAATGTTTGACTTTAGTTGATCCATAGAGTCAACTGTGATCGTTGAAGTACACAAGTCTCTGAAGAACTGACTTATTTCAGTGATTGCATTCCAAGAACCCGTTGGGAGCAAATATTTCAGTGCAACAGGAAGTAACCGTTCCATAAAAACATGACAATCATGACTTTTCATGGAATGCAAAACCATCTTCTTATGGTCAACACACCGACTCAAATCCGAAGCATAACCATCCGGGAATTTCAAATTATTAACCCATTCACATACAGCCTTCTTCTCTGCCATGTCTAAAACAAACTTAGATGATACGGGTCGTTTAAAACAAAGTTCATTAAAGTCAGCTTTACCCTTAGGGCCAAACATAGTTTTCCCGGGTACATCCATCACCGTGTTGATAATTTGTTCAAAAACGTTTTTCTCAATGTGCATCACATCTAAGTTGTGTCGAATCAGCAATGTTTTCCAATAAGGAAGTTCCCAAAAGATACTTTGTTTCCACCACCCTTCATCATTGTCTTTCAATCTTTTCAATTCTTGATCAGAAGCATCAACAATTTTTGGTAAATGTTTGACAGATTCCCAGACTTCATCACCAGTCAATCTAACTGAAGCTATCCGATCATTGGTTTTCTTATTCTTTAAAAAATGCTTGCAATTGTCACGGAAGGGATGATCAGATCTCAAGAACTCACGGTGACAATCAAACCAAGAAATTTTTCTGCTATTTCTAAGCCAAAACGTTTTATGTTCTTTTTTATGACAATAAGGACAAGCACGATATCCACTTGTGGCCCAACCGGAAAGCATGCCATATGCTGGGAAATCATTGATCGTCCACATTAATGCAGCCCTTAACTGAAAATTCTGTTTCTTGGATACATCGTAGGTGTAAACGCCATTTTCCCAAAGTTCTTTCAACTCTTTAATCAACGGTTGAAGGTAGACATCCAAATTTGACTTGGGGTTCTTAGGACCTGGAACGATCATGCTTAGAAACATAAATTGTCTCTTCATGCATAACCAAGGAGGTAAGTTATACGGAGTGACAATTACTGGCCAACATGAGTATTTCTTCCCAAATTGTCCATATGGTTGAAAGCCATCAGTACACAAACCCAACCGAACATTGCGAGGCTCACTTGCAAACTCTGGATGCTCTCTATCGAAATGTTTCCACGCTTCTCCATCACTTGGGTGTGCCATAGTCCCCCTTTTTCTTAATCGGGAGTTTTTATGGTGCCAAGTCATCTCACCTGCTAGGTGTTTGGTTGCATATAGACGTTGCAACCTTGGCGCAAGCGGAAAATAAATTAATGGTTTACATGGAATTCGCCTACGTCTTGAATTCTTATCACTTTTATACCGAGATGCATGACACTTTCTACATTGTTCAAGATTAGCATCTTCCTCCCAAAAGAGCATGCATCCAGTAGGACAAGCATCAATCTTCTGATGGGGTAGTTGTAGTCCCTTTAAAAGATTTTTTACCTCATTAAAATTACGCGCCATTTGATTGTCCTTTGGAATAATGTCACCAACGAAGGACACAAAACCATTGGCGCATCTAAGAGATATGTTGTTCTCACATTTGAGTGTTACCAACCTAGCAGCCGCTTCCAACAAACTCATACTACCTCCCTCGTACACTGGTTTTTCTGCTTTTTCTAACATTTTAAAGAAGGAAGAAACCTGAGGGTTTGGGGTTTCATGACGCACTTCTTCATCACTAACGCCATCGGGATTGAGTTGATCCTCCATTATTTGATCAACGGTATCACGTAATGCATTTTCCACAAACTCACGATACGGATTTTCATTAACTACTGTACTGCTTGTACTTCCTTTCGTAGAACGTTTTTCACCGTGATATGTCCATACATAGTAATTCTCGGTAAAACCATTTGACCATAAATGATTTTGAACATCCCTTATCTTTTTAAAAGCGCCGTTATTGCATTTTTTACACGGACACCTTGTTTCACCTAAATCCTTGTACACACTACTTTGTTCCACAAATTTAAGAAACTCCTTCACCCCATTTGCAAATTCACGCTTAGGTTTCTTTTTATCGTCTAATCTTTCATACATCCACTGTCGCTCTATTCTTTTCATGTTATTATGAATCTACATATATATTGGCCAGATTTATATATATGTTAAAAGATTAAAAAACAAAGTTATAAGCAAAATAAATACATATTAATTAAACATATTAGCATAGCAATTCAGTTAACAAATAATAATATTTCTTTATTTGTTTTTCATGGGTCCTTATCACTCCAACCTAAACCCATCAATGTACGTTTCAAGTCACTAGCAAACACGCACTTGTGATTTATTAATGACAAAAAAATTCGGCAGCAATTCCCATCCGTTCTTCAAATACACAATGTAGAAAAAATAATTTTTCCACATATGTACTCAAAGAACATTAAAGGAATTGTAACCGAATTCTTTTCTCATTAATAAATCACAATAACATGTTTACTACCTAAGTGACTTGAAACGTACAAAGACAGTCCCAAAACGGGGACTATTCAAAAATTACTCCTAATGAGTAATTTTTGAACGGGTACTAGGTCAATATAAATAATAAAGGCACTTCTAGCATATAAGTAAAACATTTGTATTTTTAACTCATTCAATCTTTTATATTTAATACGTATGAGAAATTAGCTATACTATTACCTTTTTATATTTTTAACTTTGATTAGCATAATTAAACCAAAATTAGCATAATTAAACCAAAATTAGCATAATTAAGTAAAAACTTAAAATAATTAATCAAATATTCACATAACTCATCAAACATTATGGCATCTATCCTAAATCAAGCAAGGCTTCTATCCTAAGTCAACTAACATATATAATAACAATAGAAAACTAACTAATTGATTCAAACATTAAGAAAAGAGCATAAAATCAGAAATTAAAGAAAGAGAAGGATGAATGTTTACCTTAAGATGACGGTGACGGTGGTGGAAGTGAAATAGGGTGGCAAGAGTAGTGGTGGAGGGTGTGGTGGAGGGGGTGGTGAAGGGTTTTCCGTCGGGTGCGATTTAGGGTTAGGGAAATAATTGGGAGTTTTTATGAATTGGGGGAAAATAACGCGACTGAATCAGGGGGTATTAAATAATATTTCTGACGGATTACTGACGGAATTTCCGTCAGTATTTAACTTAACTGACGGATTTTCCGTCAGATAAATACTTACGTGGCTTTTCAAATGTTCAAAATTCAAAATTTAAAAGAATACATCTGACGGAATTTCCGTCAGTAATACATTTTAGTTATTAATATTCTTACTTTTCTAATATTCCAGTGCATTTTTATTTATTATCTTACCTATTTTATAATGAAATCATAAGCTTCCAACTTAACTGTCGTCAACATTAAATGTAAACTATTGAATGAGACGGATGGAGAGATTATTACAAATTATTAATAAAGCCCGTACCCCACATACATGAATAGTGTATACAGCGTATGTAATATTTTTCATAATCGTTCTCCTTTTAATAACCATCATATTCTTATTTAAATTTAAAATCAAATCTCATATGAATTCTTCATTAATCTTCACAAAATAGCACCCTCCTAATTACTACATGCGTGTTTTTTATTATTACAAATTCTAACATTAAAGAAAAATGATACTCGTAAATAGTCGTAGTTATTGTTTGTTTGCTTCATAAATTAAACTTATAATATATATAATATATATAGTTTTGATTGTATAATTTAATTATTTGCTTTTTTTGTAGTTATATATTGTAATAGTTATTAATTGTTTATATATACTAGTAAATAGTAGTTATTGTTTATATAGCTCGTAAATTAAATAGTAGAGTTATTGTTTGCTTATACAATAATATAAAGCTTTTTTTGTAGTTATTGTTTATACTCGTAAATAGTAGTTATTGTTTATACTCGTAAATAGTAGTTATTAATATTGTTTGCTTATACAATAATATATATATATATATATATATATATATATATATATATATATATATATATATATATATATATATATATATATATATATATATATATATATATAATCTTTTTTTTGTAGCTATTGTTTATACTCGTAAATAGTAGTTATTGTTTGCTTATACAATAATATAAAGTTTATTTACTTTTTTTATTCATTATATATAAACTTATAATATTTCGAAAAAAAAAACTGAGAATACTGACGGAAATTCCGTTACTAAAGTAGACATCTGACGGATTTTCCGTCACAACTTTCCGACGGAATTTCCGTCACTAAAGTGCATTTCTGACTGAATTTCCGTCAGTTGATATTCCGTCACTAAAGCATTGTCCTGACGGAATTTCCGTCAGTAATCCAGTTTTCTGACGGAATGTCCGTCAGATGCCTTTACCGCCATTGACTTTGTCAACGCGCCAATATAATCTGACGGATTCTGACGGAATTTCCGTCAGTAATTTTTACCGCCATTGACTTTGGTCAACGCGCCGGATTTTACTGACGGCTTGTGACGGAATTTCCGTCAGGAATTTATTCCGTCAGTATTCCGTCCGAATTCCGTCAGTCCTTTGAAAAAAACTGACGGAATTTTTATTCCGTCAGTATGTCGCGTTTTTTTTGTAGTGTAAGTTCACGTTTGCGGCCTCGTTCTGTGTGCAACTAAGAGAATACGAATTTGTAGTAAAACCATGTCTAAGTGATGGCTATGGGCCTCGGCTGCGTGCATCACCTACAGCCCACCATCTCGACTTAATACACATAACACAACACCTCACAAAAACTCAGGCAGCCGTCTTATATTAACAAACCACAAACCCTAGTCTGACCTAATCGACACTCTTACAATCTCACAAACCTGCTGCCGTCATATTTGAGAACGTCGGGAAAGCCTTTACACGGTGGTTAGAGGGTGATAGGATGGTTCGAATTCCCAAGAAAGTGAGTATGTTCATCACAGTTTCCGTTTTTTTTGTTATTTCTTTCATTTCGATTCCTTGATTTTAATCATATATCTTGGTTATAGCTTCTGTTTCTTGTATGATTTTGATCTACGATGTTAGTAGTTGTTTTATGACCGCCGTCGTGCCACCATGGACCGTCTATAACCACCAGCCACGACCGATTTTGCAGCCTGCGACAGTCTCTTTTTCTTTTGTTTCGAAACCGAGTTTCAGCGCATAGGTTTTGTATTTGGATTCGAATGAGTCTCTGCGTATGGTTGTTATGGGTGTTTGGGTTTTGAGAAATGGGGTAGTCAGGAGGTTCGCTTGGGGGTTGTCACGGTGGTATAGGGTTGTTATGGTTGTCGTTACAGTAGGTTCTAGTTGGGGTCCTGTCGCGTGAAATAAGAGGAGAGCTGCAGATGGGGTTTTTGTTTTGGTCGCTGTTGACGGTTGTGGCGGTGTTAACAGCCGCTACTGACCTCCCTGGAACCACCGTGGCTCAAAGGCGAGCATGGTGGTGTCACAGATGGAGTCAGTAGTGGTGGTTGGTGCTGAAAGCGGTGTTAGTCGGGGCTGGACACGGGTTTTTTTTCGTCAGGCTGTACTTTGGGCGGGGCTGCCGAGTTGTAGCGTTTTGTTAGGGTAGTTTTCCTTGTTGTTTTGTTAATACTATAGTTAATATTGTGTATGTATTATCATTATTATTAGCATCCCTAATAAGTTTAGTTGCATAATTAGTATTAAGGTAAGGAAAAGTGTATGGTAATATGTATTTATATTATTCTTATTACAAATTACTAGTATTGGTATAATTATGGTGGTTGTTAATTGTATGGTTTAATATTATTATTATTATTCTTATTAATATTATTGTTATTATTATTGTTATCAATATTCTTATTAGTGATATTATTCTTAATCCTAATATTATTATTGGTTAGATTATCATTGTTTAATACTATATATTATTATTGGTCGTGGTTATTGCTTCGTGTTAATTAAAGTTATGAGTCGGGAATTAGTGAGTCATGGGAGTTTCTATTTTGGGAAAGTTTCTATTTTTGGAAACTTTCCACTTATGGAAGGTTTCTATTTATAGTAAGTATGGGTTGTTTATGGGGCTCAGGAAGTTATTAATTCGTTACGAATACATGTTTAGGTAGCGGTTTCGCGTGGAACATTTCTAGCGAGCTTTGGATTTGACTGCGCTTCTGCAAGTCGAGGTAGGGGAACTACTGGTATATAATGATGTGTAATCTATTCTTATTTGATATCAAGCATGTTTGTTATTTATTACCATGTGATCGTTATATTGTGTTATTTATATCATTCTGTGATACACTTCGAGGTGATGAGATAATGGGTCTTGTGATTGGTGCGGAGTTTATATGGTGTTGGATCGGTGCGGAGTATATTTGGCGTTGGATCGGTGCGGAGTTTATATGGTGTTGGATCGGTGCGGAGTTTATATGGTGTTGGATCGGTGCGGAGTTTATTTTGCGTTGGATCGGTGCGGAGTTTATTATATTGTTGGTATATTTATTTCTTTTTCCCTACTCAATTAACCTCGTGGTTGACCCTGTGTATTCGTGATCACCTGTGATGAACCAATTTATTGGGGAGCAGATTGACAGGTGGCTGAGACTAAGGGGGAGCTATGGGAGATAGAGCTTGGATCCGGACCAGACTAGAGTCTAGATCACCTTAGTCAGTTTAGCAAGAGTTGTACTTTCCTTATTTTTGTTAAGACTTTCGGATACAGTTGTAAGAACATGTTATGAGTTTAATTTTTAATTTAAGTACTGTTTATCTTTCCTTTGTATCTACTGCCTCGGGAAACCGAGATGGTAACACCTTTATTTATCTAAGGAGTCCTAGTACAGGTCCTTAAATAAATGGGGGTGTTACACTATCAACCATAAAGACTTATCAAATGGACTCTTGCAGGTCGCTTAAATCACAGAATAAGCAAAGGGTGAGTGTATGTAAAAGATAGAAAGAAGTAACTTTGTAATGATACTCACCTAACTGCGACCCATGAGAACATGCCTGCAATCTAACATGAAAATAATCTCTCGAACCGTGCATATACATACCAATCTGATGACTTTGACACATGCTGAGGAAAAGAAAGGATATGTGAGGTAATGGGTAGGAAAGGCTAAGATGATTTGGATATGTGGAGTTTAAATAGCCAAGCTAGCAAACAACGGGATCCAAATAACAATGATTTCGTCACTTCCGAACCCAATATAAATGAACATGGTGCTATTTTTGAAGCACAAATTTCACAATTATTCCTAAGGGGAAACTACTCCCCAAATGATATGAATGGAACATGGGAGTAAGAATCGCTAAAGGGTAAAACTTTCAACAATTGCGACTTTTTTCTGATATCTGGCAGTTGGTCGACCGACCAAAGGTTGCGGTCGGTCGACTGACTTGCAGCATATTTTTTTCGATTTTTCATTCTTTTTTCTGTTTTCTATTTTCTGTTTTCCTTTTTCTTTTCTTTTCTTTTTCTTTTCTGACTTTTTTCATTTTTTCTCATAATTTCCCATCTCTCTCAAATAAGAGCATAATAACCAAAAAGGATTAAAACATTCCCGTAACCACAAATACTAGCTTGGATATGGTAGGCTAAGTATAAGATGTAGAGACAGAAAGGCAGTTTTGGCCATGTGAAGCTTATGGGTAAGACAAGAAAAAGGGACCTCATACGTGTCAAAAATCAACAAACTAGATATCATACAGGTATAAAGCAGATTACGTTCATGTTTATGCATATTGATGTAACATGTCTCAAGAGGAATACTACTCACATCCTAACAAACTGGTCATGGATGATACCAGTAATAAGGCTCTAAAACTCAGAATGTATAGTAGTATGCCAAAGATAAAAGTCAAGTCTATAGATTAGCATTTATTTTTGACAAAAACTTGTAGACTATGCATGTGATTCTACTACTAAAACATGTTGACAGGCAAGGCTTAGGCATAAACAAATGAAAAAGCAACGTCATCATTGAAATACTATCGTTCCGACTCGACCTATATGCTAAAATAAACGTGCATTTTTTTGAAATTTTTGAAATTTTTGAAATTTTTTTGTTTGGTTTTTTTCTTTTTGTGCATATGCAAGGAAAATAAAAAAACAATGCAAAACTAGAATGCAATAAACGTGAAACAGAAATGCAGTAAAAACATGAATGTGACGCAAAACCCTTCCCCAAACCAAATCGCACAATGTCCCCATTGTGCAATAGCATATGCAAAGAAACATGAAATATAGGAATTTGCGTTAAAATAAAACTAAGGCATGAACATGGAAGGAACTCACGGAATATATGCACGAACAGAAACCTCCCCAAACCAACGTGAGCTATGAGGTTTCGGTAGCCAGCAGTGACACCTTATAGACCTGAAAAGGACAAAAGACACAACCTTTTTCGGAGATTATACGTATTTGAGTTTACAAGGAATGAAAATAAAAGAGAAATCGGTGCGATAAGGAAAGGATAGAGAGAAAAGACTCCATAGGATTATGTGCACGCTCCACGAGGCAACCGAGACAGGCAGTAGCAGCAGTGGCGGTCGACCGACCATTGCTGGATGATCTGAAGCTTCTGGTCTGCAGTCATCGGTCGACCGACTGGTGTGTCTGGTCGGTCGACCACTCCTCCTGTACAGAGCTCGCTTTTTCTCTTCTTTTAATTAACTCAACGAATTGAGTTAACCTTATACCAAAACTGTAAAATACTCATAACGCGCCCAAAACTTGCGTGATACCCAAGAGTACCAAGTTTATAGTCTTAAAAACAAACAACGAAAACAAAAAGTGTCTAAGTCTAAAAGCAAAAACGAGAAAAAAAGTCTCAAAAACAGTAAAAAAAGTCTTAAAAATTTGAGCGACAAGGAGAAATCATCCACGAAGGATGCGAAAAAGCTTCGACCACGGCTTCTGACTACAGCTAACTCCTTCAACAACACTGATTTGGGTAGATGGGCTCTTCTCCACTTTGTAGATGGATGGGAGACTATAGCTATGATGGCAGACTGTCTAGTTCAACATGTATTATAGTCGTGTAAGGGGTATAACAAGTCATATCGGTCCGAGTTAACTAATAGCTCATTTCGGCCTATGCTATTTGTCCCTAGGCCTCACATATTATAGTTGTCAACATGATAGGTGATTCCTAATGTCTAAGTCACATACCCATCGGTCTTAGTAACTTAGCTGTCTTAAAATGTTAACTAATGCCCTTCCCTATCTTTCGATCCCCGGTTTGGCCAATACTAAGCATTTAACAAGTCTCCTCTCGATCTCATTGTAGATATTGCATTTAAAGGAACAAAACAGGTCTGATCATACACGAAGTCGGTCGACCGACCAGCTAATCCGGTCAATCGACCAACCTGCTCAGTCGGTCGACCAAGCACGGTTACGGGTTGCCCTAAACTACGCCATCTACGCTATAATTCGCCTACATCCTAACATGTGAGGGTTTAGCTACTCATAACGATGATGAAAACAGTAATTATAACGAGAATAATAATAAACGACATGATTGATATAACAATAACGCAATTAACAATAGCAAAGGCTTGAGATTCTAACTATCCGGTGCAAAACAGAGAAATCTATGAATAAACAGAATTAAGAATAAGAAATAACGTAACAAGGAAGGAATGAAACTGAAAGATTGAACTTTTATTGAGACTTTGCGTGGTAACTGATTCTTTGTGTAAAGTATTCTAAAACTTAAAGAAATTCTAAAGTAAAAACGGATAAAGATTAAAAACTAGATTAAGACCTTATGTACGCTAAGACTAGATACTTAGTATAAAGGGATGATTTGCCTTTTATAATAATCTCTGAAGTTCTTCCTCAACCCTAATCACGTTCATGGCCTTTAATAACTTTTCTGATTTTTGCGAAAAAGGGCTTGTGATCGACCGACCGGTGACACTGGTCGGTCGACCGACTATCGGGTTTGTTCAAGCTTCTGACTTTGTAAATAGGGATTCTGAAAACTTGCTTGTCAGGTACAATGGTCGACCGACCAGTGAGCTCGGTCGGTCGACTGATGTACCTGTTGTGTCAGTCTTCGTTACTCCTTAAAACAGTCCTTTGGGTCTCGGAATGCGTGCTAGACTTCGTTCTTTTATTATTCCTTCGTGTCCTTAGCCATGCAAATCACTTGAGGACGGGTTTGACTCGAAATCAGCTAGTTTCCGCATAAATCTGCAATAAAGCATAAAAATACAAAAGTAGACGAAATAATAGTCAAAAACTCATAAATGAGCTCTTGAATGCATGTAAAAATAGATTATTTAGTATATTGTTTTCGGGTGCATCTTGGCCTCTTGGGTGAAATCTAAGGAGGACTTCTACACTTGAGATTTTGGGAAAACATCATTTATATTTTAAGCTCAAGATCGGTTTTGGTAGGTGACCAAAACTGTGCCTTATTGTGCCGCTTCCTAAATGTAAGGTTTCGATTTTTACTTGCATGCATAAGATCTTAATATATTTTTTATGACTAAAATAAACTCCATCATATATGATATTATATTAATTTCTGGAAATTCGATTTTCTTCAAGTGGTATCAGAGCATTACGGTTGTTGCATGCATAATCGGTTTAATTTTTCCGAGTAAATATGATTTACAAATAAAAATAAAAATTTTTAAATTATAAGATAAATCACGAAAATAAATTTGCATGTTTATATTTCTGCTCCTAAAATTTTTAGGTCACAAATTAAATTTTATGGATTATATTGTTCATTTATTTAATTATTTGTATAAATAGTGTATTTTATATGATTAAAATGATATTATCATGGGAAAAATAGTTCGATTTACTTTCTGGCTGAGATTATTAGATATATTCTCACATGCATATTTTATATCATCTATATAAAATTTCGTAAATTATAAAGCATTTTTGCATGGATTATGAATTTTATGAGATACAATGCCATAATATGAGGATAAATGGGTAAAAATAGTTATATTTGGTATTTGACCATGAAGGTTTTATGAGATGTCACATGCAATATTTAAAGTGTTCATGTAAATTTTCAGATTTAAATATCTTATGTTGCATGATTAATGATTTTTAGAGTAAAAATCACATTAAAAGTGACTAATTTCGACTTAAATAGTTAAAGTTTAAATTCCGCCATAAACATTTTACATAATGTAACATGCAATATTTAAAGAGTTTATGTAAATTTTGAGATTTTCCTATCTTGTAATGCATGATTTACGATTTTTAATGGTTAAAATCGACTAAATAATGACTAATTGTGTGAAAAATTGTAAAAGTTAATATTTTGGCCTGAAATTTACCCATAGATGTTATATATGATATTAACATCAGACTAAAATTTGAAAATTAGAAAGTTTCTGGGTTTTGAATTCTTAATTTTATAAGATAAGAGTAAATAATTAGAATTATGAGAGTCATAAATCATATTTCTTCTTTAGGCAAAGTTTTTGTGTTCTTTTTTAGATTCTAAAAGAGTTTTATAAAGTCTAAAAATTATAGTAGTATCTTATTGCACGATTTAATAGTAAATTTTGAATTTACGGTTTAAAATCGCGTGCTCTTCCAATTTATTTATGAAATAAATTAACCTTTTTATAATACTAATATATTTATGATTCTGGAAATTTGAGAAAGTTTCAGAATATTCAAAATTTAAATTTTGAATTTTTCGAAATTTTTAAGACTCGTTTGACTTTTTCTATTATTTTTCCCATAAATAATACCAGTAATTACCGAACAATATTCTAAATCAAGTTGAGTCATGATCAAAATTTGGTGGGACTAAGTTTTGATGCATAAAATGTGTTAGGATGATTAATTTTGACATAAATATGATTTATGTAATTTATAGTGATTATAAAAGTTATTATCACGCAAATCCGTAAAAACCGCAATCAAATATACGATATTTGCTCCCAAAGCGATTTTGCTTTAAAATTAGCATTTGCATACATATTTTAATGCCACATTTTATTTAATATGAATGTCATATTTAATTTTATTTATTTTTACGTAATTTGGAATTATGTAATTTACTTAGTATAGCCTTAGTTTTTAATTGGTATTACCCGTAATGTAAGGGAATATCAATTTGGTTGTAATTTTTAATGTAATCTCGTATCACTGGTGTAACACCCCTACATTCCAAGGAGCCTGGACTAGGCCTACCCCAGTCAACGAAGGCGCTACCATCTCGGTTACCCGAGGAATACATATCAAATAGAACATCAAAGAACAATTTAAGTTTATTACAGTGAAAACAACAAACGTGAAAGGAAGTTACATGGGTGATACTAGACTACCAACTAAGGTCTACATAACCGACTGCTCAGTTGTCTCGTCCCCAGATAGCATATAACCACACAGCAACCGCGTCCAACATCACTACCTGTAACATTGCACTGCTCACCATTTACGTACAACAATGGATCCCCGCAGACAGAGATAGAAACACATACAAAACATCGTCAGCCACAGTACAATAAAATCACTAACAAAAGGTAATAATACAATATCAAGAGTAATAACACAACAACATGGCACAAACCATTCTCCATCTGTTACCTGTATCCGTCTGTCACAACATCGCTACCGAACCACTGATTCATCTCAATATTTCATCCCTCACTTGTCGCAACAAGTAGGAACCTAAACCATTAATGTGCACATCCTCTCTGTGGCGGGTCACATGAAGAGCGATCGTAGGAGTGAGATCTGTTTCCCGCAACGGTCCCACACATTACCATTCTAATTCCTGTAACCACCTCGTGACCACTGTTCCGCCGGTAACCACCGCTTACCGAACTTACCACAAAGTAACTTACAAACATACGAAAATATCACACAACCAATACAAGTACTAGACTAATTAGGGTCACCTACCTGACACAAGCATCCGCGAACCTCTCACGCGACCCTAGGCGTCATCCATGGTTCCCTATTACACATACTACGGGTTACAATCATTACCGACGACAGGGGAAAAAGTCAGACTGAGGGAGGGTACTTACCACAACGACAATCGGGGTGACGGGTGATATGTCTCTGGTTGATTAGGCTAGTGAGCAAGATCCTCTAGCATCCAAGGTAGTCTAAAGGAGGAAGGAAGGGGATGGGGAGTTTTCTTTCTTTTGTTTTAGGTTTACACTGGCTGCCGAAATATAAAATGAATTAGGTTTTTCTTATAACCCGACGTGGAACTGACCTGCTAGAAAAGGCACACTCGGCCGAGTAAGGCTCACTCGGTCGAGGCGGACTGACTCGGTCGAGTGCATCTTACTCGACCGAGTTGGGCTCATTTGACCGAGTGAGTGTCACTAGATCGAGTTGGTCTCATTCGGTCAAGTTGGTCTCACTCGACCGAATCCATCCCCAACTCCATAATCAAGGTCCGACACTAAAGTCCTAAGTGACTCTTCATCTTAGATGGTTCACGGTTTCGGTTCCACTCCTGCGTCTCTAGACCCGGGTGTTACAATCTACCCCCCTTAAAAGGAACTTCGTCCTCGAAGTTTTTACCCTCAACCGGCGCGACGAGTCTCGCTCTTAGTAACTTACTACTTCTAGGTCTCCTGAAGTGCACACACTTAACTCGTGAGAGGAGTTCTACGCCTTAAAACTTCTCAACATATGTACGTGTTTTAAAACTCACACTATTGATTCACATTAGACAGTATCCAAAAGATACCCACTCATCACCTACGCCATGAAATCCAAGGATCAACATTCCCGTCATTCTGACATGGTAACGAGTATCCCCGGTTATAACCATCACTTATCCGTCACGTTCACCAAGCACATAAGGAACCATATACAGGTCACATGTCCATAACATGTCACATGTCCCCAACATATATGTCTCAACAAATAGACCACATGTCAAAACATGTGATGCTGCATACTATCACGTACTTACACTAACGTGTTACGTGTCAACATTTTTTAACGCTTGTTATCCCTAATGAGTCATATTCGTATACACTTTTATGCCTCCCCTTTAGTTGTTTTGAGATGATTCTTGTGCTAAATTGTGTCATTTATATGCTATTTGTATTAGAATGTCGATATTATCGCTTATCGGTGTTTAATGTAGGATTGATGCATTTATGGAGCAAAAGATGCATTGGAGCACCGCGGACCCGACATGAAGGAACACACGTAGCATGGCACGAGGATCTAGGAATGAAGAGCTAAGGAGATTATCGAAGGCAAGCCCAAAGAAGAGCTTCATATAACTAGTACCTACTTTGGAGAGTCATATCTCGGGTTCTACAAATGATAATCAGGACATTCCAACTGGAGGTGAAAGCTCATTCTCTTAGATTTCCAACGCCACAAAAATCACTTGATTTGGACAAGTAACGAAGAAATGGCGACCGTTTGAAGTTCAGTGCGCAAAGCAGAAATTACGCGTTGAGAGAACTCAATCGAGTGCCACCAACACTCGATCGAGTGCCTTGAGTGCTCGATCGAGTGCTTTTATTTACCCGAGTTTCCATAATTTGTTTAGTAGTTTACTATAAATAAAAGCTTCGTAGCCTATTATTAAGTACGCTTTTTATCACTCTAAAACCCTAATTATTATTAGTACCTCTCTAGAATATTATTTAGCAATTGCCTACGGATCTTGTTCTTCTAATTAGGGTATTTAATCAAAATCTTTATTTTATTGTTCTTCGACTATTCTCGTTCTTAGTTTATTGCTTTAATTATGTCTTCAATCAATATTGTTGTAGTTAGATCCCAAGCCATGCGTAGCTAATTTATTTGTCTAGGGTGAAAAGGGATCTAGGTGATTAGAAAGGGGAATTAAACTTTAATGATCTTTAATTGTTAAACTGCTTATTATTATTGTTCTATTGTTGTCTTAAATCTGATTAGTTAATTACTGGCCAGGATTAGTTAATTAGTCTCGCAAATTAGTCTTAAATCCGACTGTAGATTAAGACTAGGATAGACCACAACAATGGAATAGACCGACCTAATTATAGCAACCGCATGTTTGGTTTAGATCTAAAGATTATATGAATACCGACAGGACATATAGTCTTAAATAATAATTTTGCCCAATTAAATTAGTTAAATTCCATTCCCCTGGATAATTTCCTATGTGAACTTGATCCCTATATCGTTCTTAATAATTGGTTTACATCTTTATTTACTTATCTTGCAATTAGTTAATTAGAAAACAAAAACAATCAAAACAACCCAATTGTTACCTTAAGACTTATTTACTCTAGCAAACAATTTATTACCGCCTCCCCGTGGATTCGATACCTTTCTTACCGCTAGCTATTAGTTGGTAGTATCCTAAGGATTACTTTGATTTAGGGTGACGACTTTACCCTTATCAAATTTGGCGTCGTTGCCGGGGAGGCAACAATTTATTTGTTTGTTACTTGTTTAATTTGTCTTTTGTCTCAGGGAACTCCAGTTCCTTGAGACTGTTTTTACACTTTTCTTGTTAGTTCCTTGTATGCCCAGGTTAAATCGGTCCGAGATTATTGTTTTTGATTCTGAACCAGAGAGGACTTTTCGCTACAGAAGGATTTTTAATAGAGAAGTGGGTCAAGTAGAAGACTTGAGTATACTTGATAGGATTTACCTTTAATTACCTCAGAAAATCCACCCTCTGACGACAATGATATTGTTTTTGAGACCTTTGTCGCTACACCAAAGATGGCTGCACCCAATACAGCTACCCTGACAAGCTACAACGAGCCTACTTTGGCTTCTATTCCAACAGGATTTATACCTCCTCCTACTGATGCTGAGGAGAAGCCTTTTGATATCAAGCTGTCTTATCTTGCATTGGTAGAGCGGAATATGTTTGGAGGTAGATCTGGGGAAGATCCTGCTAAGCATATGGATAAGTTTGTCACTTATTGCAGTTCCATCCCTTTGCAAACAGGAGTGACCTATGATCAGGTCAAGTACCGACTTTTCCCTTTTTCTCTACAAGATGATGCTAGAGAATGGCTACGCGAGTTGGATTTGACTGCTCATGCCATTAATGATTGGAATTCCCTATCTCTCGCATTCTACAAGAGGTATTTTCCCCCACAAAAGACAAACAATGTCAGGAATCATATTACTGAGCAAGGAGGTACTGAAGATTTTAATGAGGCATGGGTACGTTTCAAGAGATTGGTTCGGGCAGTTCCTGATCATGGGTTTGAGAAGTGGTTTCTTAGTAACCAGTTTTACAACGGGTTATTCGATGATCATAGAGCCCTTATGGATTCTTCTGCTAATGGAAGATTTCAGAATAACACTACTGATGATACAGCTTGGAAATTGATCGATGATATGGCTACTCACACTGTCGAATATGGAAATCCAAGAGGCTCTGCAAGGGGAAGTGGTACAGATAGTGCCGTCGCAGCCCAGTTAGAAGCTTTGAATGCTAAGATTGCACAGAAGCAAACAACACAAGCTTTGGGCGGCCAACACCAAGTGGTTAATATGGTTCACCAAGGGGAAGTAATTATCTGCGGAAGATCTGGTATAGAGGGTTATATTGTTGATGAGTGTATAAGTCCTATGGAACAGGTACTTGCTTTCCAATCCCACAAGCAAGTTAATCCATTTTCTAACACTTATAATGAGAGGACAAGGGAACATCCCTTTCTTCAGTGGTCGAGCCAGAATGTTCAAAACCCTACCCCATCTCAGCAACAACCAAATTCAAATTATGTGATTCCTCAGAACCGCGGTCAGCAAGGAAACTATTGACATAATCAAGGAGGTCCTCAGTTTAACAATCAGCGCCAACGACAGTTCCAACCTTTGGTGCCACCTCCTCCACCACCAGCAGCAAATAATGATATGTTAGAGATCAAAGTTATGTTGCAGCAGAGCCTTAAAGCTGAGATGGAGAAAAAAGGCGCAGAGTACTCAGATACTGGCTCACAATAAGATATTGGACACTCAAGTTGCCCAACTAGCAGGCCAAAATACATATAGGCAACCCGGAAACCTTCCTCCCCAAGGACAACAAGCTCATGCTATCCAATTGAGTAGTGGTACTTCTTATAAAGAGCCAGCGATGCCCAAAGATGATAGTGAAGTGCCTTATGTTTCTCCTAAAGGTTTAGGGCATCTCTCTCTCAGTGATGACGAAGAACAAAAGGAACTAGATAAAGCTTGTATACATGAGAAAAACGAAAAAGAAAATCGAAAAGAAGTAAAACGATCTAAAGTTGAAGCACTCGATCGAGCTCGTAGTGCACTCGATCGAGTGCCAGCCCCACTCGATCGAGTGACTCGTCTGCGTACTTCTGATGATTCTTCTGTTTCGCCAATTGCACAGGTAGCTACTCCAGATACTACTAGTCCGAGTCAGAGTCCGCCAAAGGTCTCTAAGGATGCAAAGGAAGCTGAACCAATAAAAATCATTCTTCCATTTCCAACCCGACAACAGAAATCAAAACTTGATCAATAGTTCGGGAGATTCATGAAAGTTATGAAGAATCTTTAAGTAAGCGTTCCTTTTACCGAATTGATTACTCAGTTACAAGCTTATGCAAAGTTTATGATGGACATATTGACGAGGAAGAGATCCTTCAGTGAAGTGGAGACGGTAGTATTTACTGAGGAATGCAGCGCTGTTTTACAATCTCGTTCACCACCTAAGCTTAAGGATCCATAGAGTTTTTCTATCCCTTGAACTATTGGTCCTTTGTTTATCAATTGAGCTCTCTATGATTTAGGAGCTAGCGTTGATGTCATGCCTTACTCTATATGCAAGAAATTAAATATGGGTCATTTAAGCGTTACTAATATGACTTTACAAATGGCTGACAGGTCCGTTAAGCACCCCATTGGTGTCTTGGAAGATGTACCTGTAAAAGTGGGAAAATGCTTCATCCCTGTTGATTTTGTTGTGCTAGGCATGGCCGAGGACACCCATACTCCTATTATCTTAGGAAGACCATTCTTACATACCGCATGAGCGGTCAGTGATGTTAAAAAAGGTAGCCTTACCTTGGCTGTTGGGGATGCATGGTAGATGAAAGTTGTCATCGTATTGATATTGTGGACATAATTATTGATGAAACCCTTGCTCTTTTTTTGAACAGGGATCCTTTGGAGATTGTCTTGTTGTCCGATGAGAATGATGTAGAAACACTTTCAGAATGCCCCGAAGTGGTTGCTATGGAAAAGCTTTTGACTGGAGAGGAACGTAAAGTGTAAAAGGTTTATAGCTTAGGTAACTCCCCTAAGGTTACGAAGGTAAATAAACCCGAACTTAAACCCCTTCCCTCTCATCTTAAGTACGTGTTTCTTGATGATAAAGAGTTAAAACCTGTAATTGTCAATGTTAATCTTAATGCGAGCCAACTTTCTGCTTTGTTGGTTATTTTGCGAAAACATGAAAAAGCCATTGGATATAGCATTGATGATTTACGAGGTATTAGTCCTAACTTTTGTATGCACCGTATTCACTTAGAGGAAGGTCATAAACCCATTGCAAAGGGTCAGCATTGTCTTAGCCCTCCTATGCAGGACGTTGTTCGAAAGGAAATTCAGAAACTCTTAGATGCAGGTATTATTTACCCCATCTCCGACTCTCGGTGGGTGAGTCCAGTTCAGGTGGTTCCTAAGAAGGGAGGGACTACGGTTGTGACGAATGATAAGAATGAATTAATAGCTACCAGACTTGTGACAGGGTGGAGGATGTGTATTGACTACAGGAAGCTAAATGTTGCTACAAAGAAAGATCACTTCCCCCTCCCCTATATTGAGCAAATGTTAGAACGGTTAGCTTGTCACAAATATTTTTGCTATCTCGATGGTTATTCTGGATTCTTTCGGATACCCATACATCCCGATGACAAAGAAAAGACTACCTTTACCTGTTCTTATGGTGTCTTTGCTGATAGGAAAATGCCCTTTGGGCTTTGCAATGCTCCTACTACCTTTCAACGTTGCATGATAGCCATCTTTTCTGATTATATTGAGTCTATTATGGAGGTCTTCATGGATGATTTTGGTGTTTATTGTACTGACTTTGATATTTGCTTGAGAAATTTGTCCAAGGTCTTGCAGCGTTGTGAAAAGACTAATCTTGTCCTGAATTGGGAAAAGTGCCACTTCATGGTAACTAAAGGGGTGGTACTTGGTCATCTAGTATCAGGAAAAGGCATACAGGTTGACAAAGCTAAAGTAGAAGTGATTGAGAAACTCACGTACCCGGTTAATGTTAAAAGTGTGAGAAGCTTTTTGGGTCATGCAAGATTCTATCGCAGATTCATCAAAGATTTCTCCAAAATTGCTCAACCACTTACTAAGCTTTTACATAAAGATGTCCTTTTGTTTTCACTGACGAGTGTGTTAAATCTTTTGACAGGATTAAACAAGCTCTTATTTCATCTCCAATTATTAGGTCTCCGGATTTGAGTATGCCTTTCGAGATCATGTGCGATGCTAGTAACTATGTTGTTGAAGGCCTTGGAGCTGTACTTGGGCAAAGAAAGGAGAAAGCATTACTTAGGATCTATTATGCTAGCAAGACCCTGAATGATGCACAGATTAATTACGCTACCACTGAAAAGGAGTTACTTGCAGTTGTCTATGCTTTAGACAAATTTCGCTCTTATTTGGTAGGATCTAAGGTTATTGTTTATACTGACCATGCTGCTTTGAAATATTTGTTGGCTAAACAGGAAGCCAAACCGCGACTTATTCGCTGGATCTTATTGCTGCAAAGATTTGATTTGGAGATTAGAGACAAATCTGGTGCTGAGAATGTAGTTGCTGACCACCTGTCCAGACTGAGATTCCATGGAGGGGATTTAGTGCCCATTGATGATTATTTCCCAGATGACCATCTCCTTGCTATTATTACAGTTGTTCCTTGGTTTGCTGATTATGCTAATTTTATAGTAGGAGGCATACTTCCTTCTGACTTGTCTTATCAGCAAAGGAAGAGATTTCTACATGATGCAATGAGATATTTCTGGGATGATCCCTATCTTTTTCGCGGGTGCCCTGACGGTATTTACAAACGATGTATACCAGATAATGAGGTGTTGGATATAGTGTCCTCCACAGTTAATGCGACAACACGAATAAATCTCTTAAAGGAACACAGGGTATACTTTGTATTTTAGCCAGTTGATTCACGTTTATCAATAACGATTGGCTTGCTAGAAAGTTTGACGTTATTGTCATACACATGGTGGTAATCAACTGGTCCCTAAGAGTCACACCTAAAGGATGTAATCTGAGATATATGATTAGATGAAAATGTAATCATATTGATACCCTATTAGACTAAACGGTTAGTCAATGTAATGATGATGTAATTATTTAATACTGATTAAATAATAATATTAGCTGAGACGAATTAAAATGTTAATTCGTAATTAAATATAAAATGTTATATTTAATTTATGTGTGTAATAAAATTATTTAATAAAGATTAAATGATTTAGTTAAATATAAAAGGTTATATTAATTAGTGAATTATAAATATAAGATATTTATAAGATAAAACATTACACAAGAGAGAGCAGTATAACCGATTCTATACAGAAAGAATTTTCGGCCAACTGATGATTTTCGGTCAGTAGGATATGCCGAACTGATAAGGTTGTTACAAGTGTGGGCAGTAGTTTAGGTAGACTCAAATAAGGATTTGGGAAAACCTATCTAAACTATGCAAGGTAGTTATGTTTAAATAATAAGAGTTATTCTATCTAACAAACACTACCTTCCCATATATAAACAACCACTCGGCACACTTCCCATGAACGAGTTCCACACGACTGACTCTCTCTCTCTCTCTCTCTCTAGCTTTCATTTTACACAGAATTAAAGGTACTTTTGGAAGGGGTATTTCTTGGAACATCTTGGGTGCAAAAATTAAGAGGATATCTATCTTGATATCTGATCTTAGGCCTTTGCAAGGGTAGAAGGTTAATTCTTATTCCCAATGTTTGTATCTCATATTTCGTTTATGACTATAAATCGTACCTTACAAATTCGTTATACTCCTGCATATAAAGAATTGGGAATATATATACAGATATTTTCCCACATGAGGTACATGCTATCTTGTCCCATTGTCACTCGTCTTCTTATGGTGGTCATCACGGTCCCTCAAGGAATTTTGCCAAGGTAATGCAATTTTCTTTTGACCTACTATTTTGAACGATGCTACTACTTTTGTGTGTTCATGTGATGCTTGTCAGAGAACAGGTAATATTTCATAGAGACGTGAGATGCCTCAAACTGGAATCTTTGGAAGTGGAGATATTCGATGTTTGGGGTGTTGACTACTAAGGACCTTTCCCTTCTTCCCATGGGAATCTCTACATATTGGTGGCCGTTGAATATGTCTCGAAGTGGGTAGAGGCCGTTGCCACTCCTACATGTGATGCCAAATCCGTAGTCAAACTATTCCAAAAGACCATCTTTCCACGATTCGGAGTCCCTCGCGCTGTCATAAGTGATGGGGGAAAGCATTTCAATGAACGTCATCTTAATTCCTTGCTATCAAAATATGGCGTTACACACCGTAGAGGATTGGGATATCATCCTCAGACAAGTGGGCAAGTAGAGATTTCTAATCGAGAATTGAAGTCTATCTTGGAAAAGGTAGTCAGCAAGAACAGGAAGGATTGGAGTCTTAAGCTTGATGACACCCTTTGGGCTTACCGTACTGCGTTTAAAACTCCGATTGGATCATCACCTTACCGATTAGTTTACGGCAAAGCTTGTCATCTTTCAGTCGAACTCGAGTATAAGGCTATGTGGGCCATCAAATACTTGAATGTGGATCCTTCACTGGCGGGTGAGAAACGATTGATGCAATTGAACGAGCTAGATGAGTTTCGATTGCATACCTATGATAGTGCTCGAGTGTACAAGGAGTGAACCAAGAAGTGGCATGAGAAACATATTGTGCAAAGGGAACTTCGAGTTGGTGACAAGGTATTATTATTTAACTCACGTCTACATCTCTTCCCAGGTAAGCTCAAGTCAAGATGGAGTGGACCATTCACCATTATTGAGGTGAATAAGTTTGGGTCAGTTACTCTGCAATATGACGAAGGTGAGATATTCAAGGTAAATGGGCAACGCGTAAAGTTATATCATAAAGGTGCCTATGTTGGGAAGCTAAAGGCCCTAAACCTCTTCCCCTCGAATTTTTCCTAGTTATGAAATAATACGGTCGTGCGGGAACGCATAAACCAGCGCTGCTGGGAGGCAGCCCAGATACTTGTAATTTTTTTATATTACTGTAAAGTAGAATTACTTTTCGTTTCTATATATCTTTATGAGTGAGTGAACGAATTTAATGAATTTTGTGAAGTGTTCTCAGGAGAAAGGAGTATGGTGCTAAGGGCAGGCTTTGATGCTCAAATGATTGATATCGTCTCATCCTGGGTTCCCGATCAAGTGCTTAGGGACTTTTTGTTGCGATATAACTAAGCTGTTTAATCCCTTGCTCTTGATTCGTGAATTTAGTGCATAATCTAGGTCACTCGATCGAGTACCACCAGTACTCGATCAAGGAACCTGGGATAATTAAATTTTTTGCTTATGTCGTAGCAAACGTAAACTAAATTTCACGAATTCTGGAGCACTCGATCGAGTGCTCGGACCAATCCGTCCCCGTGTTTGCTTTTTATGGTTATGAGAAAAATAATTCTCATTTCCCCCAAAAATTAGACACTCCCTTTTCCTTTCAACCCTTAATTTCGACATCCCCTTGCTTCAATCTCCATTGTTACTCACTCAAATTACCTAGTTTTTGTTGCTATCATCATTTGCTTCGTCTTACATCATTCCATTGTTCTTCTTTTGCATTAATTCATCCAATTTGCTCATCTTTGAGGTAATTTTCGAGATTTCTATGGTCTCATTCGTTTTTGCTAAAAATTTGTGCTTAAACCTTGTGTTATTTGCTTAAATTCTTCCATATGTTGTCTGCTCACATGATTCCTATGCTTTTCATGCTATTATATGTCGTGTTTAGTGTAGACAAACGAATTTTTGACCCCTAAACCCTAGAAATCCGAGTTCACTAAGTATGGAATGGAGTTTGATTTTCTTTTTTTTTTTTTTACTTCCAGGCTATGGCAAGTTCTTCAAGAAGAAACAAGAGGGATAGAACCATGCGCAACATCCCAATTCCGGTGATCCCGGGTTGTGAGCCTTTTCCGGAATTTCCTAGGATTACATTTCGGGATAAACACCAAACGGAGAGGTTTGTGGCACTTGTTAAGCGGAAAATGCTATCAACTCGGGTCGTTTGTAAGAAGACCCTTGATACTTTCAAAATCTTGGAACCGTTGAAGGAAATTTTCAAGGAGCTTGGATTGCTCGGGCACCTCAACCTTAGCGAGCTTTCCTATCGGGCTCTCACTCTTGAGTTCTTTAGTGCCTTCTCTTACGATACCAACTCCCATTCCATTAGCTTTCGATTGTTGAATCAAGAAAAGACTTTAACAATGGATGAGGTCTCTTGTCATTTAGGCTTGCAAAAGCACTCCGACTACAATTTGCTTGTCATGCCTCCTAAGGAGCTAACCGCTACTAGGTACTTCCCGTTGTTTACAAGTTTTCCTAATCCAATTCCAAGTGCTCTCGCACTTAGTGATGTTAAACATATTGTCATCAAACTGTTTATGAGGATCATGTCTCATTTGATATATGGCCGAGCGTAGACCTGATTATGGGTCGGGGCTGGGCCGGGTTTGGGTCCGGCTCATGCTAAATAAACGGCCCAAATAAACGGGCCGGTCCGGGCCAAAAAGGTGGGCCAATTTCTTTGGCCCAAGCCCATATATGTTCGGGCTATAATGGGACTCGGGCCAAAATAATATAATATGAAACAATTAAAAAAATGGATATGTGAACAAAATATTAGCAACGAAATATAATTTTCAAGTATTAGGTGTTTGACTTCGACTCTTTTGGTAGGAGAACAATCCCATAGTACCATACATAACTTATGAGTTGACAAAAAATTAGTAGTACACTAACTAACTAAAGGTGTACGATAAAAATATAAAAATATCCGCAAAGTTGATAATTCAATGCATTAGTGATATTAGATTATTAGTGTAATATGATATAGATTCCAACTTTTGAACTTTTTTTAAAAAATAAAAATAATTTCGGGTCGGGCCGGGCCAAAAATCGGGCCTTTAGGTTGGCTCAAACCCAACCCTATTTTATATCGGGCTTATTTTGGGCCGGGCCACGGGCTTTTTGGGCCAAACTATTAGGCCCAAACCCGAGAAAAAATCGGGCTGGGCCGGGGCCATTTGATTAGCTCTAGCCGAGCGGATATGAGTAAGGTTCATAAGATGGAGGTTCTGTTGATTGCTTCTTATCTAAACCCGTTCAGAGAAGTAGTGTTTAAGTTTAGCCCACCTGGGGTTGTTTGCCATGCTTTGGCAAAGATGGCCATCGCCTCCGGTCTTCTTGGTTGTGGTGCTATTGTTACTCGCCTAGCTAGGCGGGCTTGTTGTTTTGATGGGTATAAGAATTACGTGCCTATGACTAAGTTTGATCCTGACTTACTTGATGAACAATATTTTTGCTATGGTGTTAAATGGCTGCAAATTCTGAATGGTAAAGATCTCTATTGTTTGGTGAAACCGTCTCTTTATATGAGAATTCCAGACGAGGAGAACTTGCCTCCCCTTGAGGCCCTTGAGCCGGATTATTCTAATAAGCGACCCGACTCTCAAACCTACCTTATCCCAGATGAGCTTTTGATGCCCTTTCCTAGGGAGACCACTACAAATGCTACCCGTCCTGATGCTCGTCGCCTGCCACCTTACCACCCACCCATGGACAACATGCCTTCTTTCACCCCACAACCCACTTTCTACCCCCCCTACACTATTGATTTTGCAGTTGAGAGAGATGAGGATTCATCAAGGTGTGAACAATGACCTCGTTCATAGGAGGATGTGGGAGCATATGTCTAGGATTGATCTTTCTGCTGGTTTGGCATACACGGGTACTGCCCCTAGCTACTACACCGAGGTTGGGGATGACAGCACTGTTTTCAGCAACTATGGGATCACCAGAGAGTAGTTTACTACTGAGTTTAGCCACGAGTTCGGGTGTCTTGGGAGATCTATCTACACACCCATTCGCCCGACATGCCTGTTGGAGGTTTTTCTGACCCATTTGGGGTTGGTCCTTCCAGCCATGGTGGTCAGTTTGCTGCTCCCTCTTCTGGTGTCGCCCCCGGACGTGGTAGGAGCCGTAAGAGTCGGCGTGATCAAACTAGAGGCCGCGGTGGAGAGCCAGACTCCGAGCTTGAGGAGATGTTCCGCCAAATAGATGAATTTCAATACAGTGATACCGATGGTGATGATGAAGGTGATCCTCAGTAACAGCTGGTCACTTCTCCCCCCACTTTGCAGCTGGTTTGGGGGAGTCCTATACATGCAGCTGGTATTATCTTTCCTTGTCTTTTCTTTTCGTGTATTATTTTCTAGCTAGTGCTCTTTTCCCTTCTTATTTAGGTGTGTCCTCTTAGGTTACTGTGACTGTTGTTGTTGTTGATTTTTTGCTGTGATTTCTATGCTGTTAGGATCACACTGAGGGAACTGTAATAATTAGTTTGGGGGAGGAGTCTTTATCTCCTTTTGTGTGCTTTACAAATTCAAAGAAAAACCCAAAAATATGTCTTATTTTCTTAATTTTCTTTTAAGTTTGGTGATTTAAGATAACAATGATGATAGTTTGCATTGTTTTTGCATTTGAATCCCAAATAGTTATCCATGTACATTGTTTTGACCCGTAAGCCTATGAAAACAAAGCTCAATGATCAAGTCTTGACCGTAATCGACATGCCTTATATTGAGTAGATTTGACAAATTAAGTTGGTAAGCTACTTAAATTTTGAGGTCTATAGAGCTTCTTAGGCCAGGAACATTAATAAACTGGTCTCATTGTTATTTAGGCTTGAGTGTGGGTTCTCCTTTGTGGAATATGTAATATCAAACTGCATAAGTGTGAAATTGATTGTTTGATGCTTTTATGTAAATGTATGACAAGTACATGAGGATAGGCAGTCCTTACCCTTCAAATAAGTTTCACATAGCCAAAAATTTGCCTTTCTACCTTTGAAACCAAATTCCCTATGAAAAACTCGTTCGAAACCTTGTGGCATGTTTTGTATTTGAATATTTATAAGCTACAATCCTAGAATTTGCCTACCTTTTCGGGACAGTCGCAGTTGCTTGGTTTATCATGATATTTCATTACTATGGTTGGAAAGGGAATAATTTTGTCCAAGTGTGTGTAGTGAAATTTTTTTAGCAATTGTGTCAATCTCTTATGTTGGAAAAAGAGAAAAATATGAAGGACAAGAAAAAAGAAAAAAAAACAAAAACAAAAACTTCAAAAAAAGAAAAAAATATTTGTGATGCAAAAATGAAAAAAAAGAGAATGCTTCATTGGATTTTGTTAAGAGATTTAAGGAGACTATCTAGAGTCTAATGCATATTTGGAGATTGATGTTATAAACTCTCATGTTCTATCAAGCTAAGATAATTTCTCTAGTTTTGGGTTGGTTTATCTTTCATT
This sequence comes from Silene conica, assembly GCA_029255685.2. Classification (NCBI taxonomy): domain Eukaryota; kingdom Viridiplantae; phylum Streptophyta; class Magnoliopsida; order Caryophyllales; family Caryophyllaceae; genus Silene; species Silene conica. The sequence goes on along the minus strand of CM055316.2, from coordinate 53,227,058 downwards.
ACAGAAGTAGTTTTGGTTTTTTGCGCTGCGACTACCGTCTTAGCTCCACATATCCGTAACGTGCTTTGGCACAAACCATCTCTTTACCCTTACCCATTAGCCTCCTTGTCGTCTTGATACATGTACTTTGTCCATCTATACATGCATAATTGTTGGGGAAATCTCTATCACATTAGATTGCATGCATGTTTTATTGAGTTGAATGAGTGTTCTTATTTCTTTCTATCTTCACATATTTACTCACCCTTACATATACTTATGAGCATGAGTGAATCCGCGAGAATCCGACTAAAATTTGTCTTGTAAGGTCGAAAGGTATTTCGTTTTTGCCTATATTACACCGTAGTATCAACCTTGTGACTTGAGCTGCGTTTTCTATCACCCGTACCTTTGAATCTGTTTTATTGGTACATTTGGTCATTACGTTGTTATAGATGTGGACAACTTGGGATTTGTATGTGCACTAACATTAGCTCTGAGTTATTTATTCACCATTTGTATTATTGCCTTTTGTACTGTGTGTGATGCTTTGCTTGAGGACAAGCAAAGGGTTGGTTTGGGGGAGTTTGATGAGTCATATTCGTATACACTTTTATGCCTCCCCTTTAGTTGTTTTGAGATGATTCTTGTGCTAAATTGTGTCATTTATATGCTATTTATATTAGAATGTCGATACTTCCGCCTATCGGTGTCTAATGCAGGATTGATGCATTTATGGAGCAAAAGATGGATTGGAGCACCGCGGACCCGACATGAAGGAACACACGTAGCATGGCACGAGGATCTAGGAAGGAAGAGCTAAGGAGATTATCGAAGGCAAGCACAAAGAAGAGCTCCATATAACTAGTACCTACTTTGGAGAGTCATATCTCTAGTTCTACAAATGATAATTAGGTGATTCTAACTGGAGGTGAAAGCACATCCTCTTAGCTTTCCAACGCCACAAAAACCACTTGATTCGGACAAGTAAGGAAGAAATGGCGAGCGTTTGAAGTTCAGTGCGCGAAGTAGAAATTACGCGTTGAGAGAACTCGATCGAGTGCCACCAACACCCGATCGAGTGCCTTGAGTGCTCGATCGAGTGCTTTTATTTACCCGAGTTTCCATAATTTGTTTAGTAGTTTACTATAAATAAAGGCTTCGTAGCCTATTGTTAAATACGCTTTTTATCACTCTAAAACCCTAATTATTATTAGTACCTCTCTAGAATATTATTTAGCAATTGCCTACGGATCTTGTTCTTCTAATTACGGTATTTAATCAAAATCCCTACTTTATTGTTCTTCAATTATTCTCGTTCTTAATTTATTGCTTTATTAATTATGTCTTCAATCAATATTGTTGTAGTTAGATCCCAAGCCATGCGTAGCTAATTTATTTGTCTAGGGTGAAAAGGGACCTAGGTGATTAGAAAGGGGAATTAAACTTTAATGATCTTTAATTGTTAAACTACTTATTATTATTGTTCTATTGTTGTCTTAAATCTGATTAGCTAATTACTGGTCAGGAATAGTTAATTAGTCTCGCAAATTAGTCTTAAATCCGACCGTAGATTAAGACTAAGATTGATGCGTATTACTAAGATAATCTAAAAGATAATCAACAAAATACTAAAAGTTGCAGCGGAATTAAAATATATGTGATATATCACGAATTAGAATAAGTAACAAAGTAAAATAATGAACGAATGATGATGAACGATGGACGAACGAACGATGCACAATGATGATGGTGATGGCCGGCGTTGATGATGATGGTGATCGGTGATGAACGGTCGTGTAGGTACACGATTAGTTGTGAACGTTGATGGTTGATGAAAGATTGATGGAACGATGTTATGTATGTTTTGTGTATGATTTGTAGATGGATAGTTGATGAACTCACCTTCCAATCCAAGAAGATTCGATCACCCTGTAAATCAATCTAATCCAAGATCGATCCTAAAGATTAAGCTCACTAAGATACTCAATCAATAATTGTAAAGCTCGCACAAATGCTTTGGGTTTATGTTTTTAACTCAAAATAATAATAATTCAATCTATGAAAATAAAAGACTAAGGATGTCTATTTATAGTAAGGACATCTGTCACAAACACCACACGACACACAACTACTCGGCCTAGAGCTCGAGTTCTCTCCAAATTAGGAGTCCTAATTCTACCCTAATGGATTAAACTTAATCCTTATTTTGATTTAATAATAAACTAGTTTAGGTTGTAACTAAATCCTAGCAACCTTCAACAAACTTTAACTAATTCATAACTAACTTGTAACAACCTAGTAACAAACTAGTTGTATCAACCTAATAACAAACTAGTAATTAACTAACTAATTTGTAACAACCTTATTATAGCTAACTATAACAAACTTGTAACAAACTATTTAAAACTAATAACATAAATAAAACTAAGACCAAAATACTACTACTAATAATAATGCTAGAACCGTGTAGTACCACACGTTCTAGGTTGTCGACGGCTAGCCACCAACGAACCACCATGGAGCCTTCCTTGTTCCTTCAATACGTCTTGCCAAGCCAACTTGAATATACGTATAAAACCTAATTCGGACATTTAGTGATCAAGTTTAGGTCGTGGACCACGATCCTTCCTCCTAGTCAATGCTCCCGCATCAAAGATAGGCCACAATAATTAAATGGACTTACCTAATTATAACGACCGCATGTTAGGTTTAGATCTAAAGATTATATGAATACCGACCGGACATATAGTCTTAAATAATAATTTTGCCCAAATCTCTACCTACTTAGTAGACCCGACATAATGTGCATGGTTATCCACACTGTTTAGCATTTCATGCCGGGTCGGGCCGGGCTGGGCTCGTGGCGCCCAACACTGCTGTGTTTTGTGTTTACAGTTCTCGGGTCGGGCCGTATTCGTGCCGCCCAACTCCCGGGGCCTGAATTGCCTGCATTTGAGTTGAAGTTCGTGCGAAGTTCCATCTCTACTAGCAAAGAGAATCGAGGATAAGGCACCCACATGCTCCAGAAGTAGCCATGGCAAATCCGTTTTACACAGTGTTGGCGGCTTCTTCTTCTCCACCCTCTATTTATTTCTTCTCACCAACCTCTTTCTTATCAAAAACAACCTATTTTCCTGAGGTAAGAAAACTCCCAATTAATTACTTATACAACTCATGTTGTTAGTTTTCTTGGAAATGAAATGAATTTAGTATGTGTGGTCTGATTTATGCAGTTACGTTGGTCTAACAATGTTGTTCGATATGGTGGAAATGCTGGGGTTAGGGTTGGGGTTAGAGTTAGAGTTAGAGCGGGGTATACAAAGCGACGGATGGAAACGCCGGGGGCGTACGAGCTGATTGACGAGGTCAGTGGAGATAAAGTGATTGTTTGGGGTGGAGTTGATGATGATGATGATGATTCTACACTTCCATCCAAGGAGGTGCTTACCTGGATTCCCGACAAACAGAATAAGAAATCGCCGCCCACCTCCAATACAACCCGAGGTAATCGTCTTATCTCCTCCCTTTCCTTCCAAATCCCTCCATTTCAAACAATCAGAGCATGTTTGGATACAATTTAGGATATAGTTGATCAAGTGTTATCCTCACTTGGCATTTGACATGGGCTATTTGTAAGAAAACAATATAGTTACCGATTTGACGGTGAATTGTGCAATCATTTTGATGTCTTATATTAGGCAGTGAACTACCATCTTCTTCTCATGATGATGATACTGCAAGTGTGACTACCAAGAGGTTAACTAGCAGCTTTGGTAGACTGAGACCTTTGAAAATCAAAAGCCATGCCAAAGTTCATTCATCGGAGAAGCTCGACAATTTCAAACAGAGATATGATGCAGTTACACAAGAAACGGACGACAGTGACGATGATTTGGCCGTGTCATATGATTCTGTAGACATGTCTAAGATGAGAAAGAAGAAAATTAGTGGTAAGAGTAGCATTGATCAAGTTCTCCACAACAAACGGGCTATCAATTCTTTCGCCTCAAATGATGAAGTGGCTTTGCCGAATGTTTCTCCTTCAAAGGGATGGAACAGGAGAGAACCTACACTTAGTTCTAGAGGTGAGCTTAGTTCTAGAGGTGAGCAAAGAGACCTGAAATATAATGAGAAGAATGCTGCTGGGGGTGTCTTTTTCAGTCGAAAATCCTTTAGGGACTTAGGCTGCAGTGAAGACATGATGGAATCTCTGAGAGCACAAGATTTTGTGCGTCCGTCAAACATTCAGGTATAAACTTGACTGTGAAATACGAGTATATTACACGATCAGACCTTTCTGAGCTGTCAAACATGTTACTCGTCCTGTTTTTTTTTTCTTTGCATTTTCAACCTGGCATATGTTATTAATTAGTTAGCATCACTCACAGGCAGTGTTTATAATCATTCTGTCAGTTGCGTTTGCGGTCATAGTAATGGACTTTTCTAATTATAGTTTCTTAACCCTATTTGGGTTCATGTTCTCTGAATAAACTCACGTGTTTTCCTATCTGGTGTGACATGTAACTTTACAAAACGATTGGTTTATGAACAATGACAAGAAGTTGAATTTTAAATTCGAATAATATGCTGTACGTATGTTTAGTTTGTCATTGACACTGTGTCAAGGCATTTCCATTAGAGATGGCGATTTCTGCATATACTGAACTTGGCTAATTATCGCTGGCTATTTAGGTCTTCAAATGTTCTATTACTAATTTTACTATTAAGTTATCGATTAAGATTGCCAATTTCAAATGTTTGGACTTTTGTCTTAAAGGTCACTATGCACCAACTGTCCCTTTTTACTTGGTAAAGCGCACAACTATTTAACAATGTGCAGGCAATGGCATACGAACCTACTAAGATTGGGAAGAGCTGCATTATAGCCGATCAAAGTGGATCAGGTAAAACATTGGCGTACCTCGCACCAGTCATTCAACGTCTTAGGCAAGAAGAGATTCAAGGACTTAGCAGATCATCTTCACGAAGCCCTCGAGCTGTAATATTAGTGCCAACAGCGGAGCTGGCTTCCCAGGTGCTGTTATGGAGTCCAGTAATATTTAGTTTTGTAAATTGCGATGTCTAATCTTCTTTTATGTATTTATTTTCCATATATGAATCATGTTACTTTCAGTCACATTGTTTTGGGTTAAAACTCCTGGAGTTTGTGTCCTCACCATATTTTGTAAAGAACCCTGATGAAAGATCTCCTTGTGGTGTGTGGTAGTTTAACCGTGACTTGAATACCATTTTTTCATTTTTTTTCCTCAACATTATGTCTGGGTTGCATCAAATTGAAAAACCTTGCTTGGTGCACAAGACTGGTTAAATACTTACTGTAGATAGGTCATACCAGAGTTGTGTATACCTGTATACACTGACTCTAGTCTTATTGTTATGGGCATGAAGTTTCCTGTATCCACATTCTGCTTTTCTCTTACGATATAACTTACTCAGGTTTTGCGCAATTGTCGTTCCATCTCAAAACATGGTGTCCCATTCCGTTCCATAGTCGCAACAGGCGGTTTCCGCCAGCGAACGCAGCTGGAAAGCCTTGAGCAGGATTTAGATGTGCTTATAGTGACACCTGGCCGGTTCAAGTACTTAATTAAAGAAGGGTTCTTGCAGTTAACAAACCTTAGATGGTGAAATGCTCGTCCTTTATTTTGACTTAATTTTTTTATTATGTTTATTCTAACCTTGTTACATTAAATGGATGTTTGCCTTGCTTGATTATCCCTTCGTATGATTACTTTATTTTTATCATGAGATTCCCAGCATACCGTCATTGTTTAATGATATTCTTTCTTGTCGAAGTTAGAGATTTTGTTATGCTCTATTGAATTTTATCTTCTGTAGCCAATCGTTAGAGTGACGGCACTATTGTTTCATTTTGCCATTCTGGTTGGAGATATGATGATATTTTCTGGAGTAAGTCGATGTCCTATCTTTGTTTGGTAGAATAACCTATCTTAAATTTCATTTAGTGCGATATTTTTCATACTGTTTTTCTAGAATTTATTTTGTAGATCACTTGGATTGCCTATTTGTGGGATCATTTCTACTTTTTGACATTGAATTAAGTTTTAGGTTTTTTCTTTTGGCAGTCAGAGCCCTATCTGGAAATTTTAGATGAAACTATATATTGAAATCGAACAACTACTTTAACAAAGCCATAGTCCCAAAATGATTCGAGGTTGGCTAGCAATAATTGTTGTGTGGAACTGTCATTGTATTCCTATCTAAATTGACTCGAAAAATATGCTCTTAGGAAACTGGCATCTGATTGATTAAGCGAACAAAGTGCTGATAATCTAATCATCCTGATATAGGGAGGTTGATGGTTGAGAACAGGATAAATACTCCCTCCACATCTATTTACTCTACTCGTTTGCTTTATACATGGTCTCCTAGACGGTACTTTGACCATTGTTACTTTTATCCATTTATTATGTTTTTTTTTCTTGGGATTTAAATAAATTCTTATGAAAGAGATTTTTATAACAAAGTTAACTAGGTAAAAATCGTGTTATCGAATATTATATTTTATGTCTTATTAATGGTCAAAGTTTCCAAAAGTTGACCTCCAAAAAGGTAAATGGGTAGAACAAATAGATGTGGACGGAATATATAATAAAGATGTTATTACCACGATCAGGGGTGTCAATACTGGTTTTTTGGTGATTGTTATGAAAAGAGATGGTAGCTCATAAATTGCGATCTTAAGTTGATGTCAGCACGTCTTCTTTATTTTCCTCTTTTTATTTTGTCTTAGCTGGCAGATGTCTTTGCTTTCTTCATAATTGTCTTGTTTGTTAAGTCGAATCACAAGCTAAGTAGCTAAATTTGTCTTAGAGAGCATAATATGGTTGCTTAATCCCTTACAGACCATCCTGAAGTTTGCTGATACTTATTCTTAGCACAAGCAATCGTCTAGCAAATCACTTTACTACAGTCCTATGAATATTGTCCTAAACATAATGAGGACAACATTTCCAGTGTTGAGGATGGAGATAGTTACGAGAGACCCTTTTTATGCGCTATCCTTATAATTTTGTGCAATGACTGCTATCAGCTTCTCATATGTTTGTTTATCAGTGTGGTACAGTGTTGTGGTTGTTGATTTGGCTGGATGAATGATTAAATATGGCTGCATAATACTTGTTTGACTCCATTTCCTCTTAAGTTTAATGCACGTTGTTTTACCCTTGTGTAGTGATAGCTCCTGAGGTTCACTATATTATATTTTTGATCTTTATTTCAGTGCTGTGCTGGATGAAGTTGATATACTTTTCAGTGATGAGGATTTTGAACAAGCTTTTCAAAGTTTAATCGACTCATCACCTGTTACTACACAATACCTTTTTGTCACTGCAACTTTACCAATAGACATTTACAACAAGCTTGTTACGATCTTCCCAGACTGTGAAGTAATCATGGGGCCAGGAATGCACCGGACAAGTATTGGCCTTGAAGAGGTGCATTTGTTAGTACACTATAGTCAACATTTTTGTATCATCGTGATCTGACATTCAGAAAGTATCGAATCTTAAGGAATCACTTGGCTCTCACTTTGGGTATCGTGGATCTGTACTCTGTAGTTGGCTTCATGTTTGACTATGTGACTTTCACTGATTGGTTTCTACGGAAAAAAATGTATTTTTATAACTCGGGCTTCTGGGTCCACCTATGTTACTTCAAACACTTCGGTTTAGCTGGTGTGGTGTATGTGGCACTTCAACGACCCAACACTTTGACACTTCATTTTAATCCAAGAATGTATAAAATTTTCATTAAATAACTGTCCCCTAATACTCCGATACTGTATCGTGCTCAACGTTTGCAGCCGTGTCAGAGTAATTACATAATTGTCCACATAACCATGTTTCGCATGTGATGTATTTAAAGCATTATTTTTGCCGAGCAGGTTCTTGTAGATTGCAGTGGGGATGATGGCTCAGAAAAGAGCCCTGAAACCGCATTTTCAAATAAAAAGTCTGCTCTGTTGAAGCTTGCAGAGGAGAGTCAAGTTTCTAGGACTATTATCTTCTGCAACAAGGTCATGTGAACTGTGGGCTGTACTCCATTGTGGGTTTTAGATATTGTTGATTTGCTCTCATGTACCTTGCTTAATTATTGCAGATTGAAACATGTCGAAAGGTTGAGAATGCATTGAGACGTCTGGATAGAAACGAAAATCAAATACGGATTTTACCATTTCATGCTGCTTTAGAGCAAGAAACACGGCTTGCAAATATGAAGGAGTTCCTTAATTCGGTTACAGAAAGCCGCTCCCTATTCCTGGTTTGCACAGACAGGTTTGTATCTTGTACTTTTGAACAAAATAAATCTTGATTTTTTATTTAGTTAAGGCCCTGTTCTTTTGGACTGAAACTTAACTGAACTGAACTGAACTTATAAGATCTGAACTGAACTGAACTGAACTTATAGGAACTGAACTGAATTTATAGGAACTGAACTTAACTGAACTTATAGGAACTGAACTTAACTGAACTTGTAGGAACTGAACTGAACTTATAGGAACTGAACTGAACTGAACTGAACTTATAGGATCTGAACTGAACTTAACTTATAGAATCTGAACTGAACTTATAAAATTCGAAGTTAATTAACTTTATTTTAATTTAAGTTAACTATTATTATTATTATTATTATTATTGTTATTGTTGCTATTATTGTTATTATTATTATTATTATTATTATTATTATTATTATTATTATTATTATTATTATTATTATTATTAGTAGTAGTAGTAGTAGTAGTAGTAGTATTATTATTATTTTTATTATCCAATAGATGACATTGATAAAAAATTAGTCTAAAACACAAGGTAGTTTAAAATATTTTCAACTTTATATATAATGGTTTGTTCATAGTTCATACAGTATACTACAATTACATTAGATAAAAAATAATTCACTATTATAATTTTCTCTAACCATTTATTTTCTCTAACAATGGTGATGAAGACACTGATTAATGGGAGAGTGACAATTGGTGAGGGTGAGGGTGTCGTATGATGAGTTGTTTTTTGACATTAATGAGGATAATAATTTGACATTAATTAGAGAGTAAAAGACTGATAAATTATTAATGAGTTGTTTTTTTTTATAGATGACGTGTATCGAATAATTAGAGGAATGTTTGTATCGGTTGTTAAAAATTCTTAATTGAGTTTATATGAACTAAACTTATAGGAACTGAACTGAACTGAACTGAACTGAACTGAACTGAACTTATAGGAACTGAACTTAACTTATAGGAACTGAACTGAACTGAACTTATAGGATCTGAACTGAACTGAACTTATAAGAACTGAACTGAACTGAACTTATAAGAACTGAACTGAACTGAACTGAACTTATAGGATCTGAAGTGAACTTAAGTTAAGTGACTTGAAGTCCAAAAGAACAGGGCCTAAGTGTGACTTCCTCCATCCCAATTATATTTGTCCCCATATGATCGGATGTCATTTAGCATTTTATGACGAAATATCATTTTTCCCTTTGACTAGAAGAATTTATATGTAGAAAATATCGCACTATCCTCTGACATTATGTTGCTTAACTAGGGTTAGTAAAATAGTTAACGTTATTTTACTCAACATAGAAAGGGGTCAATTATTTTGAGGTGAAATAAAAAAGAAATCAGGACTATATGAATGAAATGGCGAGAGTTCTTACATTAAGTGGACAGTGGGCTTGCTTACAATTTACAAGTGTACCAGAGTTGTGATCTTTGCCAGCTTTAAAAACGTGTTCATGGCTTTGGCCTAAAATGAATTATAAGTCTCAAATGTGTCGATTCTCATACTGTATCAAACATGGGTCTTGGAGGCGAAACATTAGTTTGTGTCACAGCTCATTTCCATGTTCTGAATGGTTAATGTTACAGCAGATTGGTTTTTATTTTTAAGTAGGCCTTCTATGAGATAGTCACATGTAGGAGCGTGAGACGAGGGGCAGATTGGTAAGGTATGAGGGTAGGTACCCTAGAGGTTTAGAAGAATCCGAACCCACATCTCCTATATGGGAGTTAATGTGTAACCATCCCCACTATACTTACGCATAGTTCTATTAAGCTGTGTTTGGATTGAGGGTTTTGGAAGGAAAAAAAAGGGAGGGAGAGTAGGAGATTTAGAATCTCTTGTTTGGATAGCAAATAAAGGAGGAGGGAAATGGAGGGGGAGAGATTTGGAGGGATCCATGTTCTCTCCTCCAAGGCAAATCAAAATCTCTCCACAATTGGAGAGATTTGGAAGGAAATTGTATCCAAACACACTCTTAGGCTTTGTTTGGATAGGGGGATTTGGAGGGAAAGGGAGGGAAGAGAAAGGGAGGGGAGAGAAGGGGAGGGCAAATGAAATGTGGGTGTTTGGAAGAGAAAGGGAGGGGAGAGAAGGGGAGGGCAAATGAAATGTGGGTGTTTGGATACAATTTTCTTCCAAATCTCTCCTATTGTGGAGAGATTTTGATTTGCCTTGGAGGAGAGAACATGGAACCCTCCAAATCTCTCCCCCTCCATTTCCCTCCACCCTTTTATGTGCTATCCAAACAAGGGATTCTAAATCCCGTACTTTCCCTCCCTTTCTTTTCCCTCCAAAACCCTCAATCCAAACACACCCTAAAACTACTCCTTCACTTCCAAACACCAATAAATTCAAAATTATCATCACATAATTGGCAGGACCGGGGTCTCTATTTGAAGGGAGAGGCTAAGACTTTCTCCGGGACACCCATCTAACATTTAATGCATGGCTAAAAAATTCCTTGTTTTCTGTATTTTATTTTAATTATATTTGTGAACTATATGTAGTTAATGTTTTCATTTGTAAATATATGTAAGCAGCCTTTCCTTTTCAGAATGTATGATTGAAACTATAAATTTTTAATGGAAGATGAAAAGTAAAAAATGATTACTAGATCTTCTGAAAGAGAGAAATAGAATTTTTAGTAATATGTTTAGGAACCTAGAATTGAAATTGAATTCTGTAGTCCAGACAGGCATTTCAAGTGTTTGAAACCTTAGAATTTGGAATTGAAATTGAGCTAATTCTGTATTAATTCGAACCTAGTTATAATTTGGGGGTCTCAAATTCATTACTCATAGTTGGCATTTCAATTCATCATTTCCCGCTCTCCTATAATAGTTTTGGGATATTCTACGGTGTACCCTCGAGTTTTTCAATTATTTGGTGACTCGAATTTCATCGCATTATTTTTCTTTATGATGATTTTCCAATAACAACTATTTTCCTTCACAAAAAAATTCATTTCCAATCAGACATTGAAAACAATAACTTGGTAATCTTGACCCAACAACTGTCCCGCCCAATTCCAATTCCACGGGTTTCTTAAACAACATCATTGCCAATTCCAATTCTAATTCCAATTCCAATTCCACGGGTTTCTTAAACAACATCATTGGGAATTGAACTTCAAAATTGAATTCCACGTGATTTCCAAACGAGTTTATGAAATCTGATTTGAAATTGAATTTGAACATTTTAATTTATACGTTTGAATTTATGAAAATGAAATCAATGGCGTTTCTAAACATTACCTTAGGTAGTGTTTGGGAAGTAAACTTTGAAATTTGAAATAATGGATCACGAATCCAAATTCTTTGTTTGGGAAAATAATGATTTTGAAATTAAATATGTGAAAATTAAGGAATTTAGAAATCGAAATTTGTACTCAATTCACTTCTTCAATCAAAACATAAAATATTAACGTAAATGTTCTAGAATGTGTAAACCTATAGCTGTAACAATCACTTCAAGTGAGTTCAACGAATAATTATTGCTAATTGATTAAGAAAAATGACCTTCAAAACCCGACTCATAGTAAACGACTATTATGAACAACCAAATTAAGAACAATCATCAGAAACAAAAATGAAACACTAGAATTAAGAATCCGATCCAATTTTATTTAATAGTAGTATTAAAGTTTAATTATATGAATAGTGAATGAAGAATACTTAAAATGAAGCAAAATTTGACCGACGGTTGAAGTGAAGCGTTGATGGAGGAGTACAATCTTTGAGAAAAGTCTTAGCAATTAAAGAGTGGAATTTTAGAGAGAGCCAGATTGAAGGAAAAATTCAACAAATCTTCGGGAGAGATTAACAGCCATGAGAGAATACCTCCATTGAAGCAGTGAACGACTTAACAAGTATTAAGATGGAAAATAAGAGTAGCTAATAATCAAGCAAACAAGTATTAAGATGGAAAATTATCAAGTTTAAGAAAGACTTAACTCAGCTCAATAAAGTGAGACACTTGAGTAAATAAAACCTCTCAATCAATCCTTTAACTAGAATTATTGTCCTATTAGTGAGATGAAATTTCCAAATGCCCTTAATAAAGGTCAACAACAAGGAATCACACTTAGCAATTGACCCAACTCATTAATTTCCCTAGTGGAAATCACACACATAGGATAGATAACAAGAAGATCAAGCAATAAGAATCTAATAGGTGTAATTGCTCACAAGGAAATCACACTTAATAAGTAATCACAAATTAATCTCTCTAATATCAATTAAACCAAAAAGAAATCACATTTATTAATCCAATTACAAGTTGTTGCAAACAAGGAATCCACACTTAATAAACCCAACAACAATAAATTAAGGAATTTGGTGAGAAATAAACAAGGAAATCACACTTAGTTGTCTTAATCAAACAAAATTCCAAAATTCCAACAATAAACACAAGAGATTAATAACAATAACAGATTAAGGAAGGATTACCGTATCTTACAACCAAAGATTACACCTTTGAGTTGGACTAAGAGAGAGAATTAGCTCTCCATAACTAGATCTAAAACCCAATTAAAATGATAATTCCTCAATTACAAGCTTAATTTCTCCACAAAATATAAAGGATGATAGATAGTAAGATAATATGAGATGGTAAGGGATATAATGAGATGAGATAAAAACCTAATGTAATCACCTATTTATAGCCTAAACCTAATTGAGGGTAATACGCCTCCAAACACAAGGCTAATGTGATTTGGCGAAAACAGGCAGCGCCTATTGGCACCGTGCCGATAGGAATGAGAAAGCCGCACTTGCGGGTAGGGTATTAGACAACAATTTTCTAAAATCCATATCTCCCTCGATACTTGGACAAATGAGGCGTGTGACCTATTGTTGCATAAGCTTTCACCTTCACTTGGCCTTGCATCGTTGGGAGCTCTAGAACTCTAAGGCCCTATTCTTCTGTTTTTCTTTTCGGCTGAATCTGAGTAGAGCTTAATTGAACTAAATTAAGTGGAACGGAGGTGAAGTGAATTTAGTTGAATTAAAAGTTAATTTTGTGAACAGATTAATGTTCAGTTGCACGTAAATAAAATTTAACGGAATAAACCAACCAAAATTGAAAGGAGCTGAAATTAAGCCAGAAAGAACAGTGTCTAAGATATACCCATTTGAAGTTGATCCTTATGCAATCGCAACTTCAATTCTTTATCTGTTTCATACTTCCAATTCCTCATGTCTTACCGTCTTCTTTCATGCTTGTAGATGTTCTGCATCATGGTAACTTCAAGACATGTCATTGCTTCTAGATTATTGCACAAAACTCCATTACTAACCCCGACACTTGAAAATTGGCGATAATGACGTAAATATGAAAACCGCATCCCAATGCCGCTTTATTGTACTTAAAATATGCTGAATAGATAGTAGAAATGTGAGCTTATCAGTTGCCAAACAAGAAAATTAGGACAATTATAGATTTGGAAATGATATCAGGCTTCCCAAACATGCAATTAATGTTTTTTTCAAATTTGTATGGTAGCATAAATATAGTGTTTTTGTCGTGTTTACTTATGTGTTTATTTATGTATTTATTTTGTCCGAATACTCGTAGAGGTAAAAGTTGCAGTCTCATTAAGGAAAATATAAGAACCTTAGAATTACTGGAAATGGTTAACGAGTTGGTGTTGCTTGAAGGAGTGTCTCATATGAGGTTTTGTGTTTCTGTTTTTTGCAAATTTCAGAGCTTCACGTGGAATTGACTTTACTAGTGTTGATCATGTTGTGTTGTTTGACTTCCCTCGTGATCCAAGTGAATATGTACGTCGAGTTGGACGAACAGCAAGAGGTGCTATGGGAAAGGGCAAAGCTTTTGTGTTTGTTGTAGGTAAGCAAGTGTCTTTAGCGAGGAGGATTATAGAAAGAAATCTCAAGGGACATCCTCTACATGAAGTGCCCTCTTCCTATGAACTACTTCGGTAACTTCGATATCATGTAGACTAGAGACGTGATGTCACATTTTTCTTACTGTTTATGGAAGCTGCAGTGTAAGTGTAACCTTTGTTGAGGAAAAAAATTAGAGTGAAAACTAGATATGTTTTATAAGTAACTTGTACTGCGCAGTATTTAGCTTAAGATGTGGAAATCTGTATGTAACTTCTTCATTTATAGAGAAACTTTTACTTTTGTTTTTTTTTTGGTATTTTTTGAGTCCAGAAATCGTTACTTAAATGTGAATGGTTTGTATTATTTAGAAATACAGTCTATTTGTAAAAGGGAATTCAGGTTTGAATACTCTTTTAAGGAATCAAAATAATGTCTCTTAGTTGCAATTAGTCTCCCATGATATAGATCAAACGTTACAAGTGAGAGACGAGTTGGTTACATACCATATTACGTTAATGAAGGTATAAGCAGAGTTGGCATTGGGCCGGCCCGCGTGTCGGCTCATCATGCCATCCCCAAAAATGGGGCTGCTTAATTATGGTTATTGGGTTCGCTGCCTGGCTCGATCTCTCGTATCCTAGTCGTGCCCTGTTTCTGGCGCGCTTATTTTCATCCTCGGGCCATGCTTGGTCCATAGGCTGATCGTGCCTTGCACGTGAGTGGTTAAGTATTTCATAAATAACTATTTTTTTAGTAATTTGTGCTTAATAAATGATACTCGCTCCACACATCTAAGATTATCTCATTTCTTTTTGCACAAGAATTAAGAAACTTGAATAAATAATGTAAAAGTAAGAAAAGCTTGTAAGTGGATAGGGGTTGTAATACTCCGTATTTTACTATATTTTATTTTATTTTAATATTTAATAATTATTTTGACGTGTGTTCGATAATTAATTCATCGAATAAGTATTTTATATTTTATATGTGGTTGGTGATTTGTCGAGTATGCGTATTAGTTATATATCGTGTTTAAGTATATGATTGGGCCTCGATTACGTGCCAACCCAAAACAGCCCATGTCATTACAATAGGACAAATCAACACAAACTCCTCATACTGATATACGTCCCATACCTAAACACAACCCAAAACCCTAAACCTAGCCTTATCGACACGCAACCCCTACCCTCACCTTTCTGCCGCCACTTCAGAGGGTAGGATGGGAGGTTCACACGGTGGGTTAAGGAGGGTAAAGTCGTTCGTTTTCATCAAGAAGTAAGTATATTCATCATCGTTATTTCGTTCACACTGTTTATGTTGTTGTTTTAATTCGTTCCTCATCATGCTCATCGCTTTAATTGTTATACCTACTTAATCTAGGATGTGTATGGGTGGTGTTTGAACCCTTGTGGTGTCGTCGTGACTGTCTAGGACCACCTTAGGAGGGTTGTTTTGTCGCCTGGTCAGAACATGTAGGCTGTCGTTAAAACAGAGGTGTGTGAACACGCAATGTTTACGTTGAATTCGAATTCGTTACCGGATATGGGTGGTGTGGGTAATTGGAGTTTTTGGATGGGTGCAGTCAGGGGGTTGTAGGGTGGTTGTCACAGAGGTTGTGGTGGCCAGGGTAGTCGTTGTTAAGGGTTCGTTTTGGGTGAGAAAGAGCAACAACATGCGAGTTGTAGCTAGGGAACATAGTAACAGTGGTTGTGTGGTCGGGTTGGCAGTGCGTTAATGGGTTTATGGTGGGTACAGGTGGCAACGAAGGCGTGGTGTTTGTAGTAGGTGGTACCGGCTAGAGAATGGGGTTCATAGAGGTGGCTAAGGGTGGCCTAGATGGTGGTTGTGCGTCTTGGAAGTGGTGGTGTCGTGAAGTTTGTTGCGGTTTTGGGCTGTTTACGGTTTTGGGTTTTGTGCGCGTACTGCTTTTGCGTTGTTGTTGTTTAGTTACAAGGAGTTGTCCCATTAATATTATATTATTATTATTATTATTATATATTGTTATTATTATTATCATTATTACTCTTATTATTGTTGTTATTATTATTATTATTATTTATTATTATTTTTTTAGTAAATGAATTTTTTGATAGGTTTA
Organism: Silene conica; assembly: GCA_029255685.2. Classification (NCBI taxonomy): domain Eukaryota; kingdom Viridiplantae; phylum Streptophyta; class Magnoliopsida; order Caryophyllales; family Caryophyllaceae; genus Silene; species Silene conica. The sequence continues at coordinate 53,210,799 of CM055316.2, read as the reverse complement.
ACTAGTTGCTCATAAACTAATTTAGTCATACTAACAAAACCTTTAATTAACTTTTAATTAACAAATTTGTAAACCCGTTTATAAGATCTTATGCATGCTTAAAATGCGGAATAGAGGAGAAAATGAACCCTTACACACGGTCCAAGAATGTGCTAGGATGATCCTCCGAGTACCCAATATAGAATACCTCCTCCGGATGCACCAAGACAATCCCTCAATCAACCGAGACTTGAACGAGCTAGCACAAAATCGGTTTTTCTCCTTAAACTAATTCTAATCACTCTTATTAGAATGTTGTTTTGAATACTACAAATAGTATGTAAATATTATCTTATAATATGAGTTTTAGAGGTTGAAAACTTCTTCTTACTTAGATAAAATTTCGGCCAAGAGTAGTAGAAGAATAGAATGAATGATACTTATCTTATATATATCACACACATGATTAATTTAAGCTAGTTAAACTAATATTAGTGGGTATGGGTGTAGGTAGCCGGCTAGGGCATGGGGAAGGATAAAAGAGAAAACTCTTTTTGATTTATCAATGATCTAGGTGTGTTAGTCTAAGCATTAGGTTTAATGCTAGGTAATTATTGTGTCTTTAACTTTTAAAACACAATTAAACACCCTTAATCATCCCCATGTAAAACCGGTACTACTACTTAAAATGTAGTCCATTTTATCTTTGTCTTTAAACAATTGTATAAGTGTGACATCTAAAGTGTTACACTATAATGACAATTGTTATAACTTAAAATGCATATTTATCTCATATAAATACCATTTAAATTAAATAAATCATATTTATTATTTTGACATGTAATTCGAAATTACAAATATAAAATGATCATTTATCGTCAATACGATTTACAACCTTTGTATTAATTTCAACCCAATTCATTCTAATTACGATATCTTAAAATATCGTTTAATGTTTAACAATTGACACGTTTCAATTTTAAACATAAATCTTACATTAAGATTTAACCTCTAATTGCTCGATACACGAGTTTAAGGAATATGATCAAATCGTATCAATATACATTTGATCACTTTATCAATTAAGGGAATTGTCCTAAAGGTGTGACCTAAAGGGATCAACTGACCACCACCGTCATACGACAGTAATGTCAAACTCTAGCTAGCCAATCATTACCGATTAATGTTGGTCAGTCGACTAATAATTCGTATCATCCCTTGCGCATTCTTGTTATGAGATTTAATTACGTGATCGCACTTATTGTTGAGGACACATTTCCCAACAATCTCCCACTTGTCCTCGACAAGTGTGCGTCACCAATTCTCTTGTTCTATTACAATCTCCCACTCAATGCAAGATGTCTCTCTCTGGTCGTTCTTGCATTTGATCATATCATGAATGGTTTCCTCGATCTGGAGAATTACTGTCTGACCGGAATTATCTACCATAGATACCTTCCGAGCGTGGCCACGCATTTCCAGTTAATTACTCCTCGAGTGGCCCTGAGATTTGAACAACCCTGACAAGGGGTGGACAATTTCTATCGCACTACTTCCTTCAACCAGTCACAGTCAGTCACAACCCAAAACAATCCCATTTGACTCCAGTTACGAAAAGTCGTAGAGAATGGATCAAAGTTATGCCTAAACTGTACCATCTTGGGAGAGTAGTCTTTAGTCAAAGAATTGACTCACAAGAATACTATAGCAGCTCTCGCCACGACCCGGCTATAAAATTTCCAGAACTCTATAAGCGGTCACATTGCCCGACAGAGTGTCTCTAACAGTCTGCCTATGTGATCGACTAGTCATCATATATGACTCTATGGCATTTGAACTTGCCATCAATCGCCTCACACTCTAGTCACTTTGAGACGTCACCTCATGTAAGCGGCTAGGGGCTATACTAAGTCAATCCAGTTCACTTATGGGGTTCAATATTGTCTCATACAACCCATTTGGATTCTGACAAAGTATCTTTTACTTTGAGTTATTAATAACTCTAATGATGTTGTCATGCAACAATAGTCAACACTATTACATTGCATTTTGATGCACAATCATCTATTTGTATTAGTGTTTTGCGAATAACCTTTATTCATAATAGCAAAACTTACAACTTTTGGTCTCCTTTATTCTCATATTATCCCTTATAACATGATTCTATTTGAGTACATTTCTATAACTCTTTCTAGATTTTGAGTTTCCTTTCCGGAGGAAAGCTCCCACTGTTATCTTATAACTTGTGACGTATCAATATACTGGAGGGATTAAAATCACTCTCTACAGTCACTTATGTACTGAAATCTATATTGTAGTTTATTTATGATTTCATCATTTTAATAATTTTCACTCATCTTGGCTATTTGGTAATGGTTTCATTCATCGTTATGAATAATGTAACCAACCATTCTAACTTCAAGTGGGCGACCTTTTATTATCCATATAATAAACCTTCCCATCAAGCTCCATCATCTTATGATATAAAGTATTTGATCATCTAGAATTGAAAACCTCTTATTCTTTACTCTTTAAAGAATCACCCATTCTCTCTAAATGGTAGGCTTTAATTCTTTTTATGAAAATCGCTCCCACTAAAATCAATATCTCTCGATATCTTAAATGAACCTTTCATTTCTCGCATGTTAAACTATTACTCGAATCATTATTACTATCACTATCCCTATAGTGATCTATTTCCATTCAATCATTCATTACCTTCTTATCATGTCTTCGTTTCCTCGAGACGTAAATGACATGATAATTTCTTTATAACTACATAGGAACCGTTTTCCTACCGATGATTTCATACGGGGTTTCAAGTTTCCTCTCTATGAAACAATGAACACAAAGAACCTTTCTCCGAGTGTCCTCCCGTAGTTTCTTCAAATCACTTAAGGTTCTTCTTAAGACTCCCAAGTGAGAATCTTCTCTAAGATCCTTCCTTTATTTATATCATTGGTTTGTGAGCGAAACATTTTCTCCCACTCTATCCTTCTAACAATAACCTTTACTTGTCTAAGGATAGCTATTTCGATCAACCAATGTATTTGAATGTTTGAAGTTTGATAGGTGTAATGAATACATTCTCATTTTCACTTAAAATGAAAATCTTATAATGAACTGATATAGTCTCATTTTGATTGAATCTATCTCATGGGGTGTAGTTCTCCGTTTTAATCAACTCTTTGATTCTTTTATACTTGATCGTATCAATATTTATTTCGTGATTAGATCACTATTATTCACGTTTTAACAAGGTATGCAATTTATTTGATGAATCAAAACATTGATTGAGAACAAAAGTAGTGACTCGGGTTGAAAACCAAGTCACTAATATCCAAAATTACAACCATTGTATTAGGATTTTAATCCTTGTCTTACAAGAAATTTAAATTGTTCCATAAATAAATGCAAAATATGAAAGAAGACGATATGAAAAATAGAGCCTAGCTCTTCAAGTCTTCGATCAATTGGATGCTACCGGAGCCATCCAAGTAAGGAACTTCAAGCTTCCTTGTCCTTGCCCTTATCATTATTCGGGGGCGCCCCTTTAAAACATTTAAAAAGGGTAAATATCAACACATTTGTATCACTATACATAAGTTGATAAACACATGAATTATACGCGAGAATTAATACCTACGGCGGTTGCCTTCCCATTTTTGAGATCGCTTAAGTATTTGGGGCAATTTCTCTTCCAATGACCGATCCTCGTGCAATAATGGCACTTGTCTTGCTCTTTAGAAGACGAGGTGGAAGCGCCTTTCGAAAAGGTCTTTTCTTTGGTCGCTTTGGGCTTGAACGTTTTCTTGCCCTTGCCATTCGAGGCATTCCTCTTGAAGCTCGTTTTCCCTTTCTTTTCGATGTTCAAAACATCTTTGGTGGAACTTTCATGAAGTCCCATGTCCCTTTCGGCTTGTACTAGCATCTTATGCAACTCGTCTAACGAGGTCTCTTGGTTTCGCATATTGAAATTCACCCGGAATTGAGCATACGCCTTAACCTTATTGAGCGAGTGAAGAACTCGGTCAATGATAAGAGAGTCGGGAACATCAACATTTTGAGCTTTTAGAGTCTCCGCGAGCTCAACTAGTTTGAGCACATGAGGGCTTATCTTTTGCCCTTCCTTGAAGGTTATGTCAAAGAAGGCGGAAGCCGCCTCATATTGAATCACCCTTGGAGTTTGCGAAAACATGGTCGCAAGCTTGGTGTATATTTCATACGATGTGGTCAACTTAATCATACTCCTTTGGAGATCCGGCTCCATGGAGAAGATGAGCACATTTTTAAGAGCGGAGGACTCTTTCATGTAGGCTTCATAGGCCTCACGAGTTTGGACCGACGAACGAGCGGTCGGAGCGGGAGGAGCGGCTTCGGATAGGTAACGACTCTTATCGTCATCTTGAGCGGCCAAAAGCAATTGCGCATCCCAATCCTTAAAATTGGAACCATGCTTATCGAGTTTGCAACGATCCATAAAGGATCGAAGCCATGATACGTTAGTGAGAGGTGGAGCGTTGGTTGCCATAGTCGATGTTGAAAATTAAACTACAATAATAAAAGGAAAAACAACATCATTTACAAATTCATAATTTAAACTAAAAACTTTAAGTTTAGTTATATATATTTACTTAATGATCTCTTACCCAATTAAGTAAACAATCCCGAGACCCAAACCCATACTAATCCGGGCACGGTATAGCCGATTCAACCCGTATCGGTATAATTTGGTGGATTAACTCTTTAATCGGTTCTACTTTTAGAACTCTCGGTCGACAATTTTCTTAAAATTATCTTTAGCCCGAACTTATTGCAACTACGGTTACGAATACTTTCGTTGAGATTAACCAAATTTCAAGGTGTAATCTTATTACCCCACTTACCCAACGTGACAATTTTAGTACCCCGGTGTAGCCGAGCCTACGTCCTTGTGAAGAAGGGATTCATGGGTCCGTACTTTTTGGTAAGGCTAAGTCTCAATGTTTATATGTAAGAGATCTAGTCAAATTATTATCTATCTCCGTATAAGTGAACTAAGTCGGTGAATTATCGATAAAATAAAAGACTAGGTCGACTAGGTCGAAACATGCATGATACGATGTATGACGATTTGGCTATGCATGCAAACATATAAAAGCAAAATAAAAGCATAAATAAACCCTAGTATGGCCTTTCCTAGAAAAGAAATAACAAAGTACAAATTCGGAAACCAACTCCTTTGGTCCCTTGAACTTCACGCGGCACGCACTTCGAGGTAAACACCGTCTTGATCGGAACTCCTTTCCGAATGGCACCGTCTTCAAGGAACTCCGGATTTTACAAAAATTACAACTTTTCTAGTCTACTTTATACATTATAAAATAGAAATAAATTACAATTGGGTGATGCGAGATCACAAAATTACAACCGAATCGGTAACCCCTTACATTACGGGAAATACCGATTTAAAAACTAGGCCATACTAAGTAAATTACATAATTCCCAAAATTACGTAAAAATAAATCATGACATTCATAATATAAATATGCAATGCTTAAATAAATATGAATTAACATGCAAATCCTAAGCCAAATCGTCCTATTTAAAACACTTATTTAAATAGTTATCGTAAACCTCGGTTTTTATGGAATTGCGTGTTTTAACGTTTAACAACACTATGCATTAAATGAAACGGTTTTCATCCTTAAGTTAATCATCCTAACTCGCATAGGATTCAAAATTTAGTCTTACTCAAACTTTGAACATGAATTAACTTAATATATTTTAATATTGATCGGTATTACTCGGTTTTTCGGGAAAAACAATATAAAATTCAAAAGAGACATTTAAAATTTCGAAAATTCAAAATTCAAATTTTGAAAAATCCAGAATGTTCTTAAAATTTTCAGAAAGTTAAAATATTAGTATTTTATACGGTTTTATTATTATTTCGAAAATAACACGTAAAACGAGCAATTTAAGTCGGAAAATTCAATAATTAACTTCATAAATGCAAATTAAATACTAATAATTATTTTATACCTTCCAAAACCTTTTTAAGAACACAAGATGGACAGAAAATTAAATGGCACATTGCCCCATAGCCGAAATTTTAAAGCATGCCTCTTTTTAATTTAATTTTAAATGCTACTTTTAACAAAACAAAATTAAATCAATGCAAATCAAATCTGAAACTTTAGGCACCCAAGAATATTTTCATGATGAACATATCACATATGACTAAAATGGGTTATATTTTCGGCCATTTTTAACAACATTTGCAAATTTTAACGATTTACGTCATATATCGTACGATTTTAACATTTAAAATTATTTCTCAAGCATAAAGTAAGATAAAATTCTCGAAAATTTTATACATGCTGGAAATAATATATATGACATCGTGTTAAATTTTTATGGCCAAATTCCAACTTAAACTATTAAAGTCGAAATTATGTCACTAATTACCCGATTTTTACATTAAAAATCTATAATATTGCAATATTTGAGATAAATTTCTGGAAAATTCAACATAAATTTTAAATATTGCATGTGACATCCTCATAAATTTTTATAGTCAAATTCATAATATAACTATTTTAACCCATTTTTATTCATCTTATTGCATTTTAACCATTAAAATTCATATCACACGATTTAAAGGTCTATAATTTACGAAAATTCATATTCATATTATAGAAAATACATGTGATATCATACTGAAAAATCTCGGCCAGAAGTTTATTTTAACTATTTTTCCCGAAATTAATCATTTTTAACCATTAAAACGCATTAAAAACCGAAATAAAAATACCAATGATCAATATTCATGCAAAATATATTCCAAATATTCTAAATCATATTAGAAAACAGTAGGTATCATGCTAAAATAATTTCGTCCATATCTTATATCATACGAAAATTCAAGTTTTATTTTTGTTATCATAATAACTCCGTAAAAACGAAACGGAAAGCATGCAAACAACCATTTTGCTCTGATACCAATTGATAGGTTTAACTAGTTGCTCATAAACTAATTTAGTCATACTAACAAAACCTTTAATTAACTTTTAATTAACAAATTTGTAAACCCGTTTATAAGATCTTATGCATGCTTAAAATGCGGAATAGAGGAGAAAATGAACCCTTACACACGGTCCAAGAATGTGCTAGGATGATCCTCCGAGTACCCAATATAGAATACCTCCTCCGGATGCACCAAGACAATCCCTCAATCAACCGAGACTTGAACGAGCTAGCACAAAATCGGTTTTTCTCCTTAAACTAATTCTAATCACTCTTATTAGAATGTTGTTTTGAATACTACAAATAGTATGTAAATATTATCTTATAATATGAGTTTTAGAGGTTGAAAACTTCTTCTTACTTAGATAAAATTTCGGCCAAGAGTAGTAGAAGAATAGAATGAATGATACTTATCTTATATATATCACACACATGATTAATTTAAGCTAGTTAAACTAATATTAGTGGGTATGGGTGTAGGTAGCCGGCTAGGGCATGGGGAAGGATAAAAGAGAAAACTCTTTTTGATTTATCAATGATCTAGGTGTGTTAGTCTAAGCATTAGGTTTAATGCTAGGTAATTATTGTGTCTTTAACTTTTAAAACACAATTAAACACCCTTAATCATCCCCATGTAAAACCGGTACTACTACTTAAAATGTAGTCCATTTTATCTTTGTCTTTAAACAATTGTATAAGTGTGACATCTAAAGTGTTACACTATAATGACAATTGTTATAACTTAAAATGCATATTTATCTCATATAAATACCATTTAAATTAAATAAATCATATTTATTATTTTGACATGTAATTCGAAATTACAAATATAAAATGATCATTTATCGTCAATACGATTTACAACCTTTGTATTAATTTCAACCCAATTCATTCTAATTACGATATCTTAAAATATCGTTTAATGTTTAACAATTGACACGTTTCAATTTTAAACATAAATCTTACATTAAGATTTAACCTCTAATTGCTCGATACACGAGTTTAAGGAATATGATCAAATCGTATCAATATACATTTGATCACTTTATCAATTAAGGGAATTGTCCTAAAGGTGTGACCTAAAGGGATCAACTGACCACCACCGTCATACGACAGTAATGTCAAACTCTAGCTAGCCAATCATTACCGATTAATGTTGGTCAGTCGACTAATAATTCGTATCATCCCTTGCGCATTCTTGTTATGAGATTTAATTACGTGATCGCACTTATTGTTGAGGACACATTTCCCAACATTTTTTTACTTGTTTTATTATATATTTATTATTATTATTATTATTATTATTAGTATTATTATTGTTGTTGTCTTATTAAAAGTTATTATTAGTATTTTATGGCTCGATAGTTTTAATGTTTAGTAGTGGCAATGTGACGTTATTATTTTGGGCAAGCGCTATTTAGGGAAAGTTTCTATTTCAGGAAAATTTCCAATTTTAGAAAGTTATTATGTTTAGTAACATTACTATTCTAATCTACGGGTTAAGTGAAGGATTAGTAATCGTTAAAATACTGTATGTTTAGGTGACGGTTTCCGCGTGGAACATTTCTAGCAGCTGTACGGTTGACATCGATATCCTGCAATTTGAGGTAGGGGAATCGACTGTGAATTATAACTGTGTTGTGAAATGTGACTGTCATTTATTATGAGTTTGATATGTGATGCTATTATTTATAATTGTTGTTGTTGAGGTGTTATTATCTTACGTACTACTAATTGACGCGGAGATGAGGAATAATGGGTCTTGTGATATGGAGCGGTGGTAATGGGTCTTGTGATATGGAGCGGTGATAATGGGTCTTGTGATATGGAGCGGTGATGGCCGGTTTTTGTCGTCAATTCCGGCACCAAAAATCAATTTGTAAACTCCCAAATTAAGTAGTATAATTTAGGGTCGAACCCAAAGGATGGTGGGGTTAGGCTATAAGTCTCGTTTTAGTTCTAGTTTAGTCGGTCAACAAGATTGTGAGATAGATAACCAAAGTCTAAAGCTATAAAAATAAAAAGAGTAAACGATAAATTAAGGGAGTTAGGGTTATGGGGTTTCATGTGGTCAAGTATTGGTCTAGCAATAGGGAAACATGACATAAATTAGCATTCTTTCAAATCGCTAATTCACGCAATAAGCAAGGCGATTATCGTCGATTATGGTCTCAAACTAGCATTCTCTCGAACAACTAATTAAATTCCCGATCAATACATTAACTCATTTTCGTGACGTCAACTTAACAATCATAGTCAAGTAACTAAACCAATTAAACCTCGGATTTCTCGTTGGCATAATTAAGCACACTAATCGTCATTAGTATCACAAGACTAATAATGAACAATAATCAAACCAAACATTATTTAAACAATTACCCACATACAAGACTCAAACTTTTCTACATTAATCTCATCCCCTAACTATTAAACTACTCTAACATGATTAAATTAACACTAGCTAAACTACCCACTAACCTTAAACATGAAATAAACCTAAATAAAGTAATAAAGATTAAAACTTTAATTAAAACAAACATTAACCCTATGAAAATAATAAATAACAAAACAAGAATAAATAATACAAGAGGGAAAAGAAAATTATACCATAGAGAAGGAAATGGTTGAAATTGCATAGATCTAGAAGACGGATTACAAAAGGTCGAATCTTGTTAACTAATTAAGTGCTAATTATATAAAAATAAAAAGAGTGAAAAATAAAGAAAAATGATTGTTTTGATACTAAGCTCTTCTAAACTACTCTTTGCCTTCTATTTTCTGAAAAAAAACCCAAAGCTGCTGTTTTCTCACGAAAATTGTGTCTTTATACAAGTTATAAAAAGAGTCAATTAATCTTTACACCCTTATAAAATCAAGTTTTCAAAATTTACACCCTTATAAAAAAAAATTAATATTTTACACCCTTATAAAACACTTCCGATCAAATTTTGCCTCCTTAGTCGGAATCCGGTGTAAAACATATTGAAGTTACGAAATTGCCCTCAGTTGTTAACCTATACACTTTTTTTTATCTTTTTATCTCAGCTACTTTTATCCTACAGTCACTTTCAACTTTTTATTTTTCATCTTACCCAATAAAATCCCTAATAAAATACAAAATTGAAGTCACGATCTTGTCATATTCCTACGCCAGGCAATTGTTCATCTTCTCCAAAGAAGTAAGTTCTTCCCCCTTTGTTCTCTATCATTTATTTTTATTGTGTGTAATTAAATAATTAATTAATTAGGGCTTTGTTAAAAGGGGTAGGTTACTCTATTTTATTGATGAAAAACATGATTATGATAATTGAAATTCTATTAACAGTAGATTAATTACAACCCTAATTTTCAAACTTCCTCTTCTTCGTTGCGTTTTATGATTTCAAAATACGTTTTGTTTGAGCATCACTAATTTGATTAAAACTTGGAATTATATAGAGCGTGTGTGAGTACAACTTAAATTTGTTATCTGATATTTGATTGCAATTTCTTGATGGTTGTTATTATAGGGATGGATCACATGCCATTTATTGTTAATATATGTATGCATTATGGGGGAACATTTGTATACAAAGAAGGGAAAATTGAGTATGCGGGGGGAGCTTTGCATATGGATTGTGGTATTTGCAGCAATGACATCACAGTCCAGTATTTGAAGGATAAAGCAGATAAGTTAATGAAAGGTAGAGAGTATGAATTATGGTATAGAAAACCTGGGAGAAACCTCAGCAATGGGAAGGCTTTGTTAGTTTCTGAGATGGATATTATTTCACTATTATGTACAAGGTGTAAGATGGAAACTGTCAGTATATATGTTGTTGAACCAGTTTTAACCGGTTCCTTTGTTACTCAACAAATCCCAACCATTACTCAACAATCTTCACCAAGATCCAAAAGACTAGATGTGGGCCTGAACCATATAGACCCTCTAAATACAAAGCCATTTGCAAACACTAGCCAAACAGATATAAAGCCCAATTTGAGAGCTCACCCTAAACTCAATGCTGAAATGTACCAAAATTATGGGCTGGAAATGCCAAGTTACATATTGCCAGCAAAAAATTTATGTACCACAACCCCTTACAACTCAAAAGTTATCCCAACTGTAAATGTCCCACCTAAAAATGTCTTTATCCCACTAAAATCAGCAACTAGACCAGAAAAATTGTTTACAAAGAGCTCAAGAAGCTTGCTACATTTTGAAGATCATTTTGTAGAAGAGGCATTGGAAAAGGGAGGTAAGGGAATTAGTGTTCCACATCAAGCAAAGAAAATTGGAAAAAATAAAGGGAGCAAACAGACAGGAAAGGGGAAACTTAGTGAAATTGAGACGAGCAGTAAAAAACAAAAGGGACAAGAAAAGTCTAAACAGATTAGTGATGATGAGTTTACGGATTCTGACCTCAGTGATGCTATAAGTGACCCAGATTGGGTTGTGGATGAGTTTGAGAAGTTAGTTGGTGGTGGGGATTTGTTTACTGGAGAAAATCAAGGGAATATACTTGATAGAGTTGAGAAGAGTTTAGCTTTAGAGAAGAGTCAAAATTCACAGCCACAACTTTGGGATGATGATCCCTGAGAGGTACGATTTACTGAAGAAAAGGATGAAGATTCTGATGAACTAAGAAGTCTTCAAGGTTCAGAAGATGAGTGGGATCCTTACTCAAGATTCAACAAAGAGGTTGACTTTAAAGGAAAAGTACAGCTGAAGTTGGGTTTGAAATTTGAGAGTAACATAGTTCTAAGGAAGGCGCTTGTGCATCACAGTGTTCAAAATGGCTATGATTTCTACTATACTCACAATGACAATGATAGGGTGACTGCTAAGTGTACAAACAAGTGTAAATGTGCGTGGAATAAAAAGAGATCTAAGTTTGGTGCTTGCACATGTGGTGTTGTAAATCCATGTAAGTTTGTGTTGCATGCTCGAAAGCTTAAGGGAGAAGAGACCTTTCAGATTAAAACTTTAAACTTGAAGCATACTTGTCAGATGTCGAGTTACAATAAAAAAGTGGGATCTAAGTATTTGGCTGACAGGTTCATAGAATTCTGGAAAATTAATATTGACTGGAAATTGAAGAAGTTCCAGGAACATGTGTATAAGGAGCTAGGCGTTCATGTCAGTTATATGAAATGTTGGCTCGCGAGGGCTAGGGCTAAGCTCATCATATTTGGGAATAGTAAAGAACAATATGCTCGAGTATGGGATTATGCTGTAGTACTAAGAAAATATAACGAGGGTTCATCAAGTATAGTTGTTTGTGATAGTATTGAAAGACCTCCAGTTATTTTCAGGAGGTTGTACGTCTGCCTTCAACCTTGCAAAGAAGGGTTTAACAAAGGGTGTAGATCATTTTTAGGCGTGGATGGTTGCCACTTAAAAGGGCCATACTCAGGTATAATATTAGTGGCTGTGTCGATGGATGGTAACAACAACCTCTTTCCAGTGGCCTGGGCAGTTGTTGAAGTTGAAAATACTGATAGTTGGACTTGGTTTCTTGAGTTATTGTGTAATGATATAGACAAGCATGAGGGACAAGGCATGACCTTCATGTCAGATAGACAAAAGGGTCTACTGGATGCACTACAGAGGGTAGCTCCAAAAGCAGAAGTGAGGTTTTGTGCGAGGCACATATGGGCCAATTTCAAATTGAATTTCAATGGACAGTTATTCAAGGACAGCTTTTGGAGAGCTGCAAAAGCCACAACTAAGGTATTCTTTTTTAGTCTATTTATTTGTTAAATCAACTTTATATTGTTCAATGTTAACCTATATTGTTTATACCATGTAGAAAGAATTCGACAAAGAAATGAATGAACTTAAGTTCTTATCCACTGAGGCATGGGCGTACTTGGCTGCTATCCCTCCTAATCACTGGTCTCGGCATGCCTTTAGCAGCCACAGTAAGTCTAATTTATTATTGAATAATTTATGTGAGAGTTTTAATTCCGTGTTAAAGGATGTTAGGGACAAACCTATACTGACACTCATGGACTTTGTTGATGAAGCGTACACAAAGGAGAAGTACTTGTTGGCATATACTCATGCTATTGCACCTATGCCAGGTGTGGAACAATGGAAAACTCGGGTCTGCCAGAGCCACTTCCCCCCCTTATGAGAAAGATGCCTGGAAGACCTTCATCAAAGAAAAGGAGGAAAGAGACGGGAGAAGGGCAGACAAGTCGTGTAAAAAGGCAAAAGAAGCAGAATAAGTGCAGTAAGTGTGGGCAATTGGGTCACTATAAAAGGACATGTAAGAACCCGACATCTCAGCAAACTCAGGAAAGACAATCAGGTGGAAGGCCTCCTACTCAAAATGAATGGGCAAAACTTGCAAGGGAAAAGAAGGAAAAGAGAAGGGAACAAAAAGAGACATATGCAAAGCAGCAAGAGACTTCTCTGCAACACTTACCAGTTCCAACTTCAAGCAATGTCACTTACCCACCAATGTCAGGCTCTTCATTCACAGAGTTGTTGACACAAGCAAGTTCTTCAGGGGCAATGTGGAATACATTAAAATTTAGTTAAGTTTGTTTTGAAACCATGTGTTTATGTAGTTTTTGTTGAACAATTTATAACATTATGAATGGGAATTTATGGTTTTGAGTTAGACTAATTTGGATGTAATATTCTAGAACAATGTTCTTTTCAAAATTTAACCTTTAATATTTTACCAACACTGAGAATGATACCAACACTTGGTTACGAGGACCGAACTTACACCAGGGAGATTTATACTACCAGGTGTCAATATCATTAATAGGAACAACTAACAGGTAACTTTGCGAAATGTAAGACTCGTATTGGTGGCATAGTACACAATGGCAAAATGATGTTCACATAATGGCAGTGATATCACCAATTCCCAAGCCATGAAAATCGATGCTACAAACACTCACATTTCAATTTGCACAAATTGTAGAATAAGACGGTCTCACACCGTAAGACGATTTATTTTTATAATAAATTTTCTCATATAATATTAATAAATAATAAATGAGTTTTCTTTTTATATATATAATGTCACCGTCTTATGTGTGAGACCGTCTTACACAAGACTTATTGATCAATTTGATCCAACAATTAAAGATTACATTGGCCTACTAAACCATTACTCCATCCTTTTCAAATCGTTTTGCATATTACGAAAAATTATGATTAAGAAAAATGTTTATTTGAGCATGCATGTAAAATAAGGCAATTAGTAAGCAATTTATAAAGATGATGAATGACAATTTGCATGCATAAGTATGAAAAAGTACCTGAAAAGATTAATTGTTCTGATTTGATCTCGATGGAATGAATAATCTAATCTTCTTTCTTCTCAAATAGTTTGTATTTCTTAATAAGTATATATGGAGAATGTTGTGCATAGTAAAATGCTAAGTAATTTTGAGAATTCGAAAAATGAAATCAGAGATATTAACGGAAGTGCTGGGTTGTGAATTGGTTCACAGTGTTAGTGAAGAGAAGGGGAATAAAGAAGACGAAGAGAATGAAACAAATAAAGACAAGGGCATTTTGGTCAAAAATTATGAATTTTGGTGGGCAATTTTAAATTTAGACGGAATATTCTATTTTTTCACACCGGATTCCGACTAAGGGGGCAAAATTTGATCGGAACTGTTTTATAAGGGTGTAAAATATTAATTTTTTTTTATAAGGATGTAAATTTTGAAAACTTTATTTTATAAGGGGGTAAAGATTAATTGACTCTTATAAAAACAAAAGATAATTACTAAACTGCCCTCACTTAAATAAGACAAGAGTGAATAAAAGCAAGGGTTACTTAGTCATTTCGTGAATTCAATTCTTTTCTTCAAAACCGTTTCCCTCGTCTTAATCTGATAAACCCATCTCCTCTTCTTCATTACTTCAAAAATTGAACCAGAAAACCATTCGATCGAATTAATCGAGCACAATCAATCAAGGCATTGCATCACTGAGACGGCGGCAACTACTTGATGTCGGACGAAGAAGCAGGTGGCGGTCGGTTCACGACAGGTACGTCGGAAATTACGGTGGTGGTGTATTTGGCGGTTGATGGCGGCCTGAGTTGCTGCTGAAGAACGGAGGTGAAGGAGTGCAGCGAATGGTGGAGCTCCGCGGAAGCTGCGATAGCTGCTTTAATGGTGACAAGTTGGTGTTCGATGATTAATGGTGGTGATGTCGTATTTCAGGGAGTTGGTGACGGGGCTGCTGCAAATGGTGGTATGGTGTCGTTGTTGGTGGCGGTTGAAGGACAGAATGGTTGAGGACAGAGTTGAATGGCGATTTGAATTGTGGTTGTCGGGTTTGTGGTTGTTATTTGAACGGGATGAAGGAGTTATGGTGAGCTATGGTGGTTTGATGAATTGGGTGATGGTGGAAACGTGTTAATGGTGAATTGATGATGAATGATGGTGATGGGCAGTGATTATGAATGGCGAAGGAGATGGAGTAGATGATTAATGGTGGTGATGGCAGGTGCGCGAATTGGAATTCCAGGCAAAGCAAGTCTTGGCTCAATTGACTTGTGAAAGTCAAAGATCAATTTTTCCCTTTCAATCCTTTCCACTTTCGAAACTTAACCCGTCTTCATAAACTCGGCTTTAGATTTTCCGTCTTTATACACGTAATAGCTCCTAAATAAAGTTAAAACAACCAAAATAATGCCAAATTCAACAATTATTCACAACAAATAAAATAAAACTAATAATTACTAATTAAATAGTAAAATGAGTTATTTATTCAATTAAACACGCAAAATCGAGTCGGAATAAGGTATAAATGAGGGGTAAAATGGTACCAAAATACTACTCATCAAATATCCCCACACTTAAACCTTACTCGTCCTCGAGTAAACTCAAAAATTGAACTAAGACACTTAATATAAAAGGACTAGTTACACTAATAAAATCCGATGGTAGGCAATTAACGGGCCTCCTCCGTCCCTTCAACTCACACCGAAATGCAATGAGGTATGCATCCCTTGCAAGGCAAGTGGGGGCTTGCGAGAAAATTTTGACACATCAAACATGAAGCACAAGTCAACACATAAGATGCATCACAAAAGAGAAAAGCCGCTTTCCTCATCTAAGCGACGGAAATCAACTAAAAGAGAACAAATTCAAAATCATAAACTCCTTCACAAATATTAATTCAACAAGTAACTAAGACAAAAAGGATGACAACAAAACACCACCAAATAATGCTAAACTAGGCTACTTTCATAACCACTATCCAAATACTTTCGTCAAGGGCGATCGGATGGAATGGAATGATAATCCCCGCGATGCTAGAGGCAAAAGATACAACAAGTCTAGATTCTTCACATAGTAAAGGTCATGGGTCGTCCCAAGATCGACAAGATGGCATGGCAAAATTGATTTTTTGGAGTGAAATGCTCAAATCAATGCAAAATGGTGGATTTCATTCAAAATTTGACCTCATTCGATTTTTCATTTCATGAGTTAAGATGGGGTTTGTCCCTCACGTGTTAATGTCCTTTGCTTTCGCCAATCGCTTACTAGGCAACCGGTTAACCTCTAGACAATAGCTTATCGGGGTGACAATCACTCTGTCTTTGGGCGGTCGAATTCACAACCAAGTGGGAAGCCAGTTCAATGGCTACCCTCCAAAGCACATCGAAGTGGTACACCTCCATCAAAACAACATGTTTTTATTCTTTTTTAACAATTTTTTTTCGAGGTTTCTTTTTCATTCAAAACATTTCCACATCTTAAAATCATTGAAAAGAGCATTCTAAATTTATTCATGAAAATTATTTTTGGGTTGCCAAACCACCAAGTCTAACAAGGTCACCAAGACAAGCTAATCAAAACCATTTCACATCACGGGGTTGGACAAGGTGACTCACATGCAAACCCTTGACTCGTCAATTCCGGCACCAAAAACAATTTATAAACTCCCAAATTAAGTAGTATAATTTAGGGTCGAACCCAAAGGATGGTGGGGTTAGGCTACAAGTCTCGTTTTAGTTCTAGTTTAGTCGGTCAACAAGATTGTGAGATAGATAACTAAAGTCTAAAGCTAAAAAAAATAAGAATAAACGATAAATTAAGAGAGTTAGGGGTATGGGGTTTCATGTGGTCGGGTATTGGTCTAGCAATAGGGAAACATGACATAAATTAGCATTATTTCAAATCACTAATTCACGCAATAAGCAAGGTGATTATCGTCAATTAGGGTCTCAAACTAGCATTTTCTCGAACAACTAATTAAATTCCCGATCAATACATTAACTCACTTTCGTGACATCAACTTAACAATCATAGTCAAGTAACTAAACCAATTAAACCTCAGATTTCTCGTTGGCATAATTAAGCACACTAATCGTCATTAGTATCACAAGACTAATAATGAACAATAATCAAACCAAACATTATTTAAACAATTACCCACATACAAGACTCAAACTTTTCTACACTAATCCCATCCCCTAACTATTAAACTACTCTAACATGATTAAATTAGTACCAACTAAACTACCCACTAACCTTAAACATGAAATAAACCTAAATAAACACTACAACAAAATGGCACTTGCGCCACGATTTATGTCACGGGAATTCATAATTCGTGACTAAAATTTGCTTTAGTCACGGGAAAAAAAATCCCCTTCCTTCAAAATTAATTGGTAAAAAATTTTATGTCACGGGAAAATATATCCGTGACAAAAAATTGTTTTTAGTCACGAATTAAGCCATGACCGTGGCTAACAAATGCGTTTAGTCACGCATCAAGTCACGAACGTGGCTAATAATTATTTTTAGTCACAATGTCGTGGCTAATTATGATTTATTGTCACAGGTAAGTTAACCGTGACTAATTAATGTTCTTAGCCACACTGAATTCTTAACGTGGCTAATTATGATTTATTGTCACAGCTAAATTATCCGTGACTATATTGCTCTTAGCCACACACCGAATTCTTACCGTGACTAATTGTGATTTATTGTCACAAGTAAATTACCCGTGACTAATTATTGCTCTTAGCTACGCACTGGATTTCCAAAAATATGGGTGGTTGTCAAAAATTTATGAATTACAATTGTTGATATTAAGGGGTAATATTCAACGTGATTCCCAAAAATAGGGTACAAAATCCGTACCCGACTTCTCGATCTGATACTTCTCCTATTAGATACAAAAAATTGCATCAAAATTGAAAACACTAGAGAAGAATATAGTAGCTGAAGCATACACGGAGTACATAGTATGTTTTAAGCCTTTATATGTCCCTAAGCCAGGGAAACGTACCCGAAAAAACGAGTCCACCGCAGCGCGGGCACTTTCCCCGATTCAATCGGAGCTATCGCGAGGTCGAATTGATTAGAATGTTCGCTAAAGTCGAGCTATTTAAACCTTAACAGTCAAAGGTCTCCGCATTGCGCCTTCTTTATAATTTAAATTAAGGGAGCTACACGTCTAGGCGAGTCTCGACTGCCATTTATAAAGTTGCGAAACTTTTCTAGTCTGTTTTGACTTTGACAAAGAAAAAAGGGAAGCATCCCAGCCTCTCACGTAATCAAACCCAGCAACTCAAAGTTACAGCCAAATCAAAGGCAGCCAGTTCTGATATGCCATAAAAATTGCTACTCCTAACACATTCAAATTCCTGCACAGAAATGCTCTATTCAGGGATATTCTATATCAGAAAATTCCAGCACATAAATGCTCTATGCGAGTAAGTATTAACTTTAAAAAGATAAGAAAATTAGTCGCTAGTACATACAACGTCAAAACACGGTACATCAAATAAACTACTTTCTATTCAGGGATATTCTATATCAGAAAGAGGCATCATCTTCAAGATTTGCATCCCCATGTTCTTGAGTCATGGACTTCACTATTAGCCTCAGCCCCAGCATCAATACCTAGCATTCTAAGCAAAGAGGCATCATCTTCTTCAAGATTTGCATCCTCATCCTCTTTTTCTTCTTCCATGCCTTCTACAGCCACATCACAACCGTCTGCTTTGGAATGGGGTGAATACTCCTTGTCAATAGATGAAGGTCCACAACCACCCAGTCCACCCCCCTTGTTCATCCTCCTCTAAAGACGTTTTCTGAAGCAGCTTTTGTCTTGTTTCTTCCTCTTTCTCCAACCACGTAGACCAGCCAAGTGCACCATCTTCTCCAACTCTTGCACCATTACCATTCCAGAAATGCTCAAACAAACCTTTCTTGCTCTGCTTAGATGTAAAGGACAGAATAAACAATATTATATTTCAGCCTGAAACAAAGCAGTCGCTAACTCATGATAGCCTGCTTGCCACTCAAACCTGCAGAGACTGAGAAATATATCAACAATACCATGTTCAATCTCAATGTCCACATGGTCTGTAGAAGGCCTTGCCTCAAGTGGATGACCCTGCACAAGCAACAAGACCATAATCAACTAGCTGAAAATATAAGGTATTTAATACCTTGCCCCCATAAATACATCAGTAGAGACAGAAAACAATAAAACAGATCCTCTTATTTGTCCAGAGATGTTATTTGATTGAACTTGTCCGGGTTCAAAATATGGAAAGACAAATACAACAACAGAAATCGTATTCCAATGTACCAAGGGCTCCCAGGAACTGTAAGAAAACAGATGGGGGATGTACGCAACCTTACCCCTGCGATAGAACATAAAAAGGATGCTTCTCGATGCCTAGAAATGGACCGATGAATCAATAGTTTGTTTTCTCCTCAACATTTTTATCAAATTATTTAGATAATGGATTCTTCCACCTTGTTGTACTCTTCCACCTAGGATTTCAAACCGTAACTCTGTTCCGTTGAGGACTTGGGGTTGCCATTACCCTACCAAACATTGAAAAGACAACCACCACCCTCCCTGATGAAATCATCCCCACAAACATCACCTCTATCACAATGAACAAGCATGACTACCACGAACATACTCCTGCAATTGCCCTCAACATCCACACCCATTCATGGCAGTCAATGACTATCACCTGGCACATCTATGGTCATGCAGAAACAAAAGACAAAGGGAGAGGGCCTGGTAGCCAAGATATGCTCCAAATACGGGAGGCAGTGACAACAGCTAGTAAATGATACATAGGTGGTTGAAGGTTTAGAGACTAGAGAGGGAAACTGTAGGGCTCACTGACACTAATACTTATATGGCTGTTGCCAGCAAAAATGCACCAATAAAACAAAAGGATTTATCATTTGTCTATATTCTCTAGCTCCACAACCTTTATTTCTTAGGGCCTTTTAGACAATTGGTGAGTTTCAAAAAACAAGAGTGAAGAAAAGAATAACACACATAAACATGTGAACGCAAAAGAAAAAACAAAAAACTGTGATAGGAAGAAGTACCAGAACTCCCACGAACAGGCATCCATTGATCACGATCTTTCAATGACTCCTCCTCTGACAACACATTATCACCATTCTAGTATCCTCAGAATGCTACTCTGCCGCTATCAAACTACTGCCAGTCAGAGCAGACACTACAGAATGCTCTTGCCATTTACAGCAGCTCCTGAACGCATGCACTGCTCTGTTGCTTTCAGCTATTACCAGCAGCATCTTCCTTATTTGCTACACCCATTCTAACGAATCTAGCCATAGATCTGCCAAACCCAGTCCAACAACATCACCATGGTCTTAGTAGCAGTCTAATGGCCCAGCTACTCTGCCCTTAGCAAAATGTCTGCCACCAGAACTGCTACTAAAAACCCAGTAACCTGTTCCCATTCAAAGACTGTCCCACTGACCTACTATCTGCATCACAAGCACTACGCTGCAATGCTCATTCTGAACAACCAGCAATATTGCAGACAATGCACTACTGCCAGCCCCTTCCAGCAACTTCATAATGCCGCAAATAAAATATTGACAATTGAAGGAAAAACCAAAGACAGCATAAAAGCAAGACATGATTTGAAATTGTTGAAGATTATGAGACATCTAGCTCCTAAGCTTGTAAATGGTAAATGGCATATTCCACCGGCGCCTTATACTTTATCTAAAAGTCAGAAGGATAAGGTGTTTAAATTTTTAGAAGGCTTAAAAGTTCCAGATGGGTACTCTTCTAACATCTCCAAATGCATAAATTTAGACAAACGTAAGATTTTGGGGCTCAAATCTCACGATTGTCATGTAATTTTGGAGCAATTATTGCCGTTTGCTATCCGTGGAGTGTCACAACCTAAAGTATATGAGCTGATTGCTAAAATTAGCATATTTTTCAAGGAGTTATGTTCAAGAACATTAAACCTAGAGGTCTTAGATCGCATTCAAGATAATATCATTCTTACATTGTGTGAGATGGAAAAAATATTTCTTCCTTCTTTTTTTGATATTATGGTGCATCTATGTGTTCACCTACCCGCGGAAGCAAAAAATCGCTGGACCTGTGCAATATCGTTGGATGTATCCAGTAGAGAGGTACTTTGTACTGTTTTCTGTTTTGTTTTCCAATTACAACACTACTAAATTCATGTTAATATAATAACTAGCCATAAACTAACATGCTTATTAATATTGTATAGGCTTCTACACAAGTTTAAGTGTTACGTGCGTAATCGGAATAGACCAGAAGGTTCGATTGCGGAAGGATATATTATTGAGGAATGCATGAATTTTTGTTCGAAGTACTTGACTGAAATTGAGACAAAATTTAACCAATATGAAAGAAATGCAGACAAGGAAATTGAAGATTATAAGGGTCTAGCAGTATTTAAACCTTTAGGAAAAGCAAAAACACGACTGCTTACTGATATTGAAGTCACACAAGCTCCTGAATATGTGCTTAGGAATTGTGAGGAAGCTGAACCATATATAAGGTATTAGGTGGTCGTTTAATAATTTTAGCTCATTTTATAATTATCACAACTATCTAAATTATTATCTTTGATCTTTATTATTTAACTAGTGAATACACAGAAGGCTCGTTAAACGATTGTCTATCAAAGTGGTTCCAAGACCGGGTATGTTTGTTTTTTTAGAAAATTGGAATTAAGAGTATTAGTTTAAATTTTTTTCCTTAAATAGTTAAAAAGTATGTTTTTAATAAATAACCCATTTATTGTAACTAGATCTCGTGCTTATCCGAGGAAGGAGATGGTCAAGTGCATCAAGATTTAAAAACGTTGTCGTTAGGTCCTTTCAAAGGTGTTCAGTATTTCAACGGTTTTTTAGCTAATGGGTTTAGATTTCATACAAGAGATGTTGAAACAAAGAGGAGAAATCAAAATAGTGGAGTAATGGTAAAGGGGGATGGACATGATTATTATGGAGTTCTGACAGATATCATTGGTCTACAATATTTGGATGGAAAACGTGTTGTGTTGTTTCGTTGTGATTGGTGGGATGTTCATAATGTAGGTAGAGGTTTCAAGGTTGACAAATTTGGTTTTGTTAGCGTTAATGCTAAAAAGAGGTTACATACAACAGAGCCTTTCGTGCTTATGTCCCAAGCTGAACAAGTGTTTTATGTTAAAGATGGCATTGACCCAAATTGGCTTATGGTTATCAAGACTCATCCTCGACACCACTATGATATTCTAGAAAAAGAGCAGTGTGAAAATGATGGGGACGCATTGCAACAAAGTCATCCAGGATCTACACATGATGAGTTTTTAGCTACATTAAGTGTTGATTATAATGATACAACATCAGAACTTATAAGAAATGACATGGAAGATACCATTGTTGATTCAACGAACCAAAATCAACCTAAGCAATTAAATGACGTTGAAACTGAAAAGGATAACATTGATGAAAGCTCTGATGAGGATGAAGATTTTCGTGATATTGATAGCGATGAAGAGGCCGACGAAGATATTGACATAGCTTGATATTTATATGCTTAGTTTGAGTTACTTGTGTTAAGTTTGCACTGTAGTTATTATACATGGACATGTTTTTCTTTCTCTTTTTAATGAATTTTTGTGTGCTAAAGTCGCTTATTATATTGTTATTCTCGAACATGTGTTATTGCAATAGTTTTTAAATGTCAAAGACAGGGGCAAATATGTCTGGAACTTCAATGAAAAAATATGAAAGAGACAGGTACTTGAGGATTGAAGCCAACAAGAAAAAAATGGAATCGTTGAATATCAAGCGCATTGCCGCTTCCATGAATAGCTTAGTTGATTTTACTAATCAGAAGAAGAAGAAAGGTAAAAATAGAAGAATTGCAGATGAAGATGAAGAAGAATGCATACCAGAGGTTGGTGTGGATGCTCATCATTCATATGTTGTAACTAAACCAAAGGTATTATTTTAAATTTTGGATGTATATGTTCTACTTGGGTATAAGAAGTATAGTAATTTTAAACATAACGATTGTGTTGACGAAACGTAAATTATATAATAATTGCCTTCATGTTATAAATGTAGCAGAAGAGTGCTGAAAAAAAAGATGGGCGCAAGAGAAGCCTATTCATTCCACCATTGTCGCTTGCCAATTTTTTCAAAATGAACAAAAAGCAACAACGTGAAGTGATGGGGGATGATGCACTTCAATCTGTTTCCTCGGCTTTAAAAGTCGTCCAACAAGGTAGTTTCTTAACTAAATGTTTGTTTGAAACTGTACATTATTAAATTTAACTAATATTCACCGTTACTAAAATAATTTACTTGTACAGCTATCGACAATCAGGAAGATATTGGTCTCAATCAGGATGTTGATTCAGATGGTACATGATACAATGTTGTGTTAAAGCTAGTACTACTTTGAAATATAACTTTTATTTTCTTACCGTTGTTCTACTTGAAACAGATATTAGCAACGAAGAATTTAGTCAATTTATGGCTATGGAAAGAGGTAATAGTTAACAAATTTCGGATATATTTTCGCTTTTCATTAAAATTGAATACTCGTTATTAAAAAGTGATCATGAAAATTTGTGTTTAATTAATTAGAGGAGGATGAACACCAATACAGTACTGATGATGAGTATATCCCAATGAACAAAGGTATTTAATTTAACTTGTTTTTGTAATATCCCATAAATTTAGTTGGAAAATTAGGTGCCTAATGACTTGTTTCTGATACACTTTATAGAGACAGAACAAACACCCAGAGAAGAAGAAGGTGGAGGGGAGTCAGATGAAGATGCAATTTGGGATAAGGAAGTTGAAGCTGAATTAAGGGGACGAAAAGAAATCGTCATTCAGATGGACAATGATCATATGCACGATGAACTCATTAATTCTGGTAAACCGTAATTTTTCATTTAGATGACTATGTTAACCTCTTCTCATGTTAAATTAATCCCTATTGTGCGTCCGACGCCCCACCATAAGCACTCCCCGGTTCAAAACCCATCACAATGTTGCCCAAGGCGGGCGACTATGATGCCCAGGCGGCAAAAAAACAATTGAATTTTTGTGTCATTGCCGAGGCAAGACGCCCGGGCGGGCGGGTAATGTGCCCGAGCAGGCGTATAAGTAATTAAAAAAGAGCGCGCCAAAAAGCCCGAGCGGGCGCGTATCATACCCGAGAGGGCGATTACCATGCCCGGGCGGGCCCTTATAATGCCCTGGCGGGCGGCTAGCTTTTTGGAATTGCCGTGGTCAAGTGCCCGGGCGGGCGCTAATAATGCCCGGGCGGGCGTATTGATTTTTCAGCTATTAAAATGTAGAAAGAAAAAAAACTTGTTTCAGCTTACTGAAATCTTGTGATGAGTACAGTGACATTTGATTACCAAACTTTTGATTAATTATACCCTTGATTAACTTGACCTTTTGTTTTTATATAGGTAAGGTTAAAAAAACAAGAGGACCTGTATATTGCAGACAACTTACCGCGTTAGCTCCCGGACAAAAGATTTTCGTTGAGTTTGATGAAGATGACAATGCAATTGGTAAGTATGCGACAACGTATGCTTACTTCATCGGCGACCAAGTTAGGAATCGGACAATATGTCCTGTGCAAGTCGAGGGATGGGAAGAATTCAAATCAGAGACACTTGATCATTTATGGAGATGCATTTTGGTAATATTTTTTAAATTAATCATGTTTCTTACTGCTAAATTATTCTTTGTTTCCTAATTTTTTTTGTTTTGATTTATTTTAGGAGAAATGTGACTTCGACGATCCTGAATTTAGAAAAGAAACAGTAATGACGCATGCGAGGAGATTGTTCAGGAGCAGTAGGTATAAGTTGAAGAAAAAATATATAGTTGACCCAAACCTTACTACAAAGGACGAGCAATTGAAAAATAAGCCCAAAGACATGCTAAAAGCAGATTGGAAGTACTTGGTAGAGCTTTGGCGAAGTCCTAAATTTCAGGTATTATTATATATAATTTTTTTGCGATTGGTTAATCGATAAATTTCATGCAATCGTAAATATTTCATCTTATAAGCAGGTTAAATAATACAAGTAAAAATGATCATTGAACTTCTTCGATATACTTCTAATATATTATATATGTTACTAAACCATTCTGTTAATGTGTCTCAATTTGTTTTTGTTTCTTAGGAAAAAAGTAACAAAGCTAAGGAGAGCAGGTCCTTACAAAAAATGCCTCACTATACTGGTTCCAAAACTCATGCTCGCGTTAGAGAAGATATTGTAAGTTTTTATCTAAGACAAAAAAAAGTGTTATTAGTATCATTAAACGCGTAATTTATCTCTATGTGATTTTTATTTTTTTATCTTAGATTTTAATGAAAAGAAGTTAAAGTATCATAATTGATTTGTTTGATTGTAATTGCAGAGACAAAGCAAAGGAACCTGTTCTCGAGTTGATATACTGCTAGAAACTCGTAAACGAAAATCGATTACTCCGGTCAATGCTACTACTTTGGATTATAACACGGCAAAAATTGTAGGAATTTGAATTTACTGTGATCTTATTTATTTTTTATTTATTTTAAAATGCTCACTAGTATATATGATAACGAATTTTAATGAAATTTATGTAGGAAGAGGTAAACAAACAGTAGAAGAAAGCAAGAGAAGAAGGACTTCATAATAAGACAGATGACGAATTTCTTATGGAAGTCCTTGGGCCAGATAAACATGGATACTTACGTTGCTATGGGCGAGGGAAAAATATTACACAATACTTTGGATTAAAGCCTTCAAGTATAGATCTTGCCAAGGAAGTTGTAGAAGTTAGGCGAACAACTCAAGATATCATGGAACAAGCTAAGAATGAAGTACAAATGGCAAGACAAGAAGTAGAAGATATTCGTAAAGAAGCTGAATTAGCCAAAAAAGAAGCTAAGGCAAAGGTGGACGAGAAGATAGCCGCTAACAATGAAATGTGGCAGAAGAAACTGGAAGATTTGTTGAAAACATATGGGATCGGACCATCTCACTAAGGTTAGTTTCATTTTTTTGATCGAGTTAAAAAAAATACACTCTACTTTAAATAATATTCATATTGAATAAATCGTAATTTATTTCGGACGACATTTGTATAATATTTTTTCTACTTTTTTTTGGTATAGGTGTTTTCGTTGCTTTTCTTTGGGCTTGGGTGTACAAATATGGAGCAAACAAGTTTACATCCGAAGAATATGCCATTAGATTTATAATTTTTACGAGCATTAAATGCACAAGTTTGGATTATTTCTTTTTCTTTTTGCGGACATGTATTTCATATTACTTTTTTTAGTGTTTTCTTAGTTGTTATAAAAGACAAGGATGCTACGTTTTATGTAATCGACAAAAAAGTTTTATTCCATTTTTACGAGCATATGCGTTATCTACCACTTAATTAATAATGTGTTAGCCACGAAAATAATAAAATTTGTCACGATAATATTTGTGACAATTATTTTTCAGTCACAAGAGTATTTTGCCACGTTATTGTTCCGTGACTAGTAATGTTTAGTCACGAAAATTTTATTATTCAGACACAATAATATTTGTGGCAAAAAATATTTAGTCACGTGACTCATTTTTGTCACGTTACTGTTTCGTGAGTACTATCTTTAGTCACAATAATTTTGTGGCTGTCAATATATTTAGCCACGAGAGTCTCTCTTTTGTCACAATATTATTTCGTGGCCAATAATATTTAGCCACGATTTTTTTTAATTTGGCCACAATATTAACTTGTGACTAAAAAAATTTTAGTCACGGGAAAATTATTTAGCCACGCTTTTTTAGCCACGGGGAATGTCGTGGCAAAGTTGCTAATTTTAGTCACGTTGCAGTTTTTCCCGTGGCTAAAATTTTGCCACGGTCACTTGGGTCACGACTGATTTCCCGTGGCAAAAATGTATAGTCACGGGAATTTAGCACTTGCGCCACGTTTTTAATCGTGGCGCAAGTGCCATTTTGTTGTAGTGAAATTAACAAAGATTAAAACTTTGATAAAAATAAACATGAACATTATAAAAACAATAAATGATAAAATAAGAACAAGTAATGAAAAAGGGAAGAAATTTATACCATAGTGAAGGAAATGTTCGGAAATGTATAGATCTAGAAGACGAATTACAAAAGTTTGAAACTTGTATACTAATTAAGTGACTAATTGAAAGAAATTAAAGGAAGAAAAATGATGTAAAACTAAATACTACACTACTGTTTCTGTTTTCATTTCTAAAAGGAAAAACGAAAGCTGTGTGTGTCTCCCTTCTGAGTCTTCGTGTTTCGAAAACCCAAAAATCAAAATGCTGCATTCTCATAATTGTTGTCTCCCCCTATTGGTTCAGCCCATTTTCCTCATTTTGTTGGTAACCAACGTACCAAATGCCATGCTCAATTCAATTGGCCCACATTTCCAAACCAAAGCGGCCCAATTCTTCATGTTGTTCCTCAATCCATCTTGAATCGGTATTTATACCCGAACTTGGTACCTTTTGACTTTGATCAATGCTTCTTTCTTCTTGACCCGGTCTTATTTTCGTGTTGAACCGATTTGCTTCTCACTTTTTGTCTTTGTTCACGAAATAGTTCCTAAACAACACTAAAACGGCCGAAATAGAACCAAATTTCACAAATCTAACAATTATTCGCAATACATAAAATAAAACTAATTATTATCAATTAAATAGTAAAATGAGCTATTTAATCAATTAAACACGCAAAATCGAGTCGGAATAAGGTATAAATGGGGGGTAAAATGGTACCAAAATAGTACTCATCAAATATCCCCACACTTAAACCTTACTCGTCCTCGAGTAAGCTCAAAAATTAAACTAAGACACTTAATATAAAAGGACTAGCTACACTAATAAAATCCGATGAAAGGCAATTAACGGGCCTCCTCCGTCCCTTCAACTCACACCGAAATGCAATGAGGTATGGATCTCTTGCAAGGCAAGTGGGGGCTTGCGAGAAAAATGACACACCCTAACATGAAGCATATAAACAAACTATAGGATGCATCGACAAAAGAGAAAAGTCGCTTTCCTCATCTAAGCGACGAAAATCAACCAAAAGAGAACAAATTCAAAATCGTAAACTCCCTTACAAATACTAATTCTACAAGTCACTAAGACAAAAAGGATGACAACAAAACACCACCAAATAATGCTAAACTAGGGTACTTTCATAACCACTATCCAAATACTTTTGTCAAGGGCGATCGGATGGAATGGAATGATAATCCCCGCGATGCTAGAGGCAAAAGATACAACAAGTCTAGATTCTTCACATAGTAAAGGTCATGGGTCGTCCCAAGATCGACAAGACGGCATGGCAAAATTGGTTTTTTGGAGTGAAATGCTCAAATCAATGCAAAATGGTGGATTTCATTCAAAATTTGACCTCATTCGATTTTTCATTTCATGAGTTAAGATGGGGTTTGTCCCTCACGTGTTAATGTCCTTTGCTTTCGCCAATCGCTTACTAGGCAACCGGTTAACCTCTAGACAATAGCTTATCGGGGTGACAATCACTCTGTCTTTGGGCGGTCGAATTCACAACCAAGTGGGAAGCCAATTCAATGACTACCCTCCAAAGCACATCGAAGTGGTACGCCTCCATCAAAACAACATGTTTTATTTTTCAACGACTTTTTTTTTTTTTTTTTTTTTTTTTTTTGAGGTTTCTTTCTTAATCAAAGCATTTCCACATCAAGATTATTGTAGAGAGCATTCCAAAATTATTCATGAAAAATTGATTTTTGAGTTGCCGAACCGCCAAGTCTAACAAGGTCACCAAGACAAGCTAATCAAAACCATTTCACATCACGGGGTTGGACAAGGTGACTCACATGCAAACCCTTGACTCGATATTGGATCATGGTTCGAAAGATACTAGAAAAGCATAACCTAGGGTGTTTTAAAACCATTCTAAAAGGCAAAGTCACAAGTAGAAGAATTATTTGCAATGGCCTAAACGATTTTGTCAAAGTTCTCAATTAGGCATTTTCAAAACATTTTTCCTAAATGCAACTATATGCCATGAATGCAACTAATATAAACATGTTATAATGCAAATGAGTCTACCAACTATATGCCAAACAAAACTAATGCATCTCCTAACAGTACAAAAGCACACAAACCACACAACAATCTCCACAATATACTCCACATCCACCATATACAAGCCCATCCTCCTCAATTGTAACAAAAGAATGAAAATGAGAGTGAAATAGGGGTTGGAGCGATCATAACATGGCGTCTTCACAATCCAATGCGGTGCTCAAGTAAGTGTTGCCTATGCGAAAGGAGAGAAAACAGCAAAAGTATATACAATTCTACGCTAATAAGTTAAAAAACATGTTTTTGAATTTTTCAAATTTTTATGGTTTTATTTAGAAACGAATATGAAATGAATCCCCTCCCCACACTTAAAATGTACATTGTCCTTAATGGACCAAATTTAGGGAGGAGATAAAAAAGCAAAACATATTTTTGAATTTTCAAGATTTTTTCTTTTAGAATTCCCTCCCCACACTTGAGATGGACATTGCCCTCAAAAATCAAGTGTAAGAATGGAGAATGGGGACAAAAATGCTAGATGTGAGTGAATCATGTAAAAAGGCATTCAATGAACGCATTAGTTTATCGAACGAAATGGACCAATCCTCGCCAAAGTGGTCATAGGCCATCATGGACAACAAGTAGGACCAACAACACCTATAAGAAACAAGTTGAGTTACAAGCAATGTATAAGCATAGATGAGCCTACTGAATGTGTCGAACTCACCCCAAGTCTTGTCATCCCATTCCAAAGGTGTAGGAGGAAGGCCAAGACCCTTCACATCACACATTTTGTCAACACATTCATTCATGTCCCCTCCAAGAGCGTTGATTTCGTCCCCATTTTCACAAATTTCAAGCAAGTAATCGTCATGGAACAAATCAACCTCTTTGAGGGGAATTTCACAATCACAATCATCAAAAATTAAAGCAAGCAAAGGAGTAAGAGAGATGAGGTCTACATGATCGGTGGATGATAGATGTGACTCACCCTCAATACCAAAGCAAACCTCAAATCTCTCAAGAAGAGGGTCATCAATGATCTCAAATTCCTCATAAAGGATTTCAGGCTTGTAGTCCTCAAAAGGGGTTTCTACCCTCTTCTCTTCCTCACAATTCTCACTACCATTATCCTTCTCCAACTCGAGAATCATCCTCTTATCACACTCTCTTCCCAACAACTCATCATCATCCTCAAACAAGGACACACACTCGAACTCACTTAAGTGCAATGGCTCCACAACTTCCTCTCCACGTAACTCAATTAATGCATCATCACACTCAAACCTCATAACCTCCATCTCACACTCATCACTCATCTCATAATCATCCAAGGGTTCTTGAGAAGCATAAGAAGAACAAAAGTCAAGGTCATCCTCACAATCACCACAAGACATATAATTAGATGAGGAAACATGCATGACATCATTTGAGTAAAAAGGAGTATGGTATGAAGGAACATTGTGCATATTATCATCATAATTCATCATATTCTTATACATGGGAGGTGGGGATGCATATAAAGAACAAGCATTAGAATCATGTCCCAAATAACCACATGTACCACAAGAAAATGAAAATGTATGCACATCACTCTTAATTCACTACAACAAAATGGCACTTGCGCCACGATTAAAAAACGTGGCGCAAGTGCTAAATTCCCGTGACTATACATTTTTGTCACGGGAAATCAGTCGTGACCCAAGTGGCCGTGGCAAAATTTTAGCCACGGGAAAAACTGCAACGTGACTAAAATTAGCAACTTTGCCACGACATTCCCCGTGACTAAAAAAGCGTGGCTAAATAATTTTCCCGTGACTAAAATTTTTTTAGTCACAAGTTAATATTGTGGCCAAATTAAAAAAAATCGTGGCTAAATATTATTGGCCACGAAATAATATTGTGACAAAAGAGAGACTCTCGTGACTAAATATATTGACAGCCACAAAATTTATTGTGACTAAAGATAGTAGTCACGAAACAGTAACGTGACAAAAATGAGTCACGTGACTAAATATTTTTGGCCACAAATATTATTGTGTCTAAATAACAAAATTTCCGTGACTAAACATGTAAAACCCCGACCCACCACGGTCGTAACACACCCCCAATAAGATGGGAGGTAAGCCTTTGGGCCCATTATTTGTCCTCACTTAAGCCCAAAAGCACAAGGCCTTGTTACTAAGTGGTGGGTAGAAGTTATTATAAACATATCACAAGCCTCACATTCTACCAATGTGGGACAAATCAACTTTCCTCTCATTCTTGGGGTGATACAAACTCCCCCACTTAAAGAACACAACGTCCTCGTTGTGCCTCAAACTTGACCACAACCAGGGCCAGAATCCTCCCCCGCTAGGTGTGTGACCCGGGTACTCCCAACCACAGGCTCACCACACGGTCGCAGGGTCGCTCTGATACCATTTGTAAAACCCCGACCCACCACGGTCGTAACACACCCCCAATAAGATGGGAGGTAAGCCTTTGGGCCCATTATTTGTCCTCACTTAAGCCCAAAAGCACAAGGCCTTGTTACTAAGTGGTGGGTGGAAGTTATTATAAACATATCACAAGCCTCACATTCTACCGATGTGGGACAAATCAACTTTCCTCTCATTCTTGGGGTGATACAAAACATTACTAGTCACGAAACAATAACGTGGCAAAATACTCTTGTGACTGAAAAATAATTGTCACAAATATTATCGTGACAAATTTTATAGTTTTCGTGGCTAACACATTATTAATTAAGTGGTAGATAACGCATATGCTCGTAAAAATGGAATAAAACTTTTTTGTCGATTACATAAAATGTAGCATCCTTGTCTTTTATAACAACTAAGAAAACACTAAAATAAGTAATATGAAATACATGTCCGCAAAAGAAAAAGAAATAATCCAAACTTGTGCATTTAATGCTCGCAAAAATTATAAATCTAATGGCATATTCTTCGGATGTAAACTTGTTTGCTCCATATTTGTACACCCAAGCCCAAAGAAAAGCAACTGAAACACCTATACCAAAAAAAAGTAGAAAAATATTATACAAGTGTCGTCCGAAATAAATTACGATTTATTCAATATGAATATTATTAAAAGTAGAGTGTATTTTTTTTAGCTCGATAAAAAAAATGAAACTAACCTTAGTGAGATGGTCCGATCCCATATGTTTTCAACAAATCTTCCAGTTTCTTCTGCCACATTTCATTGTTAGCGGCTATCTTCTCGTCCACCTTTGCCTCAGCTTCTTTTTTGGCTAATTCAGCTTCTTTACGAATATCTTCTACTTCTTGTCTTGCCATTTGTACTTCATTCTTAGCTTGTTCCATGATATCTTGAGTTGTTCGCCTAACTTCTACAACTTACTTGGCAAGATCTATACTTGAAGGCTTTACTCCAAAGTATTGTGTAATATTTTTACCTCGCCCATAGCAACGTAAGTATCCATGTTTATCTGGCCCAAGGACTTCCATAAGAATTTCGTCATCTGTCTTATTATGAAGTCCTTCTTCTCTTGCTTTCTTCTGTTTGTTTACCTCTTCCTACATAAATTTCATTATAATTCGTTATCATATATACTAGTGAGCATTTTAAAATAAATAAAAAATAAATAAGATCACAGTAAATTCAAATTCCTACAATTTTTGTCGTGTTATAATCCAAAGTAGTAGCATTGACCGGAGTAATCGATTTTCGTTTACGAATTTCTAGCAGTATATCAACTCGAGAACAGGTTCCTTTGCTTTGTCTCTGCAATTACAATCAAACAAGTCAATTATGATACTTTAACTTCTTTTCATTAAAATCTAAGATAAAAAAATAAAAATCACACAGAGATAAATTACGCGTTTAATGATACTAATAACACTTTTTTTTGTCTTAGATAAAAACTTACAATATCTTCTCTAACGCGAGCATGACTTTTGGAACCAGTATAGTGAGGCATTTTTTGTAAGGACCTGCTCTCCTTAGCTTTGTTACTTTTTTCCTAAGAAACAAAAACAAATTGAGACACAATAACAGAATGGTTTAGTAACATATATAATATATTAGAAGTATATCGAAGAAGTTCAGTGATCATTTTTACTTGTATTATTTAACCTGCTTATAAGATAAAATATTTACGAGTACATGAAATTTATCGATTAACCAATCGCAAAAAAAATTATACTAATAATACCTGAAATTTAGGACTTCGCCAAACCTCTACCAAGTACTTCCAATCTGCTTTTAGCATGTCTTTGGGCTTATTTTTCAATTGCTCGTCCTTTGTAGAAAGTTTTGGGTCAACTATATATTTTTTCTTCAACTTATACCTACTGCTCCTGAACAATCTCCTCGCATGCTTCATTACTGTTTCTTTTCTAAATTCAGGATCGTCGAAGTCACATTTCTCCTAAAATATATCAAAACAAAAAAAAATAGGAAACAAAGAATAATTTAGCGGTAAGAAACACGATTAATTTAAAAAATATTACCAAAATGCATCTCCATAAATGATCAAGTGTCTCTGATTTGAATTCTTCCCATCCATCGACTTGCACAGGACATACTGTCCGATTCCTGACTTGATCGCCGATGAAGTAAGCATACGTTGTTGCATACTTACCAATTGCATTGCCATGTTCATCAAACTCAACGAAAATCTTTTGTCCGGGAGCTAACTCGGTAAGTTGTTTGCAATATACAGGTCCTCTTGTTTTTTTAACCTTTCCTATATAAAAACAAAAAGTCAAGTTAATCAAGGGTATAATTAATCAAAAGTTTGGTAATCAAATGTCACTGTAATCATCACAAGATTTCAGTAAGCTAAAACAAGTTTGGCTTCATTCTACATTTTAATAGCTGAAAAATCAATACGCCCGCCCGGGCATTATTAGCGCCCGCCCGGGCACGTGACCACAACATTTCCAAAAAGCTAGCAGCCCGCCAGGGCATTATAAGAGCCCGCCC
Organism: Silene conica; assembly: GCA_029255685.2. Classification (NCBI taxonomy): domain Eukaryota; kingdom Viridiplantae; phylum Streptophyta; class Magnoliopsida; order Caryophyllales; family Caryophyllaceae; genus Silene; species Silene conica. The sequence continues at coordinate 53,176,490 of CM055316.2, read as the reverse complement.
GGGCGTGGTAATCGCCCTCTCGGGTATAATTAACGCCCGCTCGGGCTTTTTGGCTCGTTCTTTTTTAATTACTTATACGCCCGCTCGGGCACATTATCCGCCCACTCGGGCGTCTTACCTCGGCAATTACACCAAAATTCAATTGTTTTTTTGCCCGCCTGGGCATCATAGTCGCCCGCCTTGGGCAACATTGTGATGGCTTATGAACCGGGGAGTGCTTATGGTGGGGCGTCGGACGCACAATAGGGATTAATTTAACATGAGAAGAGGTTAACATAGTCATCTAAATGAAAAATTACGGTTTACCAGAAGTAATGAGTTCATTGTGCATATGATCATTGTCAATCTGAATGACGATTTCTTTTCGTCCCCTTAATTCAGCTTCAACTTCCTTATCCCAAATCGCATCTTCATCTGACTCCCCTCCACCTTCTTCTTCTCTGGGTGTTTGTTTTGTCTCTATAAAGTGTATCAAAAACAAGTCATTAGGCACCTAATTTTCCAACTAAATTTATGGGATATTACAAAAACAAGTTAAATTAAATACCTTTGTTCATTGGGATATACTCATCATCAGTACTGTATTGGTGTTCATCCTCCTCTAATTAATTAAACACAAATTTTCATGATCACTTTTTAATAACGAGTATTTAATTTTAATGAAAAGTGAAAATCTATCCGAAATTTGTTAACTATTACCTCTTTCCATAGCCATAAATTGACTAAATTCTTCGTTGCTAATATCTGTTTCAAGTAGAACAACGGTAAGAAAATAAAAGTTATATTTCAAAGTAGTACTAGCTTTAACACAACATTGTATCATGTACCATCTGAATCAACATCCTGATTGAGACCAATATCTTGCTGATTGTCGATAGCTGTATAAGTAAATTATTTTAGTAACGGTAAATATTAGTTAAATTTAATAATGTACATTTTCAAACAAACATTTAGTTAAGAAACTACCTTGTTGGACGACTTTTAAAGCCGAGGAAACAGATTGAAGTGCATCATCCCCCATCACTTCACGTTGTTGTTTTTTGTTCATTTTGAAAAAATTGGCAAGCGACAATGGTGGAATGAATTGGCTTCTCTTGCGCCCATCTTTTGTTTCAGCAGTCTTCTGCTGCATTTATAATATGAAGGCAATTATTATATAATTTATGTTTCGTCAACACAATCGTTATGTTTAAAATTACTATACTTCTTATACCCAAGTAGAACATATACATCCGAAATTTAAAATAATACCTTTGGTTTAGTTACAACATCTGAATGATGAGCATCCACACCAACCTCTGGTATGCATTCTTCTTCATCTTCATCTGCAATTCTTCTATTTTTACCTTTCTTCTTCTTCTTCTGATTAGTAAAATCAACTAAGCTATTCATGGAAGCGGCAATGCGCTTGATATTCAACGATTCCATTTTTTTCTTGTTGGCTTCAATCCTCAAGTACCTGTCTCTTTCATATTTGTTCATTGAAGTTCCAGACATATTTGCCCCTGTCTTTGACATTTAAAAACTATTGCAATAACACATGTTAGAGCATAACAATATAATAAGCGACTTTAGCACACAAAAATTCATTAAAAAGAGAAAGGAAAACATATCCATGGATAATAACTACAGTGCAAACTTAACACAAGTAACTCAAACTAAGCATATAAATATCAAGCTATGTCAATATCTTCGTCGGCCTCTTCATCACTATCAATATCACGAAAATCTTCATCCTCATCAGAGCTTTCATCAATGTTATCCTTTTCAGTTTCAACGTCATTTAATTGCTTAGGTTGATTTTGGTTCGTTGAATCAACAATGGTATCTTCCATGTCATTTCTTATAAGTTCTGATGTTGTATCATTATAATCAACGCTTAATGTAGCTAAAAACTCATCATGTGTAGATCCTGGATGACTTTGTTGCAATGCGTCCCCATCATTTTCACACTGCTCTTTTTCTAGAATATCATAGTGGTGTCGAGGATGAGTCTTGATAACCATAAGCCAATTTGGGTCAATGCCATCTTTAACATAAAACACTTGTTCAGCTTGGGACATAAGCACGAAAGGCTCTGTTGTATGTAACCTCTTTTTAGCATTAACGCTAACAAAACCAAATTTGTCAACCTTGAAACCTCTACCTACATTATGAACATCCCACCAATCACAACGAAACAACACAACACGTTTTCCATCCAAATATTGTAGACCAATGATATCTGTCAGAACTCCATAATAATCATGTCCATCCCCCTTTACCATTACTCCACTATTTTGATTTCTCCTCTTTGTTTCAACATCTCTTGTATGAAATCTAAACCCATTAGCTAAAAAACCGTTGAAATACTGAACACCTTTGAAAGGACCTAACGACAACGTTTTTAAATCTTGATGCACTTGACCATCTCCTTCCTCGGATAAGCGCGAGATCTAGTTACAATAAATGGGTTATTTATTAAAAACATACTTTTTCACTATTTAAGGAAAAAAATTTAAACTAATACTCTTAATTCCAATTTTCTAAAAAAACAAACATACCCGGTCTTGGAACCACTTTGATAGACAATCGTTTAACGAGCCTTCTGTGTATTCACTAGTTAAATAATAAAGATCAAAGATAATAATTTAGATAGTTGTGATAATTATAAAATGAGGTAAAATTATTAAACAACCACCTAATACCTTATATATGTTTCAGCTTCCTCACAATTCCTAAGCACATATTCATGAACTTGTGTGACTTCAATATCAGTAAGCAGCCGTGTTTTTGCTTTTCCTAAAGGCGAGCCTAAAGGTTTAAATACTGCTAGACCCTTATAATCTTCAATTTCCTTGTCTGCATTTCTTTCATATTGGTTAAATTTTGTCTCAATTTCAGTCAAGTACTTCGAACAAAAATTCATGCATTCCTCAATAATATATCCTTCCGCAATCGAACCTTCTGGTCTATTACGATTACGCACGTAACACTTAAACTTGTGTAGAAGCCTATACAATATTAATAAGCATGTTAGTTTATGGCTAGTTATTATATTAACATGAATTTAGTAGTGTTGTAATTGGAAAACAAAACAGAAAACAGTACAAAGTACCTCTCTACTGGATACATCCAACGATATTGCACAGGTCCAGCGATTTTTGCTTCCGCGGGTAGGTGAACACATAGATGCACCATAATATCAAAAAAAGAAGGAAGAAATATTTTTTCCATCTCACACAATGTAAGAATGATATTATCTTGAATGCGATCTAAGACCTCTAGGTTTAATGTTCTTGAACATAACTCCTTGAAAAATATGCTAATTTTAGCAATCAGCTCATATACTTTAGGTTGTGACACTCCACGGATAGCAAACGGCAATAATTGCTCCAAAATTACATGACAATCGTGAGATTTGAGCCCCAAAATCTTACGTTTGTCTAAATTTATGCATTTAGAGATGTTAGAAGAGTACCCATCTGGAACTTTTAAGCCTTCTAAAAATTTAAACACCTTATCCTTCTGACTTTTAGATAAAGTATAAGGCGCCGGTGGAATATGCCATTTACCATTTACAAGCTTAGGAGCTAGATGTCTCATAATCTTCAACAATTTCAAATCATGTCTTGCTTTTATGCTATCTTTGGTTTTTCCTTCAATGTCAAGTAACGTGCCAAGAATATTGTCACACACATTTTTTTCAATATGCATAACATCCAGATTGTGGCGAAGCAATAAGCTGCTCCAATATGGCAAGTAAAAAAATATGCTCTTCTTTTTCCAATTATCACCTCTCTTTGGGTGAGTAACAGTTTTTCCAAACTTCATGTCTTTGAAATCGTGAAGATGAGATAGAATATCATGACCTGATAGTGGCGTTGGAGGGCCTCTTTTCTCTGGTTTGCCATTAAAAGTTTTACTATCCCTCCATTTATGATCACTAGGTAGAAAACGACGATGATCCATGTAACATATCTTTGAACAATTAGGCAATCGCATCGAGTTTGTGTCATTCATACAACAAGGACATGCCTTATAACCTTTTGTAGACCATCCAGACAAGTTTGCGTATGCAGGAAAGTCATTGATAGTCCACATAAGTGCAGCATGCATATTGAAATATTGACAAGTAGAACCATCAAAAGTTATAGATCCAACATCCCATAGTTGCTTTAATTCTTTAACTAAAGGCTCCAAATATACATCAATATTATTGCCAGGGCCACTCTTACCGGGGATTAACAACGATAGAATTGAATAAGGTTGTTTCATGCACATCCATGGCGGGAGGTTATATATAACAAGTACGACTGGCCATATACTATAGTCACTTCTAAGGCCACCGAAAGGGTTGAATCCATCACTTGGTAAACCTAGTCTTACATTTCTGGGGTCTTTGGCAAATGAAGGATACAAGTTATCAAAATGCTTCCATGCCTCGCTATCACTAGGATGTCTGAGAACTCCATCATCAATTTTACATTTCGAATGCCATCTCATATCTTCAGAGGTTTTAGTTGACATGAAGAGCCTTTGTAATCTAGAAGTTACTGGAAAATATCGTAGTATCTTTGGAGAGTTTTTATCACGCTTTCTATTGCATACGCGACACTTTTCTAGATGTATATTTTCCTCCCAAAATAGCATACAATCTTTTTCACATGCTTCTATTTTTTGGTAATCAAATCCCAAATCAGTAATCATTTTCCGTGCTTTATAATATGAGGAAGGAATATCAGCCCCCTTAGGCAATACATTCTTGAACATTTGAAGCATACTAGAAAAAGCTTTATTTGTCATCCCATCCATACATTTAGTTTGGAACAATTTTAAAATAAATGACAACTTTGAATGATCTTCATACCCGGGATACAAAGGTTGTTGCGCATCACTCAACAATTTTTCAAAAATTTTTGCTTCATTAACATCTGTTTTATAAGTCTCTTCCTCAAAAGACGCATCATTTGTAAATTCAGCATCCTCGTTTATTTCATCAACCATTGATATAGGTTCACGAGATTCACGAATTAAAGCAAAGATATTATCATTATTACCCTCTTCTAATTCACCTCTACATCGTTTAAATGGAGTTTTATATTCACCATGATAAACCCATCGAACATATCCACGAACTATGCCATTTAGCATTAGATCTTCAAATATATTTTCTCTATTCTTATGGCGTTTGTTATTACATGTATAACAAGGACAAGGGACAGTAGGTTCCTCATCATTAGTATCACTAGCCGAGGGTAAATTAGCGAACGCGAAATCAAGGAACTCCTTAACTCCATTTATATACAACTCACTAGTCCTATCATTGCATCTCATCCATTGTAATCTTCTATTATAAACCTCCATAGTATTCATCAGTGTAGACGACTATAGAGGACCAATAACTAAGATGTATGAAAATAAAATAAAACATTTTACTAAAATAAATAAAAAAAAGACGTAAAAAATCAATTTAGGAAACATGACGAGAACAAGATACATGTTCAAATTGGACAATCAATTTGATAAAATTAACAGATTTCATATAATTCAATAACATAATAATACAATCATTCAATAAAAATCAATTTGATAAAACTATGAGATTTCATATATTTCAATAACACAATAATATAATCATCCAATAACAATCAATAACAATCAATATGATAAAATTACGATACTTCATATAATTCAATAACACAATAAATAAATTACATGCTACTTAATTGTATAATTTGAATGAAGAACGAGAATTGGAATTAGATAGGTGTAAAATAATTTACCTAGCGTTGTGGATGAAGGAGATGGTTAAAAGCGTTCGAAAAAATATTTAGGAGGACGTCCAGGAAGATGAAGACTAGTTATAAAAAAATTGAAAGAGCAGTTGTTTTGCAAATAGGGAAACAATGTTTAGCAGGGAGTATGAATTCTAAGGGTTTTGGAAAATAATATTTTGAGTGGCTTATTGGGTCAGTTGTTTTAGGAAACCTTCGTGGTTAAATTTATGAATAAAAAAATTAAAAAATTAAAAAATTAAAGAAAGAAATCGTGGAACACTGGAAGTCTGGAACCCCTTTCCCTCAAACCCAGCTCCCAAATAAACGCCTCCCCCAAACAAACACCTCCCTCTCACGATTCCCTAACAACCCGTCAAACCCAGCTTCGCTTCCCCAAACGCCGCCGTCTTGCTCAAGGCTACGCGCCAAACGCCGCCATTTCTCACTGTCACATCGTCATCGTCCTCTTTATATTCCCCTTTGTTCGATTTTTTAGGGTTAGCACAAACTAATCTTACTATATGAGAATTTATGTAATTATTGCTCAAATTGTGTTTAATTTCACATAATTAACACGTTTATTTCATCCTTGCAGGGTTGTTTTTACTATTTAGGGATTTAATCTCCCTAATTCAAGAAAAAATTGGGATTTAACTTCTTTCTATCCACGGTTGGAGTAGCATAAATATGTAAGAATATCCCTGTCTTGGAATATATAGCCTAGTTCATACAATGTATGCTGATTTTTGTAATTAGGTATTTAATCTTAGAAGAAGTTGGGTATTAGGTATTCAATTTTTCATGCGTAGTAAACGGGTTGTCAGAGGCAGTAGTCTATTGGGCATGAAAAATTGAACATGATTGAAAGAAAAGGGTACAGGACTATATCTTTGCAAACTTTTTATTGTTAAAATTTTAACATGATTGAAAGAAAATGCTTTTAGTATTATTTCATATAATGTGACTGAATATGTAATTAAATATTTATGTTCTCTGAGTACATAATTTGATAGTTGCATATGAGAAAACATGTGTATGGGCACCTTCCCAAAAAATTAGTAAATGTCAGTAACTTGCGAGGCTTCAGTGAACAACTAATCCAATCTAGTTAACGAGAATACTCAACTGAGTAGTACTATTATGGTCATTGGTTTGTCTGCTCGTAAGATAAAATTCGCAAGTTATTATTTCTCTGTTAGGTTTCAGTTCAGTTTCAATTTCAGTTTTTTTTGTTAATATTCAAAATTTTATTCTTTCTTATTACTGGCTATGAAGACTAAGACTTTGTGCTGCAACTTTGATTTCTAGGCGAAGCGGGAACAATTGATTTTCCTGCTGCAACTTTGATTTCTAGGCGAAACGACAACAATTCAAGGTATTAGTTTCTTCCATTGACATGCCGAGTAGTGCTGGTTCCAACGGCAAACGCCCGTCATCGTCAACTTCAAAAACACAACCTTCTTCTAAGAAAGCTTGTGTCCCTGCAACCAATCCCTGGCCACCATTTCGTCCCCGCACGAATGCCACTAAACTGAATGCAGCCTATAATCGTCTTGCTAGTCTTGAAATTAGATCCACTCGATTCTTTGATAATTCTCTACTTGAGACTTTAAAGCTGAAAGCCGACCTTGACATGATCTTTGATAGAGTGGGGTGGGGTGATTTTTACCGTGCTAAACCGCGAACCTTTAAAAAACCCACCCTTGAATTTCTTGCTACATATTCTGTGAATGACAATGATGGAAAGGTCACTTTCCGCCGTCGAGGCGATGAGTATGAGCTCACCTATTCTCAGTTAGCCAAGGCATGTGGTCTCCCCGAGGGAGGCGATCAAACACCTAGCGATAAAACCCCTTCATCCTTTGATGAAAAGGCCTTTTGGAAGTCTATTACTAGAGGTTATGCGTATCGAGCTCAACATTTAAAAGCCTCCCATATAATAAACCCTTGCATTCGACTTATCCACCGCTTTCTCACTTGCGTGTTCTTTGCAAAGTAACAGGTCGGTGCAATGTCTAAACCCGATCTTTTTGTTCTATGGGTTCTTGTTATTGGTTACTCTTCTGTCACCCTCAATGCGGGAGCCTGGCTCGCTACACACTTGTTGACCGCCTCTGACAAGGCCTCTGGGATAATTCATATTGGTGGATTAGTCACTTTGATCGCTTGCTCCTTAGGGGTTGATTGCTCTGATGCATCTGATGAAGCGTACGGCCATCGTATGCTTAACTCTAGTGTCCTATCATCCATGTCCATGATATCTAGTCGTGACGATGATACTGAGTTTGAATATGACTGGCTAGTGGGGTATCCGACGAGAATTCTTTTTCCCTTACCCAACCCCACGCATACTACACTTCAGGTGGAGGAAAACTACCTCTTCTCCATGGAAGTAGTTAATGGTGGGACTGATACTAGTGCTCAGGACGAAGATGCAAACCCTCGACAAGAGAATTTATCCAGCAACCAAGAACCTGACCATCGTACTCAGTTATTGTTTTCTTCCTTATCTTCTAGGTTCGACGAACTGGTTGATAACCAGTATATGCTTATGGGTATGATGCATGCTATTCTTGACTTGGAACTTACACATGACCCTAATTTTGTAGACCCTCGACCCACTCTCGAGGCTGAACTTAGGGCGAGACGTGGCCGCCGCATCTCTGATCAGCCTAGACCCTCCTCTGGAGAGGGTGTTTCCGGACCTGATTGATACATGTGTTTTCCCTCTCCCCTCATGTTTTGTGTCCTTGTATAGTCATTTGAGCTTGGGGGAGGGTACATTTCATTTTATATACGTTGTAGCCATTTAGTTTAATTTGTTACATTACATATCTTTATTTCAAAAAAATCAAAAAACCAAAAAAATTGTCAATATTTTATTTGCGGTATTATGAAGTTGCTGAAAGGGGCTGGCAGTAGTGCATTGTCTGCACTATTGCTGGTTGTTCAGAATGAGCATTGCAGCGTAGTGCTTGTGATGCAGATAGTAGGTCAGTGGGACAGTCTCTGAATGGGAACAGGTTACTGGGTTTTTAGTAGCAGTTCTGGTGGCAGACATTTTGCTAAGGGCAGAGTAGCTGGGCCATTAGACTGCTACTAGGACCATGGTGATGTTGTTGGACTGGGTTTGGCAGATCTATGGCTAGATTCGTTAGATTGGGTGTAGCAAATAAGGAAGATGCTGCTGGTAATAGCTGAAAGCAACAGAGCAGTGCATGCGTTCGGGAGCTGCTGTAAATGGCAAGAGCATTCTGTAGTGTCTGCTCTGACTGGCAGTAGTTTGATAGCGGCAGAGTAGCATTCTGACCATACTAGAATGGTGATAATGTGTTGTCAGAGGAGGAGTCATTGAAAGATCGTGATCAATGGATGCCTGTTCGTGGGAGTTCTGGTACTTCTTCCTATCACAGTTTTTTTTTCTTTTGCGTTCACATGTTTGTGTGCTTTATTCTTTTCTTCACTCTTGTTTTTTGAAACTCACCAATTGTCTAAAAGGCCCTAAGAAAGAAAGGTTGTGGAGCTAGAGAATATAGACAAATGATAAGTCCTTTTGTTTTGTTGGTGCATTTTTGCTGGCAACAACCATATAAGTATTAGTGTCAGTGAGCCCTACAATTTCCCTCTCTAGTCTCTAAACCTTCAACCACCTATGTATCATTTACTAGCTGCTGTCACCGCCTCCCGTATTTGGAGCATATTTTGGCTACCAGGCCCTCTCCCTTTGTCTTCTGTTTCTCCATATTTTGAACCCGGACAAGTTCAATCAAATAACATCTCAGGACAAATAAGAGGATCTGTTTTATTTTTTTCTTGTCTCTACTGATGTATTTATGGGGGCAAGGTATTAAATACCTTATATTTCCAGCTAGTTGATTATGGTCTTGTTGCTTGTGCAGGGTCATCCACTTGAGGCAAGGCCTTGTGCAGACCATGTGGACATTGAGATTGAACATGGTATTGTTGATATATTTCTCAGTCTCTGCAGGTTTAAGTGGCAAACAGGCTATCATGAGTTAGCGACTGCTTTGTTTCAGGCTGAAATTGAATATTGTTTATTCTGTCCTTTACTTCTAACTAAGCAGAGCAAGAAAGGTTTGTTTGAGCATTTCTGGAATGGTAATGGTGCAAGAGTTGGAGAAGATGGTGCACTTGGCTGGTCTACGTGGTTGGAGAAAGAGGAAGAAACAAGACAAAAGCGGCTTCAGAAAACGTCTTTAGAGTAGGATGAACAAAGTCAGATTTTTTTGGCTGAATTTGGGTGATTAAGAATGTATGATGTGCTTTTTATTTATTTGATTTGATATAGTTTGGTAATTTTATGGGTAATGAAATAATTAAGAAGTTATTGAGTAACAAATGAAATGGTTTCAGATGCTGGATTTAAGATGCCTGAATCAAAGAATTTGGCCTTTGCTAACGGATTTTCAGCACCCGAAATCAATGCTTTCGGCCAAACCTTCAGGTTTCCTTTTATTTCTATGCTTTATTCGCATCCTCTATCTCAATTCCCACCTTCGTGTTCTAGCTGTGAGCATTGGTGATTGTATGAAAGTGACCCCTGACTTTAGTTATTTGTGAATCAGTTTTACGTGATCGAAAAACGGTTCTTAGCTAATAATTTAGGTTTCAAAATATATGTATATTGTATAGAAAATTGAATTTTGAATATTGTTTTCTATGTACAGAGATTACAATGTGGAGGCTAAAAGGCAAAAAACTATACAGGAGTATAATTTTATAGGCAGAATCACATTCATTAATCCGTTTATTTCGTAAGCTACTTTGTTAATTATTCTTTTAATTAATAACTCACCTTCCTTACTTGGTATTTGGTGTAATTTAGTGATGGAAAGTAAAAAATGATAACAACAGGTAAAAAAGATGAGGGATGAGTACATGAAATTGGAGAAGGTGGAAATGAGCATATGGGAATGCTGTGAACTTCTGAATACAGTGGTGGGCGAAAGTGACCTTGATTTGGATGAACCTCAAATTGAGCATTTGAGTCGAAGGTACCAAATCCCTCTTTCTTTTAGTGGTAATAGCAAGCAAGCGCTATCAGCTCAGTTAGAATATTATCTCACAGGAGTAGAGGTTTGTTCCCCTCACATGTTGAATTCTACCTCAATATCGCAATTGATTGAAAACGTAAAATTTAAACTCACTCGATCAAGGGACTGCTTTCTTTCATTTGAACAGAGCCCTGCTCACTATGTTTTTCTCTCCTCTACTCACTTCTTATCTTTCTTTGGAAAAGGTTTCTTCTATCTTGCCCATTGATCCCTTACCTTTCGACCATAGAGAATCCCAATCTGAAGCCAACTTTGCTTGAGGAATTGACATCCTTCTTATTATAAATCCCGATATTTCGATCCTTTTTGGGATAAGAAAGATAGATAGAACTAGCGCAGTAATAAGAAAGCCTTCGTCAAAAAAGACTCGCCTCTTAATTTCATTTTGATGCCTAAGTCTTTGTTTTGAGAATGCCATCTCACGTGGTTCTATTTTAGGAACCCGAGTCCTTGAAACATCAGCTAATAGCTTTAACTATTTTCTGCAGATATCCAACCTGAAATCTTCACTGGAGAAAGTTTTCTAGATAAATGTGTATGCTGATTTTTCTTCTTTGTTTCCATATACATCTACATCACTTCTTATATAAATGTGTGTGCTGATTTTCATCTGTTTTGAATGCAGGGAAGTAGCAAATAAACCCCATACGTTTATTCTTTTTTTGAAAAGTAAAATTATCTCAATTGTTCAAAGGAGGTTTTAAGAAACTTCTGCATATCCTTCGTTCCTAAAGCTGATGATCAGGTAAGCAAACTTCCTTCCTTCATTAAAACTGTAAATTCCAACTCTGATATCTATATCGGAATTGATCCTTTTAAGCATAGCTGTTATCAAATCCGTCCTCTAATCTGCCTTTGCCATAAAATTCCGTGGTTTGTTGCATACTGTGGTTAGGAAGCAAGTGTCCCTATTGTTGAGTTTGCCGTGTTTCGAGTAAATCGTGGAAATTAATGTTAATGTTGATGTTGTTAGGAAATTAATGGTGATGTTGTTATGTGTTACTGAGCTGCATATTATTGATTTGATTAGGATTAGTATTCATAACAGAGGTCGTAATTCGTAAAGCATGAGTAAGATCACTGAAATTATATACGGAAATTCTCGTATGAGACGGTCTCTTGTTATGTTAAAGACTGACCTGCATAATAAGATGATTATCTTCTGCTCGTTGAAGATTGTTATGTTGTTGGGTATATTCTCAGGAATTCGATGGTGCAGCCAAGCTGATATATGGTGAACCCATTTTTTGCTGTAAGTACAACACCAAAACTGGTGCTCTAGCTCCTCTGTTTCAGTCTGACAAATCCAGCACAAGGGGGTCTGAAGTCAAATTTAGACGATGCAACTTTGCTTTTGTGTTCATTGCTTTGTGATGATACATGCAGGCTACCATAAAATGCTTAGGGACTGTCCATTTATTCCAGACCAGTTGGTACCATTCAACTTCAGCTCCTTTCTCCCTACACCGTTGGCAACCCCTAGCTATTATATATGTATTCACATATTCCATATGCATTCATTGGCAGCTCAAGAAGGTGAATGATAAATGTCTCAAGATATAAGAGGACAATATCAAACTTCAAAGAAAGATGCAAGAGGAGTTAAAAACCATGCTAAAGATGGCCTTATTTAGTAGAGATATCCTTAGTTATCTTATGTTTTGGCGATGAAGCTTTTGCTTAGGTGTTAATGCCTAATGGAGCGTTTGATCTAGTGTTATTGTGTAATGTAGAATGAACGTTATTGATATAAGCCTTTTGTAAAGACAAGTTTTATTTCAATATTATATGATAATTATTTTATTTCTTGCCCAAACTAAATGCCGTTAAACGCCGTAAGTTTGAGTTGCAGGGTTTGATTACGTGAGAGGCTGGGATGGGATGCTTCCCTTTTTTCTTTGTCAAAGTCAAAACAGACTAGAAAAGTTTCGCAACTTTATAAATGGCAGTCGAGACTCGCCCAGACGTGTAGCTCCCTTAATTTAAATTATAAAGAAGGCGCAATGCGGAGACCTTTGACTGTTAAGGTTTAAATAGCTCGACTTTAGCGAACATGATTCGACCTCGCAATAGCTCTGATTGAATCGGGGAAAGTGCCCACGCTGCGGTGGACTCATTTTTTCGGGTACGTTTCCCTTGCTTAGGGACATATAAGGCTTAAAACATACTATGTACTCTGTGCATGCTTCAGCTACTATATTCTTCTCTAGTGTTTTCAATTTTCATGCAATTTTTTTTGTATCTAATAGGAGAAGTATCAAATCGAGAAGTCGGGTACGGATTTTGTACCCATATTTTCGGGAATCACGTTGAATATTACCCCTTAATATCAACAATTGTAATTCATAAATTTTTGACAACCACCCATATTTTTGGAAATCCAGTGCGTAGTTAAGAGCAATAATTAGTCACGGGTAATTAACTTGTGACAATAAATCACAATTAGCCACGGTAAGAATTCGGTGTGTGGCTAAGAGCAATATAGTCACGGATAATTTAGCTGTGACAATAAATCATAATTAGTCACGTTAAGAATTCAGTGTGGCTAAGAACACTAATTAGTCACGGTTAACTTACCTGTGACAATAAATCATAATTAGCCACGACATTGTGGCTAAAAATAATTATTAGCCACGTTCGTGACTTGATGCGTGACTAAACGCATTTGTTAGCCACGGTCATGGCTTAATTCGTGACTAAAAACAATTTTTTGTCACGGATATATTTTCCCGTGACATAAAATTTTTTACCAATTAATTTTGAAGGAAGGGGATTTTTTTCCCGTGACTAAGCAAATTTTAGTCACGAATTATGAATTCCCGTGACATAAATCGTGGCGCAAGTGCCATTTTGTTGTAGTGATTAGGGAGGGAGGAACAACATAATTGTGTTGAACATTGTGAACATAAGAGGGAGAATCAACCTCAACTTGTGGTTCAACCAATCTTGTCACTCTTCCAAACCCACAATTAGCATCGGTCATAGCTACTTTCTCAAGTAAAGATCTTGCCTCATCATCACCCAAATCATAAAAGGCACCTCCGGCCGAAGCATTTATCAATTCTTTAACGGATTGATGTAAATTGTTAAAGAAAGTTTGCATAATTAGCCAAATTGGGATCCCATGATGAGGACAAGATATGAAAAGTTCATTTAACCTTTCCCAAGCCTCACTCAAATTCTCAAACTCGCCTTGATGAAAAGAAACGATCTCATTTCTTAGTTTAGCGGTTTTCGAAGGTGGAAAATATTTGGCAAGAAAGGCTTGGGCAAGGTCATCCCAAGTACAAAATGTGTTAGGAGGGTGAGAATATAACCATTTCTCGGCTCCATCCCCAAGAGTAAGAGGAAAAAGCATAAGTTTCACAACATGAATTGCCACACCATTCTTTCTCACCAAAAGACACTTTCTATTAAAACGTTTAACATGGTCAAGCACACACTCATTAGGTAACCCACGGAATGAATCTTTTTCAAAGATATCAACCCACTCCGGATGTAGCCCAAGCTCCACATCCTCTCCAATATCAATTGGAGAGTCACACAACTTTGGGTCGAGTCTACTATGGTCACGTAAAGTCATGTATGAAGACATGCTAGCAAAAAAAAAACTCTAAATGCAAGTGATTAAAACTAAAACTAAAGATGCAAGAAATAAAGAAACAACATATTTTTTTCTTTTTTCAAATATTCTATTTTTTTTGGGTTTTTTTTTTTGTGAAAAAGCAATAAAATGACTAATCCTAAAACTCAACAAAAACTTATATCTAACAAAGCACCATCCCCGACAACGGCGCCATTTTGATGGCCGGTTTTTGTCGTCAATTCCGGCACCAAAAACAATTTGTAAACTCCCAAATTAAGTAGTATAATTTAGGGTCGAACCCAAAGGATGGTGGGGTTAGGCTACAAGTCTCGTTTTAGTTCTAGTTTAGTCGGTCAACAAGATTGTGAGATAGATAACTAAAGTCTAAAGCTAAAAAAAATAAGAATAGACGATAAATTAAAAGAGTTAGGGGTATGAGGTTTCATGTGGTCGAGTATTGGTCTAACAATAGGGAAACATGACATAAATTAGCATTATTTCAAATCACTAATTCACGCAATAAGCAAGGTGATTATCGTCAATTAGGGTCTCAAACTAGCATTCTCTCGAACAACTAATTAAATTCCCGATCAATACATTAACTCACTTTCGTGACATCAACTTAACAATCATAGTCAAGTAACTAAACCAATTAAACCTCGGATTTCTTGTTGGCATAATTAAGCACACTAATCGTCATTAGTATCACAAGACTAATAATGAACAATAATCAAACCAAACATTATTTAAACAATTACCCACATACAAGACTCAAACTTTTCTACACTAATCCCATCCCCTAACTATTAAACTACTCTAACATGATTAAATTAGTACCAACTAAACTACCCACTAACCTTAAATATGAAATAAACCTAAATAAATTTACAAAGATTAAAACTTTGATAAAAATAAACATGAACATTATAAAAACAATAAATGATAAAATAAGAACAAGTAATGAAAAAGGGAAGAAATTTATACCATAGTGAAGGAAATGTTCGGAAATGTATAGATCTAGAAGACGGATTACAAAAGCTTGAAACTTGTATACTAAGTAAGTGACTAATTGAAAGAAATTAAAGGACGAAAAATGATGTAAAACTAAATACTACACTACTGTTTCTGTTTTCATTTCTAAAAGGAAAAACGAAAGCTGCGTGTGTCTCCCTTCCGAGTCTTCGTGTTTCGAAAACCCAAAAATCAAAATGCTGCATTCTCATAATTGTTGTCTCCCCCTATTGGTTCAGCCCATTTTCCTCATTTTGTTGGTAACCAACGTACCAAATGCCATGCTCAATTCAATTGGCCCACATTTCCAAACCAAAGCGGCCCAATTCTTCATGTTGTTCCTCAATCCATCTTGAATCGGTTTTTATACCCGAACTTGGTACCTTTTGACTTTGATCAATGCTTCTTTCTTCTTGACCCGGTCTTATTTTCGTGTTGAACCGATTTGCTTCTCACTTTTCGTCTTTGTTCACGAAATAGTTCCTAAACAACACTAAAACGACCGAAATAGAACCAAATTTCACAAATTTAACAATTATTCACAATACATAAAATAAAACTAATTATTATCAATTAAATAGTAAAATGAGCTATTTAATCAATTAAACACGCAAAATCGAGTCGGAATAAGGTATAAATGGGGGGTAAAATGGTACCAAAATAGTACTCATCAAGCGGTGATAATGAGTCTTGTGATATGGTGTGGAGATAATGGGTCTTGTGATGTGGCGTGGTGTGATATTGGGTCTTGTGATATGGTGTGGGGTGATATTGGGTCTTGTGATATGGAGACGGAGTGGTGTTCTGATCTATTATCATTTACATCTTATTGATGTTTTCCTACTCAACCTCGTGGTTGACCATGTGTATTCGTGTGACATCTACGATGATCCGGATTGGGGAGTAGATTCTACAAGAAAGAGACAGATGAGCTAGGAGCTGGGACGGGAATGTGAGATGCGGACTTGGGACCGACTTAGATCTATGTCACATGAAGAGTAGTCACCAGTTGTACTTTTATTCGCATACTCATGTAGTTTCTGTAATATCAAAGTTTAAATTTTATCACTTTTATATAGTGTACTTTGGGAGTTTTACTTTGTTATTCACTACCTCGGTCATTCCGAGATGGTAACAGTCTTATTTATTTGAAAATGTCTGGCTAAAGGCTCTTAAATAAATGAGGGTGTTACAGGGGTAATTGAGTGACATATATTGCAAATAAGAGAAGTGCAAAAAAATTAGGCCCATAGTTGTGTGGCATATATTGTAAATAAGGGGAGTACATAAGGACTAGGTAGCACAAAAACGGACACGGACACGACACGGACACGGGACACGGCATGCCATGAAATTTAGGACACGAGACACGATATTTAAATTTAATAAAATATACATTTTATAGTTATAAATTTTTAATTTTATTTTTGTAAATGTATTTGATATTAATTTTAAATAAGTGAAATTAAAACTTGCCCTTGATAATAAATTTATTTTCATTCATCATCTGAATCAATATTTTAATTAATCTTTTTCGATAGCGTATTCTCATCTCAAGAACATAATTCACCGCAAATGATAACCAAATATCGTGGACACGCGACGGACACGGCTCAAATATCATGGACACGCGTCGGACACGTGCCCAAATAAATGTAGAAAGTTAGACACGGCTGTTTAGGTGTCAGACACGTTTCGGCGTGTGTCCGTGGAGTGTCGGTGTCGGACACGGTACGTGTAAAACCCCTCGTCGCAGCGGAAAAATAAAACATACAACATGCCAAAATTTACGCGGAATTTAAACTTTAACATGCAGATAAACGAGGTGAATTAAAACTAAAACTGTACAACTGAATGAAACTCAAAACATAGATAAGTATAACTGTCTAAGTACTGAAAATAATATATACAAACAGCCTGGGATGGCACATCCCTACAGGCACTCAAAAACAGAAATGTAAAACTAGAGTCTAGCTAAGGTAATAGTGTAAAGTCAATCGATGAAGGATCATCGCTCGCTAGCTCCATGCAACCCTCAGCTATCCAACCTGTCATGTACCTACAGACATGTAAACATGTACGCCACAATCAGTGGGGAGTGACTAGAGTTCTCCTAGCCACCCTTTGTAACGACACGTAACACATAAACATCCAACATACTCTGGCGCATATATAACATGCGAAGCATATAAATCTCAATATTTCAATCTCATGACATCATGCAAATACTATGCAAGGCTCTCAACCAACTTCGGAAACTATTTGGAAGGAGAGCCGGTTTCCCTTCCGGTTGCCCGGCCGGGGGGTCTTTCAATCCAAACCATTTACGAAACTAGTCTAAGAGTCATCCAATGCCTTGGATGAACAGTTCTAAAATATGCAACACTCTATCTATCACAATCAATCAGCAACGTCTGACACTGTACCCCTACTCAGGCAAGCAGACGCAAATCAACAATGTCTAGGACCTACCCCTGTTCAGGCAAGAACTAGACACAAACAATAGTGCCCAAGTCACACCCCTGCTCAGGTTAGACTTGGTACACAAATCAGCAAGCATACACTCGTGACCCCTGCTCAGGTACGGGTGGATACCAATCAGCTGATAATGATCTACCGACTCTGCTCAGTCGTGACCATTACCCTTCGTAATGAAATCGGATCCCTACTCAGACCCAACCCACTACGGTCATACAAACTCACGGTAGAATAGCGGTCCCTGCTCAGACATATCCCTACCGCATCAATCATACATGTGTCGGTCTAGAGGTCCCTGCTCAGACGTAGCCGACACGCCACAAACACTCACATGTCAAGTTAGAGGATCCCTGCTCAGACCATAACTTGACACGCATACAAACATCAGCACATATCGTACTCTAGCGGTCCCTGCTCAGACATATTCCGATATGTACTCAACCAAAACCTTAGTCCTAGTCTTCTAGACCTCTAACAGCACTAAATTGACCCCGGGAACTAAGTTGAGGGAGAGTCGGTTTCCCTTTCGGTTGCCCGACCGGGGGGTCTCTATCCTCTCTCCATTCCCAAGCCCAATATAGTGTCGCCCGAACCTCGGGGACCTCAAACACTCATACACATGTAAGAGATGACCAAGCTCAATAACAAACATGAACAACCTAAGACTCTTCTCTATAAGTCCAAGGGTCCCTATTCATTTAATTAAGTTTACTAGGTCTCATAAACTAACTTAGGAAAATAAAGGCTTAAAATAAGAACTACAACCCTAAGACAATGATTAACTTAAGAATAGAAACAACTACCTTAAGACCATAAATAAAACTTGATAGCTATTGCCCACTACAATTCAAGTGTACATAAATTAACATGTGATGCTAAAACATACTTTAAAACTAGTATAGAAACAATAAACACAAACCAACACAAACCACGAAGAAGCAACACAGACCCGAGAAAACCGCAGCCTGCGTTGCCTAGGCGCAGCCTGCGCAAAACAGACCGCAGGCCTGCGGTGAAAGCCACAGCCTGCGCTTTTCACTGCAGTCCGCGGTGCTATTTCCTGCACAGCACGAAACAATGCAAACTTTCGCCATTTCCGTTTCCAACTCTTTTCAAGCATGAAATTCAACTAAACTACAGCATACAAATGTCTCAAACAATCCCAAGTGTATCTCAATATGATCTTTGAACAAACACAAGCATTTAAACAAGCATATGAACAATAAACCCAAATTCTACCGATCTCCATGTATACTCCAAATTTCCACTTAAACCATGAATTCAACACAACACTTCCACAATAACATCTTAAGAAGCATAAATATGATAAAAGGTAACCTAATCATGTTCCTAAACACAATAAAACAATCAAAATCGCAACAAGCAAGCTACTTTAACAAAAAAGCCGAGTTACTCATCAAAGTCACCTCATAACTTCTTAAACCAACAAGAATCTGACTTCAAGCTACTCCTTTTGTCCAAGTCCGCAACTAGAACACAAACAACTTCATGAGTCTCGAAAAACGTGCACAAAACGTCACAGCCCGAAATTTTGACGGAAATTTTTTGAGATAAAACTTACCTAGAAAGAAGGAGGGCGAGAAGAGGAATCCGTGGCCGCGAAAATCGTCTCAATCGGATAAGAAACGAAGATTCTATGAGCATTTTAAGATTGAAGGAGAATTTCATAAGAATGGTGTTTGTTGTTATGTTTACAATCTAAAAATTGAAATGAAGGAGTGAGGTAGAGGATGAAGGGTTTAGGGTTTTGTGAGGAAAAAGAGAGGAAATGGGTCCATTAACAAGTTAGGCCCATAAGACAAGTTTTAAGCCGGTTTAAGCTAAAAACACCGACTTAAGGTAACTATAAACTTAAGATGATATAAATATTTCCGGACTATGAAATTAAATTGCTAAGACGTAAATTACGCAATTAAATGAAATCTTATTTAAATCCTTTAAAATATTCTCACATAAATTAATCAGTTATTTAAATAAAATTACGAAATTCCGAAATATAAATTATTCTCGAAATAGAACTTAAAACCTTTAAATTTCCAAGTCCCGAAATATTGGGATGTTACAGTACGACTCATTAGGAGAAGTGTTTGTGCTACCTAGCATAATAAGGAAAGTTGAGAAATGGGAAGAAGATAGATGTGTTGCCAAATAAGGGAAATGGGATGATCTTAGGTGTGTGGAGGGAGTAAATAATAATGATTTAAATAATTTTAGTTTAAATATCAAAATTTATTTTCGCAGTACACATTTTACTCAACGTAGTACCTTTTACATAGTTTTTTCCCATTTGTATGCCCCTAACTAAAAATCATCATAATCTCTCCATTGTTAACCCAAAAACCTCTCGATTTCAACCAATTTGTGTCTATCAATAAGTCTCCCTTGTGACGGGTATATCCGTCACAATTTTGCGACAGTTCAAATCTATCCATTTGGGTAAATAAGACAAAACAGTTTATTATTCCCTAGGAACTTTATTTTTGTCTTATCTCACCCACATGGGTATTATTTGATCTATCACAAGCTTGTGACGAATATGTCCGTGACAAATAAGAATTTGTGTTTATTCAATTAGAAATGTTAATTTGAGTGTAAAGCAAATTTATAATTGTTAATTGCATGATTCTGGATTAGATTATTGATGAGCCATAATTTCGTATTATTTTCCCTCTTTTTCCTTCGTTTTGACCTTGCTTTGATATCGTTTTGCGTGTAATTGCTTGCTTTTATGTCCATTTGCCCCTATTTTACGTATTTGGTGTTTACCTTGTAAGATTTGTGGCGGGAAGAAGAAACGAGAGAAATCGAAGCGATTTTGAAGCAAAATAGGGAGAAATGGAGAAGAAGTGGATCAAAAGGGTCATCAGCCGGTAGGCCGGCAGCCAGTCCATCGACTGGGGGCCCCCTCACCCAAACCTTACCTTGTTTCGCTTGAAATGGAAGAAGAAATGGAGAGAAATGATCCTTAGCCGGCATCCGGTCCACCGACTGGGAGTCCTGTTTCATACTTAACCAAATTTTCAAATGACGGGTGTTCAGAACTAGCAAATGAGGTCCCTAGCCGGCAGGTGACCGGTAGCCGGTGGGCCGGCTCAGAAGCCCCTCTCATACTTGGATTATTTTCGAAGGATCAACATTTAAGAACCTGAAAATGGGGTCCTCAACGGTGCCTCACTGGCAGCCGGTTGACCGAGCCATGACACCTGATGATGGTTGAAAAAGAATTCAAGTTCAGACCCAGCAAAAAGGATCCTCAGTCGGTCCCCAACCGGCAGCCGATTGACCGGTTGGGAGGCAAGCTTCAAAGAATCAAAGTAGAAAAGTTCAGAATCTGTCAAAGGGGTCCTCAGCCGGTTCCCAACTGGCAGCCGATTGACCGGCTGAGCATACCTGATGAGATTTTTCCCATTTTGAGAAACTATATATACCATACTTAGATATTTTTCAGAAGATTCCATATGCATGCATTCCTAGGTTTTTATTTTTGCGCTTTTTCGCACAAAACCCTAGATAATCTTTCCTTTAATTTTCATAATCCCTTAATTAATGATAGTTAATTAGTCTTAATAATTCCATAGCAAGTTCAATAGTTTACATTTGGATATTTGATTGTAATTTGAAGACATTTGAGAAAATTCTTCTATTGTATCTAAGTTTCCATACTTTCATTCAAGTTTTGGTATTATCTATCTTTCCTTTACTTTGTTTGTCCATTGTGTACATTTGTTATCATTTTTGTGTTGAATTGTTTATATTTCCAATAGTCACCATGGTAGCTTACTTTTACTCAATAGTTGACATTTCTCTTTTAAGTATGTGTGAGTAAATTATACCTAGGGTTAGAGGTGATCTATGTTGTGGTATTAATGACGAAACTTGCTTAACATTAGACTTAGTTGCTCATTTGTAAAAGTCATTCATAGTATGCATGCTTGGTGTTCGATAAAATGCCTCAACGAGGGTTGGGCCTAAGTTGTCACCTTTGTTTGTCTTTATCGATAGTTCGAGACTCTCATGTGCGTGTTTCTATGTTGGTGGAGTGAATTCATAGCGATAGTTAGGGTAACCTTGACCTAAGGCTAAAGGAAAATCTAATTTTCATATTAGTATCATATCATGTATGAGACAAAAAAAATAATTTAGTCATAAAATTAAGGGATTTTCTACAAGGTAACCCCATGTTTTCTACAGTTCTACGAGATAACCCTGCCCTTTTATTCAACACACCTGATAACCATCTACTTTATATAAACTTATTAGTTTGACCTCTACTTTACATTTTGTCAAATTGGGGCAAAATTTTCATGTTGATAGGCAATTAGTAGACAATTAGCAATGATATGGATACTTAAAGTAAAAAGAACACTTAGTCGCTCTCTTTCATTAGGGTCAAAACACCAATGACATTTCACATGCTCCTCTATCTCTTTTAATAATCCTATAGAAATCTTGTGGGAAGAAAATTAATTAACATTTGTTTTTTTGTATCCGTGGTTATTTGTTATTGTCTTTAAAGAGAAAATCCTAGTGTTTTTTCTAAGATATAAAATGGCAGTTCACGTACTTTTGTTGCTTGATTGGTTTTCAATTTAGTTCACAATGATGTTCATTTACTTTGAATATAAAGTTTGGAAATCAAACGTTTTACTTTGAAGAATTGTGGAAAATGAGAAATTGTGATTGAAAAAATAAAAGAAAATGAGGATGTGAGAGAAAATGGGTTAAATTAAAGGGGAGAAAAATTAAGAAGAAAGGAAATTGGAAGGAAGTTATTAACGGAGGTTAATGTCAGCATACAAAATTATCTAAATCATCATACTTAAGAGTCCAATTTGACAGAATGTAAAGTGGAGGTCATGCTAAAATGTTTTTTTATAAAGTATAGAGTGTTAGTGTTACCACGTGTATTGAATAGAAATGTAAGGTTATTTCGTAGAATTTGGAAAAACACGTGGTTATCTCGTAGAAAATTCCTAAAATTAAATAAGGAACTTATGCATGCAAATGAAACATAACATAGAAACCTTACATTAAGGTTTCGGAATTAGGGCACGAAATTTGGTCACCTACCAAATTTCAATCTTGAGCTTAAGGAAGTAAGGGATGAATTCCAACCCCAAGTATATAAGTTCTCCTCTTGTAGCACCCAAGATGAACCTTAATCAAAACTACTCATAATATTTTCTAGATGTTAAAGTAATAATCCTTAACTAATATCGGTTTTTCTAAGGACACGCATTAATACTTAGTTAGGCATAGGTTAAACATTATCCAAAATTAAAATTTTTTCATTTACTTTAATTACCATTTTATCCCACCAATATATCTTTCTCTTTTCTAAATATTCTCGCATATAATTTCATGAAGTTTGATTTTTTTGTTACTCAAATTCATACCTAACATTTTTTATTGATCCAATACAATAATTTTTAACAATAGCAAAACATACTAAACAACCCAATAAAATTTATAATAAACTTGAACATAAAAAGTAAGATAAATGTAATTATAAATTTCTAAGATACAAAAATTAAATTAAACGTTCATCAAATAAGATAAAATCTCTAAATTTATTCTAGAAATTTATACAATAAAATGGGATTCAAGCCTTCCCATGCTTAAGCATCTTTTAATTTCCCCTATTCTTAGCAGCAATATAATTACAAGTGACATTATGCTACTGAGTACGTCACTCTTTATAGTGTTGTACAATTAAGAGATGAGTCTGAGCATTACATACCCCTACATTTAACCTACAAATACAAGTATGTATATAACAAATTAGCTTTATTTTTAAACTTTAATCCAATAACGGATCATGGTTGACAATAGTTTGTTGATTCATCTACATGCTAATTAATAAAATATCATCATTCAAAACATATTTGGCGAATTATTCCGAAAACAATGTGTAATTTAATTGACTTGGTGTACAAAAATTGATTTAAAAATTTTGAATAAATTTTAGTGATGAATAAGTTTGGTAGAAGAAAATTCTATAGCTGGAGAGGAGAGATATTGATGGAAGAAATAATATTTAGGAGAAAGGAAAATAAAAGATATTTAAGGTAAATAAGAGAATTTTAATTTTGGATAAGGTTTAACTTATGCCTAACTAAGGCCATGTTCTTTTGGACTTATTTTTGCTTAATTTAAGTTAAGTTCAGCAAAAATAAGTTAAGTTCAGAAAAATTCAGCAAAAATAAGTTAGTTAAGTTTAGCAAAAATAAGTTCAGAAAAGTTCGGCAAAAATAAGTTCAGAAAAGTTCAGCAAAAATAAGTTAAGTTAAGTTCAGCAAAAATAAGTTCAGAAAAGTTAAGCAAAAATAAGTTCAGAAAAGTTAAGCAAATACTCATACCCGTTTATAGTATTAACGAGTGATGAGCTCCATTTTGGTCATCATTTTCTTTACATATTCTTTATTTTCGGTCACGATTCGACCTCGATTTGCGTGTCTTTGGTTGTTTTTACGTCTGTTGCCTCATATATTCCTATTCGATCCACTTTTTGTAGGTATTACGGCGGGGGCGAAGAAACGGGAGAAATCGAGCCGGATTTAGAGCGAATTATGAAGAAATATGAAAGAATTGTGAAGGAAGCATGCCAGGCCCTCCCAGCCGGTTCCCAACCGGCGGCCGGTAGGCCGGCTGGGGAGCCATGACTTGAGTTTTTGAGGAAAATGTGAAAAAGTTACAGCATCTTAGCTCAGGGCTCCCAGCCGGTAGCCAACCGGCAGCCGGTCAGCCGGCTGGGATGCTTGTCCTGTATTTAGCCATTTTTTGAAGAACGAAGAATATGCAAAGATTGGGCAGAATGCTGAAAAAGTGCTCCCAGCCGGTGGACAACCGGCAGCCGGTCCACCGGCTGAGGGGGCCTGTACTCAAGATGAAATGAAGAAAAATCAGAAGAGAGTTAAAGGCCTCCCAGCCGGTGCCAGACCGGCAGCCGGCCGGTCGGCTGGGGTGCATGGCTATTGAAGAAAAGTTTCCAGAAGTCCATATTTGGACTCTCAGCCGGTCCCAGACCGGCAGCCGGTCGATCGGCTGGGAGTCATATTTCGCAATTTCGCGCACTATATAAACCCGCACTTAGTCTAGTATTTCAGACGTTACTTTGCACGCAATTCTAGGGTTTTCTACTGTTCTATTAGTTCATACTTTGTAAAACCCCTCGCGAAAGCGGAAATATAAACATACAAAAGTACCAAAAATGCAGCGGAATTAAAACTTTTTAAAGAAACAACATGCGAGAAGTCTTAAACTGAAAACTGGAAACAGAACTGATATAAACAACAATAGATAAGTAGCAGTTCTAAGTATCAAACCAAAACGTAAATACAAAGCCTGGGATGGAACATCCCTACAGGCACCAAACAAATGTATCAAACTACGAGTCCAGCTAAACGATATAAGGGTAAGTCATGATGAAAGGATCATCGCTCGCTAGCTCTCGTGAACCCATCTCCAACCTGCATGTACCTACATACATGAAAACATGTACGCCACAATCAGTAGGGAGTGACTAGAGTTCTCCTAGCCACCTTTTGTGACAACACGTATCACATAAAACAATACAAAATACTCCAACATATATCAACATGTGAAGCATAAATATCTCATCATCTGATCTCTTACTATCATGCAGACTCTAGTGCACGGCTCTCAACCAACTTCATAAACCGTTAGGAAGGAGAGCCGGTTTCCCTACTGGTCGCCTAGTCGGGGGGTCTTTCAATCCAACTATTTATGAAACCGATAAAAGAGTCATCCAATGCCTTGGATGAACAGATTACATCTCAAACAATATATTCACAAACTTCAACATGCATATCTGACGCTGTACCAAACTCTAAGGCAAGCAGATAAAACATCAAGCAAAGAGGTTCAGCGGTCAACTTAAGACATAACCTAATTACCAAACATTCAGCAAGTATAAAGGTTCAGAGGCGACATCTTAACGCAT
This sequence comes from Silene conica, assembly GCA_029255685.2. Lineage (NCBI taxonomy): Eukaryota > Viridiplantae > Streptophyta > Magnoliopsida > Caryophyllales > Caryophyllaceae > Silene > Silene conica. The sequence goes on along the minus strand of CM055316.2, from coordinate 53,150,597 downwards.
AACCTAAATACCAAGTTCACAATATCAAGCAAGGACTCAGAGGCGAAAACTCAACGCATGGACCGGCTATCACAGAACACTAGACTCAGAGGCGAAAACTCAACGCATGGACTAGCATTCAATTCACTATCACAAGTAAGGAACTCAGAGGCGAAAACTCAACGCATGTTCCCCTACTACATCACAAGGTACTAAACTCAGAGGCGAAAACTCAACGCATGTTCTAGCAACAAACACCTGCACTCCGGGTAAGGTATGACAACCTGACTGCCCCGTCGTGCAGTTGCTCTACTCGTCAGACTCAGAGGCCAGCTTAAGGCATTTCCTGACGCGATCACACATACATGTCTGGACTCAGAGGCGAAAACTCAACGCATGTCCCAGACACGACAAACAAACACGTATGGAACTCAGAGGCGAAAACTCAACGCATGTTCCCATACACGACAATCAACCTACGTATTAAGTTCAGAGGCCAGTTTAAGGCATAGCTTAATACGCATCAAAACAATATCATTCAAGTCTATGAACTACTTTATAGCACTATCTTTAACTTCTAATCAACACTTAATTGACCCCGGGAACTAAGATGAGGGAGAGTTCGTTTCCCTTTCGGTTGCCCGACCGGGGGGTCTCTATCCTTACTCCATTCCCGAACCCAATATAATGTTGCCCATCCTCCGGGGACCTCAAATACATGTCAAAGGTACACAAAACGAGTTTCAACCAAAACCGACTAACCATTTGAAAGTTACGATTAAATTACAAAACTCAGAATAGCCTACAGGGGTCCCCAGCCGGTCGGCCGGCTGGTGACCTCCTCAGCCTTCCTTTCTTTTTCCAAAACAAACAACACACGGACTCCCAGCCGGTCGGCAGGCAGCCGGTCGGCCGGCTGGGAACCCTATTCCCTAGCCTTCGCAAATAACTACCATACCCCAAATGCACTCCCAGCCGGCTGGCAGGCGGCCGGTCTGCCGGCTGGGCTCCCTTTCTACTTAGGTTTTTCGCAAACAATAAACGACACAAGGGACTACCAGCCGGTCGGCAGGCAGTCGGTCGGCCGGCTGGCAGTTCAAGGCCATTTTCTCAAAAATTCGAAAATACCAAGATGCGCTCTCAGCCGGTCGACCGGCGGCCGGTCGGTCGACCGGCTCAGAGAGCCTGTAACGCAAATCGCGTTTTCCAGCCAAGTTCAAACTTCACAAAACTGACATGTAAACTTCGACAAACACTACAAATATGATTTACCCAACAACATAAACATCAATTACTACTAATCTAACAGCACATAAGTCCCATAACAATCCTCAAACGAATTTAATAAGTATCCGTCGCAAAATGTGAAAAACTGCAAATAAGCTTATGAACACATTAAGGCATCACCAAGCATGAATTCCTTCAAATAACACATTCCTAAGCATGTTTCTAAGTTCATTAAACATAATACATAAACAAAAACAGAATCAAACATAAGAAACACAACAAAAGTGCTAATATACACATAAAGGCCGAGTTATCTCATTATCGTCACCTTTCAAGCTAATCCGGCTAAAGATCCTCCTCAACGAAGTAGCTATCGATGTCCGGGTTGTCCAATCTTTCACCTACAAACACGAAAACGGATTTAAGAATATAAAAACGGGATTTATGTAAAACAGGCCAGATTGAGAAATGAAGGGATTGAGAAACGGAAGTGATAGATGGCTTGGAAATTGAATGAGGATTCCGAAAATGATATTTTTACCTTGATTTGATCGATGGATGATGAAGAAAAGATCAAAAGAAGAAGATGTTTATGGAGGTTTTGTAGAAATATGGTTTACAGTGAAAGGAGTTGTGAAGGAGATGAATTATGACGACTTAAGGGTTTTTAGGGATTTAAGTAGTTGTCCTTTCCGTATTATGAAACGGGTTAGGAAAAATAGAACGGGTATTTGAGTTACGAGTTTAAGCCTTACCAAGTTTGTATTCGTCTTAAGGACTTAAGGTTCTTAAGACGGATCTTACTTTTAAATTAAAATCTTTCGAAATAAATTATTAAAATATTATTTTATCACGTAAAATAATTTAAAACGCTTAAATTAAATTTTACGAAAATACGGGCTGTTACAATCACCCCAACTTCAAAAAGTTTCGTCCTCGAAACTCGAACGGAGATAACTTCTAACTAACTATACCTCAATCAAAAAGGGAAGGATGCGCGATACGCATCGATGCCTCAGTCTCCCATGTCTGCTCCTCAACATCACCGCAACGCCAAAGGATCTTCACTAGCGGCACCACCTTTCTCCTAAGCTTCTTATCCTGACGGTCTAGGATCTTCACGGGACGCTCCTCGAAAGCAAGACTCGGCTCCAAGTTCTCGATCTCTCTAGGCAGAACATGACTCGGGTCACTAATGTACTTACGGAGCTGGGAAACATGAAAAACGCTATGAACCTTGCCTAAGCTAGGAGGCAAGTCCAGACGGTAAGCAGCAGCACCAATTCTCTTCACGATATCAAAAGGTCCGATATACTTAGGACTCAACTTGCCCTTAACTCCAAACCTCTTAACACCCTTCATCGGAGAAACTCTCAAGAAGACTCGGTCACCCACCTCAAACTCTAAAGGTCTACGGCGAACATCAGCATAGGATTTATGTCGATCCTGTGCGGCCTTCATCCTACCTCTGATAAGCTGGACCTGATCAATAGTAACAGCTAACTGGTCTGGTCCTAGGTCACGAACGTCACTAGCCTGGTCCCAACAAATCGGACTACGACACTTCCTACCATAAAGAGCCTCGTACGGAGCCATACCAATAGAAGCATGATAATTGTTGTTGTAAGAAAACTCTACCAACGGCAAACACTGCTCCCAAGAACTCTGAAAATCGAGGGCACAAGCGCGGAGCAAATCCTCTAGTGTCTGAATAGTCCTCTCGGACTGACCATCGGTCGCGGCATGAAAAGCGGTACTCATCAACAAACGGCTACCCATAGCCTCCTGCAAAGCCTTCCAGAACCTAGAACAAAACCTCGGATCTCGATCTGAAACTATCTCTCTCGGGACACCATGATAGCGGACTATCTCAGCAATATAAGCCCTGGCTAGACGGTCCATATCCCATGTCTCTCTGATAGGCACAAATCGGGCACACTTAGTTAGCCTATCCACTATAACCCAAATCGCATCCTTGCCTCCAACTGTCTTAGGCAATGCTGTAACGAAATCCATAGATATACACTCCCACTTCCACTGAGGAACGGGGAGCGGCTGTAACAAACCACCAGGCCTCCTATGCTCTATCTTGACTTGTTGACAAGTCAAGCACCTACTAACATAATCCAGAATGTCTTTCTTCATCCCGGGCCACCAAAATATAAGTCCTAAGTCCTTGTGCATCTTCTCTCTACCCGGATGAACTGAATACGGTGTCAAATGAGCCTCATCAAGAACCCTCTTCCTCAAATCTGGCACATCGGGGACATACATCCTACCACGGAACCTAAGAAAACCATCAGCATCAATCACCAAGTCAGGTGCAATACCACTCAAAATCCTAGCCTCGAACTTCTTGAAATCGGCATCTGAAGGTAAACTCTGGCGAATCTCCCAATATAAAGACGGCTCGGCAGTCATAGCTGCTAACCAATCAAAACCACTACCCACCATCTCTAATCTCAGCTTCCGGAATTCGGAACACAACTCATCGGGCAATACCCTCATGGCACTCATCGAGTGAGAAGTCTTGCGGCTAAGCGCATCTGCAACCACATTGGCTTTTCCCTCATGATATAACAACTCGATGTCGTAATCTTTCACTAACTCTAGCCAACGTCTCTGTCTCATGTTAAGGTCTTTCTGGGTAAAGATGTACTTAAGACTCTTGTGATCTGTGAAAATACGGCAATGGGATCCAATCAGGTAATGACGCCACATCTTCAAAGCATGAACGACTGCAGCCAACTCCAAATCATGTGTCGGATAGTTCACCTCATGAACTCTCAACTGTCTAGACGAGTAGGCTATCACCTTACCACTCTGCATCAGTACACATCCTAGCCCTAACATCGAAGCATCACAATACACATCAAAGTCAACTCCGATCTCTGGCAAAGCTAACACGGGGGCGGAAGTCAATCTGGTCTTCAACTCCTGGAAAGAACTCTCGCACTTGTCGGTCCACACAAATTTGGCTTCTTTCTTCAGTAACTGAGTCATCGGGCGAGCTAATCTGGAGAAATCCTCAAAAAATCTACGATAATAACCAGCCAATCCAAGGAAACTACGGATCTCCCCAACATCTTTGGGACTCTCCCAATCAACTACGGCCTCAATCTTCGCGGGATCAACCATAACTCCCTCGCTAGATATCACATGTCCAAGAAATGCAACCTTAGAAAGCCAAAACTCACACTTAGAGAACTTCGCGAACCACTTCTGGCGACGTAAAATCCCAAGAATCAATCGAAGATGCTCAGCATGTTCCTCATCGGTCTTCGAATAAATGAGAATGTCATCAATAAACGCCACAACACAAGTGTCAATATACTCACTAAAGGTACGGTTCATCTGATCCATGAAGATAGCAGGTGCATTAGTCAACCCAAAAGGCATGACCACGAACTCAAAATGCCCATATCTAGGGCTGTTCAAAAAGAGACCCGGACCGGCAAACCCGACCGACCCGGACCGTTCGGTCCGGTCCGGTCCGGACCGGATACATACCGGTCCAGTCTCCGGGTCCCCAAAAATATGGTGACCGGTCTCCGGTCCGGTCCACATAAGAAAAAAAACAATTTACCTTGTAAAGTAGTACCGGTCTGGTCCAAACCCGGAAAAAACCGGACCTAAAGGGTGTCGGTCCGGTCCGGTCCGGGTCCCCTCCCAACCGGTCCGGTCTGCGGTCTTGGAGATGGTGAGTGTCCGGTCCACGGGTTTGTCCGGTCCGGTCCGGTCCGGTCCGGTTTTGGACCGGTGAACACCCCTACCCATATCTGGTACGAAAAGCAGTCTTCGCAATATCAGCCTCTCTCACTGGAATCTGATGATAACCCGATCGAAGATCAATCTTAGAAAACCTCGAAGCACCTGTCAACTGATCAAACAAGTCATCTATCCTAGGCAAAGGATATCTATTCTTCACGGTCACTCGGTTCAGCTCTCTATAGTCAATGCAAAGTCTCATGGAACCATCTTTCTTCTTAACGAACAAAACGGGAGCACCCCACAGAGAAGCACTCGGTCTAATGAACCCTTTCTCGATCATCTCTTCCAATTGCTGCTTCAACTCTTTCAACTCTGGCGGAGCCATACGGTAAGGAGCCTTGGAAATCGGTCCGGTACCCGGAACAAGCTCTATGGTAAACTCCACATCTCTCTCTGGCGGTATCCCTGGCAAGTCATCTGGGAAAACATCTGGATACTCACGAACAATGGCTACATCCTCAAGCTTCGGTAGCGATGGTTTAGCAGCTGTAACAACACACAGGAAGGCTTGGCAACCCTTCCTAAGAAGATGAGAAGCTTTCATCGAAGAGATAACACGAACACCCCTTTGAGGGCGAGTTCCCCTATAGGAAACACGAACTCCTGAAGAACTCCTCAAGCAGATTTTCTGGTCGCGACACTCGAAGCGAGCATGGTATCGCGATAACCAATCCATACCGAGGATAATGTCAAACTCCTCGTGAGGAAATCTCAGTAAGTCCGCTGGGAATGTGGCTTGACCAATAATAATAGGAACATCCCTATGGGACGAAGAGCAGGAAAACACGTCTCCAGAAGGTAAGGAAATAGAAGTCTCCTCAACCAATGAAGACTCAAGAGCTAGACGATCGGCGAACTGAGTCGATATAAATGATAAAGACGCTCCAGTATCGAACAAAATAAGGCACTCAGCGCCAAGAACAGAAAAGATACCGGCAACAATATCTGGATGAGCCTCTGCCTCAGCCCTAGTCATCACGAAGATCTTCCCCTTCGGCTTTCCTCCTCTGGTCGCTGCAGCAGCAGTGGCAGCCTTGCCAAGAACAGTATCCTTCTCAGGACAATCAAAGGACCTATGCCCATATCCATTACAAGTATAACACTTATAGGCATTCTTGAAACAATCAAACCCTGGATGAAGCGGTTTACCACAACGGCGGCAAACAGTGGAAGCAGTGTCGGTGTGAAATGTGGTCTTAGCAACCGGAGCAGAGAACCTCTCAAAACGGTTCTTCTGAGAAGAAGGCGAAGAAGTAGAAGGAACAAATGGTCTCTTCCCCTGGTACACTGATCTCTAGTGAGGTGTCACACTAGAAGTAGCGGCACGGGTCTCAGCATCTATGGCACGAATAGAACTCTCGGCCCAAATAGCATCATCATATACCTCCACAAAAGAAGTCGAATCTCGACGAACCATGCTCTCGATGCGTGGCCCTAGCTTGCCACCGTAAAAGTAGACTCTCTCGGCCTCATCTCTGACAAATCTCGATGCGAAGTGAGCAAGTTGATTGAAACGGTTTGTGAACTCCTGAACTGACATCTTGCCTTGCTTTAAATCCATGAATTCTTTGAGTCGCTGTGATCTGAGCTCTTTAGGATAAAACCTCGTCTCGAGCTTATCCTTAAAAGCATCCCAATCGAACAATGGATCAAGAGTGAAGGTAGGTCCAGTCAACGCCCACCACCTATCGGCCTCAAGGGTAAGAAAGTGAGTGGCTAGCCGCACTCTATCCTCTCTACCCACCGAATACATAGTGAAGCTCTTTTCCATCTCTCTGAACCACTCGGTAAGAGCTACCGGATCAACCTCGCCACCATATGTTTTCACGTGGCTACGGGACATCTGCGAAGCTATCCATGAAAAACTACCAGGACGATTAGCCTCGTTGCCTGGCGGTGGAGGAGGTGGAACATTCTCTGCTTGCTGTCTCTGAGTCTCAAGCAAATGCTGAATTGCTTGCAGCACAATGTTATCAGCAGCCCTAGGTCTCACCATCCTTTCAAAAGAGAAAACAAGTATTAGCTTAACAATTAGCATTCACAAATAGGCTACAAAATAAGTCCTTAGATCTACCCATCTCTCATTCATTATTTGTTTATTTGGTCAAGTTAAGGTTGGGGTCACATGAGTGCGTCGGGAGCAATAATGCTCTGATACCAACTGTAAAACCCCTCGCGAAAGCGGAAATATAAACATACAAAAGTACCAAAAATGCAGCGGAATTAAAACTTTTTAAAGAAACAACATGCGAGAAGTCTTAAACTGAAAACTGGAAACAGAACTGATATAAACAACAATAGATAAGTAGCAGTTCTAAGTATCAAACCAAAACGTAAATACAAAGCCTGGGATGGAACATCCCTACAGGCACCAAACAAATGTATCAAACTACGAGTCCAGCTAAACGATATAAGGGTAAGTCATGATGAAAGGATCATCGCTCGCTAGCTCTCGTGAACCCATCTCCAACCTGCATGTACCTACATACATGAAAACATGTACGCCACAATTAGTGGGGAGTGACTAGAGTTCTCCTAGCCACCTTTTGTGACAACACGTATCACATAAAACAATACAGAATACTCCAACATATATCAACATGTGAAGCATAAATATCTCATCATCTGATCTCTTACTATCATGCAGACTCTAGTGCACGGCTCTCAACCAACTTCATAAACCGTTAGGAAGGAGAGCCGGTTTCCCTACTGGTCGCCCAGTCGGGGGGTCTTTCAATCCAACTATTTATAAAACCGATAAAAGAGTCATCCAATGCCTTGGATGAACAGATTACATCTCAAACAATATATTCACAAACTTCAACATGCATATCTGACGCTATACCAAACTCTAAGGCAAGCAGATAAAACATCAAGCAAAGAGGTTCAGCGGTCAACTTAAGACATAACCTAATTACCAAACATTCAGCAAGTATAAAGGTTCAAAGCGACATCTTAACGCATAACCTAAATACCAAGTTCACAATATCAAGCAAGGACTCAGAGGCGAAAACTCAACGCATGGACCGGCTATCACGGAACACTAGACTCAGAGGCGAAAACTCAACGCATGGACTAGCATTCAATTCACTATCACAAGTAAGGAACTCAGAGGCGAAAACTCAACGCATGTTCCCCTACTACATCACAAGGTACTAAACTCAGAGGCAAAAACTCAACGCATGTTCTAGCACCAAACACCTGCACTCCGGGTAAGGTATGACAACCTGACTGCCCCGTCGTGCAGTTGCTCTACTCGTCAGACTCAGAGGCCAGCTTAAGGCATTTCCTGACGCGATCACACATACATGTCTGGACTCAGAGGCGAAAATTCAACGCATGTCCCAGACACGACAAACAAACACGTATGGAACTCAGAGGCGAAAACTCAACGCATGTTCCCATACACGACAATCAACCTACGTATTAAGTTCAGAGGCCAGCTTAAGGCATAGCTTAATACGCATCAAAACAATATCATTCAAGTCTATGAACTACTTTATAGCACTATCTTTAACTTCTAATCAACACTTAATTGACCCCGGGAACTAAGATGAGGGAGAGCCGGTTTCCCTTTCGGTTGCCCGACCGGGGGGTCTCTATCCTTACTCCATTCCCGAACCCAATATAATGTTGCCCATCCTCCGGGGACCTCAAATACATGTCAAAGGTACACAAAACGAGTTTCAACCAAAACCGACTAACCATTTGAAAGTTACGATTAAATTACAAAACTCAGAATAGCCTACAGGGGTCCCCAGCAGGTCGGCAGGCAGCCGGTCGGCCGGCTGGTGACCTCCTCAGCCTTCCTTTCTTTTTCCAAAACAAACAACACACGGACTCCCAGCCGGTCGGCAGGCAGCCGGTCGGCAGGCAGCCGGTCGGCAGGCAGCCGGTCGGCCGGCTGGGAACCCTATTCCCTAGCCTTCGCAAATAACAACCATACCCCAAATGCACTCCCAGCCGGCTGGCAGGCGGCCGGTCTGCCGGCTGGGCTCCCTTTCTACTTAGGTTTTTCGCAAACAATAAACGACACAAGGACCTACCAGCCGGTCGGCAGGCAGCCGGTCGGCAGGCAGCCGGTCGGCCGGCTGGCAGTTCAAGGCCCTTTTCTCAATAATTCGAAAATACCAAGATGCGCTCTCAGCCGGTCGACCGGCGGCCGGTCGGTCGACCGGCTCAGAGAGCCTGTAACGAAAATCACGTTTTCCAGCCAAGTTCAAACTTCACAAAATCGACATGTAAACTTCGACAAACACTACAAATATGATTTACCCAACAACATAAACATCAATTACTACTAATCTAACAGCACATAAGTCCCATAACAATCCTCAAACGAATTTAATAAGTATCCGTAGCAAAATGTGAAAAACTGCAAATAAGCTTATGAACATATTAAGGCATCACCAAGCATGAATTCCTTCAAATAACACATTCCTAAGCATGTTTCTAAGTTCATTAAACATAATACATAAACAAAAACAGAATCAAACATAAGAAACACAACAAAAGTGCTAATATACACATAAAGGCCGAGTTATCTCATTATCGTCACCTTTCAAGCTAATCCGGCTAAAGATCCTCCTCAACCAAGTAGCTATCGATGTCCGGGTTGTCCAATCCTTCACCTACAAACACGAAAACGGATTTAAGAACATAAAAACGGGATTTATGTAAAACAGGCCAGATTTCGAAATGAAGGGATTGAGAAACGGAAGTGATAGATGGCTTGGAAATTGAATGAGGATTCCGAAAATGATATTTTTACCTTGATTTGATCGATGGATGATGAAGAAAAGATCAAAAGAAGAAGATGTTTATGGAGGTTTTGTAGATATATGGTTTACAGTGAAAGGAGTTGTGAGGGAGATGAATTATGACGACTTAAGGGTTTTTAGGGATTTAAGTAGTTGTCCTTTCCGTATTATGAAACGGGTTAGGAAAAATAGAACGGGTATTTGAGTTACGAGTTTAAGCCTTACCAAGTTTGTATTCGTCTTAAGGACTTAAGGTTCTTAAGACGGATCTTACTTTTAAATTAAAATCTTTCGAAATAAATTATTAAAATATTATTTTATCACGTAAAATAATTTAAAACGCTTAAATTAGATTTTACGAAAATAGGGGCTGTTACATACTTAGTCACAAAAACTCTCTAAAAAATACTTAATCATTCTTAGATCTTAGTTTAATCCTTTGATTCTTGTTAATCTTTCTTTAGTAATCTCTTTAGTAATCTTCTTGGGCAATTGTAAGAGGTTTTATTGGGTTGTAACTTGAAGGATTTGAAAGAACTCTTCAACTTGTTATCCAAGTTACTTCCTTTTCCTTTGCTATTGGTATAATCTTTCCTCTCTTTACTTAGTTATTTCATTTTGTTCAAGTTTCCTTGCTTATTTGTTTACTTTCATTATTATCCAACATGTTTAGCATTTTCTCATCAATTGTTTCCATGTTTACTTCAACCATGTGTGAGTAGTTCTCATACTAGGGTTAGGGGTGAACTTGGGTAGTTGATGTTATTTTTGTTGTTTAGGGTTAGGGTTTAGGTTTCATCTTTGTTAGGTTTTCATTGTATGCATGCTAGATGTTTGATGAAATGCCTCAACGACGGTTGGGCATGATTCTTATTGTTGTTTGCCTTAGACGATAGTCTAGGACTTTCATAGGCATGTGTATGTGTTAGGTTGACCTTGTTTGTAGCGAAAGCTAGAATAGGACTCGACCTTAGGTTAGTCAAATCGAAAGACGAGACGGGCCTAGACTTAACATACATGAGACCACCTACCCTTGGCATGTTTGACATCGACTACCCTAGTAACCCCCGACACCCTAGTTGCTTTAATCATCAATTTCATCTCAATTTATTTGCTTTAGTTGTTCTTTAGTCGTTAATCAATCTCAAACTTATTACCCCGACTCTTGCTTAAATTAGAACGTAGCTATATAACTTCCCCACCATCTTCGTGTTCGACAACCCTATTATACTACTAATTTGGGTTTTATAAATGTGTTTGATCGTGAGAACCGACGACTAAATCTCGCGCATCAAAATGGCGCCGTTGCCGGGGATGGTGCTAGAAGTTGTGTAGTTTAGTTTTAGTTTTAGTCTTGAGTTAGTTGAGCTTGTTTTGTTTTGATCAAAGATTTGGTAGTTAATTGTAGAGTTGTTGCTATATTGCTTACCCTAGTGTCTAACAAACACTAGGACGACTAATTTGTGTGCTAAGTTTTATGCCTAGGGGCGACTCTAATTCTTTGTTGTCAACTTCCGAACCGGAGAGGCTTTTTCGGGCCTTAAGGAGGAAGACCATTGCAAGAGTAACGATTGCCTCTCAAGCATCTACTAGCCATAACAACCCCTTTTCACCCGAACCACCAAGCCCCAATCAAAGCAATCCTAGCCCAGCAACATCCGAAAGTTTCGATAACCCGTTTTATCAATCACCACCACCATCACCACACGTTCCAAATCACCACCAAATTCATATAATGGCCGCCCTTCGTGATCATAACCGGCCCAATCACAATGACACCACAAATCCAATTAACTTTGGTACTCTCGTTCCTCAAAATTTTGAAATACACCCTTCACAAATGAGTTCTATCGAGAAGAACGCCTTTAGTGGGGCTTCTCACGAAGATGCTCATGGACACTTGAGAAAGTTCAAGGGTAAAGTCGCAATGATAAAGAAAACGGGAGTGCCCGAGGAGACATTAAGGCTTATGCTCTTCCCCTATTCCTTAACCGACAAGGCAGATAGGTGGTTAAATGTGCATGCTCCAAACACATTCACCACTTGGGACGACTTGGCAACGGCCTTCCTTGCCAAGTACTACCCGTCCTCTAAAACCGCCATGCTACGGAATGAGATAACTCAATTTCAGCAAGACGAGGGAGAATCTTTGGGAGAAGCTTGGGATAGATACCAAGATTTGCTTGCTAAGTGCCCCCACCACGGGATACCCACTTGGTACACGACCCAAACCTTTTTCCAGACTCTTCTCCCACGGACGAAAGAAATGGTTAATGCATCGGCGGGGGTAGCTTTGACCACTTGCCGCATGAGGAGGGAACGGAGCTCATCAAAAAGATCGTTGATTCGGAGGAAAATTATGGTACTCGGGGGAATGTCTTGAGAAAGAGTAGCAAGTACCCTAGTGAGCACCTTTCCAACTCAAAGGCGAACGAGGAAACCAATGCCAAGTTGGACATGTTAACCAAGAAGTTGGAAGAATTGACTAAGGGCTCCACTAGCAAAGAAACCGAGAGCAATGTCCCGGGGATGTACCAAGTAAATAGTGTTGCCTCATGTGATTTGTGTGGCGGAAATGGGCACACATTTGAAGTATGTGCAAACAACTCAATTGAGGAAAGTGGAAGTGAGGAAGAATTGTATGCTTTCCAAGCATTCAATAATCCTAGAGGGCAAAACACTTTCAACCCCAATTCAAACTATTACCATCAAGGGATTAGAGGGAGTCCTTACATGAGTTACAAAAGTACCAATGTGTTGAATCCTCATCAAATCCAACAACCTCAAGTGCAAAACCCCCCCGGTTTTCAACCAAGGGGTGGAAACTTCAACTCGAGGAACAATTTCAACAACAACAATTTCTACCAAGGCAACCAATCTAATCAAGCCAATCAAGGCTTCCAACAAAGTTTCAATGACCCGAACTTTAATCCCAATTTCCAAAACAACCAAAACCCACAAAATTTCAATCCAAATTTCAACAACAACAATCCAAATTTCAACAACAACAACCAAAACCACAACCAACACCAAAACCAAAACTTCAATCCACCACCATTTCAAAACAACCCCAATCAAAATCAAAACAACTACAACCACAACCCACAAAATCCCAACAACCCAAATTTCAACCAAAACTTTCCATCAAACAACCAAGGCCAAAACTTCAACAACCAAACTCCGAAAGGCAACTCCCAAGGTGGGGGTGCAAGGAACGATTATGGGTTCCCCTTGCCCCTCACCAATGCACCTCACTAAGACACAAGTGATTCCCAAGTGGGGGAGTTATTGAAGCTTGTCAAGAACATGCAAGCAACTCACACCCAAGAAATGGCGAATTTGAAGAGTGCCAACCAAAGGGAGATACGGGAAATGGAGGCTCGAGTTGCCTCTCAAGCTCTAGCAAATCCTCAAAGGCCACCGGGCGGCTTCCTTACCCAAGGCCAAAGTTCCAAAGATGCCTCACACAATCACCAAGCACATGCGGTGATCTTGAGAAGTGGAACGGAGCTAGAGGACCCGTACAAGGACTACAATTATGGTGAAGAGGAGCCTATTTTGGAGCTTGTGAAAGAGAAAGGAAAGGAAGTTGATGGTGGCACTTCAAGGGATGATGACTTCTATGTGGAGGACCTCCCTTATGAGGAGAAAGAAGAAGAAGTTATCTTGGAGGAGGTGGATGCTAGACAAGAAGAGTTGGTTGCACAACCAACTACTAAGGTAACAAGCAAACCAACACCCACCAAGATACTATCTAACCCTCAATCTACTAGCTTGCCTTATCCTTCAAGGGCCTTGAAGGGAAAAGAGAACTTCAAGTTCACAAACTTTTTTAAAATGATTGAAAAACTTGAAGTGACTCTTCCCTTTACGGAGGTGATATTGAATATGCCGACTTACTCCAAATTTTTAAAAGAAATCTTGTCGGGCAAGAGAACCTTGGGTGACCAAGAAGTAATGGCTATGAGGGAGGAGTGTAGTGCACTTCTCCTCCAAAAGGAGTCAAAGAAACTTGGTGACTCGGGGAGTTTCTCTATCCCTTGCATAGTCGGTGGCATTCCAATTTCTCGTGCCCTTTGTGATTTAGGAGCTAGTGTAAGTGTGCTCCCTTTGAAAGTTGCAAAAAGAATTGGTTTGAATGACTTAGTTCCCACAAGTATCACCCTCCAATTGGCGGATAGGTCCGTCAAGCGCCCTTCTATTCTTCCATCTCTACCATCTCCCTTACCACTCTAAAGGTGAGACGCCCATTCTTCACGTCTATCAAGACGCCTCCGGTAGCCAAGAAAGGCCTACCAAGGATGATGGGAGTGTGGCTATCCTCCGGGATATCGAGGACAACAAAATCGGCGGGGATTAAATGTTTACCCACCTTGACGGGTACGTCCTCAAGCACCCCCGCATATTTGAGCAAGAAATGCAGGATATAAAGCAGTTGTATTAAAACTTACAATTGTGGGGCCAGCTGAAAAGCTAATGTCCTCTGAGACGAGCTTCTGCATTGTGGAAGCTGCGGCAAGAGTGTGCATCTTGGTATCATCGATTACTTGGACATAGAGATGCTTGTTGGAGCGGAAAAGCCATAGTCTTGGCCTCTCCGGCGTCCCTTCAACCTGTGGAACAAGTAGTTAGGTATGAATAATGATACAGAGAGATGTCATTGTCTACTTAAGAGGATGAAAAAATATGGCAGTTGCAAGCACCAATGTACAAGCTAATAATTCGTGGTATATTAGTCGAACCTTGGACATAAAAAAAAAGACGTTTTTTTTCTGTTGATAGCACTAAAGCAATGAAAAATAGGGTCTTTGTATTACTTATCTTGAGTAACTTATTACTCAACTAATCTGTGGCAACACCCGCGTCACCAAAATGAAGAAAATTCCGTAATTCAAATTGAAAAATATGGGCAGGCACAAAGTTATTTGAATGTTGGTGAGCAGAAAGAGTAGATTGAGCCCTGAAAGTGATGGTGGATTTTGGAGCAATAAGAAAAGGGGGCAGGGTTTGAATCCTTATCATAAGGTTTTAATTATGATCTTAAAAACGCAACGGGGATCAAAAATCCCTTTGCACTGGTCCTAATATTGGCCATTCCCCCCAAACCAAAACAAAACAAAAGTAATGAAGCATGTTATGTGAGTTCCTTAACATAAAATGAAAAATGGTAAGATTATTTTCCTGAAAACACAGGTTTCATGAATTCATATTTGTTTTGGGTATGTTTGTTTATTTTCTGCTGCTGCTGCTGCGTTCAAGGCTATAGTTTAGCAGTATGAATGTATGATGCAGGAGGCAGGAGCGAGTAGTTGTCACTTGTATGGGACTATGGGACTATGGGAGTGTTACAGAAATATTGTTGCACTCATTTACCCTCACATTGTTAGCTTTACCATACAATAAAACACCCAATAATCATAACAATCTCAAGATATAGAAGAGGAACAAGTAAAGAAAGAGACCTTCTTACGAATACGAATGTGGCGAGCGGTGCGGTCTTCACGACGAGGGTGAGCTTTGGCCACCACAATTGGGACTGTGTGAGACCGTAAACTCACTGAAAGGTCCAAAGCATGATGAGGCAAGTGGTAAGGGAGATGGTAGAGATGGAAGAATAGAAGGAAAGTCACATGGAACAATTATGTGGCATCACAACTTGTGAAGACAAATAAATGGATGAGAACATTGAGCTAGAAGATGAGGAAGTTGAGAAGGTGGAGGGGATGCTCCTCCAAAGGTACAACTCAAAACCCTTCATCCCTCCCTCAAGTATGCCTTTCTTGGGGAGGGAGAGGCTTACCCGGTGATCATCAATGCTAACCTTAATGAGCAACAAGAATCCAAACTCATTTCAACTTTAAAGGATCATAGGAGCTCATTAGGGTATAGCCTTGATGACATCAAGGGGCTAAGCCCGAGCCTTTGCATGCATAGGATAATCTTGGAGGAAGGAAGTAGACCTAAGGTAGAGGGTCAAAGGAGGTTGAACCCCAAGATGGGAGAAGTTGTCAAAAGTGAAGTTCTTAAGTTGCTTGAGGCCGGCATCATCTACGAAATCACGGATAGTCGGTGGGTGAGCCCCGTCCATGTTGTCCCCAAGAAGGGGGGTGTAACATTGGTTACACAAGAGGATGGGACTCTCCTACCGACTCGTCCGGTGACGGGTTGGAGGATGTGTATCGATTACCGAAAGTTGAATGCGGCCACTCTCAAGGACCATTTCCCAATCCTCTTCATTGATCAAATGTTAGAGAGACTTGCGGGTCATTCGTACTATTGTTTTCTTGACTGTTATTCCGGGTTTTTTCAAATACCCATTCACCCGGAAGACCAAGAGAAAACAACTTTTACATGCCCCCAAGGTGTGTATGCTTATCGGAGGATGTCATTCGGGTTGTGTAATGCACCCGGTACCTTTCAAAG
This sequence comes from Silene conica, assembly GCA_029255685.2. Taxonomy (NCBI): domain Eukaryota; kingdom Viridiplantae; phylum Streptophyta; class Magnoliopsida; order Caryophyllales; family Caryophyllaceae; genus Silene; species Silene conica. The sequence goes on along the minus strand of CM055316.2, from coordinate 53,134,437 downwards.
GTGCATGATGGCCATCTTTGCCGATTTTCTTGAGAAAACTATGGAGGTTTTTATGGATGATTTTAGTGTTCATGGTGATTCTTTTGATCTAGGGCTTTCTAATCTTGAAAATGTGTTGAAAAGATGTGAGGAGCACAACCTTGTCCTCAATTGGGAAAAGTGTCATTTCATGTTAGAGGAAGGGATTGTGCTTGGTCACATAGTGTCCAAGAGGGGGATAGAAGTCGATGGTGCAAAAGTGGCGGTCATTGAGAACTTGTCACCCCCTACCAATGTGAAAGGGGTGAGAAGTTTTGTTGGGCATGCCGGCTTCTACCGGCGTTTTATCAAGGATTTTTCAAAAATTGCCAAGCCATTGACTTCTCTTCTTCTCAAGGATGCTCCGTTTTTGTTTACTAATGATTGTCTTGAAGCCTTTTCTAGGATCAAAGAAGCACTTGTGACGGCTCCTATTATTCGTGCTCCGGATTGGGGATTGTCTTTTGAGATCATGTGTGACGCGTCCGATTTCGCGGTAGGAGCGGTCCTAGGTCAAGTTGTGGATAGGAAACACCGCGTGATATACTATTCAAGCAAGACTCTTGATCAAACTCAAGCGAAATACTCCACGACCGAAAAGGAGATGTTGGCAATCGTGCATGCCATTGAGAAGTTTAGACAATATCTCATGGGATCTAAAGTGGTGGTGTACTCCGATCACACCGCTTTGAGGCAATTAATGTTGAAGAACGATGCCAAGCCAAGGCTCTTGAGATGGGTCCTTTTACTCCAAGAATTTGATCTAGAGATAAGAGACAAGTCGAGGTCGGAGAATGTGGTTGCGAACCACTTGTCTAGATTGACTTTTGAGGATCATGGTTTGCATGATAGAGATGGCCCGATCAATGAATGGTTGCGTGAGGATAGTTTGATGGCAATAGGCAATAAGTTGCCTTGGTTTGCGGATATTGCCAATTATCTTGTTAATGGCTTTATCCCGGAGGAGTTGGAAGCAAGAGAAAGGAGAAAGTTGAAAGTGGATGCTAAGAGATATTTTTGGGATGATCCCTACCTTTTCAAAAAGTGTGGGGATGGGCTCCTGAGGAGATGCGTATCAAAGGAAGAGGGGCTTGAAATTGTGGATCGGCTTCACAACTCCGCCTATGGAGGGCACTTGGCGGCTTCACGGACTATAGCCAAGGTTCTTCAAGGAGGGTTCTTTTGGCCTTCTATGGTTAAAGACATTCACGATGTAGTTAGATCTTGTGACGCTTGTCAAAGGTCGGGCAACATCGGTAAAAGGAATGAGATGCCCCTAAAAACCATCTTGGAGATTGAGTTGTTTGATTGTTGGGGGATTGACTTCATGGGACCTTTCCCCAATTCATGCGGGAATGAGTACATCTTGGTAGCCGTGGATTACGTCTCGAAATGGATAGAAGCGGTTGCCTCCTCCACCAATGACTCCAAGGTAGTGGTAAAGCTCTTCAAGACCATCATCTTTCCCCGTTTCGGTGTACCCCGAATTGTGATAAGTGATGGAGGTTCCCACTTCCGGAAACACACATTCAAAGCCCTTCTAGCCTCTTATGGAGTGATCCACAAGGTCGCACTTGCCTACCACCCTCAAACTAGTGGGCAAGTGGAGGTTTCAAACCGTCAAATCAAGGCTATTCTAGAGAAGGTGGTGCAAAAGAACCGGAAAGATTGGTCCCAAAAGTTGAATGATGTGCTATGGGCTTTGAGGACGGCTTACAAGACGCCTATAGGAATGACTCCCTACAATCTTGTGTACGGGAAAGCATGCCACCTACCGGTGGAGCTTGAGCACAAAGCTTGGTGGGCCTTGAAGGAGATGAACTTCGACTTAGATATGGCCGGGGAGAAAAGATTCTTGCAAATGAGTGAGCTTGAGGAGCTTAGATATGAGGCTTATGAGAGTTCAAAACTCTATAAGGAGCAAACGAAGAAGTGGCATGATGCCAAGTTAATGAAGAAGAATGTGAGCATAGGAGACCTTGTTCTCCTTTTCAATTCAAGAGTCAAGAACTTTCCGGGAAAACTTAGATCACGGTGGTCTGGGCCCTTCAAAGTAATGGATATTTCACCTCATGGGGCCTTTGAACTTTGGAGTGAAGGCGGTGGCACCTTCAAAGTCAACGGACATCGGATCAAGCGTTATTACCAAGGAGATTCCAAAGGTACCGTAGAAGTTATTGACCTCGGGGACCCACTCCCCGAGGAGGATTGATTTCAAGGAAGTTTGTTCATGAAAGGTTTGGTGGAGTCACTTAATAACCACCGGTTGTAAGTATTAGTTTTCTCTCTTTCGAGTAGTTTCCATGTTGGTTTAATGGTTAGTTCGGTTTTTAGTTTAATTTTTAGCTTGCATGAGAAATTTGGATGTGTTGGTTGCTTATTTGTGGTTATTTCTTGAGTGTAGTCGGAGGATTATAGGCAAAACCGTTGTTGGCAAAGTCGATTTTTATGTTCAATTAAATTATTTTTCGAAATTGTGTACAGGTACTCCCAGCCGGCCAACCGGCCGACGGTACCATACCGGCTGGGAGGACCTGGACACATTTCTATTTTTGATGATTTATTTGGGCAGATTTCAGATTTTGCATCCCCAGCCTGTACCAAACTGGCAGCCGGTCAGCCGGCTGAGAAGACGTATTACTTATTCAAAAATCGAAAAATCAAAGGAAGCTTGATTCCCAGCCGGTAGGCCGGCAGCCGGTCCACCGGCTGAGAATCATGAGTTGTGAACCAATATTGAAGAGAAGGCCAAGGAGAAGCATCCCCAGCCGGTCGGCCGGCAGCCGGTCCGCCGGCTGGGAGTTTTTGTAAGTGAAGAAGCTGAAGGGAAAAAGAAGACGAAGAAGGATCCCCAGCCGGTAGGCCGGCAGCCGGTCCACCGGCTGGGAGTTTTTGTAAGTGAAGGAAATTGAAGAAGAGAAGGCGTAGGAAGATTTGAAGACTGATTTTGAGCCGGTCCGCCGGCTCGGAATCAAATCCCCTTATAAAAATTTCGGAAAAAAACTAAAAAAACAAACCCTAACTCTCAGCCGGTCGGCCGGCAGCCGGTCCCGAACCGGCTGGGAGTGTTATGTCGCGAAAATTAAAAGCCTCGACACCTTCATTTTTCCTCATTTCATTTCCAACTCTTCTTCTCTCTTCCTTATTTCCTCTTCTCCCTCTCATCCCTTACCTTCAAAAACACATCTAAACTCTCCCAAATCAAAACCCCTTTCACTCCCTCATCACCTCACCTCAAAATAGCCATGTCTGGAAGAACGGAAAGGAGGTCAAAGTCAAGACACGACCCGAGTGTGGAGCAAGAAGTGCAGAATGTGATGGATAGTAGCAACATTGGTCCGGATCCTTGCTTTCCCGGCCTCCACTTTGCTACCATACAACAGAAAGGTAACTTCACTTACTTTAAACATCGCCCCCTTCATCCGTCTAGGTTCATTGATAGGGCAGGTTTGAGGGAGATTGGGATTGAGAAAATTACTGCGGAGTTGTTTGATGGTTTGGGGATGAAGGCATTGTATGAAACAAGACCGGTTCACACTTCCCCTAGGTTGACTTGGGAATTTTTGAGTTCCTTGGTAGTTACTAAGAATCGGAATGTAGGGAAGGTTGCTTTCTTGGAATTTCGTTTAATGAATAGGGAACACCGTCTCACCTTAGAAAATTTTGCTTTGATTTTTGGGCTCGACGGAAAATTGCCCATTAAGCCTCTGGAGGGCTTTGATACAGAGGCTATTTGGACCGCCATAACCGGGTTAGTAAGTGATAGAACTAAGAAGAAACCGGCTAATAGGGTGCATTTGACACCGATTAGGATTTGGCATAGGTTCATGGGGTGGACCGTTTTCTCTAGGAATGAGCCTCACAATTTTACCACCACGGAGCTCGAGATTTTGGGGTGTTACTTGGTTAGTGGGCCGAAACTCAACATTGCTCACCACATGGCCCTTCACTTGAGTAGGTTGGCATCCCATCCTCAGCTTACTACCCCCATATGTGTTGGGGGGATGGTCACTTTGATTGCAAACGACCTTTGTCACCGGCATTTTACAGTGGACTTCATTCAGGGTGAGAACGTTTTATCTCGCCGGTACATACAGGAGGCTTTGGGGTGGATAAAGTATAACCCCAACGATCGTAATGAGTATTGACAGATTAGCGTGGATAATAAGTTCAGGAATTCGGTGCCCTTGCCAAACACCGAGCGGATGAGAGTTGTGCCAGGGAAGCCCTTATACCTCCTTGATATTGAGGTGGACCCCGATGAGCTCCCTCCCGATCAGCGTGCTCCGAGAGTTTATGCCCGAGATAGGACGGGTACCACCACATCTGACCTTCCATTTCAGCAGTTTCAGCAGCCCTCCGTTACCATGCCCCCTTTCCAGAGCGGTCCTTCATACTTTCAGGGATCTACCTCCGGCTCCGGTCCTTCTACTCAGTCTACCATGCCCCAGGATCTCATTGACTTTATGGCCCGGGTTGATTTGGGGATGAAGAAGGCGGCCGACCTTGCTGACGAGCGCCAAGCTTTGGCGGATGAGCGGTATAGGGATTTGAGCTATAGGCTTGATTACATATATCACGATCAGGCCTATGGGCAATTCCCCAGCTATGACCATTCTGTCCGCCAGGGACTTCATCATGAGGACGGTGGTCGCCCTTCTTACTACATGCCTCCCGAGAAGGGATATGTGCCTCCAGAGGGGCGTTTTTTCGGGGAGATCAATGTTACTCCGGGTTATTTCTCTAACCCGATCTTTCCCCCTAACTTCCGTGGGGACGTGGACCCGGCACCCCGCCCTCAAGGGCACCCTTCTCCCCATGGCATGTTTGGTGATCCGGGAGCTAGTGGCTCGCACGCCTCTCCCTTCCGTGATTTCGTGACCAACCCGGGCGACTACATGGTAGTAGATGAGGGCAATGGAGAAGGAGATGTAAGCGGAACCGGAGGTGATGGAGATGATGATGATGGTAATGAGTGACCACCTTTGGAGGTGGTTGGTGATGCCTATGCTCCCCATTGAAAAATCCAAAGCAAGTAACTCCCTTAATCCAAATTTCACTTTAGTTTGCATTTTCCTTTCTAGCATGCATTTAGAGTAGTTAGTTTAGTTTAGTTAGTTCGTTTTAGTTTTCTATTCATGTTTTCACATCATTAGTTTAGTTGCATATAGTTGCATTCATTTAGATGCATTAGATTTTCATTTTGTATCATATTGTCACATATAGCTTGCATACATGCAATTTAGAGCATTTAGTTTGCATCTAGTTTAGTTTTTAGTTTTTAACCATCTTTCGTTTACCTTTGTTTTTATTGCTTTCATAAAAATCAAAAATCCAAATAAAAATTGAAAAACCAAAAACTTTCAAAAACATGTTCTTTATTTTCCGGTTTTCCTCCTCACATTATGCATATAAATAAGTGTGGGGAGGAAGAACCGTTTATTTCAAAAAAATACAAAAACAAGTTTTTATTTTCTCAAAAATTTCAAAAAAAAAACCAAAAACATGTTGTTTTCGTTCTTTTTCTTCATTTCCCCCTTGCACTTTGTTCCATTGAGGACAATGTAAATCTTAAGTGTGGAGAGGGAAAATATCCACTTTGTGAATATTTGTTTGCTTTTGTAAATATGAAAAAACTTCAAAAATACTAAAAAAATCGAAAAATTTCAAAAATTTCAAAAAATATGTTCTTCATTTCCTTTGTTTTAGTTCTTTGTTTGTTTTGTGTATATATGTTTGTTGGACTAACAAGTTGCAGATATGACGACAACCCGAGGTATTAGGAGAATGAAGATGCTTGGTATACTCTTTCCTACTTCTTTCTCCCCCTCCCGATTTCTTTTTATGTTGATATCATGAAGGAGAACGGGATTTTTGTGCCTTGGATGTTCCTTCGGGGAACTTGTGGTTGTTGTGGTTGATGTGCTGTTAGTTTAGCCTTCTAGTTGTTGCATGTTTGTTGTATTTGTTGTTATTTTTCTTTTGTTTCACATTGATGCGTGCCTATTTTATGATGTTTTACATCTATTTCTACACGCATTTTGTCGCTCATTTACTATGTTTTAGCCTTTATTTCCCAACGATTGTCTACTTTCGTATTTTTTTGCTCTTTTGCAGATTTATGCGGAAAAGGGACGATTTTGTACCAAATTTATGCCCTCGGGACTTTTTATGACTAAGGACAAGAAGGAACGAAGCCTAGCGCATATTTCAAGGCCTAAAGATAGCTTTAACAAGCAAAGAATCGATCCACGACATTGCAGCCTGTTTCAAATGGCTATATCTCGAGTTCTAGAGCTTATAATGGAGTGATTCCAGTTGGAGGTGAAAGCTTATCCTCTTAGCTTTCCAACGCCGCGAGAATCGCTTGATTTCGATAAGTAACGAAGAAATGGCAGCTGTTTTAAGAACGATGCGCGCTGCAGTCCCGACAGTTGGTCGACCGACCAACAAAGTAGGTCGATCGACCAGGTGCCTATTGGAAAAGCCCAGAATTTGCCTGAAGCCCAGAATTTGCATAAAATCCGTAAAGCGGTCGACCGACCGAAAATATTGGTCGACCGACCACAGCACCAACCAAGAAGTTTCCGAAAAGCCCATACAAGTGTTTAGGTCATTAGGAAACTCTTTAATTCTGCCTATATAAGCTAATTCAGTCCCTAATCAAGATTTCCATCAAGTTTTCTACCTAGTTTTTATCATGGAGTTACATCTAGTTTTAGTTCTAATCTTTCAATAATCACCAAACACTTTTCTTTAGTTTTATATATTGTTCTTCATCAATCTTTCAACATTAATCAATAAAGCTTGTTCTTTTCCGCCTTAATCCTTATTTCCGGTAATTCCTTTCTTAATTTCTGTTTTATTATTGTTAGTTCATAATTATTGTATCCGGTTTAAGTTAGAATCCCAAGCCTTTATTATTATTGCATGTTTAGATTGATGTTCTTTATAGTTTCCATGTTTATTCCTATTTTCATTATTGTTTCAATAGTTATGAGTAGCTAATTTCATATGTTAGGATGTAGGGAGTAAATATGCGAAGGTAGTATAAATTCCGAATCGACATGTTGCAGGGTGGAGGTCGGCCGACCGGGTTAGTTGGTCGGTCGACCGACACGCGTATGAATTCCGTTTCGCTTTTATTTGTAGACTATAATAACCTACAATGAGACCAAAAGGAGACTTGTAGGATGTTAGTATTGACCTACCCAAGATTGAGAGATTTGGGAAGGGCATTGGTTTACATCTTAAGACGGATAGGTTACTTAAGACTGAAAGGTTTGTGACCTAGAATTTAGGAATCACCCTTATTGTTGACACCCAATAATTGTGAGACCTAGGAACTAATAGCATAGACCGAAAGGAGCTATTAGGTAGCATAGACCTAAAGGATATGTTACACCCCTTATGCGACTGCAATACATGTTGACTTAGGATTTATATTATCTTAGCTGTTTATTACCCAAACATCCTAGCATCTCTTTTATTATATTTTTATTTTCCTCTTTATTTACTTGTTTTATTTTATATTTGTTTTAGACTTAGCAACAATCAAACCCTCTATATTATTGTTACTTAATAGATTAAAAATTAGCAAACAGAATTAACCTTGTCTCTCTGTGGTTCGACCCTTACTATCACTATCTATAGTTTTAGTTTAGTTTATAAATCTTATCTTTGACACCCACAACGACGGGTATCACACATGCCTTTTCATTTTCATAGTTTTGTAAATATGTGTTAGTCGGTTTTTCCGTTTTGCTTTTGTTTGTAAATATGCATAGGAGGTTGAATAGTGGAGGATATATGCCGTCAATGATGATTTTTGTCTTACTTGTGTCTTTCCCCTCCTAATAGCTTGCACCGTTGATGTCACCTTGTTAGGGTTCTTGCTTGCAAGGACCCTGAAGTCTAGGCTTAATGACCAAGTTTCGACCACCTTGTGAGACCGTGTTAGACCTTGACTCGACCTAGGACCGACATTAGCTACTCAAATGTGAGGATAGAGCCTCCTTTATAATCGGTCCATCAAACCGACTCAGTTTAGGATTGTGAGTAGTCCTCCTTACGTGGTGTTTTATGTCTATACGCATAAGAATGGCGCTCGTTCCTTATTTCCGTGTTAATGTTCATGTGCATGTGAGACAACTTTTGTTCCAAATAAATCAACTTCACATTTGCCAAATTAGCCTTGTTTTGACCCTTGCATCTTATTTCCCTTTTGTTTAACCACTTTGAGCCTTAACCTTTTCATTTGGCCTAAACTACTAAATGAACTACATCCCAAAAACATCCTTCCTTGATCAAGAATGTTTGCTTTTGTGGTACCTTGTTAGTGGTAGAGTCGGGAATTTAGATGCCGGTTGGTGGCTTCTTCCGTTGTGGTCGTTACTTTGTGTTTGTTTGGTGTTTGGGAGTTTGAAAAAGAAAAGAAAAAAAAATTAAAAAAGAAAGAAAATAGAAAATCAAAGAAAAAAGTTGAAAAAGTTTTGAAAAATCCAAAAAGAAAAATGTACATATGTGTTTTTGAAAGAGAAAAAGGCTAGCAACAAGTCCCTTCCATCAAGGGGACATAGAAAAAGCCGTTGCTACAATAATGTGGTCTTTTGATGTTTTTGCACGCGTGCCGGGTTTACACATTTTTTGCATTTGATTTGATTTTCAAGTCGTATGTTAGGGTGTAGACGTTGTTCGGTGTTTCTAATAATGACCGCTTTGTCTAAGTTTGTGATGGGTCCGATTTTTCCAAAGTAAGTTGGGGTTTATGCAATTTTTGCTTGGTTTTGCAAAAGCCAAAGTTAGGGCATAGACGTTGCTTAGTTGTTGTAATAAGGTGTTGTGTGATTTTGGCGATCATTCTTGTTTTTGAGCCTCAAATCCTAGAACGGTGCTTGCACCAAACCATTTTCACCCAACCCAAGCCACATTACATCCTTGTGGTTGTTCTCGTCATGTGCATTTGCATTTTTCATTGATTTTTGGATGGAGTACCATTCTAGATTGCGGGCATGCTTCGCAAGTTGAGGTAGGTGAGTGATTTTGGTTACTTTTTGTCACAAAAATCGCCCCCCTTTCTTTCCTTGTGTGTTGAGTGTCACCTGTGAGAGTCGGTACTTAGGGTTCTTTCATCGGTTATGGGTCTTGCATGAAGTCGAATCATGTGTGTGTCGTGTCATTCTTGGAAGTATAGCTTAGTACTTCCGTTTGCCCGCCTTGAATTAGTTTCTTGGTCTTTGGTGATGTCATTCTTGGTTGCTTGAGCTTGATTTAGGGGTTTGACACCTTGGTTAGACTTTGAGTCGGCATCCTCCGCTATAGACCTCCTTTGTTTTGTTTTTCAAAACACCGCTTGAATGAGGCAAGCGATTTTCTTTTCCTTTTTCCGATGCATGTTGCTTGTCTATACGTGTTATGTTTTTACTTATTGGCATCAAAAGTTTTGGAGCAAGACCTTACTTGCCTTGCAATAGGGCGTTCTTCCTCATGAATGTCAAATTGTGAGTTGAAAGGGCTACGGGTGTAGCTAAACCCGATTCGGCTTATAGTTAGCTTAGTTAGATGTTTCTTTGTTTTCTAATAAGGGTTATGTATTTACTTGATCTCTTACTCGAGGACGAGTAAGGTTTAAGTGTGGGGAATTCTGATGAGCTCCATTTTGGTCATCATTTTCTTTACATATTCTTTATTTTCGGTCACGATTCGACCTCGATTTGCGTGTCTTTGGTTGTTTTTACGTCCGTTGCCTCGTATATTCCTATTCGATCCACTTTTTGTAGGTATTACGGAGGGGGCGAAGAAACGGGAGAAATCGAGCCGGATTTAGAGCGAATTATGAAGAAATATGAAAGAATTGTGAAGGAAGCATGCCAGGCCCTCCCAGCCGGTTCCCATCCGGCGGCCGGTAGGCCGGCTGGGGAGCCATGACTTGAGTTTTTGAGGAAAATGTGAAAAAGTTACAGCATCTTAGCTCAGGGCTCCCAGCCGGTAGCCAACCGGCAGCCGGTCAGCCAGCTGGGATGCTTGTCATGTACTTAGCCATTTTTTGAAGAATGAAGAATATGCAAAGATTGGGCAGAATGCTGAAAAAGTGCTCCCAGCCGGTGGACAACCGGCAGCCGGTCCACCGGCTGAGGGGGCCTGTACTCAACATGTTTAGCATTTCCTCATCAATTGTTTCCATGTTTACTTCAACCATGTGTGAGTAGTTCCCATACTAGGGTTAGGGGTGAACTTGGGTAGTTGATGTTGATGTTTGTTGTTTAGGGTTAGGGTTTAGGTTTCATCTTTGTTAGGTTTTCATTGTATGCATGCTAGATGTTTGATGAAATGCCTCAACGACGGTTGGGCATGATTCTTATTGTTGTTTGCCTTAGACGATAGTCTAGGACTTTCATAGGCATGTGTATGTGTTAGGTTGACCTTGTTTGTAGCGAAAGCTAGAATAGGACTCGACCTTAGGTTATTCAAATCGAAAGACGAGACGGACCTAGACTTAACATAGATGAGACCACCTACCCTTGGCATGTTTGACATCGACTACCCTAGCTAGTAACCCCCGACACCCTAGTTACTTTAATCATCAATTTCATCTCAATTTATTTGCTTTAGTTGTTCTTTAGTCGTTAATCAATCTCAAACTTATTACCCCGACTCTTGCTTAAATTAGAACGTAGCTATATAACTTCCCCACCATCTTCGTGTTCGACAACCCTATTATACTACTAATTTGGGTTTTATAAATGTGTTTGATCGTGAGAACCGACGACTAAATCTCGCGCATCAACGAGTTTTGAAAATTTGAGATTTTCACAAATTCTCTCGTACAAACGTCTCATGTGCGACCATTTTTTATTTAACCAAAAGTGTCACTATTAACAAAAGAATAGTCTGATTTTCCAAAAATACACGGGTTAAAAATTACACACAATAATTCTCGTACAATAATGAACATACTATATTTCTATAGAATAGATTATTAAAAAAAATTGTGATATGTGATTTACTTTTTAATTATGTATCGAAGTAAGATAATGAACATAATATATATATATATATATATATATAGAAAGAAACTATTATTATTATTATTACTATTATTTTTATTATTATTGTTATTTATATTATTTAAGTTAATATTTATTTATTTCGAAAAAGTTAGACTCATATAAGTTAAGTTCAAAAACGTTAAGTTCATAAATATTAAGCAGATATAAGTTAACTTCAGCAAATATAAGTTAAGTTAAGTTCAGCAAAAATAATTTCAGAAAAGTTCAGCAAAAATAAGTTAAGTTGAGTTAAGTTAAGTTCAGCAAAAATAAGTTCAGAAAAGTTTAGCAAAAATGAGTTAAGTTCAGCAAATATAAGTTAAGTTCAGAAACTTTAGAAAAATAAGGGGGTTGGTTTTTGTAGACGACATTTTAGTAAACGTAGACGGCGTTTTTCATAAAAAAGACGAAAATACCCTTGACCACTTTAACTCACTAGAAAAATTCTCTGAATTCTTGAGAAAACCCGATTAATTTATCTAAACCCCAAAAAATTAAAAACACGAAAATCACCTAAAATTCATGACGGAATCTCATTCAACCAATTCTTCGGTTAGTTATCAAATTCTTAACATTTTATTAATTATGTTATGTTTAATTTATAGTTTCGTTTAAGATTAATCATAGAAATCGATTTTTTCAACCCGATTAGATTTTGTAGACGACATTTTAGGAAAATAGCATTCAATGTTTGTCCATGGACAAACATTGAATGTCAATGTGCGTTTCATGGCCGCACATTGTCCATGCATGGACAAACATTGAATCTCAATGTTTACTCCATGGTCGGACATTGAATGTCGATGTCTCGCCCATGGACAATTTTTTTTTTTTATTATTATTATTTTTTTTTTGTTTTCGATTATTAGTGCAATTTCAATGCTTGCAAACATATTATTCAATATTTGTCCATGGAATAGACATTGAATGTCATTGTCCGGTCCATGGCCACACATTGACATTCCATGTCCCGCCATGGAGTGAACATTGACATTCAATGTCTATCCATGGACAGACATTGAATGTCATTGTTCATTCCATGGCGGGACATTGAATGTCAATGTGCGGCCATGGAACGGACATTGATATTCAATGTATATCCATGGACACACATTAAATATCATTGTCTAATCCATGGCCGGACATTGACATTCAATGTGCCGCCCATGGCTAGTTTTTTTTTTTTTTTTTTTTAGTTTTCGATTATTATTCCCCATTTTAGCGTAGTTTAGTACTTTGTTTTCCGTTTAAGCTAATTTATGTTGTTTAATCTAAAATATATATGCTAACCAATACTAAATTTTCAATTAATAGGATTCGTTCGAGGAATTTGGCGAGAATTTGGTTGATTATAATCGTTTGTTCTTTATGGATCGTGGATTTGAAACTCGTGATGAAGCATTTGGTTGGGCAAAATCGATTGCATTTTCGAAAGGTTTTGCTTTGGTAAAAGCAAATCATGGGCGTAAAAGTCGAAAAGGAGACGGTTTGTTATCATGTTATTTTCGATGTTCAAGAAAAGGTTTACCTCTTCCAAGTGATGATCCCGAGAGGCGTACGAGATCTAGTCGGTGTGGTTGTCCATTTAGAATTCGAGCCGTTCAAAACTACGTTGTCGAGAATGGAAAAACAACGGTAGTTTGGGGTGACCATGCATCAAAGTTTATATCACGCTTTACGAATGGGTATCTCCATTTTGGTAATACCGCAACTTCCCGTGTTGAGTCAGCACATTCTTTGTTGAAGGGAAGATGAAGGGTACACCCGGCACCCGTGGTTCAGCAACCGCACTTCAAAGAAAGGGTGATTTTGTAGGTCTGTGTGCTCCCGGTGCTCCGTTGGAAAGGAATTTCACCATTGGTCTTATATCAAGTTGGAGCAAATGTTACGGACTACCCGAGGTGCTTTGGCCTCACTTTGATGGCTGGTTTGATGTTGGTGATGATGGACATTGTGGGTTCCGAGTTATTTCTCACGCCTAACGGGGCCAAGAGGAAGATTACCTTGTTATGCGCGAATGATGTGCCCGAGAGATGAGGAGCCGCGATGTGTACAAAGAATTGTTCGGAAGTTTTCCGTCCCCAGCGACGGGGTTCACAGGGTTTGATATGGGCTTGACACGGGCTGAGTTTTTCCTTCCGATTGGTTGTGGTGAGGACTATTGGATGTGTGGTGACCATTTGCTTGTCTTTGCCACGTTGTTCAACTGGACGATTTGTGTTATCGGTCATGTAAGAGGTGATGATGGAGGGAAAGTTTGGGCCGGGAGCTGTAACACTATCCTACCATTGACGTCGTTTGTAAAAGATCGAAAACCAGCCGATACCTTATGGATTGTCCTTCACCATAGTCACTGGATGAGACTACATGCATGCACGCCACCCGAAGATGTACCTATGCCACCACTAAGCCCGGCTTGGTAGACATTCAAGGATAGAAGTGTTGACCACCTCGAGAAGTTATATGAGAGAAACATTGAGCATTGGCACACTTCTATGGGCTCTACGCCACATCGTCGTCGAAGAAAATAGTGATTAGTTTAGTTACCGTTTATTTTGATATTGTAACCGTTTTAGTTAAATTGTGTTATGTTGTTTTAAGTTTTCTATGGTTTTAATTAAATAGTACTATGTTGTTTTAAGTTTTCTATGGTTTTAATTAAATAGAACTATGTTGTTTTAAATTTTCTATGGCTTTAATTAAACTAAATTCAACAAACTACTCAATTCGATTAAACTAAATTCAATAAACTAAAAAACTACAAAGTTAACAAACTAAAAAACTACAAAGTTAACAAACTACTCAATTCGATTAAACTAAATTCAACAAACTAAAACCATCCACTAAAAAACATTAAAAACACTACTCATCATCATCATCATCACGGCCGAAATACGGAGTCAACTCCCGCATCATAATCCGGACACGATCTATAACCGCCTCCTCTGTTGGTTGATGGAAAAGAGTCTTCACGTGTCGACTAACAGTTAGGGCGACTTCCGGCTCCTCGTGCATGGGAATCTCCAGCGCCTGAAATCTCCGGTCCTTAGGGAAAAATGTTCAAAGACATATTCAAATACTAAACAAATAAAATGGAAATTTAAATTAACAAAATAAAAACATTTTAACAAAAATAAAATAAAGAAATTAAATGAAAATTTAACAAGTAAAATGAAAATTGAAAATTAACAAAAATATGAAAATTTATAATGAAAATTTAAATTAAAAAAAAATAATTCCTAAACCCTAAACGCTAACCCTAACCCTAACCCTTAACCCTAACCGAAACCCATAACCCTAACATCACCTAAACCGTAAACCTAACCGTAACCCTAATCTAAACCCTAACCCTAAACCCTAACCTAAACCCTAACCCTAAACCCTAACCTAAACCCCAACCCATGGTCCATCAATGTCCAACCCATGGACAGACATTGATATTCAATGTGTAACCGTGGGAAGGACTATGAGTTCTAATGTGCAACCATGGACGCACATTGAATATCAATGTTCCACCATGGTTCTCACATTGAATATCAATGTTCCACCATGGTTCTCACATTGAATATCAATGTTCACCATGGTTCTCAAATTGAATATCAATGTTCCACCATGGTTCTCACATTGAATATCAATGTCCAACCATTCATCCTTCCACATTTCAACCCAAATTTCAACCTTGCCCATAAATTTACCATTTTCGACCCAAATTTCGTGTCTTTGCTGCCCAGAATTTTCGAGCATTACCACCCCTGCCCAGATTTCGATTTTCAAGCCCTAATGCCCACATTTTTGCCCAAATTAAATCCAACAATTTCTAGCTATTCAACAATTAACAACACTACAATTACTACCTATTCAACAATTAACAACACTAAAATTCATAAACTAAACATATAATTACAACAAAAATCAAACAAATTACTACCTAATTCAAATTTCACAAAAACTCATACTACCTCTGATTTCCTATGATGTTCCGCTTTCCGTTTTGGTCTAATAACATTGATGTTCCCTATTTCCTCTTTTGGACAACTTTGTGTGGTCCAAAATCAATTTCATGTGGAGTCATGTGTATTGTGTGGTCCAAATTAATTTCTTTATTTCTTGTGTTAAAATCAAAAGGGAACAACACAAGAAATCGGAAAGAGTATTAATACCACATTTGTAACAAAATTAAAGCTACTAATCACATATTCATATCAATATATCATTTACAAACTTATTTTAGTATCAATTTGGCCTTTGAAACAATAATTTAACATTCAATTAACAATTTCGAAAAAAAGAGAACTTACGTGGCTGTCGGCGGTCGTGGCTGTCGCCGGTCGTTAGCGTGCGCCGGTGGTGGCTGTGCGCCGGTCGTCAAGGGTGGTGGTGGGCTACGGTGGTGGAGGGTGTTGGTGTTTGGGATTGATTGTTTGGATGTTGAGAATTGTTTGAGTTTGGGGTTTGGTGTGTTCAACGTGAGAGAGAGGAGGAGAGAGACCAAGGGTAGTTTCCGTCTTTTTTCTGAAAAACGCCGTTTACGTGTACTAAAATGTCGTCTACAAAATCTAACCGGGAAAAATAAGTTAGGTTAAGTTAAGCAAAAATAAGTCGAAAAAAAGTTGTCCTAACTCCTAAGTATAGAAAAACGGATAAAAATAAGGGTAACATTATTGGGGGTCTTAAGACAAGACTTTCTTAAGTCTTAAGACAAGACTCCCTCAATTTTACCAATAATCTACCCGAGTCTTGAGGAAAGTCTTAAGTCGAGTCTTGAAAATCCAAGACTCTCCTTAAGATTTTGGTGGGTCTTGACCCCACTAAAAGTAGTTTAATAAGTATGTAAAAAGAAAAAGTAAAATGGAAAAGCAGAGTATGAGGTGAGTCTGACGGATAATGTATAAAGTTTTGGGTAAGTTTGAGGTGAGTCTGAACAATAAAAAAACAATAAAAATTAGTGGAAATCTGATGTGGCAGAGTCTTAAGAATTTGGAGAGTCTTACGAATAATGTTATCCTAAAAGTAGTTATAAATAGTTAAAAAGAAATTGGGCGAGAGTGGGTACTGGGTATTGATTGAAGTGAAGGAAATAAGATAAAGAGATAGATAGAAGGAGGTGAGTGGATTCCAAAATCCAGTTTCCAATGGCTGCTTCTTCTTGTTCGATGTCACTGCTCTCTTTCACATCTTCCGCTTCATATTCACATTCACATTCACAACACCTGTTTTTGTCTCATTCACCCAATTCAGTGAGTTTACGGTCTCACACAGTCCCAATTGTGGTGGCCAAAGCTCACACTCGCCGTGAAGACCGCACCGCTCGCCACATTCGTATTCGTAAGAAGGTCTCTTTCTTTACTTGTTCCTCTTCTATATCTTGAGATTGTTATGATTATTGGGTGTTTTATTGTATGGTAAAGCTAACAATGTGAGGGTAAATGAGTGCAACAATATTTCTGTAACACTCCCATAGTCCCATAGTCCCATACAAGTGACAACTACTCGCTCCTGCCTCCTGCATCATACATTCATACTGCTAAACTATAGCCTTGAACGCAGCAGCAGCAGCAGCAGAAAATAAACAAACATACCCAAAACAAATATGAATTCATGAAACCTGTGTTTTCAGGAAAATAATCTTACCATTTTTCATTTTATGTTAAGGAACTCACATAACATGCTTCATTACTTTTGTTTTGTTTTGGTTTGGGGGGAATGGCCAATATTAGGACCAGTGCAAGGGGAATTTTGATCCCCGTTGCGTTTTTAAGATCATAATTAAAACCTTATGATAGGGATTCAAACCCTGCCCCCTTTTCTTATTGCTCCAAAATCCACCATCACTTTCAGGGCTCAATCTACTCTTTCTGCTCACCAACATTCAAATAACTTTGTGCCTGCCCATATTTTTCAATTTGAATTACGGAATTTTCTTCATTTTGGTGACGCGGGTGTTGCCACAGATTAGTTGAGTAATAAGTTACTCAAGATAAGTAATACAAAGACCCTATTTTTCATTGCTTTAGTGCTATCAACAGAAAAAAAACGTCTTTTTTTTTTTTATGTCCAAGGTTCGACTAATATACCACGAATTATTAGCTTGTACATTGGTGCTTGCAACTGCCATATTTTTTCATCCTCTTAAGTAGACAATGACATCTCTCTGTATCATTATTCATACCTAACTACTTGTTCCACAGGTTGAAGGGACGCCGGAGAGGCCAAGACTATGTGTTTTCCGCTCCAACAAGCATCTCTATGTCCAAGTAATCGATGATACCAAGATGCACACTCTTGCCGCAGCTTCCACAATGCAGAAGCTCGTCTCAGAGGACATTAGCTTTTCAGCTGGCCCCACAATTGTAAGTTTTAATACAACTGCTTTATATCCTGCATTTCTTGCTCAAATATGCGGAAAGTTTACATGCACGCACTTCTCATAGTTTCATCAATCTTCTCTCATCACACTACCATTGGCTCAATACGCTCAATTATTTTCGTACATGCATATCTTGTCAATGGAAACACCATAAGTTACATACAAGGGCTTTGTTGAGGTAAGGAGTGAAAGATAGCTTAAATCTCTTATTAAAATATTTGCATGATCGGTCTTTCTTGGGTATGTTTCTCTTGATAAGAATGCTGTTTCTGTAAAATTCGCCTGCAGGAAGTTGCACAGAAGATAGGCGAACTGATTGCGAAAAATTGTTTGGAGAAAGGTATAAGTAAAGTGGCTTTTGATCGAGGAGGATACCCATACCATGGGCGTGTTAAAGCCCTTGCTGAAGCAGCTCGAGAACATGGCCTCGAGTTCTAATGCATATTGTTGTAGCTTCTTTCGTGTTATGATCTCCACTGAGTTTGCTTAGTCTTTTTTGTTTCAGCTGAAGAATATTTGCATCTGACAATTAAGTATCAAATTGTATCGTAATTTTAATACGAACATTTATAATGCTTAGTCATCTCCATTTCAGCAACTATCTCCATTCACGCCCTTAAATTAGGCGGGGTTCATTTGCCCACATTTTTAATTAGTAAGAAATTAATTTGAATCAGAACAATATAATCAGTACTGAAGTTATGTAAATGTTGGAGTCTGGGGATCGATTTTGGACCCGAGTTTCAATGCAACGTTGGTTTTGACGTAAATTAGTATTTTTTGGATGAGATGAACGACATTAACACAAAAATGAACCAATTTGGAGAGGTTGGATAAGAAGAGGCAAACAAAATGTATCCGATAATCAAACCAAATTGTGTTGAGGTTTGTTTGGATAATGGGTTTGGGAACTGGGAGGGAAAGGGAGGGAGCGATAGAATTCTCCCCTTTTCTTTGGTCCGTTTCCCCCACGCGAACTTTGCCCAAGTCCAAGTAGTACTGAAAATTTGGGAGACAAATAATAGTCCGGCCCTCTTTAGGAAGCAAGATGGAGATGAATGGGAGGGAGAGAGAAGACAAAATAGTGAATCTATGTTGTTGTACAATTCTAAATTATTGGGGAAATTGCTGTGTCATTTCCTTGATTTTGTGGCAATTGGCAATTCCCCTAAATTGGGGAGCAATGAGCATGACTGTTATGAAGTTGGATAATTGACAAAATGATTTCTGTTTGTGACAAACATTTACATAGAAATAGATGGATATAAATAAATGCATTCCTAACCTATGATGGTAATGGAAATTCCCTGTTACCATGTGCTCCGACATTTAAATGCTCATACTTGTCGTCTTCCTTCCAGTTTTATGAGGATGAAGAGGATAGTTGGTGTGATATTGGCCATATGGCTTCTGGGTTTCCCCTCTACACGCCCTCTATCTCTCAACTCTGATGCCTTCATCAAACTACACCTAAAGAAGCGGCCTTTGGACTTGGAAA
Source organism: Silene conica (assembly GCA_029255685.2). Lineage (NCBI taxonomy): Eukaryota > Viridiplantae > Streptophyta > Magnoliopsida > Caryophyllales > Caryophyllaceae > Silene > Silene conica. The sequence goes on along the minus strand of CM055316.2, from coordinate 53,115,506 downwards.
CACTCAGAGCTGCAGGGCTTATTGCTAGAAATCGCGCTACAAACCATAATGATTTGCAATCAGCTATTGTATATCTCAACAATTACATGGATATCCAATATTATGGGGAGATTGGGATTGGCACCCCTCCTCAGAGATTCAAAGTCATCTTTGATACTGCCAGCGCCACTCTATGGGTCCCCTCATCTAAATGCTTCTTTTCGGTTAGGTTTTACCTCTTCCTCTCATCCATTCTATTATTGTTTTTTCTTAATATTATCTTATTTCTCATTTTACTTGCTAACAATTATCACCAGATTGCTTGTTACTTTCACTCTATGTACAACTCAAGGCTGTCCACCACATACTCCACCATCCGTGGTACTTCACTTATTCTCTAAATGTCTTGCTCATTACACATTAGGGACGAAAGTATATTCGCGTTTCCATGGAATCATCTCACTTCAATGGGGCTCCCATTACACCACTAATGAGACTTGGCATTGCCTCCATCCATCATCCATCCTCACTTTCTTTCACCCATGTCTCTCCTCTTATTTCTACTTCTGAAGATTCCACTACATTGTAGCAGACTAGTGGGATGTACCTTCTACCATATGTCTAAACATGCACGTTTTAATTGACAACTGTTGAAGCTTGTTAAGGAGCTAAATGGAGCTTTTGCCGCTAAGGTTTCTAACTCTATTTCGACAGGAAAACCCTGCAAAATTCCTTACGGTTCTGGATTTGTTTCTGGCTTGTTTAGCCGTGATAATGTGCATGTCGGTGGTCTCCTTGTCCAAGATCAGGTTCTTACTATAACTCTGTTGATGAGTGAATTAATCTTGAATTATGATGATTGTTGTCTCAACACTGGCATTTATGTTTCAGCTGTTTGTTGAAGCACGGATAGAAAGATCTTTTGATCTCATACTCACGCAATTTGATGGGATAGTTGGGTTAGGATTTCAGGAAACCTCTGTTAGGCACGCCACCCCGTTATGGTATATTATTTTTGCCGTCTATATGTTCTTACACGCATCCCCCCTTCCCCTCACAAAATAGATAGTATATGTTTTACTGTTTGTTTATCTCAAGTACATGCTGTCCTTGTTGAAAAAAGAGTTACTTGCTGGTTTTGGAGTTGTTAATCCAAGGATATCATATACATTAGTTACTTTATCATGTGCTACTCCAATAATTATTGCCCTGGATATACTTGGTATATGCTACAAATAGTCTTTTTCTAGCATCTCTAGGCAGTCTAATTCCGGTAGTCTCATGTACGGTGCTCAATGAATTGATCTTCTTTGATGATTGATTGCCCAAGTTTGTATCAATTTTTACATACAGGTACAATATGGTGCAGCAAGGACTTGTTTATCACCAAATTTTCTCCCTTTGGCTGAATCAGGACCCTTATTCCGCAACTGGAGGTCAGATTGTTTTTGGTGGTGTTGACTGGAGACATTTTGTGGGTCATCATTCTTATGTTCCAGTGGCTAGGAACGGTTACTGGCAGGTTCTTAAGGCTTTCAATTTAAATGATGTTTTCTTGTTTCTGCATCTTTTTCCCATGAAAGGTTAATGAACTATCATCATTGCAGATCGACATAAGAGGCATTAACATAGCAGGCGAAGCAACAGGTACAAAGATAAGCACTCTGATGTGCAACTTAAATGCCCAATAATTGACTCGTTATAAGCTTCTACAAATTGACACTTGATTGCAAAAATAGATGCAACAAAATGCTAGGAAATAAAACTTTCAGAAATTCTTTTACATAGATGACGTGGCCGTAGATTTGCTTTATCAGCAAGTAATCAGCTTACAGAATAATTGTTCAAAATGCTAGAGCCTACAAGCAAGGCCATGAGCAACCCTATTTAGACCCTAGGTAAAAAACTATAAGATAAACAGTGAAGAAAAGACCTCAAATTAAGTATGTCTTCAATGATTCCATTGACGAGGTGATGTTTGTGTTCCATTCCGGCGATTTGGAGAATGAGTTGTAGATAATCCGTCGCAACCTCCAAGTGAAGAAAACTATTGTTTTTCCTCAAAACTGTTCTTCCATTTTACAGGTCATTGCTCAGATGGCTGTGCTGCTATCCTTGATTCGGGGACCTCCTTGCTTGCTGGTCCATCTGTATGTATCTTGGATCTTCATTTTTGACTGCTCTGAGTGATGGCTTTTAGGTGAATTTTTAACCATTTAAGGGTCTTTTCTTAATCTCAGGAAGTCGTTGAGCAACTCAATCATGCCATTGGAGCAGAAGGAATAGTCAATGTTGAATGTAAAGCTGTTGTTTCTGAATATGCTGTGCGCATATGGGACCTTGTAATATCAGGGGTACGCCTTCGTCTTTTTTATATTTCCACCCCAATTATGGGTGCCTTAGTCACAGATATCTCTGGGAACTGATCGTTTTCACTTAAATGCAGTTAGAACCTGAAAAAGTTTGTGTAGAAATCGGCTTATGCACATATAATCAATCTCGGTCTATGAGGTTACATTCTTTCTTCTATCCTTGCTACTTTTGTTAGCATCTCTATTCCAATATCCTGATTGAAATGTTTAACGAAGTTCATTGAGCTAGTGTAGGCGCAAATTTAAATCAATCGTCAATGCTGATTTTGAGGAAAAGTTATTAGCCAATCAGACTGGCTTGTGCGGTATGTGTGAAGTCACAGTGATTTGGATTGAAGTAGAAGTAGAAGAAGAGAAAGCAAAAGGAAAAGTGGTTGCATACCTGCGTAAGGTAATATAATCTGTTTCGGATTTGAAACGCTTGACAAGGTGTGTTTTAGAAACTGATGGATGCCTCTGTTTGTGTTGAAGCTTTGTGAGAAACTCGGAAGCCCAGGACAAAAAGCATTTGTTGACTGCAAGAAGATTGGAAGCCTACCTCCTATTTCATTTAGCATTGGAAACAAAACCTACCCTCTAAGGCCAGAGCAGGTAAGTTGCTTTTGCCGATTCCTCCATAGGATCCATTTGGTTGGAGAAACGTGTTTCCTGCGCTAGAATTTGAATTAAGTGTCAAGTGTCCATGCCCCCGCCCCCGTTTGAATGTCTAATATCTAAATGAAGTACTTTAGGAGAAATGAAGAACTGGAGAATTACTGTGTTTTGAGTCTTGAGCAGTCTGCTGTTGTCAATGGTGCATACCAATATAATGGCCAATTGAATGGGGAAATGTGAGGATTTACTCCCTGCCAAAAAGGCAACTGCCAGTCTATCATTAATCTTCAAATGTGATAAGTTTGTTTTTCTAAATGATATAGATTAGAAAGAAGAGAGTGAGAGAGAAGAAGAATCAGTACTGTTTTCCTCACTCTTTTACTCATGATCATAGTATTAAAATGCGATATCACTCACAGATGCGAGTATGCGACTACAGTCATCAAGTATGGGTATTATACTTTTATGAGATGTCGCCGACAATCTCACAAGCAACGAGTCTCAAACTCATGTAAATTACACGCTTATATTTTTATACTTATTGTTATCATGAGAAAAAGGACTTTCAACATATATCCTAACAAAATTACCGAAAACAAAAATAACATATTGTTGGAAATATAGGGTCACTATAGGGGGAAGGATATAGTGAGAGAATATATGTCATTGTGTCGTGGTATGAAGGTCACTGAATGTAAAACGAAATCGTCCCGTCTGGCGTCTACGGTACAAATCAGAATGGGCGTCGTCCCCAAGACCACACAACACTCCTAAAAGTTGTGTAGTTCAACATATATCCTCACAAAATTACGAAAACATGAATAACATATTATCAAATTGTTACATATAAAATGTTTATAAGAAATATCACTATAACATCTAGGTTCAACCATAATTTATGATCTAGGAGATTTAAACATATCATAGAATTAAATTTATGCAACTTTTAAAAACTATGTTGTCATCAAAATTTTACGGGATATAAATATACATAATACACCACATAAATTTTATATAACGTGGCATTGTAGAGTTGCCTTTTTTTTGCAGCAGGTCTTGCTTGTGACCTCTCATAAAAAGAGAGAGGTGACAAGATGGGCACCCTTTCTTGTGCTTTTTCACTCAACTCTCATGGGTATTTTGTGAAAGAAAACGGTATCCGTCACAAATTTGTGTTTTATGATATCTATTCAAAAATTTCAATCACTACAAAGGTGAGGTGATATTTATCTAATGGTGACGTTATCTATCTTGTGCGCTCATACTCTCCTTTTAACCATTGTTTTAATTAGTTTTACATTGAAATATTAAAATTAATTAGTTTTACATTGAAATATTAAAATTAATTTGAGTAATATTTTAATTCTTAATCATTAACTATATACTCCCTCATAATCATAATAATTTTCCCTCTTTCCTTTTTAATTAATTCACAATATCTTTCCTATTTTTTTTTAGAATTATATATTTTAATTACCCCTCCAATCACAATATCCACAATACTCATACTTTATACTTATTTTAATCATCTTATTCACACCAATACCCCCACAATACCCTCCTCCTCTCTCCAATCACTTCACCCCACACAATATTTTATGCTTATTTTATTCAAACCCTTAAATTTTGTATCAATGCCAAGTAGGGAATATTATCCCGAATAAGTTTCAACTCCTAATTATTGAGTATAAAACTTGTTGGAAATAGGGGCTTAATTTGGAGAGTCATTTTCTAACATTTGTCCCACATAGGAGAGCTATGGAGGTTTGTATGTGTTTATATATTTTTCTATTACTACACCTATCACTAGTGGGTCAAGGGAGCCTTTTATAGAGGCTTTGCGAGGTGCTTAATTTAACTCTCACCCGTGCCCGAGCCCGGCCCGGATTCTGATTCGGGTCGGGATTTGGCAATCGCCTGTGGCGGGCTGTGCCTAATTTTTGGGCCGAGGATTTGTTGAAACAGTTAGTCAACTAACTGTTAGTGGGTGAGATATTCTCTCCCCACCTCCAGCCTTTGACTACTGCTTTTAAGGAGGCGTTTTCCTCCTAGGGTTCCAATCACTCTCATATACTCTCTCAAAAACTATCCTCTTCTCATCTCTTTTCTGGGTAATTGCTTTAAATCGTTCCAAGTCTCACAGTTCCGAGTGGGCGGAGCTGCGTGAAGACTGTAGTGTTAACCTTGGGGTACTATCGGCACTAGCTGATCGCCACCACGGTCGTATCGGAAAAATAGTTTTCAAGGCACTGGTCTCCTACGATGGCGCTACGATTTTCGGTTATGTCTTTCTCCCTCTCGTTTATTTTCGATTTTCTTATTGTTACAACATTTTACCAACAAAACTTTTAGGAGTGTTGTGTGACATTAGGGGACGACGCCCATTCCGATTTGTACCGTAGTCGGGACGATTTTGTTTCTCATCTAGTGGCCTTTATACCAAGACACAATATATATTTCAATATATCTTCGCCTCTATACTGACCCTAAATTCCAACGATACTCACAAGAACTATGGAATCCGAAGAATGTCTAAGAAAAACTAAACCAAAAATATAATAAAATAAGATTAGCTGATAATATGGGAAGAAGGTATTGTTTACTCGGTAAATTATTATTACTCTTACTCTGTAAATTATATACTCCCTCCTAGCCGAGATAAGTGTCCCGTTTGTTAGTGAGTTGAAGATTTATGGATTGTGTATTTTGGGTAGGGTAGGGGTATTTAGATTGGAGAGAGAAGGTATTCTATTGGGTTAGGGGTGGGTGGGTAATAAATATAAATAGTGAAGGGTAAAAAGGTAATAAAACGGTCCAAATAGTACACAACGGGACACTTTGACGAATAAAGAAAAATGAAGAACGGGACACTTATCTTGGGTAGGAGGGAGTACTTTTTTTTACCTCTGAGCATATGATTACCGCCTTAAATCGGGTGATACATGTGATATTAGAATACAAGTAAGGTTATATGGGTTACAGGTAGAGTTGGGATTATTATACAAGTTAAAGCGACTTTTTGTTACAATTTGCACGAGTTTAAAAGTAGTTATATATAATTAGAGAGGGTTTAATACGACGAGGTTGATAGTGAACGCTCTGGTTGGAGTTTGGTGCAGTACATAGTTGAGGTGAAAGGAGCATATCCATCTGGAAATAAATTGTGCTTGAATGGATTTGTTGCTGTGGATGTGCCTCCGCCACAAGGTCCGCTATGGTAAGTAAACTTGGTTTCCACATGCTTCGCTGGTTAGTGTAGTGATTAGCGACCCTTTCAGAATAGAGGGCTTGCGGGTACAGCTGAGCCGAGTGTGGATTGAATTTATAACACTCTAGTTTAAACAGGTTTGCGGCTGCAACTTCCTTGTGTCTTCTTAGGGCACTTTAGTACACTACCTAACCAATTGTTTATTTTTTCTGACGGACACTACCTGACTACTCTTTTCATCTTCATTATATCTATCTTTATTTATTTAATCGGTGTTTTCTATCCCTAAATTTCAATATTCTTCATTTCCCTTATTTTTTTAGTCCTTAAAAACCCATACTAATGATTTCCCTCTTTATTAACTTACGGTTACAAAATGACATCATCAATTTATTACTCTCTATTGAAAAGACTCATTTTATATTACTAAATCTTGCACACTTTTTTACTAAATTCCACACTCTTTGGCCTAACATGCCGTAACTACTCGAGGTGATATAATAACTTATTCCCTTGTATATTTTAGGATTCTTGGGAGCATTTTCTTGGGCGCTTATCACACAATCTTCGACTTTGGGAATCTTCGAGTAGGATTTGCCGCAGCAACTTGAGAAACCATAGTTAATATTCCATCTATTCTGTCAAGGTTTTCTAGAGAATGAGATTTTAGATAATCTAATCTTAATTAATACAGGCGATTGGATGTGAATAAACTAAACAAGCTGCATTTTGTACCGTAATACCCGTAATTTGTAATTTTGTTAATACTGTGGCGTAGCTGAGAAAAAAAAAAATCTGATACGAATTTTTATCCGAATCCGATCCAAATTCCGGGAAAAAAATTCCGAATATATGGATATCGTTTAAAATGGATCCGATCCGGTTTTTTCCGAATAAACTGGACCGGATGTGGATCGAGATTTTCATAAAACTGGATATCCGAATCTTATCCGAGACTTGTAATTTAATAAATTTATGCGATCAAGATTCAGGACTTGTAATTTATGTCATCGAAGACCCTTTTAAAATGGGTTGCAAAATGTGAAATGGACTGAAGTTGCCTTTAGTTTTAGTTTTAGTTTGCAACAACACATTGGCCAATAGCCCAATAGCTTTTGTGGAACTTTCTTTACTTTTAAATCTGGATCAAATCCGGTTTCCGAAATTTGAATATCCGAATTTTTGGATTCCAGATTATTGAATATCCGAAATATTCGGATCGGATATGGATCAAAAAAATTGAGAATTTCAAATTCGGATATCCGATCCGAATACCAAAACCAGATCGGATATCCGGTCTTGCTCAGTCCCAGTAACAAGTATATTTAGTAGAGTATGATAAAATAATGTTGATGAAGAAGATACTCACGACCATGGTGATCTTTTTTCGGTAACTAATTTGTGCTAACCCATTACAAGAAGAAACAAATAAAAGCACTCGGAAATAGAGAGTTAGAGACAACAACCTAGTTGCAGCAACCATGCCTTCATACGAGGCAGATCAACCCCAGAAATATCATGAGCCAAGCTAGGGGTGCCTGTGCCTCACTCATCAGGTAAGGCCAGAAGAGGGTTTGTTTTGGATTACACCCTTTATCTCAAGTTTTGGACAGTAGGAGTTTGTTCGAGCTGCTCGTGATACTGACTTTATTATGTCCTGGCTCCATTACGTTCCCCCAAACATCTACTTGGAGCTTCTTTCACATTATTAGGCTTTCTCCTGTAAAACCGAAGAGTGAAGACAACCCAAGACAAAGTACAACTGTTGGGAAGTCCAGACGGTGCGTCAAATCAAGTGTGAACATTCAACCAAAAGCGCGGTTCTATTCATTCCATCATTCAATACACACGGAGAAAAGGAGCAATCTATAGAAGGATTGAGCCCAAGACTGTTGGGTTCCGCATAAGCTACTTTTCATGGGGGAGGGAGGGAGGGAGGGAGAGATCAGAGTTTTATTGCCTCTTCTCTGATAGGGGCGAGCATGGAGCAAGGAGCAAGCTCTTAACTGCTGTATTGAGCCAGGTGTTCATCTTGCTCATCAGTGCACAGCTAGTTTAGATGATTGACATTCTGGATAGTAATGAGCTATAATGTATGATTAGACTTGATGATATGCAGTTATGCACAAGCACTTCAGAGTCCATTTGTACAAAACCGATAACAGTTATGCTCGAGTACAAGTTCTAGACCCCTCATTCAGTCATTCTTAAAAAAGGCTAGTACAAAATATCCTCTCGGTCATTGATAAATAATACAGTTATACCCTCCATCTACAGCATCGTTCCTTGGCTATATACATCCGTGTTGAGCTACTTCCTGAAAACTACATAAATAGTTTAGTACCTTAACGGCTTGACTATACAAGTTTGGTAGTAGCAGCAGAAATAGCATTTTGTCCTAGGACGCAACACTAGCAATAGACATTCCTAAACCCTTAACTTCCTCCCCAAAATAGGTCGCCACGATCAGCTCTACGTCTTCCAAACCAACACCAATGTAGAGTGGATTGCTAGGATACCTCAGCGAATCATTAGCCAAGGTTTGAGCAGTTGACACCTTCACATTTGGCGCAGTCTTACATTTACCCATACATTTGCACCCAATAACACTTCCATTCTCACCTATTGCCTTCTGTAGTTCCTCCACCAAAGCCGGTGCCCCTGATTTTTTGCACTTTCCACCCATACAAACCTCAATCCGCTTTCCCATAAAGGGTTGTTTTGGATTTGAATTATTTGAGCTTACAACTTGGATGGCTGTATCTTTGTTTAAGGTTGCTTCAAGGATCATATTATTACATTCTTGATCCAAATTTAGAGATATCTGCTCATTTGTAGGCCCTTTTATGTCCGCTAAACTTGACGTGGTTAAGCATGGAATGTCAGCGCTTGAATAGGTTTCCTGGGTTTGGTTTGGTTCAACAATGGAAACGTTTCTCAACCGTTTGATGTCAACCACCTTATCACATTCGCTGTTACTAGACTCAGACTCGGATTCAGAAGACGAAGAACCACAATTGCTGTTTTTGCATTTCTTCTTCTTCTTCATCTTCTTCTCCTCCTTTTCTTTCTTTTTTAGCTTTTTTTCTTCTGTTCTAAGTTGTTCCAGTTGGGCTAGTAATACCTCTGCAGCTTGCTGCACAAATTTACGAAAATTTGATTTAACTGTTGAGTAACAAATGATTGAGACCGAGGGGCAGGAATATAAGGAATGCGAGGAAGGCAAAAAGTAATAATTGAAAAGAAGAAAAAGTGAACTTACAGAAATACTGTTGTAATTATTATCATGATTATTACGATGAAGAGGTGAATCTTGAATGATATGATGAAAATCAAAATTAAATCCGAAAGGCAAGTCAGAGAAAGTAGACAAATCCTTGGTGAAACCCTTCAACAACTTGATCTTTTTCTTTGTTGAAACGCCATTCCACCCTTTCTTACCCTTAGCAGCTTCTCCATAATAATCCAAGTGCGCTTTGTTTGTAAAACGTAGTTGGGTTTTTGAAGCAACAACAGATGATTTCCCGCTGTGGTAGCATGGCATAGGCTTGGAAACGACGCCGTTCAACACCTCCATTCTTGATCCTTTGCTTTGATTTTCTATTTCATGAAAATCTATTAATTTATGAATTTAACAGAATTTATGGGGTGGAAGTTTAATGGAAAGAGGAATAGGGATGCGTGGCGTAATATGGGTGGGTGAAAGAGGAGGAAGAAGTGACGTGGGTGTCAACCTTGTGTAGCGCCTGTAGGCTCGTGCTCCTTTAACGTTGGCGCGAGTTTATTTGTGATCGCCATGCGTTAAGGACCAACTTCAGCCCTTTGATCTCTTCGCTGGGTTTGGACGCTTTAGATCAAAGCTGACATCAATGCCAACTACATCCATATTCTTTTTTCCAATTTCGGCAACATTCCTGTTTTCTTTTATTAATATCTTTAAATACATATTGATAAAAATTATAAATGTGTGATATTAATAATGTATTCGAAAAGACAATTTAAACAAGATCTCACGTGGTTATCTTTTATGTTATATATTAGAAGTTGTGTCGAATATTCACTCGATTTATAAATAGTGCCCAAAAAGTGAAATGTATAGAATTGATTGGAATGGAGGAAGTACTAATCACTAGGAGTGAGCAAAATCGAATATCCGCTCCGGTTTTGAAATTTGGATCGGATATTCAGTTTTAAAAATATGATTTTTGGCGATCCACATCAAGATTCGAATATTCGGATATTTAAAAATTCGGAATCCAAAAATCCGGATATCCTGATTTTGGAAACCGGATTAGATTCAGTTTTAAATGTATAGTAAAAAATTAACAAATGGTCCGGTGCAGAATAAATCATTCAAAAATTATCACTAGAAGAAATTCATTTTTCGATTAATGAGTATATTTTGTGCTCCAAAACCAAACAAGGAAAAAAAAGACAATGTGTATAATTAATATGCACTTCTTTTGTTACTTCACGATTATGTTTATAACAATAACAATTAATATATATCAAACAACTCAAAACATAATGGTAGAATGTTTTGGTTTTTTGGTTTTTTATTAATTTTTATGATTCGGATATCCAATTTTAAGAAAACCACAATCCATATTATTCGGAAAAAACCGGATCAGATATCCATATATTCGGATTATTTTTTTCGGGTTTCGTATCGGATTCGGAAAAAAATTTGTATCGACTTGTTTTGCTCAGCCCTACTAATCACAGACCTGAATGTCACCCCAACTTGCCTAACTCAAGTACTGCCAAAAATTCAAATTTATTTGATCCGAGCTTGATTGACCCAATATTACTCTATCTGAGATGACTTGACCCAAAAACACCCAACTCATAATTGACTCAAAATGACCTCAAATGAACAGTGCTATGTCATATAAATGTTATATGCATGTCAATAGGGTTTTTGTAACACTCTCACTAACAAGAGCCTTACACAAGACCTTCTCAAGCAAATAAGAGAGTAACCATCTCGGTTACCCGAGAAAGAACATATCAAACAAAACATAAAGAAATATTTATGGGGTATTTGGTTGATTGGTTCAACTTAATTTGGAATGAGGTATGAGGTTAGAATGGCTTAAACTCATACCAAGTGTTTGTTTATGATTTTTTTTTTCATACCCATACCTTAAACCCATGAGGTATGAGTTTTAGCAAAACTTACGGGGGGTGAGTATCATTCATTACAAAGCCTTGGTATCAAATTATTTTAAAAAATAAATATTGCATTGTTTGTGGTTTATCATTGTTCATCTTCTTCCTTCAATTTAGCTATTTTTTTCCCTTTATACTAGTACTTCTTTTTTGCATTACAATTATTTTGACTCGACTACTTAAATTTAAATCCGCATCTCTTGATTCTAAAATAATTTTTTGAGTTAATTCGTAATTCATCTACACTATACTTATTTTTGTTTAAGTTAATTCGTAATTCATCAAATACAAGTCAAATGGATATATTTTCTCCGAGTCCTAACAAGGATTGGATGAAGAAAGTGATACTTGACATGTTAAGTCGTAATGCCTAAATAGTTTATATTCGGATTATAGACTCGCTTTTTTCTTATGTAATTATCAAATAATAATTTGAACAATGCTTTATAATAAGTTGTCATTTACTTTGAAATTCATTGGTATTTTTGAGTTTGAAAATCCGAATTTTACTTTAGTGGAATTTTTTTACCAATACTTCTATACATTTGTAAAGTTTATGTTTAGTTTTTAGTTTAGACGATATATAATAATTGTTTTAATAAGATGATTAAAAATTTAATTTGATTCCCAATTCCAACATTTTTCAACCCAAACACAAGGATAGAAATTAAATTGATTCTAGTATTGAACCAAACACATGGTATAAGGAATCAAGTGCCAACCCCATACCACCCTGGAATGATTCATGATTCCAAACCCATACCCTATTTGAAACAGACGTCCCCTTAAGAGTTGTTTATTAAACTTAATGATAACAAGAGTGTATCAAATCCAAAACTATATCATCCACAACTGAGAGTCATAAAGGGCTATGATACATGGAAGTGAAATCATCTCCCGACATGGCTCCACGATATCATCCACAACTCCACCATTTTCCATTAACCACGATAGCCACGATAATCACAACAATACAAATAATCATCCAATCATATAATTGTATACAATTTTACCGAGTAAGGAAACCCTGCTTCTTTACGATCAAAGCATAACTACGCATTTCAAGATCAAGAGCCAAGTAATTAAACACAACAAATCTTCTTAAGAATCGATTACCTACAAATAATAATTACATAAAATACTAACTACGTACCCTTCATTAAACTATCTAGTATACACCAATTGCTAATTCTCATACTTTCCCCAAATTCTAGGGCTTAGAATTAAAACAACTATACATGAATAGAGATCGAGGCTTATTATCAAAGGTTAACATGATGTTTGACGAAATCCTGGATCAAGTAAAGAATTCCCTTTTCCTAGATGATTAAAGAGTTATTCAGAAGGGTTGTAGAAATGATTAGGCTTGAAATAATGTTTTAAAATAATTATACAATTGATAAAATCTCCCCTAATCACTAAATACAGACCGCGAAAAAAGAGACTTTAGAACGGCCACTCGGTCAAGTGTTGCACCCCACTCGACTGAGCTCCCACCATACTTGAACGAATGACACTAAGTCAAAGATCACCTAACGCCCAAACTCGTACTCAATTCGTCATACTTTCTAGGGTAACAATTACTTGGTTGAGTACTCCCTCCACTTGATCGAGTGTCACATTACAAAAATACGGAGTATTACTGTTTCATTAGTAGAATCATTCCTAATAAATAGTTAAATTTGAAAAATAATTTTTAATTAAAATAGTTTTGTTTAACCATTAACTCAAAAGTGACCCGACATGACCCGAACTAACCCGACAATAGGGCACCCGAAATGACCCGGTCCCACCAAAAATTGTTGGAGCATGTGTCCTCCACAGTTAGTGAGACTACATACTAAATCTCGTACAGGATCACAAAGGGATACTTTGTATATAAATCAACTAATTAACGTAAATCAATAACGGTTGGCTTGCTAGAAGTTTGATGTTGCTGTCATATGATGGCAGTAATTACTTGGTCCTTATTGTTCAAACCACATGGATTGTTCTAAGAGATGTGATTATATATTGATACAACTACATTGATGCCTAAATGACTAAATATTAGTCATGGAAATAATACGAATAATTATTTAATACAATTAAATGATTATTAGGAGAATCGAATTAAATGTTAATTCTAAATAAATATAAATCTTATGTTTATAAGTAATATATATTTATGAATATACGATATTTATAAATGATATAAGTTTTTATATGCGAAATTAAAATTAAATTGATTATACGATAATTAATTATATACTTCTAAAATATTTATATATATGTTAAATTGTAATATTGGATAAGTCTCGAAAAAACGTTTTTCGACTCGAGTGAAATAAAAATGAACCACTCGGTTCACTTGTTTATTTATTTCGGTTTTTGTGAAATTAGTTTCAACAATTATCCTTTTATTATTTAAAGGTTAATTAGTATATAAATATTTTATAACTACCAAAATAACTTACAAAAAAAACTATCAAAAACTGGTTTTTGTTTTTTAGTGGGTTATCATGATAATTGGTGGTGTTTGGACGTGAGTTTTGAAGAATAAAAAAAACAAGAAAAAAGTTCTTTTTTTTCATACTTACTCATTATTATTTCCAAAAATATTTTATACGAATTGTAATATAAAATTAATTAGTCTAACAACGACAAGGATATACATATCGTAAGTATATCTATATTGGGTGTAATTAATAGGAGGATTTCTGCATTGAAATCAATTGTATTAGATTGTTTTTAGGCCGGTAAAAGAAGATATAAAGGTATTTTTTTTGTGACGACGAGGGGGTTGAAGCCCCCGGGCCCATGCATTCCTGCACCACCACATGAACCATGTAGACCTCTCAACTCCTGCATTTTTGCAAGTTTCAAAGTTTAACTCAGTTACCACTGGACTAACAACACTTGGTTGAAGATACAAAGGTTATTTCTTCACTTTTTATGTTGATTTTATTATGTTTATTGCATTTATATTAAAATATATTTTTGATATAATCCTAAATATGATATTAATATGATTAATATTATAGTGAAATATACGATATTTGCTAAAATTGGTATCAGAGCATAGACTTCAAAATTATTTTAATATGAATGTTATAATACTCGATTTCATATATGATTTTAAATCGAACTTTAAAATTGATTTAAATCGGTATATTTTTTTTGCAAAATCTCGACCTGTTTTTTTGGTGCATTTTAATATGTAAATTTAAATGTTAAATTGACATATATAGTTAAAATGTCATAATTGTTGATATGTTATGAATTAAATCAACATATTTTTTCTTACATGTTTCGGCCTAATTTTATTTTATTATGTTGATTTAAATGTTACATTGACATAATTTATATGATTTTATTGTTGATATAATATAGATTAAAATCAACACAATTTGGATCATTTTTTATGCGATAAAAATCCTCCCCGAAAATTATGATTATTACATTTCCTATATGATAATTAATGTATTAATGCAATTTGATTATTTTTATTTATTATATGATTATGAATAAATATTTTTTTAGGCCGAAATTAATAAAAAAAAAATTCCTGCTGAATTTTTTTACGTTGCAATTTTTTTTCCACTGCATTTACGGATTAATTGATAAGAATACTCTGAACTATGGGTGTCCTGCTCAAAATACTCCAAACTTTATTTTAACTACCAATATAACCAACTAATGCCCTCATTTGCTTTGAATAGAATTTGTTGTTTTGTTAACTTGTTGTAGCATGTTTTAATGGTGTGATTAGGTGAATAGATTAACATAGAAGTAAAAAGAGAAAGATGGGTTAAAGAAGGGTTAGAAATTTATTCACTTACTTAGCATGTAGCAGGTCATATATTATAATAAAATCGAATGAGATCATTAGTTGGTTATATTGCTAGTTAAAATAGAGTTTGAAGTATTTTGAGCAGGACACCCATAGTTCAGAGTATTCTTATCAATTAATCCATTTTCTTATTGTTGCCGTTTTTTTATTATTCCTCTTGGGAAATTTTTGTTGGCCGAATTTTATTTTTGTTGGCTAAATTATCAATTTAATTTATATCGTAAAACGGTTTTTATATTTTTTATTGTTGATACCTTGTTATTTTAAAATGTTTGGAATAATGGTGAATTAATTAATTGTATACGATATTTTGAATTAATTATGGACTATGGTATATGTATGACATATATGATTGGATTTGTGAGAATTTACGGAAATTTTAACATATTATATAATTTATATAAAGGTTGTTTGGATAAATACTTTGCATTAAGAATGTTTTATATTTATATTGTTGATGATTGCATTTTTTCGATGAATGATTTTTTTTCAAGCACTGTAATATTATGTAATCTAGTGTGACCTTAGTTTTGAATACTTTTTTGTAATGATGGAAAAGTATCTGTTATGTAAATAATGAGATCTCATATCTCCTTTTCATATTTATATTTCATTATATTTTTTTTAGAATGTAAATACGATTTACAGAAATGTTATGTAATTTATTTCGAAAGAAGATTTTTTTTGAAAGAGGAGATTTGAAGCCGTTCAACCCACTTCGTTGATGCATCACAAGAATGAAGATTCCACTAAGCTTCTTGGGTCCAACGTGATTGAATTCCAAAGTTGTATTCTCTAGATAGATAGGCCACACTAGATTTTTTTATGTTTATATTTTATTTCATTGCTTGTTTGTTCATCGCATGTTTAAATGGTTGCATATCATATTTCGCGATAATCAAACTACCTAAAATGCATGAAAATGGACCATATAGTTTATGTTGTTATTTTCATCGATATATGATGTCAATAGAGCCGTCGTTTATTCCTATTGACTTATACATTTTGTTCACTTAAAATGAATCAAAAATAAATGACGGGATCTCTCTCTTAATTAAAATTGAGATTAGTCTTTCTAGGTCCATCACCTATGAATCCCTTGTTCGTCGGTGGGCGTATATGACATATTATTCTCCATATGGACCCCTTATACCTTGGGTAAGTAGTGTGTATTGATTTAGTTGAACTCAACATTGTAATTTAAAAGGTTTTATATTAGATTATAATAGACTGTCAGATAAATTTGAGAAATTTGTCGACCGAGAGATTTAATGTAGAACTAGCTAAGTGGTTAATTTACCAATTTAGAGAGAATTGGGTCTTGGAATGAATTATGTAATCCTATGAGCAAACACGAAGTTACGCATGGGTCGTACGGGCCGCAACCTAGGGTAGATTCTTAATGACAAGTAATTATTAAACAGGTTAATTTCCAAAAAATACGATATGGTAAGTACTTCTTTTAGTGTGAAGAGGTCACAAGTTCGAGGAAGGTTGGCTGTACTTTAAGATTTATTTTTTACTTTAAAATTTTTAACGATTTGCTTTTTAGTTTTTAACGATTTGCTTCATTTGTTTTGATTGTCATTCAAACGTTTTTCTGACAACCATAGTTTTTTCCCCAAAGTACTATTTATATGATTTTATAGCCATTTTAAATTATCATAAAGGCATTGTTAAGAGATTTATTATTGTTTTCGCTTATATTTTATTCATTGCTTAAGCTAGTATAAAAAATGATTTAAAATATCGAGTACATTTGCAGAAAAAAGCAACACATAGTTCAATAATTCATAAGTATGTTTTATACAGTTGGGGGTTGTGTCCTTGACAATATTGCGATCACACTTTTAAATCTCATGTTACGAAACACAATTGGGAATGTTACTCTATTAAAAGGTCGACTGATCAACATTTATCGATAATGATTGGCTGTCTAGAGTTTGGCATTATCGTCATATGATGGTGGTGATCAGTTGATCCCTTAAGATCATATCTTTAGGAAATTCCGTCTTAATAGATTATGTAATTGATCGTATATAGATACTGGTTAATTAATACCTCGAAATTGGAAATAATTTTACGTGACGTGTATTATTATAACGGGGATTATAATAATAATTGTCAAAGTGATAAAAATTGTTTTATTACTTAATTTTTTAAAATTGTTTACGAACAATTAAATTGGGAATGAATACGGCCGATCATAGTTACAAATAGTTGTAATAAAATTATGATAACACATTTTTATAAGATAGTAATTATGAATTACTAGTGGAATTGTGTAAATGTTATGAATTTATGAATCATGAATTTTAAAGAGTTAAAATTGCATAAATAACAAATTGTCTCATCTGTAATGTGACATGTATAACATGTTACAATGGACAAAAATAAAAATGGAATCCATTTTATACATACGACCGTGTGATTGTGAATGTATAAGGTAGTATTGTCTTATCTTATATAAATAAACATGATTACTAAATAAAATGATTAAAATAGCTTAAGAAGCTAGTGCATGTATAAGAGTAGTGTCATGCATGGATTGTAGAATGGAGTGCATGCATTGGCTCGTCTCTTTTGAAGTGGTCGGCCACTACTTGTGCAAATAAGAGGATGATTTTTCTCTTGAGTAAATTAGATTTTACTCCCTTTTGAAATCATTTTTTTTAAAATTACTCCCTTTTGAAATTTTTTCCTAAAATTACTCCCTTAATTTACATTTTTTACTAAAATTGCTCCCAAACTCCACTTTTAGTGACTTATTTCGTCTATTTTTTTTAACATATTTCGTTTGTTACTTAGCCAATCTATACTTTGGAAGGTATAAATATGTAGACAAATGTAAGAGAGTTAAAAAAAAAGGAAATAATCAACTCAAATCGGTATTTTGAAGCAATTTTAGGAAAAAATGCAAATTAAGGGAGTAATTTTAGGAAAAAATTTCAAAAGGGAGTAATTTTAAAAATTTTGATTTCAAAAGGGAGTAAAATCTAATTTACTCTTTTCTCTTATTTAAACTAGTTCACATGCAAACATTGAAGAATATATACTTCCCATATTTACTCTAAATTGTTTAGAGAGAAAATTAAAATCATTTCTCATAAAATTAATAATATTATTGTAATATTATTATTATTATTATTATTATTCTAGGTTAGTTAATAACTATTTCTAGTAACAAGTTGTTCTTAACTTTTGAGACGGGTCCTTGATACGTACTTTTAGGAGACGGTTTTTGTTAGACCGTTTGTTAGGGTATTCAGGTTTGTCTAAGACTCGATTAGTAAGAGACTAATCGAGGATAAACCTTCTAAAAGCAATGTAAGGACATTTTTACCATCTTATGTAATCATTATGCATGCATAAGATCTAATTAAATTTTATGACTAAACTTTACATGTTAAATTCATATATGATATGAACTTATAATCGGAAATTCAATTTCTAACAAGTGGTATCAAAGCATTACGGTTCTTGCATGCATAATCGGATTCGTATTTTCCGAGTTAATATGATTAACATAATAAAAATTCGAAATTTGTGTTTTATGATGATAAATCACGAAATATTCTTGCATGTTAAAGTTTCTGATTCTAAAATGGCTTTAGGTCATAAAAATTAATTTATGGATAATTATTGTTCATTTTTATATTTATTTGTATTTTATTGAAGTTTAATACGGGTTAAACATCATTTTATGGGAAAAATAGTAAAAATTGGTTTCTGGCCGTGACTTTTGGGCATGTTCTCACATGCATATTTTATATGTTGTATATAAAATTTTGTAGCAAATTAAGTTATTTTGCATGGATTATGAAATTTATGAGATAAATTGTCATAATATGAGTAAAATGGGTTTATAGTGTTATATTTTATGAGATGTCACATGCAATATTTACAGTGTCTATGCAAATTTTCAGATTTAAATATCTATTTTTGCATGTAATGATCTTTAGAGTAAAAATCGCATTAATAGTGACTAAATTCGAGTTTAATAGTTAGAGTTGGAATTCGGCCATGAAATGTATACAAAATGTCACATGCAATATTTACAGAATCTATGTAAATTTTGAGACTTTTTTTTATCTTGTAATGCATGATTTATGATTTTAATGGTTAAAATCGACTAAATGGTGACTAATTGTATTAAAACTAGTTAACCTTAATATTATGGCATGAATTTTACCCATATAGGTCTTATATGATATGTACATCAGATCCAAAATTTGAAAGTCTAATAGTTTCTAGTTTTATGCTTATTAATTTTTATATGACAATTGTTAATAATTGAATTTTTGGAGTCGTAAAATTAAAAGTTCGACTTAGGCCTGAAATTTTTGGTCTTTTCCAAATTCTAATAGGTGTTTTAGGAAGACTAAAAATTTATTGTTATTTTATTGGAAATTTTTATAATAAAATTGGATTTTTAGATATAAAAACGTGTATTTTTCAATTAATTTATGAAATAAATCAATTATTTTGAATAAGGCTATAATAAGGTTTTGGAATTTTTGAAATTTCCAGAATATTCAAACATTTATATTTTGAATTTTTCGAATTTTTATTGACTCGTTTGGCATTTTTCCTTTATTTTTCCGTAAATACGAATAATTAACGAACACTAAAGTAAAATCGAGTTGAATCATGATCAAAATTAGTAAGGACTAAATTTTGGTGCCCAAAGAGTGTTAGGACGATTAACTTGAACATAAATATGATTTATGTAATTATTTGTGATTATAAAAACTAAAATCACGCATATTCGTAAAACCGTAAACAAATATACGATATTTGCTCAAGTAAGGCGATTTGGCATTAAAAAGGGCATTTGCATACATATTTTAATATTGCATTTTATTTAATATGAATGTCATATTTTGTTTGTTTTATATAATTTTGAATTATGTAATTTTCTCAGTATGGCCTTAGTCTTTTAATCGATATTACCCGTAATGTAAGAGACTATTGATTCAGTTATAATTTAATGTGATCTCGTATCACCGGCTTGTAATTTAATAGATTTAAATTTAAGTTTTTCAATAAAATCGTTGTATCATTTTATTGTAATTCCGGGGATTCCAAAAGACGGTGCCATTCGGAAAAGAGTTCCGTCAAGACGGTGTTTTCTTGGATGGCGTGCTTTTGAAGTTCAAGGGACCAAGGCGTTGGTTTCTGAATTTTTAATTGTTAAATAAGATTTTCTATTTTAAGAAGGTAGTATTAGGACTTTATTGCTTTATATTTTGCTTTAGTTATATGTTTGCACGCATAGCCAAATCGCCGTAACATGCATTATAAATAATCGTTTTAATCGACCGTGTCAATTATAATTATCGAGTTCACCAATTTTATTCACTTAAAGGAGATAGATAATAAATTGACAAGACCCCTATATTATTAAAACAATTGAAATTAGCCTCACCAAATAGTAGAACCCATGAGCTTCTATCTCGTGGGGTGGTGCTAGTCCAATGGGCAGTACGAACCCCATTATGTATGATAAGTGGGGCGATGAGGTGGATTCAGTCTAATGGGCGGATCGCATCTCGATACACTCGAAATTTGTTTTGACCTCAACGGAAGTGTAGAGGACCAGTGGTCAATGTGTTCCGGGCTAAGATGAATAAATTATGAATTTTTCCTCGACCGAGAGTTCTAATGTAGAACCGATTAAATGTTAACCCACCAAATCATATCATTAAGTCGGAGTTCCAGTGGTTCACGATCTTGGTGGTATATGGTTTGGGTCTTGGAATCATTTATAAAATTGGATAGAGGTCATTTTATGGATGTCTTAAGTTGTTTAATATTCTACAAGTTATTTAAAAGACGAGTGTTTAACATCTTCGATCTTTAATTTTGTAGTTAAGTCTTGCAAATCATCATCGATAATGTCAACTTCCACCAATTCAAACACCGTAACTCATGTTTCGTGGCTACGATCCTTTATGGATCGTCGCAAGCTTGACAAGAATGGGGCAAACTTTGCTGATTGGGATGGCCAACTTTAGTTGGCCGCTCAAGGTGATGGTAAACTTCAATATCTCACCGAGGCTTCACCCGCTGAACTTACCGGCACCTCTAATGCCGCGACTAGGCGGGCCTATGAGACCTACCACAAAGAGTCCGCGACGATAAAAAAATGTTTTGATCTTTTTAATAGAACCCGAACTTCAAAGGAGTGCTATTAAGCTTAGCACCGCCTATGAGATCTACTCCAAGCTAGTGACAATGTTCTCGAAGGCGTCGAGAATTGTCCAATGTGAGGTGGTATCCGCTTTCTTTGATCTCAACTTAAAGGAGGGCCAAAAAGTTAGCCCTCATGTGCTCAAGCTTATGGAGCATGTTGAGACCTTAAGATTGCATCAAGTGGAAATCCCCAAAGAACTTGTGATTGATAGAATCATACACTCCTTGTCTAGAGTTAAAGCTTATGTACAATTCCGGGTGAATTTTAACATGAGAAACCTAGACATTCCTTGACGAGTTGCACAATATGATTATGCAAGCCAAAAGGGATATGGGACTAAATGTTAGTACCACTAAGGATGTGCTCAATGTTAACACAAAGAGCAAAGAGAAGTTCAAAAGAAGTGGGAAAAAAGGCAAGAAGCAAGCTCCCGACAATGCAAAGAAAATAGCTTCGGAAGCTAACACCGGAAAGCCCAAGAAAATCTCCTCTCAAGGAGACAAGTGCCATTATTGTAATGACAAAGAGCATTGGAAGATGAATTGTTCCAAGTGTCTCAGTGATCTAAAAGCTGGGAAAATTCTTTCAGTAGGTAAATAATTATCCATATTTTATGTTATATCTCAACTTTGGTATAATGATACAAGTTGTGATATAAATGCTCTTCTTATTTGAATTAGGTCATGCGAGCAAAGATAAGGGGAACAAAAAACAAGCATAAACGATCAAATGGGAACTAGAGGTAGCTTCCCTTGGATATGATCAATGAGCTTGATTTTCATTTATTTTGCTCAAGATTTTAAGTGTTGTTATTTGAACTCTAAGACCATTTTGATTTCCTTGTATGACTATGAAATACTCCTTAAAACAATTGTTGTATTTTGGATATTTGGTGACTTGGTTTGCAACCCAAGTCACTTTTCTTTAATTATGGTAATGTTCTTAGTTTATCTTTCAACACTTGTAAATCACAACATATAAATTGAATTATATTCAATCTATGACTCATTGAGAGCTCATAAGCATAAGAGGCTCATGTCATTATCAATTCATAAGGAACTGAGTTTTGAACTCAACTAAAAGAAAAGTTATAAACCACTCATACTATCAAGCTATTCATCAAATAATTTTTCATTTTGTCTCATAAAAGTCACTAATAAGATTATGTGACACACACTTTCTGACTTCATAAATCGTTGCTTGTGACTAGTGGTTATTTTAAGTAATGAAATGCGCTTATTAAAAGGATAGAGTGGGAGAAATTTAAAGTCACACCAAATGATTTAAGATGACCGCAATAGATAGGATCTATTGGGGAATAGATAGGATATGGATATCGGTTAAGTGAAAATAGAGTCTCAATCAACACCTTAAGGAGTTTGTGTAAAAGATTGAGAAGGTAAATCAAGTTAAAATTCTCAATTTATTTGTGGATGGGATCTACGATTGAGAAGATCTACGCCTTGTGAAAACGTCGCTTCTCAGGAAATACCTTAAGAAAGAGTTCTTAAAATTAATGAGGAAGTAGATCAAAAGTAGAATTTTGTATCTATCTATAGATAGGGATCCATTATAGATATAATCTAATATGGTTTTGCGGAGTTTTTGCTCGTACATGAATGTACTATAAGAAGAGATTCTTATATGCACTACGTGAGGAGACAAGAAGAAAAATATTTTGAAAGATTTTGCAAAAGCTCAAAAAGATGTTCTTGAATTTAGATAATGATCTAAATGTCCCAATGTAGATTCGAGGCCAATGGAACTGAATGATGTATATGCTAATAAATATGATTTATTATGAGAAGCATAGGCATACATTTTGATGTCTATAGTTAGCAAGCAAAGTTAGTAAGTAACCTTGCCGAAACTAGTTATGTATTTCATTTAGAATGAAATCACTAGACTTTAAAACCTCTTTTCAAATATGTATTTGGAAAGAATATGCTCATAAGCATATATGGTTTGGTCCTGACCATCTTCAATTCATCAAATGTTAAGGAACATAGAATTGAGTAGGGAGCTTTATGATTAATGATTAAAGCATAAAGTTTAGTGGGAGTTTCTTGTCAGAATTTAAACTCTTTAATCATTAGAAATGACAAGAATATTCTTTTGAAGATATTTGGAGCTTAAACATTATGGATGAAACATGGAGTGGGAGAGAACGTCATCCGTGAAACAAAAACTTATTACTCATTGAGTATGAAGTATTTATACTTCAGGTAGTATAAGTGTTTTAATTCTAGATGACGGATTGATATGATTTAAATCTTATTAAACATGAGATGTTTGGTTGAGATTATAAAATACATCTTGTTTTATCAGAAAAGTATTAAGGTTATTTATAGAGATGAAGATAGAATTACCATGATGAGATCATGGAAATTTATCGAACCTTGAGTACAATTGTTTACATGCTTAAAATTACTAATGTTTCCGCCATTAGTATAGTCATTTAAAGCTTAATGCATATTCTCTTGCGGGATTACCTGCTTAAGGATTATCAAGTAAATGATATGAGCCGTCACGAATTGTCACGTGTTCTCAAAAGGAGATAATGATCAATTCGAGATTTTGGATGATAACTTAGTCGTGTGTTATGAGGTTGACAACGACTTAAGTTCCAAATTCTCAAAATATTTAAGATAATTTTTAGCTTAGTTTCATTAACTATACATTTTAATGACTTGTAATTTAATTACGTTGTCATGACAAGATTCTACAAAATACATAAGTACATAGTGATTATGTGTAGCATTTTGAACTATGAGTTGCATCATGCACAGACACTTAATTCACTAGTCATGATATGTCTTGCAATCTTTCAAGTTAAAGAATATATATATGGATAGGAACCATAGGAGTGTGCTTATGAAGATCATGTATAAGGATAACATGAGGATGAAGATAATTGCAATACAAAAGTTTGAATATTATCCGAACATAAGGTGTGTTCATTTGTTGAACCCATATTGCAATTTTAGAAAAGTGTTTTCATAACACTTAAAGATTATTGAACATTAAGTAGTAATCAAGTATTGACTACTTAGATGTAGTAATCGCACTTATCGTTTGAGTTATTAATAACTCACCCAAGGTCATGTTATATTCAAATGAGATGGTAATACCATATTGAACCCTATTAAAGTGAATTTAATCATCATGATCTTGTTGGGGCTGGTGTCCTTGACAATTAAGTACAATGACTTATTAAATCTCTTTAAGGATCACAAGGGCATACTTCTGTATTATTACCAGTTGATCCACGTTTATCAATAACGGTTGGCTTGCTAGATAAGTTTGACGTTATTGTCATACGGATGGCGGTGGTCAACTGGTCCCTATACGTCACACCTATAGGACACGTTTGAGAGATGTGAAGGTATGAAAATACAGTCACATTTTGCCGGATATGACTAAACGGTTAGTCAGAGGTATTGACTATTAAATTAGTCAATAAAATGTTGAGAATTATTATTTAATACGGATTAAATAATTTTAGCTAATACGGATTACAAGATTAATCCGTAAATTAAATATAAACGGTTATATTTAATTAAATATTATATTCGCGTATTAATATAAACAGTTATATTAATTTGGGTAATTATACAATATCGTATTTTGTCAGACTATTATTAATATATCGACTGTATTAATATCTGATAACATGTTACGATTTTTAAACATAAACCCGCGAAATATATTAAAGCTAATTGGGTCGAATCACGAATTAGAATAAGGTAAGAGTGGAAAGCCCACTCCTACCCAAACTCTAATTTCGGCCGAAATAACTATATAAGGAGGAGGACTCTCCTTATATCAGTTACTCTTGTTGCACTGTAACATAATTCTCAAGTAAAAATTAGGGTTTTGAGAGCATTCTTCTCCCAAAACCTCAGATCTCACATCTAAAACCTCAAGGGCTCTCCCTATATTGCAAGGCAATTGGAGAGGATTTCTAGCACACGCGGCCTCGTCTCAGACAAAGTCTTGGGTGCAAGTTATAGGAGGGAATTTGCATTAATTCCTGTTCTTAGGCCTTTTGCGCGAGGACTAAAGGTTGTACTTCTTTTCTCATGTTTTTAATCTTATGACAATATTCACAATTGCATATTTCATTATAATCCTGTTTTTTTGGGGTGAATACGCGTTTTATTCCCCACAAGTGGTATCAGAGCCTTAGGCCATGAAATTTTTACAATTGTGTCTTTCATAAAATCAAAATTTTGAGAAAACCGTGCATCTGCCTAGGCACTCGATCGAGTCCCTGTGACACTCGATCGAGTGCCCCCGTACCAGGCTGCCGTGCGTGTATTTTTGTGAGAAATCGATCTTGTTTTCGATTATAATTTGCATGTTGTTAATTAATCGATATTTTTAGCAATATGTGAATCTTTTGTTGTTGTTTATATATGATTTACAAGTTTTAAATCCAAGTTATAAACTCGTTTTGATTTAAAAGTGCAGCGATTTGCGTTTTTTACGAGCCACTCGATCGAGCACTGCTGCACTCGATCGAGTGACCCTGACACTCGATCGAGTGCCCCTGTTACTCGATCGAGTGCTCTCGTTTCGGGGTGTTTATTTTTCGAAAATAACTTGTTTCTTATTTTCACATGGCTTAAAATAATATACTGTATACGGAAATAGTATATTATTTTGTGAAACGGTTCACCCTCGTTTGATACATATTGTTTTAAAACGGTTTAAAATAATGGATTATATGTTTATTAAAATTGGTGATTAAAACGGTATAGTCACTTAATTTTAATCCTAAAAGGTGGTTTGGTATAAATTTATCATAATAACAGTATTATGTCATGTATAAATTTTATTTAGTTGATGCATTTTATTTATCGTCTTGTGAATGCTTTGAATGCTTTCAATAACGTATTTAATTTTTGCAAACGGTTGTAACTTAGTGTGGCCTTAGAAGATTGTGTCACCGTAATGATGGGACACGATCTTGCTTGTAATTTTGAGATCTTGAATCTCCGTTTTGGGTTTTTGCCATGTAATTACTTTTGTATTTAAATTAGAATGTATCTAGGTCTACTCATGTAATTTAAATTAGTAATTTTGTGAAGACCAAAGACAAGACGGAGACCGGATGCTCACTCCCGCTGCAAGGACCAAGATGGAACATCAAGACAAGCTTCTAGGGTCCAACAGTGGATTCCAAGTTGTTTTATGTTTATTTTGGTAGGATAGGCCACACTAGGACTTTTATTTACGTTTATTGCATTTATCTTTATGCTTTCATCGATAATAGCTTGCATCATATTCCGCCTAAAAACCAAACCACCTATATCATGCCTGAAAACTGACTCATGTAGAGGTCTCGCGTTAGTTTTCTGTGACAATACAGATGTCACATGTCATTTAAAGCCATCACTTTATTTAATTCATTCACGCAATGCTAGATTTTAGTTCACTTAAATATGAATAAATAAAAGTTGATGGGGTCTTCCTCGTATAACCAAAAATTGAGATTAGTCTTTATAAATCAGCCTCCCATGAATCCCTTCTTCGTCGGTAGGCATAATATGACCCCTTCTACGTCGGGTAAGTGGGAACAGATGATTTATTTTATCTCAACATCATGGTCACTCGATAATATTCCAGTGACTAAGATGGACTAATAGATAGGATATACGGAAACCTATCGACCAAGAGTTCCAACGATTGGAATTAGCCAAACTGTGGGCTTATCAATATACGGAAATTGAGTCTTGGGATCGTTTATATAATTCTTGAGGGAGATCAATTATATAAATGCTTGAGTCTACGAGTTTAAATTCAATTTAATATAGACTTAAATCACAACAATAAGTTGCTTATATGGTTTTGTTTTATCTTCTTTTTCAGTGTAGAACACGTTCAATAAAACTGCTGTAAAACTAAAATGGCTGGTGAAGACCCAATGCCAAGTGCCAAGCTAGCACGTGAATCCTGGCTAAAAGCCTTCATGGACTCCATGAATCAGTCAACTAGACTGAGGAATGATGGGTCAAACTTCTCTGACTGGGAGGCAGCACTACGGAATGCTGCCATTGCTGACGGAAAGCTCAAGTTCTTAACTGAGCCCATTCCGCCAAACCCAGGAACTGGAGCTAGAGCCAACGAAATTCGCGCTCATAGCGATTTCGTTATGGAAGCGGGTGCGATAAAGAACGTACTCATCTATGCAATGGAATCCAATTTGCAAAGACGCTTCATAACCCATGGTGCAAACAAGATTTTCACCACGCTCACTAACGAATTCTCCAAGGCTCCGAGAATCGTTTCTTATGAGCATACCTGTCGCTTCTTTGAGGCGAAACTCCAGAAGGGCCAAGCTGTTAGCCCACATATTCTCAACATGATTGAGAATATCGAGAAACTGGAGTCCCTAAACTGCAAGATCAGTGAGAACATCATCGTTGATCGCATGCTTCATTCGCTTCATGACGGGTTCGCCCTCTTTAGGGCCAACTACTACATGAACGACATGAAGAAGACTCCCCATGAGCTCCACTCCCTTCTCGTACAGACTGAGAAGGATCTTAAGTTGAGTGGGAGTCTTAAGCAAGATGTTCTCATGATCTCCAGTAAGGGGAAAGGTAAAGGGAAGGCTAAAGCTCAGGGCGACCTAGCAGTAGGTAAGCCCAGGTTCAAGAAACCAGGATTTACTAAGAGTGGGCCAGGTGAGTCGAGTAACTCACAGGGCAAGACAAAGAGCAAGGATACAAGCATGGAATGTCACCATTGCCACAAGACTGGGCATTGGAGGCGCTCCTGCCCCGTGTATCGAGAGGACATTAAAGCAGGCCGTGTTACTCCTGTTGGTATGTCTTCTTCTTCTTTTATTCACATGATTGAGATTAACCATGCAAGTTGCGGAACTTGGGTACTTGATACTGGTTGTGGTTCTCATCTATGTAATCATGTGCAGGGCCTCCGAAACCAAGAACCCCTAATCAAGGGTGAGGTGGACCTGCGTGTCGGGAATGGAGCACGTGTGGCTGCAGTCTCGAAGGGAACATACGTAATCCAGCTTCCAAGTGGATTCGAGTTATTTTTGTATAACTGTTATTATGTTCCTAGTTTATCCAAAAACATTATTTCAGTTTCTGCACTTGACAAACTCGGATTTTCATTTGTAATAGAGAATAATAGCTGTATTTTCTCCTTACACAATATGATTTATGGCAAGGCAGTTTCCATGAATGGAATTTATGTTTTAGATCAAACTACCGAGATATTACATGTGAATAATAAAAGATTAAAGGTAGGTGACAAAGATCAAACTTACCTATGGCATTGTCGTATGGGACACATAAATGAGAAACGCGTTAAACAGCTCATACAGAATGGAGCTATTTCGCCCTTTGATTTCGAATCATATGGCACGTGTGAATCATGTCTCATCGGCAAAATGACTCGTATTTCCTTCAAAGGTGTTGGAATGCGCGCTGCCGACCTATTAGGACTCATACATACGGACGTATGTGGCCCTATGTCGATCAACGCACGAGATGGCTATAGGTATTTTATCACTTTCACGGATGATTTAAGTAGATATGGCTATGTCTACTTAATGAAGCACAAAAGTGAATCCTTTGACAAGTTCAAAGAATACCAGAATCGGGTACAGAACCAGCTGGGTAGAAAGATTAAAGCACTACGCTCGGATCGTGGTGGTGAGTATCTTTCACGCGAGTTTGATCAACACCTAAAAGACTGTGGGATCGTACTACAGTTGACTCCACCTGGAACACCACAATTAAATGGTGTGTCCGAACGGAGAAATCGAACTTTACTTGATATGGTTCGATCCATGATGAGTCACACCGTTGTGCCTGATTCATTGTGGGGCTATGCTCTTTTGTCAGCCGCTCTAATTCTTAACCGAAGTCCGTCTAAAGCTGTTGACAAGACTCCATTCGAGCTATGGAAGGGAACGGTCCCTAACTTGTCCTTTATTCGGGTTTGGGGCTGCGAGGCTTATGTCAAGTGGAGACACGAGGATAAGCTCGGCCCGCGATCGGTCAAAACATACTTTATAGGCTACCCAAAGGGAACGTTTGGTCATTACTTCTACTCGCCTACCGAACAACGTGTTTTTGTTGCGGCTAGTGCGACGTTCTTAGAGAAAGAATTTCTCGAGAACAAGTCGAGTAATAGAACCTTCGAGTTATCGGAGGTTCAAGAACCAACTACCGAGCAACCATTGGAGGAAACAGTACCTCCAACCGAGGCTGCGGTAGATATCCCTGAGGAACCTAGGAGGTCAGGAAGAGTCTCTATTCCACCGGACAGATACATTGGTATGGTCGAGGAACACGATACAGATGACGTCTTACTCCTAGAGGGTAATGAACCCACAACCTATAAAGGTGCCATGACCAGTTCTGACTCAAAGCTATGGCTAGAAGCCATGCAATCCGAGATGGACTCCATGTATGAGAACAACGTGTGGGATCTTGTGGACCTACCTGCAAAGGTACGTCCCCTTCAATGCAAATGGCTTTACAAGATAAAGCATGCCGTGGAAGGACAACAAGATATCCATAAGGCTAGACTAGTTGCTAAAGGTTTCACCCAAGTGCCAGGCTTGCACTACGATGAGATCTTTGCACCCGTAGTCATGCTACGTTCCATTCGGATTATCTTAGCGATCGCCGCATTTCATGACTATGAAATATGGCAAATGGACGTTAAAACCGCCTTCTTAAACGGTTATTTGGAGGAAGAGTTGTACATGGTACAACCCGAGGGTTTTATCGATTCAGCACATCCTAAGAAAGTTTGCAAGCTTAAGCGTTCCATCTATGGACTTAAGCAAGCATCGCGGAGTTGGAATCATCGCTTCGACCAAGTGATAAAAGAGAATGGGTTCATTCGATCAGTCGAGGAACCATGTCTCTATATCAAGTCGAGTGGGAGTAAGATTGTATTCCTAGTACTGTATGTCGATGACATACTCTTGATTGGGAATGACATACCTCTCTTATCTTCGGTTAAAGCATGGTTGAAAAACCACTTCCAGATGAAAGATCTGGGAGAGGCACAAAGAATTTTGGGCATCCGTATCTACAGGGATAGATCACGACGGATGTTGTCTCTCAGTCAGGAGTCTTATATAGAGAAGATTCTGGAGAGATTCAGTATGACGAACTCCAAGAAGGGGTTCCTTCCCATGACTCCTGGGCTTCACTTGAGCAAGACTCAAGAAGCTAAGTCAGTGGAAGAGAAAGAGCGCATGAGTCGGATTCCTTATGCTTCGGCAATAGGATCGATCATGTATGCCATGATATGCACACGTCCAGACGTTGCATATGCATTGAGTATGACAAGTCGATTCCAAGCTCATCCAGGTGAACAACACTGGATGGCCGTGAAAAACATTCTTAAGTACCTACGGAGGACTAAAGATTGGGGATTGACTTTTGGAGGCGACTCGACGCTCTGCGCCACGGGTTACGCAGATGCTAGCTTCCAAACAGATCGAGATGACTCGAAATCTCAGTCTGGATTTGTCTTTACTCTTAATGGCGCTGCTGTCAGCTGGAAAAGTTCTAAACAGAGTGTTACAGCAGATTCTACGACTGAGTCCGAGTACTATGCCGCCTCAGAAGCAGCTAAGGAAGCAATATGGATGCGTCAATTCTTACAAGGACTATCAGTAGTGCCTAGTTCGAATGACCCAATCACCGTCTATTGTGACAATAGTGGTGCCATCTTCCAAGCTAAGGAGCATAAGTCTAGCAGCAAGGCTAGGCATGTACAACGGAAAGCTCATCTAATCCGGGATTACGTGGAGCAAAAGGAGATTTTTATTGAAAAGATCGCTACGGATGACAACATAGCTGATCCTCTCACAAAAGCATTACCACGTGATAAGCATGAAGGGCACATTCATTCCATGGGAATTGGATGTGTTCCTAAGTTGTAGTACTCTTTTATGAATTCATGTAATAATTCATTTTCTCGTGTACTCTATTCAACCTTGTTGTTATGATATAAAATGTTTTGTTTCTCATGTGGAATTGTACGCCAATTTTGAACACCACAAAGTGAACTGATTAACATTACATCGTTTTGGTCCTTGATTACCCACTTGAGCTGATAACTCAGGTAATCATTTTGTGACGTTGGTTGATGGTGGGTTCAACGAGCCATAAGTCACGTGGATGACTGACCAATCACAAAGGCGAGTTATACGGATATCTCGTAGGACACCCCGTGACATCGTTATGGAGTCCTAAATGTTTTATAACATTGGGTGCCAGGTCGTGGATAGGACCTCCATAGTGTTCCTTAGAGTCGAGTCTTTTGACTTTCAACTGTTTCCTGAGATTAAGACAGATTTTGGGTAACTTTGGTTTCTTTCCCACGGTCACCGTAACAGGGGCCAAGAGGATTTTTTCTGGGTTATTTCATGCTGGGCGATATCGGCAGGATTCGAGTTGAGGGAAATATCCAAACCCTTATCAGGATTTTATCATTTCTCAGGGCCACTCGAGGAGTAGTAACTGAAATGCATGGCCATGCTCGAATACAGATTCGTTTTATCAGTTAAGTTACTCTCTAGTCGGGGAAACCACTCTTGATACAGATCGCTTGTGAGATACGACCTTTGCGAATACGGATTTGCAAATTGTCTTACATTGAGTGGGAGAAATTTTAAAAGGATATGAGATTCGGTTATCGCACCTACACTTGTACGGACAAGTGGGAGTTTGTTGGAGATTGTGTCCTCCACATGTAGTGTGATAACGTCATTGAACATACCCTTGTACGGACAAGTGGGAGATTGTTGGGGCTGGTGTCCTTGACAATTAAGTACAATGACTTATTAAATCTCTTTAAGGATCACAAGGGCATACTTCTGTATTATTACCAGTTGATCCACGTTTATCAATAACGGTTGGCTTGCTAGATAAGTTTGACGTTATTGTCATACGGATGGCGGTGGTCAACTGGTCCCTATACGTCACACCTATAGGACACGTTTGAGAGATGTGAAGGTATGAAAATACAGTCACATTTTGCCGGATATGACTAAACGGTTAGTCAGAGGTATTGACTATTAAATTAGTCAATAAAATGTTGAGAATTATTATTTAATACGGATTAAATAATTTTAGCTAATACGGATTACAAGATTAATCCGTAAATTAAATATAAACGGTTATATTTAATTAAATATTATATTCGCGTATTAATATAAACAGTTATATTAATTTGGGTAATTATACAATATCGTATTTTGTCAGACTATTATTAATATATCGACTGTATTAATATCTGATAACATGTTACGATTTATAAACATAAACCCGCGAAATATATTAAAGCTAATTGGGTCGAATCACGAATTAGAATAAGGTAAGAGTGGAAAGCCCACTCCTACCCAAACTCTAATTTCGGCCGAAATAACTATATAAGGAGGAGGACTCTCCTTATATCAGTTACTCTTGTTGCACTGTAACATAATTCTCAAGTAAAAATTAGGGTTTTGAGAGCATTCTTCTCCCAAAACCTCAGATCTCACATCTAAAACCTCAAGGGCTCTCCCTATATTGCAAGGCAATTGGAGAGGATTTCTAGCACACGCGGCCTCGTCTCAGACAAAGTCTTGGGTGCAAGTTATAGGAGGGAATTTGCATTAATTCCTGTTCTTAGGCCTTTTGCGCGAGGACTAAAGGTTGTACTTCTTTTCTCATGTTTTTAATCTTATGACAATATTCACAATTGCATATTTCATTATAATCCTGTTTTTTTGGGGTGAATACGCGTTTTATTCCCCACAGATCTCGCCCCAAGTAGCTTAAAATAGGTGACGTCTCGAAGCAACTAGATGAGTGATGTGATTGATGGCAAGTTCAAATGTCATAGAGTCATACGAGATGACTAATCGATCACCTAGGCAAAGATATGTTAGGATACATTTGTCGGGCTAATGACCGCTTTTGGAGCTCTGACTTTTCTTATAAAAGATAGTCTGGTCCTGGCGGGAGCTTCTATCGTGTTTCACATAAGTCGATTCTTTGACTAATGGCTATTAGCCTAAGGTGACATAGTTTTCAGAGTAACTTTGATTTATGTCCTAACACCTTCGTAACTGGGGTTTATACAGATATATTTTGGGCTATGATGGACTGTGGCTAGCTGAAGGGAATAGGTCAATTAGGAATTGTTCACCCCTTGTCAGGGTTAACGGATATCTCTAGGCCACTCGAGGAGTAAGTAACTAGAAATGTGTGGCCACGCTCGGAAGGTATCTATAGTAGATAATTCTGGTCAGATAGTTATGTCTCCAGATCGAGAAAACCACTCTTGATATGATCATTTGAAAGTACGACCTGCAAGACACCTTGCATTGAGTGGAAGATAGTAATAGGACAAGAGAATTGGTGACGCACACTTGTCGTGGACAAGTGGGAGATTGTTGGAGGTTGTGTCCTCGACAATATTGCGATCACAGTTTAAATCTCATTTTACGAAACACAATTGGGAATGTTACTCTTTTAAAAAGTCGACTGATCAACATTTATCGATAATGATTGGCTGTCTAGAGTTTTGACATTATCGTCATATGATGGTGGTGATCAGTTGATCCCTTAAGATCATATCTTTAGGGAATTCCATCTTAATAGATTATTTAATTGATCGTATATAGATACGGGTTAATTAAGACCTCGAAATTGGAAATAATTTTACGTGACGTGTATTATTATAATGGGGATTATAATAATAATCGTCAAAGTGATAAAATTTGCTCTATACTTAATTTTTTTTAATTGTTTACGAAACAATTAAATCGGGAATGAATACGGTTGATCATAATTACAAATAGTTGTAATAAAATTATGATAACACATTTTTATAAGATAGTAATTATGAATTACTAGTGGAATTATTTAAATGTTATGAATTTATGAATTATGAATTTTAAAGAGTTAAAATTGAATAAATAACAAATTGTCTCATCTGTAATGCGACATGTATAACATGTTACAATGGACCGTGTGATTGTGTATGTATAACGTAGTATTGTCTTATCTTATTTAAATACACATGATTACTAAACATAATGATTAAACTAGCTTAAGAAGCTAGTGCATGTATAAGAGTAGTGTCATGCATGGATTGT
The DNA here is from genome assembly GCA_029255685.2 of Silene conica. Classification (NCBI taxonomy): domain Eukaryota; kingdom Viridiplantae; phylum Streptophyta; class Magnoliopsida; order Caryophyllales; family Caryophyllaceae; genus Silene; species Silene conica. The sequence goes on along the minus strand of CM055316.2, from coordinate 53,081,006 downwards.
AGAATGGAGTGCATGCATTGGCTCGTCTCTTTTGAAGGGGTCGGCCACTACTTGTGCAAATAAGAGGATGATTTTTCTCTTATTTAAACTAGTTCACATGCAAACATTGAAGAATATATACTTCCCATATTTACTCTAAATTGTTTAAAGAGAGAATTAAAATCATTTCTCATAAAATTAATAATATTACTGTAATATTATTATTATTACTCTAGGTTAGTTAATAACAATTTCTAGTAACAAATTGCTCTTAACTTTTGAGACGGGTCCTTGATACGTACTTTTAGGAGACGGTTTTTGTTAGACCGTTCATAAGGGTATTCAGGTTTGTCTAAGACTCGATTAGTAAGCGACTAATCGAATGTTAAGAACATGAAATTGAGTGGGAGCTTTTATCATCAAAGGAATTAAACTCATTTAGTCGTGAAGAATGACAAGGATACACTTCAAGGAAGTGTTAGAGTTTTTCAGTTCCAGATGAGATATAAAGTTCAGTGGGAGTTTTCATCGTCAAACTCATTAGTCATTAAGAATGACAAGGATATACTTCGAGGAAGTATTTGAGTTTTCAATTCTAGATGAAATATCTGGACATTATTATATAGATCTTATTAAGCATGGATGTTTAATAGAGATCATAGTGGCCTCTTATTCCTTATTAGAGGATGTCAAGGTTATTCATAGAGATGAAGATAGAATTACCATAAGAGGGTTATGGTCGTTTATCGAACCTTGAAGGATATAAAGGTTATTCATAGAGATGAAGATAGAATTATCATGAGATGGTCATGGTAGTTTATCGAACCTTTGTACTCATAAATCACATGATCCGAGATTGCAATGTTTCCGCCATTAGTATTTTCATGTGAACTAGAATGCCCACGTCCATGATGAATGACATGCTAAGAGTATGATGTGTGAAAGGATTGAGCCATTAAGAATCGTCATGAATTCTCAAGTAGAATCGATGAACTATTCAAGAGGTTTGGAAGAAAACTTGTGATATGTGAAGGGTTTGCACGAGAACTAGAGTTTCCGAACTCAAGGATTTGAGATAATCCAAAGATCATAATAATCCGAGGCTAACCTTGTTTTAATACACATACTGTATGACTTGTAAGAGTGTTACATTATCATGACAGAATTCTACAAAATATGCCAAGTACATAGTGATTGAGGTGTGTGTCTTGGAACTGGGAGCTCCATGGTCCATAGTAACCGTATCACGAGTTATGAGATAACTTGCCTCTTTTGGGATATAGAGATTGAATCTAGGTAAGAGCCTAGAAATGTATTTGGAAATGTTTGAATGTTATGAGTGATAACATGAACATGAAGAATTCCTGCAAATATAAAAGGTTGAAAGCCTAGACACTTTATTGCAAGTGTAGAGTTACACTTAAGATTATGCACATTGAGTGGCAATCAGGTATTGGCTACTTAGATGTGATAATCGCACTTGTCGTTTTGAGTTTTAAATAACTCTCTTTTCAGTACTTTGTCATATCTAAATGGGTTGTGGAGACAAGCTTTGAACCCCATTAAAGTGAACGATGATTGACATTGTAATGGTCCCTAGTTGCCACCATGAGGTGACGTCTCAAGGTAACTAGATTGTGAGGCGATTGACGACAAGTTCAATGTGCCATAGAGTCATAGGGTAATGACTAGTCGATCACATAGGCAGACTGTTAAGAACACTCTATCGGACAAGGGACCGCTTTTATAGAGCTCTGGCATACATTTATATAAATCCGCCTGGTCGTGGCGGGAGCTACTATCGTATTCTGAATGAGTCGATTCTTTGACTAATGACTATTTCGCTAATGTAGCACAGTTTCAGAGTAATTTTGATTTTTGTCCTAACACCTTCGTAAATGAGGTTTATAAGGGCATCTTTTGGGTTATGATGACTGTGGCTAACCGAAGGAAATAGGGCGAGTAGGAATTGTCCACCCCTTGTCAGGGTTGTCCAAATCTCAAGGCCACTCGATGAGTAGTTAACTGAAAATGCGTGGCCACGCTCAGAAGCTATCTAAGGTAGATAAATTCCGGTCAAACAGTTATATCTCCAAATCGAGAAAAGACCACTCTAGATGAGATCACTTGCGAGGCACGACCTGTGATGACGTCTTGCATTGAGTGAGAGATTGTAATAGGAAAAAGAGAATTGGTGACGCGCACACTTGTATCAGACAAGTGGGAGGTTGTTGGGAAAAGTGTCCTCGACAATAGTGCGATCACATGATTTTATTATTTATTATAAAATCGTAAAATCTCATATATATATATATATATATATATATTGTATACGAAAGGGATGATATATTATTAAGTCGACGAATCGTCATTTACCGGTATATGATTGACTTTAAATAGTTTGACATTTCCGTCATATGATGGTGGTGATCAGTTGATCCCCTGTGGTCACACCTAAAGGATGTTACCCGAAATTGTTAAGATTAATAATTCGTATACGATATGAATTTATTAATGCCCTAATATGAATAAGATAGATGAGAAATATGTTTCTCGTTATAATGTGATTATACGTGATTCGTTTATAAGAAAATAAGTAATTATTTTATAATCGATAAAAGTTATCATATATTTTATTGGTAAGGATTATCGATTAGTAGTGATTACAATGGAGTTGTGAATCACGGTTGATGGATATGAAATGACGAGTTTTACGAAATAAAATTGGTAATTTGAACTTAATGGTTAAGTAATAATTATGAAATGCAAAATTGTCTTTAAATAGTTTAAATACATATTTTAAATTGCCTAATATCATATTTCTGTGATATGTCACACATGTGACATTTTACATTTGACAAATTGTAAAACTTTACATGAAACCTATTTTAAGGATGCCGTGTATTGTAAGTGTGCTTGGGTAATTCATGTTTTAATTATTTCTTATAAGATGAGTATTAATTACCTAAACACGATCAGGCTTACACTAGATGTAACTTTGCATATTATGGAAAAGAGAAAAAGAAGAATTTCTCTTCCCCATTATTTTGCATGTGCCGTGTATTTTGGGTTAGAAGAGAAAGAGTTCTCTTATATATTTTTTATATAATACACACCAACACACATACACAAACCAATTCATTTTTCTAGTTCTTTTTATGAGATAAAAAGGTTGGTCATATTCATCTTAAATATTCTCTCATATTATTACTATCTATTTTCATAGTAAGTAATATATTTTTCTAAGTGTAGAAAACTAATTTTTCATAAGGCATCACTACTACAAAATCGGGCTAATAGAACGCCCCTTTAAGAACGGTTCAATGCGGAACCGTTCTGTTTTGACACTTTATTTTTGGCGCTCATATATGACTCAAAAAGAGAACGGTTATACGTATGAACCGTTCTCGTAGCCTAACAACGAGAACGGTTATGTTTGACCAACCGTCTTAATATATCAAAATAGTAACAACGAGAACACTTATTATGGATAACCGTCTTAATAGATTAATATATTAACAAAGATACCGCTTATTATTTAAGACCGTCCTCTTTATAAAATAAGATATGCTTAAAACAAGCCGATGGTAATTATTCTATTATGTATGACCGTCTTAATATATTAAATATTAACATAGATAACGCTTATTATGTATGACCGACCGTCTTGTTTGTAAAACAAAATTTCCTAAAAATAATACATCCGACCCTACTATACAAGCAAAAAAAAAAAAGAATAATTTAATAAATAACTAAACGAGTTACATATAAATTTTTTTCTAAAAACGAGAATGAGTTACGTAATTTCCTAAAAAATTAATAAAACAAAATTTTCTAAAGAGTTAATAAGACAAAATTTCCTAAAAATTTAATAAAACAAGATTTCCTAAAAAGTTAATAAAACAAATAAAGAGAATTAAAAAAAAAGAAGTTTAACTTTCCTAAACCCAAAACCAATAAAGAGAATTAACAAAAAAGTTTAATTTCCTAAACCCAAAACTAACGAAAACCTTGTATATATACAAACAAACAGTAAAGTTTTAAATATCCCTCAACAACCTGATTATTCAATTCACAGACCAACGAAAACCTTGTGTATACTTCCTGCTGCCCTGCGCTATACTTCGTCCGTTCTAATTCATATCTCCTCTTCATTCTTATTTATAATTGGCACTCTTCTTATATCAAAGAGAACGGGCATTGTTTCAACCGTCTTCGTCTTCTCTGAAATCAACAAAGAGAACAGGTAACCAACAACCGCGCTCTTTGTAAATTTTCAAATTATATTACATAGAGAACGGTTAGGATAACCAACCGTCATCGCTGTTCTTTACAAAATAATATGTAGAATAATATATACTTAATTCACGCGTGCAGTGCCCTATTATGAACTTCCCTCTGTTTCGATGATTTTGCCCTAAAACAGTATAATTTTGATCGTCCAGTTCGAGAACGGTCTATTGTGGACTCCGGCAACACCCTAATCACTTACCTTTCATCGTTGCCGAAAGCAATTGTTAGTGGTAAGATTACTTTTCAATACTCGTCAATATTAACTTTGAGATAATACTATAGTCGTTGTTGGCAATATACTGTGTTAGACAGAGATAATTTAATGATATGGCTTTGTTTTTGTTTTGGTTTTGTTGACAAAGTATCTATACAAGAATTTGAACTAGTTTTGTTGATAATATGGCAGTAGCAGTTTTAAGAGTTACAGTAATATATAGCACGCAGTAGTGCCATCTGTTTTTATAAGGCACAACTTGTGATTACGGCTTTCTTACTCGTATACTAAGCGCGGTAGATAGGCCATAGTAGAAGCTCATCAAGAGCAGACAGGAACGCAGCATACTTTGTGAATGTCTTAGCTTTTTTACCGTGGGTGTATGTTGACGGGCGAGTTAAGATCCCGAGACATGGGGGTTGGCTCCTCTTTTGCCAAAAGTTTGACTCTTTCTTTTTGCTAGGGGATTGAGTATAGCCTTAATTAAGTAAAGAACCAGTCAACCCGTTTATTTAGGAAAAATAGGCCTAGGATCTGGGTCAGTATGTGGTAGAGGGTCTGAAGATGATTTGAGTTTCTGAGCATGTATCTGTTCTGCAGGGAATATGGGTTTCAGAATGATGCAGAAGATATGATTTAAGTTGGCTGGCAGTAAGTAGAGTAGTGCAGTAGGTGCATTAGCTTAGTAATGTAGCAGTAGAGTAGTGCAGTAGGTGCATTAGCTTAGTAAGTATCAGTAGAGGGTAGGTTCAGTATGCAGATCAGTAGCTTCAATCAACTATGATGCTCTACAGTTAGGTCACCATCACTATGCAGATCAGTAGCTTCAATCAACTGGCAGTTAGGTGGAATAGCCCAATGGCGAAGCACTTAGGATGACCAAAGTTATCGTTACTCTATTTGCGAATCCGTATTCTTCAAAGAGTAGTCTTTTCGCTCCCATCCCACGCCCAAGGGCCCTTATACTTTTCCGACATCTAGCAAGCTTTACAATATATATATATAATAGCAGACTTGGATATAACTTTGTATTTTTTCTTAGTAATCACGAAGGGGAATAAATTGAACCTTTATAGAGTAGACTAATTCTAAGTCTTATTAATCAGTGAATCAGTGGCTTCAATCACCAAATCATTATTGAAAACAGTGAACTAGTGCAGAGTTTGTCTTCTTTGTTTAGTTGTTTTCGATTCCATTTGTTTTTGGTAGAAGCACGAGTTCGTCTTCTTTGTTTAGTTGTTTTCGATTCCTTTTGTTTAGCGGATAACTTACCCATGGTGCATTAGCTTAGTAATGTAGTGGAGTAGTGATGCAGTAGAGTAGTGAGCCTATAACAGACGCACTATAGCATCAGACCAGAAGCAGTAGAGTAGTAAGTGCAAAGTAGTGATGTAGTAGAGTAGTGAACAATTGATTTACACAAATTCCACTATGATGCTCTACAGTTTACCTTATTTTTTGTTTGTGATATTTGTTGCCTTTTTTTCTATTATATAGATCAAATATGAATCGTACATGGATGATGGATGGGAACAGAGGTGATCCTAAGTATGATGCTGGTTTAGCTGAGTTTTATGAATTCGTTACAAAGAATGTGAAAGACACATCTAAGATGCCATGCCCTTGTGATATGTGTCTGAATATTAAATACATGAGTTTCTCGGAAGTTAAAATCCATTTAGAAAAGTATAATTTTAATCCAAAGTATAAACTTTGGAGGTTTCATGGGGAATCTAGAGTGGTCCAGATAATGGAGAAAGATATTGATGTTCAGTTCGGAGGAGAGATTGAGATTGAGGGGGCAATTATTCCTATGGAAGAAGGTATCGACTCACTGGAAGATTCAGATTCAGATTGGGCTGATGAGTTTGATGATGATGAGTTAGAAACAATATTAGGTGATCAGTTAAGTAAAGAAAATGTAGAACCACCTTACCCTGACCAAGATCCTGATGATAAAGATGACATTCTAGTTGAAGATGAAGATCCCGATGTTAATTTTGATGACATAACAAGCATTGTATTAGAGAAGTTAAAAGACTCGGAGATGCCTTTGTATAAGAGTTGTGAGAATTATACAAAATTGTCAGCCGCTGTTAAGCTATATAATTTGAAAGCAACAAATGGGTGGAGTGATAAAAGTTTTATCGAACTCCTCGAATTATTGAAGGACATGCTTCCAGAAGATAATGTTCTTCCTAATCGTACCTATGAAGCAAAGAAGGTACTCAGAGAAACTGGTATGAAATATGTGAAGATCCATGCATGTCCTAATGATTGTATATTATATCGCAAGGAGTATGAGAGTTGCACTCATTGTCCAGTTTGTAATGAATGGCGATATAAAAAGAAGGAGGGGGTCCCCGCCAAAGTTTTGTGGTATTTTCCAATAATACCTAGGTTGCGACGGCTGTTTGCAAATAAGGAAGATGCAAAGTTGTTGACATGGCATAAAACTGCAAAACCTAATGATGGCAAAATAAGACACCCTGCTGATGGTTTAGATTGGAAGCATATTGATGTCAAATATCCCGAGTATGGGAATGAACCTAGAAATCTTCGACTTGCACTCTCTACTGACGGGATGAATCCTTTTGGGAATTTAAGCAGTCAACATAGCACTTGGCCTGTAATTTTAGCTATTTACAATTTACCTCCCCATCTGTGCATGAAACGGAAGTATTTGATGTTATCCTTGTTGATTTCGGGTCCTAAAGAACCGAGCAATGATATAGATGTTTACTTGGCTCCCCTTCTTGACGATTTGAGAACATTGTGGGATGAAGGGATAGAAGTCTTTGATGCCTACCAAAATAGTGTTTTCAATTTGAAAGCAATGTTATTATGCACTATATCTGATTTTCCTGCATACGGTAATCTTTGTGGACATACTGTGCACGGGAAAGAGGCGTGCCCCTTGTGTGGAGAAGATGTTGATTCTTATTATTTGAAGTTTTCTCGAAAGCAAGCTTTCTTAGGATACCGTAAGTTTTTGCGTGAAGATCATCCATATCGTAGGCAACAAAAAGCGTTCAATGGAAAACCCGATCATCGTCCATGTCCTAAGATATTAAGCGGTCGTGATGTATATCAACGGGTGAAAGATATTCAAATTAAATATGGTAAGAAAGGTTCTAAATTACCATCTCGTGGATACAAGAAGATGTCTCCTCTTTTTGAGCGACTTCCATATTGGCGGGAACTCTCCATAAGACATTGTTTGGATGTTATGCATATCGAAAAGAATGTCTGTGACAATATTATCAACACTCTTTTGGATGTCCCAAATAAGTCGAAAGACAACACAGCGGCTAGGAAGGATATGATGAATATGAAAATTCGACCCGAGTTGGCCCCAAAACTGAAAGGTCTACGAACTTATTTGCCTCCTGCTGCCCATACACTCTCAAGAAAGGAAAAAATTGAATTTTGTGAGTGTTTGCATGGTGTTAAAGTGCCGGAGGGATATTCTTCGAATATTAGTAGCCTCGTATCAATGCGGGATCTCAAGCTTAGTGGTCTAAAATCCCACGATTGTCATACTTTGATGCAACAATTACTAGCTGTGGCCATACGTTCCATTTTACCTAAAAAGGTTCGATATGCCATAACCAGGTTTTGTTTTTTCTTTAATGCCATATGTAACAAAGTTATCGATCCCGGAGAGTTAGAGGCTTTGCAAAATCTAATTGTCACTACTCTTTGTCAATTCGAAATGTATTTCCCTCCTTCATTTTTCACAATAATGGTTCATTTGACGGTACACTTGGTTAGAGAGATCGAGTATCTTGGACCCGTTTACTTAAGGTATCAATATCCTTTTGAAAGATTTATGAAAGTATATAAGGATTATACGTCTAATAGATATCGTCCTGAAGGGTGCATTGCTGAGCGTGCCATCATCGATGAAGCATTATCTTATTGTTATCAACACTTATCGAATTCTGAGTTACTTGGGATTCCTAAGAATCGACATAGTGAGTGGATGGGTGGCAAAGGTCTTAGGGGTCATGTTCGTGAAGATATGGCATTTGATAAGTGGCATACAACGCATACATATGTCCTTCACAATGAGGATGAGGTACAACCTTACATTGAGGAACACATGGCTTTCTTGAGGGAGAAACATCAAAATAAAAACGAGATGTGGCTCGCAAGTGAGCACAACAAGACATTTAGAATTTGGTTCAAGTGTCGAGTGATAGAAGATTTGCATAACTATCCTGATTGTATTTCTTCCAGATTAAGAAGACTTGGTTTCGGCCCAAATATACATGCATCTTCTTATTGTGGTTATGCCATTAACGGGTGCACCTTTTACACTCGTGAGCAAGATGACAAGAGTACTATGCAAAATAGCGGGGTTTGTGTAGAAGCTGAAGCAATGCACTTTTCTAGTTCAAAAGATAAAAATCCAGTTTTAAGTAAGATGCATTATTATGGGATTATTGACGAGATTTGGGAGTTAGATTACACGGATTTCGAAATCCCTATATTTCGGTGCAAATGGTGTCAAAGCAATGCTGGTGTCCGTAAGGATGAATTAGGATTCACATTGGTGAATCTTGATAAAATTGGACATAAGGAAGATCCTTTTATTTTAGCCACACAAGCAAAACAAGTGTTTTATGTGACTGATCCATTAGATAAAAAATGGTCAGTTGTTTTATCGGTAAGGAGTAGGCGGGATGTGGATAGTTTTGAAGAAGATGTTTTATTTGAGGGTTTTGATCGTAATATATCAAGTGTAGATGATACGAATACTGTCAATACTTCCAGTTTATATACCCGTGAGGATCATGATGAAGGAATATGGATTAGTACCGATACCCCTTCGAGAAAACGCCCTCGTGGTGTTGACACATGAGTAAGTTAAATGCTTACTGAACTTCAATTTTGCTTAGTAAACTCCAGTTAAATGCTTACTGAACTTGAACTTCAATTTTTCTATGTGGCAATCACTTTTGATAATGATTTTAACCTTGGTTTGTTGATGGACTTATTTTTCAGGTCTCTAGTTATAAAGCAGAGGATCAGAGGATAGCTCAGTGTGATTAAAAGCTCCAGAGTGGTGTGCAGGAAGCGAAGACTGCACAAGAAGTATTACCTTTTCTTTTCTGTTGAATCGATTTTGCCATTTTCCCTTGTCTTAACTGTTGTCTTACGGATTTGGAACTCTTGTAATTAAGAGCTTAAGTGTATTACCTTTTCTTTTCTGCTATGCTATGCTATTTAAGATCCAAGTGTATTCTGATTATGAATGTAGCTAGGTTCAGAGCGCTTGTAGGTTGCATTAGCATTCTCTACTATGCTATTTTCACAACTTCATTGCTGTAATAATCAGGTACATAAGGCTCTAACATCCTGAGTTTTCGAGTAATTAAGCAGGCATTCATTGTTGAAATCAGGTATATTCACGATAGAACTAATGCCCATTCCTATTGTACATTTATTGCCGTAATCAGGTATACTCAGTCAGACGTTCAGAACATTCCTGAATTTAGAAAGCTGGTGAATTTGTAATTTGTTAATGCAGGTTGATCGATGTCACCTCAAAAGCATAAACGGGCTCAGAAAGCTGATGGTGAGACAAACAAGCAAAGGAAGAGAAGGTGTAAGGAGAGGGGTCGAACAGTGTTGGACTTAGTGTCTCAAGCTCTTAAGGAGAAGAAACCAATTGAGTTGGAGTGGGATAAAGTGCACAGATTGCCTACAGGAAAGTACGCTGGGAAGTTTAGTAGCTGGGTTGGCGTTACTACTCGGAGGCATGTTAGTTGCGTAGTGGAAAAGTGGGACCATGTGGATGATGTGACGAGGCAAGAAATTTTGGATAGTATCACGGTGAGTATAAAAATTACGTACTTTATGTGTCTGCCACTGTTGTATATAGCTAATGCTGATGCTGTACTAATTCGGTCTGCACAAACTACTCTATTGCCAATGCTATCCTACTGCCACTGCTGTTACCTTTTGCGCGTCTGTCCTTACCTGTGCGTCTGTCCTTACCTGTGTGTCTGCCTCTGTTGTTGCGCGTCTGTCCTTAACTGAGGGAGTCTTATAACATTTCGTGTCTTGAAGCCTTTATAAGTGCTGTTTGTGTTTGTTTCGTGCTTGTTAGATGTTTTCGTTACCTTTAGGGGGTGGTGAACTTCGGGACGAAGTTCATTTTAAGGGGGGAAAACTGTAATACCCCGTATTTTAGCCTTGGTCAACGTCAGTCAAACCATGTTTTGTAAAAGTATTTTAGATGGAATGTTTATAAAGTATTTTACGTAAACTATTATTATTTTATAAATCGTATTTCTACGATTATTTCGTATTTAATAATCGTTTTATATTGGATGATTATTCATCAAAATGTCAATTAATTCGTATTTATTTATTTTGATAATATATTTATAATTAAATATATTTCATATTTTATGTTTATTTCTCATTTATACTTATTTTATTATTTAAGTCAATTATATTTAAATCCTAAATTTTTATATATTTTATGTTAGTTCTAATAAAATTATATTCTCATAATTAATTTAATTAGTATATATATATATATTATATGTATACTCGTTTAATTTAAGTTACGAGTCGAGGACGGTAAATAGAGGTCAATTAACTAAAGATGCGTGACGGACTTTTAGTAATGGACTTGGACTCGGGTTAGGGTAGAATGAGACCGGGGAATAATAGCAACCTAAAACGGATACAACCCATCGACCCTCACAAACCCTAATACCCTATACTACTTTGCCTCCATCAACGTACACCAATGTAGCCCTATTCATCCATCACTCGTCTGCCTCCATCTTTCAGATGTCTCCCTCCCTAGTCCGCCTTCCTTAATCAACAAAACAGAAGCCATGCTTGACCACCGTGTAGTCGTTTAAAGCAAAGGAGAAGGGGAGACAAAAGTCGTGATATACCGTCATCACCATCTTCCTCACAAGGTAAGTTAACCCGTTTTTTTTCTCACGCTTAACCACCCTTCGACTTAGTGTTTGTTGGCCTAGGGTATTCTTTATATGACCCATAACAACCTTACTATCGTTATTCAGCCATAGGACCACCATGGGAACCGCCACAAACACCATAAGTGTCGACAGTATCATTGTTATGTGTTAACTGTTCATGTTTGATTGCGTATTTGATTGATGTTTTGGGTCTAATTTAAAGTACGGGCTTATGGGCATGGTAGTAGGATGGTGGTAGATTGTGTAGGTGTTTTGTAGGGTGGCTCGTGGTGGCTGGAACACCACCGAAAGCTTGGTTGTTTAAGGGCGACAGTTTTAGAGGGAAACAGGGGATAAAAACGCTGAACAAAGTCGTGTGGTGGTACCCTTTTGTGACGGTTGTTTCAGGGGGTTTTGGGGGTTTCGAGGTCTGGTGTTTTAAACCAGGGAGTCGTGGGTGTTTTGTAGTGTCGAAGGTGGTGTTAGGTGTTGGTTAGGGTGGTGATGGTGGTGGCTACAAGCAGGTCTACAGGGTAAGAAAACCACGGGTACAATGGGTTACGGGTCACAGGTTTGAGGTGCGGGTGTTGGTGAGGGGCCAGAGACTAGTGGGGTTGAGTCAGGAGCTGAGACTAGTGTCAAGTGGGTGCGCCATGTTGCGGTGGTGGCAGACATCGAGTTGTGGTGGTGCTTGAGGCGGTGTGACGGTGTCGAAGAGGCTGCTTTTGGGGGCTGTCAGGTGTGTATGGTGTCGGGGTCTGGTCTGGTCACGGTAAAGGGGGGGGCTACTTTGTGTAGTTTGCTATCACGTGAACCTTAGTATATTATATTATTATTATTATTATTATTAATATTATCATTATATTATTACAATTATTATTACAATTATTATTATTGTTATTATTATTGATATGGTTATTATTGTTATTACTAGTAATGTGTTTCCACTTATATTTACTAAAGTTAAGTGATTTTTTCTCATAAAAGAATGTGACGGTCATCTATAGTTCGATTACTTTTTTCATGTTCGTTTATTTAATTGAAGTTAGTGATAAAAGTAATAAGGACGGATTGGTCAAGTTAAATGAAATAGTTATATTTAATACGGTCTTGATATGCGTAATATATTATTTAAATAATTAATTTGAATAATTGTTATATTATATTAATTTGCGTAATTGTATTAGTTAGTAATTACGTATATTATTGTTAGGTGACGATTGTGAAGTGCCATTATTCTGTTAACTCGCTGGCTTGCTATTGGATTATATTGCTATCCAGGTAGGATACACTGGTACCATATTCTATGCCGTGCTTTGAATGGATGTGTATATTGTATGATATGGATGCAAGTGTGATTATTATGAGAATGATATATAGTGGTTGAACATTTTTATATTGCATTCATAAGCATGACATATGCATTGGATACGGATTTGAGATGATGAGATATTATTGATGAGATATTATTGGGCCCAGGCTAGTTCTGCAGGACTAGACCTGGTGACCTCAGCTGTTATGCTGGTGTTCGGCGACGGCCGAGTATAGTCTGCCGGGAGGTTCGGTATGGCTGGGAGTCACGGGTTTGAGATTGAGAATGAGATTGAGCTCGAGCATATCATGACATTTGCATATCATCTTTGTTGCATTATCTATTATTGTGTTACCCTACTCAACCGCGAGGTTGACAGTGTATTCGTGTACACCTACGATGATCCGGAATGGGGAGTAGATTCTACAGGTCAGAGACAGATGAACTAGGAGCTTGGGCAAGGAGTGAGACATGGCTTGGACCTACTTAGAATTAGATCACATACTTAGATGTTATCATCAGTTGTACTTTTTTTCTTGCGTAGTAGTTGTAATATCTAAAGTTTAAATTTTATCGTATTTTATATAAAGTACTTTGGTTTGTTTTTACTTTGTTATTCACTACCTCGGACATTCCGAGATGGTAACAGTCCTATTTATTTGAGAATGTCTTGCTAAAGGCTCTTAAATAAATGGGGGTGTTACAAAGTGGTATAAGACCTTTTAAATACCACAGCTGAGGGTTAGTTCATGGTGTAATCGGGTTAGTTAAATCAGGTTGTTGAGGGTTATTGTTGCTGAGTAAAGTTTCTGCCACAGTAAGATTTTTAAGTTTCTGTCACCACTGCACCTACCATCAATGATGTCCTCCTGTTTCTGTCTTACTGCATATGGGTCTGATGATACGTATTGTTACTACTTCATTTACCACTGGTACTGTGTATGGTAGCGGCTGTCCTTATCGATGCTTAGTGGTTCCATCATTGAATTGTTTTGCTACTGTTAATGTCTGCTCTGTCCATTACTAATCCATGCTATTTAAGTGGTTTCTAAACTACTGTTGTTAGTTACCCACATTCTGCTGCTGCGTGTCTGCATTTAAACTCATGTCACTGTTGTGCTACGCCTGGCCAGTACTCCACTGCAGTCACGACCATAAGCCACTGCACCTTCACTCTGCATTCATACTAATGTTGCTACTTTCTCCACTGTACACTGCTAGACTGATGCTGTTGCAGTTCTACTGCTGCTGCACGCGGCTACTGTCTACTAACACTCACTACTATCTGCACTTCTATACTACTGCACCACTATTACACCCATCCATGCTAATGCACTACCATCTGTATTGCACTACTACTTCTATCTATACTCTACATTTGGTTTCCCTTTTTACTAGTATGTACTCCTTCCGTTACTGCACATCACCATCTGCATTTTACGACTGCGCTCACCTCATTGCTGCTACTCGTGCCTCTGGTCTACCCAGACCAGACCAGTTACTGAATACACTGGTAATGTTGTTGTTGCGAATTACTACCCTACTACTTTTCTGCATTTCTAGTTCTACATTTCTGTTCCTACATCTCTGTGTCTGCACCTCTGCACTATCCTCTGCTCGTCTGTTCAGACCAGACCGGTACTGCACGTGTCTGTACTGCCTTATGTTACTGGTACTGCTGCTGGTCTACTCAGACCAGACCAGCTATTGCAATTCTTTTCTTGATAGCGGGTCACATGTATAGAACGAATTGGGGCATTGGTCATAGCCTAAAAGATATTTTAGAGGCTCATAAAGGTCCATTTACAGGCCAGGGGCATAAATGCCTATATGAGATTCTAACAACGTCATGACATGCTCAATTATCTCTTAATCTAGCTATGTTAGGCTCGTTAACCATTATTATAGCTCACCATATGTATGCGATGCCCCCTTATCCATATCTAGCTACTGACTATGTTACCCACCACATTCATGATTTTACAATTCATGTAACGGTACTGATACTTTTAAAAGGTGTTCTATTTGCTCGTAGCTCTCGTTTGATACCGGATAAAGCTAATCTTGGGTTTCGTTTCCCTTGTGATGGGCCTGGAAGAGGAGGAACATGCCAAGTATCCGCGTGGGATCATGTATTCTTAGTTGGGTATGTACAGAAGGTATTTGAGCATGTATCTGTTCTGCAGGGAATCTGAGTTTCTGAGCATGTACCAGTTTTGCGAGTATTGGCTGAACTGATCATGTGGCACGGGAGGAAATTTTGCGCAAAGTTCAGTCTGTTTAGGAAGAATAACACTACTCTTCAAGTGAATAACCCAATTTTGGACTGGCAGATGGGTTCTGAAAAAATCATAACAATTCTGAACATTATAATGACCATTTACTTGACTATTTCTGAGGAGTTCAATAGCCTGTTGGGCAGAACCAGCTTGCTGCAGGAGTAAATTTCGAAGATGCAGAAGATTTTGCAGACATTCTGGATAAGATTGCTTGATATTCATGGTCCAGATGTTTGCAGATTATCCTCCTTAATCATTCTTACATTATCCTCCTTAATGGACCAGAAGAAGTCTTTGCAATGCTTAGTTATTCGTGCAAGAATCCCAGTTGGAATGATTATGGTTGCTTGCCAGTAATTAACAATGCCAAAAATAACCGAGCTAAGAAGCTGTAATTTGCCAGCATAGGATAGGTTTTTAGTTGCCCAATGTTGAGTGTGCTTAATAATTCGGTTGAGAAGAGTAACATAGTGGACTTGAGTAAGTCTACTTGTAGCAAGAGGTAAACCCAAGTATTAATCTGTTTCCTAATCTTGTCTTTTGTTTGTGTAGGGCGCATTCACCGTCGTTGCAGACCGTTTTGCTTGGTGTCTCCAAAAGGCGGGAAATTTATGGAGAAAATGGAAATACACCTTAGTCCGTGACTGGCTATATGATGAGACAGGAGCAATACAAAGGACACGACCAGAATTGTATGACCACATAACACCCGAGGAATGGAATGAGTTTGTGACATCTCACACTACCAAGGCATTTAAGGTAATTTTCACTTATTAGATTTGTTTAGTTGTTTTGTTTTGGTAAAGGGTAAGTATACCAATTTTCACTTATGATCTATATAAAGCCTTTGATATATGTATGTATATTTGTTTGAAACCTAAGGAATTAAGTGAAAACAACAAGAAGAATGCCTCTTTGAATAAGACGAGGTTCTATGGCTCTCGAGGAGGTTACCGTGGGATTGAAGATAAAATCATAAGTACACCTAGACATATCTTTTAATCTTATAATTGTATGATAAAATCTAATTTTATAAACCTTTCCATTTATTCACATCTAGAATTATTTTTGTAGAAGCAAGACTTTGCCGCGTCCAATGGACGCGTATTGGAGAAAGTTGACAGACACTTAGTTTGGCTAAAGGGTCACACGCCTAAGAACGGTAATATGACCGAATATGATAAGGAAGTCGCTTTAAAAATTGTAAGTTGTTCAATTATTGTTATGACAATCAACATTTATTTCTAGGAATGATACAAACATGTATTTATATAATATAACATAATGAATGGATGTAGAAAGCAATGGAAAAAGAGGTGGAGGCAGGTACGTTTCAGCCCGAAGGACGAGAAGATATACTTGCTAAGGCAATTGGCAAACATGAAGATGGCGGTCGCGTGCGAGGAGTTCCTGGTGGCATATGCATAACTGAGTATTTTGGGAAGGCTCCGAGAAAGGCAACGACAGAAGTAGAGTGTCTTAAAGAGACGGTAAGTACTTAGACATACATAAAATAAGCAAACTCATTCCGTCTTTTGATGTCTTGAGAATTTGTTTCTTATATACAGATAAATACTAAGCAAACACAAGTATCAAATATGCAAATGATGATGGTGCATTTTTGGCAAAGTGGTGAGAAGCCAAGTCAAGAATTATTAGAATGTTTCATGAAAGGAATGTCTATGAGTACTCAAGGATCGAAAGTTTGTGCATCTATGGATGGTTCTCATAGTACCTCAATACAAGAGAGTGAGGAGCAATCCCTTCAAGAGCCGCACCGTGAAGAGATGCCACATGAAGAGCCACCTAGTGAGACACACCGTAAAGAAAGTAAGGAGCAATCCCGTCAAGAGTCACCTCGTCGTGAAGAGATACCACATGAAGAGCCACCTAGTCAGAAGCAGGTAAAATTTTATTTATCACTTTGATGATTTGAATATTTTTTTATGTGTCACTTTAAAATTCTGATTTTATTAAAATTTGAAGGGTTGGAAAGACTGTGAATTATCATTACCGGGAAATCCGAATAAGATGGTGGCATCAGGCATGATGTACATGGAACGGAAGGAGGAATTTATAACTATTCACGACACTTCACTACTCGATGGTCATAAGAAAGTTGAAGTTAAGAAAGTACATTCTGGTTCTGAAAATGCTAAGTTGCCCGTGCCTATTAGGGATGAGTTGATAGTATTGATTGATGCAAAGGACTCATTTGTTCAGTGGCCTCAGAATCATATTCATAGTCCTTCTAAGGTAATTTGTATTTTTAAAAATTGAAAGTATTATCTTATACTAAGTTATTATAAATATTAACTTTTTTGAGAAATTAACAAAGATGGAGATTCTAATGAAGAACAAGAAGAAGAAGAAGATTCAAAAGTTTCCACCACCACCGGTCCCGACTTTTCTAGGTGTAGAAGTTTGTAGTGAGTTTAAGCAAAAGTTGAGAACCCCGCTGATGAAATCTTTAGTTCTTGAGGCTCGCATATTGAAGACTAGCGGGGCACTTATTGAAGTTCCAATTGATGACCATGTATTACACGTTGATGACTACACTTCTTTCATTTCTTATGAGGAGCTTATTCATTGGTGTGATGAAGGCAAGATAGGTGCCTCTCACATTGCTATTTTTATGAGGTAAGAACTTTTAACATTGAGGTGTACATGTATTAAATTTCCTTCTTGTTAACAAGTTTAGTTCAAATTGTTGTAGGTATTTAAGTGAACTTAGCGATACTATGACGTCTACTAGTGTTTATGGATTCCTGTTCCCCGAGCCGTTTTCTAACTTTGCAGCCGTAAGTGAAGATTATCGATCCAACTATATTGCTAAGGCTATGACATGTACGGATTGTGGGAGAGGTCGAAAACTTATATTTGCGGCTTATCCCGAAAGGTATACATAATCATCACCTTTTTTAAACTTCTATTTATTTATTATTCATGGCTAATTATGTGAAAATATTCTCATTGTTCTCTTTATTTAACCGAAGTGATCATTGGATGTTGGCTGCAATTAATCCATCTGAAAGTACCGTGTATTGGTGTGATCCTATTGGATATACGAAGCCTCGTCAATTTTTCGTGGAAACAGTTACTAGGTAAATCATTTATATTTGATATTGTTGATTAGAATTAAGTAATTTGTCCACCCCTAATTTTATATAAATGAAATATAGAGCGTTCGAGAAAAGAAACTCTATTGATCCACTTGCCAGGTTCGAGGCAAAACCACTTACATGGAAAATAATGAAGGTATGTGTTTTCAATTGTCAATATTTATTATCATAGTATTCCAATAATTGTTTTTTTTATCATAACTAAGGAGTAGATATAATATGTTAATCTCATTATGGTTTTTATTTTAGTGCCCTCGTCAACCTCTCGGGAGTGAATTATGCGGATATTATGTTTGCCGGTATATGTTGGATATTATCAAAGGAAGATATATTACTATTACCCCAAATGTATGTTTTCTTTTCTTCATTTCAATATAGTTTACAAATATAAATAGTGTGCTGATTACATACATATTTTGGTGTCTTATATATATAGTTTATGCTTAACGCTCCAAAGACATACACGGTTGAGCAAATTGACGAGGTGCGCAATATTTGGGCTGAATTTACACTCAAGTTTAAGCCGTCGGCATGAAGATGAGGAGAACTGAATGATTTTTTATTTCTGTTTTGAACGTATTTTTTGTATTTTTTTTGTTTAAAAACATTTATTCACTATGAATTCAAATTCAATATAATAAAGGTTTTGGTTGCGTAAAACTTGTTGGAGTTTCTGAATTGTAATGCAGATTTAATTGTTATGAGCTATACGATTCAATCGTGTAGGGGTTACGGAAAAAACAGCATTATTTTTTTTAAAAAAAAGTTGTAACAACAAGAACGGTTCCTTACGTAGCATGTTCTCTTTGACAATAACAAACAGAACGGTTGTAACATTCGTCGCTCTCTTTGAAAATAACAAATTGGAGGCGCCAAATAAACTAATCATATCAACGAGCACGGGTAAGAAGCGTAACTGTTCTTATTGTACTTACAACAAGCACGGTTCCGTGTTACACCGTGCTCAATGATATATCAACGAGCACGGTTGTGGTGGGTAACCGTTCTTATTGTACTTACAACGAGACCGGGTTGCATGAGTTATAGACTTTGTGATATATCAAAGAGGACGGTTACGCAAAGAGACCGTTCTTATTGTAGTTACAACGAGACCGGGTTGACTTAATTTCAACCGTTCTCTTTGATCAACGAGAACGCCTGGCCACAGGACGGTCCAAAACGCCTTTAAGGACGCTTTTGAACCGTTCTCGTTGGTCTAATTTGTAGTAGTGCATATTAATACTACATAATAAGATTATTTAGTATTGTAATTCCGGGTTCATCTTAGGTGCTTACTTGGGAGGACTTCTACTCTTGGGGTTTCAGAATTTATCCCATTTTCATAGCTCAAGAAAGGTTTTTAGTAGGTGACCAAAACCGTGCCCTTGTGCCATTTCCGCAATGTAAAGTTTCGAACTTATTATTGCATGCATAAGATCCGAGTTTTATTTTATGAGTTAAATAAAACCTCAAATATGAGATATGTAAATATTTTCTAGAAATACGATTTCCTTCATAAGGTAGAACAGAGATCGGTTACAGACACCAAGACATCAACCCCGTTCACCAAAGCCATCAAATTCCCTTTTACTTCTTTTACCGAAGCGAAAAACTGAACCAATTCTATTGGAAAGGTCGGAACCGCAAAAATACTAATGAATTTCCACCCTTGAAATTCAAGAAAATCCTTGAAAAACTTAAGAGGTAAGGATTCATTTATCCAAGACTCCGACTAAAAGCGACCAACATGAATAGAATAAGGCCAGGCAAAAGACGGTTAACAAGAATCCCTTCCATCTTTGTCATATGGATTTAATCAAGACCCTCCAAATTTGCTTCCTTTGATATTTCGTGCAACAGAGGACGAGATGAGTCGTCTATGGGAATGAATTTGGACACATATTCTGTTGAAGGTTCGAGAGAAGTTTATTTCCCCTCATTGAGCTTACGACGTTTATCAGCGAGTTTCGAGGGTTCTTGGTTTTGGGGGATGGTGAGTGGGGTGTGGGTGTGGAGGTAACGACATGGGTGGTCTATTATTGGGTAAGGAGGTGGTAGAGGTGGTTCTATGGCGAGAGGAACGAGTTGCATGTGAGGGAGTCATGATGAGATGATGTTCAGGAGGTTGAGTGTTTGAGGGTGAGTTTTCTTCTTTTCTTGGGTTTTGCAAGGAAGACGAAGGAGTTTGAAAAACCCATCGTGAAGCGGACATGTTAAAAAAGCAGATGCAGAATGCAGAAAAATGCGGGGAATTAGAATATTTTGACATGAATATAAAACATGCAAGGTGATTTACTTAAACAAAAATGCGGAAAGTTAACTAAATAAGTTATTAAATTTAGATACAATAAGCCAAACGGGGATGGTACATTCCACGAATATCAAAATAGTAAATGAACTAAAACTAGCTAAACGATGTAGAAGTGGAGTCATGTCGATGCATAGCATCGCTCGCTAGCTCTATGTGATATCCCCAATCAGCACCAACCTACATACATGAAACATGTATGCCACAGTCAGTCGGGAGTAACTCGAAGTTCTCTCGGCCACTTATTGTCAATAAACACGTAACCAAGCACTTAGCACATATACAATCATAAGCATGTGATAAAACAACTGTAAATCATGTGAGGCATATAGAACAAAACATCATCATATGATAACTATAACTAAATCATATAATTCACTTAACATGATCTCACTAACTCAAATATACCTATCAACAAGTTCATGTGAGGCATACAATTTGACACGGGTCGTCGTAACACGGTCAAAGATAAATCCTAGGTACTACTAACTGAAGCTAGTGGTAGTAGAGTCGAATCCGCAGGGAGGCAAAGTCTTAACTGAAGGTCAGTTAATTGGTCACAATTGGGGGGTTTGTTGTTGTTGTTGATGATTACCTATGAACTGAACAGAAATAAAACAAAACAGGAATATAACAAAGATGAGTTTTATCAATAAAAAGGGGAATATGTCAGGAATCGGCTTATCGTGGTAATTCATGTCATGTGAAAATACTAGGTCAGTCAAGTCATTAACAAAGTGGGTAGTGATTAACTCCTTTCGGTCTCAAATCGTCCTAGACTCCCCAACCAATCTTTCGATCTAGGAAGGTCATATCGATTGCCCTAAGCAAGCCTACTTTACCAATCTTTCGATCTAGGTATAGTTTTACTAGATAAACTGGTCTCTTGCGTGCACTCAGTCAACTAGTTTTCTGATTATTTTGCTTATAAACAAACTTCGTCGCAGAGATGATGACACGGATCGTCATAACACGGTCAAAGATAAAACCAAGATACTACTAACTGAAGCTAGTGGTAGTAGGGTCGAATCCACAGGGAGGCAGGGTTCTAACTAATGGTTAGTTCATTGGTCACGATTGGGGGGTTGTTGTTGTTGTTGTTGTTGTTGATAAACTACGGATTAAACAGAAATAAAACAAAATAGAAACGAAACAAAGATGAATTTAATAAATAAAAAGGGGAAACATGTCAGGAATCGGGTGGTGGCGGTAGTATATGTCATGCGAGATAACTAGGTCAGTCGGGTCACTAACGAAGTGGGTAGTGATTAACTCATTTCGGTCTTAAATCGCCCTAGACTCCCCAACCAATCTTTTGATCTAGGAAGGTTATATCGATCATCCTAAGCAAGCCTACTTTACCAATCTTTCGATCTAGGTTCAGTTTTACTAGATAAACCACGAACTTCGTCGCAGAGACGACTAACATGTGATTCCTACGACATTACTACCGCGAATTCCCTCATCCTAACATATTAAGAAAATTACCTACGCATGGCTTCGGGATCTACGCTAACAATGACGAAATTAATAAAATGCGACATGATAAATAATGAAAATAAACTAAAGAACATAAACAATAAAAAGACAAGAATGAAAATAAGAGAAAAGGGTAAAAGGAATTACAATAAACTGGCAGGAATGAGGAACGGAAATCCGGAAATGAATTACAAGATTGAATAAACCCTAGAAATGATGTACTGTGTCTTTCAAAATGCTAAGAATAAAGCAAACTGACTAATAGTGAAAGATGAAATGAGATTAGCTAATGATAAGTAAGCGTTCCTTTTACTGAATTGATTACTCAGGTACCAGCTTATGCAAAGTATGAAGGAGATATTAACAAAGAAGAGAACTTTCAACGAAGTGGAGACAATTGCATTCACTAAGGAGTGCCATGCCGCGCTGCAAGCCAATTCTCCACCCAAGCTTAAGGATCCAGGGAGTTTTTCTATTCCTTGCACTATTGGTTCTCTTGATTTTTCTAATGCGTTATGTGATTCTGGGGCGAGTGTCAGTGTCATGTCGTATACTACTTGTTAACAACTTAACATGACCACACTTAAATGTACCAATATGACCCTCCAAATGGCTGACAGGTCCATTCAGCGCCCTATGGGTGTCTTAGAGGATGTACCGGTTAGGATAGGAAAATATTATGTGGCTTGTGATTTTGCAGTGATGGACATGGCAGAGGACGCTGAAATACCTATTATCCTCGGACGACCCTTCCTTAGTACCGCTGGGGCTCTTATTGACCTTAGGGAGGGTAGTCTCATTTTTCGCATCGGGGATGACACCATCACTTTTCTACACAACCAAACACCCCGTCCTCCTGATTTTCAAGCTACATGTCATGTAATTACCATTCTCGATCCTTCTTTTGATTCTTGCCATGCTTTGTGTATTGACAGGAATTCATTTGACGCTTCTACTACTGCGTCGCATCCATGGGAGCTAGAGGTGGATGAGTTCGAGAAGCTGATCTACGAAGAAGAGCCACCTCTTATTTTGGATTATAGTTGTGACGGAAGTGTTGACTTGGAGGCTGAGTTAGATGCTTGGGAAGCCGAAATTTTCAAAGACGACTACCTCTCTAAGGAGCCTGAAGATACTGTGGATCTTGCTGATGATCCACCTTTAAGTTTCGTTTTTCAGAATGACAGAGA
Source organism: Silene conica (assembly GCA_029255685.2). Classification (NCBI taxonomy): domain Eukaryota; kingdom Viridiplantae; phylum Streptophyta; class Magnoliopsida; order Caryophyllales; family Caryophyllaceae; genus Silene; species Silene conica. The sequence continues at coordinate 53,057,880 of CM055316.2, read as the reverse complement.
ACTTTTTTATGCTTATAATTTGGATTTTACTCCCGTTGAGACTGAACTTAGACAATTCGTTTTGATATTTGTGTATGTTTGTATTGTTTCATGGTGCTACCTAAGCATGTGGGTAGCACACGGAGTGAGTTTCGACCTTCTTCTACGGGCATTGAATTGCCTTGATACGGCAGCATTGGAGCTTTGAAGTCACAAAAAGTTGCCTTGGTTACGTATGAATCGTCAAGACCCCCGCTTTGCAGCTGGTTTGGGGGAGTTCTTATGCTTTCCAGCTGGTATTATCCTTCTTTTATTTTTTCCTTTATTTACTTTATTTTTAATGTGTTATGTTTTCTCCTTTATTTCCGTTTGTCAGTATTGTCCTTTAGGGTGCTGGTTATATTTTTTATTGTGCCTTTTATGTTGTTTGGGTCACAATGAGGACACTGTGACATTTAGGTTTGGGGGAGAATCTTTATTTTATGTTGTGTGCTTAAAAAAAATATCCAAAAATATGTTTTTTCTTTCATTTTTCTTTTATTTTTAGGTCGAGTCTTGGTGAATTAAATAGCAATGATGATAATTTGCATTGGTTTTGCATTTGAATCCCAAATAGTTATCCATGTACATTGTTTTGATCTGTTAGCCTATGAAAACAAAGCTCAATGATCAAGTCTTGACCGTAATTGACATGCCTTATATTGATTAGACTTGACAAATTAAGTTGGTAAGCTACTTAAATTCTGAGGTCTATGGAGCTTCCTAGGCCAGGAACATTAATAAACTGGTCTCATTGTTATTTAGGCCTGAGTGTGGTTTCTCCTTGTGGAATATGTAATATCAAACTGCATAAGTGTGAAATTGATCGCTTGATGCTTTTATGTGAATGTATGACAAGTACATGAGGATAGGCGGTCCTTACCTTCAAATAAGTTTCACATAGCCAAAAATTTGTCTTTCTACCTTTGAAATCAAATTCTCTATGAAAAACTCGTTTGAAACCTTGTGGCATGTTTTGTATTTGAATATTTATAAGCTACAATCCTAGAATTTGCCTACCTTTTCGGGACAGTCGCAGTTGCTTGGTTTATCATGATATTTCATTATGGTTGGAAAGGGACTAATTTTGTCCAAGTGGGTGTAGTGAAAATTTTTGAGCAATTGTGTCAATCTCTTATGTTGGAAAAAGAGAAAAATATGAAGCACAAGAAAGAAGGAAAAAAAGAAGAAGAAAAAAAAGAAGAAGAAAAAAAAACAAACATAAAAAAAAAATATTTGTGATGCGGAAAAGAAAAAAATGTTTGCTAAGCATGATTTTTGACCGATTCAAGATTCCGGGTTTAGTTGTGTGATATGTCGAGCATGGCATTGTTTTTGAGTATTTTCGAAGGTTTTACTTTTGGTTGAGTCATGGTAGCTAGCTCGACTCGTTACCCTCTCTTACCCATACAGTTTTTTGCCTCCTTTTACCCATTTTACCTCACATAACCATATTTTTTGCAAGTATTCGGCATGTGATAGACTTTGACAGGTTGTTATGCGTGTGTATGGTAGTTAGAATCATTTGTCATACTAGTTGCATTGCGTGATATGTTGGTCGCAGTTAGGAGAGTGTCTTCATTTTCTTATCCTTCTCTCTTACACATATATGCTTACCCTTTGATTGAGAGAAGAGCAATCCGGGAGAGTCCAAAGTACACATGTCATTCGAGGTCAATCGTCCAAGTTATTTTCATTGCATGTATGAATTCGTTGCTTTTGGTTTTGAACTTTATGATGGTTAAATTCTGCATTTGCATGGTCAACAACATGATCCATAGTCGGTTCTGAGGCGATTCCATTCCATTAGGTAGTTAGTCAGTTGTTTTCCCTCTTTTAGTTGCATTAGTTTGTTTGAGGACAAGCAAATGTTTGGTTTGGGGATATTTGATGTGTGCTTATTTTATATACTTTTTGACATCATTTAGCACGCATTTCTATGCATTTTCAAGCACTTTACGTTCCATTTTGCCCCCTTTTTCTTCTCTTGGTGTACTTTCAGTTATTTTGCAGGAATTATGCAAAAGTTGAGGAAACCAAGCTTTTCTCGTCCGAAGTAAGCCCTTTTAGAAGATGGAGCAAGTCAAGGAGTCCCATAACTCCAATTGTGCAGTACCAGACTTAAAGAAACGGTAACCAAGGCAAGGACGAAGGACAAAAGCAAAAAGAATCGGAAAACGAAGCAATTTGTCTGTCAGTTACTTGATCGAGCAAACACCAGAGCTCGATCGAGTGGATGCAGGAGGAGAAAGCCTCGATCGAAGTACTTGATACTCGATCGAGGAGTCTGCAGGAAGGACCAAGTCCTCGAGGATCTCAAGGTTACTCGATCGAGCAAGTGCCAGCTCGAAGGCACTCGATCGAGTACAATCTGAAGAACAACTACTCGATCGAGCAACTCACTTATCTGTATCGGATTTGCATTTATCGTTTTTAGGTTTAGTGTTTAAGTGAGTTGACCTAATCCTTATTTAAGGATTAGGTTAACACACTAATCAGTACTCAGTTTTTCATTATTTAGTTTTTACACACACTTTCACTTTTGCATCTTTTCATCTTTCCAGATCTAAACATTTTACTTTAAGTTTTTACATTCCTTCAACATTTTAGTTCTAATAGAAGCATTTGGATCTTATTCAACCGTTATGAAGTTTCTGTAATTCCTTTCTCTAGCTTTGTTTTTATTACTTTTGTTATTTTACGTTTCCTAGCATTTTATCTTTATTTATCATGTTGAATGTTGTTATTATCATGATTGTTAGTGTAGTTCCCCCAATTATGCGTAGCTAATCTCCATAATATGTTAGGATGAAGGAACTCGCGGTAGTAATATCGTGGGATTTGCATGTTAGTCGTCCTTGCGACGAAGTTCACCCATAAACAATATAATTATGAAACTTGTCGAATGAGTGCACGCAGGAGACTAGTTTACCTAGTAAAACCTTACTTGGATCGAAAGATTGGTGGGTAGGCTTGTTTAGGATGATTTATGTAACCTATCTAGATCGAAAGATTGATAGGGGAGTCCAGGGTGATTTCAGACCGAAAGGATATTAATCGTTCCCACTTCGTTTATATTTTCGACTGACCTAATTGTTATGTGACATATGTTACCGCGACGACCTGAATCCTGACATATTCCCCTTTTTATTGATTAAGACTCATCTTTGTTATCTTTGTTTTAGTTCTTTTTAATCTGTTTTAGTTACAATCTCAACAATAAAACCCCCCCAATTCGTGACTTATAGACTGACCTTCTACTTATGACCGTGTCTCCCTGAGGAATTCGACCCTACTTCCACTAGCTTCTAGTTAGTAGACCTAGGTTATCTTTGATACTAAACGACGGTATCAGTAAGATTGTGAGTAGTTAGTCCTTATAAGGCATGTTACATCAAAATGCATAAGCATGAATTTGTTCTTCTTAATACTTGTATGCATTCGGGTTTGTGGTTTGTTGACACATGTGGTAGGGGTTTCCCTTTATTCATTTTACCCATAAGCTTCACAAAGACAAATTTGCCTATTTTGTCCCATAAGCTACATTCCATATTTAGCCTACCATAACCGAGTTAGTAGTGGTAGTCGTTCGGGAATATGATTGTTACAATTTGGTTTTTATGTCTCGTGTTGAGAAATGTTGGTGAAATGGTGGAAGAGAAAGAAAAAAAGACAAAAAAAAGAGATAAGGAAGAAAAAAATGAAAAGAGTTGAAAGAAAGAAAAATGAAGAAAGAAAATCACATGTTAGAAAATTATTATTAGTTGGTGATCTATTCCCATGCTCTTATTTTTATTATTTGGGGAATTATTAACAACTTTATTGAAGATTGTGTGATGTGTGCCTCAATATTCATGGCACTGTATTGATGTTTATTATTGAGTATGAAGTTGGGAGGTTTCTATAATTTGGTTCTCTTAGTTACTAGCTTGACTTTTAACTCCAGTTTTTGCCAAATTCATTTTAGCCCATTTTTACTTATAGCCTCACATATCCTATATTTATCCTCGGCATGTGTCATGGTCATTAAAGTGTGGGAATGCATATGTACGGTTGTAGAGATCACTTTCATGTTAGATTGCAGGCATGTTCTTATAGGTGAGAGCCATTACACAATTTAATTCTTTCTATCTCTTACATATATATTGTAACACCCCAAGAGTATGAGAGGAAAGTTATCCCACATCGGTAGAATGTGAGGCTTATGATATGTTTATAATAGCTTCCACCCACCACTTAGTAACAAGGCTTTGTGCTTTTACGCTTAAGTGAGGACAAATAACGGGCCCAAAAAGTGCACACCCATATTATTGGGTTTGTGTTATGACGGTGGCGGGTCGGGTTGTTACAAATGGTATCAGAGCGGCCCTGCGACATGTGTGGTGAGCCTATGGTCGGGAGTACCCGGGTCACACACCTAGCGGGGAAGGATTCTGGGCTTGGCTGCGATCAAGTTTGACGCACAACGAGGACGTTGTGTTCTTTAAGTGGGGGAGTTTGTAACACCCCAAGAGTATGAGAGAAAGTTGTCCCACATCGGTAGAATGTGAGGCTTGTGATATGTTTATAATAACTTCCACCCACCACTTAGTAACAAGGCTTTGTGCTTTTCGGCAAAGTGAGGACAAATAACGGGCCCAAAAAGTGCACACCAATCTTATTGGGTTTGTGTTATGACGGTGACGGGTCGGGTTGTTACATATATCACCCTGTGCTTTATTGAGTGATAAACGACCCGTGAGAGTCCAAATTGATAAGTCTCTATAATTGATGGTTCAGCAGTTTTTAGCGACTCTATAACTCGTTTGCATGACTTATGTTGCTAATTGAGTGTCTGTTAGTTGCATTAAATTGGTTTAGGCAATTCGGTTTGCATTTAGCTCTAAGAATGAACTCGTTCCATTAGGTTAGCTTAGGTACAGTCTAGTTCTTGTTTGGGGACATGCAAGGATTTGGTTTGGGGAATTTTGATGACTGTCTATTTTATGATGTTTTACACCTTATTTTACACGTATATATCTTAGAGCTCAGTTTTGTAGTTTATTCTACTATTTAACTAGTTCCGTCTACTTCCGCCTTTTTGTGTTTATTTGCAGAAATGTGAAGAATTCGGCGCAAAGTGAGCCGAATCCGTCCCCGAGTGCTAAGAATAGGAATGGACATGAAGAGATGACTCGATAAATGAGCTTGACACGCGTTTCAAGGCCTAAAGATAGCGAAAGCAGGGTTGCGTACAAGTTGCAATAGTTAAATAAGCAAAGAAGCACTTTACGATATTGCAGCCTGCTTCAAATGACTATATCTCGAGTTCTAGAGCTGATAATCGAGTTATTCCAATTGGAGGAACTGCGCGACGACAGAGGATAGACCCATCAACAAATGTTGTTCGTCACAGAAAGTCAAGTTTTAGTGTTGTGTCGATCGACATAAGTCTACGTCGATCGACATTGGAAGACTATGGCGATCGTCAGAAAGCCATCATCACAGAAGGTCAAGACTTGGAGCAATGGGAGTTGTGTCGATCGTCATTGTTTTATGTCGATCGACAGTGGCCCAAGTGTGTCGATCGACAAAAATCTATGTCGATCGATACATGTATGCGGGACAGATTTTCGTTCCTTAGGTTTCTTTAGTTAATTACTGTTTAGTTTTTATTTCTTTTTGGGCATTTACTATAAAAGACTGTACTTTGTACTCATTAGGTCATATTCTCTCTTTTCTTCACTAATCTATCTTATTGTTGGGAGGCAACAAAAACATATACTCATTGCTCTCAACTTTTGAGACCTAGTTTTCTAGAATTTCTCACTGCCACACATTTGATTATTGTTAATTCATTTTCTCATAGTTATTTTTATTTTTATTCTTATTTCTTCTTTTCTCCTTCCTCCTTTCTTTCTGTTTCATTAATTCTTGTTTTTCTTGCGAACATGTTGTATTCCCTAGTTACTTTGATTTTCCTTATTGTTAATCCCGTTATGAGTAGCTAATTCCCTTGACTAGGATATAGGAAATCCAATAAATTGTAACGATACTTGGCTAGGCTAGGTCGGTTATTAGTCGATTGCCTTTGTTGTTAATTATGACATTTTATTACTTTTAATTGGTTAGGTCGACGTAGCTAATTAATTGTATGGTAAACCCCGACCTAAGATCGAGAGCCTGGTGAGGGTTAGACCTGTCATAAACATTAGAGTGCCCTAGTAAGTTGCGAGAGCCCGCTAGAAGCATTCTAGGGTGAATAGCGATCCGAGAGGGCCTTTTCACTGCCCCTTAGACTTTCTTTTGAGACCGAATTGTGACCTAGACCTTGACCGTTATACTTTCATTGGTGAACAGACTGTCCTAGTTTCTCTTTATCTTATTTTTAGACTCATCTCTCATTTACGCTCTTTATTTCTTTCTTTCCTTTACTACTTTTAGTTTAGCCAAAACAGACAAACAACCCCCCCCCCCCCCCCCAATTTGATTACTTCGGTAGACTTTAGATTAACAATTAGAATATTTATTTGTCTCCCTGTGGATACGATCCCGACTTTTTTGCTACATTTGTTATGTCAGTTGGTTATCTTTGATAGGGTTGCGACAGCCGTGTCAACCATGTCTTGCATTAAGATACCTACACCTTGCGTTAATCTTTACTTGCTGAAGAACGATGTTATGTTGAGGGGGGGGGGGGGGGAACTTTATACTTAAACACAATTTTAGAAGACTTGTCATCATCAAAAAAGGCGAATTTGTTGAGTCATATATTCTTATACGATTAGTTTTTATTGTTTTGATAATGACAAGTCTATCATATATATATATATATATATATATATATATATATATATATATATATATTTTCTGGACTCAGGACTCATTTAAGAGGGGTGTACTCACTTGGATCAAGTGAGTACACCCCTCTTAAATGAGTCATGAGTCCAGAAAAATGTAACACAGGGGAGGACTATTTGTAACACAATATCACGTCAGTTGTAACACCCTTATATTTGTGTTATAATAAAAGTTTTTAATGTTACAATCTATATGGCTTACTGTTATAATTAACATGTAACATAGATGAACATGTATAAATTATAATTAACACTATGCATAAATTATAACACCTCATATTTATGTTATAATAAAAGTTTTTAATGTTGCAATCTATATGTTTTACTGTTATAATAGCTAATTCCAGTAATTTAAAAAAAAATTGATAGACAATGCCCACTAATCTCATTACTCTTCTTCTCAAAATAAGCTCAACTATGGTTTTACCTAAAATAAGGTCAAATTCCATACCTTTTTCTCGAAATAGATTCACTTAGATTAGGAAACCTTGAAGTTGAGCTGGAAAACGTAATCCGGTATTATGGTATGAAATATGAATCATAAGTCTGTGTGTTTCGTTCCATAGGATGTAATCAGAAGCACGAGGAAGAGATGGATTCTGAAGCAATATACAAGATTTTTGTGCTCCGGGTTAGATTTTCATTCATACATTTGAAAATCTTTTTTTCCGGTACTTGGGAAATTTGATGAAATGTTGGCTTACCAGATGTGATTGGGGATATTTTACAGGTCATGGCTACAAGGTGTTTGTGCGGTGACCGCGGGGGGTTGGTGCGGTGACGGGAGCAGGTGTTGGAGCGGTGACTGGAGCGGATGTTGGGTGGTGACTGGAGCGGATACGGGTGGGGGGTGATGGAGTTTTTGTGATGAGTGTAGCGGTGGGGATTTGTGTCAGATTTTCATTTGCATATTATGGGACGTTGATTAGTTACATCTAATGGCCCTTATTTGGACTCAAAACTCATCTAAGGAGGCGGACTCACCGGATCCCGCCTCTCTCTCTCTCTCTCTCTCTCTCTCTCTCTCTCTCTCTCTCTCTCTCTCTCTCTCTCTCTCTCACCGGAGCAGGTGTTGGAGCGGTGACTGGAGAGAGAGAGAGAGAGAGAGAGAGAGAGAGAGAGAGAGAGAGTAAAGTTCAAATGAGTCCACTTCCTTGGTTGAGTCCTTGAGTCCTAATTACAACCATTAGATATTGGAGATTGGATGGCTGAGATTGAAACAAAAAAAACACTCACCCAACATGCATTTAATGCTTTGTCTCTCACAATTTCAATTTCCCATTTGCCTAATTAATTTTCTTTCTCATAACTTTAATTCCTAATTATTTATTTTTGAGTTTTAAAAACTTATGAGTGTAACTTTATTATTTTAGGCGTGTAACTCTATTATTTTAGGCGTGTAACTCTATTATTTTAGGTCTTTAACTTTATTATTTTAGGCCTTTAACTTTATTATTTAGGCTCGTAACTTTATTATTTTAGGCGTGTAACTCTATTATTTAAGGCGTGTAACTCTATTATTTTAGGTTTGTAACTTTATTATTTTAGGCCTTTAACTTTATTATTTTAGGCTTGTAACTCTATTGTTTTAGGCGTGTAACTCTATTGTTTTAGGTGTGTAACTCTATTGATTTAGGTGTGTAACTCTAATATTGTACTAATATAACTTTGATTTTTTAATGCGATTTTTTATATAAAAATCAACATTTTTATGCGTGTAACTCTATTGTTTTAGGTGTGTAACTCTATTGTTTTAGGCGTGTAACTCCATTGTTTTAGGCGTGTAACTCTATTATTTTAGGCTTGTAACTCTATTGTTTAAGGCGTGTAACTCTATTGTTTTATACGTGTAACGGCGTATAACTCTATTATTTTAGGCCTGTAACTCTATTGTTTAAGGCATGTAACTCTATTGTTTTAGGCGTATAACTCTATTGATTTAGGTGTCTAACTCCAATGTTTTAGGCGAGTAACTCCATTGTTTTAGGCATGTAACTCCATTTTTCTAGGCATTATTTTATTGGTGTAAGTCCACTGTTTTATTGGTGTAAGTCCATATGGTCCTTTTGGTGCAACTCTATGGTCCTTTTGGTGAAACTCTATGGTCCTCTTGGTGAAACTCTATGGTCTTTTGGCGTAATTTCATTTCTTTGTTGTTCTGTTGATATAACTCTATTGTTATTTTGGTGTAACTCCATAGTTATTTTAGTGTAACTGTATAGTTATGTTAGTATAACTCTATGATTTTATTAGTAAAATTACATCTAAGCAACCACCAACATCCAAATAAATTCAGATCTGGGAAAAATAAAAAAACCACCATCAAAAATACCCACCAACGACAACCACCACACCGCCGCCGCCACCCCCACCCCACATCATCACCACCACCCCCACCAACCACTCATTTTCTCAAAATCTCGAAAAAAAAGAAGAAAAAAACCACCGTCGGCCACCCCAACACAATAAAACTTTCAGATCTGAAAAAATAAAAAAGAGAAAGAAGAAGAGAATAAAAAACCGACTCAAGCAAATCTGTAAAATAAAAAAAACGACACTGTAAAATTAAAAAAAACGACAACCAAATTTTCACAAGCAAATCTGTAAAATTAAAAAAAAAATCGACACTGTAAAATAAAAAAAAAACGACAACCAATTTTTCAGATCTGAAAAAATAACAAAGAGAAAGAAGAAGATGATAAAAAATACCGACTCAAGCGAAGATCCGTAAAATAAGACAAAAAAAACGACACCAACAAAACTTTCAAATCTGAATACTACCTCCTTCTGTCGTTTTTTTTTTAAAAATGAATAAGAGGTCGGAGTTGGTCGGAGTTCGCCGCGCACAGATCTGGAAAAAAATCCAATCACTGCAGGCGTGGTCGGAGTTCGGCGGCAGGCGTGGTCGGAGTCGGCGGCAGGCGTGGGAGGTTGTGGTGGGATTAGTTGGCGGTAGGAGCGCTGTGGTGGTTGGCGGCAGTCGGAGTCGGCGGCGGTTGTGGTTGTGGTGGGAGTAGTTTTAGGGTTTTTTATTTATTTGGTTTTTTAGAGAGATAATTAAATGAAATATGTGAGATGAGAGAGAACTGAGTGAATAAAATGTTATTAGTTGTAAAATGAATTTAGGGTAGACAAAGCATCAATTGATGTTTGATGGGTGTTTTTCTCCTTTAATCTCAACCATTGATTTGTTTTAATCTAAGGGCTAGTATTAGGACTCAAGGACTTAACACTAGGGGGTGGACTCATTTGATCATGATTCTATATATATATATATATATATATATATATATATATATATATATATATATATATATATATATATATATATATATATATATATATATATATATATATATATATATATATATAGGGTCGGGATCCGGTGAGAACCACCCTTATAATGAGAGCCATGAGAACCCTCACTAAATCTCCACCATATCTCGCTTCGAATGTTTCGTTGGATCATTTACCATTAGTTTAACTTATTCAAATACACACTTTAGTGTCAATAAACAAAAAAAATTGATTTAATTAACAAAATATATACTTAGTGTACGAAAATACAATTAGGCGTACTAAAATGGCTATAAATGCACGAAAACAACTACTACGTGCATGAAATTTTTTACATGCATGAAAATGATTACTAGGTGCATGAAATAAGAGGCTGTACGTGCATTAAAACGAGTTCTAGGTGCATGAAAAATGATAGATGCGTAAAAATCGGTAGTAGGTGCATGAAAATTAATAAAACGTATCTCACCTTGATTTCCGTCACTAGTATATATTTTCTAGACCAAGAAATATGTTCTCTAGCCTTAAAATTCCATACCGAATCCAAATATGTCATTAAATTTTTTCAAAAAAGTCCGTAAGGTAGAGTTCTCACGGTTCTCATTATATTGGTGGTTCTCATAGGATCTCAATCATATATATATATATATATATATACTTGTGCCTGTAATTATTTGCTAATTTCTTATAGCATAGCATATACTCAAGAATTGAAGGACAATGATTAACGACAAGAATTCAAGCTAACTTCATATATAAATCATATTCTCAAGATCAAGACTGATCAAGAGAAGATCAAGTGAAGATTGTTTTAAAGCTGTGAAACATCCTCATCAATCTCCATGAAGATTAGATATGATAGATGTTGTCCAGTAACAGTATAAGATTGAGTTAACCTTAATCAACCAAAGTTATAGCTCGTAGCTATAACTTTGTTTGTTAAGGAGCTGAATGGTATAGTTGTCTGCTATAAGTTTAGGCGGCACAGAAAAGCACACCTTAAAATATTTTTTAAAGATGACGAAAATATATTGTAGCATTAACTTAAGATATTTGAGCGATTAAATCTTTTATTGGATATATGTTATGGAGTTTATAAGTTAATGGAATAGATAAACTAACTTATAAGTTGCTTGTCTTCTATAAACCAAGGACTCTATCTATACAATATTATTAAAAGGGTAACCTAAAAATGCGACGTAGACAAAGTCACCTAACATTGACAAAAATCCACGTCACTTTTTACACATGACATGGAGCCGCATCATTATTTCTTATTAAAAAAAAAAGAAAAAAAACTCTAAAACATCTATAAAATCTAATTAAAAGGCTAACTAAAATAATGTGACATAGTAAGTTTAATGTGACATGTTAATTTTAAATGTGACATGGATTATCAATTTATTATATGACATTGATTTGATTCATTTATCTATAAATATATAAACAAAATAAAGGCAACCCACAAGTATTTTATTTCACCATTAGAATACTAGAAAGTCACATCATTATATCTTTATTAAAAAGGTAAAAAATATAAAACATTAAATGCAAATAGCATAACAAACATAAACTGTTACCTTTTAGATTTATAGATAAATTAAACGACAATTAAAAATCATAATCAAAGCTCATACTAAACCTAAATTTGACGTTTATTCTTCTAATATTTTAACCAACGAAGAAATAGCACATACATAATTCAAAATTTAAACCATTTATAAAATAATATATAATTTGTAAATATTAAGGACAAATAATAATATACTTAACATTAAACATTGGCCTTTTAATTTTTAAAACTAAAATAGGTTAAACAACAAATAAAAATTTACATCACTCTAAATTTAAAGTGTATACATCGTATGTTTGATTGATATGAACTTGCTCAATTTCATTAAATTGGATATATATAAAGAATATATAAATAAAAGGCAAGACAAACTATGTAGCATATTTTAATTTCGTAAGTTCATTCTAATTACCTAAACAACTCTCATGCATCTCATACAAGGTGGATTTTGTTAAAGGTAGAAAAAAGATTAATGTAAACATTTTATTTAATTCTCTTTACTTTATATTAAATTTTCTATGATGAAAGGAATGCTCAGAAGTCACAAAATCGTATTACATATTTATGTATATATTAAATTTGATAATAATAATAAAAAAAAAAGACGTCCAAAGGTCGTAAACTACATCCTCAATTGATTATAAATGTTTGGTACAAGGCAACATTTGTGAGCCAAAATTCAAACCAATCGTTTTTACCTACATCACCAAGAGAATGTTTTATTTATTTATTTATTTATTTTGAAGTATTATTGACTATGGAGAACTCATTTAACTTTACATATATGTTATTTTGTTTTCTTATTGGACTATCAAGATTTGTGAAGTTGTGATATTTCATAGGTAAATATACTTACATCTTTATGATTTAATGTTTTATTTTGTTTCATTATTTAAGGAAAAACTTCAATAAATAATGATAAGGTTAATATTTTTTTTTTTTGCAAGAAAATATTTTCTCATTATATTCCAAAAAGAGATATAAGAGAGTTCTTACAAAAATATCCTCTAAGCAAAAGGAAAACTAGCTAGTAGTACTCAATTTGCTCAATAACTCCTCCTCTGCAATATTTACATTCCTATTGAGAACTATTAGGCTAACCAGATATTGGATTCCACGCAAAAGTCCTTCAACTTTCCTTTCTTGGCCCTCAAAAATTCTGTGATTACGTTCTCACCAAATAGTATACACAAGAGCACCAATACTGCATTTGACCCATTTGTTAATCCAATGTCTTCTCATGCCTCGTCTATCAGCCCAGACCAATAAAGATCGCAAGTCCGTATGCAAAGTATGCATTTTCGTCCATACCTTTACCTCTGCTAATAAAACTTTTGAGTAGGCGCATTTGAAGAAGAGATGAGATACAGATTCAGCAGCATTCTTACAGAGTACGCATCTATTTGTCATGGTGATCCCACGGTTCATAAGTTGGTCAACAGTAGGCAATTTATGCTGCACTGCTAACATTAGAATTACCTTATGCCTTGGGAGAAAAAGTCCTTTATGAATTGCTTTCTGAGGAGCAGTAATAGGAAATTTTGGCCTGATTGCTTCATAAACCTTCTCCATGGATAATTTCCCCCCTGTTGAGACTGCACAAGAAACGTTTGAGCTGCATTGATGCTTCCAGTAAATTGGATTAGCCAATTTTTGACATGTATGATACTTCGTAAATTATCCGCCTGATTATCACTAATTTGCTGCCCCCAAATACTGTCAGTATGTAGGACATAACTCTGCAGCCATTGGTTCCAAACAGTAGGCATCTTCTTATCAATTTGCCATAATTGCTTAATCAGACTAGCCCTATTCCAAGCTATCAGATTTTTGTAACACCCCCATTTATTTAAGGGCCTGAACTAGGACTCCTCAGATAAATAAAGGTGTTACCATCTCGGTTTCCCGAGGCAGTAGATACAAAGGAAGATAAACAGTACTTTATATTCAATGTAAACTCAAAACATGTTCTTACAAAACCAAAAAGAAAACTGTTCTGACAAAAGTAAAAGTACAACTCATGAACTCCTATCAAGTGGTCTAGACTCTAACAGGTCCGGGTCCATGCTTCTCCCTTCCCAGATGCTCCCATTGTCTTATACCTGTCAGTCTGCTCCCCAATAATTGGTTCATCACAGGTGATCACGAATACACAGGGTCAACCACGAGGTTGAGTAGAGTAAAACTGTAAACAAACCATATTACTAAAAATAGAAAGTCGATCATCTCCACTCCGAATCACAAGACCCAATATCTCCGCACCAATCACAAGACCCATTATCTCCACACCAATCACAAGACCCATTATCTCCACACCAATCACAAGACCCATTATCTCCGCACCAATCACAAGACCCATCATCTCATCGCCTCATCGTTAACACAGTATTATATGAACGCACAATATAAAGATCACATGGTAATATATAACAACATGTTTGATATCAATTATGAACGGTTTACACATCATCAAACATTAGTAGTTTTCCCTACCTCAAACTGCAGAAGAAAAGGCAAAATGCACAACTGTTCTCAAAAGTGCTCCACACGAAAACTTCCACCTAAAAGTATATTATTTAATTAATAAACTCCCTAATTCTCGTAAAACATGTACACAATCCAATTATAGAAACTTCCTATATTTAGAAAGTTCCCAACAACCGAGTTACCCAAAATAGTAACTTCCAAATTTAGTAGCTTCTAAAAAGAAAACAACTCCTAAGGCATAAACAAACACTTGGGTTTGAAATTCAAATATAAATCCATACCATAAATAAAATACTATACCTTAAATACTAATTATACTTGCCATAAATAAAATATTTTCTCATAAAAACCAATATTCCAAAGCCAAATAAAATAGTAATTATAATATTAATAATAATAAAACAATAACAATAAAGATAATAGTAAAAATAATAATAATAATAATAATAATAATAATCATACAAAACCATGAAACAACCTAGGAAACCCGACAGCCCCCTACCATCACGAAACAGCCGCCTCTCTAGCCGCCAAACACCCCTTCGAACACTAGCAGGCCAGCCCCCACGACACCACCGACCACACTGCCCCCTGGCACCACCAGGGCCTTCGACGACCGCCGGCGAGTCAGACTTTAACCCCCAAATCCAGGTCTGACTCCCGCCTGTACCTCTGGCAATGAAATTACAACCCCCATCGACACAGACCACCACCAACGACAACCACTGGAACCGCCACCCCGACACTCCCTGACGCACGTATGAGACACCACGGTGGTACCACCGCATCGACCTCCCCCGAGTCAACGGTGGTACCACCCCCAACCTCCTTCCCTGAACACATAACACAACCAACACCAGAATTCCTCACGACCAGTGGTGACAACCACGCCTCCTATTCCGACACCGACCCACTATAACCACCACGACCACCACCCTGACGTCCCTTAACCACCCCACGACACATAACAACACCACCCAGACCATCACCACCACACACGACCCTTCCACAGACTCGACAAAACATACAAACATGAACATGGAAACTAATATCAGCCGTGTTATTTGTGCTTACCTGACTTCAGATCCAAATTCTGGGAAAACGTGACGGTGGTTATGGCCGTGAGCACACTCCTCCTCTTCTGTGTGATGGCGGCAGAGAGTTTAGGGTGTCAAAAGTGTATAGACTAGGTCAGAGGTGAGGTCTTTTTCAGTCTCAAATAGGCGGCATGAAGAGGGTTTAAACGAGATATCAGATTTTAGGACTGATGTAGGGTTTCGTTTAGGGTTTACACGGTGTATGGGCTGTTTGTATTGCACAGATAACGAAGCCCAAAACTCGTAACAAAAGGTCTCGTGCTCGAGCCCCAACTAGAGCATACAATACAATTAAACCATATAAACATATATATACTTATTAAGTAATTACCCATCGTAAAGAAATCATCTTATCGACACAAAACAAGATCAATATCGTAACTAAAATTCGAGGTATTACAGTCTTCCCTCCTTAAATTGAACTTCGTCCCGAAGTTCACCCCCACTTAGGTGACAAAAAAAACCAACTCAACGAACTTGGAAATTAAAACATCACAAAAAGTTTACTTAAATCGCTAAATTGCAGAATGTTACATTCCACCCCCCTTAAATAAAAGTTACGTCCGCGTAACTTACCTCAATCAAACAAATGTGGATAACGCTCCCGCATAGATGCCTCAGGCTCCCATGTAGCCTCTTCCTGATTATGATTTGACCACAGGACTTTCACCAAGGATGTCTCCCCATTGCGAGTCTTCCGTACCTTCCTGTCCAAAATCTCTTTCGGAGTCTCAATGTATGCCAACTGCTCATCTACCTCAATCACCTCATGCCGAAGCACATGTGAGGGATCACTCACGTACTTCCTCAACTGAGACACATGAAACACATTATGGACCTTGGATAGGGTTGGAGGTAAACCTAATCGATACGCCACCTCTCCAACTCTGTCCAAGATCTCAAATGGCCCAATGAATTTCTGACTCAGCTTACCACGCTTGCCGAATCTCATCACACCTTTCATCGGAGAGACTTTCAGTAGTACTTTCTCTCCGGCCTCAAATGAAATATCACTCCTCTTCAGATCAGCATAGCTCTTCTGTCGATCCTGAGCGGCCCTCATCCTCTGACGAATAATCTGAACCTCTTCCACCATCTCCTGAATCATATCTGGCCCCAAAGTCACAACATCAGCTCGATCATCCCAACACACAGGGCTCCGACACTTCCTCCCGTATAGAGCCTCGAAAGGGGCCATGCCTATGCTTGCATGGTAACTGTTATTATAAGAAAACTCGATCAACCCCAGTCGATCCTCCCAAGATCCTCCGAACTCCAGTACACAAGCTCTCAACATATCCTCAAGAGTCTGAATCGTCCGCTCAGTCTGACCATCAGTAGCCGGATGAAAAGCTCTACTCATCTTCAATTGGGTACCCAAAGCAGCCTGCAACTCCTGCCAAAATCTAGATATAAACCTCGAGTCTCGATCTGAAACGATGTCCTTGGGTACGCCATGCAGTTTGACCACATTCTGAACATATGACTTAGCCAATTCAGCTTTACTCCAGGTATCTTTCATGGGAATAAAGTGAGCTGACTTAGTTAAACGATCCACGATCACCCAAATCATGTTGTTGCCCCTCTGAGTCCGAGGCAACCCCACGATAAAGTCCATCGAAATATTCTCCCACTTCCACTCTGGCACATCCAACGGTTGAACTTTCCCTTGAGGTCTCTTATGCTCCCCTTTCACTCGCTGACAAGTCAAACACCTCGACACAAACTCTGCGACTTCCTTCTTCATATTAGGCCACCAAAACGTCTTCTTGAGATCCTTATACAACTTATCACCCCCTGGGTGAACAGAATAAGGAGTAGCATGAGCTTCAGTCAGGATCTTCTTCTTTAGCTCCTCAACATTCGGTACACACCATCGCCCACTGAACCTCAAACTACCGTCGGTATGAATACTGAACTTGGATGCCCCATCACCATTCCCATTTTCTACCATCAAACGCCACTTCTGGATTCTCTCATCGCTCTTCTGTAACTCCCGAATCTCCCCGTACAACTCAGGCTCCACGGTCAGATCACCAAGTGCATCCCCTTTCCGGATCATGAAAATTCCCATCTCCCTTAACTCGCCATGCAACCTCACTCTCGATCTGGCACAACTCAAAGCATGCACTGACTTCCTACTTAGAGCGTCAGCTACCACATTCGCCTTGCCCTCGTGGTAGATAATCTGCATATCATAGTCTCCGATCAACTCTATCCACCTCCTCTGCCTCATATTCAACTCTTTCTGGGTGTAGATATATTTCAGGCTCTTGTGATCAGAAAACACCTTAAAAGTGGCTCCGTAAAGGTAATGACGCCACAATTTCAGTGCAAAGATCACAGCGCCCAATTCAAAATCATGAGTCGGATAATTCTCTTCGTAGGTCTTCAACTGGCGAGAAGCATACGCGATCACTCTACCATTCTGCATTAGCACACAACCCAACCCATGCTTTGAAGCGTCGGTGTATACTTCAAAATTATCACTCCCAACTGGCAAGGCCAGGACAGGAGCTGTTGTCAGGCGTTCCTTAAGGGTTAGGAATGCCTTCTCACAACTCTCATCCCAGATGTAACGGTTCTCCTTCCTCATCAACGACGTCAACGGCTTCGCTATCTTTGAGAAATCTTTGACGAATCTCCGGTAATAACCAGCTAAACCCAGAAAGCTTCGAATTTCACTCACATTCTTCGGACTCTGCCACTTAGTCACTGCCTCGATCTTGCTAGGGTCAACAGCCACCCCCTCTTTTGAAATTACATGCCCCAGAAATGCCACTTTCTCCAACCAGAACTCACACTTGCTCAACTTAGCATTGAGCTTATGCTCCTCCAAGGTCTGAAGTACTTTCCTCAAATGATCCTCGTGCTCTTCTGCATTCTTGGAATATACCAGGATATCATCGATAAATACCACCACGAACTTATCCAGATACGGGCTGAAGACTCGATTCATCAAGTCCATGAACACAGCTGGAGCATTAGTCAATCCAAAGGGCATAACCACAAATTCATAGTGGCCATACCTCGTTCGGAAAGCGGTCTTCGGAATGTCTTCATCCTTTATTCTCAACTGATGATATCCGGATCTCAAGTCAATCTTGGAGAAAACCCCAGCTCCACTCAACTGATCGAACAAGTCGCCAATTCTCGGCAAAGGATATCGGTTCTTGATGGTCACATTGTTCAGCTCTCGGTAGTCAACACACAACCTCAAACTCCCATCCTTCTTCTTCACAAATAAGACAGGTGCTCCCCAGGGCGACACACTGGGTCGGATGAACCCTTTCTCAGCTAGTTCATCCAATTGCTTCTTCAACTCCTCCATCTCTTTCGGCCCCATACGGTACGGTGATTTAGATATCGGTCCAGCTCCTGGTTTTAGGTCAATGGAAAACTCCACTTCCCTCCTCGGTGGTAACCCTGGCACGTCGTCCCGAAACACTCCCTCAAACTCCCGTACCACAGGTATCTCGCTAGTCTTAGGGGTTTCAGCCTCGCAATCCCACATTTGGCACAAGATTAGGCTTTCTCCTTTCCTCAAGCTAGACTTCAAGGTATTGACGGATATGAATTTGATTTTTGGCTTGACTCGATATCCCTTGTAGGACACCCTCACTCCCTTGGGTCCCTTCAAGGAAATTTTCTTTTGATGACAGTCGATAAATGCCCTATACTTCCCCAGCCAATCCATCCCTAGGATCACCTCGAAACCTCCCAGCGGAAATTCTATGAGGTCACAATAGAAAATTGATTCCCCGATTTTGATGGGTACACTACCATAGACCCTATTACAAGCTATTGACTCTCCCGAAGGTATGGTCACTGAGTCTGCGACCCAGTCGAACCTCTCAAGCCCCAAAACCCTAACATGGTCTCTAGACACAAAAGAATGGGTGGCACCGGAATCGAAAAGTACAAAAGTAGGTCTAGAGTTTACAAGAAAAGTACCAGTAACCACATGAGCATCCTCCTGAGCGGCCTGCTTTCCCATGGCAAAGAGTTTGCCACTGGACTTGACCCCACTCTGGCTGGCAGAAGATGTTCCAGCCTGCTGGTTTCCTGCCGTCCCCGTCTTGTTGTTGTTCCCACCTCCATTGTACTGATTCTGATATGAACGGTTCTGATTGTTGTTGTTGCTGTAGTTCCTCTGGTAGTTGCTGCTGCCTCCAGACTTCGCACCCCCACCATAGTTTGTCATGGGTGTGCGATAGCCACTACTGCCATAGGACTGAGTGCGAGGTCCCTGGTATCCGGATGTAGGTGTATGATAGCCCCCGGACTGATTTCCCCCAGATGAACGACACACCGCCTGCTTGTGTCCCGTCTTTCCACAGCCGAAACAAACTATTCCTACAGAGCCACTGCCGGAACCTCCACTCCTGAAGCTGCCCCCACTCGGATTCCTTCCACCACCAGAGGCACTACTCCCGAAATACCCACTGTACTTGTTATTACTTTGCTTTTTCGATCCTGAACCCTCAGCTACTGTTTCAGCTTTCCTCTTTTCTGACTTGGACTGTTTGTCCTTTTTGATCATATCCGAAAGCCTCTCCGCCGCCCCAGCCCTTAAATAAATATCACGGATTGTGGTGGGCGGAGCTGCAATCAGTCTCTTTTTGATGGCGATTGACAATCCCCTCTCAAATTTCATGGCTAGCATAGCATCGTCAAATCCCATATCTCCCACATAGTGTACCAGCTGGATGAATTTCCTGTAGTAAACCTCTACAGTCATGTCCTCCGACATCTGGAATGAGTCGAACTCCTCCCTCAGCTTGCTCTTTTGGAATTCTGGTAGAAACGCCTCGTTCAGAACCCCCGTGAATGCATCCCATGGAACAAACGCGGATCCACCCTCTACAGCTGCTTCCCGGAGTTCTCCCTTATTCGTGGTCCACCAGTCTCCAGCCATACCCCTCAGATAGTGGGCAGCCTGGTCTACCCTCAACTCTTCAGGGCAGTCCACCAACTCGAACAGGTTATCGAATTCCCGGCACTAAGCTCCTAACAGATGAGGTTCCCCCTCCCCAGTGAATTGGGTAGGGTGATGTCTTGCGATGATTGTGCTCATTTTCGCGGAGTCCATACGTTTGGCCTTTAGAGCCGCATTCTCAGCTCGTAGTTGGTCTAACTCCTCTTGTGTGATGTTAACGGCATTGTCTCTTCGCGGAGGCATACTATAAAACAAGAAAAGAATGAGTCCCGACGTACATGGGTACCCATTGGGTTTAGGGCTATGTCCCCTAAGCATCCAAATGTATAACACTTATCATAAAAAGTAGTTTTCTTCTATAACATGGCTCAGGGATCACATAACCGCATATCACTAGACATGATGAAAGAAGAATTACTAGCATGTTCCAAATCTCTTAACATCTCACAACAATATACACCTTTTATTCAAACAGAAAAAGATTCATTCATGCTCATGCCCCTTCCGGCTTTTCAAAAGTCACTTATACACAAAATTCTCATACTTATCACTGTATGCTATTACTTTCACCACCTCTTATTCTACCCTTTTTCTCTCGTATATGCACTCTGGGTTCCCGGGTAAAACTGATAGGGACAATGGTTCGGTGTGAGGGGGCCCCAGACTCATACTTCCCCTTTAGTGTGCTCCTAACAGTCCTATCCCGGGGTTCATTTTATTTAGACTCTCCTATATTCATTAGGTTCATTAGGTTAGGCCTGAGGATCGTTCGCTCTGATACCACTTTGTAACACCCCCATTTATTTAAGGGCCTGAACTAGGACTCCTCAGATAAATAAAGGTGTTACCATCTCGGTTTCCCGAGGCAGTAGATACAAAGGAAGATAAACAGTACTTTATATTCAATGTAAACTCAAAACATGTTCTTACAAAACCAAAAAGAAAACTGTTCTGACAAAAGTAAAAGTACAACTCATGAACTCCTATCAAGTGGTCTAGACTCTAACAGGTCCGGGTCCATGCTTCTCCCTTCCCAGATGCTCCCATTGTCTTATACCTGTCAGTCTGCTCCCCAATAATTGGTTCATCACAGGTGATCACGAATACACAGGGTCAACCACGAGGTTGAGTAGAGTAAAACTGTAAACAAACCATATTACTAAAAATAGAAAGTCGATCATCTCCACTCCGAATCACAAGACCCAATATCTCCGCACCAATCACAAGACCCATTATCTCCACACCAATCACAAGACCCATTATCTCCACACCAATCACAAGACCCATTATCTCCGCACCAATCACAAGACCCATCATCTCATCGCCTCATCGTTAACACAGTATTATATGAACGCACAATATAAAGATCACATGGTAATATATAACAACATGTTTGATATCAATTATGAACGGTTTACACATCATCAAACATTAGTAGTTTTCCCTACCTCAAACTGCAGAAGAAAAGGCAAAATGCACAACTGTTCTCAAAAGTGCTCCACACGAAAACTTCCACCTAAAAGTATATTATTTAATTAATAAACTCCCTAATTCTCGTAAAACATGTACACAATCCAATTATAGAAACTTCCTATATTTAGAAAGTTCCCAACAACCGAGTTACCCAAAATAGTAACTTCCAAATTTAGTAGCTTCTAAAAAGAAAACAACTCCTAAGGCATAAACAAACACTTGGGTTTGAAATTCAAATATAAATCCATACCATAAATAAAATACTATACCTTAAATACTAATTATACTTGCCATAAATAAAATATTTTCTCATAAAAACCAATATTCCAAAGCCAAATAAAATAGTAATTATAATATTAATAATAATAAAACAATAACAATAAAGATAATAGTAAAAATAATAATAATAATAATAATAATAATAATCATACAAAACCATGAAACAACCTAGGAAACCCGACAGCCCCCTACCATCACGAAACAGCCGCCTCTCTAGCCGCCAAACACCCCTTCGAACACTAGCAGGCCAGCCCCCACGACACCACCGACCACACTGCCCCCCCTGGCACCACCAGGGCCTTCGACGACCGCCGGCGAGTCAGACTTTAACCCCCAAATCCAGGTCTGACTCCCGCCTGTACCTCTGGCAATGAAATTACAACCCCCATCGACACAGACCACCACCAACGACAACCACTGGAACCGCCACCCCGACACTCCCTGACGCACGTATGAGACACCACGGTGGTACCACCGCATCGACCTCCCCCGAGTCAACGGTGGTACCACCCCCAACCTCCTTCCCTGAACACATAACACAACCAACACCAGAATTCCTCACGACCAGTGGTGACAACCACGCCTCCTATTCCGACACCGACCCACTATAACCACCACGACCACCACCCTGACGTCCCTTAACCACCCCACGACACATAACAACACCACCCAGACCATCACCACCACACACGACCCTTCCACAGACTCGACAAAACATACAAACATGAACATGGAAACTAATATCAGCCGTGTTATTTGTGCTTACCTGACTTCAGATCCAAATTCTGGGAAAACGTGACGGTGGTTATGGCCGTGAGCACACTCCTCCTCTTCTGTGTGATGGCGGCAGAGAGTTTAGGGTGTCAAAAGTGTATAGACTAGGTCAGAGGTGAGGTCTTTTTCAGTCTCAAATAGGCGGCATGAAGAGGGTTTAAACGAGATATCAGATTTTAGGACTGATGTAGGGTTTCGTTTAGGGTTTACACGGTGTATGGGCTGTTTGTATTGCACAGATAACGAAGCCCAAAACTCGTAACAAAAGGTCTCGTGCTCGAGCCCCAACTAGAGCATACAATACAATTAAACCATATAAACATATATATACTTATTAAGTAATTACCCATCGTAAAGAAATCATCTTATCGACACAAAACAAGATCAATATCGTAACTAAAATTCGAGGTATTACAGTCTTCCCTCCTTAAATTGAACTTCGTCCCGAAGTTCACCCCCACTTAGGTGACAAAAAAAACCAACTCAACGAACTTGGAAATTAAAACATCACAAAAAGTTTACTTAAATCGCTAAATTGCAGAATGTTACAATTTTTGACTTGAAATCCCCCCTCACTCCAAGGAGCACAAATTGATAACCAACTTTTGAAAGACATTTTCCTCTTGCCCTGTTCTTCCCCCCAGAATAGCTTTCTGCAATTTTTATCAATCTCCCCACAAATGTTTTGTGGTAACTTCAGACTTGAGCACCAAAAGTTATTAACCCCAAAAATAGCTGCCTGAATAATCTGAAGCTTTCCTGCATATGAAAGGCTATGAGAAGAGCTTCTCTGAATGATCAAGTGCAGCTTGCTAAGAAGAGCTCCATACATGTCCTTTGTAAGCCGTGCATGATGGAGAGGAATCCCTAAGTATCTGAAAGGAAAAGATCCTTCTGTTAATCCAATCTCATTCAGAATCAGATTTTTAACATCAGCTGCTACACCTCCTAAGTAAATATCAGATTTGTCCAGATTTGCTTTGAGTCCAGACCATGTTGAGAAGACATGCAGAGATTCAGTTGCTTTTAAAATGGAAGGTAAATCCCCTCTACAGAAAATCATAAGATCATCAGCAAAGGTTAAATGAGTTAAACCTATTTTAGAGCATTTGGGATGATAAGACACATCTGGAGACAGACAAATTTTCCTGAGCAACCTTGATAATATTTCCATACTCAACACAAACAAGTACGGGGAGAGAGGATCACCTTGTCTAACCCCGCTCTGACCTTTAAAGAACCCACCATTCTGACCATTAATTTTAACAGTAAACCAGGATCTACTAATGCAACCCATGATCCATTGAATGAACTTAGGGGGGAAATTAAATCCAGTAAGGAGTTCTCTCAAAAAGTCCCATTGAAGAGTGTCAAAAGCCTTGCTTATATCAACTTTCAGAAGGCATCTTGGAGAAACCCCTTTCCTACCATATCCTTTGATTAAAGATTGAGTAAGCATGACATTATCAAAGAGGTTCCTTCCTTTGATAAATGCAGCCTGCTCTGGACCAACTATTTGAGGCAGTAAAGGCATCATTCTATTAGCAATTATTTTGCTAATAGTCTTGTAAATTACAGTGCAGCAGGAGATAAGCCTGAAATCTCTGACTGAGGTGACCACTGGCTTCTTTGGAATTAAGTGGACCACTGTGACATTGGCTTGTTTAGGCAGGAATCCCTTACCAAAAAAATCCAGAACAGCTTTGCAGAAATCCTTCTCAACTATATTCCAGGATGCTTTGAAAAACCCTGAAGAGAAGCCATCCATTCCAGGACTCTTGTTGGAGTCAATAGTGAATAAAGCATTCTTTATCTCATCCTTAGAGACTGGCTTAATGAGATTAGCATGATCATTAGAATGGATAAGGTTAATATTACATAAATCAAATTCCACTATTTAGTTTTTTACTAATCACTCAATGAATTTTTTTGTAGCGATGATTCATTGGAGAAATAGAACAATAAGAAGAAAAGAAAAAATAGAATTGCTTGAACAAGTAGTCCCTCCATTCCATTCAATACTAAATTATAAACTAACTACAAGATTGATAAAATAAATGTGAATGACTAATTGGTTTTAGGTACATAAAAAAAAAGCCTTTCAGAAACTTTCAAATGTATGTTTTATTTTGGTATGTGTTGTTTTTTATTCATCATTTACCCTTTGAAAAATAACTCTCATAAAATGAAATTGGAGTTGTGATATCTAAATCTTATTAACAAGCTAGGCAAAACAAATTATTGACATTGATAATGGCTAAATGTACATTATTATCTAATATTTAAGCGTACATGTCATATTATTCGATGTATATGTCTTATAACACATATTAAGATTACAATAAAATTGTAGTAGCGTAGGCTACTATTTATATCAATTTATCATTTTTGCAAAAATTTAAAATTTGGATTTTTTAACAAATTGATATAAATGATATATTAAGGCTATCATTTATCAATATAATAACATAAAAAGGCTAGATTGAGCATTATATATTTATAGCCTATATTATCTCATTGTATTTGGTATTTTTATATGTTAATTAGTCAATAGAAAAGTAAGTATTATTTTCTTTAAGTTAGTCTATATTTGTTCCTTCAATTATACATGTTAATTAATCAATAGATTATCTCATTGTAATTGATAACTATATAAGTTAAAAAAATTTAAAAGTGATTTAACCTCTAAAATTTCAAATCTAAGTTTCATAATTTATAATTAAAATTGAAATTTTAATTAGAGTTTTTGTAATAAAACATGTTAATGTTTAAGGTTCTTCATACTAATTTTTAAAATTTATTTTCATTGAAGAAATGTTTGTTGGAAATATTATATATTTTTTCCTAATAAATTTATAAGGATTTTGTGCTTCTGACTATCATGATGTCACCTAATAGTTATATAAAAGTATTAAAATAACAATTCTACATAAATAAATATTTACTAGAATTCTTTACACGAATGACATTATATATTTTATAACATACAAATTAAAGAAAATAAAAAAAGACATCATTATTATTTTAAAATAAAATGTGTATAATGAATATTTGATAAATTAAAAAGATCAAAATTAATATAACTTTTACAAATCCATAACCGATGATTAATCGCTAAAAGTGACATTTTAGTTGAAATTTTTGTAAGATAACATGTTACTTGACTCTATTAAAATTATTTATACTATGTTTTCTTAATTGATTTTCATATAACGAAATGTTGGTTAAAAATGTTATACTTGACTCTATTAAAATTATTAAAATTAGTATTTGTTTTCTTTTATAGTTGTTAAAATTGACTTTTATGAAATCATCTCAAAACCTATACATTTATTTATTTATTAAAAAGTTATCAAAAAACTAAAAAAATAATAATTGTGAAGCTTAATGATATTCTTAAAAATAAAAAGTATCACATTTTAGATTTAAAGCACAATCTTTCAATTCAATGACAACAATCTTCAAATTAGTTTAATGATTTTTTTAAAGGTAGTGTCAAATTATTTTCATGTAGACAATTCTTAAAGAGTCAAATATAGGAGATGAAGAGTCTATCTGACAAATTAAAGATAAATTTAGTCATTACTTAGTGATATGATATTAAATAAAATTTTTTTTCTAGAATAATGATCTTTCTTGTACAAGTTATCATAAATGTTGGTAATATAAAAAAATAACACCCACCGTATATTGCTTTTCATTTCATGTCATGATTTAAAGTTTACAATGACCATCCACTACTACAATTTAGCACTTGGGCCACGACTAAATTCGTGGCGCAAGTACTAATTTTCCGTGGCTAAAGCTCTTTGCCATGGAAGTACCTTCCGTGGCCCAAGTGGTCGTGGCTAACAGATAGCCACGGGAAAAACAAGAACGTGGCTAAAATTATATTTTAGCCTTAGATTCTCACGTAGCTAATAATTCCCGTGGCCAAAAATTAATTCTCGTGGGCAAAATTATTCTCGTGGCAAACAAAAAAATAAAAAATAAATAAACAAAATGTAAAATATTATTTTTTACAGATAATGAAAATATTTTCACATATATGGAATCTTTTTTTTGGTCTAAACCGGGTTGTTCACCGTCGACAACTGTGTATAATCCCCTCGCCGCGGGTGCTCTGACGAAGAGGGTTTACGGCTGGCCAAAGAGTTGTTCCATTCCCATGGGTAGGAATCGAACCCCTGACCTCGGGGTTAAGGGATGAGGTGAACAACCACCACACAACCAAACACATTTGGTTACATATGGAATCTTGTCAAGCTTTAATCCTTGCTTGGCTAGTTATCTCAACTCGTTACTTACTACTCTCACCTAAGCACGCTTAACTGTGGAGTTCTTACGATGTGCTACCGAAATTGAAACTTAAGCTTGTTGATATAGTTAACAATTTGAAACCTTTTTAAATTATATTCTTTTATTTCTAAATTACCTTAACTATTATTTTTGCGAAAAAATATTAAATGATTTACATATTTTTGCGAAAAAAATATTATTTTTCTCAAATTACTCGAGTTTTTAATGTTGACCTCCCGACTAATGATGCTCGGGTCATTTTTTGCCCGAGTCAACAAAATCATTTTCTCTAAGCTATTTAATCAAATTTTCCTTATATTTTTTTCCCTAATATATATATATTTTTTCATTTGTCGGCATTTTTATTTTATTTCTCTTTTTTCCATTTTTTCATATATTTTCCACACAAATACTATTTGTAAGATCGTCGTATTTGTAACGAAAAATAGTTTAATCACTTTTTACTAAATAATTATCACTTTTGAATAATGATTACATATGGCCGATATGGGTATCAATGACCGAGATTTATTACTAAAATAAATGACCAAGACATTTTCAACTCGAAAATAATCAATTTTTGCCAAAAAAATACAGAAAAGATCGTACAAATTTTTGTTTTCTCTAAATTGATTATTTTCATTATTCTTGATATTTCTTTTTGTCAACAAAATTTCAACATAATTTAAACATGTAAATCTATTATTTTAATTTCCATTTTACTTTTCGGTGTGATACACTCATTTTCAATAATTAAAATTTTTTCTATATTGATTTTTTTATATCGGTTATTTTATCAATATGTTTTTTTTCCATTTTATTCAATGATATTGTTGGAAATCATTTTGAATTTAATTTTCTAGACTACTTTTTTTTATTTAATCATATTTTAAATCTAATTGTTTTTTTTTTCTTCTGAAAAAATTCCCCAATTTTTTCATATTTAACATCTCGAATTCAAGTTCTTCTAGAAATATTTAGCAAATAAGTTGTAAATCAATTTTCTAATGAAAAGCTTAACAATATATTAGTTTCAGACTTCTCAATGATAGGTGTTAATAAGTTAATTATTTAATTGGACATACTTTCTCTTTAAATGTGATGCGGTCTCTAAATAATGTTATTCAATATTATAAAATTTAACAAAAAAAGAATTAATTCTTCATTAAATTATTGATGTTATGAGAAAATCACTAAATATTATTCTAGTCTGTAAAAAAAATAAAAAAATTAAGACGATGGTAATTTTCTTTACGTGTGTATCATTTTATAGAAATTTTACATTTCTTATTAGACTAAATAAACAAATACCAAATATTTATTAAATTAATCAAAATATTTTCAAAATTTTACATTTAAATTTTTCCTATTATGTATATTTGATTAAGTTTCATTCAACTTTTGTATTTTCTTTTTATTTCTTACAAAACCAAGTTTTTACGTTTACGTTAACATGAAATATCTTTATACAAGTCTGAAGAAAATTTTAGCCACTGGTGTTTGTTACTGGTTTCGTGGCTAAGCAAATATGTTGCCATAAACAATATGTAAGCCGTGGCTATAAAAATATTGGCCACGGAATGATCTGTGGCTAAATATATATTTGCCATGGGTGTGACATTGTTCGTGGCAAAAATGATTATTAGCCACGACGGTAACCTAAATTGTGGCGCAATTGACTTTTTGCCACGGGAAAATTTTTCCCGTGACATAATTTTTTTCTAAAATAGTGAATAAAAATTTTCCCGTGGCTAAACAAAATTTAGCCACGAATTATAAATTCCCGAGGCATAAATCGTGGCGCAAGTGTCAATTTGTTGTAGTGATCTTATTCAGTTCAAAATAAAATCTCCATATGTTTACCTCATTCATAAGTTCTCTAATTACACGGAGTACTGAATGTTACTTTATAGAGAGTATGTAAAACCCCTCGCAAAAGCGGAAATATAAACACACAAAAGTACCAAAAATGCAGCGGAATTTAAAACTTTTTAAAGATAAACAACATGCGAGAAGAATTAAACTGAAACGGAAACTGAAACTGAAATAAAACAAAATAGATAAGTAACAGTTCTAAGTATCAAAACCGAATATGTACAACAGCCTGGGATGGAACATCCCTACAGGCACCAACAAAACTGTATCAAAAGAAACTAGAGTCCAGCTAACGATATAAGTGTAAGTCATATGATGACAACAGGATCATCACTCGCTAGCCCTCTCGTGAACCCCGCTCCAACCTGCATGTACCTACATACATGAAAACGTGTACGCCACAATCAGTGGGGAGTGACTAGAGTTCTCCTAGCCACCGTTTGTGACAACACGTAATAAGTAAAGCAATACAGAATACTCCAACATATATAAACATGTGAAGCATAACATCTCATCAACTGTTCTCATACTATCATGCAAACTCTAATGCACGGCTCTCAACCAACTTCATAAACCGTTAGGAAGGAGAGCCGGTTTCCCTACTTGTTACCCAGTCGGGGGGTCTTTCAATCCAACTATTTATGAAACCGAACTAAGAGTCATCCAATGCCTTGGATGATCAAACCATAACTCAAACAAACATTCATTTACTCCTCATTATCAATATCTATATCTGACACGTACCAACTCAAGGCAAACAGATAAATTCAGCAAGTAAAAGGTTCAGCGGTCAACTTAAGACATAACCTAATACTAATCAATCAGCAAGTGTAAATGTTCAACGGTCAACTTAGGACATAACCTAAACACCAATTCATTCAGCAAGCAAGGACTCAGAGGCCAACTTAAGGCATGGACCCGCCAATCAGCAAGACACTAGACTCAGCGGCCAACTTAAGGCATAGACTAGCATCCAAAAGTAAAGGACTCAGAGGCCAGCTTAAGGCATGTCCCTTCACCACATCACAAGGTACTAGACTCAGAGGCCAGCTTAAGGCATGTCCTAGCACCAAACATCTGCACCCCGGGCAAGGTGTCAGTTCCTTAGCTACCCCGTTGTGCAGCTGCTCTACTCGTCAGACTTAGAGGCCAACTTAAGGCATGTTCCAACACGATCACTATCAAACATGTCTGGACTCAGAGGCCAGCTTAAGGCATGTCCCAGACACGACAAACATACACATATGGAGCTCAGAGGCCAGCTTAAGGCATATCCCCATATATGACAAACAACTCACGTATTAAGTTCAGAGGCCAGCTTAAGGCATAACTTAATACGCATCAACTCAACATCATCAAAGTCTATGAACTAAACTATTGTTCTACTTTTCTTAACTTCTAATCAACACCTAATTGACCCCGGGAACTAAGTTGAGAGAGAGCCGGTTTCCCTTTCGGTTACCCGACCGGGGGGTCTCTATCCTCACTCCATTCCCGAACCCAATATAGTGTCGCCCATCCTCCGGGGACCTCAAATAAATATCAAGGGTACACAAAACGAGTTTCAATCAAAACCGATCAATCGTTTGAAAGTTATACGCGAATTACAACAAAAACAGCCTACAGGGATCCCCAGCCGGTCGACAGGCAGCCGGTCGGCCGGCTGGTAATCCACTCAGCTTCCTTTCTTTTTAAAACGAGAACAACACAAAGGACTCCCAGCCGGTCGGCAGGCAGCCGGTCGGCAGGCAGCCGGTCGGCCGGCTGGGAACCCATTCTCTTAGCCTATACAACTCGCAAACCACCCCACATATACTCCCAGCCGGCTGGCAGGCGGCCGGTCTGCTAGCTGGGCTCCCTTCTACCTAGGGTTTTAACAAAACACAAACAACACAAGGAGACCACCAGCCGGTCGGCCGGCTGGCAGTCCCAAGCCAAATTTCTACAAAATACGCAAAAACATCCAAGAAGCGCTCCTAGCCGGTCGACCGGCGGCCGGTCGGTCGACCGGCTCAGAGAGCCTGATACGAAAAACGTGAATTTCCAGATTAATCAAATCACCACAAATCGACACAAATTCTTCAAAATTGTTACAAGTAAGGTTTACCCAACATTTCCAATCATCCAACACTACTTTCTAACAGCAAACAAATCCCTTAACAATCCTCAAATGATTAATTCAATGTATCCGTCTTAACTTTGTGCAAAACTGAAAATAGCTTAAGAACATATAATAACATCACCAAGCATGAATTCTTCACATAAGAACAATCCTAAACATGATACTAAGTCCTTTGATCATTAAACATCAACAAAAATCAGAAACAAATATAAGAACACATCAAAACTTGCTAATATTCACATTAAGGCCGAGTTTCTCATTATCGTCACCTTAAATGCACTCCGGCTTAAAGATCCTCCTCTACCACGAAGCTATCAATGTCCGGGTTGTCCAAGCCCACGCCTACAAGCACGAAAAACGATGTTAACGGAGTAAAAACGGAATTTATGCAAAACAACCCAAATTTCGAAGTTAAGGATTTGAAAAACGAAAGTGATAGATGGCTTGGAAATTAAATGAGGATTCCAAAAATGTTATTGTTACCTCGATTTGATGAGCGGATGATGGAGAAAAGAGCAAAAGAAGAGGTTATTAATGGAGGTTTTGTGTGAAATGTCTTTACAGTGTAAAGTTTGAAGATGATGAATGAATATGTCGACTTAAGGGTTTTAAGGGGGTTTATGGGTTGTCCTTTCCGAGTCAATTAAACGGGTTGGACATCTTGAACGGATATTAAGATGTGAGCTTAAGTTTACCAAGTTTGCATTCGTCTTAAGGAGTTAAGGTTCTTAAGACTGATCTTACTAATTAAATTAAAATCTTTCGCAATAAATTATTAAAATATTATTTTATTACTTAAAATAATTTAAAACGCTTAAATTAGATTTTACGAAAATACGGGATGTTACAATCACCCCAACTTCAAAAAGTTTCGTTCTCGAAACTCGAACGAAGATAAATTCTAACTAACTCTACCTCAATCGAAAAGAGAAGGATGCGCGATACGCATCGACGCCTCGGTCTCCCACGTCTGCTCCTCAACATCACCGCAACGCCTAAGGATCTTCACTAGCGGCACCACCTTGCTCCTAAGCTTCCTATCCTGACGGTCTAGGATCTTCACGGGACGCTCCTCGAAAGCAAGACTCGGCTCCAAGTTCTCGATCTCTCTAGGCAGAACATGACTCGGGTCACTAACATACTTACGGAGCTGAGAAACATGAAAGACACTATGGACCTTGCCCAAACTAGGAGGCAAGTCCAAACGATAAGCAGCAGCACCAATCCTCTTCACGATCTCGAAAGGCCCAATATACTTAGGACTCAACTTGCCCTTAACTCCAAACCTCTTAACGCCCTTCATCGGTGAAACTCTCAAGAAGACTCGGTCACCCACCTCAAACTCTAGAGGTCTACGGCGAACATCAGCATAGGATTTCTGCCGATCCTGTGCGGCCTTCATCCTACCTCTGATAAGCTGAACTTGATCAATCGTAACAGCCAACTGGTCCGGTCCTAGGTCGTGCACGTCACTCGCCTGATCCCAACAGATCGGACTACGGCACTTTCTACCATAAAGAGCCTCGTACGGAGCCATACCAATAGATGAATGGTAACTGTTGTTGTAACAAAACTCTACCAACGGATAACACTGCTCTCAAGAACTCTGAAAATCGAGGGCACAAGCGCGGAGCAAATCCTCTAGTGTCTGAATAGTCCTCTCGAACTGACCATCGGTAGCGGCATGAAATGCGGTGCTCATCAACAAACGGCTACCCATAGCCTCCTGTAAAGCCTTCAAAAATCTGGAACAAAATCTCGGATCTCGATCTGAAACGATCTCTCTCGGGACACCATGATAGCGGACTATCTCAGCAATATAAGCCCTGGCTAAACGGTCCATATCCCATGTCTCTCTGATAGGCACAAATCTGGCACACTTAGTTAGCCTATCAACAATAACCCAAATCGCATCCTTGCCTCCCACAGTCTTAGGCAATGCTGTCACGAAGTCCATAGATATACACTCCCACTTCCACTGAGGAACGGGAAGCGGCTGTAGCAAACCACCTGGCCTCCTATGCTCAATCTTGACTTGTTGACAAGTCAAGCACCTACTCACGTAATCCAAGATCTCTTTCTTCATACCAGGCCACCAAAACATAAGCCTCAAATCTTTGTGCATCTTCTCTCCTCCTGGATGAACTGAATACGGTGTCAAGTGGGCCTCATCAAGAACCCTCTTCCTCAAATCTGGCACATCGGGGACATACATCCTATCACGGAATCTAAGGAAACCATCAGCATCAATCACTAAGTCAGGTGCAACACCACTCGAAATCTTAGCCTCGAACTTCTTGAAATCAGCATCTGTAGGCAAACTCAGGCGAATCTCCCAATATAAAGACGGCTCGGCAGTCATAGCAGCTAACCAATCAAAACCACTACCCACCATCTCTAATCTCAACTTCCGGAACTCGGAACACAACTCATCGGGCAACACTCGCATAGCACTCATCGAATGAGAAGTCTTGCGGCTAAGCGCATCAGCAACAACATTGGCCTTTCCCTCATGATACAATAACTCGATGTCGTAATCCTTAACCAATTCTAGCCAACGTCTCTGTCGCATATTAAGGTCTTTCTGTGTGAAAATGTACTTAAGACTCTTGTGATCCGTGAAAATGCGACAATGAGATCCAATCAAGTAATGACGCCACATCTTCAAGGCATGAACAACTGCAGCTAACTCAAGATCATGTGTAGGATAGTTCACTCGTGAACTCGCAACTGTCTAGATGAGTAAGCTATCACCTTACCACTCTGCATCAACACACCTCCAAGCCCTAACATCGAAGCATCACAATACACATCAAAGTCAACCCCGATCTCTGGCAAAACAAGTATAGGAGCGGAAGTCAACCTAGTCTTTAATTCCTGGAAAGAACTCTCACACTTGTCGGTCCACACAAATTTAGCTTCCTTCTTCAGTAACTGAGTCATCGGACGAGCTAATCTAGAGAAATCCTCAACAAATTTACGATAATAACCAGCCAATCCAAGGAAACTACGAATCTCTCCAACATCTTTGGGACTCTCCCAATCAACAACAGCCTTAATCTTCGCGGGATCAACCATAACTCCCTCACTAGATATCACATGTCCAAGAAATGCAACCTTAGAAAGCCAAAACTCACACTTAGAGAACTTCGCGAACCACTTATGTCGACGTAAAATCCCAAGAATCAATCTAAGATGCTCAGCATGCTCCTCATCGGTCTTAGAGTAAATGAGGATATCATCGATAAACACCACAACACAAGTGTCAAGATACTCACTAAAGGTGCGGTTCATCTGATCCATGAAAATAGCAGGTGCATTAGTCAACCCAAAAGGCATAACCATGAACTCAAAATGCCCATATCTGGTACGAAAAGCAGTCTTCGCAATATCAGCCTCTCTCACTGGAATCTGATGATAACCCGATCGAAGATCAATCTTAGAAAACCTAGAAGCACCTCTCAACTGATCAAACAAATCATCTATCCTAGGCAAAGGATATCTGTTCTTCACGGTCACTCGGTTCAGCTCTCTATAGTCGATGCAAAGTCTCATGGAACCATCTTTCTTCTTTACGAACAAAACTGGAGCACCCCACGGAGAAGCACTCGGTCTAATGAACCCTTTCTCGATCATCTCTTCCAATTGCTGCTTCAATTCTTTCAACTCTGGCGGAGCCATACGGTAAGGAGCTTTGGAAATCGGTCCGGTATCTGGATCAAGCTCAATGGTAAACTCCACATCTCTCTCTGGCGGTATCCCTGGCAAGTCATCGGGGAAAACATCTGGATACTCACGAACAATGGCTACATCCTCAAGCTTCGGTAGCGATGGCTTTGCAGCTGAAACAACACACAGCAAGGCTTGGCAACCCTTCCTAAGGAGATGAGATGCTTTCATCGAAGAAATCACACGAACACCCTTTTGAGGGCGATTTCCCCTATAGGAAACACGAACTCCTGAAGAACTCCTCAAGCAGATTTTCTGGTCGCGACACTCGAAGCGAGCATGGTATCGCGATAACCAATCCATACCGAGGATAATGTCAAACTCCTCGAGAGGAAATCTCAGTAAGTCCGCTGGAAATGTGGCTTGACCAATAATAATCGGAACATCCCTATGGGACGAAGAGCAGGAAAACACGTCTCCAGAAGGCAAAGAAATAAAAGTCTCCTCAACCAATGAAGACTCAAGAGCTAAACGGTCGGCGAACTGTGTCGATATAAATGAAAGAGAAGCTCCAGTATCGAACAAAATAAGGCACTCAGCACCAAGAACAGAAAAGATACCGGCAACAATGTCTGGATAAGCCTCAGCCTCAGCCCTAGTCATCACAAAAATCTTCCCTTTCGGCTTTCCTCCTCTAGTCGCTGTAGCAGCAGTGGCAGCCTTGCCAAGTGCGGTGTTCCTCTTAGGACACTCATAAGACTTGTGCCCAAATCCATTGCAAGTGTAGCACTTGAAAGCATTCTTGAAACAGTCAAAACCCGGATGAGATGGTTTACCACAACGGTGGCAAACACTAGCAGCTGTGTCGGTGTGAACAATGGTCTTAGCAACCGGAGCAGAGAACCTCTCAAACCGCTTCTTCTGAGAAGAAGGCGAAGAAGTAGAAGGAACAATCGGTCTCTTCCCCTGGTACATTGATCTCTGGTGAGGAGTCACACTAGAAGTAGCAGCTCGGGTCTCAGCATCTATGGCACGAATAGAACTCTCGGCCCAAATAGCATCATCGTATACCTCCACAAAAGAAGTCGAGTCACGACGAACCATACTCTCGATGCGCGGTCCTAGCTTCCCACGGTAAAAGTAGACTCTCTCGGCCTCATCTCTAACAAATCTCGATGCAAAGTGAGCAAGCTGGTTGAATCGGTCTGTAAACTCCTGAACTGATATCTTGCCTTGCTTCAAATCCATGAATTCTTTGAGTCGCTGTGATCTAAGCTCTTTAGGATAAAACCTTGTCTCGAGCTTATCCTTAAAAGCCTCCCAATCGAACAAAGGATCAAGAGTGAAAGTCGGTCCGGTCAACGCCCACCACCTATCGGCCTCAAGGGTAAGAAAGTGAGTGGCTAGCCGCACTCTATCCTCTTTACCCACCGAATACATGGTTAAGCTCTTTTCCATATCCCTGAACCACTCGGTAAGAGCTACCGGATCAACCTCGCCACCATAAGTTTTCACGTGGCTACAGGACATTTGCGAAGCTATCCAAGAGAAACTACCAGGACGATTAGCCTCGTTGCCTGGCGGTGGAGGAGGTGGAACATTCCCCGCTTGCTGTCTCTGGGTCTCAAGCAAGTGATGAATTGCTTGCAACATAATGTTAACAGCAGCCGTGGGCCTCACCATCCTTCAAAAGAGAAAACAAGTATTAGCTTAACAATTAGCAATCACAAATAGACTACAAAATAAATCCTTAGATCTACCCATCTCTCATTCATTATTTGTTTATTTGGTCAAGTTAAGGTTGGGGGTCACATGAGTGCGTCGGGAGCAATAATGCTCTGATACCAACTGTAAAACCCCTCGCGAAAGCGGAAATATAAACACACAAAAGTACCAAAAATGCAGCGGAATTTAAAACTTTTTAAAGATAAACAACATGCGAGAAGAATTAAACTGAAACGGAAACTGAAACTGAAATAAAACAAAATAGATAAGTAACAGTTCTAAGTATCAAAACCAAATATGTACAACAGGCTGGGATGGAACATCCCTACAGGCACCAACAAAACTGTATCAAAAGAAACTAGAGTCCAGCTAAACGATATAAGTGTAAGTCATATGATGACAACATGATCATCACTCGCTAGCCCTCTCGTGAACCCCGCTCCAACCTGCATGTACCTACATACATGAAAACGTGAACGCCACAATCAGTGGGGAGTGACTAGAGTTCTCCTAGCCACCGTTTGTGACAACACGTAATAAGTAAAGCAATACAGAATACTCCAACATATATAAACATGTGAAGCATAACATCTCATCAACTGTTCTCATACTATCATGCAAACTCTAATGCACGGCTCTCAACCAACTTCATAAACCATTAGGAAGGAGAGCCGGTTGCCCTACTTGTTACCCAGTCGGGGGGTCTTTCAATCCAACTATTTATGAAACCGAACTAAGAGTCATCCAATGCCTTGGATGATCAAACCATAACTCAAACAAACATTCATTTACTCCTCATTATCAATATCTATATCTGACACGTACCAACTCAAGGCAAACAGATAAATTCAGCAAGTAAAAGGTTCAGCGGTCAACTTAAGACATAACCTAATACTAATCAATCAGCAAGTGTAAAGGTTCAACGGTCAACTTAAGACATAACCTAAACACCAATTCATTCAGCAAGCAAGGACTCAGAGGCCAACTTAAGGCATGGACCCGCCAATCAGCAAGACACTAGACTCAGCGGCCAACTTAAGGCATAGACTAGCATCCAAAAGTAAAGGACTCAGAGGCCAGCTTAAGGCATGTCCCTTCACCACATCACAAGGTACTAGACTCAGAGGCCAGCTTAAGGCATGTCCTAGCACCAAACATCTGCACCCCGGGCAAGGTGTCAGTTCCTTAGCTACCCCGTTGTGCAGCTGCTCTACTCGTCAGACTCAGAGGCCAACTTAAGGCATGTTCCAACACGATCACTATCAAACATGTCTGGACTCAGAGGCCAGCTTTAGGCATGTCCCAGACACGACAAACATACATATATGGAGCTCAGAGGCCAGCTTAAGGCATATCCCCATATATGACAAACAACTCACGTATTAAGTTCAGAGGCCAGCTTAAGGCATAACTTAATACGCATCAACTCAACATCATCAAAGTCTATGAACTAAACTATAGCTCTACTTTTCTTAACTTCTAATCAACACCTAATTGACCCCGGGAACTAAGTTGAGAGAGAGCCGGTTTCCCTTTCGGTTACCCGACCGGGGGGTCTCTATCCTCACTCCATTCCCGAACCAAATATAATGTCGCCCATCCTCCGGGGACCTCAAATAAATATCAAGGGTACACAAAACGAGTTTCAATCAAAACCGATCAATCGTTTGAAAGTTATACGCGAATTACAACAAAAACAGCCTACAGGGATCCCCAGCCGGTCGGCAGGCAGCCGGTCGGCCGGCTGGTAATCCACTCAGCTTCCTTTCTTTTTAAAACGAGAACAACACAAAGGACTCCCAGCCGGTCGGCAGGCAGCCGGTCGGCCGGCTGGGAACCCATTCCCTTAGCCTATACAACTCGCAAACCACCCCACATATACTCCCAGCCGGCTGGCAGGCGGCCGGTCTGCTGGCTGGGCTCCCTTCTTCCTAGGGTTTTCACAAAACACAAACAACACAAGGAGACTACCAGCCGGTCGGCCGGCTGGCAGTCCCAAGCCAAATTTCTACAAAATACGCAAAAACATCCAAGAAGCGCTCCCAGCCGGTCGACCGGCGGCCGGTCGGTCGACCGGCTCAGAGAGCCTGATACGAAAAACGTGAATTTCCAGATTAATCAAATCACCACAAATCGACACAAATTCTTCAAAATTGTTACAAGTAAGGTTTACCCAACATTTCCAATCATCCAACACTACTTTCTAACAGCAAACAAATCCCTTAACAATCCTCAAATGAATAATTCAATGTATCCGTCTTAACTTTGTGCAAAACTGAAAATAGCTTAAAAACATATAATAACATCACCAAGCATAAATTCTTCACATAAGAACAATCCTAAACATGATACTAAGTCCTTTGATCATTAAACATCAACAAAAATCAGAAACAAATATAAGAACACATCAAAACTTGCTAATATTCACATTAAGGCCGAGTTTCTCATTATCGTCACCTTAAATGCACTCCGGCTTAAAGATCCTCCTCTACCACGAAGCTATCAATGTCCGGGTTGTCCAAGCCCACGCCTACAAGCATGAAAAACGATGTTAACGGAGTAAAAACGGAATTTATGCAAAACAGCCCAAATTTCGAAGTTAAGGATTTGAAAAACGAAAGTGATAGATGGCTTGGAAATTAAATGAGGATTCCGAAAATGTTATTGTTACCTCGATTTGATGAGCGGATGATGGAGAAAAGAGCAAAAGCAGAGGTTATTAATGGAGGTTTTGTGTGAAATGTGTTTACAGTGTAAAGTTTGAAGATGATGAATGAATATGTCGACTTAAGGGTTTTAAGGGGGTTTATGGGTTGTCCTTTCCGAGTCAATTAAACGGGTTGGACATCTTGAACGGATATTAAGATGTGAGCTTAAGTTTACCAAGTTTGCATTCGTCTTAAGGACTTAAGGTTCTTAAGACGGATCTTACTAATTAAATTAAAATCTTTCACAATAAATTATTAAAATATTATTTTATTACTTAAAATAATTTAAAACGCTTAAATTAGATTTTACGAAAATACGGGATGTTACAGAGTATTACAATAGCTCATTTTTCACGTACCCCACATGTAATATCTATTTTCCTTTAAGAGAAGCCCCTAATTTTTTAGAACCAAAATTAACTTTACTATTCCACAAGACATGTAGGTGTACTCTATATACGAGGGTGAGAAGATAATACAATTTTTAGTGTTATTTTTTATATTAATTAAGTTTTTTTTTCATTTTACAAAGATTTCACGTTATTTTACATTAATGAGCAATAGAATAGAGTATTTTGTTAAAATTTACTTCCCCGTTCTAAAATAATTGATGTTTTCATTTTACAAGGTAAGCATTTGAATTCAATTTCTACAAAAATATATTGATTGAAAAATTATAAAAATCATACCATAACATTCTTTGCGAATAGAACTTTAATATGAGTATACATTTCAATATATTTAGTCATATATTTTGAGAGATACTGAAGAGAGAAGTGAGTGTCTCGAAAAGTGAGAATGAAAATTAAAAAAGAACAGAGGTAGTACTAATCTGATTATAAGAAAAAAATTGGAGCTATTATATTTGCTTATTGTTGATTCAACATATTAAAGTTGCTTTTGGGAGCAATGATATTCGGTGTAACAATTTATCTTCACGATAAAAAATTGTAAGGTTACACGGTCAAACCGTCCTAACAATTTAATTAGTCATACTAATTTGTTTAACATAATTAACTCTTTAATATAATTTAGATCTTTATGCATGAGAAATAAATGCGAAAAATAAAGAATCGGATTCTTACAAACGGTCCGAGAAAGCTAAGGATGATCCTCCACGGAGCAACCAAAGTAGATTGTCTCCTTTATGATGCACCCAAGACTCGCCCTTAATTACCGAATGCATGCACGAACTAGGTGACGGAAATCGGTTAACCTTAAAATAATTTCTAATCTAATTAGAATATAAATACTATAACTATTATAGATTTATTATAATATAATTAATATGATTATATTATTAGAGGGGTTTGAGATGATTTCTTATAATTTTCTTACTCTAAGAAAATTAGTATTAAGTTGTCCTTATTATATGTGAGTAGTTCACATATATAATGGAAGGGTTTGGGGGGTTGTTTGAACCGTGTAAGAGAGGCTAGGGAAGGCCAATGCATGGCCTTATTTTTCTTACACATGCTTATAGGTATATAAGACTATCTTATAGTAATTATGCCCTAAACAAAATGATTATTCCTTGAGGAATAATCTTCCCATATAACACACAAGCACACGGTTCAAACAAGTGTAAAATGAACCTTTATTTTACATTTGTAATTTGTACAATTGTTAAAAATGTAACATCTCATGTGACATAATTTAATTGTATTAATTTAAAATATATATTTATCATATAAATAATATTTCTAAATTAATTAAATCTTATTTAACAAATTATTTTGGCAATTCGTAATTACCGTCCCTATATATGGTTATTATAATAATCGTCGATACGATATACAACGTTTGTTATAACCATGAACCATTCATATTCTATTTTCGATATTTCATAAATATCGATTAATATTTGACAATTGATATATTTCAATTTCAAATATAAATCTTACATTAAG
Source organism: Silene conica (assembly GCA_029255685.2). Taxonomy (NCBI): domain Eukaryota; kingdom Viridiplantae; phylum Streptophyta; class Magnoliopsida; order Caryophyllales; family Caryophyllaceae; genus Silene; species Silene conica. Next base: position 53,016,796 of record CM055316.2, on the reverse strand, counting down.
ATTCAACCTCTAATTTCTCGATATTTGATTTTAAGGAAATCGATCAATTCGTATCGTATACAATTTGATCAAAATATCAATTAAGGGGATTGTCCTATAGGTGTGCCCTAAAGGGATCAACTGACCACCACCGTCATACGACAGTAATGTCAAACTCTAGTCAGCCAATCATTACCGATTAATGTTGGTCAGTTGACTATATATAATATCGGATCATCCCTTACATATTCTTATCATAAGTTTTGCCAATGATAATTATCATTGAAGTGATCGCACTATTGTTGAGGATACATTTCCCAACAATCTCCCTCTTGTCCTCGACAAGTGTGCGTCACTGATTATCTTGTCCTATTACATCATCTCCCACTCAATGTAAGGTGTCTTGCAGGTCGTACTTGCATTTGATCATATCTTGAGCAGTTTCCTCGATCTGGAGATTTAACTGCTTTGACCGGAATTATCTACCATAGGTATCTTTCGAGCGTGGCCACGCATTTTCAGTTAAACTTCTCCTCGAGTGGCCCTGAGATTTAAGATAACCCTGACGTGGGAATGGACAATTCCTATCGTACTGTTCCCTTCGACCAACATAGTCCATCATGACCCAAAAGATGCCTGACACGGCTGTCGCAACCCTATCAAAAATAAACCAACTGGTCCCAACTAATGTAGTAGAGGCAGTCGGGTATCAAATCCACAGGGAGAAGGGAATTGTAAAAGTTCTTAAAAGCTTGCTAAGTAACCAAGTTGGGGGTGTTTGTGAATTGTCTATAGTCTAAAGTTTTAACAGAAAAGAAACTAAAGCAGAGATCTACGCGATTAAACAGATAAGAGAAAAGACCAGGATCTTCGGTTCACTATGGCTTAGGGCGAAAGGAAGAAGTCAAGAACGTGTTAAAGTCGGGGAAGGGGCAGTGAAAAGGTCCTTTCGGTCCGCTATTCGCCCTAGGATAAGACTAACAAACTTTCGCTTCAGTTAATCCATCCTAAAGTTCGTCGCAGGTCTACCCTAATCCAATCTTTCGATCTAGGGTTAGGGAATCCACACAGTTGATTGGATGCGTCGACTCAAACAATCAAAAGCTATCAAATGCAACGATTAAATGCAAACCCTAATTTAGAACATTCAAGACAATTACCAAATCTTAAGCGATAGGTCCCCTAAATCCTAGTGAAGGACTTAGCCAACCATTTTCATAAGAATGCCAAAACAATTACATGAAATAAAATTCAACATAATGAACAAGGAGGTAAAATAAAGCAGGAATCAAATAAACAAAGGGGGAAGAATACCGTACAAGAAAACAGGAGGAAAATGAACCAAAAGATTGCTTGGGATTTAATTGAAAGAACTAAACTAAAAGAATTCCAGAGAAAAATATGAGAAAAGTGTTTTTGTTAGATCTAGGTTACAAAAGCTGCTTCTTTCTAACTGTCGAATGATGCCTTCTTTCTTCCCTTTCTTCCCTTTTTATGCTAAATTCAGCAACTTTCGAATCCTGAAATTCCGCACCCTAGCTCGATCGAGTAAGTGAGTTACTCGATCGAGCAACTCCTTGCTCCTTCTCAATCGATCGAGTAGTTGCCAGTACCCGATCGAGTGTCCTTCAGGTGGCCCTCGATGTCATCACAGGTAGCCTTCGATCGAGCTCCTTTCAACCGACAATCACTCGATCGAGTGGAATCTGAGGTCGATCGAGTGACTTACAGGATTGGTCGAGAGTTTCTTTTCTTGATGTCTTGAAAATGCTGATTTTTCTGAGATTTCAGCGCATTTCTTCTTCTTCTTCGTCTTTTGCCTGAAATGAACATAAATGCAACAAAGTAGACAATTCGGAGGAAAAAGGATGCTAAAAGCTAAGATTCGAAGGACAAATGTAACATCCCGTATTTTCGTAAAATGTAATTTAAGCATTTTAAATTATTTTAAGTAATAATATAATAATTTAATAATTTATTGTGAAAGGTTTTAATTTAATTAGTAAGATCCGTCTTAAGAACCTTAAGTCCTTAAGACGAATACTACTTGGTGAACTTAAACTCGTATCATAAATATCCGTTCAAGTGTCCGACCCATTTTATTTACTCGGAAAGGACAGTCCATAAAACCCCCACAAAACCCTTCCATCGACATAAAGCTTCCTCCTTCAATTCATTTCACTGTAAAACTCAAACCTCATAAACCTCCATTTTATTCCTCCTTCTTTTGAGAAATTCTTCATCATCCGGTACTCGAATCGAGGTAACAACGACATTTTCGGAATCCTCATTCGATTTCCAAGCCATCTATCACTTTCTTTTTGTAAATCCTTAACTTTGAAAATGGGGCTGTTTTCTCTTAATTCCGTTTTAAGTGCTTAAAACCCGTTTTCTATGTTTGTAGGTGTTGGCTTAGAGGATCCAGAGATCGATAGCTACATTGTTGAGGAAGATCTTTAGCCGGATTAGCTTGAAAGGTGACGATAATGAGAAACTCGGCCTTTATGTGTAAATTAGCACTTTTGTTGTGTTTCTTGTGTTGATTTCTGATTTTATTAGTGTACATTAATCAAAGGACTTAGTAATATGTTTAGGATGTTTTCTATGTGAAGAATTCATGCTTTTAAGATGTTGTTATATGCTCATAGGTGATTTTCAGTTTTTCGCATTTTGCGACGGATACTCATTAAATTCATTTGAGGATTGTTATGGGACTTACTTGCTGATAGATTAGTAGTATTTGGCGTTTGATATTGTTGTGTAAACATCACCTGAATCGTTGTGTAAGTTTTGGTGTCGAATGATTGAGTTTTGAAGAAGGCTGAAATCACGATTTTGCGTTACAGGCTCTCTGAGCCGGTCGACCGACCGGCCGCCGGTCGACCGGCTGGGAGTGCATTTGTGTGTTTTTCGTATTTTGAGAATTTGGCCTTGGACTGCCAGCCGGCCGACCGGCTGGTAGTCCCTTTGTGTCGTGTATGTTTTTGCGAAAACTATAGGTAGATGGGAGCCCAGCCGGCAGACCGGCCGCCTGCCAGCCGGCTGGGAGTGCAATTGGGAATGGGTTGCAATTTTAGTAAAAGCTAGGGAATGGGGTTCCCAGCCGGCCGACCGGCTGCCTGCCGACCGGCTGGGAGTCCTTGTGTGCTTTGTTTCGAAAAGAAAGAGGAGCTGAGTGGGTCACCAGCCGGCCGACCGGCTGCCTGCCGACCGGCTGGGGACCCCTGTAAGCTAATTTTGAATTTGAATTTGTAAATCGTTCGTAACTTTCAAACGGTTAATCGGTTTTGATTGAAACTCGTTTTGTATACCCGTGACATGTAATTGAGGTTCCCGGAGGATGGGCAACATTTTATTGGGTTCGGGAATGGAGTAAGGATAGAGACCCCCCGGCCGGGTAACCGAAAGGGAAACCGGCTCTCCCTCAACTTAGCTCCCGGGGTCAATTGAGTGTTGACTAGAGGTTAAGAAAAGTAGAACTATAGATTAGTTCATAGACTTTGGTTGATATTGTATTGATGCGTATTAAGTTATGCCTTAAGCTGACCTCTGAACTTAATACGTGAGTTGTTTGTCATATATCGGGATATGCCTTAAGCTGGCCTCTGAGCCCTATATGTGTATGTTTGTCGTGTCTGGGACATGCCTTAAGTTGGCCTCTGATTTCAGACATGTGTGATAGTGATCGCGTTGGAACATGCCTTAAGTTGGCCTCTGAGTCTGACGAGTAGAGCAGCTGCACAACGGGGTAGCTAAGGAACTGACACCTTGCCCGGGGTGCAGATGTTTGGTGCTAGAACATGCCTTAAGCTGGCCTCTGAGTTTAGTACCTTGTGATGTGGTGAAGGGACATGCCTTAAGTTGGCCTCTGAGTCCTTTACTTTTGGATGCTAGTCTATGCCTTAAGTTGGCCGCTGAGTCTAGTGTCTTGCTGATTGGCAGGTCCATGCCTTAAGTTGGCCTCTGAGTCCTTGCTTGCTGAACGTTTTGGTGTTTAGGTTATGTCTTAAGTTGACCGCTGAACCTTTTCACTTGCTGATTGTTTAGTATTAGGTTATGTCTTAAGTTGACCGCTGAACCTTTTACTTGCTGAATTTATCTGCTTGCCTTGAGTTGGTACGTGTCAGATATAGATATTGATAATGATGAGTAATTGTATATCTGTTTGAGTTATGGTTTGATCATCCAAGGCATTGGGTGACTCTTAGTTCGGTTTCATAAATAGTTGGATTGAAAGACCCCCCGACTGGGTAACCAGTAGGGAAACCGGCTCTCCTTCCTAACGGTTTATGAAGTTGGTTGAGAGCCGTGCACTGGAGTTGGCATGTTAATATGAGATCAATTGATGAGATGTTTATGCTTCACATGTTGATATATGTTGGAGTATTCTGTATTGTTTTATGTGTTACGTGTTGTCACAAAAGGTGGCTAGGAGAACTCTAGTCACTCCCCACTGATTGTGGCGTACATGTTTTCATGTATGTAGGTACATGCAGGTTGGAGATGGGTTCATGAGAGGGCTAGCGAGTGATGATCCTGCTGTCATCATATGACCTACCTTATATCGCATAGCTAGACTCTTAGACTTTTGTTACATTTGTTTTGGTGCTGGTAGGGATGTTCCATCCCCGGCTGATGTATATATTTGTTTCCGATACTTAGGACTGTTACTTATCTCTTTTGGTTTTATTCCAGTTTCAGTTTCTGTTTCAGTTTAAGACTTCTCGCATGTTGTTTAGTTTGTTAAAAAGTTTTATTTCCGCTGCATTTTTGGTACTTTTATGTGTTTATATTTCCGCTTTCGCGAGGGGTTTTACAACAAATACGTGCAAAATGGACCCAAAAAGTCTATATGAATTGCACGTATCAAATATCCCCAAACCAAACCTTTGCTTGTCCTCAAGAAAATAAGGTGCATCTAGCCTTGCAACAAAGAACTGAGCGCAGAACACTTACCGAAATGTCTACTCAAACCATTTTTAAGACATAACAAAAGGTCTTACACAATCTAGTATGCAGATGAGTTGCAACCTGTCAAAGACCTACTGAACTGTCAACTTTGCAAGACCCTTGACGATGGACTCTCACGGGTCACTCTTCTTTCGTGAAGCAAAGGGTACAAAAAGTGAATGTAAGAGAGAAAGAGGAAAGGTCGCTCACCTAAACTGCGACCAACATAATCGTGCATGCAATTTAGTATGATAAAAGATTCTAGTTACCGTGCACATACATTCCAACCAATCAGGGTCCATCACATGCCGAATACTTGCAAGGTTTGGATAAGTGAGGCTATGGGTAAGAAGAGGCAGAACAATATGGTAATGAAAGGAAAAGCAGCCAAGCTAGCATCCTGATCAAACCGAATAAAACATCCACTTCTAACTCACCGACTTAAACTCAAATGCCTTAGTGATTAGGCAATCAACTCACAGATTCAAAATAAAACTCCTCATAAGATATGGATTGCAGCATAGGAGAGAAATTCCAATTTTCTTTGCCGTTTTTTTTTTTAAAATTTTTTTTCTTCCACTTCTTCATTCACCAACTTCATACCATAAGATCGAGCCAAAATTGATAAAAAGAAACGAGTACCACTAAAACTACGAAACTAGCTCGGCAGAAGGTAGGCTTAGTTTATAGATTGTAGTTAACGGGTCAACTGGCAATTTTTTGGCTAATGTGAAGTTAATGGGTAAAATGAAAAAGAAGGATTTTTGCAAGCATTCTCGAAACATGTAATACCATCCACAAACCGAATGTATATAGGCAATAATCAATCAAAAATCATACTTGTGCAAATTAATGTTACACGACATGCAGGGAGTAACTACTCACAGTCCTAAAGAACCGGTCATGAATGACACTAGTTGAAAGCTCTAAACCTCTGAAAGATATTGTAGTTTGCCAAAGTCTCAGGTCCAGTCTATTTGTTCAGTAGTGTTCTGGTGAAGTGACAACTCATGCATACTACTCATGTAAAAGCCAAAGGTTATGTCAGGTTTGAAAAGACAAAAAGTGAAGGTTCCGACTCAGCTTCTAATGCAGACAAGATGGAAGCATAAACCACCTCCCCAAACCAATTGATACAATGTCCTCATTGTGCAAGGTGAAAAAGAGAAGATGAGATGGGAACTTACAGGATAAAACGGAACAGCAACCTCCCCAAACCGAATGGAAAAGTGAGGTTTGAGAGAGTTGATAGCAGAAGTTCTTTCGGCAGCAGCACAGCAGTCGATCGAGTTAGGAAAGCGTTTGATCGAGTAGATTTTCGCTCGATCGAATTTGGAAGGTGCTCGATCGATCATCCCTCAGCTGCAGGTTACTCGATCGAACACTGTTCAGAGCGAGTCGTTAGATCGAGTGTATTTTCCACTCGATCGAGTAGATTTGTTACTCGATCGAGGCCTTTTGTCCGCGTACCTGTGGATATTATCGAAATAGCAGCAGAAAAGAAACAGAAGAGTTCTCCAAAAACAGTTTTTAACTGTACAAAAGCAGAAAATTGTCCGAAGGGAAAATAAAACAAAAAAGACCGGGTTGCCTCCCGGGAAGCGCTAGTTTAGCAGGTCCCGCACGACCTTCTTTTCATTTGGTGTCAACTCTCCTCAATGTCGAAGAACAGTACTTCGACCAAACTGCCAACCTCCTCCGTTCCGTGATAACGCTTCACTTCGTGACCGTTGACTTTAAACTTTGACCCTTGAGAGTCTTCTAACTCAACGGAACCAAATTTGGTGACTCCCACTACCGTGTATGGACCCGTCCACTGTGATTTCAGCTTGCCTGGGAAAAGTCTTAGACGGGAGTTGAAGAGCAACACTTTTTGACCCACGTGGAATTGCCGTGGTAGGATGCGCTTGTCATGCCATCTTTTTGACTTTTCCTTATAAATTCGCGAACTTTCATAGGCTTTCAGGCGAAATTCTTCAAGCTCATCAATCTGCAAAAGACGGTTCTCACCACAACGGTCAGCATCATAATTAAGTTGGCGTATTGCCCACCATGCCTTATGCTCTAGCTCGACAGGTAAATGACACGCCTTCCCGTACACTAATCGATATGGTGAGGCACCAATTGGTGTTTTGAAAGCTGTTCTATAGGCCCATAAGGTATCATCGAGTTTCTGACTCCAATCCTTACGAGACTTAAACACGACCTTAGCTAAAATCTCCTTAAGTTCCCTATTGGAGACTTCAACTTGACCACTTGTCTGTAGGTGATAGGCCAAACCTCTACGATGTCGTACACCAAACTTAGTCAACATATGGGTCAGCGTCTGTTCTTTAAAGTGCATACCTCTATCACTAATGATGACACGTGGGACTCGGAAACGAGGAAAGATAATCTTACGAAATAACTTAATAACAGTTTTGGCATCACAATTAGGTGTCGCGACAGCTTCGACCCATTTTGACACATAATCTACTGCAACTAAGATATACCGGTTACCTTGACTTGTAGGGAACGGTCCTTGGTAGTCAATACCCCAGACATCAAAGAGTTCAACTTCTAAGATGCCGTTCTGGGGCATTTCATGACGCTTAGAGAGGTTACCTGTTCGCTGGCATTCGTCACACCTGGAAACAAAAGCTCTAGCGTCAGCAAACATGTTGGGCCAATAAAAACCTGATTGGAGTACCTTAGTCACGGTCTGAGATGGACCATGATGACCACCATAGTGTGAAGAATGACACCCTTCCAGGATTGCCTTAGTCTCCCATTGTGGGATGCATCGTCGGTAGAGACCGTCTGCGCATTCTTTAAATAGGTAAGGCTCGTCCCAGAAGTAATGTCGAGCATCATGTAAGAACTTCTTGCGTTGCTGGTAAGTGAGGCCTTTCGGCATTTCCTTGCCAGCTGCAAATTTAGCATAATCTGCAAACCACGGTTCAACCTTATCGTTAGTCTGGTCAATAATAGCACAAAGGGAGAAAAGAGAATCATCACCAAACGAATCATTGATGGGTAAAATATCCTCCCCTTCTCGATAGGTTAGGCGTGATAGGTGGTCGGCCACGACATTCTCAGCACCCTTTTTGTCCTTTATTTCTAAATCAAATTCCTGAAGTAGGAGTATCCACCGCAGTAATCTGGGCTTTGCTTCCTTCTTTCCCAAGAGATGCTTCAGGGCTGCATGATCTGTAAAAACAATAACTTTAGAACCAAGGAGGTATGAGCGAAATTTGTCAAGAGCAAAAATTACAGCCAAAAGTTCTTTCTCGGTGGTGGCATATTTCACTTGAGCCTCATCCAGAGTTCGGCTCGCGTAATAAATGGCACTCAAAGCTTTCTCCTTCCGCTGCCCCAAAACTGCTCCTAATGCATAGTCACTGGCGTCGCACATGATCTCTAAAGGTAACTCCCAGTTAGGGGATTGAATGATCGGTGCCGACACCAAGGCGTGTTTCAAGGTCTGAAAAGCAGAGAGACAATCGTCAGTAAAAACAAAGGGGGCATCTTTCAAAAGCAACTGTGTAAGTTGTTTAGCTATCTTTGAGAAGTCCTTGATGAACCGGCGATAAAACCCGGCATGACCAAGGAAACTCCTCACACCCTTAACATTGACTAGGGGTGGTAGATGCTTAATCACTTGCACCTTTGCCTTATCAACCTCTAAGCCACGATTAGAAACTAAATGACCAAGGACTACTCCCTCATTGACCATAAAATGGCATTTCTCCCAATTCAGAACCAAATTCACCTCTATACAGCGCTGCAAAATCTTATCAAGGTTAGTCACACAATCATTGAAACTATTACCATAGACACTGAAGTCATCCATAAAGACCTCCATAATTGACTCTATGTACTCAGAAAATATCCCCATCATGCACCTTTGGAAGGTGGCAGGGAATTACATAGCCCAAAAGGCATTCTACGATAGGCAAAAACACCCTTAGGACAAGTGAAAGTGGTTTTCTCCTGATCCTCAGGATGAATTGGGATCTGGAAAAAACCTGAGTATCCGTCTAGATAACAGAAAAATTCATGTGATGCTAACCTTTCAATCATTTGGTCGATAAAGGGAAGAGGGAAATGGTCTTTCTTAGTAGCCGAATTCAGCTGGCGATAATCTATGCACATTCGCCAGCCGGTGGGTATTAGCTCATTTTTCTCAATCTTCACAACGGTAGTACCCCCTTTCTTGGGTACTACTTGAACCGGACTTACCCACTTTGAGTTCCCTACGGAATAGATAATACCTGCATCCAACAACTTCATCACCTCGGTCATGACCACTTCCTCCATCTTCGGGTTTAGCTTACGTTGTCCTTGTCTACACGGCTTATGACCTTCTTCCAGCTCGATCCTGTGCATGCACACATCAGGGCTGATGCCCTTGATGTCATCCAAAGAGTATCCCATGGCTTTCCTGTTTCGTTTAAGAACTGTTAGTAAAGCAGTTAACTGATCATCGTCCAGTTTATTGCTAAGAATAACTGGAAACTGCTCAGTGTCATCAAGGAAAGCGTAGCAAAGGTGAGATGGAAGTGGCTTACGCTCAGGAACCTTTGCCTCAAGAGAGCACAAGGTACATACCAGTGATCCTACCTATCTCCGTTCACCCTTTGTCAACCTACCAGGAGCGCGAGGGTTTGGTTCTGAATCGCTACCAATGACCGTGTACTCTGCATATTTGCTTAGCAGACTTAGTGCTGATGACGGTGCCTCGGTCAGACAATCTGTCCAAGTCTCGCTGCTAAGATGCTCAAAAATATCATCAGAATAACATGTGTCTGAAATCAAAGGCCTGGAAAGTGAGTCAGCCAAACTAAAAGAGGCTATGTCATCCCCCACCGATAAGGTCAATCGTCCCTGTCTAACATATATGACTGCCCCAGCAGTGCATAAGAAGGGTCTACCTAGGATGATCGGTGCGTGAGTGTCTTCAGCTATGTCTAGCACAATAAAGTCTACCGGGATGAAGAACTTACCTACTCTGACAGGTACGTCCTCTAAGATACCTAAAGGTGTCTTAATTGACCTATCTGTCATTCGCAGTGTAGTGTTAGTTTCCTTCAGACGACCTAGGTTAAGTTTACGACAAACAGAAAATGGCATAACATTGACGCTAGCCCCAAGATCACATAGGGCTTTGTCTATGGTTCCACTACCTATGGCACATGTGATGGAAAAACTCTCGGGGTCCTTCTGCTTAGGGGAAGAATTACTAAGGAGAAAGCTACTTGAATCGGTCATAGAAGCAACAGTAGCAACCTCCCCAAGTTCCTTCTTACGCGATAAAATGTCTTTCATAAACTTGGTGTAAGGAGGAATTTGGGTGATTACCTCAGCAAAAGGATTGGATACCTAGATTTTTTTGATCATCTCAACAAACTTACCGAATTGCTTCTCGAGCTTTGCGTCCTTTAGTCTTCCCGGATATGGAATTTTCATCATAGGAACGGCATTGTCGGCTTTCTTTTTCTCCGCAACAGATCATGGTACCCCCACAGCAGGGGATGGTATCCTGAAAGAATTATCAGCCTGACCTCCTGTATCAGAGGTAAATTCACTCGATCGAGTTAGGCTCCCACTCGATCGAGTGATTTCTTCTTCCAAGTTACTCGATCGAGGCTGTATTATGCTCGATCGTGAGGCTTCCAAACCAGGTTCAGTCGATCGAGCAAGGTGATCACTCGATCGAGGATTTGCCAGTGCGGATTCACTCGATCGAGTCAATTCTGGAACTCGATCGATTAAGTTTTATCTCGATCGCGTTATTCGAGCACTTTTTTGATCTTCTGAGGACTGTTCTTCGTTCAGTCTACTGGGCACAGCTTCCAGTTCAGTCTCTTGGTCATTGTAAGGGCGCCCGCTCCTTCAACTTGCGACGCCTTCCCATTCTTCCTAAAAAATTAGTGAATCAGTCGGTTCATGTTGAATTCCCCAACCAGTTTCACTTCCTTGATTAACCGGTAGCCTATCTTCCGTGAAAGCAACAACCTTTGCTTTCTCAAACTCGGCATACATATCAGAAAAAGAGCTACCGAACCTAAACTGTTTGTAGGCTAGCACCCTTGCTGAATCAGCTAAGCATGTGACAGGGTTGTGCCCTTTTTCACCACATCTACCGCACATATCCTCCTCAACAATGTGAACTCGGTTCACATCACTAGCCTTGGAGGGTTCACAAGCAGCTTTGATGCGCGGGATTTAGTCGTCGGTTCTCACGCATCAAACACATTTATAAAAACCCAAATTAGTAGTATAATAGGGGTTATCGTTCGCGAAGATGGTGGGGATAGTTGTATAGTTACGTTCTAATTTAAGCAAGAGTCGGGGTAATAGGTTTGCGATTGAAAAGACTAATTAACTACTAAAGAACTACTAATGCAAATGAATTGAGATGAAATAGATGATTAAGGGAACTAGGGTGTCGGGGGTTACTAGGGTAGTCGATGTCAAACAAGCATAGGGGTAGGTGGTCTCATCTAAGTTAGGTCTAGGTCCGTCTCGTCTTTCGATTTGACTAACCTAAGGTCGAGTCCTATTCTAGCTTTCGCTACAAACAAGGTCAACCTAACATATACACATGCCTATGAAGGTCCTAGACTATCGTCTAAGGAAAACAACAATGAGAATCATGCCCAACCGTCGTTGAGGCATTTCATCAAACATCTAGCATGCATACATTGAAAAACTAACAAAAACGAAACCTAAACCCTAACCCTAAACAACAAACATCAATATCAACTACCCAACAGTGGCGGACCCAGAATTTTTGTGCAAGGGGGGCACAAAAAAATTTTGACGCGTTATCTACGCGTGTCTAAGAAAATATTTTTATATTTTAAATTTTTTTTCCTATATTAAATAATATTGAAGTAAAAAATGGGAAAAATTGGACTTATAGATATTTTTTATTTTCAAAAATAACGTTTTCTCTAAAATACTACAAAGTATATATTTTAACTTAAAGTTGTAGAATATAATAAATTTTGGTACAAAATCTAACAATAAATACTAGTGGTTTAATGGTTTAGAACTTCCCATATATTCTGAAGGTCATGGGTTCAAATCTTATATTATGCAATTTTTTCACATATATTTGAAAGAGGTAATATGAACTAAGGCCAAAAAAATTATCAATATGATGTAGCTATGGGGAATCGAACCTGCATCTCTAAGATAAAAATTGACACCTTTACCAATTATGCCATGATAACTATATGTCTATATTGAAGACTTATAAAAACTTAATTTCGAAAATTTCATGGGGGGCACGTGCCCACCCCGACACCGCCTAAATCCGCCCCTGCTACCCAAGATCCCCCTAACCCTAGTAAAGGGACTACTCACTCATGGCAAGGGAAAACATGTGAATAAGACATAAACAAATACTAACCATCATGAACAAGTAAAGGGTAAACAATTGATTCAAAAGAAATTTAAATAAATGTAAAAACTAAGTAGAGATTAGAAGGATTATACCAATAGCAAAGGAAAAGGAGGCAACTTGGACAACAAGGTGAAGAATCCTTTCAAACCCTTCAAATTACAACCCAAAATATCCTCTTACAATTGCTCAAGAACAAGACTAAATAGATTACTAAAGAAAGATTAACAAGGATTGAAAGATTAAACTAAGATCTAAAGAGGATTAAAATGTTTAAGAGAGTTTTTGTGTCTAAGTATGAACCAATGAAACAGTAAAACCCTAGAAAATAAGCTTAGGAATGCGTCATAAGAAAATGATACAAGCGCGGGTTTATATAGTGCTCGAAAATCTGAGAAAGGCCTCTCAGCCGGTCGACCGGCTGCCGGTGGTGGACCGGCTGGGAGGCAAATTACGGACTTCTGAAAGAATCTTCAAATGACCCTTGATTCCCAGCCGACCGGCCGGCTGCCGGTCTGGCACCGGCTGGGAGGCCAAATCCTTCAATCTGATTTTCTTCTTTCCTTTACTTAGCTACAGGTCCCCTCAGCCGGTTGTCCACCGGCTGGGAGCCTTTTCTCAATAATCTGCCCCAACATTGTTTTTTTCTTCAAACTTCGAAAATGGTTAAGTATGGGGAGTGCATCCCAGCCGGCTGACCGGCTGCCGGTTGGCCACCGGCTGGGAGCCTTTTCTCAAGGTTCTGAAAACTTCTTCATTTTTTCTCGAAAGTCAAGTCAAAGCTCCCCAGCCGGCCGACCGGCCGCCGGTTTGGGACCGGCTGGGAGGGCCTGGGAATGGAACTTGCTAAATTCTTCATAATTCTTCATAAATCGCTCTAAATCCGCCTCGATTTGTCTCGTTTCTTCGCCCCCGCCGTAATACCTACAAAAAGTGGATAGAATAGGAATATACGAGGCAACGGACGTAAAAACAACCAAAGACACTCAAATCGAGGTCGAATCGTGACCGAAAATAAAGAATATGTAAAGAAAATGATGACCAAAATGGAGCTCATCAGAATTCCCCACACTTAAACCTTACTCGTCCTCGAGTAAGAGATCAAGTAACTACATACCCCTTATTAAAAACAAAGAAACCAACTAACTAAGCTAACTATAAGCCGAATCGGGTTTAGCTACACCCGTAGCCCTTTCAACTCACAATTTGACATTCATGAGGAAGAATGCCCTATTGCAAGGCAAGTAAGGTCTTGCTACAAAACTTTTGATGCCAACAAGTAAAAACAAAACACGTATAGACAAGCAACATGCATCGGAAAAGAAAGAAAACCCGCTTGCCTCATTCAAGCGGCGGAAAACAACTAAAAGGGAACAAATTCAAAATCGTAAACTCCCTCACAAATATTAATTCTACAAGCCACTAAGACAAGAAGGATGACAACAAAACACCGCCAAATCATGCTAAACTAGGCTACTTTCATAACCGTTATCCAAATACTTTTGTCAAAGGCGATCGGATGGAATGGAATGATGGTCCCCGCAATGCTAAAGGCAAAAGATACAACAAGTCTAGATTCTTCACAAAGTAAAGGTCATGGGTCGTCCCAAGATCGACAAAACGGCATGGCAAAATTGATTTTTTGAGTGAAATGCTCAAATCAAAGCAAAATGGTGGATTACAATCAAAACTTGACCTCATTCAATTTTTCATTTCTTTTTCATGTCATGAGTTAGGATGGGGTTTCTCCCACGCGTGCTAATGTCCTTTGCTTTCGCCAATCGCTTATTAGGCAACCGGTTAACCTCTAGACAATAGCTTATCGGGGTGACAATCGTCTTTGGGCGGTCGAATTCACAACCAAGTGGGAAGCCAACTCAATGGCTACCCTCCAAAGCACATCGAAGTGGTACGCCTCCACCAAAACAACATGTTCTTATTCTTTTTCAACAACCATTTTTTTTCTTTTTCACTTGAGGTTTCTTTTTCCTTCAAAACATTTCCACTTCTTAGAATCATTGAAAAGAGCATTCCAAATTTATTCATGAAAGTTATTTTTGGGTTGCCAAACCGCCAAGTCGAACAAGGTCACCAAGACAAGATAATCAAAACCACTTCACATCACGGGGGTGGACAAGGTGACTCACATGCAAACCCTTGACTCGGTATTGGACCATGGTCAGAAAGATACTAGAAAAGCATGACCTAGGGTGTTTTAAAAATCATTCTAAAAGACAAAGTCACAAGTAGACGAATTATTTGCAATGGCCTAAACGATTTTGTCAAAGTTCTCAATTAGGCATTTTCAAAACATTATGCTAAACACAACTACATGCCATGAACGCAACTAATATAGACATGTTATAAAGCAAAAAAGACTATCAAACTACATGGCAAACAAAACTAACACATCTCCTAACAGCACAAAAGCACACAAGCCACACACAAACTCCACAATACACTCCACATCCTCCAAATACATGCCCATCCTCCTCAATTGTAACAAAAGAATGAAAATGAGAGTGAGATAGAGGTTGGAACGATCATACCGTGGCGTCTTCAAAATCCAAAGCGGTGCTCAAGCGAGTGTTGCCTATGCGAAAGGAGAGAATACAAACACAAGTATATACAATTCTACACTAATAAGATAAAAACATGTTTTTGAATTTTTCAAATTTTTCGATTTTTTTGGTATTTTTGAAGTTTTTTCATATTTACAAAAACAATCAAATATTCACAAAGTGGATATTTTCCCTTCCCACACTTAAGATTTACATTGTCCTCAATGGAACAAAGTGCAAGGGGGAAATGAAGGAAAAAGAACAAAAACAACATGTTTTTGGCTTTTTTGAAATTTTTGAGAAAATAAAACTTGTTTTTGTATTTTTTTAAATAAACGGTTCTTCCTCCCCACACTTATTTATGTGCATAATGTGAGGAGGAAAACCGGAAAGTAAAGAACATATTTTGAAAGTTTTTGGTTTTTCAATTTTTTTTGGATTTTTTATTTTTATGAAAGCAATAAAAACAAAGGTACGTCATCCATCACCTACCACCTCCAAAGGTGGTCATTGATCAAAGTGATCCTCGGACTCAAAACCTTCATTATCGCTTCCATCATCATCATTCCCATCCACTTGCATATAGTCGCTCGGGTTGATCATAACATCACGGAAGGGGGAGGCATGCGATCCACTAGCTCCCGCATCACTAAACCCACCATGGAAGGATGAATGCCTCGGAGGGCCCGAATCCGCATTTCCCCGGAAGTTGGGGGGAAAGATCGGGTTTGAAAAATAACCCGGGGCGACGTTAATCTCCCCGTAAAAATGACCCTCGGGAGGCACATAACCCCTATCAGGAGGCATGTAGTAAGACGGGCGGCCACCGGCCGGATGATGAAAACCCTCGCGGACGGACCGATCATAACTCGGAAATGTCCCATAAGCTTGATCATGGTAGAGGTAATCAAGCCTATAGGTCACATCTCTATGCCGCTCATCGGCCAATGCTTGGCGCTCGTCCGCTAGATCCGCTGCTTTCTTCATTCCCAAGTCAACTCGGGCCATGAAATCTATAATCTCTTGGGGGCATGAAGATGAAGATGAACCGGAGGTGGAGGTAGATCCCTGGAAGTATGAGGGACCACTCTGGAACTGGGGCATGGTAATGGGGGGGCTGCTGAAATGGCTCAAACTGGAGGTCGGAAGGAGTGGCACCGACTCTATCTCTGGCGTAAACTCTCGGGGCACGCTGGTCGGGAGGGAGCTCCTCGGGGTCCACCTCTATATCAAGGAGGTAGGAGGTGTTCCCGGGCACAACTTTCATCATGTCGGTGTTAGGCAAGAGTACCGAGTTCCTGAACTTATTATCAACGCGAATCTGCCAATACTCATTACGATCGCTGGGGTTATTCTTGATCCACCCCAAACCCTCCTGTAAGTACCGGCGAGATAACACGTTCTCACCCTGAATGTAGTCAACAGTGAAGTGCCTCTGACAACGGTTACTGGCAATCAAAGTGACCATCCCCCCAACACAAATGGGGGTAGTAAGCAGAGGTTGGGATGCCAACCTACTCAAGTGAAGGGCCATGTGGTGAGCAATGTTCATTTTCGGCCCACTAACCAAGTAACAACCAAGTATCTCGAGCTCCGTAGTAGTGAAATTATGCGGTTCATCCCTAGAGAAAACGGTCCACCCCATGAACCTATGCCATATCCTAATCGGTGCCAAATTCACCCTATTAGCCGGTTTCTTTTTGTTTCTATCACTTACAAGACCGGTGATGGCTGTCCAAATGAGCTCGGTATTAAAGCCCTCCGGAGGCTTAATGGGCAATTTTCCGTCGAGCCCAAAAATTAAGGCAAATTCCTCTAATGTGAGACGGTGTTCCTTATTCATCAATCGGAACTCTAAGAAGGCAACTTTTCCCATGGTTCGGTTCTTAGTGACTACCAAAGAACTCAAAAATTCCCAAGTTAACCGGGGAGATGTGTGAACCGGTTTCGTTTCATACAAAGTTTTCATACTCATACCCTCAAAAAGAGCCGCGGTTATTTTCTCAATCCCTATTTCCCTCAAACCGGCTCTATCAATAAACCTAGTTGGGTGAAGGGGGCGATGCTTAAAATAGGTGAAATTACCTTTTTGTTGAATTGTAGCAAAGTGGAGTCCGGGAAAGCAAGGGTCCGGGCCAATGTTGCTACTATCCATCACATTCTGCACTTCTTGCTCCACCATAGGGTCGTGCCTTGATTTGGATCGCCATTCCGTTCTTCCCGACATGGCTATTTGAAGGTGAGGTGATGAGGGAATGAAGGGGGTTTTGATTTGGGAGAGTTTGGTGGAGTTTGTGGGTGTTTTTGAAGGTAAGGGATGAAAGTGAGAGGAGGAAATAAGGAAGAGAGTGGAAGAAATGAAGGGAAATGAGGAAGAAATGAGGTTCACGAGTTGTTTAAATTCCGCGACAGAACACTCCCGGCCGGTTCGGGACCGGCCGCCGGCCGACCGGCTGAGAGTTAGGGTTTGGATTTTTTTGGTTTTTCGAAAATTGTATAAGGGGATTTGATTCTGAGCCGGCGGACCGGCTGCCGGCCGACCGGCTCAAAATCAGAATTCAAATCTTCCTTCGTCTTCTCTCCTTCTTCAAACTCACTCACAAAAGCTCCCAGCCGGCGGACCGGTTGCCGGCCGGCCGGCTGGGGAGCCTTATTTGCCTTCTTTTTCTTCAAGTCCTTCACTTACAAAAACTCCCAGCCGGCGGACCGGCTGCCGGCCGACCGGCTGGGGATCCTTCTCCTTTGCCTTTTCTTCACACTTGGTTCACAACTCATGATCCTCAGCCGGTGGGCCGGCTGCCGGCCTACCGGCTGGGAATCAAGCCTTCTTGAATTTTTGATTTTTGAACAAGTATTCGTCTTCTCAGCCGGCTGACCGGCTGCCGGTTTGGTACAGGCTGGGGATGCAAAATCTGAAATCTGCCCAAATAAATTATCAAAAACAGAAATGTGTCCAGGTCCTCCCAGCCGGTATGGTACCGTCGGCCGGTTGGCCGGCTGGGAGTACATGTACACAATTTCGAGAAATAATTTAATTTGAACATAAAAATCAACTTTGCCTACAACGGTTTTGCCTATAATCCTCCGACTATACTCATGAATCATCAACAAACAAGTAACCAACATATCCAAATATCTCATGCAAGCTAAAAATTAAACTAAAAACCGAACTAAGAATGAAACTAACATGCAATCTAGATGAGCTAAAGGAAACTAATACTTACAAATGGTGGTTGTTAAGTGACTCCACCAAACCTTTCATGAACACTCTTCAATCTTTGAAGGTGGAAACCTCGTCCATGCTAACTAGTGACCTTAATAAAAGGTCAAAGGCTGCGGCCGGGGCTTCCACTTTGCTCTCACTTCGAGTTTCCATCTTGCTCATCATCAACTTTCGAGCTTTGACATCTTTTCCGGCAATTAGCTCCTCTAGGTCCCCTTTTTCAACCAAAGGGTCTTTAAAAGAACTAGCACAACTTAGCTTTCTTTGCCCTTTATCACGGTCTCTCTTCTTCGGACTAAACAACTTCCCGCTAGTAGAACTAGCATCCTCATCCTTCAAGGTCATACTTTTCATGATTCCCTTTTTTATCAAACATCTTAGGGACATCATTCAACATCAAACTTGCAACCATGCCAACATTCTTTTCCTTGAAACTTGTACCGGGAGCCTCCGGAAGTTCAAACTCCGCCACTTCCTTGCCCACTTCGAATGATAATTTTCCTCTCTTCACATCAATAGTCGCTCCTCCGGTGGCCAAGAATGGCCTACCGAGTATCACGAAAGAGCCGCTACCGACGGGGACATCTAATATCACGAAGTCGGTGGGGATGGATAGATTCCCCACCTTGACAATAGCATCTTCAAACACCCCTAGATGAAGTTTCTCGGTACCATCCGCAAGAGTGATAGGAGTTGTAGTGGGAGACAAACTCTTGACATCCAATTTCTTGGCCATAGCTAGAGGCATGACACTCACGCCGGCTCCTAAGTCACATAAGGCATTCTCAATCTTCTTCCCTCCAACATAGCAATTTATCGAAAAGCTACCCGGATCTCCGAGTTTGATGGGGAGGGTGCTTGGGACTTTCTTGGCGGACATGATTTCATTCACTTCTCTTTTCTTTTCTCGAGAGGGGATTGTTGCTTCCACCTCCTCCACAAGTTTCATCAATTCCTCACAACGAGGATCTCCTTTTGTAATTTTTCGGAAGAACTCACAAACTCTCCTCTCAATGAGCCCTTCTTCATGTTCGGACTCTTCTTCAACTACACTTTTTCCTTTCTCAACATTCTCTTTCCCTTCATCTTTCTTCTTCTTTGGAAATTCTTTGATTTGCTCCATCACAAATAATTCTTCATTCATCCCATCTTGGTCACCAATCTCCGGAGAAACAACGGGCACCATCACCATTGCTTCTTCCTCAATATCCCCTCCAAAAACCGTCATGAGTTGCTCAAGTGAAGGTTTTTCTCCGCTACTAGTGGTTTCAAGCATTGGTTGCTCATCGGCATTTGTCATGATTGCATTAACCCCTTGATGTTTTGAAGCATCTCTCGAGCTTTGACCTTGAGCTAGAAAACCGCCCGGAGGCCTTTGAGGATTGGCTAAGGCTTGAGAAGCGACTCTAGCCTCCATCTCTCTTATCTCCTTTTGGTTGGCATTCCGCAAGTTCATCATCTCTTGATTGTGGGTAGTTTGCATATTCTTCACAAGCTTGAGTAATTCACCCACTTGAGTCTCACTTGATGGTTCTTGATGAGGGGTGTTGGTAAGAGGCAAAGCAAACCCATAGTCATTTATAGGGACTCCAACTTGAGAGTTCCCTTTTGGCATTTGGCTATTGAGGTTTGGATTTTGTTGAACGAAATTCGGGTCATTGAAACCTTGGTTGTGAAAGTTTTGGTTTTGATTTTGGTTGTTGTGGAAGTTGTTTTGAAATGGGGGTGGGGTGAAGTTTTGGTTTTGGTGTTGGTTGTGGTTTTGGTTGTTGTTGTTGAAGTTTGGGTTGTTGTTGAAATTCGGGTTGTGGTTGTTGAAATTCGGGTTATTGTAACCTTGGTCACTGAAGTTTGGTGCAAAGCCTTGATTGGCTTGGTTTGATTGGTTTCCTTGATAGAAATTGTTGTTGTTGTAATGGTTCCTCGGATTGAAGTTTTCACCCCTTGGTTGAAAACCGGGGGGATTTTGCACTTGAGGTTGTTGGATTTGGTGAGGATTCAACACATTGGTACTTTTGTAACTCATGTACGGACTCCCTCGAATCCCTTGATGGTAGTAGTTTGAATTGGGGTTGAAAGTATTTTGCCCTCTAGAATTATTGAATGCTTGGAAAGCATACAATTCTTCCTCACTTCCACTTCCCTCAATTGAGTTGTTTGCACATACTTCAAATGTGTGCCCATTTCCTCCGCACAATTCACATGAAGCTACACTATTCACTTGGTACATCCCCGGGACATTGCTCTTGGTTTCTTTGCTAGTGGAGCCCTTAGTCAATTCTTCCAATTTCTTGGTTAACATGTCCAACTTGGCATTGGTTTCCTCGTTCGCCTTTGAGTTGGAAAGGTGCTCACTAGGGTACTTGCTACTCTTTCTCAAGACATTCCCCCTAGTACCATAATTTTCCTCCGAATCAACGATCTTTTTGATTAGCTCCGTTCCCTCCTCATGCGGCAAGTGGTCAAAGCTACCCCCGCCGATGCATTAACCATTTCTTTCGTCCGTGGGAGAAGAGTCTGAAAAAAGGTTTGGGTCGTGTACCAAGTCGGTATCCCGTGGTGTGGGCACTTAGCAAGCAAATCTTGGTATCTATCCCAAGCTTCTCCCAAAGATTCTCCCTCGTCTTGCTGAAACTGAGTTATCTCATTTCGGAGCATCGCGGTCTTAGAGGACGGGTATTACTTGGCAAGGAAAGTCGTTGCCAAGTCGTCCCAAGTGGTGAATGTGTTTGGAGCATGCACATTTAACCACCTATCCGCCTTGTCGGTTAAGGAATAGGGGAAAAGCATAAGCCTTAATGTCTCCTCGGGCACTCCCGTTTTCTTTATCATTGCGACCTTACCCTTGAACTTTCTCAAGTGCCCATGAGCATCTTCGTGAGAAGCCCCACTAAAGGCGTTATTCTCGATAGAACTCATTTGCCAAGGGTGTATTTCAAAATTTTGAGGAACGAGAGTACCAAAGTTGATTGGATTGGTGGTGTCATTGTGATTGGGCCGGTTATGATCACGAAGAGCGGCCATAATATGAATTTGGTGGTGATTTGGAACGTGTGGTGATGGTGGTGGTGATTGATAAAACGGGTTATCAAAATTGTCGGATGTTGGGCTCGGATTGCTTTGATTGGGACTTGGTGGTTCGGATGAAGAGGGGTTGTTATGGCTAGTAGATGCTTGGGACGCAATTCTTACCCTTGCAATGGTCTTCCTCCTTAAGGCCCGAAAGAGCCTCTCCGGTTCGGAAGTTGACAACAAAGAGTTAGAGTCACCCATAGGCATAAAACTTAGCAAACAAATTAGTCGTCCTAGTGTTTGTTAGACACTAGGGTGAGCAATATAGCAACCACTCTACAATTAACTACCAAATATTTTATCAAAACAAAACAAGCTCAACTAACTCAAGACTAAAACTAAAACTAAACTACACAACTTCTAACACCGTCCCCGGCAACGGCGCCATTTTGATGCGCGGGATTTAGTCGTCGGTTCTCACGCATCAAACACATTTATAAAAACCCAAATTAGTAGTATAATAGGGGTTATCGTTCGCGAAGACGGTGGGGATAGTTGTATAGTTACGTTCTAATTTAAGCAAGAGTCGGGGTAATAGGTTTGCGATTGAAAAGACTAATTAACTACTAAAGAACTACTAATGCAAATGAATTGAGATGAAATAGATGATTAAGGGAACTAGGGTGTCGGGGGTTACTAGGGTAGTCGATGTCAAACAAGCATAGGGGTAGGTGGTCTCATCTAAGTTAGGTCTAGGTCCGTCTCGTCTTTCGATTTGACTAACCTAAGGTCGAGTCGTATTCTAGCTTTCGCTACAAACAAGGTCAACCTAACATATACACATGCCTATGAAGGTCCTAGACTATCGTCTAAGGAAAACAACAATGAGAATCATGCCCAACCGTCGTTGAGGCATTTCATCAAACATCTAGCATGCATACATTGAAAAAATAACAAAAACGAAACCTAAACCCTAACCCTAAACAACAAACATCAATATCAACTACCCAAGATCCCCCCTAACCCTAGTAAAGGGACTACTCACTCATGGCAAGGGAAAACATGTGAATAAGACATAAACAAATACTAACCATCATGAACAAGTAAAGGGTAAACAATTGATTCAAAAGAAATTTAAATAAATGTAAAAACTAAGTAGAGATTAGAAGGATTATACCAATAGCAAAGGAAAAGGAGGCAACTTGGACAACAAGGTGAAGAATCCTTTCAAACCCTTCAAATTACAACCCAAAATATCCTCTTACAATTGCTCAAGAACAAGACTAAGTAGATTACTAAAGAAAGATTAACAAGGATTGAAAGATTAAACTAAGATCTAAAGAGGATTAAAATGTTTAAGAGAGTTTTTGTGTATAAGTATGAACCAATGAAACAGTAAAACCCTAGAAAATAAGCTTAGGAATGCGTCATAAGAAAATGATACAAGCGCGGGTTTATATAGTGCTCGAAAATCTGAGAAAGGCCTCTCAGCCGGTCGACCGGCTGCCGGTGGTGGACCGGCTGGGAGGCAAATTACGGACTTCTGAAAGAATCTTCAAATGACCCTTGATTCCCAGCCGACCGGCCGGCTGCCGGTCTGGCACCGGCTGGGAGGCCAAATCCTTCAATCTGATTTTCTTCTTTCCTTTACTTAGCTACAGGTCCCCTCAGCCGGTGGACCGGCTGCCGGTTGTCCACCGGCTGGGAGCCTTTTCTCAATAATCTGCCCCAACATTGTTTATTTCTTCAAACTTCGAAAATGGTTAAGTATGGGGAGTGCATCCCAGCCGGCTGACCGGCTGCCGGTTGGCCACCGGCTGGGAGCCTTTTCTCAAGGTTCTGAAAACTTCTTCATTTTTTCTCGAAAGTCAAGTCAAAGCTCCCCAGCCGGCCGACCGGCCGCCGGTTTGGGACCGGCTGGGAGGGCCTGCGAATGGAACTTACTAAATTCTTCATAATTCTTCATAAATCGCTCTAAATCCGCCTCGATTTGTCTCGTTTCTTCGCCCCCGCCGTAATACCTACAAAAAGTGGATAGAATAGGAATATACGAGGCAACGGACGTAAAAACAACCAAAGACACTCAAATCGAGGTCGAATCGTGACCGAAAATAAAGAATATGTAAAGAAAATGATGACCAAAATGGAGCTCATCAAGCTTTCATCTCCGGTTCTTCCCGTGGATTTCCGTACTGGGCGTCATGGGTGGCTATGTTATCAATTAGCTATCACCCTTTGTCATCCGCCACATCTACCAAAAAACGACCTTGAGCGGCTGAATCTAGTAATGCTCTTTTTGAGTAGGACAACCCATTGTAGAATTTGCTAAATAAGAACCATCCCTCAAACCCGTGATGTGGGATTGAACGGACCAGCTTTTTAAATCTTCCCCACGCGGCATTCAAATCTTCAGTATCCCTTTGGGTAAAGTCAGTTATTTATGCCCTTAGCGCGTTGGCTTTTTGAGGGGGAAAGTACTTTCGGTAGAAGGTGAGTGCCAACGAGTTCCAATCCGTTATCCAAGAACTCTCCTTGCCTAGATCTCTCCACCAATCCTTAGCATCCTCGGTCAAGGAAAAAGGGAAGAGGAATTCCTTGACCCTCTCGTGCGTCACACCAGGAGCTAGTGGCACCGTGGAGCAATAGTTGGTGAATATCTCAAGGTGCTTTGCTGGATCTTCATTTACTTCTCCTTTAAACACATTCCGTTCTATCAGTTGATAGAACGAAGGGTGGATAGAAAAAGTACCCTCACTTGCGGTAGGGAGCAGAGATACGGAGGGTAATGATTGAACATTTGGATCATAATGGCTTGCAATAGTGGGCATCTTAGATAAAGATTGCCAACTTCTTCGGTGCAAAGTACCTGAAAATACTCACAGCACTAGAGAAGAAATATGAGAACAGCCTCAAGGAATTGCTTCTCTGAGGCTAAAACAAACTTTAAAAAGAACAGATAAAATTACACCGTCTCCCCGGCAACGGCGCCAAAATTTGACACGGCTGTCGCAACCCTATCAAAAATAAACCAATTGGTCCCAACTAATGTAGTAGAGGCAGTCGGGTATCGAATCCACAGGGAGAAGGGAATTGTAAAACTTCTTAAAAGCTTGCTAAGTAACCAAGTTGGGGGTGTTTGTGAATTGTCTATAGTCTAAAGTTTTAACAGAAAAGAAACTAAAGCAGAGATCTACGCGATTAAACATATAAGAGAAAAGACTAGGATCTTCGGTTCACTATGGCTTAGGGCGAAAGGAAGAAGTCAAGAACGTGTTAAAAGTCGGGGAAGGGGCAGTGAAAAGGTCATTTTGGTCCGCTATTCGCCCTAGGATAAGACTAACAAACTTTCGCTCTAGTTAATCCATCCTAAAGTTCGTCGCAGGTCTACCCTAATCCAATCTTTCGATCTAGGGTTAGGGAATCCACACAGTTGATTGGATGCGTCGACTCAAACAATCAAAAGCTATCAAATGCAATGATTAAATACAAACCCTAATTTAGAACATTCAAGACAATTACCAAATCTTAAGCCATAGCTCCCCTAAATCCTAGTGAAGGACTTAGCCAACCGTTTTCATAAGAATGCCAAAGCAATTACATGAAATAAAATTCAATATAATGAACAAGGAGGTAAAATAAAGCAGGAATCAAATAAACAAAGGGAGAAGAATACCGTACAAGAAAACAGGAGGAAAATGAACCAAACGATTGCTTGGGATTTAATTGAAAGAACTAAACTAAAAGAATTCCAGAGAAAAATATGAGAAAAGTGTTTTTGTTAGATCTAGGTTACAAAATCTGCTTCTTTCTAACTGTCGAATGATGCCTTCTTTCTTCCCTTTCTTCCCTTTTTATGCTAAATTCAGCAACTTTCGAATCCTGAAATTCAGCACCCTAGCTCGATCGAGTAAGTGAGTTACTCGATCGAGCAACTCTTTGCTCCTTCTCAATCGATCGAGTAGTTGCCAGTACTCGATCGAGTGTCCTTCAGGTGGTCCTCGATATCATCACAGGTAGCCTTCGATCGAGCTCCTTTCAACCGACAATCACTCGATCGAGTGGAATCTGAGGTCGATCGAGTGACTTACAGGATTGGTCGAGAGTTTCTTTTCTTGATGTCTTGAAAATGCCGATTTTTCTGAGATTTGAGAGCATTTCTTCTTCTTCGTCTTTTGCCTGAAATGAACATAAATGCAACAAAGTAGACAATTCGGAGGAAAAAGGGTGCTAAAATCTAAGATTCGAAGGACAAATACGTGCAAAATGGACCCAAAAAGTCTATATAAATTGCACGTATCAATGCCCATTTGACCCCCTTTAACGGATGATCGTAGAGCAAAAATCAAAGTCAATCTGAAAACTGTGTCACCTTGGGCGAACAGTCGCTAGTCTAAGAATCGACTCATGTGAATAATATAGTAGCTCTCGCCATGACTAGGCTAATTATAAAATTTCCAGAACTCTATAAGCGCTCACTTATTGCCCGACAGAGTGTCTCATGCAGTCTGCCTATGTAATCGACTAGTTATCCCAAATGACTCTATGGCATTTGAACTTGCCCTCATTCGCCTCACACTCTAGTCGCTTCGAGACGTCACCTCATACAAGCGACTGTGGGCTATACTAAGTTAATTCAGTTCACTTATGGGGTTCAAAAATTGTTACTTACAACCCATTTGGATTTGACAAAGTATATAAATAGTGAGTTAATAATAACTCAAACGATAAGAGTGATTGTTATGTCTGAATAGTCAATACAATATTGCTCCTCCACATAAACAATCTTTGATGCTCATACATCAATTTGTATTAATGGTTTGCAATGTGAATATACCATTTATTCACATCTTTTAAACCTACAAACATCGGTTTCCTTCTGATTCATATTATCTCGAATAATATGATCTTATTCAAGTACATATTTCTAGTCTTCATACTAGAATTGAGTCCCCTTACTTGAAGGATGCTCCCACTGTTATCTTATAACTTGTGACATGTTGTTCTTACGTACACAGTCACGTTGTACTAGAATTCATTTTGTAGTTAACCTAGATCCGATCCATCAGTTCTCCTTGAAAACTCACATCGAAATAAGGTTTTGTTTCAACTTTTGGCATGTTAATCAAGGTCATACGAATCAATATATTTATATCTAGGAGATTCTTTATTCATCGATGTGAATGATTTATCTAACCTTGTTAATCAATAGGTGATTATCATTATCATGTAATGAACTCACAATGATTGAGCATTATCCTATGATGTTCTTAACATTTATTCATCTAGAATTGAAAACCTCTTATTCTTTACATTTAAAGAATCACCATTTACACTTAATGGTAGGTTCAATTTTCCTAATAACGTTTCTCCCACTGAATATCGTATCACTATCTTTATAGTTAAATAACTCCCACTATCTTCATAGTGTTTAAGTAATTACTCAACAAACATCTTTCAACTCATTATGAACATTTCATTTTAGTCCTTGTGTTGGAAACTAGGTTCCTTATTTTATACTCAAATCTAATATGAGTTTTGTTTCTTTAAGTTTAGTCATAAAAACTTAAATAGATCTTATGCATGCAAGATGATATCATAAGATGAGATAGTCCTTACATTGGTTTTAGAAGGTTTATACTCAATAATCACCTATTATTTGAGTCTTCAAGCCACCGAAATTACCCTTAAACGATCTAACAAAAATCGTCTCCTAAAGGTGCGTATCAAGGACCCGATCTCAAACTAACACCAATTTTGTTACTAGAAAATTAGTATTAGTATACTAGAAATATAATTAATATTACTCTTAATATTATTTGTATAGGAAATAATTTCTTACTTAGAAAAACTATTTCTAAGTACCATGAGTATGAAGGAGGTTGTGGTATGTATGTGAAATAAGCACCAACAACAACTAGTATCTTGTGTGGAATGTGTAGTGTGTATATAAGGAGCAAAATTGAGCTTGTTGCTCACTCTTGGCCGGCCAAACAAGCCACCCAAGGCCAATGCATGGCCTCTTACATCTTACACAAAAGCTCATAAGATGCCTTACACACTCTTACACTCTTACACACCTAAACCTTAGGCTTGTAAGCTAATACACAAGTAGTGTATTATTTTATACACTATGATGCCATACATACATACTTACACGGTTTAAGTATAGATAAAATGGACTCCATTTTATCTTTGTCAATTGTGTTAATTTGTAACATGTCACACATGTCTCACAACACATGACCCAATTTGTTAATCATGCAATTTTAACTATTAGAATTCATAATTTACAAATTTATTACATTTAAATAATTATGCTAATAATTCGAAATTATTATTGTATAAAATGTAATATCATAAATTTTAATTACAACTCTTTGTAATTTTATGATCAACCGTGTTCATTCTCAATTTAATCGTTTCCTAAACGAATAAATAAAAACCGAGTAATAAAACAATTTTATTACTTTGACTTTAATTATCATTATAATCCCATTATAAAAATATTCGTCATTTAAAATTATTTCCAAAATTTCCAGTTATTAATTAATTTGTATCCAATACAATATTAATTAATTATTCCATTGAGACGGAATTCCCTAAAGATATGACCTTAAGGGATCAACTGATCACCACCATCATATGACGATAATGTCAAACTCTAGACAGCCAACCATTATCGATAAATGTTGATCAGTCGACTTTAAAAGAGTAACACTCCCAGTTGTGTTTCATTCAAATGAGTTTTAATTACGTCAACACACTATTGTCGAGGATACTTCCTCCAACAATCTCCCACTTGTCCGAGACAAGTGTGTGTTACCAATTCTCTTGCCCTATTACTATCTCCCACTCAATGCATGGCGTCCTCTCAGGTCGTGCCGGCAATTGATTAAAATCTAGAGTGGTTTATCTCGATCTGGAGTTTATAACTACTGACCGGAATTATCTACCATAGATACCTTCCGAGCGTGGCCACGCATTTCTAGTTATTATTCTCCTCGAGTGGCCTAGAGATATTTCTCAACCCTGACAAGGGGTGGACAATTCCTAATCGACTTATTCCTTCCGGCTGGCCATAGTCCATCATAACCCAAAATATGTCCTTATAAACCCCAGTTACGAAGGTGTTAGGACATAAATCAAAGTTAATCTGAAAACTATGCCACCTCAGAGAACAGTCATTAGTCCAAGAACTGACTCATGTGAAACACGATAGATGCTCCCGCCACGACCAGGCAGTCTTTCAATAAGAGTACGCCAGAGCTCTATCAGCGGTCATTAGCCCGGCAAATGTATCTTAACATGTCTATGCCTAGGTGATCGATTAGTCATCTCGTATGACTCTATGGCAATTGAACTCGCCATCAATCGCATCACACATCCGGTTGCATTGAGATGTCACCTTACTTAAGCAACTGGGGGCGAGGTCATGATAATTCAATTCACTTTAATGGGGTTCAATATGGTCTTACCATCCCATTTGAATTTTACTTGACCTTTCGTGAGTTATAAATAACTCAAACAATTAGTGGATTACACCATCCAAGTGGTCAACCTTTGAACACCATTTAATTTACAATCAGCTTTAGGGTCTCTCGTTTACATCCCCTAAAATTGTAATTATCTTCATTTTGAGTAAACCAGGTTTACCACGGTTCGTGCGATCGTTCACTTTGCGGATCATATCCATACATTGATCTTTCCTCTGAAAGAGACAAGTCATTCTCATGACTAGCGAATAAGATTATGTGCATTGTGTAACTCCCAGCCACAGTAATGCCTTTACATAATTTATGAACTTACACATTTTGTAGAATCTTGTGATGACCATGTAGTTAAAATACAAGTCATTGAGATGCATAGTCAATGAATGTAAGCCAAAGATTATCTCAAATCTTTGCTTGGTTTCTTGGAACTTGAGTCGTTGCAAACCTTTTACCATACGACTAAGTTATCTTCCAAGATCTTGAATTTGTCTTTTATCTTCATTGGAGAATACTTTGACAATTGATCAAGGTTTAATCATTGATTTAAAACCTGCTCTACGGGTTGTCCTGTAAGCGGTGCGCATCCACTTTACACGATCATACTAATGGCGGAAACATTAGTGATTTAAACGTGCAAACAATAGTACTTAAGGTTCGATAAATTTCCATGATCCCATCATGGTTATACTATCTTCATCTCCATGAACAACCTTAATACTAACATCAAGATGTCTCTTATAATCTCAACTAAACATCCTATGTTCAATTAGATTTAATTCATATCAATATGTCATCTAGAACCAAAAACTCGTGTACCTTTCATGAGTATCAATGCTTCATTCCAAACGAGCAATGAGTTGTTTTAGATAACGTTTACTCCCACTAAACTCTTGTTCTTGCTTGATTCTGAAGATCCTGAAGTCATACCCATGACTCAATAGCTTCAAATCCTGGAGCGAGAACTCCCACTGAACTTTTCATTTAACCGTAAATCATAAAGCTCCCACTCAATTCAATGTTCCTTAACATTCAATGAATTGAAATGGTTGGGACTTCAACCATATGTGCTAATAGTCACATCCTTTTCAAATACTCTTTTGAAAAAATGGTTATTGAGTTTACTGAATTCATTCTCAATGAATTACCTTACTACTTTCGACAAAGTTACCCTTAACTTTGCAGACTGCTGGCATCCACATGCCAACGTATGCTTCTCCCAATAAATCTCATTTATTAGCATGTATGTCTTATAAATTTCATGGTCTTTAGAATTTGCATTGACACATTTAGATCACCATCTAAATCCAAGAACCCTTTCTTGAGCCTTTGCAAAATCTTTTGAATAATTTTCTTCGAGTGTCCTCCCGTAGTTTCTATAAGAGTCTTTTCTTATGGTATACAATTTCTGTGTGTAGGAACTTTCAGTTCCCCACATTTATCTTATCTTGTACTGTACGAGGACTATATCATGGATCTTATCCATGTATAGAATTTTTCCTTACAAACTTCAAGAATTTATCTTTGAAGTATCCTCCAGGGCCGGGGCCGTTGGTATATAAGGCGTAGATTTTTACCAAACCGTAGATCTTATCCACAACTTTTGGGCTTATCCTCAACTTTTGGGATGATAAGCCGTAGAATCTTATCTACAGCCTAATCTACCTTTTACAACCATAAGGTGTAGATTGCTCTTGGGATATAAGGCGTAGATTTTTACCAAACCGTAGATCTTATCTACAACCTTTGGGCTTATCCACAACTTTTTGGGATGATAAGCCGTAGAATCTTATCTACAGCCTAATCTACCTTTTACAACCATAAGGTGTAGATTTTCTTAAATCGTAGATCCCAGATTTTCTTAAATCGTAGATCCCATCCACAACTTAATCTTCCTTCTTATCTTTCACATAACCAAAACACAATAAATCCTACTATTCACTAATAGATCACATCCATTGTGCTTGTCAAAATCATATGCTATTTGTGGCTTTTCAAATTTCTCCCACTCTATCTTTGTAATAATAATCCTATTTTATCACCAAAGATAGCTACTAAGGCCACAAGCAATGACTTTGATGTTGGTTTGTGTATCCTTATGGTTTATTACAGAAAATATTCAATTTAAAGCTTTAGATATTTTAGAATGGTTGATAATTTTGAAGTTGGTTTGTGTACCCTTATGACAACTTTTCCTCTTTAATTAAGTTCTTAACTTAATTTGATTTTGATTTGATTTGAATTGGGTATCCTATACCTATTCGGTTTCAATGGTCATACATTGAAATGTGACAATCAATTCTATTCTATGTTTAAGATTTGCAAGTGTTAAGACTAATTAAGAACATAAATATAAAACCAGTAGTGACTTGGGTTGAAAACCAAGTCACCTCATTATCCAAAATACAACCAATTGTTTAAAGGATTAACATTTCCTCGTCCAACAAGGAAATAAAATACGGATTTTAAATTGTTCTTTCAACACTTGAAATAAAATAAGCAGGAAAAAACAAGGCTCTTTGATCATCCTGAGTGGAGCTACTCTTAGTTCCATTGATCCATTATGCTTGATTTTTCTTTCCCTTATTTTTGTTTCCATGCCCTAATTCAAGTAAGAAGAGCATTTACATCACAACTTGTATCATAATACGTTAGTTGAGATTAACACAAAATAGAGATAGTTATCATACCAACTTGGAAGAATCTTCCCAGCTTTGAGATCGCTGAGATATCTGGAACAATTCCTCTTCTTATGTCCTTTATTATTACAATAAAAGCACCTGGCTCCTTGAGGAGCGCTCATGTTGGGATCTGATGTACTTGCCTCCGAAGACACATTCTTTAAACCTTTGGAAGGTTGCCTCCCCTTAGCCCTACCCTTCCTATTGAACTTTCCTTTGCCCTTAACATTTATGTAGAGCTCATCCTTAGGGGAACTAACATTTAGGTCCATATCCCTTTCTACTTGCACAATCATATTGTGCAGTTCATCGAGAGAGATGTCTTGGTTCCTTATGTTGAAATTCATCCGGAATTGTACATAAGTCTTCACCTTAGACAAGGAGTGGAGGATTCTGTCAATCACAAGTTCCTTAGGAATATCCACTTGATTCATCCTTAGGGTTTCTACATGCTCAATCATCTTGAGTACATGTGGGCTAACCTTTTGCCCCTCCTTAAGGTTGAAATCAAAGAAAGCCGATACTGCCCCATATTGGAGAATTCTCGAAGCCTTTGAGAACATTGTCAGAAGCGTGCAATAGATCTCATAAGCTGTCCCAATCTTTAGGGCAATCTTTTGGAGCTCCGAC
The DNA here is from genome assembly GCA_029255685.2 of Silene conica. NCBI lineage: Eukaryota > Viridiplantae > Streptophyta > Magnoliopsida > Caryophyllales > Caryophyllaceae > Silene > Silene conica. Next base: position 52,984,883 of record CM055316.2, on the reverse strand, counting down.
TCCATCGAGAGGATTAAAACATTTTTCAATTCCCAAGACTCCTTGTGATAAGAATCATAAGATCGTCTTGCCGCGGCGGTGGCATTTTCAGCAGGTTCGGGAGGTGATGCTTCAATAAGGAATTCGGTCTTACCGTCACCTTGTGCCGCCAACAACAGTTGGGCATCCCAATCGGCAAAGTTTGCCCCATTCTCTTTTAGCTTACAACGATCCGTGAAGGATTGTAACCATGAAGTGTTTGTAGTAGTGGAAGTAGTCATGATTGATATTGATACGAGGACTACAAAATTTTTAAACATATGAAGAAATTAAATGCTAATCGTTTTAATTTTCATTTTAACTTGTAAACATATTTACTAAGTTGATGCATCTATAAAATGACCTCTATCCAATTTTATAAATGATTCCAAGACCCAAACCCATACTATCGAAATCGTGAACCACTGGAACTCCGACCCAACAATATGGTTTGGTGGGTTAAAATAAACCGGTTCTACCCTAGAACTCTTGGTTGATGACAAATCATATTTATACATCTTAGCCCGGAACACATTGACCACTGGTCCTCTACACTTCCGTTGAGTACAAACCAAATTTCAAATGCATCGGGATGCGATCCGCCCACTGGACTGAATCCATCCCATCGCCCCACTTATCCTACGTAATGGGGTTCGTACTGCCCACTGGACTAGCACCACCCCACGAAATAGAAGCTCATGGGTTCTACTATTTGGTAAGGCTAATCCTCAATTGTTTTTGTTTAATATAGAGGTCTTGTCAATTTATTATCCATCTCCTTTAAGCGAATTAAATTGGTGAACTCGATAATTATAATTGACACGGTCGTTATTAACGATCTAAACTAGTATGCATGTTTATGGCGATTTGGCTATGCATGCAAACATATTAAAATGCAAAAGTAAAAGCAATAAAGCAATAAAATCCTAGTATGGCCTTCCTAGTAATAGAAAAACTAATTAACTATTACAAATTCGGAAACCAACTCCTTGGTCCCTTGAACTTCATTGGCACGCCATCCAAGAAAACACCGTCTTGTCGGAACTCCTTTCCGTATGGCACCGTCTTTTGGATCTCCGGAATTACAATAAAATAATACAACTATTCTATTGTAAAACTGAAAATTTAAATTAAATTACAAACCCGTGATACGAGATCACATAAATTACAACGGAATCAATATTCCCTTACATTACGGGTAATATTGATTAAAACTAAGGCCATACTAAGAAAAATTACATAATTCCAAATTATATAAATAACATTCAAAATATGACATTCATATTAAATAAATTGCAATAATAAAATATGTATGCACATGCTCAATTTTTAATGCCAAATCGCCTTATGGGAGCAAATATCTCATATTTGTTTACGGTTTTTACGGATATGCGCGATTTTAACTATTAAAATCATCCAAAATTACATAAATCTCATTTATGTCCAAGTTAATCATCCTAACTTACTTTAGGAATCAATGTTTAGTCTCTACTAATATTTGATCATGATCTAACTTGATTTTGCATTATTGTTCATAAATTACTTGTATTTTCGGGAAAAATAAACAAAATATGGCCAAATGAGTCAATAAAATTCGAAATTTAAAATTCAAAAATTTTAAACTTTCTGGAAATTTTCTAAAATTTCAGAAATTATTAAAATGGTCTTTTGCAATTATATATGGTTTATTCCTTAAATAAATCCTATAAAAGCCGTTTTTATGGTTAAAAATCCGATTTAAATTATAAAAACTTGCAATAATTTGCCATAAATTTTTAGTCATCCTAAAATACATATTAGAATCTGAAAGTGACCAAAAATTACAGACCATACTCGAAATTTTATTTTTCCGACTCATAAATTACGATTATTAACTAATTAACTCATTAAAAATTAATAATCATAAAAACAGAAACTTTTTGATATCTAACTTTTAGATCTGATGTTCCTATCATATAAGACATCTATGGGTAAAATTTCATGCCATAATATTAAGATTAACTATTTTTAACACAATAAGTCACTATTTATCCGATTTTAACCATTAAAATCACAAATCATGCATCACTTGGGAATAAATTCCCAAAACTTACATACATACTGTAAATATTGAAAGTGACATTGTGTAAAGTTTTTATGGCAAAATTCCAACTATAACTATTAAAGTCGAATTTAAGTCACTATTAATCCGATTTTTACTATAAAAATCATTAATCATGCAAAATAATTCCAATAATTTCAAAAATTCATACAGGAACTTTATATATTGCATGTGACTTCTCATAAAATTTTTAAGGTTAAATTCGAAATATAACCATATATACCCATTTTTGCTCATATTATGACTATTTATCTCATAAAATTCATAATCCATGCATATTAACTCCATTTCTTACGAAAAATCATATACAATATATTAAATATGCATGTGAGAACATATCAAAAAATCTCGGCCAGAAACTATTTTTAGCTATTTTTCCCATTAATTGTTGTTTAAAACCGATTTAAACTACAAAATATACAAATAAATATAAAAATGAACAATAAAAATCCATAAAATTATTTTTATGTCCTAAAACCATTTTAGAAACAGAAACTTTAACATGCAAAATTATTTTGTGATTTATCATAATAAACACAATAATTTCGAAATTTTCGAAATGTGTATGTTAAACCGATTTTAACATAAAACATGAATCCGATCATGCATGCAACAACCGTAATGCTCTGATACCAATTGTTGGAAACTAGGTTCCTTATTTTATACTCAAATCTAATATGAGTTTTGTTTCTTTAAGTTTAGTCATAAAAACTTAAATAGATCTTATGCATGCAAGATGATATCATAAGATGAGATAGTCCTTACATTGGTTTTAGAAGGTTTATACTCAATAATCACCTATTATTTGAGTCTTCAAGCCACCGAAATTACCCTTAAACGATCTAACAAAAATCGTCTCCTAAAGGTGCGTATCAAGGACCCGATCTCAAACTAACACCAATTTTGTTACTAGAAAATTAGTATTAGTATACTAGAAATATAATTAATATTACTCTTAATATTATTTGTATAGGAAATAATTTCTTACTTAGAAAAACTATTTCTAAGTACCATGAGTATGAAGGAGGTTGTGGTATGTATGTGAAATAAGCACCAACAACAACTAGTATCTTGTGTGGAATGTGTAGTGTGTATATAAGGAGCAAAATTGAGCTTGTTGCTCACTCTTGGCCGGCCAAACAAGCCACCCAAGGCCAATGCATGGCCTCTTACATCTTACACAAAAGCTCATAAGATGCCTTACACACTCTTACACTCTTACACACCTAAACCTTAGGCTTGTAAGCTAATACACAAGTAGTGTATTATTTTATACACTATGATGCCATACATACATACTTACACGGTTTAAGTATAGATAAAATGGACTCCATTTTATCTTTGTCAATTGTGTTAATTTGTAACATGTCACACATGTCTCACAACACATGACCCAATTTGTTAATCATGCAATTTTAACTATTAGAATTCATAATTTACAAATTTATTACATTTAAATAATTATGCTAATAATTCGAAATTATTATTGTATAAAATGTAATATCATAAATTTTAATTACAACTCTTTGTAATTTTATGATCAACCGTGTTCATTCTCAATTTAATCGTTTCCTAAACGAATAAATAAAAACCGAGTAATAAAACAATTTTATTACTTTGACTTTAATTATCATTATAATCCCATTATAAAAATATTCGTCATTTAAAATTATTTCCAAAATTTCCAGTTATTAATTAATTTGTATCCAATACAATATTAATTAATTATTCCATTGAGACGGAATTCCCTAAAGATATGACCTTAAGGGATCAACTGATCACCACCATCATATGACGATAATGTCAAACTCTAGACAGCCAACCATTATCGATAAATGTTGATCAGTCGACTTTAAAAGAGTAACACTCCCAGTTGTGTTTCATTCAAATGAGTTTTAATTACGTCAACACACTATTGTCGAGGATACTTCCTCCAACACCTTGTTCCCATTGAAAACATCAGGACATGATTTCTCCTCTATAATCCTTTAGAACAAGAACTACTATCATCAAGAGGACGGGAGACGATTTCTCCTCTATTATCTTATAAAATCATAAACATTAACATCACGGAAACAATTTCCTTCCATTTATACACACGGTTCCCTTTGTCCTCTCTAGGAACTAATGACATAAGGAACATATTTTGTCCTCGCGTAGTTTCTTCTGTGTCCTCTCGTAGTTTCTTCTATCAATTATCTTAGGGTTCTACTTAAGGATTCCTTATAGGATTCTTCTCTAAGATCCCATATTTATTTCATTGGTTTGTGGGCGTAAGATTTCTCCCACTCTATCCTTTAAAATAACCATTATTCTTAGAAGGATAGTCATTTCGCCCGAAAACAATGTTTTAAATAGTAGGTTATATATATGAGGAGTGAGACATTAGTTCTCTCATCCATTTAAGGTGATCATCTTATAATGAACCAATGTTCTCACATTTGAGTTTGATGTATTTCACGGGGTGTAATTCTCGTTTTTAAGCAAATCAAATTTGTGATCCTATCATGTCGAGCGCACGGTGAACTATTCAAGGTACTTTATAACGATCTATGAAGATAATTTTAACTCATGTTATATATAATGCATTTAAAAACAACATTTGATTTAAGAACAAAACAGATGACTTGGGTTGAAAACCAAGTCACCAATATTCAAATTACAACCATTGTTTGAAATAACTGAATCCTTGTCATACAAGAAATACAATGTTCCTAAAATTAAAATGTAAAATGAAAGAAGACATCAAAATGAAAAATTAGAGCCAAGCTCTTTATGTCTTCAATCTTCGGATGCTACCCTAGCTATCCATGGAAGGAACAAACTTCAAGCTTCCTTCTCCTTCTCCTTGCCCTTATCCTTGGGAGGAGCCCCTCTAAAACAATTTATAAATGGGTAAGAATCAACAATTTGTATCAACATACAAAAGTTGACAAAATAACATGAATTAATCGAGAATTATTACCTACTGCAAGAACCCTTCCGGCTTTGAGGTCATTGAGATACTTTGGGCAATTCCGCTTCCAATGCCCCATCTTAGTGCAATAATGGCACTTTTCTTCAACCTTTGAAGACGATGAAGAAGCGCCTTTCGAAAAGGTCGTCTCTTTAGGAGATGTGGGCTTGAAGGCTTTGACATTTTTGCCCTTGTTAGCCTTCTGCTTAAACTTTCCCTTGCTCTTTTTCTCGATGTTGAGCACATCATTTGTGGAACTCTCATTAAGTCTGATGCGTGTCTATTTTATGATGTTTTACATCTATTTTTACACGCATTTCAGAGCTCATTTATGAGTTTTTGGTTATTATTTCTCCTATTTCGTCTACTTTCGTATTTTTATGCATTATTGCAGATTTATGTGGAAATAAGGCGATTTCGAGTCAAACCCATCCTCAAGTGATTTGCATGACTATGGACGATAAGGAACAAAGCCTAGTGCATATTTCAAGGCCGGAAGATAGCATGAAACAAGGGTGCATACAGTTCACAAGCTTTAACAAGGGAAGAATCGCTTCGCGATATTGCAGCCTGTTTCAATTGGCTATATCTAGAGTTATAGAGCTGATAATGGAGTGATTCCAATTAGAGGTGAAAGCGTATTCTCTTAGCTTTCCAACGCCGCAACAATCGCTTGATTACGATAAGCAACGAAGAAATGGCAGCTGTTTTAAGATCAACACGCGCTGCAGAATTCGTCAGAATGCATCACTGTAACTGATATATGGTCGATCGACCACCTACTACGGTCATTGACCAAGATGCCTGATGCGCGAAATTTCAGAAACCCGATAGTTGGTCGACCGACCAGCATCATAGGTCGGTAGACCAAGGCACAGACTTCAGAAATTCGCAAAAGCCCACGACGTGATTAGGTCAAGGGAGAAAGCTTTGAGAAACTCTTATAAAAGCCTAATCCCGTCATTAGGCTAATCATCAAGTTTTCCAATCTCTAAATTCTCCAATACTTTTTACTTATTTCAGTTTTAGAATTAGAATTATAATTCTCTTTAGTTTGCAATCGTTGTTCTTAGTTTACTCCAAGCATAACATTCCGTTCCATTCAATTCAATAAAGTTAATCTTTCTGCCCTATTTCCTTCATATGGTAATCCTCTTTTCGTTTCTGTTTATTATTATTATTCGTTATTGTTACAACCGGTTAGATAGATCCCAAAACCTTGTTTGTTAATTGAATGTTTATTGTTTTCATCGCTATGAGTATCGTTATCATTATCGCAATTGTCATTCTTACTGTTTTTATGCGTAGCTAGATTCATGTGTTAGGATGTAGGTAAGTAACGGCGTAAATGGCGTAATTTAGGACGACCTGTAGCAGACCTTGGTCGACCGACCGGCTGAACTGGTCGGTCGACTAGGGTAGTTGGTCGATCGACTGAATTTGTCGGTCGGTCGACCAACCTCGCGTATGTTTCAGACCTGTTTTTCTTCGTTAATTATAATACCCTATGACGAGACCGAAAGGAGACTTGTAGGATGTTAGTAATGACTTACCCAAGATTGAAAGATACGGGAAAGGCGTTGGTTAATGTTTTAAGACGGCTAGGTTACTAAGACTGAAAGGTATGTGACCTAGACTTTAGGAATCACCTATATTGTTGACAGCCGATATTTGTGAGACCTAGGAACTAATAGCATAGGCCGAAAGGATCTATTAGATAACAAAGACCGAAAGTATTTGTTATACCCCTTACGCTACTGCAATACATGTTGACCTAGACTATTTGCCATCGTAGCTATAACGAACCGATCATCCTAACATCTCTTTTTATCATAGTTTATTCACATCTTTATTTTAGTCTTTTTCCTGTTTTATTCGCTACACTTAGTTTAATCTCAAACACAAACATCAAACCCCCAACTGTTACTTTAGACATAGACTTAAAACGACTAACACTCCCAACCTCCTTGTGGTTCGACCCTAACTTTCACTATCTATAGTTAAAGTTTAGGAACTATAAATTTTATCTTTGATACCCACAACGCCGGGTGTCAAAGTCCCTTATCCCTTTCCGCTTGGACAAGCATCTTATGCAATTCGTCCAAAGAGGCTTCTTGATTACGCATGTTGAAGTTCACCCGGAACTGAGCATACGTTTTCACTTTGTTTAAGGAGTGAAGAATTCTGTCAACAATAAGAGAGTCGGGAACATTCACCCCTTGAATCTTCAAGGTTTTGGCTAGCTCAACCATTTTGAGCACATGAGGACTAATCCTTTGACCCTCCTTTAAGGTCAAATCAAAGAAGGCGGAAGCCGCCTCAAATTGGATTACCTTAGTAGCTTGTGAAAACATGGTCGCAATTCTAGTGTAAATCTCATTAGCCGTGGCTAGCTTGATCATTCTCCTTTGGAGATTCGGCTCCATGGAGAATATAAGCACGTTCTTAAGAGCATGTGACTCTTTCATGTAGGTTTCATAGGCCTCACGATTCGCCTCCGATGCACGAGCGGCGGGAGTGGGAGGAGCGGCTATGGAAAGATAACGAGTCTTATCGTCAGCTTCCGCGGCCAAAACCAATTGGGCGTTCCAATACTTAAAATTGGCGTCATGCTGCTTAAGCTTGCATCGATCCATGAAGGATTGAAGCCATGATACGTTTGTGAGTGGTGGAGCGTTATTAGCCATTGATTATTGATGTTGAAAATGAACTGCAAATGAAACAAAGGAATTAAATTACAATTATAGTTTATATGAATTAAACTTGTAAAATTTTAAACAAGTTAAACATCTACATAATGATCTCTTACCCAATTAAGTAAATGATCCCGAGATCCAAATATATACTAACTCGGGCACGGTTTAGCCGATACATCCCTCATTAATATAATTCGGTGGATTAACCCTTTAATCGATTCTACTTTTAGAACTCCCGGTTGATAAAATTACATTAATTCTTATCTATAGCCCGAACTTATTACCACTACGGTGGCTCGAATACCTTCGTCGAGATCGACCAAATTTCGAGAGCGTAATCATATTACCCCACTTCTCCAACGTAATAAGGTAGCACCCCGGTTTAGCCGAGCCCACTCCCTTATGAAGAAAGTACTTCGTGGGTTCTTTACTTTTTGGTAACGCTATGTCTCGATTTTTAAATAACGTAAGAGATCTTGTCAATTTATTATCTATCTCCTTTAAGTGAACTAAGTCGGTGAAATATCGATAAATCAATTGATACGGTCGATAAAATCGAAGAATATGCATGACAGGGATTGACGATTTGGCTATGCATGCAAACATATTAAGCATAAATAAAAGCATAAAACTTAAAAGCATAAATTGTGGGGAATAAAACGTGTATTCGCCCTTTAATTGCAGGATTATAATGAAAATTACAGTCGTGAATATCGTCATAAGATTAAAAAGTATAAGAAAAGAAGTACAACCTTTAGTCCTCGCGCAAAAGGCCTAAGAACAGGAATTAACACAAATTCCCTCCTATAACTTGCACCCAAGACTTAGAATGAGACGTGGCCGCGTGTGCTAGAAATCCTCTCCAACTGCCTTGCAATATTGGGAGAGCTATTTAGGTTTTAGATGTGAGATCTGAGGTTTTGGGAGAAGAAAGCTCTCAAAACCCTAATTTACCTTGTGATTATATTAATCAGTGCAACAAGAGTAGTCTACATAAGGAGAGTCCTCCTCCTTATATAGACCACACGGCCGAAATACCCTAAGTAGGGTAAGGGTGGGCTTTCCACTCTTACCTTATTCTGGTTCGTGATTCGACCCAATTAGCTTTAAGTTGTTTGCGGTAATTTTTAATTATAAATCGTAACATGTTATCAGATATTAATACAGTCGATATATTAATATCAGTCTGATAAAATACGATATTGTATAATTACCCAAATTAATATAACTGTTTATATTAATACGCGAATACAACATTTAATTAAATATAACCATTTATATTTAATTTACGAATTAATCATGTAATCCGTATTAGCTAAAATTATTTAATCCGTATTAAATAATAATCTCAACATCTTATTGACTAATTTAATAGTCAATACCTCTGACTAACTGTTTAGTCATATCCGGCAAAATGTGACTGTATTTTCATACCTTCACATCTCTCAAACGTGTCCTATAGGTGTGACGTATAGGGACCAGTTGACCACCGCCATCCGTATGACAATAACGTCAAACTTATCTAGCAAGCCAACCGTTATTGATAAACGTGGATCAACTGGTAATAATACAAAAGTATGCCCTTGTGATCCTTAAAGAGATTTAATAAGTCATTGTACTTAATTGTCAAGGACACCAGCCCCAACAATCTCCCACTTGTCCGTACAAGGGTATGTGCAATGACGTTATCACACTACATGTGGAGGACACAATCTCCAACAAACTCCAACTTGTCCGTACAAGTGTAGGTGCGATAACCGATTCCCATATCCTTTTAAAATTTCTCCCACTCAATGTAAGACAATTTGCAAATCCGCATTCGCAAAGGTCGTATCTCACAAGCGATCTGTATCAAGAGTGGTTTCCCCGACTAGAGAGTAACTTAACTGATAAAACGAATCTGTATTCGAGCATGGCCATGCATTTCAGTTACTACTCCTCGAGTGGCCCTGAGAAATGATAAAATCCTGATAAGGGTTTGGATATTTCCCTCAACTCGAATCCTGCCGATATCGCCCAGCATGAAATAACCCAGAAAAAATCCTCTTGGCCCCTGTTACGGTGACCGTGGGAAAGAAACCAAAGTTACCCAAAATCTGTCTTAATCTCAAGAAACAGTTGAAAGTCAAAAGACTCGACTCTAAGGAACACTATGGAGGTCCTATCCACGACCTGGCACCCAATGTTATAAAACATTTAGGACTCCATAACGCTGTCACGGGGTGTCCTACGAGATATCCGTATAACTCGCCTTTGTGATTGGTCAGTCATCCACGTGACTTATGGCTCGTTGAACCCACCATCAACCAACGTCACAAAATGATTACCTGAGTTATCAGCTCAAGTGGGTAATCAAGGACCAAAACGATGTAATGTTAATCAGTTCACTTTGTGGTGTTCAAAATTGGCGTACAATTCCACATGAGAAACAAAACATTATATATCATAACAATAAGGTTGAATAGAGTACACGAGAAAATGAATTATTACATGAATTCATAAAAGAGTACTACAACTTAGGAACACATCCAATTCCCATGGAATGAATGTGCCCTTCATGCTTATCACGTGGTAATGCTTTTGTGAGAGGATCAGCTATGTTGTCATCCGTAGCGATCTTATCAATGAAAATCTACTTTTGCTCCACGTAATATCTGATTAGATGAGCTTTCCGTTGTACATGTCTAGCCTTGCTGCTAGACTTATGCTCCTTAGCTTGGAAGATGGCACCGCTATTGTCACAATAAACGGTGATTGGGTCATTCGAACTAGGCACTACCGAGAGTCCTTGTAAGAATTGACGCATCCATATTGCTTCCTTAGCTGCTTCCGAGGCGGCATAGTACTCGGACTCAGTCGTAGAATCTGTTGTAACACTCTGTTTAGAACTTTTCCAGCTGACAGCAACGCCATTAAGAGTAAAAACGAATCCAGACTGAGATTTCGAGCCATCTCGATCCGTTTGGAAACTAGCATCTGCGTAACCCGTGGCGCAGAGCGTCGAGTTGCCTCCGTAAGTCAATCCCCAATCTTTAGTCCTCCGTAGGTACTTAAGAATGTTTTTCACGGCCATCCAGTGTTGTTCACCTGGATGAGCTTGGAATCGACTTGTCATACTCAATGCATATGCAACGTCAGGACGTGTGCATATCATGGCATACATGATCGATCCTATTGCCGAAGCATAAGGAATCCGACTCATGCGCTCTTGCTCTTCCAATGACTTAGCTTCTTGAGTCTTGCTCAAGTGAAGCCCAGGAGTCATAGGAAGGAACCCCTTCTTGGAGTTCGTCATGCTGAATCTCTCCAGAATCTTCTCTATATAAGACTCCTGACTGAGAGACAACATCCGTCGTGATCTATCCCTGTAGATACGGATGCCCAAAATTCTTTGTGCCTCTCCCAGATCTTTCATCTGGAAATGGTTTTTCAACCATGCTTTAACCGAAGATAAGAGAGGTATGTCGTTCCCAATCAAGAGTATGTCGTCGACATACAGTACTAGGAAGACAATCTTGCTCCCACTCGACTTGATATAGAGACATGGTTCCTCGACTGATCGAATGAACCCATTCTCTTTTATCACTTGGTCGAAGCGATGATTCCAACTCCGCGATGCTTGCTTAAGTCCATAGATGGAACGCTTAAGCTTGCAAACTTTCTTAGGATGTGCTGGATCGATAAAACCCTCGGGTTGTACCAAGTACAACTCTTCCTCCAAATAACCGTTTAAGAAGGCGGTTTTAACGTCCATTTGCCATATTTCATAATCATGAAATGCGGCTATCGCTAAGATAATCCGAATGGAACGTAGCATGACTACGGGTGCAAAGATCTCATCATAGTGCAAGCCTGGCACTTGAGTGAAACCTTTAGCAACTAGTCTAGCCTTGTGGATATCTTGTTGTCCTTCCACGGAATGCTTTATCTTGTAAAGCCATTTGCATTGAAGGGGACGTACCTTTGCAGGTAGGTCCACAAGATCCCACACGTTGTTCTCATACATGGAGTCCATCTCGGATTGCATGGCTTCTAGCCATAGCTTTGAGTCAGAACTAGTCATGGCACCTTTATAGGTTTTGGGTTCATTACCCTCTAGGAGTAAGACGTCATCTGTATCATGTTCCTCGACCATACCAATGTATCTGTCCGGTGGAATAGAGACTCTTCCCGACCTCCTAGGTTCCTCAGGGATATCTACCGCAGCCTCGGGTGAAGGAACTGTTTCCTCCAATGGTTGCTCGGTAGTTGGTTCTTGAACCTCCGATAACTCGAAGGTTCTATTACTCGACTTGTTCTCGAGAAATTCTTTCTCTAAGAACGTCGCACTAGCCGCAACAAAAACACGTTGTTCGGTAGGCGAGTAGAAGTAATGACCAAAAGTTCCCTTTGGATAGCCTATAAAGTATGTCTTGACCGATCGCGGGCCGAGCTTATCCTCGTGTCTCCACTTGACATAAGCCTCGCAGCCCCAAACCCGAATAAAGGACAAGTTGGGGACCGTTCCCTTCCATAATTCATATGGAGTCTTGTCAACAGCTTTAGACGGACTTCGGTTAAGTATTAGAGCGGCTGACAAAAGAGCATAGCCCCACAATGAATCAGGCACAACGGTGTGACTCATCATGGATCGAACCATATCAAGTAAAGTTCGATTTCTCCGTTCGGACACACCATTTAATTGTGGTGTTCCAGGTGGAGTCAACTGTAGCACGATCCCACAGTCTTTAAGGTGTTGATCAAACTCGTGTGAAAGATACTCACCACCAAGATCCGAACGTAGTGCTTTAATCTTTCTACCCAGCTGGTTCTGTACCCGATTCTGGTATTCTTTGAACTTGTCAAAGGATTCACTTTTATGCTTCATTAAATAGACATAGCCATATCTACTTAAATCGTCCGTGAAAGTGATGAAATACCTATAGCCTTCTCGTGCGTTGATCGACATAGGGCCACATACGTCCGTATGTATGAGTCCTAATAGGTCGGCAGCGCGCATTCCAACACCTTTGAAGGAAATTCGAGTCATTTTGCCGATGAGACATGATTCACACGTGCCATATGATTCGAAACCAAAGGGCGATATAGCTCCATTCTGTATGAGCTGTTTTACGCGTTTCTCATTTATGTGTCCCATACGACAATGCCATAGGTAAGTTTGATCTTTGTCACCTACCTTTAATCTCTTATTATTCACATGTAATATCTCGGTAGTTTGATCTAAAACATAAATTCCATTCATGGAAACTGCCTTGCCATAAATCATATTGTGTAAGGAGAAAATACAGCTATTATTCTCTATTACAAATGAAAAGCCGAGTTTGTCAAGTGCAGAAACTGAAATAATGTTTTTGGACAAACTAGGAACATAATAACAGTTATATAAAAATAACTCGAATCCACTTGGAAGCTGGATCACGTATGTTCCCTTCGAGACTGCAGCAACACGTGCTCCATTCCGGACTCGCAGGTCCACCTCACCCTTGATTAGGGGTTCTTGGTTTCGGAGGCCCTGCACATGATTACATAGATGAGAACCACAACCAGTATCAAGTACCCAAGTTCCGCAACTTGCGTGGTTAATCTCAATCATGTGAATAAAAGAAGAAGAAGACATACCAACAGGAGTAACACGGCCTGCCTTAATGTCCTCGCGATACATGGGGCATGAGCGCCTCCAATGCCCAGTCTTGTGGCAATAATGACATTCCATGCTTGTATCCTTGCTCTTTGTCTTGCCCTGTGAGTTTCTCGACTCACCTGGCCCACTCTTAGCAAATCCTGGTTTCTTGAACCTGGGCTTACCTACTGCTAGGTCGCCCTGAGCTTTAGCCTTCCCTTTACCCTTTCCCTTACTGGTGATCATGAGAACATCCAGCTTCATGCTCTCACTTAACTTTAGATCCTTCTCAGTCTGTACGAGAAGGGAGTGGAGCTCATGAGGAGTCTTCTTCATGTCGTTCATGTAGTAGTTGGCCCTAAAGAGGGCGAACCCATCATGAAGCGAATGAAGCATACGATCAACGATTATGTTCTCACTGATCTTGCAGTTTAGGGCCTCCAGTTTCTCGATATTCTCAATCATGTTGAGAATATGTGGGCTAACAGCTTGGCCCTTCTGGAGTTTCGCCTCAAAGAAGCGACAGGTATGCTCATAAGAAACGATTCTCGGAGCCTTGGAGAATTCGTTAGAGAGCGTGGTGAAAATCTTGTTTGCACCATGGGTTATGAAGCGTCTTTGCAAATTGGATTCCATTGCATAGATGAGTACGTTCTTTATCGCACCCGCTTCCATGACGAAATCGCTATGAGCGCGAATTTCGTTGGCTCTAGCTCCAGTTCCTGGGTGTGCCGGAATGGGCTCAGTTAAATACTTAAGCTTTCCGTCAGCAATGGCAGCATTCCGTAGTGCTGCCTCCCAGTCAGAGAAGTTTGACCCATCATTCCTCAGTCTGGTTGACTGATTCATGGAGTCCATGAAGGCCTTTAGCCAGGATTCACGTGCTAGCTTGGCACTTGGCATTGGGTCTTCACCAGCCATTTTAGTTATACAGCAGTTTTAATGAACGTGTTCTACACTGAAAAGGAAGATAAAACAAAACCATATAAGCAACTTATTGTTGTGATTTAAGTCTATATTAAATTGAATTTAAACTCGTAGACTCATGCATTTATATAATTGATCTCCCTCAAGAATTATATAAATGATCCCAAGACTCAATTTCCGTATATTGATAAGCCCACAGTTTGGCTAATACCAATCGTTGGAACTCTTGGTCGATAGATTTCCGTATATCCTATCTATTAGTCCATCTCAGTCACTAGATATTATCGAGTGACCATGATGTTGAGATAAAATAAATCATCTGTTCCCACTTACCCGACGTAGAAGGGGTCATATTATGCCTACCGACGAAGAAGGGATTCATGGGAGGCTGATTTATAAAGACTAATCTCAATTTTTGGTTATACGAGGAAGACCCCATCAACTTTTATTTATCCATATTTAAGTGAACTAAAAACTAGCATTTGCGTGAATGAATTAAATAAAGTGATGGCTTAGCAAATGACATGTGACATTTGTATTGTCACAGAAAACTAATGCGTAACCTCTACATGAGTCAGTTTTCAGGCATGATATAGGTGGTTTGGTTTTTAGGCGGAATATGATGCAAGCTATTATCGATGAAAGCATAAAGATAAATGCAATAAACGTAAATAAAAGTCCTAGTGTGGCCTATCCTACCAAAATAAACATAAAACAACTTGGAATCCACCGTTGGACCCTAGAAGCTTGTCTTGATGTTCCATCTTGGTCCTTGCAGCGGGAGTGAGCATCCGGTCTCCGTCTTGTCTTTGGTCTTCACAAAATTACTAATTTAAATTACAAAAATAATCCTAGATACATTCTAATTTAAATACAAAAGTAATTACATGGCAAAAACCCAAAACGGAGATTCAAGATCTCAAAATTACAAGCAAGATCGTGTCCCATCATTACGGTGACACAATCTTCTAAGGCCACACTAAATTACAACCGTTTGCAAAAATTAAATACGTTATTGAAAGCATTCAAGGCATTCACAAGACGATAAATAAAATGCATCAACTAAATAAAATTTATACATGACATAATACTGTTATTATGATTAATAAATTTATACCAAACCACCTTATAAGATTAAAATTATGTGACTATACCGCTTTAATCACCAATTTTAATAAACATATAATCCATTATTTTAAACTGTTTTAAACAATATGTATCAAACGAGGGTGAACCGTTTCACTAAATAATATACTATTTCCGTATACAGTATATTATTTTAAGCCATGTGAAAATAAGAAAACAAGTTATTTTCGAAAACAAACTGCCCGAAACGAGAGCACTCGATCGAGTAACAGGGGCACTCGATCGAGTGTCAGTGTCACTTGATCGAGTGCAGCAGGGCTCGATCGAGTGGCTCGTAAAAACTGCAAATCGCTGCACTTTTAAATCAAACCGAGTTTTTAACTTGATATAAAACTCGTAAATAAAAAAAAAACAACAAAAGATCCACATATTGCTAAAAATATCGATTAATTAACAATATGCAAATAAGAATCGAAAACAAGATCGATTGCAACCCTAAAATCACACGCACGAGGCCTGGTACAAGGGCACTCGATCGAGTGCTACAGAGACTCGATCGAGTGCCAAGGCAGAATGCACGGTTTTTCCAAAATTTTAAATCTTATGAAAGACACAATTGTAAAATTTCATGGCCTAAGGCTCTGATACCACTTGTGGGGAATAAAACGTGTATTCGCCCTTTAATTGCAGGATTATAATGAAAATTACAGTCGTGAATATCGTCATAAGATTAAAAAGTATAAGAAAAGAAGTACAACCTTTAGTCCTCGCGCAAAAGGCCTAAGAACAGGAATTAACACAAATTCCCTCCTATAACTTGCACCCAAGACTTAGAATGAGACGTGGCCGCGTGTGCTAGAAATCCTCTCCAACTGCCTTGCAATATTGGGAGAGCTATTTAGGTTTTAGATGTGAGATCTGAGGTTTTGGGAGAAGAAAGCTCTCAAAACCCTAATTTACCTTGTGATTATATTAATCAGTGCAACAAGAGTAGTCTACATAAGGAGAGTCCTCCTCCTTATATAGACCACACGGCCGAAATACCCTAAGTAGGGTAAGGGTGGGCTTTCCACTCTTACCTTATTCTGGTTCGTGATTCGACCCAATTAGCTTTAAGTTGTTTGCGGTAATTTTTAATTATAAATCGTAACATGTTATCAGATATTAATACAGTCGATATATTAATATCAGTCTGATAAAATACGATATTGTATAATTACCCAAATTAATATAACTGTTTATATTAATACGCGAATACAACATTTAATTAAATATAACCATTTATATTTAATTTACGAATTAATCATGTAATCCGTATTAGCTAAAATTATTTAATCCGTATTAAATAATAATCTCAACATCTTATTGACTAATTTAATAGTCAATACCTCTGACTAACTGTTTAGTCATATCCGGCAAAATGTGACTGTATTTTCATACCTTCACATCTCTCAAACGTGTCCTATAGGTGTGACGTATAGGGACCAGTTGACCACCGCCATCCGTATGACAATAACGTCAAACTTATCTAGCAAGCCAACCGTTATTGATAAACGTGGATCAACTAGTAATAATACAAAAGTATGCCCTTGTGATCCTTAAAGAGATTTAATAAGTCATTGTACTTAATTGTCAAGGACACCAGCCCCAACATAAATAAATCCTAGTATGGTCTTCCTAAAATAGAAAATTTAATTAAAATTACAAATTCGGAAACCAACTCCTTGGTAGGGGTGAGAATCGGTCCAAGACCGTGTTGGAGCTGGTGTCCTCCACATGTAGTGTGATAACGTCATTGCACATACCCTTGTACGGACAAGTGGGAAATTGTTGGGGCTGGTGTCCTTGACAGTTAGTACAATGACTTACTAAATCTCTTAAAGGATCACAAGGGCATACTTCAGTATTATTATCAGTTGATCCACGTTTATCAATAACGGTTGGCATGCTAAATAAGTTTGACGTTATTGTCATACGGATGGCGGTGATCAACTGGTCCCTATACGTCACACCTATAGGACACGTTTGAGAGATGTGAAGGTATGAAAATACAGTCACATTTATGCCGGATACGACTAAACAGTTAGTCAGAGGTATTGACTATTAAATTAGTCAATAAGATGTTGAGATTATTATTTAATACGGATTAAATAATTTTAGCTAATACGGATTACATGATTAATTCGTAAAATTAAATATAAACGGTTATATTTAATTAAATATTGTATTCGCGTATTAATGTAAACAGTTATATTAATTTGGTTAATTATACAATATCGTAATTTTATCAGACCATTATTAATGTATCGATTGCATTAATATCTGATAACACGTGTACGATTTATAAATAAAACCCGCGAATAATATTTAGCTAATCGGGTCGAATCACGCAAAGGAATAAGGTAAGAGTGGAGAAAGCCCACTCTCACCCACCCAATTCGGCCGACCCAATGAGACTACATAAGGAGAGTCCTTCTCCTTGTGTCAGGTGAATCATTCGACTGGTTAATTGATAATCTCAAGAATTAGGGTTTTGAGAACATTATTTTCCCAAAACTCAGATCTCACATCTAAAACCTCACAAAAGCTCTCCCCATATTGCAAGGCAATTGGAGAGTATTTCTAGCACACGCGGCATCATCTCATTCAAGTCTTGGGTGCAAGTTATAGGAGGGAATTTACTTTAATTCCTGTTCTTAGGCCTATTCAAGCAAGGACCCAAGGTTGTATTCCTTTTCATGTTTTTATTATCTTATGACAATAATCTCAATTGTAAAATTCGTTATAATCCTTCACGTTTTAGGGCGAATACATGCTTTATTCCCCACAAGTGGTATCAGAGCCAAGGCCTCGAAATTTTACTTTTGTGTTTTTCATAAGTTTTAATTTAAAAATTTTGAAAATTGATTTCTGTCGGCGTGTGGGTCGGTCGACCCATTATTGTGGTAGGTCGACCTCTGCCCGCGCAGGGTTTCTGTTTTTCGGCAGTTTCTCTTTTGTATAATCGATCTTGTTTTCGATTCCTATTTACATATTGTTAATTAATCGATATTCTTGACAATATGTGAACCCTTGCTGCTGTTTATTTTAATTTACGCGTTTTGAATCAAAGGTTAAAACTTGTTTTGATTAAAAGTGCAGCAATTTCGCGTTTTCAGAAACTCGACTTCGTGTTTTGTGGTCGGTCGACCCGTTTATTGGGTCGGTCGACCACTCTGCAGTTACAGGAAATTTTTTTTTCTGTCAGGAGGTCGGTCGACCTGTTTAATGGGTCGGTCGACCACTATGCAGTTTCAGAAATTTTTTTTTCTGTCAGGAGGTCGGTCGACCACTATGCAGTTTCAGAATTTTTTTTTTTTTTTTGTCAGGAGGTCGGTTGACCACAACCATGTAACAGTCGTGTTTTATTTTTCCGAAAATAACTGGTTTTATTTTCTTTGGCCTTTAGTAATATACTGTATACGGAAATAGTATATTATTTTTGTGAAACGATTCACTCTCGTTTGATACATATTATTTTAAAACGGTTTAAGATAATGGATTATTAACTTGTTAAAATTAAAGTGGTTAAAACGGTATAATCACATAATTTTAATCCCGTAAAGGTGGTTTGGTAAAATTTGTTAATCATAACAACAGTATTATGTCATGTATGAATTTTAATTTTAGTTGATACATTTTATTTATCGTCTTGTTGAATGCCTTTTGAATGCTTTCTATAACGTATTTAATTTTGCAAACAGTTGTAACTTAGTGTGGCCTTAGAAGATTGTGTCACCGTAATGATGGGACACAGTCTTGCTTGTAATTTTGAGATCTTGAATCTCCGTTTTGGGTTTTTGCCATGTAATTACTTTTGTATTTAAATTAGAATGTAAATAGGGTTATATTTGTAATTTAAATTAGTAATTTTGTGAAGACCAAAGACGGAGACCGGATGCTCACTCCCGCTGCAAGGACCAAGATGGAACATCAAGACAAGCTTCTAGGGTCCAACGGTGGATTCCAAGTTGTTTTATGTTTATTTTGGTAGGATAGGCCACACTAGGACTTTTATTTACGTTTATCGCATTTATTTTACGCTTTCATCGATAATTGCTTGCATCATATTCCGCATAAAACCAAACCACCTACAACATGCCTGAAAACTGACTCATGTAGAGGTTACGCGTTAGTTTTCTGTGACAATACAGATGTCACATGTCAATTGCAAAGCCATCACTTTATTTCATTCATTCACGCATATGCTAGATATTAGTTCACTTAAAATGGATAAATATAAGTTGATGGGGTCTTCCTCGTATAACCAAAAATTGAGAATAGTCTTTATAAATCAGACTCCCATGAATCCCTTCTTCGTCGGTAGGCATAATATGACCCCTTCTACGTCGGGTAAGTGGGAACAGATGATTTATTTTATCTCAACATCATGGTCACTCGATACTATCTAGCGACTGAGATGGACTAATAGATAGGATTTACGGAAATCTATCGACCAAGAGTTCCAACGGTGGTGATGCTCGTCGTTGAGGGTACCAAAGATAAATTTATAATTCCTAACTTTAACAATAGATAGTGAAAGTCAGGGTCGAACCACAAGGAGGTGGGGAATGTTTATTGTTTGATGTTTAATGTTTAAGGTAACAAATTTGGGGGTTTGATTGTTTTGATTACTATGTCTAAGGCAAAGATTAAAACAAATAAATAATAAAAGATGAGAATAAAATATAATAAAAGGGATGCTAGGATGTTTGGGTAATAAATAGCTAAGGTAATATAAATCCTAAGGTCAACATGTATTGCAGTCGCGTAAGGGGTGTAACATATCCTTTCGGTCTATGGTACCTAATAGCTCCTTTCGGCCTATGCTATTAGTTCCTAGGTCTCACAATTATTGGGTGTCAACAATAAGGGTGATTCCTAAATCCTAGGTCACTTACCTTTCAGTCTTAAGTAACCTAGCCGTCTTAAGGTGTAAACCAATGCCCTTCCCGTATCTCTCAATCTTGGGTAGGTCATTACTAACGTCCTACAAGTCTCCTTTCAGTCTCATTGTAGGATATTATAGTCAACAAGGAAAGACGAAACAGAATTCATGCGCGAGTTGGTCGACCGACCAGCTACTCCAGTCGGCCGACCACCGCCTTGGTCGACCGACCCATTATTTGAGTCGGCCGACCACGGCTCTGCTACAGGTCGGTCTCGGAATCTGTACTACCTACGCATATTCATCCCCTACATCCTAACATATGAAATTTAGCTACGCATGGTAATTGAGACGATAATAAAGACGGGAATAAACATGGAAAACATAGTAAATAATAATCTAAGCATGCAAGATTCAATAAAGCTTGGGAATTCTATCTTAATTGAATGCAATAATAATAAGAACAATAATAAAACTAGATTAAAAGAGTAATTACCAAAGTCGGAATTAAGGCAGAAAGCAACAAACTTTATTGAATGCTTGAGAATTATTGAAAGATTACCAACTAAGGATAAAACTAAATTAAAGACTGAGCAAAACTCTATTCGGAACTGAATAGTAAAACTTCCTATGATAAAACTTGATTATTCTAACCCTAATTACAAGATTAGTTTATATAGGGCATAAAATTAGAGTCTCCTAAAGGCTTCACACTTCTAAACTATTTCCGAAAACTGTTCCTGGGCTTCGCTGAGGTCGGTCGACCAGTTTGGTGGGTCGGTCGACCTCTTGTACGAACTTAAGCGAATTCTGGGCTTTCTTTAAGATTTTGGACTTCATAAAAATCAGGCCTGGTCGGCCGACCCATATAATAGGTCGGTCGACCGTATTCGCATAGAAAATCTCTGGTTTTCTTCTTGATTTGACTCTTGGCACTTAAATAAAGACTCCAGTTGACTTTCCTTCGTTCCTTAATTATGCAAAAGACTTGAGGACATGAATTTGGCGCTAAATCGTCCCTTTTCCACATAAATCTGCAAAAGTGCATAAAAATACGAAAGTACACGATTGTTGGGAAATAAGGGCTAAAACATAGTAAATGAGCAACCAAATGCGTGTAAAAATAGATGAAAAACATCATAAAATAGACACGCATCAAATTCCCCAAACCAAACCCTTGCTTGCCCTCAAGCAAGAAATAGACTCGATCCTAACTAATGGAACGATTTCAATCTCAGAGCGAAATTTACATGTAAGCCTAAACCAATGCTAAGTACAAAATGAGAAAATATTTAAGTCATGCAAACGAGTTATGGTGTCGTCAAACTTGCAACACTAGAGACTATAGAGACTTTATACCATGGACTCTCGCGGTACGCTCGAGACACTCATGAAGCAAAGGGTGAGTATATGTAAAAGATAGAAAGAAGTATATTTGTCATGACACTCACCTAACTGCGACCCATGAAAACATGCCTGCAATCTAACATGAACAAAAATTCTACAACTATGTAAAACAAACCCATTAAGTGACTTGGATACATGCAATTGAGGTGATGAAAGATATGTGAGGTAAAAGGTAAAAAGTGGTTAAGATGTTTTTGGATATGTGGGGTTAGTAGCCAAGCTAGTAAAACAGGTTCCCAACAACATATTTCACAACTTTTTTTTTATATTAAGAAAGTGCTCTTTTGTAGCACAACTCTCACATTAAATATAAGAAAGGGCTCCCAAATATTTTTGAATGAGGTACGGGAGTGATAACATATAAAAGAAGGGGATTTGGAACGAATTTTTGAATCTGATGATGCTGTCAGGTGGTCGGCCGACCTATAATGGTGGTCGGTCGACTGACTTTTGTATGTTTTTGACTTTTTTCGTTTTTCCTTTTCTTTCTTTCTTTTTCTGAATTTTTTTTTTCTGTTCCTTTTCTTTTCTTTCCTTCTTTTTTTTCTCTTTTTGCTCAAAATAGCATATAAACCAAGATGCCTCAAGACGGACCAAAGACCACAAATATTAGCTTGGAAGGGTAGGCTAAGTATGGGATGTAGTTTTGGGGGAATAAAAAGGCAATTTTGGCTATGTGAAGCTTATGGGTAAATATGAGAAAAGGGATCCCAAATGCACGTATCAAGACTCACAAAACGAGAAAGTAAAACAAGTATATAGCAATTCAAGTTCATGTTTATGCATATTGATGTAACATGTTACAAGGGGAGTACTACTCACATCCTAGACAACTGGTTTAAGAATGAAACCAGGAAATAAGCTCTAAAACTTAGAATGTATAGTAGGTTGCCAAGGTATAAGTCAAGTCTCAAGATATACAAATTGACAAAAACTCGTAGATATGCAAAAGACTCTTATACTAAAACAAGTTGACAAGGCAATGTAAAGGCATAAACATGTAAGATAGCTAAATCATCCTAGAAATACTTTCGTTCCGACTCGACCTATATGCTAAAATAAACGTGCATTTTTTGGAATTTTTGAATTTTTTCATTTTTTTGTATTTTTTGTATATGCAAGGAAAATAAAGAAAAGAACAATGCAATACGGAAATGCAATAAACGTGTGACAAAATGCAATGCATGTGACACGAAACCATTCCCCAAACCAACCCGCACAATGTCCCCATTGTGCATTAGCCTAAGTAAAGGTTTCAGAAAATTAAAGGAAGGATGCAAGGAAAAAATAAAAACTAAGGAAAAACTGGAAAGAACTCACTGGATCCATACACGTATGAGAAAAACCTCCCCAAACCAGCGTAAGCTGGGAGGTTTTGGTGGCTAGCAATGCCACTCAAGTACCAAAGAACGGTTGCACGATCTCCGAGGAAGAAACGAACCGACTGCGACGGACAGGTAGGTCGACCGACCCATATAGTAGGTCGACCAACCTTCCTGTAGACTATAGGAATTCCAGCGATACAGCGACTAGGTCGACCGACTCGTGTATTTGGTCGGTCGACCCCTTCGTGTCCCAGCGGCCTTCGTTTCTTCGTAAAACCTGAAAAAGCATTGAAAATGCGCCCAACAAATGCGCGAGATTCCAGAAACAAGTCTAAAGTCTTAACTACGCAAGTATAAAGGAAAAAGTTCTAAAACTACGAGCAAACCAAATTAAAAGTCTCACACAACAAAAGTAAATTGTCTTAAAAACTGAAACTTGAAATAACTATCCGCTAAAGATGCGGAAAATATCCGACCACGGCTTTTGACGACATGCCGTAGTCTCCACGGTGTTCTCTTGATTAGCAAAACACATCTTCTTCCCGTCGTCGAAAAGCATATGCGACGACCTCTCCTCTTGAGCTTGTCTTCTCTTTTTCTTCTCTTCCCGATCCACGACATCTGGGTCTTCATCTTCTTTATAGCTTAAGCATCTCATTCCTCCTCTCTGGACTATGGCTTCCTTCACCTTGGGTTTCCCCAAACCAATTCCTGCACTAGCCATAATAGAAGTGTCCTCCGTATTGCTCCCAATCTGGGGCGGAGGTGTAAAAACAGATACAGGAATAGGCAATAAAGTAGGAGAAGTGGTGATGACCTCATACTTCTTTTCAGAAGTGATAGCATTACAAGTGATGGGGGTCATGGCATCCTTCTTCCTATAAGATAGGCCATATATAATAGAATGCTTTCCTACTTTAAAGGTCAAAGTCCCAGAGCCTACATCTATAATGGCTCCTGCAGTGTGGAGGAAAGGTCTTCCTAGTATTATAGGTATATGGGCATCCTCTGGGATGTCCAAAACTACGAAGTCAACTGGGAAGAAAAACCTGTCAATACGCATAGGGATGTTTTCCAACACCCCTACGGGTTCCATAGATGTACGATCTGCCATCTGGACAGTCATGCTGGTTACTGCAAATTCGGTCATTCCTAGTTTTAAGGCAACACTTAGGGGCATGACACTGATACTAGCACCTAAGTCGCATAAAGCCTTCTTCACTGGGAAGGTTCCTATATTGCAGGGGACAGAAAAACTACCAGGGTCCTCTAATTTGTGAGGGGCAATAACATGTGATAGAAAACTAGATGACTCTTCAGTGAGGGCCACCGACTCAACCTTATCTAAAGACCTCTTTCTTGACAAAAGCTGTCTCATAAATTTAAGATATGAAGGAACCTGTTGGACTAATTCTAGAAACGGAACTTGAACATTTAATGAACGAATTACGTCTTTAAATTTGTCAAAAGATACCTGATCCTTCGAAGGTATGAGTCTTTCTGGGAAAGGAGGGGCTGAAGATTCAGTATTTGCAGCCCTTTTTAGAAACCTAGGGGTCTTATCGCCCCGAAAAAAGAAAATCCCTTAAGTTGTTCGGTAATTCGGGACGAAAAGGGGCTTCTTGTTCCGCCTCGGTGGTCGGTCGACCCTCTTCTTCGGTCGGTCGACCACTCTCTTGTTCAGCGAGATTTTTCGGATTCTGCTCAGAGGTCGGTCGACCTGGTTCCTAGGTCGGTCGACCTTCCTCGCTGCTACCCGGCTGTTTTTCTCTTTCTTTTTCTCCTCCTACTTTAGCTCCGCTTCGTAGGGATATGATGTTTAGAGTCTCTTTTTTCTGGTCCGTCTTGGTCGGAAGTTGACCCGGAGCCCTAGTATCGTTCTTGCCCGCAATTTGAGCAATCTGAGATTCTAACATCTTCATCCCTGCCTCCCTAGCCTGCGACTCCTTCTGAACCAACCCAATAAGATTTTGGATAAGAGTGTCTGTGTTGGGTGGTGGATTTGAAGGTGGTTGAGGGTTGAAGGGTGGTTTTTGGAAACCTTGCTTATGTGGGGGGATATATGTGGAATTTTGCTGAGGTTGCATGTGTTGTGGGTTGAGAACATTCTGGCTTGTCCACCTCATGTTGGGATGGACATTATTATTATTTGGGTCATAGAAATTGTTCCCACGATAGTGTTGGAAAGCAGCACATGTCTCGTTGGATGAAGTACAGAATTTTGACACGTGCCCTTCTCCACCGCACCTCTCACAAGCAAAGGGTCCGTCTTGAACGGCGTTCACCTGATAAATTCCTCCCTTGCTCCCACTTCCTAGATCGAACTTCCCTCCAGCCTCTAGTTTCTCTAACTTGGCAGTCAAGGCCTCAATTGCTGATAGGTTATACTCAGATTTCCTTTGATTACCTCGGGAAGTTCCAAGTTCAGCACGGTGTACAGCAACATCCTCTATCAATTTGAGACCCTTAGTCTCTCCGGAATTATCTTGGAATCTCCCATTAGCTGCAGCATCTAGATAGGCCCTGTTGTCATCGTAAAGGCCATTGTAGAACTGGTTACAAAGAAACCATTGTTCGAATCCGTGATGTGGTATGGATCGAACAAGTCTCTTGAACCTGTCCCACGCCTCACTAAAGTCCTCATTGGGGCCCTGCTTAAAATTTGTAATCTGCGCCTTTAAAGCATTAGTCTTGGATGCAGAATAATATTTCCTGTAGAATGCTAAGGCTAGGGTATTCCAATCTGTGACTCCCGCAGCAGTGCGGTCCAAGTCTCTGTACCATTCCCTCGCAGCGTCCCTAAGAGAGAAGATAAACATGGTTTGCTTAATCTGGTCCTGCGTCACTCCTTCTGGGGGTGCAATAGAGCATATGTAATCTGTGAAGATTTCAATATGCTTTGCAGCATCCTCATTGGCCGAGCCTCCAAATTGGTTTGTTTCAACCATAGTAATATAGGCAGGCTTGGCCTCGAATGGCTTCCCAGTACCTGCAGGTAAAGTGAACCCTTTGTATAGGTCCTTTGCCTGAGGCATGGAGTGACTGGCAATAGTAGCTTCCTCTGTCATGTTTTCTTCTTCTTTAGGAAAAACTGGAAAGTAGGTAAAAGGTGGTGTTCTTGGTGAAAGTGGATTGTTGGGTGAATTTGGTTTTGAAGGTGGCGTTTTTGGTGAAGTTGGTGATGATGGTTGTTCAAATAAGTCTTCTTGGAATAGGGAAGATGGTGAACCTCCTTCCTGATTCGCTAGAAGTTGCTTTCTCCTTTCTCTAAGAGTCCTCTCAAGCTCGTGGTCAAGTGGTAGGAGTTCTCCTTGAACTGACCTGCGCATAAGATGGAAACTACAAGAAAAAGGCCGGTGAGAAGGTTTAAGGAACAAAAAGTTCCTTAAACAAAGAGAAACAAAAACAAAAACAATAAACACTGGCGTCACCTCCCCGGCAACGGCACCAAAATTTGATGCCCGTCGTTGAGGGTACCAAAGATAAATTTATAATTCCTAACTTTAACAATAGATAGTGAAAGTCAGGGTCGAACCACAAGGAGGTGGGGAATGTTTATTGTTTGATGTTTAATGTTTAAGGAAACAAATTTGGGGGTTTGATTGTTTTGATTACTATGTCTAAGGCAAAGATTAAAACAAATAAATAATAAAAGATGAGAATAAAATATAATAAAAGGGATGCTAGGATGTTTGGGTAATAAATAGCTAAGGTAATATAAATCCTAAGGTCAACATGTATTGCAGTCGCGTAAGGGGTGTAACATATCCTTTCGGTCTATGGTACCTAATAGCTCCTTTCGGCCTATGCTATTAGTTCCTAGGTCTCACAATTATTGGGTGTCAACAATAAGGGTGATTCCTAAATCCTAGGTCACTTACCTTTCAGTCTTAAGTAACCTAGCCGTCTTAAGGTGTAAACCAATGCCCTTCCCGTATCTCTCAATCTTGCGTAGGTCATTACTAATGTCCTACAAGTCTCCTTTCAGTCTCATTGTAGGATATTATAGTCAACAAGGAAAGACGAAACAGAATTCATGCGCGAGTTGGTCGACCGACCAGCTACTCCAGTCGGCCGACCACCGCCGTGGTCGACCGACCCATTATTTGAGTCGGCCGACCACGGCTCTGCTGCAGGTCGGTCTCGGAATCTGTACTACCTACGCATATTCATCCCCTACATCCTAACATATGAAATTTAGCTACGCATGGTAATTGAGACGATAATAAAGACGGGAATAAACATGGAAAACATAGTAAATAATAATCTAAGCATGCAAGATTCAATAAAGGTTGGGAATTCTATCTTAATTGAATGCAATAATAATAAGAACAATAATAAAACTAGATTAAAAGAGTAATTACCAAAGTCGGAATTAAAGCAGAAAGGAACAAACTTTATTGAATGCTTGAGAATTATTGAAAGATTACCAACTAAGGATAAAACTAAATTAAAGACTGAGCAAAACTCTATTCGGAACTGAATAGTAAAACTTCCTATGATAAAACTTGATTCTTCTAACCCTAATTACAAGATTAGCTTATATAGGGCATAAAATTAGAGTTTCCTAAAGGCTTCACACTTCTAAACTATTTCCGAAAACTTTTCCTGGGCTTCGCTGAGGTCGGTCGACCAGTTTGGTGGGTCGGTCGACCTCTTGTACGGACTTAAGCGAATTCTGGGCTTTCTTTAAGATTTTGGACTTCATAAAAATCAGGCCTGGTCGGCCGACCCATATAATAGGTCGGTCGACCGTATTCGCATAGAAAATCTCCGGTTTCCTTCTTGATTTGACTCTTGGCACATAAATAAAGACTCCAGTTGACTTTCCTTCGTTCCTTAATTATGCAAAAGACTTGAGGACATGAATTTGGCGCTAAATCGTCCCTTTTCCGCATAAATCTGCAAAAGTGCATAAAAATACGAAAGTACACGATTGTTGGGAAATAAGGGCTAAAACATAGTAAATGAGCGACCAAATGCGTGTAAAAATAGATGAAAAACATCATAAAATAGACACGCATCAGGTGGAATTAGCCAAGCTTTGGGCTTATCAATATACGGAAATTGAGTCTTGGGATCGTTTATATAATTCTTGAGGGAGATCAATTATATAAATGCATGAGTCTACGAGTTTAAATACATTTTAATATAGACTTAAATCACAACAATGAGTTGCTTATATGGTTTTGTTTTATCTTATTTTCAGTGTAGAACACGATCATTTAAACTGCTGTATAACTAATGGCTGGTGAAGACCCAATGCCAAGTGCCAAGCTAGCACGTGAATCTTGGCTAAAAGCCTTCATGGACTCCATGAATCAGTCTACTAGACTGAGGAATGATGGGTACTAGATACTGGTTGTGGTTCTCATCTATGTAATCATGTGCAGGGCCTCCGAAACCAAGAACCCCTCATCAAGGGTGAGGTTGACCTGCGTGTCGGGAATGGAGCACGTGTTGTTGCAGTCTCGAGGGGAACATACGTGATCCAGCTTCCAAGTGGATTCGAGTTATCTTTATATAACTGTTATTATGTTCCTTGTTTGTCCAAAAACATTATTTTAGTTTCTGCGCTTGACAAACTTGGTTTTTCATTTGTAATAGAAAATAACAGTTGTATTTTCTCATTACACAATATGATTTATGGCAAGGCAGTTTCCATGAATGGAATTTATGTTTTAGATCAAACCACTGAAATATTACATGTGAATAATAAGAGATTAAAGGTAGGTGACAAAGATCAAACTTACCTATGGCATTGTCGTATGGGACACATAAATGAGAAACGCGTAAAACAGCTCATACAGAATGGAGTTATCTCGGCCTTTGATTTCGAATCATATGGCACGTGTGAATCATGTCTCATCGGTAAGATGACTCGTATTTCCTTCAAAGGTGTTGGAATGCGCGCTGCCGACCTATTAGGACTCATACATACGGACGTATGTGGCCCTATGTCGATCAACGCACGAGAAGGCTATAGGTATTTCATCACTTTCACGGATGATTTGAGTAGATATGGCTATGTCTACTTGATGAAACATAAAAGTGAATCCTTTGACAAGTTCAAAGAATACCAGAATCGGGTACAGAACCAACTGGGAAGAAAGATTAAAGCACTACGTTCTGATCGTGGTGGTGAGTATCTTTCACACGATTTTGATCAACACCTCAAAGACTGTGGCATCGTGCTACAGTTGACTCCACCTGGAACACCACAATTAAATGGTGTGTCCGAACGGAGAAATCGAACTTTACTTGATATGGTTCGATCCATGATAAGTCACACCGTTGTGCCTGATTCATTGTGGGGCTATGCTCTTTTGTCGGCCGCTCAAATACTTAACCAAAGTCCGTCTAAAGCTGTTGACAAGACTCCATACGAATTATGGAAGGGAACGGTCCCTAACTTGTCCTTTATTCGGGTTTGGGGCTGCGAGGCTTATGTCAAGTGGAGACACGAGGATAAGCTCGGCCCGCGATCGGTCAAGACAAACTTTATAGGCTATCCAAAGGGAACTTTTGGTCATTACTTCTACTCGCCAACCGAACAACGTGTTTTTGTTGCGGCTAGTGCAACGTTCTTAGAGAAAGAATTTCTCGAGAACAAGTCGAGTAATAGAACCTTCGATTTATCGGAGGTTCAAGAACCAACTACCGAGCAACCATTGGAGGAAACAGTTCTTTCAACCGAGGCTGCGGTAGATATTCCTGAGGAACCTAGGAGGTCGGGAAGAGTCTCCATTCCTCCGGACAAATACATTGGTATGGTCGAGGAACATGATATGGATGACGTCTTACTCCTAGAGGGTAATGAACCCACAACCTATAAAGGTGCCATGACCAGTTCTGACTCAAAGCTATGGCTAGAAGCCATGCAATCCGAGATGGACTCCATGTATGAGAACAACGTGTGGGATCTTGTGGACCTACCTACAAAGGTACGTCCCCTTCAATGCAAATGGCTTTACAAAATAAAGCATGCCGTGGAAGGTAAACAAGATATCCATAAGGCAAGACTAGTTGCTAAAGGTTTCACCCAAGTGCCAGGCTTGCACTACGATGAGATCTTTGCACCGGTAGTCATGCTACGTTCCATTTGGATTATCTTAGCGATCGCCGCATTTCACGATTATGAAATATGGCAAATGGACGTTAAAACCGCCTTCTTAAACGGTTATTTGGAGGAAGAGTTGTACATGGTACAACCCGAGGGTTTTATTGATCCGGTACATCCTAAGAAGGTTTGCAAGCTTAAGCGTTCCATCTATGGACTTAAGCAAGCATCACGGAGTTAGAATCATCGCTTCGACCATGTGATAAAAGAGAATGGGTTCATTCGATCAGTCGAGGAACCATGTCTCTATATCAAGTCGAGTGGGAGCAACATTGTATTCCTAGTACTATATGTCGACGACATAATTTTGATTGGGAATGACATACCTCTCTTATCTTCGGTTAAAGCATGGTTGAAAAACCATTTCCAGATGAAATATCTGGGAGAGGCACAAAGAATTTTGGGCATCCGTATCTACAGGGATAGATCACGACGGATGTTGTCTCTCAGTCAAGAGACTTATATAGATAAGATTCTAGAGAGATTCAGCATGACGAACTCCAAGAAAGGGTTCCTTCCTATGACTACTGGGCTTCACTTGAGCAAGACTCAAGAAGCTAAGACATTGGAAGAGAAAGAGCGCATGAGTCGGATTCCTTATGCTTCGGCTATAGGATTGATCATGTATGCCATGATATGCACACGTCCAGACGTTGCATATGCATTGAGTATGACCAGTCGATTCCAAGCCCATCCAGGTGAACAACACTGGATGGCCGTGAAAAACATTCTTAAGTACCTACGGAGGACTAAAGATTGGGGATTGACTTACGGAGGCGACTCAACGCTCTGCGCCACAGGTTACGCAGATGCTAGCTTCCAAACGGATCGAGACGACTCGAAATCTCAGTCTGGATTCGTTTTTACTCTTAATGGCGCTGCTGTCAGCTGGAAAAGTTCTAAACAGAGTGTTACAGCAGATTCTACTACTGAGTCCGAGTACTATGCCGCCTCGGAAGCAGCTAAGGAAGCAATATGGATGCGTCAATTCTTACAAGGACTCTCAGTAGTGCCTAGTTCGAATGACCCAATCACCGTTTATTGTGACAATAAAGGTGCCTTCTTCCAAGCTAAGGAGCATAAGTCTAGCAACAAGGCTAGACATGTACAACGGAAAGCTCATCTAATCAGAGATTACGTGGAGCAAAAGGAGATTTTCATTGATAAGATCGCTACGGATGACAACATAGCTGATCCTCTCACTAAAGCTTTACCACGTGATAAGCATGAAGGGCACATTCATTCCATGGGAATTAGATGTGTTCCTAAGTTGTAGTACTCTTTTATGAATTCATGTAATAATTCATTTTCTCGTGTACTCTATTCAACCTCATTGTTATGATATATAATGTTTTGTTTTTCATGTGGAATTGTACGCCAATTTTGAACACCACAAAGTGAACTGAATAAAATTACATCGTTTTAGTCCTTGATTACCCACTTGAGCTGATAACTCAGGTAATCATTTTGTGACGTTGGTTGATGGTGGGTTCAACGAGCCGTAAGTCAAACGGATGACTGACCAATCACAAAGACGAGTTATACGGATATCTCGTAGGACACCCCGTGACAACGTTATGGAGTCCTAAATGTTTTATAACATTGGGTGCCAGGTCGTGGATAGGACCTCCATAGTGTTCCTTAGAGTCGAGTCTTTTGACTTTCAACTGTCTCTTGAGATTAAGGCAGATTTTGGGTAACTTTGGTTTCTTTCCCACGGTCATCGTAACATGGGCCAAGAGGATTTTTTCTGGGTTATTTCTTGCTGCGCGAACATCGGCAGGATTCGAGTTGAGGGAAATATCCAAACCCATATCAGGATTTTATCATTTCTCAGGGCCACTCGAGGAGTAGTAACTGAAATGCATGGCCATGCTCGAATACAGATTCGTTTTATCAGTTAAGTTACTCTCTAGTCGGGGAAACCACTCTTGATACAGATCGCTTGTGAGATACGACCTTTGCGAATGCGGATTTTCAAATTGTCTTACATTGAGTGGGAGAAATTTTAAAAGGATATGAGAATCGGTTATCGCACCTACACTTGTACGGACAAGTGGGAGTTTGTTGGAGCTGGTGTCCTCCACATGTAGTGTGATAACGTCATTGCACATACCCTTGTACGGACAAGTGGGAAATTGTTGGGGCTGGTGTCCTTGACAGTTAGTACAATGACTTACTAAATCTCTTAAAGGATCACAATGGCATACTTCAGTATTATTATCAGTTGATCCACGTTTATCAATAACGGTTGGCTTGCTAGATAAGTTTGACGTTATTGTCATACGGATGGCGGTGATCAACTGGTCCCTATACGTCACACCTATAGGACACGTTTGAGAGATGTGAAGGTATGAAAATACAGTCACATTTATGCCGGATACGACTAAACAGTTAGTCAGCGGTATTGACTATTAAATTAGTCAATAAGATGTTGAGATTATTATTTAATACGGATTAAATAATTTTAGCTAATACGGATTACATGATTAATCCGTAAAATTAAATATAAACGGTTATATTTAATTAAATATTGTATTCGCGTATTAATGTAAACAGTTATATTAATTTGGGTAATTATACAATATCGTAATTTTATCAGACCATTATTAATGTATCGATTGCATTAATATCTGATAACACGTGTACGATTTATAAATAAAACCCGCGAATAATATTTAGCTAATCGGGTCGAATCACGCAAAGGAATAAGGTAAGAGTGGAGAAAGCCCACTCTCACCCACCCAATTCGGCCGACCCAATGAGACTACATACATAAGGAGAGTCCTTCTCCTTGTGTCAGGTGATTCATTCGACTGGTTAATTGATAATCTCAAGAATTAGGGTTTTGAGAACATTATTTTCCCAAAACTCAGATCTCACATCTAAAACCTCACAAAAGCTCTCCCCATATTGCAAGGCAATTGGAGAGTATTTCTAGCACACGCGGCATCATCTCATTCAAGTCTTGGGTGCAAGTTATAGGAGGGAATTTACTTTAGTTCCTGTTCTTAGGCCTATTCAAGCAAGGACCCAAGGTTGTATTCCTTTTTCATGTTTTTATTATCTTATGACAATAATCTCAATTGTAAAATTCGTTATAATCCTTCACGTTTTAGGGCGAATACATGCTTTATTCCCCACAGACCGGACCAAACCGAACCGAACCGGACCGGACCGAAGACCAAACTTAAAAATTTGGTGGACCAAAGACCGGACCTAAAACTTTCGGTCCTGGACCGGACCAAACCCGAAATATTTGGTCCGGTCCGGTCTTGGACCAAAATGGACCTAAACTATTTTTTTCACTATTTCGTAGAGGATAATTACATTTTAATTCCGCTAAATAAAATATATTTAAATAGTTAGACGACATTTTTTATGAAAATCATTGACAATACTAATTTATAATGTCTTTTGAAGATAAAATGTTAATTTCATTCAAAATATTTTAATGATTGGTCGTAAAAAAACATGAAGTTTGGTCCATTCAGTCCGGACCTAAATTAACCGGTCTTGGACCGGACCGGACCGAAGACCAAAACTTGAAAAAATGAGGACCGAGGACCGGACCAAAATAATTCGGTCCGGGTTTGGTCCAGACCAAATGGTCCGGTCTGGTCCATTTTTCCGGTCCGGACCTAAATTTGCTCACCCCTACTCCTTGGTCCCTTGAACTTCACACGCGGCACGCATGTTGGAGCTAGTGTCCTCAACAGTTAGTGCGACAACACGTATAAATCTCTTAAAGGAACACATGGTATACTTTGTATTTTAGCCAGTTGATTCACGTTTATCAATAACGGTTGGCATGCTAGAAAGTTTGACGTTATTGTCATACAGATGGCGGTAATCAACTGGTCCCTAAGAGTCACACCTAAAGGATGGAATCTGAGAGATATGATTAGATGAAAATGTAATCATATTGATACCCTATACGACTAAACGGTTAGTTAATGTAATGATGACATAATTATTTAATACTGATTAAATAATAATAGCTATGACGAATTAAAATGTTAGTTCGTAATTAAATATAAAATGTTATATTTAATTATGTGTAATGAAATTATTTAATAAAGATTAAATGATTTAAATTAAATATAAAAGGTTATATTTAATTAGTGGATTATAAATATAAGATATTTATAAGAAAAAACATTACACAAGAGAGAGCGATATAACTGATTCTATAAAGATAGAATTTCGGTCTGAGCAATTATTAAGTTGTTCAGTTGTTGTGAAGTGTTATAGGTAGAACCAAATATTGATTTGGGGAATCCTAGTTGATGTCTAATAGCAAGGTTGTTTGCACTTAAAGGGTACGAGTTACACGATTACTTCCCTCCTCTCTCTCTAGCTTTTCATCTTACACAAAATTAAAGGTAATTTTGTAGTTTCTAGCTTAGGAAAGGGTATTTCTCAGGACATCTTGGGTGCAACGATTAGGAGGATATCTGTTTTGATATCTGATCTTAGGTCTTTGGAAGGACATAAGGTTAATTCTTGATCTCAATCTTTGTATCTTGTTCTTTGTTTATGACTATAAATCATACATTATAACTTTGTTATAATCCTGCATATAAATAATTGGGAATATATACAGATATTTTCCCACTAGTGGTATCAGAGCATAAGGCTTACAGATTTTATTTTTGTATGATTTTCATAAACGTTTTGAGAAAAAAAAAAAAAAAAAAAAAAAAAAAAAAAAAAAACAGTTGTCGCAATTTTCTTAGCCAAGACATTTTTTTTTTTGGTGAAATGTAAGTAATTTCATTAAGATCAAAACAAACTATTACAACCTACTCCTTTTCCTGACATACAATGCCAAATACTACTGTGTTATCCCTCATCGTTAAGATGACAAAATAATAAATTTGTAGATGTTTTTAACTTAATAAGGATTGAGTTAAAACGTAAAAGGGAATCGTCTTGTATGTTCTTGAATGAAATAATTTGCTAAATAATCGATCCCAGAATAATCTTGATATTCGTCTTAAAAGGTTAATTTGAATTATTAAGATTATATCAATGTCTAATAAGCATTAGATTTTGAATGTTATCGATCTTGTATTTTAGCAACCCGACATTATTTTTTTTTTTAAAAAAGAAAAAAAAATCGCTGTACTGTTCACGGCTGGAAAAAAAAGTATTTTTTTTAGCAGAATGTTTTTTTTTTCAGAGCATCCTGTTTTTTTTTGTTTTTTTTTTTCCGGCTGATTTTTACGGGTTGTTTTCGTCTTGTTTTTTTTCCTTGTTATGCATTATAAGGATAATGTATACATGTTGTTGTGAAAAAGTTCACAAGTTTTGATACCCAATTATTTTAAAAAGGTTTAAAATAATGTTGGATTAATTCATATTATACGATAATATGAATATGTTTTGTTTGATTAATATTATGTGATTAATTACGGAATTATCACATAATTTAAGTCATTAAATGGTGGTTTGCGTAAATTACTCTACATAATTACGGAATTATGTCTTGAAAGATTAATTTAATTAGTATGATGCATTATATATATTATTTTGTTGAATGAATGAATGGTTTTATTTACAATTTCGCAATCAGTTGTATTTTGTAATACTTAGTGTGGCCTTAGTAAATTATGTTTTCGTAATGAAGGAAACATAATTTGTGATGTATTTATGAGATCTCGAATATCACTTGTGTAATATTTTTACGTTTTTGGGAATTAGAATGTAATAATAGGATTTTGTTATGTAATTTTTCAAATGTAATTAAGAAGACCAAGACGGAGATCGGATTGCTCACTCCCACTACATCACCAAGAAGGAACATCAAGACAAGACAAGCTTCGAGGGTCCATTGCTGAATGGATTCCAAGTTGTATTTTTGTTCTTTTTTGTAGGATAGGCCATACTAGGACTTTCTTTATTTTCGTTTTTATTTCCGGTTTGCTATTCATTCACATGTTTGTATTGCATCATTTTTCTGCCTAAACCAAACCACCTGAGATTGCATATAAATTGACTCATATAGTATGTATGTTAGTCAGTGTCGACATACAGATGTCACACGTTTTTCCTTAAAGCCATCACCTTATTTTATTCATTCTCACATGCTAGATATTTGTTCACTTAAATGAATTTAAATTAAAGATGATGGGATCTTCCTCTATAACCTAAAATTGAGATTAGTCTTTTATAAATCAAATTACTATGAATCCCTTCTTCGTCGCCAGGCATATAGGACCTTACTCTCCATATGACCCCTTCTACGTTGGGTAAGTAGTAGCTGTTGACTTATTTTACCTCAACATCATGACCCTCGTACGATCCTGTGGTTATGGTGGACTAAAGATAAAATTTACAGAAATTTATCGACCAAGAATTCTAAATGTAGAATTAGCCAAGAGGTTGGCTTATCAATTTACTGAAATTGAGTATTGGGATCGTTTATATAGTTCTTGAGGAAGATCAATTATATAAATGCTAAAGTCATCGCATTAAACTGTTTTTGCTAGACTATTTACAAAACGATGGTATGCTTATTATGTTTTTATTTCTTCTTTACAGTGTAGAATTCACCTAAACAAAACAATAATACTGCAAATACTATGGCTGGTCATAATGATGCCCCTATGCCTAGTGCCACACTAAGAAAAGAGTCATGGCTTAAGGCTTTTATGGACCAAATGAATCAGTCCACGCGACTGAAAAATGATGGGTCCAACTTTGCGGACTATTAGGAGGCTGCATTACGGAATGCAGCAGTAGCTTGATGGTAAACTCAAGTATTTAATTGAGTCGTTACCACCTAACCCATGCCCCACTGCTAGAGCTAACGTATCACAAGCTTATAGTGATTTCGTTATGGAAGCGGGTGCGATAAAGAACGTACTTATTTTTGCAATGGAACCCAATTTGCAAAGATGCTTCATTTCCCATGGTGCAAATAGGATTTTCACCATGCTCACAAACGAATTCTCAAAAGCACCGAGAATCATTTCATATGAGCACACCTGTCGCTTCTTCGATGCGAAACTCCAAAAGGGTCAACCAGTTAGCCCACACATTCTCAATATGATTGAGAATGTCGAGAAATTGGAGTCCCTGAACTGCAAGATCAGTGAGAACGTAATCATTGATCGAATGCTTCATTCAGTTCATGATGGTTTTTCCTTATTCAGGGCAAACTATTACATGAATGACATGAAGAAAAGTCCTCATGAGCTACACTCCCTTCTCGTACAGACCGAGAAGGATCTTAATTTGAGTGGGAGCATGAAGCAAGACGTTCTCATGATTGCAAAGAAGGGAAAGGGTAAGGGAAAAGCTCAAGCAGAGCTAACAGTAGTTAAGCCTCCTAAATTCAAAAGGGTCGGATTTAAGAGTGGGCCTGGTGAGACAAGTAGCTCACAAGGCAAGACAAAGAGCAAATAGGGTGACATTGAGTGCCACCATTGCCACAAGATTGGGCATTGGAGGCGGAACTGCCCAGTGTAACGTGAGGACATAAAAACAGGCCGCGTCACTCCTGTTGGTATGTCATCTTATATTCATATG
Source organism: Silene conica (assembly GCA_029255685.2). Taxonomy (NCBI): domain Eukaryota; kingdom Viridiplantae; phylum Streptophyta; class Magnoliopsida; order Caryophyllales; family Caryophyllaceae; genus Silene; species Silene conica. The sequence goes on along the minus strand of CM055316.2, from coordinate 52,947,164 downwards.
ATTGAGATTAACCATGCAAGTTATATCTGTATAACTGTTATTATGTACCCAGTTTATCTAAGAACATTATTTCAGTTTTCGTACTCGATAAAGACGGATTTTCATTATTAATAAAGGATCATAGCCGTATTTTCTCTTTAAATGGAATGGTCTATGGTAAAGCGGTTTCCATGAATGGTATATATGTCTTAGATCAATCGACTGAAATATTACACATGAATAATAAGAAACTAAAGGTTGGTGACAAAGATCAAAAATATCTATGGCACTGTCGTATGGGACACATAAATGAGAAACGTGTAAAGCAGCTAATACAGAATGGCGCTATGAATCATTTGGCACATGTGAATCATGTCTCATAGGCAAAATGACTCGTATTTCCTTCAAAGGTGTTGGAATGCGCGCTGCTGACCTATTAGGCCTCGTACATACAGATGTATGTGGACCTATGTCAATCACCGCACGAGACGGCTATAGATATTTCATCACTTCCACGGACGATTTAAGTAGATACGAATATGTCTACTTAATGAAGCATAAAAGTGAATCCTTTGAAAAGTTCAAGGAATTCCAGGCGAAGGTTGAAAACCAACTAGATAGAAAGATTAAAGCACTACGATCAGATCGTGGTGGTGAGTATCTTTCGCATGAGTTTTCAGCTTGTCCATGTTTTACTCTTATCTAGTTAGTCTTAGTTAGTTGCATGAGTTTGCTTGAGGGCAAGAAAAGGTTTGGTTTGGGGAAGTTTGATGTATGAATTTTATATAGACCTTTTAGGCCGTATTAGCACACATTTCTATGCTTATTCCGTAGTATTTTACTACGAATATCCCCCGAATAGTCTACTTTGGTTAGTTTTGCTATTTTGCAGATATGAGTCGTAGAAGATCATAATCAAGCCTAAAACATGTCCTTATGCATGCATTTAAGATAAGAGTTGAGTCGGAGCTTATTTCTACCGTTTGGAGATGTGCATAGGAGCAATGAAAGTCTATCAAGCGAAGAAAGAACTTCAATTTGCTAGTGCCTACTTTGGAGAGCCATATCTCGATTTCTACAATATATAATCAGGTGATTCTAATTGGAGATGAAATTTTGTCCTCTTAGCTTTCCAACGCCACCAAGAACGATTGATTTGAACAAGTAACAAAGAAATGACAGCCATTTGAAGTTCAGTGCGCAGTGCAGGAAATACACGCTGAGAAGTGCTCGATCGAGAGATTTGTTTGGTCGATCGAGAGCTTTGTTTGGTCGATCGAGGGGTTTTGGTTTCTAAAGTCCTCGATCGAGAGTTTTTGGTTTCTAAAGTCCTCGATCGAGAGGCTTTGGTACTTAATCTTCTCGATCGAGAGCTTTTCATGCCCATTCTTCTCGATCGAGAGGTTTTTCTTCTCGATCGAGAGCCTTGTCGGCGTCTCTTCAGTTTCCCGAGAGCTTTTGTCAGTTTTTCTTTTGTGTCTTATATAAGAACTCGTTTGTGAGTTCTTTTAGGTCATCTATCTTTTCTTTTTCAGAACTTTTCTTGTCAGCCGTCACAATATTTCTTTACTCAATAATTTTAGTTTTTCTTATTTTTGCTTTTCGAAGGATTGTATACGGGTTTAATTCTGTTCTGACACCGGACTTCGTCCTATTTGTAATCCTTCTTTCTCTCCTTAATCTTTTTCATTCTGTTTGTTTTGTTTATTGTTTCTATTCTCATTGTTATCGTTCTGTTTCCGTTCGCTGTTTGTCTCGGTGTTCATGCTCTCTGTTCTCTGTTTATCGTCCCTTTTGCTTCGATATCTCTGTTCCTGTTCTTTTTCTTATTACCATTTTTCGTCTGTTTTTATCTACATAATTCATACTGCCCTTATACTTGTTTTTTTGCCTAGAATTCTGTGCCTGTACACTTCGCTTGTCTCGGTTATTTTTCGTCCCCTCTTACTCCCTGTTTATCATTCCGTTTTCATAATTTTTAAGCATGTCGATTGTTAGCATACTTGGCGTAGTTGTATTCGTTTATAATTACGTTATGAGTAGCTAAATTGTTTATATGCCGGGATGAGGGAAACTGTGTCATAAGCATGATAGGTCATAACCGGGTTGGGTAGTTTTGCGGTAGGAATTATCATTAAGCAATTTATTTTGTGTTTGGTTGAATGAGTATACGCAGGAGACCATTCGTTTAGTTAAACCCCGACCTAGATCGGAAGATTGGAAGGGTAAGGCTTGCTTAGCAATAATAATTAGTTTCTGTGAGGGCGGAAGTCAAGCAGAAATGACCTTAGGGCGACTTAAGACCGGAAGGTATAGTCGGGTTAGAGACGTGACTGTAATAACCTAGCCTTTCCTACCAATAAACAGACCGGCCTAGTTATACCGATAGTGCTGACGACACAGTGACCCGAAATCCCAGCATATTTCTCTTTTCTGAATTTATTTTATATCCTTCTCGTTTCTTTTCGTAGTTTATTTAAAACAATTTAAAAACCCCAGTTTTGTGACATTCAGACGGACCAATTTAGACAGATAATTAGCAACTTTGCCTCCCTGTGGAGATCGACCCTACTTACCGCTAGTTTCCGTTAGTAGTAGTAGGTTATTATTTTTGGTACTAAAACGACGATATCAACGAGAATGACGTGGGAGTTGGTTGATTTGCCTGATAAGGTACGACCTCTTCAGTGCAAATGGCTTTATAAGATAAAGCGCTCCATCGAGGGACAACCAGACACCTATAAGGCACGACTAATGGCAAAAGGTTTCACTCAAGTGCAAGGGTTGCACTATGATGAGATCTTTGCACCCGTAGTCATGCTGCGTTCCATTCGGATTATCTTAGCGATTGCTGCATTTCATGACTATGGAATATGGCAAATGGATGTGAAAACCGCCTTCTTAAACGGTTATTTGGAGGAGGACTTGTACATGGTACAACCCGAAGGTTTCACAGATCCTAAAAATCCTAAGAAAGTGTGCAAGCTTAAGCGTTCCATTTATGGACTTAAGCAAGCATCTAGGAGTTGGAATCATCGTTTCGACCAAGTGATAAAAAAGAATGGTTTTATTCGATCAGTCGAAGAACCATGCTTATATATCAAGTCGAGTGGGAGCAAGATCGTCCTTCTGGTGTTGTATGTTGACGATATACTCTTGATCGGTAATGACATCCCTCTCTTATCTTCGGTTAAAGTATGGTTAAAGAACCATTTCCAGATGAAAGATCTGGGTGAGACACAATGTATATTGGGGATCCGTATCTATAGAGATAGATCACGACGGATGTTATCACTGAGTCAGGAGTCTTATACAGATAAGATTCTTGACAGATCAGCATGACCAACTCCAAAAAGGGGTTACTTCTGATGATCTCGGGGGTGCATTTGAGTAAGACTCAGGCACCTAAGACACCGAAAGAGGTCAAGCGCATGAGTCGCATTCCTTATGCGTCAGCTATAGGATCGATCATGTATGCCATGATATGCACACGTCCAGACGTGGCATATGCTTTGAGTATGACGAGTCGGTACCAAGGCAATCCAGGTGAACCATACTGGATGGTTGTTAAAAACATTCTTAAGTACCTACGGAGGACTAAAGATTGGGTATTGACTTATGGTGGAGGCATTGAGCTTTGCGCAAACAGTTACGCAGATGCTAGCTTCCAAACGGATTAAGATGACTCGAAATCTCAGTCTGGATTCGTTTTTACTCTTAATGGCGCTGCTGTTAGTTGGCAAAACTCCAAGCAGAGTGTTATTGCAGATTCTACTACTGAGTAAAAGGAGATAGTGATAGACAAGATTGCGACAGATGACAACATCGCAGATCCTCTCACTAAACCATTAAGACGTGATAAACATCAAGGGCACATTATTTCAATGGGAATTAAACGTGTTCCTGAGTTATATTATTACTTTTTCTGAATTGGATATTGTATCTATTTCATATACTATTTATAACACCATCGATTTTGTTTTATATATTGTTTTTTCATGTGGATTGTACTGACAAATTTGAACACCACAAAGTGAACTGAATTACATTATATTTGTTTTAGTCCGTAATCGCCTACACGAGCTGATAACTCTGACAATTATTTTGTGACGTCGATTGATGGTGGGTTCAATAAACCATAAGTCAAATCGTTGACTGATCGATCACAAATACGAGATTATAACGATAACTCGTAGGACAATTTTCGTGACGACGCAATGGAGTCCTAAATGTTACTGAACATTCGGTGTCGGGTCGTGGATATGACGTCCATCGTGTTCCTTGAGTCGATTGTTTTGACTGTCGACTGTTTCTTGAGATAAAGGGCAGTTTTGGGTGACTTTGATTTTTTTTCTCACTAGCTGACCGTAACTGGGGCTAAGCAGGGTTTTTTTGGGTCATTTCAAGATTCGAGTTGAAGGAAATATCCACCCCTTATCAGGTTTTAATATTTCTCAGGGCCACTCGAGGAGTAGTAACTGAAATGCTTGGCCAAGCTCGAATAATGATTCGTTATCAGTTGAGTTACTCTCTAGTCGGGGAAACCACTCTTGATACAGATCACTTGTAAAATACGACCTTTGTGAATAAAGATTTGCAAATTGTTTTACATTGAGTGGGAGAAATTTAATTGAATATGAGAATCGGTTATCGCACATACACTTGTACGGACAAGTGGGAGATTGTTGGAGCTAGTGTCCTCAACAGTTAGTGCGACAACACGTATAAATCTCTTAAAGGAACACAGGGTATACTTTGTATTTTAGCCAGTTGATTCACGTTTATCAATAATGGTTGGCTTGCTAGAAAGTTTGACGTTATTGTCATACAGATGGCGGTAATCAACTGGTCCCTAAGAGTCACACCTAAAGGATGGAATCTGAGAGATATGATTAGATGAAAATGTAATCATATTGATACCCTATACGACTAAACGGTTAGTAAATGTAATGATGACATAATTATTTAATATTGATTAAATAATATTAGCTACGACGAATTAAAATGTTAATTCGTAATTAAATATAAAATATTATATTTAGTTATGTGTAATGAAATTATTTAATAAAGATTAAATGATTTAAATTAAATATAAAAGGTTATATTTAATTAGGGATTATAAATATAAGATATTTATAAGAAAAAACATTACACAAGAGAGAGCGATTATAACTGATTCTATAAAGATAGAATTTCGGTCTGAGCAATTATTAAGTTGTTCAGTTGTTGTGAAGTGCTATAGGTAGAACCAAATACTGATTTGGGGAATCCTAATTCATGTCTAATAGCAAGGTTGTTTGCACTTAAAGGGTACGAGTTACACGACTATTTCCCTCCTCTCTCTCTCTAGCTTTTCATCTTACACAAAATTAAAGGTAATTTTGTAGTTTCTAGCTCAGGAAAGGGTATTTCTCAGGACATCTTGGGTGCAACGATTAGGAGGATATCTGTTTTGATATCTGATCTTAGGCCTTTGCAAGGACAGAAGGTTAATTCTTGATCCCAATCATTGTATCTTGTTCTTTGTTTATGACTATAAATCATACATTATAAATTTGTTATTATCCTGCATATAAAGAATTGGGAATATGTACAGATATTTTCCCACAACGCATCCCAGGGCAAACTCCGTCTTGGTCGGAACTCCTTTCCGAAAGGCACCGTCTTCAAGGATCTCCGGAATTACAATAATTACAAATTTTCTATCTATTTTATACATTATAAAATAAAATAAAACAATAAAATAAAGTGACACGAGATCACATTAAATTACAACCGAATCGATAACCCCTTACATTACGGGAAATATCGATTAAAATCTAAGGTCATACTAAGCAAAATACATAATTCCAAATTACATAAATTTAAAATATGACATTCATAAATAAATAAATATGCAATACTTATGAATATGCAACTAACATGCCAATCCTAAGCCAAATCGTTCTATTTAAACACTATTTAAATATCGTTATCATAATAACACGGTTTTATGGAATAACGTGATTTTAACATTTTAAAATCACTTAACATTATGTGAATCAACATTCACGATCAAGTTAACATCCTATCATATTTAGGTTTCAAAATTTAGTCGTACTTAATTTTGAACATGTCTTAACTTATTAATTATAATATTGTTCGAGTTATTATCGGTTTTACGGGAAAATTAATATAAAAATCAAATGAGTCATAAAATATTTCGAAAATTCAAAATTCAAATTTTGAACATTCTTAAAATTTTCTTAAAATTTCATATCCTAAAAACACTAATATAACCGAAATAAACGATTTATTTCGAAATAATACGTATAAACATGCATATTTAGACGGTAATTCAAAATTACCTTAAAATAATGCAATAAAATACTAATAAAAATTTTACATATTCCAAGACACTCAAAGGACTGAAATGGACAGGAATAAATCAGTAACACACTGTTTAAGGACCGAAATAATGATTGTGACTCTTACAATCTTCAATTTTCAACTTTAACTTTTTAAAAATTAAAAAATCAAAAATTCAGAAACTTTTGGCATCCAAGAAAAATATGATGATGAACATATCAAATATGACTAACGTGGGTTAATTTTTCCGGCCATTTTAGCAACTTTTACTATTTTTAATAAATTATGTCATATATTACATGATTTTAACAATTAAAATCATTTCTCATGCAAAAATTAGAAATAAAAAGCTCAAAATTTACATGCATGATAGAAATAATATATATGACACTGTATAAAATTTTTATTGCCAAATTCAAACTCAAACTATTTAAGTTGAATTATGTCACTAATATATCGATTTTTACCATAAAAATCAATATTCATGCAATATAAAAGAAAAATTTCTGGAAATTTTAATATATATTTTAAATATTGCATGTGAAATCTCCAAAATTTTCGTAGCTAAATTCATAATCTAACTATATAAACTCATTTTTATCTCATTTTATGACAATTTAACACTTAAATTTCACAAACCATACATAAAACTCAAATAATTTCGAAAATTATATATTCATAATATGTTAAATGCATGTGAGAATATATATAAAAATCTTGGCCAGAAAGTTTAATTTACTATTTTTCCCATAATTAAAACGATTTTAACCGATTATAAGCAAAAATTAACAATTTAATTATAAGATTGAACAATATTATTCCATAAATCATTCATAATGACTTAAAACAATTTTAAGACCAGAAGGTATACATGCAATAATAATTTCGTGCATATCATATATGTACTAATTATTTTACGTTTTAAATTTTAATCATATTACTCGCAAAAATCGTAAAATCGAGTTGCATGCAAGCAACCGAAAGCTCTGATACCACTTGTAAGGTTACACGGTCAAACCGTCCTAACAATTTAATTAGTCATACTAATTTGTTTAACATAATTAACTCTTTAATATAATTTAGATCTTTATGCATGCGAAATAAATGCGAAAAATAAAGAATCGGATTCTTACAAACGGTCCGAGAAAGCTAAGGATGATCCTCCACGGAGCAACCAAAGTAGATTGCCTCCTTTACGATGCACCCAAGACTCGCCCTTAATTACCGAATGCATGCACGAACTAGGTGACGAAAATCGGTTAACCTTAAAATAATTTCTAATCTAATTAGAATATAAATACTATAACTATTATAGATTTATTATAATATAATTAATATGATTATATTATTAGAGAGGTTTGAGAGGATTTCTTATAATTTTATTACTCTAAGAAAATTAGTATTAAGTTGTCCTTATTATATGTGAGTAGTTCACATATATAATGGAAGGGTTTGGGGGGTTGTGTGAACCGTGTAAGAGAGGCTAGGGAAGGCCAATGCATGGCCTTATTTTTCTTACACATGCTCATAGGTATGTAAGACTATCTTATAGTAATTATGCCCTAAACAAAATGATTATTCCTTGAGGAATAATCTTTTCACATAACACACAAACACACGGTTCAAACAAGTGTAAAATGAACCTTCATTTTACATTTGTAATTTGTACAATTGTTAAAAATGTAACATATCATGTGACATAATTTAATTGTATTAATTTAAAATATATATTTATCATATAAATAATATTTCTAAATTAATTAAATCATATTTAACAAATTATTTTGGCAATTCGTAATTACCGTCCCTATATATGGTTATTATAATAATCGTCGATACAATATACAACGTTTGTTATAACCATGAACCATTCATATTCTATTTTTGATATTTCATAAATATCGATTAATATTTGACAATCGATACATTTCAATTTCAAATATAAATCTTACATTAAGATTCAACCTCTGATTTCTCGATATTTGATTTTAAGGAAATCGATCAATTCGTATCGTATACAATTTGATCAAAATATCAATTAAGGGGATTGTCCTATAGGTGTGACCTAAAGGGATCAACTGACCACCACCGTTATACGACAGTAATGTCAAACTCTAGTCAGCCAATCATTACCGATTAATGTTGGTCAGTTGACTATATAATATCGGATCATCCCTTGCATATTCTTATCATAAGTTTTGCCAATGATAATTATCATTGACGTGATCGCACTATTGTTGAGGACACATTTCCCAACAAAAATGTCTTTTAGTAGTGTTTTAGTACGGTCTACGCATATCACGCACATCGAATATGAGTTTAATTTTAGGTTCTGACTTTGTTTAACCATTAAAATTTTGGCATTTCGGTGAAAAATGGTGGATATTTTTGAAAAATAGTTTTGAAATAAACGTAATGATTTTAAAAACATGTTATGTAAGTCAGTTGATGGTGATAACAATTGTCACTGTAATAAACTAATATCAACCACAACATACAACTGTAAAATGTTCATCGTCTTAATTTGCGGTTTTTTTATCAATCAAATATGAGTAAAACTATTAGCAAACCTGCGATTTTTGCGGGTCACAAAACTAGTTATATTTTATATATATATCCAAACCCTAAAAACCTAAATCCAGGGAAACGTGTGGAAGGTTGCGGCTCATGAAGCCACTTTGAGCCACACGCCTCTTTATGATAACTATATGTTAAAGTGAATCATATTGGTTCAATTAAATATATCTTATCATAGTCATAGGATAAAGATTTAGTTATAATATATATTATTTCTATCTTCTATAAGGGGTGATTAGAAGATAATAATGTTATAAGATATAATAGAAGAAGCTCAAAACAGGATTTGTTGAGAATAGGTGGGCTAGCTCTAGATGATAAGGGCTACTCTATCAAACAGGGATATGTCTGGCTAACTACTGCACATCAAAAGCCAAATTGGACTCATATTATTTGGAATAAATGGAACTGGCCAAAGCATTCCATTAATTCATGGCTCATCATGCATGATGGGTTGAACACCAAGGCCAAATTGCATAGCTTTGAATACTGCTCTGATGACCTTTGCTGCTTGTGTGGTTTGATGCCTGAAACTTCTGCCCACTTATTCAATGACTGTGTAGATTTCGACTTGTGAAACTTAACCACTTCAAAAATCTTCTCTTTTTACTGTTTTTCTATGTCTACATACGATTGTGATTTATTATTTGGAGTTTGATTAAATAAACTTTATGTAATTAATCACGAACTAGCTGCATCGAAAAAGTTAGAAAAAGTTTGGATACTCAATTCCACCCCCTTCTTGAGTATCTCAGGATCAATAGACTCTTCAGTTACTTACATCACTTGTAAGTTGTATGTATTGTAGTAGTTATAAATATCAAGTTATTTATATAATTTTTAAATTCACAATGTTAGTTAGAATGTTTGAATTTTGTATACTTATTTCCTATTTAATACATGAATATTAATTTGATGGTTTTATATTCTATACGAATTATATATATATATATATATTCGCATGTGAATTCCAAAATTTAACAATACAATCAATTTTGTTAAATATTTGATAAGAATAAATATCTGAAAAACAAACCCATGTACTTTTACACGGGGGTAAAACTAGTTAAACATTATTTTCAAGATATTATTAAATATCGCACATCCTTTTACTTAAATCCTACACATTTCTCCCTAATATTCCACAAATATCTCTCCTCTCCCAAAACCTAACCAATTCATCAACAATTCGATAATTATGATTTTAATTCGCATATCCCACATGTAATTTCATAGTTTTATCAATAATTTTATTAAAACCAGATTTATTAATTAATTTTTCTTTTAAAAAAAAAGATTTTTTTAAATAAGTAGGTGATGGATTAATTTTGATAGTTAATAGGTTTATTCAATTTAAACGACAAGCAAACTTCTGGATAAATGAACATGATGCAAACTACATATATTAAACTCATGTGATTGATTCAATTGATGATGAATCAATAAAAAAACATTTTCCAAATTTAGTTGCTGCAAATATTCATTATCGCCGACTGTCATCGTCGGAGTATGATGTCTCTGTTTGTGCGTGGCGTGTTAATCCCAGTCTAACATGAGAAAGAGAACTGTTCATATTTATTAATTAACTTACCTTTTCTTGCATACAATTCTTTTAGTTGCTTTTACACTCCTATTCAGTCATACTTATTAAAGTTATTATATTTACTTTAGTCGCATTCTAGGCTACTATTATACTAATTGGAATACAAGAAGCCTTAGTGGGATGATTCCATAAGCATAAAGATCAACCAATCTTTTACTTGAAAAGCTTATTTCACATCTTATGGATTCTTATTGGACTCTACTAAGAGTCGGCTCTAACAAACGTATGTTTAGTCGGTGTATGTGGTGCTCGACGTTAGGAGTACACCCAGTTTATATAGGGGGCGGAGGAGGGTGGTGGCTGCTAGTGTAGAGAGGTGGTGAAGGAGGGGTCAGGTGATTGTACGGTGGGTGCGATAATGTTTATTTTTTGAGGGGTTTTCATTTTTTCCTCTTCGTAGGGGTGGGAAATGACATGGATATAGTCGGAATAAAATGAGGAAATATGCGGGATCAATTGGAACCATTCTCGGTAATTTATTTTGATGCATCGATATAAGTGTAGACAATAGCCAATAAGTGTAGGCAATAACCAATAAGTATAATAAACAATTGACTTTATTTTTCTTTAATTTATTGTTGATTCATACTTATTTACTTCACCTTCAATCATAATCATTACATCTCTTTGTAATTTTCATTTATGCAGGGTTATATGTATGGCTAACAGTGACGGAGTAAGGGGTTAGCCGGAGTGAGGTTGGCTGGCAACTAGACTAACGAAGCAAGAGGTGTTAACGGGAGGTGGTGGTGGTGATGATGAAGGTAGATAAGAGTAGGAGAAAAACAATCAATTACTGGGAGAATGAAAAAAATAAGAAGGGGTAAAATTGTAAATATATATGTGAAATACTAAAATTCGTATGTGAAATAGTACGTCCTAAAATTAACGATTTTATGACCTATATTGATTATTGAACATTCCTATTTAACTCATTGATGGAGTGTTTGGTTCAATCAAAAAATGTATAAGGTATGGGTTTGGAATGAGCCAAACCCATACCGTGTGTTTGTTTAACAAATTTGAGGGTTTCATACCCATACGTCAAACCAATGAGGTATGGGTTTCCATACCCTAGGAGGGGTGGCTATGAGATTCATACCCATCGGTATCAAACTACGATAAACAAATATGTGAAAAATAAATACTAAAACATATCGTAAACGAACCATTTTATATAATTATTTGATAAAATTTTTATTTTCATGATTTTATACGTTAAAATTATTTTTGAAAGTATTGGATTTTACATATTTCAACTCTATCTTAGTTTCAAACCTATACCAATTACAATTGAAACAAACATAAGGTATCAAGTATGGAGTTCCAACTCCATATTAGGGATGACAATGGGTCGGGTACCCAACCAAGACCCTTAGGGTCTGACCCTAACGGGTCGGGTATGGGTTTGAACTTTTGAGACCCACTCGGGTATGGGTCGGGTATGGGTCTTATATAAAAACTTCGGGTCGGGTCCGGGTCTTGATCTTGGGACCCTACCCGACCCTTAGACCCTTATATTTATTAAAAAAAAGAAAAACAAAAACAAAAAACACACATACGAACGTCAATAACCCAAATAATACACACAAACAGATGATCCTTTTTAGTTATCATTAATATACTATACGCATATCCAAATAACCATTAAGAATAACGAGGAAATTGATGAAAATGATGAGTTTGGGTACGGTAGATGATATAATTTAGGGTCGGGTATGGGTAATGATCCGAATAACCAAAACTTTTTAATATTTTAATCAAACTTTGTAATTTAATTCGAACTTTGGTACATTTTATTGAATGACTCGTTAAGAAAAATTGGACCCTAGGGTAGACCCTATCCGGACCCAGACCCATTAGGATCGGGTATGTGTCCATTAAATTCAGACCCTTTAGGGTATGGGTTGGGTATGGGTCGGGTATGGGTCTAAGGTTTTTTTTACTTCGGGTCGGGTCGGGTCTTGCCGGACCCTACCCAGACCCTACCCATTGCCATCCCTACTCCATACCACTTAGGTATGATTCCGGATTCCAAACTTATACGCGTACGCGAAACAAACGCCCCGCGAGATGATTTAACCGTGGATAACTTGTTTCCCTCACTCGTCCTAAGTAGATTTGCCAGCAAAATGAAGCGAGAAGAGCATTAGAAGTTTAGAACTTGGAAGTAGGACATGTAAATATACCCTCAAACACTGGATGACAACAAAAATGGAGGGTTTAATGTGCAATGAATGTCTAGAACATCAAATTAAATCAGATTTCTCAGAGAGACTCCTTTTCTCTTACGCCATCTCTGATTTTCCTCTTCCCTTGGCTTCTAAGGCTCTTGTTAAGGTCTTCTTTTTTACATTCCTTCATTCCTTCAAACTTCTTCAATTTTTACTGTTCAATTATGTTTATTTATTTATTTATTTATCACAGGTGCCTATTTCAAGCGGAGAGGCGTTATCGGAATTTGTGCTGCTCTATTTACGTCGCTGTGATGATGATTGCATCACCATATACGTGTAATCCTCTGATTCCTTCCTCTTATAGTAGAATTTTGTATGATCAACACACCCCGCAAGATGCACTGTAACAGAATAGGGTTTTGTAGACACGGTTTATGTAGTGTCTTGAAGCCTTGAAGGCGGTTTCGGAGGTGATAGTTCTAAGGAAGAATTGTATTTAAAAGCCGTAGGCAATGTTGACGATGTATTGAGCTTGATTGGGAGTGTACTAATGTCAATCATGATGTATAAAATGGTAATGATGTTTAGATGAGTTCCACTACAAGAAAAGTGAAGAGAAAAGGTGAGTATGGAGAGGTGAGGTGAGGTTTTTCGGTAGAGTTTTTTTGCGTGACTGTTGAGGAGGAGATATAGGGTGGCTGAAGGGTGTTTGCCCAAAGGTTTAAGAGCATACACATTGAGGAGGATTTACCATTCTCTTAGATGAATGAGAGTGCTAAGAGGATGTCCTCTTCAATGTGGATACATCCTCTCGGCATCTTCTTTGAAGAGGAAGACATCCTCTATAAATGGAGGAGGATGTCCTTGTCTTGGCTCTTGTGCCAAATAAGAGATAAAAATTGTAATGGGTATATTTAAATGGTGAAAAAGAAGCAGAAGATACCATCCTCTTTGATGGGGCCAAAAAGAGAAAAAGATGAGGTAGATAGTGGAAAGTGGGGTAGATGAAAGATAGTATGAAGTGTCAAAAATATAAGATGAAAGAGAAGAAATAAGAGGATGAAACCATCCTCTTCAATGTACATGCTCTAAAACGCCAGGTTATGATCTTTGAACATGGCTACTTAAAAGCTTTACTCGCTTTGGCATTTTTTGCCATTTTGTAGCCGAAAGAGATTTGGCCATTGGAAGGTTTGATGCAATTGGTACGATTAGCGAAAAGTGCTCGTATAATCAGGCCGTGTGAATACCATCTTTGATACCATGTGAATACTGAAATATGAGAGACATATTTGAGTAATGAATTGAATAATTTGGTTTCCGATTTGTACGTCTATATGTAATTATACAACAAAAGTTATATATGAACAAATGATTCATAAATCATAAGTGAAGAGATACAATGCTTGGTTCTTCGCATCATTAATAGATGTTTTAAATAATGTAAACTAAATAATTATTTAAAATAATTCAAGATAGCTCAAGAAGATAGGTTGTTATAATGCCAAATTTATTTGTTAGTGAATATTGTATGACATTATCCAAGACTTGTATCTACAATAAAATTAGGTGATACTCACTAAATATCCTTCTCTATCGACGAGTGTACATCTGAGTGTCAGTCTAGTAAGAATCTAAGGCCTTGTTTGGATATAGAATATGAAGGGAAGGGAAGGGAGGGGAGAGGGATAGAGGGAAGGGAAAGGGAGAGAAGAGGAGGGCAGAAGGAATGGAGGAGAGGTACTTTCCCTCGGCCCTTCATATCTGTCCTTTATTGGAAGGAAAATTATTTGTCTTTGAAGAGGAAATTTGAGGGATATATTTTCCCTCCCCTCCAAATCCCCCAACTTTTCTTTTGCTATGTAAACAATGGAGATTGTCTCCCTTTAAATCTCTCCCTTCCCTTCTCTCCAAATTCTCAGACGGAGAGTAAGGCTTTGTTTGGATACCAAAATAGGAGGGAAAGGGAGAACGAAGGAGGTTATTTTCTCTTCAAATCTTTGCTTAGGTGTAGGGGAAAAAATTTGGCTTGACATGGAGGGATCCAATTTCACACCCTTCAAATTCTTCTACATCCATTTTGCTAAGCAAACAAAAGATTTCTCATCTCTCAATCCAAACACACCCCAAGAGTTTAGTTGCTAAAAGAGATGACAGTGGAAGGTTCATGGGTGAAGACATGATTTTAAATAAGGGACGCTATAATATAAATGAAATGATTTTAGGGAGGGAAATTTAGTAATGCAATAGAGTAAATTAAAGAAATCGTACGTTTTACCTAGATAATTCATAACTTTTATTCCTTAGGGTGGATGCCGCCGCTATCTCCGCCCTCTCACCCTGCCATCGGAATATTGAGTCGAACCTACTATATAGGAGCATAGAAGCAATTATTACAAGCATAGCCTATGTGCATAGTGAAATTGATTTGTAAAAGAGATACTAAGTGATGTCCTCGCTCTTGCACCTGATCTTTCTAACTTCTGATCTTTTCTTATTGAAATTATGATCAAGTCAGTCTTGGACCATAACAAGGTTAGTCCTATTGTAATCATCGTGTTATGTAGGTTTATTGTCGCAAGTTGAACTTGTAAAATGGTGAGAAATGAGAATTGAGTTAAAGCTTATGGTGGTTGTGAATGTTTTCTGCATACTTCCGATTTTGCTGTTAAATTTGAATATGTTTACATTAGGTTCAATTCTGTATTAATAGGTGTACCAAGGTGACGAGGCGCAAGGCACATGCCTTGTGTCGCGCCTCATGGACACGAGTTACACTACTTTTGTAAACAAATACGTTGTTGCAAAATAGTTTTCGTGCAACAACACACTTGGATTTTCGAGAAGGTTAACATGTAAAAAAGTAAAAGCTAGGGATAATGTGGCAAAAAGGACATAAATGAACTAGACGAAAAAATTGAATAGTGCATTGTAGTTTCCTCCCTAGATGCTCCTTATCTACCAGGCGCACATAAGGGCATAAGGCGCACTGAGGCATTTTGGCTAGTTTGTCACTGAGCGTTGACTTAGGAACGTCTGAAGTGCGCTCTTTATAAACCAGATAGCCCCCTTTTGGTCATCTGATATCAAGTCTTTATGGCTTATGTAGGGATGATCATATCATCGATGATCTTGAATGCATCAGCGATAATGAGACTGACCAGAATGATGGCGAATCAGTTTGTAATGACAAGAAATCTACTGTCATGGCGGAAAAATCCAACTCGATGAATGGTGGAATGAAGGCTGATCTGTATGGTTCTCACTGCAAGAATTCTTCCTGCTACAATTCTGGTAGATCATCTTGCTTGAAAACTATTAGTGCAATTGTGCCATGTGCTTTTGTTGGAAATGGCTCCTTCTCAACATTTGAGAATATCGCTTCCAGTTTAACATCGGGCTCTTTGGAAGATGACATATTGTGTTCACTCAGCGCTATGATTGAAGGAAAAGCAACATGCCGTGAAAGTCAAAATTTCCTCAGCTTAGTGGGGGTACCATCATTTCTCGATGACCATGTTCCTGGTTGCCTGAGGCATCCAAATTTGGTCCCTGTGCTGGGAATGCTAAAGGTCCCTGATTTTACATGTGTTGTTTATCCTAAAGCCTCGTATACATTGGAGAATATTCTCCATTTTACTCCTGAAGCATTGGATTTGGAGTGGAATAGAAAGTTTCTAGTTTATCAAATACTCTCAGCTCTCTGTTACATCCATGGGTTAGGGCTTTCCCATGGCAATATTTGTCCTTCCACTGTGATGTTTGCTAATTCATCTTGGGTATGGTTAAACATTTGCGATAGACCAGACTTGCAAGATAAACCAAATGCCATAAATGAAAATTCTTTAAATTTGCATCTCATAGGAAAAAATTGTGCGGCTCATAATTGTTTTTATCAAAGCCTATATGAGGATTTAAATATTTCTGGATTAGTAGATTGGCCCACAGCCTTTCACAAGTGGTGGAGAGGAGAACTCAGTAACTTTGGATATCTACTTCTCTTAAACAAACTAGCTGGACGAAGATGGGGAGATCACACATTTCATACAGTGATGCCCTGGGTTATAGATTTCAGCGTAAAGCCTGATGAAATATGTGACATGGGATGGAGGGATTTGAGTAAGAGCAAGTGGCGTCTAGCTAAAGGTGACGAGCAGTTGGATTTTACATACTCCACATCTGAGATTCCCCATCATGTTTCAGATGAGTGCCTCTCTGAATTGGCTGTTTGTAGCTACAAAGCAAGGAGGTTACCATTGAGCGTTCTGCGCATGGCGGTGCGTTCGGTTTATGAACCCAATGAGTACCCATCCACAATGCAAAGACTATATCAATGGACTCCTGATGAATGCATTCCGGAGTTTTATTACGATAGTCAAATATTTTGCTCTCGTCACTCTGGCATGAGTGATCTAGCAGTGCCTCCATGGGCTGGAAGTCCTCAAGAGTTTATCAAATTGCATCGCGATGCTCTAGAGAGTGAGCGGGTTTCACGTGAGATTCACAAATGGATTGATATTACTTTTGGGTACAAAATGTCAGGTCAACCAGCCCTAGATGCCAAGAATGTTATGTTGCCTTCATCACAACCGACAATGCCAAGGCCTATTGGGCGACGTCAGCTATTCTCTCAACCACATCCCATGCGCTGGGGTAATACTAGGATAATTAATGATCACTCTATTGTTGAGCGGCACTATGGAAACGTAGTTGGTAGTGAAATCACTTCTTTCCGTGGCAATGATTATTTAAGTAAAATAGAAGAAGCCTCTGCATTTTGTGAACATGCTCAGCATTTGAGTCCTGTTTATTCAGATACCAGAGAGAAAAGCTTAAGAAGTCCCCATAGTAGACAAGACACATCTAGTAAGCGTTCCAAGGATCATGAATGTGAAGCGAATAACAACATATTTGACTTTCGTGTCTCTCGTGATATACATTGCAACAATCTTCTTCAGTATATTGAGGAGGGTGAAAGTCATAAGGGATATCAAGATCTTGTTTTGTGGGCCCAACAATCATCATGTTCAAAGGAAATCTCAGTAAATATGGCAAAAGATATATTTTCACTTGGCTGTGTCATTGCAGAACTTTACTTGAGGAAGCCACTTTTTGATTCAATTTCACTGTCCACATATTTGGATGATGGTTCTTTTCCTGGAAGAATGAGAGAACTTCCTCCTCATGTAAAATTTATTGTTGAAGCTTGCATTCAAAAAGACTGGAAGAGGTACAAATTCCTTGACTAGTTTATATCTCTGATTTTTGATGCTTTGAGCGAAGTATCTTCTGTTATTTTCTGGGATTATCTAGATCTTGATAATATCTGAGCAACCTTCCTTTTTCTATGAATGTTAGGAGGCCTTCTGCAAAGAGTCTTCTGGAGTGTCCATATTTTTCAGCAACCGTTAAGTCATCCTACTTATTTATTGCTCCTCTTCAGCTAGAAGCAACAGATAGTTCGCGCCTCTGTTATGCTGCAAACTTTGCAAAGAAAGGGGCTTTGAGATCCATGGGATCATTTGCAGCTAGAATATGTGCTACTCATTGCTTACCTCTTTTAGAAAATCCATTGTCAGATGTTGAGGCTGATTATGCTTACGTACTTCTTAAAGAATTTTTGAATAGCCTCAAACCTGAAGCAGTCAACAGATTCGTTTTACCTTCCATTCAGAAGATTTTACAGGCTAGTTCTATTCTTTAATCCATTTTTGTGAGAAACCTGTGAAGTTTCTTGCAGTTCCACTGCTGATATATTAGTTTCAGGCAACAGGGTATTCACATGTGAAAGTTTCTCTTCTTCAAGATTCATTTGTGCGAGAAGTGTGGAATCACGTTGGAAAAAAAATATACCTTGAAAAATTACATCCATTGGTGATTTCGAACTTGCTTAATTCTCCCAATAAGAGTTCTGCATCTGCGGCTTCTGTACTGTTAATTAGCTCTAGTGAAGAACTTGGCGTACCCATTTCTGTTCAACAGGTTAGATAACATAATGTCCATCAGCTTCATGTTTTTCCTTGGAGCTTTCATTTGTTTATTGTAAACATGTTCTGTTTGTGCAGACAGTCTTGCCTCTGATTCATTGTTTTGGCAAGGGACTTTGTGCTGATGGGGTTGATGCACTAGTTAGAATTGGTATTTCCTGTTAAGTCAGCCTTTTATTTGGAGCTTTTGTTGTTAGGTTGTCTCGCAAAGTCCTATTGTAAAATTTGAATTCTCTTTTGCTTGTTTCAGGTGCTGTTTTGGGGGGAAATTTCATCGTCACACAGATTTTACCCTTGCTTAAAAATTTTCTTCACTCCTGTATTGACGCATTTCATATAGACAAGCCCGAGCCTGTGCAGAGTTGGAACTCGTTAGCTCTTGTTGACTGTCTTCATGCATTGGATGGATTAATTGCATTTTTGCAGAAGGAAGTGATTGTCAAGAAGCTCCTTGAAGTACGCCTCTAAGTTTAAAATTATCATTCATACTAGTTTCAATTATCTTTTGTTACCCACCCTGTTCTCTAAGTGGAAGATGCTATATTTGGCCTTTTGCAAACTACAGGGTCAAAGTTGCCTGTTTATTACAATTCTTATGCAGAATGGTTTGGAATTTCCTGTCCTTCAGGTACTTCAATTTGAGTCTGAAAAATCCTGCTGCTGTGTTTTTTGTTGTAAGAAAAGAACCTTAATACACCAGATTAAAATGTTGCTACGAACATCGAGTGTATATATCGTGGCAAACCTAAAACTATCTAGGCAGTTGTACTTCTATGATATTATAGTATTCACAGTAGTATAGTACATAGTAGGATATTAAGTATTGGTCCGACACTGCATCCGAGTCATTGAGGTTTTGAAGTTACGGCGTAAACATGAGTAATGTGGTAGACAATGTCATAGATTCTGGACACAGTATATTGCAATGCAAGCAATGTGGTAGCGTATTTGTAAAGGACTAATTTTGTTGCATTATTGAGGTTTTAAAGTCATTGCGTAAACATGAGTAATGTGGTAGACAATGTCATGGATTCTGGACACAGTATATTTCTATGCGAGCGATGTGGTTGTGTATCTGTCAAGGACTAATTTTGTTTGCATCCTAAGCTTACACTCAATCTATTGGATCATTTTTTTTTTCTCCCCCATGTGGAAAACTTTTTGTCGGTTACTATGCCTTACTTTTGCGCCGCATTATGGCTTGACTCTTGGATGCATCTGAAGGAAAATGTAATATTTTGCTATCTTTCAGGCTTCAGCTACAACCCTCGTCACAGTTTGTCAACAGATTGGGCCAGATTTAACAGCTGTGCATGTCCTACCTCAACTAAAACAACTATTTGATGAACTTATTTTTTCTCAAGAATTGGCTACTAGACCCTCTCTAGGTAAAACCAATGAGACAAATAAAGGAAGACAAGAAATGGAGCATCAAGTCGGAAGCCGTATGGACCTTATGTGGGTGTCAAGTCCCTCTGCTTTATTCTTTGGCGCTCATGAGTATTTACTAATCCTAGTCTGTCTTTCGTCGTATGTTTGATGTTCTCTTAATTGCCTACAGATTGATTTTGTATCCTTCTCTTGCATCGCTTCTTGGCATAGAGCGATTGCGTCAGTGCTGTGCTACGTGGCTGCTTCTTGAAAAATATTTGCTAATTCACCATAATTGGAAGGTGTGCTTTGCTTTAGCGTTGCAAAAGTACTTCGATTGGCTTGAAGTTGTGGAAATTCTGATGTTTTGTTGTATTTTTTTTTGCCTAATTCTTTATGATTCAGTGGGAATTAACAGGAACTTCATCTAAGAGCAACCCAGGGCACTTGAGTGGTAAACAGTCCATAAGCCAAGAAAGCGCTCTATTTAAATATAATCCAACTAAAATGTTAATGAATGGGGTGGGATGGACTGTACCCCAATCACAGGGTAGTTATGTAATCAAAGATTTGGCACTTCATAAACGCTTGTATGAAGCTCAGCTGAAGACTTCTGCAAAGAATGTGGAAACATCAAATGTTGGCAAGTGCGAACCATGGTTCTGGTTTTCAACACCTGCTTCTGGTTGGGATGGACCAGACTTTCTTGCTCGTTGTGGTACTTTAAAAGACGAGGTACCTTGGAAAATTAAAGCTTCTGTGATGCACTCTGTCCGTGCTCACCATGGCGCATTGAGATCTTTAGCTGTGGACCGAGATGAGTGTACTATATTTACTGCTGGAGTTGGCCCTGGTTTCAAGGGAATGGTTCAAAGATGGAACATTTCCACTGTTGACTGTGTGTCTGGGTATTATGGTCATGAGGAGGTTTGCTTCATATTTGGTTGTTTGCTTGTTTCTCTTTCCTTAATTTTACTTTTTATATAAATGACTTCTCTCTTTTGTTTAGTTCAGTTGAATCTGATCCCTGACAATTCTTTAGCTATAGAGCATAATGAAATGAGATAAATGACCCATATAAATCCACGTGCTTCTCACCTATCATGAAGGAGCTAATGGTTTATCAAGTGTAACAAAATTAGCTTCTGTCCTAACAAAAGCATAAGACTATGGATCTTGTTACACTGTCACCTTTGGAACTTGAAGATATTGGGTTCATGTTGATGTAGCTGTCTTTGATCCACATGGTTACTGCATGCTCTGCTAGAAATAAATTTCTATTAAGTGCCTTACCCTTCTTGATATTTGATATCTCATGTAGATGTCATTATCTCAATAGAGCTGAAGGTAGTGGATACAGAAAAAAATAGAGCTTAAGTGTAGCGCATTTTGTGAATGGTGGTTTTGAGATTTGGTATGTTCTGTTTTTCTTTATGTACTTTGTCGACATGATAAGCAGTTGTACTGGTTTATTGTGAACCAGCAGTTATGACAAAGAACAATATGGCTAGCAAATTTGAAAATTGCTTTGCAACTTGCATTCTCTTGTGATACATGGAGTATCTATGTTACTGTGGGGTTCTACCGTTTATTTTTGGCCAAGATGTAAATATGCCACAATTGTTATTTTGGTTAGAGAATTTAGGAGAAACTCAATAAAATTAATTGACATTCATGTGATGGAGATCAATCTGACCAGTCTCAGTCAGTTTGGCAAAAAATACAGCTGTTCACTGAATGGGCTCATAATAGATGGGCTAGGCTATACATTTTCTCTGTGGTTTGAGCTGATGTACAGGTCCATGTGTTATTAATATCATGTTACTGAGAATCCAAGTATTCAGGGTTAAGATTGAATATAACTGTGATTGTGTTTCTATATTAAGCTTTCAGCTCTTTCTATTAAAAAGTACCCTTAGTAGATCATGTTTGCAGTTATATAGTGTATCATGTATGTGATTTAGGATACTATGTTACAGAGTACTATTTATCTGACGACCCAAAAGTTTTATTTGCCTTTTTAGTTAACATTGTTTTTCCTGCTCTTTAGCCTTTGGTACTGATGGTGTCCGTGCCGGTAAATATTTATGCATAGAGACATAAAGGGGCTTTATGATCAATATGGCGTTTCTACGTGGTTTCTATGTTAGTAGGCAGCTAAATGAAACGGAGTGAAAGTTGATTGTGTCTACTTTCAGGTTGTAAATGACCTATGCATCCTTCCTTCCAGTGGGAGGGTGGCTTCTTGTGATGGGACAATACATGTTTGGAATAACCAAACAGGGAAAGTAATATCAGTAATTGCTGAATCAGCAGCAAATATGGTTCAAACTACTCTCTCGCCATCTGCGTCTGCTAGGTTCAGCAATGACCAAGACAGTATGCTGAACTCGTCTCCACATTCTAGTGGGATTTTCACAAGCGTTGATGGCAGTCTGTACACCTGTATGCATTTATTGGAAAATGTAGACAAACTCGTAGCGGGTACTGGAAATGGTTCGATAAGGTATAACAGATCATTTATTATGTGCAGTGAGTCTTGTATGAGCTGTATGGTTGTATCACTTGCAAGACTAACCAATATCCTTATATATTCTCATTTAGTTGGACTCACATTTAAGCATGTGTCTCATACTACCTTTTCCTATTTCAAAATGTGACAGCAATTTTGAAAAACTCATACAAAGAAGTATAACTTTTTGTGTGCAACGTGAACCCAATCAAATCTTGTAGCCAAGCTTTTCCCCTTTTCTGGTTGAAAAGTCTGGCCCTTGTGGGCCCTTATGCCATGTTACTTACTCTGCATATAACTTCCAGGTTTATAGATGCTGCAAGTGGCGAGAAGCTGCATATGTGGAATACTGATTCTACAGACTATGGCTTTCCTTCTCTTGTCTCTGCCTTGTGTTCTTGCGGTTCTGACAAAACCACAGTCAATTCTTTGCATTCCTGGGTTGCCGTTGGTCTGAGTTCTGGTAATTGCAGGATGCTTGATGTAAGAAGTGGCAGCGTTGTTGCCTCTTGGCGGGCCCATGATGGATATATCACCAAGGTATGTCTTGATGCAAAATAAAGTGTTTCGTCTTTGTCAAATGTAAGCTAGTGTTAACTACACACTGATTGAGGATTTTTCTTCTTGAAGTTGGCTTCTCCAGAGGATCATTTTCTTGTTTCTAGTTCGCTGGATAAATCTTTGCGAATATGGGACCTCCGGAAGTAAGTCTCCCTGTGATCTCATGTGTATGTGGTCTGATATTCTCTTGAGATAATATGCTGAATTTCTGTTTGCACTTTGCAACCATTCTTCCCATCGCCCTCTTTGTTGGTTTTGCTGGAGAACACATTGCAATTTTCATTTCTACAGACATATTTTTGAGAATCAGGGGAGGGAGTAATGGTTCCCCATCCACCCTTCCCCTATAGGGAAACAATAACAAATAATGAAATTTTGGAGATTAGAAATTTGTGTCCTTTGAATCCTAAAGACAAATTCCAACTGAGTAGTTATGTGAGTCTATCGAAAGTACCCGAGACATTACTTGGAATCTCATACCTAGTATGAATAATATAATGCGTCGAAGATGCTTTTAAAGAAAACCATCACTACCATATTGAAAAGCAACAACTTTTCTAAACCAGCTAGCTGTAATTAAAGCCTTATTCGGCAACGTTGTGGGTTCCCCCCTTATCCCTTAATCAACAAGCTTGTTTTTGAAAAAGGCGTTGCTACGATTGATATCTCCCCTCCTTCAGTCCCTACAATCTACTGCATTATCATCAAAACATTTACCGAAAGACAAATATCCCAAGCTGCTGATTGTTTGGACGTCTTGGCAGAACTTTTGAACTTTAGGCTTTAAACCGTAATTATTTCTCCTGTGTGAGAAAGGGATCAGCCACATGTAAACTGACTGAATGTAACCACTTATTCTTTGGTATGGTAAATTATGCTACGTATGTTATTGTCAAATACTCTATGTAAGGAGTAAACTAACATCGGTAACATGAGAGTAGAACTGATCCTACATTCTATACAAATAGTTGTGAATGGATGTGGTCAGTCTTCTCCTCTTAGGGGTATCGGGTCACTCGGGTCGGTTGTGGTTTGGGTTAAGACGGGTTGTGGTCATCTCGCGTTCCCGAGTTTTGTCAGGTCAAAGTCGAGTCGGGTTCGAGTTGGATCACTTATGGATCGAGTCACTCCGTTAAATAACGGTGACGAGTACGGTTAGAACCCAGGTTGGGTCATTCAGTTTGTCAAGTTATGCCGGGTCAAAATGCTTGATCGGTCGAATCTGGTTAGGTTTCGGGTTGGGGTCAATGTTCCGAGTTCAAATTGGGTCGTTGCTTAGTTACATTAACTAGTTTTAAACCCGTGCAAATTGCACGAATATGTTCTTTTAGTTATTGTTATTATGAGAAAAATGAACTTTATATATATCCTACGAAAATGTTTTCAAAAAAAAATCACTATAGAGTCTAGTTTGAACAATAATTTATATATAATTAAGGATATTTAAACATTTTGTAGTATTAAACTCATGTATTTTTAAAATTTTTGTTATTATCAAAATTTTACATAAGTATTAATATAAACTATATAATTGTTATATAATGTGGTATTGTAGAGTTGCCTATTTAAGATACGTATTCAAAAATTTCGATCACAAAAAAGGTGATGTGATATTTTTTATTTGTTTTTCCAATTGGTCTCTCTTAAAACGGGTATATCTGTATTAAAAACGAAACGGGTCAAGTAATATGCAACTTTATTAGATAGGACAGTTATATTGTAGTCCGTAGGAATCTATCTTTTGTTTTATCCATTCTATTTGACCCGTCTGAAGGTTAAAACGGGTAAACCCATCTTAAATGAACATCATGTGTTTCCACATACACACCTAAGTACCTCATCCAAAGTCTACTCTGTCGCAATTGTGAAGTTAAACAATTAAAAAACAAAATGACGCTGTTTGTTATATAGGGGAGATTCAATTGGTGTCGCATACGTTTAATTGTGTGTTTCGTTCAATCCATGTCGAGTCGATTGACACAATTGTAAAATAACCAATTATATAAACATGTATATATAGATATAAAACATTTGATACATTTATCTAAGCTACAATATTTGGCTTTAAAATGAATTTCGCCTGAAATTCCCAAATTGTATCTGTTAAATATAAGCATTACCCGTGTCTTCTATTCACTAAATTTGTCGATAATTTTTAATGATTTGATATCAAATGCACTAAAATAGACGGACCAAACTTACATTAATAAATTAATTTCACATTAGTACTCTCACTAATAAAGCCAAGTTAAAGTAATAGTCCAATTGAGATAAATTCAAAACATAGACTTTTACCTATGAACTCTTGGAGGAATAACTACGTGCATTTATCCCTACCTAATCATATCATTTCACCTTAATCTCCCACAAGCTCCTATTTTCTCTCCACCCTCCACAACAATTGAAGGGCTCATACTCCTCATTGAGCCAATGTTTTGACTCTACATTTGTAGATCTACAACTAATTGCATCTAAGTCATCCTATTTTAAATGGTAGTATTACATTTAATTATTTTAACGTTACTTTCATCAATATTGAAATCATCCGTAATTTTGTTTCTACTCTTTTAATTTGTCTCCCATATAATAATTAAATTTTTTTGTTTTAATTTTTTCTGGTAATTTTTTATTTTAAACAAATAATTATCTTTTAACTTTTAAGCAACATTTTTTATGGTATGCTCCATTGTAAACAAATTCATGTTTTTTGTAAGCAAAATATTAAAGCGGGCTATATTGAACATGCTTTTTTAGTTTAAAAGATGACTAAATTGGTATACTGAAATTTTCCGTTTATCGATTTTGTTAATTTTTATATCATTATTGATCTAAATTGATATCACAAAAGGGTTATTGATGATTATTTTAATCAATTTAATTAATCATCCAATCATATCAATAATAAATTAGATAAATTAATCAAATTGATTATTTGTTTATTAATCAAGTACATTGCAATAGGCAGTTCATATATATTCACAATAATTAATTCATTTTTCAATGTGGGCCCTATAATAAAAATAAATAAATAATGCAGATTTAACCACAGAGCGACACCTCAGCTCTGTGGTTGTTGTTTTAATAAAGAAGATTTTTTATTTTAAACAAATAATTATCTTTTAACTTTTAAGCAACATTTTTTATGGTATGCTCCATTGTAAACAAATTCATGTTTTTTGTAAGCAAAATACTAAAGCGGGCTATATTGAACATGCTTTTTTAGTTTAAAAGATGACTAAATTGGTATACTGAAATTTTCCGTTTATCGATTTTGTTAATTTTTATATCATTATCGATCTAAATTGATATCACAAAAGGGTTATTGATGATTATTTTAATCAATTTAATTAATCATCCAATCATATCAATAATAAATTAGATAAATTAATCAAATTGATTATTTGTTTATTAATCAAGTACATTGCAATAGGCAGTTCATATATATTCACAATAATTAATTCATTTTTCAATGTGGGCCCTATAATAAAAATAAATAAAAAATGCAGATTTAACCACAGAGCGACACCTCAGCTCTGTGGTTGTTGCTTTAATAAAGAAGATTTTTAAATTCTGAATATCAGATGAAGATTAACTCCATAGTCCATACAAAATTTGAGTTTCCTACAATTTTTGTGTACTCCTATGACCGACCCAAGATATAAGAGTATTACTTTGTCATTGACATCAAAACCGTTTTGATAATAAAGACATTAATACATATGGTGGAAAAAACACACAGCATATTATATCATACTAATAACATGTAAGAGATTTATTATTCTTTAGTTTGTGGTAATGATTTAACGATTGTAATTCTTATCTACAAGTTTCCATACAACACAAAGCTGTTTATATTATTATTTGTTTGTCATTATTATGGTGGTAAATGTTAAAATTAATTTTTTCAAAATCAGATCAGATTAAAGGGCTGGTTGTGTCGGGTTAGATTGGAGTTAAGTCGAGAACGAGTTGTGAATTGAGTAAATGGTCAGGTCAGGTCAGGTCAGGTTGTACGGTGAATTGACTTATGGATTGGTTGGGGTCGAGCTGCGATCGATTCAGTTCATATCATTACGGCTCTATCGGTTGTCGGGTAGCTTTCGGGTTGGCGAACTCTATTTCAGTCGTAACATTGTGGTTCTATCGATTATTGTTTCTGATCGGATCAGATCGTTTTTGGTTCATAGCATTTCAGGTTCTGTCAGTTATCGGTTAGCCTTTGGGTTCGGTCAGTTGAGTTTCTGGTCTTCATATTTTTTAGTTCTGTCAGGTCAATTTTCGGGTAGTTCGAGTCAATTACTCAGGGGAACGTCAACTTTTGCCAGCTCGAGGTTTGACATTGATTTTTCTTAATAAGAAAACTGAATCATGTAGAGGCCTGACAGTATCTCCTTTGACTGAGGTGCTACATTTATACAAAGGCCACACTGAATTATGTTGAAACATGCTCTATTTTCTTTTTCTCTTTTTATTGTTTATTTTGATTTTTAAAGTTCTATTATGCTATGGAATCCAAATTTGTACTGTACAAATTTTGCAACAGCTGGTTTCGAGTTACTGACTTTACCTTGTTGCGTGTAGGATTGTACCACCGGAACCTATTGTATACAAAGGCCACAGTGATAGCATATTGGATTTCTCTGTTTGGGGCCAGGACTTGATTTCAATTTCAAAAAATAAGATTGGACTTTCATCTCTTGCTGGAACTGTAGATGAAGTAAGTCCACAACCTGCTGTTCGATTTCTTTGCTTAACTTGTCTGTTCCTACATATTGTAATAAAGTATCTTCTCAAGTATATTCTTAACGAGGCCACACTTATTACCGTGCCACATCTATGCAAGGAATTATTCCCCCAGTATACCATATTATTCGGAGCATGTTTTGCAAGCTCATGGGTCATCTAGTGTGCCACTGGAAAAATGAAAAAAATATAGGCCCCACTCAATTCGTGATTTTCTTCTTCCAACCTGTGCACTATGACAAAGCCACACTGAGTTTGCACAATTGTTGCAATTTGTGATTACTGTTTCTCCTAGATAAATATAAGCGTAATAATTTGACACTTGAAATCAGATCCATAACACCTGTTTTAGCAATCAGGCCCAAAAGTTAAGATTATCACGCTCCAACATCGGAGTCTTAATCTTAATTCTATGAGTTACGTCGCTATGTTATTCTCCAAATTTTTATTTTTTTCTCCATAAGATATCCTAGATAACAAAAACTCGGATCCCCGAGTTCTCTTCCCATCAAAATTCAAGTGATTATCCTCGACTCTCTGCCCCCATTTTCGCCAACCTACACTCATCCTTAACCCTTGAGTTCCGAAACATGATCCAAAGTTAAGGCTCCTTTTTCTCTTACCTATGTATATCAGTATATGCTCGTTCATGGCAAATCATGTCCTAAAGGAATTCTCAATAGCTGTGGGCTGGGGAACTTTTCAATATTTGAATAAACCAACCATGATTCTTTTGTTTATGGAAGCAGTTTCTAGGGGCTAATTCAACTTAGAGTAGCGACTAGCGAGTTCTTGTCTCTGTGATCTATATGGCAGACTAACCATTCAGTTTGGCCGATTGTTTGAAAATGCGTGCTTAGCTGCTAGGCCTACAAGGACAATATTCAAAATGCTTCGTGGTCCTTAGGTACTAAGGGTGTAGTTAGCGTAAACCTGGCAAACAGTCCAACCGGGTCAGGTATGTGCCATGTCAGTTCAGGTTAGTTCGGGTTCGGGTCATTTTCGGGTGTGTTGTCGTCAAGTTATTTACAGATAATGGTCGGTATACGACAATAAACATTCGGGCTGAGTTAGATATGTTCAGGTCAGTTTGGGGTCAAATTTGGGTCCCTTGTTTGGCTGCTGGTCGGGTTATCAGGTCGGATCAGTTGGTCTCGTCAAATTTGCTAGGTCTAAGTTAGCGCAACATAGTATTCTCCTGATTTTGTTGTTAGAACAGAAATTCTTAAAAAGGGCGGTTGCTATACAAAGTTTGATTTTGAAAATACAATCTTTTGTGCAAAAAACAATGCGACTCAGGCATACGAGGCGCTCGCCTAGCGTTTCGGTTGCCTTGGTGTGCCTTTTGCTTTTTAATACTAAGATTTGATTGAGTATTCTCCTGATTTTGTTTTTCGATCAGAAATTTCTAGTACTTTATAACAGTATCATAATATCCCGGGTGGCTAAGACTTCTCGTAGCTTTGTCGTTATGACTTTAAAACATCTTTTCTCCTATTGAACTTGTGACCACACACACCCAGCCTACTACTATATTTTGTCTACTCCTCTTTTGTGCTATTTTATGTTTTACCTGAAGTGCTGCGTGTAATTGTATTTACATATACTCTCTAGTTTTATTACAGATGGGAAAAAAGAGAACTTTAAGTCGATTTTATTTGTGACAAATTTTATCGTTGACAAACTACTTTCGGATGATCTAATGTTGGAATCTTCAGTTTCTTTCCTTTAAGCTGAAGAAGTTTTGCATGCATGCATTTTTACAGTACGGCCAGCATCGCGTTATTGGCCAGCCTCTTTATGCAGCAGATCGAGGAAGCAGAAACATGTCAATGCTATCTAGCATAGCCATTCTCCCTTACTCCCGATTGTTTCTCATTGGAACTGAAGATGGTCAGCTTAAAATTTGTTGCTAAGGCAATCTTAGGGTGGCTGATCCTTTTGCGAAAGGACTACAGCTAGCTGCATCAAGTAAGACGAACATAAGCATCAGGGTCTGGGAATGCAATTCATCGTACAGGGACATGGATTTTTGGCAAGCATGGACAAATGTGTGTTTTAGGTTGATTTTAGCTTTAAGAGTAAATGTATGAAATATTGATGTCTAATTGTTGTAGAGGTTCCTTGGTAGTATATGGTCCCATTCAAACGACAAAAAATAGGTCTTGCTTAGAACAGAACATCCGAATTATCTATAATCGGATTCATATACTAACATTTGGTGATAAAAAGGACAACTTTTGAAGGCTCTCAATGAATAGTTTGAATACTATCGTGATTCATGATACGATAACAAAATTATCTTCAGTGGGTCCACAGTTATATGATTCTGTTAACCGTTTGTGGTAGTAGTCACAAATTATCATTTTTTCCTCGCAGTTGTAAAAGGAAAAAAAATCTTACACAATGCAAATCCTACTATTAGCGTCAGATTTTATTCTTATATTGAGATTTTTTTTAAATAATTCCTTTTATATACCAAAGTTTACAAATAACCCATTATATGGGTCTTTTTTTAAATAACCAGAACTTAATTCAAAAATTCACCCCAATCAGTATTAGGTTGACAGTTTTTATTAAACCCGATCTATTTACAAATTTACGACTTAAATTTAACTAATACATAAATTGCCCTCACTTATAAACCATCCATACCTTTGTTTTAATTTATAACCCACATAAAATTTCCCAAATTGGAATAGCTACTAGGGATGTCAATGGGGCGGGGCGGGTGCGGAGGGGGATCAACCCGCGCCCGCCCCGCGAACTTTTTATGCGCATCCGCGCCCGCCCCGCGACCCGCGGTGGGTTGAACTATTCAAAACCATCCCCGCCCCGCGGGGACCCGCCTATCTCCTCAAGAAACGTAAATCTTAAATCTAAAATATACTTGTCGTACTACTTATACAAATAAGTTTTCGCAAAATGCCTTAACATTCAATTAACTAGAGTCCGTGGAGCCATAAAACGATTTTACATACAAATATGCCACCAAAAACATGCACAAACAGCAGCCGAAAACCCAAATTCTGAAAGAGTACTAGAAGAGTAAACAAAACTACACAACAAATACTCTTCAATTCTTCATCTTCAGTTCTTCAGCTCCGTTTGTTTTATCAGTTTTGGAAAATGGGGATTTAGGGGAATTTGGGTAGTTAGTGAATGACCTGAGTGTAGTGATAACGATTTACGAATGATTATTGTTTATTGCCTTATTGGACTGGGGAAGTGGGTAGTCTGGGTTAGTGGGTTATTTTACTTATTTACTTGTTTGGGCATGGGGAAGTGGGTAACTTGGTAGGATAGATTTAATTTATTAAAAGTTTTTTTTATTATTTTAAGTTATATTTAATTTATCTTATTATTCTTATATATTACTACTAGATATTATTATTTATTAGGCTGGTATAAGCGGGGCGGGGACATGTGGGGCGGGGCGAGCGGGGTGGGTGTGGGGCGGGTCTCATGTGAAACCCGCACCCGCCCCGCGACCCGCGACGAATGATGTTTTTGAAACCCATCCCCGCCCCACGACCCGCCAAATTATTACCCACACCCGCCCCACGTGGGGCGGGTGCGGGGCGAGACCCGCCAAGACCCACCCCATTGACATCCCTGATAGCTACCTTGATAAAGAGTATTCTGATTACATAATTGCACTAGACTTAGAATTACAAATTACATAGAGTATTCCGATTAGTCATTGAGCTCAACTTTATTTTCTTTTGAATTAGAATCCTTCATGAGAATGTAGGATTTATATATGTAACGGCCACCATAAATTGGCTGTCATAATTCTCTCCCATTGATCTCCCCAATAAGTGATATGTTAATGGAGCTATTAATCCTCCACACTAAATACCTCTATGTGAGGTTATATATTCACCAATTAGGCATTTGGTGAATATGTTGGGGCTGGTGTCCTTGACAGTTAGTACAATGACTTATTAAATCTCTTAAAGGATCACAAGGGCATACTTTGATATTATTATCAGTTGATCCACGTTTATTAATAACGGTTGGCTTGCTAGATAAGTTTGACGTTATTGTCATACAGATGACGGTGATCAACTGGTCCTTATACGTCACACCTATAGGACACGTTTGAGAGATGTGAAGGTATGAATATACAGTCACATTTATGCCGGATATGACTAAACGGTTAGTCAGAGGTATTGACTATTAAATCAGTCAATGAGATGTTGAGGTAATTATTATTTAATACGGATCAAATAAGTTTAGCTAATACGGATTACATGATTAATTCGTAAATTAAATATAAACAGTTATATTTAATTAAATATTGAATTCGTGTATTAATATAAGTAGTTATATTAATTTAACTAATTATGCAATATCGTAATTTTTATCAGACCATTATTAATGTATCGACTGCATTAATATCTGATAACATGTGTGCGATTTATAATTAAAAACCCGCGAATTATATTTTAGCAAAACGGGTCGAATCACGCATTGGAATAAGGTAAGAATGGAAAGCCCACTCTCACCCTAGTCCACGTTCGGCCGACCGAGTATTACAAAAGGAGAGGAACTCCCCTTTTGTCAGGTTACTCATTCTACTCACTAATAAACTCTCCCAAAGAAAACTAGGGTTTTTGAGAACTGCTTTCCCAAAAACCTAGATCTCACATCTGTAAAACCTCACAAAACTCTTCCCATATTGCAAGGCAATTGGAGAGCATTTCTAGCACACGCGGCATCGTCTCAGACAAAGTCTTGGGTGCAAGTTATAAGAGGGAATTTACTTTAATTCCTGTTCTTAGGCCATTCGCGCAAAGGACCTGAGGTTGTATTTCTTATTCATGTTTTTATCTTATGACCATTATTCACATATGTAAATTTCGTTATAATCCTGGAAATTTTAGGGTGAATACATGTATATTTCCCACAAGTGGTATCAGAGCCAAGGCCACGAAAGTTTTACAATTGTGTTTTTCATAAGATGTTTTAAAACTGAAAATTTGCATCTCGTAAGATGTCTCGGCCGTGTGCCAGTTTTGTGATAAATCGATCATGTTTTTCGATTTTAATTTGTATATTGTTGGTTAATCGATATTTCTCGCAATATATAAATCTTTTATTGATGTTTGTTGTTGATTTACACGATTAAAATCAATAATAAACACATGTTTTTTGTTTTTAAAACGTAGCAGCGCTTGTAGGATTCCACGAACGAGCGTATTTCTACTCGTTCGTGGTCTTCGTCTGCTACCAGGCACTCGATCGAGCAGTGTTTGGCTCGATCGAGCAGTTTGAAAACAACAAGTCACTTGATCGAGCACTTTCTGGGCTCGATCGAGCGGTTTTTCTTTTTTTTTTTTGGGAAATTGTAAGCTTATCATTAAAAAAAAGAACCATAATCTCCATACAATCAATTAAGAGGATAAACTAGCACAAAAAAAACTAGCTATTCTACTTTCTCCTCTACTTTCCTAATTTGACCAATCCATTCCAGTACTCCCCTATTCTTGCAATTAAACTTGCACTGATTCAAGCGGCATAAAACTTCTTGCTTGATGCGCTGTGCCAACTTCTCTAGTCTGACCACACAACCCTCCATTCTACACTTGTTTCTGGTCCACCATATATGATACATCATAGTGTGCAGAATTAGCCCAATGATTTTCTTCTTACAAAGAGATCGATGTCTTTCCTGAATCCATTTAACAATACAGTCCTTCTCTGGGATGACAATATGACACCAGTCCATCACACATCCTCTACATCTCGCACTGAACTCACATTCAAAAAACAGATGCGTATGGGTTTCTTGACCTGAGCCACATAAGAAGCATTCATTTACCATCAGGATGTTCATCCTTACCAACCTGTCCTGTGTGAGAAGCCTCGAGCGGTTTTTCTAACCACCTGTCACTCAATCGATCGTTCTTTCGCTCGATCGAGTAATTTTTTTTGATTCTACGAACGAGCGAAGTACTACTATTTCGTAGTCTGCCTCGATAACCTGTCACTCGATTGAGACTTGTTTGGCTCGATCGAGTGACACTGTTCCTCGATCGACCTCGCTTTAATTCGATCGAACAGTTTTCAGGGTATTTTAATTTTTCTGAAAATTTTGGTTTTCTGAAAACTTTTGGGTTCGATCGAGTACCTGTTTTACTCGATCGAGTAAAACTCAGTCTATCAAGGTTACTCGATCGAGTACTCTTGTGACTCGATCGAGCAAACCCTGTTCTGGCAGATTTTTCGGAAATAAATTTTATTTTATTTTCTCTTGGCCCATGGTAATATACTATATACGGAAATAGTATATTGTTTTAGTGAAACGGTTCACTCTCGTAAGATACTTATTATTTTAAAACGGTTTAAAATAATGGATTATAAATTCATTAAGATTAATGTGATTAAAACGGTATAATCACATAATTTAATCTCGTAAGGTGGTTTGGTAAAATTTATTAAACATAATAATGGTATTATGTCATGAATGAATTTGTTTTTAGTTGATGCATTTTATTTATCGTCTTGTTGAATGCTTATGAATGCTTTTAATAACGTATTTAATTTTTGCAAACGGTTGTAACTTAGTGTGGCCTTAGAAAATTGTGTTACCGTAATGATGGAACACGGTCTTGTTTGTATTTTTGAGATCTTGTATCTCCGTTTTGGTTTGTGCCATGTAATTACTTTTGTATTTAAATTAGAATGTAAATAGGTTTTTATTTGTAATTTAAATTAGTAATTTTGTGAAGACCAAAGACGGAGACGGGATGCTCACTTCCGCTGCAAAGACCAAGATCGAACATCAAGACTAGCTTCTAGGGTCCAACGGTGGATTCCAAGTTGTTTTTATGTTTATTTTGGTAGGATAGGCCACACTAGGACTTTTATTTACGTTTTCTGCATTTCTTCTATACTTTCATCGATAATAGCTTGCATCATATTCCGCCTAAAACCAAACCACCTATAACATGCCTGAAAACTGACTCATGCAGAGATTATGCGTTAGTTTTCGGAGACATACAGATGTCACGTGTCACATGCAAAGCCATCACTTTATTTCATTCATTCACGATTATGCTAGATTTTAGTTCACTTAAAATGAATAAATATAAGTTGATGGGGTCTTCCTCGTATAACCAAAAATTGAGACTAGTCTTTATAAATCAGACTCCCATGAATCCGTTCTTCGTCGGTAGGCATAATATGATCTCTTCTACGTCGGGTAAGTGGGAACAGATGATTTATTTTATCTCAACCTCGTGGTCACTCGATATTATCTAGCGACTATGATGAACTATAAGATGAGATTTACGGAAATCTATTGAGCAGGAGTTCTAACGGTAGAACTAGCCAAACAGTTGGCTTATCAATTTACGGAAATTGAGTCTTGGGATCGTTTATATAATTCTTGAGGGAGATCAATTATATAAATGCATGAGTCTACGAGTTTAAATTCAATTTAAAATAGACTTAAATCACAACGATGAGTTGCTTATATGGTTTTGTTTTATCTTCTTTTCAGTGTAGAACACGATCAAATATAAAACTACTAAATAACAAATGGCTGGTGAAGACCCAATGCCAAGTGTCAAGCTAGCACGTGAATCCTGACTTAAAGCCTTCATGGACTCCATGAATCAGTCTACTAGACTGAGGAATGATGGGTCAAACTTCTCTGACTGGGAGGCAGCATTACGGAATGCTGCCATTGCTGACGGAAAGCCCAAGTACTTGACTGAGCCTATTCCAGCACACCCAGGAACTGGAGCTAGAGCTAACGAAGTTCGCGCTCATAGCGACTTCATCATGGAAGCGGGTGCGATAAAGAACGTACTGATCTATGCAATGGAATCCAATTTGCAAAGACGCTTTATCTCCCATGGTGCAAACAAGATTTTCACCACGCTCACTAACGAATTCTCGAAAGCTCCGAGAATTGTTTCTTATGAGCATACCTGTCGCTTCTTTGAGGCGAAACTCCAGAAGGGCCAAGCTGTTAGCCCACGTATTCTCAACATGATTGAGAATATCGAGAAACTGGAGGCCCTAAACTGCAAGATCAGTGAGAACATAGTCGTTGATCGAATGCTTCATTCGCTTCATGATGGGTTCGCCCTCTTTAGGGCCAACTATTACATGAACGACATGAAGAAGACTCCTCATGAGCTCCAGTAAGGGTAAAGTTAAAGGGAAATTAAAGCTAAAGCTCAAGGCGACCTAGCGGTAGGTAAGCCTAAGTTCAAGAAGTCGGGATTTGCTAAGAGTGGGCCCGGTGAGTCGAGCAACTCACAGGGTAAGATAAAGAGCAAGGATACAAGCATGGAATGCCACCATTGCCACAAGACTGGGCATTGGAGGCGCACGTGCCCCGTGTATCGTGTGGACATTAAAGCAGGCCACATTACTCCTGTTGGTATGTCTTCTTCTTCTTTTATTCACAGGATTGAGATTAACCATGCAAGTTACGAAACTTGGGTACTAGATACTGGTTGTGGTTCTCATCTGTGTAATCATGTGCAGGGCCTCCGAAACCAAGAGCCCCTCATAAAGGGTGAGGTTGACTTGCGTGTCGGGAATGGAGCACGAGTTGCTGCAGTCTCGAGGGGAACATACGTGATCCAGATTCCAAGTGGATTCGAGTTATCTTTGTATAACTGTCATTATGTTCCTAGTTTATCCAAAAACATTATTTCTGTTTCTGCACTTAACAAACTCGGTTTTTCATTTTCTAATAGAGAATAATAGTTGTATTTTCTCGTTACACAATATGATTTATGGCAAGCCAGTTTCCATGAATGGAATTTATGTTTTAGATCAAACCACCGAAATATTACACGTGAATAACAAAAGATTAAAGGTTGGTGACAAAGATCAAACTTACCTATGGCACTGCCGTATGGGACATATAAATGAGAAACGCGTAAAATAGCTCATACAGAATGGAGATATCTCGGCCTTTCATTTCGAATCATATGGCACGTGTGAATCATGTCTCATCGGTAAGATGACTCGTATTTCCTTCAAAGGTGTTGGAATGTGCGCTGCCGACCTATTAGGACTCATACATACGGATGTATGTGGACCTATGTCGATCAACGCACGAGAAGGCTATTGGTATTTCATCACTTTCACGGATGATTTGAGTAGATATGGCTATGTCTACTTAATGAAACATAAAAGTGAATCCTTTGACAAGTTCAAAGAATACCAGAATCGGGTACAGAACCAACTGGGAAGAAAGATTAAAGCACTACGATCTGATCGTGGTAGTGAGTATCTTTCTCATGAGTTTGATCAACACCTTAAAGACTGTGACATCGTTCTACATTTGACTCCTCCTGGAACACCACAATTAAATGGTGTGTCCGAACGGAGAAATTGAACTCTACTTGATATGGTTCGATCCATGATGAGTCACACCGTCGTGCCTGATTCATTGTGGGGCTATGCTCTTTTGTCAGCCGCTCTAATACTTAACCGAAGTCCGTCTAAAGCTGTTGACAAGACTCCATACGAGTTATGGAAGGGAACGATCCCTAACTTGTCCTTTATTCGGGTTTGGGGCTGCGAAGCTTATATCAAGAGGAGACACGAGGACAAGCTAGGCCCGCGATCGGTCAAGACATACTTTATAGGCTATCCAAAAGGAACTTTTGGTCATTACTTCTACTCGCCAACCGAACAACGTGTTTTTGTTGCGGCTAGTGCGACGTTCTTAGAGAAAGAATTTCTCGAGAACAAGTCGAGTAATAGAACCTTCGATCTATCGGAGATTCAAGAACCAACTACCGAGAAACCATTGGAGGAAGCAATTCCTTCAACCTCGGCTGCGGTAGATATTCCTGAGGAACCTAGGAGGTCGGGAAGAGTCTCTATTCCTCCGGACAGATACATTGGTATGGTCGAGGAACATGACATAGATGACATCTTACTCCTAGAGGGTAATGAACCCACAACCTATAAAGGTGCCATGACTAGTTCTGACTCAAAGCTATGGCTAGAAGACATGCAATCCGAGATGGACTCCATGTATGAGAACAACGTGTGGAATCTTGTGGACCTACCTGCAAAGGTACGCCCCCTTCAATGCAAATGGCTTTACAAGATAAAGCATGCCGTGGAAGGACAACAAGATATTCACAAGGCACGACTAGTTGCTAAAGGTTTCACCCAAGTGCCAGGCTTGCACTACGATGAGATCTTTGCACCCGTAGTCATGCTACGTTCCATTCGGATTATCTTAGCGATCGCCGCATTTCATGACTATGAAATCTGGCAGATAGACGTTAAAACCGCCTTCTTAAACGGTTATTTGGAGGAAGAGCTGTACATGGTACAGCCCGAGGGTTTTATTGATCCTGAAAATCCTAAGAAGGTTTGCAAGCTTAAGCGTTCCATCTATGGACTTAAGCAAGCATCACGGAGTTGGAATCATCGCTTCGACCAAGTGATAAAAGAGAATGGTTTCATTCGATCAGTCGAGGAACCATGTCTCTATATCAAGTCGAGTGGGAGCAAGATTGTCTTCCTAGTATTGTATGTCGACGACATACTCCTGATTGGGAATGACATACCTCTCCTATCTTCGGTTAAAGCACGGTTAAAAAACCATTTCCAGATGAAAGATCTGGGAGAGGCACAGAGAATTTTGGGCATCCGTATCTACAGGGATAGATCACGACGGATGTTGTCTCTCAGTAAGGAGTCTTATATAGATAAGATTCTAGAGAGATTCAGCATGACGAACTCCAAGAAAGGGTTCCTTCCTATGGCTACTGGGCTTCACTTGAGCAAGTCTCAAGAAGCTAAGAAATTGGAAGAGAAAGAGCGCATGAGTCGGATTCTGTATGCTTCGGCTATAGGATCGATGATGTATGCCATGATATGCACACGTCCAGACGTTGCATATGCATTGAGTATGACGAGTTGATTCCAAGCTCATCCAGGTGAACAACACTGGATGGCCGTGAAAAACATTCTTAAGTACCTACGGAGGACTAAAGATTGGGGATTGACTTATGGAGGCGACACGACGCTCTGCGCCACTGGTTACGCAGATGCTGGCTTCCAAACGGACCGAGACGATGAAATCTCAGTCTGGATTCGTTTTTACTCTCAATGGCGCTGCTGTCAGCTGGAAAAATTCTAAAAAAAGTGTTACAGCAGATTCTACAACTGAGCCCGAGTACTATGCCGCTTCGGAAGCAGCTAAGGAAGCAATATGGATGCGTCAATTCTTACAAGGACTATCAGTAGTGCCTAGTTCGAATGACCCGATCACCGTTTATTGTGACAATAAAGATGCCATCTTCCAAGCTAAGGAGCATAAGTCTAGCAACAAAGCTAGACATGTACAACAGAAAGCTCATCTAATCAGAGATTACGTGGAGCAAAAGAAGATATTTATTGATAAGATCGCTACGGATGACAACATAGCTGATCCTCTCACTAAAGCATTACCACGTGATAAGCATGAAGGGCACATTCATTCCATGGGAATTAAATGGGTTCCTGAGTTGTAGTACTCTTTTATGAATACATGTTATTATTCATTTTCTTGTGTACTCTTTTACAACCTCATCGTTATGATAATTTTATGTTTTGTTTTTCATGTGGAATTGTACGCCAATTTTGAACACCACAACGTGAACTGATTAACATTACATCGTTTTTAGTCCTTGATTACCCACTTGAGCTGATAACTCAGGTAATCATTTTGTGACGTTGGTTGATGGTGGGTTCAACGAGCCATAAGTCAAACAGTTGACTGACCAATCACAAAGGCGAGTTATACGGATTTCTCGTAGGACACCCCGTGACAACATTATGGAGTCGTAAATGTTTTATAACATTGGGTGCCAGGTCGTGGATAAGACCTCCATAGTGTTCCTTAGAGTCGAGTCTCTTGACTTTCAACTGCCTCTTGAGATTAAGGCAGATTTTGGGTAACTTTGGTTTCTTTCCCACGGTCTTCCGTAACAGGGGCCAAGAGGATTTTTCTGGGTTATTTCATGCTGCGCTTACATCTGCAGGATTCGAGTTGAGGGAAATATCCAAATCCTTATCGGGATTTTATCATTTCTCAGGGCCACTCGAGGAGTAGTAACTGAAATGCATGGCCATGCTCGAATACAGATTTGTTTTATAAGTTAAGTTACTCTCTAGTCAGGGAAACCACTCTTGATACAGATCGATTGTAAGATACGACCTTTGCGAATACGGATTTGCAAATTGTCTTACATTGAGTGGGAGAAATTTTAAAAGGATATGAGAATCGGTTATCGCACCTACACTTTGGCCAGGCTAGTCGCACACCTGCCAAAGATAAAAGTCCCTAGACTTGACTAACATACAAATTAATGTAGATAGGGAAGAAGGGGTCGAACCACAGGGAGACGGTGATGTAATTGTAATTAGCTATGGAGAGAATTCTATCAAGGTCGGTCACGTGTTGTTTGTTGTTTTGATTGAAGATTTACGTAAAACAGAAATGAAAATTAAAGATGTAAACGATTATAGGGGAGAATCTAGGGGATTGGGGTTACTCATGCATATAGGAGCTTAGTCATGTCAAATTAAAGAAATACATTGTCGATAGTTGATTAGGTTTGTAACAATTTCCTTTCGGCCTAGAGTTTAACCGTAGATTGATTACCAATTAGCTCTCGCGTATATTGGAACAAAATACTATAACATGCCATGCCTAATTCTATCCCGACTTTCGATCTTAGGATAAGAATAACACAATTAACGATTATGACTATGACTACAATTATCGAATGATCAAGTTCTATCCCGGCTTTCGGTCTTAGGATGAGAATAATGATTTATCAATAATCATGGTCAAAATCATATATTAATCAAATGAAACAAGCATGTATATAACCAACCATCCGACAATGCAAAATCAATGACCTAACAACTAATCTAGCATGGTTTCCCCCCTAGATATAAAAACTACTCACACATGGTTTTATGAACTAGATTATCTACTCTATTAACTAAGATAAACATAATGACGATAACGAAATAAAACCGTAAAGAAAGATAATACCGGGAATTAACGGAATAAGAACTCGGAAGATGAAATGCGAATAGCTTCGGAAAATGCTTGAATAAACAAAGAACTATTTTATAAAGAAAATAAGGAAAGACTTAGAATATTTTCTTACAAACTTAATGAAGCTCAAAATGATTTCTAATCTAAAATTTATTCTAAGAGTTGTTCACTCCAAGATTAGATTAGATGAGATGCTGTTTAAATGAATGAAAGCATGGGGTATTTATAGTGATGAGGAGACGGGGTAGATTACAGCCACCCCGGACCGGGGCAAGAACATAATGATTGCATTCTTTGAATCTGGACCAAAAAATGGCGAGATCAAGGCCACCCCGGTATACCGGGGCAGCCCACCCCTACCGGGGTGAGAACACTGACCAAGTTCTCCGTATTTGCTCAATTGTTTACATTTGGGAACATGGGTGACGTTGCAAGGATGATGTAATGATCGCTTTTGTCATGCTTTGCACATTATGCTCTTCATGAGTTGACTTCTTTGTTGACTTTCTTTCTTTTTCCGTCACATCTACTACCCGAAGAATGCTTGTCTCGACTTTGGTTAGCTCCGATGCTCGGTAAATGTCAAAATGCAAGAGAAATCCGAAATTCCTACAAAAACCGCTAAACCACATACAAATTACCTAGAACACGGAATTAGCTCAATAAACATTGAAGAATAATGTAAACGATGATAAAACATGAGCTAAAATGGGGATGAAAAGTATATAAAAATAGAGCATATCACACTTGTACGGACAAGTGGGAGTTTGTTGGAGTTGGTGTCCTCCACATGTAGTGCGATAACGTCATTGCACATACCCTTGTACGGACAAGTGGGATATTGTTGGGGCTGGTATCCTTGACAGTTAGTACAATGACTTATTAAATCTCTTAAAGGATCACAAGGGCATACTTTGGTATTATTATCAGTTGATCCACGTTTATCAATAACGGTTGGCTTGCTTGATAAGTTTGACGTTATTGTCATGCCGATGGCGGTGATCAACTGGTCCCTATACATCACACCTATAGTACACGTTTGAGAGATGTGAAGGTATGAATATACAGTCACATTTATGCCGGATATGACTAAACGGTTAGTCAGAGGTATTGACTATTAAATCAGTCAGTGAGATGTTGAGGTAATTATTATTTAATACGGATTAAATAATTTTAGCTAATACGGATTACATGATTAATTCGTAAATTAAATATAAAAAATTATATTTAGTTAAATATTGAATTCGTGTATTAATATAAGCAGTTATATTAATTTAGCTAATTATACAATATCGTAATTTTTATCAGACCATTACTAATGTATCGACTGCATTAATATCTGATAACATGTGTGCGATTTATAATTA
Organism: Silene conica; assembly: GCA_029255685.2. NCBI lineage: Eukaryota > Viridiplantae > Streptophyta > Magnoliopsida > Caryophyllales > Caryophyllaceae > Silene > Silene conica. The sequence continues at coordinate 52,904,891 of CM055316.2, read as the reverse complement.
AAAACCCGCGAATTTTATTTTAGCAAAACGGGTCGAATCACGCATTGGAATAAGGTAAGAGTGGAAAGCCCACTCTCACCCTAGTCCACGTTCGGCCGGCCGAGTATTACAAAAGGAGAGGGACTCTCCTTTTGTCAGGTTACTCATTCTACTGACTAATAAACTCTCTCAAATAAAACTAGGGTTTTTGAGAACTGCTTTCCCAAAAACCTAGATCTCACATCTGTAAAACCTCACAAAACTCTTCCCATATTGCAAGGCAATTGGAGAGCATTTTTAGCACACGCGACATCGTCTCAGACAAAGTCTTGGGTGCAAGTTATAGGAGGGAATTTACTTTAATTCCTGTTCTTAGGCCATTCGCGCAAAGGACCTGAGGTTGTATTTCTTATTCATGTTTTTATCTTATGACCATTATTCACATATGTAAATTTCGTTATAATCCTGGAAATGTTAGGGTGAATACATGTATATTCCCCACAGAATATGCCTTAATTAATCCATACAATATGTAACACAAATTATTCACATTTCTCTTAATTAGTCTATCATCTATGTGACTTGGAATTTGGGGCGTGGAAATATTCCGGGACTCTAGTAGCTAACGGAGGTACGATAAACGGTAGTGGACAGTTAGCGAACACAACGATCAGATCGCTTCCGCAGGAAAGGTTTGCCCTTACTTTCCTACAGTGGTATCTGAGCAAATGTGTTTTGCTTCTGTCCCTACTGTTATTCGTTATATGCGTCAAAATGGCATAATCATTAGAAACTATGATAAGTCATACGTCATATATCTCCATTATGAACATTGTTTTGTGCTTACACGTAATATGTTAATGCTACATCATTATGTTTTTTAATGAGAAGTAATTTGCATATCATGATATATAATATAGGAATACTAATTGCTTAGTATTCACCTTCCCGTCACACATATCCTGCAATTACGAGTTATTTGCATTTTAATTAAGTGATGGGCTCAAGTCTTTGTGACTGACCATAAGATCTAAGCTTTTCATTAGCATGTGTAACTTGTATATATGATCTAAATTTTTCCGTCGGCATGTGTGCTAGTGCATTCGGGCACCGTCCTGCCTATGTGAAACCCACTTCACCAAGAGCCACCATCTTGATTATATGGTGTCATGGATGTCGCGTGTAAGTCACGTGCCTTCTAGTTGTAAAATCCGTAACCGTGTACGTTTTGAGCCATGATGGAGCGAGCCTCCGTGACTGATTTGTGTGATAGTCACGACTGGCACGCGATATTAGAGTGAATAATTTTGTTGTGTGTCAACACATTCTTCAGACCAGCAAGTTGAGAACTTGCGACACGTTCGAGATTATTCAATATTCATGTTGCGTTTGACAATGTAGCAGGGGCGGCCAAAATCGTACTCGATATCTGATTCACATGCTTCTAGAAATATCATCTTTGTGACAACATTTAAGCAAATATCTGAATTGCTAGGATGACAATTCACTGCTACGATGACAATTCACTAGACTGATATGTGTTGGAGTCACAGTCGGCGGCGTGTATGTGTTACACGCACTAAAGTCGGAATTTTCATTAGACTTGTGCATCGTAAAATTGGTTGTCTTCTTTGTGAAGAATTAACAAAAGACAAATGGTGAAGGAATTAACAGACCTGATGGTTTTTGGGCGAAAGAAATGACAGTGGTCGTTTTTGCATTCAATATTTCAATTACTACGTTGGTATGTCGATACTTGTATATGATATGTTCATATAATTCTAGCTCTATATTATGTGATTGTGTTTCATGTTTTTTTTATACTGGACCATATAAATATGTTTTATATAGCTTTTGTTTGAATATGTTTCGTGAAATTCATTTACGCTAATTAGTTTAGCAAGTTCTAAAAGTATATGATATGTTTCACATACATTTTTGTATCGACTATAAATGTGTTTTATATATATTTATATGTGTTTGGACCGTATAAAATTGTTTTATATTGAATTTAGTTCACATTGAATTTGTTTCATATTGAATTTATCCATAGTATAAACACATATCTTTGTGATATTGGGATGTACGAGTACCAATGTGTGGTTAAAAATATGATTGTATGAATATGTTTCATTTTAAAATAAGTGAGTACTATATAAATTTGTTTTATTTGCATATATAATTAAAATTTCTTAGTGAAATTAATTATATCCAATGTTTTATGAGTATGTCTCATAAATTTACGGAATTACTTTTTCACATACGAACTTTACTCTTTCACATACATTTTTTCATTAACTTTTCATATCTTACCCTTCTTCTTAAACCTAGCCAAATTAAATATTATATGTACCTTTGTAACCCTTCTCCCTAACTTTGAATCGAATTGGTTCAAATACATGATTTTGAATAATCGATTATACTTCTCCAATTAGTGAAGTACTTTTGTTGTTTATCAATTAATAATTTGTTCTCTTGAAATTATTAGGGATTATAAATTAATGAATTAATATGTTTACTTGTTTATCAATTATTATCAATTAGGGTTTATGGTTGGTGGAAGGTGTGGTGGTTTGGGTGGTGGAGAGTGGTTATGGGTCGTGCACGGTGGTTAGGCCTTAGGTCATTACGGCCCGTAAAGCGTAAAGAAGCATGAACAATAAATGCAAATTGAACATCCAACATCCATTGTTGTATATGTGTACACATGCGTCCAGGTTTTTTGTATCAGAATGTTATTCTGTGACTAATTTTGCCTCAACATATATTCTAACTTCGTAATTAATATGTGCAATCTATCAAACCACATAAATATTTTAGGTTTCATAATTTTAGGACACAAATATTGAAGCACGCACAATGAACGGAGTAAGGTTGGACAGAGGCTATTGTGAGGGAGATGAAGGAAGAGGTGAACATGAAGCAAGTTGAAAAAAGTCAATTGACTGAGAGACAAAAAAATGATAAGGGTATAATTGTAAAAACCGTATGTGAAAAATTAAATCCGTATGTGAAGAAGCACGACCCTAAATTTATTTTACGTGCAAATGTGATACGAGAGCATCCTACTACAATCCATTCTTTAGTCCTAAAACGAGGCATAATTATAATGTACTCGGAATGGGATCAATTAGACTCTTAAGGATAGCATGACAAGAGAAAGAACATAGAGGGACCAAGAAGTTACACAACAGCCCAAAGATAATGGTCCAAGAAACAGCCTTGGAATAGTGGCCAAGTCAGTTGCACAGTGGTCCAAGGAAGCAAGCAAAGCAACCCATCTGGACAGGTATAAGGACGTGTGAATCAAGGCCAAGTCTTATGTGAAGATCCTATTGGCACTAGGATTAGTTAGTTAAATTTAGTTAATAAAAGATTAGGGAAGTATTGATTTTCCTAATCCTAGTAGTAGTAGGAATCCTAGTCGAAGTAGGAAATCCTAGTAATAGTAGGAATCCTAGTTGTAGTAGGAAACATAATTATAGTAGGAGTAGAATTCAGAATCCTAGTCAAACTATATGTTCGAATCCTAATAGCATTAAGATTTATATTCATAGTCAAATTAGGAGTCTTAAACACACTAGGTTTGGGACTTCTTTTGCTAGCTGATTTAGGATTGAGCACACCCTATATAAGGGTTGCTCCCCATTCGAACAATACAGATTATTTGAGTTATAAATTTAAGTCTCTTTGTGAGCAAATTATATTGATTAGGTTTGCGAGTCTAGTCTTTACGATCAACTTTGCGAGGTTGGTTTGCAGGGTGTGTCGAGTCTTTTATGGTAAGCAAATCCCTTGCATGTACGGTTGACAATGAGTAGGGTCTGGATAGGGTCCAATAAGACCCAGACCCTGACCCGACCTTGAGTCACATACCTTGAACACATATCTGACCCATACCCTTAAGGGTCTGAAATTAATGGATCCATACTCGACCCAGAGGGCCCGGGTTCGGGTAGGGTTTACCCTAGGGTCTGCTTTTTTCTTTGACTAAACAATTTTTTTCTCTTAATTATATCATTTACCTACTACTCAAACTTATCATTTTTATCAATTTTCTCATTATTCTTAATGGGTATTTGGATATGTGTATAGTATATTACTGATAACTAATAACAGTCGTCTGTATGTGTGTTATTTGGGTTATTGACGTTCGTATGTGTGTTTTTTTTCTTTTTTTTAAATAAATATAAGGGTCTAAGGGTCGGGTAGGGTCCTAACACCAAGACCCGGACCGACCTGAAATTTTTATGTAAGACCCATACCCGACCCATGCCCAAGTAGGTCTTAAAAGTTCAGACCCATACCCGACCCATTAGGGTCAGACCCTGAGGGTCTGGGTCGGGGACCCGACCCACTATAATCCCTAGTTGCATGTCATATGTCACATTTACAATTGACAAAAGACATAAGATAAATTGGAAAGTCCATTTTATCCTATATGGGGCCAGCCACTTAAGAATAAAAGAAAAGAAAATTTATGATTTTATTTTGTAATAAATTAAGGGACGTGCTAAATCCTGCACAACCTTTATTCAATCCCGCACACTTTTTACCATTATTTTGAATATACCCTTCTCATTTTTCACCCACCAAGTGTGAAATTAGAGAGAGAAATGAAAACCCCATATCAATTTCACCGGCACCGCATCTCCCACCATACTCCTTACTCCGACAACAACCCCTCCACACGTCCATCCTCGCCCAATCCGTACACCTATAACGACACCGACAAATAAGACTAAAATAAAATTTATCAAAATTTAAAAACCAAAAAAACAAAATCAATAACACGTTGATGTTGAAACAAACCACCCAAATCAAAATCAAAATCAAAATCCCAATCCCCCGACAACCACCCCCCACACCGTACTAAATCGAATAAAAGACGGATCTTAATAAAAATTTATAATAAAACGACGAAAGTACGTTTAATATGTGCGAATTACGATCCATAATATTTGAACAAATAAGAGATTGGTTAGGTATAGGGAGGGAGAAGTTTTTTAATTCCTTTTATTTTTACTAAGGGCAATTATAGAAATTTAGGGTAAAAATGTGTTGGATTGAGCAAGTTGGTGTGCGAGATTTAGTAACTACGTAAATTAAATCACATGGAAAATGAGAAATGTCTCTTACATTTCTTATTTTGGAAAGAGAAAACGCAAGAAGGTCAAGTCCCATCATGCTCCCCCTCTCTCCTCTTTTACCGGCCACCCAACCCTCCATATAGAGGACTTTTGTCCTCTATTTTATTCTAATTGTCTCATATATTTACTTATCTCTCATACTCTCACAAAATAAGTTTATTAATTTCTAGACTAAAATTGCAATATAAATTTTGGGCTAAGTCTTGGGTGCAACTGTTGGAGGAAGTGTCCTCGACAATAGTGTGTTGACATAATTAAAACTCATTTGAATGAAACACAACTGGGAGTGTTACTCTTTTAAAGTCAACTGATCAACATTTATCGATAATGATTGGCTGTCTAGAGTTTGACATTATCGTCATATGATGGTGGTGATCAGTTGATCCCTTAAGGTCATATCTTTAGGGAATTCCGTCTCAATAGAATAATTAATTAATATTGTATTGGATACAAATTAATTAATAACTGGAAATTTTGGAAATGATTTTATGATACCCGTCGTTGTGGGTGTCAAAGATAAAATTTATAAACCAAACTAAAACTATAGATAGTGATAGTAAGGGTCGAACCACAGAGAAACAAGGTTGATTCTGTTTGCTAATTTTTAATCTATAAAATAATAATAAAAAGAGGCTTTGATTGATTGTTGCTAGGTCTAAAACAAGAATAAAATAAAACAAGTAAATAAAGAGGAGAATAAAAATATAATAAAAGAGATGCTAGGATGTTTGGGTAATAAACAACTAAGATAATATAAATCTTAAGTCAACATGTATTGCAGTCGCGTAAGGGGTGTAACATATCCTTTAGGTCTATGCTACCTAATAGCTCCTTTCGGTCTATGCTATTAGTTCCTAGGTCTCACAATTATTGGGTGTCAACAATAAGGGTGATTCCTAAATTCTAGGTCACAAACCTTTCAGTCTTAAGTAACCTATCCGTCTTAAGATGTAAACCAATGCCCTTCCCAAATCTCTCAATCTTGGGTAGGTCAATACTAACATCCTACAAGTCTCCTTTTGGTCTCATTGTAGGTTATTATAGTCTACAAATTAAAGCGAAACGGAATTCGAACACGAGTCGGTCGGCCGACCTATAATGGTGGTCGGTCGACCTCCTGCCTGCGACATGTTGATTCGGGAATCATACTACCTATGCATATTTACTCCCTACATCCTAACATATGAAATTAGCTACTCATAACTATTGAAACAATAATAAAAATAGGAATAAACATGGAAATCATAAAGAACATCAATCTAAACATGCAATAGTAATAAGGAAATTAAGATAAGATGAAAAGGAGATTAGGAACTTTGGTTCCCCATGGTTAAAACAAGTCAATGAAGGGTAAAATAATCAAATAACACAATCCCAAGGAACAAAGAATAAACCTTTGGGTCAATATTCTACCCAATCCTTACGGTCTTAGGGTTCCTAGAAAAGCACTAAACTTTCGTTCAAGGGCAATCCCAAAGTTGTTGTTAAACTAATCCTAATAATCTTTCAATCCTAAGGATTAGTTCACCAAAAACAATGGGGGATTGGTAGTTCAATCATTAAACTTATCAAAATCAAGTCTTTACCATGGTTCTCCTAATTCCTAATCACAAGAATTAGCTATGCATACTTTTAATCATGAAACTAACAATAACTAGAACAAAGGACATTAAAGGAATCAACATAATTGAAGATGATAATAAAAGGGAAAACATGTATTAAGAAACATCAAAAAGATGAACAGTAAGATTAAATAAAAAGGGAAGATTGAATTGTAGCAAACTTACAACTTAATTGGAAAATCTAAGAACAAAGATGAAAGCTTGGTAAATATTCTCTCTAAACTATGGAGTTTTCTCTAATTGGGGCTGCTTGACCTAATTTTCGAGTTTAGGTCTCCTTAAATAAGTTCTAATTACAAGATTAGGAGCAAAGCCCGTAATAAAAATCGCGGAAAAACAGTGGGTCGGTCGGTCAACCTACTTTTTGGGTCGGTCGACCTCTTAATGACCCAATAACTTAAATGGGCTTTGCGAAAACTTCTGGGTCTGTGCTGTGGTCGGTCGACCTACTTTGTTGGTCGGTCGACCTGATTGTCGGGACTGCAGCGCGCGTCGATCTTAAAACAGCTGCCATTTCTTCGTTACTTATCGTAATCAAGCGATTCTTGCGGCGTTAGAAAGCTAAGGGCAAGTGCAATGGTTGACAAAAATATTGTAGCTAGAAATTGCCACCTCACTTTTTCAAGCTACTCTCTATTTAAGCTATAACTACACCCAATGGTCAAGCAATAGTATTTGTAGCTTAAATGACCCCACAATTTTAAAGTATAATAAAAATATTTTATTAGTATTGGTTAAGTGAAATTGTGGGTCTTCTCAAGCAAGTAGCTCCATGGAGCTACTAGCTTGGATTGAGCTATTCCACTTGAAGTGAAACAATGGTTTTCACACTAGCTTAATATTTTTGTTAATTGCTAGCTAGTCCCTTAGCAAAACCATTGCACTTGCTCTAAGAGGATAAGCTTTCACCTCCAATTGGAATCACTCCATTATCAGCTCTAGAACTCGAGATATAGCCATTTGAAACAGGCTGCTATGTCGTGGATCGATTCTTTGCTTGTTAAAGCTATCTTTAGGCCTTGAAATATGCGCTAGGCTTTGTTCCTTCTTGTCCTTAGTTATAAAAAGTCCCGAGGGCATAAATTTGGTATAAAATCGTCCCTTTTCCGTATAAATCTGCAAAAGAGCATAAAAATACGAAAGTAGACAATTGTTGGGAAATAAATGCTAAAACATCGTAAATGAGCTCTAAAATGCGTGTGAAAATAGATGTAAAACATCATAAAATAGACACGCATCATTTTATATGACGAATATTTTTATAATGGGATTATAATAATAATTAAAGTCAAAGTAAAAAAATTGTTTTATTACTCGGTTTTATTTATTCGTTTAGGAAACGATTAAATTGAGAATGAACACGGTTGATCATAAAATTACAAAAGTTGTAATTAAATTATGACATTACATTTTTGTACAAAAATAATTTCGAATTATTAGTGTACTTATTTAAATGTAATAAAATTTGTAAATTATGAATTTTAATGGTTAAAATTGCACAATTAACAAATAGGGTCATGTGTTATGAGACATGTGTGACATGTTACAAATTAACACAATTGACAAAGATAAAATGGGTCCATTTGGTGCCCCATTTCAGCCGTGATATTGTATGTATGTGTGTGGATTGAGTGTATAAATTAGCAAATGATAGTGTGTGTAAGTGAATAAGGTGATGGTGTGTAAGATACACAGCATATGTGTAAGGAATATTGCTCACTTTATGTAAGAGCACAAGAGGCATGCATAGGCCATCTTGGCTTATGTTGGCCGGCCAAGAGTGAGCAAATGAGCTCACCTTTGCTCTTTAAATACACCAACACACACCTCATATCATTACTAGTTTTTGGCTAAGTCTTTTGGTGCTAACACAAAACATACTACAAACCTTATTCTCATATTTTCTTTAGTAAAATAGTTTTTACTAAGAAAGTTATTATTTCCATATTAATAATATTAAGAGTAATATTATTATTATCTTTAGTTAACTAATACATTTTTCTAGTAACAAAATTGTGTTGGTTTGAGATCGGGTCCTTGATACGCACCATTAGGAGACGATTTTTGTTAGATCGTTTAAGGGTAATTTCGGTGGATTGAAGACTCAAATAATAGGTGATTATTGAGTATAAACCTTCTAAAACCAATGTAAGGACTACTAAATCTTATGATATCATCATGCATGCATAAGATCTAATTAAGTTTTATGACTAAACTTAAATAAATTAAACTCACATTAGATTTGAGTATAATATAAGGGAACTTAGTTTCCAACAATTGGTATCAGAGCTTTACGGTTGTTGCATGCATGATCGGATTCATGTTTTATGTTAAAATCGGATTAACATACATATTTCGGTATTTTCGAAATATTTTGATTTATTATGATAAATCACAAAATAATTTTGCATATTAAAGTTTCTGATTCTAAAATGGTTTTAGGACATAAAAATAATTTTATGGATTTTTATTGTTCATTTTTATATTTATTTGTATATTTTGTAGTTTAAATCGGTTTTAAACAACAATTAATGGGAAAAATAGTTAAAAATAGTTTCTGGCCGAGATTTTTTGATATGTTCTCACATGCATATTTAATATATTGTATATGATTTTTCGTAAGAAACGGAGTTAATATGCATGGATTATGAATTTTATGAGATAAATAGTCATAATATGAGTAAAAATGGGTATATAAGGTTATATTTCGAATTTGACCTTAAAAATTTTATGAGAAGTCACATGCAATATACAAAGTTCCTGTATAAATTTTCGAAATTATTGGACTTATTTTGCATGATTAATGATTTTTATAGTAAAAATCGTATTAATAGTGACTTAAATTCGACTTTAATAGTTATAGTTGGAATTTTGCCATAAAAACTTTACACAATGTCACATGCAATATTTACAGTATGTATGTAAGTTTTGGGAATTTATTATCAAGTGATGCATGATTTATGATTTTAATGGTTAAAATCGGATAAATAGTGACTTATTGTGTTAAAAATAGTTAATCTTAATATTATGGCATGAAATTTTACCCATAGATGTCTTATATAATAGGAACATCAGATCTAAAAGTTGGATATCAAAAAGTTTCTGTTTTTATGATTATTAATTTTTAATAAGTTAATTAGCTAATAATCGTAATTCATGAGTCGAAAATAAAATTTTCGAGTATGGTCTGTAATTTTGGTCATTTTCAGATTCTAATATATATTTTAGGATGACTAAAAATTTATGGCAAATTATTGCAAGTTTTTATAATTTAAATCGGATTTTTAACCATAAAAACGGCTTTTATAGGATTTATTTAAGAAATAAACCATATATAATTGCAAAAGACCATTTTAATAATTTCTGAATTTTTAGAAAATTTCCAGAAAGTTTAAAATTTTGAATTTTAAATTTCGAATTTTAATTGACTCATTTGGCCATATTTTGTTTATTTTTCCCGAAAATACAAGTAATTTATGAACAATAATGCAAAATTAAGTTAGATCATGATCAAATATTAGTAGAGACTAAACATTGATTCCTAAAGTAAGTTAGGATGATTAACTTGGACATAAATGAGATTTATGTGATTTTGGATGATTTTAATAGTTAAAATCGCGCATATCCGTAAAAACCGTAAACAAATATGAGATATTTGCTCCCATAAGGCGATTTGGCATTAAAAATTGAGCATGTGCATACATATTTTATTTATTGCAATTTATTTAATATGAATGTCATATTTTGAATGTTATTTATATAATTTGGAATTATGTAATTTTTCTTAGTATGGCCTTAGTTTTAATCAATATTACCCGTAATGAAAGGGAATATTGATTCGGTTGTAATTTATGTGATCTCGTATCATGGGTTTGTAATTTAATTTCATTTTCAGTTTTACAATAGAATAGTTGTATTATTTTATTATAATTCCGGAGATCCAAAAGACGGTGCCATACGGAAAGGAGTTCCGACAAGACGGTGTTTTCTTGGATGGCGTGCCAATAAAGTTCAAGGGACCATGGAGTTGGTTTCCGAATTTGTAATAGTTAATTAGTTTTTACTATTACTAGAAAGGCCATACTAGGATTTTATTGCTTTATTGCTTTTATTTTATTTTTGCGTTTTAATATGTTTGCATGCATAGCCAAATCGCCATAAAACATGCATATTAGTTTAGATCGTTATAAACGACCGTGTCAATTATAATTATCGAGTTCACCAATTTAATTCACTTAAAGGAGATAGATAATAAATTGACAAGACCTCTATATTAAACAAAACAATTGAGGATTAGCCTTACCAAATAGTAGAACCCATGAGCTTCTATTTCGTGGGGTGGTGCTAGTCCAGTGGGCAGTACGAACCCCATTACGTAGGATAAGTGGGGCGATGGGATGGATTCAGTCCAGTGGGCGGATCGCATCCCGATGCATTTGAAATTTGGTTTGTACTCAACGGAAGTGTAGAGGACCAGTGGTCAATGTGTTCCGGGCTAAGATGAATAAATAATGATTTGCCATCAACCAAGAGTTCTAGGGTAGAACCGGTTTATTTTAACCCACCAAACCATATCATTGGGTCGGAGTTCCAGTGGTTCACGATTTAGATAGTATGGGTTTGGGTCTTGGAATCATTTATAAAATTGGATAGAGGTCATTTTATAGATGCATCAACTTAGTAAATATGTTTACAAGTTAAAATGAAAATTAAAACGATTAGCATTTAATTTCTTCATATGTTTAAAATTTTGTAATCCTCGTATCAATATCAATCATGACTACTTCCACTACTACAAACACTTCATGGTTACAATCCTTCACGGATCTTTGTAAGCTAAAAGAGAATGGGGCAAACTTTGCCGATTGGGATGCCCAACTGTTGTTGGCGGCACAAGGTGACGGTAAGACCGAATTCCTTATTGAAGCATCACCTCCCGAACCTGCTGAAAATGCCACCGCCACGGCAAGACGACCTTATGATACTTATCACAAGGAGTCTTGGGAATTGAAAAATGTTTTGATCCTCTCGATGGAGCCGGAACTCCAAAAGATTGCCCTAAAGATTGGCACAGCTTATGAGATCTATTGCAGGCTTTTGACAATGTTCTCAAAGGCTTCGAGAATTGTCCAATACGGGGCAGCATCGGCCTTCTTTGATCTCAACCTTAAGGAGGGGCAAAAGGTTAGCCCACATGTACTCAAGATAATTGAGCATGTAGTAACCCTAAGGATGAATCGAGTGGACATTCCTGAGGAACTTGTGATTGACAGAATCCTCCATTCCTTGTCTAAGGTGAAGACTTATGTACAATTCCGAATGAATTTCAACATAAGGAACCAAGACATCTCTCTCGATGAATTGCACAATATGATCGTGCAAGTAGAAAGGGATATGGACCTAAATGTTAGTTCCCCTAAGGATGAGCTCTATATAAATGTTAAGGGCAAAGGAAAGTTCGATAGGAAGGGTAGGGCTAAGGGGAGGCAACCTTCCAAAGGTTCAAAGAATGTGTCTTCGGAGGCAAGCACATCAGATCCCAACAAGAGCGCTCCTCAAGGAGCCAGGTGCTTTTATTGTAATAATAAAGGACATAAGAAGAGGAATTGTTCCAGATATCTCAGCGATCTCAAAGCTGGGAAGATTCTTCCAGTTGGTATGATAACTGTCTCTGTTTTGTGTTAATCTCAACTAACGTATTATGATACAAGTTGTGATGTGAATGCTCTTCTTACTTGAATTAGGGCATGGAAACAAAAATAAGGGAAAGAAAAATCAAGCATAATGGATCATTGGAACTAAGAGTAGCTCCACTCAGGATGATCAAGGAGCTTTGTTTTTCTGCTTATTTTACTAGTATTTCAAGTGTTGTAAGAACAATTTAAAATCCGTATTTTATTTCCTTGTTGGACGAGGAAATGTTAATCCTTTAAACAATTGGTTGTATTTTGGATAATGAGGTGACTTGGTTTTCAACCCAAGTCACTATTGGTTTTATATTTATGTTCTTAATTAGTTTTAACACTTGCAAATCTTAACATAAAATAGAATTGCTTGTGACAATTCAATGTATGACCATTGAGAGACAGAATAAGTATAGGATACTTAATTCAAATCAAATCAAAATCAAATTAAGTTAAGAACTTAATTAAAGAGGAAAAGTTATCTACCATTCTAAACTATCTAAGCTATAAAACGAATATTTTCTGTAATAAATCATAAGGGTACACAAACCAACATCAAAGTCATTGCTTGTGGCCTTAGTAGCTATCTTTGGTGATAAAATGGGATTATTATTACAAAGATAGAGTGGGAGAAATTTGAAAAGCCACAAATAGCATATGATTTTGACAAGCACAATGGATGTGATCTATTAGTGAATAGTAGGATTTATTGTGTTTTGGTTGTGTAAGAGATTTAGAAGGTAGATAAAGTTGTGGATAGGATCTACGATTTAGAAAATCTACACCTTATGGTTGTAAAAGGTAGATTAGGCTGTGGATAAGATTCTACGCCTTATCATCCCAAAAGTTGTGGATAAGCCCAAAGGATGTAGATAAGGTCTACGGTCTGGTAAAAATCTACGCCTTATATCCCAACGGCCCCGGCCCTGGAGGATACTTCAAAGATAAATTCTTGAGGTTTGTAAGGAAAAATTCTATACATGGATAAGATCCATGATAGAGTCCTCGTACAGTACAAGATAAGATAAATGTGGGGAACTGAAAGTTCCCACACACAAAATTATATACCATAAGAAAAGACTCTTATAGAAACTACGGGAGGACACTCGAAGAAAATTATTCAAAAGACTTTGTAAAGGCTCAAGAAAGGGTTCTTGGATTTAGATGGTGATCTAAATGTGCCAATGCAAAGAACCATGAAATTTATAAGATATACGTGCTGATAAATGAGATTTGTTGAGAGAAGCATAAGCAGACATGTGGATGTCTGCAGTCTACAAAGTTAAGGGTAACTTTGTTGAAAGTAGTAAAGTAATTCATTGAGAATGAATTCAGTAAGCTCAGTAACCGCTTTTCAAAAGGGTATTTGAAAGGGATGTGACTATTAGCACATATGGTTGAAGTCCCAACCATTTCAATTCATTAAATGTTAAGGAACATTGAATTGAGTGGGAGCTTTATGATTTACGGTTAAATGTAAAGTTCAGTGGGAGTTCTCGCTCCAGGATTTGAAGCTATTGAGTCATGGGTATGACTTCGGGATCTTCGGAATCAGGCAAGAACAAGAGTTTAGTGGGAGTAAACGTTATCTAAAACAACTCATTGCTCGTTTGGAATGAAGCATTGATACTCATGAAAGGTACACGAGTTTTTGGTTCTAGATGACATATTGATATGAATTAAATCTAATTAAACATGGGATGTTTAGTTAAGATTATAAGAGACATCTTGATGTTAGTATTAAGGTTGTTCATGGAGATGAAGATAGTGTAACCATGATGGGATCATGGAAATTTATCGAACCTTAAGTACTATTGTTTGCACGTTTAAAACACTAATGTTTCCGCCATTAGTATAATCGTGTAAAGTGGATGCGCGCCGCTTACAGGACAACCTGTTGAGCAAGTGTTAAACCAATGATTAAACCTTGATCAATTGTCAAAGTATTCTCCAATGAAGATGAAAGACAAATTCAAGATTTTGGAAGATAACTTAGTCGTATGGTAAAAGGTTTGCAACGACTCAAGTTCCAAGATACCAAGCGAAGATTTGTGATAATCTTTGGCTTATATTCATTGACTATGCATCTCAATGACTTGTATTTTAACTACATGGTCATCACAAGATTCTACAAAATGTGTAAGTTCACAAATTATGTAAAAGCATTGTTGTGGCTGGGAGTTACACAATGCACATAATCTTATTCGCTAGTCATTAGAATGACTTGTCTCTTTCAGAGGAAAGATCAATGTATGGATATGATCCGCAAAGTGAACGCTCGCACGAACCGTGGTAAACCTGGTTTACTCAAAATGAAGATAATTACAATTTTAAGGGATGTAAACGAGAGACCCTAAAGCTGATTGTAAATTAAATGGTGTTCAAAGGTTGACCACTTGGATGGTGGAATCCACTAATTGTTTGAGTTATTTAGAACTCACGAAAGGTCAAGTAAAATTCAAATGGGATGGTAAGACCATATTGAACCCCATTAAAGTGAATTGAATTATCATGACCTCGCCCCTAGTTGCTTAAAGTGAGGTGACATCTCAATGCAACCGGATGTGTGATGCGATTGATGGCGAGTTCAATTGCCATAGAGTCATACGGGATGACTAATCGATCACCTAGGCATAGACATGTTAAGATACATTTGTCGGGCAAATGACCGCTGATAGAGCTCTGGCGTACTCTTATTAAAAGACTGCCTGGTCGTGGCGGGAGCATCTATCGTGTTTCACATGAGTCAGTTCTTGGACTGATGACTGTTCTCTGAGGTGGCATAGTTTTCAGATTAACTTTGATTTATGTCCTAACACCTTCGTAACTGGGGTTTATAAGGACATATTTTGGGTTATGATGGGCTGTGGCCAGCCGGAAGGAATAAGTCAATTAAGAATTGTCCACCCCTTGTCAGGGTTGAGAAATATCTCTAGGCCACTCGAGGAGAATAATAACTAGAAATGCGTGGCCACGCTCGGAAGGTATCTATGGTAGATAATTCCGGTCAGTAGTTATAACTCC
This sequence comes from Silene conica, assembly GCA_029255685.2. Classification (NCBI taxonomy): domain Eukaryota; kingdom Viridiplantae; phylum Streptophyta; class Magnoliopsida; order Caryophyllales; family Caryophyllaceae; genus Silene; species Silene conica. Next base: position 52,889,432 of record CM055316.2, on the reverse strand, counting down.
AGATCGAGATAAACCACTCTAGATTTTAATCAATTGCCGGCACGACCTGAGAGGACGCCATGCATTGAGTGGGAGATAGTAATATGGCAAGAGAATTGGTAACACACACTTGTCTCGGACAAGTGGGAGATTGTTGGAGGAAGTGTCCTCGACAATAGTGTGTTGACATAATTAAAACTCATTTGAATGAAACACAACTGGGAGTGTTACTCTTTTAAAGTCAACTGATCAACATTTATCGATAATGATTGGCTGTCTAGAGTTTGACATTATCGTCATATGATGGTGGTGATCAGTTGATCCCTTAAGGTCATATCTTTAGGGAATTCCGTCTCAATAGAATAATTAATTAATATTGTATTGGATACAAATTAATTAATAACTGGAAATTTTGGAAATGATTTTATATGACGAATATTTTTATAATGGGATTATAATAATAATTAAAGTCAAAGTAATAAAATTGTTTTATTACTCGTTTTTATTTATTCGTTTAGGAAACGATTAAATTGAGAATGAACACGGTTGATCATAAAATTACAAAAGTTGTAATTAAATTATGACATTACATTTTTGTACAAAAATAATTTCGAATTATTAGTGTACTTATTTAAATGTAATAAAATTTGTAAATTATGAATTTTAATGGTTAAAATTGCACAATTAACAAATAGGGTCATGTGTTATGAGACATGTGTGACATGTTACAAATTAACACAATTGACAAAGATAAAATGGGTCCATTTGGTGCCCCATTTCAGCCGTGATATTGTATGTATGTGTGTGGATTGAGTGTATAAATTAGCAAATGATAGTGTGTGTAAGTGAATAAGGTGATGGTGTGTAAGATACACAAAGCATATGTGTAAGGAATATTGCTCACTTTATGTAAGAGCACAAGAGGCATGCATAGGCCATCTTGGCTTATGTTGGCCGGCCAAGAGTGAGCAAATGAGCTCACCTTTGCTCTTTAAATACACCAACACACACCTCATATCATTACTAGTTTTTGGCTAAGTCTTTTGGTGCTAACACAAAACATACTACAAACCTTATTCTCATATTTTCTTTAGTAAAATAGTTTTTACTAAGAAAGTTATTATTTCCATATTAATAATATTAAGAGTAATATTATTATTATCTCTAGTTAACTAATACATTTTTCTAGTAACAAAATTGTGTTGGTTTGAGATCGGGTCCTTGATACGCACCTTTAGGAGACGATTTTTGTTAGATCGTTTAAGGGTAATTTCGGTGGATTGAAGACTCAAATAATAGGTGATTATTGAGTATAAACCTTCTAAAACCAATGTAAGGACTACTAAATCTTATGATATCATCATGCATGCATAAGATCTAATTAAGTTTTATGACTAAATTTAAATAAATTAAACTCACATTAGATTTGAGTATAATATAAGGGAACTTAGTTTCCAACAGCAACTTAGTAGGAGGAAAGTTATTTTGGTTCCTAGGGGTATCTTCCTTTGTTGATATAACCCAAGAACAAAATCAAAGGAGTTGATTTGTGTCATTTACTTCCATTACTCAAGGTAAGGAACTTTTATATTGTTTTTCCATTTGCATGTACTAGATCCTAAGATGTTAAAGATTTTAATTTAACATCAATAAGATTAATGGAGGTTAATGAACCTAACAAATAGTGCCAAAACGGGATTAAAAGCATAGGGAAAAAAAAAGAAAATATGACCAAATAAATGCCTATCGATAAGCTTTCCTTAGAAGTAGGAAGTTCGATCTATAGCTCTTCCAAATCTTCATGTGCTCAAGAATCAGCTTAAAATGTGCAACAAAGTGTCATTTTATGCAAAACCATTACGAATACACCAAAATAGCAAATGTGGAGAATATCCATCGGAGGAGATTGTGATATAAATCACCCACGAACTAACCAAAAAAGAGAGAAAAGAAGGATCAACAAACTCGAAATAACACCTTAGAAAAGAGAGATCAAACCTGCCCCATTAAAAAGAGATATCGAAAAAGATTTGAGATCCCCATCGCTTGGAGGTGAAAAGCATAAATGGACAGGTTGAAAAAGCCTCGTCGGCGACCTAAGTAGGCAATTGGAGAAGTCGTCGGCAAGCAGCTGGTCGATTTTGGTGTTTTTTGGTTTTCTGGAGTTTTGTTGGTTTTTTTTTTTTTGCAATTTCCTCTCTCTCGAGAATTAGGGATACAGTTAGGGATGACAATGGATCGGGTTGGATTGGGTTTTGCGAGATCCAAATCCGATCCACTTATTTAGTGGATCACCGATTCATATCCAAACCCGATCCATATCCAAAAGTCAATGATCCGTATCCAATCCACCATTTTTTTGTATCATCCATATCCATACCCGATCCATGATCCAATCCAAAACCCTATCCATACCCAATCCATATCCATTTCAAACCCGATCCATCCCCATTTTAAAATCCAATTCATAACCATTTCAACTCCAATAAGCTTAGTTAAGTTCTTCTGAGTTTAGTTCAACTCAGCTCCTCTAAGTTCATTTCAGCAGATATAAGTTTAATTCAACAAATTTAAATTCAAAAGAACAAGGTATTTCCTAGTTATAATTTAGTTCGTCTTAAAAGATAATTTGAGCATTTAGCACTGGTAGTATCACTAGTGTTATGAATAGTTTATGAGCTTAATTATTGTAAAATTTATGAGCTTTAATGTAAATTTATAAGGTTATTCATATTAATCTATCATGTTAGAGATCTTTCATTCATTATGCTATTGTGAGATTATCGAACTTGAGAATTTGTATTCTTTTTAATGATCTAGTTAAATTATTAATAAAACGACATATTTCACCTAACAAGTATTGGTATAATTGATGAAATACAGTACAAAATTTTCTCTAATAGTTAAAATGACATAGGGTTCACCTAACACGTATTGGTATAATAGAACCACTCGAAAAGTCTAATAGTTAAAATACAGATATGTAGTATAGAGTATAGACTAATAGACCTCCTTTGGGAGTTGGACGAAATCAATATCTAGTCAATTTAATTAATTAATAATAATAATAATAATAATAATAATAGATATATTTTTTAGAAAAAGTATGAGATTAATTAAGATTGGTTTTTGCTTGTGAAATGAATTCAGGTCGACTTCGCATTTTTAATGGGTTTAAATCTGGGAAAAAATAGATATGGATCGAATTTGGATTGGGGTAAAGGTGGATATTAATCGGTTTCGGGTCGGTTATGGATCTTAAGTGGATCAGATGGATCGGGTCGGTTATGGTTATGAAATGGACCGACCTGGATTTGGTTCGGGTATTTTTTGGGTGGATTTGGATTCGGGTTCTAACTAATGGATATGGATATGGATTTTCAAACCATGAATTTGGATCGATAAATTTCCCTCGGATCGGTTCGGTTTCGGTTTGGTACTGAACAAATTGCCACAGTTGTGGTTCACAAATGACTAGTTGCATTACAAGAAATTATCATTCAGAACAGAAAAGGCTGACATATGTTGCAATTTCCCGAATGTTAGATGCTCATTACCGTCTCGTCTCGGTCACAGTATGAAAGAACCATAACTACCATGTCATACGGATACAGTGTTAGAACGGTGCATTCAGCTCTCAAGAGCGAACTCATATTGCATTGCACTAATGTGAGACGACTGACGAGGCCATCTAACTAAAACCCTTATCGAAACACCAATTACTAAATGTAAAACCAAGGAACATCATCCTCATCATATGATCTTATCATGAGACTCTTTTATACGAGATTTCGTGTGGAAGATATACGATAATGGAGTCATGGTTCCCATTTAAAATTGCAGGAATGCAGGCTTGCTTAACTTGGAATGGTTGCAAAGTATGCAATCAGACATCAATCATGCAGAGGGTCTGTTAGTTCACTAGACTTGGATCTTCTCCATATCCTGCTCCAACTCATATATCTTGTCAGTCATCACCTTCCTTTAGATTTTATAGATTCAGATTAAGTATGTTTGTTAAAGGCTACATCCTCCCAGACTATCAAGTGGAAATGCATATCATAATAACTATATAAGGTGATAAATATAAGCCGGTAAAGAAGGAAAATTGATTTCTTATCGTCTATTTTCACATTATGTACATCATTTACACGTAATAATATAGCTATTTACCCAATAAGTAAATAATACATATTAGCTATGTACAAATGTAAAATGTCAATTTATCGTATCTCAGACAGAATACTAAAATATATCAAAACTAACAAATAGCAACCCCGTTGCCAAGTCCTTTCCTGTATATCTGAATTAAGCCGTTTTCATCAGACATGGGAAGCTTCTCCTCCAGCATTATCTTGTATTGTTCATCTGTGTCGCCTATATTGCGGATTAATTCAACCTACATGTCAAAACAAAGAATTAACTTTAATAACAGACACTATCCACAGAATCAGTCTTTATAATGAACACCAAAATTAGAATGCCTTCATCAGTTCATCCCATATATAGTCCCTTATTTCATGCCATGAGTTGTTTGGTTTAGGGTTTCAGAAAAGGTAAAGAGAATTACAAGCGCGCGCCTCTCACATGGACTTTCTACTGAACGTCACAGTTTCAGAAGATTAAACTCGGGGGCACAAAAGATGGCTACCTGTTTCTGGAACGAATCAAATTCATCAGAGCTTAGGGAACCATCACTGTTTGAGTCAAGAACTTGCATCATCTCTTTTGCATCTTCTGGTTGGGCGCCAAGTTCTTCCATCACTTCCATTAGTTCGTCAATGCTAATCCTACCATCACCATTTTTATCAAGCAGCAAAAAAGCTCCATCACTTGGACGGATCTCTGGATGATTCTGGTAGGCTGACGGAAGATCCTGAAGCCGGAGAGCTGCCAGCTCAGCTGCAGCCACCATAATGGCCTTGAGCCGTTTTGCCTGTACACATCACGGCATTAGTGTACTTCGAGTCAATTTTTGACATAAGAAATAGAGTTAAACCAAATCAAGTCCTATTTTCTTCTCAAGAGTCAAAGGCCTTAGATCATCATAATATTATTAATTTACATATGCTATTGTAAATTATAACCATAGGTGTCTCAGTATTTCTGAAGGAACAAGGGATTTGATAAAATATACATAACAGACGTTCCAGCTCTTCAACCAGAGTTTCTTGCTCACGCCATAATACATATTATGCAATGATGATATAAATGTACCAAACACAATATCAGGGATCTATAGAGAGCAAGGAAGATAAAACAAGCGTAAGGCTACGTACATCCTCCAATCCCACAATTTGTGGGAGCCATTGAGGCAGTAGGGTAATGTTGTTGTTGTATAGAGAGCAAGGAAGATAAAACCTAACAGGAGAGAAAATAAAATAAAATAAAATCATAACATGTGAGACCAAAATCACTATGCTCCCTACACCTAGCAGAACAAATAATTGTAACAGCAGCATTTTCATCACGTCTAAACCCCATAGTGGTTTTATACTGTGGGAATCATAGAACAGGCATATCTCTTCTAACTGTTGTGTCATATACTGATTGTCTTAATCATGCTGACTAATGAAATGGTACCAATCTATGTGCTTGGAATTGATTATTTGGCATATTAATCAAGAATAGTGATTATCAATTACGGAGCACAAGAAAATATACCTCGTCCGGATCTGTAAGACCACTTTTGTACAATGAATGGGATGCTGTTCCGCCAGAAGCCAGTGTATCCATTTCTATGGTCCGTATCTGTATTTCCATCAGCGGTCTTTTATTATTATTATCGCTTACATCAACGGCTAAGTGTAAGCTTTTGTACCCATTCGCTTTAGGCTTAGCTATATAGTCCTTTGATCTATGAGGCATTTCTTTCCACAGTGACTGGATAATTTCTCGTGCCCTATAGCATGCTGTCTCTCCCACTTGCGTTAAATTAACACCAGGCTTGGGTGTTAAAACTACTCGCAAACCCATGATGTCATTGACTTCCTCTGGGTTACGACCGTCTCTTAGAAGCTTCTTCATGGTGCTATAGCGATTTTTATATCTCCCTTTCACTGAAATGCTATCAACCATATTTGCCAATACTGCATCTTGTGTTAAACAGTCGAGCAACTTTCCTTTACAAAAATCTATCAAATCGTTACTTCCTGCCTCATGGGTCTTCAGCCATGTATCAACATGGACATAAGAAGAAGGAAACAAGTATCTAAATGATAGATCCTCGAGCTCCACGGATAAGAAGTAAGTACCCACAGCATGAGCCAAAGGAGCATGTATTTTCATGACCTCAAGCGAAATCTTTTGCTGCTGATATCTAGGAAGGTAAGACAGATGTCTCATCAAGTCAAGCCTAAGAGCAAGATCTAAGACAACAGCGCGAATGTCATAATATGTGAGGCAGAACTTCCTTACTGCAGCAGCAGTATCGTCATCCAGAGGATCAGCTTTAAAAGGAATTTTCTTCACACGTAAGCTCTCGTGTAGTAAATGGGCAGTACCAGTACCTATACGTTCCCTTATTTCATGCATTGATATCACCCTTGCTTCCCAAACTTCTCTTAAGATTCCAGCTGCAATTACTTCTGCATCCATCTGCAATTAACAAGAACAAAACTTCCATGATGCAAACGATTTCAAGAGCGCAATGACGCGTCAAGGACATTCACTTGTTTTTGGCACAAACACGAAGCCACACAAAGTAGCTTAAACAGTATCGTTTGTTTTTGGCACAAAGACGAAGCAGGAAATAACAAAAATGCAGTTGGATATCAATTTACATAGGGAGTACCATTGAAAATAGAAAGTTAAACAAATAAAAAAAAGAGCGGGGGGACGGAGGGAGTAGTTAATAGAATGGTGAAAGTAAAGAAAAGAGAGAGTGGGAAAGAGTAAGAGAGGAGACCTGAAGATGAGCAAGAAGGAGAGCAAGGGAGAGAGACTTGGAAAGAGGGGAACGACCATCAGGAGAAAGAGGGAGAGATTGCAAAAGAGGAATAGAGAGTTTGAGTGCCTTGAAAAGTATAATACTAGAGCTATTTGTTTTCATGTTCATCCTTTCTGATAGACGGTTGAATGCGCCGACAAGCTCCACCACCATCTTACCTCCAGGCTGCTCAATCGCCGTCAATGGCAGGTTCTTCTCTGCCGCTGTTGACGCGCGTGTCAACACCACTTTGTTTTTCAACTTCTTCAAGTGGAGGAGATTGTGGTGGTGGTGGTGGTTGTTTCGGTAGCCATGGACGGTGGGACTAGTGGGGATGTAGTGACACCGTAGCTCCATCTCTTTACTTCCAACTGTCTCACTCTTTCTGGATATAAATCATCCTTATTTCTTATTGGCTAACTTAAGTAAACCATATCAATAAATAACAATTTTAGTAAGTCTTGTTTGCGACGGGTCGTTATTTGTAACGGATATTTTGTGAGATAAAATGGGTAGAAAATGAGTTAGTGGAGAAAGGGGACCACATGAATAGTGTTGGAGAGAGAGAAAAAGTGAATATTTTGTGAGAGAAAACTTTATCCGTCACAAACTTGCGACGGATAATGCCGTTGCAAATGAGAATTTGTGTAACAACTTTAATGACTCTTCAATCAAGCATACCCGTATAGAACAACAAGGACTTGTTTCTTTATCCTTTTTAAAACACAAATTCTTATTTGCAACGGCAATATCCGTCGCAAGCTTGCGACAGATACCCTTTTCTTTCACAAAATACCCACTTTTTCTCTCTCTCCAACACTATTTATGTGGTCCCATTTCTCCACTAACTCATTTTGTATCAATTTTATCTCACAAAGTATCCGTCACAAATGGTGACCCGTCGCAAGCAAGACTTACTATTTTTAAAATGCATAAATACTAATTTTATTTATATTATGATAATATAAATAATTATCTCATTTTATTTATATTATGATAATATTTGACTTTTTCACTGTGAGTCTCCAAATTTCTTTTCAAACGAAAATACTCTTTTTTACTCAATTTTTCCCTCCCATTTTATTCCTCAATTCTTCAAACTTTTTCACATCAAACTCTCTTCGAATCTCTTCAAGGTCCTTGACGGTTTGTCGGGATTCACTTTTCAAACTTTTATTTTCATTCAACAAATTACTGATTATAGTCCTTTGCCAATCACTCATCTATCCATCAACCCGTATAAAAAGTTCGCAGCCACGCATATTGGAATCGGACTTGTAGAATTTGCAAGTAACGTATTTGTTCTCGGATTTTGAAATGTCCAAGAATTTGATGGGGAGAAACTTGAAGAATTAAGGAATAAAATTGGAGGGGAAAATTGACTCAAAGAGTCCAGGTAGTTGTTGACAAATGGACATAAATATAAGGTCCTTTCAGATAAAAAAAAGGATTAATTGATAGAACAAATGGACATAAATATAAGGTAGTTTCTGATAAAAAAAGGATTAATTGATAGAAATACTCCGAACTATGAGGGAACTGCTCAAAATACTCTAAACTTTATTTTAACTGTCAATATAACCAGCTAATGCCCTCATTTGCTTTGAATAGAACTTGTTGTTTTGTTAACTTATTGTAGCATGTTTTAATGGTGTGATTAGTTAAATAGATTAATAGAGAAACAAAAAGAGAAAGACGAGTTAAAGAAGGGTTTTAAATCTTCACTTATTTAGCAGGTAGCAGGTCATATATTATAATAAAAGCGAATGAGAGCATTAATTGGTTATATTGGTAGTTAAAATAGAATTTTGAGTATTTTGAGCAGGACACCCATAGTTCAGAGTATTCTTATAAATTAATCCTACAAAAACTCTTTCTAAAATAAGTAGGTTGTTTTTTATCCCAAATTTCATGAATTAAAGTTCATTCAATATCAATATCTTTCTATCTTTCTATACTAGTTTTCATGTCCATGCGTTGCCAGGAGAGTAAAATAAAGTGTCATAAATATCATGATAAAATGGAATATACATAGTTCATGTTTATGATTTTATGTTGTTGTACGACCATTAAATATTTCTCGTTAACATAATATTGACATGAGAAAAAAAAATAAGTGTTTGATTAATAAATATTTTTTGCTACGAAAATAAAACCAAGATGACGATTATACATATGATACTCCAGGTACCATAGTTTCTAAATTTGTTCATGTTACTTTGTTGTTTGTTTTTTAATTGGTCAAGACAAATAAAAACCTTACGCATGATCAACTCAATTATGCAATAGATCCCTTTATTTGGAATAACAAACCATAATTTAACCATTGTTGGATAAAATGATAGTTACGCAAAACATTCACAGGTAATTACATGTTATATCCACTTATGATTGTCTCTTCAAAGAAATTATCTATTTTATCCTTTTTTAATGATATCGGTGGAGTAGCGAGATTTACCTTATGCAACCTCACCATCGTTTCATTCCCGCTCAGTTTTCGCACATAATATCAACTCCACCCACCGCAATCTTGCCCTCATCTTCTCATTTGAAACAAAAATCTTGCTCGTAAACGCCCTATTTTTCTTCCTTATTCACACAAATGATCTAGAACAATCTCCTTTAAGATTTATCCATATCTCCAAAACTTATCTCAAATTTATCCAACCAAATGAAATACTAAAGTCACGTCAATGTTTTTAAGATTAAAATTTTTCTTTGAATCGATGAAATTAAAATTAAGTTTAATTTATCCATAAAAACTTTAAAGGTTCATTATTATTGTTCATAGTACTTATTTGTTAGGTAAATGTATTTTATTGATAAAATAACCTTATTTCTAATCACGGTCCTTGTCAAACTTATCATTCTCCACAAACGCACCCTACTTCCATCCAACTAAATTTATCGCAAATTAAAATATTGCAGATCATCGTGATTAGTTCTTTACTTTAACCAGCTTTCAATCCACTATCATTACCTTACTACCACGTTTTATACCTAAGACTTCCTAAATCACATTCATCTCCATGAAACATCATTTTTTCTTTGACTGAATCCTTGTATCCCTTATCATAGACAATTTTTTTTTCCTTAAACAAAGAAGTATTAATTAAGAAGAAATCTTCCCTCATATCTCTCTTTCTTTCCCTTCATTCTTTATTCCCTTCCCTCTTTTATCTTCCCCTGCTGCCTCCATTTTTTTTATATTCTGGTACTATGTTAGTAACTAAATAAGTTTGAATATTATATACATGTACACGAATTTTGCTATTTATTTCATTTCTCATAAATAAATCTTACTTTCTTCATCTCACTTTTAGGAAAGACATAATGTCATTCCAAAATAACTAATGTAACTCATGTTTGTGAGACGGTGAACAATAACATGCCTTAAACTTAGTGATGCCCGTCGTTGAGGGCACCAAAGATAAGATTTATAATTTCTTAGCTTTGACTATAGATAGCGAAAGTCAGGGTCGAACCATAGAGAGGTGGGGAATGTTTATTGTTTGATGTCAATGTTTTAGGGTAACAAAAGTGGGGGTTTGATTGATTGCTACTAAGTCTAGAAAAAAATATAAAAATAAAACAAGTAAATAAAGATGAGAATAAAACTATAGTAAAAGAGATGCTAGGATGGTTGGGTAATAAATAGCTAAGATAGTATAAATCCTAAGTCAACGTGTATTGCAGTCGCGTAAGGGGTGTAACATATCCTTTAGGTCTATGCTACCTAATAGCTCTTTTCGGCCTATGCTATTAGTTCCTAGGTCTCACAATTATTGGGTGTCAACAATAAGGGTGATTCCTAAATCCTAGGTCAAATACTTTTCAGTCTTGAGTAACCCAGCCGTCTTAAAACGTAAACCAATGCCCTTCCCGTATCTTTCAATCTTAGGTAGGTCATTACTAACATCCTACAAGTCTCCCTTTGGTCTCATTGTAGGTTATTATAGATTACGAAATAAAGCGAAACAGAATTCATACGCAAGTCGATCGACCGACCAGCTACCCCGGTCGGCCAACCTCCTGCCTGCAACACGTCGATTTGAGAATTATTACTACCTACGCATATTTACTCCCTACATCCTAACATATGAAATTAGCTACTCATGACTATTGAAATAATAATGAAAATAGGAGTAAACATGGAAATCAAGATGAACATCAATCTAAACATGCAATAATAATAAAGGCTTGGGATTCTAACTTAACCGTATGCAATAATTCTAGCCTAACAATAATAAAACAAAAATTAAGAGAGGAATTACCGGAAATAGGATTAGGGCAGAAAAGAACGAACTTTATTGATTATTGTTGAAAGATTGATGATGAACAATGTATAAAAACTAAAGGAAAGAGTTTGATGATTATTGAAATATTAAAGCTAAAACTGTATCGTAACACTAGGGTAGATGAATAGATTAAAAACTGAACTAAAACTGAATAATAAACTTGATGCCTAACCCTAATCACGTCATTGGCTTAAATAGGCGGAAATTTAGAGTTTCCTAATGACTCAAACATTTCAATGGGCTTTCGGAAAGCTTCTGGGTCTACGCAGAGGTCGGTCGACCTATGTTGTAGGTCGGTCGACCTAATGTCGGGCTTCAGTGATTTCTGGACTTTCCATAACAGAGGCCTGGTCGGCAGACCCATATAGTAGGTCGGTCGACCTGTTTTCCTGTAGGATTGCCTTGATTTGTTCTCGGTTTGACTTCTTGGCACTTGGTTAATGTTTCGAGTTGACTTTTCTTCGTTACTTAGTTATGAAAGATCCCGAGGGCATAAATTTGGTATAAAATCGTCCCTTTTCCGTATAAATCTGCAAAAGTGCATAAAAACACGAAAGTAGAATTGTTGAGAAATAAAGGCTAAAACATAGTAAATGAGCGACGAAATGCGTGTAAAAATAGATGTAAAACATCATAAAATAGACACGCATCACTTAGCCTGTATTGTTGTAGAATGAACAAAAGTGGAGTGACATTATCATTTTCCTACTTTCTAAATTTTTTTCTTATATTTATTGTCCACTTTCTAAATCTAGTAAGAAAAAACTTGTGTTATCTATTATTGCTTGTAGATCATTAATTATTACACGATATGTGGGGAATATACGTGTATTCACCATAAAATTATAGGACAATAACGAAATTTTACATGTGAATATCGTCATAAAATGAAAAACATGAATCAAAAGAGAATAGATGCACAACCTTAGGTCCTAGCGCAAAAGGCCTAAGAACAGGAATCAACAGAGATTCCCTCCTATAACTTGCACCCAAGATACGTATGAGACGATGCCGCGTGTGCTAGAAATACTCTCCAATTGCCTTGCAATATGGGGAGAGTTTTTGTGAGTTTTGATGTGAGATCTAGGTTATTGGGAGAAGGATGCTCTCAAAACCCTAGTTTTCTGATAAAGAATTGGAGTCCCTAACAAAAGGACAATGACTCTCCTTTTGTATTCCATTTGGCCGAAATTCTCATAGGGTGAGAGTGGGCTTTCCACTCTTACCTTATTCTAATGCGTGATTCGACCCTAATTGCTAAAATGTAATCCGCGGGTATCAATTATAAATCGTATACATGTTATCAGATACTAATGTATTACTTCGTCACAATGTGCAGTCGATACATTAATAATGGTCTGATAATAAAATGACGATATTGTATACTTAACTTAATTAATATAACTGCTTATATTAATACACGAATTAAACATTTAATCAAATATAACCGTTTATATTTAATTTACGAATTAATCATGTAATTCGTATTAGCTAAAATTATTTAATCCGTATTAAATAATTATTTCAACATCTCATTGACTAATTTTATAGTCAATACCTCTGACTAACTGTTTAGTCGTATCCGGCATAAATGTGACTGTATTTTCATACCTTCACATCTCTCAAACGTGTCCTATAGGTGTGACGTATAGGGACCAGTTGATCACCGCCATCCGTATGACAATAACGTCAAACTTATCTAGCAAGCCAACCGTTATGATAAACGTGGATTAGCTGATAATAATACTGAAGTATGCCCTTGTGATCCTTTAAGAGATTTAATAAGTCATTGTACTAACTGTAAAGTACACCAGCCCCAACAATCTCTCACTTGTCCGTACAAGTGTATGTGCAATGACGTTATCACACTACATATGGAGGACACCAGCTTCAACAAACTCCCACTTATCCGTACAAGTGTAGGTGCGATAACTGATTCTCATATCCTTTTAAAATTTCTCCCACTCAATGTAAAACAATTTGCAAATCCGTATTCGCAAAGGTCGTATTCTACAAGCGATCTGTATCAAGAGTGGTTTCCCCGACTAGAGAGTAACTTAACTGATAAAACGAATCTGTATTCGAGCATGGCCATGCATTTCAGTTACTACTCCTCGAGTGGCCCTGAGAAATGATAAAATCCTGATAAGGGTTTGGATATTTCCCTCAACTCGAATCCAGCAGATGTAAGCGCAGCATGAAATAACCCAGTGAAAATCCTCTTGGCCCTTGTTACGGAAGACCGTGGGAAAGAAACCAAAGTTACCCAAAATCTGCCTTAATCTCAAGAGACAGTTGAAAGGCAAAATAATCGACTCTAAGGAACACTATGGAGGTCATATCCACGACCTGGCACCTAATGTTATAAAAATTTAGGACTCCATAATGTTGTCACAATGTGTCCTACGAGATATCCGTATAACTCGCCTTTGTGATTGGTCAGTCAACTGTTTGACTTATGGCTCGTTGAACCCACCATCAACCAACGTCACAAAATGATTACCTGAGTTATCAGCTCAAGTGGGTAATCAAGGACGAAAAAGGATGTAATGTTAATCAGTTCACTTTGTGGTGTTCAAAATTGTCGTAAAATTCCACATGAAAAACAAAACATAAAATATCATAACGATGAGGTTGTAATAGAGTACACAAGAAAATGAATCTAATTCATAAAAGAGTACTACAATTAAGGAACACTTTTAAGTCCCATGGAATTAACGTGCCCTTAATACTTATCACGTCGTAATGCTTTAGTGAGAGGATCTGCTATGTTGTCATCCGTAGCGATCTTATCAATAAATATCTCCTTTTGCTCCACGTAATCTCTTATTATATGAGTTTTCCGTGGTACATGTCTAGACTTGTTACTAGACTTAGGCTCCTTAGCTTGGAAGATGGCACCTTTATTGTCACAATAAACGGTGATCAGGTCATTCAAACTAGGCACTACTGATAGTCCTTTTAAGAATTGACGCATCCATATTGCTTCCTTAGCTGCTTCCAAAGCGGCATAGTACTCGGACTCAGTTGTAGAATCTGTTGTAACACTTTGTTTAGAACTTTTCCAGCTGACAGCAGCGCCATTAAGAGTAAAAACGAATCCAGACTGAGATTTCGAGTCGTCTCGATCCATTTAGAAGCTAGCATCTACGTAACCACTGGCGCAGAGCCTCGTGTCACCTCCATAAGTCAATCCCCAATCTTTAGTCCTCCGTAGGTACTTAAGAATGTTTTTCACGGCAATCCAGTGTTGTTCACCTGGATGTGCTTGGAATCGACTTGTCATACTCAATGCATATGCAACGTCTGGACGTGTGCATATCATGACATACATGATCGATCCTATAGCCGAAGCGTAAGGAATCCGACTCATGCGCTCTTTTTCTTCCGATGTCTTAGCTTCTTGAGATTTGCTCAAGTGAAGCCCAGTAGCCATAGGAAGGAACCCTTTCTTGGAGTTCGTCATGCTGAATATCTCTAGAATCTTATCTATATAAGACTCCTGACTGAGAGATAACATCCGTCGTGATCTATCCCTGTAGATATGGATGCCCAAAATTCTTTGTGCCTCTCCCAGATCTTTAATCTGGAAATGGTTTTTCAACCATGCTTTAACCGAAAATAAGAGAGGTATGTCATTCCCAATCAGGAGTACGTCATCGACATACAATACTAGGAAGACAATCTTGCTCCCACTCGACTTGATATATAGACATGGTTCCTCGATTGATCGAATGAAACCATTCTCTTTTATCACTTCGTCGAAATGATGATTCCAACTCCGTGAAGCTTGCTTAAGTCCATAAATGGAACGCTTAAGCTTGCAAACCTTCTCATACATGGAGTCCATCTCGGATTGCATGGCTTCTAGCCATAGCTTTGAGTCAGAACTAGTCATGACACCTTTATAGGTTGTGGATTCATTACCCTCTAGGAGTAAGATGTCATCTATGTCATGTTCCTCGACCATACCAATGTATATGTCCGGAGGAATAGAGACTCTTCCCGACCTCCTAGGCTCCTCAGGAATATCTACCGCAGCCGAGGTTGAAGGAACCGCTTCCTCCAATGGTTGCTCGGTAGTTGGTTCTTGAATCTCCGATAGATCGAAGGTTCTATTACTCGACTTGTTCTCGAGAAATTCTTTCTCTAAGAACGTCGCACTAGCCGCAACAAAAACACGTTGTTCGGTTGGCGAGTAGAAGTAATGACCAAAAGTTCCTTTTGGATAACCTATCTATAAAATGTGTCTTGACCGATCGCGGGCCGAGCTTGTCCTCGTGTCTCCATTTGACATAAGCTTCGCAGCCCCAAACCCGAATAAAGGACAAGTTAGGGACCGTTCCTTTCCATAACTCATATGGAGTCTTGTCAACAGCTTTAGACGGACTTCGGTTAAGTATTAGAGCGGCTGACAGAAGAGCATAGCCCCATAATGAATCAGGCACGACGGTGTGACTCATCATGGATCGAACCATATCAAGTAGAGTTCGATTTCTCCGTTCGGACACACCATTTAATTGTGGTGTTCCAGGTGGAGTCAACTGTAGAACGATTCCACAGTCTTTAAGGTGTTGATCAAACTCATTAGAAATATACTCGCCACCACGATCGGATCGTAGTGCTTTAATCTTTCTACCCAGTTGGTTCTGTACCCGATTCTGATATTCTTTGAACTTGTCAAAGGATTCACTTTTATGTTTCATTAAGTAGACATAGCCATAACTACTCAAATCATCCGTGAAAGTGATGAAATACCTATAGCCTTCTCGTGCGTTGATCGACATAGGGCCACATACATCCGTGTGTATGAGTCCTAATAGGTCGGCAGCGCGCATTCCAACACCTTTGAAGGAAATACGAGTCATCTTACCGATGAGACAAGATTCACACGTGCCATATGATTCGAAATCAAAGGCCGAGATAGCTCCATTCTGTATGAGCTGTTTTACGCGTTTCTCATTTATATGTCCCATACGGTAGTGCCATAGGTAGGTTTGATCTTTGTCACTAACCTTTAACTTCTTATTATTCATGTGTAATATTTCGGTGGTTTGATCTATAACATAAATTCCATTCATGGAAACTAGGACTGAGCATAAGTCCAGAACCGGACCGGACCGAACCGAACCGGACCGAACCCGAAACCGAATTCTACTAAATTGGGGACCGAAGACCGGACCTATAAGGAACCGGTCCTGGACCGGACCGGACCGTTAAAAACCGGCCAACCCGAGACCGGACCATTTGGACCGATATCCCATTTGATCAAATTTTCTTATTTAACTAAAAATCAAAGTCTTGAATAAAAACGCATACTCTAATTTGTACTACTTTCCACATCACGCAGAAGAACGCATAAGCAATAACTATCCAAATAACACATTAAACAACTTTAGAATTTAGATTCAAAGGTTCAATAATCACAATTTTGACTCAATTTGGTCCTATCGGTCTGGACCGAAAATTTTCGGTTTTGGACCGGACCAGACCGAAACCCGAACAACATAAATTGTTGGACCTAGGACCGGACCGAAACTCAACCGGTCCGGGTTCGGTCTGGACCGAACGGTCCGGTTCGGTCCATTTTTCCGGTCTGGACCGAGTTTTGCTCACCCCTAATGGAAACTGCCCTGCCATAAATCATATCGTGTAACGAGAAAATACAGCTATTATTATCTATTATAAATGAAAATCCAAGTTTGTCTAGCGCAGAAACAGAAATAATGTTTTTAGATAAACTAGGAACATAATAACAGTTATACAACGATAACTCAAATCCACTAGGAAGCTGGATCACGTATGTTCCCCTCGAGACTGCAGCAACTCGTGCTCCAGTCCCGACACGCAGGTCAACCTCACCCTTTACGAGGGGCTCGAGGTTTCGGAGGCCCTGCACATGATTACACAGATGAGAACCACAACCAGTATCTAATACCAAAGTTCCTTAACTTGCATGGTTAATCTCAATCATGTGAATAAAGAAGAAGAAGACATACCAACAGGAGTAACGCGGCCTGCCTTTATGTCCTCGCGATACACGGGGCACGTGCGTCTCCAATGCCCAGTCTTGTGGCAATGGTGGCATTCCATGCTGGTATCCTTGCTCTTTGTCGTACCCTGTGAGTTGCTTGACTCACCGGGCCCACTCTTAGCAGATCCTGACTTCTTGAACTTTGGCTTACCTACCGCTAGGTCGCCTTGAGCTTTCCCCTTACCTTTACCTTTACTGGAGATCATGAAAACATCCTGCTTCACGCTCCCACTCAATTTCAGATCCTTCTCGGTCTGTACGAGAAGTGAGTGGAGCTCATGAGGAGTCTTCTTCATGTCATTCATGTAATAGTTGGCCCTAAAGAGGGCGAACCCTTCATGAAGTGAATGAAGCATTCGATCAACGATTATGTTCTCACTGATCTTGCAGTTTAAGGTCTCCGGTTTCTCGATATTCTCAATCATGTTGAGAATATGTGGGCTAATAGCTTGACCCTTCAGGAGTTTCGCTTCAAATAAGCGACAGGTATGCTCATATGACACGATTCTCGGAGCTTTCGAAAATTCATTTGTGAGTGTGGTGAAAATCTTGTTTGCAACATGGGAAATGAAGCGTCTTTGCAAATTGGATTCCATTGCATAGATAAGTACGTTCTTTATCGCACCCGCTTCCATGACGAAGTCGCTATGAGCGCGAACTTCGGCAGCTCTAGCCGTAGTTCCTGGGTGTGCCGGAATAGGCTCAGTCAAATACTTGAACTTACCGTCAGCAATAGTAGCATTCCGTAATGCTGCCTCCCAGTCCGAGAAGTTTGACCCATCATTCTTCAGTCTAGTAGACTGATTCATGGAGTCCATGAAAGGCTTTAACCAGGATTCTCGTGCTAGCGTGACACTTGGCATTGGGTCGTTACCAGCCATTTGTTATTAGCAGTTTTAAGTTGTACGTGTTCTACACTGAAAAGAAGATAAAAACAAAACGATATAAGCAACTCGTTGTTGTGATTTAAGTCTATTTTAAATTGAATTTAAACTCGTAGACTCAAGCATTTATATAATTGATCTCCCTCAAGAATTATATAAACGATCCCAAGATTCAATTTCCGTAAATTGATAAGCCAACCCCTTGGCCAGTTCTACCGTTAGAACTCTTGGTCGATAGATTTCCGTAAATCTCATCTTTTAGTCCATCATAGTCGCTTGATAGTATCTAGTGACCACGATGTTGAGATAAAATAAATCATCTGTTCCCACTTACCCAACGTAGAAGGGGTCATAGTATGCCTACCGACGAAGAAGGGATTCATGGGAGTCTGATTTATAAAGACTAATCTCAATTTTTGGTTATACGAGGAAGACCCCATCAACTTGTTTTTTCATTTTAAGTGAACTAAAATCTAGCATTTGCGTGAATGAATAAAATTAAGTGATGGCTTAATCAAAGACAAGTGACATCTGTATGTCATCGAAAACTAACGCGTAACCTCTACATGAGTCAGTTTTCATGCATGTTATAGGTGGTTTGGTTTTAGGCGGAATATGATGCATGCTATAACCGATGAAAGCATAAAAGAAAGCATGAAACGTAAATAAATGTCCTAGTGTGGCCTATCCTACCAAAATGAACATTAAAACAACTTTGGAATCCACCGTTGGACCCAAGATGCTTGTCTTGATGTTCCATCTTGGTCTTTGCAGCGGGATTGAGCATCCGGTCTCCGTCTTTGGTCTTCTTAAAATTACAATTTAAATTAAAAATATAAACCTATTTTACATTCTAATTTAAATACAAAAGTAATTACAAGCGAAAAACAAAACGGAGATGCGAGATCTCAAAATTACAACCAAGACTATGTTACAACCGTTTGCAAAAATTAAATACGTTATAAAGACATTTAATGACATTCAACATGCGATAAATAAAATGCATCAACTAAAACAAATTCATTCGTGACATAATTCCGTAATTATGTTTAAAAAATTTTACCAAACCACCTTACGGGATTAAAATTATGTGAGTCAACCGTTTTATTCACATTAATCTTAATAATCTTATAATCCATCATTTTAAACCGCTTTAAAACAATATGTATCTATCGAGTGTGAACCGTTTCACAAATGTTAATACACTAGATCCGTATATAGTATATTACCATGGGCCAAAAGAAAGAAAGAAAAAATTTTTAAAGTCGAGATCCTGCCAAAATAGGGTTGCTCGATCGAGTCACTAGGGTACTCGATCGAGTAACCTTGATGGATTAAAAACAGCACTGGCAGAGACGAGTTTGCTCGATCGAGTAACAACGGTACTCGATCGAGCCAAAACAATGACGTGTTTGCTCGATCGAGTAACAGCGATACTCGATCGAGTCAAAACAATCTGCCAGAAAACCAAAATTTCAGAAAATGAAAAACTTCCAGAAAAATGCTCGATCGAGTAACAGTGTCACTCGATCGAGTACAGCAAGACTCGATCGAGTGACGGGTTGGAAGCAAAAACTGCTCGATCGAGCAAAAACGTATTCGATCGAGTAACAGTGTCACTCGATCGAGTACAACAAGACTCGATCGAGTGACGGGTTGTAGAGGCAGACTACGAACGAGTAGTAATTCGCTCATTCGTAGAATCCTAATTCGCTGTACTTTTAAAAACCAAAACTCATGTTTATTCTTGATTTAATGCATGTAAAACAACAATAAACAACGACAAATGATTCACATATTGCTAAAAATATCGATTAATCAACAATATGCAAATCAAAATCGAAAAACAAGATCGATTTCTCACAAAAGGCACACGGCCGAGAGTCTCAAAAGGATTAAAAATCCAATTTTAAAACATTTCATGAAAACCACAATTGTAAAAGTTTCGTGGCCTCGCTCTGATACCACTTGTGGGGAATATACGTGTATTCACCCGAAAATTATAAGACTGTAACGAAATTTTACATGTGAATATCGTCATAAAATGAAAACACATGAATCAAAAGAGAATAGATGCACAACCTTAGGTCCTAGCGCAAAAGGCCTAAGAACAGGAATCAATAGAGATTCCCTCCTATAACTTGCACCAAGATATGTATGAGACGATGTCGCGTGTGCTAGAAATACTCTCCAATTGCCTTGCAATATGGAGAGAGCTTTTGTGAGTTTTGATGTAAGATCTAGGTTATTGGGAGAAGGATGCTCTCAAAACCCTAGTTTTCTGATAAAGAATTGGAGTCCCTAACAAAAGGAGAATGACTCTCCTTTTGTATTCCATTTGGCCGAAATTCTCATAGGGTGAGAGTGGGCTTTCCACTCTTACCTTATTCTAATGCGTGATTCGACCCTAATGCTAAAATGTAATCCGCGGGTATCAATTATAAATCGTATACATGTTATCAGATACTAATGTATTACTTCGTCACAATGTGCAGTCGATACATTAATAATGGTCTGATAAGAAAATGACGATATTGTATAATTAGCTTAATTAATATAACTGCTTATATTAATACACGAATTAAACATTTAATCAAATATAACCGTTTATATTTAATTTACGAATTAATCATGTAATTCGTATTATCTAAAATTATTTAATCCGTATTAAATAATTATCTCAACATCTCATTGACTAATTTTATAGTCAATAGCTCTGACTAATTGTTTAGTCGTATTCAGCATAACTGTCTGTGACTGTATTTTCATACCTTCACATCTCTCAAACGTGTCCTATAGGTGTGACTTTTAGGGACTAGTTGATCACCGCCATCCGTATGACAATAACGTCAACTTATCTAGCAAGCCAACCGTTATTGATAAACGTGGATCAACTGATAATAATACTGAAGTATGCCCTTGTGATCCTTTAAGAGATTTAATAAGCCATTGTACTAACTGTAAAGGACACCAGCCCCAACACGATATTCATTAAACATTTCACGTATATGATAGTTCAAAGTTTTTTCTCCTTCATGTATGATTTTTATTCCAATTTATCAAGTACTTTTCCTACTTAATAAATATTATATATAATATTGGTTAGTTCTACAAATGTGATATTTAGTTAATAAAATTACCGCAATTCTATTCATTTATCTCATTAATAATACTGATATCCGCAAACCTATCATTCGTCCACCACATTAAACGTAGGGGTACATCTAACCAACCAACCCATCACAATCATCGCATACTCACTCAAAACAACCCTTTGATTCACTAAAGTTAAATAGTTGTATAACGATACACGTTAATTAATTCCTTAAATTGAACATTTTTTTATGGAAAGATATTAAATATCTTGTTGTAATTCGATAAAATAATATACGTTTAGTAATCAAATTGTTTTATTACTAAAATATTTATTTTTTATGAAACAATGATAGCACTGCTATAAAATTGGTCTATTGTAGGATTTTGTGTGCAACACTTTGTAATTGTGTTGCAATTTTGGGGAGAGGTTTGGAGGATGCAATTTTTTGCCTAATAATTTTGCAAATATTAATATAATGCAACATTTTATTTAAGTGTTGCATTCTATAGTCATTTATGCAATATTTATAGTTACGTGTTGCATGTTACAGTCACAAATGCAACATTTTTATGTAATTGTTGCTTAAATTTATTAAATAAAGTTATACTTTGTAATTAATATAACACTACGTATATAATAACATAATGTTATTTACCTAAAATCTCTTATGCACTCAGAAAATTAATTATATGTATATACATCTTATTATCACTTCAATTTGTCATAAAACATCTGTTATTATGATTTCACATTATTAACAAGAATGTAGTTAATTAGTACTTTATCTAATATTGACCGGAGTCAAAGGCATACCCGAATCAAAACAACAAAACTTTGATTTAGAATCAAAATAACCTAATCTTTATCATTTGATGTGATTACCCGTAATTAGAACTCTTGAAATAGTTGAAGCTGCAAATACGTCCAAAGCTGTCTTTCAGCTGTTTTTGTTCGATCGGATGCTATTTCTTGGGGGATGATGAGTCATATTTATATACACTTTTATGCCTCCCCTTAGATGCAATTGAGACGGTTTGTGATATTATATGACA
Source organism: Silene conica (assembly GCA_029255685.2). Taxonomy (NCBI): domain Eukaryota; kingdom Viridiplantae; phylum Streptophyta; class Magnoliopsida; order Caryophyllales; family Caryophyllaceae; genus Silene; species Silene conica. The sequence continues at coordinate 52,867,160 of CM055316.2, read as the reverse complement.
TTTTATATGCCGTTTTTGTGAGATTGACGATACTTCCGCCTTTTTATGTTTTAATGCAGGACGAGTGCATTTGCGGAACAAGTGAAGGAACTAAGGCATTGCAAGAGTCGACGAGGCGGAGTACATGATATGCTCTATTTTTATATACTTTTCGTCCCCATTTTAGCTCATGTTTTATCATCGTTTACATTATTCTTCAATGTTTATTGAGCTAATTCCGTGTTCTAGGTAATTTGTATGTGGTTTAGCGGTTTTTGTAGGAATTTCGGATTTCTCTTACATTTTGACATTTACCAAACATCACGGAGCTAACCAAAGTCGAGACAAGCATTCTTCGGGTAGTAGAAGTGACGGAAAATGGATGAAAGTCAAAGAAAGTCAACAAAGAAGTCAACCCTTGAAGAGCATAATGTGCAAAGCATGACAACTCAAGCATTACATCACTCTTGCAACGTCACCCACGTTCCCAAATGTAAACAATTGAGCAAATACGGAGTATATGGACATTGTTCTCACCCCGGTCGGGGTGGGCTGCCCCGATATACCGGGGTGGCTGCGATTTCGGTGTTTTTTGGTCCAGATTCAAGGAATGCGTACGTCATGTTCTTGCCCCGGTCCGGGGTGGCTGCAATCTACCCGTCTCCTCATCACTATAAATACCCCATGCTTTCATTCATCTCAAATCATCTCATCTAATCTAATCTTGGAGTGAACAACTCTTAGAATAAATTTTAGATTAGAAATCATTTTGAGCTTCATTAAGCTTGTAAGAAATACTCTAAGTCTTTCTTTATAAAAATAGTTCTTTGTTTATTCAAGCATTTCCCGAAGTTATTCGCATTTCATCTTCCGGGTTCTTATTCCGTTAATTTCCGGTATCATCTTTCTTTACGGTTTTATTTCTTTATCGTCATTATGTCTATCTTAGTCAATAGAATAGATAATCTAACTTACAAAGCCATGTGTGAGTAGTTCTATAACTAGGGAGGGGAAGCCATGTAGATTAGTCGTTGAAATCATGTCAAATGAGTAGTTTTACATTGTCATACGTTGATTATTTACATGCTTGTTCCATTTATACTAATTACGATCATTGACTATAACTATTGATTAATCATCACTCTCATTCTAAGATCGAAAGCCTGAATAAGATATGATTAATTGATAGTCGTAGTTGTGGTTATAATTGTTAGTCATAATCATTGGTGAATCATTATTCTTATCCTAAGATCGAAAGCCTGGAATTGAAGTTGGTTGATCGATGATTATGGGTTGCAATTAGCTTGTTATTCTATTCCTAAGATCGAAAGCCTGGAATTGAATTAGACAAGGCATGTTATTTTATATTGTCCCAATGTACGCGAGAGCTAGTTGGAAGTCAATGTATGGTTAGACTCTAGGCCGCGAGGTAATTGTCATAAACCTAATCAACAAGTGACGATGTATTGCTTACGAACTTTGACATGACTAAACTTCTTATATATATGTGTGACCCTATCTCCCTAGTGTTTTTATACCATTGTTTACATCCTTATTTTTAGCTTTGCTTTGTCTAGTTTTTCACACAACTCAAACAAACCCCAAATTTGTGACCGACCTCGATAGATTTCTTTCCATAGCTAATTACATTTACATCACCGTCTCCCTGTGGTTCGACCCCTTCTTCCCTATATACATTAATTTGTATGTTAGTCAAGTCTAGGGACTTTTATCTTTGGCAGGTGTGCGATTAGCCTGGCCAAATTTTGGCGCCGTTGCCGGGGACGCACGGTTTTATTTTTGTGATTAGTAGAATTCTATCTTGTTTTCTTTTGTCTTAAGGAACACTTGTTCCTTAAGACCGTTACTTACAATCTCCCGTAGGTTGTTGTCTTATGCCCAGGTCCTCTCGAATTGGTGAACTTCTTCCCGTTGATCCCGAACCCGAGAAGTCTTTGCGTAGGAGATTACGCTTCCTTAAGGAGGTTTCCGAAGCCGCAACTCTTGCGGAACTTGATAACATTCGAAGTTTTTACCTAGAGGATCTCAGAAATCTTGAGGAAGAAGCCTCTACTTCTCAACCACCAACGGAAAAGATGGTGCGTTTGTCTGATCATTCCAAGCCCACTGCGGCTATGCTCCCAAGAGGAATAGTCACATCTCAAATTGGTGCGGTAAACTTTGAAATCAAGCCGGCCTTTATAAGCATTGTTGAATGAAAACAGTTTGGGGGAACTCCTACGGAAGACCCCAACTTACATGTACAAAATTTTTGTGACTATTGCTCCATGATTCGGCAACCGGGTGTCACACAAGAGCAAATAAGGGAAATATTATTCCCTTTCTCCCTAAAGGACAAGGCCAAAGTTTGGATAAATAGCCTTGATCGAGTTGCATTGGGAATCAACGATTGGGATAGTCTAGCCCTTGCATTTTATCAAAAGTATTTCCCTCCTGAGAAAACACAACAACTAAGAAGTCAAATCACCGGTTTTCGCCAAAGTGGTCATGAAAGTCTACATGAAGCATGGGAAAGGTACAAAGAACTTCAAAGGGAATGTCCACATCATGGTTTGGATTCATGGTTTCTTGCCATCACATTCTACAATGGGTGTTGCGCAGAGTCTCGTCGAGTTTTGGACTCCGCAAACAATGGGAGATTCGATAATATAGATGTGGAGTTAGCTCACTCAACCATAGAATCTATGGCGGTGCACGACTCTCAATATGTCAACTCGAGAAACATCCCATTAAAGGCAAAGGAAGAAGATCCCGGAATTGCTCTCTTGAAAGCTCAAGTAGCTCTTCTCCAAAGACAAGTCGACAATCAAGGATCAAGTTCCTCTCAACCTCATGAACAAGTAAACGTGACAAGTCAAGTTGTAGTATGTGAAGCTTGTGGAAGTGCGGGTCACGGATTCCAAGAATGTAGAAGCAACATGGAACAAGTCAATGCCTACCAAAGCTTTAGGCAAAATTTCAACCCTTTCTCTAATACCTATAATCCGGGTACAAAGTTCCATCCAAATTTCTCCTACAAAAGTACAAATGTCCTTAACCCACCACCACCAAGACCACCACAAAACACTACACCACCAGGTTTCCAAAATCATGGACAAAAGAACCAATTTCAACAAAATTTTCAACCTTTCCCTCAACAACAATTTCCAAATCCACAACCATTTCCAAATCAACAATTCCAAAATCCTTCACAAAATTCACCACAATTTCAAAACCCCCAAAATCAACCCTCACATCCACAACAATTGAGTGAGATAGGAGCTCTATTGGCCCAAGTGGCCGAGACTCAAAGGAACATGGTCCTTCACATTCAAAAGACCGATCAAGCAAGAGATGCTTCAATCAAAATGCTTGAGACACAAATTGCTCAACTTGCTACATCCAACCCTCAAAGACAACAAGGCCAATTACCACCACAAGGAGCACAACCTCACGAGCAAGCTAACGCTGTCGCTTTAAGGAGTGGTACTACTTATGAGGGACCCCAAATGCCCACTGAAGAAAGTGATCAAATGGGTAAGAAAGATGACGTTGGGAACAAAGCTACTAGCTCAAAAGAAGTTGAGAAGGAGCCCAACCAAATCAATGAGCCTGTGTTGGTAGAGATTGAGGAGGAGCCCCCAAAGGGTAAAGATAAAGCTAAGGAGCCGGAAAATATTCAAGTGCCTTTTCCCCATAGGTTGGCAAAAGCTCACAAGGAAACTCAATTTGGTAAATTCATGGAGGTAGTGAAAAACTTGCAGGTAACAATCCCCTTTACCGAGTTAATCACCCAAGTCCCCTCATACACTAAGTTCATGAAAGACATCTTAACTAGGAAAAGGACAATAGATAGCAATGAAACCTTGGCCTTCACCGCTGAGTGTAATGCCCTTTTGCAAAATTTGTCCCCACCTAAGTTAAAAGATCCAGGAAGTTTTTCAATCCCATGCACCATTGGTACCTATACTATCGACAAAGCTCTTTGTGATTTAGGTGCTAGTGTTAGTGTCATGCCATATTCCATTTGTGAAAAATTAAACATGGGAGAGTTAAAGTGTACTAGTGTCACATTGCAAATGGCGGACCATTCTGTAAAACACCCTCTAGGTGTTTTGGAGGATGTTCCCGTCAAAGTCGGCAAATTTTTCATTCCAGTTGACTTTATTGTTCTTGACATCGCTGAAGATTCGCAAATCCCAATTATCTTGGGAAGACCATTTTTACATACCGCAGGCGCGGTCATCGATGTTAAAAACGGTAAATTGACTTTGGAAGTTGGTGATGACAAAGTAACTTACAATTTGAACAATGTTGTGAAAAGTCCAATGTTAGAAGAACCATGTTATTCCATAGAGGTCTCAGATTTAATTGATATTATTGTGGAAGATTCATTGCCCCGATCTTTGAGCAAAGATCCGTTGGAGGCTCTTTTGTTGCTAGAATCTTTTGCAGGTGATGATGACATTAATGGTGATGAGATAGATGCTTTGGAGTTGGAGATTGATGGAGAGGAGCTAGCCCTGGAGGAAAACTCTAATTTCATAGGTTTGGTTGCTACTTCTACTACGGTCGAGGTACAAAAACCCGAACTAAAACCCCTCCCACTGAATTTAAAGTATGCTTTTCTAGATGAATCAGAAATGTGCCCAATCATTGTAAGTACCCATCTAGATGAAAGTCAAGTGTCTAGGTTGTTAGATGTGTTGAGAACCCATAAGAAGGCTATTGGCTATTCACTCGATGATTTGAAGGGAATAAGCCCCGATTTTTGTATGCATAGGATTCACTTAGAAGAAGATCATAAGCCATGTGTACAAGGTCAACGTCGCTTAAACCCAAACATGCAAGAAGTTGTCAAAAAAGAGGTCATGAAACTCTTGGATGCGGGAATTATCTATGCAATTTCCGACTCCAAATGGGTTAGTCCGGTCCAAGTGGTCCCAAAGAAAGGAGGGACCACGGTAGTCAAAAATGATAAAGATGAACTCATCCCTACTCGCGTTGTGACGGGATGGCGTATGTGTATTGACTATAGGAGGTTGAACTTGGCCACTAAAAAAGACCACTATCCCTTACCATTCATTGACCAAATGTTGGAGAGGTTGGCATGTCACAAGTACTTTTGTTACTTAGACGGTTACTCGGGATTCTTTCAAATACCCATTCATCCCGATGACCAAGAAAAGACCACTTTCACTTGCCCTTATGGTACCTTTGCTTACCGTAGGATGCCTTTCGGTCTATGTAATGCCCCCGCAACCTTCCAACGTTGCATGACTATTATTTTTTCAGATTTCATTGAGTCCATCATGGAAGTTTTCATGGATGATTTTAGTGTCTATGGCACTACATTTGATGCTTGCTTGGCCAATTTGACTAAGGTTTTGAAAAGATGTGAAGAAGTGGACTTAGTTTTGAATTGGGAAAAGTGCCACTTCATGGTAAATGAAGGAGTGGTACTCGGTCATCTTGTTTCAGAAAGAGGTATAGAGGTGGACCGTGCCAAGGTCCAAGTGATCGAGCAACTTCCCCCTCCCATAAATGTCAAAGGTATAAGAAGTTTTCTGGGACATGCGGGATTTTACCGCCGTTTTATAAAAGATTTCTCCAAAATTGCAAAGCCTCTTACCGAGCTCCTTTTGAAGGATGCTCCATTTGTTTTTACTGATGCTTGTCTTGAGGCTTTTAACAGGATTAAGGAAGCTTTAATTTCAGCACCCATCATCCAATCACCGGATTGGAATTTGCCATTTGAAGTAATGTGCGATGCTAGTGACTATGCGGTGGGTGCCGTTCTTGGGCAAAGGAAAGATAAAGTGCTTCATGCCATTTACTATGCAAGTAAAACATTGGATGCAGCTCAAGTCAATTATGCCACTACCAAGAAGGAACTTCTTGCTATTGTCTATGCTTTAGACAAATTCCGTTCTTACTTGGTTGGCTCTAAGGTCATTGTCCATACCGATCACGCCGCCTTGAAACATCTACTTTCAAAGAAGGAGGCAAAGCCGAGGCTCATTAGATGGATCTTGCTTTTGCAAGAATTTGACCTTGAGATTCGTGACAAGAAAGGAGCCGAAAATGTTGTGGCCGATCACCTCTCTCGTTTGAGGTTTGATGATGAAGGTATTCATATACCTATTGATGATTCTTTTGTCGATGACTCCTTGATGATGGTCGAGAAAAATACACCATGGTATGTGATGCCCGTCGTTGAGGGTACCAAAGATAAAATTTATAATTCCTAACTTTAACAATAGATAGTGAAAGTCAGGGTCGAACCACAAGGAGGTGGGGAATGTTTATTGTTGAATGTTAATGTTTAAAGATAACAAAATTGGGGGTTGATTGTTGATTACTAAGTCTAAGCAAAGATTAAAATAAAACAAGAAATAAAAGATGAGAATAAAATTTAATAAAAGGGATGCTAGGATGTTCGGGTAATAAATAGCTAAGGTAAAATAAATCCTAAGGTCAACATGTATTGCAGTCGCGTAAGGGGGTGTAACATATCTTTTTAGGTCTATGCTACCTAATAGCTCCTTTCGGCCTATGCTATTAGTTCCTAGGTCTCACAATTATTGGGTGTCAACAATAAGGGTGATTCCTAAATTCCAGGTTACATACCTTTCAGCCTTGAGTAACCTATCCGTCTTAAGGTGTAAACCAATGCCCTTCCCGTATCTCTCAATCTTGGGTAGGTCATTACTAACATCCTACAAGTCTCCTTATGGTCTCATTGCAGGATATTATAATTGACAAGAAAAGACGAAATAAGAAAACAGACGCGAGTGGTCGACCGACCAGCTACTCCAGTCGGCCGACCACGGCCTTGGTCGACCGACCAGCTATTCCGGTCGGCCGACCGTGGTCCTGCTACAGGTCGGTTTTTCGGATTTTATTTACCTCTGCATATTATCCCCTACATCCTAACATATGAAAATTAGCTACTCATGACTGTTAAGACGATTGTAAAATTGGGAATAAACATGGAGAACATAGTAAATAATCTAAACATGCAAGAATTAATAAAGCTTGGGATTCTAACTTAAACCGGATGCGATAAAAATAAGAACAATAATAAAACTAGATTAAAAGAATAATTACCGGAAATAGGATTAAGGCAGAAAAAGAACAAACTTTATTGATGAATGTTGAAAGATTGAAGAACAAACTAAAAGTGTTGAGAATTATTGAAAGATTGTAATTGAACTAAAGACTAAATAAAACTCTCTAAATAAGACTTGATACTAAAAGATTTGATAGATGAAAAGATATATAACCCTAATCACAAGATTGGCTTATATAGAAAGAAACTAAGAGTTTCCTTATAATTCTAATTCTACTTTATTTCCGAAAAAGAATCGCATGGGCTTCGTTCTGGTCGGCCGACCCGTTTGGCTGGTCGGTCGACCGCTTCTTGCTGGGCTTCTTTTATTTCCGGCCTTTCTTGAAATATGGGCTTCATGAAAATCAGGCCTGGTCGGCCGACCCGTTTATCTGGTCGGTCGACCGCTTCTGTACGGAAGTCTTCGGATTTCTTCTTGTTTTGACTCTTGGTACTTGATTTTGACTCCAGTTGACTTTCCATTTATTCCTTAATTAAGCAAAAGACTTGAGGATACGAATTTGGTGCTAAATCGTCTCTTTTCCGCATAAATCTGAAAAAGTGCATAAAAATACGAAAGTACACAATTTGTGGGAAATAAAGGCTAAAACATAGTAAATAAGCGACCAAATACGTGTAAAAATAGATGTAAAACATCATAAAATAGACACGTATCAAATTCCCCAAACCAAACCCTTGCTTGCCCTCAAGCAAGAAATAGACTCGATCTTAACTAATGGAACGATTTCAATCTCAGAGCGAAATTTACATGTTAGCCAAAACCAATGTCAAGTACAAAATGAGAAAGCATTTAAATCATGCAAACGAGTTATAGGGTTGTCAGATTTGCAAATAAAGAAAATATAGAGACTTAAAACCATGGACTCTCGCGGTACGCTCGAGACACTCATGAAGCAAAGGGTGAGTATATGTAAAAGATAGAAAGAAGTAATTTTGTAGAGACACTCACCTAACTGCGACCCATGAAAAACATGCCTGCAATCTAACATGAACAAGAATTCTACAACCTTGTATAACAATCTCATTTAAGTGGCCTAAATACATGCAATTGAGGTAATGAAAGATATGTGAGGTAAAAGGTAAAAAGTGGTTAAGATGTTTTTGGATTTGTGGGGTTAGTAGCCAAGCTAGTAAAACTGATTTCCAACAACAAACTTCACACTTTTGATATTAAGAAAGTGCTCTTTTGTAGCACAACTCTCACATTTGAATATAAGAAAGGACTCCCAAATATTTTTGAATGAGGTACGGGAGTGATAACATATAAAAGAAAGGGATTTTTGGAACGAATTTTTTTCTGATGATGTCAGTTGGTCGGCCGACCTGTATATGTGGTCGGTCGACTGACTTTCGTATTTTTCGTATTTTTTTTTTTCGTTTTTCTTTTCTTTCTTTCTTTGAATTTTCTGTTCTTTTTCTTTTCTTGCTTTCTTTCTTTCTTTTCTCTTTTTGCTCATAATAGCATACAAACCAAGATGCCTCAAAAAATAAACCAAAGACCACAAATACTAGCTTGGAAGGGTAGGCTAAGTATGAGATGTAGTTTTGGGGGAATAAAAAGGCAATTTTGGCTATGTGGAGCTTATGGGTAAATATGAGAAAAGGGATCCCAAATGCATGTATCAAGACTCACAAAACGAGAAAGTAAAACAAGTATATAGCAATTCAAGTTCATGTTTATGCATATTGATATAACATGTTCCAAGGGGAGTACTACTCACATCCTAAACAACTGGTTTAAGAATGAAACCAGGAAATAAGCTCTAAACCTTAGAATGTATAGTAGGCTGCCAAGGTATAAGTCAAGTCTCAAGATATACAAATTGACAAAAACTCGTAGAAATGCAAAAGATTTTCATACTAAAACAAGTTGACAAGGCAAGGTAAAGATATAAACATGTAAGATAGCTAAATCATCCTTGAAATACTTTCGTTCCGACTCGACCTATATGCTAAAATAAACGTGCATTTTTTGGAATTTTTTTTGAATTTTTTAATTTTTTTGGATTTTTGTATATATAAAGAAAATAAAGAAAAGAACGATGCAAGACAGAAATGCAATAAACGTGTGACAAAATGCAATGCATGTAACACGAAACCATTCCCCAAACCAACCCGCACAATGTCCCCATTGTGCATTAGCCTAAGTAAAGGTTTCACAAAATTAAAGAAAAGATGCAATAAAAAGAAAAACCAAGGAAAAACTGGAAAGAACTCACTGGGTTATGAAGTGCATGAGAAAAAACCTCCCCAAACCAGCGTAAGCTGGGAGGTTTTGGTGGCTAGCAGTGCCACTCAAGTATCCAAGTTGATTTCACGAGTTCTAAGGAAGAGAAACGAAGGACTGCAGCGGACAGTAGGTCGACCGACCGGTGTTTCTGGTCGATCGACCTCCTGTGAACAGCGGAAAAATCTGCGAAACAGCGCCTCTGGTCGACCGACTGATGATTCTGGTCGGTCGACCAGCGGAGTTTTGGAGGTCTTCGTTTTCTTTTTCTCGTAAATCCTGAAAAAAAACAAGAAAATATGCGCGCCCAACAATGCGCGAGATGCCAAAACGATTCTTAAAGTCTTAACTACTAGCAAACAAAACTAAAAAGTCTCACACAACATAAAGTAAATTGTCTTAAAATTGCAACTTAAAAACAACTATCCGCTGAAGATGCGGAAAATATCCGACCACGGCTTCTGACGACATGCCGTAGTCTCCACGGTGTTTGCTTTAGTGGCAAAACACATCTTCTTTCCTCCGTCGCAAAGCATATGCGACGGTCTCTCCTCTTGAGCCTGCCTCTTCTTCTTTTTCTCCTCTCGATCCACGACATCTGGATCCTCATCTTCTTCATAGCTTAGGCATCCCATTCCTCCTCTCTGGATGATGACTTCCTTCTCCTTGGGTTTCCCCAAACCAGTTCCTGCAATAGTCATGACAGAAGTGTCCTCCCTACTGCTCCCAATCTGGGGCGGAGGTGTAAAAACAGATACAGGAACAGGTAATAAAGGTGGAGAAGTAGTGATGACCTCATACTTCTGTTCAGAAGTTATAGCATTACATGTGATGGGGGTCATAGCATCCTTCTTCCTATAGGATAGGCCATAGATAATAGAATGTTTGCCTACCTTGAAAGTTAGAGTTCCAGTGCCCACATCTATAATGGCACCTGTAGTGTGGAGGAAAGGTCTTCCTAGAATTATGGGTATATGGGCATCCTCTGGGATGTCCAAGACTACAAAATCGACTGGGAAGAAGAACCTGTCGATACGGACAGGGATGTTTTCTAACACTCCTATAGGTTCCATAGATGTGCGATCAGCCATCTGGACTGTCATACTGGTCACTGCAAATTCGGTCATTCCTAGTTTTAAGGCAACGCTTAGGGGCATGACACTTATACTAGCACCTAAATCGCATAGAGCCTTCTTAACTGGGAAGGTTCCTATATTACAGGGGACAGAAAAACTACCAGGGTCCTCTAGTTTATGAGGGGCAATGACATGAGTTAAAAAACTGGATGACTCTTCAGTGAGAGCCACAGACTCAACCTTTTCTAGAGACCTCTTTCTTGACAAAAACTGTCTCATGAATTTAAGATAAGAAGGAACTTGTTGAACTAATTCTAAGAATGGAACTTGAACATTTAATGAACGAATCACATCCTTAAATTTGTCAAAAGATACCTGATCCTTTGAAGGCACGAGTCTCTCTAGAAAAGGAGCAGCTGAGGACTCCGTATTTGCAGCCCTTTTTAAAAACCTGGGGGTCTTATCACCCCGGAAAAGAAAATCCCGCAAGTTGTTTGGCAATTCTGGACGAAAGGGAACTTCAGGTTCTGCTTCAGTGGTCGGTCGACCAGTATCTTCGGTCGGCCGACCAGTCTCCTGTTCAGGCGAAAATTTCGGATCCTGCTCCGCGGTCGGTCGACCAGATTCTTCGGTCGGTCGACCGCCTTCACTGCTACTCGCCTTTTTTTCTTTCTCAGCCCCCACTTTGGCTCCACTTCGCAGGGTTACGACGTTAAGAGTCTCCTTCTTCTGGTCCGGTTTGGTTGGAAGTTGACCCGGAGCCCTAGTATCATTCTTGCTCGCAATCTGAGCAATCTGGGACTCTAACATCTTCATCCCTGCCTCTCTAGCCTGTGACTCCTTCTGAACCAACCCGATAAGATTTTGGATAAGAGCATCTGTGTTGGGTGGTGGATTAGAAGGTGGTTGAGGGTTGAAAGGTGGTCTTTGGAAATTTTGTTTATGTGGGGGTACATAGGTGGAATTTTGCTGAGGTTGCATGTGCTGTGGGTTTTGAACATTCTGGCTTGTCCACCTTAAGTTGGGATGGACATTATTATTATTTGGATCATAGAAATTGTTCCCACGATAATGCTGAAAAGCGGCACATGTTTCATTAGATGAAGTACAGAACTTTGACACATGCCCTTCTCCACCGCACCTCTCACAAGCAAAGGGTCCGTCCTGAACGGCGTTCACCTGGTATATTCCTCCCTTGCTTCCACTCCCTAGATCGAGCTTTCCTGCAGCCTCAAATTTTTCTAACTTGGCTGTCAAGGCCTCAATTGCTGACAGGTTGTACTCATTTTTCCTCTGATTGCCTCTGGAAGTACCATGCTCAGCGCGGTGCACAGCAACATCTTCTATTAACTTGAGACCCTTAGTCTCTCCTGAATTGTCTTGGAATCTCCCATTAGCTGCAGCATCTAGGTAGGCCCTGTTGTCATCGTAGAGGCCATTGTAGAACTGGTTGCAAAGGAACCATTGTTCGAATCCGTGATGTGGTATGGATCGAACAAGTCTCTTGAACCTGTCCCATGCCTCGCTAAAGTCTTCATTGGGACCTTGCTTGAAATTGGTGATCTGCGCTCTTAAAGCATTTGTCTTTGATGCAGAGTAATATTTCCTGTAGAATGCTAAGGCTAAGGTGTTCCAATCTGTAACTCCCGCAGCAGTGCGGTCAAGGTCTCTGTACCACTCTCTCGCAGAGTCCCTAAGGGAGAAGATAAACATGGTCTGTTTAATCTGGTCCTGCGTCACTCCTTCTGGGGGTGCTATAGAGCATATGTAATCTGTGAAGATTTCAATATGCTTAGCAGCATCCTCATTGGCCGAGCCCCCAAATTGGTTTCTTTCAACCATAGTAATATAGGCAGGCTTGGCCTCGAATGGCTTCCCAGTACCTGCAGGTAAAGTGAACCCTTTGTATAGGTCCTTTGCCTGAGGCATGGAGTGACTGGCAATAGTAGCTTCTTCTGCCATATTATCTTCTTCTTTAGGAAAAACTGGAAAGTAGGTAAAGGGTGGTGTTTTTGGTGAAAGCGGATTGATGGGTGAATTCGGTTGCGAAGGTGGTGTTTTTGGTGAAGATGGTGGTAACTCGAAAAGGTCTTCTTGAAATAAAGAGGATGGTGACCCTCCCTCTTGATTTGCTAGAAGTTGCTTTCTTCTTTCCCTAAGAGTCCTCTCAATTTCGAGATCAAGTGGTAGGAGTTCTCCTTGAATTGACCTGCGCATAAGAGGAAACTACAAGAAAAAGGTGAGAAGGTTTAAGGAACATAAAGTTCCTTAAACAAAAAGGGAAACAAAAACAATAAACAATAAACACTGGCGTCACCTCCCCGGCAACGGCGCCAAAATTTGATGCCCGTCGTTGAGGGTACCAAAGATAAAATTTATAATTCCTAACTTTAACAATAGATAGTGAAAGTCAGGGTCGAACCACAAGGAGGTGGGGAATGTTTATTGTTGAATGTTAATGTTTAAAGATAACAAAATTGGGGGTTGATTGTTGATTACTAAGTCTAAGCAAAGATTAAAATAAAATAAGAAATAAAAGATGAGAATAAAATATAATAAAAGGGATGCTAGGATGTTCGGGTAATAAATAGCTAAGGTAAAATAAATCCTAAGGTCAACATGTATTGCAGTCGCGTAAGGGGGTGTAACATATCTTTTTAGGTCTATGCTACCTAATAGCTCCTTTCGGCCTATGCTATTAGTTCCTAGGTCTCACAATTATTGGGTGTCAACAATAAGGGTGATTCCTAAATTCCAGGTTACATACCTTTCAGCCTTGAGTAACCTATCCGTCTTAAGGTGTAAACCAATGCCCTTCCCGTATCTCTCAATCTTGGGTAGGTCATTACTAACATCCTACAAGTCTCCTTATGGTCTCATTGCAGGATATTATAATTGACAAGAAAAGACGAAATAAGAAAACAGACGCGAGTGGTCGACCGACCAGCTACTCCAGTCGGCCGACCACGGCCTTGGTCGACCGACCAGCTATTCCGGTCGGCCGACCGTGGTCCTGCTACAGGTCGGTTTTTCGGATTTTATTTACCTCTGCATATTATCCCCTACATCCTAACATATGAAAATTAGCTACTCATGACTGTTAAGACGATTGTAAAATTGGGAATAAACATGGAGAACATAGTAAATAATCTAAACATGCAAGAATTAATAAAGCTTGGGATTCTAACTTAAACCGGATGCGATAAAAATAAGAACAATAATAAAACTAGATTAAAAGAATAATTACCGGAAATAGGATTAAGGCAGAAAAAGAACAAACTTTATTGATGAATGTTGAAAGATTGAAGAACAAACTAAAAGTGTTGAGAATTATTGAAAGATTGTAATTGAACTAAAGACTAAATAAAACTCTCTAAATAAGACTTGATACTAAAAGATTTGATAGATGAAAAGATATATAACCCTAATCACAAGATTGGCTTATATAGAAAGAAACTAAGAGTTTCCTTATAATTCTAATTCTACTTTATTCCCGAAAAAGAATCGCATGGGCTTCGTTCTGGTCGGCCGACCCGTTTGGCTGGTCGGTCGACCGCTTCTTGCTGGGCTTCTTTTATTTCCGGCCTTTCTTGAAATATGGGCTTCATGAAAATCAGGCCTGGTCGGCCGACCCGTTTATCTGGTCGGTCGACCGCTTCTGTACGGAAGTCTTCGGATTTCTTCTTGTTTTGACTCTTGGTACTTGATTTTGACTCCAGTTGACTTTCCATTTATTCCTTAATTAAGCAAAAGACTTGAGGATACGAATTTGGTGCTAAATCGTCTCTTTTCCGCATAAATCTGAAAAAGTGCATAAAAATACGAAAGTACACAATTTGTGGGAAATAAAGGCTAAAACATAGTAAATAAGCGACCAAATACGTGTAAAAATAGATGTAAAACATCATAAAATAGACACGTATCAGTATGCCGATATTGCCAATTATCTTGTTAGTCGTGAGTTACCACCTAAACTTTCATATCAACAAAGAAAGAAGTTCATGTATGATGCCAAATTCTATCTTTGGGATGATCCTAATTTGTTCAAACATTGCTCCGATGGGTTATACCGGAAATGTATCCCACAATGGGATGTGAAAGGAGTGTTAGAAGGTTGCCATTCTTCTCCCTATGGTGGTCATCATGGACCATCTAAAACTGTTGCTAAGATTTTGCAATCCGGTTTCTATTGGCCTACTATGTTCCAAGATGCTAAGAATTTTGTGATGTCATGTGATGCTTGCCAAAGAACTGGTTCTATTTCAAGAAGGCATGAGATGCCTCAAAATGGAATTCTTGAAGTTGGAATTTTCGATGTGTGGGGTATCGACTACCAAGGCCCTTTTCCTTCTTCAAAAGGTAATCGTTATATCTTGGTAGCCGTTGATTACGTTTCGAAATGGGTAGAAGCCATTGCCACTCCCACTAATGATGCCCGTCATGTCATAAGATTGTTTAAGAATGTCATTTTCCCACGCTTTGGTGTACCTAGAGCGGTGATTAGTGATCGTGGAACTCACTTTGGTGAAAAACAACTTGATACATTGCTTGCTAAATATGGGGTTTTTCATAGAAGAGGTTTGGCTTACCATCCGCAAACGAGTGGCCAAGTCGAAGTTTCAAACCGTGAAATTAAATCCATTCTTGAAAAAGTTGTTGCAAAATCAAGAAAAGATTGGAGTACAAGGCTAGATGACACCTTGTGGGCATATAGGACCGCTTTTAAGACACCTATTGGCACTTCACCATATAGGTTGGTCTATGGAAAAGCTTGTCATTTGCCGATTGAGATGGAGCAAAAAGCTTTTTGGGCTATCAAAGAGCTCAATTTTGATGCTACTCTTTGTGGAGAGAAGAGATTATTGCAACTCAATGAACTCGATGAATTTCGGCTTCAAGCTTATGAAAGTTCCCGTCTTTACAAGGAAAAGACAAAACGGTGGCATGATAAGAAGATTCTCAAGAAAGATTTTGAGATTGGTGATAAGGTACTATTGTTCAATTCTCGTTTGAAGATTTTTCCGGGAAAACTGAGATCACGGTGGTCCGGCCCGTATACCGTCATTAATGTGAACAAGCTTGGTTTCGTCGAAGTGATGACTACGAACGGCGAAAGATTCAAAGTGAATGGCCATCGGTTGAAAGTTTATCGTGAGAATGCTGTTATCGGAGTAGTGGAGGAAGTTTTCTTGGAACTTCCGTCCGTTCAAGCTTAATTCATCAAGGATTCGTGACGTCTAGCAAGACTTAAAATTGCGCTTCTCGGGAGGCAACCCGTGTTTTACTCTTTTATTTCCCTTTTTGAATAATGTTTCGGTTTAGGTAGTATAGGAATAAGTAGATTTGTGGTATATTGAATTGAATTTGCAGGTACCATACGAGGCAAGAAAGAAAAAAGAAAGCTGAAAAAGGAAAAAGAATGCTGAATGCGGAAAAGAGGGCACAGATCAGTCTCACCCCGAGGGTCCGGGGCAAGCCACCCCGACCGGGGCCAAAGCAACATCATTCGGCATTTGTAAAAAAATTGAAATTTGGAATTAGAAAAAAATGAAGAAACCCACCCCGGTCTACCGGGGCGAGCCACCCCGACCGGGGCAGGAGCAACTGTGCTCGGTTTTTGTCTAAAACAAAGGCTGCTCGTGTTTCAATTTCTATTCATTCATTCTTATTTCTCCTTCCTTTTCCTCTCAAGGTAACCCTTTTCTTTCAAATTTACTACTAAATCTCATCCTAACAACCATTCTTCAAGGATTTTTACTTCCATTTCCACTCTCAAGTAAGTTGTTTTGCACATTCTACTCTATTTTATCCTTCAAATTGCTTAGAAATTGGATTTTTCACTAACTCTAGCTTCAAATTGGGGAAAATTGATTTTGCTCTTTTTGGGTAAGGAATTCAATTTCTAGTTTGAATTAATGCTTTGTAGAGTTAGTATATGTCATTGCTAGTGTTAATTCCCCTTACTTGAGTGCCATTTACATAATTTTAGCAAAATTGTGAGTTTCTTCTTTGTGGTTGGTATTTTTCTGAAATTTTCAGATTTATGGCTCCCTTGAAGAACTTATTCCATCGTAGTAAGAGGGCTAGAGCGGAACCCGGTCCTAGCAACCCAATTGAGGTGGAGGAAGAAGAAGAAGTAGAGGAGGTACCAAGGTCACCACCGTCGGTATGGCAAGATGAAGACTATCCTACCGTTGTGTTTGTTTCTGAAAAACAATTCAACAATTGGAATGCCTTAAAAGCCAAAGGTTTGAGACCAACTCGTTTTGTTAATTTTGATTCTTTGAGGCGAATAGGATTAGATAAGCATGTCAAAGCCTTGTTCGAAGGGGTAAATATGGGTTATGCCTTAACTATGAACTATCGAACTTACCCACAACTCACACTTGAATTTCTAAGCTCCTTCGAATTTCATAAATCTAGGAGGCAAGAACATATCCATTCGGTGAGTTTTAGGCTGTTCAATAGAGACTATAATAAAACCCTTAACCAATTCGCTTCGATCTTTGGCTTACCGGCGGAAGGGATTCCTATTGACCCTCCCGATCATTATAACCCAGTCGTGACTTGGAATGCCATTTCCCATTTCCCTTACCCCGGTAATTGGAACCATCTCCCCCATGCCTTGCTCCATAGACCGGACTTTCGTATTTGGCAACGGTCTATGGGGTGGACTTTCTTCGGGAGACTTGAACCTCACTCAGTGAGGTTAATAGAGGTTCAGATTCTTGGGTCTTTCTTGAATGTTGAAGGACATGACAAATGGCAAATCAACATCCCTTACCATTTTGCCAATCACTTGTCCAAACAAGTGAGTGACCGCTCCAAATGTGTGGTCCTAGGTGGGTTAATAACCCGCATAGCCCAAAATCTCTGTCGGTTCAACCAAGAGACCACCGAGCTTCCACCTTTATTACCCGGACCTAGGGATGTGGGAAATGGTTTGGATTATGATTACTTTGTTTAACTTGACTGGTTTAGGAGTGCCCCACCTCAAATGATTTGGAAAATAGGCAAGTATGATTCTCTTCGATTACCTGATGATTTGCCTTTAATTCCCGTGCTAACACAAGGGGAACCTGCTGGGGGAGGGGTACCATTTGTTCGTAAAAGTTTTCATTTGCCTATTGGAGGCCTATCGCCCATTGCCCCGACTATGACTTATGCTAGTATTTATACTCGTCGGGGGAATCCGGGTAATTCTTCACGTCAGGAGGAGGTAGGACAATCCTCTCATCAACATGAATCTTTTCAACCTCCCCGCCACTCTAGTGCGGATCTTTATAGTATGATGAGAGGATTGCAGGTTAGTGTGGACACAATGCGGGACGATCAAAGACTTGCTTTGAACCCCATTTATACTCATTTTGCCCGTCAAGGGGTCATCCAGCAAGAAGGACCTCACCCGTCCTTCTTCACTTGGCCCGAGGGTGGTTTTTCTGGTGGTTATGCAGGTTATCCCGCACCTCAAGTTCCTCCTCACGTTGCTCCTCATGTTGCCCCTTATTCCGACCCTCAATTTGCTAGCGGAAGTGGAAGTGGAGAAAGAGAAGTTGATGATCCACCCCGCAATGTCAACTTCACCGATTTCTTTGATGGTCCTACATGAATGGTTGTTGCCCCCCTTGTACATACTAGCTTGGGGGAAGCTAGTCGGTTTAGTAAGTTTTCTTTTACTTTTATTTGTAGTTTCCCTTTCCCCATTAAACTTGTTGTTTGATTGTCTCTTTGGTTCACATTGAGGACAATGTGAAGTTTAGCTTGGGGGAGGGATCGCTTTGCTTTTTCTTTTTATAGGTTAGTATAAGTTTAATGATGGCAAGTTTCATGATGATGTGAATGAATCACCTACTGTTTTCCTCTTGCATTTCCCAATTTCATGCTCTTTGAAATTTTTTGTGAGTCTTCTATGACGGAATTTTGGCTTACATGGGGATGTCTTGACATAGTAGGTAGAGAATGGATTTTTGATGTTTTTGGCTTGATCTTTTAGCATTGGCAACCTACAAAATTGAAAGTTTTAGAGCCTCCTAAGACCGTTACATCTTTTTCGGTCTCATCTAGGTGTGTGAGTAGGTCTCCTCATGGTTTTGTGTTACACCAAAAGGCATAAATATGGTTTTTGTTCCACTTCATAGGCATTGCATTCATCTTGTGAGTATTTGTAAGCCTTTCACATGATTCTATTTGCCCATTTTTGCCCCTTTACACATGTTTTTATTGATTTTCTAAGCTACATTCAAAATTTGCCTACCTTGTCAAGTTAGTAGCTTATTCTTAGTGTTTGGGTGCTCAATTGGGATATGGTTCAAATTTTGCCTTTTGTCATTGTGATTGGCATTGAAAAAAAAAAAATGATGGTCAAAAAGTCGAAAAAAAATATACCATCCATGAAAAAAAAAAAAAGAAAGATGAAAACAAAAGAAAACAAAGAAAAGAAGCATGAATTGAAAAGAAAAGGAAGAAGAGAAAAATATGAAAGTTTCCATGACATTCATCATAAACATATTGTTGGGAAATTCTCATATGCTTTGTCTTGATAAAAGAAGTCATTTTGCTAGTTTTGACTTCAACATCTTGGTAATGAGTTGGGTTTGATTTTGGATTGAGCATCCTTGCATTAATGGTTAGTTGCTAGCTTGAATTAGCTCCAATTACCATAACTCACATGTTCCCTTTCTTACCCATCACATATTGCTTCCTTCTTATGTCTTCTTTTGCATGCTTGCATTTTTATTGCATTGACTAGTGGAATGGAATGCTTACCATATTAGATTGTCGGCACAACTTCATGAGTCGAGGTTAGGAGAGTGTTTTCACATACAAACCTCCTTTGCATTTATATGTGTGCTTGAGTGTACCGTGAGAGTCCTTTGTCAAAATGATCATGCAAAAGCCAAAGAGTCTAGATGAAATTCTATATGCTACGCCGTCATGTAAATCTCAACCATGTATTGCATCTTTCCTATGCCCGTGTTGTTTTCGGGATTTCGTCTCACAATTATTTCATTAGCTAAAATTGGGATTTGTAATTGATGGGATTATGGAGATTCATTTGCTTGTCTTGGTTTATTTGAGCTTGCTTGAGGACAAACAAGGGTTTAGCTTGGGGGAATTTGATATGCTCTATTTTTATATACTTTTCGTCCCCATTTTAGCTCATGTTTTATCATCGTTTACATTATTCTTCAATGTTTATTGAGCTAATTCCGTGTTCTAGGTAATTTGTATGTGGTTTAGCGGTTTTTGTAGGAATTTCGGATTTCTCTTACATTTTGACATTTACCAAACATCACGGAGCTAACCAAAGTCGAGACAAGCATTCTTCGGGTAGTAGAAGTGACGGAAAATGGATGAAAGTCAAAGAAAGTCAACAAAGAAGTCAACCCTTGAAGAGCATAATGTGCAAAGCATGACAACTCAAGCATTACATCACTCTTGCAACGTCACCCACGTTCCCAAATGTAAACAATTGAGCAAATACGGAGTATATGGACATTGTTCTCACCCCGGTCGGGGTGGGCTGCCCCGGTATACCGGGGTGGCTGCGATTTCGGTGTTTTTTGGTCCAGATTCAAGGAATGCGTACGTCATGTTCTTGCCCCGGTCCGGGGTGGCTGCAATCTACCCGTCTCCTCATCACTATAAATACCCCATGCTTTCATTCATCTCAAATCATCTCATCTAATTTAATCTTGGAGTGAACAACTCTTAGAATAAATTTTAGATTAGAAATCATTTTGAGCTTCATTAAGCTTGTAAGAAATACTCTAAGTCTTTCTTTATAAAAATAGTTCTTTGTTTATTCAAGCATTTCCCGAAGTTATTCGCATTTCATCTTCCGGGTTCTTATTCCGTTAATTTCCGGTATCATCTTTCTTTACGGTTTTATTTCTTTATCGTCATTATGTCTATCTTAGTCAATAGAATAGATAATCTAACTTACAAAGCCATGTGTGAGTAGTTTTATAACTAGGGAGGGGAAGCCATGTAGATTAGTCGTTGAAATCATGTCAAATGAGTAGTTTTACATTGTCATACGTTGATTATTTACATGCTTGTTCCATTTATACTAATTACGATCATTGACTATAACTATTGATTAATCATCACTCTCATTCTAAGATCGAAAGCCTGAATAAGATATGATTAATTGATAGTCGTAGTTGTGGTTATAATTGTTAGTCATAATCATTGGTGAATCAATATTCTTATCCTAAGATCGAAAGCCTGGAATTGAAGTTGGTTGATCGATGATTATGGGTTGCAATTAGCTTGTTATTCTATTCCTAAGATCGAAAGCCTGGAATTGAATTAGACAAGGCATGTTATTTTATATTGTCCCAATGTACGCGAGAGCTAGTTGGAAGTCAATGTATGGTTAGACTCTAGGCCGCGAGGTAATTGTCATAAACCTAATCAACAAGTGACGATGTATTGCTTACGAACTTTGACATGACTAAACTTCTTATATATATGTGTGACCCTATCTCCCTAGTGTTTTTATACCATTGTTTACATCCTTATTTTTAGCTTTGCTTTGTCTAGTTTTTCACACAACTCAAACAAACCCCAAATTTGTGACCGACCTCGATAGATTTCTTTCCATAGCTAATTACATTTACATCACCGTCTCCCTGTGGTTCGACCCCTTCTTCCCTATCTACATTAATTTGTATGTTAGTCAAGTCTAGGGACTTTTATCTTTGGCAGGTGTGCGATTAGCCTGGCCAGTACAAGAAGACCCCAATAGATTTTAGGAAGTTTGGAGAATAATCGAGGAAGAAGAGAGTTGAAACTTAGCCATTGACGAAGTCCCTCGATCGAGGGAGTGATGTCCTCGATCGAGGGAGTGACGTCCTCGATCGAGGACCCCATCGCAGATTTTGTTCTTGCATTTTTTCCTAATTTCGACTTTCTTTATTTTTATAAATAGGGTCGAGATAACCTAATCTCTTATAGTTCCTTCCATTCTAGAGGATTGAATATGACATATCCGAATTGTCATGGTTGAATGCAGATCCTTTTTGTGATAATTCATCACCTTATTACCTTGAGGCATATTTTGAAATCTTGTCTCAAGATCCTTATCCCCCCCCCCCCCCCCCCCCCGAAAATTCAAAAGAAGACTTATTAGGAACATTCTTTTCCGAACTAGTCTTTTGATTAATCCTACAAGTACTTTCAGTTTCAGCCATCTCCAAATACACACTCACATTTTCCTTTGTACGTACTCAACTCTTCATGGACTTCTGTCGTCTCCATGGTTACACTCTCACAATTCTTTATATTATTTTTAGGAGCATGAAAAGTATCCGAAGTATGCATATGCTTATTACTGTTCCCTTCCATTTCATCAGCCGAAACAGTCTCCAAAACTCTTTTACCATTAGGCCTTATGAGGGGGCGGCCTTTAACCACTTCTAATTCTCTTATAACATCCTTATTTCTAGGTTTCCCTCCTAAAGCTTCCACCGCCAGATTCTTTTTGGCTTTTAACAACTTGATCAATTTCATATATGCAATTGCCCTACAAAATAGAGCCTTAACTTTTCGTGGAAATGTTTCCAAGATCATGGCACACAAATCCAGGTCTGCTCTAAATTCCTCCAACTTCAAGGCACAAGTCGCCAAATTGGAATTTAGGAAAGATTGTAAGATCACATAATGGTTGAATATCCTCAATTCCAATACCAGCGAACCTAGACCAAAAAGTTTACAAGCCTCATTGTAACACGAAACAGCCTTATCAAAATGATTTTGTCGGAAAAGACCAGTGTAAACAATGCTACATTTTCGTAAAGTGATCTATTATTCTTTTCCTTCGTTATCCATAAACCCATCACTAACCTGGACACAAACAAAATTATCCAAAAAGTGTAGCAATTTATCTCGCCTATAATATTATTGATTAAGTAATGCACCTACCGGGCTCTCCATTCTATCAGTAGAAGTTTCTTCAACCGGTTAGTCATACGATTGGGGGGTATTAAGGACAGACCCCTCTCCAGTTGGATACGAGAAGGTGCTATCTACTTCAATCTTGAGACAACTTTCTTTGAGTTGCATTTTCCAAAAACTCAAAAAGGCAGGGGTTTGCGCCACACGCCTCTGCTCTAGTTAGTGAAAGAGGCTCTTACTTTTTGTTATTCCTCGGGAGATGGCCATAACTCCAGACCGAATACCGAAAACAGAATAACTGGCCACCACCCAAACCACCAAGGAAACTTTTGTAAAGAAAGGGTTGAAAACTTATAGTTGTATATATTGCAGAGAACTTACAGGGGATATATATATACATCATAGGAAAGCTATTATAAGTGCTAATAACTAGGGAGGTTACAAAGAGAGCAAGGAAGGGAAGAGATACATTGAACACTAATAAATAAGATGCATAAATGAACTGAACATTAAGTAAGATAAATGAACTGAACATTAAGTAAGGGAAGTAAGGGTCTGTTGAAATGCAGAGCAAGCTACTGCACTGTAGTGATATTGTTAACATTCCCGCTCAAGATGGACGGGCGAAGACGAAGACCAATCTTGGAAGACAATTCGAGAAAGCGGGGCTTGTGAAGAGGCTTCGTCAACGCGTCAGCGAGTTGATCCGAACCATTGATATGTTGCACGCGAATTGTACCGGTACGAACTTGCTCTTTGACAAAGTGAAAGGCAAGAGCTAAATGTTTCATTCGAGAATGAAAAACCGGATTAGCGGAGTAACTCGTGGCGCTCAGATTGTCACAATAAATGGAGGGAGCAGGCAGAGCCATGAGACCCGTGACACCAAGTTCAGAGAGAAGAGATTGCAGCCATAATAGTTCAGTAGTCGTAGCAGCGATAGCTCGGAACTCAGCCTCCGTGGAGGAGCAGGAAAGAGCACGCTGTTTTTTCGATGACCAAGAGATAGGAGTACTACCGAAGTAGACAAGATAGCCGGTAGTGGAGACATAATCAGAGGGGTCACCACCCCAATCAGCGTCACAATATGCGTGCAGCCGTAGAGGGGAGGAGTGGTCAATGTGGATACCAAGATGGAGAGTACCATTAAGGTAACGTAAAAGACGCTTAAGGGCGAGCCAGTGAGAGGACGTAGGATGAGTGAGGAACTGAGCAAGCTTATTGACTGGGAAAGCAATGTCGGGACGGGTGAGAGAGAGATATTGAAGGCTCCCAATAATAGCTCGATAGTCGGTCTCATTGGTGAGGGGCTGGTCTTTGGCGGCGGTAAGCGGGGGGTGAGATAGCATCGGAGTGGGGGCTGGATTACAGTCCTGAAAATTGTACTTGTGGAGAAGATCAGACAAATACTTCGTCTGATTCAAATGCAAACCATGTTTAGTGGGAGTAACCTCAATACCCAAGAAAAAGGAGAGGGGACCGAGGTCTTTGAGGGAGAAGGTTTGGGAGAGATGGGAAATAAACTGAGCAATGTGGGTTTTATCCGGGCCAGTGACGATAATATCGTCAACATATACGAGCACAAACAGTTTGGTGGTCGGTTTAATTAAAATAAAGAGAGAAGGATCAGATACCGAATTACGAAAACCGTGAAGAACGAGATGATTTTTGAGGGCAGTGTACCAGGCCCTTGGGGCCTGTTTGAGGCCATAGATAGCTTTGTTGAGTTTGCACACATGATCGGGTTGAGCCGGGTCAATAAAACCCGGAGGTTGATCCATAAAAACGGATTCAGTTAAGGCACCTTGGAGAAAGGCGTTGTTAATGTCTAACTGATGAAGATGCCACCGTTGGGAGACAGCAATGGTTAAAATAAGACGGATAGTGGTGGGTTTGATGACAGGACTGAAAGTCTCGGAATAGTCAATCCCGGGTCGTTGGTGAAAACCTTTGGCGACAAGTCTTGCTTTGTGTTGTTTGACGCTTCCATCGATGTTGTACTTGACACGAAACACCCATTTACATCCAACAATATTTGAAGCATGGGCTCGGGGAACAAGGGTCCAGGTGTGGTTGTGGATTAAGGCAGCGTGTTCCTCAGTCATGGCAAGGCGCCAACGAGGGTCAATCAAGGCTTGTTTGGTGGTGGTTGGGGTGGAATGAGGGGAGGTGAGGGTGGCAGTTTTTGCATACCTAGGATTGGGTTTGGTGATATTGTTACAAAGACGAGTGACAGCGCGGTTTACAGGAGGTGGGGGAGGTGGCGGAGGGGGTGTGGGGGAGCTGGCAGTAGGCGAGTGGGGTGGGCTGGCAGTAGGCGAGTGGGGTGGGCTGGCAGTAGGCGAGTGGGGTGGGCTGGGATCCGTAAAGGTAGTGGGTGAGGAGGGTGTTCTGGACGGGTCAGGGATGTGGGGTGGGGCAGAAGGGTCGGGATGGATGGGTTGAGGGTCCGGAGGTGTGGGAGTAGCAGCGGGGATTTGGGCAGGGACTGAGAAGGGAGGGAGAAGGGGCAGAGTTAAGGTGCACCATTGGTCTGGAGAGGGTAGAGTCGTGGGAGGCGAATTGGTGAGTGTGAGAAAGGGAAATTCGATTTCCACAAAGCGGACATGGCGAGAGGTATAGAGGCGCTGAGAGATGGGTTCAAAGCACAAGTAAGCACTTTGGGTGGTGGAATAGCCAACAAACACACACGGTTGAGATTTGGGTTCGAGTTTGTGACGGGTGTATGGTCGAAGCCAGGGATAACAAAGACATCCAAAAGAGCGAAGTTTGAGGTAGTTGGGAGTGTGGCCGAAAAGGACTTGATATGGGGAGCGATTGGTTAAGGTAGGCGTGGGTAAACGGTTGATTAAATAAGTGGCGGCGGAAAACGCAAAGGGCCAAAATTGTCGAGGCATATGGGCTTGAGTAAGAAGGGCGAGACCGGTTTCAACAACATGGCGATGACGTCTTTCAGCGAAGCCATTGTGTTCGGGGGTATGAGGTGGAGAGGTAAGATGAGTGATGCCGGCATCAAGTAGGGTAGGTGTCAATTTTTGGTATTCACCACCATTGTCTGAATAAAATTGTTTAATAGGTTTTTTGAAGTAATTTTTGAGTAGGGCCTTGAAACGAGTGAATGTGATTAATGAATCGGATTTTTGTTTTAGCGGATATAACCAAAAATAATGGGAGAAGTGATCAACAAATATGATATAATACTTGAACGAGTCGTGGGAGGGAACGGGTGAGCTCCAAACATCGGAAAAAATGAGATCAAAAGGTGCGGTCGAAGTGAGAGTGGAAACAGAAAAAGGAAGTTTGTGACTTTTATTGATGGAACAAGCATTACAATGCAGAAAATTAGAGATACGTAAATTAAAATTGGAATTCAAAAGTTTGAGGGTTGTTGATGACGGGTGGCCTAAACGATGGTGCCATAAGGTGCTTGGTGAAGAGGAGACAGCCGAGTGTGCTTGAGGTCGTGGTGGTGGAGTCCAATGGCAGGAGCCATCAAGGAATGGCCCGTGTAGAAGGTTCACCCCCGTCGAAGTTTCCTTGAAACAAAAAGAGGTTGGTGAGAAAAAAGCAGTGGCATTATTATCAAGACAAAATTGAGAAACGGAAAATAAATTGCGTGAGATGCTAGGTACAACAAGAACATTGTTGAAAAAAAGAGTGTGAGTAGGAGTGGAGATAGAGTAAGAACCAATGTGAGTTATAGGAAGAGACGAACCATCACCAATGATTAAGTCATCGGGTCCATCATAAGGGTGGTGAAGGGAAAGGTTTTGAAGGTCGTTGGTGACGTGATTAGAGGCTCCACTGTCAATGAGATAAGAGGAGTTAGGGTGAGTGGAAACCGTGGCAGTGTTGGCATAATGGCGAGGTGGCCGAGTAGGGGGGGAGGGAAGGTGACATTGGGGTAGTCTCGTTTAAAGTCGGGACAATCACGAATGACGTGACCGGTGGAACGACAGTATTGACATTTTCCGAGGAAGGGTTTGGGTTGTTGGTTAGAGGGGAAGCGAGTGTGTTGTCGACTGTTGGTGTCGTGAGGGGATGGGGTACGGGGTGAGTGATAGGTGGCTGGTGGGTAGGAGAGGTGACGGGGCTGGTAGGTGGAGGTGGTGGAAGATCGAGATAGGGCAGCGTGAGCGGATGGGGTGAATGGCGTGGTGGAGGGGGTTGGTTTATTGACAAGAAGTTCATGGTGGATTAGTTTTTCATGTAGGGCATCAAAGGTGATGGGTGAGTCACGGGCACGGACGGCATCGATGACGGATTTGTAGAGTGTTTGATCGAGTCCAGCAAGAATTTGGCTAGTGATATCCTCACTGTCAATTGGTTTTCCTAATTGGGCGAGATTGGCGGCGCAGGTTTTGATATCAAACATATAGTCGGTGATGGATCGGTCACCATGAATGATGTTTTTGAGACGGTCTTTAAGTTGGAGAATATGACCACGGGAGGGGTTGGCGTAGGTAGAGGCTAGGAGGGTCCAAGCGTCATGGGAAGTGGTGCAATCGAGAATAAGGGGTGCGACGGTGTCGTGAAGAGTGCCTGCGATTGCACCAAGGATAAGTTGGTCTTGTTTGAACCAAGTATTGTAGGCTGGGTTGGGAATAGGTGCTGGTTTCGTGTTTTCTGATGTGGCTGCCGGGGTGGTGGTTTTAGGTGGTGCGGTGATGGTTCCATCAAGGAAACTAAAGAGGCCGAATCCTTGAAGGAGTCGGGTAATTTGGAAGCGCCAAGAGCGGTAGGTGTTCGGGGTTAGTTTTGTGCAGGTGGGAAAGGAAATTGAGATGAGAGGTTTGTTGGGTTCATCGGTGTTGGGAACAAGGTTGTTGGAAGTAGCCATGGATGTTCGTGTGTCAAGCACAGTACCGAGAAGAAGAAGAAAAAAGGTTAGAATCGTATGTTGGACTGATACCATGTAAAGAAAGGGTTGAAAACTTATAGTTGTATATATTGCAGAGAACTTACAGGGGATATATATATACATCATAGGAAAGCTATTATAAGTGCTAATAACTAGGGAGGTTACAAAGAGAGCAAGGAAGGGAAGAGATACATTGAACACTAATAAATAAGATGCATAAATGAACTGAACATTAAGTAAGATAAATGAACTGAACATTAAGTAAGGGAAGTAAGGGTCTGTTGAAATGCAGAGCAAGCTACTGCACTGTAGTGATATTGTTAACAACTTTTAACTTTTAAAAAAAGTGTCACGGACAGCCCCCAACAACAAGCAGTGTCACACACCGACATCGAACCCGTTGGCGACAATCAGAACTGTAAAAGAACAGCAAAAGAGCGGAGGGAGAACGACAATCAGACAATGGGTGACCATCCATGGTGAGAAAGAACAAACAAAGAACAAGACACAACCACAAAAATGATGAAAGTGGTGAGACTGAAAGACGGCGAATATCAAAACCTCATTGCATACCTTACTCCCAAGCCACAAACATGTTACAAAGTCTCAGAAACCCAAGTATAAACTGGAAAAAAAGGAGTAAATACATGGTCGATGTGGGAGGCATACATACTAACTTAAGGAGTGACTAAGAATGGAATTAGAGCTCATCGTCATCATATTGTGGCATCACCATATCCTTTGCCATTTCTTTAGCATTGTGCAATGTTCTAGTAGCCCTCTTCTTCACACCCTCGTACCCTTCCTTTGCCTTCTCCTTGACCCAACTCGTACTCTCCCCTTCCCCGAGGTCTTCCTCAGCCCATTCATCGGCCTTGTCTTTGGCATCCTCTACATTTGTAGTAGCCTTTTTCTTGGTCTCCTCTGTCTTCTGAGTCATGGTCTCCCGGACCTCCTCCGCAGTTTGCGCCGCTGCTTCGGCCTTTTGTCTAGCCTTGTCCTTGACCAGAGAACTCTTGTCAGATGCTTGTTTTGCATATTGTTGGGCTTTATCTTTGACGTCATGGGCTTTGTCAATGGCTGCATCCTTCATTGAAGCCGCCTTATTGCTGGCCTCTTTGGCGGTTTCCGAGGCGGCCTGTTTTGCTTGTTGGGCCTTTTGTTCTGCCTTGTTGTAGGCTTCATTGGCTGTTTGATACGCCTTATCTTTTGTTCCTACCAAGTCTGAAGGGATTTGTTTGCCTCCTACCAATTGAAGAACAAAATTGTAAACATAAAGTAATGAACCAAGTTGAGTTATTAGGTAGGTAGTACACTACTTACCGGTGACGACTTCCTGAATGTTATCCCTGTTTAGAGTAAATGTATCTTCAATGATAGGTTGCACCTTCTTAAACCCAAGCCCTTGCTTAACCTTATCCGTAAGCCAGCCTGCCCACGAGTCCGACTGTGGTGCCGTCTTATCGAGTTTATCAGCATCCGCCGCTGCCAGAAGAACAACTAATAACGCAAACACCAGTAGCATCCGCTTAGCCATTATTAGATATATGTTTTAATTCGGTGACTGCTAGTAAGAATATATTTAGAAAGGAGTTGTTAAGTGTCACTTAATATCTATAACATAATCCCGCAAACGAGTATGTATATAGGTTTCAGGTTTGTGTGGGTCTCGGCGCAAAAACGGTTACGTAGACACCCAGTTTGTTACGTGGTAAGAGGATGAGGCGTGTCAATCCATGTTGTGCCCCAGGTGTTGATACATCATCCCTTCTCCCTTCAGCTTTACCTCACTTTTCTGCTTTCTTCTTTTGCTTTTTCTTCTTAGCCCCACTGCCCCACCTCTTAAGAGTTAAGGCTTGTTTGATTGCCATTTAAAGAAATGAAAATTGAGAAATTGTGTGAAGTGGAAAAATTGAGTCTTGTTTGGTTATCCAATTTATGAGAATTAAAACTTATTTCCAATTCCTACATAGTCCGTTCTAGGTAGGTGGGGTTCCCACATAAATTGGAGTCTCCACATTCAACCAAACAATATTTACCGTGAATTGTATCTTGTCGTGCCGAATCAGATAACCCCTTAAGTTTTGCTTAAGCCACTCAAATATGTATTTATGTGGAATGATTATTAGGATAAAAATATAATGTAATGGAAAACTAAATAAATAATTTGTCCTATATTACAGTGATATTTAAGCCGTGTAAAGCTTAAGACGGATAGCGTTAAGTAAATAAGTAGGACTAGCTAGCTGTAATCTCAGAATGTATTTGTGTAAGATGATTATGTACTGGTTTGGTTTGGAGTTTGGAATGCAAATATATATAATATTAAAAATGGAACAAAAGTAGTACGTGGGTGTCTATCTACTATGAACACATAAAAACACATAGGTGGAAAACCCAAATGTGTCTATATATGAGCAGAACATAAAAAAGGAGATTATCCAGTTAGCAATAAATAAAATGGTCATCTTGAAACCTAAAGTATTAGTCGCTATAATAGTAGTAGCTCTACTAATGGTGGCACTTGAGGTGGTGGCAAACTCATCGACAGCGATATTGGGAGGAATGGCGGCGACGGACAAGATGATGGGGGACAAGGGGATGGCTAACATGCGAGGCGGTAATGCCAAGGATATGTTGAAGCAAAGCATGGGTTGGGCCAAAGACAAGGTCCTTCAGAAGCTTGGGTTGAAGAACCACGAAAACGATGATGATGATGATGATGATGCGGATCATAAGAAAGATGTGCAAGGAGGAAACAACCAGGAGCTCTAGTGTAGAGACTGGGTTTACATGGGTTTCTAGGCTTTGTGTATATTGGATTATCGTTCAAGTCTTGTAACTACGTATTGCTTCCTTCTTCTAAATCATTTCACTTCGTTATAGTTGACAACATCGTACGGTACACACTGCACACCCTATCTCAATATATCACGTTTGGAAAATCAGTAACTACCTACTCATGAATTTAAGATTCACAAATTGTATCCATTGTTTTTACGAGCTTTTCCCAACTTTTATTATTTCTGACTAAAAAATATGATTACTCAAAGGACATTCAATAAAAAACAATCAAGTTACAAAAACTACACACCATGTGTGCCCAATCGACTTTTTTTGCCTAAAACCATAGTTAATGTAGTCTGTAGAGACCACTTTTGAACTTGTATGTTAGCACGAGCTGTGATGACCTAGGTAGCATGGATACTTCTTTTAATTAGCCGTTCTGTGTCCGACACTCAAATACCCGACACTCGTTGGACACATGTCTAAACATATTATAGTTTAGACAAGAAATAAATGTTTAAAAAAGATCGATTAGAAGATGAGTTTGGGTGGAAAAATAAGAATTAGTTATAGTAAAGGTCGAACTGTACCTTTAGTTGTTTAAATTTAGTTTTAAATACGGGATAAAAATAAAATTATACTAGTACGTTATTTATAACCACAAATATATATTTAAAAGTCGTGTCCGTGTCCGTTTGGTACTACCTAGGTAATGACTCAAAAACTTCCGGATAAAAAAGAGAGGTATTATAGTGAAAGTGTCGAGCTTTTAGGGGGTGCAACGTGAATTCCTTGAAATGTAAAAAATGATCATACCTTTGGATCTAGTAATTGGGTTATTTGAGTTAGATTAGATTTAGAATTTATTAAATCAAGTTATTTTAATTACGGATTGAGTCACTTAGGATTAGACCATTTGATAATATGAGTGACTTCGACTCAGGTAACTTGGTGGGTTTTGAAGAGAAGCTAAATTCGTTCGTGGTCGCTATTTTTGAGAAGTTGGAGACTCATACCTGTGTTTTGGCCTCAGAAGTCTGGGGTTTGGGCCATGGCTCTTCAACAGGGAATGCCAGTAATGATGATGTTTTAGAATGGATGAATGGTGTGTATGCATGGGCGTATTAAGAAGATGGAACGCGGCTTAATAACTGTTCGTGATGAGGTGTTCCGGTTGGGTGATCAGCTTACGTTCATAGCTTGCCAAGGAGGAGCATTGGTGAAAGACGGAAAGGCTATTCGCACTACTACAATTGAGCACTTGGGCCACGGCTAAATTCGTGGCGCAAGTACTAATTTCCCGTGGCTAAAGCTCTTTGTCACGGAAATACCTTCCGTGACCCAAGTGACCGTGGCTAACAAATAGCCACGGGAAAAACAAGAACGTGGCTAAAATTATATTTTTAGCCACTCACGTGGCTAATAATTCCCGTGACAAACAAAAAATAAAAAATAAATAAACAAAATATAAAATATTATTCTTTCCGATTTCTTATGTTGTTCCCTTTTGATTTTAACCCAAGAAATAAGGGAATTAGTTTGGACCACACAATACACATGACCCCACATAAAATTGATTTTGGACCACACAAAGTTGTCCAAACGAGGAAAGAAGGAACATCAATGTTATTAGACCAAAACGGAAAGGGGAACATCATAGTAAATCGGAGGTAGTATTTTTTACTGATAATGAAAATATTTTCACATATGAAAATGACCTCATGGTTAAGGGATGAGGTGAGCAACCAGCACACTACCAAACACATTTGGTTACATATGGAATCTTATCAAGCTTTAAAGTTTAATCCTTGATTGGTTAGTTATCTCAACTCGTTACTTACAATCACAAGTCATTCACTTTTGCGAATCGTATTTCCTTCCCAGGAGGTCAACCATCCCAAGACTACTCTCACCTGATCACGCTTAACTGTGGAGTTCTTATGATGAGCTACCGAAATTGAAACTTAAGTTTGTTGATATAGTTGACACTTTGAAACTTTTTTAAATTATATTCTTTTCTTTCTAAATTACCTTCACTATTATTTTTGCGAAAAAATATTAAATGATTT
Organism: Silene conica; assembly: GCA_029255685.2. NCBI lineage: Eukaryota > Viridiplantae > Streptophyta > Magnoliopsida > Caryophyllales > Caryophyllaceae > Silene > Silene conica. Next base: position 52,835,128 of record CM055316.2, on the reverse strand, counting down.
ACATATATTTGCGAAAAAAATATTATTTTTCTCAAATTACTCGAGTTTTCAATGTTGACCTCCCGACTAATGATGCTCGGGTCATTTATTGCCCGAGTCAACAAAATCATTTTCTCCAAAATATTTAATCAAATTTTCCTTATATTTTTTTTATTTTTTTTTCATTTGTCGGCATGTTTATCTATTTCTCTTTTATCCATTTTTTCATATATTTTTTCACACAAATACTATTTGTAAGATCGTCGTATTTGTAACGAAAGAAAGTTTAATCACTTTTACTAAATAATGATCATTTTTGAATAATGATTACATATGGGTATCAATGACTGAGTTTTATTACTAAAATAAATGACCAAGACATTATTAACTCGAAAATAATCAGTTTTCTCCAAAAAACACAGAAAAGATCGTACAAATTTCTGTTTTCTCTAAATTGATTTCTTTTCATTATTCTTGATACTACTTTTTGTCAACAAAATTTCACATTATGTACACATGTAAATCGATTATTTTAATTTCCATTTTACTTTTCGGAGTGATACACTCATTTTCAATTATTAAAATGTTTTTCTATATTGATTTTTTTATATCGGTTATTTTATTATCAATATGTTTTTTTTCCATTTTATTCAATGATTTGTTGGAAATCATTTTGAATTTAATTTTTTAGATTACTTTTTTTTATTTAATCATATTTTAAATCTAATTGTCTTTTCTTTTTTCTCCTTAAAAACCTCCCCAATTTTTTTGCAATTTAACATCTCGAATTCAAGTTCTTCTAGAAATATTTTATACATAAAGTTGTAAATCAATTTTCAATTGAAAAGCTTAACAATATATTAGTTTCAGACTTCTCAATGATAGGTGTTAATTATTTAATTGGACATACTTTCTCTTTAAATGTGATGTGGTCTCTAAACAATGTTATTCAATATTATAAAATCTAACAAAAAAGAATTAATTATTTATTAAATTATCGATGTTATGAGAAAACCACTAAATATTATTCTAGTCTGTAAAAAAATAAAAAAATAAAGACGATGGTAATTTTCTTTACGTGTATATCATTTTATAGAAGTTTTACATTTCTTATTAGACTGAATAAACAAATACCAAATATTTATTAAATTAATCAAAATATTTTCAAAATTTTACATTTAAATTTTTCATATTATGTATATTTGATTGAGTTTTATTCAGCTTTTGTATTTTCCTTTGATTTCTTAAAAAACCAAGTTTTTACGTTTACCTTAACATGAAATATCTTTATACAAGTCTGAAGAAAATCTTAGTCACTGGTGTTTGTAACTAGTTTCGTGGCTAAGCAAATATGTTGCCACAGACAATATGTAAGTCGTGGCTAAATAAATATTGGCCACAGAATGATCTGTGGCTAAATATATATTTGTCATAGGTGTGACATTGTTCGTGGCAAAAATGATTATTAGCCACGACTGTAACCTAAATTGTGGCGCAATTGACTTTTTGCCACGGGAAAAAAAATTCCCGTGACATAATTTTTTTCTAAAATAGTGAATAAATTTTTTTCCCGTGGCAAAACAAAATTTAGCCACGAGTTATAAATTCCTATGGCATAAATCGTGGCGCAAATGTCAATTTGTTATAGTGTCGGGAAGACATTAGTCTTACCTTTGATCCAACTAAGGCTCTGTCTCTCAAAGTTCTTAATTTTGAGACAAGCTGTAACATCCCGTATTTTCGTAAAATCTAATTTAAGCGTTTTAAATTACTTTAAGTAATAAAATAATATTTTAATAATTTGTTGTGAAAGGTTTCAATTTAATTAGTAAGATCCGTCTTAAGAACCTTAAGTCCTTAAGACGAATAATACTTGGTAAACTTAAACTCGTATCATAAATATCCGTTCAAGTGTCCGACCCATTTTGTTTGCTCGGAAAGGACAGTCCATAAAACCCCACTAAAACCCTTTCCATCGACATTCCTCATCCCCTTCATTTCATTTCACTGTAAAACACAAACCTCATAAACCTCCATTTTATTCCTCCTTCTTTTGAGAAATTCTTCATCATCCGGTACTCTAATCGAGGTAACAACGACATTTTCGGATTCCTCATTCGATTTCCAAGCCATCTATCACTTTCTTTTTGTAAATCCTTTCACTTGAAAATTGGGCTGTTTTCTCTTAATTCCGTTTCAAGCGCTTAAAATCCGTTCCTATGCTTGTAGGTGTTGGTTTAGAGGATCCAGAGATCGATAGCTACATTGTTGAGGAAGATCTTTAGCCGGATAAGCTTGAAAGGTGACGATAATGAGAAACTCGGCCTTTGTGTGTATATTAGCATGTTTGTTGTGATTTTCCATATGGATTCTGATTTTGTCAAAGGATTATGTTTAATGAACTTAGAAGCATGCCTGGGATTGTTCTTATGTGAGAAATCCATGTCTTATGATGTTGTTACATGTTCATATGCTATTTTCAGTTTTTCACAAAGTTAAGACGGATACTTGATATAATTGCTTGAGGATTGTTATGGGAATTATGTGCTGTTAGATTAGTTGTTTTTAGTGTTTGATAATGTTGGGAAATCACCAATTGTAGTCTTGCTTGAGTTGTTGTGTCGATTTATGAAGTTTTCAACAGATTACGATTTTGCGATTTTTCGTATCAGGCTCTCTGAGCCGGTCGACCGGCTGGGAGTGTCTCTTCGTGTTTTTGCGATTTTTGGAATATTGGCCTTGGACTGCCAGCCGGCCGACCGGCTGCCTGCCGACCGGCTGGTAGTCAATTTTGTCTAGGGTTGTTTTGCGAAAAGCCTAGGAAGAAAGGGAGTCCAGCCGGCAGACCGGCCGCCTGCCAGCCGGCTGGGAGTACGTGTGGGGATGGTTTGCGAGTTTATGAAGGCTAGGGTATTGGGTTCCCAGCCGGCCGACCGGCTGCCTGCCGACCGGCTGGGAGTCCTTTGTGGTTCCTTGTTTTGAAAAGGGGAAGTCTGAGAGGGTCACCAGCCGGCCGACCGGCTGCCTGCCGACCGGCTGGGGACTCCTGTAGGTTATTTCGAAATCGTAGTTCATTTGTAACTTTCAAACGGTAAATCGGTTTTGATTGAAACTCGTTTTGTATACCCGTGATATGTATTTGAGGTCCCCGGAGGATGGGCAACATTTTATTGGGTTCGGGAATGGAGTAAGGATAGAGACCCCCCGGTCGGGTAACCGAAAGGGAAACCGGCTCTCCCTCGTCTTAGTTCCCGGGATCAATTAAGTGTTGATTAGAAGTTAAAGAAAGTAGAACTATAGATTAGTTCATAGACTTTGGTTGATATTGTATTGATGCGTATTAAGTTATGCCTTAAGCTGGCCTCTGAACTCAATACGTGAGTTGTTTGTCATATATGGGGATATGCTTTAAGCTGGCCTCTGAGCCCTATATGTGTATGTTTGTCGTGTCTGGGACATGCCTTAAGTTGGCCTCTGAGTTCAGACATGTGTGATAGTGATCGCGTTGGAACATGCCTTAAGTTGGCCTCTGAGTCTGACGAGTAGAGCAGCTGCACAACGGGGTAGCTAAGGAACTGACACCTTGCCCGGAATGCAGATGTTTGGTGCTAGAACATGCCTTAAGCTGGCCTCTGAGTTTAGTACCTTGTGATGTGGTGAAGGGACATGCCTTAAGCTAGCCTCTGAGTCCTTTACTTTTGGATGCTAGTCTATGCCTTAAGTTGGCCGCTGAGTCTAGTGTCTTGCTGATTGGCAGGTCCATGCCTTAAGTTGGCCTCTGAGTCCTTGCTTGCTGAATGTTGGGTGTTTAGGTTATGTCTTAAGTTGACCGCTGAACCTTTACACTTGCTGATTGATTTGGTATTAGGTTATGTCTTAAGTTGACCGCTGAACCTTTTACTTGCTGAATCTATCTGCTTGCCTTGAGTGGGTACGTGTCAGATATAGATATCGATAGTGATGAGTAAATGTATATCTGTTGAGTTATGGTTTGATCATCCAAGGCATTGGGTGACTCTTAGTTCGGTTTCATAAATAGTTGGATTGAAAGACCCCCCGACTGGGTAACCAGTAGGGAAACCGGCTCTCCTTCCTAACGGTTTATGAAGTTGGTTGAGAGCCGTGCACTAGAGTTGGCATGTTAATATGAGATCAATTGATGAGATGTTTATGCTTCACATGTTGATATATGTTGGAGTATTCTGTATTGTTTTATGTGTTAAGTGTTGTCACAAAAGGTGGCTAGGAGAACTCTAGTCACTCTCCACTGATTGTGGCGTACATGTTTTCATGTATGTAGGTACATGCAGGTTGGAGATGGGTTCACGAGAGGGCTAGCGAGTGATGATCCTGCTGTCATCATATGACTTACCTTATATCGCATAGCTAGACTCTTAGACTTTTGTTACATTTGTTTTGGTGTCTGTAGGGATGTTCCATCCCAGGCTGACGTATATATTTGTTTCCGATACTTAGAACTGTTACTTATCTATTGTGGTTTTAATCCAGTTTCAGTTTCTGTTCAGTTTAAGACTTCTCGCATGTTGTTAAGTTTACTTTAAAAAGTTTTAAATTCCGTTGCATTTTTGGTACTTTTGTGTGTTTATATTTCCGCTTTCGCGAGGGGTTTTACAGTTGGTATCAGAGCATTATTGCTCCCGACGCACTCATGTGACCCCCAACCTTAACTTGACCAAATAAACAAATAATGAATGAGAGATGGGTAGATCTAAGGACTTATTTTGTAGTCTATTTGTGATTGCTAATTGCTAAGCTAATACTTGTTTTCTCTTTTGAAGGATGGTGAGACCTAGGGCTGCTGATAACATTGTGCTGCAAGCAATTCAGCATTTGCTTGAGACTCAGAGACGGCAAGCAGGGAATGTTCCACCTCCTCCACCGCCGGGCAACGAGGCTAATCGTCCTGGTAGTTTCTCATGGATAGCTTCGCAGATGTCCCGTAGCCACGTGAAGACATATGGTGGCGAGGTTGATCCGGTAGCTCTTACCGAGTGGTTCAGGGAGATGGAGAGGAGCTTTTCTATGTATTCGGTGGGTAGAGAGGATAGAGTGCGGCTAGCCACTCACTTTCTTACCCTTGAGGCCGACAGGTGGTGGGCGTTGACAGGACCTACTTTCACTCATGATCCTCTGTTCGATTGGGATGCTTTTAAGGATAAGCTCGAGACGAGGTTCTATCCTAAAGAGCTCAGATCACAGCGACTCAAAGAATTCATGGATTTGAAGCAAGGCAAGATGTCAGTTCAGGAGTTCACAGACCGCTTCAACCAGCTAGCTCACTTCGCATCGAGATTTGTTAGAGACGAGGCCGAGAGAGTCTACTTTTACCGTGGCAAGCTAGGGCCACGCATCGAGAGCATGGTTCGTCGAGACTCCACTTCTTTCGTGGAGGTGTATGATGATGCTATTTGGGCCGAGAGTTCTATTCGTGCCATAGATGCTGAGACCCGTGCGGCTACTTCTAGTGTGACTCCTCACCAGAGATCAGTGTACCAGGGGAAGAGACCATTTGTTCCTTCTACTTCTTCGCCTTCTTCTCAGAAGAAGCGTTTTGAGAGGTTCTCTGCTCCGGTTGCTAAGACCTTTGTTCACATCGACACAGCTGCTAGTGTTTGCCACCGTTGTGGTAAACCTTCTCATCCGGGTTTTGACTGTTTCAAGAATGCTTTCAAGTGCTACACTTGCAATGGATTTGGGCACAAGTCTTATGAGTGTCCTGAGAGGAACACCGCACTTGGCAAGGCTGCCACTGCTGCTGCAGCAACTAAGGGAGGAAAGCCGAAAGGGAAGATCTTTGTGATGACTAGGGCTGAGGCAGAGGCTCATCCAAATATTGTTGCTGGTATCTTTTATGTTCTTGGCGCTGAGTGCCTTATTTTATTCGATACTGGAGCTTCTTTATCATTTATATCGACTCAGTTCGCCGACCGTCTAGCTCTTGAGTCTTCATTGGTTGAGGAGACTTCTATTTCCTTACCTTCTGGAGACGTGTTTTCTTGCTCTTCGTCCCATAGGGATGATCGGATTATTATTGGTCAAGCCACATTTCCAGCGGACTTACTGAGATTTCCTCTCGAGGAGTTTGACATTATCCTCGGTATGGATTGGTTATCGCGATACCATGCTCGCTTCGAGTGTCGCGACCAGAAAATCTGCTTGAGGAGTTCTTCAGTAGTTCGTGTTTCCTATAGGGGAACTCGCCCTCAAAGGGGTGTTCGTGTTATCTCTTCGATGAAAGCTTCTCATCTTCTTAGGAAGGGTTGCCAAGCCTTCCTGTGTGTTGTTACAGCTGCTAAACCATCGCTACCGAAGCTTGAGGATGTAGCCATTGTTCGTGAGTATCCAGATGTTTTCCCAGATGACTTGCCAGGGATACCGCCAGAGAGAGATGTGGAGTTTACCATTGAGCTTGTTCTAGGTACCGGACCGATTTCTAAGGCTCCTTACCGTATGGCTCCGCCAGAGTTGAAAGAGTTGAAGCAGCAATTGGAAGAGATGATCGAGAAAGGTTTCATTAGACCTAGTGCTTCTCCGTGGGGTGCTCCCGTTTTGTTCGTTAAGAAGAAAGATGGTTCCATGAGACTTTGCATTGACTATAGAGAGCTGAACCGAGTGACCGTGAAGAACAGATATCCTTTGCCTAGGATAGATGACTTGTTTGATCAGTTGAGAGGTGCTTCGAGGTTTTCTAAGATTGATCTTCGATCGGGTTATCATCAGATTCCAGTGAGAGAGGCTGATATTGCGAAGACTGCTTTTCGTACCAGATATGGGCATTTTGAGTTTGTGGTTATGCCATTTGGGTTGACTAATGCACCTGCTATCTTCATGGATCAGATGAACCGTACCTTTAGTGAGTATCTTGACACTTGTGTTGTGGTGTTTATCGATGACATTCTCATTTATTCGAAGACCGATGAGGAACATGCTGAGCATCTTCGATTGATTCTTGGGATATTGCGTCGTCAGAAGTGGTTCGCGAAGTTCTCTAAGTGTGAGTTTTGGCTTTCTAAGGTGGCATTTCTCGGACATGTTATATCTAGTGAGGGAGTCATGGTTGATCCCGCGAAGATTGAGGCTGTAGTTGATTGGGAGAGTCCCAAAGATGTTGGGGAGATCCGTAGTTTCCTTGGATTGGCTGGTTATTATCGTAGATTCGTTGAGGATTTCTCTTGATTAGCCCGCCCGATGACTCAGTTGCTGAGGAAAGAAGCCAAATTTGTGTGGACCGAAAAGTGTGAGAGTTCTTTCCAGGAGTTGAAGACCAGATTGACTTCCGCCCCCGTGTTAGCTTTGCCAGAGATCGGAGTTGACTTTGATGTGTATTGTGATGCTTCGATGTTAGGACTTGGATGCGTACTGATGCAGAGTGGTAAGGTGATAGCATATTCATCTAGACAGTTGAGAGTTCATGAGGTGAACTATCCGACACATGATTTGGAGTTGGCCGCAGTCGTTCATGCTTTGAAGATGTGGCATCATTACCTGATCGGATCCCATTGCCGTATTTTCACAGATCACAAGAGTCTTAAGTACATTTTTACACAGAAGGACCTTAACATGAGACAGAGACGTTGGCTAGAGTTGGTGAAAGATTACGACATTGAGTTGTTATATCATGAGGGAAAAGCCAATGTGGTTGCAGATGCGCTTAGCCGCAAGACTTCTCACTCGATGAGTGCTATGAGGGTATTGCCCGATGAGTTGTGTTCCGAGTTCCGGAAGCTGAGGTTAGAGATGGTGGGTAGTGGTTTCGATTGGTTAGCCGCTATGACTGCCGAGCCGTCTTTATATTGGGAGATTCGCCAGAGTTTGCCTTCAGATGCCGATTTCAAGAAGTTCGAGGCTAAGATTTCGAGTGGTGTTGCACCTGACTTGGTGAGTGATGCTGATGGTTTCCTTAGGTTCCGAGGTAGGATGTATGTTCCTGATGTGCCAAACTTGAGGAAAATGGTTCTTGATGAGGCTCACTTGTCACCGTATTCCGTTCATCCAGGAGGAGAGAAGATGCACAAGGATTTGAGGCTTATGTTTTGGTGGCCTGGTATGAAGAAGGAGATCTTGGATTATGTTAGTAGGTGCTTGACTTGTCAACAAGTCAAGATAGAGCATAGGAGACCTGGTGGTTTGCTACAGCCGCTTCCCGTTCCTCAGTGGAAGTGGGAATGCATATCTATGGATTTTGTGACGGCTTTGCCTAAGACTGTGGGAGGCAAAGATGCGATTTGGGTTATTGTGGACCGTCTAACTAAGTGTGCCAGATTCGTGCCGATCAGAGAGACATGGGATATGGACCGTTTAGCCAGGGCTTATATTGCTGAGATAGTCCGCTATCATGGTGTCCCGAGGGAGATAGTTTCAGATCGAGATCCGAGATTTTGTTCCAGGTTCTGGAAGGCTTTGCAGGAGGCTATCGGTAGCCGTTTGTTGATGAGCACCGCATTTCATGCCGCGACCGATGAGCAATCCGAGAGGACCATTCAGACACTAGAGGATTTGCTCCGCGCTTGTGCCCTCGATTTTCAGAGTTCTTGGGAGCAGAGTTGCCGTTGGTAGAGTTTTCTTACAACAACAGTTATCATGCTTCCATTGGTATGGCTCCGTACGAGGCTCTTTATGGTAGGAGGTGCTGTAGTCCGATTTGTTGGGACCAGGCTAGTGACGTTCGTGACCTTGGACCTGATCAGCTAGCTGAGACCATTGACCGTGTACAGCTCATTAGGAATAGGATGAAGGCCGCTCAGGACCGGCAGAAATCCTATGCTGATGTTCGTCGTAGACCCTTAGAGTTTGAGGTGGGTGATAGAGTCTTCTTGAGAGTTTCGCCAATGAAGGGTGTTAAGAGGTTTGGAGTTAAGGGCAAGTTGAGCCCTAAGTATATTGGACCTTTCGAGATCATGAAGAGAATTGGTGCTGCCGCTTACCGTTTGGACTTGCCTCCTAGTTTGGGCAAGGTTCATAGCGTTTTTCATGTTTCCCAGCTCCGTAAGTACATTAGTGACCCGAGTCATGTTCTGCCTAGAGAGATCGAGAACTTGGAGCCGAGTCTTGCTTTCGAGGAGCGTCCAGTGAAGATCCTTGACCGACAGGAGAGGAAGCTTAGGAGCAAGGTGGTGCCCTTGGTGAAGATCCTATGGCGTTGCGGTGAGGTCTAGGAGCAGACATGGGAGACCGAGGCATCGATGCGTATCGCGCATCCTTCTCTTTTCGATTGAGGTAGAGTTAGTTAGAATTTATCTCCGTTCGAGTTTCGAGGACGAAACTTTTTGAAGTTGGGGTGATTGTAACATCCCGTATTTTCGTAAAATCTAATTTAAGCGTTTTAAATTACTTTAAGTAATAAAATAATATTTTAATAATTTGTTGTGAAAGGTTTCAATTTAATTAGTAAGATCCGTCTTAAGAACCTTAAGTCCTTAAGACGAATAATACTTGGTAAACTTAAACTCGTATCATAAATATCCGTTCAAGTGTCCGACCCATTTTGTTTGCTCGGAAAGGACAGTCCATAAAACCCCACTAAAACCCTTTCCATCGACATTCCTCATCCCCTTCATTTCATTTCACTGTAAAACACAAACCTCATAAACCTCCATTTTATTCCTCCTTCTTTTGAGAAATTCTTCATCATCCGGTACTCTAATCGAGGTAACAACGACATTTTCGGATTCCTCATTCGATTTCCAAGCCATCTATCACTTTCTTTTTGTAAATCCTTTCACTTGAAAATTGGGCTGTTTTCTCTTAATTCCGTTTCAAGCGCTTAAAATCCGTTCCTATGCTTGTAGGTGTTGGCTTAGAGGATCCAGAGATCGATAGCTACATTGTTGAGGAAGATCTTTAGCCGGATAAGCTTGAAAGGTGACGATAATGAGAAACTCGGCCTTTGTGTGTATATTAGCATGTTTGTTGTGATTTTCCATATGGATTCTGATTTTGTCAAAGGATTATGTTTAATGAACTTAGAAGCATGCCTAGGATTGTTCTTATGTGAGAAATCCATGTCTTATGATGTTGTTACATGTTCATATGCTATTTTCAGTTTTTCACAAAGTTAAGACGGATACTTGATATAATTGCTTGAGGATTGTTATGGGAATCATGTGCTGTTAGATTAGTTGTTTTTAGTGTTTGATAATGTTGGGAAATCACCAATTGTAGTCTTGCTTGAGTTGTTGTGTCGATTTATGAAGTTTTCAATAGATTGCGATTTTGCGATTTTTCGTATCAGGCTCTCTGAGCCGGTCGACCGAACGGCCGCCGGTCGACCGGCTGGGAGTGTCTCTTCGTGTTTTTGCGATTTTTGGAATATTGGCCTTGGACTGCGAGCCGGCCGACCGGCTGCCTGCCGACCGGCTGGTAGTCAATTTTGTCTAGGGTTGTTTTGCGAAAAGCCTAGGAAGAAAGGGAGTCCAGCCGGCAGACCGGCCGCCTGCCAGCCGGCTGGGAGTACGTGTGGGGATGGTTTGCGAGTTTATGAAGGCTAGGGTATTGGGTTCCCAGCCGGCCGACCGGCTGCCTGCCGACCGGCTGGGAGTCCTTTGTGGTTCCTTGTTTTGAAAAGGGGAAGTCTGAGAGGGTCACCAGCCGGCCGACCGGCTGGGGACTCCTGTAGGTTATTTCGAAATCGTAGTTCATTTGTAACTTTCAAACGGTAAATCGGTTTTGATTGAAACTCGTTTTGTATACCCGTGATATGTATTTGAGGTCCCCGGAGGATGGGCAACATTTTATTGGGTTCGGGAATGGAGTAAGGATAGAGACCCCCCCGGTCGGGTAACCGAAAGGGAAACCGGCTCTCCCTCGTCTTAGTTCCCGGGATCAATTAAGTGTTGATTAGAAGTTAAGGAAAGTAGAACTATAGATTAGTTCATAGACTTTGGTTGATATTGTATTGATGCGTATTAAGTTATGCCTTAAGCTGGCCTCTGAACTCAATACGTGAGTTGTTTGTCATATATGGGGATATGCCTTAAGCTGGCCTCTGAGCCCTATATGTGTATGTTTGTCGTGTCTCGGACATGCCTTAAGTTGGCCTCTGAGTTCAGACATGTGTGATAGTGATCGCGTTGGAACATGCCTTAAGTTGGCCTCTGAGTCTGACGAGTAGAGCAGCTGCACAACGGGGTAGCTAAGGAACTGACACCTTGCCCGGAGTGCAGATGTTTGGTGCTAGAACATGCCTTAAGCTGGCCTCTGAGTTTAGTACCTTGTGATGTGGTGAAGGGACATGCCTTAAGCTGGCCTCTGAGTCCTTTACTTTTGGATGCTAGTCTATGCCTTAAGTTGGCCGCTGAGTCTAGTGTCTTGCTGATTGGCAGGTCCATGCCTTAAGTTGGCCTCTGAGTCCTTGCTTGCTGAATGTTGGGTGTTTAGGTTATGTCTTACGTTGACCGCTGAACCTTTACACTTGCTGATTGATTTGGTATTAGGTTATGTCTTAAGTTGACCGTTGAACCTTTTACTTGCTGAATCTATCTGCTTGCCTTGAGTGGGTACGTGTCAGATATAGATATCGATAGTGATGAGTAAATGTATATCTGTTGAGTTATGGTTTGATCATCCAAGGCATTGGGTGACTCTTAGTTCGGTTTCATAAATAGTTGGATTGAAAGACCCCCCGACTGGGTAACCAGTAGGGAAACCGGCTCTCCTTCCTAACGGTTTATGAAGTTGGTTGAGAGCCGCGCACTAGAGTTGGCATGTTAATATGAGATCAATTGATGAGATGTTTATGCTTCACATGTTGATATATGTTGGAGTATTCTGTATTGTTTTATGTGTTACGTGTTGTCACAAAAGGTGGCTAGGAGAACTCTAGTCACTCCCCACTGATTGTGGCGTACATGTTTTCATGTATGTAGGTACATGCAGGTTGGAGATGGGTTCACGAGAGGGCTAGCGAGTGATGATCCTGCTGTCATCATATGACTTACCTTATATCGCATAGCTAGACTCTTAGACTTTTGTTACATTTGTTTTGGTGCCTGTAGGGATGTTCCATCCCAGGCTGACGTATATATTTGTTTCCGATACTTAGAACTGTTACTTATCTATTGTGGTTTTAATCCAGTTTCAGTTTCTGTTCAGTTTAAGACTTCTCGCATGTTGTTCAGTTTACTTTAAAAAGTTTTAAATTCCGCTGCATTTTTGGTACTTTTGTGTGTTTATATTTCCGCTTTCGCGAGGGGTTTTACACAAGCCTCAAAACCCAAGCAACTCTCGTCTGTAGCTGTTTCGATCGCCTGGACTCTCCTAAGTTTAGTACCCATCCGAGCTATGTTAATCCAACTCGCGTATGTCACCCTTGAACTACCAGGCCCAATTCTTATCCTAGCTTAACTTCTTACACCTTGATGCATGCTCTTTTGTTTATTTTACAAACTCTATTTTGTTCTCCATGTGGCCTATTTTGGCTTTAAACTTCAATTTGACCCATTTGGCTTAGTTATCTTTTGTTTCTATGTGACTTTAACACTTGCATGCGTTTATGACCATGATTGGTTTATATTCTCTTATATTCGCATTTATCTCTTGCTTCGTCGTATATTATTCTGGTCATTTCACGTTTGTTTTTGTCTTTTAGATGATGTCAAAAGGGAGAAGAAACGTCATTGGTATATGCATTTGTCTAAACTTGCTCCTCTTCAAAGCTTTTTGTCTCTTATTGTCCTTAATCGTTTTTTACTTGAATAGATTTGTTCAGATCTTGAGTTAATCATTCTCTATGGAAGGACGACAATATATATATTGAGGGGGAACATTATTATATTTAGTCATAATTATAAGGAACTTGCCATCATCAAAAAGGGGAAATTTGTTGACTTATATATACTCATATATGCTATTGTTTTAATGATGACAAGTGTAACATCCCTCTCTTAGACGAGTGGGTTACTTGGTTGAGTTGACTATACTCGGTCGAGTATACCCCATGTCAGAGTTGGTTGCTGAAGTTCGTCCGAACTCGGTCGAGTAAGGCGAACTCGGCCGAGTAAGTGTAACTCGGCAGAGCTGGTCCAAATCGGCCGAGTACATGCGGTACTTGGCCGAGTGCGTCTTTTCATGTCAGCGTCGCGGTAAGTTTATAAAAGAATTTTGGAGGTTAAAAGTTAATTTTACCATATGTTTTCCGCCGCGTCAGTAACTTTTCTCTCAAAAAGCTTTCATCCTAAATCCCTAGATTTACCTATCGGAGTCTAGTCACGTCGATCATCCTAACCTCGTGTCGTCGTCATCAAGTAAGTTTTTAATTCGTTAGTTATTATTATTGAGTTAAGGTTATTACGTGACGATCGTTAGTAATAAGTTTTATATTATCTTAGGAGGAGATTTCGTAGAAGAACGGTGGTAGAACTCGTTGGATCTTTGCTTTGTAAGATTAGCCTTGAGGTAGGATTCTCCCTAATCAGTTATTGTTATGTGTGGTTGTGACAGTTTTATGCTATGCTGTATTAACTGATATTACTGTGAGGTTGAGAATTGAGTATGGAACATATGTTCGGGACCATTGACGGGAAATGGCTCTCAATCCTACGATCTTCCTTCGTGGTTCCCGCCGCGGAGGGGATGTGCACATTAATGATCTGGGTAACCGGTAGTGCGATCAAGTGGAGGTTTGATGTGGGACTAGAGCTCGCCACTTGTGAGTTGATTTAATATGATATTTGTAATACCCCAAGAGTATGAGAGGAAAGTTGTCCCACATCGGTAGAATGTGAGGCTTGTGATATGTTTATAAGAACTTTCACCCACCACTTAGTAACAAGGCCTTGTGTGTTTGGGCTTAAGTGAGGACAAATAATGGGCCCAAAGGTTTACCTCCCATCTTATTGGGGGTGTGTTACGACCGTGGTGGGTCGGCTTGTTACAAATGGTATCAGAGAGACCCAGCGACCGTGTGGTGAGCCTGTGGTCAGGAGTACCCGGGTCACCCACCAAGCGGGGGAGGATTTTGGGCTTGGTTGCGGTCAAGTTTAAGGCACAACGAGGACTTTGTGTTCTTTAAGTAGGGGAGTGTGTAATACCCCAAGAGTATGAGAGCAAAGTTGTCCCACATCGGTAGAATGTGAGGCTTGTGATATGTTTATAATAGCTTACACCCACCACTTAGTAACAAGGCCTTGTACTTTTGGGCTTAAGTGAGGACAAATAATGGGCCCAAAGGTTTACCTCCCATCTTATTAGGGGTGTGTTACGACCGTGGTGGGTCGAGTTGTTACAATATCAGTATGGCTATTGTGATTCTGATGTTGCTTCTGGTAGCGACCGTTTTATTTGACAGTCACTGACGCATGTTGTGTATTATCGTGATGATCCATGGTTATGGTGAGCAAATCCTCAGGTGATACGTCGAGATTGTTGTTGCTTGTGGGTGAGAGGATTGAGACTTTACATTTTTGTAGTCTTACACTACAAGAGAAGAGTGAAATGACTGCTAATTTAGCTACTTGTGATTATGTAGTAGCTAATTAAAAAATTAATATAGTGACTAATTTAGCGATTAACGATTTTCGTAGTCTCTAATTTAGCGACAGTAGAATGCTTGTAGCTAATGCTGTATCTAATTTAGATACAACTGATAAGCTAGTAGCTAATAATATATTTTTAGATACAAACGTCTATTTTAGTCTCTAATTTAGCGACTGTATAATGCCTGTAGCTAATGTTGTATCTAATTTAGATACAAACGTCTATTTTAGTCTCTAATTTTGCTACCAAAATATGTTTGTAGCGAAATTTTTCGCGATATTAGCTACCGAAAATAATGTAGTAGCTAATAATATATTTTTACGACTACACCAGAGACGAACGTTTATTCTAGTCTCTAATTTGGTTACCAAATTATTTATGTAGATAAGTTTATCGCTATATTAGCTACCGCTAACAATGCAGTAGCTAATAATATTGTATTTCTTATTCTTTTCAGACAGTTGTATGTCATATAATTTAACTTTAAAGTTACTTGCACCTATACTTTGATATTGTACCTCGGGAAACCGAGATGGCGACACTTGCATAGTCTAAGGGTCCTTGTTAAAGGCCTTGGGTTATGATGGTATTACAAATGGTATCAGAGCGACGGTCTTGGAATCTGAACCAATGAACTTAGGTGTGTCTAAATAAAATGAACCTAGGTAGCAGTGTATGAGGCTACCGCAAAGGTTGGGAGACGTCCCGAAATCGCGAACTCACTTACATACTTTTTATTTGGTCACTAAGGGTAGAATAAGGTACATATATCTATGTGTGATATCTATGTGTGATATCTATGTGGTGAGACTTTGCGTATGATATACCTTTAGTGGATGTGTGAAATTAAGAACAAAATATGTGAAACGAAGTCGTACGATTGATATGAAATCTTTGTGAATGTTTAAATGTATATTTTGTTGGTTATGCGTTGTATTGTGCATATAGGTTATGTCATGCGTAGGAATAGTGAAGGGCTTTTCCCGTTCACGAAAGTGGACTGATAAGGTTGCTCGACCGAGTGGACAGTACTTGACCGAGTGGGGGTGGCTCGGCCAAATTAGTTTAACTCAACCAATTAAGTAGAGAGAGCTTGACCGAGTAGGTGAAACTCGACCGAGTAGAGATGGCTCAGCCAAGTTGTTAGAACTCGATCGAGTAGAGTGTACTCAACCGAGTTTGTAAAACCCCCACGCGAAGCGGAAACGTAAACAAGGCAACATGCGGAAAAATGCGCGGAATTAAAACTTTTTGACATGAACTAAACAATGCAAGGTGATTTCAAGATTAAACTAAATGCGGAATTTAACTATTTATCTAAATTTAGATAAACAAGCCAAAGGGGATGACGCATCCCACGAATATCAAAATAGTAAATAGAAAAAAAAAAAACTAGCTAACCGATATATAATTGTAGTCATGGCGATGCATAGCATTGCTCACTAGCTCTCATGGTATCCCCAGATCAGCACTAACTTGTAATACATGAAACATGTACACCACAGTCAGTGGGGAGCAATTAGAGGTTCTTCCAGCCACTTATTGTCAGAAAACACGTAAACATCCATATATATATTAAGCATCTTCTCGCATAACAATAAATCATATGAAGCATATTATTTAAACAAGTTTCATATGATTACAATACTTAATTAATAAGCGAAGGTTAAGATATAGAGTTAAAGCAAGACAATATATTCAACAAGACAAGAGAACGCACTTTCCACTAAGCACCTAGTCAACAGTCCACTCGAGACACATTCAGATACATGTAAGTGATTTCCGCTCAACAACTATTCAACAGTCCACTCGGGACACACTAAGATATATGAAAGTGATTTCCGCTCAACTTTTATTCAACAGTCCACTCGGGACACATTTCAACATAACACGAATGTATTGGTTCAGAGGCCCACTCGAGGCTTATCTCACTACATAAGCTGTCACATATTTGTCTCGGTGTTTCAACCGAAGTTTCTCCCAATACATCACTACCCCTACGTGACAGGTCTTGAGGTCCATTTCAAGACTTAACCTGGAACGGCTAAACAAACTCACATTGGACACGACCCGTTTCAAGGCATGATTCAACGCATCAAACACACACGAGTTCGGGCTGAGAGGTACACTCGAGATATACCCCGACACGCAAAACACACACACGGATTTGGGCTGAGAGGTCCGTTTCAAGACATACCCCGATACGCAACACACACACATTAGACTAGAGGTTCGCTCGAGACATATTCCAATATGCGACTCTTACACATAAGTATTAGGCTCAAAGACCCACTCGAGGCCTCACACAACAAGCATCCACACAATGAGTCAACAACCCATTAACTTTTCTACTATTCAATACACCATACGATAATATTCAAACATACAAATCATACAAAGAAGATCACTCAAATTGAAATATTCAATCACAAGTTAAATTTTCTTTTAAAGTGAGCAGGTACTTCCTACCGGCCAGGTAATCGGTTGTCGGCCAACCGGCAGGCAGTACCCCTCATGCAACCTTTACAATATGAAAACGGGGAAAATAAGGGTCCCCAGCCGGTGGAGCAACTGCCGGCCACCCGGCTGGCAACTTCCTCTCTCACTGGAGCCTTTATAAAAACTCACAAAGAAGGACACTCCAGCCGGTGGACCGGCCGCCGGCCACCCGGATGAGAAGCCTTTCTCCTATTTTTCCAAACTTTAGAAAATCCACAACAAAGGCACTCTCAGTCGGCGGACCAGCGGCCGACTGTAACATCCCAATATTTCGGGACTTGGAAGTTTTAAGTTCAAGTTCGAGAAATAATTTATATTTCGTAATTTTTGGAATTTCATTTAAATAACTGATTAATTTATGTGAGAATATTTTAAAGGATTTAAATAAGATTTCATTTAATTGCGTAATTTACGTCTTAGCAATTTAATTTCATAGTCCGGAAATATTTATATCGTCTTAAGTTTATAGTTACCCTAAGTTGGTGTTTTTAGCTTAAACCATCTTAAAACTTGTCTTATGGGCGTAACTTGTTAATGGACCCATTTTCTCTCTTTTTCCTCACAAAACCCTAACCCCACCATCCTCCACCTCTCTCCTTCACTTCACTTTTCAGATTTCACAAAAAAGAAACCCAAAACACCATTTTTTGCATCGTTTCTCCTTCAATCTTAAAACTCGCATAAAATCTTCGTTTCTTATCCGATTGAGACGATTTTTGCGGCTACGGATTCCTCTTCTCGAGCCTGTTGTTTTAAGGTAATCAATCTTGCAATTTGTGACAGTTGAAATTTCGGCCTGTTTGGGTATTTCGAAATTCGTGGGTTGCTTTTGATGTTTGAGTTGTTTTAGGCGGTGTTTGTGATAACCCGGAGGTCGATACTTACGTGGTGGAAGAAGATTTTGGAGTTTAAACCGCTTTGAGGTGACTATTATGAGTAACTCGGCCTTATTGTTAAAGTAGCACAATTTGTGTTTGTTTTTTATGTTGATTCGGAAATTTGAGTTTATGTTGTTGTATGAATGTAGGAATATGTTAGGATTTCGTTTCATATGTTCACCATATGATTCAATTAGAGTTTGTTAAGATGTTAATTTTCAGTTTTTGAGAAGTTAAGACGAATACAAAGTATGATCTTAATATGTGTTTCTTGTTGGTTTAAATGCTTGTTTATAAATCTTATATATGTTTAATATGCTGGGTAAACATTGGTTGTTGTAATTTAGAAGATTAGAACCGATTTCTTGAAGTTTTGATGAAATGTCGATTTTGCGTAAAACAGGCTCAGGGACTCTGAGCCGGTCGACCGGCTGAGAGGTCGTCTTGGGTTTTTCTCGTGTCTTTTGAAATATTGCTGAAAGGGTGCTCAGCCGGGTGGCCGGCCGCCGGTCGACCGGCTGAGACACCTTGTGTTGTGTTTCGTAGTAAGAAGGGAAAGCTAAGGAGAGGTCTCCCAGCCGGGTGGCCGGCGGCCGGTCGGCCGGCTTGGAACCCCTTCCCATTTTATTCGTTTTTTTTAAAGAAGGCTGTATTGAAAGGGGTTGTCAGCCGGCTGACCGGCAGCCTGTCTGCGACCGGCTGAGGACCCCTCTTCTTATAAAATCGCTTTAACTTTTGATCGGCTTGTCCGATTTGCTTGAGACTTGTTCCGTTTGCCTTATACGTGTGTTTGTGGTCCCCGCAGTTTGTGCGACACTATATTGGGTTCGGGAATGGAGTGAGTATAGAGACCCCCCGGTCGGGTAACCGAAAGGGAAACCGGCTCTCTTAACTTAGTTCTCGGGGTAAATTAAGTGTTGTTTAGAGGTCTATAAAGTTAGGACTAAGGACTTGGTTGGAGTACATATCGGAATATGTCTGAGTTGGGACCGCTAGAGTACGATATGTTCTGATGTTTGATGCGAGTCAAGTTATGATCTGAGTTGCGATCCTCTAGTTCGACTCGTAAGTGTTTATGGCGTGACGGCCTAGTCTGAGTTGCGACATATGGACCGTCTCGTGTATGGATGATGCGGTAGGGAAATGTATGATTTGCGACCTCTGCCCTATCGTGAGTTTGTTTGACCGTAGTGGGTTGGGTCTGAGTTGGGATCCCGATTTCATTACGAAGGGTAATGGTTCTGACTGAGTTGCTGATATGCTTTATTTTTATATACTTTTCGTCCCCATTTTAGCTCATGTTTTATCATCGTTTACATTATTCTTCAATGTTTATTGAGCTAATTCCGTGTTCTAGGTAATTTGTATGTGGTTTAGAGGTTTTTGTAGGAATTTCGGATTTCTCTTGCATTTTGACATTTACCGAGCATCGGAGCTAACCAAAGTCGAGACAAGCATTCTTCGGGTAGTAGATGTGACGGAAAAAGAAAGAAAGTCAACAAAGAAGTCAACTCATGAAGAGCATAATGAGCAAAGCATGACAACTCAAGCATTACATCATCCTTGCAACGTCACCCATGTTCCCAAATGTAAACAATTGAGCAAATACGGAGAACTTGGTCAGTGTTCTCACCCCGGTAGGGGTGGGCTGCCCCGGTATACCGGGGTGGCCTTGATCACGGTGTTTTTTGGTCCAGATTCAAGGAATGCAATCATTATGCTCTTGCCCCGGTCCGGGGTGGCTGCAATCTACCCCGTCTCCTCATCACTATATATAACCCTTGATTTCATTCATTTGAAAAGAATCAATTAGCATCAAAACCATCAAGTTTTAGGAACTTTTAGCTACTTTAAGCTTGTAAAAAATTACTCTATGTTTTAGTTCAATTTCTTTATAAAAATAGTTCTTTGTTTATTCAAGCATTTTCCGAAGCTATTCGCATTTCATCTTCCGAGTTCTTATTCCGTTAATTCCCGGTATTATCTTTCTTTACGGTTTTATTTCGTTATCGTCATTATGTTTATCTTAGTTAATAGAATAGATAATCTAGTTCATAAAACCATGTGTGAGTAGTTTTTATATCTAGGGGGGAAACCATGCTAGATTAGTTGTTAGGTCATGTTAAATTGTTGATTTTGCATTGTCGGATGGTTGGTTATATACATGCTTGTTTCATTTGATTAATATATGATTTTGACCATGATTATTGATAAATCATTATTCTCATCCTAAGACCTAAAGCCGGGATAGAACTTGATCATTCGATAATTGTAGTCACAGTCATAATCGTTAATTGTGTTATTCTTATCCTAAGATCGAAAGTCGGGATAGAATTAGGCATGGCATGTTATAGTATTTTGTTCCAATATACGCGAGAGCTAATTGGTAATCAATCTACGGTTAAACTCTAGGCCGAAAGGAAATTGTTATAAACCTAATCAACTATCGACAATGTATTTCTTTAATTTGACATGACTAAGCTCCTATATGCATGAGTAACCCCAATCCCCTAGATTCTCCCCTATAATCGTTTACATCTTTAATTTTCATTTCTGTTTTACCTTAGTTAACCCAAATCATAACCAAATTCTTGTAACCGACCTTGATAGAATTCTCTCCATAGCTAATTACGTTTACATCACCGTCTCCCTGTGGTTCGACCCCTTCTTCCCTATCTACATTAATTTGTATGTTAGTCAAGTCTAGGGACTTTTATCTTTGGCAGGTGTGCGATTAGCCTGGCCAAATTTTGGCGCCGTTGCCGGGGACGCACGGTTTTATTTTTGTGATTAGAAGAATTTTATCTTGTTTTCTTTTGTCTTAAGGAACACTTGTTCCTTGAGACTGTTACTTACAATCTCCCCTAGGTTGTTGTCTTATGCCCAGGTCTTCTCGAATTGGTGAACTTCTTCCCGTTGATCCCGAACCCGAGAAGTCTTTGCGTAGGAGATTACACTTCCTTAAGGAGGTTTCCGAAGCCGCAACTCTTGCGGAACTCGATAACATTCGAAGTTTTTATCTAGAGGATCTCAGAAATCTTGAGGAAGAAGCCTCTAATTCTCAACCACCAACGGAAAATATGGTGCGTTTGTCTGATCATTCCAAGCCCACTGCGGCTATGCTCCCAAGAGGAATAGTCACGTCTCAAATTGGTGCGGTAAACTTTGAAATCAAGCCGGCCTTTATAAGCATTGTTGAAAGAAAACAGTTTGGGGGAACTCCTACGGAAGACCCCAACTTACATGTACAGAATTTTTGTGACTATTGCTCCATGATTCGGCAACCGGGTGTCACACAAGAGCAAATAAGGGAGATACTATTCCCTTTCTCCCTAAAGGACAAGGCCAAAGTTTGGATAAATAGCCTTGATCGAGTTGCATTGGGAATCAACGATTGGGATAGTCTAGCCCTTGCATTTTATCAAAAGTATTTCCCTCCTGAGAAAACACAACAATTAAGAAGCCAAATCACCGGTTTTCGCCAAAGTGGTCATGAAAGTCTACATGAAGCATGGGAAAGGTACAAAGAACTTCAAAGGGAATGTCCTCATCATGGTTTGGATTCATGGTTTCTTGCCATCACATTCTACAATGGGTGTTGCGCAGAGTCTCGTCGAGTTTTGGACTCCGCAAACAATGGGAGATTCGATAATATAGATGTGGAGTTAGCTCACTCAACCATAGAATCTATGGCGGTGCACGACTCTCAATATGTCAACTCGAGAAACATCCCATTAAAGGCAAAGGAAGAAGATCCCGGAATTGCTCTTTTGAAAGCTCAAGTAGCTCTTCTCCAAAGACAAGTCGAAAATCAAGGATCAAGTTCCTCTCAACCTCATGAACAAGTAAACGTGACAAGCCAAGTTGTAGTATGTGAAGCTTGTGGAAGTGCGGGTCATGGATTCCAAGAATGTAGAAGCAACATGGAACAAGTAAATGCCTACCAAAGCTTTAGGCAAAATTTCAACCCTTTCTCCAATACCTACAATCCGGGTACAAAGTTCCATCCAAATTTCTCCTACAAAAGTACAAATGTCCTTAACCCACCACCACCAAGACCACCACAAAACACTGCACCACCATGTTTCCAAAATCAAGGACAAAAGAACCAGTTCCAACAAAACTTTCAACCTTTCTCTCAACAACAATTTCAAAATCCACAACCATTTCCAAATCAACAATTCCAAAATCCTTCACAAAATTCACCACCATTTCAAAATCCCCAAAATCAACAAAGTCAACCCTCACATCCACAACAATTGAGTGAGATAGGAGCTCTGTTGGCCCAAGTGGCCGAGACTCAAAGGAACATGGTCCTTCACATTCAAAAGACCGATCAAGCAAGAGACGCTTCAATCAAAATGCTTGAGACACAAATTGCTCAACTTGCTACATCCAACCCTCAAAGACAACAAGGCCAATTGCCACCACAAGGAGCACAACCTCACGAGCAAGCTAACGCTGTCGCTTTAAGGAGTGGTACTACTTATGAGGGACCCCAAATGCCCACTGAAGAAAGTGATCAAATGGGTAAGAAAGATGACGTTGGAAACAAAGCTACTAGCTCAAAAGAAGTTGAGAAGGAGCCCAACCAAATCAATGAGCCTGTGTTGGTAGAGATTGAGGAGGAGCCCCCAAAGGGTAAAGATAAAGCTAAGGAGCCGGAAAAGATTCAAGTGCCTTTTCCCCATAGGTTGGCAAAAGCTCACAAGGAAACTCAATTTGGTAAAATCATGGAGGTAGTGAAAAACTTGCAGGTAACAATCCCTTTTACCGAGTTAATCACCCAAGTCCCCTCATACACTAAATTCATGAAAGACATCTTAACTAGGAAAAGGACAATAGATAGCATTGAAACCTTGGCCTTCACCGCTGAGTGTAATGCCCTTTTGCAAAATTTGTCCCCACCTAAGTTAAAAGATCCAGGAAGTTTTTCAATCCCATGCACCATTGGTACCTATACTATCGACAAAGCTCTTTGTGATTTAGGTGCTAGTGTTAGTGTCATGCCATATTCCATTTGTGAAAAATTAAACATGGGAGAGTTAAAGTGTACTAGTGTCACATTGCAAATGGCGGACCGTTCTGTAAAACACCCTCTAGGTGTTTTGGAAGATGTTCCCGTCAAAGTCGGCAAATTTTTCATTCCAGTTGACTTTATTGTTCTTGACATCGCTGAAGATTCGCAAATCCCAATTATTTTGGGAAGACCATTCTTACATACCGCAGGCGCGGTCATCGATGTTAAAAACGGTAAATTGACTTTGGAAGTTGGTGATGACAAAGTAACTTACAATTTGAACAATGTTGTGAAAAGTCCAATGTTAGAAGAACCATGTTATTCCATAGAGGTCTCAGATTTAATTGATATTATTGTGGAAGATTCATTGCCCCGATCTTTGAGCAAGGATCCGTTGGAGGCTCTTTTGTTGCTAGAATCTTTTGCAGGTGATGATGACATTAATGGTGATGAGATAGATGCTTTGGAGTTGGAACTTGATGGAGAGGAGCTAGCCCTGGAGGAAAACTCTAATTTCATAGGTTTGGTTGCTACTTCTACTACGGTCGAGGTACAAAAACCCGAACTAAAACCCCTCCCACTGAATTTAAAGTATGCTTTTCTAGATGAATCAGAAATGTGCCCAATCATTGTAAGTACCCATCTAGATGAAAGTCAAGTGTCTAGGTTGTTAGATGTGTTGAGAACCCATAAGAAGGCTATTGGCTATTCACTTGATGATTTGAAGGGAATAAGCCCCGATTTTTGTATGCATAGGATTCACTTAGAAGAAGATCATAAGCCATGTGTACAAGGTTAACGTCGCTTAAACCCAAACATGCAAGAAGTTGTCAAAAAAGAGGTCATGAAACTCTTGGATGCGGGAATTATCTATGCAATTTCCGACTCCAAATGGGTTAGTCCGGTCCAAGTGGTCCCAAAGAAAGGAGGAACCACGGTAGTCAAAAATGATAAAGATGAACTCATCCCTACTCGCGTTGTGACGGGATGGCGTATGTGTATTGACTATAGGAGGTTGAACTTGGCCACTAAACAAGACCACTATCCCTTACCATTCATTGACCAAATGTTGGAGAGGTTGGCATGTCACAAGTACTTTTGTTACTTAGATGGTTACTCGGGATTCTTTCAAATACCCATTCATCCCGATGACCAAGAAAAGACCACTTTCACTTGCCCTTATGGTACCTTTGCTTACCGTAGGATGCCTTTCGGTCTATGTAATGCCCCCGCAACCTTCCAACGTTGCATGTCTAGTATTTTTTCAGATTTCATTGAGTCCATCATGGAAGTTTTCATGGATGATTTTAGTGTCTATGGCACTACATTTGATGCTTGCTTGGCCAATTTGACTAAGGTTTTGAAAAGATGTGAAGAAGTGGACTTAGTTTTGAATTGGGAAAAGTGCCACTTCATGGTAAATGAAGGAGTGGTACTCGGTCACCTTGTTTCAGAAAGAGGTATAGAGGTGGACCGTGCCAAGGTCCAAGTGATCGAGCAACTTCCCCCTCCCATAAATGTCAAAGGTATAAGAAGTTTTCTGGGACATGCGGGATTTTACCGCCGTTTTATAAAAGATTTCTCCAAAATTGCAAAGCCTCTTACCGAGCTCCTTTTGAAGGATGCTCCATTTGTTTTTACTGATGCTTGTCTTGAGGCTTTTAACAGGATTAAGGAAGCTTTAATTTCAGCACCCATCATCCAATCACCGGATTGGAATTTGCCATTTGAAGTAATGTGCGATGCTAGTGACTATGCGGTGGGTGCCGTTCTTGGGCAAAGGAAAGATAAGGTGCTTCATGCCATTTACTATGCAAGTAAAACATTGGATGCAGCTCAAGTCAATTATGCCACTACCGAGAAGGAACTTCTTGCTATTGTCTATGCTTTAGACAAATTCCGTTCTTACTTGGTTGGCTCTAAGGTCATTGTCCATACCGATCACGCTGCCTTGAAACATCTACTTTCAAAGAAGGAGGCAAAGCCGAGGCTCATTAGATGGATCTTGCTTTTGAAAGAATTTGACCTTGAGATTCGTGACAAGAAAGGAGCTGAAAATGTTGTGGCCGATCACCTCTCTCGTTTGAGGTTTGATGATGAAGGTATTCATATACCTATTGATGATTCTTTTGCCGATGACTCCTTGATGATGGTCGAGAAAAATACACCATGGTATGCCGATATTGCCAATTATCTTGTTAGTCGTGAGTTACCACCTAAACTTTCATATCAGCAAAGAAAGAAGTTCATGTATGATGCCAAATTCTATCTTTGGGATGATCCTAATTTGTTCAACATTGCTCCGATGGGTTATACCGGAGATGTATCCCACAATGGGATGTGAAAGGAGTGTTAGAAGATTGTCATTCTTCTCCCTATGGTGGTCATCATGAACCATCTAAAACTGTTGCTAAGATTTTGCAATCCGGTTTCTATTGGCCTACTATGTTCCAAGATGCTAAGAATTTTGTGATGTCATGTGATGCTTGCCAAAGAACCGGTTCTATTTCAAGAAGGCATAAGATGCCTCAAAATGGAATTCTTGAAGTTGGAATTTTCGATGTGTGGGGCATCGACTACCAAGACCCTTTTCCTTCATCAAAAGGTAATCGTTATATCTTGGTAGCCGTTGATTACGTTTCCAAATGGGTAGAAGCCATTGCCACCCCCACTAATGATGCCCGTCATGTCATAAGATTGTTTAAGAAGGTCATTTTCCCACGCTTTGGTGTACCTAGAGCGGTGATTAGTGATCGTGGAACTCACTTTGGTGAAAAACAACTTGATACATTGCTTGCTAAATATGGGGTTTTTCATAGAAGAGGTTTGGCTTACCATCCGCAAACGAGTGGCCAAGTCGAGGTCTCAAACCGTGAAATCAAATCCATTCTTGAAAAAGTTGTTGCAAAATCAAGGAAAGATTGGAGTACAAAGCTCGATGACACATTGTGGGCATATAGGACCGCTTTTAAGACACCTATTGGTACTTCACCATATAGGTTGGTCTATGGAAAAGCTTGTCATTTGCCAATTGAGATGGAGCAAAAAGCTTTTTGGGCTATCAAAGAGCTCAATTTTGATGCTACTCTTTGTGGAGAGAAGAGATTGTTACAACTCAATGAACTCGATGAATTCCGGCTTCAAGCTTATGAAAATTCCCGTCTTTACAAGGAAAAGACAAAACGGTGGCATGATAAGAAGATTCTCAAGAAAGATTTTGAGATTGGTGATAAGGTACTATTGTTCAATTCTCGTTTGAAGATTTTTCCGGGAAAACTGAGATCACGGTGGTCCGGCCCGTATACCGTCATTAATGTGAACAAGCTTGGTTTCGTCGAAGTGATGACTACGAACGGCGAAAGATTCAAAGTGAATGGCCATCGGTTGAAAGTTTATCGTGAGAATGCTGTTATCGGAGTAGTGGAGGAAGTTTTCTTGGAACTTCCGTCCGTTCAAGCTTAATTCATCAAGGATTCGTGACGTCTAGCAAGACTTAAAATTGCGCTTCTCGGGAGGCAACCCGTGTTTTAATCTTTTTATTTTTCTTTTTGAATAATGTTTCGGTTTAGGTAGTATAGAAATAAGTAGATTTGTGGTATGTTGAATTGAATTTGCAGGTAGTATAGAAATAAATAGAAATAAGTAGGCTGCTCGTGTTTCAATTTCTATTCATTCATTCTTATTTCTCCTTCCTTTTCCTCTCAAGGTAACCCTTTTCTTTCAATTTACTACTAAATCTCATCCTAGCAACCATTCTTCAAGGATTTTTACTTCCATTTCCACTCTCAAGTAAGTTGTTTTACACATTCTACTCTATTTTATCCTTCAAATTGCTTAGAAATTGGATTTTTCACTAACCCTAGCTTCAAATTGGGGAAAATTGATTTTGCTCTTTTTGGGTGAGGAATTCAATTTCTAGTTTGAATTAATGCTTTGTAAAGTTAGTATATGTCATTGCTAGTGTTAATTCCCCTTACTTGAGTGCCATTTACATTGTTTTAGCAAATTTATGAGTTTCTTCTTTGTGGTTGGTATTTTTCTGAAATTTTCAGATTTATGGCTCCCTTGAAGAACTTGTTTCGTCGTAGTAAGAGGGCTAGAGCGGAACCCAGTCCTAGCAACCCAATTGAGGTGGAGGAAGAAGAAGAAGTAGAGGAGGTACCAAGGTCACCACCGTCGGTATGGCAAGATGAAGACTATCCTACCGTTGTGTTTGTTTCTGAAAAACAATTCAACAATTGGAATGCCTTAAAAGCCAAAGGTTTAAGACCAACTCGTTTTGTTAATTTTGATTCTTTGAGGCAAATAGGATTAGATAAGCATGTCAAAGCCTTGTTCAAAGGGGTAAATATGGGTTATGCCTTAACTATGAACTATCGAACTTACCCACAACTCACACTTGAATTTCTAAGCTCCTTCGAATTTCATAAATCTAGGAGGCAAGAACATATCCATTCGGTGAGTTTTAGGCTGTTCAATAGAGACTATAATAAAACCCTTAACCAATTCGCTTCGATCTTTGGCTTACCGGCGGAAGGGATTCCTATTGACCCTCCCGATCATTATAACCCAGTCGTGACTTGGAATGCCATTTCCCATTTCCCTTACCCCGGTAATTGGAACCATCTCCCCCATGCCTTGCTCCATAGACCGGACTTTCGTATTTGGCAACGGTCTATGGGGTGGACTTTCTTCGGGAGACTTGAACCTCACTCAGTGAGGTTAATAGAGGTTCAGATTCTTGGGTCTTTCTTGAATGTTGAAGGACATGACAAATGGCAAATCAACATCCCTTACCATTTTGCCAATCACTTGTCCAAACAAGTGAGTGACCGCTCCAAATGTGTGGTCCTAGGTGGGTTAATAACCCGCATAGCCCAAAATCTCTGTCGGTTCAACCAAGAGACCACCGAGCTTCCACCTTTATTACCCGGACCTAGGGATGTGGGAAATGGTTTGGATTATGATTACTTTGTTTCACTTGACTGGTTTAGGAGTGCCCCACCTCAAATGATTTGGAAAATAGGCAAGTATGATTCTCTTCGATTACCCGATGATTTGCCTTTAATTCCTGTGCTAACACAAGGGGAACCTGCTGGGGGAGGGGTACCATTCGTTCGTAAAAGTTTTCATTTGCCTATCGCCCATTGCCCCGACTATGACTTATGCTAGTATTTATACTCGTCGGGGGAATCCGGGTAATTCTTCACGTCAGGAGGAGGTAGGACAATCCTCTCATCAACATGAATCTTTTCAACCTCCCCGCCACTCTAGTGCGGATCTTTATAGTATGATGAGAGGATTGCAGGTTAGTGTGGACACAATGCGGGACGATCAAAGACTTGCTTTGAACCCCATTTATACTCATTTTGCCCGTCAAGGGGTCATCCAGCAAGAAGGACCTCACCCGTCCTTCTTCACTTGGCCCGATGGTGGTTTTTCTGGTGGTTATGCAGGTTATCCCGCACCTCAAGTTCCTCCTCACGTTGCTCCTCAAGTTGCCCCTTATTCCGACCCTCATTTTGCTAGCGGAAGTGGAAGTGGAGAAAGAGAAGTTGATGATCCACCTCGCAATGTCAACTTCACCGATTTCTTTGATGGTCCTACATGAATGGTTGTTGCCCCCCTTGTACATACTAGCTTGGGGGAAGCTAGTCGGTTTAGTAAGTTTTCTTTTACTTTTGTTTGTAGTTTCCCTTTCCCCATTAAACTTGTTGTTTGATTGTCTCTTTGGTTCACATTGAGGACAATGTGAAGTTTAGCTTGGGGGAGGGATCGCTTTGCTTTTTCTTTTTATAGGTTAGTATAAGTTTAATGATGGCAAGTTTCATGATGATGTGAATGAATCACCTACTGTTTTCCTCTTGCATTTCCCAATTTCATGCTCTTTGAAATTTTTTTTGTGAGTCTTCTATGACGGAATTTTGGCTTACATGGGGATGTCTTGACATAGTAGGTAGAGAATGGATTTTTGATGTTTTTGGCTTGATCTTTTGGCATTGGCAACCTACAAAATTGAAAGTTTTAGAGCCTCCTAAGACCGTTACATCTTTTTTCGGTCTCATCTAGGTGTGTGAGTAGGTCTCCTCATGGTTTTGTGTTACACCAAAAGGCATAAATATGGTTTTTGTTCCACTTCATAAGCATTGCATTCATCTTGTGAGTATTTGTAAGCCTTTCACATGATTCTATTTGCCCATTTTTGCCCCTTTACACATGTTTTTATTGATTTTCTAAGCTACATTCAAAATTTGCCTACCTTGTCAAGTTAGTAGCTTATTCTTAGTGTTTGGGTGCTCAATTGGGATATGGTTCAAATATTGCCTTTTGTCATTGTGATTGGCATTGAAAAAAAAAATGATGGTCAAAAAGTCGAAAAAAATATATACCATCCATGAAAAAAAAAAAGAAAAAAAAAAGAAAAAATTAGAGAAGAAAGATGAAAGCAAAAGAAAAGAAAGAAAAGAAGCATGAATGAAAAGAAAAGGAAGAAGAGAAAAAGTTTCCATGACATTCATCATAAACAAATTGTTGGGAAATTCTCATATGCTTTGTCTTGATAAAAGAAGTCATTTTGCTAGTTTTGACTTCGACATTTGGTAATGAGTTGGGTTCGATATTGGATTGAGCATCCTTGCATTAATGGTTAGTTGCTAGCTTGAATTAGCTCCAATTACCATAACTCACATGTTCCCTTTCTTACCCATCACATATTGCTTCCTTCTTATGGCTTCTTTTGCATGCTTGCATTTTGATTGCATTGACTAGTGGATTGGAATGCTTACCATATTAGATTGCCGGCACAACTTCATGAGTCGAGGTTTGGAGAGTGTTTTCACATACAAACCTCCTTGACATTTATTTGTGTGCTTGAGTGTACCGTGAGAGTCCTTTGTCAAAATAATCATGCAAAAGCCAAAGAGTCTAGATGAAATTCTATATGCTACGCCGTCATGTAAATCTCAACCATGTATTGCATCTTTCCTATGCCCATGTTGTGTTCGGGATTTCGTCTCACAATTGTTTCATTAGCTAAAATTGGGATTTGTAATTGATGGGATTATGGAAATTCATTTGCTTGTCTTGGTTTATTTGAGCTTGCTTGAGGACAAGCAAGGGTTTAGCTTGGGGGAATTTGATATGCTCTATTTTTATATACTTTTCGTCCCCATTTTAGCTCATGTTTTATCATCGTTTACATTATTCTTCAATGTTTATTGAGCTAATTCCGTGTTCTAGGTAATTTGTATGTGGTTTAGCGGTTTTTGTAGGAATTTCGGATTTCTCTTGCATTTTGACATTTACCGAGCATCGGAGCTAACCAAAGTCGAGACAAGCATTCTTCGGGTAGTAGATGTGACGGAAAAAGAAAGAAAGTCAACAAAGAAGTCAACTCATGAAGAGCATAATGAGCAAAGCATGACAACTCAAGCATTACATCATCCTTGCAACGTCACCCATGTTCCCAAATGTAAACAATTGAGCAAATACGGAGAACTTGGTCAGTGTTCTCACCCCGGTAGGGGTGGGCTGCCCCGGTATACCGGGGTGGCCTTGATCACGGTGTTTTTTGGTCCAGATTCAAGGAATGCAATCATTATGCTCTTGCCCCGGTCCGGGGTGGCTGCAATCTACCCCGTCTCCTCATCACTATATATAACCCTTGATTTCATTCATTTGAAAAGGATCAATTAGCATCAAAACCATCAAGTTTTAGGAACTTTTAGCTACTTTAAGCTTGTAAAAAATTACTCTATGTTTTAGTTCAATTTCTTTATAAAAATAGTTCTTTGTTTATTCAAGCATTTTCCGAAGCTATTCGCATTTCATCTTCCGAGTTCTTATTCCGTTAATTCCCGGTATTATCTTTCTTTACGGTTTTATTTCGTTATCGTCATTATGTTTATCTTAGTTAATAGAATAGATAATCTAGTTCATAAAACCATGTGTGAGTAGTTTTTATATCTAGGGGGGAAACCATGCTAGATTAGTTGTTAGGTCATGTTAAATTGTTGATTTTGCATTGTCGGATGGTTGGTTATATACATGCTTGTTTCATTTGATTAATATATGATTTTGACCATGATTATTGATAAATCATTATTCTCATCCTAAGACCGAAAGCCGGGATAGAACTTGATCATTCGATAATTGTAGTCACAGTCATAATCGTTAATTGTGTTATTCTTATCCTAAGATCGAAAGTCGGGATAGAATTAGGCATGGCATGTTATAGTATTTTGTTCCAATATACGCGAGAGCTAATTGGTAATCAATCTACGGTTAAACTCTAGGCCGAAAGGAAATTGTTATAAACCTAATCAACTATCGACAATGTATTTCTTTAATTTGACATGACTAAGCTCCTATATGCATGAGTAACCCCAATCCCCTAGATTCTCCCCTATAATCGTTTACATCTTTAATTTTCATTTCTGTTTTACCTTAGTTAACCCAAATCATAACCAAATTCTTGTAACCGACCTTGATAGAATTCTCTCCATAGCTAATTACGTTTACATCACCGTCTCCCTGTGGTTCGACCCCTTCTTCCCTATCTACATTAATTTGTATGTTAGTCAAGTCTAGGGACTTTTATCTTTGGCAGGTGTGCGATTAGCCTGGCCAGTTGCGTTAAGAATCATTATTAGCTGATTGGTATCCATCCGTGCCTGAGTTGCGGCTACAGGTGTATGTTTGCTGACTTGTGTACCAAGTTTACCTGAGTTGGGGTGTGACTTGGACACTGCTGATTTGTGTCTAGTGCTTGCCTGGGTTGCGGTAGGTTATAGATACTGCTGATTGCATCTGCTTGCCTGAGTTGGGGTACAGTGTCAGATGTTGCTGATTGATTGTGTTTATATAGAGTGTTATATATCTTAGAACTGTTCGTCCAAGACATGGGACGACTCTTAGTCTGGTTTCGGAAATGGTTTGGATTGAAAGACACCCCAGTCGGGCAACCGGAAGGGAGACCGGCTCTCATTTCAAATAGTTTCCGAAGTTAGTTGAGAGCCTTTGCATAGTATTGCATGTTGATATGAAAGTTGAGATATTGGTATATATGCTTCACATGTTATAAATGTTGGAGTATGTTGGATGCTTTACATGTTACGTGTCGTTAACAATAGGTGGCTAGGAGAGCTCAAGTCACTCCCCACTGATTGTGGCGTACATGTTTTTCATGTATGTAGGTACATGACAGGTTGATGGGTGGTTACAGGAGGCTAGCGAGCGATGATCCTTTCATCGATGACTTACCATTGTTATCGTTAGCTAGACCTAGATGTTTTGGATTTATACTTGAGTGTCTGTAGGGATGTGCTATATAACACCCCAAGAGTATGAGAGGAAAGTTGTCCCACATCGGTAGAATGTGAGGATTGTGATATGTTTATAATAACTTCCACCCACCACTTAGTAACAAGGCCTTGTGCTTTTGGGCTTAAGTGAGGACAAATTACGGGCCCAAAGGCATACCTCCCGTCTTATTGGGTTTGTGTTACGACGGTGGCGGGTCGGGTTGTTACAAATGGTATCAGAGCAACCCTGCGACCGTGTGGTGAGCCTGTGGTCGGGACTACCCGGGTCACACACCTAGCGGGGGAGGATTCTGGCTTTGGTTGTGGTCAAGTTTGAGGCACAACGAGGACATTGTGTTCTTTAAGTGGGGGAGTTTATAACACCCCAAGAGTATGAGAGGAAAGTTGTCCCACATCGGTAGAATGTGAGGATTGTGATATGTTTATAATAACTTCCACCCACCACTTAGTAACAAGGCCTTGTGCTTTTGGGCTTAAGTGAGGACAAATTACGGGCCCAAAGGCATACCTCCCGTCTTATTGGGTTTGTGTTACGACGGTGGCGGGTCGGGTTGTTACATGTTATCCCAGGCTGTTTTGTATTTAGACTTTTCGTACTTAGACATATACTTATCTATGTTTTGCTTATTTCAGTTTGTACAGTTTGTTTTAATTCACCTCGTTTTATCTTGCATGTTAAAGTTTAAATTTCGCGTAAATTTTGGCATGTTTGTATGTTTTTATCTTTCCGCTGCGACGAGGGGTTTTACACCGACCGCCCGGCTAAGAACACCTGATCACAAATTCTTACGCGAGAATCCATTTTAAGCAACAACGACTCCCAGCCAGTTAGTTAGCCGACTGCCGGCTGACCGGCAGTCAGTCCATGTAAGCAAAATTCACTCTTTTCAAAAGCTTTTGCCATGCTATACTTTTAAGACGGTTTCTAATAAAAAAAATTCCAGCATGTAAATTCATCCATTCACAACATACCAAATCAATAACTCATTCAAGTGAACAATTGATTGAAACTAGGCAGAATCTCATACTTGCAATAATACCCATTTCATTTTTATGCTAATACGGTAACAACCCAATATTTCGGGACCTAGAAGTTTAAAGATTAAAAATTCAATTTTGAGAATAATTTATATTTCGTAAATTTCGTAATTTCATTCAAATAACTGATTAATTTATGTGGTGATATTTTAAAGGTTTTTAAATGAGATTTCATTTAATTGCGTAAATTATGTCCTAGTGATTTAATTTTTATGGTCTAGAAATATTTATTTCATTTTAAGTTTATAGTGACTTAAGTCGGTGTTTTTAGCCTAAACCGTCTTAAAACTTATCTTATGGGCCTAGTATGTTAATGGGCTCATTCCCTTCATCTTTCCCACTCAAAACCCTAACCCTAATACTATCCACCTCTCTTCTTCATTTCTTTCTGATCTAGGAGAAATGAACAAACACCATTTTTGAGATTTTATTCCCCTTTATATCTTAAACCTCTCAAAAAATCTTCGTTTCTTATCCGATTGAGACAACTTTTGCGCCTACTTATTCCTCTCCTCACCCTCCATCTTTCTAGGTAATATTTTCCCCAAAATAATTTCGTCTTACTTGCTGACCGTGTCCCTAAGGGCATGTTTTTGAGACTAATGTCGTTGTTGGTATTTCTAGTTCTGGACTTGGTCAAATGGAGTAGCCTTGGGTCAAATTCTTGAGGATTCGAGAAGCTAAAAAGGTAACCTTGATGAGGAAAGCTCGGTCTTTGTCATAGAGTATCAATTTATGTGAATGTACATGTTAATTATGGAATTTTTTTGTGATTATAGGTGTTAGGAACTTTCATGATGTTTATAATCTATTTTGGGTGAAGTTTATGTTACATATTTCATGTGGGTAATGTTTATATGGTTTGAACATGGAATATGATGATTTATGGAGATTTGGTATGAAATTCTTGCTTGAGATTATTTAGATTACTTCACATGTGTAGATAATGTGTAATACGTTATGGGTATGTTAATTTTCTGGTAGGAATCAAAGAGTTGAATTGACGTTAGAGCTTGTTATTGGAGACGTCTGATAACTTGTATTATGCTCATCGACGCTTGATTGGTCTGGTTTGAATTTTAATTGGTTTGGCTTTGGACTTGTCTCTGATCTGGAGAGTCGGGCTCTTGAATGTACAACGAGAACCCCAACACTCCTTGATGAAGACTTATGCCTTGGAAATCATTTCGAAATCTTTGAAAAGAATCTAAGTTTTGAAATATCGAGATTTTAATAAACGTTTTGGTTGATAGAGTTGTCTTTTTTAATTTTCTATTTTCTGTCTTCAAGTTTTGAGGACGAAACTTTTTGAAAGGTGGGGTGATTGTAACATCCCAATATTTTGGGGATTTGGAAGTTTAAAGATTTTAAGTTCAATTTCGAGAATAATTTATATTTCATAAATTTCGTAATTTCATTCAAATAACTGATTAATTTATGTTGAGATATTTTAAATGGTTTTAAATGAGATTCATTTAATTGCGTAAATTATGTCTTAGCAATTTAATTTTTATGGTCCGGAAAATATTTATTTCATTTTAAGTTTATTGTGACTTAAGTCGGTGTTCATAGCGTAAACCGTCTTAAAACTTATCCTAACCCTAACACCATCCACCTCCCTTCTTCATTTCATTTTTTAGATCTAGGAAAAACAAACAAACACCATTGTTGAGATTTTTTCACCTTTAAATCTTAAAATTCTCATAAAATCTTTGTTTCTTATCTGATTGAGACGATTTTCGCGCCCACTTCTTCCTCTCCTCGCCCTCCATCTTTCTAGGTAATATTTTTCTCAAAATAATTTTGCCTTACCTGCGGACTGTGTCCCTAAACCATTGTTGAGATTTTTTTTCAACTTCAAATCTTAAAACTCTCATAAAATCTTCGTTTCTTATCCGATTGAGACGATTTTCGCGCCCACTTCTTCTTCTCCCCGCCCTCCATATTTCTAGGTAAGATTTTCCCCAAAATAACTTCGTCTTACCTGCTGACCGTGTCCCAAAGGGCACGTTTTACGAGACTAATGTCATTGTTGGTGTTTCTAGTTGTGGGATTGGTCAAATGGAGTAGCTTTGGGTCATATTCTTGAGGATTCGAGAAGTTGTAAGGTAACCTTAATGAGGAAAGCTCAATCTTTGTCATAGGCGCCAATTTATGTGAATATACATGTTAATTATGGAATTTGTTGTGATTATAGGTGTTGGGAATTTTCATGATGTTTATAATCTCTTTTGGGTGAAGTTTATGTTACATATTTCATGTGGGTGATGTTTATATGGTTTGAACATTGAATATGATGATTTATGGAGATTTGGTATGAAATTCTTGCTTGAGATGATTTTGATTACTACACATGTGTAGATAGTGTGTAATACGTTCTGGGTATGTTGATTTTCTGGTAGGAATCAAAGATTGGGATTGATTTTGATGGAATTAGGTGTTTTGCATTATCGCGTATGACGTTTTTCCTGAGAAGGGTTCTCAGCCGGTCGACCGGGAGACGGTCGGCAACCGGCTGAGAACCATTTCTCTTGCTTCTGAAAATATTGCGTAGAATATGTGAATAGGGATCCCAGCCGGGTGGTCGCCCGCCGGTCCACCGCCTGAGAGACCCTTCTTGGATGAGCTTAGACTATTTTGGAAAAGTTGGGGAGGGACTCTTAGTTGGGTGCTCGGCGGCCGGGTGCCCGGCTAAGAGCCCTTTCCCTTTTAAAGGATGTTGAGGTTGCTAATGAGAGGGGCTGACAGCCGGATGTCCGGCAGCCGGTCCACCGGCTGAGGACCCTTTCTCTGTTATTTTAAGTTGTGGCTGCAGTGAGGGAGATTGTCAGCCGGCTGACCGGCAACCAGTCAGTTGACCGGCTGAGAGTGGTTTTATTCGTGATCGGTTATTCCGATTTGATTGATTCTTTTTCCATATGACTTCGATGCTTGTATGCTATCATATGGTATCTTATGTTCCAGTAGTGTAACGGGTCATAGTTCATATGTGGTACGTAGTGGAATTTGTCTGAGTCGGGACCTCTAAAGTACAATACGTATCTTTATTTGCTTGCGTAATGAACTATGCCTGAGTCGGGGCCTCTAATTGGATACGTGTGTGTTGTGTATCAGGTCATGTCTGAGTCAGGACCTCTGAGCCAGTACGTGGGTGTTTGATGAATTGGGACATGTCTGAGTCGAGACCTCTCTTTCCGTTGTGAGCTTGGTTGATTGTGGTGAATCATGTCTGAGTCGGGACCTCTGATTTGCTACGAAGGGTAATCTACACGTTGGGGTAGCTATGGTCATTGACGTCGTGCCCAAAGTGTTGTTGCCGAGTGTTGGTTGATGCCTGAGTCGGGGCTTCTGAACCAATGTGACTTGATTGTGTCTATTCATGCCTGAGTCGGGGTTCATGATTTAGATGTTGCTGATTGGTTATGTCTAGTCTTGCCTGAGTCGGGGTCTGACTTAGATACTACTGAGTGATTTGTTTCTAGCTTGCCCGCATTGGGGTATTATCATAGATGTTGTTGAATGTCTTATTTAGTTAGGCCTGAGTCGGGGCTTCTGAGCTCAATAATAAGGTTAAGTATTCTTGAGATGATGATATATGAATTTATGCTTCTCGTGATTTTATTTATGTTGGAGCATGCCAATGTGTATAACATGTTTATCTGTTTATATGTTTATTGACAATAGACGGCTGGGAGAACCTCTAGTTGCTCGCCACTGACTGTGGCGTATATGTTTTCATGTATGTAGGTTGGTGCTGTTTGTAGGGGCATTCGTATGAGATCTAGCGAGCGATGCTAATGTATTGACATTACTACACTTCTATATCGATTAGCTAGTTTTATTTATTTATCGTTTGATATTTGTGGGATGCACCATCCCCGTTTGGCTTATATTTTTTTAATTTAAATATTTAATTTAGTTAAATTTCCGCATTTAGTTTTATTTAAAATCACCTTGCATGTTGTTTTATTTCATGTCAAAAGTTTAATTCCGCGTATTTTTACGCATATTGTGTGTTTACATTTCCGCTGTCGCGAGGGGTTTTACAAATACAACTAACAATACTAACCATTCATCCTTCCCATCATACAATACTACTCTATAAGCAAACTTAGCACCATTCTTTCATGGATTATAGAATATAAACAACACTCAACACAAACAAACATATTCCACACAAGAATCATGTAAACAATATAAAAATCAACTAATCATAAAGTTTTTTGACAAAAGTCGAGTTTTCTCATCAAGGTCACCTTATAACTTCTCAAACCAACATGAATCATACTCAAAGCTACTCCTTTTGTCCAAGTCCGCAACTAGAAATTAAACACAAACGACATAAGCATTGAAAAACGTGACTTAAAGGACAAGGCAAGAAAATAAGATGGAAAAAGTTTGAAAATTTTCTTACCTATAAAGATGGAGGACGAGGAGAGGAAGAAATAGACGCAAAAATCGTCCAAAACGAAGAAAAAACGAAGATTTTAAATCTTCCATGCATTGTCATCATTGGTATTGTTTTAAAATCTCCCATGAGCAGAGGAGTCTAGGAGACTTCTATGATCATCATACAAACCACTGTAGAACTGATTGCATATAAACCACTTCTCGAAACCATGATGGGGTACTGATCGAACCAACCTCTTGAAATGAGTCCATGCCTCATTCAGATCCTCAGTAGCACCTTGTTTGAAACTAGTTATTTGACTCCTTAGGTTATTAGTCTTCTGAGGTGGGAAGTACCTCTTGTAGAATGCAAGAGCTAAGGTATTCAAATCGGTAATTGCAGTCGTATCCAAATCTCTCAACCACTCAGTAGCATCATCTTTGAGTGAAAACGGAAAGAGTGTATGCTTCACTTGATCCTGAGTTACTCCCGCAGTCAATAGAATGGAGCAGCAATAAGTGACAAATCGCTCCATATGCTTTGCAGGATCCTCACCGGCCCTCCCTCCAACCATATTACGCTCCACAAGGCTTACATAAGATGGTTTGATTTTGAAAGAACCCTGATCGGTAGAAGGAAGCTTAAAACCTTTCGGAATTGCATCCAAGGTAGGATCAGAATGACTTGCTAGGGTAGGCATCTCGGTAAAAATATCGGCAGAAAAAGAGTATCCTCTTCAAAGGATTGATTTCCCGCAAGAAAGTTGTGATAGGTTGAATCAAGCGTACTCAAATCTTCTGCTTGACGGACCTCCTACAAAAAGTTTTGTAAAGCACGAAAAGTCTTTTCAGGTTCGGGATCAAATGGTATGAGTTCGGACCTGTTGGACCTGGGCATAAACAAAAATTAAAGAAAAGAATAAGAACTGCCTCGAGAAATTAGAATCCATTGAGACAAAAGACAAACTAAAATAAAGCAAATAAAATATCACCGTCTCCCCGACAACGACGCCAAAATTTGACATGGTTGTCGCAACCCTATCAAAAATAACCAACTGGCCTAACTAATTTAGCGAGGAAATCGGGATCGTATCCACAGGGAGACAGATATAAATTCTAAATGCTAAACTAAAGTCTGTCGAGGTAACCAAATTGAGGGTTTGTTTGTTTGTTATTTATTCTAAACTAAAAGTAATGAAGGAAAGAGAGAGAAAATAGCGTAAAAGAAAAGAGTATAAAAATATAAGGGAGAGAAAACTAGGATTGTCGGTTCACCAATGAAAGTGTAACGATTGAGGTTTAGGTCGCAGATCAATCGCAATTATCAGTCTAAGGGGTAGTGAAAAAGTCCTCTCGGATCGTTATTCGCTCTAAAACGCTTCTAGCTGGCTCTCGCAACTTACTAGGGCACTCTAATGTTTGTAGCAGGCCTAACCCTGTAATAACCCGTATTATTATTATTATTAAATATAATAATATTATGGGTAGGCGATATAATTAGATGCAATTACTCGTTTATCATGCTAGTGTACGCTCGTTTTATGATAAGTGTTTTGGGCCTTGGTGGGTTTCGAAGAGGGGTTCAACCCACAAAGCATGATAATTAGAATTATGTTCTTAAGGGGGTTCGAACTTGGGATCAAAGTGGGGTGTTAGCATGGGCCTTGAAGTGCGTGTAAGCAAGAGGGAGCCCATACTCGGTATTCTAATCCCCTAACAACTAATAGCCTGCCGCCTACTTAACATGGATTTTGCTAACACTGAACCCTACCCTAACCCTAATCCTTCTACACCAACCTTTTGCCGTCACATCAAAGAAAGAAAAGAAGCCTTGCACGGTGGTCGTAGGGTAACTCACGGTGGTTCGTTTGGGCTGTAAAGCTGGTAAGTCACCACACACGCCTTTATTTCCTGTGAGTCCTGTAGTTTGTATATCGTAATCAGACAAGTATAAACGATGAACCTTCGATGTTTTTACATAGTTTTGTTGTAGATCACGTAGAGAACATATGCAAATCACTGGTGGGGTGTCGTTGGTTGTTAAAATTTGTCGTGAAGGGTGATAATACGGGTTAAGAAGATGACTGTTATTCGTTTTATTATTTACGTTTTTCCTGAATGTTAAATTATGGTATGTTTGAGTCGTGGTCCGGAGTTTGTATGGTATGGGTCTCGGGTTGGAGACCAAGGCAGTGTTTAGGGGTGTCCGTTGGAGGTATTTGTGGTGGTTCACGGTGAATGGGTGTGGTGGTTTAAGGGTGGTTGATAGGGGTTGTCATGAGGGGTTGTTATTTCGTTCTTTTACTCGTAAGTCAGGGTGTTTATGGGTGTACATGGGGGTGGTAACACCGTTGACTCGGGGGAGGTCGACACGGTGTTACCACTGAGTCTTATGGCTCTAGTGTCTAGGAGGGTTGTGGTGGTGGAATCAGGGAGTGTTGGTGGCTGAGTGGGTCTCGAGAGGTGTGTGTTTGGGTCTGGTCAGGGGTTAGCGTGATGAACCAGGCCTGGTGTGGGCCCTGGTTCACCACGACGGTGGAGGTCGAGGTGTCTGGTGGTGGTCGTGCGGGTAGACGGTGGTGCTGGGTACACGGGGTGGTGTTTGTCGGTAGGAATGGTGGTGTAACACGGTGGGTCCAGGGCTGTTTGATGTCGGGTTGTAGGGCTGTTTGATGTCGGGTTGTAGGGCTGTTTGGGTGTGTCGTGTATTATTATTATTATTATTATATTTATTTTTATTATTATTAATAATATTATTATTATTATTTATACTAATGTTGTTAGTACTTTATTGCTAATAGTATTTTATTATCAAGTGTTGCCTTATTATTTATTTTGGGTCGATATCTCGTATGGAGGTTAATTTATTAAGGGGTTACTATATTTAGAAAGTTGCCTTATTGGGTAATGTCGTTTGAAGAAACATTCCTTTTTAGGAAGTTTCTATAAATAGAATGTGTGTTGATATTATAAGATTTAGGGAGCTTTATTAATTATATAATATATGTTTAGGTGGAGGATTCCGCGTGGAACATTTTTTAATAGCCGTTCCTCACTTGCTGTCATCTTCCGCAGTTTTGAGGTAGGGGAATATTTATGTTGTGATTCTGATCTGACATGAGGATACTCATTATCTGATTAATATACGTTGTGGTAATATATTGTAATGGAATGTGTATTATTGAATATTAAGGAGATCGGAGGTTGAGAAACGGGTCTTGTGATAATGGGTCTTGTGATAAGGGACTTGTGATATGGCCATGGGAGGTGTGGTGTGTTGGAGATGGTGTGGTGTGTTGGAGATGAAGTGGGGTAATGAATCTGGAGGAGACGGAGAAATTTATATTGTATTAGTATTTCATGTCTTGATTATATTACCTACTCAACCTCGTGTTGACCCTGTTTGTTTGTTGTATGTGTCTGTGTTGATCCAATTTATTGGGGAGCAGAATGACAGGTCTTAGAGTCTTTGGGAGCCGGAAGGGAGGAGAGACTACGAACCAGTCCTAGCTAGCGTTATCTCACGATGTCTAGTCTTTCACTTAGTATAGACTTTTGTTTTCTTTGTAAGACTTTTCAGTTGTAGTTTCTTGAGACTTTCAGTGTAAACAATTAAACTACTTAATAAAGTACTGTGTTCTTCGATTTGTTATCTACTACCTCGGTTATCCGAGATGGTAACACCCTTGATTATTTGGGGAGTCCTAGGTCAGGCCTCTAAATAAATGGGGGTGTTACAAAGTGGTATCAGAGAGAACGATCCTCAGGCCTAACCTAATGAACCCAATGAATGTAGGAAGAGTTTAAATAAAATGAACCCCGGGATAGAACTGTTAGGAGCACGCTAAAGGAGAAGTATGAGTTTGGGGCCCCCTCACACTAAACCATAGGCCCTCTCAGTTTTACCCGGGAACCCTGAGTGCATACGAGCGAAATGGGTAGAATAGGGAGGAACGAAGGATGGTAGTAGAGCATGTTAAAAGGGGTTGGAAAGAACCCTCATGATATATGATCTCGTTAGCATGAAAGAAAGAATATGAGCATGATAGAATACGTGATAGTGAATACCTAATTATAATGATATGAATGCATGAGATAAACGGTATTATATTTATACTTATTTCATGTCTAGTGATATGCGGCTATGTGATCCCTGAGCCATGTTGTAGATCTGTATTGTTAAGGCATGTTAGAGTACATATGAAATCTGATGCATAGGGAATATAACCCTAACCTAAGTGAGTACCCTTGAGTAAACCAGGACTCACTCCTTTACTTGTATGTCTTAGAATGCCTATAAGAAGGAATAACGTAGCTAACATCACCCAAGAGGAGTTAGACCGACTGATAGCTGAGAATGAGGCCCTAAAGGCCAGACGCATGGACTCAGCAAAGATGAGCACCATCATCGCAAGGCACAACCCTACGCAATTTACCGGGGAGGGAGAGCCTCACTTACTCGGGGAATGGTGTCAGAGTTCAGCAACTTGTTTGAACTGATAGACTGCCCGGAGGAGCTGAGGGTAGATCAAGCTGCACACTATTTGAGGGGGATGGCTGGTGATTGGTGGACTGGTAATAAGGGAGAGATTTAAGAAGCTGTTGTCGAAGATTGGATCAATCACGTGGAATGGGTCGCATTTAAGAGGATCTTGTTCGAAGTTTTCCTACCTGAGTTTCAAAAGAGCAAGTTAAGAGAAGAATTTGAACTTTTCCGTATGACTGATGAGATGACGGTGGAGGTATACTACAGGAAGTTTCTGCAACTACTGAGTCATGTGGGAGAAATGGGGATGGATGAGGCAATGCTTGCCATGAAATTCGAGAGAGGGCTAACTATTGCGGTCAAGAAGAGACTTATTGCAGCACCGCCCACCACAGTCCGTGACATCTATTTGCGGGCTGGGGCAGCTGAGAGACTAGCTGATATGATCAAGGAGGAAAAGAAGACGCGGAGTGATAAGAGAAAGACGGAGGCCTTGGGTGAAAATTCTGGGGCGAAAAAGCAGAATTCCAACAGGTACAGTGGTTACTTTAACCACAGTACCTCAGCTAGTGCAAGGAACCAAAGTAGTGGTAACTATAGGAGTGGGGGTACGGGAACCAGTTCCGTGGGTATAGTGTGCTATGGATGTGGGAAGACAGGACATAAGCAAGCTGTGTGTCGATCCTCAGGCGGAAATCAATCTGGGGGTTACCGTACTCCAACTTCGGGGTACAGTGGATCCCGCATGAATACTTCAGGCAATGGAGGTTATCGCACTCCTACGTCAGGCTATGGGGGAAATTCGAGGTCTGGTACTAGCAACAACTACCAAAGGAGCTATAACAACTATCAAAACCGTTCCCACCATAACCAGTACAATGGGAGTGGTAGTAACCAGAAGACCGCAGCTGAAGGCAATCAGCAGTCAGGAGCAGCCACCACTAGCCAGAGTGGGGTGAAGACCAGTGGCAAACTCTTTGCCATGGAGAAGCAGGCTGCCAAGGACGATGCTCAT
This sequence comes from Silene conica, assembly GCA_029255685.2. Taxonomy (NCBI): domain Eukaryota; kingdom Viridiplantae; phylum Streptophyta; class Magnoliopsida; order Caryophyllales; family Caryophyllaceae; genus Silene; species Silene conica. The sequence continues at coordinate 52,792,008 of CM055316.2, read as the reverse complement.
GTCGTGACTGGTACCTTTCTTGTGAATCTTAAACCTACTTTTGTACTCTTTGATTCCGGCTCTACCCATTCTTTTGTGTCTAGGGAACATGCTAGGGTTTTAGAACTCGATATCTATGATTGGGTTGAGGATTCCGTAACAATACCATCTGGGGAGTCGGTGTCATGTAATAGAGTCTTTCGGAGTGTGCCTATCAAAATTGGGGAAGTGGTTTTCCATTGCGACCTTATCGAGTTTCCATTGGGGGACTTTGAAGTAATTCTGGGAATGGATTGGTTGGGGAAATATCGAGCTTTCATAGACTGTTACCAAAAGAAAATTTCTCTGAGGGGACCTAAGGGAGTGAGGGTGACCTATAGGGGATTCGTGGTTAAACCTAAGGTCAAGTTCATATCAGTTAATACCCTTAAGTCGAGTCTGCGGAAAGGGGATAGTTTAATCTTGTGTCAAATGTGGAATTGTGAGGCGGAGACTCCGGGTGTTAGCGAGATACCAGTAGTGAGGGAGTTTGAGGGAGTGTTCCGGGATGATGTGTCAGGCTTGCCACCTAAGAGGGAGGTCGACTTCTCTATCGATCTCAAACCAGGTGCAGGACCAATATCGAAATCACCTTACCGTATGGGACCAAAAGAGATGGAAGAATTGAAAAAGCAACTGGATGAATTGGCTGAGAAGGGATTCATCCGGCCTAGTGTGTCACCCTGGGGAGCACCGGTACTTTTTGTGAAGAAGAAGGACGGGAGTCTGCGACTTTGCGTTGACTACCGAGAGCTGAACAATGTGACTATTAAGAACCGCTACCCCTTGCCTAGAATTGATGATTTATTCGACCAGTTGAGTGGAGCCGGAGTTTTCTCAAAAATTGATCTGCGATCGGGTTATCATCAATTGAGGATTAAGGATGAGGATATTCCCAAGACCGCGTTTAGAACAAGGTATGGCCACTACGAATTTGTGGTTATGCCGTTCGGGTTGACTAATGCACCAGCAGTGTTCATGGATTTGATGAACCGGGTATTCAGTCCGTACCTGGATAATTTCGTGGTAGTGTTTATCGACGACAACTTAGTGTATTCTAAGAATAAGGAAGAGCATGAAGAACATCTGAGAACCGTGTTGAAGACTTTAGAAGAGAATGGGTTGTATGCAAAGCTGAGTAAGTGCGAGTTCTGGTTGGAGAAGGTTGCTTTCTTGGGTCATGTAATTTCCAAGGAGGGGGTGTCTGTGGATCCCAGTAAGATTGAGGCAGTGACCAGATGGCAGAGCCCGAAGAATGTGGGAGAGATCCGGAGTTTTCTGGGATTGGCACATCTTTGAGATGACATATTGGGATTTGTGTAACCTGTTGTGCGCTGCTATAGTACTCGAGTTCTCACTTGACTGCATTGTGTAGCTGGTTGGCCGTAGTGACTTGGTCTCACGGTCAGGTCTTAGATTGTCTGCCCGCCTTCGGGCATACCTCATTCCATTGTGGTTCGGGTCTTGGGAGTGTCTTGGGCACTTGTCGAATTGGGGACATGGATTGTCTACGCCCTGAGAGTCAGGTTTAGACTAGGACAGTCGATTGTCGTCGTCCTACCAGGGGTTGCATAGTCTGAGATTGGGAATGTCGTAGTTTATAGACGAGCCGATTGTCGGCCTGCTCATAGTGGTCTAGCCGAGTCGATTGTCGACCAGTCTAGTTGAGTCGATTGTCGACCTGTATTGTGAGTCGATTGTCGACCTATAGTTGTTGGAGTCAAGTCACTTAGTGACCTATCTCTTGTTTGTAGAGTCACTTGGTTGACCTATAGTGGTTGGAGTCGAGTCACTTGGTGACCTATCTCTTGTTGATGTAATCGGATGTGGAGTATGCCTTAGTTGTGATTGTGAATTTATGATACTTAGTTATTTTAGTATTGTTCGTCCAAGGCATTGGACGACTCTTAGTCTGCTTTCGTAAATGGTTTGGATTGAAAGACCCCCCGGTCAGGCAACCGGAAGGGAAACCGGCTCTCCTTCCAAATAGTTTTCGAAGTTGGTTGAGAGCCTTTGCAAGTTTTGCATGTTGACTTGAGATTCCGATATTGAGATTTGTATACTTCACATGTTTTATATATGTTGGAGTATGTTGGATGCTTTATGCGTTATGTGTTATTGACAATAGGTGGCTAGGAGCACTCTAGTCGCTCCTCACTGACTGTGGCGCACATGTTGTATGTGTGTGTAGGTACATGAGCCTGTTTGCAAGGGGGTTACGTTGAGGCTAGCGAGCGATGATCCTTCATCGTTGACTTTTACCTTTCGTTAGCTAGACCTTAGATTTATGTTTCAGTGTATTGTGCCTGTAGGGATATGCTATCCCGGGCTGCTTTTGTATTGCACTTATACACTTATTTATGTTTTATTTTCTTCCGCATGTTTAATATTGTTAAGACACCTCGCATGTTTTCTTATCATGTCAAAAGTTTTAATTTCCGCGCATTTTTGGCATGTTTTACAGCACAGATGGTTAATCGAGTCAGATAAAGCGGGCACAAAAATTTGCAAAAACATCAGAAGACATTTGACGTTACCGGTATGCTATAAACCAATTTCGACCGAAAATCGGATAACCGTGTAAAAGTGATTTATAGTTGTTTATAGGGTCTAGAATCGGATATCTCATGAAGCAATTTCCGACACGTGGCAGAAAACAGGCTGAAAAATAACAATGGCCGCTCCGACCACCCGAAAAAGCTCGAATTGATGGGTATATAATACACGTTTTTTAGGCCTCTGAGATCCCCGGAACGAAAATGTCCGAAAATCGCATGGATTGTTAATCAAATTAGATAAACCAGACTCAAAAACTTGCAAAAACATCAGAAGACATTTGACGTTACCGGTATGCTATAAACCAATTTCGGCCGAAAATCGGATAACCGTGTAAAAGTGATTTATAGTTGTTTATAGGGCTAGAATCGAATAAGATATCTCATGATGTAATTTCGCACACTTGGTAGAAAAACAGGCTGAAAAATAACAATGGCCGCTCCGACCACCCGAAACAGCTCGAATTGAAGGATATATAATACTCGTGTTTAGGCCTCTGAACTCCTGAAACAAAAATTACCGAAAATCGCACGGATGTGTAATCGAGTCAGCTAAAGCGGGCACAAAAATTTTCAAAAACATCAGAAGACATTTGACGTTACCGGTATGCTATAAACCAGTTTCGGTCGAAAATCGGATAACCATGTAAAAGTGGACGGTTTGTCAAAGATTTCTCAAAGCTGGCCAAACCATTGACATCGCTAATGAGAAAGGAGAACCGCTTTATTTGGGATGAGAGTTGTGAGAAGGCGTTCTTAACTCTAAAGGAATGCCTGACAACAGCTCCTATCCTTGCTTTACCAGACGGAAGTGATAATTTTGAAGTGTACACCGACGCGTCGAAACATGGACTGGGGTGTGTGTTAATGCAGAATGGGAGAGTGATAGCATATGCTTCCCGCCAGTTGAAGACATATGAAGAGAATTATCCTACCCATGACTTGGAGTTGGGGGTTGTGGTTTTTGCACTAAAACTGTGGCGTCATTACCTGTACGGAGCCACATTTAAGGTGTTTTCCGACCACAAAAGTTTGAAGTACATCTACACCCAGCGAGAGTTGAATATGAGGCAAAGGAGGTGGATAGAGCTGATTGGTGACTACGATATGCAGATTGTCTATCATGAGGGCAAGGCTAATGTGGTTCCTGATGCCTTGAGTCGGAAATCCGTTCATGCTTTGATTAGCGCCAGGTCAAGGGTAAGGCTGCTCAGTAAGTTGGGAGAGATGAGAATTTACATGATACAAAAAGGGGATACTCTTAGTGACTTGACCTTGGAGCCTGAGTTGTATGGGGAAATTCGGGAATTACAAAAGAATGATGCAAGGATCCTGAAGTGGCGCAAAATGGTTGAGAGTGAGGATGGGGAGGCTGCATCCAAGTTTAGTGTTCATACAGACGGTAGTTTGAGGTTCAGTGGGCGATGGTGTGTTCCAGATGTTGAGGAGCTAAAGAAGAAAATCCTGACTGAAGCTCATGCTACTCCATATTCCGTTCACCCAGGGGGTGATAAATTGTACAAAGACCTTAAGAAGACGTTCTGGTGGCCAAATATGAAGAAGGAAGTCGCGGAGTTTGTGTCACGGTGTTTGACATGTCAAAGGGTGAAAGGGGAGCATAAGAGACCACAAGGGAAAGTCCAGCCTTTGGATGTACCAGAGTGGAAGTGGGAGAACATCTCGATGGATTTTATCGTGGGGTTGCCTCGGACTCAGAGGGGCAACAACATGATCTGGGTGATTGTTGATCGTTTGACTAAGTCTGCTCACTTTATTCCGATGAAAGATACCTGGAGTAAAGCTGAGCTCGCTAAGTCATATATCCAGAATGTGGTCAAATTGCATGGCGTACCCAAGGATATTGTTTCAGATCGAGACTCGAGGTTCATATCTAGATTTTGGCAAGAGTTGCAGACCGCTTTGGGTACCCAGTTGAAGATGAGTACAGCTTTCCATCCAGCTACTGATGGTCAAACTGAAAGAACGATTCAGACCCTTGAGGATATGTTGCGAGCGTGCGTACTTGAGTTCGGGGGATCTTGGGAGGATCGACTGGGATTGATAGAGTTTTCGTACAACAACAGCTACCATGCCAGTATAAGGATGACCCCTTTCGAGGCTCTGTATGGGAGAAAGTGTCGGAGCCCTGTGTGTTGGGATGATCGGGTCGATGTTGTGACTCTAGGGCCAGATATGATCCAGGAGATGGTGGAGCAGGTTCAGGTTATACGACAAAAGATGAGGGCCGCCCAGGATAGACAGAAGTGCTATGCAGATCTAAAGAGGAGCGATATTTCATTTGAGGTGGGAGAGAAGGTACTGCTGAAAGTATCTCCAATGAAGGGTGTAATGAGGTTCGGAAAGCGTGGCAAACTGAGTCAGAAGTTTATTGGACCATTTGAGGTCTTGGACAGGGTTGGGGAGGTGGCGTATCGTTTAGCTTTACCTCCAGCCCTATCCAAGGTTCATAATGTGTTCCATGTATCCCAGCTAAGGAGGTATGTGAGTGATCCCTCACATGTGTTGAGCCATGAGGTAATTGAGGTGGATGAGCAACTCGCCTACGTTGAGATTCCAAAAGAGATTCTGGATAGGAAGATTCGAAAGACTCGGAATGGAGAGACAATGTTAGTGAAGGTCTTGTGGACCAATCACAACATGGAGGAAGCTACTTGGGAGTCCGAGGCGTCCATGAAGGAGCGTTACCCGCAACTGTTTGTTTGAGGTAAGTTACGAGGACGTAACTCGTTTTTTTTTAGTAGGGTAGAATGTGATACTCCATGTTTTAGCAGCTTTTATATCAAGTTAGCGTGGGTGAACTTCGGGACGAAGTTCATTTCAAGGGGGGAAGACTGTAATAACCCGTATTATTATTATTAAATATAATAATATTATGGGTAGGCGATATAATTAGATGCAATTACTCGTTTATCATGCTAGTGTACGCTCTTTTTATGATAAGTGTTTTGGGCCTTGGTGGGTTTCGAAGAGGGGTTCAACCCACAAAGCATGATAATTAGAATTATGTTCTTAAGGGGGTTCAAACTTGGGATCAAAGGGGGGTGTTAGCATGGGCCTTGAAGTGCGTGTAAGCAAGAGGGAGCCCATACTCGGTATTCTAATCCCCTAGCAACTAATAGCCTGCCGCCTACTTAACATGGATTTTGCTAACACTGAACCCTACCCTAACCCTAATCCTTCTACACCAACCTTTAGCCGTCACATCAAAGAAAGAAAAGAAGCCTTGCACGGTGGTCGTAGGGTAACTCACGGTGGTTCGTTTGGGCTGTAAAGCTGGTAAGTCACCACACACGCCTTTATTTCCTGTGTGTCCTGTAGTTTGTATATCGTAATCAGACAAGTATAAACGATGAAACTTCGACGTTTTTACATAGTTTTGTTGTAGATCACGTAGAGAACATATGCAAATCACTGGTGGGGTGTCGTTGGTTGTTAAAGTTTGTCGTGAAGGGTGATAATACGGGTTAAGAAGATGACTGTTATTCGTTTTATTATTTACGTTTTTCCTGAATGTTAAATTATGGTATGTTTGAGTCGTGGTCCGGAGTTTGTATGGTATGGGTCTCGGGTTGGAGAGTCAGGCAGTGTTTAGGGGTGTCCGTTGGAGGTATTTGTGGTGGTTCACGGTGACTGGGTGTGGTGGTTTAAGGGTGGTTGATAGGGGTTGTCATAAGGGTTGCTATTTCGTTCTTTTACTCGTAAGTCAGGGTGTTTTTGGGTGTACTTGGGGGTGGTAACACCGTTGACTCGGGGGAGGTCGACATGGTGTTACCACCGAGTCTTATGGGTCTAGTGTCTAGGAGGGTTGTGGTGGTGGAATCAAGGAGTGTTGGTGGCTGAGTGGGTCTCGCGAGGTGTGTGTTTGGGTCTGGTCAGGGGTTAGCGTGATGAACCAGGCCTGGTGTGGGCCCTGGTTCACCACGACGGTGGAGGTCGAGGTGTCTGGTGGTGGTCGTGCGGGTAGACGGTGGTGCTGGGTACACGGGGTGGTGTTTGTCGGTGGGAATGGTGGTGTAACACGGTGGGTCCAGGGCTGTTTGATGTCGGGTTGTAGGGCTGTTTGATGTCGGGTTGTAGGGCTGCTTGGGTGTGTCGTGTATTATTATTATTATTATTATTATTATTATTATTATTATTATTATTAATAATAATATTATTATTATTATTTATACTAATGTTGTTAGTATTTTATTGCTAATAGTATTTTATTATCAAGTGTTGCCTTATTATTTATTTTGGGTCGATATCTCGTATGGAGGTTAATTTATTAAGGGGTTACTATATTTAGAAAGTTGCCTTATTGGGTAATGTCGTATGAAGAAACTTTCCTTTTTAGGAAGTTTCTATAAATAGAATGTGTGTTGATATTATAAGATTTAGGGAGCTTTATTAATTATATAATATATGTTTAGGTGGAGGTTTCCGCGTGGAACATTTTTTAATAGCCGTTGCTCACTTGCTGTCATCTTCCGCAGTTTTGAGGTAGGGGAATATTTATGTTGTGATTCTGATCTGACATGAGGATACTCATTATCTGATTAATATACGTTGTGGTAATATATTGTAATGGAATGTGTATTATTGAATATTGTGGAGATCGGAGGTTGAGAAACGGGTCTTGTGATAATGGGTCTTGTGATAAGGGACTTGTGATATGGCCATGGGAGGTGTGGTGTGTTGGAGATGGTGTGGTGTGTTGGAGATGAAGTGGGGTAATGAATGTGGAGGAGACGGAGAAATTTATATTGTATTAGTATTTCATGTCTTGATTATATTACCTACTCAACCTCGTGTTGACCATGTTTGTTTGTTGTATGTGTCTGTGTTGATCCAATTTATTGGGGAGCAGAATGACAGGTCTTAGACTCTTTGGGAGCCGGAAGGGAGGAGAGACTACGAACCAGACCTAGTTAGCGCTATCTCACGATGTCTAGTCTTTCACTTAGTATAGACTATTGTTTTCTTTGTAAGACTTTTCAGTTGTAGTTTCTTGAGACTTTCAGTGTAAACAATTAAACTACTTAATAAAGTAATGTGTTCTTCGATTTGTTATCTACTACCTCGGTTATCCGAGATGGTAACACCCTTGATTATTTGGGGAGTCCTAGGTCAGGCCTCTAAATAAATGGGGGTGTTACAAACCCTCACTAGGCTTTCGATCTTAGGTCGAGGTTTACCAAATCAACTAATCAATCATGCGCATTAACTGACTAATCGCTACTAAATGCTACAATTAACAAAAAATACTTACGAATACGAACTAGTCTAAACCTAATCAAGATTCGTCACAAATTCATAAGATCCCCTATACCCTAGTCAAGGCATTTAGCTATGCATGGAGAGCTTAACAATCGAAACGAAGGAAATAACTAAAGAGGAAATCAGGATCGCGAGATAAAAAGATAAACAAAAGCAAGAGGAAGAAAAGAGTAAAGAAAATATGATTGCCAATAATCCCAGAAGTGTTGGATACAGAATTCCGGAAAATGAGATCTCACAAGTTTGAAGGAAAATTAATGTAAAAGCTACTAACTGAATTGTTTTTCTCGATGAAAAGTAAAACTAAAGTAAACAGTAGTCAAGATAAAAGATAAACTGATACAAGCTTCTCTCCACTCTTTTTAAATGTGCTTCACTGACTAAACATCTGATAACCTAATGGGCTTAGGTTAGAATGGGCCTCGGGAATTGAAAACGGGTCAATCGACCAGGTCGATCGACTAACCAGTCGACCATATATGGTCGATCGACCACATAGCCAGTCGATCGAATTAGCCATCGACCATATATGGTCGATCGACAAACTTGACAGCATCCTTGAACTGTTAAACTTCAAAACGCACTCCCAAACAGACTTTGCGTATCCCAAGATGACACGATGTGGGTTCCGATTCTCCTGACCTTCTAAATGAAGCTTTGGGGGCAGTTTTTTTTGGCTCTTATTACGTATTTTTGAGTACATTCTTGCAATTAACACAAGAGAACCCAAAGTATGCAATTTGGGGTAAAAATGTAGTGAACAACTACCAATAAAGCATGGAAATACGTGCAAAAGAAGTCTAAAAAGACTATAAGAATGGCATCCATCAGTCCTGAAACCTCCGTTTCGATATTATAAGTAATTCGGTAATTTTGGCAAAATCGTTCGTTAATTCTATTGAATTTGACAGTCTGTTTGTAAAAATAATATCGCTTTGTGATTGCCTTTCTAAACCTTACTTAATGAAGAAGTAGTGAACTTTTGAGATCATAGGTCATTGCTTATAGTTTTAATCTGAGTGTTATGGCACCCTTGAAGATTTTTATTGGTGGCATCAGAGCAACCATGTGACCGTCTGGTGAGCCTGTGGTCTGGAGCACCCTGGTTATCAACCTAGCGTGGGAGGATTTTTAGTTTGGCTCGGCTGCAGCCAGATGCCGCCAAGTACAACAAGGACGTTGCGTTCTTCAAGTCGGGGTGTGTAATACTCCACTAAATCGAATACGTTATTCGGGTGAGGTAACCTCTTGAAGAGGTCCATTAAAAGGCTTAAAATCTTAATGGTGTTTAAAGAGATTGAAAGTACTCATATCCACAAAGTGCACTTTCTTTTCTGGTTATCTATGCAAAAGAACTTCACAGTTAAGCGTGCTTGACTAAAAGTAGTATTAGGATGGGTGACCTCCTGGGAAGGTTCCCTAGTTGCGCTTGAGTGAGAACAAAATGGGCTTGAAAATACCCGTGTTGCTCTGTGGGACCAGTACATAACATGACGAGTTACCGTGGTTAACATTTACGGTCCTAGCCCCTAGGTTACGGCTTGGGTGTTACATCTGCCACAACACCAGCCTGAACAAACCACCTTCGCCTAACACTTAACCAGTGAACAAAGACACCACCACAAGATAAACTGAGCCGGCAATCTCCGACCAAAAGCATAAAAAAATGCCAAGCTAAAATGTTAAAAGCCTAGCAAAACATAGACCGCAAGTTGCTATTACAGACTGATCAAATCTACAAACTAGCGCCAAAAAATAAAGATGGAAATGTCATTTGTATTATAAGCACAATTCTCAAAGCTCACGCAGGCAAAAGAGCAACAATTTGTCTGAGTTGTTGATCAAAGAAATCGGAATAAATCGAGCACATATCAGACTCGGATTCAAATGAGAAAGCGAAGACAAACAACTCAAATTTAGAGATAGACCGCAAAGCTTGTCACGACACAATAGACATGTGTAACAAAGACGATTAGGGATATACCAACGCCAAAATTGACATACAATAAATGATAGGGAACAAACCGATAAATGGGCAGCCGGAGAAAAAGAACGAGAATACCAGTTGCGAGGGAAATGATAATAAGTCGAAGTAGTAAAATTGACATACAATAAATGATAGTTGTGACGGTCTTGAGGTGAATCCCCAAGGTAGAGATAAATTAGAATTGGAGGAAACTAGGTGGGACTAAATCAGTTCATAAAGGAGTGTGATTGAGTATTAAGAACCACTGGGGATCAACCAAAGGGCAGCTGCATCTCCGACGGCACTGGGGAGAAGGGAAGGAAAGAGAGCTCTTTTTTTATGTTTTATCATGTTCTTGACCATATATTGACGAGCTTGATGGTCCTCTTGTTCTAACGCTAACTGATACGAATTCTTAGCAAAGAAATCGTCCGCGGAAGCTTTCGTGGAAATCTTGAGAACAATCTTGAATGAATTAGTAAAATAGGCAAAGTATGGAACGATCTTGAATGAATCTTGATGAATAATGATGGTGAATGATGAACGGCGGTGGTGGTGTTGTCGTGGTGATGGTGGTCCGTCGGTGGTGGTGATATTGGTGGTTGTTTTTGTAGTTGTGACGGTCTTAAGGTGAATCCCCAAGGTAGAAGGATATTTGTTTGCCCTAGACCTATAGGATAAACAATGGTGATTTACTCCCTAGACCTATATTTTGTAAATCTTGTCAATACTTGAAAAGCGACAAAGTACCAATGGTTCGGATCAATACTCGATGAGTCCTTGAGATTTCTTTAAGAATGCCTTAAAAAGAAAACTTGTAAATTTTGATTGATTGCATAATTAACTGTAAAACAAGAGGAACAATGTGCCTATTTATACTTAAGGTCACACGTCCCAATGCACACAACACACGCCTCCTATCTCAAAACCCTAATGAGATTAGAAGTCCTAAACTATATCTAATGGATTAAATATAATCCTTATTAAGCAAACCCTATCCTAGGAATTAAAAAGAATTAAATAACTTAGCAGCCAAGAGGCTTTCCAGCAGCTTGAGAGGTATAAGAGTAGAATAAACTTCTTACTAAAGTTTTTTCAAAACAAAAAGTAAAATCATTCCACAAGCACTCTACGTCGTGTGTTCAATAGTACGGTTTGTTTCTACATTTCATCAGGGTGAGCTCTTAGAATAGTAGTAGAAGAAAGCTCGTCGTTTAGGATACTCGGATAGCCCCCCCGTCTTGGAGTTTCTGAGAAATTTAATACCCCCTTTCTTTCCGTTTCAACAAAAGGGGATGCTGGAATAGAAGGATTTCTCCAAAACAATGCAAGAATCCCTGTTCTGTAACCCTAATAACCCTAGAATAACAAACTAACAAGATGGTAACAAACTTGTAACTACCTTGTAACAAACTTATAACAAACATAACAACCTTCCTTAACAAACTTTAACCAACTCATAACTAACTTGTAACTACTCCCAAATTAGTTATGCTCACAACACATACCCTACGACCAAGTAAGTCGTGCACCGAGTTCCCTCCTCCGACCACCGTGCCTCCGGTCACACCCATGCCTCCGACCACCGTGCCTCCGGCCACCGAACTTCCCAACGAGACCTCCTCCTCAATGCTATCCATATTTGGATCACTAACAGCCACAATATATCACTGAAGGATGTCATCATCCCTCCTCCAAGTCTCCAACCGACTAAGCTTTATAGTCCAGACTTACTGCATTAAGTTCTAGAGTTGATCTATAGCACGATTCCTCGTGACATGCATAGCAGTCAGGAACTTCAAACTAGAGCCCAAAGTGTGGTTGGCCAGCCACAGCACAACCATTTCCCCCACCCTGAATGAGGTCCAAAGGATGTTCCGGGAATCCAGCTTGATATAATTCCCCGTTAATTCCCCGTTAAGGATTATCATGCCTTGGGTTTTGAATTGTGGTCTATATCATCAAATTTTACAACGGAACAAATCTTGTTGCAGAAAGTGATGGATTGACAGCTGAAATGAAAATAATACGGAGTATAAAATTAATCTTTGTTTGGAGAGAAGAAATGGACAGGCCCAGAATCTGAAAGCTAAAATGAGGTAACCAAATATCCAAATCATACAAGGTTTTCATTAAAGAATGGGAAGTGCCAGATGGATTTACAACTTTGGCATGATCAGACGACCAAAATATCAAGCCATCCGTCCAACACAAGGCTGATACAGAACACTATTCAGTACAACAAAGTCTGATATAGAAAACTACAGCTTATTACAGCCTACATTAAACTCCTACAGCTTATTATGTTCTTACTCCTCAGAAAAGCTTGCATCCACTGTCATCCAATTTATTGTCAACAGGCCCATGATTTTGGATTGGATTATAAGCTTATTATCTCCTTCCTGTCATAGTTCTTACACGTTGCAGAACGCGAACAAATTCATAATACAGGGTGAAATCCAACTCTTCAACATTACTGCTGCTTCCAGGGACAGTCTTCGTGCCTTTTTCAGAATATGTACAAGGACTTTCACAGATTACAAGATCAAACTCACCAAATTTACTCTTTAGATACTCCAACTTGTTACTTGTCAGCTTTTGGATGTCCTCAATTTGTACCAACTCACCTGTTTGGTCAGTCCCCTGCCACCACCTCCTTAGTATCTTCCTTTTCATTTCCGAAGATTCTACCGAGACAACTACTTTCATGTAGATTCCGAGCCGGTGTAAGGCCACTTCGGCCCCACCAATCCCGCTATAAAGAGACAACACGGTTATGCCACCCGGGAACAAAGGCTTCAAGACAGAAAGATGGTACCCTAATGTATCAGTTTGGTAACTGGTCCTCAAAGACTCAAGTCGCTCCACTAAGGTCATGGCAGGATTTTGGGTATGATTTATTGGGTATCCAAGAATACGATCTAGATGTTCGGGTTCCATTGGAGAAAGTCTATGTGTCCCGGCCCAAACCAGATTCATATTCCGGCAGTAATAAAGCAACTTCGTCTGCTGTTCACCTGTTAGTACTCCTTTAGAATCTTTTAACATTTTTCCCAGGTGATTACATATTTCAGATCTCCCTTTGGTTTCAGAATTAATGCAACTCAACTGCCTCCTGGAGTCCCAGGATGGCCACCATTTTTTTGTATGAGGTATTGCTTCTTCTATTGTCATTGGTGATTTTGGCTTGATAAGGAACCGGTCTTCTGTAGGAAGATTATGAATGTAACCTTCCTTTCTATTCAAGGCTGAAAAGCCTTGTGAATTGACGATTTCAGGTTGAAGAGCGTACAAAAATTGTGATACTTTTTCCCAACCCACAGTAGATAGATTTATGACATTTCCATAAAAGAAATATGGAGGTCCACAAAGCATTTTATCAATGCCTCTGCCAGAGCTGGTATTTGATGGGTTAGGCATAGCATATTTGTTACCTAGGGTTTTTGTAAAGGGTAAGGGGTCATTACCTATCGTTAGAGTTTTCGGCTTCTTCTTCCATAAGGGACCATTGAAATTGATGAAATCGTCTTCAAATTCTTGTTTTGGCCTTTTGCCCCTCATTTTATCGATGTCAAAATCTCTTGTCAGAGTGCTTGACTCGTCATAAGACTCTTTTTTGATGTTCATGGTGCTCGTCTGAGAAGCATATTCCTCACCATATTCCTCCATTTTAACACTAAACATGTCACCAGACTGGCGAGGTTCTCCCTTGATACGATACCAAGAGCTTTCTAAAGATCCACATTTTGCTTTAGCGGAAACTGAAGCATTCTGCACACACACAACAGGAAATTAGAAACGCTGATCATGACCAATAAAATGCTATATGTAGTGCAAATGGCTATAAGCCTAAGAATCCTGGCTTGAATGAACATCAATACACATCCACAATCTCAAGTTCCACAGGGATAGTAATCATGGTATGAGTTCACCATTGTTAAATTGTGCTAAAATAATAACCTTTTTCATAACTTCTAACATCATAGAACCATGTCATATACCACATGATAACATAGATAAACGAAAGATACAAACCTTGGAATTAGTGAGATAAGACTCCCCCATTTGGCTAGCACAAATAGAGTTCGCAAGCTCTGTGACAGGAACTTCAGAACCTAAAAAGAGCAGAGACTCACACACATGAATTGAAATCAATAATATAAAAACTCAAATAGTTTCAGCTTGGATTGCCTTGGATGACGGACACACTAAAACAAGTCCAAAGGCTTTCAGTGATCATGTACTTAATATTTAAAAAGAAAAATAATAATAATAATAATAATAATAATAATAATAATAATAATAATAATAGAGTTGCTACTTTTTAGTTGGATTGCAGCAGAGTGGCAGAGGGTGTGCACATGTGTCTGACAACAATTACTTTTGTAATGAAAATCGGCATCCCAAAATTATCTTCTTGCTTGTAAATTACACGGAAACCAATTTTTAAATTGAATAATGCGAGGTAGAGAGAAGTGGGGTAAGTAAACATGAAATTCAAGAGTTTAGTATTGTAAAGAAAGCTAGGAAGATTATTTTGGGATGACTAAAAAAGAAAAGCAGGAAGATTATTTTGAGATGGAGGACGTAGTAGTTTTGGTAAATCAAAGAAGATATAGTTTACCAAGTATCTGAACATACATTTGGAGAAATTAATGGTTGATGTTGACATTGGTTGATTGTCAAGTCAGTAAGGACTGAGGACAATAAATTTGGTATGGAGTTACTATAACAAAACATGACAATTACCAGCAAAAGAGATGGAGGTACTATAACAAAACATTACAACTACCAGCGAAAAATGTAAAAAAAACATGCACACCTGCTTCTACACAGCAAATCCTCCAAAAAAAACTGAACTTACTGAATCAGAAAATTATGTAGATAGCAAAAATTACCAAGATTTTCAATTGCCAATGAAACTTCATGCTCGTTGAATCCCATATTGAGCAACTGAAGTGTCTTGTCCATGGTTCCGAATAAAGCTTCTGTACTGATATGCTGTGTTTTAGAAAGATTAAATCATTTGGCAATACCCATACAATACTCAAAAGTCCAAATCAAGCAGAGCAGGACATAAGCAGTAAATAGTAAATATCACAATAATGATGGATGATGGAAGGAAATTAATACTCCCTCCCGTCCAAACCAAAGGTAACATGGGAAGGAGCACAAGTTTTAAGAAAAGAGAGAAAATGTAAGGGTAGTATTGGAATTCAAGCTTGATTAAAGGAGGGCCACAAATATGACGGCATTGTATGTAAATAACAAGGGTGTATGAGGAGTCTTTAGTAATGTTTTATACCAAAAAGGAATGGGTAGTTTGGTTTGGATGGTCTGAATAAGGTAAGTGTTACCTTTGGTTTGGATGGAAGGGAGTACATAATAAGCTCAATATGAAAGGACAAGATGATAGTTCAGTGCAAGTGTATACAGATTTTCAAAACTCGCATCGCTGACTAAACAAAAACATTACTCTAGTGCCTTGGCTTGGATATACACAACCCTGCCCATGTGCATTGTTAAGGTGCTTTTCGATGACCCATAACGAATATTACGCTGAGAATTGCATCAAATGACTACTACATCACAAGAAAAGAAGGGCAGCTGGTTTAGCAGGGCCATTTACGTAAAAACCATCACAATCCAGAACTAAAGAATAGTTAGCCTTTAAATCTACTGACTATACGCGCTCAGACAAAATATAGTTTAACGCTATGAACTCGTACTCACAGATAACTCCACTTTCAAGAACATCAAAATGCAACAAACTTTAAGCAATTTAAATAAACCTACAATGGCAGAAATCTGAAAAGGCAAACATACAGCAAACGCTACCAACAAACCTCATTCTTCCCTATATGGTTGTCAATAGGCGAGTCGTCACAGTTTTCACTTTCAGCTATCTCAGCTGCTGTGATGAAGTCCACGAGTTCATCAATTGGAGCACTCCTGCCTACGCATTGATTATTATTTTAATTCTTAAAAAACAGGGTAGAGTCTAAACTGTTGAGATAGAAAAAGATCCACAACAAATGTTGCAATCAAGAAACCTAAAATACATTACAAACAAAACTTAAGGACCTGCACAAAATTTAAAGACGCCCACAAATGGACTATTTTAGTTTTAGTTTCAATTGGATCATATTTTATACATCGGCTTTTGGACTAGTCTTTGCCTTTGGAATATGATGCAATAAATCAAGACAATTTTAGAGGTGTTTATAAATAAAATCCTCAGATACAACCTTTTTTCGAATGGTAGTTCAGGTATAACCTTTTTTCGATTAAAAGGATCAATTTCATTAATAATAATAATAATATGTCATACAAGAATTGCAACAAAACTAAAATTAACTGAATACAAATTTGTAAAAAACAAACAAGACAAACTCTTCCTAAAACCAAGATCGTTATTAAATAAAAGTGCTTCTGCACACCACCCTCTAAAATACCGCTGTTTCTTCATACAGCCAACTGCGAGAGGATCCATAGATCTGATAATAAAGTTTTGAAATAGATGAATCTTGTCTGGTCTCACAAATACGAACATTGATCTTCCACAAAATTCTTGAACCTCTCAAATAGAGGGACGAATCTCACACAAGATGAGGACAAAACTCACACAAAGGTGGACAAATCTCCAATAAAGGAAAGGCAAGAGTTATTTTCCTATAATTATTAATAAATATTTAGTAAGAAAAACGGAAAAATTGGGGCTTACCTCCCCCAAAACTGGTCGAGGGTATCCCCTAATTGATGAATTTGAAGGTTAGGGTTAAGGTTTTTTAGAGAGAGATTAGAGGAGAGTTTATTTACTGATTGATATTGGTATTTCAGGTCATCATGGTTCATGATCCCATAATTTCATTAACTTGCGGTTCCATCCATATCTTTATATGTTTCATAACTTTCACTAAAATAAACTAGAAAGTCAAACAACGGAATTAGTTAAATTTTTGAACGTGAATACCATACGTAGAATAAGTATCTACTGAAAAATTTAAAGGTTACAAGCAAATTGTAGGTCAGCGCTTACTGAACCATACCTACCAGCATTAAAGAACTGAAGTTAAAAAACCTGAACATTAAAGTGCCACTGACTGACTGTGTTAGTTCAACTCTTTTCTCAAAGGTTTATAATTTATAGTACATCCAACATGACACAACAAAGGCAAAGGTATGGTCATAACAAGTTTGTATTTCACTCCATTTGAAAAAAAAGGCACTTAAAGGGGAACAAAGTATGAAGACTAGAAACAAAGAGGGGTTGAAGAGACGTAGGCATGAAATAATATGTCATTTATCTATACAAGTCTCAACATTCAAATATCTCTCTTTTTAACTACTCCCTCCCATCCAAAATGAACTTACACTTCTCTAATATAATGTGGGAGTATTTTACTGAAGTGGGAAGATCATTGTGGATGGGAGTGAGTACTATACAAGGATGAGTTTAATAATTTCGCTTAATAGCATGGTTGCATACGCAGTACACCACAATATGAATACATAATACGCACATGATACCACTTATCACGACGTAATACGATGGATTTTAACCAAATATCAATATACGTATATGAAGTAAGTGTAATTAGTTCGGGATACGCTGGGGTTTTGAGCGAATCCAGCAACCAACCTAATAAGTCATAATCACAACATTCAGAAGGGGGCGGAGGGGGCGTTTGGTTGGGGGTTTATAAGAAAGGAAAAGGGAAACAAAGTTACTTATTTTCTTTGTTCCTGTTTGTTTGACACAAACAAAGGTTATGGAACTCCCTTCCTTACCCCTCAATCCATCTAACCAAACGTCTTGTCTAACCTTTCCCCCTCTTACCCTTTTTTATTTCCTTTCCCTTTCTCTAACGAAACGCCCCCTCAGGCTTACCTTAGCCTATTATACGTGTCTTATGTCCGTGTCTAATGTCACGGAAAAGGTCCTAAAGCACTCAATTTCCAATAATGATGAATCAAACACTAACTTTGATTTATGCCGGGGAAATCGACCGTGGATGTCATTTATCTTATCATGCATGCAAATAAATGGAAAATTATCAGGATAAGAAGGATTTTCATAATGAGTAAACTTAAGTCGAGAATACATAATAGTTCCCCATTACGATTTAGTCTTTTTTCTTTTTGTCATAGCCATAGACAAATATCTGGTGTTTAAAACTAGGACAAGGCCCCCAAGTTCTAAATCTAGTCATCATGAGTGAGCCGATGGACTTGTGTCGAGGAAATCGACTATGGCGGCAATTTACCTTCTGACACAAATGATGGAACGTCATAAAGGATTTTTGTAACGATTGTACGAAGTGAATTCAAGAAGGCATAATAGTTTCCTACAACAAAATAAAGTTGCATTAAGGCTATACTCTTCGTATTTTCTCATCTCATGGTGTTATAATTGCTCTTATTGTTATCGATTAATCTTGCTGTACAGTTCATGTCATTGGAACTTGAATCATTTCGAGATTAAGGCTTCGTCATTATTGTTGTTGATTTTGAGCGGAATACTAAGATTTATATTTTATTTAACGCTCCTACCTAAGCCAAGTAACAAAGATTTGTGGCAGAAATTACACAAAAAAAGGAAAAATAATAGCTTACACATTGAACAGGAGGGGAAAACTAGAAAAAAGGACAATTTCATGCAAGTGTCAAACATAAATAACCTCAAACCTACCAAGTTTATTGATAGCAAAATCAACTTTGGCTGCCGGGAAGTTCATCATCAATAACGATGCTCTTTTGTCATCGCTAACATCTTCATCTACATCAAGCTCCTACAGGAATGAGTAAGCAAAAGTGAAGAAATTGAGGGCTAGACAATGATATCACACTTTACCTCACACAAAGTTCAGGACTGACAACAGATCACATGGAATGTTTTAGGAAACCATGCATTTCAACATGACAATCTATTTTCCTGGCACATGCCAGTGCAATAATTTAACCCTTGAAAGATATGCTAGAACGCTGACAAATGCTTACCTCCTTTGGAAATATATCTTCCGGTATTATAATAACATTGATATCTTCCTCGTCATTAAGCAAGCTATCCAGTGAAGAAGATGACACCGATTTTGTGACTAGCAGAGTCTGTCCCAAGAAAATTAACTCAAATGAGAGGGATGAAACATATGTGGAAAATGTGGTGCGGCTCTAGTGTTTTATTAGCGGTACTTGGTAGTAATACTAATATGGGCCAAACTCCATAACAGCGAGAAATTATGGCCCAAGGGTAATTATTAGGCAAAGTACAAATTTCAAAAACTATAACATGGTCAGCCCACTCTACTTAATATAAGAGTTAAGACCGTCAACGGGTTCAAAACTATAATAGCCCAAACTTAAAACACTTTATTTAGTTATATATAGAGTATTAATTTTATATCTTCCTCATCATCAAGCAAGCTATCCAGTGAAGCTGATGACAGCGATTTTGAGACTACCAGAGTCTCCCCCAACAAAATTAATTCAAATGGGAGGCAATAGAAATACAGATAATATGAATGATGAACACAAAGTAAAAGATATAATTAAAAAGCCAGTGGTGCACAACTAGTATTATAAGCCTTGCAACTCCAAGAGATTGATGGTATATGACATCACCGCAACATCAAATCTAGCAAAGTCCATAAGATAATAAGCAAACCTCATGCCAATTTTTTAGACGATTAGCATTACACTTCAAGATATACAAAGGTTCTACGAGAAAGTTCAAATAATAACTATTATAGTGACTCTTAGAACTTAAAAGAGTACAAAGCAAATCAACTTCATTAATTGGAAGGAAAGGAAAAGGGAATGTGGAGTGAAGACATCACAAGGACCTTCCTATTTAGAGAACTGTTGGTGCTCTACACCTTTTTGTTTGTTAAAATTTTCCTAATTTAAATACTCCCATCTTTGATTGCTTCCACTTTTCCTTTTTGGGTCCATTTCTTTGATTTCTTCCACTTTCTCTTTTTGGTATTACACTTCTCTCCAATGTAAGTTTCCCGCCTACTTTATGTCATCTCTGCTTTTGTATAATTTCTTATATTTCTTAAGAAATTTGCCACTTTCAAAGTGGAAGATATCAAAGAAATAAAGAGCGTCTTAAGTAACTCCAACTGATATTAATCCTTTAGGCCTAATGCTTTTCATATCGAATCAAGAAATACAAGAAGAAAAAAATGACAACTAAGATCCAGCAAACAATAAAAGGTTGAATCATTCACCGCCACCAACTACTAGACCTAGAAAGGGTAGAGTTCACAAAACATGAAAACGGTTTGAGAAGTGGATGTTTTTAATGACACCGCACAGTTAGAGTTTTCAAAAACCACAAAATAAGCGGATTTAAAAGATTATCAATTTGAATATATGCTAGGCAAGATCATATAAAAAAATTCAGAAAAACAGAGGATTATACAGATAGTTTATATAAACTTGAAATAAGTACAACTGCCAAGTAAAAAAAATCTTACACATTTTAACAAGAAAGTTTGAGCAATTTAGCTTATACTTCAATGAGCAAAAGAATCACAACCTAGATAAAGCTCCCATAAAACGTGCATTTAGAGAGGTCAAATGTAGATGTAATGTAGGTGTTACAAATAGTCCCTCCGATTTTTTAGAATAGTGGGATATTTTAAAATTTGTGAGGGTGATTTTGAACAAATGGAGCAATTCCAAAGAAGCGAAGGGGGTAAATTACAAGCATTTAGAGAACCCCTAACGTGATTTTGGAAGAGAAAACAATAGTTCTAGAGCAAACCTTATTCGAGTTGCTGTTTGTAATACTGACAAGTGGGTCGCAGTTCCGTCTCTCATTGAGAGATGGACACGAGTCACCCAAAGAATCCGATGATCCTGAATCAAGTTGTTTCTGAGTATCATGACCCTAAAAAGTCAACAAGAGCTCATTAAGAACCAGTCTAGTACTTGTAAGGATATCTCAGTTTCATGAGAAGTGCATAAAAACACGGTTAATAATGACTTTTAAGACAAATAATATCATTGGTTTTTTATGTCACAAAATATATCCTAGCCTAATTGGTTGAGCTCCTACGGCACGTAACACGAAGCAAAAAAGATAGCACTAACTCGAAGTTCCAAACATACGGAGAATTACAACTCGCTAAGGATGCAACCAATTTCACTTTTAAGCCGCAATTCAAAAGACGGAAAGATTAAAAAAAAAAAAAAAAAAAAAAAAGAAAAGGACAGCAAAACTTCTAGGGGTGCGATTGTACACGCACTAACACACATGATTTCATCGGAACTCCACACCGGAGGCTAGTATTAAGTATCGGGATGAATGACATCCTAAGAAGACCACATGACAGCATTCACATTTTACTATTATGTTTTCATTTCCAACTGGCCAAAGAAAGCCTTGTGTTGCAATTACTTTGATGCTCTGAGGCCATCAAGAGCAAGATATTGTTTATTTGAACATCCCTTCAAGTATGGTTACTCCAGAATGTAGAGAAAGAGTTTGAAAGGATGATGTCAAAACGGCATTGAAGATGATGGGCTAAAGAACGCAAAAGGACCATATGGAATACCTATAGTAGTTTGGAGGTGGTTTGGGGACCGAGGAATTGAATGGGTTGCCATGTTTGTCCACACGGGAAACAAGATACCACGGGGTGGAAAGAAGATATTTTCACCCATTTGTATAAGAAGATGAGAAATAGATTCAATTATATTGGAAGTATACTAAGAACAAAAGCTCGGAAAACCGGACTACTATTGAAGAAAGTTTCTTTCGCAAGAGAGTTTTTTTTCTAACCCTACCTTAGGTTTATACCACTTTGCTAACACCCAACATATATTTTTCTTTTAAGTTAAGCACTAGCAAACTTTTGATTTTTCTTGTCCAAAACTACCTATTTTCCAACCAACTTTGGTCAACTTTTCCGCCTTCACTTCATTTATACTGTGATGTAACCCCTTTTTTCTCACCCATCACTTTCCCCTCTTTCTCGATCTTTCTCCTCACACGCACCACTATAGTATCAATACCAACCACCTTCACCACCGACAAGGACTAGCCACCACCACCTCACTTAAGCCTCCACCACCTTCTCCATGCATCCTTCATTTGTTTTGAACTTTTTCCACCCTCCATTGCCTTCATCACGCCGCCTCTCCACCATTAACACCCTGCATATGTCCATCGTCAACCCAATCCCATACCACCACAATCCTCGACAGTCCATTCCAAATCTCAAGTAAGCATTGTGATTGAGACGGAGTAAGGTACTTGGGTGGTAGTGATGGTTGTGGTGGGGTCAGAGGCTTCAGTGATGCTTAATGGAAGGGGTTTGCAAGTAAAAGACCCCGTGTGTATAAATGAAGTCAATACCGGAAAGTTCACAAAAATTGATAGAAAAATGAAGTTTGAGAGTATTGAATAAGAAAAAGAAAAGGTAAGGCAGTGTTCAACAAATGCAGGGTTTCACAAAAAAAAATAAAAATCTAGGAAAGATGATGGACTAACGAGCTAAGAAGAAAGACATATAAATGGTTTTTAAGAAAAAAAAAACTCGTTAAAAGTTTGAAGGGAAGTACTTTGGCGAAACTTAGGCAAGAAGGGCATATGACAAAAAAATATAATGACTGCATAAGGAACATGTATGAGGGAACTTGTACAAGAGTATGAACTAAACATCGGGACGGCAAAAGAGTTCCCTTTTAACGGTTAGCTCTTAGTCCTTTTCTCTATGCGAAACTTGTGGACAAAGTGACAAAGGTTGTGCTCTTAGTCGTTTTCTCTATGCACATTTCTTAGAGTATGATGGTCGGAGGTGATATTGTGTTGGTTAATGAGACGGATAAATGAGCTAAAAGGAATTTAGGATCTTTGAAGGCATACTTTGGAAGCTCAAGACTCAATCTTTCAAGTGGGTGGACAAAAGGAGAGAAGAGCATAACGCAAGGATGATGATGGAAAGAGTGATTAAGAATTCGACACTTTTTTTCGTTATATGAGATTTATTATCTACAAGGACGGAGGAATTCAAGGGAATGTAGCTTAGAGACTTAACACTTTCCCGGTACAAGTGAAAGAAGGTGACAAGGTTTCCATGTGATCCGGACATGACTCATAGACTACAAGGTGAAGTCTAAAGCATGGCAATTAGCATATGTATGTTATAGGGCAAACAACGTCATGTTCAAAAGATAAATCTGGTGGAGATGGTTTGCTACAATAGACATGTAGCCATACAAAGACGGATCAACTTGAAAATTTAGGGAGAAGGCAAGGGCTACATCTATAAAAGATAAAATTGAGAATCGCTTAAGATGGTTAGTCCTTCGACAAAGATCAACCTACAAACCAGTTTTGAAACTTAAAAGATTGGTAGACGAATAAAGTTGTGAGAGGCAGAAGACAGCCAAAAAAATATGGATAAAAGTTATAGTCAATATTACAAGAGTCCATGGAATTAGAGAGAATAGAGTGATGGATATAACATTGTCGAGGGAAAAACTAAGGATGAATGACGGACTTTGAGTTGAATTTATTTTATGATTGCTCATTTATTTTAAAATTTAATACTCTCTCCATCTCCATCCAATTAACGGTCCCCTCTCCCTCAAATTTTCCTAAACCTATTTCCCCCTCTCTAAATGTAATAATTATTTACCCTATAGATCTTAACGCCTCATCGTTGCCATATTATTAGCTTTTCTAAAATCCACCCAGAATAAAAAGTAGGACAATACAAATGGGATTGAGAGAGTATTATATACGCTATTTTCCATAAATTCTAAACTTTATCATGTAACCTTCTATTATCATTCTCAATATTTGGATGCTTTTCCTTTTCATTTACTTATTTATCTATTTACTATTGCTATTAATTGAATTTCTTTTAGATTTGTTCAATTGAAAAGACTTCCATAGCTTTCTTTTTTAAAGATAGCGACTATTTCTCATGTTTCTCTTTTCACTTTTTTCTCTTTGATACTTCTTCCATTTTCATTTGTTTATGTAACTAATCCTTGATGGTTTCAAATAATGAATTACGTTGGCGGAGCACAGATTACAAATTAAGGTTCATTTGTAGTTATTGTTGTTGTATTTCCAAAAGAGCAAAAGACTTAATTGTTCTTCGCTTTTGGATTACAATTAATATAAAGTGAAATATTAATATTATTGTCATTTAATTGTGATTAGTGGATAGAAGTCGAATGTGAAACATTTTTTCAATCCTTTTTAACACCTCCCCTCAACACCAATTTGAATGATTCCAAGCATAGCAAAATGATAATGTGAGACCACATACACTATAAAACAAAGAGAAATGACAAATTTACTTACTGAATATGCAAAGAGAGTGTCCAACAACAGGTGTGCATCGTCCTCTCCTGTGGTTAAAACACATGCATTTCAAATAAAGTTAATAAGCTGCCAAATACTCCAGCCCGTCGCATTTGATAAACACAGTGTAAAAAAATGATCGGGACAGAGAGAGTAACATAAAATAACAAGAACACACCCTTTTCATTGATGACTTTGTCTATTAAAGAAGGTGAAAATCCCATCCCAATAAATGATGATCTGAGATTAGTCCCTGATGAGCTAGCACCATTGTCCTGAACATAAAACAACAAGTTTAATCATATGCATGACAACACATTATGTTGATTCGACCCGACACGACATGGATTTCCGTACCGGATCCCGCAAGAACAACAAAAACGAAATAATAACAAGTGCTTACCAGAAACGAGCTCGCGTTCAGGTTCGGTTTCGATTCCGGAGCTAACGATGGTAGACCACGACAACCTTCTCCCATGACGGACAGCCAACGGCAACAGCCGACGGCGCTAGGGTTTTGTGTTTAGGGTTCCGTCTGCGGTGGTGTTTTATGTTTCTAGTACCTCAGACTGTTTTTTTAAGTTTTGGGCTTTTTGTTTTGGACAACTGCTGCACGGGCGGAGCTAGGATTCAAACCACTCCAAATCTCCTAAACTCCTAAGTCCTACCTCCTAGCAGATTACTAGATTTAATTACTAGATTTAATGTGCGTGTGAATATGTGATGCCAAATATATAGGAAAGGGTCATGATTTTTCATATACGGATTTTAGTTTTTTTCAAATACGTATTTTACAAATTTATCCTCCTCATTTTTACTCAGTCAATCCGTTGATTTTCTTTCATCTTCTTTCCTTTCACCTCCCTACGACAACAACTTCATCTGACTCCTAACTCTGGTGGAGTCGTGGTCTATCTGACTATGCTCCCGTCACCTATAATCCGGTCGACTCATGTTTCTCTGTAAATCAACTACCTTGTTCGCCTCTGATCTCCCAACCCTCCATACCCGAGATGTTCCTTCTCCAACCCCATTTCTAGTTTTCTCCCACCAGATTTTCTTCTTAGTAGAAGTGTTTCTAACAGACTTTTCTTTCTCGGGATTATTGAGATCTTTATGTCTAGTTTTGTTCCAAGCCTTAATGCTATTATTACATAAAGTAATAAGTTTGTTTATATTGAAATTAACATTATTAAAAATAATGTCATTTCTATAAAGCCATGCATTCCACCAAATAAAAATGATCTTAACGAAATCATCTTATGGAATTAAGTCTTTGACATAATTAAGATTCATTTGAAAACTTTGACTTGCAATATTATCATAATTTGACAAAAAAAATTGTTGTAGCTAGTAATGTTTATTTCTTGGATAATAGACCCAATCAAATGATATTCGTAAAAGAAATGGTTTTTGTTTTCACTAGAATTGTTACATAAAATGCAATGAGGTCGGACATTAATAATAAGACTTTTGAGGAGCCTTTCTTTTGTTGGGAGACCGTCAACACATACTTTCCAAAGAAAAAATTTCGATTTTGTTGGAATATTCAATTTCCAAACCCACTGAAAATTACTTTGTCATGAGCTTGATCGAACAAACCTTGCGCTATACAAGTTGCTGTTTTTGTAGAGAATTTTCCATCCACAGACAACCCCCATATGAGGGTATCTGGATTATCATTATGTGACAGTGGAATGTTAATAATATGATTCACAATATCGTTACTTACCAAATTGGCTAATTTACAAGCATCCCATTGTTTGTCAGAAGTTATGAAATCTTAACCAAAAGATCAGATTAAGATCACGGCTATTATCATCATCACTCGTATTGCTGGTAAGTGGGTGTGAGAAAACTCAATTATCAGACCAAAACTTAATGTTGCTACCATTACCTACCTGCCATCTAAGTCCTAGTCTAAAGAGAGTCCGAAGACTCATAAGCTTACATCATTGCCAAGAAGAGATTAAGTTGGGCTTATGGTCAAATAGTGAACAAATTCTCAAGTATTTTTTTAGTAATCACTCTAACCCATATACTGTAACACCCCAAGAGTATGAGAGGAAAGTTGTCCCACATCGGTAGAATGCGAGGCTTGTGATATGTTTATAATAACTTCCACCCACCACTTAGTAACAAGGACTTGTGCTTTTGGGCTTAAGTGAGGATAAATAATGGGCACAAAGGCATACCTCCCACCTTATTAGGGGTGTGTTACGACCGTGGTGGGTCGGGTTGTTACAAAATGGTATCAGAGCGACCCTACGACCGTGTGGTGAGCCTGTGGTCGGGAGTACCCGGGTCACACACCTAGCGGAGGAAGATTCTGGCCCTGGTTGTGGTCAAGTTTGAGGCACAACGAGGACGTTGTGTTCTTTAAGTGGGGGAGTTTGTAACACTCCAAGAGTATGAGAGGAAAGTTGTTCCACATCGGTAAAATGCGAGGCTTGTGATATGTTTATAATAACTTCCACCCACCACTTAGTAACAAGGACTTGTGCTTTTGGGCTTAAGTGAGGATAAATAATGGGCCCAAAGGCATACCTCCCATCTTATTGGGGGTGTGTTACGACCGTGGTGGGTCGGGTTGTTACATATACTTTCCTTATCCATAATGATTTTCCATAGAAGTTTCATTTGAAGGGCTTTATTAGCGGCTTCAAAAGATTTTATTCCCAGTCCACCAATCGATTTTGGTAAGCAAACTTTATGCCAGCCAATAAAATTAGGGGAGCGTTGTGAAAGATTCTTATTCCAAAGAAAGTCTCACTACAACAAAATGACACTTGCGCCACGATTTATGTCACGGGAATTCATAATTCGTGACCTAAATTTGCTTAGTCACGGGAAAAAAGTCCCCTTCCTTCAAAATTAATTAGTAAAAAAAATTATGTCACGGGAAAATATATCCGTGACAAATAATTGTTTTTAGTCACGAATTAAGCCATGACCGTGGCTAACAAATGCGTTTAGTCACGCATCAAGTCACGAACGTGGCTAATAATTATTTTTAGCCACAATGTCGTGGCTAATTATGATTTATTGTCACATGTATGTTAACCGTGACTAATTAGTGTCTTTAACCACACTGAATTCTTAACGTGGCTAATTATGATTTATTGTCACAGCTAAATTATCCGTGACTATATTGCTCTTAGCCACACACTGAATTCTTACCGTGGCTAATTGTGATTTATTGTCACAAGTAAATTACCCGTGACTAATTATTGCTCTTAGCTACGCACTGGATTTTTACCGTGACTAATATTTTTGATTTGATAACAAATAATAGTACAAAATTTTTAGTGCAAAATGGTGTGTACTGTGACATCAAGATGATTGCGCCGTATTATTGCGAGATGTGAACAATATTCGTACTTAATGTTCTTCACTATTGACGTAAATGATCTTATTATGATTATTCTTATTATTCGATTTAGTCTGTCACAAGTAAGAATTTGTCCAATTTATTATGATTATTCTTATTAATACTACTGACTTGAAAATGAATATGATTATATGAATAAATGATTGTTGTTTAACAATTTATTTTGTTTTATTTTCGTTGAATGCAACTTTACTTTAAGTATACGTTTAATTATGTAATGACAATTTTGTAATTTCAAAGCTACTTACCAGTTACTCAATTTATTAAATTGCGCAACAAGCCCGACAAAAAACACTACAACAAATTGACACTTGCGACACGATTTATGCCACGAGAATTTATAATTCGTGGCTAAATTATGCTTAGCCACGGAAAAATTTTATTCACTATTTTAGAAAAATTTTATGCCATGGGAAAATTTTTCCCGTGGCAAAAAGTCAATTGCGCCACAATTTAGGTTACAGTCGTGGCTAATAATTATTTTTGCCACGAACAATGTCACACCCATGGCAAATATATATTTATAATTCTTTTTTTGTTAAATTTATAATATTGAATAACTTTATTTAGAGACCGCATCACATTTAAAGAGAAAGTATGTCCAATTAAATAATTAACTTATTAACACCTATCATTGAGAAGTCTGAAACTAATATATTGTTAAATAAGCTTTTCATTAGAAAATTGATTTACTACTTTATTTGTAAAATATTTCTACAAGAACTTGAATTCGAGATGTTAAATTGGAAAAAATTTGGGAAGTTTTTAAGGAGGAAAAAAAAAAGACAATTAGATTTAAAATATGATTAAATAAAAAAAAAGTAGTCTAAAAAATTAAATTCAAAATGATTTCCAACAAATCATTGAATAAAATGGAAAAAACATATTGATAAAATAACCGACATAAAAAAATCAATATAGAAAAACATTTTAATTATTGAAAATGAGCGTATCACACCGAAAAGTAAAATGGAAATTAAAATAATAAATTTACATGTGTAAATAATGTGAAATTTTGTTGACAAAAAGAAATATCAAGAATAATGAAAAGAAATCAATTTAGAGAAAACAAAAATTTATACGATATTTTCTGTGTTTTTTTGGCAAAAACTGATAATTTTCGAGTTAATAATGTCTAGGTCATTTATTTTAGTAATAAAACTCGGTCATTGATACCTATATGTAATCATTATTCAAAAGTGATCATTACTTAGTAAAAAGTGATTAAACTTTTCGTTACCAATACGACGATCTTACAAATAGTATTTGTGTGGAAAAATATATGAAAAAATGGATAAAAGAAAAATAAAATAAAAATGCCGACAAATGAAAAAAAATTTTAAAAAAAATGTATTAGGGAAAAAAATATAAGGAAAATGTGATTAAATAGTTTGGAGAAAATGGGTGTGTTGAGTCGGGAAAAAAATGACCCGAGCATTATTAGTCGTGAGGTCAACATTGAAAACTCGGGTAATTTGAGAAAAATAATATTTTTTTCGCAAAAATATGTAAATCATTTAATATTTATTCGCAAAAATAATAGTGAAGGTAATTTAGGAAAAAAGGAATATAATTTAAAAAGGTTTCAAAGTGTTAACTATATCAACAAGCTTAAGTTTCATTTTCGGTAGCTCATCATAAGAACTCCACTGTTAAGTGTGCTCAGGTGAGAGTAGTCTTGGGATGAGTGACCTCATGGGGAGAATATACGATTCGCAAAAGTGAATGACTTGTGATTGTAAGTAACGAGTTGAGATAACTAACCAAGCAAGGATTAAAACTTGACAAAATCCCATATATAACCAAATGTGTTTGATAGTGTGGTGGTCGCTCACCTCATCCCTTAACCCTGAGGTCAGGGGTTCGACTCCTACCCATGGGAATGAAGCAACTCTTTGGCAAGCAGTTTACCTCTTCGTGAGAGAGCCCGCGGCGAGGGGATTATACACCGTTGTCGACACGGTGGACACCCCGGTTTAGACCGAAAAAAAAGATTCCATAAATGAAAATATTTTCATTATACGTAAAAAATAATATATTACATTTTGTTTATTTATTTTGAATTTTTTTGTTTGTCACGGGAATAATTTTGGTCACGAGAATTAATTTTTAGTCACGGGAATTATTAGCCACGCGAGAATCTGTGGCTAAAAATAGAATTTTAGCCACGTTAATGTTTTTCCCGTGACTATCTGTAAGCCACGGCCACTTGGGCCACGGAAGGTATTTCCGTGACAAAGAGCTTTAGCCACGGGAAATTAGTACTTGCGCCACGAATTTAGTCGTGGCCCAAGTGCTTAATTGTAGTAGTGTCTGTATTAATCTTATCTAATCTCTTATGGATTGATGAGGGAAGAAGAAAGCTTTGTATTTGAAACGTTCTCTTCGAGGCTAAATTAGCATTGATCATAACTAGTCTACCTACTTGTGATAAAAAATTTGCTTTCCATTTCGATAATTGGGTGCAAGAAGATTGAATAATATTTTCGAAAGTATTTTTAGTTACTCTGCTATCTATTATAGAACATCCTAAATACTTACCCAAATGAGCTTCCTCGTTCATACGGAGAATACCTCTAAATGATTCTCGTTGGGGTCGCTCAATATTTCTAGTGCATTGAAAAGTGGATTTGTCAAAATTAACAAATTGTCCTGAAATTGTGCAAAATTTATCTAAAATAGACTTAATGGTTCTAAAACTTTGGTTAGAGACTTTAGCGAAAATGATCGTATCATCTGCTAAAGTGAGAAAAGGGATTTTCGCAATCTCATATCCAATTCTAATACCAATATCACTAGAAGTAAGATCACTATTCTGTTCTAGAGATCCTGTTAAAATCTTCGTGCACATAATAATAAATATATACGGCGAGAGTGGGTCTCCCTATCTAATACCTCGAGAGGGTCTAAAAACATCTCCCGGTCTTCCATAATACTAATAATGAGAACGAGACAGTTTTTATACATTCCATAATCAAAGAGGTCCATTGGATACTAAACCCTATTTGCTTAAAGGTTTCTTCAATAAAGTTCCATTCTAGTCAGTCGTATGCTTTCTCCATATCGAGTTTAATAGCAATTCAACCCCCTTTGCCTTTTTTTACGTTTAAACGAGTTAAAAATCTTGTGGGCAAGAAGAATATTATCTTGAATAAAGCGATTAGGCGTAAAGGCCCCTTGAAACGGGTGGATTATCTTATGCAAGACACTGCGGAGGCGAGTAGCTAAGATTTTTGAAATAGTTTTATAGATTGTTGAACAAAGACTAAAAGGTCGAAAGTGATTTGTTGTTTGAGAATTATCAATTTTAGGAATTAATGCTATGAAAGTATGATTTATTTCTTTTAGTAACTTTCCTGAATGGAAAAAATTTAAAACTGCTTTAGTTACCGAATTTCCTACAATATCCCAATATTTTTGAAAAAATTCTATAAGAATCAATCGGGACCTGGAGCTTGATTTGCGACTAAGCTAAACACAGTTTGTTTAACCTCTTCCATACTAATATTACTTATAAGAAACTCAGTGGTGTATCTAGGATTTTAACGTAGGGGATGCGAAAATTCAACGATGATTCCGGCAACGAGGACTAAAATTTAAACACTAAAAAAATTGTGAGGTTAAAGTAAAACACTTAATTAAAATAAAACTTAGTCCATAAAATTTCGAGTAGATATAAGTAAAACAAAAATTCGCGAGTATATCGAAATAGTTGTTATTTACTATGAAAAAATCATAGACTCTAAGTATAATAAATAAAGATACAACCCAATAATATTACACTTTCCTTAAAGATTTCCCTAAAAAAAGTATCTGAATAATAAAGACAATATTTTAACATAACTGTAATTAATCATAGGGTATTTAAAAGTCATGACATCAAACTACAATATTAAGTATAAATTCTTTTAACCATAATTTTATGTAAAAATTGATCAAGCTATAATATAACATAAAAAAGGAAGAAATTGAACTATACATTAATTAATTAAAAAGCATTAAAGAGAAATTGAACTATACATTAATTAATTAAAAAGCATTAAAGAGAGACATTTATGGCTAATAAGATAAAAGTGCAAAATATTGATTGTTATGGGAGTCGAACCCGTGACTACTTGACTAAAAAGTAACCAACAAACCACTACAACACTAAAGATTTTCTAATACTTTATGAAACTAAAATGTACATAACTTAAAAAGGGGGGGATGTAGGTGCATCCACCGCACCCCCCTTGGATACGCCAATGAAGAAACTTGTTATCTTCGTCTGAAATTAATCCGCTAATTGACTTAAAGTCTTCATTTTCATCAAAATGATAAACCTACATTCAAATTCGTCAGATATTTCTTGTTTAATAAGGTCTTGATCAATAATACAAGCGTCATTTCTATTTATGAATTGCTTAATCCCATTTCTACTGCCTCTAATAGTGCCTTTATTTTGAAAATATTTGGTATTACTATCTCCAAAGTTAGCTTTACTTATACAAATTTTTTGTTGCCAATAAATGCGCTATAATCAAGCAAGGCATCACGTTTTTTCAGCCATTTCAATTGAGCGACTTCTAAAACCGTAATATGGGATGAACCAAGCTGGTTTTGTATATATTCTCTAACTTTTTTCAGCGATCGAAAGTTGTCTAAAAATATTTCCGAAAGTAGATTGATTCAATTTTTTAGCCTTTTGCTTTAGGAATTTGCACTTTTGAGAAACTCAAAACACATAAGACCCCTGAAATTGGTGTTGCCAACATTTTCTTTTACTAATTTACTAAAATCATCTCGAAGGGTCCACATAAGTTCGAACCGAAAAGGAGGGGCTTTCGTATGAACTTGGTCATAATCACAGAGATTGGACAATGGTCGAAACTAGTGGAAGCATGATGCATAAAATGCATGTTTGGATAATTACTAATCCAATCAGGAGATGCTAAAGCTCTATCAAGGATTGCAAAGACATTTTCTCAACCAGCTTTCCTTTTTCTCCAAGTAAAAAAGTTACCGAGAAAGGGATATCTACACAATTAGTATTACTTAAGAAATTTGTTAATCTCAAGCAACGCGCATTGGTAACCTTTGCGCCCCTTCTTTTTCACTAGGACTTTTAGTCTCATTAAGATCCCCCAGTAATAAAAAAGGCAAATCAAGATTAAGGACAAAATTTGAAATTCAATCCAAAAGTCAGACTTCTCAGCCGGTTGAGCCGGAGCATAAACAAAAATAAGGCAAAACTTCACATTAGTAGTTAAATCACACACTTCACAAGTAGGGATGTCAATGGGGCGGGGCGGGGCGGGTGCGGAGGGGGGTCAACTCGCGCCCGCCCCGCGAACTATAAATGCGCACCTGCCCCCGCCCTGCGATCTGCGGCGGGTTGAACCTTTCAAAACCATCCCCGCCCCGCGGGGACCCGTTGACCCGCCTATCTCCTCAAGAAATGTAAATCGTGAATCTAAAATATACTAGTCCTACTACTTATACGAAAAAAATTCAAAAAATGCATTAACATTCAATTAACTACAGTCCGTTGATCCATGAAACGATTTTACATACAAATATACCACGAAACACATGCACAAACCGGGAGAGGATCGCAAGAATGTTGATCCAGACTTGCTTTATCTGGATCTGGTTCGAAATGACGCCAAAAGTAAAAGAAGTAGATTAACTACATGTACAAGATCTTACGTTTTGAGCCAAAGAAAAGAACTAATCATTGGAATTAAGTGCAAATTCTGACAAAGTACTAGAAGAGTAAACAAAACCACAAAACAAATGAACAATATTCAGTTCTTCATCTTCAGTTCTTCAGCTCCGTTTACGGTTTTAAGTTATATTTTTGTATCTATATATATTACTATTAGATATTATTATTTATTAGGTGGGTATAAGCGGGGCGGGGACATGTGGGGTAGGGCCAGTGGGGCGGGTGTGGGGCGGGGTGAGTATGGGACGGGTCTCATGAGATACCCGCACCCACCTCGCGACCCGCGACGAATGATGCGTTTGAAACCCATCCTCACCCCACGACCCACCAAATCATTACCCACACCCGCCCCACGTGGGGCGGGTGCGGGGCGAGACCCTCCAAGACCCGTCCCATTGACATCCCTATTCACAAGCAATGAATCTATTCGACTTAAACTTGATAATTAACGAAAAGGTCATGGATATAGACTCTTTCCACAATAACCATATACCACCTGATAAGCCAATACTAGGAATAAAGTCACAATTGCTAAACCCAAATCTGGCTATAAGATGAGGTTCGGGCATAGACGTTGATTTAGTGTCGCAAATAGCTAAGATTTTAAACCCATTTGACGAGCAAAAAACATTAAGTTCTTCGGCAACGCTCTTTCTTTTAGTACCTCTAACATTCTAAAAGCAATATTCATTTGGGACAAAATAGATTTGTAACCGGCAAAGATTAGGCTCCCCTGCTAATTTTTTTTCTTTTAGTACCTCGACCATTTCAATAGGCTAAGCTCATAATGAAATTATAAAGATTGGATACAAAAATCCAAAATAAGGTGGGAATAAGCGAGACCAAATCAATAAAACGTGCGAGATCCTTTCGGCCAAGCAGAAATAAGACCAAATAGTCAGCAAGTCTGAAGCTTCCTTTAGGAAAAAACCGATATCCGAAAAGATGCTAATCAAGAAAAAAGGAAAGGAGGTTACTAGTACAACCAACAACAACCAATAAACCTAGGCAAAACAACAAAAATTCCTTAACAAAGGAAGAAAAATAATGGAAATAGATAAACTGAAAAAGATATTTATCCATGTCCATTCTCAGCAAAAGGCTTCCCAAGCAAAGCAAACAAACAAAGCCACCCACCCTAAAAAAGATACAATAAACGCTCTAATAAGGAGACAAAACAGGTTGGCACAGCCACACCAAACTCAACAAAAAATTACAAAACCAAGAGCTAAAAGAACCAAAAGAAAAGCTCCAGACTTAACATAGGATAAATAAAAGGGTATGGGTGAAAAGGGAGAAAACCCTCATAGGTTCTTGACCTTTTAGAACTGATGGATGCAGAATCCAATTCATCGGAATCACCAATATTTCTTTTAGCATAGCCCGATTCCATAGAAGTGGTACCTGTGTCGTGCTCACCAAACTCAAGATACCCTATTTTCTTAACAAAAGAGATCCCAAAATTCATAGATTGAAAAGAATGTTCAGCTAGCACGTCCTCGTCATCTAGTAAATCATCGTCGTTGTAGGCAAAATCAGCGAGGTAGTCATCATTGAAGACATTACCAACACTCAAAACCAGAGAGGACCCCTCCCCCGAGCAGGGCAAAAGGATTGATAGCAATGATATTCTCAGATAATGAGACAGAAGCTTCGTTCCTTAGGAGAAACAACCAGGATAGAACTTTCAGTAGCATTAGTCGAGATAACAAGTTTACTAGGGTCAAGTGTGATAGTTTGACAAGGTTCCTCAGGAGGACCCTCAGTCAAAACCACCACCCCTGGAACAAAACTGGCTTCATCACAGACAAATTCATTTAAAACAGATTCATTTGGAACAATAACTGAGACTTTCTCTTTACCTTTTCCTTCAACATGTACACAATGAGATCAGATTTAACATGTTTATCAGAGATATCTTTAAAAACGACACCTTTAGGCCGTGTAATATCCTTATTTGGACGTTTAAAAGTGCTAGGAGCCTTATTTTGCTTCTGACCAGATTGAGGGGCTTTCTGGTTAGAAGGTTTAGTCTTATTCTTAGGCACATTCCTCAATGGTGCATGGATCACATTGGCTGACTCAGCCGTGACACCATGGTTTGCTACCAAAGAAGCTTTAGCCAAGATGGACTCAGAAAGAATAAGGAGTTGAGGATTCACTTTGATAAAAATTTTATTTGCTCTCTTAGGAAGGGAAAGAAGGGGGCAATCATCAATAGAATGAGCATGGGAGCCACAACACGAACATCCCATAGAGAAGTCCTCATACCAAATGACATAACAATCACTAAGGCGACCAATTCTTGGGGTTTCTACATAATGAATGAGGGCAAAGTGACATTAAAAGTAATACAAGCTCTAACAAATTTGATTTTAAACTTTTCTTCAGTACAAATATCAAGTTTGAGCAATTTACCAACATTATTCATTTCAAATAGCTTACTAATCGGCACAAAATTGGCCAACTCAATAAGAAATATAGGGAGCCTAATAACCCAGACGTCAGCAAAGGAAATAGAATCACAGTAAGGATCAAACATGGGTTTCCAATTACTAATGGCAAATAAATCCCCTTGGACATGCGAAGGCCTATCCCTCCAAATACGGTCTTTGTCATTAGGGTTAACAAGTTTAATAAGGACCCATTCAATACCCATATCTAAGAACTCAATTGAGCCATCAGTAAAGGCCCAATCGAGCCTAAGCCAAGTAACAATGTGTTTGTAGTCAATGAAAGATCTTAACATTTTGCCCACAAAAAAATAATTTTTCAAACAAAAATCTCTTTTTTTAAGTTCAAGGAGATCATCAAAAATAATTTGATGATCAAAAGACGAGTCGTCTTGCTCCATATAGGAAGAAGTATGGTTGGAAAAATGAATCCTAGGTTGGGCCTCATTGAGAACTGGTGCGGGGTTTTGCCGTCACTACCCGCAATCAAAAGAAAATTTATAAAGCCCAATTAAAGTAGTACTCTAATCGGGGTCGAACACGAAGATGGTGGGGATCTTTGTATAGTTATGTTCTAGTTCTAGTCTAGTCGGGTAATGGGTGAGATGATTTATTAACAAACTAATAAGCAAGAAAAGCAAAGATGTGAATTCGATAATGGGGAAACTAGGGTGTCAGGGGTCACTAAGGGTGGCCGATGAACGACCCACTAGAGAGTCGACCAAGTTATTCTAGGTACTGGTCTCAGTTGGTCTCGTATCTCGAGTCGACTCAAACCTAGGTCAAGATCATCCTAGCTTTTGATATAAATAAGCACAACCAACACACAAACATGCAAATACAAGCCCCAAGTCATCGCTAAGAACAAGTAAAGCTAGAATCTAAGCCCAACTTTCGTTGTGACAAATTATCAAACGCCTAGCATACATTGAGTGACTAACCTACAACTTAGAACAACTAGTCTAAATTCTAGCACAAGTTTATCATCAAACCACACCAAAGCTTCCCCCTAACCCTAGGTATAAGTCTACTCACTCATGCTTAAGAAAAAGAAGTAAATTATTGAATTAATATGGGTAAACATGATAACTAAAACAAAGGTAAACAATTGAAAGCAAGGACTCAAAGTAAATGTAAACAAATGAAATAACAAAGTAAAAGCGAAGAAAGATTATACTATTACTTGCAATAAAGGAAGGATCTTGGATACAAAGGAAAGGTCTTGTCAAACCTTTTCAAATTACACCCAAAAACCAAAGAGTAAACTATTGAACTAGCTAATAAAGGATTAACACTCACTAACTATGATTAACTACAAGATTAGGAAAATTAAAGGGAGATTACGTGTCAAAATTAGTTTAATAGGCTAAAACCCTAGAAACAATGAAACAGTAAAAAGCCCTAGAATTGCATGAAAGTGTATTTGTGTATATTATTCTAAGTGCGGGTTTATATAGTGCGCGAGAATCTGAAGAGGGGCTCTCAGCCGGTCAACTGGTTGAGAACCCGATGCCTTGCTTCTGAACTTCCTTTTAAAATACCTTGCCTCTTAGCCAGTGCCCTACCGGCAGGCCTACCGGCTACCGGTAGGGGACCGGCTGAGGACCCACTTCATAAGCTCTGATTTTGCATTGAATTCCTAAGTACACTAGGCTCCCAGCCGGCCCACCGACCGCCGGTCGGGTACCGGCTGAGGACATTGTCTTCATAATCTGCCCAAGTCTCTGATTTTTGCACTTCTTGAAATTTGCTAAGTGTTGGATGGGGTTCCCAGCCGGTGGACCGGCTGCCGGGCAACCGTCTGATGACCCTTTCTTCTCTTTTCCTCTTCTTTGATGAGTCAATGGTCAAGGGGCTCCCAGCCGGCAGACCGGCTGTCGGCCAACCGGCTCAGGACTTCTACTTGTCAAATCTTCACTTTTTCTCCTCTTTTTGTTTCAAAACCGCCTCGTTTGCTCCCGTTTCTTCATCTACAAAATGGAAACCAAATGTGCAGAATAGAGGCAATGGGAAAAAAATCAAGCAATGACACGTAAAACGGAGACGGAACGGGATCAAAATGAAAGAAAAAACAAGGAAAATAATGACTAAATTGGGACTCATCAGAATTTCCCACACTTAAACCTTTTTCGTCCTCGAGTAAGTAATCAAGAAACTAATACCCTTATTCAAAAACAAGAACTAAACTAACTAAAAGCCAAATCGGGTTTAGCTATACCGATAGCCCTTTCAACTCACAATTTGACATCCATGAGGTAGAATGCCCTATTTCAAAGCAAGCTTGGTCTTGCTACAAAAAATTTGATGCAAACAAGAAGAACAAAACACATATAAACAAACAACATGCATCGAGAAAATCCAACCGCTTGCCTCATCTAAGCGGGGTTTTGAAAACTAAACAAAAGAAGTCTGTAGCGAAGGATGCCGACTCAATGTCTAACCATGGTGTCAAATCCCTAAATCAAGCTCAAGAAACCTACATTGACATCACTAAAGGCCAAGAAACAAATTCAAGGTGGGTAAATGGAAGCACTAAGCTATACTTCCGACATTGACACGACACACACAAGATTCGACTCCATGCTAAGCCTTTGACCGATAAGAAAGGCCTAAGTACCGACTCTCACGGGTTTCACTCATCACGCAAGGAAAGAAAGGGGTGATTTTTTGTGACAAATAGTAACCAAAATCACTCACCTACCTCGACT
Organism: Silene conica; assembly: GCA_029255685.2. Classification (NCBI taxonomy): domain Eukaryota; kingdom Viridiplantae; phylum Streptophyta; class Magnoliopsida; order Caryophyllales; family Caryophyllaceae; genus Silene; species Silene conica. The sequence continues at coordinate 52,753,601 of CM055316.2, read as the reverse complement.
CGCGAAGCATGCGCGCAATCTAGTATGATACTCCATCCAATAATCCATGAGAAAATGTAAAATGCACAAAAAGAGAACAACAAGGTTGTAATGAGGCTTGGGTTGGGTGAAAATGGTTTGGTGCAAGCACCGTTATAACATTGAGGCTCAAGGACCAAGAATGATTGCCAAATCTGAACCAACACCTTATTGCAACAATTAAGTAACGTCTATGCCCTAACTTCGGTTTTGACAAAATCGAGCAAAAATTGCACAACCCGACTTACTTTGGAATAATCAAACTCATCACAAACTTTTTTGAAACGGTCATTATTTAAACACAACGAACAACGTCCACACCCTAACAAAAGACTTGAACGTCAAATCAAATGCATAAATTGTGTAAACTCAACTCGATTGGAAAAACATCAAAAAATCATATTATTATAGCAACGACTTTTTCTATCTCCCCTTGATGGAAGGAAGTTGTTGCTAGCCTTTTTCTTTTTCAAAACAAATATATACAACTTCTCTTGTTTGGATTTTTCAAAACTTTTCTCATTTTCTTTTTGTTTTTCTATTTTCTTTCTTTTTCATTTTTCTTTTCTTTTTTTTTCACAAACTCCATTTCACCAAAAAGCAAAAGTAAGACCGCATAGGAAGAGTGCACCAACAGACATCCAAATCCCAACTCCACTACCAACATACTACCGTAAACACAACCATTCTTGATCAAGGAAGGATGTTTTGGGGAATGTAGCTATTTAGTAGTTAAACCAAATGATTAGGCTAAGGCTCAGAGGGGTGAATAAAAAAGAGGATAGAATGCAAGGGTCAAAACATGGCTAATTTGGTAATGTGGAGCTAATTTATTTTGATCAAAAGTTGTCTCAACGTGCACATTAACATATCCACGGAATAAAGGAATAAGCGTCATACTTATGCTTTGACATAACATACCACGTAAGAAGGACTACTCACAATCCTAAACTGGGTCGGTTTGATGGGCCAACCATAAATGAGGCTCTATCCTCACATTTGAGTAGCTTATGTCAGTCATAGGTCAAGGCTCGAGCCTGATACGGTCTCACAAGGTGGTCCACACTCGGTCATTAAGCCTTGACTCCCGGGTTCTTGCAAACAAAAACCCTAACAAGGTGACATCAAGAGGTGCAAGCTTTCTAGAGGGATAAGACACGGACAAGATGATTATCATCATTGACGACATATATCCTCTACTTTTCAACCTCCTAAGCATATTTACAAACAAATGCAAGAAAAAGAAAACCAACGAACATATATGTACAAAACTAAGAAAAAGAAATCATCTGAAACTATGACACGAACTACAAACATGCAACAAAGACTCGACTAATCTAGCATCACATCATCAGCAACAATCACAGGTTCCCCAAAGGAACATTCAAGGCACAAAAATCTCATTCTCCTTCATGCTATGAACAAAAAAAGAGAAAATGGAAGGGGAGAAAGAGATAGGAAAAAGTATACCAAACATCTTCTACTTTCCGAATGCCTTGAATTATTGCCGCCTCTGCCACTTGTTAGTCAAACAAACATATGTATACAATGCAATAAAGGAATATATACAAGGAAAAGGAAACAGGTTTTTTGGAAAATTTTCAAATTTTTCAATGTTTAGGCATTCTTGAAATTTTTTCATATTTACAAAAAGAAAACAAATATACACAAAGTGGCCACACTTAAGACTTACATTGTCCTCAATGTAGCAAAATGCAAGGGGAAATAGAGGAAAATGAAAACAAACTTGTTTTTGGCTTTTTCGGAATTTTTGAGAAATGAACATAATGTGTGGAGGAAATCTGGAAATAAAAGAACATGTTTTTGAAAGTTTTTTTGGGTTTTTCATTTTTTTTGGATTTTTTGGTTTTTCGAAAACAAAGAAAAAGCAAGAAATGCGAAATAAAGAAACTAAATGCAAGAAAAACTATGATTCTCTACACTACATGTGATGCCCGTCGTTGAGGGTACCAAAGATAAATTTATAATTCCTAACTTTAACAATAGATAGTGAAAGTCAGGGTCGAACCACAAGGAGGTGGGGAATGTTTATTGTTTTAATGTTAATGTTTAAAGGTAACAAATTTGGGGGTTTGATTGTTGATTACTATATCTAAGGCAAAGATTAAAATAAAACAAGAATTAAAAGATGAGAATAAAATATAATAAAAAGGGATGCTATGATGTTTGGGTAATAAATAGCTAAGGTAAAATAAATCCTAAGGTCAACATGTATTGCAGTCGCGTAAGGGGGTGTAACATATCTTTTTAGGTCTATGCTACCTAATAGCTCCTTTCGGCCTATGCTATTAGTTCCTAGGTCTCACAATTATTGGGTGTCAACAATAAAGGTGATTCCTAAATCCCAGGTCACATACCTTTCAGCCTTGAGTAACCTATCCGTCTTAAGGTGTAAACCAATGCCCTTCCCGTATCTTTCAATCTTGGGTAGGTCATTACTAACATCCTACAAGTCTCCTTATGGTCTTATTGCAGGATATTATAATTGACAAGAAAAGACGAAATAAGAATACATACGCGGGTGGTCGACCGACCAGCTACTCCAGTCGGCCGACCACGACCTCGGTCGACCGACCAGCTATTCCAGTCGGCCGACCGTGGTCCTGCTACAAGTCGGTCTTTCGAATTTTATTTACCTACGCATATTCATCCCCTACATCCTAACATATGAAGATTAGCTACTCATGGTTGTTAAGACGATTATGAAAACGGGATTAAACATGGTAAACATAATAAATAATCTAAGCATGCAAGATTCAATAAAGCTTGGGATTTCTATCTTAATTGAATGCAAAGGTAAAAAGAACAATAATAAAAGCTAGATTAAAGAGTAATTACCACAATTGGAATTAAGGCAGAACGGAATAAACTTTATTGAATGCTTGAGAATTCTTTGAATAAGATAAAAGATGAACTAGATGGTAAAAGATTGAATAAAAGATCCTAAAGTATGATAATAGATATCAAGCATGCCTAACCCTAATCACAAGATTTGTTTATATAGGGTATAAAACTAAGAGTTTCCTAAAAGCACTAATTCTACTTTATTTCCGAAAAGAATCGTCTGGGCTTCTGCAGAGGTCGGTCGACCTACTATGTGGGTCGGTCGACCGCTTCTTTCTGGGCTTCTTTTATTTTTGGCCTTCCTTGAGATTTTGGGCTTTATTAAAGTTCAGGCCTGGTCGGCCGACCCGTTTATCTGGTCGGTCGACCGCCTCCGTACGGAAATCTTCGGATTTCTTCTTGTTTTGACTTTTGGCACTTGACTTTGACTCCAATTGACTTTCTATTTGTTCCTTAATTATGCAAAAGACTTGAGGATATGGATTTGGTGCTAAATCGTCTCTTTTCCGCATAAATCTGCAAAAGTGCATAAAAATACGAAAGTACACGATTGTTGGGAAATAAAGGCTAGAACATAGTAAATGAGCGACCAAATGCGTGTAAAAATAGATGAAAACATCATAAAATAGACACGCATCAAATTCCCCAAACCAAACCCTTGCTTGCCCTCAAGCAAGAAATAGACTCGACCCTAACTAATGGAACGATTTCAATCTCAGAGCGAAATTTACATGTAAGCCTAAACCAATGCCAAGTACAAAATGAGAAAGTATTTAAATCATGCAAACGAGTTATGGTGTCGTCAAACTTGCAAAAATAAAGACTATAGAGACTTTATACCATGGACTCTCGCGGCACGCTCGAGACACTCATAAAGCAAAGGGTGATTATATGTAAAAGATAGAAAGAAGTAATTTTGTAGAGACACTCACCTAACTGCGACCCATGAAAACATGCCTGCAATCTAACATGAACAAGAATTCTACAACTTTGTATAACAATCTTATTAAGTGACCCAGATACATGCAATTGAGGTAATGAAAGATATGTGAGGTGAAAGGTAAAAGTGGTTAAGATGTTTTTGGGTATGTGGGGTTAGTAGCCAAGCTAGTAAAACGGTTTCCATCAACATATTTCACAACTTTTGATATTAAGAAAGTGCTCTTTTTTGTAGCACAACTCTCACATTATATATAAGAAAGGACTCCCAAATGTTTTGAATGAAGTACGGGAGTGATAACATATAAAAGAAAGGGATTTTGGAACGATTTTTTTTGAATCTGATATTGTCAGTTGGTCGGCCGACCTAAGGACGAGGTCGGTCGACTTCGTTCCTGTACGTTTTGATTTTTTTTTTTCGTTTTTCTTTTCTTTCTTCCTTCTTTTTCTGGACTTTTCTGTTCTTTTTCTTTTTTTTCCTTTCTTTCTTTTCTCTCTTTGCTCAAGATAGCATACAAATCAAGATGCCTCAAAATAAACCAAAGACCACAAATACTAGCTTGGAAGGGTAGGCTAAGTATGGGATGTAGTTTTGGGGGGGATAAAAAGGCAATTTTGGCTATGTGAAGCTTATGGGTAAATATGAGAAAAGGGATCCCAAATGCACGTATCAAGACTCACAAAACGAGAAAGTAAAACAAGTATATAGCAATTCAAGTTCATGTTTATGCATATTGATGTAACATGTTCCAAGGGGAGTACTACTCACATCCTAGACAACTGGTTTAAGAATGAAACCAGGAAATAAGCTCTAAACCTTAGAATGTATAGTAGGTTGCCAAGGTATAAGTCAAGTCTCAAGATATACAAATTGACAAAAACTCGTAGATATGCGAAAGACTCTCATACTAAAACAAGTTGACAAGGCAAGGTAAAGGCATAAACATGTAAGATAGCTAAATCATCCTTGAAATGCTTTCGTTCCGACTCGACCTATATGCTAAAATAAACGTGCATTTTTTTGGAATTTTAATTTTTTTAATTTTTTTGGATTTTTGTATATATAAGGAAAATAAAGAAAAGAACGATGCAAGACAGAAATGCAATAAACGTGTGACAAAATGAAATGCATGTAACACGAAACCATTCCCCAAACCAACCCGCACAATGTCCCCATTGTGCATTAGCCTAAGTAAAGGTTTCAGAAAATTTAAAAAGAAAGATGCAAAGAAAAATAAAAACCAAGGAAAAACTGGAAAGAACTCACAGGATTATGAAGCGCATGAGAAAAACCTCCCCAAACCAGCGTAAGCTGGGAGGTTTTGGTGGCCAGCAGTGCCACTCAAGTAACCAAGTCAATTTCACGATTTCCAAGGAAGAGAAACGAAAGACCGCAGCGGACAGTAGGTCGACCGACCGATGATTCTGGTCGACCGACCTCCTGTGAATCACAGAAAATTTAGCGATACAGCGACTCTGGTCGACCGACTGATGTTTTTGGTCGGTCGACCCTCTGCGTCCTGGAGGTCTTCGTTTCTTCGTAAAACCTGAAAAAGCAAGAAAGTACGCGCGCCCAACAATGCGTGAGATGCCAAAAACGATTCTAAAGTCTTAACTACTCAAATATAAAGGAAAGGATCTAAAACTACGAGCAAGCCAAAATAAAAAGTTTCACACAACAAAAATAAATTGTCTTAAAAACTGCAACTAAAAACAACTATCCGCTAAAGATGCGGAAGATATCCGACCACGGCTTCTGACGACATGCCGTACTCTCTACGGTTTTTGCTTTAGTAGCAAAACACATCTTCTTTACGCCGTCGCAAAGCATATGCGACGGTCTCTCCTCTTGAACTTGCCTCCTCTTCTTCTTCTCCTCCCGATCCACGACGTCTGGATCCTCATCTTCTTCATAACTTAGGCATCTCATTCCTCCTCTCTGGATGATGACTTCCTTCACCTTGGGTTTCCCCAAACCAGTTCCTGCAATAGTCATAATAGAAGTGTCCTCCCTACTGCTCCCAATATGGGGCGGAGGTGTAAAAACAGATACAGGAACAGGTAATAAAGTGGGAGAAGTAGTGATGACCTCATACTTCTTCTCAGAAGTGATAGCATTACATGTGATGGGGGTCATAGCATCCTTTTTTCTATAAGATAGGTCATAGATAATAGAATGCTTGCCTACTTTGAAGGTTAGAGTCCCAGCGCCTACATCTATAATGGCACCTGCAGTGTGAAGGAAAGGTCTTCCTAAAATTATAGGTATATGGGCATCCTCTGGGATGTCCAAAACTACAAAGTCAACTGGGAAGAAGAACATGTCAATACGGACAGGGATGTTTTCCAACACTCCTATAGGTTCCATAGATGTGCGATCTGCCATCTGGACTGTCATACTGGTCACTGCAAATTCGGTCATTCCTAGTTTTAAGGCAACGCTTAGGGGCATGACACTTATACTAGCACCTAAGTCGCACAAAGCCTTCTTAACTGGGAAGGTTCCTATATTACAGGGGACAGAAAAACTACCAGGGTCTTCCAATTTATGAGGGGCTATGACATGTGACAGAAAGCTAGATGACTCTTCAGTGAGGGCCACCGACTCAACCTTTTCTAGAGACCTCTTCCTTGACAAAAGCTGTCTCATAAATTTAAGATAGGAAGGAACTTGTTGAACTAATTCTAAAAACGGGACTTGAACATTTAATGAACGAATCACATCCTTAAATTTGTCAAAAGATACCTGATCCTTTGAAGGCACGAGTCTTTCTGGGAAAGGCGCAGCTGAGGATTCAGTATTTGCAGCCCTTTTTAAAAACCTGGGGGTCTTGTCACCCCGGAAAAGAAAATCCCGTAAGTTATTCGGTAAATCTGGACGAAAGGGAACTTCGGGTTCTGCTTCAGTGGTCGGTCGACCAGTTTCTTCGGTCGGTCGACCAGTTTCCTGTTCAGGTAAAATTTTCGGGTCCTGATCTGTGGTCGGTCGACCAGAATCTTCGGTCGGTCGACCGCCTTCGCTGCTACTCGCCTTTTTTTCTTTCTCGCTCCCCACCTTAGCTCCACTTCGCAGGGAGATGATGTTTAGAGTCTCTTTTTTCTGGTCCGGTTTGGTTGGAAGCTGACCCGGAGCCCTAGTATCATTCTTGCTCGCAATTTGAGCAATCTGGGACTCTAACATCTTCATCCCTGCCTCTCTAGCCTGTGACTCCTTCTGTACCAACCCAATAAGATTTTGGATAAGAGCATCTGTGTTGGGTGGTGGATTAGAAGGTGGTTGAGGGTTGAAAGGTGGTTTTTGGAAATTTTGTTTATGTGGGGGTAAATATGTGGAATTTTGCTAAGGTTGCACGTGTTGTGGGTTTTGAACATTCTGGCTTGTCCACCTTAAGTTGGGATGGACATTATTATTTCTGGTCATAGAAATTGTTCCCACGATAGTGTTGAAAAGCGGCGCATGTTTCATTAGATGAAGTACAGAATTTTGACACATGCCCTTCTCCACCACACCTCTCACAAGCAAAGGGTCCGTCCTGAACGGCGTTTACTTGGTATATTCCTCCCTTGCTTCCACTCCCTAGATCGAGCTTTCCTGCAGCCTCAAATTTCTCCAACTTAGCTGTCAAGGCCTCAATTGCTGATAGGTTGTATTCAGATTTCCTCTGGTTTCCTCTAGAAGTACCATGCTCAGCGCGGTGCACAGCAACATCTTCTATCAACTTGAGACCCTTAGTCTCTCCTGAATTATCTTGGAATCTCCCATTAGCTGCAGCATCTAGATAGGCCCTGTTGTCATCGTAGAGGCCATTGTAGAACTGGTTGCAAAGAAACCATTGTTCGAATCCGTGATGTGGTATGGATCGAACAAGTCTGTTGAACCTGTCCCACGCCTCGCTAAAGTCTTCATTGGGACCTTGCTTGAAATTGGTAATCTGTGCCCTCAAAGCATTAGTCTTTGATGCAGAATAGTATTTCCTGTAGAATGTTAAGGCTAAGGTGTTCCAATCTGTGACTCCCGCAGCAGTGCGGTCTAGATCTCTGTACCACTCTCTCGCAGAGTCCCTAAGGGAGAAGATGAACATGGTCTGTTTAATCTGGTCCTGCGTCACTCCTTCTGGGGGTGCTATAGAGCATATGTAATATGTGAAGATTTCAATATGCTTAGCAGCATCCTCATTGGCCGAGCCTCCAAATTGGTTTCTTTCAACCATAGTTATGTAGGCGGGCTTGGCCTCGAATGGCTTCCCAGTACCTGCAGGTAAAGTGAACCCTTTGTATAGGTCCTTTGCCTGAGGCATGGAGTGACTGGCAATAGTAGCTTCTTCTGCCATATCTTCTTTTTCTTTAGGAAAAACTGGAAAGTAGGTAAAAGGTGGTGATTTTGGTGAAAGTGGGTTGATGGGTGAATTTGGTTGTGAAGGTGGTGTTTTTGGTGAAGATGGTAATGATGGTTGTTCGAATAAGTCTTCTTGAAATAAGGAAGATGGTGAACCTCCTTCCTGATTTGCTAGAAGTTGCTTTTTTCTTTCTCTAAGAGTCCTCTCAATTTCGAGGTCAAGTGGTAGGAGTTCTCCTTGAACTGACCTGCGCATAAGATGAAAACTACAAGAAAAAAGTGAGAAGGTTTAAGGAACAAAAAGTCCCTTAAACAAAGAGAAACAAAAACAAAAAACAGTAAACACTGGCGTCACCTCCCCGGCAACGGCGCCAAAATTTGATGCCCGTCGTTGAGGGTACCAAAGATAAATTTATAATTCCTAACTTTAACAATAGATAGTGAAAGTCAGGGTCGAACCACAAGGAGGTGGGGAATGTTTATTGTTTTAATGTTAATGTTTAAAGGTAACAAATTTGGGGGTTTGATTGTTGATTACTATATCTAAGGCAAAGATTAAAATAAAACAAGAACTAAAAGATGAGAATAAAATATAATAAAAAGGGATGCTAGGATGTTTGGGTAATAAATAGCTAAGGTAAAATAAATCCTAAGGTCAACATGTATTGCAGTCGCGTAAGGGGGTGTAACATATCTTTTTAGGTCTATGCTACCTAATAGCTCCTTTCGGCCTATGCTATTAGTTCCTAGGTATCACAATTATTGGGTGTCAACAATAAAGGTGATTCCTAAATCCCAGGTCACATACCTTTCAGCCTTGAGTAACCTATCTGTCTTAAGGTGTAAACCAATGCCCTTCCCGTATCTTTCAATCTTGGGTAGGTCATTACTAACATCCTACAAGTCTCCTTATGGTCTCATTGCAGGATATTATAATTGACAAGAAAAGACGAAATAAGAATACATACGCGGGTGGTCGACCGACCAGCTACTCCAGTCGGCCGACCACGACCTCGGTCGACCGACCAGCTATTCCAGTCGGCCGACCGTGGTCCTGCTACAAGTCGGTCTTTCGAATTTTATTTACCTACGCATATTCATCCCCTACATCCTAACATATGAAGATTAGCTACTCATGGTTGTTAAGACGATTATGAAAACGGGATTAAACATGGTAAACATAATAAATAATCTAAGCATGCAAGATTCAATAAAGCTTGGGATTTCTATCTTAATTGAATGCAAAGGTAATAAGAACAATAATAAAAGCTAGATTAAAGAGTAATTACCACAATTGGAATTAAGGCAGAACGGAATAAACTTTATTGAATGCTTGAGAATTCTTTGAATAAGATAAAAGATGAACTAGATGGTAAAAGATTGAATAAAAGATCCTAAAGTATGATAATAGATATCAAGCATGCCTAACCCTAATCACAAGATTTGTTTATATAGGGTATAAAACTAAGAGTTTCCTAAAAGCACTAATTCTACTTTATTTCCGAAAAGAATCGTCTGGGCTTCTGCTGAGGTCGGTCGACCTACTATGTGGGTCGGTCGACCGCTTCTTTCTGTGCTTCTTTTATTTTTGGCCTTCCTTGAGATTTTGGGCTTTATTAAAGTTCAGGCCTGGTCGGCCGACCCGTTTATCTGGTCGGTCGACCGCCTCCGTACGGAAATCTTCGGATTTCTTCTTGTTTTGACTTTTGGCACTTGACTTTGACTCCAATTGACTTTCTATTTGTTCCTTAATTATACAAAAGACTTGAGGATATGGATTTGGTGCTAAATCGTCTCTTTTCCGCATAAATCTGCAAAAGTGCATAAAAATACGAAAGTACACGATTGTTGGGAAATAAAGGCTAGAACATAGTAAATGAGCGACCAAATGCGTGTAAAAATAGATGAAAAACATCATAAAATAGACACGCATCAACATGGATGCAACACTATATGTGACAATATATTACAAATATAGAAATCTAATGCAATCTACATTGATACGACTACATGCAACTAAGCTAAACATGTGAAATGAGAAATTATAACTAAAACTAGCTAACTAAACAAACTAAAGTAAACTAAATGCATGCTAAAATGAAATATGCAAAAATAAGGGAAATTTGGATTATAGGGAGTTACTTTCTTTGTATTGGTGGAGGGAGCAAGAATTAGCAGCAACTTAATCATCGGGCTGCAAATCAAAGTTGTCCTCAGCTTCATATTCCTCATGACCGTCATCTCCTTCCCCTTGATCATCAACGTTCATGAAATCATTGGTGTTGACCATGAAATCACTGAAGATGGGAGAACCGGAAGCGCCTGCACCGGAGGAGAGAGTTCGTCACGGCGATGCTGGGCTCCAAACATCCCTCCTTGGGGAACTGGGGGAAAAATCGGCGTAGAGTAGTAGTCCGATACGACATGAACTTCTCCGGCGAAATGGGGCTCCACGGAGGGCACTTATCCCGCCTCAGGTGGCATATAGTAGGAGGTATGGTGCCCAGAATCATGACGTTAGCCCTGCTGGATGGACCGATTATACGTAGGGAAGGTCCCCCACGCCTGATCATGGTACAAATAGTCGAGCCTCGCATAAGTATCCGCATAACGGACGTCTTCGAGCTCCAGGCGGACAAGGGTCTCCTTGTGGTTCAAGTCCATATTTGCCATGAAGGCGATAAGGTCTGGATGCATAGGGGCAGGAGGAGGAGGAGGCATGGAAACGGAAGTAGAGGACTAATGCATGAAACTACCACCAAAGGGTGGCATGGTGATCTGAGGCTGCTGATATAATAGGTCGCTGGCGGTGGGTTGGCGCTGGTCTCTGGTGTACACTCGAGGGGTAGGCTAATGGGTAGAAGTGCTCTCAGGAGGCGCCTCGATCGGGAGAAGGTAGAGGGCCTGGTTAGGTCTCACCCTCACACGCTCGGTGTTTGGCAAAGGGATGGAGTTCTTGTCGACTCGGCCCACCCGAATTTGCCAATACATCTTGTTGTCGTCGGGGTTCTACTTAATCCACCTCAACCCTTTCTAAATGTATCGACGTGAGAGCACATTGTCCCCCTCAATGTAATCAAATAGGAGCCTAGGATCTCGAGCTCCTCCGACCTAAAGTTATGTGGCTCGTCTCGGGATAAGACGATCCACCCCATAAATCAGTGTCATATCCTAATTGGTGCCAAATGCACCCTGTTTGCTGGCTTCTTTTGGCCCTTGGAACTAGTCAACCCGGTGATAGATGTCCATACAAGCTTCGGGTCAAAGCCCTCGGGGGCATGTAGCGGTGCCTTCGCATTAAACCCAAAGAGTTTGGCAAATTCACTAAGGCTCTAGTGATAATTACGGTTCATGAGCCGGAATTGCAAGAGAGTGACTTGCCCCGATGATTTGTTCTTTGCAACTCTAAGGGAGCTCAAAAACTCCCATGTCAACCTAGGGGAAGTCACCACCGCCCTAGTCTCATATAAGGTCCCCATTCCCACTCCACGAAACAAATCCTGTCTAAACCCATGTCTCTCATGGAAATCCTATCTATGAACCGGGTTGGGTGAAGGGGGCAATTTGCGAAAGACAAGAAATTACCTTTCTGAGTGACGGATTCGAAGATTACCCCCGGGAAGTCCGGGTCGGGGCTAAAATAGCTAGCCTCATGCTCTCTTTCGATCTCGCGCCCCATCAAAGGGCTGTTTCTACCCTTGGATCGTCTCTCTCCACGCCCGGCCATTGCTTGATGGGTGAATGGGTTATGAAGGATTAAAAGGGGATTGTTTTGGGAGAGGTTTTTGGAGAGGTGATTTGTTGAGAGAGAGTGGAAAATCTGAAAAATGGGTAAAAAATGAAGTGAAATGGTGATTCTCGGGCTTTATTCGCGAACAGGGGGTTCTGAGCCGGTCGACCGGCTCAGAGCCTTTTCTTATAAATTCCTTCGTTTTCTCCGCCTTTTCTAAAAATCCATAGGGCTCTCAGCCGGTGGACCGGCTGCCGACCGACCGACTGAGGACCCTTTCTTCCTCAACTTGCTCGAAAAATCTTCACTAGGGAGGAGATCCCAGCCGGTGGACCGGCTGGCGGCCACCCGGCTGAGACCTTCTTCAGCCTTCTTTCTTCAAAATCGGGTCCTGAGCCGGCGGACCGGCTGTCGGACTACCGTCTTAGGACCTTTTCTTCGTGCTTTTATTCTCTTTCGTTCACTCCTCTTTTCTTCAATAAGGGCTCCCAGCCGGTGGACCGGCTGCCGATGCACAGGCTCAGGACCCCTGTACAACTTCTCGAAAAATGACTTAACTCATGCAATTGAAACCATTTTGCCAAATGGAAAATCAATAAATATGCCTAAACCATTGATGAGTACTATTTTGGTACCATTTTACCCCTCATTTATACCTTATTCCGACTCGATTTTGCGTGTTTAATAGAATAAATAGCTCATTTTATTATTTAATTGATAATTATTAGTTTTATTTTATTTATTGTGAATAATTGTTAGATTTGTGGAATTTGGTTTTATTTTGGCCATTTTCAATGATTTTAAGATGTGGAAATGTTTTGAATGAAAAAGAAACCTCGAAAAAGTTGTTGAAAAAGAATAAAAATATGTTGTTTTGATGGAGGCGTACCACTTCGATGTGCTTTGGAGGGTAGCCATTGAATTGGCTTCCCACTTGGTTGTGAATTCGACCGCCCAAAGACAGAGTGATTTTCACCCCGATAAACTATTGTCTACAAATTAACCGGTTGCCTAGTAAGCGATTGGCGAAAGCAAAGGACATTAGCACGCGAGGGACAAACCCCATCTTAACTCATGAAATGAAAAAGAAATGAAAAATCGAATGAGGTCAAATTTTGAATGAAATTCACCATTTTGCATTGCTTTGAGCATTTCATTCCAAAAACTAATTTTGCCATGCCGTCTTGTCGATCTTGGGACGACCCATGACCTTTACTATGTGAAGAATCTAGACTTGTTGTATCTTTTGCCTCTAGCATTGCGGGGATTATCATTCCATTCCATCCGATCGCCCTTGACGAAAGTATTTGGATAGTGGATATGAAAGTAGCCTAGTTTAGCATTATTTGGTGGTGTTTTGTTGTCATCATTTTTGTCTTAGTGACTTGTTGAATTAGTATTTGTGAGGGAGTTTATGATTTTGAATTTGTTCTCCTTTAGTTGATTTCCGTCGTTAGATGAGGAAAGCGGTTTTTCTCTTTTGTGATGCATCTTATGTGTTGACTTGTGCTTCATGTTAGGTTGTATCAATTTTTCTCGCAAGCCCCCACTTGCCTTGCAAGGGATGCATAACTCATTGCATTTCGGTGTGAGTTGAAGGGACGGAGGAGGCCCGTTAATTGCCTACCATCGGATTTTATTAGTGTAGCTAGCCTTTTATATTAAGTGTCTTAGTTTAATTTATGAGCTTACTCGAGGACGAGTAAGGTTTAAGTGTGGGGATATTTGATGAGTACTATTTTGGTACTGTTTTACCCCTCATTTTTACCTTATTCTGACTCGATTTTGTGTGCTTAATTGTCTAATAAGCTCATTTATTTACTAATTTATAATAATTAGTCATATTAGTTTATATATAATATTTATTTGTATTTATGCGTAATATTAGTATTATTATTATTATTTTATTAATTTAATGCACATGTGAGACGGAAATGTGAGACCGGAATGTGAGAAGGGAAAGTGAGGCGGAAGTGCGAGACGTTATTATGAGATGAAATGGCTAAGTCTTGAAAAATAAGCCAATGATGGAATTTAGACGCAAATATCAAGCTATCAGCCAAATATGCGACGGTCTTTGCTGAGTTTCTGATATGACTTCCGGCCACCGTAACAACCACCGCTTACCACCATTGGCTACCCCATACTTCCACCTTCACAACCATATCACCCATGACCACCACAAACCACCATGGCAGCCACCACGAGCCCCTCAATCCTCCTTGTCCACAAACAAAATTTGTCAAGTATGAAAAATAAACTAAGTAAAGGAGCAGCTGTAACTTGCGACGGTCTTTGCTCAACATCTGATACCACATATGACCACCATGGCAGCCACCACTAACCACCATTGACCACCCTATACTTCCACCTTCACAACCCAACCTCTCATAACCACCAACGACCAATATGCCAGCCACCACGACCTCCCCTATACCCCCTGTCCACAAACATTCAAATCACAACCCTTTTCGCGCGACCAATTTTCAGCCACCATTACAGCCACCTCCGGCGACCATATCAGCCACCCATAACCGCCACCTACATCCTCTCACATCCAGATCCTCATAACTACCATCTACGCCCACCGCCGACCATCAATGTAGCAGCCACGGCTAATTCTTCTAGCCCCGCGCGCGCTGCACTTTCCCTGTTTTGCTCTGAGACGGGTATCCGGCTGCCGCTCTGTTCGCCGGCTCCCACCACCCTCAATTTAGTCCCTTTTGTTCCAGGAGGTTGCCAGCCGGTGCTCCACCGGCCGCCGGCGAGCCGGCGGGGACATACATGCTGCTGCGTTGGGTCGTTTTGTCGCGTGATACTGTTGCTTTTGTTACTTCTTATTATTGTTATTATTATTTATTAATTAGTATTATTATTATTAGCTGTAGACTGTAGTAGTGTAGTACGTATAGTATGATTAGGATTATTAGTATTATTCTTATTATTATTAGTACTAGTATTATTAGTAGTATTATTAGTATTAGTAAGTCTTGTTTGCAACGGGTTGTTATTTTTGACGGATATTTTGTGAGATAAAATGGCTAGAAAATGAGTTAGTGGGGAAAGGGGACCACATGAATAGTGTTGGAGAGAGAAAAAAGTGGGTATTTTATGAAAGGAAACGGTATCCGTCACAAGCTTGCGACGGATAGTGCCGTTGCAAATAAGATTTTGTGTATTAGTACCTATTTTATTACTTTTGTTATTTGCTATTAGCTCATTTAATATTGTAATTGGAGGGAGTCATATATAAGACTCTCCTCTCATTTGTAAGAAAAAAAAAGCATTCACAATTTAGAACTACCTTAGATTAGACTACCATTAGACTAGAAAATTGGCCTCTCAAATATGTAAGAACCCTAGTTCAAGTATTTTTCCTTCTACAAATGATACAACTCGTTAAATAATCCAGAAAAATACAACTTAAAAATAAACTTCTCTCTTCGTTTTTAGAGAGAAGCCCTTCTCTCGTTCTGAGAGCTTTTCCTCCTTTCTTTTCTCCTTTCTGCTCCAAAATCACCTTTAATTTAATCCTGCATGCAAATTCTTCTTTATTCTCTCTGCCTAATTTCTATTGGGGAGTTGTTTCTATAGCTCTGATTGTTCATACTGCTTTCAAAATCTTTTGCTTGGATATTATTCTTATGTGTAATCATTCTTATCCCCTCTGTTCATTAGGCGTTCATTTGTGTGACGGCTGAACGTTTGGGCTCCCCGGAGTGTCAGTTACTCTTTTGTCTTTTCAGACACTTTCTTACTTTTTGTTTGGCTCAAGGTGAGTAAACCAATTACCGTCCTCTGCTGGGTGGTGTTTGGAGTTCCTGCAGTTATTGAGGGATTAAAACCTCCTTTTGTTTCTCTATTTAAGGCGGAATAGGGAAGTCAAAATCCCATCAATCTCCACACTTCCTAGATCTTCTTTCCTTCAATATCAACAACTCAGACTTATCTTCGACCTGCTGCAATATATCAGTAGACTCCTCTTCCTCAGAAAATATGGTTGGTCCAAGAGTGGGAACAGAGGGGGCTCGAGCGGAGAATGATGAGAGTTCCAATGGGTCTGGGGAAGGGATGGGGAATTACATTCCCCCAGTTTTTAACCCTAATGATCCCCTTCATGCAAGCCTTTGGAGGTATCCGAGGTTGGGGGGGGGGGGGGGTTGTTATGGTGGACTCTGATGAACTGTGTAAGTCAAGAGAATTCTGGAGCAAGTGTGTTTTGGGCTATCTTGTGGATTATCGTGACTTCGATGTGGTTAAAGTGAATGAGATCATTCGTACCAAATGGACCACTAGAGGGAGTGTAGTGTGTTTTAGGATGGGGGAGATTTATGTGTTCCACTGCAACAACATTTTTGATAGGGAAGCTCTGTTGGTGGCAACCTGTACTGCTATGGATGGGGCCATGATGGTTTTTGGGAGATGGGTGCCTGATGCTATTCCAAGAACAGTGCGTTTCCCAAGAGCTAGTCTGTGGGTCCAAATTTGTGGGTTACCTTTTGAGTATATGAACTCGCATGTGGCTGGGGTGGCTGGCAAATTGTTGAGTGATGAGTACAGACTGGAGCCTTTTCATCTAGTTCCTGAGAATGAATACCTCAGAGTCCAGGTAAGCCTTAATCTCAATCAACCACTTATGCCTGGTTTTTTCCTCGCTATGGAACAAGGATACCTACTGTGGATACAATTCAAGTATGAAAATATTTTTAAATATTGTGTGAAGTGTGGAAAGTTAGGGCACAATAGGACACAATGTCGTGAAAATATGATGTCTATAGTCTCTAGTATCAATAACATGTGGGATAAGTCTATTGAGAAAGGGTTTGCTGTGTTTCATGCCCATAGCACTCACACCATGTTCAATTTGGATTTGCGTGCTACCCCCTCCACTACTAAGTATGTTTTCACTAAGTTGAAGTTGGGCAGTGTGAGGTCCAGGGTGAGGGCGGAAAGTAGTGATGAAGAGGATGAGAGCTATGTTGACTTTGGGATTGGACTTACCCCAGGGGGAAGAGTGGTGCCTGGAATGAGGTTCACAGTCACTGAACAGCCCTTTGCAGGGACTGTTATCTACCAAAAGGGGAGTCATATGCAACGGAGCAAAAACTATGGGGCTGGGGAAGGACCTAGCAATAGGAATGGGACTGAGTTACCAAGGGAGGAACGTGCCCCTGTTAACCCTACTGGTAATGGGGACACTAAAGGGAAAGCAGTGGCAATGGAGGCAAGTGGGGATGGTTTAGACAGGAATGAAACTAGGAGGGGGCGGGGTTGTCAAGGAGGATGGCTTGAGGAAGATGACCCTATGGATGAAGGCTTCTATAGTGCGGATGATGAGATGGAGCCAGTGGAGCTGAGTAATGGGGCTGAAATAGCCAATATCCATATGAAGAGTGCTGGGGGTGGGTTCTGTGGGGATCCTCAGGGGTTTAAAGGCAGTATCCCACAAGTTACAGTGAGAATTGATTATGAGGAGCGGTTGCAGGATGCCATACTCTCTAGAACTGAGCATAATAGGGAGTGGGCTCACATGGAGGATGAGGTTAGGGGGTTTAATCAAACTTTTAACCCCCTCTTCTTATTGGAATGCCAACCTCTTACCATGAGCATGCAGGGTCCTTTGATCAAGATGTTGAGAAGGCTTTCTTGGGACAGAGGAAGGATCAGAATGACCCAAGGAGTATTAAAATGGTCAGAGGGAGTGGGGAAGCCTCAAAGGGGGTCATTGAGGTCTCATCAACTCTGTTATCTTCAACTGACAAGGGTTCTTCAGAAGAAAGTATCCCAATGCAACGTTGGCTGGATATTCTGGCTGGGGAGGTCTCGGTGACTTCATTAGACCCGAGGTTTAAAGATGCCATTAATTTGGTTAGCAATGAAAAGAGTGACACCAATGCTACATTACCAGTACCTAAGAAAGATCAGAGGGAGGTGAAAGCCATGAAGGAGGTGCTCCCAGTAAGGAGGAAGTTAATACTGGGCTCTGAAGATAATGACAAGAAACTGGAGGACAGATCTAAAGGGAAAGATATCAAGCTGGAATCTGGAAGTTTGAAGGAAGAAGAAAGGAAGACCATAAGAAGAAAAGGAAAGGAAAAGATGGCAGATTTTGAGGATGGCAAAGGTTTTGCCTTGTTTGATGTGGCTCAGAGTTGTAATAAGCGCAGCAAATGGCAAAGGACACCAAGGGGAGATGATGCTGATGTGTTTTTCAATGAGCTGGGAACCAAAGTATCAATTCATGCTAAGCTTGACTTGAAGGGGTACTCTGATGGGTGGATGGGTTTATCTAAGTATCTAGGAGATGATGAGACTGATGTTTTACTTGAGGAGGCAACTAGGGGTGCACGGAAGAGAAAATGTGTGACCCAGGAGGAGATGGCTCTAGTTCCTGGTGCTGCTTTGATATCCAAGGATGATGCTCAAGGTTTTTTAGCCTCCTTGGCCAAAAAACAATGTATTGAAGATGATCTCAGGGGAGCTGGAAATGGGGTTGGCGGATTCAGAATGATTGTGGAAGACTTTGACATGGATGATAGCAGTGACTCCTCTTCATTATCATCCATCAATGACAGGACTGTTCTCAAGTTGGCTCCTTTTGATCCAAATGGTTTTCCGGGGGTTGGACCTTCACAACCCCCGAGGGGGCCATGATTGGTCTCGTGTGGAATTGTAGGGGGCTCAATAGCTCGCTCTCCCCTACAATTCAGAAAATTAGAGCGATTATTAGTAGTAAACAGTATGATTTTATTTTCTTAAGTGAGACTAAATGTAATAGAAATAGTAGTCTATCTCTTTTTCATGTTTTTAGGCCTTATGGCTTTTGTAATTTCCATAGTGTTGATGCACTTGGAAGGTCGGGGGGGCTATGGGTAGGTTAGAAGAAAGAGGCTCGTATGAGAGTCGTTTTAGATTGTTAGCATTTTGTCGTTTTGCTAGTGGAATCTATTGACGCGGCTTCGTGGTATCTTGTTCTGTTCTATGAAGCCCCGAAAGTGGAGCATCGGTTGGATGTGCTTAACTCCTTGGGCGAGTGGATGGAATTTTGGAACCATCATTTCCTCATTCTAGGTGATTTCAATCAAGTGGAATCAAGTCAGGATAAGAAAAGTCAAAATGTTGGCCGAATTGAGGGGGCTAGTCAATTCGCAAGATGGAAAATAAGCCATAAGCTGATTGATATCCCTTTCAAGGGGCCAAGATTTACTTGGTGTAATAACCGAAGTGGAGATCGAAGGGTTTATGAAAGATTGGATAAAGCCCTGGGATCTAAAGATTGGCTCCTCCACTTTCCTAACTCGGGCGTTGAGCACTTCCCGATACAACTTTCTGATCATGCTCCTATTGAATTTAACTTGCATCTCTCTAAGGCAAGTGGCAAAGGTAAACCCTACAAAGTGGACGCGTGGGCTCTTGACCATGAGGACTGTATCAAGGATATACGGAAGGCCTGGGAGACTGGTTTTGTTGGATCCCCGAGCTTCTATCTGGTCCGAAAGCTGTCTGTCACCAGAGATAAAATTAAATCATGGTCTCTCACCAAGACTAGGGAATGGAAACAAAAATGGGAATCTTTTGATGAGAGGCTCCTGGAAGGACTTGAAGATGACTTCGCGGGTAAAGGGGAAGGTAAGTATGTGGCGGTCCATAAGGAGTTCAAAAACTTTGTTGAGGCCACATCCTCTTACTGGAGACAAAGGGCAAAGACAAAGTGGGCAAAGGAAGGGGATGCTTGTACAAAGTTCTTCTTCAACTGGGTCAAAGGGAGAACAGGGAAAAACTTTATACATAGTATTAGAACAGAAGATGGAACCTGGATCAGGGGAGAGCATGATGTGGGTCTGGAGTTTCAGGCTTTCTTCAAGGATATTTTTAGGGCCGAAAGTCCGATGCAGGACGATCGAGATGACAGCTGCTTTGAGCTCTTTCTCAAGGCAGTAAATTCTCGAATCTCAAATGATGAGGCTGACTCGTTGGATCGGTCTTTTACCAGGAAGGAGGTTCGGAAAACGGTTTTTCAGATGGGACCGCTTAAGTCACCTGGTCCGGATGGAATTCCTGGAATTTTTTTCCAAAAATGCTGGGGGGTTGTAAAAGAAGACGTTTGCAATGGGATTCTCTCGATTCTTAACTCTGGAAGGGTTCTTCGAGAAATGAACAGAACGTTCATTGCTGTTATCCCCAAGGTTGATCACCCGGAACATGTTTCTGATTTTCGACCTATTAGTCTATGTAATGTAATCATGAGGATTGTGTCAAAGTGTATCGTAAATAGGCTGGTTAGGGTGATGGGGAAGCTGGTGGGAGACTCCCAGGGAGCCTTCATTGCTGGACGGCAGATCAGTGACAATATCCTCCTTGCTCATGAGCTAATCTTTAATGTGAACAATACCCGATATGGAAAGGGGAGCAAGTGCATATTTAAAGCTGATATGAGTAAGGCTTATGACAGAATCCGCTGGGACTTTCTGCAAGCGGTGTTAAGAAGGTTTGGATTTCCTGCCCGTCTTATTACTCTTATTATGAACTGTGTTTCCTCGGTTAGCTATGAAATTCTCCTGATCGGAAAACCCCTCAAAAGTTTTAGACCAAATTGTGGGCTGAGGCAGGGTGATCCGTTATCCCCTTTTCTTTTTATCCTTTGTATGGAAGCGCTGGCATCACAACTCACTCTGGCTCAAAATGATGGCCTCATTAAAGGAATTCGAGTCAATCGCGGAGCACAGCGAATTTCAAACCTCTTCTTCGCTGATGACTCGGTGTTTTTCTTGGAGAATAGGAAAGGGGCTGCTAAGACCCTTATGGGAATTCTTGGTTGGTTTTGTGAACTCTCTGGCCAGAAGCTCAACCATTCAAAATCAGGTGTGCTGTTTAGCCCGAATTCTACCCTGAAGAACATACAAGATACCTTAAAAGATCTTCATATTAGACATAACAAGGGTTTAGGGAAGTATCTGGGGATTCCTACGGAGTTCCATAATTCTAAAAAGGATATTTTCTGGGGGATGGTGGAGTATGTCACCAAGAGAATCTCATCCTGGAATGCCCTGTTCTTGTCCGCGGCAGGTCGGCTAACCTTAATCTCCTCCATCTTATCAAACCTCTCCATTTACTTTCTATCGGTGTTTAAAATACCGGTAAGTGTGACACGGAAGTTGAATTCCTTATTGTCACATTTTTGGTGGGCGGGAAGTAGATCTGGGAAAACGATAGCGTGGTGCAGCAAGAAGTTTCTAAGTCTACCCAAAAGGGATGGTGGACTAGGAATTAGGGATATAGGATGTATGAATAAAGCTCTCCTGGCCAAACACGTGTGGAGAATTCTCTCTGGTGAAGACTCTCTTTTCTGCAGAACCTTTAGAGGCTTGATTGTGGGATCACAGGATAACACGGGTGTCAGGAGTTGCAGCATTAAGGCTAATTCTTCCTGGGGTCTGAGGAGCATTTTTCTTGGGGTCCAGTGGATAAAGGATTATATAGGCTGGAAGCCAGGCAAAGGATCGAAGTTGAACATCTGGACTACCAAATGGGTGAATGGAGCGTCCCCAAGCCCCAAGGATTGTTGGCTGGATTTGAATTGGACACACCTCTATAACCTTACTGTCTCCGATCTGGTCACCGTTAGGGGTGAGTGGAATGTTTCGATGGTTAAACACCTGTTTGAAGAGGCCTGGTGTAATAGAATCCTTGCAATACCTATCCCATCTTCTCGCTCCTTTGACAGGGTCTATTGGCCTTGTAATAGAAATGGGATCTACTCGGTTAAGAGTGGTTATGGCATCATTTGGAGGGATTTCTTTGACAGAAAGGGCAGCTCTAAAGACAAAGCAAGAATGAGTAAGGCTATGGAAAGCTTCGGGGGTCGAAGATTGTGGAATTTTCAAATCCCGTCCAAGTGGAAAGTCTTCCTTTGGAAAGTATGTACAAATACCTTACCTTGTGGTTCAGAACTGAAGAATAGGAATTTTACGGGTCCCGTGCAATGTGGGCTGTGCCGCCAGAAAGAGGGCGAGGTGGAAACTCTGAATCATATCTTCCGGGACTGTGATTTTGCTAAGCGTTTCTGGGCTGGATCCCTACTGGGCATAAGAACGGAAAATGCACATCACCTAGGCGTACAACAATGGATTGCAAATTGGTTTAACTTGCTGGGTAAGATGGAGGATGGAGAATGGAAGATATGCACTTTTGTTGCCACCCTATGGAATCTTTGGAAGCAAAGAAATGAGGTTCTGTTTCGTGGCAGTAGCTTTCCTGTGGCACATCTTTACCGTTTGTTGTTAAATGATGTTGAGAATTCTTGTATGACAAGTGCAAATGCTGTGGACACGCCGAACGAAAATTTGCCGGGAAAGGCATCGCTTGTGTCTGAGGCCAAGGAAATGGCTGATGGAAAGATATTCTTTCTAATTGGTCAGAAAGACTCGTGTGACATGACAAAAATCATGGTGGATGCGGGATGGAGGGCTACTCTTGATGCAGGCATCGGCTTCGTAGCCTATAGTCAGAACGGGGATGAGGTGGGACGTTACCATGAACCGTGCATGGTGGAATTAGCACTCCAAGCTGAAACCAAGGGTTTGTTGTCGGCAGCTCACTGGGCCCGGGCTAGGGGATACTCCCACGTGCATCTCATATCGGACTGCCTTGGAGCTATTCTACAGCTAGCAGGTTTGGAAGATCCGGATCACCATATTCAGGATCTTCTTGACGACTGGACCATCTCAGTCGCATCCTTTCACTATTTAAGTTTATCTTTTATCCCTCGTAGGTTTAATAGTATTGCACATGATTTGGCATCAAGTGCACTTCGCATGTAAGACTTTCTTTACCACTGGCAAAAAAAAAAAAAAAAAAAAAAAGTATTTTTCCTTCTTTCATTTCTTTCAATCTTTCTTTAATAATTAGTTTAATTAGTCTTTAGTTTATTCAAATTAGACAATTATTCTGGTTGTAATTTTGGAAGACAAAAAGACATTCTTCCTCCATATTTCAATCCAAGTTTCTTCCTTGAATTTAAGTTGGTACATTTCTTACCTTAATTTTATCTTATTTTAATTGTTTACATGTTTTCTATTTCATCTTATATTGTTTGTTTTATCTTGTTACTAACTATGTTTTACATAGTTAGTATTGTGTCGTTTTTGTTTATCATGTGTGAGTAGATTAATCTAGGGTTAAGGGGAACCTCTTGTGGGATTAGTGGGTCATATTTGAGTCGTGTTTTGAATGCCAATCGTTATGGGTAATTCGTCTTTAATCTTTTGCACACAAGGTGCTTGTGGAAATGCCCAAGTCAGAGCTTGAGTAATTCCACTCTTGTTATTAGCTATTCTTGGAAACGAGAGTTTGAGACTAGTTAGTATAGTGCTTATGCTTTGCCTAGACAAAATACCCATTTCATAGCTTCAATTGTTTACATATTTCGTTGGATGTTGGTCTCTTATCTTTTGCAACATGTTGCGGGATTGCTTGGACGAGAGTTCGACTTTCCTTGTGATTGGTTAGACTTGCTTGCGGCGAGAGTCGGGCTTAGTTGAACCGTACTAGATAAGTGGGTTGGGATTAGTTAGGACGAGAGTTCAACTAGACTTGACCCAAGGACCGTTTCATATCGAGAGATAGGGACACACCTAGCCTTCACCCTCCGTTATTCCTTTTATATCGACTTAAGCTAGACCCCTCCTACTTGAGTGACCCCGAGACCCTAGCCTTTTTCTCTCATTGTGTTTACTTAGTTGTTTATTTAATTTATGTTGTTAGTTTAGAATTTAGAATATAAATCAATTTTTTTCCGACTAAACTAGAACTTAAACGAGACTTATAGTCTAAGCCCACCATCCTTTGGGTTCGACCCTAAATTATACTACTTAATTTAGGAGTTTACAAATTGTTTTTGGTGCCGGAATTGACGACAAAAACCCGGCCATCAACCATACCAACCGCCACGAGCCGATGAAGCTCAGACACCAAACTAAAACAACTAATCACTTATCCAAAATTTCCAAATGCAAACTAAACATGCAACTACATACAAAACGAAGAAGAAATACTTACAAATAGTGGTTATTTAGTGACTCCACCAAACCGTTCATGATCAACCTTCAATTTTTGTAACCGGAAATGTAACATCCCGTATTTTCGTAAAATCTAATTTAAGCGTTTTAAATTATTTTAAGTAATAAAATAATATTTTAATAATTTATTGTGAAAGGTTTTAATTTAATTAGTAAGATCCGTCTTAAGAACCTTAAGTCCTTAAGACGAATACTACTTGGTGAACTTAAACTCGTATCATAAATATCCGTTCAAGTGTCCGACCCATTTTATTTACTCGGAAAGGACAGTCCATAAAACCCCCACAAAACCCCTTCCATCGACATAATGCTTCCTCCTTCAATTCATTTCACTGTAAAACACAAACCTCATAAACCTCCATTTTATTCCTCCTTCTTTTGAGAAATTCTTCATCATCCGGTACTCTAATCGAGGTAACAACGACATTTTCGGAATCCTCATTCGATTTCCAAGCCATCTATCACTTTCTTTTTGTAAATCCTTTCACTCGAAAATCGGGCTGTTTTCTCTTAATTCCGTTTTAAGTGCTTAAAATCCGTTTTCTATGCTTGTAGGTGTTGGCTTAGAGGATCCAGAGATCGATAGCTACATTGTTGAGGAAGATCTTTAGTCGGATTAGCTTGAAAGGTGACGATAATGAGAAACTCGGCCTTTATGTGTAAATTAGCACTTTTGTTGTGTTACTTGTGTTGGTTTCTGATTTTGTTCATGTTCATTGATCAAAGGACTTAGTAATATGTTTAGGATGTTGGTTAGGTGAAGAATTCATGCTTTAAAGTGTTGTTATGTGTTCTTAAGCATATTTTCAGTTTTTCGCATTTTGCGACGGATACTTATTAAATTCATTTGAGGATTGTTATGGGACTTACTTGCTGATAGATTGGTAGTATTTGGCGTTTGATATTGTTGTGTAAACATTACATGAATCGTTGTGCAAGTTTTGGTGTCGAATGATTGAGTTTTGAAGAAGGCTGAAATTTGCGATTTTCGTATCAGGCTCTCTAAGCCGGTCGACCGACCGGCCGCCGGTCGACCGACCGGCCGCCGGTCGACCGGCTGGGAGTGTTTCTTTGTGTTTTTGCGATTTTAGGAAAATTGGCCTTAGGACTGCCAGCCGGCCGACCGGCTGCCTGCCGACCGGCTGGTAGTCTCATGTGTTGTGTTTTGGGTTGTTTTGCGAAGAACATAGGAAAGAAAGGGAGCCCAGCCGGCAGACCGGCCGCCTGCCAGCCGGCTGGGAGTACGCGTGGGTTGGTGTACGAAATTGTGAAGGTTAGGGAAATAGATTCCCAGCCGGCCGACCGGCTGCCTGCCGACCGACTGGGAGTCCTTGTGTTGTCGTTGTTTTTAAAAAGAAAGGAAAGAAGGCTGGGTTGCCAGCCGGTGGACCGGCTGCCGGCCGACCGGCTGGGAACCCCTGTAGCATATTTTTTATTCGTAATTCATTTGTAACTTTCAAACGGTTAATCGGTTTTGATTGAAACTCGTTTTGTATACCCGTGACATGTATTTGAGGTCCCCGGAGGATGGGCAACATTTTATTGGGTTCGGGATTGGAGTAAGGATAGAGACCCCCCGGTCGGGTAACCGAAAGGGAAACCGGCTCTCCCTCAACTTAGTTCCCGGGGTCAATTAAGTGTTGATTAGGAGTTAAGAAAAGTAGAACTATAGATTAGTTCATAGACTTTGGTTGATATTGTATTGATGCGTATTAAGTTATGCCTTAAGCTGGCCTCTAAACTTAATACGTGAGTTGTTTGTCATATATGGGGATATGCCTTAAGCTGGCCTCTGAGCCCTATATGTGTATGTTTGTCGTGTCTGGGACATGCCTTAAGCTGGCCTCTGAGTTCAGACATGTGTGATAGTGATCGCGTTGGAACATGCCTTAAGTTGGCCTCTGAGTCTGACGAGTAGAGCAGCTGCACAACGGGGTAGCTAAGGAACTGACACCTTGCCCGGAGTGCAGATGTTTGGTGCTAGAACATGCCTTAAGCTGGCCTCTGAGTTTAGTACCTTGTGATGTGGTGAAGGGACATGCCTTAAGCTGGCCTCTGAGTCCTTTACTTTTGGATGCTAGTCTATGCCTTAAGTTGGCCGCTGAGTCTAGTGTCTTGCTGATTGGCAGGTCCATGCCTTAAGTTGGCCTCTGAGTCCTTGCTTGCTGAATGTTTGGTGTCTAGGTTATGTCTTAAGTTGACCGCTGAACCTTTTCACTTGCTGAATGTTCTGGTATTAGGTTATGTCTTAAGTTGACCGCTGAACCTTTTACTTGCTGATTTTATCTGCTTACCTTGAGTTGGTATGTGTCAGATATAGATATTGATAATGATGAGTATATGATTATTTGTTAAGTTGTGGTTTGATCATCCAAGGCATTGGGTGACTCTTAGTTCGGTTTCATAAATAGTTGGATTGAAAGACCCCCCAACTGGGTAACCAGTAGGGAAACCGGCTCTCCTTCATAACGGTTTATGAAGTTGGTTGAGAGCCGTGCACTAGAGTTGGCATGTTAATATGAGATCAATTGATGAGATGTTTATGCTTCACATGTTGATATATGTTGGAGTATTCTGTATTGTTTTATGTGTTACGTGTTGTCACAAAAGGTGGCTAGGAGAACTCTAGTCACTCCCCACTGATTGTGGCGTACATGTTTTCATGTATGTAGGTACATGCTGGTTGGAGATGGGTTCACGAGAGGGCTAGCGAGTGATGATCCTGCTGTCATCATATGACTTACCTTATATCGCATAGCTAGACTCTTAGACTTTTGTTACATTTTTTTTGGTGCCTGTAGGGATGTTCCATCCCAGGCTGATGTATATATTTGTTTCCGATACTTAGAACTGTTACTTATCTATTTTGGTTTTATTCCAGTTTCAGTTTCTGTTTCAGTTTAAGACTTCTCGCATGTTGTTTAGTTTGCTAAAAAGTTTTATTTCCGCTGTATTTTTGGTACTTTTATGTGTTTATATTTCCGCTTTCGCGAGGGGTTTTACAGTTGGTATCAGAGCATTATTGCTCCCGACGCACTCATGTGACCCCCAACCTTAACTTGACCACATAAACAAATAATGAATGAGAGATGGGTAGATCTAAGGACTTATTTTGTAGTCTATTTGTGATTGCTAATTGTTAAGCTAATACTTGCTTTCTCTTTTGAAGGATGGTGAGACCTAGGGCTGCTGATAACATTGTGCTGCAAGCAATTCAGCATTTGCTTGAGACTCAGAGACAGCAAGCAGGGAATGTTCCGCCTCCTCCACCGCCAGGCAACGAGGCTAATCGTCCTGGTAGTTTCTCATGGATAGCTTCGCAGATGTCCCGTAGCCACGTGAAGATATATGGTGGCGAGGTTGATCCGGTAGCTCTTACCGAGTGGTTCAGGGAGATGGAGAGGAGCTTTGCTATGTATTCGGTGGGTAGAGATGATAGAGTGCGGCTAGCCACTCACTTTCTTACCCTTGAGGCCGATAGGTGGTGGGCGTTGACAGGACCTACTTTCACTCTTGATCCTTTGTTTGATTGGGATGCTTTTAAGGATAAGCTCGAGACGAGGTTCTATCCTAAAGAGCTCAGATCACAGCGACTCAAAGAATTCATGGATTTGAAGAAAGGCAAGATGTCAGTTCAGGAGTTCACAGACCGTTTCAACCAGCAAGCTCACTTCGCATCGAGATTTGTTAGAGATGAGGCCGAGAGAGTCTACTTTTACCGCGGCAAGCTAGGGCCACGCATCGAGAGCATGGTTCGTCGTGACTCTACTTCTTTCGTGGAGGTGTATGATGATGCTATTTGGGCCGAGAGTTCTATTCGTGCCATAGATGCTGAGACCCGTGCTGCTACTTCTAGTGTGTCTCCTCACCAGAGATCAGTGTACCAGGGGAAGAGACCATTTGTTCCTTCTACTTCTTCGCCTTCTTCTCAGAAGAAGCGTTTTGAGAGGTTCTCTGCTCCGGTTGCTAAGACCATTGTTCACACCGACACAGCTGCTAGTGTTTGCCACCGTTGTGGTAAACCTTCTCATCCGGGTTTTGACTGTTTCAAGAATGCTTTCAAGTGCTATACTTGCAATGGATTTGGGCACAAGTCTTATGAGTGTCCTGAGAGGAACACCGCACTTGGCAAGGCTGCCACTGCTGCTGCAGCAACTAAGGGAGGAAAGCCGAAAGGGAAGATCTTTGTGATGACTAGGGCTTAGGCAGAGGCTCATCCAGATATTGTTGCGGGTATCTTTTCTGTTCTTGGCGCTGAGTGCCTTATTTTATTAGATACTGGAGCTTCTTTATCATTTATATCGACTCAGTTCGCCGACCGTTTAGCTCTTGAGTCTTCATTGGTTGAGGAGACTTCTATTTCCTTACCTTCTGGAGACGTGTTTTCTTGCTCTTCGTCCCATAGGGATGTTCCGATTATTATTGGTCAAGCCACATTTCCAGCGGACTTACTGAGATTTCCTCTCGAGGAGTTTGACATTATCCTCGGTATGGATTGGTTATCGCGATACCATGCTCGCTTCGAGTGTCGCGACCAGAAAATCTGCTTGAGGAGTTCTTCAGGAGTTATTGTTTCCTATAGGGGAACTCGCCCTCAAAGGGGTGTTCGTGTAATTTCTTCGATGAAAGCATCTCATCTTCTTAGGAAGGGTTGCCAAGCCTTCCTGTGTGTTGTTACAGCTGCTAAACCATCGCTACCGAAGCTTGAGGATGTAGCCATTGTTTGTGAGTATCCAGATGTTTTCCCAGATGACTTGCCAGGGATACCGCCAGAGAGAGATGTGTAGTTTACCATTGAGCTTGTTCCAGGTACCGGACCGATTTCTAAAGCTCCTTACCGTATGGCTCCGCCAGAGTTGAAAGAGTTGAAGCAACAGTTGGAAGAGATGATCGAGAAAGGTTTCATTAGACCGAGTGCTTCTCCGTGGGGTGCTCCCGTTTTGTTCGTTAAGAAGAAAGATGGTTCCATGAGACTTTGCATTGACTATAGAGAGTTGAACCGAGTGACCGTGAAGAAAAGATATCCTTTGCCTAGGATAGATGATTTGTTTGATCAGTTGAGAGGTGCTTCGAGGTTTTCTAAGATTGATCTTCGATCGGGTTATCATCAGATTCCAGTGAGAGAGGCTGATATTGCGAAGACTGCTTTTCGTACCAGATATGGGCATTTTGAGTTCGTAGTTATGCCGTTTGGGTTGACTAATGCACCTGCCATCTTCATGGATCAGATGAACCGTATCTTCAGTGAGTATCTTGACACTTGTGTTGTGGTGTTTATCGATGACATTCTCATTTATTCGAAGACCGATGAGGAACATGCTGAGCATCTTCGATTGATTCTTGGGATATTGCGTCGTCAGAAGTGGTTCGCGAAGTTCTCAAAGTGCGAGTTTTGGCTCTCTAAGGTTGCATTTCTTGGACATGTGATATCTAGTGAGGGAGTTATGGTTGATCCCGCGAAGATTGAGGCTGTTGTTGATTGGGAGAGTCCCAAAGATGTTGGAGAGATCCGTAGTTTCCTTGGATTGGCTGGTTATTATCGTAGATTCGTTGAGGATTTCTCTAGATTAGCTCGCCCGATGACTCAGTTATTGAAGAAGGAAGCTAAGTTTGTTTGGACCGACAAGTGTGAGAGTTCTTTCCAGGAGTTGAAGACTAGGTTGACCTCCGCTCCTATACTTGCTTTGCCAGAGATCGGGGTTGACTTTGATGTGTATTGTGATGCTTTGATGTTAGGACTTGGATGCGTACTGATGCAGAGTGGTAAGGTGATAGCATACTCATCTAGACAGTTGAGAGTTCATGAGGTGAACTATCCGACACATGATTTGGAGTTGGCCGCAGTCGTTCATGCTTTGAAGATGTGGCGTCATTATCTGATTGGATCCCATTGCCGTATTTTCACAGATCACAAGAGTCTTAAGTACATTTTTACCCAGAAAGACCTTAACATGAGACAGAGACATTGGCTAGAGTTAGTGAAAGATTACGACATCGAGTTGTTATATCATGAGGGAAAAGCCAATGTAGTTGCTGATGCGCTTAGCCGCAAGACTTCTCACTCGATGAGTGCTATGAGAGTATTTCCCGATGAGTTGTGTTCCGAGTTCCGGAAGCTGAGATTAGAGATGGTGGGTAGTGGTTTTGATTGGTTAGCTGCTATGACTGCCGAGCCGTCTTTATATTGGGAGATTCGCCAGAGTTTGCCTTCAGATGCCGATTTCAAGAAGTTCGAGGCTAAGATTTCGAGTGGTGTTGCACCTGACTTGGTGATTGATGCTGATGGTTTCCTTAGGTTCCGTGGTAGGATGTATGTTCCTGATGTGCCAAATTTGAGGAAGAAGGTTCTTGATGAGGCTCACTTGTCACCGTATTCCGTTCATCCAGGAGGAGAGAAGATGCACAAGGATTTGAGGCTTATGTTTTGGTGGCCTGGTATGAAGAAGGAGATCTTGGATTATGTTAGTAGGTGCTTGACTTGTCAACAAGTCAAGATAGAGCATAGGAGACCTGGTGGTTTGCTACAGCCGCTTCCCGTTCCTCAGTGGAAGTGGGAGTGTATATCTATGGACTTCGTTACAGCATTGCCTAAGACTGTGGGAGGCAAGGATGCGATTTGGGTTATTGTTGATCGTCTAACTAAGTGTGCCAGATTCGTGCCGATCAGAGAGACATGGGATATGGATCGTTTAGCCAGGGCTTATATTGCGGAGATAGTCCGCTATCATGGTGTCCCGAGGGAGATAGTTTCAGATCGTGATCCTCGTTTTTGTTCTAGGTTCTGGAAGGCTTTGCAGGAGGCTATAGGTAGCCGTTTGTTGATGAGTACCGCATTTCATGCCGCGACCGATGGGCATACCGAGAGGACCATACAGACACTAGAGGATTTGCTCCGTGCTTGTGCCCTGGATTTTCAGAGTTCTTGGGAGCAGTGTTTGCCGTTGGTAGAGTTTTCTTACAACAACAGTTATCATGCTTCCATTGGTATGGCTCCGTACGAGGCTCTTTATGGTAGGAAGTTCCGTAGTCCGATTTGTTGGGACCAGGCTAGTGACGTTCGTGACCTAGGACCGGACCAGTTAGCTGTTACTATTGACCAGGTTCAGCTTATCAGAGGTAGGATGAAGGCCGCACAGGACCGGCAGAAATCCTATGCTGATGTTCGCCGTAGACCCTTAGAGTTTGAGGTGGGTGACCGAGTCTTCTTGAGAGTGTCTCCGATGAAGGGTGTTAAGAGGTTTGGAGTTAAGGGCAAGTTGAGCCCTAAGTATATTGGACCTTTTGAGATCGTGAAGAGAATTGGTGCTGCTGCTTACTGATTGGACTTGCCTCCTAGTTTGGGCAAGGTTCATAGCGTTTTTCATGTTTCCCAGCTCCGTAAGTACGTTAGTGACCCGAGTCATGTTCTGCCTAGAGAGATCGAGAACTTGGAGCCGAGTCTTGCCTTCGAGGAGCGTCCTGTGAAGATCCTAGACCGTCAGGATAGGAAGCTTAGGAGCAAGGTGGTGCCGCTAGTGAAGATCCTTTGGCGTTGCGGTGATGTTGAGGAGCAGACGTGGGAGACCGAGGCATCGATGCGTATCGCGCATCCTTCTCTTTTCGACTGAGGTAGAGTTAGTTAGAATTTATCTCCGTTCGAGTTTCGAGGACGAAACTTTTTGAAGTTGGGGTGATTGTAACATCCCGTATTTTCGTAAAATCTAATTTAAGCGTTTTAAATTATTTTAAGTAATAAAATAATATTTTAATAATTTATTGTGAAAGGTTTTAATTTAATTAGTAAGATCCGTCTTAAGAACCTTAAGTCCTTAAGACGAATACTACTTGGTGAACTTAAACTCGTATCATAAATATCCGTTCAAGTGTCCGACCCATTTTATTTACTCGGAAAGGACAGTCCATAAAACCCCCACAAAACCCCTTCCATCGACATAATGCTTCCTCCTTCAATTCATTTCACTGTAAAACACAAACCTCATAAACCTCCATTTTATTCCTCCTTCTTTTGAGAAATTCTTCATCATCCGGTACTCTAATCGAGGTAACAACGACATTTTCGGAATCCTCATTCGATTTCCAAGCCATCTATCACTTTCTTTTTGTAAATCCTTTCACTCGAAAATCGGGCTGTTTTCTCTTAATTCCGTTTTAAGTGCTTAAAATCCGTTTTCTATGCTTGTAGGTGTTGGCTTAGAGGATCCAGAGATCGATAGCTACATTGTTGAGGAAGATCTTTAGTCGGATTAGCTTGAAAGGTGACGATAATGAGAAACTCGGCCTTTATGTGTAAATTAGCACTTTTGTTGTGTTACTTGTGTTGGTTTCTGATTTTGTTCATGTTCATTGATCAAAGGACTTAGTAATATGTTTAGGATGTTGGTTAGGTGAAGAATTCATGCTTTAAAGTGTTGTTATGTGTTCTTAAGCATATTTTCAGTTTTTCGCATTTTGCGACGGATACTTATTAAATTCATTTGAGGATTGTTATGGGACTTACTTGCTGATAGATTGGTAGTATTTGGCGTTTGATATTGTTGTGTAAACATTACATGAATCGTTGTGCAAGTTTTGGTGTCGAATGATTGAGTTTTGAAGAAGGCTGAAATTTGCGATTTTCGTATCAGGCTCTCTGAGCCGGTCGACCGACCGGCCGCCGGTCGACCGGCTGGGAGTGTTTCTTTGTGTTTTTGCGATTTTAGGAAAATTGGCCTTAGGACTGCCAGCCGGCCGACCGGCTGCCTGCCGACCGGCTGGTAGTCTCATGTGTTGTGTTTTGGGTTGTTTTGCGAAGAACATAGGAAAGAAAGGGAGCCCAGCCGGCAGACCGGCCGCCTGCCAGCCGGCTGGGAGTACGCGTGGGTTGGTGTACGAAATTGTGAAGGTTAGGGAAATAGATTCCCAGCCGGCCGACCGGCTGCCTGCCGACCGGCTGGGAGTCCTTGTGTTGTCGTTGTTTTTAAAAAGAAAGGAAAGAAGGCTGGGTTGCCAGCCGGTGGACCGGCTGCCGGCCGACCGGCTGGGAACCCCTGTAGCATATTTTGAATTCGTAATTCATTTGTAACTTTCAAACGGTTAATCGGTTTTGATTGAAACTCGTTTTGTATACCCGTGACATGTATTTGAGGTCCCCGGAGGATGGGCAACATTTTATTGGGTTCGGGAATGGAGTAAGGATAGAGACCCCCCCGGTCGGGTAACCGAAAGGGAAACCGGCTCTCCCTCAACTTAGTTCCCGGGGTCAATTAAGTGTTGATTAGGAGTTAAGAAAAGTAGAACTATAGATTAGTTCATAGACTTTGGTTGATATTGTATTGATGCGTATTAAGTTATGCCTTAAGATGGCCTCTGAACTTAATACGTGAGTTGTTTGTCATATATGGGGATATGCCTTAAGCTGGCCTCTGAGCCCTATATGTGTATGTTTGTCGTGTCTGGGACATGCCTTAAGCTGGCCTCTGAGTTCAGACATGTGTGATAGTGATCGCGTTGGATTATGCCTTAAGTTGGCCTCTGAGTCTGACGAATAGAGCAGCTGCACAACGGGGTAGCTAAGGAACTGACACCTTGCCCGGAGTGCAGATGTTTGGTGCTAGAACATGCCTTAAGCTGGCCTCTGAGTTTAGTACCTTGTGATGTGGTGAAGGGACATGCCTTAAGCTGGCCTCTGAGTCCTTTACTTTTGGATGCTAGTCTATGCCTTAAGTTGGCCGCTGAGTCTAGTGTCTTGCTGATTGGCAGGTCCATGCCTTAAGTTGGCCTCTGAGTCCTTGCTTGCTGAATGTTTGGTGTCTAGGTTATGTCTTAAGTTGACCGCTGAACCTTTTCACTTGCTGAATGTTCTGGTATTAGGTTATGTCTTAAGTTGACCGCTGAACCTTTTACTTGCTGATTTTATCTGCTTGCCTTGAGTTGGTATGTGTCAGATATAGATATTGATAATGACGAGTATATGATTATTTGTTAAGTTGTGGTTTGATCATCCAAGGCATTGGGTGACTCTTAGTTCGGTTTCATAAATAGTTGGATTGAAAGACCCCCCGACTGGGTAACCAGTAGGGAAACCGGCTCTCCTTCCTAACGGTTTATGAAGTTGGTTGAGAGCCGTGCACTAGAGTTGGCATGTTAATATGAGATCAATTGATGAGATGTTTATGCTTCACATGTTGATATATGTTGGAGTATTCTGTATTGTTTTATGTGTTACGTGTTGTCACAAAAGGTGGCTAGGAGAACTCTCGTCACTCCCCACTGATTGTGGCGTACATGTTTTCATGTATGTAGGTACATGCTGGTTGGAGATGGGTTCACGAGAGGGCTAGCGAGTGATGATCCTGCTGTCATCATATGACTTACCTTATATCGCATAGCTAGACTCTTAGACTTTTGTTACATTTGTTTTGGTGCCTGTAGGGATGTTCCATCCCAGGCTGATGTATATATTTGTTTCCGATACTTAGAACTGTTACTTATCTATTTTGGTTTTATTCTAGTTTCAGTTTCTGTTTCAGTTTAAGACTTCTCGCATGTTGTTTAGTTTGCTAAAAAGTTTTATTTCCGCTGCATTTTTGGTACTTTTATGTGTTTATATTTCCGCTTTCGCGAGGGGTTTTACAGGAAACCTCATCCATGCCAGCCAAGGACCTTAGGAAGCGGTCAAAGGCCTCGGCCGGAGCTTCAACCTTGCTTTCATGAGTGATTTCCGACCCACACAACATCAATCTTTGAATATCTACTCCTTTTTCAACAAGCAATTCCCTCAACTCCCCTCTTCCATACTCGGGGTCCTCAAAGAAACTACTTGAACTCGACTTTTCTTGGTTTCCATCACAGTTCCTCTTTTTTTTAACAAAAAACTTGTCATATTCAAAACTAATATCCTCCATGAAACCTTTTTCTTCGAACTCCATGGAGGCATCACTCATCATTGTAGTGGCTATCATATTCAAGCTCTTCTTCCTATCTTCTAAACCTTTAACCGGAGCATCCGGAAGCATCAACTCACAAATTTTAGCTCTGACATGAAAGGATAGTCGTCGGCCTCTCTTCACATCGATGATTGCTCCCCGGTAGCCAAGAATGGCCTACCGAGTATGATGAAAGAGCTTTCACCGATCGGGATATCAACGAGCATGAAGTCAGTGGGAATGGAAAGAGCTCCCACTTTGACCACCACATCCTCTAGGATCCCGATTGTAGGTCTAACCGTCCCATCGGCAAGAGTTATATCCGTTGTTGGGGGACACAAGTGTTTAATGTTGAGCTTCTTGGCCATGACAAGTGGGATAACACTCACACTTGCTCCAAGATCGCACAAAGCATTCTCGATCTTTCGGCCTCCCACGGTACATTGAATGGAAAAGCTCCCCAGATCTCCTCACTTAATGGGCAAGTTATTCGATATTTTCTTTGCGGATAACGCGATTGCATTAACTTCCTTCTTTTCTTCCTTTGAGGGGATTGTAGCTTCCACCTCTTCGACAAATTTCATCAATTCCTCGCATCGAGGACCTCCCTTATTGACTTTTCGAATGAATTCACATTCTCTTTTTTCCACAAAGCCCTCTTCATATTTACCTTTTCTTCGATCACACTTTTCCCTTTCTCAACACTTTCAATCTTCTTATCACAAAACTTGTTTGGAAAGTCCAACACTTGCTCCATTACAAATTCAACTTTTTCCATTCCGTTTTGGTCAACAAGGTTCGGGGGAAGCAATGGGCACCATCACCATCACTTTCTCCTCATCATTACCTCCACATTCAATACCAAACAAAGTCATGACTTATCTTGCTCACATCTAGACCCTCCATCACTACTCTTTGTCTCAAGCATTGGTTGTTCTTGCATGTTTGTCATGATAGCATTCACACCATGCGACTTAGAAGCATCCCTAGAGCTTTGGCCTTGGGCAAAAAAGCCACCCGGAGGCCTTTGGGTATTAACCATGGTTTGAGAGGCAACTCTAGCCTCCACCTCCCTTATCTCTTTTTGGTTAGTGTTCCTCATGTTTGTCATATCTTGGTTGTTAGTTGTTTGCATGTTCTTCACTAGCTTGACCAACTCCCCCACTTGAGTTTTGTTTGAGGGATCTTGATGGGGAAAATTGGTAAGGGGTAAAACAAGCCCATAATCATTTCTTGTGTTCCCCCCTTGAGCATTTCGTCTCTGTCCTTGATTTTGGTTGTTGAAGTTGGGGTTGTTGTTTGGAAATTGGTTTTGATTAAAGTTGGTGTTTTGGTTTTGGTTGTTATTTGTATTTTGTTGGTTGAAATTGTTGTTGTGAAAATTTTGATTGTTGAAATTAGGATCATTGAAGTTTGGGGAAAAACCTTGATTGGCTTGATTCACTTGATTCCCATGGTAGAAGTTTTGATTGTTACCATCATAGAAACATTGTCCTTGATTTTGGTCTTGGTTATTGAAGTTGTTCCTCACATTGAAGCCTCCACCCCTTGGTTGAAATCCGGGTGAGTTTTGATCTTGAGTGATTTGATGTGGGTTTTGGACATTGGTACTCTTGTAGCTCAAATTAGGATGATGTCTCATGCCCGGGTGGTAATAGTTTGAGTTTGGGTTAAAGAAGTTTGGGTTTCTTTGGTTGTTATTGTTGAAAGCTTGGAATGCATACAGATGCTCCTCACCTCCATCACCTTGCCCCTCATAAGAGTTATTAGCACACACATCGAATGTGTGGCCATTACCACCACATAGGTCACAAGAGACTATGTTGTTGACTTGATACATCCCCGGGCCTTGCCTTCCACTTGATTTATTTGTTTGACCTTTAGTTAATTCTTCGAGCTTCTTGGTCAACAAATCAAGTTTTGCATTTGTTTCATTGTTAGCCTTGCCATTTGCACTTGCACTATGAAGGTTCTCATTGGGTTTGTTACTTCTCCTCAAGACATTTCCTCTCACGCGTTCCATAGTTTTCTTTCAAGTCAACTATCTTCTTGATCACCTCCGTCCCCTCTTCATCTCCTAGATGGTCAAAGCTACCTCCGACCGAAGCATTTACCATTTCCTTGGTCGTTGGTAGGAGGGTTTGGAAGAAAGTTTGGGTGGTGTAACAAGTTGGGATGCCATGGTGGGGGAATCGAGCTAGCAAGTCTTGGTAGCGATCCCAAGCTTCTCCTAATGTCTCTCCGTCATCTTATTGAAATTGAGTGATTTGATTCCGGAACATGGCCGTCTTGGATGAAGGGTAGTACTTGGCAAGAAATGCCTTAGCAAGTTGATCCCATGTTGTGAAACTATCGGGAGGGAGGACGTTGAGCCACCGATCCGCTTTGTCGGTTAAATAATACGGGAAGAGCATAAGTCTCAAGGTTTCCTCCGGAACACCGGTCTTCTTTATCATTGCTACTTTCCCTTTGAACTTCCTTAGATGTCCATGAGCATCCTAATGAGGAGCCTCTCCAAAAGTGTGTTTTTCTATTGAACTTATTTGGGATGGATGTATTTCAAAGTTATTTGGGACAAGTGTGCCAAAGTTGATCGGGTTGGAGGTATCATTGTGATTGGGGTGATTGTGGTCTCTTAAAGCCGCCATTATGTGGAGATTTGGTGGGTTTTGAATGGGAGGGGTGGTTGATATCTTCTTCAATCTCGTTGTTGTAAAACGGGTTATCATAGTTATCAATTGTTGCGTTTGGCTGTTCGTGGTTTGGGCTTTGAATTTCCGGTGAAGTGGTGGTGTCGGTTTGGTTAGAAGATGCTTGTGAAGCGGTTCTCGCCCTTGCTAAATTTCTACTCCTTAGGGCCCGAAAGAGCCTTTTCGGTTTGGAACTAGAAAGAAGAGATAAAGTCTCACCCCTAGGCATAAACTTGACACAAATCGTTAGTCGTCCTACTGTTTTTTAGGCACTAGGGAGAGCAATAAACACAACCACTCTACAAGAAACTATTAAAACTTAAGGCAAGAACAAACTAACGCTACTAACTAAAGCAAAAACTAAAACTAAACTACACAAGTCTAGCACCATCCCCGGCAACGGCGCCATTTTGATGCGGGGTTTTACCTTCACTACCCGCAATCAAAATTTTTTTTATAAAGCCCAATTAAAGTAGTACTCAAATCGGGATCGAACACGAAGACGGTGGGGATCTTTGTATAATTATTAAGTTCTAGTTCCAGTCTAGTCGGGTAATGGGTGAGATGATTTATTACCAAACTAATAACCAAGAAAAACAAATATGTGAATTCGATAATGGGGAAACTAGGGTGTCGGGAGTCACTAAGGGTGGCCGATGAATGGACCACTAGAGGGTCGACTAAGTTGTCTAGGTACCGGTCTTGGTTGGTCTCGTCTCTCGAGTTGACTCAAACCTAGGTCAAGATTTCCTAGCTTTCGCTACAAATAAGCACATCCAACACACAAACATGCAAATACAAGCCCAAAGCCGTCGCTAAGAACAAGTAAAGCTAGAATCTAAGCCCAACTTTCGTTGTGACAAATCATCAAACGCCTAGCATGCATTGAGTGAATAACGTACAACTTAGAACAACTAGTCTAAATTCTAGCACAAGTTTATCACCAAATCACACCAAAGGTTCCCCCTAACCCTATGTATAAGTCTACTCACTCATGCTTAAGAAAAAGAAGTAAACTATTGAATTAATATGGGTAAACATGATAACTAAAACAAAGGTAAACAATTGAA
Organism: Silene conica; assembly: GCA_029255685.2. Taxonomy (NCBI): domain Eukaryota; kingdom Viridiplantae; phylum Streptophyta; class Magnoliopsida; order Caryophyllales; family Caryophyllaceae; genus Silene; species Silene conica. Next base: position 52,714,972 of record CM055316.2, on the reverse strand, counting down.
CACAAGAACTCAAAGTAAATGTAAACAAATGAAATAACAAAATAAAAGGGAAGAAAGATTATACTATTAGTTACAATAAAGGAAGGATCTTGGATACAAAGGAAGGGTCTTCTCAAACCTTTTCAAATTACACCCAAAAACCAAAGAGTAGACTCTTGAACTAGCTAATAAAGGATTAACACTCACTAACTATGATTAACTACATTATTAGGTAAATTAAAGGGATATTACTTGTGGAAAGTAGTTTAATAGGCTAAAACCCTAGAAACAATGAAACAGTAAAAAGCCCTAGAAATGCGTGAAAGTGTATCTGTGTATATCTATTCTAAGTGCGGGTTTATATAGTGCGCAAGAATCTGAAGAGGGGCTCTCAGCCGGTCCCCTACCGGCAGCCGGTAGATCAACTGAGAGGCAAGGCATTTCAAGAGTAAGTTCAGAAGCAAGGCATCGGGTTCTCAGTCGGTTGATCGGCTGAGAACCCGATGCTTTGCTTCTGAACTTCCTCTTGAAATGCCTTGCCTCTCAGCCGGTCTACCGGCTGCCGGTAGGGGACCGGCTGGGGACCCAATTCCTGAGCTTTGATTTTGCATTGAATTCTTAAGTGCGCTAGGGCTCCTAGCCGGCCCACCGCCTGCCGGTCGGGCACCGGCTGAGGACCCTGTCTTCACATTCTGCCCAAGTTTCTGATTTTGCACTTCTTAAAATTTGCTAAGTGTTGGATGGGGTTCCTAGCCGGTGGACCGGCTGCCGGCTAACCGACTGAGGACCCTTTCTTCTATTTTCCTCTTCTTTGATGAGTCAATGGTCAAGGGGCTCCCACCCGGCAGACCAGCTACCGGTCAACCGGCTTAGGACCCTTACTGGTCAAATCTTCACGTTTTCTCCTCTTTTTGCATCAAAACGGCCTCGTTTGCTCCCGTTTCTTCTTTCTCGCCTCAAGTCCTACAAAATGGAAACCAAATGTGCAGAATAGAGGCAACGAGCATAAAATCAAGCAATGACACGAAAAACGGAGACGAAACGGGATTAAAATGAAAGAAAAAACAAGAAAAATAATGACTAAATTGGGACTCATCAAGAACGTCCTTAGCAGAGTTCGAGGTACCAGCCTCATCTACTAGCAGATCAACCGAAGTTGAAACTCCCAAAAGCGCATTTTTGAAATTTTTATCATACTCCATGAAAATAAACAAGGGAGAAAATACAAGAAAGCAAAGCAGGGGAAAAGGCATGCAAAGCAGAAAAATGAGAGAAACAAGACTCGTAAAAAACACAAGGGGGAAACATGCTCTCTTAAATAGGGAAGGAAGAAACAAAAAGCAAGGGAAAATGAGGCTAAAAAAATCCACAAAATCTGAGAGAATCAGAAATTTCAACCCCAAATTGCAAAGGATTTGATTACTAGTACAGAGAGGAAGGACAAGAGAAGGAAAAGGAAGGAACCCATACCTAAGAGGGCAACCCAAAGACTGAAAACGAGAACAGGTCATGCACAGAAGGAGTAAGGCACAAACAGTGAAAAACCCCCGAATCACAAAATTGGAAACCCCAAAAATAGAGAAACCCTTGGATAAAGAAAAACAAAGGGCAAAAAGAAATCTTATTTTAATATATCGATATGGATTAATTAAATCCTTAATTTGAACGAGATGAGAAAATAAAATCTTATTTTAATATGATTAAATAGAATTTGAAATTAATAAGTAAAACGTTATATTACTAATTATTAGTCGATGTTTAGGAAACATGCAAAATTAGAATAAACGATTAATTATAAGAACAAGTGTTGTAAGTTATAATTAAATTGACTTTTACGTATTTGTAATTATGAATTACATGTATAAGTCGTTAATTGTTACTTCCTCCATTTTTATATAATGTACCCATTTTATTAAAATACTACACTCATATATTCAACAAATGGGTACATTATATAAAAACGGAGGATAGTATTATTTATGTATTTAATTTGTTAAATACACGTAATAATCTCTAGTGACATGTTGCATGTCACATACACAATTGACAAAAGACATAATATAAAATAAAAGTCTATTTTACGTATGCATGGGGGTGGCCATTTAGAAAAGAAAATAAAAAATAAAAATTGATTTTATATGATAAATTAAATCACATGGGAAAGCAAAAATAACTTTTGCATTTTTCCATTTTTGAGAAGAGAAAAGGCAAGCATGAGAGGTCACTATCATGCTCCCTCCTTACTCTTACCAACCGGCCACCCACTCCTCATATATGAGGATTTTGTCCTCATTTTTTGTTCTATTGGTCTCATTTTTGTTTGTCTCTCATACTCTCATAAAATAAGTTTATGCTATTATCTCCAAAACTAATAATCCATATTATTTACTAAGGTAGTAAATCTTATATTCCCTCCGTCTCGATCAATTGTTATCTATTGCTTTTGACACAAAAATTAAGAAAAGAAGTACAAATGAATTTGGACCACATAAATCGCATGGTCACACATGCAATGAAATGTGATCCACAAAAGGTTGCCAAAAATAGAAACAGATAACAATTCATTGATACACCCCAAAATTGAAATAGATAACTATTGACCGGAACGGAGGGAATATTAGTTTATTCGTATTAAGGTTACTATATTACAATTTCTATACTAAAATTGCAATATAGGTTTTAGGCTAAGTCGTGGGTGCAACTTAGTAGGAGGAAGACTATTTTGGTTTCTTAGAGGATCTTCGTTGTTGATATAGCTCAAGAACAAAATCAAAGGAATTGATTTTGTGCCCTTTATTTTCATTACTCATTGTAAGGAGCTTTTGTATTGTTTTTCCATTTGCATGTACTAGATCCGATGATATTAAAGAGTTTAATTATTCATTAATAATGATTAATGGAGGTTTATGAAACCAACAATTGACATAAAGAGCTAGTTGTGCATGCAAAATCGTTTTATTAGTTTTTACGAGCTTTGAACTAGAAAATAAAACTAAAAAATTTCTGATTTATACGATAAAGCCACGAAATTATTTTGCATGTTATACATTCTAGTGCTAAAAGTGTTTTATGTCATAAATTTAGATTTATGAATTTTTTATTGTTAATTTAGTTAATTTTTTAGTATAAAATAACGATTTTATCGATAAAATGAGATTTTATGACTAAAAATAGTGTAACATTGAATATGACCTTGATTTGTTTATTTAACCTCATATGCATATTTTACATGTAAACTGCAAAATTTCGGGGAAAGTGAGTTTATTCTGCATGATTTATAATTTTTTTTAGATAAAATGAAATAAATGGAGGTTCCAAGGCTAAAAGTAGTTAAACTTCGAATCTGACCTTGAAATTTTTAGATGACCTCACATGGTAATTTTACCTACTGGATGAAAAATTTGAGATAAAGTTAGTTTATTTTGCACGAAATATGAATTTTATATTATAAAATGACATATTAAGAGGTTAATTGATTAAAAATAGCTAACCTATGAATCTGGCCATGATTTTTTATTATGTAATCAAATGCAATATAGACTCAGTGTGTGTAAATTTTGAAATAATTTAAGCTCATTTTGCATGATTTATGAATTTTTAGTGTAAAAATGACATAAATAGTGACTATTTTGGCAAAAATAGCTAAAACGAATTAAATAACTTGAGAAAATTATTTGATGTTGAGTTTATATTATATTCATCATATCTGAAGTTGAAAATTTAATTCGACTACTTTTCGTGTGCTTTAGATGTTTTAATCGATAAGCCGTTAATTAGGAACGTCGACTTCTCAATTTTAATTCGCGAATTTTAACCTAAGTTTTAGACATTATGAGCGTTGTTCTAGAGTCGGGTGAGGAGTCCTTGGATGCGTATGTCAAGTAGGTGATCCTACTCAGTCAAGTAATAGTTGCGTGTTTTATTTTGTATTTGTTGTGGTGTACAGTGGTATGATTTCTTTGTGATGTTGGTACCGATGGTTGTGACGACCAGATGATGATAATAGTGTGAAAATGTTGAGATTTCTGGAACATATCTGTGGGACCGTTGCGGTAAACGGCTCGCACTTCTACGATCGCTCTTCGTGGGACCCGCCACGGAGAGGACGTGCACATGTAATACCCCGTATGTTAGCCTCGGTCAACGACAGTCAAACCATGTCTTATACACGTATTTCAAACGAGAAGTTTATAAAGTATTTTACGTAAACTGTTATTATTTTATAAATCGTATTTCTACGATTATTTCGTATTTCATAATAATTTTATATTTGATGATTATTTCATAAAATGACATTTCGTTCGTATTTCTTTAATTTTAATAGTACATTTATAATTTAATATATGTCCTATTTTATATTTATTTCACATCTATACTTAATTTCTATTTTGGTTTATTTAAGTCGTAATTGTATTTAAATCCTAATTTCTATATATTCTTATGTAAGGGCTAATAAACTTATATTCTTACAATTAATTTAATTAACATATTTGCTAATACTAAATTATATAATTTAATTAGTATAATAAATTTTGTTTGCTCGGTAACTTTAAGTTACGAGTAGGGAACGTGTTAGAATGTCTCGAGATACGTGATGGGCCGAGTAATAAGATAATTGGGCTCACATATTACCCTATGTTACACGTTATCAATACCCAAAACTCTTATGTCGACTAAACAGCCTCCATATCTCGTTGTACCCCTTGTACATGCACTGCCCTAACCCTAAACACACATCCCAGCCCCCATGTCTCGTATACCCTAGCAGCCTGATGCCCGTCGTTGAGGGTACCAAAGATAAATTTATAATTCCTAACCTTAAACTATAGATAGTGAAAGTCAGGGTCGAACCACAAAGAGGTGGGGAATGTTTATTGTTTTGATGTTAATGTTTAAAGTAACAAAATTGGGGGTTTGATTGGTTGATTACTAAGTCTAGGCAAAGATTAAAATAAAACAAGAAATAAAAGATAAGATTAAAACTATGAATAAAGAGATGCTAGGATGATTGGGTAATAAATAGCTAAGGTAATATGAATCCTAAGGTCAACATGTATTGCAGTCGCATAAGGGGTGTAACATATCCTTTCGGTCTATGATACCTAATAGCTCCTTTCGGCCTATGCTATTAGTTCCTAGGTCTCACAATTATTGGGTGTCAACAATAAGGGTGATTCCTAAATTCTAGGTCACATACTTTTCAGTCTTAAGTAACCTAACCGTCTTAAGGTGTAAACCAATGCCCTTCCCGTATCTCTCAATCTTGGGTAGGTCATTACTAACATCCTACAAGTATCCTTTCAGTCTCATTGTAAGGTATTATAGTCTACGAATTAAAACGGAACAGAAAACATACGCGAGTGGGTTGACCGACCGGCTAGTCCAGTCGGCCGACCACCGCCTTGGTCGACCGACCCATTAATTGAGTCGGCCGACCACGGCTCTGCTACAGTTCGGTCTCGGAATTCACGTTACCTATGCATATTCATCCCCTACATCCTAACATATGAATTTAGCTACGCATGGTAAGTGAAACAATAATAAAAACAGAAGTAAACATGGAAATTATGGTGAACATCAATCTAAGCATGCAAGAATTAATAAAGCTTGGGATTCTAACTTAACTGAATGCAATAATAACAAGAAAAATAATGAAACTAATTTAAGAGAGTAGTTACCAGAGACAGGATTAAGGCAGAAAAGGAACAAATTTTATTGAGTGCTTGAGAATTATTGAAAGATTACAATTAAACTAAAAAAAGGAACAAAACTAAATTACGAACTTGATTATTATGATGGGGGCTAATTGATAAAAGCTAGATTGTAACTTGATGCTAAAAAACTCGATAGAAAACTGAATATCTAACCCTAATTACAAGATTAGTTTATATAGGGCAAGAATTAAGAGTTTCCTAAAGACCCCATACTTCTAAACGATTTCTGAAAACGCTTCTGGGCTTCGCTGAGGTCGGTCGACCTCTTTAGTGGGTCGGTCGACCTCTTTACGGGCGTCAGGAATTCTGGGCTTCAAAGAACTGGTCGGCCGACCCATATAATAGGTCGGTCGACCCGTTACTGCATAAGATTGCTTTGATTCGTCTCGGGTTTGACTTTTGGCACTTGATTAAAGGTTCCTGTATGCGAAAGTCTCGAGGGCATAGATTTGGTGTAAAATCGTCCTTTTTCCACACAAATCTGCAAAAGTGCATAAAAATACGAAAGTGCACAATTGTTGGGAAATAAAGGCTAAAACATAGTAAATGAGCGACCAAATGCGTGTAAAAATAGATGTAAAACATCATAAAATAGACGCGCATCAAATTCCCCAAACCAAACCCTTGCTTGCCCTCAAGCAAGAAATAGACTCGATCTTAACTAATGGAACGATTTCAATCTCAGAGCGAAATTTACATGTTAGCTTAAACCAATACCAAGTGCAAAATGAGAAAGTATTCGAATCATGCAAACGAGTTATGGTGTCGTCAAACTTGCAAAACTAGAGACTATAGAGACTTTATACCATGGACTCTCGCGGTACGCTCGAGACACTCATGAAGCAAAAGGTGAGTATATGTAAAAGATGGAAAGAAGTATATTGTCATGACACTCACCTAACTGCGACCCATGAAAACATGCCTGCAATCTAACATGAACAAGAATTCTACAACCTTGTATAACAAACTCATCAAGTGACTCGGATACATGCAATTGAGGTAATGACAGATATGTGAGGTAAAAGGTAAAAGTGGTTAAGATGTTTTTGGATTTGTGGGGTTAGTAGCCAAGCTAGTAAAACCGGTTTCCAACAACATATTTCACAACTTTTGATATTAAGAAAGTGCTCTTTTGTAGCACAACTCTCACATTTGAATATAAGAAGGGACTCCCCAATATTTTTGAATGAAGTATGGGAGTAATAACAAATAAAAGGAAGGTATTTTTGGAATGAAATTTTGAATCTGATGATGACAGGTGGTCGGCCGACTTATGAATGTGGTCGGTCGACCTCTTTTCTGTACGTTTTGACTTTTTCTGTTTTCCTTTCCTTTCCTTTTTTTTCTGAATTTTTCTGTTCTTTTTCTTTCTTTTCTTTTCTTTTCTTTCCTTCTTTCTCTTATTTGCTCAGGATAGCATACAAATCAAGATGCCTCGAAATAAACCAAGGACCACAAATACTAGCTTGGAAGGGTAGGCTAAGTATGGGATGTAGTTTTGGGGGAATAAAAGGCAATTTTGGCTATGTGAAGCTTATGGGTAAATATGAGAAAAGGGATCCCAAATGCACGTATCAAGACTCACAAAACGAGATAGTAAAACAAGTAAATAGCAATTCAAGTTCATGTTTATGCATATTGATGTAACATGTTCCAAGGGGAGTACTACTCACATCCTAGACAACTGGTTTAAGAATGAAACCACGAAATAACCTCTAAAAACTCAGAATGTATAGTAGGTTGCCAAGGTATAAGTCAAGTCTCAAGATATACAAATTGACAAAAACTCGTAGATATGCAAAAGACTCTCATACTAAAACAAGTTGACAAGGCAGGGTAAAGGCATAAACATGTAAGAAAGCAAAATCATCCTTGAAATACTCTCATTCCGACTCGATCTATATGCTAAAATAAACGTGCATTTTTTTGGAATTTTTGAAATTTTTCTATTTTTTTGGATTTTTTTTGTATATGTAAGGAAAATAAAGAAAACAATGCAATACAGAAATGTAATAAACGTGTGACAAAAAATGCAACGGAACAATGCATGTGACGCGAAACCATTCCCCAAACCAACCCACACAATGTCCCCATTGTGCATTAGCCTAAGTAAAGGTTTCATAAAATTAAGGGAAAAAATGCAAGAAGGAAAAACTAAGGAAAATTGGAAAGAACTCACTGGATTAATAGGCGCATGAGAAAAACCTCCCCAAACCATGGTAAGCTGGGAGGTTTTGGTGGCTAGCAGTGCCACTTAAGTAACCAAGGTCGGTGCACGATTCCCGAGGAAGAAACGAACAGGCTGTGACGGACGGGTAGGTCGACCGACCCATGTTTTAGGTCGACCGACCTTCCTGCAGACTGCAGGAAATCCAGGAGTGCAGGGGCCAGGTCGACCGACCCATATTTCAGGTCGGTCGACCCCTCTGCTGCACAGCGGTCTTCGTTTCTTTGTTAAACCTGAAAAAACAATAAATATGCACCCAACAAAAGCGCGAGATGCCAGAAACAAGTCCAAAGTCTTAACTACGCACGCATAACGAAAAAAAAGTTCTAAAACTACGAGCAAACCAAATTAAAAAGTCTCAAACAACAAAAGTAAATTGTCTTAAAAACTGAAAATTGAAACAACTATCCGCTAAAGATGCGGAATATCTCTGACCACGGCTTTTGACGATATGCCGTAGTCTCCACAGTGTTTTCTTGAGTAGCAAAACACATCTTCTTTCCGCCGCAAAGCATATGCGACGAACTCTCTCCTGGATCTTGCCTCATTTTCTTCCTGTCCACCCGATCTACAACATCTGGGTCTTCATCTTCTTTGTAGTTCAAGAATCCCATTCCCCCTCTCTGCACTGTGACTTCCTTTATTTTGGGTTTCCCCAAACCAATTCCTGCATTAGTCACAATAGAAGTATCCTCCATATTACTCCCAATCTGGGGCGGAGGTGTAAAAACAGATACAGGAGTAGGCAATAAAGTAGGAGAAGTAGTGATGACCTTATACTTCTTCTCTGAAGTAATAGCATTACAAGTGATGGGGGTCATAGCATCCTTTTTCCTATAAGATAGGCCATAAATAATGGAATGCTTTCCTACTTTGAAGGTTAGAGTCCCAGTGCCCACATCTATGATGGCTCCCGCAGTGTGAAGGAAAGGTCTTCCTAGTATTATAGGTATATGAGCATCCTCTGGGATGTCCAAAACTACGAAGTCGACTGGGAAGAAAAACCTGTCTATACGCACAGGGATGTTTTCTAACACCCCTATGGGTTCCATAGATGTACGGTCTGCCATCTGGACAGTCATGCTGGTTACTGCAAAATTGGTCATTCCTAGTTTTAGGGCAACACTTAGGGGCATGACACTGATAGTAGCTCCTAAGTCGCATAAGGCCTTTTTCACCGGGAAGGTTCCTATATTGCAGGGGACAGAAAAACTGCCAGGGTCCTCGAGTTTGTGAGGGGCTATGACATGTGATAAAAAACTAGATGACTCCTCAGTTAAGGCAACTGACTCAACTTTATCTAAAGACCTCTTTCTTGACAAAAGCTGTCTCATAAACTTAAGATATGAAGGAACCTGTTGGACTAATTCTAAGAACGGAACTTGAACATTTAAGGAACGAATTACGTCTTTAAATTTGTCAAAAGATACCTGGTCCTTTGAAGGTATGAGTCTTTCTGGGAAAGGAGGGGCTGACGAGTCAGTATTTGCAGCCCTTTTCAGAAACCTAGGGGTCTTATCACCCCTAAAAAGGAAGTCCCTCAAGTTGTTCGGCAGTTCGGGACGAAAAGGAACTTCTTTCTCAGCATCGGTAGTCGGTCGACCCTCTTCCTCGGTCGATCGACCAGTTTCCTGTACAGCGGATTTTTCTGGAATCTGTTCAGAGGTCGGTCGACCTGGCTCCTGGGTCAGTCGACCTTCCTCGCTGTCAGTGAGCTTCGGCTGCTTTTCTTTCTCTTTTTCACCTCCCACTTTAGCTCCACTTCGTAGGGATATGATATTTAGAGTCTCTTTTTTCTGGTCCGTCTTGGTCGGAAGTTGACCCGGAGCCCTAGTATCGTTCTTGCCCGCAATTTGAGCAATTTGAGATTCTAACATCTTCATCCCCGCCTCTCTAGCCTGAGATTCCATTTGAACTAACCCAATGAGATTTTGGATAAGAGTATCTGTGTTGGGTGGTGGATTTGAAGGTGGTTGAGGGTTGAAGGGTGGTTTTTGGAAACCTTGCTTATGTGGGGGGATGTATGTGGAGTTTTGCTGAGGTTGCATGTGTTGTGGGTTGAGAACATTCTGGCTTGTCCACCTCATGTTGGGATGGACATTATTATTATTCGGGTCATAGAAGTTGTTCCCACGATAGTGTTGGAAAGCGGCACATGTCTCATTGGATGAGGTACAAAATTTTGACACGTGCCCTTCTCCACCACACCTCTCACAAGCAAAGGGTCCGTCTTGAACGGCATTCACCTGATAAATACCTCCCTTGCTCCCATTTCCTATATCGAACTTCCCTCCAGCTTCTAGTTTCTCTAACTTGGCCGTCAAGGCCTCAATAGCAGCCAGGTCATACTCAGCTTTCCTTTGATTGCCTCGGGAAGTTCCATGTTCAGCACGGTGCACAGCAACATCCTCTATTAACTTGAGACCCTTAGTCTCTCCGGAATTGTCCTGGAATCTCCCATTGGCTGCAGCATCTAAATAGGCCCTGTTGTCATCATAGAGGCCATTATAGAACTGGTTACAAAGAAACCATTGTTCGAATCCATGGTGTGGTATGGATCGAACAAGTCTCTTGAACCTGTCCCAAGCCTCGCTGAAATCCTCATTAGGTCCTTGCTTGAAATTTGTAATCTGCGCCCTCAAAGCATTAGTCTTGGATGCAGAATAGTATTTTCTGTTGAATGCTAAGGCTAAGGTATTCCAATCTGTGATTCCCGCAGTAATGCGGTCCAGGTCTCTCTACCATTCCCTTGCAGAGTCCCTAAGAGAGAAGATAAACATGGTCTGCTTAATCTGGTCCTGCGTCACTCCTTCTGGGGGTGCAATAGAGCATATGTAATCCATGAAGATTTCAATATGCTTTGCAGCATCCTCATTGGCCGAGCCTCCAAATTGGTTTCTCTCAACCATAGTAATATAGGCAGGCTTGGCCTCGAATGGCTTCCCAGTGCCTGCAGGTAAAGTGAACCCTTTGTATAGGTCCTTCACCTTAGGCATGGAGTGACTGGCAATAGTAGCTTCCTCTGTCATGTTTTCTTCTTCTTTCGGAAAAACTTGCAAGTAGGTAAAAGGTGGTGTTTTTGGTGAAGGTGGATTGTTGGGTGAATTTGGTTGTGAAGTTGGTGTTTTTGGTGAAGATGGTAATGGTGGTTGCTCAAAGATCTCTTCTTGGAATAAGGAAGATGGTGAACCTCCTTCCTTACTCGCCAGAAGTTGCTTCCTTCTTTCTCTTAGAGTCCTCTCAAGCTCGTGGTAAAGTGGTAGGAGTTCTCCTTGAATTGACCTACGCATAAGATGGAAACTACAAGAAAAAGGTGAGAAGGTTTAAGGAACAAAAGTTCCTTAAACAAAAGAAACAAAAACAAAAGAACAATAAACACTGGCGTCACCTCCCCGGCAACGGCGCCAAAATTTGATGCCCGTCGTTGAGGGTACCAAAGATAAATTTATAATTCCTAAACTTAAACTATAGATATTGAAAGTCAGGGTCGAACCACAAAGAGGTGGGGAATGTTTATTGTTTTGATGTTAATGTTTAAAGTAACAAAATTGGGGGTTTGATTATTGGTTGATTACTAAGTCTAGGCAAAGATTAAAATAAAACAAGAAATAAAAGATAAGATTAAAACTATGAATAAAGAGATGCTAGGATGATTGGGTAATAAATAGCTAAGGTAATATGAATCCTAAGGTCAACATGTATTGCAGTCGCATAAGGGGTGTAACATATCCTTTCGGTCTATGATACCTAATAGCTCCATTCGGCCTATGCTATTAGTTCCTAGGTCTCACAATTATTGGGTGTCAACAATAAGGGTGATTCCTAAATTCTAGGTCACATACTTTTCAGTCTTAAGTAACCTAACCGTCTTAAGGTGTAAACCAATGCCCTTCTCGTATCTCTCAATCTTAGGTAGGTCATTACTAACATCCTACAAGTATCCTTTCAGTCTCATTGTAAGGTATTATAGTCTACGAATTAAAACGGAACAGAAAACATACGCGAGTGGGTCGACCGACCGGCTAGTCCAGTCGGCCGACCACCGCCTTGGTCGACCGACCCATTAATTGAGTCGGCCGACCACGGCTCTGCTACAGGTCGGTCTCGGAATTCACGCTACCTATGCACATTCATCCCCTACATCCTAACATATGAATTTAGCTATGTAACACCCCCATTTATTTAAGGGCCTGTACTAGGACTCGCCAGATAAATAAGGATGTTACCATCTCGGTTTCCCGAGGCAGTAAATACAAAGGAAAGAACACAGTACTTTATTATTAAATGTTAAGCTGAAAAGCAAGTTTTTACAACCGTCTTGAACACTGTCTCATAAAAATAAAGTACAACTCATGACAAAAGACTATAGTGATCTAGACTCTAGTCTGGTCCGGATCCAAGCTCTCCCTTCCCTTAGCTCCCATAGTCTCAAGCACCTGCCAATCTGCTCCCCAATAAATTGGTTCATCACAGGTGATCACGAATACACAGGGTCAACCACGAGGTTGAGTAGAGGAAAAGTAAACAATCAAATCATTATTACTAAAAATAGAAAGTCAATCATCTCCACTCCGAATCACAAGACCCATTAATCTCCACACCAATCACAAGACCCATTATTCTGCACACCAATCACAAGACCCATTATCTCCACACCAATCACAAGACCCATTATACTCCACGTCAATCACAAGACCCGATATACTCCGCTCCATATCACAAGTCCCAATATCTCCTCTTATCGTATCTCAGAATTATATAACCAAATAACACAATATATCAATCATATGATAATATAAAAATAAACATGATTATCATCAAATAACAAAAGATTACTCATCATTATGTACACAGTATTTCCCCTACCTCAAATCGTAGGAGCGCAGTCAATCACAAGCTTGCTAGAAATGTTCCACGCGAAAACCGTTACCTAAACACGTATATGTCATGAATTAATAAACTTCCCGAACCCCATAAATCATCTTGCCCTTACTATAAATAGAACCTTCTATAAATGGAAGGTTTCCAAAAATAGAAACTTTCCCAAGGTAGAAACTTTCATGACTCATTAAATTTCCCGACTCATAACTTCAACTAACCCAAAACCGTAACCAAAAGTAATAATAATAATACGTAATACTAACGAATAACAACAACCATGGATACGATTATAATAATAACAATAATAATAATAGGAAATAATAATAATAATAAGGAATAATAATAATAAAATAGTAATTATAATAGTAACAGCAACATACTACGAATATTACTAATTAGTGGGAAAAACGAAAACGAACAACAATAGAAACCCCAAGACCGTGACACACTACATCAACCCGCGGAACCATCCCACGGCCACGCTAACACCACCTCCCCCCACCGGCGACCACCACAACCAACACCTAGAAACACGTCGACTCATACCGGGGAGTTGAACCACGGCCATAACCAGACCCGGTTCACCACTTAGCCATCACCGAACCGTTTAGAAACAGCCCTCGCAACCACCACTCGCAAACCCGACACAACCCTTAACATGGGGCCAAGACAATGACCGTGGTGCTACCGTATCGACCTCCCCCGAGTCGACGGTAGCACCACCCCAACCCTTATACGCCAAACAGGCCCAAAACCGTAAACCCGACGTCAACTCCTAACTCCGACAACCGCGCCTACCACCGACACGCAGACCACCACCCACGTACTCACCCTCACCCCTGCAACCAACCCACGGTCACCACGATGACTCGATTACAAAGACACCCCTACGATGAAAGAGACACACACGCATAAACGAACAACTCACCTTATGCTCGCCGGATTTTGACTCGAAACACCCGACTGCTGCCGTGTCCATCGCCTCTCTCTCTCTCATGATGAAGGCTGCGGTTAAAGTTGAGGGTGGGTGAAAGTGTATGAAAATAAAGTTTACGGAGTTGGGTGGCCGAGAGTTTGAAACGTAAGGTGTTAGGGTTTTGTTAATAATAAGTTGTATTATGCATTTCATGCGTAGGTGACCCTGGTTTGGTGGGTCATGCGTGAGTTACGTGTGGTAACTTGGCCCACATCGACGCGGTACACATACTACTACCCATACGTAATTCCTTCATAAAATGAATCAAGCCCAACTCGTTATACACGTAAAACCCGTAACATTATTATTAACTTAATATATCAACTTACGATAGAAATTAATATAAAGCGGTAACATATTATAAAACTTATAATAATTAACTAATACGTATACCCGACTTACCACTAACAACATATAAAATACAACTTATTCAATAAATTAATTATCGAAAACAACGACTAAAAATCATCTTCCTGACTATAAAAAAATAATAATCGTTATAATAATATACGAGATATTACAATGGGCCGATTCAACCCAAGGCCCATATGTGACGTTAGCACGTATCTCAAGGTCTCATATCAAAATTAGAACGAAATTCGATGAATAATATCTGTACTCGACACTTTACTAAAAATATAAAAACACTTGTTCGATATCTTAATTATCGAACTTAAACGTTCAATAATTATCAACACGTCAACATAAATATTAAATATTAAATAAAACACAAAACACGGGTATTACAGTCTTCCCTCCTTAAAATGAACTTCGTCCCGAAGTTCACCATCCTATGGTCAACAACCTGGTCACTAGGCACGCAAGAAGGAACACAATATATATGTGACACCACATTACGTCAAAAACTAATAAGACTACTTTAAAACACGAAATGTTACATTATACCCCCGTTAAGAAAACTTTGTCCCCAAAGTTTAACGTATAACTAAATTAAAGCAGGATACTACACGAAACACAATAAAATGCATAACAGAAGTTATCAGGATTATCAAGTATATTCAAACAATCGCCCCACACCAACTAGTCATGTCATAACAACTAGCCATATCATAAAATCATTAAGATTTTACAATCCTATCCTCCTTAAAACATGGTTACGTCCCCGTAACCTCATTACAAAAACTTCAGCTCATTTACCCCTCTTACTCGTTACTCTATCTAATAAAATATATTACTCCAAATACCCAAATATCGTATCCTCATCGTCGAACCCAAGACCAAGACAAGGGGTGAGTGAACTGGCGGATAAAACCGCAAATCAAAACTGCCATCTCAAAATCGATTTCAAACTTCGAATATAACTCAATAACCAAGGTCACACTGGACCGTAAACACCATATGGCTCAACGACCTAATAACTCATAACTCTATGCCAGTAACAATTCTCATCTCAATTTCAATATCAATATCGTCAAATATTCCATTAAAGGGTCTGCTCAACACTTAGAGAACAAAACACTAAGCTACTCACCCACGTGTCAAGGTCAAAGAGTACAACAACTCGATATAACACTGAACTGTAATCTCAATCTCAATACAAAATCGGTCAGGGTCAAAGCAATCAGGGTCTTTGTTGACTCACGAGCAACTCTATCCCCTCAAACTCATCCATCAGCTAATTCACATGTCAATGTACATACCTTTATCAAATTCATTAGCATGCTAGTATGTATTCTTATAATTCCACAGTTCATAAAACAAGAACTTGTACGCTATACAAAACCAATCTAATGCAGAATCATTATATATAAGCACTACTACAAAATACAGATACGAAGACGGTTAAAAACCGTTCTCCTATGAGAGGCGGAACCGTGCTCCCCCTGGCCGTGCTCTTTACCTAAGAGAACGGTTCAACCGTGCTCTTAGTAATGCACTTACCAGAACGGTTCTGACGTGAACCGTGCTCTTATGTCCTACTCAACCGTTCTCTTTGCCCTGTTTAACCGTTCTCTTTGCCATGTTAAACCGTTCTCTTAGGTGACTTACCAGAACGGTTATGGTTTGAACCGTGCTCTTATGTCCTGCACAACCGTTCTCTTTTCCCTGTTTAACCGTTCTCTTTGCCATGTTAAACCGTTCTCTTAGGGTACTTACCAGGACGGTTATGGTTTGAACCGTTCTCTTTTGTTACAACTTCGCGCCATGTTTTTGAATTAATAGAGCACGCTTGAGAACATAACCGTTCTCTTTGCACCTGCTATTTTTTTTTTAATAATTTAATTTATAATTCATCCGGCCTATAATTTTTCCTGCAAATAAGCGTACAATAACATTGCTCCAACAACTACATCATTCATATTACATTGCTCCAACAACTAAGCTACATCATTCATATATACAACATACTTTCCGATCCACAAATTCTAGATACAATACGTATGTACTTAAGCTAAACTTCTAGCTACGACTTAAGCTAAACTTCATCATCGTTCATGGGTGACTTAAACTGGAGCGCAAAGTTAGCCCATATATCCCTCACCTCGTCAATCAGCTCAAGCGGATATGTCAATGGGGCTCTAAGCATGAACTACAAACAAATTTTCAAAAATTGGTTAGAAAATTTTTATCCAAGACTCCTATATATATAAGTAAAATGAACTAAAAAACCAAAAACATACGTACATTTGGAGTAATAGTAACATATCTTCCTTTGATGACGTCCAACATGTATCGACAAATATAATAGCCACATAAAACGGAACCACAAGGCTGCAAAGGGGCCTGAAAGGGTAGCTCATATTATAAATAAATACTTCACGCACATGTACTATACTTAATAAGAGAAACAATATGTTAATATATATATATAGATATATACTATATATACAAGAAGTACCTTAATCTTTTTCCAAACAACGCCATTGGCCTCAAATTTTGCAAGTGGATCGATAGAGTTCCTTTTCTCAAAGGCCCTGTATATATAGATAGCCAGGTTTATATATTTATTCAGTTTTAGTTGATAATGAAGCGTTAATTTAAAGTATAATAGAAAAACAAGCTAAGGTCTATGATTGATGGCTTTTAGGTGGCTTAACTTTTGTTCCTAGCCTACAGAAACATTTTAAGGCCAATGCAGGGGAGTAACGGGAGGTATAATATATGAAGGCAAAATAAAAAAGATCAGAAATAAGTTAGACATACTTGGTAATTGTATCCATGAAAAATTGACGAGGCTCTGTATGTCCGGCAGGATCACACCAATACACTGTACTTTGAGCCGGATTGATCACGCCCAACATCTAATGCTTACTACAAGTTATAGAAAAATACAACGAAGATATCAACTTAAATATTGACAAAAAATAATAAAATAATTAATCAAGTCATCAATAATAATACTATGAAAAGAAATTTATAATTACGTACCCCTGGGCATATGGAGCAAATATAAGTTTCCGACCTTTTCCACAATCGGTACATGTCATTGCCCTAGCAACATAATCGGATCGATAATTTTCATCCGGAGCAACGGATTCTGAGGACAATGTCTCTGGGCACAAGAATCCATAGTGACTACTAATTTGCATGGTATCGGCAAGATCACTCAAATACCTACAACAATAAGAATCCATAGTAACTATCTAGTACTAGTTTGCATATTATCAGATATATACTAATGGGATTGCAAAGGGGAAGCTTAAACAAAGAGACCGAACCTCATAAAGAGTGTGATGTGAGAGGCACCAATCATTTGTTCATCTAACAAATGAACAACCTCCTCATAACTAAGGTAGCAAGTTTGTTCATTGTGTAACACATGTTCGTCAATGGGAACACTGATCATTGTCCCACTTGCCTTTAAAACCCGAGCCTCAGTTGCTAATAACTTCAAATCCATGGTCCTCTGCTTTTTCTTAAAATTGGGACTAACTTCAATTCCAAGGAAAGAAGATGGCGAAATCGAGGGCGAACACTTCTGAGGCTTGGACTTCTTTGCTGCTGCTGCTTTATTTTTTCCTTGATCATTCTTTTTCATGGTTATCTAAAAGTTGGCATAAATAAGTTGATAAATGGTATAACTCTCAGTGTATCTTATATCATTATATATACTAGCTAGAAATCTTAGTTACCTTCTCAACAGGACTATGTATATGACTTTGCGGCCACTGAATAAATGAACCCTTAGCATGAGTCAATGTTATCATATCACCAACAGGCATTGGTAAATCAACATTTTCCGACCCAGAATAGATTTCCTTGATTGACACTTTTCTAAAACCATCACCAAGGGCACTGCCATGAATGGAAACAAATTCGTCCTTACTTGATAGGTATACCATTCCTGAAGCCACTATCTTCGATGATTTGTTTGGCAGTGATAGCACACAATCTTTCCAAGCCTGAAAATTTAAGTTATAGTAGAATTTCAAACTTTTTTCATTTACTATAAAGTAGCGTCTTTAATGAAAAGCTTACATATATACCTGTTGTGTTACTGGGCCAGGAGTCTTCAAAACATTGGTCACAGGTGGATCCTCAGTCACTTGTAGTGATTGCACTCCTTTTAGTGAGAGTGATTGCATGTGAGACCCCTGCATAGATAGATTAGTGTTTTAAAACTTTTTTCATCGACTTTGAACTAGATAGTGTTTTAAATGCAAAGCTTACAGATCCTTCTTAATGAAAACCTTTTACAACCTGCCGTGGTGATATGGTAGGAATCTTCAGAATATTGGTCTTGGGTGTTTGATAATCCTCCTCTCGGGGTGTCTCCTCTCGGGGTGTCTCCTCTGGGCGTGGCTCTTCACTCACGTGTAGTGATGCAGAATTTGTCGATCCCTCGGTACTCATAGATGCTCCTCCGTGCATTAAATCGTCTAATACTTTAGTACTTGGCTTCTCACCAGTTAGCCAAAACTGCATCATCACTGATTTCAGCTTTTCCAAGTCATCAATTTGGTGTTTCATGTAATTGATCTTCTCGTACAACTCTTCTCTTGTCGGTTTTTTTGGTCCCTTCCCAAAATACTCTGTTATGGAAATACCGTTAGGAATTCCTCGCACACGGCCCGGATGCTCAGGCTTGCCTATCGCCTTAGCGAGTATGTCTTCCCGTCCTTCGGGCACAAATAATCCAGCCTCAACATCCTTTTCAAGGGATTCCTGCAAATCAGCAATATTAATTAAGTTTTTAGCAGCCAAAAAAAATGAATAAATAGCACAAATAAATTAAACAACTGAACTAAACCGAGTTAAATTACAAAAATGTTCAACTTACAATTTTCAAAGCAACTTCCTTATCATAATCAGTCATGTCCCCTTTCGCTGACTTGTGAGCCCTTAGCCAAGTTAAATATCGATCAACTTTTTCCACTTGTTTTCCCTTGGCAGCTAAATCTTCTTTCTATCAAAAAAGAAGAGAGTTCATGAAAATTCATGCCAACTTTTGACCTGGAAGTTAGCTAAAAAATGAAACGAATACATAGAACTTACGACTTTAACTTGAATCCCTCGATATCCTGCTTGTGAGCCAAAGTATTTCCCCTTTTTTTTAGAGGCATTCTCCTTGTTCTTATCACTGATCGCCTAATAACATAAATCATATAGAGTGAAAAATAGTACGAGATACTATATACATATATATATTATCATGAAATAATTTGCGTGTCTACAAAAATAGAAATATTACCTTGAATTTTTCACTAGTGTGAGATGCCAGAAACTTGTTCCAATCATCTTGTGTAATCTGCTTATACAAGGGTGGTGGTGTCTTCTGGATAGCTCCCGTCTCATCATACATCCACTCACGAACCAAAGTGCATTTCCATTTTCTCCATAATTCAGCCATCTTTTGGAGACACCAATCGTGACGCTCTTCAATGACATGGAAAACACCCTGAAATATAATATGAACAAACTTTTAATTAGTTTAGACAACCTTCGGTATTGAACCTAAAGCTAAAGAAGTACCAGATTCTACATGATAGCACAAATGATAGTTTTATAAGAAAAGACCAGATGACCGATTTAATGGCATTGAACCTGGCTAAACCATACCCTTCAGTCCTTCACTATCACAGTAATGACAAATTCGACATACATATTACGGTCACAGCTAAACAATAGGTCTTGTGACAAATAAATTCAGAAATTTAAGATAGAAATGAATTTGTCCTAAAACTAGCTGCAAAGCATTTGTTTTCCATGACACTTACAAACACTAGAGCCTTTCTCCTGATTTTGTGATTTTTCTTTTCATTTTGCTCAAGTATGCATCTGAAAAATGCACGTGCTACGTCTAAGCATGCTAGTTTGCACGCTGGCTGCTCGTCTCTTTGAGTACTATGGCTTGTTCACGTTACAATGTATATATGAAACAATAACTTAGAACATGAAGCAAAAAAAACTTAGAACATGGTTAAAATAACATACCGTCAGTTCACTCAGCATAAGGTTCAACGTCGGTTGATCCACATCCTCCCAACTCTCCAGTGCGGGACTAACATTCCCCCGAACAGTCACGCCTATCCATGAACTAAACTTAGATGCATATTTTCCTGTCGGCAATTTATCTTCTTTGTCCCACTCAAGTTGTATGGGTTGTTTCTCTTTAATAGCTCTTGCAGCCATATCTAAAACAGTTCGTCCCCTGTGAGAAGATATCCCCTTCTTTCTGCTTGCGTCCTCAACAGAGTTGTTCTTTCGACTTCTTTTACGTTTTTGTGGGACCCATTGTTCAACTGTACAAAAAAAAAACAGGGATAGCAAGTCAGAACAGGGAAAGCAAGATAGGAAAGCATATAAGAAATGTAGATGAGGAATGCTTCTGATGAAAAGCGGTAAAATGTGAGAAATTATATTAAAACATCAATAATGGAGCCAATTACAAGAAGTCTCATACTGCCCACTAAGCAAAAATAAACAACCAAGAAAACTAAATGATTCTATATGATAATATCTCCCCCAAATTTCCCGGTTTTTTTTTTTAAAAAAAAAAAAAAAAAAAAAAAAAATAATAATAATAATAATAATGGGACTGGAGCGTTGCTTGGACTGAAGTCACACTACAACAGATACGTCAGATTGCGACTGAAATTAGCGACCACAAGCGGTCGCCCTTCTAATTTTAGCGACCAATTTCAGTCGCACGCCCTTAGTCGCAGGCTGTAGTCGCTTTTAGCGACCGATATTGGTCGCCAATTTTAGCGACCGATGAAAAAAAGGCGGGCGACCGATAGTGGTCGCTAAATTAGCGACCGACTGCGGTAGCTAAATTAGCGACCGATTTCAGTCGCTAATTTGGCGACCGTTTTCAGTCGCTAAATTTGCGACCGATTTCAGTCGCTAATTTAGCTACTGACATCGGTCGCTAATTTAGCGACTGAAATCGGTCGCTACGTGGTCGCCAATGAAAAAAAAGTTACAGGGGTTTAGCGACCGACAGTGGTCGCTAATTTTACATGTTCGGTCGCTAATTTTACATGTATTTGCCCATAAAATTCGGTTTTGTCCTAGCCAAATCCGTAGCTACTACTGTAAAACCTGCAAGCAAACCAAAGAAGAGCAGCGCACAACCCAATTGATGCCAAATCTGATCGCTTAAATAAATAAAAGTGATTTGGATTACAAAGTACGAAATTCAAGCATTAAACTTAAAATTATCCAACACTAAACTTAAAATTATCCAACACTAAACATAAGAGTCACTAAAAACAAAAGTCACAAGCTACGACACTGGAAAAGATGCTCCCGCCCCACTGCCACCTCCATAATCGGGATCTCTTGGATCCCGATCCTGTGGACGCCAACCGCTGTTACAATTAGCAAAGTAGGAAGACATCCTTTCCATCTCTTCTTTCATTCTCCTCACCTCTTCATCTCGTTCGGCGTCCCTTCTATCCTTCTCAGCTAGTTGCATCTGAAGGTGACTGACCAAACCAGGAACATAGGGTTGATGCTGGGACGAGGACCCTCTTCTTGCCGGCGGTTCATAAAAGAGCTCTTTAGCTGAACCGGCCCTATAGACTCCTCCTTTATGAAAACCGTCTACCAATTCATACCATAGCTGATTGTCGGAGATGTCAGGGTTCGCCTTCTTTCGTTTAAGAAATGTTTCCTACAAAAAAAATGAAACATTATTAATAATATATACAATAACACTTACATATAAATAAATCATTGATTATAAATCATTTTTTAAATGCTTTATACAATAACACTTACATATAATTCGCGATCTCTTGCATTTATGAAGACGAACCCTTTCCTTCCCTTTTTGGCATGTGTCTCAAGGAAGAGATCTACAACCGATTGTAGCTGGCCCTTATTTTTCCTTGCCTATAAAAAAAATAATAAGTTCAAGCTAAGAATTCAATCAAGTCAATATATGTACTTAAAGATTTCAATTGGGTCCTTATCACTCCAACCTAAACCCATCAATGTATATTTCAAGTCACTAGCAAATACATAATTGTGAATTTATTAGTGGGGAAAAAAAAATTTGGCAGCAATTCCCTTAAGTTCTTCAAATACACAATGTGAAATAAATTTGTATTTATTTCACATATGTATTCGAAGAACATAAAGAAATTGTTACCAAACTCTTTCCCCACTAATAAATTCACAAGTATGTATTTACTACCTAAGTGACTTGAAATATACAAAGACAGTCCCAAAATGAGGACTATTCATGAATTTCTCCTAACGAGTAATTCATGAACGGGTACTAGGTCAATAGTCATTCAATTCTTGCACGGAAAATATTCACAATAACTTACAATAACATACAAACATAATAATTAACATCACAAAATCATCCTAGAAATCTAATTACTAACTATACTCATCATCCAATTTTCCCCAATTTCTAACCCTAATCACAATAACACCCATTTTTTTTCCAATTAACTAACTAAAAACATCCTAAAAACATCTTAATAATCTAATTACTAACTAAAATCATCATCCAATTTTCCCCAATTTCTAACCCTAATCACAATAACACCCAATTTTTTTTCAATTCACTAACTAAAAACATCCTAATAATCTAATTACTAACTAAAATCATAATCCAATTTTCCCCAATTTCTAACCCTAATCACAATAACACTCCATTTTTTTTCAATTAACTAACTCAAAACATCCTAAAAAGCATCCTAATAATCTAATTACTAACTACAAGCATCCTAATAATCTAATTATTAACTAAAAGCATCCTAATAATCTAATTACTAACTAAAAGCATCCTAATAATCTAATTACTTGTTTGAATTACAATAATACTATAAAGAGATTTAATACATAATTAAAGTTAGTAAATCGACACAAACCTGAAAAAGGAGTAAAATGTAGGTGAACGGCGGTGGTGGGTGGTCCGGTGGCGTTGCGGTGGTCCGGTATAAGGACTATCGGTCGACGGGTTTGGGGGGTTTTGAGGTTTTTCCTTTTTAAAACGTACGCAATAATGGGAATGACGGGTTGAAGAGGCAAAAAAAAAATATAACAGGGGGTTAGCGACCGAATTCGGTCGCTAAATTCGGTCGCTAAATTTAGCGACTGAATTCGGTCGCTAAATTCGGTCGCTAAATTTAGCGACTGTAGCTAAACTCGGTCGCTAAATTTAGCGACTGATTTCGGTCGCCAAATTCGGTCGCTAAACTGGCGCAATGGTACTTTTTGGATTCCCGCGGATTTTTTCGGATAAGATTGGGATAGGCTTTTGGTCGCTAAATTTAGCGACCGACGTCGGTCGCCCGCTTTTTTTTATTCGGTCGCTAATTTGCGACTACCATTGCGGTGGCAGGTTTGGTCGCTATCTGGGGTAATTCTTGTAGTGTCAGGTCGTTGCTGCCCACAGTAAAAAAAAGGAAAAGCATTTAATAATAATAATAATAATAATAATTTAATAATAATAATATTAATAATAATAATAATAATAAAAATAATAAATCGTACCTAATCATGCGTCAAAACCGCGAGGGCGTTTTTTAGAAGAAGACTCGGTATTGGTCCATATCCCTTCGTCATGGTCATCACGAACATATAAACTAGAAGGCTCGAATATATCCGTATCATCTAAATGTGGTACACGAGGATCAAAGCCCTCAAATACCACATCGTCATCGCAACTATCCATTGTGGTCTTACTTCTTACAGATAGCACAACTGACCACTTTTTATCCGATGGATCGGTGACATAAAATACTTGTTTCGCTTGTGTCCCTATAATAAAAGGATCCTCCTTATGACCAAATTCATTAAGATTTACTAAGGTGAATCCTATTTCATCCTTGCGAACTCCACTAGTAGTTTCAATCCACTTGCATCCAAATATAGGTATTAGAAAATCTGTGTAATCTAACTCCCAAATCTCTTCAATGAATCCATAATAATGCATTTGACTTAAAACTGGTTTCTTATCTTTCGAACTAGCAAAATGCATGCCTTCTGCCTCTACACTAACACCACTATTTTGCATCGTGCTCATGTCATCTTGCCCACGAATGTAAAAGGTGGATCCATTAACGGCATAACCAGTATAAGACGATGCAAAAGTCTTAGGCCCAAAACAAAGCCTCTGTAATCTAGAAGAAATATACTCAGGATATTGTTGCACGTCTTCTATAACTCGACCCTTGAACCAAACTCTAAAAGTCTTATTGTGCTCACTTGCGATCCACATCTCTGATTTATTTCGATGCTTCGCCTTCAACAATGCCTTGTGTTCCTCAATGTACGGCTGTACCTCATCCTCGTTATGAAGAACATATGTATGTGCTATATGCCATTTCTCAGTTGCCATATCTAGACAAACATGACCCCTAAGACCTTTGCCCATCATCCACTCACTGTGCCTATTCTTAGGAATCCCAGGTAGCTCAGAATCTGACAAGTGTGCATAGCAATAAAAAAGTGCTTCATCCGTGATTGCACGCTCAGCAATAGACCCTTCAGGACGATATCTATTAGATGTATAATCCTTATACACTTTCATCAATCTCTCAAAAGGATATTGATACCTTAGATAAACTGGACCAAGGTATTTGATTTCTCTAACCAAGTGTACAGTTAAATGCACCATTATTGTGAAAAATGAAGGAGGAAAGTACATTTCCAATTGACAAAGAGAAGTGACAATTAGTTTTTGCAAAGACTCCAACTCCTTGGGATCTAACACTTTACTGCATATGGCATTGAAGAAAAAGCAAAACCTACTTATGGCGAATCGAACTTTTTTAGGTAAAATCGAACGTATAGCCACTGGTAGTAGTTGTTGCATCAAAGTATGACAATCATGAGACTTTAAACCAACAAGCTTAAGATCTGTCATTGATACTAGGTTGTTGATATTGGAAGAATATCCCTCCGGCACTTTAACACTACTTAAGCACTCACAAAACTCTGTTTTCTCCTTTCTTGAAAGTGTATGAGCAGCCGGAGGCAAATAATATCGTGTTCCTTTCTTTTCTGGTGCCAACTCAGGTCTGATTTTCATATCCACCATGTCCATCCTAGCTGATGTGTTGTCTTTTGACTTATTCGGAACATTCAGAAGAGTGTTGATTATATTGTCACACACATTTTTCTCAATATGCATAACATCTAAGCAATATCTTATAGAAAGGTCACGCCAATATGGAAGTTTTTCAAAAAGAGGAGACATCTTCTTATATCCCCGAGACGCTAATTTAGAACCCTTCTTCCCATAAGTTATCTCAATTTTTTTCACTCTTTCATATACTTCATGACCGGTTAATATCTTAGGAGGAGACACTAGTACAAAAACACCCTATTGCGTCAAGTGATTTGCGTCGGTTCTAAAAGAACTGACGCAAAAGGGGCTTAATTTGGGCGGGAGACCAATTTTTCACTATAGACAAGTTATTTGCGTCAGTTCTTAAGAAGGAACTGACGTTTTTGAGTCGGTAATTTTGCGTCAGTTTCGCTCTAAACTGATGTATTTAACTAAAAATTCACTTTTGCTTCGGTTGTTTTCAAAACAGACGTATTTGTCTATAAGCTTTTGCTTCAGTTGCACAATAAAACTGAGGTATATAATATAAAGTAAAATAAAAAACATCTACCAGTATCTAATAATAGGGCAAATAAACTAAAGAATTTGAATACACTATTCTCTTCCATAATCAAATTAACATACGCGAAATTAAACGAACGAACCCTTGCTTCGTTGAATTCATCTGTTCGTTAGTTCCTTAGTTCGTCCTTCTTCATCAAATTCATCAGTTCGTCCATCTTCAAGTTCAATTTCAACTTCAATTTCAATTTCAATTCATCAGTTGCAAGAATTTCGCTCAAATCCTTGCTTTTTCGCCGATTAATGTAAGTTTTATTCGCTCTTCTTCGTCTAGTTAGACTAACTGTTACTGATTTGTTGTTGTTACTGCGAATTTTGCATCGTGGACACTCGTCTAAGTCACTATAATCTTTCCAGAACAAAATGCAGTCATTTGGGCATGCATGAATTTTTTTGTAACTCGTAGCCAATGGACACAATACTTTCTTACATCGATAAGTATTAGATGGAAGCTCATTACCCTCTGGCAACATTTCTGATAAAAGTTGCACTAAAGCGGTAAAACTCTTATCACTCCATCCATTCGCCGCTTTTAAGGTATACAATTTCAACACAGCTGATAAACGGGAGAATTTGGAGCCCGGATATAATGGCGTTTTAGAATCATCAACTAGCGTTTGGAACATTTCTGGACATTGTATGAAATCTTTTTCTAAATCATCCATCATTCTATCAATATTCTCACCCTCTAAGTTGTTTTTCTCATCATGACTATCATCGTTATCATTGTCCACATTAATCGGAATATTATTGAACTCCAAACCATGCATCTCAAATTCATCCACATTATCAAACTTGTTCTTCTCATTTATAGTATTTGAGGTACCTTCCATGTCATTGTCTTTCTCTCCATGCCATATCCATACATGATAATCAGGTTTAAACCCCTTCATTAGCAAATGTTCCCGCATAGTTTCAGAGTTTACCTTTACCCGGTTCTTACATACGCTACACGGACACATGAGTGACTTCTCATCCCCAAGTAGTTTTTGATGTGCAATAGCATGCGTGATAAATTCATCAACCCGTTCTAGAAAATGGAAATTTCGCTTTCCATACATCCAACTCCTATCCATAGCCAGCACAATAAACCGCTAAAAAAAATAATAACTTTTATTAGAGTTGTCCTAACAATAAACCAAGGGTAGCTAGTACATAGGCTGAAGTTTGAGGAATAATCAACTAAGCAAGTACATTTCAAGGCGAATTTACATATGAGTTCCCTACTATTAGCTTAATGCCTAGCAAGAACCTAGCAACCACTATAATGGGAACCTATAGCCAACTACCCAAAGGTGGAATGTACCCTATGCGTACCATAGCACCACACCTACAAATTTCTACATTGACAGTGGCTTGTAAACTATGCAATTCGAACCCATTTCAATTACTTAGCTCAAATTGACCCAATTGAGCCTACACTTGGCTTGGTTGTTCCTTGACCTGATCCAAAAAAAATTAGTCATACTTTCTAAGCTACTGCCTTGTTTAAACGACCCAATACAGACTGCAGAGCAGTAATGCTGCACACTGCCACACCTATTACACTACTATTGCATTCAGAATCCATTTCCACTCCACCAACTGACTGTCTCTGACCAGCATTCCCTGCACTCTACTTTCCTGTAGATTCCACAGCAGACCCCTCTACTTTCCTGTAGATTCCACAGCAGACCCAACAACAGAAACTACCTCAGCACAATTCAAGCCCAGAAAAGCATCTGAAATCTGCCTCATTCGACTGCCAAAGCATGCCCATCAGAGTGAGAAAGACACTCGCTCCTTAGCATAGACTTGCATCAACAGCTACACTCAGTTAAGCCATTGAGGCCCTACATCCCTACCATAAGCAATAGTCTACAGACCAGGACCTACCATCAAACTACAAAAATTACAAGCTGATGATACACTTAAAGATGTTGTCAACGTAATGTCTGAGAACTGTGCAGTGTTTTAAGTTTCACTTTAATATTTGCAGTAGTTATGCAACACTTCTTAGAAGGCTAGAAGCATACATTTCCCTGTAGTTTTCCAGGAAGAAGTATATTGTTTTTTTGGCTTATATCTATTCAGATTTTGGTTAACAGGAGAGACATATATGGCCTTATCATCTATGTTGACTATGTACGTAGCTATCTTTACAAGTACTCGCAAATAGGGAAGCCTATACCCCTGTGCGTAGGCACAAGTGAGACTACTTCCTTAAACTAGAGTGAAATATATGCATTTG
The DNA here is from genome assembly GCA_029255685.2 of Silene conica. Taxonomy (NCBI): domain Eukaryota; kingdom Viridiplantae; phylum Streptophyta; class Magnoliopsida; order Caryophyllales; family Caryophyllaceae; genus Silene; species Silene conica. The sequence continues at coordinate 52,686,907 of CM055316.2, read as the reverse complement.
CGTCTCTGTAACATACACCTGAACTGCTGTTGCACTTGCAGTTCAGAAACTCTGCATCTAGTGCCCAGTTCAGCCATTCAATCCCTGCATTCTGAACTGAGAACACTCCCCATATTTTACTGAGAACTAAGAACACTCCCCATATCTAGTGCCCAGTTCAGTCTATACCCCTGTTCGTAGGCCACATAATGTTTCAGAGACTGCGTAAGGCATGTATTCATCTAATGCTTATGGCACACATACATGTGGCATTATATTCATATATTACAAAGTTTCAGAGACTGCGTAAGCCATGTATGTGCAGATAATGAAGAAATTGGGTACAACATAGCAAAGGGGTATGAATGGCTTCAATTCGTGTCAAAGGGGAACCATTAACAACAACAATTTAGTCACTAAAACGAGAAATTAAGGGCAAAATTCGCAGTAACAACAACAAATTAGTAACAGTTAGTCTAACTAGACGAAGAAGAGCGAATAAAACTTACATTAATCGGCGAAAAAGCAAGGATTTGAGCGAAATTCTTGCAACTGATGAATTGAAATTGAAATTGAAGTTGAAATTGAACTTGAAGATGGACGAACTGATGAATTTGATGAAGAAGGACGAACTAAGGAACTAACGAACAGATGAATTCAACGAAGCAAGGGTTCGTTCGTTTAATTTCACGTATGTTAATTTGATTATGGAAGAGAATAGTGTATTCAAATTCTTTAGTTTATTTGCCCTATTATTAGATACTGGTAGATGTTTTTTATTTTACTTTATATTATATACCTCAGTTTTATTGTGCAACTGAAGCAAAAGCTTATAGACAAATACGTCTGTTTTGAAAAACAACCGAAGCAAAAGTGAATTTTTAGTTAAATACATCAGTTTAGAGCGAAACTGACGCAAAATTACTGACTCAAAAACGTCAGTTCCTTCTTAAGAACTGACGCAAATAACTTGTCTATAGTGAAAAATTGGTCTCCCGCCCAAATTAAGCCCCTTTTGCGTCAATTCTTTTAGAACCGACGCAAATCACTTGACGCAATAGGGTGTTTTTGTACTTGATCAAGATCCTCATCAGTTTCATCTACAATACCTTCTTGCTCATCACCTCCAAACATATCTCCCCATGATTTATCCAACATATCGTCACACCCATCTCCTACCTCAGTATTCATATTACAACTCGGATCTTCTAGTGAATTAGACTCATCGGGCTCTTCATCGTCACTCAAGCATGTTTCTCTCTCAATCTCCCCAAATTGGACATCTATTCCATCTAAATTTTTTGATTCTCCATGGAAAATCCAACAAGTGTACTTTGGATTAAAATTTGTCTTATTTAAATGTATTCTTACATCTCCAAAGCTCATATACCTAATATTCCGGCACATATCACAAGGGCACGCCATACTAGATTTGTCTTTCACGTTCTTTATTACGAAGTCGTAAAATTCAGCTAACCCGGCATCATATTCTACTTCGCCCTTTTTCCCATTAATCATCCAAGTACGAGCCATATTCGGCTACATAATTTTAACATAATTCAATTATTAAATTCATAATTCAATTATTAACGATAATAATACTAATAGCAATAATAATACTAATAGTAATAATATCACGATAATAATACTAAGGACGATAATAATACTAATAGCAATAATAATACTAATAGCAATAATAATACTAAAGACGATAATAATACTAAGGACGATAACAGTTGATTTGTGTATGATTTAGACTGTGGGTCTGTACTATGAACTACATACATTCTGCCCACTGCTACATACTCGCTACTGCATTCTACACATAGGCTACTGCCCGTAATGGTTACTATACCCGTAACAGACCTAAAATAGCACGTAACATACCTGAAAACAGTCCAGAAAATGGACCCAAAATAGACCAGAATACCAGGCCAATGCGTTCAGTGGCTGTTCTGGTCTGAACAGACCAGAGAAGCGGACAGAAGTAGAAAAATGAGTGCAGTAGGGGGGGGGGGGGGTCTGGTGCAATATCGTAGTAGTTACAGCAACAGTAGTAGTAAGCATAGGACATTAATCGTATGCAATGGTGAATATGCAGCAACCACAGTACTGGAGTAGAGTCTAGATGCAAAGGAAGTGCAGTGGCAGTAGATGGTATGCAGCAGCAACACGAATGAACACATTGGGTCTGTACTATGAACTACAATTTCAGAAAAAACATACAAACCATATATTCAACATCAAAACCTTCATCATATACATTAACCCACAATATACATCATATTCCTCATCCAAATCACATACAAACCATATATTCAACATGAAAACCACAAATTATACATCATATATTATTCAAAATCAAAACCACATAAACATTAAGAAAAAATTGATAATTCAAACAAGAGTAAAGGAGAAAGAGGGCGTACGATTATGGTTCAGTTGCTTGGTGAAGAAGAAACTATGGCGGACGATTGATAGCAAGATTGAATTCGCAGATTGATAGCAAGAAGAAGACTGAATGTGGAAAATACGCAGACTTGAATTCGCAGAATTTCAAAGGTTTTCGAAGGCTGCAGTTATTGTGTGTTACACGTTATGTTTGTTTAATTTTTATGAAGAGAAAAGAGAACGGTTCACAAAGAAACTGTCTTCTTTTAGAAGCAAAGAGAACGGTTCTAAAGACAACCGTTCTCTTTTAGTTATAATGAAAAAATTTTATGAACAGAAAAGAGAACGGTTCACAAAGAAACCGTCTTCTTTTTAAAGCAAGGAGAACAGTTCTAAAAGCAACCGTTCTCTTTTAGTTATGATGAAAAATTTTATGAAAAGCAAAGAGAACGGTTCCCAAGCCAACCGTTCTCTTTTAGTATAATGAGAAGCAAAGAGAACGGTTCTCTATGAAACCGTTCTCTTAGCTTTCTAATTGTTAACATAAGAGCACGGTTTAGTATTTTAACCGTTCTCTTTAGTTTATTTAGAACAAATAAAGACGGGTTATAATGGGAACCGTCTTGTATTTCTGAATTAAAAAATCCCGCGCATATTTAGTGACAAATTAGGACGGTTCCGCAAAAATTCGTTCCATTAGCCCCGTCTCCTAAACCTATATTTGTAGTAGTGAAGTCAAACTAATCAATTACCAAAAGTTTACCTATCTCACAACTCAACCCGTCCCCCAACAAAATAATTATCTTATCAGTAGGAAATATTAACTATCAAAATAAAGGAACAATTACAAATTTTCAACTTGAATAAGTACTCGTAAGAAACCCATAGAAATTATCATGCAAACTTATATAACCTCGGGCAATAACAAGAGTATTAGGATCGGTAGAAGTCGTGTACGCACTAAAACAGAATCAGAGTGGCTAATACTTACAAATTCTTGGAATTTTAATAACACAAAGTTAATATATATATATATATATATATATATATATATATATATATATATATATATATACAACAATGTAAACAATCAAGAAGCTCGAAGTTCATAATTGACAAATTTAAATGTTTCACGCTCATAATCATATTATAGAAGCAAAATCATATTTTAGGAAAAGGCATAAAGCAAAATTAATTAATGTAATTAAACATGCGACACTTGACATATTTCACAGGATATGCTCAGTTCATAGACTCACATGACCGTTTAACATTCCTAGATACCAATAAGCTAAAATCACTTAGGTACATTTCACATCCACTCATATTACATCATTTATCATGAACTGGTAATATATATGACTTGCAAATTAAGGGGTTTATATAATATGCAACAATTAAACAACCGGCAGGATTTCGTCAACACATAGCTACCGAATCTGGTATGTTGCAAACAATCGTTATAATTATCAAAACATCAAGCGTTATCATGGATAATCATCACTTGGGAATCATTTTTGAAACTTTGGAAACATTGGAGTGGTAATTTGTGGCAATTTATAAACATGAAAAAAAAAAAAAATTAACAAAAAAAAAAAAAAAAAAAAAAAAATTATAAGCTATAGATGGAAACAAGACTACACGGAGACATTCTGACTCTTCTTTACTAAAACACTGTTCTTGTAAATTGTAGCTTATGAATTATGAAAATTTAACGATAAAAGTAAACGAATTCACAAGACTAGTACTTCCATAAATCACATGTCCACCAGTTAATAACTCCATATATTATGGTCAGATTTTAAACATAGCAATGCAATTCAGTTTGTGACGTAACAATATACATGAAGGTGTTATAAAGATTATTATCTTAGTGAACGAGTCAACGATATACCATAAATATATGAAAGAACATCAACACGATTCACATTGTTCAAAATAACCACCATTTACCAGTCCAATTCCATTCTACCTCTTGTTAAGACTCATCTCCAATAAACATGATTTTAACGTCACACACGAATATCACATCATTATTTTGAGGTCATATCACTAGAAAGTGAAAATGTCTGAATAATTGAAACTATTTTATATATTTGACGAAATAAACATGGTTACGTCACCATATAGTAGGGTTCATATTGATACTATTTGCCTACCATTCATGTTACTAACGCCATAACAAGATATCACTTGGTCACATCACATAATTCACATTTAAATATAACCATTATTTTTTTTCCAAACATGTTGACATGACATTTGAAGCATTGGATCACATTGTACCAAATTAACAGGTATTCATTATTATAAACCGAAATTGTCATCTACAAGACGGTAAGATTGCGAAATTGAAAAGTAGCATCACGAAATAATTCAATAGTTATACATGTATGAACAATGCATTAGTTCTTACCATCGTAACAATCACAACATAATAGTATGTAAATATGTATACCAGAAACTACCAAGGTGACACCTATTGAAGCATGACTCTATAACTAAACTAATTGTGTGTAAATAGAAATTGCCATGTAAACTTTAAGTACGATCTTATGCAACACATAACTATATAGCATTCAAGGCTTGGGGTAGCACATTCCGCATATCACTAGACATGGATTACTATAACATCTGAATCTGATCATTCATATCAGAATACCAACCAATATATTACATAGCTACGATAGTCATTTAATAACCATATACCAAATGAACATTCCAAACACCAACCTACTATGATCACATCACTCTAACCACTGTTCAACAATTACACCTCCAGACTCTTAAAAATTCAATTCAATCATCCGTATCGATCCATATTTCATATTATATTGATCCACATTTCAGATCATATTGATCCTTCCAACGCACATCTTTATTCATAACTCACATATTAATTACCTCATTCTTCTCCTGCAAGAACGTTAGTACAATATAACTAGGTCACTATATAGTCTACCCCACTCCTCAATTACTTACTCTCTTTGGGTTCCCGAGACAGAACAGAAAGGGCCCAGGTTTGGTGTGAGGGGGCCCCTAACTCATCCCGTCCCTTTTTGGGGCTCCTATCAGTTTCATCTCGGGGTTCATTTTATTTGACTCTTCCTACGTTCATTATTATTCATTTGGTTTAGGCCTGAGGATCGTTCGCTCTGATACCACTTTGTAACACCCCCATTTATTTAAGGGCATGTACTAGGACTCCCCAGATAAATAAGGATGTTACCATCTCGGTTTCCCGAGGCAGTAAATACAAAGGAAAGAACACAGTACTTTATTATTAAATGTTAAACTGAAAAGCAAGTTTTTACAACCGTCTTGAACACTGTCTCATAAAAATAAAGTACAACTCATGACAAAAGACTATAGTGATCTAGACTCTAGTCTGGTCCGGATCCAAGCTCTCCCTTCCCTTAGCTCCCATAGTCTCAAGCACCTGCCAATCTGCTCCCCAATAAATTGGTTCATCACAGGTGATCACGAATACACAGGGTCAACCACGAGGTTGAGTAGAGGAAAAGTAAACAATCAAATCATTATTACTAAAAATAGAAAGTCAATCATCTCCACTCCGAATCACAAGACCCATTAATCTCCACACCAATCACAAGACCCATTATTCTCCACACCAATCACAAGACCCATTATCTCCACACCAATCACAAGACCCATTATACTCCACGTCAATCACAAGACCCGATATACTCCGCTCCATATCACAAGTCCCAATATCTCCTCTTATCGTATCTCAGAATTATATAACCAAATAACACAATATATCAATCATATGATAATATAAAAATAAACATGATTATCATCAAATAACAAAAGATTACTCATCATTATGTACACAGTATTTCCCCTACCTCAAATCGTAGGAGCGCAGTCAATCACAAGCTTGCTAGAAATGTTCCACGCGAAAACCGTTACCTAAACACGTATACGTCATGAATTAATAAACTTCCCGAACCCCATAAATCATCTTGCCCTTACTATAAATAGAACCTTCTATAAATGGAAGGTTTCCAAAAATAGAAACTTTCCCAAGGTAGAAACTTTCATGACTCATTAAATTTCCCGACTCATAACTTCAACTAACCCAAAACCGTAACCAAAAGTAATAATAATAATACGTAATACTAACGAATAACAACAACCATGGATACGATTATAATAATAACAATAATAATAATAGGAAATAATAATAATAATAAGGAATAATAATAATAAAATAGTAATTATAATAGTAACAGCAACATACTACGAATATTACTAATTAGTGGGAATAACGAAAACGAACAACAATAGAAACCCCAAGACCGTGACACACTACATCAACCCGCGGAACCATCCCACGGCCACGCTAACACCACCTCCCCCCACCGGCGACCACCACAACCGACACCTAGAAACACGTCGACTCATACCGGGGAGTTGAACCACGGCCATAACCAGACCCGGTTCACCACTTAGCCATCACCGAACCGTTTAGAAACAGCCCTCGCAACCACCACTCGCAAACCCGACACAACCCTTAACATGGGGCCAAGACAATGACCGAGGTGCTACCGTATCGACCTCCCCCGAGTCGACGGTAGCACCACCCCAACCCTTATACGCCAAACAGGCCCAAAACCGTAAACCCGACGTCAACTCCTAACTCCGACAACCGCGCCTACCACCGACACGCAGACCACCACCCACGTACTCACCCTCACCCCTGCAACCAACCCACGGTCACCACGATGACTCGATTACAAAGACACCCCTACGATGAAAGAGACACACACGCATAAACGAACAACTCACCTTATGCTCGCCGGATTTTGACTCGAAACACCCGACTGCTGCCGTGTCCATCGCCTCTCTCTCTCTCATGATGAAGGCTGCGGTTAAAGTTGAGGGTGGGTGAAAGTGTATGAAAATAAAGTTTACGGAGTTGGGTGGCCGAGAGTTTGAAACGTAAGGTGTTAGGGTTTTGTTAATAATAAGTTGTATTATGCATTTCATGCGTAGGTGACCCTGGTTTGGTGGGTCATGCGTGAGTTACGTGTGGTAACTTGGCCCACATCGACGCGGTACACATACTACTACCCATACGTAATTCCTTCATAAAATGAATCAAGCCCAACTCGTTATACACGTAAAACCCGTAACATTATTATTAACTTAATATATCAACTTACGATAGAAATTAATATAAAGCGGTAACATATTATAAAACTTATAATAATTAACTAATACGTATACCCGACTTACCACTAACAACATATAAAATACAACTTATTCAATAAATTAATTATCGAAAACAACGACTAAAAATCATCTTCCTGACTATAAAAAAATAATAATCGTTATAATAATATACGAGATATTACAATGGGCCGATTCAACCCAAGGCCCATATGTGACGTTAGCACGTATCTCAAGGTCTCATATCAAAATTAGAACGAAATTCGATGAATAATATACGTACTCGACACTTTACTAAAAATATAAAAACACTTGTTCGATATCTTAATTATCGAACTTAAACGTTCAAATAATTGTCAACACGTCAACATAAATATTAAATATTAAATAAAACACAAAACACGGGTATTACAAGCTACGCATGGTAAGTGAAACAATAATAAAAACAGAAGTAAACATGGAAATTATGGTGAACATCAATCTAAGCATGCAAGAATTAATAAAGCTTGGGATTCTAACTTAACTGAATGCAATAATAACAAGAAAAATAATGAAACTAATTTAAGAGAGTAGTTACCAGAGACAGGATTAAGGCAGAAAAGGAACAAACTTTATTGAGTGCTTGAGAATTATTGAAAGATTACAATTAAACTAAAAAAAGGAACAAAACTAAATTACGAACTTGATTATTATGATGGGGGCTAATTGATAAAAGCTAGATTGTAACTTGATGCTAAAAAACTCGATAGAAAACTGAATATCTAACCCTAATTACAAGATTAGTTTATATAGGGCAGGAATTAAGAGTTTCCTAAAGACCCCATACTTCTAAACGATTTCTGAAAATGCTTCTGGGCTTCGCTGAGGTCGGTCGACCTCTTTAGTGGGTCGGTCGACCTCTTTACGGGCTTCAGGAATTCTGGGCTTCAAAGAACTGGTCGGCCGACCCATATAATAGGTTACTATATTACAATTTCTATACTAAAATTGCAATATAGGTTTTAGGCTAAGTCGTGGGTGCAACTTAGTAGGAGGAAGACTATTTTGGTTTCTTAGAGGATCTTCGTTGTTGATATAGCTCAAGAACAAAATCAAAGGAATTGATTTTGTGCCCTTTATTTTCATTACTCATTGTAAGGAGCTTTTGTATTGTTTTTCCATTTGCATGTACTAGATCCGATGATATTAAAGAGTTTAATTATTCATTAATAATGATTAATGGAGGTTTATGAAACCAACAATTGACATAAAGAGCTAGTTGTGCATGCAAAATCGTTTTATTAGTTTTTACGAGCTTTGAACTAGAAAATAAAACTAAAAAATTTCTGATTTATATGATAAAGCCACGAAATTATTTTGCATGTTATACATTCTAGTCCTAAAAGTGTTTTATGTCATAAATTTAGATTTATGAATTTTTTATTGTTAATTTAGTTAATTTTTTAGTATAAAATAACGATTTTATCGATAAAATGAGATTTTATGACTAAAAATAGTGTAACATTGAATATGACCTTGATTTGTTTATTTAACCTCATATGCATATTTTACATGTAAACTGCAAAATTTCGGGGAAAGTGAGTTTATTCTGCATGATTTATAATTTTTTTTAGATAAAATGAAATAAATGGAGGTTCCAAGGCTAAAAGTAGTTAAACTTCGAATCTGACCTTGAAATTTTTAGATGACCTCACATGGTAATTTTACCTACTGGATGAAAAATTTGAGATAAAGTTAGTTTATTTTGCACGAAATATGAATTTTATATTATAAAATGACATATTAAGAGGTTAATTGATTAAAAATAGCTAATCTATGAATCTGGCCATGATTTTTTATTATGTAGTCAAATGCAATATAGACTCAGTGTGTGTAAATTTTGAAATAATTTAAGCTCATTTTGCATGATTTATGAATTTTTAGTGTAAAAATGACATAAATAGTGACTATTTTGGCAAAAATAGCTAAAACGAATTAAATAACTTGAGAAAATTATTTGATGTTGAGTTTATATTATATTCATCATATCTGAAGTTGAAAATTTAATTCGACTACTTTTCGTGTGCTTTAGATGTTTTAATCGATAAGCCGTTAATTAGGAACGTCGACTTCTCAATTTTAATTCGCAAATTTTAACCTAAGTTTTAGACATTATGAGCGTTGTTCTAGAGTCGGGTGAGGAGTCCTTGGATGCGTATGTCAAGTAGGTGATCCTACTCAGTCAAGTAATAGTTGCGTGTTTTATTTTTTATTTGTTGTGGTGTACAGTGGTATGATTTCTTTGTGATGTTGGTACCGATGGTTGTGACGACCAGATGATGATAATAGTGTGAAAATGTTGAGATTTCTGGAACATATCTGTGGGACCGTTGCGGTAAACGGCTCGCACTTCTACGATCGCTCTTCGTGGGACCCGCCACGGAGAGGACGTGCACATGTAATACCCCGTATGTTAGCCTCGGTCAACGACAGTCAAACCATGTCTTATACACGTATTTCAAACGAGAAGTTTATAAAGTATTTTACGTAAACTGTTATTATTTTATAAATCGTATTTCTACGATTATTTCGTATTTCATAATAATTTTATATTTGATGATTATTTCATAAAATGACATTTCATTCGTATTTCTTTAATTTTAATAGTACATTTATAATTTAATATATGTCCTATTTTATATTTATTTCACATCTATACTTAATTTCTATTTTGGTTTATTTAAGTCGTAATTGTATTTAAATCCTAATTTCTATATATTCTTATGTAAGTGCTAATAAACTTATATTCTTACAATTAATTTAATTAACATATTTGCTAATACTAAATTATATAATTTAATTAGTATAATAAATTTTGTATGCTCGGTAACTTTAAGTTACGAGTAGGGAACGTGTTAGAATGTCTCGAGATACGTGATGGGCCGAGTAATAAGATAATTGGGCTCACATATTACCCTATGTTACACGTTATCAATACCCAAAACTCTTATGTCGACTAAACAGCCTCCATATCTCGTTGTAACCCTTGTACATGCACTGCCCTAACCCTAAACACACATCCCAGCCCCCATGTCTCGTATACCCTAGCAGCCTGATGCCCGTCGTTGAGGGTACCAAAGATAAATTTATAATTCCTAACCTTAAGCTATAGATAGTGAAAGTCAGGGTCGAACCACAAAGAGGTGGGGAATGTTTATTGTTTTGATGTTAATGTTTAAAGTAACAAAATTGGGGGTTTGATTGGTTGATTACTAAGTCTAGGCAAAGATTAAAATAAAACAAGAAATAAAAGATAAGATTAAAACTATTAATAAAGAGATGCTAGGATGATTGGGTAATAAATAGCTAAGGTAATATGAATCCTAAGCTCAACATGTATTGCAGTCGCATAAGGGGTGTAACATATCCTTTCGGTCTATGATACCTAATAGCTCCTTTCGGCCTATGCTATTAGTTCTTAGGTCTCACAATTATTGGGTGTCAACAATAAGGGTGATTCCTAAATTCTAGGTCACATACTTTTCAGTCTTAAGTAACCTAACCGTCTTAAGGTGTAAACCAATGCCCTTCCCGTATCTCTCAATCTTGGGTAGGTCATTACTAACATCCTACAAGTATCCTTTCAGTCTCATTGTAAGGTATTATAGTCTACGAATTAAAACGGAACAGAAAACATACGCGAGTGGGTTGACCGACCGGCTAGTCCAGTCGGCCGACCACCGCCTTGGTCGACCGACCCATTAATTGAGTCGGCCGACCACGGCTCTGCTACAGTTCGGTCTCGGAATTCACGTTACCTATGCATATTCATCCCCTACATCCTAACATATGAATTTAGCTACGCATGGTAAGTGAAACAATAATAAAAACAGAAGTAAACATGGAAGTTATGGTGAACATCAATCTAAGCATGCAAGAATTAATAAAGCTTGGGATTCTAACTTAACTGAATGCAATAATAACAAGAAAAATAATGAAACTAATTTAAGAGAGTAGTTACCAGAGACAGGATTAAGGCAGAAAAGGAACAAATTTTATTGAGTGCTTGAGAATTATTGAAAGATTACAATTAAACTAAAAAATGGAACAAAACTAAATTACGAACTTGATTATTATGATGGGGGCTAATTGATAAAAGCTAGATTGTAACTTGATGCTAAAAAACTCGATAGAAAACTGAATATCTAACCCTAATTACAAGATTAGTTTATATAGGGCAAGAATTAAGAGTTTCCTAAAGACCCCATACTTCTAAACGATTTCTGAAAACGCTTCTGGGCTTCGCTGAGGTCGGTCGACCTCTTTAGTGGGTCGGTCGACCTCTTTACGGGCTTCAGGAATTCTGGGCTTCAAAGAACTGGTCGGCCGACCCATATAATAGGTCGGTCGACCCGTTACTGCATAAGATTGCTTTGATTCGTCTCGGGTTTGACTTTTGGCACTTGATTAAAGGTTCCTGTTGACTTTCCTTCGTTCCTTAATTATGCGAAAGTCTCGAGGGCATAGATTTGGTGTAAAATCGTCCTTTTTCCGCACAAATCTGCAAAAGTGCATAAAAATACGAAAGTGCACAATTGTTGGGAAATAAGGGCTAAAACATAGTAAATGAGCGACCAAATGCGTGTAAAAATAGATGTAAAACATCATAAAATAGACACGCATCACAGCCACCACCGTGAGATGAAGGAGAAGGAAAGAAAGAACTGCCAATCACGCATCATCACCTTCATCGTTCATCATCGTTGTAAGTTCAAGGCTTTAATTTTCGTTCTTAATGTGCCTTCGACTTAGGATAATCTGGCCTAGAGTAATATTTGTAGAACCCTTAACACACCTACCATCGTCAAACAACCACATGACCACCGTGGGCATCACAATAAGCACCAAAAGTGTCGACAGTAGCAAGTGTTTCCATACTCTGTTCGTATTTCATACTCGGTTCATGTTTAATTGCATTTTGATTGTTGTTTTGGTTTAACTTTGAGTACGACTTTATGGGTAATAGTATTAGGGTGTTTGCGGGTTGTTTGGTGAGTGTAGGGTGGTGCGTGGTGGCCAGAGCAACACCATAAAGGAGCCGCGAGTTTTGTACATGAACAGGGGAGAAACAGGGGGACGTGAGGTGCTTGTTTTGAGGGTGTTTTGCAGGTGGTTTGAATGGTGTCGAAGCCTGGTGTTTGTCACCAGGGGGTCTTGGGTGATGCAAGGTGTCGAGGGTGGTGGTTGGTTATGGTGATGGTGGTGTTAGAAGGTGGTTTAAGAGCGGTTTTACAGAGGGACAGAAACTCGGTTGCAACACGATGTTTGTTGGTAGGGTGTTTGGACTAGTGTCGAAGAGTGTTGGGGTTGAGTTAGGGGTTGTGGTTTGTACGTGTCAATAGGTGCGTCATGGTGTAGTGGTCATGACCACCGTGGAAGGGTGGTAGTTCTTGCTCTATAGGGTGGTCGTTATGGCTGTGTAAATAGGCTGGTCAGGGGCTGTTGGTTGCGGTTTTGGGTTGTTGAGGTGTTGCGTGTTGATGCGTTTGTATACTATTATTAGTAATATCATTATTATATTAATATTATTATACTACTATTGTTATTATTAGTAATATTATTATTATTAATAATTTGTTTAGTTAATTATTATTATTATTATTGGTAAATTGCTCATGTGATTTAATTGTTAAAATTGTTAAGTGAATTTTGTTATACAAGAATGTGACGGTTATCAATAGTTCGATTATATTTTCTATGTTCGATTAATTAATTAAAGTTAGTTATAAAAGTAATAAGGTCGGGTTGGTTAAGTTAATTGAGGTAGTCATGTTTGGAACGGTCTCGTTATGCGTAATATATTATTTAAATAATTAATTTGAATAATCGATATATTATATTGGTTGCGTAATTGTATTAGTTAGTAATTAATTAAGTATATTATTTTGTTAGGTGTTGAGTATGTGATGAAGTGATTCAGTTGATTGCATGTTAGCTGCGTGATGGGATTATATTGCCATCCAGGTAGGATATACTTGTACTGTACTCTATGGTGTGTTATGAATGGGTGTTGAATTATATGTATTGGATGCTGAGCATGATTGATATGAGAATGATATATGGTAATTGTTTATATTAATATTGCATTCATGAGCATGACATATGCATTGGATACGAATTCGAGATGATGATATATTATTGGACCCAAGCTAGTTCTGCAAGACTAGACCTGGTGACCTCAGTTGTTACGCTGGTGTTCGGCGACGGCCGATTATACTCTGCCGTGAGGTTCGGTAAGGGTGGGAGTTACGGGTTGAGATTGAGTTCAGGCATATCATGGCATTTGCATATCATTATTTGTTGCATTATGATTTTGTGTTATCCTACTCGACCGCGAGCTTGACAATGTATTCGTGTGACACCTATGATGATCCGGAATGGGGAGTAGATTCTACAGGAAATAGACAAATGAGCTAGGAGCTGGGGCAGGTCTTTTCTTTCAGAGTTTATTTTATTTCTTGTAACTCAGTTTTGTATTTGGTCTTTGGACAAGTTGTAAGAGATTTTATCTATCATTTAATTATAAAGTACTGTAGTTGTTTTACTTTGTTATTCACTACCTCGGTCTTTCCGAGATGGTAACAGTCCTATTTATTTGGGAAGGTCTTGCTAAAGGCTCCTTAATAAATGGAGGTGTTACAACACATTTCACATTTACAATTAACAAATGTCAAACATAAAATGAAAGTTCATTTTATGTATGCATGGGGGCCGGTCATATTGAGAAGGAAAAGAGTAAAGAAAATGATTTTGTTTATGTGATAAATCAAATCATATGGAAAAGTTAAATAGCTTTTGTATTTTTCTATTTTCTGATAAGAATAAAAGCTTGTATGTAAGGTCACATCACTCTCTTGCTTATTCTCATTATCTCTCATACTCTCATAAAACAAGTTTATGCTAGTATCTCACATTCTAATAATTCATATTATTTACCAAGGTAGTAAATATTATCTATACAATATTATTAAAAGGGTAACCTAAAATGCCACGTAGACAATGCCACCTAGGATTAACAAAAAGCCACGTCACTAATTACACATGACATGAAGCCACATCATTATTTCTTATTTTAAAAAGAAAAAGAAAAAAAATTAAAACATTAAGTGTAAATAACTTAACAAACATTAAACTTTAACCTTTTTAATTTCTAGATAAATCAAATAACAATTAAAAATCCAAATTCCTAATAAATTTAAAATATCGATGTTTGTTGTTAAAATATTTCAAAAAACAAATAAATATCATATAATTCTAATTTTTATGCCGTTTATAAAAAGTAAGAATTTGTAAATATTAAGGGCAAATAATAACATACTTAACTTTAAATATTAGCCTTTTAATTTTGGGATATTCTACATGGTACCCCTCATTTTTTTTGACTTTCTACATGGTACCCCTACAATTTTTAAAACATACATGGTACCCCTAATTGTTGTCATTATCACTACGTATACCCCTAAACTTTATTTTCCATCAATTAAACTCATTTTTAAGCTTTACGTGATAACTTTAACGCGTAAAGAAGCTTGTCATTTATTATCACATGACCTAAGGACTCTATTAGGCTCAATATCAATCTCGATCCTAATATTTATAGATATGTATGGGCTAAAAAAAAGGCGAAGGAAAAATTATTGATCTTTGCCAAATTATCACGTCCAAAGAATGGATATTAATTCTAATAGAGTCCTTGTGTCATGAGATGATAAAGGTCAAGTTTGGTTATGCGCGTAAGTAATTATTTAACGCTTAAAAATGAGTTTAATTGACGGAAAATAAAGTTTAGGGGTACACGTAATGATAATGACAACAATTAGGGGTACCATGTATGTTTTAAAAAGTGTAGGGGTACCATGTAGAAAGTCGAAAAATTGAGGGGTACCATGTAGAATATCCCTTTAATTTTTAAAACTATAATATTTTAAAGTTCAAATAAAAATTTACAGTCTCTCATTTTATAACTTGCTAATAATGAAAAATAATGTTCAAAAGTATTAAAATTATACTACATATTTATGTATAGTAAAGCAAACCTTTCACATTTCATCCATATTTATGTATAAATTAAATTTGCTAATAATGAAAAATTATGCTCAAAAGTCACAAAACTTTACTACATATTTATCTATATATTAAATTTGTCATAAAACACATAATTAATTGGCTGTAAATGTTTGATGGAAGGCAACATTTGTGAGTCAAAATTCAAGCCAATATTTTTTTTACTCCCATCGTGTATCAACATCAAGGTAATCAGTATAGGTATATGAAGGTACGGTAAGTGTATTATGGTTTTAAATTAATTAATTAATTATTTATTTATTTTTAAATTTTGATTGTTTATGAAGTGTTTCATCCCTATTTTTAAGTGTTCTTTTGTTCTCATTTAGGTGCTATCAAGATTTGTGGTGTTGTCATATTTAAAAGTAATATAAATATACTTAAATTTTTATGACTCAATTCCCTCTTTCTTTCATTATGTAAGGGAAAACTTAAATAAATAACGATAAGGTTAATATCACATAAATCAAATCCCACCATTTTATGCGTTATTAATACTTAATGATTTTTTTGTAGGGATGATTCAGGAGAGAAAGAAGATTATACGAAGAAAGAAAATACTTACGGATTGAATTGCTTAAAAGAATTTTCCATCCACTTCACTCAATAATTTATCATAACAAAAAATAGTATTTCACAAGCTTTCAAATGTATATTTTATTTTTGGGATGTGTTGTTTTCTTATTTATCATTTTCCTTTGGAAAATCACCCATAGAATGAAATTGGAATTGTGTGGATATCAATCTTCTCAACAAGTTGGACAAAAAAATCTTATTGACATATATAATAGCAAAAAGTACATTATTATCTACTATTTATACGTTCATGTCATATTATCTAATATACATGTCTTATAAATTGTAATGAGATTTGAATGAGATATGTAATAGGCAACTATTTATCTTGAATTTATCATTTATGAAAAAAATTATATTTTAGGATTTTTGGCAAATTCATATAGATACTATATTAAGACTAACATTGATTAAATTCATAAATATGCTACTATAAAAAATATGATTTATGAGACTCAAAATATTGAGAAGATAAAAGGCTCCAAATCCTATATATTTTAAGTTCCTTACATAGGGTATATATCATTCTCAAAATAAAGGAAAAAAGAGAAATAATCCAACTTGATGCATTTAATTTGCTCTTTCATTTTCACTTACTAAATTCATTTGCGATTGCCTAGGCAGTAGCAATTTGTTTTGTCTTGCCTACCTACATGGGTAGTACATGTCGCACAAGAAATACCAGTTGTGTTTAAAATAAGACAACCAATCGAACCCAAATTTTAAAAAGTCAATTGTTGTTGAACTTCCGTATGGATTTTATTTCTCAGAGAATAACTTATTATTGCTAAAAACTATTACTTTTTATTACATGTTCTTATCAATAATTATCACTAAACTTAATTAATTTAACCTATTAACTTTTTAAGATTGTTAGTATACCTTAATTAATATGACAATGTCATGAACTCATGGTATACCGCGAGATATAGATTATTCTTATATAAAATTAAATTTTCTATATACATCATTGTAAGTGTCATATTTTTTACTCTTCCGGAAAAATAGTTTTGTATCATAATTATTTTTTGTCTCTAATTTATAATTAATTAATATCGTGTATTAAAGTTGGAAGCTTATTAGTTTATCATAATTAAGATAGCACAATAAATATTTTAATCGTTTTTAACACCTAAGAATACAAGCATAAGAAATGATTAATAAAGAAAACATAGAGACATGGACTCATAGTAAAAAGAGAAGCATAGATTAGCGTTATATATAGACTAAATTTTATATGTACATTCTTGAAAATGCAAAAAAATTTCATTTTTTTTTTTTTTTTTTTTTTTTTTGTAATCCTTCTATTTTTTAATCTCTCAAAATAGTTTTATATTCCTTCGCTCCGTTGAAGTTTTATCACCCAATGACCTTAATATATTATATGAGGAGTATTATATTGAACTGAGTTGATAAAACTTGAATGAAGGGAGTATTATAATTATTTTTTGTCTCCAATTTTATTATTTAGTGTATTAGCTCTTATCAAATTATTTTAGCCGACTTATTTTGTGAACAATATTCAGATATGCTTTTTAGGACCATGGACAATCACAATGAAGATAGATTATTCAACCGATTATGCGTAGTCCGTGGCGCCACGATTATAGACTTTTTACATTACTTACAAGCGAGATTTACATTTGTGGTATCATAAACACATGTAAGAATAATTGTTTGATTAGATATATATCTATTAATTTCTATCATGACGTAGTATTAGTAAGCCCAAATAGTTGGATTTTCCGTATTATATATGCAACATAGCCATTATATATATAGTTTTCAAAGAGGTTTCAATTACCGAACATAGATCTATTATTTCAATTGTTATGCTAACTGTGTTAAACTCCAAAATATATAAATATAAATACTCATAGTACATTTTTCTAGCTAGATAATATAAATTACTCATGATTATTTATTGTTCCTAAAATTGTAAAGACTAATTTTAAATATTAAAACATTAATTAAAATACCGGCTTTCACCTTATTATTTATAACGACCCGTGCTTCTGCACGGGTACAAAACTAGTTATTAGTTAATTAATATTAAGGTTACTATATTGTAATTTCTAGACTAAAGTTACAATATAGGTTTTGGGCAAAGTGTTCGGTACAACTTAGTAGGAGGAAAGCTAATTTTCTTTCTTGGAGGATCTTCAGTCCTTGTTGATATAGCTCAAGAACAAAATAAAAGAAATTTGATTTTGTGCCATTTATTTCCATTACTCAATGTAAGGAACCTTTGTATATATTATTTTTCCTTTCGCATGTACTAGATCCTTTGAAATTAAAGAGTTGATTTAACATTAATAAGATTAATGGAGGTTTTTTTTTGGTGAAATGTGAGTATATTATAAATATAGGATAATTACATGGAGGTTTAGGGTTTGAAACCCCTGACAAGCACATGAAAAAACATCAAAACTTAATCAAACAGTAACTACACAGCCAGTCTAGATTTTCTTGATCTTTTTCCTCTCGAGCCTTGCATTTCACTCTGCTTCTCACCTCTTGTATTATCTTCTCTGTCACTTTTTCAGGTCTAAGTAAACATTCATCCAGTCTAGCATTGTTCCTTTGATTCCATATATGATAATGGTAGGCATTAAGTAAAGCCACCCTGATTTTCCATCTCCCATCCTTCCTGTAACCATCACTTAAGCTATTCACTGTTGGAAATGTTCCTCCAAACCAGTACTTTAGCATCCTCTGGATCAAGACTGAGTATTGGCAAGAGTCAAAGATATGTTCAATAGTTTCATGTTGGTTCTGACACATGATGCAGAGGTCATCTGTACAGCAGCCTAGTCTGTGCAATTTACTTTTAACATTCATACCTCCCTGCATTCTCAACCAGGTGACAATAGAATGTTTTGGGATATTCCAATGATTCCAGATAATGTTGCTCCATTTCTGTTTGGTTTGTGTAGGTTGCAGCCAATCATACCCATGTCTAATAGTATATCCCTTCCCATTGCTAGTCCATTCATCATCCACATAGCCATTTCTGATTTTATCCTTGACTTTGCATATGCTTTTCCAGACCCAAGGTGCATCTGGTGGGCATTAGTAGTCATGCCAGTGTTGCTGCTTAGTATAGACAGCATTGATCCATTTGATCCACAGCCTGTCTGCCTTGCAATAAACCCAGTGACTAGTTTACCCACTTAGGCCACATTCCATAGCTCTGCATTCTTAATTCCCAGACCTCCTTCCTCTTTGGCTAAGGTGACAGTATCCCAGGCCACAAGAGGTACCCGATGATATTCTGGTGAACCATCCCACAGGAAATTCCTGCAGATAGCTATAATCCTTCTAATGACTCCTTTAGGTATAACAAACATTTGAGCCCAATAGTTGTGGAGAGTGTTAAGCACAACATTGATCAAGGTAATCCTCCCAGCATATGATAGTTTTTTTGCACCCAAGCTTCTAATTCTGGATACCATCTTCTCAGTGAGGGCTGCACAATCAGTTTTAGAGATCTTTCCTGGCTGGATGGGAACCCCTAGATATTTGAAAGAAAATGACCCTTCCTTAAAGCCTGTTACTTGCTTAATCCCTTCTTTTGTCTCCTCATCCACCCCATTGAAGAAAATATCAGACTTGGCATTATTCATCTTTAGTCTTGTTGCTTTTGAGAAGGATGAGAATGCTCTCATAAGGAGCCATATGGAAGCAGGAGTACCTTTGTAGAATATGAGGAGATCATCAGCAAACATAAGGTGGGTGAGCTTTAATTCTTTGCACAAAGGGTGGTACTGGAAAGGCCATTTAGCAGTAGCATATGTGATTAGTCTGGAGAGGTAATCCATGCATAGTGTAAAGATTAAGGGTGATATTGGATCCCCCTGCCTCAACCCTCGTTGTCCTTTAAAATACCCAAAAGATGTCCCATTCAGAGATATAGAAAAGGTTGTGGTGGTGACACACTGCATAATCCACTGTATAAACTGCTGAGGGAATTTCAGTCCCTTCAGTAATTGTTCTGTAAATGCCCATTCTACTGTGTCATATGCCTTTTGAAGATCAATCTTAAATAGATATCTAGGTGACACATATTTTCTCCCATATAAATGGATGATGTCCTGGCATATAAGGACATTCTCCATGATGGATCTGCCCTTTATAAATGCCTCTTGATTCTCATGGACTAGCTCAGGAAGGACTGCAGATAGTCTATTGCATAATAGTTTTGCAATCACCTTGTACACCAGGTTGCAACATGCTATTGGCCTGTACTGACTGACTGAAGAGGGTCTGTCATATTTTGGGATAAGGGTGATGTTTGTGGCATTAATTTGAGTAAGAAGTTGGCCACTCTTGAAGAAATCCATGACAGCATTACATAGATCATTTCCCACCACTGGCCAAGCATCCTTGAAAAAGCCACTGGTAAAGCCATCAGGCCCTGGTGCTTTGTCAATAGGAATGGAAAACACTGCCTCCTTTATCTCAGCCTTTGATACCATTTTTGTGAGTGTAGTACAATGGTCAGTAGTACATAACTTACCAGTCATAAGTACTTCACCCCGAACAGCCTCTGTCTGACTTTGTCTTCCCAACAAGTTTTCATAGAATTCCAGGAATGCTGCTTGAATGGTGGTAGTTTCAGTACATAAAATCCCTTCTTTATTCTCAATCTGGGTGACCCTATTTCGAAGGCATCTGTTCTTAATAGATTTGTGAAAGAGAGCTGTATTATTGTCCCCATCTTCTATCCATTTTTCCTTAGATTTTTGACTAAGAAAACTAGTTCTGGCTGCAGTCCAGTGCCTTACTTCCTTGAGAGTCTCAATTTTCTGGTCTATCAGTTCTGGATTGGTAGGATCCTGTTGGAGTTGAAGTTGCAAATTTTCCAAGTGAAGGACCACCTTTTCAACATTAACCTCAACATTATCAAATCTCTCTCTATTCAGATTTTTCAAGATTGGCTTCAGAGCCTTGAGCTTTTTCACCACCCTAAACATAGATGTACCCTCCACATATTGATGCCACACTTCTTTCACTTTAGGAAGGAACTCACTAGCAGTGCTCCACATATTGTAATACTTGAAGCTAGTATTCCTTCTCCCATCCAGTTTGATATTCCTGACAATACAAGGACTATGATCTAGCAGTCCTTCTGGATGAAAATGAGCATTCATATCAGGAAAACAAAATGACCATTGAGCATTAATCAGAATCCTATCCAGTCTACTATATTCTCTTCAATTTTCATCTTGCTTGTTGTTCCAGGTATAAAAGGCTCCTGTAGCTGTGATATCAGTAAGCCCACAAGTCTGAAGGCAATGTATAAAGGTCTCCATATCTTCTAACTTGGTATTTCCTCTAATTCTCTCCTCTGGGGATATAACTGTGTTAAAATCCCCAGCTACTGCCCAAGGTAAAGTGCAAGAGGCAGCAAAATGCACCAGGCTCTCCCATAAACTGATACGTTTAGCCCTTTCATTGAAGGCATATACCATAGTGAGTAAGAATACTGTATTAGTTATCTTACATGTCACCTGAGCATGTATGAGCTGAGGGTCATACATAAGAATAGAAACATCATAGTGTGTAGGTTTCCAGAGAAGCCAAACCCTTCCTCCTTTATGCATACTGCTATTAGTAGTCACACACCATCCATCTAGCATCCTTTGAGAAATATTACTCACATTTCCACCATTTATTTTGGTTTCCAACAAGCCAAATAAACTAACATCTTTATTATGAATAAAACTCTTAACTAAATTTTGTTTATTTACATGGTTCAACCCTCTAACATTCCAAAATCCTAAATTATTCATGGGGAGTAGGATTTGTAGGGTTACCATTATCAATACCTTGTACCTCTTCTATCTGTTGCACCACTGGTTGAACTGAGACTGCTATGTGGGACTGAGCTGCTGGGGCATCTGCACTGGAACTAGGCATACTCACTCTGGGTAAGGAACTAGGCAATGCAGGAAACTCCTTATCAGACAGAGCCTGCTTTGGTTTAGGGATAGGTTTCCAAACTTTCTTGGTAACCAAATTTGTGGCATATCTCCTACAATTTACTCCATCATGTCCCAAACCCTTGTATTTATCACATTGAAGGGGTTTCCATTCATATTCAAGCTTAATCTCAAGTTTCTGTCCATGTTCATCCTTGAATTTAATTGCATTAGGGAATTTCTGTCCCACTTTCAATTCTACCAGAGTCCTTGCAAAACCAAGTCTCGTCTTGGATTCTGTAGCATTGTCTGATTTGATATACTTGCCAACCATATTGGCAATAGTTGGTAAACACTTACCCCAAAATTTGAGAGGTAAGCCATGAAAACGAATCCATGCTGGGACTGCTTTAATCTCATCCTTCAAGAGGTCAATATTCTCCTGTCATGCTTTCACAATTAATGGCTTATTGTCAAACATATGGTATCCTGCATTCAGTACAAGTTCTTTGGCTTGCATCTCCTTAAACCTTACCATAAACACTCCATTGGGAAGGAATGATACCTTGTCAATACCATGTTTACCCCAAACTCTCTGGACATAGCCTTGTAATACCTCCCAGGGAGGGTTTGCTCCAACCACAAAGCAGTAAACTGCGTGGTTCCAATAATCTATCTTTTCCTTGGTGTCCTCTGCAGTGAATTGAAATATGTCTTCCTCTGTTTCATCCTCAATAATAGTTTCTGCCTGAGGGACATCCACACTCCGTTTTTTCCTTCTATTGGTGACTAGGGTGAAGTTTTCATCAGGTTTTTCTTCGTCGTCAAAAGACAGGCCTGCTATAGGATTCACTTCATGCATTGCCTTGGTACGTATAACATCCTCTTCCTCTAGCCCTTTAGGTTTTCCATTGTCACTACTACTACTAGATTTATTCTTGCTATAAGAATGATGGAATTTAGGTGATGATGATCGAGTACGATCAATGAAAGAAGAGCAATATTGATCCTTGGAGGAAGACGGTGATCTCAAGAAATCGCCCTCATGCAGCCTCTTAGGGTTTTTTTTTCGTTTTTTCTTTCTTTCGATTACTCCTTTAATTTTAAATTAATGGAGGTTAATGAATCCAACATTTTTAACTTGAAATATACCCAACTTTAAACACTCTCTTCTCAAAAGAGAATTAGATGACCGACTACTTAAGTAACAGGTCATTGTCATTTAAATTTTGTTTAATAATACGATTTAACTACCTTGCCTATACATTTTTTTACAAAAAAACTATCTAATTTAATCTAAAATATTCAAAATTTACTGAATTATTGCCTCTTTATTACAAATTCTTTTACAAATGGGGAATGATAGGGCGACACCGGGTGTTATTGATTTCGGTAACACCCTAATAAAAAAATTGAAAATAGAAAAGTAATTTTTCGTTTTTGCGCCAATTTCGAAAGGGTTGAAACGTAATTCACATATTTATCATATTAATAAAATAAAATATAAATGATAATAATAATTAAAACTAAACAATAAGGTGGTTGATCAAGGGGGACCGACGGTGGCTGGCCGTCACGCCGTCGGTCAAAGGTGGAGGTTTGACCGCTAGTTTATGTCAAATGTACATTATATTTTCATTGGAGGTACATAATATTTTCCTATATGACATGCCATGTAAAGTTCAATGTTTGATTTAACAACTTTTTATTTTCTTCATTATTTAATTTAGTTTGTTTTTAAACTTAAGCATTTTGTTAGATGTTGATTTTGTTTTAGCAAAAGGAATATTCTTTTAATTTGGTGATTTTGTGAATACTAGGCCTTGTTTTGTAAACCTTAGCTTGAAGGTGATTTTATGAAACTTGGTAATGAGCGATATCTTTCACTTATGATATTTATTTTTCTTATTTTGTGAGTTTCCTTAGCGTATAAATAAGTATATGTTATATTTTGGAAACTAGTAAATGGTAAGTAAATCAATTCAAATTTCCAAAAATATAATATATTCCATAGTTCATTAAATTTGTAATTTAATTCATAAAATAATTATTATTACTCTTAAATAATATTCTAATCTTATATTTCAGATTTATTTTAATAGATAACTCTAATATAACTAGTTAATTAATCAACTACTATGATATTAACCACCCATGTGAGTAGTAAAAGCAACAATAATAGCAACTCGAGTAGTGAAAGTCATACTAGCAGCAACAAGGGTAGTAAAATTAACAATAATAAATGCGGGAATAGTGATAGAAAAAATAATGACAATAAGAGAAGTGAAAATAATAGTAGTGATAACATACATGTAGCAAAAGTAACAGTAGGAACAACGGAGAGAGTATAAGAAATTAATTAACAATTCGATTTTAAGAAAACATTAGCTTATTTAAATACATGAGTTTGAAACGTACTAACGGATTAACCGCAAAAATATTATGAATAGTTATACAAAAACAGTAACCGAAAAGTAGTGAACGTAATAGTATTAACAGAGAATGTAATGAAAGTACTCATATTAACAAGGGGATAGGTGAACGTGTCTCATAATTTGTTGATTAATTTTACTTCTCATCTTAATTTCAAGATATAATTTAGAAATATATAAGTTAACCAAATTTAATGAATCATATTTCATAGAAAATAAAATTTAAATGGTAAATAATAGTAGCTTGGTAACAATAATTACGATGAGAGTAATGAAAGTAATTAACAATAATAGTAATAACGAATGTAATAAAAATAACAATTCTAAGAACAAAATAAACTATATATGAAAATTTAGCTAAGCAATCGATTTAAGTAAAATATTAATAGCAGGAGTAGTGAATATGTCTCATAATTTATTTCATTGTAATTTTAAGATATACCCTGTCTCATAGAAAAATATATTAATGTAAATTAAAATTTATTAGTTATGCAACTTTAGAATAATTTTAGTTAATTGAAATTATATTTTAATGCTGAATAAAGGTATCCCGTGCGAAGCCGGGCACCTCCAATAAAAATAAAATGTACCTTTACCATAAATACATTGTACGTACATAATTTTTTTTGTTATAATAATATAACCTATACTAAGTGTAATTTCGTAATATAATTATGTAATCTATAAGTACATAATATATTTCGTTCAGTTTTTATCAAATACATTTAACTAACTGAGAATTATATTGATTTTATACTGGGTACATTGAATATAAGTTAGAAGTACATTTAAAGATTATTATACGTATGTATTGATTTAACTCAATATTTTGTTGACATATATATAACGAAAGAGATACTAAAAGTACAACAAGATGCTAGTGTCATATTGGTAATAGCAAGTACATTTCATAAAAGAGGTTATGGGTTTAAGCTCTACTAAAAACTTTTACGAAGTTTCATTTGATGGTTGGCCTTTCACTATTATTCAAAACCTTTCAATTATTTAATTAAGGTTTTTTTGTCAAACAACACTTTTAAAAAACTTTTTTTTTCCAAACACCACCTTTAATAATATTTTTTTGTCAATAACCACATTTTGGCCAAAGTTTCAGCGTTTGTAATGGGGTGACTTTCAGTCAATGGTTGAGATAGCAAACGAGGTCGGTTTGAAGTGTTTTTGAACTCGTTGGAAAGATGGGAGTACATGCTTTCCAACCGTTGTCAACACGGTGGTAAAAGGTGTCCGTATGTAGGGTAGATTGATGTGTAAAGTAAGGCTAGTCACAATAGGGCTGAGCAAAATCGGATATCCAATCCAAATTTCAAAATCGGATCGGATATCCAGTTTTAAAATTTTGAATTTTGGGGATCCAGATCCGATCCGAATAATTAGGATATCCAAAAATCCGGAATCCGAATATCTGGATATCCGGATTTCGGAAACCGGATCTGATCCACTTTACCTCTTAATTCACATTTTTCTTTTTTTGATAAATCTCCACTTGGGGGGTGACATATAATTTCTTTAATCCAGTATTTCTTTGGATTGAGCTCCTCTAACATCATTCAATCCGTTTTTCTTAATTGTTTTTACTTAATAAATTTTTTATTTCTTAAAAAATTATTATCGTAAAAATTTATCAAACTTGTTCACGTTTTTTTTTTTGGGAAAATGTAAAAAATATATTAGAATCAGATTAGAACCATTACATCATATAATATAGTCCTAGTAGGACTTACATCAACCATTTCCATAAGGAAAACATAATTGTCGAATGGGCTAACAAAAAACAAACCCCAATTACTATCTTCTAAGATGATCAATCCACCTTAAGTCTTTTCCATTAAGTTCCCCCTACAGCTTGTGTGATATGGTCTGGAGTATGTCTTGCTTAATAAGACGTGTACATTTCAGAGGGGTATACAACACCCCTTCCAGTCTGCTCTGATTTCTCTGATGCCACACGTAGTATATAGTAGCATTTAGAATGCTATCAATAATCCCCCCTTTGAGCTTGGTGTATCTCTTAGCCTTCCTCCAATCTACATAATTCTCAGTAGGTAAAAAAATGCCAGTCCATTGAGATAGATTAGCAATGATTTGACTTGTGTATGGACATCTGAAGAACAGATGTTGGTCAGTTTCTGTTGCTAGCTCACATATACAGCAGTTGGAGTCTGTGAGCACCCCCCATTGCAGCATTTTGTCCTTGGTGAGCTGCCTTGACTGATAATGCAGCCAACTGATAAAAGTATGTTTTGGTTTGGACAATTTGTTCCAGACATAATTGTGCCAATTAACTTGTTGTTGAGGACCAACAAGTTTGGTGTACCCTTTCTGCATAGTATACTGCTGCCCTGGAATATTTTGTCATTTATTGTGTATATAAGCCATTCTGAACTCATCTTTCACTCTACAGATCTTAGCCCATGTCCAGCTGATATCTTTAGGTGGTTGGTAATCCAGCTAGTTGACCCCCTTGAGATAGTTAGCTTGAATCCACTGGACCTATAGTTTGGTAGGATGACAGAACACCCACCACACCAGTTTTCCAATAGCAGCTTTATTCCAAGTGCTCTCAGCTTTCAACCCCAGTCCCCCCTCCTGTAGAGTAGTACAAATTTTGCTCCATGCCACTGGTGGGGACCTCAGATACTTAGTAGTTCCATCCCAAAGGTAGTTTCTTCACACTGCCTCTATTTTATGAATGATAGCCTTAGGTATTATGAAAATAGATGCCCTAGGGTTTCTAGTGTGCAGTTTTCTGTCCTTTTCTTCTTGGTTTTGTGGAACCCTAGGGTTTCCTTGTCTTTTTTCGTTGTTTTTTGCTTGTTTTGTCTTGTTTTTGCTGCTTGCTTCCTGTTTCTTCATCATCATCCAATCATGAGCAGCAATTCCAAGGGTAATAATATTGAATGTTTTGAATGGGAGATTGGGAATAAGAACGAGAACGACAGACCCTCAGATGCAACTCTTATTGGACGTTTATGGGGATCAAAGATAGCCAATGTAAGAGCGACCATTGATACGATGTGCAAACTCTGAAAAGGGAGGGAAGACGTTCAAGGTAATATTCTGGATATCCAAACTAAAACTTTTATATTTCGTTTCAAGGATGTGCAGGATAAAATTAGGGTTATGGAGGGACAACCTTGGCACTTCGATCGTTTCATTTGGTGTCTAAACGATCCTAATACCGAAGGTTGTGTTTGGGACGTTCCCTTTTGGCACGTTCCTGTTTGGGCTCGTATTTACGATTTACCTTTGGAGGGAAGGAGGAATATGGAGAACTGCAAAAAGATAGGCCATCAATTGGGAACTTTCATTGATATGAACTCGACGGATGAAGGGGGATTGGAACGATCTATAAGAATGAAAATTCTAATCGATGTGCGGAAGATGATCCAGAAGGAAGTTTGCATTAAAATGAGGGGAGGGAAGGTGGTTAGCTTTCCTGTAAAATATGAACGACTACCTCTAGTGTGTTATGCGTGTGGGGTTCTGGGCCATGGGGAAAAAGATTGTGAGGAAGGGCCTTTTGAGGAACATGAATTGAACTTGGGCGCTTGGATTAGGGCATCACCATGGAAATCGTCAAAGGGAGTTACAAGTGGAGAGAAGGGAGTGGCTAAGAAACTGGTGACTCTGTTTGACGAGGACGCGAAAAAGGAGGAAGCTATAGCCATAGAGAGTATGATATCGAAACTGAAAGCTATATCGTTCTCTTTGACGAGGAAAAAAAGGGAAGGATGAATGCAAAGAAAGGGGCTTTGATGGAGCGATAGTTAGCACTGCGGAAAGTTCAAATGGGGGGTCGGGGGAGAATCTGTACGTAAAGGTGGGAGGAAAAAGTGGGGAACAGGGGGCGTTTGAGGCGTCTTTATCATCACCATCAAAGGGGAATGAGAGAGGAGTGGAGGCAAGGGAACAATATGGTAGGAGTCAAAAATGGAAAAGGATTCAGAGGGGTGGTAATGGGAATGAGGAACGACATGACCAAGGGGGGACATTGGGAGCGAAGAGGGTTCAAGAGGGTGGAACAGAAGGGGAGGGGGAGGGTGGTAACAAAAGGCAAAATCAGGCGTCGGACCCGTTTGATACTGTTATGGGAGAAAATCAGAGGGAGGAGGAGGCGAGAGGAGATATAGAGGAAGTGCTAGTGGAGAATGAAGATGTGGGTGGGTACTTTCACAGTCTTAACAACGTGATTGACACACCTAAATGTATTAATTCGTTGGCGGAGGTTGCGGACCAGCAACCCCGCCGGCCATTATGAATCTCATGAGCTACAACTGCCAGGGGTTAGGCAACGACCAGGCAGTTGTTGATCTGAAAAAGTTGCTAAAACGGGAGGATGTGGATGTAGCGATTTTACTTGAAACAAAACTTAGTTCGGTGGAAATGGGGAAAGTTGTTGAGAGGTGGGATGATTTTGAAGACGTCTATGGAGACTCGATTGGTCGTAGGGCGGGAGTGGCTATTATTTGGAGGCAGGGGATTGACGTGAAGGTTCTATCTTCATCGGCGCATCATGTCGATATCGAAATTCGAGGGCTTTTTTCAGATGTTCCTTGGAGGCTAACGGGCTTTTATGGGTGGGCGGACAATAATAGTAAGGAACTGTCATGGAATTTACTCAGGGATATTCAATCGTTCTCTTCACTCCCATGGCTTGTGGTGGGAGATTTTAATCAAATCTTACTTGAAGAGGAAAAACGTGGGGGACAAATTCGGGCCCAAGCGGAGATGTTCGAGTTTAGGAGTGCTCTTGATGACTGCGGATTGATGGACATAGGATATAAGGGGGAGCCCTTTACTTGGTGGAATAAACGGAGTGAACCGGAAGCTATTTTTGAACGACTTGATAGAGCGGTCGCAACTGCGGATTGGGTGACCATGTTCCCGGCTATTATGGTGCATCACTTGGGGAGAGAAAGATCCGATGATGTCCCTCTCAAACTTATGAGGCAATTTAATGGAAGGAGGAAGAAAAAACGCTATTTTCGTTTCGAAGACATGTGGACCACGGCTGAAAGTTGTGAGGGAATCGTAAAGGAAGCGTGGGAACAAGGGTTTGATGCAGGGGATGGTTTCCATACTATTCATCAATTGGCCAGGTGTGCGGCGGCTCTTAGGGAGTGGAGTAGGAAGGAGTTCGGAGATGTAACTCGTCGCATGGGAGATATCAGGAAAAAAATGTGTATGTTGGACGGAGGCAGACACACAACGGAGATGTTGCTGGAAAGACGGGCTTTACAAGCAGAATATGATAAATTGTCGGCTCATGAAGAAATATATTGGAGGCAAAGATCGCGGATTCATTTCATGAAGGAGGGGGATCGTAATACAAGTTTTTTCCACATGAAAGCCTCGATGCGAAAACGAAGAAATAAAATTACAAGGTTGCAGAAGGACAATGGTGAATGGGCGGAAAACGGAGGAGGATATTGCAGAAGCAGCGTATAATTATTTTCAGGACATGCTTACCTCATCTCAACCGAGCAACATGGAGCGAGTTATCGATTCTCTAACTCCACGGATCACGACGGAAAATAATGAGACCTTGAGGCAGCCTTTTACTTTGAGTGAGGTGAGACAAGCTCTGGACCAAATGAGTGCTCACAAAGCTCCCGGACCAGACAGAATAAATGCAAATATTTTCAAAACATACTGGCACATTGTGGGGAATGACATATCGCGTCTGGTCATTGGTTGTTTGGAGGAAAAAGTTGACATTTCGGAGATCAATAAAACTCACATCGTCCTTATCCCGAAAAAACCGAACGCACAAGCTCTGAATGATTTTCGGCCTATTTCCCTTTGCAATGTCGTTTACAAATTGGTTTCAAAAGTGCTGGTTAACCGGATGAAAGGTATGTTGGGAGGGATTATCGTGGAGGAACAGAGTGCTTTTATACCGGGTCGACTTATTTCCGATAATGCAATGCTTGCTTTTGAGGTTTTTCATCACCTAAAATCGCAACATCAGGGCGTGAATGGGCAAATGGCTTTCAAACTCGACATGAGCAAGGCGTACGATCGAGTTGAGTGGTGTTTTGTCGAAGGGGTGATGACACGGATGGGTTTTGAAGGGGCTGGATCCGGAAAATTATGCGGTCTGTTACCACATTGACATCAGCGGTCCTCATTAATGGACAACCAACCAATATGATGTATCCGAGTCGGGGCTTGCACCAAGGCGACCCTCTTTCGCCCTACTTATTCATTCTATGTGCCCAAGCTTTCTCGAATCTCATATCAAGAGCTGTTCACCAAAAAGCTGGGGACGGGATTAGGATATGCCGAGGTGCCCCTACCCTAACCCATCTTTTTTTCGCTGACGACTCGATCATCTTTTGCAAAGCAAACAGGAGGAATGCAGAGGGTGTTATGAATGTAATTCGTGAGTATGAAGGAGCGTCGGGCCAGCGGATCAATGTAGATAAGTCGGAAGTTTTTTTCAGTCCAAATACCAGTGAGGAGGTAAAATCGGAGGTGGGGACGCACTTGGGTGCGAAGGTGGTCTCTCAACCGGGGAAATATTTGGGGCTCCCAGCTATTATTGGAAAACGCAAAAATGAAGCTTTTGCTCCGTTGAAAGAACGAATCTGGAAGAAGTTAAGGGGATGGAAGGAAAAGTTACTTTATTTTGCTTGTCGAGAAATTCTTATCAAAGCCGTTGCGCAAGCAATTCCAACCTATCATATGGGCCTTTTCAAGCTTCCTTCGTCCTTTTGTGGCGATTTAGACCGGTCTTTAGCTCGGTTCTGGTGGGGCTTTAAGGATGAGAAGCGGCACATCTTTTGGGTTGCTTGGAAGAGGTTGTGTATGAGCAAACAAGAGGGAGGAATGGGGTTTAGACATCTAGAAGCCTTTAACCTTGCTATGCTAGGGAAGCAGCTATGGCGTCTATGGTCTCATCCGAATTCTTTGGTGGCTCGTGTTATGAAGACAAGGTACTATCCTAGGAGTAACCCGATGTTAGCCTCGATAGGGAACCATCCGTCATTCATTTGGCGGAGTTTAGTTGCAGCTCAATGGGTGATCAAGGAGGGAACTAAATGGCTGGTAGGTGATGGGCAAAGCATAGGCTTCTGGACAGACCCGTGGAAATCTCGAAAACCATCGTTCAAGGTGTGGTCGGGAAGGGGTCAGGCTGATAATTCTCGGGTGGCGGATTGGCTTGTGGCGGGAGAATGGAATGTTGACAGAATTCGGGAAGTGCTTGATAGGGAAGAGGCTGAAGAGAGTTTTCAAATACCTATAGGCGAAAACAGGGGGAGGATAAGTTGGTTTGGCATTATTCCAAAGATGGTGTGTACTCGGTCAGAACGGCTTACCATTTCATTCGGGGGCGTATGTCTTCTACCGATGCGTCCTCAAGTATTGCTAGTAAGGGGGGGTGTGGAGTGATATTTGGAAGCAAAAATTACCCCAAAAAGTCCGATCTTTTCTGTGGCGTGCGGGGAAAGGGGCGCTCCCGAGTGGGGCAAACTTGAGACGGAGGGTGGACAGTGTGGATTCGACTTGCTGTCAGTGCGATGCCGGGGTGGAAACCGATATTCATGCTCTTATGCGTTGTCCCAGGGCACGACACTTGTGGTGTGAGGCGGGAGTGGATGTTGATGAGGAGTGGGAGTGGTGCGAGAGGGTACGGGACTGGATTGAGCTCATTATGGCACAGAAGGATGAGAGTAGGTGCCTCCGTATGTTAGTGTTGATGTGGGCCATCTGGAACGCGAGAAATAATTTCTACCATAGGGGCGAATGTCCCCATCCGTCTATGGTAGTGCAGCAAGCTTTCTCGTATCTAGATGCCTATACTAGCGCAAATGAGACGGATGGAGCAGCTCCTCGAGATAAGGATAGGATTCATGCGGACAAATGGGTACCTCCACCTATTGGGTCTGTGAAAGTGAATGTCGACGCCGCCGTGTTGGGTGATAATGGAAGTGGGCTGGGTGTGGTTATTAGAAATGAAGACGGGCAAGTCGTTCGAGCGGGGGTAAAGCAAGTGAGATGGCGGTGGGAACCGGGCATTGCCGAGGCAAAAGCTGCCCAGTTTGGGTTACAAATTGTTGTTATGGTGGGAGCGAAGGATGTGATTCTGGAGTCGGACTCCCTCCAACTGGTCTCGTTGCTTAATGGAGGGGAGCTCCCGGCAACGTATTTAGGCGCAATGGCACAGGACATAGTTTCTTTTGTTTCGCGTTTTGATTCGGTCTTGTTTTCTTTTGTTAAGCGTTCGGGTAATCGAGCTGCTCACCGGATGGCCCATACTCAACCCATTACCTATTCCTCTCGGGTATGGGTGGATAGGGGGCCGGATTGGATTGAGGACATTATCGCTACCGAATTTATTTCGATTTTTAATGAATAAACAAGTTTTCCCCTAAAAAAAAAAAGAAAATAGATGCCCAGTATGAGTGAAAGGTTTTCAAAACTGACTTGACTAGGACCAGTCTTCCAGCATAGAAAAGTTTTCGAGTCCCTAAGCCTCTTATCCTGTTAAGTAACTTGTCTATAATGGGTTGACAATCTTTCAGGGATAATTTAGCAGCCTTAATAGGGACCCCCCAGATACTTGAAGGGCATAGTACCCTCCACACAACCTGAGACTTGCATCACATCTTGTTTAATCCCTTGTGAGACCCCATTAAAGTAGACATTAGTCTTACCTTTGCTCATATGTAATCTAAAAGCTTTTGAAAATGTAGCAAAGGTTTTAAGGAGATCATAATAGAAGGCAGGTCACCTTTTGAAAAAAAAGCAGATCATCTGCAAACATGAGATGATGAAGCTTCATATTCTTGCATAGAGGGTGATATTTGAATCTCATAGTGGCAGTAGTATGGTTCAGCAATCTGGACAAATATTCCATGCAGATAGTAAATAGGAGAGGAGAAAGTGAATCTCCCTGCCTCAACCCTCTCTTGCCTTTGAAGAAGCCAAAACTATTCCCATTAAGATTTAAAGTGTAGGTGGGGGTAGTAGCACACTCCTCTACCAATTGAATGAAATGAGATGGAAACTCCAGCACCCTGAGCATTTGGAAGAGAAAATCTCATTCAATGGAATGATAGGCCTTTTGGAGGTCTACTTTGAATAAGCACTTGGGAGACACTGCCTTCCTGCTATACAACTTAATCAAGTCTTGGCATATCAGGATTTTTTCATGAATATGCCTTCCCTTTATGAACCCTCCTTGAGTATTGGATATCAGATTTGGGAGTACTGGGGCTAGTCTAGCACATAACAGTTTGGAAATACCCTTGTACACCACATTACAACAGGCTATAGGTCTGAACTGACTAACTGTAGTTGGGTTATCTACCTTGGGAATCAAAGTTACATTAGTAGTATTCAGTTGCTTGAGCATTCTCCCATTTTCAAAGAATTCCTTAACTGCTTTGCATACATCTGATCCCACTATATCCCAACAGTCCTTAAAGAACTTGCTGGAATAGCCATCTGGACCTGGAGCTTTATCATTAGGTATGCTAAACATAGTTTCCTTGATCTCTTCATTTGTGACTGGTTTAAGCAGCATTTGGGTCTGATTAATATCACAGACTGGGCCTTGCTTCATAACTGAGTAACTGATAGCCTGAGTCTCTTGGCAAGTGCCTAAAAGTTTCTGGTAGAAATTCAGGAAACAGTCCTTGATATCCTGTTGATTGTCCTTAACATCCCCTGTAGCATCTGTAATTTGAAGGACAGTGTTCCTTTTTCTCCTTGTTTTGAGCATACCATGGAAGTACCTAGTATTAGCATCACCCTATGTTGCCCACTTTACTTTCAAATTTTGAGCTAAATACTCCATTTGAGCCTCATAAAGCTGCCTGTACTGCACCCTAAGGTCACATTCTTGCTGTAGCAACTGTCTGTTATTAGGAGAGCAGCCTAGCTCCTGTTGCACTGCCAGTAATTTTGCCTGGGCAACTCCACTTCGTTTCTCAATGTCTGAATAGGCATCCTGGTTCAACTTTTTTAACTCAGGCTTTAGATACTTCAGAGATTTAACTAACCTGTATAAATGTGTACCTCTGATATTAACTCCCCAGTTCCCAGCTACCAACCACATGTTATAGTATTTAATGGTCTGGAGGAAGTAGTTTGATGCTGTTGGTTATGAATAACACAGGGTGTATGGTCAAAATCCCCTTCAAGCAGGAAATGAGCAACATATCCCTCATTACTAGCTAGCCACTCCTGGTTTACCAGACATCTGTCCAGTCTGCTGTAAATACGATCCTCAGAACACTGTTTATTGTTCCAGGTATAGAGGGATCCTTTTGAGGGACAATCTATGACTTCATAATCAGCTATGCACTGCAAAAAGTGATCTGCAGCTACTTGATTGAAACTGCCTCTTATTCTCTCATCCCTATTCACCACACAATTGAAATACCCTCCAATAACCCAACTGTCACAGATGGTTCTTGCTAATCTGCTCAAATTATGCCAGAGAGAGATTCTATCCTTATCCTCATTGAAAGCAAAGACAAAAGTCACGAACATAATATGCTGCTGGTTAGTAGTAATGGTCAAATGAATATATTGGGCATCATATTCAAAAACAGTGATATCAATAGCATTAGAGTTCCACAAAACCCAAATTCGACCCCCTGGATGACATATAGAATTGGTGGTAATGCTTCAGTTATTGAATAATGCTATGGTTCTAATCTGATTCTGGGGTTTTATTTTTGTTTCTAACAAAGCATAAAAATCGAAATTGTGATGAAGCATAAAATTATTCACAAAAATCTGTTTATTCCTGTTGTTCATACCCCGCATATTCCAAAATCCGTACTTCATTGATCAGTGTGGTATGGAAGGGTATCCTTTTCATTCATACCTCTGCTAGTGCTGGTGCTAGATGAGGCTTGAACCTTTGCTGCATATGACATATTTGCTTGTCCCAATTCTGGAAAATCCAGAATTTGTTCAATAACAGGATCTGATATATGAATGCATGTGCTATGTACCCTCGGTGTAATCCTTAGGTTGTCAATGGTAGGCTATATAGCAGTGGCTGGTGCTGGTACTGCTATAGGGATAGGTTGTGGTTTCTCCACTCTCCTCCAAACTTGCTTGATTGGTCTGCTAATACCAGTGGACTTCCTGCAATCACCTTGTTTATGCCCCAATTGTTTGCAGTTTTTGCAAAGGAGTGGTTTCCATTCGTACTCAATATCAACCTCTCTGATAGCCTCTTTTTCATCCTGAAATTTAATTTTGGCAGGCATCTTTTGATCCACCTGTAGTTCTACCAACACTCTGGCAAAGCCCAGTCTAGATTTAGTTTCAGTGGCTGCATCTCTTTTAATGAAGGGACTTATGGAACTTGCAATTTTTGGTAAGCTATTACCCCAATACTGAATTAGAAGATTATGCATACGAATCGAGGCTGGGACACTCTTGACATCTGCTTTCTCCAAATCCACATCCTCCTTCCATGGTTTAATAATGACAGGTTTGCCGTCAAACATGTAATGTCCAGCATTCAGAACTTTGGTCTGCATCTCCATAGTTTGGAAGCGTACCAGAAACACCCCATTTGGCATGAATGAGATGCTATCAATGGTATGATGTTTCCAAATTCTTCGCAGGAAGCCTTTCACCACTGGGAAAGGGGGATTGACTCCAATAATATAGCCATATACAACATGTTTCCAGTATTCCAAGTCTTCCTGCACGTCTGTTGGGTCAAGTTTGATGATGACTTCTGGTTCATCATCCAGTATCTTATCTATTCTCTTCCCATGTATTCTAAACCATTCCCCCTCCTCTGCATCTGGGTTCAGTTCTGTTGGGAGACTGGTAGAATCATTCTCTATATCATCCTCATCGTTCGCATCATCAAGATTGAAGGGAGCCACCCCCACAATATTCTGCATACTCCCATATTTCACGGCTTCTTCTTCATTTGGTTGTTGTTGTTTTTCATTGTTATTGGTACTATTTGAAGAGTTAAGAACGATTAAACACCTAAGAGAGGAGGGGGTGAATTAGGTGTGACCCTTTTAAAATTTTAACGACGATTACACTTGAGAGACTTAATAACGAGTAAGTTCACAAGATGTGCAAAGTGTTCTATGCAACAATATGATTGACTGTTACACAGAAACTTGGAATCGTTCAAGCAAGCGAGAAAAAGCGAAGAGTATGTAAGTAAATAAACAAACAACCAAAGTTAAAAAATTGGTTCAGTCTCTACTCCGAGACCTACGTCCAACCGTTATTTTATTGATTGTTTAGAAATTTACTCCAACAACTAAACGAATACAATTAAAACAACTCGCCAACCTACTCCGGTTGCATTTGCTCAAAGCTACTCCGCTTCAAGACTTGACTCAAACTTAAAGCTACTCCGCTTCAAGAGTTTTAGAAGTTCTATCTCTGGTTTACAGGATCAGAATCTCAGATGTTCACTTAAGAACGTGGAGATTTACATTTAAGATCTAAACACGAGAATCATGGAACAAACTCATTATGTCACAGTGTAGCTTACTGATACATGGAGGTTTTCAGACCGTGTTTGAAAAACGTTTGAAGACTTTTGAAACTTAAAATAATTTTGCAAAACTTAAAGAAAGATCTTTGAAAGCATAAGAGTTTTGCAGAAATACTTCAATAAATGTTGTAAAAGCCTTAGCATTGAATGAGGCTAAGTGGTTTCTTTTATAGTACTCAAAACTTGGGTATTACCCAATGTGTACTTCCATTGTACTTTTATCCATTGGATAATAGCTAGCCCACTTGACAAGCAAAAGTTGTTTAGTTTTCATTGGCTCTTGATAAAGCATATCAGATTTGTTTAGTAAAATATCTTCTAATAAGATGCTCAAGTACCATTTACATTTGAAATGTAAACAATTCGAAAGTCCTTATTATTTTACGAAATACGGTACACTACGAATAAGACGGGTTTTACGCTTAAATTCG
Organism: Silene conica; assembly: GCA_029255685.2. Taxonomy (NCBI): domain Eukaryota; kingdom Viridiplantae; phylum Streptophyta; class Magnoliopsida; order Caryophyllales; family Caryophyllaceae; genus Silene; species Silene conica. The sequence continues at coordinate 52,649,352 of CM055316.2, read as the reverse complement.
TGCGAGCCAAAGGAGAAGACGATTTTACACGAAAATAGATTTTGACAATTATTTTCAGAAAACTAAGACGACCATTTTCCAAGTTTCTCGAAATGATTTTTCTCGTTCTAAAAATCTCCATGCGGTACAGACGCAACAGTCTGATGGACTGTTGCATGACTAAGCAATCACTTGACTTTAACGAGAATGTTCCACTTACTCTTACATTTGTGACTTAGGTTACAAGGGGATTGTTCTTGACTTGTGTTGTTCTTCTTGATCACGTTTGAAACACAATGCATGATCTCTTGTTGCCTTTGTTCTTCAATCCATTTGCTTTTCCTTGAATACTCAATTCATGCTACTTAAGAACAAACAATTAATATAAACAAGGACTTGTCATCATCAACTAAAATGTTCCAACAAATTCCCCCTTTGATGATGACAAGCCTAAAACATGTGATTTTTTCCCCCTAAACCCAAGGTCGGTCTAAGCATCTAACATAATTGTTCACATATGATCAAGAGGTTAAAGATTAATATGCCTTAGTCTAAGTAGTTTGTTCCAAGCATCAAGCTAAGACATATTCAAGGTGAACGTTAGCCTAAGAGTTACGAGACAAACAACACATGTTAAACCACATACTTCCCCCTCTTGACATCATCAGGGGGGCTTAAGCACCTGCAAAAGAGTTCAAATAACACAGTTCATAAAAGCATAGTACGTAGAGTTCATAAAACAAAAACAACAACAAAATAAATAGTGTACATAGAACAAGTTTTTTGAAAAGCCACGGGAAGGGGGGGTTAATGATTAGTGGGGATGGTTGATTGTTTAGGAGGCAAAGCGCTCAAGAAGGTCTTCATTCATGGTTTTGAGCTCAGCCATTGCTCCTTTCAAATAGCTCACGTCCTTGACAAGCTGCCTCATTGTTTCAGCCAGCTGATACAACCGAGCAAGGACCTCACGCTGATCAACACTCTCTCCCACTGTTGCTTGAGTTTTCTTCACCAAAACTCCATTAACCACGGCCATGCTCATCCGTGACAACAACCCCGATGACATCTCATCACTCAACTTCTCGCAGCTGGGCTACCCTTTTTCACCACCTTCTCAGCAGAAAACACCAATGACAGCCACATACCATATGGCACCACGAAAGTAGTGTCAAAAACACCGTTTTGGAAACCGGTGGCCGCTTTATGGATTCGGGAAAATATAAGGCGCAGAAGGTTGATGGGTTTGTGCATAACAATATGGTGAATGAGAAGCATGTCGAGAAGAGAGCATCTCCCTCGGCTGTTGTTGCTAGGCACTAAGTTGCGGAACACTAGGTTAAAGACAAAGCGGATTGGGGCAGGAAGTTCAATGGCATATATGTTGGTTGGGCCCTCGGTAGCACTAGGGCGAAGTACCTTGAGTACTTGGGCACTTGTAACCTCCTCAACTTCCCCCCAGTCACGTTTGGGAAAGGTTGTCAACCCCACATCAGAAATCTCAAGCAACCCAGCAAGTCGCTCAACAGTAAGAACAAATGGTTAACGGTTTATAACAGCATAAAGGGTACCCGAAGCAACATCAACTCTGACTGTTGCATAGAATTGGATGACTTCGGACAAGTACATGTGACTATACCTTTCAAGAAGGTTCACCCAACCCTGTGCATACATAGCTTCCTTAAAATACTTAAAAGCGGGTGATGAATCATACCAAGACTTGCGGTAGCGTCTTCCACTATGAAAGCAACGGTTGAGAATACCGTGACATGTCTTCAATGTGTCTTCCGGCAAGTCAAGAGAGTTGAGATGGTTGGCCACATCGTTTTTGAAGGCATCTGAATATGAGGACACGACAAGAGCACGACAAGTATTTGTAGGTGTCTTGTCCTCTAGGATTTCCTCATCTTCTTCCTCAAGAGAGTACAAGAGCTTCGAAGTTTTGGCCCTTGTTGCCGTGCGGGTTTTGGACCCGGACCCCTTTCTTTTTGCGGTTTTGGTTGCTTTGGTTGATGGGCTTTCAGAGGGGATCTCATTAGCCTCTTCTTCTTCAAATATTGCAGGCATCTTTCCCTTGGAACGGGTCTTGGATGAGGGTTCGGTAAACAGTGGGTCAAACATTTCCTCGAACACCTCATCCGCATTCTGAGTCCCTTCCTTTTCCTTTTCAACAGTGGTGTCCACTGTTTCATCCTCTTCCATAGCCTCCGTATGTTTCTCCTTCGTTCTCACACTTTCTTCATTCATTTCTGAGTTTTCCTTTTCTTTGCTAGCACTCATTTCATTGAGTGTTTCAACAACCTCATTTTCTTCTTCCTCCACAACCACCTTCGATTTTTTCTTTGTTGCTTCCTTTTTATTTTTCTCCTTTTCCTTTAATTTTTTCATCTCCTCTTCCTTTTTCTTACTAAGATCTTCCATTTTTTGATCAATCTCATCACTTTCAGTGGCCTCATTTTCCTCGATATTTAAATCAGGGATGTCAGACCTTGCTTCTTCTTCACTTTCTCTGACATTTGCATCCTTATTTTTATTACCTTCTTCCTCCTCATCGGTATCATAGTCCACCGAAGGATCAAGTTGAAGGGAAATGGGTTCCCTTTGTCCCTTGCCACGCATCTTTCGACCAGTTTTACCACCTCAGACAGCCACGCACCTTCTTACGGGATTGAACGGTTTTGGTGGATTCGGAGGCAGTGGTGACATTTGATTCGGGTTGAGCGGACATATTTTTTCTTTTTGCAATGAATTTTGGGTTGAAGGTGTTTCTAAGGTTTTGTAGTTCTCTTGAAAGGTTTTTGGGAGGCATTTTATTGAAGAAGGGAGGTGGAGGGTGTACGGTTATGCACGGATGAGGAATGAGAGAAGTTGGCAGTTTTTGCTTTTGGATTTGTACAATGAGAGTACAATTTGCATGGGAAATGAAGGGATAAGAGTAGGTGGTTAAGTTTAAGTGTAGGAGGTTGTACTTTTGAGAAGGATGGTTGGTTTGATTTGACAAGTCATTTATGTTTGAGTGGCTCAACAAGTTTAAAGTACACTATTCTCTTTATTGTAATTTTATTTCACATAAACTTGTACTACACATAATATTAAACATAGTAATGAGTACTTATTTTAGCATGCATTAAGTTATCTCCTCTAGTCAATCATGTAGGAGAAGTACGTGATTTTTCAATTTCGTTACATTTTGTCACGCAAACCAATTTTCGACCGAAGTCTTTCGAATTGTTCTCTTTCCAACAGTTTTGTGAAAATATCCGCAAGTTGATCTTCGGTTCTACAAAAACTTAAGCATATATGGCCTTTTTCCACTTGATCACGTAGAAAATGATGTCGGATGTCTATGTGTTTGGTACGTGAGTGTTGTATTGGATTTTTCGAAATGTTGATAGCACTAGTGTTATCACAAAAAATAGGGGTAGTTTCGAAAATTAGACCGTAGTCATGTAATTGTTGTCTTACCCATAGAACTTGCGCACAACAAAGAGCGGCACTTACATACTCACTTTCGGCCGTGGACAATGCAACAGTGTTTTGTTTCTTTGAAGCCCATGAAATTATGCACGGTCCAAGGAACGTTGCAATTCCCGACGTGCTCTTTCTTTCCACGAGATCACCGGCATAGTCCGCATCCGAAAAACCTACAAGATCAAGTTCAAAATGAGTTGGATACCAAAGATGTACTCCTTGTGTTCCAACCAAATACCTAAAAATCCGTTTTACGGCTTTGAAGTGTGATTCTTTAGGATTTGCTTGGAAACGAGCACATACACAAACACTATATTGTATATCCGGACGACTTGCGGTTAAGTAGAGAAGTGAGCCAATCATACCTTGATAAATCTTCTCACTTACACTCTTACCTTCTTCATCTTTGTCAATTTTGACTTTGGACATCATGCGGGTAGGCATTGGTTTGGAGTCGGACAACCCGAACTTGTTTAACATTTCTTTTAAGTACTTTTGTTGATGAATCATTGTTCCGTGTTCATTTTGTTTAATTTGAAGACCAAGGAAAAATCCTAGTTCTCCCATCATACTCATTTCAAATTCGGACGTCATCAAATCAGAAAAATACTTATAAAGAACGTTATTTGTTGCACCAAAAATAATATCATCGACATATACTTGTGCAAGCAACAGTTCAGTTCCTTGTGACTTAATAAACAACGTTTTATCAACCGAGCCTCATGAGAAGCCGTTTTCAAGTAAAAACTTGGACAATCTGTCATACCAAGCTCGAGGAGCTTGCTTTAAACCGTAAAGTGCTTTGTCAAGTTTGAAAACATGGTTAGGAAATTCATTATTTATAAATCCGGGAGGTTGTTCAACAAAAACTTCCTCTTCAAGGTATCCATTTAGAAACGCAGTTTTCACGTCCACTTGAAAGAGTTTGATACCTTGAAAGGATGCAAAAGCTATGAGCATATGTGATGCGTGTCTATTTTATGATGTTTTACATCTATTTCTACATGCATTTTGTCGCTCATTTACTATGTTTTAGCATTTATTTCCCAACAATTGTCTACTTTCGTATTTTTATACTCTTTTGCAGATTTATGCGGAAAAGGGGCGATTTTATACCAAATTTATTCCCTCGGGACTTTTCATGACTAAGGACAAGAAGGAACGAATCCTAGCGCGCATTTCAAGGCCTGAAGATAGCTTTAACAAGCAAAGAATCGATCCACGACATTGCAGCCTGTTTCAAATGGCTATATCTCGAGTTCTAGAGCTGATAATGGAGTGATTCCAGTTGGAGGTGAAAGCTTGTCCTCTTAGCTTTCCAACGCCGCAAAAATCGCTTGATTATGATAAGTAACGAAGAAATGGAAGCTGTTTTAAGATCGACGCGCGCTGCAGTCCCGACAATTGGGTCGACCGACCTACTAACTGGGTCGACCGACCACATCACAGACCCAGAAGTTTCCGCGAAGCCCATTGAAGTGTTTAGGTCATTGGGAAACTCTTTATTTCCGCCTATTTAAGCCAAATTTCGTGATTAGGGTTAACAATTCAGATTTCCATCAAGTTTTCTACCTAGTTTTCTATCATAGAGTTACATTTAGTTTTAGTTTTAATCTTTCCATAAACATCAAACACTTTTCTTTAGTTTTATATATTGTTCTTCATCAATCTTTCAAGCATTCAATAAAGTTTGTTCCTTTCCTTCCTTAATCCATTGTTTCCGGTAATTCCTCTCTTAATTTATGTTTTATTATTGTTAGTTTATAATTATTGCATACGGTTAAGTTAGAATCCCAAGCCTTTATTATTATTGCATGTTTAGATTGATGTTCTTTACAATTTCCATGTTTATTCCTATTTTTATTATTGTTTCAATAGTTATGAGTAGCTAATTTCATATGTTAGGATGTAGGGAGTAAATATGCAAAGGTAGTATAAATTCCGAATCGACATGTTGCAGGGTGGTGGTCGGCCGACCGGGTTAGTTGGTCGGTCGACCGACACGCGTATGTATTCTGTTTCGCTTTAATTTGTAGACTATAATAACCTACAATGAGACCAAAAGGAGACTTGTAGGATGTTAGTAATGACCTACCCAAGATTGAGAGATATGGGAAGGGCATTGGTTTACACCTTAAGACGGATAAGTTACTTAAGACTGAAAGGTTTGTGACCTAGAATTTAGGAATCACCCTTATTGTTGACACCCAATAATTGTGAGACCTAGGAACTAATAGCATAGGCCGAAAGGAGCTATTAGGTAGCATAGACCTAAAGGATATGTTACACCCCTTACGCGACTGCAATACATGTTGACTTAGGATTTATATTATCTTAGCTGTTTATTACCCAAACATCCTAGCATCTCTTTTATCATAATTTATTCTCATCTTTATTTACTTGTTTTATTTTATATTCGTTTTAGACTTAGCAACAATCAATCAAAACACCCCTTTTTTTATTATTTTATAGATTAAAAATTAGCAAATGGAATTAACCTTGTCTCTCTGTGGTTCGACCCTTACTATCACTATCTATAGTTTTAGTTTGGTTTATAAATTTTATCTTTGACACCCACAACGATGGCGCCAAAATTTGACACCCGTCGTTGAGGGGTGCGAAAGATAAGATTTATAAAACCTCAGCTTAAACTTAGATAGGATAAGTCAAGGGTCGAACCACAAGGAGACAAGGTTAATTATGTTTGTGAATTTAAAGTCTATTACAAGTAACCAAAAAAACGGGGGTTGATATGAGATTTAAACTAATAACTAAAAGGACAAAATAAACAAGAGAAATAAAATAAGATAAAAAGGGGATTAGGAACTATGGTTCCCCATGGTTAAAATAAGACAATGAAAGGTAAAATAACCAAATAACACAATCCCAAGGAACAAAGAATAAACCTTTAGGTCAATATTCTACCCAATCCTTACGGTCTTAGAGTTCCTAGAAAAGCACTAAACTTTCGTTCAAGGGCAATCCCAAAGTTGTTGTTAAACTAATCCTAATAATCTTTCAATCCTAAGGATTGGTTCACCAACAACAATGGGGGATTGGTAATTCGATCATTAAACTTATCAAAATCAAATCTTTACCGTGGTTCCCCTAATTCCTAATCACAAGAATTAGCTATGCATACTTTTAATTATGAAACTAACAATAACTAAGAACATTAAAGGAATTAACATAATTAAAGATGACAATAAAGGGGAAAACATGAATTAAGGAACAACAACAAGATGAACAACAAGATTAAATTAAAAGGGAAAGATTAATTTGTAGCAAACTTACAACTTAATTGGAAATCTAAGAACAAAGATGAAAACTTGGTAAATCTTCTCTCTAACTATGGAGTTTTCTCTAATTGGGGCTGCTTGACCTAATTTTCGTGTTTAGGTCCCCTTAAATAAGTTCTAATTACAAGATTAGGAGCAAAGCCCGTAATAAAAATCGCGGAAACACAGTGGGTCGGTCGGTCGACCTACTTTTTGGGTCGGTCGACCTCCCAATGACCTAATAACTTTATTGGGCTTTTGCGGAAACTTCTGGGTCTGTGCTGAGGTCGGTCGACCTACTTTGTGGGTCGGTCGACCTGATTGTCGGGACTGCAGCGCGCGTCAATCTTAAAACAGCTGTCATTTCTTCGTTACTTATCGTAATCAAGCGATTCTTGCGGCGTTGGAAAGCTAAGAGGATAAACTTTCACCTCCAACTGGAATCACTCCATTATCAGCTCTAGAACTATAGATATAGCCATTTGAAACAGGCTGCAACATCGTGGATCGATTCTTCGCTTGTTAAAGCTATCTACAGGCCTTGAAATATGCTCTAGGCTTCGTTCCTTATTGTCCTTAGTCATGAAAGATCCCGAGGGCATAAATTTGGTATAAAATCGTCCCTTTTCCGCATAAATCTGCAAAAGAGCACAAAAATACGAAAGTAGACAATTGTTGGGAAATAAATGCTAAAACATAGTAAATGAGCGACAAAATGCGTGTGAAAATAGATGTAAAACATCATAAAATAGGCACGCATCAAATTCCCCAAACCAAACCTTGCTTGCCCTCAAGCAAGAAATAGACTCGATCTTAACTAATGGAACGATTTCAATCTCAGAGCGAAATTTACATGTAAGTCTAAACCAATGCCAAGTACAAAAAGAGAAAATATTTAAATCATGCAAACGAGTTATAGGGTCGTCAAACTTGCAAAAATAAAGACTATAGAGACCTTATACCATGGACTCTCGCGGTACGCTCGAGACACTCATGAAGCAAAGGGTGAGTATATGTAAAAGATAGAAAGAAGTACATTTGTCATGACACTCACCTAACTGCGACCCATGAAAACATGCCTGCAATCTAACATGAACAAGAATTCTACAACTTTGTATAACAATCTTATTAAGTGACCCAGATACATGCAATTGAGGTAATGAAAGATATGTGAGGTAAAAGGTAAAAGTGGTTAAGATGTTTTTGGACTTGTGGGGTTAGTAGCCAAGCTAGTAAAACCGGTTTCCAACAACATATTTCTCAACTTTTTGAAATTAAGAAAGTGCTCTTTTGTAGCACAACTCTCACATTAAATATAAGAAAGGACTCCTAAATATTTTTGAATGAGGTACGGGAGTGATATATATAAAAGAAAGGGATTTTCGGAACGAAATTTTGAATCTGATATTGTCAGTTGGTCGACCGACCCAATAAGGTGGTCGGTCGACTGACTTTTGTACGTTTTTGACCTTTTTCGTTTTTCTTTTCTTTCTTTCTTTTTCTGAATTTTTCTGTTCTTTTCTTTCTTTGTTTTCTTTCTCTCTTTTCTCTTTTTGCTCAGGATAGCATAAAAACGAAGATGCCTCAAAAAAAGAACCAAAGACCACAAATACTAGCTTGGAAGGGTAGGCTAAGTATGGGATGTAGTTTTGGGGAAATAAAAAGGCAAATTTGGCTATGTAGGGCTTATGAGTAAATAAGAGAAAAGGGATCCCAAATGCACGTATCAAGACTCACAAAACGAGAAAGTAAAACAAGTATATAGCAATTCAAGTTCATGTTTATGCATACTGATGTAACATGTTCCAAGGGGAGTACTACTCACATCCTAGACAACTGGTTTAAGAATGAAACCAGGAAATAAAGCTCTAAAACTTAGAATGTATAGTAGGTTGCCAAGGTATAAGTCAAGTCTCAAGATATACAAATTGACAAAAACTCGTAGATATGCAAAAGACTCTCTTATTAAAACAAGTTCACAAGGCAAGGTAAAGGCATAAACATGTAAGATAGCTAAATCATCCTTGAAATACTTTCGTTCCGACTCGACCTATATGCTAAAATAAACGTGCATTTTTTTGGAATTTTTTTTGAAATTTTTTCATTTTTTTTTTGTATTTTTCTTTCGTATAGGTAGATAAAATAAAGAAAAGAACAATGCAAGACAGAAATGCAATAAACGTGTGACAGAATGCAATGCATGTGACACGAAACCATTCTCCAAACCAACCCGCACAATGTCCCCATTGTGCACTAGCCTAAGTAAAGGTTTCAGAAAAATTAAAAGAAAGATGTAAGGAAATAAAGACTAAGGAAAAACTGGAAAGAACTCACTGGGTTATGAAGCGCATGAGAAAAACCTCCCCAAACCAGCGTAAGCTGCGAGGTTTTGGTGGCTAGCAGTGCCACTCAAGTACCCAAGATGGTTGCACGATTTCAAGGAAGAAACGAACAGGCTGTGACGGACGGGTAGGTCGACCGACCTATATTTTGGGTCGACCGACCTTGCTGCGGACTGCAGGAATTCCAGAATGTCAGGGACTAGGTCGAACCGACCAGTATTTATGGTCGATCGACCCCTCTGCTGCACAGCGGTCTTCCTTCTTTCGTCAATCCTGAAAAAAATCATCAAAAACGCGCCTAACAAGTGCGCGAGATCCCAGAAACAAGTCCAAAAAGTCTTAACTACGCAAACACAACGGAAAAGTTGTCCTAAAAACTTAAATAAAGCAAACTAGAAAGTCTTAACAAAACAAAAAAATGTCTTAAGAAAAACAGAAACGAGCAAAAAGAAGAAGTCATCCGCGAGGGATTCGGCGTTTCTTCGACCAAGGGCTCTGACTACAGGCTACTCCTTCAGCTATGGTGAATTGGGTAGATGAGTTTCTCTCCACCATGTAGATGGGTGGGTCATCATCCATAGCTCCAGCCATCCATCTCCCGGGGTTGTCGACTCCCAAGTCGTGGGCCGACACTTTCCTCGGTTTCTTCTTCTTAGGGCTCTTTTCTTTAGCCAAATGATCACTTGCTTGAGTGACCTCGTTCTCTACATCATTTGATCGAGTAAGTGGTACTACTCGATCGAGAACATCTCTCTTTCTACCGCCTATAGACTCTATCACTAGAGTTGCAATTTCTGGAGCATCCAAATCAGCCTCCTGAGCAAGAGATTCACCTGCACATGCCTCAAAACACATCAAAGCCTCCGAAGGATCCTTTGTAAAGGATCCTTGTACATAACATTCACTAATATTATTAAAAACATCAGAAACGTCAATAGAAGAATCCTGCAAAAAACAAGGTTCATCAACCGAGGGTTCAAACATGTTAGGAACATGTTCATCACTAACACCTACAGAAATAGGTTGGTCAGTCAAGGGGTGAAGGTCTAACTCATTGGCTGTATCTAGATCCAAGTCAGTATCATCAACGGGGAGGGAGAGGGAATCAAGTAACCTATCATTCTCATCCTTAAGAATGAGCGACTCTTCAGTGATGGGTGTGATGGGATCACACTCGACAGAAATATCCGGGTTACTAATATCACTACAAAAAAATGCTGCCTTTGCGACGGAAAATTTGCGACGGACAGAAAAGCCGTTGCAAACTTGGGTTTGGGACGGATTTTGCGACGGATTTTTATTTTGCAACGGAATTTGCGACGGACCTAAATTTCCCAGACCCGCGAAGTGAAAGTCAAATGGCGGGAAAGTTTGCGACGGAAATTCCGTCGCAAATATTGACTTTTGCGACGGAATTTCCGTCGCAAACACATTGACCAGACTTGACCAAAAGTTGGTCAAGGTCAAACTTTGACCAGCTTTGCGACGGAAATTCCGTCGCAGAAGTCAAAATTTGCGACGGAATTTCCGTCGCAAAGCTGGTCAAAGTTTGACCTTGACCAGATTTGCGACGGAAATTCCGTCGCAAATTTCCGTCGCAAACAAAATTTATACAGACCCCGCGGGTCTTCTTTTTTCCCCCAAATCGATTTCAATTTTTTCTCTTAAAAACCCTAAGTGCGATTTTTACGAACACCCAAACCACCCCAACCCACCACCCCCGACGCCACCACCCCCGACCCCACCACCCCTGACACCGCCGGCCACCCTGCCACGTCGCCGGAGCACTCCCTCCTTCTCCTTCCTTCCTTCCTCCTTCCTCTCCTTCTCCTTCTCCTTCTCCCTTCCACCTCACCGCCGCCGCCACCACCACACCGCTGCCACCTAGCCGCCGCCACTTACTTCTTTATTCTCCATTTCTCTTAATGTATGTATACTAACTTTCGTTATTTATATACCGTCTTAATTAGTTATGTTTAATCCGTCGCAAAATTCCGTCGCAAATTCCGTATTATTGTTTTTTTATTGTTATTAGGAATAGTTAGTATAGTTTAATTGTTATTTGATTAGTTTAGTTAGTATTGTTAGGTGGTTAGTGATATTAGGTTAGTAGCTAATTCCGTCCCAAATCCGTCGCATATTGTTGTTAAGATGTTTAGGACGATTGATTTTTGATATAAAATTTGCATTGTTGTTGATTGTTAGTGTTGTTGATTTGTTTAGAATATTCTTGAATAGTACCCGTTCAATAATTACACATTAGGTGTAATTGTTGAATAGTCCCCGTTTGACAATCTTGAATGTTTTTTTTAACAAGTGCCGTTGGATTTAAATTGCAGGCTGGAGAAGATGGGAGGGATGTACCATCCGCCTTGAAGTTGCTGGAGAAGACAAAAAAGCATGCCAAGAAGGGTTGGCTATCAACGAAACCCAAAACACTCTTTGTAAGTGAACAGAAACTTTTCTTTATATTTTAGTAATTTGGTTTACTAATTAATTAACGTATACTAATCACATTTTATTTTTGTTTTGTAGGAAAAAGTTTTTTCAAGAAAGTCGAAAATGATAAGTGAAGGGATCCCGGAGCAAGATATCGACGACAACGAGATCTAGTTCGAAGAACATGGCGGTTTCAACAAGAAAGGGTTGATACTCGGTATGGGAAATGTAGCCCCAGTCATTTACGAGCGTCGTCGTCACTCAAGTGCTGGGACCCAATCATCATACACCCCAGGTTTGTATTTTATAGTTTATTAAAAATTAAGACTAACCGATTATTTAACCGTTTATTAAATGAATATAATATCATGTTTGACTATTCATTGCAGGTATCGTCGGCAGAGTTCTTCGAGAGAATGCTCAGCTAAGAGAACGCGATCTCGAGACATCCCAAAGGCTGAAGGCAATTGAAGAATACTTAAGTCAACAGGGGGCGGAGTTCACTACTCAGAGCTGCAACCCGGGAGGCTTTTCTCAGCCGAGACGCGACTTCGACGATGATGGCGGCGACAATGCTAGGGCGGCCACTCATTTCGCCACCCCACAGCCCACCGACACGACCGTTAGATAGGTTTTATTAGGTTGTTTAGTTGATGTACCGCGGATTATGTTTAGTTTTTAGTTGGATGATCATTTGTACAACCTTCATTTTAGTTATGAAAAGACGTTTTAAAAACCTTGTCTCCGACAAATTTTTTGTTGCTGGGTTGTTTTTCTGAAATTGCAGGTTTACAGATCATGCAAAAGGGAAAAAATGAATCATTTCAATGGAAATGGGGAGCTGGAAAAACGGCTGAAACACGAAAATCATACAGGAATTTGCGACGGAAATGTCTCAATTTGCGACGGAATTCCGTCGCAAACCTTGACTAGAAGTCAAAGGCAGTCCAGATTTGCGACGGAATTTCCGTCGCAAATAATAGTCCCTTTTGCGACGGATTTTCCGTCACAAATCTGGACTGACTGTGACCAAAAGTCAAGGTCAGTCCAGATTTGCGACGGAAAATCCGTCGCAAAAGGGACTATTTGCGACGGAAATTCCGTCGCAAATCTGGACTGACTTTGACTTCTGGTCAAGGTCAGTCCGTCGCAAAATAAGGTCAATCCGTCGCAAAAGTGTTGCGACGGAAAAATCCGTCGCAAAAGAACCTTTTGCGACAAAAATATGGGACAGATGCAGTCCGTCGCAAATCCGTCGCAAAAACATCATTTGCGACGGATTTAACCCTTTTTGCGACGGACAATTCCGTCGCAAAGAGCGCATTGTTTTGTAGTGTATCAACGCCCTCATACCTCTCCAAGATTTTTTTGAACTGATGCTCCAATATTAATTTCTCCAAATGATACGGATACGGGACCACAATGCTTGTCGCGGAATCTGCAAGCCTTGGCTCTTTTAACTTCAGAATCTCCGTTGAGTCATTGACGAGAGGAGCGTCAGGTAGCTCAGGAGGCGAATCCGCAATCTGCTCAGGAACCCTGGTCGGTCGACCTGGTATAGCGGTCGGTCGACCAGACGCTGTATTATCGGAATTTTTCTGTTCTGTAGAAACTGATCTCACGTCAGGCGTCGAGGTCGGTCGACCTGATGTTGTGGTCGGTCGACCTCCTGACCTGTGCACGGGATCGATTTCTTCGTCTTGAACTTCGGCAGAATCATCCTTTGGGGTTGGTCCCCCATAAGCACGACCACTCCTGAGATTTATAGCATTTAATGTCTCTATGGAACTCTCACAACTAACTGGAGAGCTACCAATCTGATTAGCAGCTAAGATTGCTAATTGCCTTTCAACCCTCTTCACAACTGCATCTCGTTCTTTTTTTATTTCCGACATTTGAGTCATGAAGCTTTGAAAAGTCGTTTCTAATTCAGACATAGTAGGCATGATTGCAATAGCACTGAGAGTACTCAAGTCTTCCTCTCAAAACCTGTCTTCTAAAACAAAACTAGAAGAAAAGGTAAGTAACGGTCTTAAGGAACCGAAGTTCCTTAAGACAAAGAAAATAAACTAAAAACTAATAAACAAAATTATACCGTCTCCCCGGCAACGGCGCCAAAATTTGACACCCGTCGTTGAGGGGTGCCAAAGATAAGATTTATAAAACCTCAGCTTAAACTTAGATAGGATAAGTCAAGGGTCGAACCACAAGGAGACAAGGTTAATTATGTTTGTGAATTTAAAGTCTATTACAAGTAACCAAAAAAACGGGGGTTGATATGAGATTTAAACTAATAACTAAAAGGACAAAATAAACAAGAGAAATAAAATAAGATAAAAAGGGGATTAGGAACTATGGTTCCCCATGGTTAAAATAAGACAATGAAAGGTAAAATAACCAAATAACACAATCCCATGGAACAAAGAATAAACCTTTAGGTCAATATTCTACCCAATCCTTACGGTCTTAGGGTTCCTAGAAAAGCACTAAACTTTCGTTCAAGGGCAATCCCAAAGTTGTTAAACTAATCCTAATAATCTTTCAATCCTAAGGATTGGTTCACCAACAACAATGGGGGATTGGTAATTCGATCATTGAACTTATCAAAATCAAATCTTTACCATGGTTCCCCTAATTCCTAATCACAAGAATTAGCTATGCATACTTTTAATTATGAAACTAACAATAACTAAGAACATTAAAGGAATTAACATAATTAAAGATGACAATAAAGGGGAAAACATGAATTAAGGAACAACAACAAGATGAACAACAAGATTAAATTAAAAGGGAAAGATTAATTTGTAGCAAACTTACAACTTAATTGGAAATCTAAGAACAAAGATGAAAACTTGGTAAATCTTCTCTCTAACTATGGAGTTTTCTCTAATTGGGGCTGCTTGACCTAATTTTCGTGTTTAGGTCCCCTTAAATAAGTTCTAATTACAAGATTAGGAGCAAAGCCCGTAATAAAAATCGCGGAAACACAGTGGGTCGGTCGGTCGATCTCCCAATGACCTAATAACTTGATTGGGCTTTTGCGGAAACTTCTGGGTCTGTGCTGAGGTCGGTCGACCTACTTTGTGGGTCGGTCGACATGATTGTCGGGACTGCAGCGCGCGTCGATCTTAAAACAGCTGCCATTTCTTCGTTACTTACCGTAATCAAGCGATTCGTGCGGCGTTGGAAAGCTAAGAGGACAAGCTTTCACCTCCAACTGGAATCACTCCATTATCAGCTCTAGAACTCGAGATATAGCCATTTGAAACAGGCTGCAATGTCGTGGATCGATTCTTTGCTTGTTAAAGCTATCTTCAGGCCTTGAAATGCGCGCTAGGCTTCGTTCCTTCTTGTCCTTAGTCATGAAAAGTCCCGAGGGCATAAATTTGGTATAAAATCGCCTCTTTTCCGCATAAATCTGCAAAAGAGCATAAAAATACGAAAGTAGACAATTGTTGGGAAATAAATGCTAAAACATAGTAAATGAGCGACAAAATGCGTGTAGAAATAGATGTAAAACATCATAAAATAGACACACATCAATATGTATGGCTTCAAGTCTAGCTACCGGTGCAAAGGTTTCATCATAATCAATCCCTTCTTGTTGATTATACCCTTGCACCACTAGTCTAGCCTTGTTACGTACGATTTCTCCAACATCATCAAGCTTATTGTGAAAGACCCACCTCGTACCAATGACAGTACGTTGGGCAGGCCTAGGAACCAGATGCCATACCTTGTTATGTTCAAATTGCTCTAATTCTTCTTGCATTGCTATGGTCCAGTATTCATCAGTCAAGGCTACTGTGACATTGTTTGGTTCAATTTTTGAAATAAATGCATGAAATGCACAGTAATTTTGGAGGGGTGATGTGGTTTTTACTCCTGAATTGAGATCACTGGTTAGTTTTGATAGAGGATGTGAGCTTTGATGTTTCCAATTTTTGAGGACAAGTGGTTCGGGGGAGTTATTTGTTTCTGGTGTAACAGTAGGTGCTATTGTTGAATTTTGGGAATTGGTTGAGAGAGGACTTGGTTGTTCCTCTGTTTGTATGTTTAGTTGTTGTTCCCTTTCCATATTTCCCCCTGAGGAACTGGCTTCTTCTGTTGGTGAGGGAGTGTTAGTTCCCTCTGAATTTTGGCCGGTTTCCTCATGCAACGGTTGATCAGACTGTTGCTCGTCCTCTTCTGTCACTTGATCCATATCACGACGGATCATGCCAATCTCAAAGTCATAATCATATTCATCTTCTTCATCCTGATCATCAGAAATAAACAAACTTGACTCATCAAATAATACATGTACGCTTTCCTCCATTTTCATGGTACGCTTGTTATATATTTTATAAGCCTTACTATGATCCGAATATCCAACAAATACTCCTTCATCACTTCGAGCATCAAACTTTCCAAGGTTGTCTTTTCCATTATTGTGAACAAAACACTTGCTACCAAAACATTTTAAGTGTGAAATGTTAGCTTTTCTACCTCGAAGCAATTCATAAGGAGTCTTGTTTGTCATCTTTCGGATCATAACACGGTTATAAATATAACAAGAAGTATTGACCGCTTCTGCCCAAAAATTTCTAGGAACCTTAGAGCTAATGAGTAAAGTCCTAGCCATGTTTTCCAAAGTTTGATTCATTCTTTCCACTACCCCATTTTGTTGTGGGGTTCTAGCAGCAGAAAAGTTATGACTAACACCGTACTCATTACAATAGTCATTGAAAGATGAATTCTCAAATTCGGATCCATGTTCGGATCTTAATGAAATGAGTTTGTATCCAAATTTATTTTGAGCCTTTTTGACCCAAATAAGGAATTCATTAAAGGTTTGATCCTTAGAAATTAGAAATAAAAGCCAAACGTACCTTGAGAAGTCATCAACAATTACACAAATGTATCTACTACCACCTTTGCTAGTGATTCGCATTGGTCCACATAGATCTATGTGAATGAGTTCTAATGATAGAGAAGTGCTAATGACATTTTTGGATTTAAAGGAGTTTTTTACTTGTTTCCCTTTTACACAATCATCACATAGGGATTTGAACTCGAATTTTATATTGGAATGCCATCTACTAGGTCAAGTTTTCTTATGGTATTTAGTGTTTTGCCATTTACATGACCAAGTCGTTTATGTCAAAGCCAAGGGTTATTCTTTTGAACACTCATGCAAGATAAAGTTTGTCCCGACAATGAGTGAAGATTGGTCATGTAAACATCCCTAACACGATTACCACTAAGAATAAGATTTCTAGTCTTTTCATCTATTATTCTACATTCGTTTGCACGAAATTCAACAATATTACCACGGTCACATAATTGAGAAATACTAAGAAGATTGTGCTTCAAACCTTTGACAAGCAACACTTTGTCGACGCATAGTGACTTTGACTTACCAACTTTTCCAATACCAACTATTTCACCTCGTTTGTTGTCACCAAAAGTCACCATACCGCCATCATAGGCCTTTAGTGAGAGAAATTGGTTTTTATCTCCCGTCATATGACGTGAGCATCCACTGTCCAAATACCAATTGTTGCTGCCACCCACTATTGCCTGCTTATAATCAATTTGTTAGCTTAGGAACCCAGACTAGCTTGGGTTCCTTCTTAACATTCTTCTTTTTAAAAACTTCCTTTTTGACCCATGATTGTTTAGCTCTTGAAGTACTTGTTTCTAGGTCAAGTTTTCTCTTTTCACATCCATTGAAATCATGACCGGTGTTACCACAATAGTTACAGATTATGTATTCAGCAAGACCAGCGTATTTTCTTCTTCTGAAGTCAGTTTGACTTGGGTCTAGGTTTCTGATGCAACAGTGTGTATTACTGTTGCGTGAAAAACCAAGTCCAGTCATTTTCTCTCGACATTCATATTCTTGTGATTGCTTTAGAAGAAATTCTATGACTCTCTGACTACCTTCCCATTTGAGATAGAAGGTTTTGGCCTCATCTAACTTTTTATTCAAAGTTTTGATTTCAATTAGATGTTCATGGTTTAGTTTTTGTGATTTGTCGAGAGCTTGTTTCATGTGACTCACTTCATCACTTAACATTGTTCCAACTTGTTCTAGTTGTTTGTTATCATGCTTATAAAAAGTGAGTTCAAACAACAAAGAGTCACGTTCCTTGTTGATTGTGGAGACACGTTTGTTAAGACTGCTCAATTCTTTATCAAGATCTGATGCAACGGTGCAAGAGTCTGTGACTTGAAATTGTTCCAGTTTTTTGGTGAGAGTACGGTTCTGTTTTTGCAAACTCTTGATTTCATTTTCGACAATGGTTGAGGAGCTGGCTATGTCATTTTCATTTAGACTTTCTTTTAGACAAATGTTTTCTTCAGCAATGTTTTCGATTTCTTCTTGCATTGCTTCAAGTTTATCATTTTGAACACAACATTTATCTATGAATTGATCTAATAAAATGCATACTTTATCTATTGAGAATGACCGAGCATTTTTCTTAAGTGAGTTTACCTCATTGTCGGAATCAGAATTGGAATCATTTGAGTGGGCCATAAGACATACGACCTTTTCTTTGGAGGATTTTGAGACATTTTTTGAGGAATTTGACGAGACACATAACTTGGCATCTAATTCGTCCTCAAGGATTTCATCCTCTTCGGAATCAGACAAACCCCAAATAACCGTCATGACTTTTGCTTTATAATCTTGTTTTGCAACGTCACGTTTCTCCTTTGATTTAAATAGATCCCACTTTGGACATTCTTTGATTTGGTGACCCTTATCACCACATTTTAAACATCCAATAGTGGAAGTCGATTTTCTCTTAGGAAATTGTCGTTTACTAGCATTAGTCTTAAACCTTTGAGAACCCCTACTATTTATCATACCTGCAATGTTTTTAGTGAACAAAGCAAACTCATCATCTCCATCCTCCTCATCACTTGAGAGAGCATTGAGAGCGAGCCCTTTCCCTTTGGAACTTTCCTCAGAACACTACACGAGGGTTAGTTCGTGAGCCATGAGTGAGCCCATTAGTTCATTAAGGGGTAGAATAGATAGATCCTTTGCTTCCTCAATAGCGGTAACCTTTGGTTCCCATTTTTCGGTTAGGCTACGAAGAATTTTGCGAACTAGATCCTCGGGTTCAAAAACCCTCCCTAGATTTTTAAGTTCATTGACAATGCTAGAAAAACGAGAGGAGAGACTATTTATGGATTCATCCTTAGTCATGTTAAACATCTCGTACTGTTGCATGAGAAGATCTATTCGATACTTCTTTACTTGTGACGTTCCCTCATATGCAAGGCATAGGGTGTCCCAAATTTCCTTGGCCGACGTGCAACCAGATATTCGATTAATCTCTTGTTCACCGATGCCATATTGAAGGATGGACATGGCTTTAGAGTTCTTTTCAACCTTTTTGTAAACTGACTCAACGTACTTGTCCTCGCTTTTTGGTGTACTAGTGCCATCGGCATTAGTGACAGAGATAGCGAGGGGGCCATTTTTTATTATTAACCAACACTCATAATCAGTACCCTTAACGTAGTGCTCCATGCGATGTTTCC
Organism: Silene conica; assembly: GCA_029255685.2. Classification (NCBI taxonomy): domain Eukaryota; kingdom Viridiplantae; phylum Streptophyta; class Magnoliopsida; order Caryophyllales; family Caryophyllaceae; genus Silene; species Silene conica. Next base: position 52,630,307 of record CM055316.2, on the reverse strand, counting down.
ACCAGACATAGTTATCTCCCTTGAAGATGGGATACTTAGTGTGTTTATTTTCGTCCATAACTATAGAATCAACTCTTTTGGGGCTTAGCCAATATCAAGAGCATGAGACTCTGATACCAATAAAGAGTTAAGAACGATTAAACACCTAAGAGGGGGAGGGGGTGAATTAGGTGTGACCCTTTTAAAATTTTAACGACGATTACACTTGAGAGACTTAATAACGAGTAAGTTCACAAGATGAGCAAAATGTTCTATGCAACAGTATGATTGACTGTTACACAGAAACTTGGAATCGTTCAAGCAAGCGAGAAAAAGCGAAGAGTATGGAAGTAAATAAACAAACAACCAAAGTTAAAAAATTGGTTCAGTCTCTACTCCGAGACCTACGTCCAACCGTTATTTTATTGATTGTTTAGAAATTTACTCCAACAACTAAACGAATACAATTAAAACAACTCGCCAACCTACTCCGGTTGCATTTGCTCAAAGCTACTCCGCTTCAAGACTTGACTCAAACTTAAAGCTACTCCGCTTCAAGAGTTTTAGAAGTTCTATCTCTGGTTTACAGGATCAAAATCTCAGATGTTCACTTAAGAACGTGGAGATTTACATTTAAGATCTAAACACGAGAATCATGGAACAAACTCATTATGTCACAGTGTAGCTTACTGATACATGGAGGTTTTCAGACCGTGTTTGAAAAATGTTTGAAGACTTTTGAAACTTAAAATGATTTTGCAAAACTTAAAGAAAGATCTTTGAAAGCATAAGAGTTTTGCAGAAATACTTCAATAAATGTTGTAAAAGCCTTAGCATTGAATGAGGCTAAGTGGTTTCTTTTTTAGTACTCAAAACTTGGGTATTACCCAATGTGTACTTCCATTGTACTTTTATCCATTGGATAATAGCTAGCCCACTTGACAAGCAAAAGTTGTTGTTTAGTTTTCATTGGCTCTTGATAAAGCATATCAGATTTGTTTAGTAAAATACCTTCTAATAAGATGCTCAAGTACCATTTACATTTGAAATGTAAACAATTCAAAAGTCCTTATTATTTTACGAAATACGGTACACTACGAATAAGACGGGTTTTACGCTTAAATTCGTGCGAGCCAAAGGAGAAGAAGATTTTACACGAAAATAGATTCTGACAATTCTTTTTAGAAAACTAAGACGACCATTTTGCAAATTTCTCGAAATGATTTTTCTCGTTCTAAAAATCTCCATGCGGTACAGACGCAACAGTCTGATGGACTGTTGCATAACTAAGCAATCACTTGACTTTAACGAGAATGTTCCACTTACTCTTACATTTGTGACTTAGGTTACAAGGGGATTGTTCTTGACTTGTGTTGTTCTTCTTGATCATGTTTGAAACACAATGGATGATCTCTTGTTGCCTTTGTTCTTCAATCCATTTGCTTTGCCTTGAATACTTAATTCATGCTACTTAAGAACAAACAATTATTATAGAAACAAGGACTTGTCATCATCAACTAAAATGTTTCAACACTATTGTCATTAGTATTACTCTTAGACCCCTTCCTGCGAGTGATGTTACAGTGATGAGCAGATTTGGACGCTGAATTCGTAGCCATGATTGCACAGAATTCAGCACCAAGTCTCGTCCCTGCCGCCTCAAAATCGCCTATTATGGTTTTTTTCAAAACTTGTTCACGTTCACTTAATTCTACATGAATATATCAAAAAAACAAATTACAAACACATAATCTTGTTAATGTGCAATGACGATGACGATTGACAATTTGAGATCCGTATATGGTGAAAGACGGTAGAGGGAGGCGAGACGAGATAGGTTAGGGTTTGTGTCCTTTTGTTTATTTCTGGTGTGATGTCGGATGTGTCTTCTATAGTGACTTTTTACTTTTTTACGTTTTCTTGTTTTTTTAATTTATTAAAATTTGGATCGGATTCGGATATCCGTTTTTAAGAAAATTACGATCCACATCCGATCCAATTTATTCGGAAAAAAAATGGATCGGATATCCAATTTAGCTGATATTCATATATTCGAATTTTTATTTTCGAATTTCGGACCGGATTTGGAAAAAAAATTGTATCGGATTTTTTTTTCTCAGCCCTAAGTCACATGGGGTTAATGTAAGTTGAAGTAGGATTTTTCGTGGGTCAATTGACTACCGTTGAACCACCACTTGCAACCAACAACCACCATAGAGAACACAACTACGACATATCTTGCCCTCCCCTCAACCTACAGACCAAATTTCAAACCAAACCAAACTTCATAACCCCGTTTAAAGACCCTTGAATCATTCTGTTGGGAGACTGGTAGAATCATTCTCTATAGCATCCTCATCGTTCTCATCATCAAGATTGAAGGGAGCCACCCCCACAATATTCTACATACTCCCATATTTCACGGCTTCTTCTTCATTTGGTTGTTGTTGTTTTTCACTGTTATTGGTACTATTGTCATTAGTATTACTCTTAGACCCCTTCCTGCGAGTGATGTTACAGTGATGAGCAGATTTGGACGCTGAATTCCTAGCCATGATTGCACAGAATTCAGCACCAAGTCTCGTCCATGCCGCCTCAAAATCGCCTGTTAGGGTTTTTTTCAAAACTTGTTCACGTTCACTTAATTCTACATGAATATATCAAAAAAACAAATTAAAAACACATAATCTTGTTAATGTGCAATGACGATGACGATTGACAATTTGAGATCCGTGTATGGTGAAAGACGGTAGAGGGAGGCGAGACGAGATAGGTTAGGGTTTGTGTCCTTTTGTTTATTTCTGGTGTGATGTCTGATGTGTCTTCTATAGTGACTTTTTACTTTTTTACGTTTTCTTGTTTTTTTAATTTATTAAAATTCGGATCGGATTCGGATATCCGTTTTTAAGAAAATTACGATCCACATCCGATCCAATTTATTCGGAAAAAAATGGATCGGATATCCAATTTAACTGATATTCATATATTCGAATTTTTATTTTCGAATTTCGAACGGATTTGGAAAAAAATTTGTATCGGATTTTTTGTTCTCAGCCCTAAGTCACATGGGGTTAATGTAAGTTGAAGTAGGATTTTTCGTGGGTCAATTGACTACCGTTGAACCACCACTTGCAACCAACAACCACCATAGAGAACATAACTACGACATACCTTGCCCTCCCCTCAACCTACAGACCAAATTTCAAACCAAACCAAACTTCATAACCCCGTTTAAAGACCCTTGAATCATTCTGTTGGGAGACTGGTAGAATCATTCTCTATAGCATCCTCATCGTTCTCATCATCAAGATTGAAGGGAGCCACCCCCACAATATTCTGCATACTCCCATATTTCACGGCTTCTTCTTCATTTGGTTGTTGTTGTTTTTCATTGTTATTGGTACTATTGTCATTAGTATTACTCTTAGACCCCTTCCTGCGAGTGATGTTACAGTGATGAGCAGATTTGGACGCTGAATTCCTAGCCATGACTGCACAGAATTCAGCACCAAGTCTCGTCCATGCCGCCTCAAAATCGCCTGTTAGGGTTTTTTTCAAAACTTGTTCACGTTCACTTAATTCTACATGAATATATCAAAAAAACAAATTACAAACACATAATCTTGTTAATGTGCAATGGCGATGACGATTGACAATTTGAGATCCGTATATGGTGAAAGACGGTAGAGGGAGGCGAGACGAGATAGGTTAGGGTTTGTGTCCTTTTGTTTATTTCTGGTGTGATGTCTGATGTGTCTTCTATAGTGACTTTTTACTTTTTTACGTTTTCTTGTTTTATTAATTTATTAAAATTCGGATCGGATTCGGATATCCGTTTTTAAGAAAATTACGATCCACATCCGATCCAATTTATTCGGAAAAAAATGGATCGGATATCCAATTTAACTGATATTCATATATTCGAATTTTTATTTTCGAATTTCGGACCGGATTTGGAAAAAAATTTGTATCGGATTTTTTGTTCTCAGCCCTAAGTCACATGGGGTTAATGTAAGTTGAAGTAGGATTTTTCGTGGGTCAATTGACTACCGTTGAACAACCACTTGCAACCAACAACCACCATAGAGAACATAACTACGACATACCTTGCCCTCCCCTCAACCTACAGACCAAATTTCAAACCAAACCAAACATCATAACCCCGTTTCAAGACCCTTGAAACCCCCCCCCCCCCCCCCCCCAACAACTCATGGTAAACTAACCAACCTTACTTTACACGTCAATCTACCCTACAGCTTTACACATCAATCTACCCCACATAAGGACACCTTTGACCAGCATGTTGACAACCGTTGGAAGGTTTGTACTCCCACATTTCCAACGAATTCAAGAACACTTCAAACCTACCATGTTTGCTATCTCAACCATCGACTGAAAGTCACCCCCATTACAAATGCTGAAACTTTGGCCAAAATGTGGCGTTTGACAAATTTTTTTTATTAAAGACGGTGTTTGACAATTTATTTTTTTAAAGGCGGTGCTTTGGAAAAAAAAGTTTTTTAAAGGTAGTGTTTGACAAAAAACGCTTTAATTAATGTTAGTTTCCTAAACTACCTTTACCACAATAAGTTTAAAATTTGAATCTTGATGGAGGGAACACAAAATACGTATGTAAATTACAATAATATCCTGGGTGTCGCTCAATTTGAGTAACACCCGGTGTCGCTATATCTTTATTTCTTTACAAATTGCAACTAAAAATGATTTCCGACTTAAAAAACACATGAAGAGACTAAATGCCCTCAAGCCTTCTCTTTAATCACACCTTCTACCATCCTCTAATTCGTCCCTCACTACCATCACATCTCTCCTTCCTCCAATTAACTCCGACATCCACCTCTTCACAACTTTACTGTTACCTGCTCAGCCTAAGTCTAACCGTTGACGCGTATTCAAACGACTGAAGCTCCTTTATATCACCAACCAGACAATAATAATCTTCAATGCCTTCTATTGAAACTCAAGAACCCAAAAGTTATTGTCACTTTGTTCATTATATCACCATTATTACCAAAATGCTCCTTGGTCAATATTGATAAGATTATAAAGGTAGAATAGCATATGAAATTATATTATTGATTTTTGATGACTTACATTGATTTGTGACGATGTATTTATAATATCTCGTCACTTACTAAACTTCTAGAATGATAGAACCTAATGATAGATGGGTCTAGTATAGGCCCAATATCCTAATACCCTTCCGCAATCGTAAAGGCGGTACGTAGTATGGACTTTGCGATTAGAGAAATATAAGAAAAACATAATCAATAAAAAAAAGTCTTCATCTCCTCATCTTGATCTTCTTCAAAACATTTATCACCAATCTTCTTCATTTTCACAAGTTGGTTGGTAAGGGTGCGTATATGACTCACCAGGAAATTTTTGGTGCGTATAGAACTCTCCAAACAAATTTTGGTGCGTAACTTGCCAGTTTTTGTTTCAAGTGCTTAACTCGCCAGTTTTTTTCAGTGCTTAACTCGCCAGTTTTTTTCAGTGCGTAACGCGCCAGCAAATTTAATACCACCTTGATTAGAGAATAATATTTCTTAGATCTGTCATTGAATTAAAGAATAGAGGAAAAAAATTATTTATTTTTGGTTTAAAAAATAAAATAGAGATCATCCTAAAATCCAGCCGGATGGGCTCCATAGTTAATTAGTCCCCGGCAGGGCAGCTGTAAAACCCCTCGCGGCAGCGGAAATTTAAACACACAATATGCATGAAAAATGCGCGGATTTAAAACTTTTGACATGAATATTAGACATGCGAAGTGAATTACTAACTTCCAAATGCGGAAAATAAAAACGATAGATAAGTTTATAAGTCAAGTACAATTCTAGCCAACCGGGATAGCATATCTCAAGAGTATATTAAAACGATAAGAAAAGAGTCTAGCTAAACGAGAAGGTAGATGTCATGTCGATGAATAACAACGCTCGCTAGCTCTCACAATATCCCCATCCAAATTAGCACAATCCTACATACATGAAAACATGTACACCACAGTCAGTGGGGAGTGACTAGAGGTTCTCCAGTCACTTATTGTCAATAAACATATAAACATATAAACATATTATTCACATAAGCATGCTCCAACATAAACGATAATCATGTGAAGCATAAAGACATTTCATTAACATGTGACTACTGTAGAAAACCACTTACCATGCATCCATAATTACTAACTGAAACATACTCGACAACAAGTACATCAAACAATTGCGGCAACCACGACTCAAACATACACGTCACCAAGTAACGGGCCTACAAGCGAGACAATAAGTCAACCAAGTGACAAGACTCCTATAAGACAGGTCGACAATCGACAAGCCAACAAACAATAGCGGCAACCGCAAACAAACATAACATGGAAGATTGCATATGACGACTCCACTACACGACAACAGTAAGTCCACTAATCTCAGACTATCCAACCCCCTGGTAGGACGGCATACAATATACGATCCTAGTCTAAATCTGGCCAGACTCTCGGGGTATAAAATTTCCCCGATTCGACAAGTATCTGCAACGCAAGATACCTCCAAGACTCGAACTACCAACGAACGAGGTACGCCCTATGGCGGGAGGATGATCTGAAACCCGGCCGAGATGACCATACAACAGGTCATAGTATGGACTTCACATGTAACACACAACAACATCTCAAATATGTACGCATATGAGTTATAGTAGAAACAATAACTTAAAACTCGATTGACAAATCTAGATATATATTTCGTTTCTAGTCATCCATTCAACAATTAGCCAACTTCGAAATATTTTGAGGCGAGAGCCGGTTTCCCTTCTGGTTGCCCGACCGGGGGGTCTTTCTCCTAAAATCAATTTCCGAACTCGACATGAGTGCCGCCCAATTTCTTGGACTTCAAACAAGCATATAAATCATACGGAAGAAGAATGAATGGAATCCGATCGTAAATCAAAAGTTACAAACGATTTTAGGTGAACAGGGGCTCTCAGCCGGCCAGGGCAACCGGCTGGGAGTCCCACCCACTTTACCAAAATCTAAAACAAAGAAAGGAGAGGGGTTATCAGCCGGTCCATCGGCTGTCTGCCGACCGGCTGAGGACCCCTTCCTAAGCCATCAATAGGGCTTTAAACCCTAGAATGATAGAACTTAATGATAGATGGGCCTAGTATAGGCCTAATATCCTAATAAACACCATAACACTAGCGCCTAACCATTACCCCTACGTCTTCAATTGAGCATTATAACTCAGAACCTTATCCTTGCACAATCTCTGTATACCACCACCACCACCACCATCACCCTGTCGTCGTCATTCATAGTGGAATGACTTTGTTTCCCGCCGCTAGTAGTGCGCAAATCTGACGATTTTTATGGTGCTTGTGGGGTCAGGGGATTAACAAGAGTTGCTCTGGTGGTTGCGCCGATGATGGTGGTGATTAGGTTTGGATTGTCATTGTAGTCCGTTAATTAATTCCCATATGGAGGTGAAGGGTTGAAGCCTTGAAGGTGGTGAGGAAAATGATGCGGAATATTTGAGGTAGTTAGGTAGTTGGTAGATAGAAATTTAATGTCTGTGGCAGGAGGTTATTGTTGAATGTTTAGTTATTGTTAGAATTAGGGTTTTTTTGTCTAACATCACCTTTAAAAAAAAAAAACTTTTCTTCTAAACACCACCTTTAAAAAAAAGTTTGTAAAACACAACCTTTAATAAAAGTTTCTTTGTGAAACATGACCTTTTGACCGGAGTTTTGACCAAAATTAAAATAAAACGGTGATGAGTCATCAGTGTAATAGTTCTCACTGGTGAAATATGTGACTTCTTTCTTTTTACCTTTTCATCTTCCCTCCCACTAACTACCATTTACCTCTATTTTCATCTTCCTCCCAAATTTTTACCCACTATTCATCTTCCTCAAAAATCTTCATTGCCATTTTCATCTTCCTCAATAATCTTTATCACCATTCTTCATCTCAACTATCATCTACAAAAGCATTGCTATGTTATTTTTACCTATGATAACAAGTCACAAAAGGTCTTATTCTATTATTAGAAGAGTGTATTGTTAGTTGGGTTTCTTTTGAGATTAAATGAAAATAGGAGTAATTAGGAGTAATGGTTTGGAGTATACTTTAAATAACCCTAAAATATACTCCGTATAAGATTTTTTTACTTTGGTAATACAAAATAAACATAAAACTCCATTTGTATTCTCTCGATTATATTTGCCTAAAGCGAGAGGGACTCGATAATCTTAGCCTGCGACATATTTCGTAACCACGAAGCCAAATGTAAAAGTGGTAATACTTTATAAGAAAAACAATTCATGATTTTATTGTTATCCAAGTTTATCATCTGCTATTGATAGTTGACGGAGTGTCAACGACCATGTCTCACAGCTACAAAATAGAGTATCATGTATTGAAGGCTGAGTGAAAATAAAGATATCAACAAAACATAATCTAGTACAAAAATAGAAGCGTGGATTTTGAAAGAATTATACTCCGTATTGATTATGAATAATGAATATGTAACCTATACAACAGCTCGACCAAAGAAACAGGTAATGAGAAAAATGAAGGATAAATCCCAAAAGAACGGGGGAGTTTGCAGTTTTCACAATGCTTTCTAACCGTATCTGAAGTGTTATAACCTGAACTGAAGTAGTGAATGCAGTATCCCTGTCATTTTGCACAAATAGCATTCAAAAGAACTTGCCCAAGCATCAAATCTACAAAATATTGGTGCCCAATTTCTCCATCTCTCCATTTCAACTTTGCCGGAAACCGACCATAATGTACTCCATCATTGCACCTATTGTCGAAATGCCATGCCCAAGTCATATCAAAATCATCTATCACCCCAGTAACCAACCCAGCTGCTTTTAGTTTCTCCAGAAGAATGCCATTAAACACCTCCATTTTACTGGGATTAAAAGCAAGTGTTCTAGCATATCCTCCAGTTGTAATTGTTGATCTGAAAATAAAATTTGCAACATTTAATCCTTTATTCTGTACCTCCTGCATTATCGCTTTCCAGAATGATGCTGCAAATTCAGCTCCAGCAACGAATCTCCTCACATTGTGCCAGTAGATACCGTCATGTAACCCTGAATTGAGTATCACAGTGTCTGGTACACGAGACCCATTGAAGAAACTTGTCACTAAATCACGGTACCCTTTGTTTGATAATGAGTTTAGGCCTTGGTAGTTCATGGTCAGGTTCCAATGACCATTGAATATGTTTGTAATTCTGACTGACTGTGATTTGTTTTTTGGATTTGTAAACTTCTTGTCAAAACGCCTTGAGACTACTTGTAATTCCTGAGATGGTACACCGAGGAAGAAATGCAAGAGGTTGTGGATGGTGTCCACGTGATTGGAGTCCCCCCAAAAGAAGAGCCATCGGTTGTTTAAGCAATTCCAAGCTTCATTTGCCGAAAGCAACTTAAATGAACAATGGGTAGAATAAACCCAACCATTACTCTCTAGCGATCCTAATGAGCCATTGCACCATGGAACTGTGCAAGGATGGTTAAATTCTAAACACCTATATCGCCCGTCATTGCTAATCTCACAAGCGTCATTTCGAGCGTGCCTTGTCCACCTACCGGCCCAAATATCTCTACTGAAATCAGATTTAGTACATTCATGGAGTACAGGCAATTTGATTTCAGACTTGGAAAACAACAGAGGGATTCTTCTCAGCTCTTTATCGAGGCCAAATCGAGCAGTGGAGAACTTAAGCCCTTCAAAATGCCGGAATAGAAGTATTATGGTAAGGTTATAAGATCCAATAAAATCAGGATGAACTTGAATGGTGAAGGAGTAAGTCCCATTCCCAAAATCCTTGATTGGTGGCCTAGATTTCCATAACTCGCTTGATAAATCGATTTCAAAATAATCACCTCCAAGACAATGCGGGCTTCCTGACTCATCCAATGCCTGGAAAACGAACTCATGAACAATTCCAGTAGACAACTCAATCGGGATCTTCCCTTCATCAAAATTAACAAACATTATCTCAACTGTTTTGGAATCCTTACAAATCTCACCTCCAGGTTCCAACCACCTAGACAAAACATTTGAGCTATAATTCTGCTGAGACTCAACCAAAACCCAATCTACATTTAATTGATCCCGAGACTCACTCAAATCACTCGAAAACTGTCCATGAGAAGCACTGTGTGCAGACAATCTTTGCTCCAACCCAGATGCAACCTCTCTCTGACCACCATCCACTCCACTCACATTCTGCCTTTTCTCCACCAAAATCTCATTTGGGTTTTCATTTTTAGGCAACAGAACATTGCTAAAATTGACTGAACTCACATGGGTCGAACTAAATTCAGCAGCTAATGAAGAATTTTGAGACCTAAGCGGTTGTGAAACAGCAAAAATAGCAGAATTATAAAACTTTTGAGGCGCAAAAACTCTAGGGTATCTCCAAAAATCAATGGAAATTGAGAGTTTAGACTGATCAATGCTCCAAAGCATTATGACCCCCAGAAATGTGAGTGTTACTAAAACCCCAACTCGGCGAGTTAACCCGAGAATCGGCCACTGAGTTGCCAAGTTTGTCAGCTTATCCGGCATTAATCCAGTCACTGTGAAATTATGCACCAAGAATAAAGCAGTCAAAAACACAGAAACAAACAAACAAAGTACTGAGCTACCAAGTAGTGTGAAAATCAATGTCGTTTTGCTCATCAATTTGCGACCAACACGAATACCCAGTCATTATTTTACAGTAGAACTAATAAAAAAATAATGTCTTGTTGCATATAACATGGGATTTTTCTTGAGAACATAAATAAACCATGCCACTAAAGTAAGAAGAAAAATATTACTATATCCAAATGAACACAAATTCTCTGATTTCTCTTCAGACGGCCACAAGTGTCCATTTTTTAGGTAAGAAGGGTGAGTTTTTGACCTAAAAAAATGATCACATGTAGCCAAGCTAAAGGCTTCAGACGGAAATGGCCGTCTAGTGCGAAATTAAAGTTAAGAAAAGAAGTGAAACATACTGGTATCTTGAAATAATGGAGATTAGTTGGAATGTGTCACTAATTATTATTCACGTATATGATAATGAAGTGTTTACTGAAGAAAACGTTAGATCTTGTTGTGGATGTACTAAAACGAACATGTATAACAAACCCAAGTAAGTTTAGTAGAGAGTCATAAAGAAAAAAAATTGAGAAAGTGAAATTTTGGAAGAAAGTAGTAGTAGTAGTAGTAGTACTAAAGGGAATATAGGGACATTTAAGGCACAAATGAAGAAGAGAGATGGAAAGATAAAGAAATTGTGGTGAACATCAAGGAATTCCAATCAGGCCATCTTTTGTGTCGGTATGGTATCTACTCTAATTCTCTAAACACAGGAAAGTCTCTTTTCCTTGTAACTATAATATTTTCATGCATTATTCTCTCTATTATACGCTCAACTGTGCAATCATCTTTGCAAAATACTCCCCCATATTCCCTATAACTTTCCGTATTGAGGGAAGGTACGCGATTTAAAGATTTTATTATCACAATTCACAACTATAAAGTATGGTTGCAGGTGTGGTTAGAGAGATAAAAAGATATCGTACATTCGTAGGCATTGTTGTAAAATTAAGTAGTTAGAAATAAAGATAAAATATGAGTATTATAGGGAATTTTTATGGGGAATTTTTATGGGGTGAGATGATTAAAATAATTATTAAACTTTACTAAAAAAATACAGAAGATATTTTTAATATAGGAAAAAAGAACAAGGGAAGGTTATTTAAAATAGAAGAGAATAACTAGTTTTATATCATGCAATTCAGTATTATATTGTGTAGAATTGTGCGGGTTTACTCATTAATCATTTTTTGGTAAATTTTTAAACGATTTTCACGTTTATTTTATTGGATAACTATGTTTCTTATTTAACAAATATTTAAAACGATACCCCCACGTTGATATTAATTTATTGGAAAATGAGATAATGTCACCCACTTATGTTGAAATTCGACGCCACCTGGAACATAATAGTAAATGAGTTTACTAATTTCAGTTCCCTCCTAAAAATTGAATTTCAAATCATTTGTTAATAAGGGTAGTTTAGACATACAAATACATCCTTTCAGACAAAATCCTTAGATTATGCCAATATTATTTTCTTGATTTTATGTAACAAGCTCTTAAGGTGTGTTTGTATTGAGAGATTTGGAGGTAAAAGAAAGGGAGAGTGAGCATGTGATTTAAAATCACTTGTTTGGATAGCAACTAAGAATAGAGGGAAATAGAAGGGAGAGATTTAGAGGGATTCAATTTCCCTCATCCAAGCTTAATCAAAATCTCATCCAAACAACCACACTCCATTCCCCTCCCTTTCTCTTGTCTTATTTCCCTTCCCCACTTTCCCTCTCCTTCATTTTCCTCCACTTTTGCTATCCAAACACATTCTTAGCCTTTTTTGGTAAAACTATCTGAAAAGTAGAGGTGAGCAAAAATATACGATACGGTTTTATAATACAGATACGGTGCGGTATATGGTTTGACTTATACGGATTTTCGTATATAAGATACAGAAATCCGTATATACGATAGGATTTTCACAGAACCGTACCGTATCCGGGTCGGGTAAAAACGAAACCGTGTATACGGTCTTTGACATGGATTGATGTTTTTGTATAAAAAAATTTTAAAAAGGCAATGTTCATCTTTCAACTTCCACTCTTAATGTTTTTATGACTTATTTTACTAACTTATCTCAATGAATAAAAAATTAGTGTTTCATCAGATGTAGACATGTTAGATGTAATCATTGGCCCTTGAATAATTACAATGTTTAATTGGACATTTCTCACCAAAATGTATCCGTATATACGGATTCCATATCGGATCCGTATAGTGATTTTTGCGATTTTTAAAACCGTATACCCGATACGGTTTTGAAAACCGTATTGCATATACGGTTTTGCTCACCCTACTAAAAAGGTAGTTGAAAACTGAAAAAGGTACCTAAAACCTGAGAAAGTAACTGGAAAGGTAGCTGAAAATTAGTAGTTGATAAGTAGCTTAAACTTTAGTCAAATAAGTTATTTTGGTCAAATAAGCTACCTGAAATGTCTTACCAAACAGAGCATTACTTTATTTAATTATGGACAATAGTAAATATGAATTTACCCAGAACCATGAATATACCAGTAGCAAAGTTAATGAAAACTACATTTACAGTCCAACCGATGTATAATCTATGAAAATTATATAATAATATATATATATATGATTTTATATATATATATATAAATATATATATATATATATATATATATATATATATATATATATATATATATATATATATATATATATATATATATATATATATATATATATATATATATATATAATCAAGATCCCGCGCGAAATTTCTTGCAATGCGAACCGTACAAACCAACTGAAAAAATCTATTTTGAAAAAAAAAAATTGAAAAAAATCTCCTCGTATATTCATGGTTCTGGGTAATTATTTTTCTTTACGTTGGTTCGCGCGGTTCGCATCGTAAGAAAGTTCGCACGGGAGCTTGATTATATATATAAATTATTATATAATTTTCATAGATTATACATCGAGGTTGGACTGTAAATGTAGTGTTCATTAACTTTGCTCCTGGTATATAATTTTCATAGATTATACATCGAGGTTTGACTATATATATGGGGTTCAAATGAGTTCTCATATGTGGTTGAGTCCTTGAGTCCTCATCTAAAGTCTAAACCATGAGATCAAAACAAAATTAATGGTTGAGATTAAAACAAAAAAACAATCATCAAACATGCAATTAATGTTTGATTAAATTTTCTCTCTCATAATTTTAATTCCCAATTACTCACTTTTGAGATTTAGAGACTTATGAGTGTAATTCTAATGTTTTACAAGTGTAACTTCGGAGACTTATGAGTGTAACTATAATGTTGTACGAGCGTAACTTTGATTTTCTAATGCGGTTTTGTATATAAAAATTTATGAGTATAACTCAACTGTTTTATAGGTGAAACTCCATTGATTTATGAGTGAAATTCCACTGTTTTATGAGTGAAACTAGTTTTGTACCCGCAAATTCGCGGGCTTGTTTTATTTGATCCGTGTATTTATTTTTTTGTTGACGTTCATCTTTAACTTATATATAAATTAATATATTTTTTTATCGCGAATAAGTTATAAGCAAAACATTTGTAAATATTTTATTCCTTTTACATTATTTTTCATGATCATAGTAATATAGATACAAGTTCTAATTTGAATTTTATGGTCATATATTTTGATAAATGTTAATATTATTCTTGAATATTTTGTAATCAACAATTTAATGTAGCTAATTTTAGAACTATAAATGTTTGTTTATGTTTTTTTTCAAATTTGTTATTTTGCTATATTTATGATGTACATCATAAATTAAGCTAAAAATGGCTACGTCGTTAAATCGATAAACAAAGCACTCCAAGATCGCGGTTACATATCTGGTAGGCTTTTTAAGAAAGTTAATAGATACTTTGTAAGCCGACTAAAAGAGTAAGAATATGTTTTTGTTTTTCACATTTAAATCCAAATATGTAATTTTCTCTTTTTAATAGCCTCCCCACAATCAATAATATGCAAATTGAGATAATTAAAATTTAAATATAAATAAAATAAAATAAACATCATCTTAATTACAAAACTAACTATACAACTTATTAAAGGTTAAAAATTTTAAAATCTTAAAAGATAGAAATATAGAGTATCGTTTTAAAAAGACTATGAACGTTTTAATCACATGCACATCGCAAGTGTGCTAATTATGATATTTTAAGATGGCTTTGAAAAAAATCAAAAGTGCCAATATATGAAATTGTGAAGGTTTATAATCCAAATTATTGGATTTTTTCATTTACCATGTATAAGACCTTTTAGCTACTATCTTTATTGTCAATGAGTAATTATGTGGATAGATTTTACAATTTAAATGATGAGAGTAGATTCTTAATTTATTCTTATTTAGTACATGATCATATGATTTCAACTAAAAAATATTATTAGTAGCTTTATAATTTAAATCATTAGACTTTTTATTAACTCTATGTTGGATCTTTTAAGTTTAACTACTATCTCTACGGTTAATGAAGAGTTAGATGGACAAAATGTACGATTTAAATGATGAGAGTAAAAGCTTAATTTATTTTTATAATGTAAATCATGATCGGTATTATGGTTTCCAACAAAAAATATTAGTAAATCTTAAGGAGAATTTTAATAAATAAGTTTGATGTACTCTTAATATTAACCAATATAAAAATGACATGTGGAATAAAATTAGATATTTTAAGAAGTCTTTTAACTATATTATATAATGTTTTTTTACAAAGCAAAATAATAAAAAATAAACAATTTACTAAGATCCTCTAATTCAAATTAAAAACTAAAATTATATTTAATATATGTATTTTTCTAAATTGATTAATTGATAAGGATGATGAGATCTCATTCTCTTGAAAACTAATAAATATTTTCCTTCTAATACAATGGAGATCAAAACAACAATTAAAGTAAACGCAATTTGAAAGATTCAAGCTACGAGTAAATGTTTAGCTTTAATATAGAAAATGACAACAACGACTATATAAAAATGTAATTAAAAAATTATTAATAGATTAATACCTTAAGCTTGTATTTAGCTTTGTTCTATGGACGTCGAAAGATCAAAACCTAAAAGACAAAGAAGTAAAATAGCGAAACATAATTTAAGAAAAAGATATTGTTACAAATAAAAATAAAAAGTAAAATCAAAAGAGCAAATTAACCAAATAAAAAAAACAAAGGAAGAAAAACATATGGAAAATAAATTAAAACTAAACAATAGAAGATTATGAACAAATAACAGAATAGATTCTTTTTTCCAATCTTCAAGTTTTGGGCGCGAATAACCTGAAAAATAACAAAAAAAAATAGATTTTAGTGAAAAAATTAACAAATCTGATGAGAATGGAATATTAGTTCTCATATATATGAGATTAGATAAGCAATTAAATGATAGCATTGATATGAGAAAAGATAAAAGGGCATGTAACTCCTAAAGTAAGTAGTATGAAATTAAGTAAATAATTTAATATAGTTACTTAATTCTCATGTTAATTAAGTTGAGAATAAATGAGAATATTTTTAGAGATTTATTTTTAATTATTTTTTTTTCTAAATTATTAAATGTTGATGTGATTTTTTGTAAGTTACATTTTTTTTGGGATTTTTTAACTCATCAAATATTTAATGTAGGAGTATATAAATATTTAATTTAAGATTATTGATGTCCTTTAATTTCAATTATTTCTATTTTATTATAAAATGCGCAATAACATTTTTATATGGACTTTTAACAATCATTAAATATTTTTTTTTAAAAATAATTATATCAAATAATCTATAATCTATGTCATACTAATTTGTCATGTCACATTAATAGTATGTAAGGTGACATTGAAGTGACACTGTCTATGTGGCATTTAAGGTTTACCCTTTTAATAGTATTTATAGATGAAATATTTTTGACTTTTTTTTTTTTATTTTATAGATTTATAGATAAATGAATTAAATGAATTTCATATAATAAATTGATAGTCCATGTCACATTAATTCGCCATGTTATATTAAAAATTGTCATGTCACATTAAAACTTTCCATGTCACATTAAAAATTGCCATGTCACAATAAAACTGTCCATGTCACATTATTTTAGCTAGCCTTTTAATAAAATTTATAGATTCAAAAATGAAAATTTACTATCGATATGACATGTTTTGAAAACCTTAAAATAATTTATAATTTTGAATTGTTTATAGCGTTGACTGGATGTAAGACTTGTTCTTAGAGGCGTCTAATGACTCGTATTATGCTTGTCCGCGCATGATTTGATTTGGCTTTTGGACTTGTCCTTGTTTTGGAACGGCGGCTCTTGAATACGTAACGAGAACTCTAACGCTCCGTTGATGAGGACTTGTGCCCTTGGAATTTCCTTTCGAAAATATTTGAGAGAAAGTTATGTTTTAGAATATCAACTTTTGATAAACACCTTTTTTGTTTTCAAGTTTCGAGGACGGAACTTTTAAAAGATGGGGTGATTGTAACACCCCGATATTTCCGTCTTATAAATTTTAAAGATTCTAATTTAATTTCAAGAATAATTTATATTTCATGAAATTTCGTTAATATAGTTAAATGATATGAATATCTCATTTTGAAACATATTATTTTTAAATGATAGTTCAAGTTTTATAATTTTTAAATTTCGGCTTTGATTTTCGAATATGACAAGTATATCGAATAATTTCATGAATTGTGGTTAGTTGGTATAATTTATTCTATCTTGAGTCATAATAGTCTTAAGACATCATTTCCGCCTTAATTAGCCAAATTCGAGTCATCCTGACTCATTAAATGAATTTCGAGTCATTTCCTACTCAAACCTCCCTTATACTCCTTATGTTGTGTTTTCCTCACAACTCATCACTTCTTCATCCCCTTCAAAACACAAAACCCCCAAATCACCATTTTGGGTGATTCTTCAAGAACACAAACCCAGTCATAGCTCATTCGTTTCTTGGTCAAATTTCGAGTTCTTTACATGTAAGTTCTCCTCTCCTTCTCCTCCTTCTTTTCATATAAACAAAATCTTGTCTTGTTGAGCTTTCTGAAAATCCGTCTTTCTAGGGTTTCGTTTTTGGTTCGTTTTCCCGAACATATTGAGTAAGATTGGATGCTTGGACACGGTGGACGAGTTTCCTTGAAGATTTGAAGATCTTTAAAGGTAACTTTGAGAGGTTACTCGACTTTAAGTCAAAAATTGATTGTGTGGTTTAATTGTTATGTAATTTCTGAAATTATGATGTATCATGTGGTTTAGTTTTTTTTTATTCAATCGATATAGATGAATTTCATGTTGATTAGTAGTAAAGAATGAGGATTTTAGTTGTGGTTATTGGGTAAATTAAATTAGTATCCGTCACAGTTCATTTCATTCATAGCGATATTGTGATTTCCGATTGATTTAATCCATGCTAAAGTTTGATAATTGTGCTTCTTATCATTTGTTTACATTTGGGTATCGATACATCCATGAATTTTTGGGATTACGAGTTGTTATTATCGCTCGAACTATGTATAAACCCGTCTTAAAATCTTTGCATAAGTATTGAAGTATGTTGCTCGTTGTGTGGGTTGATGCGTGAGGAAAGGATGCTGCCCAGGCAGATGCGCAGGCTGCGAGCATAAGGCGCAGGCTGCGGCTAGCTCTTGCGCAGGCTGCTGCCGTAAGGTGCAGGTTGCGCTTTTGTCTGTTTCAGGTGTGAAGTATGGGCTGTTTCGAGGTTGTTTCGGGGATGTTTTGAGGTCTGTTTCGGGGGTATTTTGAGGCATGTTTCGGGGCTGTTCTGAGGCCTGTTTTTGGGCTATTTTGAGGCATATTTCGACGCTGATTTGCGGGCTATTTTGGGGCTGTTTCGTGCATTGTTTTATCGATTGTTCGGACATTGCTTGAGTGTGTTAATTCATTATAAAACTTGTGTTAAGAAGTATATATTTAAAATATATGATTCGTGAATCGAATTCCGTCCATCTTTTATTGTCTAAATCACATGTTTACGACATAAGACTTGTCGTTAAATTAGTGTTTATTTTATTTCCGTATAAAATGTAAACTTTTAGAATGTGACTTGTTAATTGAATTCTTTTATTCATTTCTCATGTGAATCGTATGCTTGGTTGTGATTCCGTTGTTGTGGTTTGAGCAATGCCTAAGCCGTTTTTGGAAGCTAAGTTAAGGAGGAAGACCCCCCCCCCGGTCGGGCAACCGGAAGGGAAATCGTCTCCCGCTTCAAAATAACTTCTAGAAACTAGCTTAAGCGTTGTCTTGTTTGGATTGAGGCTCATGTATATTAAATGAGTTAGTTAACGGTTATGTTAGCCTAAATTGTGATTTGATAACGGTAATGTTATTTTGAGTTGAGTCGGTAACGGTTATGTTGCCTTGTTTATGATTTGATAACGGTTATGTTATCTTGAGTTGAGTCGGGTAACGGTTATGTTGTCGTGATTGTGATTGGATGACGGTTAAGTCATTCTAAATTGTGTTGGTAACGGTTATGTTGCCTTGTTTGTGAATAAATAGCGGTGATACAATTTGTGTATTATTGTAATGAACTAACGCCACTCCTGTTATGGGATTTTATCTAGCTATGTTCAGGAGTGGTCAGAATCCGTGGTTATGCGGCCCGGTCCCTGTGTGTCGTTCTGTGTAGGTTATTACATCAAGACGTATGGCCAGCTCTTAGGCATATAGTCAGCGGTTATGCGCTATACATAGTGTTGGGTTTTATTAGTTACTCATAAACTAATTTTAGTCATACTAATATAATCTTTTAATTAACTCTTTAATTAACATATTATAAGTGATCTTATGCATGCTAATATATGCGGAATAGGGAGAAATCGTGCTCTTACACTCGGTCCAAAAACTAGCAAGGATGATCCTCCAAGTACCCAAATTAGAATACCTCCTTTGGATGCACCAAGACAACCCCTCAATAATCCGATCTCGAGTATGCTAGATCAACAACCGGATTTCCTTAAACAACTCTAATCTCTCTAATTAGAATGTTATTACAATACTATAATAGTATGATTTTATTATCTTATAATAATATATTAGAGGTTGTAAAATCTCTCTTACTTAGTGAATTTTTCGGCTAAGACTAAGAGTTGGAATGAATCTTTGATGTCCTTCTTATATCACATATAATTAAAATGCTCTTCTCTTAAGATAATAGAATAATTAACTTAAGGGCATGGGGAAGGGGGAGCCGGCCTTAGGGAAGAGCAACAAGGGAACAACTTCCCTTCTCAAGGCTCTTAGGGTGGCTCTAGGTTGGGGTCTCAAGGATTATGTCTAACATAATGATTGTAGTGTGTTTAATACACTATAATCACCCATACCACCATCTCCTCTTAACCGTCCCATTTAGTCCATAAGATGGATTTTATTTTACAATATGTCATTCTTTAATTTGTACAAGGTGTGACATCTTATATGTCACCAATTAATAAAATGTTTTAGTACATGTAAAACATATAAATATTTATCTTATAAACATTGCACATAATTAAATAAATCATATTTATTGATTAACAAGTAATTCGAAATTACCATTGTAAAATAATATTTTATCGTCAATATGATTTACAACCTTTGTATTAATTTCAACCCAATTCATTCTAATTACGATATTATGAAATATCGTTTAATGTTTAACAATTGTCACGTTTCAATTTTAAACATAAATCTTACATTATGATTTAACCTCTAACTTCTCGATATACGAGTTTAAGGAATATGATCAAATCGTATCAATATACATTTGATCATTTTATCAATTAAGGGAATTGTCCTAAAGGTGTGACCTAAAGGGATCAACTGACCACCACCGTCATACGACAGTAATGTCAAACTCTAGCTAGCCAATCATTACCGATTAATGTTGGTCAGTTGACTAATATAAATCGTATCATCCCTTGCGCATTTTTGCCATGAGATTTAATTACGTGATCGCACTTATTGTTGAGGACACAATTCCCAACACATAGTATTTCGGATGTCGTGGTTATGATTTTCGGTAGTTAGGGCGCGGTTATACGCCCTAGTCTGTTAGTGGAGCGGTTATGCTCCCTGACTGTCAGTTGTAGCGGTTATACTACCTAACGACGTTCATTCTATTCTTGGTTGATTATTTGTGTGATAGGACATGCCACCTAGTTGTTGGCCTCTGAGTCGATCACTTGGTTGTTTACCTAACTTTGATATAATTTCATATATTGACTTTGATTTTGTTTCACATGTTGATTCATGCTGTTTTCATATGTTTTGACTTATCGTTCATGCTTTGATCATGTTAACTATGTTTGGGAATGCATATATGATTGTTTCTTAAATTATATACATGTTCATATGTATAAGATGTTTTGTATTACCGTTTACATGTTTTTTGACAAAAACTGGCTGTGAGAACCTCGAGTTACTCCTCATTGACTGTGGCGTACATGTTTCATGTATGACAGGTATATAGTTGGTGCTGTTTGGGGAAGATCTGTGGCTAGCGAGCATTGTTGATCATTCGACATCTACCTTTACGCTTAGTTTAGACTTTTGTTTATGTTGTTATCGTGGGATACCTTATCCCTCGTTATTTAAGTATTCTTATATAATTCATACTTTCTTATTAGTTTTAGCTTTCCGCATGTTGTTTTGATATTCCACGAAAGAGTCTTAATAAATATGTCGAAAAGTTTTAAAAGTATCGTATTTCCGCTGCAAATTACTTGGTTATCTTTATGCTATATCGCGGGGTGTCACAGGCGTCTTATCGTCATAGTAATTTATTTACCGTGAAAGTTTCCCTAATTTGAAGCCAAGACCCAAATCATAATTATAATAAATAGTGAATACTAACAAATTACAACAATTGATAGAAAAATGTAACAAGTTACAGAAAATGATAAAAATACGATCGAAATTTCAAGTACAATTTTCATGACAGTATTAAATTAAAATAACAATAACAATAAATTAAAATAACAATAACTTCAAAAAAAATACTTACATTGTTAATGATATTACAAAAATCGTAATAAATTTTAGCATATAGACTAAAATTTCATTATTAAAAATATATTCGAATTATTAATAAAATTATTTAAAATAACAATATTATTAAAACAACCCTGTACATTTTTGCATAGGGCTTAAACTAGTTGACCTAAATTGACTTAACCTGAAATAAGTCTTATCTATATAATTGCAGGAACAATTAGGAGGCTCTGGTTGAGCCACGTCATCAACACGTGTTTTTTTTTAAAAAACAAATTCTCTGGTGGGACCCGTAATGTTGCATAATGATTTTAATTGGAAATAACTACCTGAAACTCATTTATTTACATACAAATTAACGTTTACGAACTTATATCAAAAGTCTTACGTAATAATCGTAAACATTAATTTCTGTGTAAACTATCAATGTGTATAACATGAAATTAAATATTATATAACAAAATATAATAATTTCGAATATGGACGGAACTATTACATAATAATTTATACCCAATAAATAATACATAATTGACTATAAACAAAAATAATTAACAATTTATTGGGTAATAGTTTGAAACTTAAAAAAAATACTAAAATGTTGCTCCAAAATATAATATAACTTGATAATAATTTCGAATATCGTTTGTCCAGAAATATTACATAATTTATACCCAATAAATAATACATAATTTACTATAAACAACAACAATTAACAATTTATTGGGTAATAGTTCAAAATTTTAAAAAAAGAATAAAACGTTGGTCCAAAATATTATATGACTTGATTTTCGCAAAATTAAAATATTTAATATAATACAGTATAACAGTTTTATATATACTCAATAATACCCAATAATGGTTTAGTTTAAGCATATTTTTTTATTTTGCGAAATTCAAGTCATAAACAAAACGGTTAAAACTAAACCTTAAAATAAAATATATACTTAAAAAAGAATAAAATGTTGGCACAAAATATATATATTGTATTCTATTAATCATTATATAGAATTTTCGCAAAATTAAAGTAATAAATATAATACAATATAACCGTTTTGTATATACCCAATATATAATGGTTTAGTTTTAAGCATATATTTTAAGTTTAATTTTGCGAAATCACGTCATAAACAAAACAGTTAAAACTAAACCTTAAAACAAAATATATACTTATAAAAAGACTAAAATGGTGGTCCAAAATATATCCCACACACCATTTTAACTAAAATGTTGGTCCAAAATATATCATCAATTGAAATATTTTGTGAAAATCAAGTCATAAACAAAAGTGTATAGACGTTAGATATAAAACAAAATCACATTTTAATAAAAAAGTGTATAAACGTTAGATATAAAACAAAATTTATGAATATTTATAATTTAGTTCCGATGATACATATTTAGAATTATAAGATTTGAAAACAACCCGTGCAATATTTGGCACGGGCCAAAAACTAGTTTATATAAAATGAAACTAACCCAAAAAAACAAAAAACAATATAGTAGTCAAGTGCTATATGTGATAGCCTGCAAACAACATACACCAGGTAAACCACCCGAGGGTGACAGTGTAACACCCCAAGAGTATGAGAGGAAAGTTGTCCCACATCGGTAGAATGTGAGGCTTGTGATATGTTTATAGTAGCTCCTACCCACCACTTAGTAACAAGGCCTTGTGCTTTTGGGCTTAAGTGAGGACAATTAACGGGTCCAAAAGTGCACACCCATCTTATTGGGTTTGTGTTACGACGGTGGCGGGTCGGGTTGTTACAAATGGTATCAGAGCGACCCTGCGACCGTGTGGTGAGCCTGTGGTCGGGAGTACCCGGTTCACACACCTAGCGGGGGAGAATTCTGGCCCTGGTTGTGGTCAAGTTTGAGGCACAACGAGGCCGTTGTGTTCTTTAAGTGGGGGAGTTTGTAACACCCCAAGAGTATGAGAGGAAAGTTGTCCCACATCGGTAGAATGTGAGGCTTGTGATATGTTTATAATAGCTCCTACCCACCACTTAGTAACAAGGCCTTGTGCTTTTGGGCTTAAGTGAGGACAATTAACGGGTCCAAAAGTGCACACCCATCTTATTGGGTTTGTGTTACGACGGTGGCGGGTCGGGTTGTTACAGACAGGCTCGAAGTCTATTTAGGCATGGACTCGGGCCAAGAATGTTCCACAAGATTTTGCTCTTGGGGAGGCTTGAACCCGGGTCTCCTGGGAATTTCACCCAAGTTTTAAACACTAAACTCCACCCTTGCGGGCGCTATACTGTTGTTATTAATGGTAACAATGAATATTGCTTGTGACGGACACTATCCGTCACAAGTTGAAAACGGATAATGTTCTTTTCACAATAATATATGGAAGGGCAAGTAGAGGGGGATAAAGCACTTCATTGATAATGTCGCTTACATTGTGTGAAAGAAACACTTCCGTGTTTGGTTGGAGCTTTTGGAATTGATTGAAATGAATTTAATCCACTCTACTGTTTGGATAGATGGTTTTGGAATGGAGTTAAATACCCAATGAATTCTAACTCCATTCCAATCCCTTGGAATCTCATGTTGGAAATAGGGGCTTAATTTGGAGAGTCATGTTCTAACATTTGTCCCACATAGGAGAGTTATGGAAGTTTGTATGTGTTTATATATCCTTCTATTACTACACCTATCACTAGTGGGTCAAGGGAGCCTTTTGTAGAGGCTTTGCGAGGTGCTTAATTCAGCTCGCACGCGCGCGTGTCGCGCGTGCCGTGCCCGAGCCCCGATCCGGATTCGAGATTCGGGATTTGGGATTTGGCAATCGCCTGCGGCGGGCTGTGCCTATCTTTTTGGATCGAGGATTTGTTTTTCTGTGTGATGGTACAAACTGTCTAGGGTTTTTGTGTTATTGAAACAGTCCTTGACTGCTGCTTTCGAGGAGGCGTTTTCCTCATAGGGTTCCTCTGGTTCTCTACTATAAATGCCCCCTCTGCAAACACAGAAACACACAATCACTCTCATATCTTCTCTCTAAATATCTCTTGTTCTCATCTCTTATATGGGTAATTGCTTTAAATCGTTCCAAGTCTCACAATTCTGAGTGGGCGGAGCTACGTAGAGACTGTAGTGTTAACCTTGGGGAACTACCGTACCGGCACTAGTTGATCGCCACCACGGTCGTACCGGAAAAATAGTTTTCAAGGCAGTGGTCTGCTACCACGGCGCTACGATTTTCGGTTATGTCTTCTCCCCCTCTCGTTATTTCGATTTTGTTATTATTGTTACAGCATTTTGCCAACATCTCATACATATGTTTACATCAAAGTTTCTAAATCCATTTCACTCTATTATTATACTCAATCCATTTTATGATCGAACCAAACACTTGTGATTAAAAATGGGGTTCTAATTCTATACCTCTATAGTATCACAATCCATTCCAATCAATTTCAGTACTTTGAACCGAACACCGCCTAAGTATTTGTGTAATCGTAATTGATATCAAGGAATGTAGCTGCTTGAAAAATGTTTGAACCACCACGAGCATTTGGCTAATATGTCTAGTGGGGGTAGTGGGCCAATTCATAATGGTTTGGCATTGTAACAACAAAATACTCGTGATGACAACTGTGATTATATAGAAATGTAAAGAGAACTTTTTAAATAAGACTAAGTTTTATTTGCGACGAGTATATTCGTTATAAATTTACAATGAAATAAATATATTTATGTAGATAAATAAAATAATTAGTTCGTCTTGCTTCAAACCGTAAGTTTCGTCTGAAATAATAAGAGTTCTCACAAGTGAAAATCACATGGATGGTGGGACATCCTTATGTGTTTTTCGACTCACTCCCAAAATAAGTATTTTGTGAGAAGAAATGATTTTCGTCTTATTATTTCAGACGAATCTTGCGGTTTGAAATAAAAATTAGTATAAAATAAAATAATTTACTATTTTTAATCACTTTACTTATGCCATATTTAATTATTTACTCCATATAATTATCACTTGATTCGTTATAAGTTGGGCCAATATACGGTTACAACTAAAAAAATGGTGTTCAATAAAGTTGGTTAGTATTCCAACATTAAATATTTAAGTGGAACCCATGAAATGGAAGGAACATCACTACACCTGTCCGTCGGTGACCCCAGTCCAACATGCACATTGCTAATTGAAATCCTAATTCACATAACCCAATAAAAGGCAATTATTCTTTATTTATTTTAATACTTTGATTCAAATGAGGATGGTTTTAGATCTTTATCAAAGAACTAGTGTAACACTCGTGAATTTTCACGGGGTTGTTATTAATAACTTTTAGAAATTAAATTTTTGTACTAAATTTGTGAAATAAGTGTAGCACGGTGAGTTTGATCATTATACGCATATATATAGATTTCGACTTTTGGTGTCCCCACCTTCCTTGATATAAATATTAAATTGAGTTGAACTGTCTAATTCAGTAATTTAAAATTTACGATACATGTTTTAAACTATGATTAATATAAAATTTATGTACCTCTCTGCCAAATAGAGGGAAATACATTTGCTGTTGTGGTCAATGCAACCACAATTATCATCGGAACTTGGCCCGAGTCATTTTTGTGGTAGGTTTTAACAAAAAAGTAAAATGTAAGGTAGTTTTTAACAAAAAATAAAAAGTAAGGTAGTTGTTCACAAATGGACATAAATATAAGGTAATTTCTCACAAAAAACCCTGTAATTAAATTTACGACGTCAATAATGAATTAATTTCATATTGTAAAGATTTTGAAATGTAAATAGAGTGTAAAAGTGCTAATAGTGAATATAACACATATAAAAAGAGAAAAAATGATTTAATGTTAGTATCTAATTTAAGCTAAGTCGTGTATATCCGGTTTACGAAATTATGATTTTTAAAGCACACATGTACCACATCTGTTCGTGTAGCCGCTTTGTTGGATGAGTTCTAAAGAAAAGATTGAGATGATAATCTGATATTGTAAAATTGTTTGAGATTTATTTTGGAAAATGGTATATTTTGAAAGCACCATTTTTATTTTTGGGAAATATTTTTGGATGATTTTCGAGAACATTATTTAGTGGTTCTATAATTAATTTTCGAGAAAGTAAACCAGTTTTTATTAGGTTTTGAGAATTGATACTCATATTAATTAACACGGTTAAGTAGGTGGTTCTATAATTAATTTCAGTTTTTATTTGTTTTAGTTTGCTGATGTGGAAAGATGACCAACACGGTTTTGCATGATTGGCTAAAACAAAGCATACTATTTGAGGTTGAATAAGAGAGCTTGAATACACTCATTCTTGCACCACATTGTGCCACATAGGCAGTTTTACAAGATTCTTTTATATATATAATGATGTTTTGGGCGGATGTTTCGTTTTACGCTAGTTTCCCAACACGATGGTCTCATCTCGTGCTTTTTCACAAAATGTGATTATTTTATAGTAAAAGGTGACTATTTTTTGACAAAAAAAGGTGGTCAATACTTATCAAAATATAATCACTTTTCTACTGGTCGCACGTGCGACCGTCGTAAAGTAGAATTTGTGTTCGTTTTAATGTCTAACTATTTTTATACATCTACAAAAAATGTATAGGTTTATTTTTAAAACTTCCGTAAATATATTAACTAATTAGTACAAATATAATTCAACATGAATTTAAATGAGAAATATATAAATTATCGATTTGGGGATAATTTTGACTCTAAATAATTGATTTACTGGTATTGAATTAATTAATTAATTTTTTTAAGATTATTATAAATTGAAATTAATTTTCAATTTTAATGTTATTAACGAAAATAATCAAACTTTATGAAATATATTTGAACCAAAAAGAGAGAAAAAAATTGTATCGTACTTGTATATCATACCCCTTAAATAACTTACCCTTTAAATAAAAGTAAATGATAGAAATATTTTTAGTAGTGGGGTAGAGGGATAAGAAAAGTCTTTTAGACTGCTAATTTTAATGAGTTAGTATGTCAATGACAATCTCTTAATATCTTTAGATTTTATAGTATAAAGATTTCAAATTTATTTTATTAGTATTATTATTAATTATCCGATCCTTATTAATAAACGGAATATTATTAAATGCAACATTTCAAATATTTTTTTTTTTAGTTTGAAATTTGAATTTTATTACGACAATGGTGAAATGTAAGCCGAACACATTATAGAACATAAGACTTTTAATTGAATCATTTTGGTATAGATTTGATCGTTATTTATATTTTCGAGTAACAATAATTTGATCATATCGTATTTTATTATGACAATGACGAAATCCAATACTGCAATCGATTAAGTAATTAAGAATGAGAAAAGATCACCATTAATTCAGAATTTAGGAGTGAGGGAAATGAGGGCAATTAAATCAGTAAAAGTTAGTGGGTATTTATTTCCTTATTTCAAGGAACCAATGAAAATGAGTTAAATTCTATTCTTTTGTAGAGATAGATTAGTTGACATGTTTTATCTAAATAGAGAGTCCCGTTTGTGACGGATAGTATTTGTCACGAGTTGAAACAAATACACTTCTCTTATCTTATTTATTAAACCAACAACTACAGTGCTGAGGTGTCGCACTGTGGTTGAAAGTACATGTTTTTATATTTTTCTAAATGGAGGACCCACACTATACCACATGTTCTATCATTATCATTTTTTTACAAACTCGATTGTTTTATACAGTACAACAATCAAATTGCATAAATAATAAAAAATGTCTCATTAATTAACTGGAATAAAATAGGAACGAAAAAAATAAATCGTTATATTATCAACAAGCTAAGTGAAATAATACAATATACAACTTTATTATGTATTAAACTAAAATAAAATGGACTTTTAGAAATTTATATATACAAATATAAGAATTGATTAGAAATATGGTCTAATTATTTGCCATAACTTATTAGTTATTAAAAAATTTCCATCAACCAAATTAATAGAGTAAATTGTTCAAGAGAAGATGTGATATTTTAACTAATTTATTCTTTAAAGAAAAAACACTTTGAGAAGAGTAAAATTAGGCTAAAAAACAATTAGATAAAATCTCTGATCTAAACTGTAAATAATAAAATATTCAAAAACAAATCACACAACCATTAAAACAAATCTTGTCAACCCTTGAAATAAAAAGTCTGGACATAACTATAAATTTATCCTGCATGTGCTTGAATTTATTGTAAATATAATAAAGAGTAATGCATTTGTGTTTTGTTATTTGAATTTATTGCAAAAATAATAAATAGTAATATATCTGTGTTTTTGTTTAGACGGTGAGTAGTGTTACAGTCAAGCCCAATTCAGAAGGATATAGAAGAGTGACGGTCATCATCAATTTCATCAAATTAAAGGTGTTAGGGTGAGAGTTTAAACGGCGGGGATTAAGAGTAATGGTAAATACATGAGTGTTTCTTTGGGGTATTTAAATACGGGTCAATAGGGTTTGTAATACGTACGGGTAAAAAATCTTTAGCCCAAGCTCCGTATGTTAGCGGCCTATCGTTATGTATTTCATTTCATTAGTCTATTGTTTAATTTATTTGAATGTATGAGTTACCATCAACTATTATATAAGAAGACAGTTTTATAGCACAAGATCTTGTAATATAAAGTTGGTCTAATACAAAAGACATTGATAGTTTCATATCTTATAATGAAAGTTAGCATATTTTAATATGCAGGTTATCAATTTAATAATAGTTATTAAGAGAAAGATATTATTATATATTTTTATAATATTATTTTAGATTTTAATTAATTGATTTTAATGAACCTGTTTATTTGGATAGTCTTATCTACAATTACACCTTTCAAAACTCAAACAGGCCAACCATATTGGATTTGGGCTGCTCAATTCCAAGTTTGCAGATTACGGGTCACGTCGGACGGGTTATCTTGGTCTGGTGAACTATTATTATATTATTATATATGGGTAATGCACTGATGGTCAACGCTCGATAATAAACATTCAGGTCGAATTATATTAGACTGAATCAATGCGGATTGGGGTCAAAGCCAGCTCTTGAGTTTGTGCATTTGGATGCTTTTGTTTGGGCTTTCTTGGACATGACACATCGATTCAGGTCAAATTTTAAGGGATTTATTATGATTGAATATTTTCCCTTACAAATGATAAATACATTTTAAAGTAAACGTAATCACTATTTATTTTTCCACTTATGACCCGTAAATGCGTTTAATTTTACATTAATATTTATCAAAAATTTCATTTCATAGTATATTTATGGGTTTTGATTCGACCTTTTAATTATCATGTAAAGTAGCTGTTAGGTTCGAATGTCTCATACGCCCAAATATTAGTATTACTAATATAAATTTACTAATTAACATTTTAATTAGTTTTACAAGATCTTATGCATGCTTATAATTTATGCGGAATAATGGAGTCGAATACTTACAATCCGACGAAATCGGTGCTAGGATGATCCTCCAACCCTTAGTATCTAATGTAGAATACCTCCTCCAAGATGCACCCAAGACAATCCGTCAAAAACCGAAACTTGCACTAGCTAAGGTTTAGAGACGGTTTTCCTTAAATAATATTCTAATCTCTAATTAGAATAAATAGTATAAGAATATTACAACTATTGTGGTATTAATCATATAATCCTATTGTATTAATATATATCTATATGAGATAATATTTTGGGGGTTTTAATAGTTTTTCTCACACTAGAAAAACTAAGCACAGGGTTGGAATGAATGTTAAGATGTGAACAATTCACATCTTATGGGGTTGCTTGGGGTGCCGGGTTGGAAACATGGGGAAGGGGAGATGTGAGCTCTTTTAGCTTACCCATGAACTAGGGTGGCTCTAGGTAACACCCTAATTGATTAAAGTTAAACACACTTTAATCATCATGTTGGGTTAATTAATAACACACAACATATCCCCAACCCTTCACAAAACCGGTACCATTTTAACATAAAATGGACTCCATTTTATCATTTGTCATTATGTACAATTGTATATGTGTGACATACATTATGTCTCATTTATAAAACAATTGTTTTAATTTAAAATGCATATTTATCAAATAAATATCATTTATAAATTAAATAATCATATATAATAATTTGACTAGTAATTCGAAATTACTAATATATAAAATGGTTATTTTCAATAATCGTCAATACGATCTGAAACATTTGTAATAAATACAACCCGATTCATTCTAATTACGACATTTTATAAATATCGTTTAATGTTTGATAATTGACACGTTTCAATTTCAAACATAAATCTTATATTAAGATTTAACCTCTGATTTCTCGATATACGAATTTAAGGAATCTGATCAACTCGTATCAACATACATTTGATTAGTTAATCAATTAAGGGAATTGTCCTATAGGTGTGACCTAAAGGGATCAACTGACCACCACCGTCATACGACAGTAATGTCAAACTCTAGCTAGCCAATCATTACCGATTAATGTTGGTCAATTGATTATATAATTTTGTATCATCCCTTGCGCATTCTCGTCATGAGATTTAATTATGTGATCACACTATTGTTGAGGACATAATTCCCAACAATCTCCCACTTGTCCTCGACAAGTGTGCGTCACCAATTCTCTTGTCCTATTACAATCTCCCACTCAATGCAAGGTGTCTTTCAGGTCGTACTTGCATTTGATCATATCGTGAGTGGTTTCCTCGATCTGTAGATTAACTATTTGACCGGAATTAACTATCATAGATACCTTCCGAGCGTGGCACACATTTCCAGTTAGCTTCTCCTCGAGTGGCCTTGAGATTTGAATAACCCTAACAAAGGGGTGGTGTAACAACCCGACCGTCCACCGTCGTAACACACCCCCTATAAGATGGGAGGTATGCATTTGGGCCCATCATTTGTCCTCACTTAAGCCCAAAAGCACAAGGCCTTGTTACTAAGTGGTGGGTGGAAGTTATTATAAACATATCACAAGCCTCACATTCTACCGATGTGGGACAACTTTCCTCTCATACTCTTGGGGTGTTACAGGTGGACAATTCCTATCGCACTACTGCCTTCAACTAGCCACAGCCAGACACAACCCAAAACAATCCCATTTGACTCCAGTTACGAAAAGTCGTAGATAATGGATCAAAGTTATGCTAAAACTGTGCCATCTTAGGCGAGTAGTCTTAAGTCTAAGAATTGACTCATAAGAATACTATAGCAGCTCTTGCCACGACCGGTCTATTATAAAATTTCCAAAACTCTATAAATGGTCACTCTGCCCGACAGAGTGTCTCCCACAGTCTCTTTATGTGATCGACTAGTCATCATCCCTTATGACTCTATGACATTTGAACTTGCCATCAATCGTCTCACACTCTAGTCGCTTGGAGATGTCACCTCATACAAGCGGCTAGGGGCTATACTAGGTTAATCCAGTTCACTTCATGGGGTTCAAAGTTGTCTCTTACAACCCATTTGGATTTGACAAAGTATCTTTCGATTGTGATTTAATTATAACTCAAACGATATTGTCATGTATGGACAGTCAATACAATATTACTGCTCCATAGCATTTGATGCATGATCATCAATTTGTATTAGTGGTTTGAATTTGCGAATCACCCTTTATTCATGTTATCAAAACCTACAAATTTTAGTCTCCTTCCAAGTCATATTATCTCGTATAATATGATCTTATTTGAGTACATGTCTAGAACTCATTCTAGATCTTTGAGTTTCTTTCTATGAAAGAAGCTCCCACTGTTATTTCATAACTCGTGACGTATTGGTGTGTCAGAGGGATCAACTTATCGCTCTAAGTTACCTAGTCACTTGTACTGAAATCTATTATGTAGTTATTCATGTTTTCATGTTTTCAATTATCTTGGCCATTAATCAAAAGTTTTTAGGTTGTATAAATCATTACGAGATTCTATATTCATCAATATGAATAATTTATCCAACCTTTTGATTTTGAATGGGTGATGTTTTATTATCAATATAATAAACTCTCCTGTGAAGCTCCATCATCCTATGATGTTCAATGTTCTTATTCATCTAGAATTGAAAATCTCTTATTCTTTACACTTTAAAGAATCACCATTCTTTCTAAATGGTAGGTTCAAATTTCTAATGAATATCGCTCCCACTAAAACCAATATCACTCTCTCTATAGTGATCGACTTTCACTCAATAAATATCATTTCTTAAATGAACTTTTCATTTCTCGTCTTTGTTTCCTCGAAACGAAACATAACATGATATTCCTTTGCTACCACTTAAAACCAGTATCACTATCTCTATAGTGATCTACTTCCACTCAATCAATATCACTACTTAAATGAACTTTTTATTTCTTGTCTTCGTTTCCTTGAAACGAACATGACATGATATTCCCTTATAATTCTTCGAGAGAACAAAGATGATTTCTCCTCTATTATCTTATAATTTTGAAAAACATCATTATATTACCATTGAGAGAACATAGATGATTTCTCCTCTATTATCTTATAATTTTGAGAAACATTATTATAAAGGAACCATTTTCCTTTCGATTTCATACGGGGTTTCTTTTATCCTCTCTAAGAAATAGTGACATTCTAAGAAATAGTGACATTCTAAGAAATAGTGACATGAGGAACATTTCCTTTCGTGTCCTCCCGTAGTTTCTTCTGTGTCATCTCGTAGGTTCTTCTATCCATTCATTTAGGGTTCTTATAAGAATCCCATGTATGATTATACTGTAAGATCCCACATTTATATCATTGGTTTGCGGGTGAAATAATTTCTCCCACTCTATCTTTTAAAATAACCTTTATTTATATAAGGATAACAATTTCTCCATAACCAATGTATTGAATGACAAAAGGTATTTTAGGGGAGATAAATTAATTCTCATTTTCAGTTAAAATGATCATCTTATAATGAACTAATTATATCTCATTTTGATTGAGAATTTCTTTTTTTTTTTGGTGAAATGTGAGTATATTATAAAATATAAAAATGTACAAGATGGTGCTAGGATCAAATCCCCACACAAGCAGTTCCATACGAATAGAACAATTATTAAACCAATCAATAGTGCTCTGATCTGAGTCCTTATACAACCTATTCTTCATTCTGCTCTTTATATCTGACTCAATATTTTTAGCCACAATCTCTGGTCGGTGAAGATATTCATGTATGCGAACCCCATTTCTCTCTATCCAGATGTGACAGTGAAGTGCATTCAGTATAACACTCCTTACTTTCCATAAGCACGATTTTTTATTCCCCATACTCAACCTGTGAACTGTAGGCATAGGCCTTCCAAACCAGTACTCCAGCAAGAGCATAATTTTGCCAGTGTATTCACACTCCTCAAACAGGTGTGTTGTAGTTTCTGCTTGTCTCTGGCACAGTAGGCATAAGTCATCTATGCAGCAGCCAAGTCTGTATAACTTTGCCTTCGTATTCATCCCTTCCTGCATTCTAAGCCAAGTGATCATTGAATGCTTAGGTATATTGTAGTTATTCCATATGAGGGCAGTCCAGGCTTGCTTGGGGATTGAGAGTTTCCTCATTTGGTGTAGTTCTCCGTTTAAATCAACATTTTGATTCTTTATATTGATCGTATCAATGTTATTGTACAATGAACGTTTCAGGGTACTTTTTTAGTGATTTATTAAGATCACATTAATTCATGTTTACAAGGTATGCAATTTATTTTAGGAATCAACTATTTGATTAAGAACAAAAGGAGTGACTTGGGTTGAAAACCAAGTCACCAATATCCAAAATACAACCATTGTTTAAGATTTGTATCGTCCTTGTCTTACAGGAAAAGAAATTGTTCTTGAAAATTAAAAAATGCATAAATGAAAGAAGACAATAATGAAAATTAGAGCCAAGCTCTTCATGTCTTCAATCACTGGATGCTACCATAGCAATCCATGTAAGGAACTTCAAGCTTTCTTTTCCTTGCCTTTGTCACTAGAAGGTGGCGCTTAAAAACAATTAAAAAGGGTGATAGTCAACAACTTGTATCACCATACAAAGGTTGACAAAATAACATGAATTTTAAACGAGAATTATTACCTACGGCAATAGCCTTTCTTGTTCTTAGGTCGTTAAGGTACTTTTGGCAATTCCGCTTCCAATGACCCATCTCTGTGCAATAATGACACTTGTCTTCAACTTTTGAAAACGATGTAGAAGCACCTTTTGAAAAGGTCTTTTCCTTAGATGGTGTTGTTAGGAAGACCTTCTTCCCTTTTCCCTTTCTTCCATTCCTTTTAAACTTCCATATGCTCTCATTCTCAATGTTAAACATGTTCTTTGTGGTACTTGAAGTTTGTCCCACAAACTTTTCCACTTGTGAGATCATATTAAGGAAGTGAAGAATTCGATCTAATATGAGAGAATCCAGAGCTCCTGATCCTTGCATATTCAAGGTCTCGGATGGTTCAAACCTTTTAAACTCATGAGAATTCCCAATTTGTCCATTATACAAATTTGGGCCAAATAGGGCGGAAGTCATCTCTTGCAATGACATCCAAGGAGAATGTGAAAACATACTTTTAAGCTCGGTGTAAATCTTATTTGCCGTGCTTAGCTCAATCATCCTCTTTTGGAGATCCAGCTCCATCGAGAAAATGAGCGTGTGCTTAAGAATGTATGATTCTCTCATATAGGCCTCATAGGCCTCACGAGCCGCAATCGTGGAATGAGGAGTGGGAATGGGAGGAGCGGCTTCGGTAAGGAAACGAATCTTATTGTCGCCTTACGCAGCCAAAAGTAATTGAGCATCCCAATCTTTAAAATTGGAACCATGTTTGTCAAGTTTGCAACGATCCATGAAGGATCAAAGCCACGATACGTTAGTGAGAGGTGGAGCGTTGGAGGCCATTGATGATGTTTGAAAAATAAACTACAAATAAAAGCGAAGGAATTAAAAACAAACATCGTTTATATTTAAAACTTGTAAATATATTAAAACAAGTTTAACATTTACTTAATGATCTCTTACCCAATTAAGTAAACGATACCGAGACCCAAATCCATATTAATTTGGGCACCGTGTAGCCGATTCATCCCTTATTAATATAATTCGGTGGATTAACTCTTTAATCGGTTCTACCTTAGAACTCTCGGTCGACAATTTACCTTAAATTGTCTTTAGCCCGAACTTATTGCAACTACGGTTACGAATACCTTCATTGAGATCGAGCAAATTTCAAGGTGTAATCATATTACCCCACTTACCCAACATAACAAGTTTAGTATCCCGGTGTAGCCGAGCCTACTTTCTTATGAAGAAGGGAGTCATGCATGGGTCTCTGCCTTTTGGTAAGGCTAAGTCTCAATATTTATATTGTAAGAGATCTAGTCAATTTTATTATCTATCTCCTTTAGTGAACGAAGTCGGTGAATTATCGATAATTTTAATTGACTAGGTCGATTTACTCGATAAAAATGCATGATATGATATGCCGATTTGGCTATGCATGCAAACACACAAAGCAAAATAAAAGCATAAACTTAAAGCATAAGTAACGCTAATATGGCCTTCCTAGAAAAGATAAGTAATAAAAGTACAAATTCGGAAACCAACTCCTTGGTCCCTTGATCTTCACGAGGCACGCATCCCAAGGCAATTACCGTCTTGGTCATAACTCCTTTCCGAAAGGCACCGTCTTCAAGGCCCTCCGGAATTTACAAAAATTACAACTTTTCTACCTACTTTATACATTATAAAATAGAAAACAATAAATAAAGTGATACGAGATCACATTAATTACATCCGAATCGATAACCCCTTACATTACATGAAATATCGATTAAAACTAAGGCCATACTAGGTAAATTACATAATCCCAAATTACGTAAATAAAATTATGACAATTATAATAAAATATGCAATGCTTATGAATATGAACTAACATGCAAACCCTAAGCCAAATCGTCCTATTAAATATCATTAAAATATAGTTATCGTATAACTCGATTTTATGGAATTGCGTGATTTTAACTTTTAAAATCATTTGGCATCACGTGAATCGAAATTCACATTAAATTTAATCATCCTAACTCATTTAGGTTTCAAAATTTAGTCTTACTCAAATTTTGACTAACTTATTTTCAAATATTGTTCGTATTTTAATCGGTTTTACGGGAAAAATAATATAAAATTCTTAAAATTTCAAATTTTGAATATTCTGGAAAATAAGAAAAATTCAAAATTCAAATTTTGAATATTCTGAAATTTCTTAAAATTTCAGAACTTTAAAATATTAGTATTACAAAAAAATATTAGTATTACAAAAAAAAAATTAATTAATTTCAAAAATAAAACATAAAACACGCAGTTTTAAGCCGTAAATTCAAAATTCACTTTAAAAGCATGCATTAAAATACTAATATTATTTTTACATATTCCAAAACACTTAGGGAACTGATATGGACATAAAATTACAGCCAATACACTGCCCAAGGACTGAAAAAACATTTTATGACCTTTTACAATTCAATTTTTAACTTTAACCCTTTAAAAATTTAAAATTAAATATGTATAAACTTTTGGCTACCAAGAAAAATATGGTTATAAACATATCAAATATGACTTACATGGGTTAAATTTTTCGGCCATTTTAGCAAGTTTTATTATATTTAAGAAATTATGTCATATATTATACGATTTTAACAATTAAAATCATTTCACAAGCAAAACACGAAATAAAAATATCGAAATTTTTATACATGCTGGAAATAATATACATGACATTATGTAAAAGTTTTATGGCCAAATTCCAACTCAAACTAATTAAGTCGAAATTATGTCACTTATTATCCGATTTTTACACTAAAAATCAATAATCATACAACATATGAAAAAAATTTCTGGAAAAATTAATATACATTTTAAATATTGCATGTGACATACTCAAAAATTTTCATAGTTAAATTCGCAATATAACTATATAAAACTCATTTATTCTCGTTTTATGGCATTTTAACATGTAAAATTCATAAAACATGTATTTTAACTCCAATATTTACGAAAATACATATTCATAACATAGGAAATACATGTGAGACCATACTAAAAAATCTCGGCCAGAAAGTATGATTAGCTATTTTTCCCAAAATAATTCATTTTAACCGATTTAAAATGACAAAAACCGAATTAATTATACATATGAACAATATATATATATATCCAAAAACATTCCAAATATCCTAAAATAATTTTAGGACCAGTAGGTATTCATGCATTAAAATTTTCGGCCATATCAAATATGGTTTTAAAATTTAAATTTTATTTTGTTATCAAATAACTTCGTAAAAGTTTTAACGAAAAGCATGCAAGCAACCATTTTGCTCTGATACCAATTGTTAGGTTCGAATGTCTCATACACCCAAATATTAGTCTTACTAATATAAATTTACTAATTAACATTTTAATTGGTGTTACAAGATCTTATGCATGCTTATAATTTATGCGAAATAATGGAGTCGAATACTTACAATCCGACGAAACCGGTGCTAGGATGAACCTCCAACCCTTAGTATCCAATGTAGAATACCTCCTCCAAGATGCACCCAAGACAATCCCTCAAAAACCGAAACTTGCACTAGCTAGGGTTTAGAGACGGTTTTCCTTAAATAATATTCTAATCTCTAATTAGAATAAATAGTATAAGAATACTACAACTATTGTGGTATTAATCATATAATCCTATTATATTAATATATATCTATATGAGATAATATTTTGGAGGTTTTAATAGTTTTTCTCACACTAGAAAAACTAAGCACAAGGTTGGAATGAATGTTAAGATGTGAACAATTCACATTTTATGGTGGGTTGCTTGGGGTGCCGGGTAGGAAACATGGGGAAGGGGAGATGGGAGCTCTTTTAGCTTACCCATGAATTAGGGTGGCTCTAGGTAGCACCCTAATTGATTAAAGTTAAACACACTTTAATCATGTTGGGTTAATTAATAACACACAACATATCCCTAACCCTTCACAAAACAGGTACCATTTTAACATAAAATGGACTCCATTTTATCATTTGTCATTATGTACAATTGTATATGTGTGACATACATTATGTCTCATTTATAAAACAATTGTTTTAATTTAAAATGTATATTTATCAAATAAATATCATTTATAACTTAAATAAATCATATTTAATAATTTGACTAGTAATTCGAAATTACTAATATATAAAATGGTTATTTTCAATAATCGTCAATACGATCTACAACATTTGTAATATATACAACCCGATTCATTCTAATTACGAAATTTTATAAATATCGTTTAATGTTTGATAATTGACACGTTTCAATTTCAAACATAAATCTTATATTAAGATTTAACCTCTGATTTCTCGATATACGAATTTAAGGAATCTGATCAACTCGTATCTACATACATTTGATCAGTTAATCAATTAAGGGAATTGTCCTATAGGTGTGACCTAAAGGGATCAACTGACCACCACCGTTGATACGTGTCTATTTTATGATGTTTTACATCTATTTTTACACGTATTTGGTCGCTCATTTACAATGTTTTAGCCTTTATTTCCCACAAATTGTGTACTTTCGTATTTTTATGCACTTTTGCAGATTTATGCGGAAAAGAGACGATTTAGCACCAAATTCGTATCCTCAAGTCTTTAGCTTAATTAAGGAATAAAAGGAAAGTCAACTGGAGTCAAAGTCAAAGTGCCAAAAGTCAAAACACGAAGAAATCCGAAGACTTCCGTAAGAAGCGGTCGACCGACCAGTAAAATGGGTCGGCCGACCAGACCCAATTTTCATGAGGCCCAGATTTCAAGAAAACCGCAAAATAAGAGAAGCCCAGCAGGAAGTGGTCGACCGACCAACTAAACGGGTCGGCCGACCAGAACGAAGCCCATACGATTTCTTTTCGTTTTTTAGAAATAAAGTAGAATTAGAATCTTTAGGAAACTCTTAGTTTTTACCCTATATAAACTAATCTTGTGATTAGGGTTTTGCATCTTTTATCTAAGAGATCCTATCATCTCTTTTACTATCTAGTTTTCTCATCTATTATCATTCATACATCAAGTTTTATTCAAGCTTCAATTTTGTAATCTTTCAGCAATCCCCAAGCATTCAATAAAGTTTGTCCCTTTCTTCCTTAAATTCAATTGTGGTAATTCTTCTTTGATCTAGTTTCATTATTGTTCTTATTGCTTTTATTACAATTGTTAAGTTAGAATCCCAAGCTTTATTTGAATCTTGCATGTTTAGATTATTTACCATGTTTTCCATGTTTATTCCCAAATTTGTATTCGTCTTAACAGTCATGAGTAGCTAACTTTCATATGTTAGGATGTAGGGGATAATATGCGTAGGTAGATAAAATCCGAAAATCCGACCTGTAGCAGGACCACGGTCGACCGACTGGAATAGTCGGTCGGTCGACCGAGGCCGTGGTCGGCCGACCGGAGTAGCTGGTCGGTCGACCACTCGCGTCTGTTTCCTTATTTCGCCTTTTCTTGTGAATTATAATACCCTGCAATGAGACCAATAGGAGACTTGTAGGATGTTAGTAATGACCTACCCAAGATTGAAAGATACGGGAAGGGCATTGGTTTACACTTTGAGACGGATAGGTTACTCAAGGCTGAAAGGTATGTAACCTGGGATTTAGGAATCACCCTTATTGTTGACACCCAATAATTGTGAGACCTAGGAACTAATAGCATAGGCCGAAAGGAGCTATTAGGTAGCATAGACCTAAAAAGATATGTTACACCCCCTTACGCGACTGCAATACATGTTGACCTTAGGATTTATTTTGCCTTAGCTATTTATTACCCCGAACATCCTAGCATCCCTTTTATTATATTTTATTCTCATCTTTTAATTCGTGTTTTATTTTAATCTTTTCTTTAGATATAGTAATCAACCAATCAACCCCCAAATTTGTTACCTTTAAACATTAACATTAAGACAATAAACATTCCCCACCTCCTTGTGGTTCGACCCTGACTTTCACTATCTATTGTTTAAGTTAGGAATATAAATTTATCTTTGGTACCCTCAACGACGGGCATCAAATTTTGGCGCCGTTGCCGGGGAGGTGACGCCAGTGTTTATTGTTTTTTGTTTTTGTTTCTCTTTGTTTAAGGAACTTTTGTTCCTTAAACCTTCTCGCCTTTTTCTTGTAGTTTCCTCTTATGCGCAGGTCAGTACAAGGAGAACTCCTACCACTTGATCTGGAAATTGAGAGGACTTTACGAGAAAGAAGAAAGCAACTTCTAGCAAATCAAGAGGGAGGGTCACCATCCTCTTTATTTCAAGAAGACCTTTTCGAGTTATCACCATCTTCACCAAAAACACCACCTTCACAACCAAATTCACCCATCAATCCACTTTCACCAAAAACACCACCTTTTACCCACTTTCCAGTTTTTCCTAAAGAAGAAGATAACATGACAGAAGAAGCTACTATTGCCAGTCACTCTATGCCTCAGGCAAAGGACCTATACAAAGGGTTCACTTTACCTGCAGGTACTGGGAAGCCATTCGAGGCCAAGCCTGCCTATATTACTATGGTTGAAAGAAACCAATTCGGAGGCTCGGCCAATGAGGATGCGGCTAAGCATATTGAAATCTTCACAGATTACATATGCTCTATAGCACCCCCAGAAGGAGTGACGCAGGACCAGATTAAACAGACCATGTTTATCTTCTCCCTTAGGGACTCTGCGAGAGAATGGTATAGAGACCTTGACCGCACTGCTGCGGGAGTTACAGATTGGAACACCTTAGCTCTAGCTTTCTACAGAAAATACTATTCTGCATCAAAGACTAATGCTTTAAGAGCGCAGATTACTAATTTCAAGCAAGGACCCAATGAAGATTTTAGCGAGGCGTGGGACAGGTTCAAGAGACTTGTTCGATCCATACCACATCACGGATTCGAACAATGGTTCCTTTGCAACCAGTTCTACAATGGCCTCTATGATGACAACAGGGCCTACTTAGATGTTGCAGCTAATGGAAGATTCCAGGATAATTCAGGAGAGACTAAAGGTCTCAAGTTAATAGAAGATGTTGCTGTGCACCGCGCTGAGCATGGTACTTCCAGAGGCAATCAGAGAAAATCAGAGTACAACCTTGCAGCAATTGAGGCCTTAACGGCCAAGCTAGAAAAATTTGAAGCTGCAGGAAGGCTCGATCTAGGAAGTGGAAGCAAGGGAGGAATTTACCAGGTGAACGCCGTTCAGGACGGACCCTTTGCTTGTGAGAGGTGCGGTGGAGAAGGGCACGTATCAAAGTTCTGCACTTCATCTAATGAGATATGTGCCGCTTTTCAGCATTATCGTGGGAACAATTTCTATGATCCAAATAATAACAATGTCCATCCCAACTTAAGGTGGACAAGCCAGAATGTTCAAAACCCACAGCACATGCAACCTCAGCAAAATTCCACATATATACCCCCACATAAACAGAATTTCCAAAGACCACCTTTCAACCCTCAACCACCTTCTAATCCACCACCCAACACAGATGCTCTTATCCAAAATCTTATTGGATTGGTTCAGAAGGAGTCACAGGCCAGAGAGGCAGGGATGAAGATGTTGGAGACCCAGATTGCTCAGATCGCGAGCAAGAATGATACTAGGGCTCCGGGTCAACTTCCAACAAAACCAGATCAGAAGAAGGAGACTCTAAACGTCGTAACCCTGCGAAGTGGAGCTAAAGTGGGGGCTGAGAAGAAAAAAACAGCGAGTAACAGCAAAGTCGGTCGACCGACCGAAGATTCTGGTCGACCGACCACGGAACAGGATCCGAAAATTTTTCCAGAACAGGAGACTGGTCGATCGACCAATGATACTGGTCGACCGACCACAGAAGCAGAGTCTGAAATTCCGTTTCGTCCAGAATTGCCAGATAACTTGCGGGATTTCCTTTTCAGGGGTGACAAGACCCCTAGATTTTTAAAAAGGGCTGCAAATACGGAATCCTCAGCTGCTCCCTTTCCAGAGAGACTCGTGCCTTCGAAGGATCAGGTATCTTTTGATAAATTCAAAAATGTAATTCGTTCATTAAATGTTCAAGTTCCATTTTTAGAATTAGTTCAACAAGTTCCTTCTTATCTAAAATTCATGAGACAGCTTTTGTCAAGAAAGAGGTCTCTAGAAAAGGTCGAGTCAGTGGCTCTCACTGAAGAGTCATCCAGTTTTTTAACTCATGTCATTGCCCCTAATAAATTAGAAGACCCTGGAAGTTTTTCTGTTCCCTGTAATATAGGAACTTTCCCAGTCAAAAAGGCTTTATGCGACTTAGGTGCTAGTATAAGTGTCATGCCCCTAAGCGTTGCCTTAAAACTAGGAATGACCGAATTTGCAGTGACCAGTATGACAGTCCAGATGGCTGATCGCACATCTATGGAACCTATAGGGGTGTTAGAAAACATCC
The DNA here is from genome assembly GCA_029255685.2 of Silene conica. Classification (NCBI taxonomy): domain Eukaryota; kingdom Viridiplantae; phylum Streptophyta; class Magnoliopsida; order Caryophyllales; family Caryophyllaceae; genus Silene; species Silene conica. Next base: position 52,587,238 of record CM055316.2, on the reverse strand, counting down.
CTGTGCGTATTGACAGGTTTTTCTTCCCAGTAGACTTTGTTGTTTTGGACATCCCAGAGGATGCCCATATACCCATCATCCTAGGAAGACCCTTTCTTCACACTGCAGGTGCCATTATAGATGTAGGCACTGGAACTCTAACCTTCAAAGTAGGCAAACATTCTATTATCTATGGCCTATCCTATAGGAAAAAGGATCCTATGACCCCCATTACATGTAATGCTATAACTTCTGAGAAGAAGTATGAGGTCATCACTACTTCTCCACCTTTATTACCTGTTCCTGTATCGGTTTTTACACCTCCGCCCCAGATTGGGAGCAATAGGGAGGACACTTCTATTGTGACTATTGCAGGAACTGGTTTGGAGAAATCCAAGGAGAAGGAAGTCATTGTCCAGAGAGGAGGAATGGGATGCCTAAGCTATGGAGAAGGTGAGGATCCAGACGTCGTGGATCGAGAAGAGAAAAAGAAGAGGAGGCAGGCTCAAGAAGAGAGACCGTCGCATATGCTTTGCGACGGAGGAAAGAAGATGTGTTTTGCTACTGAAGTAAAAACAGTAGAAACTACGGCGTGCCGTCAGAAGCCGTGGTCGGATATCCTCCGCATCTTCAGCGGATAGTTGCTTTTAAGTTACAATTTTTAAGACAATTTATTTTATGTTGTGTGAGACTTTTTAGTTTAGTTTGTTAGTAGTTAAGACTTTTAGAATCGTCTTGGCATCTCGCGCATTGTTGGGCGCGCTATTTTCTTGTCTTTTTCAGGATTTCCGAGAAAAAACGAAGACCTCCACGACTCAGCTGGTCGACCGACCAGAAACATCAGTCGGTCGACCAGACGCGCTGTATCGCGGATTTTTCCACTGTTCACAGGAGGTCGATCGACCAGAAACACCGGTCGGTCGACCTACTGTCCGTTGCGGTCTTTCGTTTCTCTTCCTTGGATCTCGTGAATTCAACTTTTGGTACTTGAGTGGCACTGCTGGCCACCAAAACCTCCCAGCTTACGCTGGTTTGGGGAGGTTTTTCTCATACATCTTTTTGACCCAGTGAGTTCTTTCCAATTTTTCCTTTACTTTATTCTACTTACATTTGTTCTTTAATTTTCTGAAAACCTTCACTTAGGCTAAATGCACAATGGGGACATTGTGCGGGTTGGTTTGGGGAATGGTTTCATGTCATATGCATTGCATTTTGTCACACGTTTATTGCATTTCTGTCTTGCATCGTTCTTTTCTTTATTTTCCTTATATATACAAAAATCCAAAAAAATTAAAAAAATTTCAAAAATTCCAAAAAAAAAATGCACGTTTATTTTAGCATATAGGTCGAGTCGGAACGAAAGTATTTCAAGGATGATTTAGCTATCCTACATGTTTATGCCTTTACCTTGCCTTGTCAACTTGTTTTTGTATGAGAGTCTTTTGCATATCTACGAGTTTTTGTCAACTTGCATATCTTGAGACTTGACTTATACCTTGGCGACCTACTTATACATTCTAAGTTTTAGAGCCTTATTCCTGGTTTCATCCTTAAACCAGTCGTCTAGGATGTGAGTAGTACTCCCCTTGGAGCATGTTACATCAACATGCATAAACATGAACTTGAATTGCTATATACTTGTTTTACTTTCTCGTTTTGTGAATCTTGATACGTGCATTTGGGACCCCTTTTCTCATATTTACCCATAAGCTTCACATAGCCAAAAAAAGCCTTTTTATTTCCCCAAAGCTACATCCCATACTTAGCCTACCCTTCCAAGCTAGTATTTGTGGTCATTGGATTATTTTTTTGAGGCATCTTGGTTTGTGTGCTATCATGAGCAAAAAGAGAAAAGAAAGAAAGAAAGCAAGAAAAGAAAAAAAGAACAGAAAAATTCAGAAAAGAAAAAAAAAAAAAAAAGGAAAAAACGAAACGAAAAAAATTTACAGAATGCAGTCGACCGACCACACCTACAGGTCGGCCGACCGCCTACTACCGTCAGAAAGAATTTCGTTCAAAAAATTCCTTTCTTTTATATGTTATCACTCCCGTACTTCATTCAAAATATCTGGGAGTCCTTTCTTATTCAATGTGAGAATTGTGCTAAAAAAGAGCACTTTCTTAATATCAAAAAGTCGTGAAGTATGTTGTTGGGAATCAATTTTACTAGCTTGGCTACCAACCCCACATATCCAAAAGCGTCTTAACCACTTTTACCTTTTACCTCACATATCTTTCATTACCTCAATTGCATGTATCTAGGCCATTTAATGAGATTGTTATACAAAGTTGTAGAATTCTTGTTCATGTTAGATTGCAGGCATGTTTCCATGGGTCGCAGTTAGGTGAGTGTCGTTACAAAATTTCTTCTTTCTATCTTTTACATATACTCACCCTTTGCTTCATGAGTGTCTCGAGCGTACCGCGAGAGTCCATGCTATAAGTCTCTACAGTCTTTATGTTTTCAAGTTTGACGACGACATAACTCGTTTGCATGACTCGATTACTTTCTCATTTTGTACTTAGCATTGGTTTAGGCTTACATGTAAATTTCGCTCTGAGGTTGAAATCGTTCCATTAGTTAAGATCGAGTCTATTTCTTGCTTGAGGGCAAGCAAGGGTTTGGTTTGGGGAATTTGATACGTGTCTATTTTATGATGTTTTACATCTATTTTTACACGTATTTGGTCGCTCATTTACAATGTTTTAGCCTTTATTTCCCACAAATTGTGTACTTTCGTATTTTTATGCACTTTTGCAGATTTATGCGGAAAAGAGACGATTTAGCACCAAATTCGTATCCTCAAGTCTTTAGCTTAATTAAGGAATAAAAGGAAAGTCAACTGGAGTCAAAGTCAAAGTGCCAAAAGTCAAAACACGAAGAAATCCGAAGACTTCCGTAAGAAGCGGTCGACCGACCAGTAAAATGGGTCGGCCGACCAGACCCAATTTTCATGAGGCCCAGATTTCAAGAAAACCGCAAAATAAGAGAAGCCCAGCAGGAAGTGGTCGACCGACCAACTAAACGGGTCGGCCGACCAGAACGAAGCCCATACGATTTCTTTTCGTTTTTTAGAAATAAAGTAGAATTAGAATCTTTAGGAAACTCTTAGTTTTTACCCTATATAAACTAATCTTGTGATTAGGGTTTTGCATCTTTTATCTAAGAGATCCTATCATCTCTTTTACTATCTAGTTTTCTCATCTATTATCATTCATACATCAAGTTTTATTCAAGCTTCAATTTTGTAATCTTTCAGCAATCCCCAAGCATTCAATAAAGTTTGTCCCTTTCTTCCTTAAATTCAATTGTGGTAATTCTTCTTTGATCTAGTTTCATTATTGTTCTTATTGCTTTTATTACAATTGTTAAGTTAGAATCCCAAGCTTTATTTGAATCTTGCATGTTTAGATTATTTACCATGTTTTCCATGTTTATTCCCAAATTTGTATTCGTCTTAACAGTCATGAGTAGCTAACTTTCATATGTTAGGATGTAGGGGATAATATGCGTAGGTAGATAAAATCCGAAAATCCGACCTGTAGCAGGACCACGGTCGACCGACTGGAATAGTCGGTCGGTCGACCGAGGCCGTGGTCGGCCGACCGGAGTAGCTGGTCGGTCGACCACTCGCGTCTGTTTCCTTATTTCGCCTTTTCTTGTGAATTATAATACCCTGCAATGAGACCAATAGGAGACTTGTAGGATGTTAGTAATGACCTACCCAAGATTGAAAGATACGGGAAGGGCATTGGTTTACACTTTGAGACGGATAGGTTACTCAAGGCTGAAAGGTATGTAACCTGGGATTTAGGAATCACCCTTATTGTTGACACCCAATAATTGTGAGACCTAGGAACTAATAGCATAGGCCGAAAGGAGCTATTAGGTAGCATAGACCTAAAAAGATATGTTACACCCCCTTACGCGACTGCAATACATGTTGACCTTAGGATTTATTTTGCCTTAGCTATTTATTACCCCGAACATCCTAGCATCCCTTTTATTATATTTTATTCTCATCTTTTAATTCGTGTTTTATTTTAATCTTTTCTTTAGATATAGTAATCAACCAATCAACCCCCAAATTTGTTACCTTTAAACATTAACATTAAGACAATAAACATTCCCCACCTCCTTGTGGTTCGACCCTGACTTTCACTATCTATTGTTTAAGTTAGGAATATAAATTTATCTTTGGTACCCTCAACGACGGGCATCAACCGTCATACGACAACAACGTCAAACTCTAGCTAGCCAATCATTACCGATTAATGTTGGTCAGTTGATTATATAATTTTGTATCATCCCTTGCGCATTCTCGTCATGATATTTAATTATGTGATCACACTATTGTTGAGGACATAATTCCCAACAGTAGCAACTCATAGTTAGAACTTAGATATAAACATGACAAATTATAATTCAACTTAGTAATCGAACCAATTAAACTTGATGTATTATATCTAAACTTCACCTTTTCAAAACTTTTAATCGCAGACATGATATAACTCAAATCCAATTTCTTAAGTATGATTTTATAGAAAACACAATCATACTTTCTTTTTAATAAACTTTATAATAAAATGATTTAAATTACATACCCGTGCAATTTGCACGGGTTTAAGACTAGTAACAAAGCAAATGGAAAGACAAGTAAAAGAAAATAAAGCATCTCATGGATACTGTCACTTGTATGATGTGAGAGGAACACTATCCATCTTTAGTGTATGACTTATAGTGTTCGTCTTTAATGAGAATTTGTGTTATCTAAATTGTAATGTTATTTAGGTATTTTGACAAAGGCCCTGTTTGGCAAACGACATAAGCATATTCATAATAACAGATAACGTTAGCATACTACGGTTAGTAGATTTTAATGGTAGGTTTGACTATTAAATTAAATTAGCAGATTAAAAAATGGCTTTTGGTAAATAGCAGTTTACATAATAATTAGAACGGTTTCATGTATAAATTAAATATGATAATACAATATGCTGCTATTAGCAGCATATTCAAAAATAGTCGATTCCGACCAATATGCTATCAAAATATGCTATTTACCAAACACGTGAAAATAGTAGATTGATTGATCAACCTATTAATTATGCTGAAATCTACTAATTTCTTTCCATATGCTGTTTACCAAACAACGCTAAAATTATCACTAATCTATCTATATTAAGATATATAATTATCACGTAAAAGAGTGAAGTTTTGATGGCAACTGATTATCAATAACTCTTACATTTCATCAGGAAATTTTGGTCAATATTTTCTTGTCTTTTGAGTGTTTGTACTTTGTTGTAATTTGACTTTACGATCACCTAAATTTAACCATGTAAATTAACATAATTCTAAAAATATCTTTGAAAATTTTAAGATTTTATTGTATATAATAAATTACTCAGTATTACTTAAGAGCGGTAGGTCTCACTTAAAAATATTAAAAAAAATCTCATTTTAAAATTGATAAGGTAAACATTCATCTACTATTAATTTAATTTATGCATGTGTTGACAATCTGTTTTAAAGAAGTATTAGTTTTACACCCGTGTAAATAATGCACGTGTTAGTTTTTAAAATCCGAATGTTTAATATATAGTGCAAATAAATGGACCGTCTTTTGTGTGAGACGGTCTCACATAAGAGTTACTGTTATTGTTATCCCAATCTTTAAAATAAGACGGTCTCACAACATGAGACGGTCCACTTGTATAATAAGTTTACTCATTTAATACTAATAAATGAGTTTTGTTTTTATATAAAGGGACCGTCTTATGTATGAGACGGTCTCACGTAAGAGTTACTCTATTATTATATATTAAGCATGTACGAATATAATTTCGGGCAATTGAATATTCAATAACTTAAATAAATTCATATAAAGATTGAAAACTAAGTTCCACATAAATTTTAATAATAGTATTAAACAACATTTGATATACAGTAAAAATGGAAGGAATGACATTAAAACTAGTGTAACACCAGTGAAAAATCACGGGGTTGTGTACTTTTCTTAAAAGCAGACGACAAATTATAGTTATTATATAACCAAAATTGTTCATAAATACACCTTTAAGTTTTCGTTTTATCAGGATCGTTTAATATTTTGCGAGTGTCTTAAAGTTGTTAAACTTATTGAAAAAATAATGGTGAGTTAATGTCACTGTTGATATTTTAAATTCTGTAAAATGGCGGGCATTAAAATACGTTCTTACAACCAACACAGTCCTGGCAAATAAAGGTCTCTCATTCATAAAGAAGGTCTATCTTCATCATTTTATTTCTAGTGTAACACCCGTGAAAAAATCACGGGATTGTGTACTTTTATTTTAAAAGAAGACGGCAATTATATTTATTATATAATCAGAAATTTTATTTATTGAACATGTATACTTAAAATAAAAACGAAAAGAGATTTAATATATATATATATATAGGGTCAAGATCCCGTGCGAACTCCCTTACGGTTCGCACCGTAAAAAAGTTCACACGGGATCTTGATTCTATATACGTATATATAAATATATAAAAGGACATTGAAAAAAATATTGATAACATATAATAAGATAACATATGATAATGTAAATAGGAGTAATAATTGTAAGACGAGATAAAAATGAAACTATTCAAATATAGTTAAAAAAGAAATTATAAAATGCAGATTTGAGAACTTTAAAATACATGTAAATTAATTAAAGAAACAAAATTAAGATAATTATATTCAATAAATTGCAGAAAATGGAAACAATGCAAAAATCGATTCTAACAAATCATTTCATAATAAAGATTTAATTTTTTATGATGTGTTTTAATTGACAGTTTTGTTGAGTCGTTTCTTGGTTACCGCATTTTATCTATTTGGCTTATTTATTTATTTTAATTAAGTATAAAGGGTTGATAGGGCATGTTAGTTTTAGGGTTGGAACATTAATTAATAAGCGGATAGTTAATGGAAACTGACATGGCTGCTATTGTCCACGTTATTGGCTGAAAAAAGCTGAAATTCTGAGGTTGAATGAGAGAGTTCCATTAGCCTAATTCTAAAATCACATTGCGCCACATAAGCGATTTTACAAAATTCTTTTATATATATAATGATGATATTATCGTGAACTTTAAATATAAAGATAAACTGTCATTATACGAAAAATACATTCATAAGGTCCGTTAAAATTGGTGTGAACACCAAAATTAATACACCTATCGTAAACAGTAAACAACCATAGTAAGAAAAAGATGATCCCAAAATAATTAAAAGGTCCATTTTTTACGGATCTCCCATTAGACGTCTTTTTTGGTAAGTTTTGAAGTAAATCTCATACATTACATAATAGCTATTTGCTTTTCCCTTACAAAACTCATCTAAATCCATACAACTCATTATAAGATTTAATCAAATAAAAAAATTAACACATTACCCTACCACATTATTACGGATAGACTCATATGCGTTAGTGTCTCACCAGTCACCATCCTTTTTCTATTACTCCTAATATTCTCATTTCATCTATTTGTTCTAACTCTAAACTATATCAATATTCATCACCTCTACCAATATCATATCCTCTAGAGTTACCTTCATCCATGCATATTGATGCGTGCATTTTATATACATTTTTGAGCATCCCATGACACGCATTTCTAGGCATTCACGTATGATTTCTGCATTATTTTGCCCCGAATTTGCTTCTTTGCGTCTTTCTTGTTATTTTGTAGGAAGGTACGCGAAATAAAGCCGCAAAAACAACGCCAATCTGTCACAAGTGAGCTACTTTTAGAAGACGGAACTTGAATAAGAAGCTTACGAATTTGGAAGTGCAAATGTCAAAGGAAAAAGTCTTATTTTTGAGGAAATACTGAGAACAGGAACAACAAGGACAACATCGAACAATAACCAGCTGAGAAGACCTCGCTCGAAGGGATTTTTAGAGAGAAGATTTGATCGAGTGGTCTCACTCTCGATCGAAGGGAGCAAATCTGAAGGCAGTGGGATCGAAGTTCTAAAGTCTTCGATCGAGGATTTTGGCAGGCACGATTGCTCGATCGAGTGAACTGGAAGCTCGATTGAGCAATACACTTATGGGCCTCGGGATCATCATTTCTTTCTAGGTCAGATTAGTACTTGAACTGATTTCCCTATAAAAGGAGATTTGGTCAAAGCACTAATCACACACTTAGTATCAACATTCAGTTTTAGGTTTTGCTTTTCATCAAAAACACTTTTCTCTTAGTTTCATTCACTGTAATCATTTCAGGATCGATTTGGTCAACTTTAGTTCATCATTTTCTGCCGTCATTTAATACTAGCTTAACTTTCCTTCTCCTTTAATTCTTTTTTAAATTCTAGTTCGTTCTTATGCTTGTTGTTAGTTAATTTTCATAATCGTTATGTCGTTATTAGTTCATATCTCAACGGTTAGTTTAGTTGCCAAAGCCATGCGTAGCTAATTTCTTCTAGTATGTTAGGATGAGAGAAATCGCGGTAATAATGTTATAGGATTACTATGTTTAGTCTTTTCTGCGACGAGGTTTGTTTGTAAGCAATTTAATTATAAAACTTGTTGATTGAGTGCACGCATGGGACCAGTTTAACTAGTAAAACCCTACCTGGATCGAAATATTGTTAGAGTAGGCTTTCTTAGAAAAATCGATATAACCTAATAGGGTGAAAGTTATTTAGGGGAATCTAGGAAGTTTTGAGACCGAAAGGAGAGAATCGTTATACATCTCAATAAAGATTTAGCCTTTTGGCAAATTGAGTAACGCGAGATAAAGCTACCCACCTTGTCAAAGAATTGACTGACCTAGTATTTTTGTATTGTATTAACTGCCACGGTGACCCAATTCCTGACATATTATTTTATTATCGTTTTAAGTCAATTTTATAATCATCTTTATTTTATTGTCTACTTGTTTTTGTGTAGTTAATTAAATCAAATACAAAACCCCCCAATTTGTGAACAATAGACTGACCTTTAATTAGTACTCTACCTCCTTGTGGGATTCGACCCTACTTCCGCTAGCTAATAGTTAGTTGACTTAGGTTTACTTTTGACCGGGTTACGACAGCCGTGTCAAATTTTGGCGCCGTTGCCGGGGAGGCAATAGGTTTTAATTGTTGTTTAGTTTATTTCTTTTGTCTTAAGGAATTATTTTTAGTTCCTTAAGACCGTTCTCATTTTTTCTTTAGTGTTGTGCATGCCCAGGTCCTTAAGGTCTGAATCAGTGGAAGCTGATCCGAAACCCGAGAGAACCTTTTTGCGCCGGAAAAGAGAAAATAGGAAAGCCAGTCGGGAAGAAGTCTTGAGTATTCCTGACAACATTATCGAGAATCTTATTCCCGATTGGAATTTTACTGCATATTCCATCAACTTACCAATCAAGATGCCGAACATTGCTAGTCACTCCGAACCCAAGGCTGACTCTATTCCAAAAGGTTTCAAGCTCGTCGCGGACGCAAATGGTAACACATTCGATGTTCGACCTTCTTACATCAGCTTGGTCGAACGGAACATGTACCGTGGTGTAGCTGGGGAAGATCCGCGGAAGCATATGTAAACTTTCACAGATTATTGGTCCGCTATTCCTACGTCGCAGGCAGTCACGCAAGATAGGATTAAGGAAGTGTTATTTTCTTTTTCCTTATCCGAGGGTGCCCGGAAATGGTTTAGGGACTTGGATCGTGAGGCAGCGGGTATAACAGATTGGGAGTCATTAGCATTACCGTTCTATAAAAAGTATTACCCACCTCAGAAAGCTAATGCACTCCGATCTCAGATCACGAACTTTAAGCAACACGGAACGGAAAACCTCTACGAGGCTTGAAGTCGTTTTAAGAAGATAGTGAGGGCTTGTCCTCATCATTGTTTCTAACCTTGGTTCGTCAGTAACCAATTCTATAATGGTTTGTTTGATGACCACCGAGCCATCCTAGACGTAGCTGCAAAAGGTCGGTTTCAAAAGGAGATCGATGAAGACAAGGGTTGGGGTATTATTGAGGAGATGACTAACCATTGAGCCGAATACGGTAATCCGTGGAGCGAAACAAGAACTGTGGCTATCATCAATCCTGATGATTTGGAAGCGAAGTTAGATAAACTGACTGCCAGATTCGATCAGTGGGATATGCAAGCTGAGGAAAGTCAACAAACTGTTCACCTTTAGCAAAGGGGGTGACAATTCACTATGTGAAAGATGCGGTACATCGGGGCATTCCGCTATTGAATGTCTCGCAGAGAAGGAGCAAATATTTTCTTTCCAACAGTTCCGGTAAGGAGGAGGCTTCTACAATCAAAACAATGTTCATCCCAACTTGAGGTGGACTAACCAAAATGTTTTGAACCCATCTCCACCACCGCAACAAAACTATGCCCCCCTCATCGTGCTCAACAAGGTTACCAAAAGCCTCAACAATTCCAACCACCTCAAGGAAGTGCATCATCATCCGGAGGAAATTCAGAGATTAGTGAGCTCAAGTAGATGAACCAATCATTGACTATCTAAATGCAGAAAAGTGAGCAGTCCAAGGAAGCGTCCATAAAGCTACTCGAGTCTCAAATTGCTCAGTTGGCGGCTAAGCAATCCACGAGACAGCCGTGACAGTTACCGTCCCAAACCGAGAGACGAAATGAGACCATTAACATGGTCAGTTTGAGGAGTGGACGCAACTATGAAGGGCCAAAGGATAGAATTTATGAATAGAGGAGTACGATTTCCACAGACGCTGATGCTGTACGAGAAGCAGGATTCGATCGAGTAGTTCATTCCACTCGATCGAAGGGAATTTCAAGAGAAAGCCTCGATCGAGTGACACTCGCTGCTCGATCGAATAAATTTGATGAACAGGTCCTCGATCGAGTAATACCACTTACTCGATCGGGTAGTGCAGAAGAGGGAATCACTCGATCGAGTGATTCTATGGCCAAAAACACTCGATCGAGTGTTTCACTGAAGAAGTCGGGTTTTTCGCAGGAAAAAGAGCAGGCTGAGTATGAAGAACGAAACAGGGATCGTCACATTGATTTCAGGAATGTTCCATACCCGAAGAGATTAACGGAAAAGGAATTTGTCCGATTCGCGGACATCTTACGAGATTTGAAAGTTCACGTCCCGTTCGCGGAATTGCTTATGAAGCTACCTTCGTACCTTAAGTTTATGCGTGCGATTCTATTGCGTAGGAGGTCCATTGACGTTGTGGAAACCGTAGCATTGACCGAGGAATGTTGTGCATTCCTCCAGAACAAGTGTTCACCCAAACTGGCTGACCCGGGTAGTTTTTCGATACCATGACATATAGGTACCCATCTGATAGACAATGCATTATGCGATTTAGGGGATAGCATTAGCGTGCTACCTTTCTCGTTAGCTACAAAACTAGGTTTCACAAAATTTCCGTGTACTAATATGACTGTTCAAATAGCTGACCGTACCGTGTCGCGGACACTAGGTATATTAGAGGACATCTCCGTGCAAATAGGGAAGTTCTTTATACTCGTTGACTTTGTAGTATTGAATATCCCGGAAGATTCTTATACACCTATAATTCTAGGGAGACTGTTTTTGCATACTGCGCAAGTAGTAATAGACGTCGGATCTAAGACACTGAACTTCCAAGTTGGTGGGGCAGACCTTATGTTTAGGCAAACCAATATGTCCAAATCCCCTATGAGAGTCGTACCTTGCTATGCTATGCCTACTTCTGAAACGGTTGCATTAGATGCGCTCAAACTTACACCTCTACCCCAATTTGTGAGCGAAATAGAGGAAAATAGTGTTGTGGTTTCAAATGCAGGATCAAGTGAGGAAGAGGACAACATCCCGGATGTTGGATGAGGTGTATTAGCATTGGAAGCAGTAAAGAGGAATCCTAAGGAAAAAGAAACGGTCGTGAAACCGGAAGCCAAAAGAACTGCGAAACACTACACTATGGTGTACAATACCGACGATGATTCAACTATTTGGAAGCTGAAATCTGATTTACTCACGAATGCGGAAGGGAGTTCTGCCAGTCAGGAGCCCAGTCGCAAGCTGAAAACATTATCTCATGAATGAGCCGGGTTGGCAACCCCGTGGAAGTTGTAGTAGACAATTTGAATTTCGACTTAGACTATTTCTTTCGTTTTGCGTTTTAGACAATTTACGTTTATCCGTAGTTAGCATAGAGACAATCTAGAATCCGAGACAATTTTTAGTTTTCGTAGTTGCTTTGTGGTATGTGTATGGTGTTCTGTGCAGGAAAAGGACGCATACGAAGAAGAAAAAGAAACAACGAAGCAAAGAAAGCTGATCGAAGACAAGACAGAGCTCGATCGAGTGAAATACAGTCCAGATTCACTCGATCGAGGGGATTATAGGAGCACATGTACTCGATCGAAGGAATCCCTAAGGGCAACAGCTCGATCGAAGAAAATGAATTCGATGGATCACCAGAAATTTTGGAATCCTCGATCGAGTTAGCCACTTGCTTGATCGAAGGAATTTCAAGAAGTAACTTCCTCGATCGAGTGAGACCAGTTACTCGATCGAGCAAAATTTCGCCTATATAAGGGAAAAATCCTTCGATCCCTTTTCATTTCTCTCGATCATTTTGTTCTTGCTTTCCAAATTTTCGATTCCTCTAATCCTTGCTTCTTTTTACAATCTAATCACTTAAACACTTTGTTTACTCACTTAAATTCACTAATTCGTCAAAAGCCCCATCAAATCGTGTCCCATTTGCGAGTATTTGCCATTTTTGATTTAGGGTTCTTAAGTCACTTCGAGTTTTTCGAATTTAAGGGATTTTCTTTGTGTTTTTCATCCAAATTCTCGTAATCATCAACAAGTAAGTTGTTCCTACTCTTTAATTTCATTTTCAACTTGTTTTTTCTCTAATTTTTTCGAGTTAGGGCTGTGAAATAAGGAGGATTGGATTTTCGAATTTGTTGATTGATTATGGTTTTTGGTTTGATTTTTGTAGAATGGAAGCAACCACCTCCGTCTCTGGGCAGTCGACAACCATGCCTGCCACCACGAGCAAGGTGGCAGCAACCGCGGCTCCTTCCTCTTCTTCCTCGCATGTCGCTGCAACGACCACCTCCTTGGTGGTTACCATCCCTGCTGCTGCGCCAACAACAACCACCACCACCACTTCGGTTCCCGCCCCTATCACCACCACAGTTGCTGCCCCATATTCCTCATCTGACAAGAGGAAGGAGAAGGTCATGTTCTTGAGCCAGAAGGGCAGAAAATCGGTACTTGGTACGCGGCCACGCGCATTACAGCGTAAGCCTGCTGCGCCACCAGTGGAGCCATTACCGGATATCCCAGAAGTACATTTCGATTCCCTCCATTAGCGTGAGCGGATGAAGTTTTTGCTATATGGCCCTATACGTTGTAGCCAGTTTTTGCACATACCCGACTTAGACCAGCTAGGTTTAACCCGACCCCTTTTTTACCTATTGACCGGGGCGAGGATGTATGGCCTAGCTACCATGTCCAAGTACACTTATCGAGTCCCGACCTTGGAGTTTTTTTAGCTCCTTTGTTTTTTGCCCTGATACTTATGTTGCCAACCCCGACTCACCTTGGATACGTTTCCAACTTAGGAACGAGTGGTATGCCTGGACCTTAGCTAGGTTTGGGGAGGCCTTGGGTTTGGCTACCGCAGTTTCACTTAGGCCACCTAGGAACTTAGTTACTCAGCCTTGGACAGCCCTTTCACATGTACCTTATGCTCACCGTAAGGTTGCCCTTGTACATTCGCTCGTTGTTTGTATTTTTCTTCGCTTGCTTGGAGAGACCGTTTTTGCCCGACCTGAGCCCAACAATATTCGGAACATTGAGTTGGCCATCATTGCGGGGTACCTTAACATTTATAGTGATACCCCTTTCGTCTTTAACATTGCTTATCTAGTAGCCTCTAACTTTAGCGACATAGGTCGCCGTGTTACTGGTGCTCTCATTGGTGGTGGCCTTGTCACCAGGATTTACCGATACATTTTTTACGCTCTTCCTGGTGGTGAGGAGCCTGTTTTCTTTGATATTCACCTATCCGTGGGAGCCATGGTCCAGCTGACCTGGTTTGCCCACGCAGACGGTAGGACATGGAGGATTGCTAGGGCTCGCTCAATGGTCTTAACTTGTGAGACCCTACCGGCACTCTCACCCCTAACCACTGCTAGAGGGGTGAAACCTGACCCACCCACCTACCATCTACCCTTTCCAGCTTCTCTTCAAAGAGGAAGCGGTCTTCGCCTGTGAGGGAGGTTGGAGGAGCTTCACGCTCTCAACCCTCCCAGGCATCTCAGCGCACCACCACACGCACCACCACCACATCCACCCTTACACCTACACCCACCCCCACCCCCACCCCCACCCCTTCCTCATCTTCGTCGGACCTTCCGGCCAACTTTATTCTTCCTCCTATTTTTGAGGTACCCCCGATCGAAGACGGAGGGTACCGTGATCCTCTACTTTATGAGATTCTCAGGGTGCTGTCGATCTTCCACCGTGACTATGCACTCACCAGCTTCCCAAAGTACAACGAGAGGATGCGCACAGGTACCTTCCGCCCTCCTAGTGGCCCGCACCCTTCTTTCTACCGATACCCAGATGGCAGGTACCCACAGTCTTTATCCGAGGGACCTATTGTAACACCCCTATTTATTTAAGAGCCTTTAGCCAGACATTCTCAAATAAATAAGACTGATACCATCTCGGAATGACCGAGGTAGTGAATAACAACGTAAAGCAACCAAAGTACTTTATATGGATTTGATAAAATTTAAATTTTGATATTACAAAAACTACGCAGCAGAATAAAAAGTACAACTGATGACTCCTCTATATGCGATTGTAACGCTAAGTCGGTCCCAAGTCTGCATCTCACATTCCTGCCCCAAATCCTAGCTCACTTGTCTCTTTCCTGTAGAATCTACTCCCCATTCCAGATCACCGTAGGTGTCATGCGAAGACACAGGGTCAACCACGAGGTTGAGTAGAAAGATAAATAAAACATAAGCAACAATAGAATACAATATACTTCCATCTCCATACCGTCTCAGCAACCACTTCTCGATCAAACACCACTCCTCATCACAAGACCCAATATCACACAACTCCATATCACAAGACCCAATATCACACCACTCCATATCACAAGACCCAATATCACACCACTCCATATCACAAGGTCCAATATCACACCACTCCATATCACAAGACCCAATATCACACCACTCCATATCACAAGACCCTTAATTTTCATCTCCGCGTCATATAGTCATATGCAAGATAGTGACATCTCAACAACAACAATTATAAATAATAAACATCACATAACAATCTCATAATAACGAACAGTCTCATTTCACAACACAATTATAATTCACAGTCAGTTCCCCTACCTCAATCTGCAGAATGTCAATGTCAACCGAACAGCTGCTACAAATGTTCCACGTGGAAACCGTCACCTAAATATATATTATTTAACGATTAAAACCTTCACCCAAACCCCTACTTAAAACAATAAGATACTAAATATAGTAACTTCTAAAAATGAAAAGTTTCCTAAAATATAAACTTTCCAAAATAGCAGCTTGCCCAAGATAGTAATGCCACATAACCACTACTAAATACTAAAACACTATCGAAGGACACAAGAATAACAATAGCGATATCATTTAACACAACTAATAAAAATAATAATAAAAATAATACTAATAAAAAAATAATATTAAACTAGTAATAATAATAATAATAATAATAATAATAATAATAATAATATAATAATAATAATAATAATAATAATAATAATTACCCAAACATACCCACGACACAACCAATGACCCACTGTAAAACACGATTACAACTACTTCACTACCACCCCTCCACCACCGGTAACCACCACAACCTATCTCATCACCGGCACCCAGCAATGGTCGGCTCCGCCGGCGCGTCAGACCGAGGCCAACAACCAAGCCTGCCTCATCATTCAATCACCCGGCACGTCTACAACCTAACCCCGCAGCCACCATACACGACCTTGACACCACCCACGAACACCGGCCATCACCACCCTTAACCATGACTGCGGTACCACCTGTTGGGGCTGGTGTCCTTGACAGTTAAGTACAATGACTTATTAAATCTCTTTATAAAGACCTTGTGATCCTTAATTAAGGATCACAAGGTCATACTTCAGTATTATTATCAGTTGATCCACGTTTATCAATAACGGTTGGCTTGCTAGATAAGTTTGACGTTATTGTCATACGGATGGCGGTGATCAACTGGTCCCTATACGTCACACCTATAGGACACGTTTGAGAGATGTGAAGGTATGAAAATACAGTCACATTTATGCCGAATACGACTAAACAGTTAGTCAGAGGTATTAACTATTAAATTAGTCAATAAGATGTTGAGATTATTATTTAATACGGATTAAATAATTTTAGCTAATACGGATTATATGATTAATTCGTAAATTAAATATAAACGGTTATATTTAATTAAATATTGTATTCGCGTATTAATATAAACAGTTATATTAATTTGGGTAATTATACAATATCGTAATTTTATCAGACCATTGTTAATACATCGACTGCATTAATATCTGATAACACGTGTGCGATTTATAAATAAAACCCGCGAATAATATTTAGCAAATCGGGTCGAATCATGTAAAGGAATAAGGTAAGAGTGGAAAGCCCACTCCTACCCAAGACCCCATTCGGCCGACCGATAAGGTTACAAAAGGAGAGTTTTTCTCCTTTTGTCAATCACTGGTGAATCATAATTCTGATAATTAGGGTTTTGAGAACATTATTTTCCCAAAACTCATATCTCACATCTAAAACCTCACAATAGCTCTCCCCATGTTGCAAGGCAATTGGAGAGTATTTCTAGCACACGCGGCATCATCTCATTCAAGTCTTGGGTGCAAGTTATAGGAGGGAATTTACTTTAATTCCTGTTCTTAGGCCTGTTCAAGCAAGGACCCAAGGGCGAATACATGCTTAATTCCCCTCAAGTGGTATCAGAGACAAGGCCACGAGTTTTTACTTTTGTGTTTTTCATAAGTTTTGATTAAAAATTTTGAAAATCGATTTCTGTCGGCGTGTGGGTCGGTCGACCCATTATTGTGGTCGGTCGACCAACACCCGCATAGGGTTTCTGTTTTTCGGCAGTTTCTCTTTTGTATAATCGATCTTGTTTTCGATTCCTGTTTACATATGGTTAATTAATCGATATTCTTGACAATATGTGAACCCTAATTGCTGTTTATTTTGATTTACGCGTTTTGAATCAAAGGTTAAAACTTGTTTTGATTAAAAGTGCAGCAATTTCGCGTTTTCAGAAACTCGACTTCGTGTTTTGTGGTCGGTTGACCCGTTTATTGGGTCGGTCGACCACTCTGCAGTTACAGGAAATTTTTTTCTGTCAGGAGGTCGGTCGACCTGTTTAATGGGTCGGTAGACCTCTCTGCTGATACAGGAAATTTTTTTTTGACAGTAGGTCGGTCGACCCCATGTTGAGGTCGGTCGACCACTTCCCTGTAACAGTCGTGTTTTATTTTTCCGAAAATAACTTGTTTTATTTTCCCTTGGCCAAAAGTAATATGCTGTATACGGAAATAGTATATTATTTTTGTGAAACGGTTCACTCTCGCATGATACATATTATTTTAAAACGGTTTAAGATAATTGATTATTAACTTGTTCAAATTAAAGTGGTTAAAACGGTATAATCACATAATTTTAATCCCGAAAAGGTGGTTTGGTAAAATTTGTTAATCATAATAACAGTATTATGTCATGAATGAATTTTAATTTTAGTTGATTCATTTTATTTATCGTCCTGTTGAATGCCTTTTGAATGCTTTTTATAACGTATTTAATTTTGCAAACGGTTGTAACTTAGTGTGGCCTTAGAAGATTGTGTCACCGTAATGGTGGGACACAGTCTTGCTTGTAATTTTGAGATCTTGAATCTCCGTTTTGGGTCTTTGCCATGTAATTACTTTTGTATTTAAATTAGAATGTAAATAGGGTTATATTTGTAATTTAAATTAGTAATTTTGTAAAGACCAAAGACGGAGACCGGATGCTCACTCCCGCTGCAAGGACCAAGACGGAACATCAAGACAAGCTTCTAGGGTCCAACGGTGGATTCCAAAGTTGTTTTTATGTTTGTTTTGGTAGGATAGGCCACACTAGGACTTTTATTTACGTTTATTGCATTTATTTTATGCTTTCATCGATAATAGCTTGCATTATATTCCGCCTAAAACCAAACCACGTATAACATGCCTGAAAACTGACTCATTTAGAGCTTACGCGTTAGTTTTCTGTGACAATACAGATCTCACATGTCAATTGCAAAGCCATCACTTTATTTCATTCATTCACGCATATGCTAGATATTAGTTCACTTAAAATGGATAAATAAAAGTTGATGGGGTCTTCCTTGATAACCAAAAATTGAGAATAGTCTTTATAAATCAGATTCCCATGAATCCCTTCTTCGTCGGTAGGCATAATATGACCCCTTCTACGTCGGGTAAGTGGGAACAAATGATTTATTTTATCTCAACATCATGGTCACTCGATACTATCTAGCGACTGAGATGGACTAATAGATAGGATTTACGGAAATCTATCGACCAAGAGTTCCAATGGTGGAATTAGCCAAGCTGTGGGCTTATCAATATACAGAAATTGAGTCTTGGGATCGTTTATATAATTCTTGAGGGAGCAATTATATAAATGCATGAGTCTACGAGTTTAAATACATTTTAATATAGACTTAAATCACAACAATGAGCTGCTTATTTGGTTCTGTTTTATCTTCTTTTCAGTGTAGAACACGTTCATATTAAACTGCTGTATAACTAATGGCTGGTGAAGACCCAATGCCAAGTGCCAAGCTAGCACGTGAATCCTGGCTAAAAGTACTTAACTGAGCCCATTCCGGCACACCCAGAAACTGGAGCTAGAGCTAACGAAGTTCGCGCTCATAGCGACTTCGTCATGGAAGCGGGTGCGATAAAGAACGTACTCATCTATGCAATGGAATCAAATTTGCAAAGACGCTTCATAACCCATGGTGCAAACAAGATTTTCACCACGCTCACTAACGAATTCTCAAAAGCTCCGAGAATCGTTTCTTATGAGCATACCTGTCGCTTCTTTGAGGCGAAACTCCAGAAGGGCCAAGCGGTTAGCTCACATATTCTTCACATGATTGAGAATATCAAAAAACTGGAGGCCCTAAACTGCAAGATCAGTGAGAACATAATCGTTGATCGAATGCTTCATTCGCTTCATGATGGGTTCGCCCTCTTTAGGGCCAACTATTACATGAACGATATGAAGAAGACTCCTCATGAGCTCCACTCCCTTCTCGTACAGACCGAGAAGGATCTGAAATTAAGTGGGAGCGTGAAGCAGGATGTTCTCATGATCTCCAGTAAGGGTAAGGGTACGGGAAAAGCTAAAGCTCAGGGCGACCTAACAGTAGGCAAACCCAAGTTTAAGAAGTCAGGATTTACTAAGAGTGGGCCAGGTGAGTCGAGCAACTCACAGGGCAAAACAAAGAGCAAGGATACTAGCATGGAATGCCACCATTACCACAAGACTGGGCATTGGAGGCGCTCATGCCCCGCGTATCGTGAGGACATTAAGGCAGGGCGCGTTACTCCTGTTGGTATGTCTTCTTCTTCTTTTATTCACATGATTGAGATTAACCATGCAAGTTACGGAACTTGGGTACTAGATACTGGTTGTGGTGCTCATCTATGTAATCATGTGCAGGGCCTCCGAAACCAACAACCCCTCATCAAGGGTGAGGTTGACCTGCGTGTCGGGAATGGAGCACGTGTTGCTACAGTCTCGAGGGCAACATACGTGATCCAGCTTCAAAGTGGATTAGAGTTATCTTTATATAACTGTTATTATGTTCCTTGTTTATCCAAAAAGATTATTTCAGTTTCTGCACTTGACAAACTCGGTTTTTCATTTGTAATAGAAAATAACCGTTGTATTTTCTCATTACACAATATGATTTATGCCAAGGCAGTTTCCATGAATGGAATTTATGTTTTAGATCAAACCACTGAAATATTACATGTGAATAATAAGAGATTAAAGGTAGGTGACAAAGATCAAACTTACCTATGGCATTGTCGTATGGGACACATAAATGAGAAACGCGTAAAACAGCTCATACAGAATGGAGCTATCTCGGCCTTTGATTTCGAATCATATGGCACGTGTGAATCATGTCTCATCGGTAAGATGGCTCGTATTTCCTTCAAAGGTGTTGGCATGCGCGCTGTCGACCTATTAGGACTCATACATACGGACGTATGTGGCCCTATGTCGATCAACGCACGAGAAGGCTATAGGTATTTCATCACTTTCACGGATGATTTGAGTAGATATGGCTATGTCTACTTAATGAAGCATAAAAGTGAATCCTTTGACAAGTTCAAAGAATACCAGAATCGGGTACAGAACCAACTGGGAAGAAAGATTAAAGCCCTACGTTCTGATCGTGGTGGTGAGTATCTTTCACACGAGTTTGATCAACACCTTAAAGACTGTGGCATCGTGCTACAGTTGACTCCACCTGGAACACCACAATTAAATGGTGTGTCCGAACGGACAAATCGAACTCTAGTCGATATGGTTCGATCCAAGATGAGTCACACCGTTGTGCCTGATTCATTGTGGGGCTATGCTCTTTTGTCAGCCGCTCTAATACTTAACCGAAGTCCGTCTAAAGTTGTTGACAAGACTCTATATGAATTATGAAAGGGAACGGTCCCTATCTTGTCCTTTATTCGGGTTTGGGGCTGCGAGGCTTATGTCAAGTGGAGACACGAGGATAAGCTCGGCCCGCGATCGGTCGAGACATACTTTATAGGCTATCCAAAGGGAACTTTTGGTCATTAATTCTACTCGCCAACCGAACAACGTGTTTTTGTTGCGGCTAGTGCGACATTATTAGAGAAAGTATTTCTCGAGAACAAGTCGAGTAATAGAGCCTTCGATTTATCGGAGGTTCAAGAACCAACTACCGAGCAACCATTGGAGGAAACAGTTCCTTCAACCGAGGTTGCGGTAGATATTCCTAAGGAACCTAGGAGGTCGGGAAGAGTCTCCATTCGTCCGGATAGATACATTGGTATGGTCGAGGAATATGATATGGATGACGTCTTACTCCTAGAGGGTAATGAACCCACAACCTATAAAGGTGCCATGACCAGTTCTGACTCAAAGCTATGGCTAGAAGCCATGCAATCCGAGATGGACTCCATGTATGAGAATAACGTCTGGGATCTTGTGGACCTACCTGCAAAGGTACGTCCC
Organism: Silene conica; assembly: GCA_029255685.2. NCBI lineage: Eukaryota > Viridiplantae > Streptophyta > Magnoliopsida > Caryophyllales > Caryophyllaceae > Silene > Silene conica. The sequence goes on along the minus strand of CM055316.2, from coordinate 52,565,893 downwards.
CTTGAATGCAAATGGCTTTAAAAAATAAAGCATGCCGTGGAAGGTAAACAAGATATCCATAAGGCAAGACTAGTTGCTAAAGGTTTCACCCAAGTGCCAGGCTTGCACTACGATGAGATCTTTGCACCCGTAGTCATGCTACGTTCCATTCGGATTATCTTAGCGATCGCCGCATTTCACGATTATGAAATATGGTAAATGGACGTTAAAACCGCCTTCTTAAACGGTTATTTGGAGGAAGAGTTGTACATGGTACAACCCGAGGGTTTTATTGATCCGGTACATCCTAAGAAGGTTTGCAAGCTTAAGCATTCCATCTATGGACTTAAGCAAGCATCACGGAGTTGGAATCATCGCTTTGACCAGGTGATAAAAGAGAATGGGTTCATTCGATCAGTCGAGGAACCATGTCTCTATATCAAGTCGAGTGGGAGCAAGATTGTATTCCTAGTACTGTATGTCGACGACATACTCTTGATTAGGAATGACATACCTCTCTTATCTTCGGTTAAAGCATGGTTGAAAAACCATTTCCAGATGAAAGATCTGGGAGAGGCACAAAGAATTTTGGGCGTCGTATCTACAGGGAAAGATCACGACGGATGTTGTCTCTCAGTCAGGAGTCTTACATAGATAAGATTTTAGAGAGATTCAGCATGACGAACTCCAAGAAAGGGGTTCCTTCCTATGACTACTAGGCTTCACTTGAGCAAAACTCAAGGAGCTAAGACATTGGAAGAGAAGGAGCGCATGAGTCGGATTCCTTATGCTTCGGCAATAGGATCAATCATGTATGTCATGATATGCACACGTCCAGACGTTGCATATGCATTGAGTATGACAAGTCGATTCCAAGCTCATCCAGGTGAACAACACTGGATGACCGTGAAAAACATTCTTAAGTACCTACGGAGGACTAAAGATTGGGGATTGACTTACGGAGGCGACTCGACGCTCTGCGCCACGGGTTACGCAGATGCTAGCTTCCAAACGGATCAAGACGACTCGAAATCTCAGTCTGGATTCGTTTTTACTCTTAATGGTGCAGCTGCCAGCTGGAAAAGTTCTAAACAGAGTGTTACAGCAGATTCTAAGACTGAGTCCGAGTACTATGCCGCCTCGGAAGCAGCTAAGGAAGCAATATGGATGCGTCAATTCTTACAAGGACTCTCAGTAGTGCCTAGTTCGAATGACCCAATCACCGTTTATTGTGACAATAAAGGTGCCATCTTCCAAGCTAAGGAGCATAAGTCTAGCAACAAGGCTAGACATGTACAACGGAAAGCTCATCTAATCAGAGATTACGTGGAGCAAAAGGAGATATTTATTGATAAGATAGCTACGGATGACAACATAGCTGATCCTCTCACTAAACCATTACCACGTGATAAGCATGAAGGGCACATTCATTCCATGGGAATTAGATGTGTTCCTAAGTTGTAGTACTCTTTTATGAATTCTTGTAATAATTCATTTTCTCGTGTACTTTATTCAACCTCATTGTTATGATAATAATGTTTTGTTTTTCATGTGGAATTGTACGCCAATTTTGAACACCACAAAGTGGACTGAATTACATTACATCGTTTTAGTCCTTGATTACCCACTTGAGCTGATAACTCAGGTAATCATTTTGTGACGTTGGTTGATGGTGGGTTCAACGAGCCATAAGTCAATCGGATGACTGACCAATCACAAAGGCGAGTTATACGGATATCTCGTAGGACACCCCGTGACAACGTTATGGAGTCCTAAATGTTTTATAACATTGGGTGCCAGGTCGTGGATAGGACCTCCATAGTGTTCCTTAGAGTCGAGTCTTTTGACTTTCAACTGTCTCTTGAGATTAAGGCAGATTTTGGGTAACTTTGGTTTCTTTCCCACGGTCATCGTAACAGGGGCCAAGAGGCTTTTTTTCTGGGTTATTTCATGCTGCGCGATATCGGCAGGATTCGAGTTGAGGGAAATATCCAAACCCTTATCAGGATTTTATCATTTCTCAGGGCCACTCGAGGAGTAGTAACTGAAATGCATGGCCATGCTCGAATACAGATTCGTTTTATCAGTTAAGTTACTCTCTAGTCGGGGAAACCACTCTTGATACAGATCGCTTGTGAGATACGACCTTTGCGAATGCGGATTTGCAAATTGTCTTACATTGAGTGGGAGAAATTTTAAAAGGATATGAGAATCGGTTATCGCACCTACACTTGTACGGACAAGTGGGAGTTTGTTGGAGCTTGTGTCCTCCACATGTAGTGTGATAACGTCATTGCACATACCCTTGTACGGACAAGTGGGAGATTGTTGGGGCAGGTGTCCTTGACAATTAAGTACAATGACTTATTAAATCTCTTTAAGGATCACAAGGGCATACTTCAGTATTATTATCAGTTGATCCACGTTTATCAATAACGGTTGGCTTGCTAGATAAGTTTGACGTTATTGTCATACGGATGGCGGTGGTCAACTGGTCCCTATACGTCACACCTATAGGACACGTTTGAGAGATGTGAAGGTATGAAAATACAGTCACATTTATGCCGAATACGACTAAACAATTAGTCAGAGGTATATATTAACTATTAAATTAGTCAATAAGATGTTGAGATTATTATTTAATACGGATTAAATAATTTTAGCTAATACGGATTACATAATTAATTCGTAAATTAAATATAAACGGTTATATTTAATTAAATATTGTATTCGCGTATTAATATAAACAGTTATATTAATTTGGGTAATTATACAATATCGTAATTTTATCAGACCATTATTAATACATCGACTGCATTAATATCTGATAACACGTGTGCGATTTATAAATAAAACCCGCGAATAATATTTAGCAAATCGGGTCGAATCACGTAAAGGAATAAGGTAAGAGTGGAAAGCCCACTCCTACCCAAGACCCCATTCGGCCGACCCATAAGGTTACAAAAGGAGAGTTTTTCTCCTTTTGTCAATCACTGGTGAATCATAATTCTGATAATTAGGGTTTTGAGAACATTATTTTCCCAAAACTCAGATCTCACATCTAAAACCTCACAATAGCTCTCCCCATATTGCAAGACAATTGGAGAGTATTTCTAGCACACGCGGCATCATCTCATTCAAGTCTTGGGTGCAAGTTATAGGAGGGAATTTACTTTAATTCCTGTTCTTAGGCCTATTCAAGCAAGGACCCAAGGTTGTATTCCTTTTCATGTTTTTATTAACTTATGACCATAATCTCAATTGTAAAATTCGTTATAATCCTTCACGTTTTAGGGCGAATACATGCTTAATTCCCCTCACCACCGTGTCGATCTCCCCCGAGTGAACGGCGGCACCACCCCAAGCCCTCACACGAAAACAGACCAGAACCATAAACCCGACGCCAACCGTTAACTCCGACCACCCCGACTACCACCGACACCCAGACCCTCACCCACGTATCCATCATATGCCCACCGTGACACCCTAACTACGAAAAGACACAAACGAAAACGAAAACGAAGGAAACTCACCTAGCCTCGTGTTGGTTTCGGTTCGAAGAGTCACGACAATCATCCTGCACCACCGCCGTCCCCGCCTCTCTCACTCTACCTCCCTCTCTCTCGTGATGAAGACTGCCGTAACAAAGTTTGAGGGTGGGTGAAAGTGTACGAAATAGGGTTTTACGGAGTTTAGTGACCGAGTGTTTGAATACACTCGGTGTTAGGGTTTCTTTCTTTTTCATGCGTAAAAGGGTGTGGGTCATGCGTAAGTGGGTATGGTAACTTGGCCCACATCGACGCGGTAAAATACTACTACCCATACGTAATTCATTCATTCACAATACGGAGTGTTATAACTCGTGGTAGGGTTTGTATGGGGGGTTGGGTCGTCTATCATGAAGTGGTAGTTCTTAGCCCAATCACAAGGATAGTTTATTATGACTATTCACACAACCTTCTTTACGTAAAATGAATCGAGCCCAACTCGTTATACACGTAAAACTCGTACCATTATTATTAACTTAATATATCTACTTACGATAGCAATTAAAATAAAGCGGTAACATATTATAAAACCTATAATAACTAACTCCGAGTCAAAACCCGAGTTTCGAAAATGAGAGGTATTACAGTCTTCCCCCCCTTAAAATCAACTTCATCCCGAAGTTCAACCACACACATATGTTGCCGTACTCATACTCAAACATATATCACCTACCCAACATAGACTCGAAACATGATAACATCAAAGTAAGGCACGAAATGTTAATATGTCGATAGGTAGCATTAGGGTTTTGTTTTTGTTATTCATCCTTCGATGCACTGCACGGTTAACACCACCCATCAAGCATTAATCGTAAACCCAAGCCCTTCACGCATCCCGGGAACATAAAACATTAATTCCCATTCATAAGTCACAACTTAAAATTTAACAAATACTTATAACAAATAATAATAACTTGCAATTGCTTAACAAATAATATATAATTATATGTCATTTTGATAATAACATAAACAACTCACTATTATGACCTATGAAAATACAGGGTATTACACCTGTGGTGACACCGGTAGAGAGAGCGGTGTGGTTACGCGGGGAGGAGGCTGATAATAACAAATCAACGTTTAGAGCCTGGGTTGGGGAGGTTGTGAGTTCCCTTGTTCCATTTTCCATCTTTTTACTTTTGTTTTATTAGTTTTGTATATATCCCGTAGTAACATGTATTAGGCTGTCTACCCCCTTACCCCTTGTATGTTGTAGCCAATGAGGACATTGTTTATTTTGGTTTGGGAAGCAATATTATATTGTATCCTTTTGCGTCTGCATCTTTCATTTCTGCATGTATTCACGTTTACTTTATGCTATTTTAGTTTTTCTTTTCATTTTGTTTTATCTTTTTCATGTATTTTTCAAAAAAATCCAAAAAAAAATGCACGTTTATTTATGCATTTAGTCGAGTCGGAATGGAATTTTACGATGATGATACTGCCCTATAGGTTATTTATGTTCATCGTTTATTCCAGTTTCCACCACCTTCGAGTAAAAACCATTTAGCATGTCCCAAATTCTGTTTTGAAAAAACTTTACTTTGAATTTTAGACTTGACTTGACTTATAAATTGGCAAACTACTTAAAAATTATGAGTTTTAGAGCCTACAACTGGTGACATTCATGACCGGCTAATCTAGGATTGAGATTAGTACTCCCTTCACTTCATCGCATTTCACATGTATGACTTTTGATTGCTTTTTGCCTACACGCATGATTTTGTGGTTGGTATCACTTGTTGGAGAATACTTGCATATCCCGTTTCTCATTTTACCCATGTAACTCCGCATTTAGCCAAAACTGCCAGTTGACCTATAAACTACACCCAAATCATAGTCTACCTTGTGTCGAGCTAGTTTAGTGTTGTTTTGTGGTATGCGTTCATCTCATCAGTTTTGGTTCGGTATTCATTATGGTGTTGGTAATTGAGAAAGTTAGAGCTCGAAATTTGGAATTGGACGAAATTCATGAACTTAGAAAATAAATGAAAAAAAGAACAAAAGAACAAAAAAAAGCAAAAAAAAAAAGCAAAAAAAAAGAGAAAAGTAAAAGAAAAGAAAAGAGAATTGCATTCCCGTGTTCATCTCGCATCTTTTGGGAATTAGAATGAAAGTTCAATATGCTAATCATCTTTTACCCCAAATTGAATTTCATGGTTGTAGTGAGTTTTATGCCGATACATGGCATCGCGTTTTTTCTCAGTAAGATAGACAGTTTCACTCTTGTTTGAGTTTAGGTATCTAGCTCGATATGTTACCTCCTTTCCATACTGTTTTTTGCCCCTTCTTACCCATTTTACCTCACATAACCATAACTTGCAAGTATTCGGCATGTGATAGTCCTTGAAAGGTTGAAATGCGTGTGTACTGTAATTAGAATCTTTTGTCATACTAGTTGCAATGCATGATTTGTTGGTTGCAGTTAGGAGAGTGTCTACATTTCTTATTTTCTCTCTTGCACATAAATTCTTACCCTTGTTTTGATGAGAAAAGAGCGACCCGGGAGAGTCCAAGCATACAAGTCTTTTGAGGTCATTTGTCCGAGTTGTTTTCCATTACATGTACGAATTCGTTGCGTTCGGTTTTGAACTTCTTGGTGGCTGTTTTTCTGCATTTAAATGGTTAACGAATGAGCTATTGTTGGCTCTGAGACAACTCCATTCCATTAGGTTGTTAGTTAGTTGCATGTAGTTCTTTTAGTTGCATTTGTTTGCTTGAGGACAAGCAAAGATTTGGTTTGGGGAATTTTGATGCGTGCATTTTATATACACTTTTGAGCATCTTATGGCACGCATTTCTAGGCATTCACGTATGATTTCTGGATTATTTTGCCCCAAATTTGCTTCTTTGCATCTTTCTTATTATTTTGTAAGAAGGTACGCGAAAGCCGCAAAAACTACGCCAATCTGTCACAAGTGAGCTACTTTTAGAAGATGGAACTTGAAAAAGGAGCTTACGAACTTGGAAGTGCAAATGTCAAAAGAAAAAGGCGTATTTTTGAGGAAAAATTGAGAACAGGATCAACAAGGACAACATCGAGCAATAACCGGCTGAAAAGACCTCGATCGATTTGCTAGAAGACCTCGGTCGAAGGGATTATTAGAGAGAAGATTCGATCGAGTGGTCTCACTCTCGATCGAAGGGAGCAAATCTGAAGGCAGTGGGATCAAAGGAATGAAGTCTTCGATCGAGGATTTTGGCAGGCATGATTGCTCGATCGATTGAACATGAAGCTCGATCGAGCAATACACTTATGGGCCTCAGGATCAGCATTTCTTTCTAGGTCAGATTAGTACTTGAACTGATTTCCCTATAAAAGGAGATTAGGTCAAGGCACTAATCACTCACTTAGGCCCTGTTCTTTCCGGCTGAAACGAGCAGAATTGAATAAATTGAAGTAGAGCTTAACTGAACTAAATTGAGTGGAACTAAGGTGGAGTGGATTTAGTTGAATTTAAAGTTACTTTTGTGAAGATATTAATTGAAAATAATTGATTAAACGTAAATAAAACTTAACGGAATACAACCAACCAAAATTGCAAGGAGCTGAAATTAAGCCAGAAAGAACAGGACCTTAGTATCAACATTCAGTTTTAGGTTTTGCTTTTCATCAAAAACACTTTTCTCTTAGTTTCATTCACTGTAATCATATCAGGATCGATTTGCTCAACTTTTGTTCATCATTTTCTGCCGTCATTTAATACTAGCGTAACTTTCCTTCTCCTTTAATTCTTATTTAAATTCTAGTTCGTTCTTATTCTTCTTAGTTAATTTTCATAATCGTTATGTCATTATTAGTTCATATCTCAACGGTTAGTTTAGTTCCCAAATCCATGCATAGCTAATTTCTTTAGTATGTTAGGATGAGGGAAATCGCGGTAATAATGTTATAGGATTCACATCTTTAGTCTTTTCTGCGACGAGGTTTGTTTGTAAGCAATTTAATCATAAAACTTGTTAATTGAGTGCACGCATGAGACCAGTTTAACTAGTAAAACCCTACCTCGATCGAAAGATTGGTAGATAAGGCTGATGTGTGCATTTCTTATAGACCTTTTAGGCCTTTTCAGCACACATTTCTATGCTTATTCCGTAGTATTTTGCTACAAATATCCCCCGAATAGTCTACTTTGGTTTGTATTGTGCTAATTGCATATATGAGCCGGAGAAGATCATAATCAAGCCTAAAACATGTTCTTATGCATGCATTTAGGAAAAGAGTTGAGTTGGAACTTGTTACTACCGTTTTGAGGTGCGCATAGGAGCAAAGAAAGTCTATCAAGCAAAGGAAGAGCTTCAATTTGCTAGTACCTACTTTGAGGAGCAATATCTAGAGTTCTACAACAGATAATCAGGTTATTTCAATTGGTGATGAAAGCTTATCTTCTTAGATTTCCAACGCCACCAAGAACGCTTGATTTGAGCGAGTAACGAAAAAATGGCAGCCATTTGAAGTTCAGTGCACAGTGCAGGAAACATGCACTGAGAAGTCCTCGATCGAGTAATCTTTCTACTCGATCGAGGGATTCTCAGGGACCCTTTCCTCGATCGAGAGGTTTTCGTTCTTAATCTTCTCGATCGATAGGTTTTGGTTCTTAATCTTCTCGATCGAGAGGTTTTGGTTCTTAATCTCCTCGATCGAGAGGTTTTGGTACTTATTCTTCTCGATCGAGAGCTTTTGTTCTCGATCGAGAAGATGACTGACTGTTGGGCTGCACTAAGCCGTCAACTTTAGTTGAGATTTGGTTTTCTTTATAACGAGTTCAAGAACAACATCAGAAGGACATTTTCACGAATAAAAAACTACTGCTACTTCGTAATTCTATATTTTTAGATTAGATTTTGCAACTTTCTTATATGCTCGGATCATATTTTTGTTGTTCATTCCATCTTTTTGCTACTCAATTTCAGTATCTCTGTTCTCTCGTTCTTATTTCGATTCGTTCTCATTTTCTACTATGTTGTTAATTATTCACTGTGTTGTTATAATCGTTCTCACAACAATCATGTGTAGCTAATTTTCCCACTAGGATTTAGGGTCGCCATGGCGTAGGTTGAATTGTTAGTTTAAGGTACCCGTAATTTGGTTTGTATGTATCCGTTGCATTTTATAGTTGTTAATTGTTTGAGTTGACGCACTCAATTAACTGTGTAGAAACCCTCTTGACCTGGATAGGAAGATTGGGATAGGGGTAATTCTGCGACGATTATTAGGACCATGCTAATTAGGGCGGAAGCTAAGTTAGTATAGTCTTAGGGCGAATAGCGGACCGGAAGGACCTTTTCACTACCCACAGACCAAGTTTACGGTGTCTTATGACTATTAGTTCGGACTTTAGTAGCCATGGTGAACCGACAATCCTAGTATTCTCTCTTCCTGCTCCCTCTTTCCCTTTTCCTCATAGTTGTTAGTAATCAATCAAACAAACCCATAATCAGTTACTTCAGACGAACTTATTTAGACTATAGAATGCTCATCTCTCTGTGGATACGACACCTGACTACCTCTGCTACATTTAGTTGAGACCGGTTAGGTTTTATTTTTGATAGGGTTGCGACAACCGTGTCAAATTTTGGCGCCGTTGCCGGGGAGACGGTGACGTTTTATAGTTTATTTTTGTTTATCGTTTGTCTCAAGGAATTTATTCCTTGAGGCAGTTCTTACGTTTTTGTTTTAGTGTTTAGTGCTAGGAGGTATGCCCAATATTGCTATTCATTCTGAGCCCAATGCTGAGAACCTACCCAAGGCACCATTACTCCCTGTTGCTGACAAGGGAATTTTTATGATCCATCCCTCCTTCATTTATTTGGTGGAGCGGAACTAGTTTAAAGGCTTGGTAGATGAAGACCCAGCTAGGCTTTATTAAGAATGAAAATCCGTCTTTATCGAGTACGGAAACCGAAATAATGTTCTTAGATAAACTGGGTACATAATAACACTTATACAGATATAACTCGAATCCGCTCGGTAGCTGGATCAAATAGGTCCACATCACCCTTTGCGAGAGGTGTGATGCTTTTTAGGCCCTGCAAATGATTACACATATGAGAACCACAACCGGTATCAAGTACCCAAGTTCCGAAACTTGCATGGTTAATCTCAATCATATGAATATAAGATGACATACCAACAGGAATGACGCGGCCTCCTTTTATGTCCTTACGGTACACGGGACAGTTCCGCCTCTAATGCCCAGTCTTGTGGCAATGGTGGCAGTCAATGTCACAGTCTTTGCTCTTTGTCTTGCCATGTGAGCTACTTGTCTCACCAGGCCCACTCTTAAATCCGGCCCTTTTGAATTTAGGAGGCTTAGCTACTGTTAGCTCTGCTTGAGCTTTTCCCTTACCCTTTCCCTTCTTTGCAATCATGAGAACGTCTTGCTTCATGCTCCCACTCAAATTAAGATCCTTCTCGGTCTGTACGAGAAGGGAGTGTAGCTCATGAGGACTTTTCTTCATGTCATTCACGTAATAGTTTACCCTGAATAAGGAAAAACCATCACGAAGTGAATGAAGCATTCGATCAATGATTACGTTCTCACTGATCTTGCAGTTCAGGGACTCCAATTTCTCGACATTCTCAATCATATTGAGAATGTGTGGGCTAAATGGTTGGCCCTTTTGGAGTTTCGCATAGAAGAAGCGACATGTGTGCTCATATGAAACGATTCTCGGTGCTTTTGAGAATTCATTTCTGAGCGTGGTGAAAATCTTATTTGAACCATGGGAAATGAAGCGTCTTTGCAAATTGGGTTCCATTGCAAAAATGAGTACGTTCTTTATAGCACCCGCTTACATAACGAAATCATTATAAGCTTGTGATACGTTAGCTCTAGCAGTGGGGCCTGGGTTAGGTGGTAACGACTCAGTTAAATACTTGACAATACCATCAACTACAGCTGCATTCCGTAGTGCAGTCTCCCAGCCCGCAAAGTTGGACCCATAATTTTTCAGTCGCGTGGACTGATTCATGTTGTCCATGAAAGCCTTAAGCCAGGATTTTTTTTCTTAGTGTCGCACTAGGCATAGGGGCATCATTTTGACCAGCCATAGTATTTGCAGTATTATTGTTTTGTTTAGGTGAATTCTACACTGTAAAGACGAAATTAAAACATAATAAGCATACCATCGGTTTGTAAATAGTCTAGCAAAAACAGTTTAATGCGATGACTTTAGCATTTATATAATTGATTTTCCTCATGAACTATATAAACGATCCCAAGACTCAATTTCAGTAAATTTATAAGCCAACCTCTTGGCTAATTCTACATTTAGAATTCTTGGTCGATAAATTTCTGTAAATTCTATCTTTAGTCCACCATAACCACAGGATCGTATGAGGGTCATGATGTTGAGGTAAAATAAGTCAACAGCTACTACTTACCCAACGTAGAAGGGGTCATATGGAGAGTAAGGTCCTATATGCCTGGCGAAAAAGAAGGGATTCATAGTAATTTGACTTATAAAAGACTAATCTCAATTTTAGGTTATAGAGGAAGATCCTAACATCTTTAATTTTAATTCATTTAAGTGAACAAATATCTAGCATGCATGCGAGAATGAATAAACTAAGGTGATGGCTTTAAGGGAAACACGTGTGAACATCTTTATGTCGACACAGAATAGCATTCATACTATATGAGTCAATTTTCATGCAATTCAGGTGGTTTGGTTTAGGCGGAAAAATGATGCAAAACAAACATGTGAATGAAAAACAAAACGGAAATAAAGCAAGTCCTAGTCTGACCTATCCTACCAAAAAGAACAAAAAAACAACAATTTGGAATCCATTCAGAAATGGACCCTGGAAGCTTGTCTTGTCTTGACGTTCCTTCTTGGTGATGTAGTGGGAGTGAGCAATCCGATCTCTGTCTTGGTCTTCTTATTTACATTTGAAGAATTACCTAATAAAATCCTATTATTACATTCTAATTCCCTAAAACGTAGAAAAATATTACAAAAGGGAGATTCGAGATCTCATAAATACATCACAAATTATGCTTCCTTCATTACGAAAACATAATTTACTAAGGCCACACTAAGTATTACAAAATACAACTGATTGCAAAAACCTAAATAAAACCATTCATTCATTCAACAATATAATATATATAATGCATCATACTAATTAAATTAATCTTTCAAGACATAATTCGGTAATTATGTAGAGTAATTTACCCAACCACCATTTAAAGATTTAAATTATGCGATAATTCCGTATTTAATCTCATAATCGCTTAATCAAACCAACATATTCATATTATCGTATAATATGAATTAATCTAACATTATTTTAAACCGTTTTAAAATAATTAGGTATCAAAACTAGTGAACTTTTTCACCCAAAAATTACACATTATCCTTATAATATATAAATATATAAAAGAAAAATGGAAAAACAGCCCGCGATTTAATAAGAAAAGCCGGAGACGAAAGAAGGAAGGAAAAAAAAACAAAATAGATTTCCAGCGCTTTGGAAACGCAGAAAATACCCAAAGCGTCGCAAAAACCCAGAAAGCGCCGGAAACAAAGCGCTGGTAAACAAGAAAGTAGGCTGGAACAGATTCCGATGCTTCTAAAAAGCGCTGAAACAAAGAAAAGCGTGGAAACAGCAAAAACGCTGCTACAATAAGGCTGCTAATCTAGTTGGGACGCTTTTTAAAAAACGCTGTATTCCAGAAGTTGAACAAAAAGCGTTGAATCAAAAAGCGTCGGCAAGAAAGCGTCGCAACCCCAGAAACTTTTGACGACACGCCTAACAGCCTGATTTTCGATTTTTTTTTCTTTTTAAAACTCATGAACTAATGTCGGGTTGCTAAATACGGGATCGATAACCTTCAAAATTCTAATCTTTATTAGATATTGTTGTAACCTTAAACATTCAAATTAACCTTTTAAGACGAATATATCAAGATTATAGTGGGATCGATTTATATAGCAAATTATATCATTCAAGTGAGACGATATCCTTTTACGTTTTAATTCAATCCTTATTAAATTAAAACATCTACAAATTTATTATATTGTTATTTTAACTCTTTAAGACAACAACAACAATAAATCAAAAGGAAAATGATGAACGAAAACACTTGTCTCGGCTAAAAAAAAATAATACGCGGCTAAAATTTTTCTCAATTTTCTTAAAACGTTTATGAAAATCATACAAAAATAAAATTTGTAAGCCTTATGCTCTGATACCACTTGTGGGAAAATATCCGTATATACTCTCAATACTTTATACGCAGGATTATAACAAATTTATAATGTACGATTTATGGTCATAAACGAAGAACAAGATACAAATATAGGGATCAAGAATTAACCTTCTGTCCTTGCAAAGGCCTAAGATCAGATATCAAAACAGATATCCTCATAATCGTTGCACCCAAGATGTTCCAAGAAATACCCCTTCTAGAGCTAGAAACTGCAAAATTACCTTTAATTTTGTGTAAGATGAAAGCTAGAGAGAGAGGAGAGATTTTTGCGTGGGAACTCGTCCGGTATAGGGAGGCGTGCCATATGTTATTTATAGGGCTGATGTTTGATAGTTCGTATATCTCTTAACCACCTTACCTAGTTTAGATAGGATAATCAAATCCGTATTTGATTCTATCTAAATTACTGCTTAAACAAATAACAAACTTTATCTTATGGCATCTCCAACTACTGACCAAAAATCCACCATCTGGCCGAAATTTTATCAGTTTCGGCCTTAGTAACCGTTTTTATATTTACTTAAATTCGGTTATTAAGCTCTCTTTTGCGTAATATTTTATCTTATAAATATCGTATATTTATAATCTAAACAATTAAATATAACCTTTTATATTTAACTGAATCATTTAATCCTTATTAAATGATTTCATTACACACTAATTAAATATAACATTTTACATTTAATCACGAATTAACATTTTAATTCGTCTTAGCTAAAATTATTTAATCAGTATTAAATAATTATATCATCATTACTTTGACTAACCGTTTAGTCGTATAGGGTATCTGTAACACCCCAAGAGTATGAGAGGAAAGTTGTCACACATCGGTAGAATGTGAGGCTTGTGTTATGTTTATAATAGCTCCCACCCACCATTTAGTAACAAGGCCTTGTGCTCTTGGGCTTAAGTGAGGACAATTAACGGGCTCAAAAGTGCACATCCATCTTATTGGGTTTGTGTTACGACGGTGGTGGGTCGGGTTATTACAAATGGTATCAGAGCGACCCTGCGACCGTGTGGTGAGCCTGTGGTCGGGAGTACCCGGGTCACACACCTAGCGGGGGAGGATTCTGGCCCTGGTTGTGGTCAAGTTTGAGGCACAACGAGGACGTTGTGTTCTTTAAGTGGGGGAGTTTGTAACACCCCAAGAGTATGAGAGGAAAGTTGTCCCACATCGGTAGAATGTGAGGCTTGTGTTATGTTTATAATAGCTCCCACCCACCATTTAGTAACAAGGCCTTGTGCTTTTGGGCTTAAGTGAGGACAATTAACGGGCCCAAAAGCGCACACCCATCTCATTGGGTTTGTGTTACGACAGTGGCGGGTCGGGTTGTTACAGTATCAATATGATTACATTTTCATCTAATCATATCTCTCAGATTCCATCCTTTAGGTGTGACTCTTAGGGACCCGTTAATTACCGCCATCTGTATGACAATAACGTCAAACTTTCTAGCAAGCCAACCATTATTGATAAACGTGAATCAACTGGCTAAAATACAAAGTATACCCTGTGTTCCTTTAATAGATTTATACGTCTTGTCGCACTAACTGTTGAGGACACCAGCTCCAACATAAATATCTTATATTTATAATCCACTAATTAAATATAACCTTTTATATTTAATTAAATCATTTAATCTTTATTAAATAATTTCATTACACATAATTAAATATATTATTTTATATTTAATTATGAATTAACATTTTAATTCGTCTTAGCCAATATTATTTAATCAGTATTAAATAATTATGTCATCATTACATTGACTAATCGTTTAGTCATATAGGGTATCAATATGATTACATTTTCATTTAAAAAATTGGTGCGTTCAGTCCCTCACCACGGTTTCCAAGAGGGGTTTTTGTGTTATCAATTTTACATCGGGCTATTCTATGAGGCAAGAGTTGTTTTGGATTCCGCCGCACAAGGGCGATTCCTCAATAACATTGAAGATGATAAGGGTTGGTGGTTAATTGAGAATATGCCTGCTCTTGTAGATGAGTACGGTTGTTTGACAAACGAGGAAATTGCTATGGTTAATTCTGGGAATGTGAGTGAGCTCTACCAAGTTGACGACCGACCCATTTTTACTCCAGTGAGCGCCAATTCCGAGATCAATGATGCCTGGAACGAATCTGATGATGAGCACGAATCTGCAACATTTTACTCGCCCAAAGCTGACAAGCCAGCTACTCGATCGAATGAAACTTCTGTTCGATCGAGCAACTATAACGAAGACATTGCTCAATCGAGCACCCTCTCTTATCGATCGAGCATTTATAATGAAGACATCTCTCGATCGAGTGAAAAATCTTCTCTATCGGGTAACTTTGCTGAAGAAATCACTCGCTCGAGTGAAATTCCTACTCGATCGAGTGAAGAACAGAGTGCAGCTGATTGTTTTGTCGAGTTAATTAAGGAAGTACCCTCCTCTGATATGGGGGTACCATGCATGGATGAAGGTTCAGTAATAAAAGATCTGTTTGAGGCTTTCACATTATTGGACGAGTTTGCAAATGACCCAAGTAGTTGTGAGATGGTGTTAAATTTGGTTGAAGCTGCTTTGGATGAGCGAGAACTGACCATTGCCGAAGGAAGAAAGGTACAATAGTTGGTAAGCACCTTGCGTTCTGTCGAGGTAATGATTCCCGAGCATAAGCCTCTTCCGTCTGTTTTTCAAAATGCTCTTCTTGACATTCCTAATCAACTTCCTATCGTTGCTAGCCCTAAGCTAGATGAGATACAGTTAACTTCTTTGATGCTTGCTCTTAGGAAAGACAGGAAACTTGTGGGTTATCCGCTGGATGACTTAAAGGGCACCGTCCCTAATGTTTTTATGGAGAGGTCATTGGCTTTTCTCAAGTCGAGTCCGAAGGGAGAGGAACATCGGTTTGTTTCTTCCTACACTAATCTTGACAAGTTAGAAGATCCGGGAGGAGCAAATGCAGATTCCATCTCGTCTAAGAAGGAAGTGCGAAAGAGGGTAGAAGGTGGCCTGATTTTCGCCGTGATGCATTACTGTTTTTCCGTTGTCATGCTGTGGAGACTCGTGTTGGAGTTGTTAATCGCCGAAGTGAGTGCGCTCAGTCAGAGGCCCGGTCGCGGTTTGTTAAGCGTTCTCGTTCAATAGGCCGGGTTTGCAACCCCGTGCAAGTTGTAATAGACATTGTTTTAGACTCTCTTTTCTGGTGTTTAGACTTATCTTGGACTATCGTAGTTAGCGTAGGAGACATTTCGTGGGCCGGAATAATTTTTGGACTATGATACTGTGGTTTGTGCCCTGTTGAGGATGCGTTCATGTTGGTTTTGCAGGTGAGGACGGTCATACATATAGGAAAGAGGAGGTCGAAATGCAAAATCCTCGATCGTGTAAAGCAACTACTCGATCGCGTCAACTTTCGACTGCATTCTTCTCGATCGAGTGTTAATTCTGTTCGATCGAGATCGTTCCTGCTGCCAACTACTCGATCGACCAACTTGTGACTTCGATCGAGTGGTTCTCATCCTTCGATCGAGCTCTTCGCTGCTGCCTCGGGGGACGTTCATTCCATATCCGCCAAAACCTCACCTTCCAGTTCGATTTGGGGCGGCCCCTCGTTACGCGCTCTTTTCTAAGTTTTCCGACTCACACTCTCTCGTTTGCATTCTCTTTTCTTTCCTTTGTACAATGAGGACATTGTATGGTTTGGTTTGGGGAGATTATGCATCCATTTTGTGTTTGCATTGTGTTTTACTACATTTCTGTTATCACGTTTCATTTTCGCATGCATTCGCTTCTTATTTCTTGCATTAAAAAATCACAAAATTTTCAAAAATTCACGTTTATTTTTGCACTTTAGGTTGAGTCGGAACAATATTACTTGCCCCCCTTTTCTGCTTATCATCCGAGCCCTGCACAGTTGTTACTTTAGCATAGTCTTTTGCATGATCTTACGAGTTTTGTGCCTGAATTTGATGCTGAATGAATAGACTTGACCTGACATGTTTGGCAACCTACTCATATATTCTGAGGTTATAGAGCTTATTTTAAACCGGTGACATTCATGACCGGTTTCTTTTAGGATTGTGAGTAGTACTCATTGTGTGGCATGTATCATCAACTTGCATTTGTATGAATCTCAATTGCTTTTGTGCCTGTAAACATTCGGGTTAGTGGCCGGTGTCACATGTCGGAGAGTGCTTATGATTCCTTTTTCTCAGTTTACCGGTTAACTCCACATTAGCCAAATCTTGCCTTTTTGACCCTCCAGCTACACCCAAAATTTAGCCAGCCCTATCAAGCTAGCTTTGCATGTTGTTTCCGAAGGGTATATCATTCTTTGTGTTGGTTTGGCCCATATTCCATTGATTGGAGTGCGTTTCCCTAAGAAAAGGAACCAAGTTGAAAAATGGAAAAAAAAAAGAAAAAAAAAGAAAAAAAAAGAAAAAAAAAAAAAGAAGAAAGAAAAAAAAATGTTATGATTCGACAGTTTACTCCTATACTTCACTTTATTATTCTTTGAGGAGTTGATCTTTTGGTTAAAGTGAGTGGTTTACCAGTTCGGTAATTTATGTTATCCTTGTCATATGGGTTTCGAAGCGGATGTGTAATTTGGTTATGTTTCGGTGCTAGCTTGGCTTTTACCTCCACATTCCCAATAATGTTTTGCCCTTTCTTACCCATTATCTCACTTTCCCAAATTTCGTAAGCACTCAACATGTGGTTGGACCTCGGTTGGTTGGAATGTTTATGCATGGTCATCAGAATTGTTTTTCATACTCTTATGCATGCATGTTCACTTGGGTCGTAGTTAGGTGAGTGATTCTTGTTCTCTTTCTCTCTTGTTCATATATATGCTTACCCTTTGCTTTGATGAGAGAAGAGTGGCCCGTGAGAGTCCGACATTTAAGGTCTAGCAAGGTCGACAGTTCAACTAAGTTTCAGACATCTATCTAACTCGTTTGCATTTGACACCATTGCTAAGTTTAACTGTTGCATTAAATTGGTTCGGTGGATAGTTGTAGGGGCTGTAAGTTTATTTGTTCCATTAGTTTTGCATGTTGTTTGCCTGAGGGAAAGCAAAGGTTTGGTTTTGGGAAGTTTGATGTGTGCATTTTTTATAGACCTTTTAGGCCTTTTCAGCACACATTTTTATGCTTATTCCGTAGTATTTTGCTACAAATATCTCCCGAATAGTCTGCTTTGGTTTGTCTTGTGCTAATTGCAGATATGAGTCGGAAAAGATCATAATCAAGCCTAAAACATGTCCTTATGCATGCATTTAGGAAAAGAGTTGAGTTGGAGCTTGTTACTACCGTTTTGAGATGCGCATAGGAGCAGCGCAAAGAAAGTCTATCAAGCAAAGGAAGAGATTGAATTTGCTAGTGCCTACTTTGAGGAGCAATATCTCGAGTTTTACAACAAGTAATCCGGTTATCCCAATTGGAGATGAAAGTTTATCCTCTTAGCTTTCCAACGCCACCACGCTTGATTTGAACGAGTAACGAAGAAATGGCAGCCATTTGAAGTTCAGTGCGCAGTCATGCGTTGAGAAGTTATCGATCGAGTACTCTTTCTACTCGATCGAGGGATTCTCAGGGCACAAATTCTCATTGTAGACGGAGGGTATCCGTCATAAGGAGAAGACGGATACCATTTTGTCTCACAAAATGCCCATTTAGAGGAGAGAGCGAAGCACATGAAGGTGTCCCACCTTCTCCCCATATTCGTTTTGTGAGTGTCATTATCCGTCTCTGCACCCGACCCGTCACAAGCAAGACTAACTGTTCTCAGGGACCCTTTCCTCGATCGAGAGGTTTTGGTTCTTAATCTTCTCGATCGAGAGGTTTTGGTTCTTAATCTCCTCGATCGAGAGGTTTTGGTACTTATTCTTCTCGATCGAGAGCTTTTGTTCTCGATCGAGAAGATGACTGACTGTTGGGCTGCACTAAGCCGTCAACTTCAGTTGAGATTTGTTTTTCTTTATAAAGAGTTCGAGAACAACATCAGAAGGACATTTTCACGAATAAAAAAACTACTGCTACTTCTTAATTCTATATTTTTAGATTAGATTTTGCAACTTTCTTATATTGCTCGGATCGGATTTTTGTTCTTCATTCCATCTTTTTGCTACTCAATTTCGGTATCTCTGTTCTCCCGTTCTTATTTCGATTCGTTCTCATTTTCTACTATGTAGTTAATTATTCATTTTGTTGTTATAATCGTTCTTACAACAATCATGCGTAGCTAATTTTCCCACTAGGATTTAGTGTCGCCATGGCGTTGGTTGAATTGTTAGTTTAAGGTACCCGTAATTTGGTTTGTATGTATCCGTCGCATTTTATAGTTGTTAATTGTTTGAGTCGACGCACTCAATTGACTATATAGAAACCCTCTTGACCTGGATCGGAAGATTGGGATAGGGGTAGTTCTGCGACGATTATTAGGACCATGCTAATTAGGGCGGAAGCTAAGTTAGTATAGTCTTAGGGCGAATAGCGGACCGGAAGGACCTTTTCACTACCCACAGACCAAGTTTAGGGTGTCTTATGACTATTAGTTCGGACTTTAGTAGCCATGGTGAACCGACAATCCTAGTATTCTCTCTTCCTGCTCCCTCTTTCCCTTTTCCTCGTAGTTGTTAGTAATCAATCAAACAAACTCATAATCAGTTACTTCAGACGGACTTATTTAGACTATAGAATGCCCATCTCTCTGTGGATACGACACCCGACACCCGACTACCTCTGTGGATACAAGCCTCTCTCTCTCTCTCTCTCTCTCTCTCTCTCTCTCTCTCTCTATATATATATATATATATATATATATATATATATATATATATATATATATATATATATATATATATATAGAGAGAGAGAGAGAGTAAAGTTCAAATGAGTCCACTTCCTTGGTTGCGTCCTTGAGTCGTAATTACAACCATTAGATATTAGAGGATGGATGGCTGAGATTAAAACAACAAAAACACTCACCCAACATGCATTTAATGTTTTGTCTCTCATAATTTCAATTCTCCATTTGGCTAATTAATTTTCTCTATCATAATTTTAACTTCTAATTATTTATTTTTGAGTTTTAAAAACTTATGAATGTAACTCTAATATTTTACGAGTGTAACTCTATAGAATTATGAGTGTAACTCTAATATTGTATTAATATAACTTTGATTTTTTAATGCGATTTTTTATATAAAAATTTATGATTATAAATTAATTGTTTCATGCGTGTAACTCTATTATTTTAGGCGTGTAACTTTATTATTTTAGGCGTGTAACTCTATTATTTTAGGCATGTAACTCTATTGTTTGAGGCGTGTAACTCTATTGTTCTAAGTGTGTAACTCTATTGTTTTAGGTGTGTAACTCTAATATTGTACTAATATAACTTTGATTTTTTTAATGCGATTTTTTATATAAAAATTTATGAGTATAAATCAACTGTTTATGCGTGTAACTCTATTATTTTAGGCGTGTAACTCTATTGTTTTAGGCGTGTAACTCCATTACTTTTAGCCGTGTAACTCTATTATTTTAGGCGTACAACTCTATTATTTTAGGCGTGTAACTCTATTATTTTAGGCCTGTAACTCTATTGTTTAAGCCGTGTAACTCTATTGTTTTAGGCGTGTAACTCTATTATTTTAGGCGTGTAACTCTATTGTTTTAGGTGTGTAACTCCATTGTTTTAGGCGAGTAACTCCATTGTTTAGACGTGTAACTCCATTGTTCTATTGTTGAAAGTCCATTGTTCTAATAATGAAAGTCCATTGTAACTCCTTAGAGCAACTTGTGTAACTCCATTGTTGAAAGTCCATTGTTCTATTGTTGAAAGTCCATTGTAACTCCATAGAGCAACTTGTGTAACTCCATACTATTAATTTGTGTAATTCCTTAGAGCAACTTGTGTAACTCCCTTCAATTACTTGTGTAATTCCTCCATTCAATTACTTGTTTAATTCTATACAATTATCGGTGTAACTCTATAAAATAATTTATGTAACTCCATAAAACAATATGTGTAACTCCATAAAATTATTTGTGTAACTCCATGAAAACACCCTTATAACTACATCTAGTAATTTATGCAACTCCTTAGAAAAAATCAAATATATGAAAAATTCAAAAAAAATATATTATGTTAAAAAATAATGATGTTTAGTGTAACTCCATATTAATACATGTGGAACTCCATAGCATTGGCTGTAACTCCATGATTTGAATAGAGAAACACCATGGTTTGAATAATGGAATTTCATGGTTTGAATAGTGTAACTCCATAGTTCGAATAGTGTAACTCCATAGTTTGAATGTTGGAATTCCACTGATTCATCAAACCAGAAAAAAAAATTTAAACAAAGAGAATCAAATTTACGAAATAATAAAATTAAATATTAAAAATTATTGAAATAACGTAAATAATAAAACTGATTATTAAAAATTTGTGCTTGTTTTAATTAGGTTAAAACAATGTTTAAGCAACCTAAACTCTAACGTTTCATGTTCAATGTGCTCGAAATTTGTGTAACGTGCCTCCTCCAATTCCTCCTGTATCAAGACCTACAGCCATTGATAAAAATAATTGAAGGTTAAAAATTTATTTCGCAAGACACACAGCTAGCTGTAGACCAACTGCAACTCAATAGCTTCTGGGGTATATACCTCATAATTGGCATAACTTGCTTGCTTGCCATGCTCGTGTATTTCGGACGAATGGTGTATCAGTTCATTCATCATTACACGCCCGAGGAGGAAGAGCCCACTAGGCCTACTAATGCACTGAATATACTTGCATCACGATCTAGGAGACAAAAAGGCGGTCTAAGAAAAGGCAAATGGAGGCCTCGGATCGGAGACTGCCGTCGTACTACTCATCATTAATCCGGGTTTTTGTTTCTTCATCATTCAACTACAAAAATTAATTAAACAGGATTAGAAAACTAATTTTTGTAATTAATCTGGGTTCCAAAGGAAATTACATGAATTAATGAAGAAGAATACCTGAACATTGTTCGATCCAGCAACAATACTATCCTTCGAAGTCACCGTCTTCTTTAAATTCTTCATCTTAGAACACCTTTAATTTGAAGTAACTATGAACGCAAACTAGGTTGATTTCAAATTTTTTTTCTAAAGAAAAAAACTCAGATCTGATACATAAGGGAAGAGGGAGTTAGAGAGAGAATTGATATTGAGGGAGGCAAATGAATGAGGGATGAATGAGAATGATTTGTTTCCCAGTAATTGAAAACCTAATACGATATTGGAAAATGAAATTAGGGGAGACAAATCATTAATTGAATGTTGGGACGGTGTTTTTTTGTTTTAATCTCAGTCATCCAATAAATTAGATCTAAGGGCTAGTATTAGGACTCAAGGACTCAACACTAGGGGTGGACTCATTTGATCCTGATTCTATATATATATATATATATATATATATATATATATATATATATATATATATATATATATATATATATATATATATATATATATATATATATATATATATATATATATATATATATACACACATTAGTACATTACACATTATAGTCTATTTAATTAATCGATTTGACAAAATTGAATTCGAAAACACACATTTCTTTTCTATTTGAAAAAAATGGAAGGTGGGTAGATATGTTTTATGATTTTTCAAAGAAACCGATGCCCTAGATGATTTCATTTTATATTTGAATAAAAATTATAATTGTTGATTACTTTTATTAATTTTTTAAACGAATATATCTTTAATTTCACCAAGTTTAAAAAATATTTTTTAATTTATTTAATTAATTCTTTTTCGATTTGTTTAAATTTATAATATAGCTATTGTTTTAAGTCTACTAATTTCCTTCAAATTTCAACTGCAGTTTTGTTATATATGTTTTTTTTTTTGTAAATTGTACCAAATTATTATGTCTAAGCAATTTACTATTTTTTTCGGTGATGTTCAGAATATCAGATAAGATTGTAATTAATTAAATCAATGAATCAAGAGAATCAAGAGAATTAAATTAAATTAAATCATGGAATAATTAATGTATAGAGAGTAATTAATTATTTACCAAGTAAGTGGGGGAAGTGGGGGACCCTACCTAAATAATTGTTTTCTCAATTTCAAATATTTCAAGGACCAATAGGGAGGCTTGAAATGTTGTTCCTTTTATAGAAAGGGAATTAATACCTCGAATATGGTAATATGGTTCATGGGCCCAAGTCATATATATGGCAGGAATTTGATAAATGCTCGGATCCACCAAATCAACCCACACAAACTCTATAAAAAAAACGTAATCACATGGGCATATAAAAGACTCGGTCACACCCTCATCCCCACTCAAACCCTATAAGAAATATGTAGCAAAATATATAACGTGATATGTAAAGTTATAATTACTATTTTTAGTGTTTTAATCTTCATCTATTCATTATTACACTCAAGATGTTTTTAGCTTTGAAACATAATGTAACATAGGGGAGAACTATTTGCAACACAATATTGTATCAGTTGTAGTACCTCATATTTGTGGTATAATATATGTTTTTAGTGTTGCAATCTATATGTCTTACTGTTATACTTAACATGTAATATAGATGGAAAAGTTTTGTACCATAATATAGCAGTACTTGCTACTTCTTTTCCCACAGTAAAACATTTGAAATATCCAACATCAAACCAAAAAAATTTACGCCATACAATTGTTATTATACAAACATCCAAGTGTGACAATCATAACAACTAATTTTCTAAAGTGGGTATATACATATAAAATGAATGAAAATATAGAGAGAGATACCAAGTTCACTTACATCCGCTGTAACAACCCGACCCGCCACCGTCGTAACACAAACTCAATAAGATGAGTGTGAACTTTTGGGCCCGTTATTTGTCCTCACTTAAGCCCAAAAGCACAAGGCCTTGTTACTAAGTGGTGGGTGGAAGCTATTATAAACATATCTCAAGCCTCACATTCTACTGATGTGGGACAACTTTCTTCTCATACTCTTGGGGTGTTACAAACTCCCCCACTTAAAGAACACAACGTCCTCGTTGTGCCTCAAACTTGACCGCAGCCAAGCCCAGAATCCTCCCCCGCTAGGTTGGTGACCCGGATACTCCCGACCACAGGCTCACCACACGGTCGCAGGGTCGCTCTGATACCATTTGTAACAACCCGACCCGCCACCGTCGTAACACAAACTCAATAAGATGAGTGTGAACTTTTGGGCCCGTTATTTGTCCTCAATTAAGCACAAGGCCTTGTTACTAAGTGGTGGGTGGAAGCTATTATAAATATATCACAAGCCTCACATTCTACTGATGTGGGACAACTTTCTTCTCATACTCTTGGGGTGTTACATCCGCTGCTCTTCCTCTTAACTGCTCATCCGTTTCAATGCCACTTGGCAGCTCTATTGTAAAATATGTTTTTCCTTTTTCTTGACTGGAGCACAAGAATCTCAGTTCTGTTGGGATTGGGTACAAGTGTACAACAGCTTCAGCTTTGTCTTCATCCAATCCATCCCCGTAACATACTTATTCAACAGGCCTGCCACACAAACTACACATATTACAAAACAACAACAGTAACAACAACAACAACAACAATGACAACAACAACAACAACGATGGCACCAATAATAACTACGACAACGACAACAACAACAACAACAACAACAACAACAACAACAACAACAACAACAACAACAACAACAACAACAACAACAACGACAATGACGAAGTTACAGTAACAGATTAACAGTAATAACGACAAATTATACATTTAAATCATCTTTACAGAAACAACAAATTCAGTAACTGTAACATGCGAATAAATACTGATGTAACATACACACTGAATAACAGTAATAATATGCACATTAAGTTACAGTAACAGATTAAAATCCCCCCAAATGCACTTAAATCTAGTACTTTTCACGAGTAACTGAGCTGTAACACAGATATTTCGTTATTATTACATTGTAACTACTTCTATTACAAACAACATTAACAAAGCATTAAAATAATTTACATAAACATTTAGTATAACTTAATGACCATAAAAAATGTTACATACTTTTGTTTCCTTTTAGGTTTTTTCAGCTTTATCGAAAAATTTCCATTTCAGCGTTCTTCAAAGTCACTTTCAGTTTCTTCCGACTGGCAATAGGATCTTCATCTTCTACTTCCTTGTTTTTCCTTTTTAACTTCTTTGTTTTCAGACTTAAATCTTGGTTTTTACTCTTTTTTGGCACTATTCTTCTTCAATTCCTGCATTTGTTGTTAAAAATGCATCAATTCATCATCTCCCATTCAAATTATCATTATTACTTCACATTTTCGCTAAACTATATGATTAATCTACAGAAAACAAAAAAATTAAAATCATAAAACATATATACATCATGAAAAAGAGATTCAAACTTTGAGCCTTACTTATGATTGAGTGCTATCAAACAATTTTGTTCTTGAATTTTGAAGCAAATGATGATTACAATTTTTTCGAGTGTTATTTTAGGGTTTAGGTGATGTTTTTGTGTAGAAACCGAATGATAAAAGAGCTAAAGAGGACAGAGAAACTGAAAACTGTTTTTTTAAACAGTGCGTGTTTTGGACGGTTTTGTTCAATAATCCAATCTGACGAGTCAATGCAACGTGGCATCATCCTATGTGTCCATTATCTAGATCGGACGGTCTGAAATGGTAGGACGGACTCATATAAAACCCTGGAGTACTCACCGGATCTCCGATGTGTGTGTATATATATATTTAGGATCGGGTGAGAACGAACACTCGGTGAGAAAAAGTGAAAACGAGCTACAACCATTAGATAAAAAACAAACTACGGCTGAGATCAATTCAATCATATTTCATTAAAAAAATCCCAGACACGGATTATTACCATAAGAAAAGTCCAGATATCTAATCCATCGTCTTTGTCCTCCTATTTGATTTCACTCAGCACAGACACACATCCACCATCCGCCATTATTATCCATCGCCACCAATCGCATGTCAGCGTCGACATCAACATCGACTGTCTTCTTTAACTGACGACAACAAGAGTTCGGTGATAACACATTACCTTTTTGTACTCTCACTGTTATTTCCTTAGCCGGACACCAATTAATATCCGACGAACTCCTATGGTGACTTCGCACATCATCGTCGGGGTGTGGTAACTCATGCCTCTACCTGAACTCCTCCTCTTTGCTGGTTTCACACCTATTTTAACGTATGTACAGAAATATCTGATGTATCTAACCGCTATTTTAATGTATCTTATTACGTTCTAGGTACATTAAAATTAGTTTAAGATACATCAATTTATAAACCAGATACATTAATCAACCATTAGGAATCGAGCTGGATTGAAGAACGAACCAGGTAAGAAATATACTAATTTCCACGTCTGATGGGTTCTTGTCACTGTAACTACTTTAATTTTTTATGTATCTAGTCATTATTTTAATGTATATGAACATAGATACACAAAATTACATACTAGGTACATTAAAATTACTTTGAGATACATCAAAATAGAATACAAATACATGGATTTCCAGGTGCAAATTGGTGATCTAATCAAGAAGCTTCAAATACAAGGAGCCAATAGCCATAGCTAAGAGGAAAACGATGATGGGCTGATATCATTCTATATGCGTTCGTCACCATCATTATCAACAACTTTACTCAATAATTATACCTTTGCCTCATCATCCTAGTTCATCGTTTTCGACAACACCACTTCCGACATTTTTTAGGTATTATGTATTTGGGAAATTTGGGGATTTGTTGTATCTATTTAGTTGCAAAAGGAATTTATCCGCATGAATCTCCAGAGTTGTTGGCTCGTTGCTGGCGGCGACGACAGGGAGGTAGGTGGTGATAGAGGAGTTTGAAGGGTGGTGAGTGTTTGAGGACAGTTATAATTGAGGGAGAATGAGAAATAAAGTCTGGTCGTGAGAAACATGGATGCACGTGAAGTTTGTTATAAATAAATGTCGTTGTCACCGTTTTAACCGAATGTTCTTTTGCACCGGATCTTATATATATATATGTATGTATGTATGTATATACATATATGTATATATATACATATAAAGCATGAATGATACGTCGAGAAAGAGATTGTGTAATTTTTTCTGATTTAGACAAAAAGTAGAGTAAGACCAAAAAATTTTATGCTTTATTTGTTCTTGGTTCTTGCCTTAAGATCAAGGAATTGCCTTATTCTACAGATAATTCAAGTAACCCAAAGGTAATAGGTCGAAATACTCTAAAAAAAGCGCGTTTAGCGTGATTCGATTGAATGTAATATACCATCTTATATTGTTTTCATTTCTGTTTTAAATACCTTTATCTTTTTTTTTGATAGAATGTGAGTTGTATATATATATCAAAATCGCTAGCGACTTTACAAGGGGAAAAAAACGAAAAGCAATTACATCAGATGTCTAAATCTTAGCCACTCAATATTCGCTGTATGCAATCCAGTAGTTGCTTTCCTTCTAATTTCATTTTGATTTCGTCCAGTATATTGTAGGCCGTACGCTTTGGAATGGTTAGTTGTTGTTCATGAAAACTTTTGTTGCGTTGCATCCAAATGTGATACATAGCACCCATAGCCATAGCGCAAAGGACACCTTGCTGAACCGAAGTGCCCGTGTTGTTGCTGCACCATTGCATAACATTCTGAGTAGGCAGTGGGATACCAGTGCATTTATTCAACCATATTATCGAATACCTTTATTTTGTATTAGTTACTCGTTTATACTTTTCTGATACAAAAACTACCAACATTTTTGAGAATGTACATCAACCAAATGCAACTGATCTTGAAGATGACAACACTACCCAAATTGAGATTTTAGAGCTTAAGGATAGTGACAAATTGAAAGACGAAAATGTTGGAGAACAAGAATAGTTAGTTGTAAAGTTAGTTATACGTTGTTAATTATGTAATTAATCATAGTTTGTTATTAGTTAGATATACTATGGTTAACAGTTAATTATAACTATAGTTGGGTGAGAACAATTACAAGAAAAAATGAAAAATATTTCCCACAATTGTCAGGAGACAAAAAACGAATATTCTTCGGGAAGAATAAACGGAGAGATTTTAAAAAATCCAATCGTTGTTACATCTGCAAAAAAAATGACGTTATTCAAAACAATGTCCATATCAAAAGAAAACAGATAATTTTATTGGCTATTTTATCCATATTGAAAGTATTGATGATGGATATTGCGGCCATCTTTTCTTTTGATGATGAGCCAATAGATGACTCTATTCTTGCAATGGTAATAGAGCCCATCAGTGATTCATCGAGAGATTCAAATGATGATTCAGAAGGAGAAGAAAGTATAGATGAGCAGCAATTCATGTTATTTGATGCATAGGCCATTGATGTTTGCAAAGCTGAGAAGCAAGATGAAACCTTAGCATCCTATTTAGCACAACCGTATTCCAAGGCCAAAATCTACATCTTCCAGATAAATATAATAAACTGACTCCAGTTATTACATATTTGACACTGGTGCTTAACAGTCCATCATAAAGCGGGATTTACTCCTAGTATCTCAGTGGGAATCATGTTCAATAGGGTTCAAGGCTACCAATGACCAAAAATCTCGCATATATCCCTTAAAAGCAAGCCTATCTACAAATAAACTCTATATAAAACTTATAAGTGTTCACGGGTCGTCCCGCCCATTAGGCCTTCCCGTCCAGCCCGATTATTTCGTGGGCTTGGACAAATATTTTTTACTCGAAAAATTAAGAGGGTGGGCTTGGTCAAGTTAAATGGACGGGTATGGACAACAAGAAAAGCCCACGGGCCGACCCAGTAGACCCGATTTCTATTTAAATCATTTCTTTTACTCTAAAAAAACATATATTTCAAGAAATTGTATCAATTTTATAGGGACATGGAACATTAAAATAATAGTATGGTATGTAAACTAAAACAGTTAAAATGTAACGAAATTTTTATATATTTTGTTAATATAGCGTCTAAATTAGATAAATGTTCAAACAATAATGATTACGTTTAGGCTTACATGTATTTCTTTACTATGCATAAATTTAGGTATCTCGCTTCAAATTTCACATCAAGGTAAGCAATATAAAAATAGATTTATAGAAGTCATTTTATACCGAATACTTAATTAACAGTTAAAGTTTCGTGTTATGGCCCATGGGTCGCCCGATTTTTGTATAAAGAGCGAGTAAGGGCGAGGATAATTGGCCCATAACTATGGTGCGGCCCACCCACTAAGATCTTAAAGGGCAACCTTTGTCTTCACGGCCTGGCCCGGCTAGGGATGTCAATGGGGCGGGGCGGGTGTGGAGGTGGAGGGGTAACGCGCGCCAGCATCCGCGAATTATAATTCGCACCCACGCTCACCCCACGACCCGCGGCGGGTTGAACTTTTAAAAACCATCCCTGTCCGGCGGGGACCTGTGGTTGACCCACCAAATTACCTATCTCCTCAGAAACTATTTTTTAAAAATGTAAATCTTGAATCTGAAATATACTAGTCGTACACTCGTACTACTTATACAAATGAGTTTTTTTGTCGCAGTATTTGGGGAAATGGGGAATTTGGGTGGGTAGTGGGTTCATAGGTTATTTTACTTGTCTGGACTCTAGGTAAGTGAATAGCCAATGTAAGTTTTTTTTATCCTTTTAAGTTATATTTTTTTTTCTTTATATGTATTATATAGATATTAGATATTATTATTTACTAGGTGGGTATAAGTGGGGTGGAGACCATGTGGGGCAGGGCGGATGGGGTAGGTGCGGGGCGAGGTGGGTATGGGGCTGCTCATGTGATATCCGCACCCGCCCCACGACCCGCGACAATTGATACTTTTGAAACTCATTCCCGCCCCACGATTCATCAAATTATTACCTACACTTGCCCCAAGTGGGGCGGGTGCGAGACGAGACCCGCCAAGATCCACTCCATTGGCATTCCTAAGCCCGGCCCATATCCAATTTAAACCCGCATTTGAACCGCTCTCATAAAACTATTCCCATCACAATTATATTCACATCTTATCTATATTAATACAGAAACATTTAATGAATTCTGGTGAAGCCACCTCATTAATCCATCATTTTATCTTTTTTTTTAATTCAATTATTATGGGACCCGTATTGTTGTTTATTGAATTAATTATCGAACGAATAAATGTTTGCGTTTCATTAGTTGTGTTATTATTACGTACTAATTCTGATTTATTTCGTAAACAATAATTTATACGTAAACGATTATATATATAACGTTTAACTTATATATTATATATTAAAATATATTGTCGATGTCGCGATTTATACATAATTATTAAATAATGAGCTATGACTAACAATCAATATTACAATAAATAATACAGAACATGATAAAAATACGATCGAAATTTCAAGTATAATTTTTATGACAGTACTAAATTAAAATAGCAATAAGAATAAAATAACAATAACGTCAAAAAAAATACTTATAATGTCAATGATATTACAAAAATCTTAATCAATTATAACATATAGCCTAAAATTTCATCATCAAAAAAATATTTAGATTATTAATAAAACTATTTAAAATAACAATATTATTAAAACGACCCCGTGTATGAATGGGCTAAAACTAGTAATTCATTCAATATACAATCATGTTTTTCTCACGAACATTCTCTCACAATTAATCTTGTTTCTAAATTCTCTCAGTGTAATTCAATCATGTTCGTGCTCGAGCACCAACAAAAGAATAAGAGAGTAATTTTTTTGTGGTGATCAATCTGTGTCTCGTCAAATGGTTATTTGTTGGTGCAAATGCAATTCAAACACTTGAATTTGTATGAAATTTTGCAAAGATGAATGCAGGTTGTTGCGAACGCTTTTTCATTTCTAGATATTCAAATCAAAGAGTCTTGCTTATAACAAATAATATCCGTCACAAGTTGAAAACGGATACTTTACTTTCACAATATAGTGGAGCATAGAGTATCTTATACTAATATCACTTGCATTATATTAGAGATACACTATCTGTCTTCATCTTCACTTGTGACAGATAGTTTCCATCTTTAATGAGAATTTGAATTCAAAATATAGTGTACCGGAGATTTTATGGTGTTGTTTTCATGGTAAAAGACTAAAAGGAAGGTAACTTTATGTAGTGGTGGAATATCTTTTTTCCCTGAATTAAGGTTTTCAATTGTTTTCACAATCTACATTTTCAATTTTTATGGTGTAAAATAAAATTGCCTATATATTTTATCCTCTCTATACAAACTCGTACAGTTGTACCAAGTAAATCAGTATTTAAGCATTTTCCTTGGTCTCTTGGAGAGCCCAAATCAAGAGTAATACTTTCACAAAAAGGGATGGAGTAAATGAGTAATCACTCCAAAGTCGAGAGAACGTAGAGACCGCAAAACAACCCAAAATATTTACACCTTGATATGTATATAAAACATAATAACAGTCCCAGGTAAATAGTTTCTTCACATTGAATGCAATATCACTGTCTCGTGTCTACTTGTGGCTTCAACATAAATCAAACCAAAATTCATCTCGCGGTTTTTGAATAAATGTACAACTACTCAAATTTAAACCCTCTTAATAGCCCTTCCCCAGAACATATTCAATTACTATGACTGGAATTAAAAATGGAAATATTTCCTCGAGTAAAAGAAACAAATTGAGACGGGAATATAAAGGTATGACGTGTGCACTAACTCCAAGGATCATCCCATCCCTTTGGGGTCTCTCTTCTAACAAAATCCATAATCGCCTGGACAGCTTCAGCTACTCTGTTAGACAACGAATGATTTCCATATTCAATCTCAACCTTTTCAGCACCACCAAGTGCTCTGCATAATCTGTGAAGCCGGAGATTCATTTGTAAGCCATTTATTTGTACCAATATTATCTCTAAACTCACATCTGTAGAATACAATCTACGTTGCTCAACATTTGAGATTGTCTAATGCAAGACTCGTTCAACTTTGTAATCTATTGATCAACCCCTCATGAGATACCTTAACCAACGGTTTTACATATCAGCTGATACGGTGTATTATAGCTGAAAGGTATAAGTAATACATAGTATAGTTTATTAACACTCCGGTATTTTCATGTATGTCGAGAAACCTCTATAAATAGCTAATAGTTGGCCATTTGAATGATACGGCTGATCCAGCCATTATCTCTGGCTAATCCAACCACTTAGCAAGTCAAGCTAAAGCACGTCATAGTATGCCTCCAAGACTTCCAGTTGTTTCCATAACTTAATACAATGACTTAACCCATAATTACATACCTTTCCACCAGTGCTTTCTTGTCAACATACTCGGGCACATACTCATCACCCATAGAGTAAATTACCTGAAAATTTTACATGCAATCCAAAACGAGTGTTAGACCAAAGTCGTCGGCTTATAACTGCAAGTTACAGAAATCAACGAAACAATTGCAATTTACAGTTAGCTTATCTATGAACTGGCAACTTTTTATTTACATGACGAGTCACTAGTTTCTAATGTGACAACAAAGATCACGGGGAGGCATCATCCTCTTTTGGAGGGAGGGAGAAAAAGGAATGAATACCTTTGATTAAAATACTCCTCACCAAAAATATAAAAAAGGTAAACAACCGAGACAAAGTGAGTATATATCTAATATCTACGGAGCATGCTTGTACCATAAATAGGAAAGCTTGGTACTTGTTACAATCAAGCTAAGTCCTAAGCTTTCCATCTCTCTAAAACATCTCTTATAAGCTTTCCTCGTAACTTGTAAAATATAATCTTTCTTTATAAGAAAAGCTTTCCTTTGTCTATAATCTTGACTTATTCATCCATAACTATAC
The DNA here is from genome assembly GCA_029255685.2 of Silene conica. NCBI lineage: Eukaryota > Viridiplantae > Streptophyta > Magnoliopsida > Caryophyllales > Caryophyllaceae > Silene > Silene conica. Next base: position 52,533,262 of record CM055316.2, on the reverse strand, counting down.
TCTCAAACATTCCTTGATCCTGTTAAACATCCTTGGGATATACTCGGATGTTAGAGCAGTTATTCAGTTGAAATTTAACTGATAAACTGGTGGTATTTTTAAAGTCACCAGGCCCTTTAAATGAATTCAAGAAAATACAAGATGTACAACATTCATCTTACCTGACAGGGTATATTGGACATGTGGCCCAGTCTCATTTTCAATTGATCATCACTAAGATCAGAACTAAACATATCATCATCACCCATGTATGCACAGAGGGAGTGGTACCTAGCAAAAGACTTCCATAGTTAGTAAAGCCACTGTCAAAGGTAATTACAGATGACTTTATTGCTAAAGGAAGGAAAAGATAGAAAGCAAAGATGATAAGTCTAGCAAACGTGTATTTGTCACAATGCCATGAAGAAAAATGAGTCCAGTGTTAAATCACTTTTACGAGATTATAGAAGCAAATAAATCAATCCCACTTTATATAGAAAGATTCCGCTAATGAGGTAGAATAAATATGGAGGTGATTACTGAATACTGAGACAGCCTAACCAGCTAACACATAAGGCCATAACTGATGTTGCTTTGAAGCCAGCATGCTCAATATTAGATTCAAATCACAGGAATGGCAAAAGCTGGCTCAATGTGCTTATATGCTTAGCAATCGAAGTGAGTACTCCCATAGTCCCATGCGAACACAAATAAATAATAAAAAACATACTTAACAAGAAATTTTGGCACCAACTCAGACTCGCAGATACACACAAGTGAACAGTTGAAAACATATAAAAGGCCTATTTAGGAACATTTCTATTTGATTTCTATAATAAAAAAAATACTTATATTCAATTAGTTTATCTACAAGGGAACATTTAAAACCAGATCTGTGTCAGCATGTCTCCTCCTTTTCTCCAGACGTAAAGACCAACCAAATAGCATATTCTAAACTCTAAAGTAGCTTCAAATGTTGAATGTCTCAAACTCTCACCAAAAATAACAAAGTATACCAACACAACCCAGTCCAGGCCAAGGCTACTTAAAACAAATTAGCTCAACATGTCCAAAAGAACAAATGATGTACAAGTCCATTCAGATCAAATTTTGCATTAATTTCACATTGATACAACATTTGGATATAAATCATTTACCTCGTTAAATTATATGGTAAGCAAATGCAACAGTAGCAATTAAAACAAGGGCATGGCTAAATAAACTCTAAAGAGAGAATTTAAGTTGACTACATATAACTCAAAAGGAAAAAGATTAAGTTTATACAAAGAGCAAACAAATACATTTTTAACGCCTACTATGTTCTTTCTTACCTCTCAAGTTCTTTCTCCTAATTAAGTTTTATGACCACCTCTGTTGCTGTCATATTCGTAAACAGCTTAAAATTGAGTGTTTGTTTGCGCCCTGTTTGTGTAACCTTTGATTTAATTGATATATGTATTTGTTTTCTCCTATTCAGTATAAGGCTACAGCCAAATCATCTTTCCTACAAAAGTTACATTTCTTTCCATAGGTACGAGACCATAATTGTTCATAATATGGTGACTGCTTAGCCAGCAAACGAAAAATTCATAATCAAGCGATTTGATTGTAAGGTTAAAAGAACACTGACTGACAGAATACATTTATGAAGTTGCGAAGTGCATACTCCTCTTCAAGAAAGAAGTCATTCGTTAAAAGCTCATATTTAACTACATTGCATGAATACAGCAACTAGAATTCACAAAAAGAGGCCATTAGATATTTTTTATCTTGTCATCAACACCACCAGTCCACCATCACCCCCTAGAAAAAAAAAAAAATACTCCCTCCTATTCATAATAACCTTCCCTCTTTCTTTTTTCATCAATTCACAATACCTTCCCTATTTCCTTTTTTAGTAAAATTTTATATATATTTTAATCACCTCACCCACCACAATACCCCACAATACTCATACTTCATACTTATTTTAATCACCTTACTCACAACAATACCCCACAATACCTACCCTCTCTCCAATCACCTCATCCCACAACAATACAATCCATTATTTAATTTCCCTCCTTATTCTTTGTGCCTTACCCAAATGGGGAAGATTATTATGAATAGGAGGAAATATTTAAAAAGAACTGCACAAAGAAATACCAGAGTAAGAGCATAAGAACCTTATCCGGAACAAAAGATAAGCACATGAACTGGAACAGGGAATCAAGGCATACAAGATTTTAGGTCACGCACCTATAGGCAGTTATCGGGGCATCTTCTTTAGCTTGCCTGGGCATTAGATCAGATCCTTTGCCTTCGCTAATCATTTTCGAAGCCAAGTCAATCATGACAGCTGTTTCTGGAAGTGTCGCCAAGTATTCACGATCGCTAACTGGAGCCTGATAGAAAGATAACATTATCATCAACCAGCCAAAAAAAATATCTTCATGTAGATAAACTACAATGCTTTTGTAGATCAAGACTATTTACCCCATAGTAAGAAAAAAGGGGGTTCTCTTCACAATACGTTTTTGTTCTCAACACAGTACGCTTTAGAAACTGCCTCTCTCAATTCCTCTCTTCTCGATTCTTCTTGATTCTTCTCATCTATTTCCCTCACATCTCTCTCTCTCCACCACCTTACCCACCACCATCACCACTGTCCACTACCACCCACAAGCACCACCGTCCACCACAACCACTGACCACGACCACCGTATACCTATTTTTTTTTTTACATTATTGGACTATCTGTTGAAAGACCAATACTTCGTATAAGGTAATGGATACTACAAGACTAATATAAGATACCGTGTATTATGTACTATTGCATACTGCAATGGGGTTTCTCACGTAGCCCTCCTTCCCAACGACACCTAAAATCCTCGACCTACGCCATCCTAATGCACACCACGCCACCCTTACGCCGTCCACCATTCACAATTTCCCTCCCAATGAATCGCCCTCCACCTACGCCGCCACCTGTTCACCACCCAACGACAAATCCTCACCATACGAAATCTCAAACCCTGACTAAAACAACTATAGTTCTAATAAACCATTATAAACATTAGTTTGATCAATTAATTGCAATTTAGAAAATAAATACTTGCTCTTCAATCAAATGGGCCTCGCATATGACAGGAAAGTGTAAAACAAGTTCATAATATGATATTTGCCCATGTATGAGTGTCCCATATCGAGTGAGTTTACTACTTTATATACTAAGGAGTTGGAGTTCCTCCTCCCATCACAAATTTGTTTTGAGATAGAACCTCCTTTTGCTTATGAAGTGGACTTCTATTTTTACCTAGTGATCCCACTTGTTTTATGTGAATTTCATGGTTAGCAAATTGGATAGGAGAGAAAAAAAAAAGGGATCCATGTTCCATTTTCATTCCTACAAGACAAATTAAAATCCTTCCAACATTGGAAAATTTGAGGAAAAAAAGGCATTTGTCCATTCCCCCTCCCATCCTCTCCCTTTCGGGGAAAAAGATTTTACAGTGGTCTGTATATACAAGACACTCCAGGAGTCCAGGCTCAAAATCTTTACTTAGACGTTCAAAAACATTGTCTAAAGGCTCAATAACTATGTCTTAAATAAAATCTGAATGTGCTCAAGAACAATTAATACAAGCTTAAAAACTATGTATAAACGATTAAAAAAATATAATAAAAATAAACGACTCGAAATTAATACACTAAATGGCAATACTAAAAGCTGCAGGACTCCGTATAGGTGCCTAAAATGTACTTAAAAAACACTGTGCCCCTCCCTTTCTCTCCTATTATCGTATATAAACAAACACTAAAGGTAAAGGCCACCTTTCCACTTTTGTGGAAAAGATCGCTAAAATAATAAGCTCAATTAAAGATTCAATCATCAAAAAAGATTTATCCTTCCCACAAATACGCCGTACCTGCAAGATGGCTGCACGAACAGCTCTTGAACATGCTGCATTTGTGCGCATATAATGCACAATGTCCTACATAAATATTCTGATGGAATTTTAGTATACTCCATATTATTTTGGAAAGATGCATATAAAATTGAGTGCTGCAATACGAAAAGAGTGATGACCCCAGGAAAAATAGGATTTTGTTTGTCCAACCAAAGAACATTGACACTTCCTCTTACTTAACACACAATTTCTGTTTTTCTTTTCTAACAGAGATCATCAAAGAAAATTACTAAGCACATACCTGACATCCAGTGCTATGACCAAGCAATATAACACCATCAGAGTTTTCCTTGTTAATTAAATAACTAATCAACTGATCAATCTCCAACGCATCCTTCAGAGCAAAGAACAAGAATTATGAAACATATCAGCTTCTGTCATGATTAAATGAAAAAAGTGCTAACATTAGTGTTATACGACCTTGTCACTTTCCGAGTTCAACCAAGAACCTGCGAGCACTCTAGTCTCGAGAAGTTCTCAGCAATAAGTTCAGGCATGCATATGTTCACAAAATAATTGAAGCTAGCAATTGCTACATGATATATTTGTATAAGAAGGCACGTGAACAATTGAATTAGCTAACGTGGGCACCTACAAGAAATTGTCAAGGGGAATATTTAAATAGTATTTCACATTTAAACCGTTCGGAGACGAAAATTATATGTGTTTTAGGAGCTCTACAAAGTCCCTGCATTCTAGCCAGAATATTTCCATTTCCAACAAAAGCTCATTGGCTTTGGAGTAATAGGATAAATCATAATGCCTCTTTCTCATTAAGTTGTCTGCCTTATAATATTTGGGATTTCAGATTAGTAATATATACAAATGTAAGTGAAGTTACCCGCAAAAAAAATTCTATCTAAATCCCCCCCTAAAAAAAGAAAAAAATCAATCGCCATTAATGCACCACAACCGCACAAACAGAGAGCCATAAATTTATACAGTCTTATTTAAAAAGCCCGAGTAATCTGGATTCATTAATATTGAAACAGGTAGGATGATCAACGCAATTTTCATCGGGAGTTACCCAAAATGGACTCTCTAGGGTTTTATAGAAGGTTGCGTACATGTGCATCTTTCCTAATTGGTGTTTCCTTCAGAGATTCAATTTAATGACAAGCTACTTTTCCTATCTCTTTCCCCATTAGAAAACATTGACTAATCTAGTAGCTTCCCTTGAAAAATTTTATCACCTTTGAGAGAAGCTGCACCAAGTAATACAGCAATAGATTATAATTTGTAAATCAACACTGTACACCTTAATTTAAAAATGCATGCCTAAGACACGCATAAGCCCAATGCTCAAGTGTGGCAGTAGCCAAAACACCTTGGTGCACCTTGAGTATGCCTTGGAATGAGACACAACTAACGAGAAGGCACCCAATTGCGTAACATTTTTTCTCTTTGATGCCATTCCGCCTTGTGGGCCATTGTCTTGAAATTGCAATCTTTTTTTCCAATGCAGTATGCCTCGCGTATATTAGACACACGGCTTTTGCCTTGTCGCCTCATGCCTTTTATAACTAAGTTATACACAAAGCCCATTTCTACTTGACTTTTCCTCAAAACCCATTCTTATTCTATGAAGTTTGCGCAAAGAGGCTTTCATATAGGCCTTGTACCATTTTTTGGTTACAGATCAAATGATTTAACTGCAAACTTCTATGACCATCAAGTTCCTAATTGTTCTTCTCACAAGGCCATGGAAATTGCGGACGGGGAATAGATAAGTTGGGATTATATAATTCATTTATTTCTAGTTTTTGTCCATTAAGGAAAATAATTTTAGTTTGTTGGTGGGCTAGTGTCTTCTACTACCCTAAGAAATGACTTCCTTTTACAAAAGAAACGTGGTAAATGTTTATTTAAATCCTGTATAACATGAAGATCCAACATTCCTACTACATTTTAAATGTCTTATGTATTGAACCAACAGTTAAATCCACACTAACTATTCTGCACAATTGACCAGGAAAAAGTTGAGAAAATAGGCAGCCATGTAATTAATTTGTAGCTACAAATACTTCTCTAGTGCTACTTTGATTTCTGCTGAAGAAATTTCTATCTATCACACATAAGACACACTGAGATTCATCTGCATAAGAGCACGCAGAAGCATCTTCCTTTCAAAGCTTTCCACAGTGGATGGCCTTTCATTGCAAGAACACAAATGACATATACCAATACGACGCCATTACAAACGGCTCCCTCTACCAATAAATGTTTGTCGAGTTCACACTAGTGTAAAACACTCCAAAGTAGTATGTTAAACGTTTGTCTGATAAACAACAAATTACATTGAGAAATCCACTCACGAATAGAAGTCAAAGCATTCGGCAAAATCGTTGATGACATGTGAAGTATTTCACCATGACTATCTTGCACCAGAATGATAGAAAAGGGAATAGTTTGTTGGGCTACAACAGCCAAACTTTTGTTGTCTGATATGTCTACTCATGCCCAGTAACCAATAAGGCTGTCACCATAGAACATCTTCCAAATATGTTCGCAAAGAGATGAAATATTCAAGCAAGAGGTATCTCTTTTGCCAACTCCATGGAATGCTAAGGAGAACATATAGTTCATCAACCATGATGCTCATAAAATTATTGCATACCCTTATCTGCTCAAAGAATCACCTTCTACAACTAGAGGTCTGTAACATTTGAAAGATTTTCAACTCTGCTGAGCTGACATACTTACACCAACCACCATTGGGGTCATCACTATAATTACCACCACAATTTAAGTCATCACTAGTTCACTATCACCGCTAGACCCATCCCACCAGCAAAATACATAGCACAAAACATTATTAGAGAATACCAACACTTGCTGCAATGATATTCGTTTACGGGGAAAAGAATGCTTGTCGACTTAAAAAAACAATTTGAATTTTTAGAAATCTATAAGCATGGAGAAAAGGAGAAGGGAGAGGTGAGAATGTGGACATGTAGAAGATGAAGATCAAGCAAGTGAGACATTGGGAATGGCCATCAGGGAAAAAAGCGACCGTTGAGTGCCAGGAGACAGGAACAAGATGGAGGAAGGTAAGTGGTTGCAGTGCAGTTTACAGATTGAGTCAAGAGGATCTGTACTTTATGAGAAAATAAGTTCAAATCAATAAATAAACCCCGATGGTGTTCAATATGGAGGCGCTTACTTGTGCAAGACTTGAAGTTCCATATGCGGTATAGGAAGATGAGAGAAGTATCTGAACCAATGACCATTGCTCGTTATCCAAAGCAGTCGTCAAGGGTTCCAAGTATCTGCGTACATATTAAGAATGTAATCAGCCACTCAACATCCAACTATTTCCTCTATTTACCAATAGAGTAGAGAACAAAATTAAACTACCCTAATGTTGTCACCTCCACACTACAAGAATCGCGCAGCTGCCCCAAAATTTCAAGTCACCATTTTCATCACAATATACCAAGTCAACATTTAGTAGTACTGACTTGATAAGAGCTGACGTGCAAATATATAAGACACGCTAGAAAGTTGATACTATATAGTAGTACATTAAATATTTAATAATGAACCTAAGATGATGATAAACCCCTATTCAAGAGTGTCAAGGATGAGTTTATTCAACATTAAACCAATCCATGTTCTTTTTGTGTAGAAGTGGCTATCAAAATAATTTAGTTAATGTTATGTCTAATCATTTAAAACTCAAAGATTATCCTCAACAACATAAAAATTGGCATCAAGCACAATAAACAAACCACCAAAAGATTTATATGTGAGTAAAGGCAATACTATTCAAACGGTTATGAAATTTTTTAGGCTAAAAAGTTCACAACAGTCAAGTAAGAATTGTTTATTCAGAATGAGGAGCTATAAGACAGTGATACATTAGCGATTCTAGGATACTTGCTTCTGCACTAAAGCTCTTATCAAGTTCATTAAAGTAACAAACAAACACCAAGCACATACATCTATCACGATTATCGGGCCCATCTAAAGTACTAAAAATATAGAGAGAATCATACTCAGTAGCCATAAACCCGTCAGTTAATCCGCCAATGAAAATGACCTGTTGATTAAAGTCGCCAGTTTTAAACGCAACCTGCAAGAAATATATAAAAGAACATCCAGAAGGAGTATATCAGCAAATCTGACATCACTAACTAGCAACACTCATAATGTGAAGGGGAGAGCAAGCGTAACACATTAGCAATACATAATAGAAAACTTAAAATAAAAATGCAGCTCTGGACTGATTCTTCTCTAATTATTTAGAGAATAAAAAATATTTACAGCATTGATCATGATTGAAGTTGATAATTCATCCAATACATGAGTGAAGCATAACAATTCCAATAGATTGTGTGCGATAACAATTCTAATCTGGATGTATTCAATCTGGCGATAGGGGCCTCCAATGCATTTGAACCTAAGACGACTCTAATCATATCTATCTAAATTACTCTTGCCTAGAATAGTAGACTCCATTCAAAACTTATTCGTTGACCCTAAAATGAAAGATTTAATTCCTAAGGATGACAAATCTGATATCATCAGTGTTGATAATGAATGGAACACATTTATTTAGAGAAGAGTGATGAAAACCTGAATAGACTTAGGGCCATAACGAAAGAGAACACCGCGTAGCTGATTCTTCTTGACTACCGGACCGAGAGAAGAGGAAGCAGAGGCAGAAGCGGAGGCGGCAGCAGTAGCGGAGGCGGCAGCAGCGGAGATGGAACTGGGAGCGGACCGGGTACGAGGGGTCAAATTCTTGGAAGAGCGACCCCGGACGATGCCGGAGAACCAAGAGGTGTTGATGGCGGCGGAAGATGAGGTTGAGGAATCGGGAGTAGCAGCGGGAGTGGTGGCCGAGAATGTTGATGGTGAAGAGGAGAGATTCATGTCAGCTATGCTGCTGCAGACAGGTGACTAGTGTTTTTTGTTGGAGAAAGTGAAGGGTAAAAGGAAGATTTGATTTTGATTAATTCATGATTTTGTCAACTCTATTTTTTCGAGTTGGCCATCTACTATCATGTTACGAGATTGTGCCGTGTAATTTTAGATGGCAGTATAACGGTGCCGTGCAATTTACACGTCTAGTAATATTTTGTGTGTTTTTTTATAATCACAATTTTCGTAAATGTCTTTTTTGAGGAATCGTTTGAATCCTGGTTGGGAGCGTAAGATGGTAACACTTTATTTTTTTCCTTATTTTTTTGTGAAATAAGAATAAAATATGGGTAAATGTTTGTGAAATTATCTACGTTTTAGGACCGTCTAAAATTTTAGTAACGATAAACCGTAAGTTAGATATAATACAAATTGTCGCACCAAATAAATCAATAACGACATACCGTATAATATAAATCGTCACATAAAAGGACAATTATTATAAAAATCGTCTTAAAAACACTTTACGATAAAACAAAATATTTTTTTACTTAAGTTAATCATAATATAAGGGTAAATTTGGAATTAATTGAAAAATAAGGGTGTAACAAATAAAAAAAGAGGGCGTGATATAGAAAATCTCATTTAATTGGTTCTTTTAAATGGCAATAAAGTTAAATATAGTAATCATTCATCAGTATGCTTCACGTTTGGCAAGTTGCAACTCTTGCAGTATTCGTCCTACCTATTTGTCAGAAGGCTAAGAGTTCATTTCAAGGAGGTGCCTATACACCATTGCGAGTGCCAGAGAGACCTTGGGAAGATGTTAGTATGGATTTTATAATTGCTTTACCTAGGACACAAAAGGGGAAGGATTCTGTGATGGTGGTAGTTGACAGATTCAGTAAAATGAGTCACTTTGTTCCTTGCAAGAAGACTCAGGATGCTGTTAATATTGCAAAACTCTATTTGAGGGAAATTGTCAAGCTACATAGGATTCCTAAGACAATTGTCTTAGATAGGGACACTAAATTTATGAGCTATTTTTGGAGGTCCTTATGGAAACTGATGGGAACTAAGCTATTGTTCAGTACAGCTTATCACCCTCAGATTGATGGCCAAACTGAAGTAACAAACAAAACATTGGGGAGGATTCTGAGGTGCATTGTTAGCAAGTCATTAAAGGATTGGGATTTGAAACTTGCTCATGCTGAATTTGCATTCAACAGGTCCCCTTCAACTGCAACAGGTCATAGTCCATTTGAAATTGTTTATGGGGTCAACCCTTTACTACCCTTAGACCTTTCAAGCATTCCAAAAGAAGAAGTCATTTTTGAGGCAAGAATCAGAGCAGAACAAATGTTGAAGTTGCATGCAGTGGTGAAAAGGGAGATAGAGAAGGCTAATGAGAGGTACAACAAGCAAGCTAAGGTTTCCAAAGGAAAGAAAAGTTTCAGTGTAGGGGATTTAGTATGGGTAAATCTGAGGAAAGAGAGATTCTCATCCAGAAGGAAGAACAAGCTGATGCCAAGGGCAGGTGGACCTTTTGAAATCACAGAAAAGATGGGAGAGAATGCTTACAGGGTAGAACTACCAGGAGAGTACAATGTCCATGGAACATTCAACATTGGAGATTTAAGTCCTTACTATGAACCAGAAGAGGAGGGAGAACTGAGCTTGAGGTCAAGCTCTTTTCAACCAAGGGAGATTGCAGTAGGAACTCAACAACAGGTCAGTCCAGAATTGGGGTCTAACACTAATACAACAACAACTCAGAACAACAACACATATGCACTAACTCAGGCAAACAACATAGGTCTTGATCAAGCAAGTCAATCCATTACAATGCTTTTGTCCAAAGGTTTTACCCACCCATCTACCAAAGAAACACACCCACCCCTACTCACAAAAACAGCCTCACAAAAACAAACCAGTCACAACAAAAACAGCCCCATTCCTGAACCCTGCAGCAAGGTCTTCTCAGACAATGCTGAATCATTTTACCCCACCAAAGCCAAGTCCAGCCAGTCCAAAAACAACCACCAGCCACCCAAAGGGTTGTGTGGTTCCAACCTCAATTAATGAAGATCAATTCCAGCCCAAAAACAAGAGCCAACAAAGTCACAAAAACAGCCAGCCAGAAATTACAGATTGCAGTTCAAATGTTAACAGTCACATGTGAGCTTCCTTTTTGCCTATTTCAGACAAACCTTGAGGAGTACTTAGTCAAGGTATCTTTTCTTTATTTCCAGCAGCCGCGATGGTCCCAAATACCACCTCCACAAGAACCAAGAGGAGCATTTAATATCAGAAGAAGAAATCACAAAGCTGTCACTTTCAACCTGCAATGTTTTTTGCTTTTTCTGTCTGTTTTTTTTACCCTGCCAGGATTGTTTTTACCCTATTTCCAGTCATAGAATAGCTTAATTACCTTTTTCTAGTAGTTAGAGTTGATCCTAGCCCTTGGGTGGAGGTCTTTCCCCAAGGATTAGGTCACTTAGCTACCTATATAAGGCCTGTTTTCAGAATGTAATCCTCAGACTTGATTAATATTAAAATTTGTTTGCTTGAGTATATCTCAGTGCCTCTAAATCTTAACTTAACTTGAGTCATGCTTGGTTAAGTAAGTCAGACTTAATTGTGGTCTTGTGCATTGCTTAGATCACAGATTGAGCATCTGTGCAGTAATTATCAGAGAGTTCTGTGCTCAGCTTGAACTCTGATAAGGCCTGTGTTTGAAAGGAGTTAAATACTGTGCTTTGCTTGAATTAAACTCACTCTCAAAACCCCTTCTATCTTAGTCAATCTCTGTGCCATACTTAATTTAAATAATACCTTCAATACTACTTCACATCCCACCTTCCAGTCCTTATTTGGTTCAATTGTGTAAGCCCTCTTAGTTTACACTGCAAATTGGGTATTAGAGCTTAGGTTAGAGTGAGCATACATCCAGCTACTTTAAAAATCCACAAAAACCAACCATGAGTGAAGAGAGGATAGCAGCAGTGGAAGCACAAATGCTACAAATGGCTGCAACAGTTACACAACTGGGGAGAGATGTCACCACCCTGGTTGACACTATCAACAACAACAACAACAACAACAGGCAACCACCAGGAGCCCAATAGGGAAGAGGCAGGGGTAGAGGAAGAAACATGGCAGCAGGGAGGGGCAGATATTACATGGAGGAGGAGAACTCATCAGAGTCAGATGTTGAGGAGCCTCTTGAGCAGCCCGACCACATTGACAAGCACTTAAAGGTAGAAATCCCTGAGTTCAATGGCAGTTTAGACCCTAATGACCTCTTAGAATGGATTAGAGATGTTGAAAAGATTTTTGAGTATAAAGGATATGATGATCATAAATCTTTTAAAGTTGTTGTTCTTAAGTTAAAAAATTATGCATCCTTATGGTATGACAACATGAAACATCAAAGAATGAGGGAAAGGAAAGACCCTGTGAGGACTTGGTCTAGACTAAAGAAGAAAATGTTAGACAAGTTTGTCACTAAAGACTATAAGCAAGATTTGTTCATCAAACTGACTAAGCTAAGACAAGAAGATAAATCCATTGAGTCTTACTTAAGAGAATTTGAAAACCTGTTCTTAATGTGTGAATTAGAAGAAAAACCAGAACAGAAGATTGCTAGATTTCTTGAGGGGTTGAAATTTTCCATTTCTAGCAAAGTTAGGCTCCAACCATTTTGGTCATTTGATGAAGTAGTTAATCTGTCATTGAGGGTTGAAAAAATGGATAAGGTCAGGCCACCCACATTTAGAACCACAACCACAACCAGACCAACCTACAAAGCCTACACTGGAGTCAAAATCACAGAACCTCCTAAGACTACAACACCCACCTCAACAAGCAAAGGAAATGACCATATGTACCCAAAGAAAGACCCAGCAACCACTACCAACACAACCAACAGAGTCAAATGTTTTCAGTGTTAAGGGTATGGACATTATAAGAGGGATTGTCCATCCAATAGGACTTTGACAGTCATAGAGATTGAGGAATGGGAGAGGGATGGATTAGTGGAGTATGAGGTTGATGAAGGAACTGTTATTGAGGAAGTTACTTCAGATTCCAGTCCAGAAAATGTAGTGACACCCCCTGATTCAGGTCACAGTCTTATGCTCTGGAGAGTTATGCAAGCAACACCAACACCCCTAGAGCCTGACCAAAGGTCACTTATTTTCAGAACTAGGTGTACAATCAAGGAAAGGGTTTGTAATCTAATCATTGATGGAGGAAGCTGTAGCAATGTAGCTTCTATTGTTGGAGCTGGTGTCCTCCACATGTACTGTGATAACGTCATTGCACATACACTTGTACGGACAAGTGCGAGATTGTTGGGGCTGGTGTCCTTGACAGTTAGTACAATGACTTATTAAATCTCTTAAAGGATCACAAGGGCATACTTTGGTATTATTATCAGTTGATCCACGTTTATCAATAACGGTTGGCTTGCTAGATAAGTTTGACGTTATTGTCATACGGATGACGGTGATCAACTGGTCCCTATACGTCACTTCTATAGGACACGTTTGAGAGATGTGTAGGTATGAAAATACAGTCACATTTATGCTGAATACGACTAAACAATTAGTCAGAGGTATTGACTATTAAATTAGTCAATGAGATGTTGAGATAATTTTTTTAATACGGATTAAATAATTTTAGCTAATACAGATTACATGATTAATTCGTAAATTAAATATAAACGGTTATATTTAATTAAATATTGAATTCGTATATTAATATAAGCAGTTATATTAATTGAGCTAATTATACAATATCATAATTTTCTTATCAGACCATTATTAATGTATCGACTGCATTAATATCTGATAACATGTATACGATTTATAATTAAAACCCGCGGATTATATTTTAGCTTTAGGGTCGAATCACGCAAGAGAATAAGGTAAGAGTGGAAAGCCCACTCTCACCCTAGCCCTATTTCGGCCGACCGAGCAGATTACAAAAGGAGAGTAATTCTCCTTTTGTCAAACACTGGTAATTCACATTTACAAGAATTAGGTTTTTGAGAACATTTTTCTCTCAAAAACCTAGATCTTACATTAAAACTCACAACAACTCTCCCCATATTGCATGGCAATTGGAGAGCATTTCAAACACACGCGGCATCATCTCAGACGGGTCTTGGGTGCAAGTTATAGGAGGGAATTTCTATTAATTCCTGTTCTTAGGCCATTCGCGCTAGGACCTAAGGTTGTGCATCTTTTCTTTTTGTTTTATGTTTTTCATCTTATGACGATATTCACATGTATAAATTTCGTTATAATCCTGTAATTTTAAGGGTGAATATACGGAAATTCCCCACAAGTGGTATCATAGACAAGGCCACGAAAATTTTACAATTGTGTTTTTCATAAGATGTTTTAAGAATCGGATTTTAAAAACTCGCATGATGTCTCGGCCGTGTGCCCTTTAATGTGAGAAATCGATCTTGTTTTTCGATTTTGATTTGCATATTGTTGATTAATCGATATTTTTAGCAGTATGTAAATCGCTTGTTGGTGTTTGTTGTTGATTTACACGTATTAAATCAAGAATAAATACATGTTTTGTTTTTATGTATAGCAGCGTATGTACGATTCTACGAACGAGCGTATTTATACTTGTGCGTAGTCTTCTTCTGCTACCCGTCACTCGATCGAGCACTTTCTGGCTCGATCGAGCAGTTTTTAAAACAACCCGTCACTCGATCGAGCACTTCTTGGCTCGATCGAGCTTTTTGGATTCTACGAACGAGCGAACTACTACTCGTTCGTAGTCTTCCTCAATAACCCGTCACTCGATCGAGACTTGCTGTACTCGATCGAGTGACACTGTTCCTCGATCGATCACGTTTTAACTCGATCGAGCAGTTTTTTTGGAAATTTTATTTTTTCTGAAAATTTTGGTTTTCTGGAATTTATTTTGGTTCGATCGAGCACTTGAGTTACTCGATCGAGCAAACTCATCTGTCAAGGTTACTAGATCGAGTACTGTAGTGACTCGATCGAGCAACCCTGTTTTGGCAGAGTTTCAAAAATAAAATTTTTTATTTTGTTTTCTTTTGGCCCATGGTAATATACTATATACGGAAATAGTGTATTACCATTTGTGAAACGGTTCACACTCGATAGATACATATTGTTTTAAAACGGTTTAAAACAATGGATTATAAATTTATTAAGATTAATGTGGATAAAATGGTTTAATCACATAATTTTAATCTCGTAAGGTGGTTTGGTAAAATTTATTAAATAACATAATAACGGTATTATGTCACGAATGAATTTGTTTTAGTTGATGCATTTTATTTATCGTTTGTTGAAATGCTTTTGAATGCTTTTATAACGTATTTAATTTTTGCAAGCGGTTGTAACTTAGTGTGGCCTTAGGAAATTGCGTTTCCGTAATGATGGAACATAGTCTTGGTTGTAATTTTGAGATCTCGCATCTCCGTTTTTGTTTTCCCTTATAATTACTTTTGTATTTAAATTAGAATGTAAATAGGTTTATATTTGTAATTTAAATTAGCAATTTTGTGAAGACCAAAGACGGAGACCAGATATGCTCACTCCCGCTGCAAAGACCAAGATGGAACATCAAGACAAGCTTCTCGGGTCCAACGGTGGATTCCAAGTTATTTTAATGTTTATTTTGGTAGGATAGGCCACACTAGGACTTTTATTTACGTTTATTGCTTTCTTTTATGCTTTCATTGATAATAGTTTGCATCATTTTCTGCCTAAAACCAAACCACCTATAACATGCCTGAAAACTGACTCATGTAGAGGTCGCGCGTTAGTTTTCTATGACATACAGATGTCTATTGTCAATTTTTAAGCCATCACTTAATTTTATTCATTCACGCAATGCTAGATTTTAGTTCACTTAAAATGAATAAATACAAGTTGATGGGGTCTTCCTCGTATAACCAAAAATTGAGACTAGTCTTTATAAATCAGACTCCCATGAATCCCTTCTTCGTCGGTAGGCATATATGACCCCTTCTACGTCGGGTAAGTGGGAACAGATGATTTATTTTATCTCAACGTTGTGGTCACTAGATACTATCTAGCGACTATGATGGACTAAAAGATGAGATTTACGGAAATCTATCGACCAGGAGGTCTAACGGTAGAACTAGCCAAACAATTGGCTTATCAATATACGGAAATTGAGTCTTGGGATCGTTTATTCTTGAGGGAGATCAATTATACAAATGCATGAGTCTACGAGTTTAAATTCAATTTAAAATAGACTTAAATCACAACGACGAGTTGCTTATATCGTTTTGTTTTATCTTCTTTTCAGTGTAGAACACGAACAAATTTAAATTGCTAATAACAAATAGCTGGTGAAGACCCAATGCCAAGTGCCAAACTAGCACGAGAATCCTGGCTTAAAGCCTTCATGGACTCCATGAATCAGTCTACTAGACTAAGGAATGATGGGTCAAACTTCTCTGACTGGGAGGCGGCATTACAGAATGCTGCCATTGCTGACGGAAAGCTCAAGTACTTGACCGAGCCTATTCCGGCACACCCAGGAACTGGGGCTAGAGCTAACGAAGTTCGCGTTCATAGCGACTTCGTCATGGAAGCGGGTGCGATAAAGAACGTACTTATCTATGCAATGAAATCCAATTTGCAAAGACGCTTCATTTCCCATGGTGCAAACAAGATTTTCACCACGCTCACAAACAAATTCTCGAAAGCTCCGAGAATCGTTTCATATGAGCATACCTGTCGCTTCTTTGAAGCGAAAATCCAGAAGGGCCAAGCTATTAGCCCACATATTCTCAACATGATTGAGAATATCGAGAAACTGGAGGCCTTAAACTGCAAGATCAGTGAGAATATAATCGTTGATCGAATGCTTCATTCGCTTCATGATGGGTTCGCCCTCTTTAGGGCCAACTATTATATATATGAACGACATGAAGAAGACTCCTCATGAGCTCCACTCACTTCTCGTACAGACCGAGAAGGATCTGAAATTGAGTTGGAGCGTGAAGCAGGATGTTCTCATGATCTCCAGTAAAGGCAAAGTTAAAGGGAAAGCGAAAGCTCAAGGCGACCTAGCTAGCGGTAGGTAAGCCTAAGTTCAGGAAGTCGGGATTTGCTAAGAGTGGGCCCGGTGAGTCGAGCAACTCACAGGGTAAGACAAAGAGCAAGGATACAAGCATGGAATGCCACCATTGCCACAAGACTGGGCATTAGAGGCGTACGTGCCCCGTGTATCGCGAGGACATTAAGGCAGGCCGCGTTACTCCTGTTGGTATGTCTTCTTCTTCTTTTATTCACATGATTGAGATTAACCATACAAGTTACGGAACTTGGGTACTAGATACTGGTTGTGGTTCTCATCTGTGTAATCATGTGCAGGGCCTCCGAAACCTCGAGCCCCTCATAAAGGGTGAGGTTGACCTGCGTGTCGGGAATGGAGCACGAGTTGCTGCAGTCTCGAGGGGAATATACGTGATCCAGCTTCCTAGTGGATTTGAGTTATCATTGTATAACTGTTATTATGTTCCTAGTTTATCTAAAAACATTAATTCTGTTTCTACTTTTGACAAACTTGGATTTTGATTTGTAATAGAGAATAATAGCTGTATTTTCTCATTGCACAATATGATTTATGGCAAGGCATTTTCCATGAATGGAATTTATGTTTTAGATCAAACCACCGAAATATTACACGTGAATAACAAGAAGATAAAGGTTGGTGACAAAGATCAAACCTACCTATGGCACTGCCGTATGGGACATATAAATGAGAAACGCGTAAAACATCTCATACATAATGGAGCTATCTCGACCTTTGATTCCGAATCATATGGCACTTGTGAATCATGTCTCATTGGTAAAATGACTCGTATTTCCTTCAAAGGTGTTGGAATGCGCACTGCCGACCAATTAGGACTCATACATACGGATGTATGTGGCCCTATGTCGATCAACGCACGAGAAGGCTATAGGTATTTCATCACTTTCACGGATGATTTGAGTAGATATGGCTATGTCTAATTAATGAAACATAAAAGTGAATCCTTTTACAAGTTCAAAGAATACCCGAATCGGGTACAAAACCAACTGGGTAGAAAGATTAAAGCACTACGATCTTATCGTGGTGGCGAGTATCTTTCTCTTGAGTTTGATCAACACCTTAAAGACTGTGGCATCGTGCTACAGTTGACTCCACCTGGAACACCACAATTAAATGGTGTGTCCGAACGGAGAAATCGAACTCTACTTAATATGGTTCGATCCATGATGAGTCACACCGTTGTGCCTGATTCATTATGGGGCTATTCTCTTCTGTGAGCCGCTCTAATTCTTAACCGAAGTCCGTCTAAAGTAGTTGAGAAGACTCCATACGAGTTATGGAAGGGAACGGTCCCTAACTTGTCCTTTATTCGGGTTTGGGGCTGCGAAGTTTATGTCAAATGGAGACACGAGGACAAGCTCGGCCCGCGATCGGTCAAGACATACTTTATAGGTTATCCAAAAGGAACTTTTGGTCATTACTTCTACTCGTCAACCGAACAACGTGTTTTTGTTGCGACTAGTGCGACGTTCTTAGAGAAAGAATTTCTCGAGAATAAGTCGAGTAATAGAACCTTCGATCTATCGGAGATTCAAGAACCAACTACCGAGCAACCATTGGAGGAAGCAGTTCCTTCAACCTCGGCTGCGGTAGATATTCCTGAGGAACCTAGGAGGTTGGGAAGAGTCTCTATTCCTCCGGACAGATACATTGGTATGGTCGAGGAACATGACATAGAATGACATCTTACTCCTATAGGGTAATAAACCCACAACCTATAAAGGTGCCCTGACTAGTTCCGAATCAAAGCTATGGCTATAAGCCATGCAATCCGAGATGGACTCCATGTATGAGAAAAACGTGTGGGATCTTGTGGACCTACCTGCAAAGGTACGCCCCCTTCAATGCAAATGGCTTTACAAGATAAAGCATGTCGTGGAAGGACAACAAGATATTCACAAGGCACGACTAGTTGCTAAAGGTTTCACCCAAGTCCCAGGTTTGCACTACGATGAAATCTTTGCACCCGTAGTCATGCTACGTTCCATTCGGATTATCTTAGCGATTGCCGCATTTCACGACTATGAAATCTGGCAAATGAACGTTAAAACCGCCTTCTTAAACGGTTATTTGGAGGAAGAGTTGTACATTGTACAACCCGAGGGTTTTATTGATCCAGAACATCCTAAGAAGGTTTGCAAGCTTAAGCGTTCCATTTATGGACTTAAGCAAGCATCACAGAGTTGGAATCATCGTTTCGACCAAGTGATAAAAGAGAATGGTTTTATTCAATCAGTCGAGGAACCATGTCTCTATATCAAGTCGAGTGGGAGCAAGATTGTCTTCCTACTATTGTATGGCGATGACATACTCCTTATTGGGAATGACATACCTCTCCTATCTTCGGTTAAAGGATGGTTGAAAAACCATTTCCAGATGAAAGATCTGGGAGAGGGACAAAGAATTTTGGGCATTCGTATCTACAGGGATAGTTCACGACGGATGTTGTCTCTCAGTCAGGAGTCTTATATAGATAAGATTCTAGAGAGATTCAGCATGACGAACTCCAAGAAAGGGTTCCTTCCTATGGCTACTGGGCTTCACTTGAGCAAGTCTCAAGAAGCTAAGACATTGCAAGAGAAAGAGCGCATGAGTCGGATTCCTTACGCTTCGGCCATAGGATCGATCATGTATGCCATGATATGCACACGTCCAGACGTTGCATATGCATTGAGTATGACAAGTCGATTCCAAGCACATCCAGGTGAACAACACTGGATGGCCGTGAAAAACATTCTTAAATACATACGGAGGACTAAAGATTGGGGATTGACTTATGGAGGCGACACGACGCTTTGCGCCACCGGTTACGCAGATGCTAGCTTCCAAACGGATCGAGACGACTCCAAATCTCAGTCTGGATTAGTTTTTACTCTTAATGGCGCTGCTGTCAGCTGGAAAAGTTCTAAACAAAGTGTTACAGCAGATTCTACAACTAAGTCCGAGTACTATGCCGCTTCTGAAGCAGCTAAGGAAGCGATATGGATGCGTCAATTCTTACAAGGACTATCAGTAGTGCCTAGTTCGAATGACCCGATCACCGTTTATTGTGACAATAAAGGTGCCATCTTCCAAGCTAAGGAGCATAAGTCTAGTAACAAAGCCAGACATGTACAACGGAAAGCTCATCTAATCAGAGATTACGTGGAGCAAAATGAGATATTTATTGATAAGATCGCTACGGATGACAACATAGGAGATCCTCTCACTAAAGCATTACGACGTGATAAGCATGAAGGGCACGTTAATTCCAAGGGAATTAAACGTGTTCCTGAGTTGTAGTACTCTTTTATGAATTCATTTTATAATTCATTTTCTTGTGTACTCTATTACAACATCATCGTTATGATAATTTGATGTTTTGTTTTTCATGTGGAATTGTACGACAATTTTGAACACCACAAAGTGAAATGATTAACATTACATCGTTTTGGTCCTTGATTACCCACTTGAGCTGATAACTCAGGTAATCATTTTCTGACGTTGGTTGATGGTGGGTTCAACGAGCCATAAGTCAAACAGTTGACTGACCAATCACAAAGGCGAGTTATACAGATATCTCGTAGGACACATCGTGACAACGTTATGGAGTCCAAATGTTTTGTAACATTAGATGTCAGGTCGTGGATAAGACCTCCATAGTTTTCCTTAGAGTCGATTCTTTTGACTTTCAACTGTCTCTTGAGATTATGGCAGATTTTGGGTAACTTTGGTTTCTTTCCCGCGGTCTTCCGTAACAGGGGCCAAGAGGATTTTTTCTGGGTTATTTCATGCTGCGCTTACTGAAGGAAAACGTGTAGTCATACTAACATGTCCAAATTATATAGTCTTACTAATTTTACTAATTAATCTCATATTAATTTAGTCGATCTTATGCATGCAAAACTAAATGCGGAACAATAACGGAAAGGGCCTTACAATCGGTCCGAAAAATGCTAGGACGATCCTCCACGGAGCAACCAAAATAGCTTGCCTCCTTTACGATGCACCAAGACCTACCCTTAACACCGAAGACCGAACCCGAGCTAGGAGACGGAATCGGTTTACTTAAAACCGTGTACTAATAATAATATTAGTATACTACAAATATTATCTAAATAATATTTCAAGAGGTTTTGTAATAGTTTTATTTTCTTACACTAGAAAATGATATTAGCATAAGGTTTTATATTCTTACACTAGAATAATAAAAACTAAGTTAGAATGAAAATGGTGAACAAATTCACTTCTTATAATGGGTAGTGTGTGTCGTGTGATTGTCTGTTTAGGAAGACCAAATAGGTTGCTTGTCTTACACATGCACTTAGGTATGCATACCTACTAATAGGTATGTAAGACTATCTTATAGTAATCATTATGTGTGTAAGAATTAATATTACTAATATTAACCCATAACACATACACATACACGACACATTATATTGTAAAATGGACCTTATTTTACAAAATTGTAATTTGTACAATTGTGTAATATGTGACATCCTATGTGACATAATTCAATTGTATTAATTTAAAATATATTTATCACATAAATAATATTTCTAAATTAATCAAATCATATTTAACAAATTATTTAGTAATTCATAATCACCGTCTCAAAATATGGTTATTATAATAATCGTCAATACGATATACAACATTTGTTATAACCACGAACCCTTCTCATTCTAATTTCGACATTTCATAAATATCGATTAATATTTGACAATTGACACATTTCAATTTCAAATATAAATCTTACTTTAAGATTTAACCTCTGAATTCTCGATATACGGTTTTAAGAATATTGATCAATCTGTATCCTATACTATTAATCAATATATATGTTTAAGGGGTTAGTCCTAAAGGTGTGACCTAAAGGGATCAACTGACCACCACCGTCATACGACAGTAATGTCAAACTCTAGTCAGCCAATCATTACCGATTAATGTTGGTCAGTTGACTTTATCAAATATCGGATCATCCCTTGCATATTCTTTTCATAAGATTTATGACAATGATTTTTATCACTGTCGTGATCGCACTATTGTTGAGGACACATTTCCCAACACTTACATCTGCAAGATTCGAGTTGAGGGAAATATCCAAACCCTTATCAGGATTTTATCATTTCTCAGGGCCACTCGAGGAGTAGTAACTGAAATGCATGGCCATGCTCGAATACAGATTCGTTTTATCAGTTAAGTTACTCTCTAGTCGGGGAAACCACTCTTGATACAGATCGATTGTAGAATACGACCTTTGCGAATACGGATTTGCAAATTGTTTTACATTGAGTGGGAGAAATTTTAAAAGGATATGAGAGTCGGTTATCGCACCTACACTTGTACGGACAAGTGGGAGTTTGTTGGAGCTGGTGTCCTCCACATGTAGTGTGATAACATCATTGCACATACACTTGTATGGACAAGTGGGAGATTTTTGGGGCTGGTGTCCTTGACAGTTAGTACAATGACTTATTAAATCTCTTAAAGGATTACAAGGGCATACTTTGGTATTATTATCAGTTGATCCACGTTTATCAATAACGGTTGGCTTGCTAGATAAGTTTGACGTTATTGTCATACGGATGGCGGTGATCAACTGGTCCCTATACGTCACACCTATAGGACACGTTTGAGAGATGTGAAGGTATGAAAATACAATCACATTTATGCTGAATACGACTAAACAGTTAGTCAGAGGTATTGACTATTAAATTAGTCAATGAGATGTTGAGATAATTATTTAATACGGATTAAATAATTTTAGCTAATACGGATTACATGATTAATTCGTAAATTAAATATAAACGGTTATATTTAATTAAATATTGAATTCGTGTATTAATATAAGCAGTTATATTAATTGAGCTAATTATACAATATCGTAATTTTGTTATCAGACCATTATTAATGTATCGACTGCATTAATATCTGATAACATGTATACGATTTATAATTAAAACCCGCGGATTATATTTTTAGCTTTAGGGTCGAATCACGCAAGAGAATAAGGTAAGAGTGGAAAGCCCACTCTCACCCTAGCCCTATTTCGGCCGACCGAGTAGATTACAAAAGGAGAGTAATTCTCCTTTTGTCAAACACTGGTAATTCACATTTACAAGAATTAGGGTTTTGAGAACAGTTTTCTCTCAAAAACCTAGATCTCACATCAAAACTCACAAAAAATCTCACCATATTGCAAGGCAATTGGAGAGCATTTCAAGCACACGCGACATCATCTCAGACGGGTCTTGGGTGCAAGTTATAGGAGGAAATTTCTATTAATTCCTGTTCTTAGGCCATTCGCGCTAGGACCCAAGGTTGTGCATCTTTTCTTTTTGTTTTATGTTTTTCATCTTATGACGATATTCACATGTATAAATTTCGTTATAATCCTGTAATTTTATGGGTGAATATACGGAAATTCCCCACATATATAACTATGGTGAGTAAGCTAGGTTTAACCACAACTGAACACCCCAATCCTTACAAGCTGAGATGGTTAAACAAGGGTTCAGAGGTTAGGGTTGACAAGCAGTGTCTAGTTTCTTTCTCCATTGGGAAAATCTAAAAAGATGAAGTCTTGTGTGATGTAGTGCATATGGATGCTTGTCACTTGCTGTTAGGAAGGCCATGGGAGTTTGACAGGAACACCACATACCAAGGAAAGGATAATGTTTACAGTTTTAAACATTCTGGCAAAAAAATTACCCTCACACCTTTACCACCCAACCAGAGAAACTATGGGAGTCCCAATGTAACAGATGAGTTCAGTGGAGTCTTGTTCTTGTCTGAGGCAGCCATGGTGAGGGAGATTAAGGAGGAAAGTCAAGCCATAATCATGTATGCTAAGAAAATCTCAGAAAATGAGAGGAGTACCATTCCTGTAGAAGTTGTACCACTGATTCAAAAATACTCAGATGTCTTCCCTGATGAACTACCACATGGATTACCACCCTTGAGAGGAATAGAACACCATATAGACCTTGTACCAGGAGCCATGTTACCAAACAGACCAGCCTATAGGAGTGACCCAACAACCACTAAAGAATTACAAAGCCCGATGAGGGGTTAATGGATAAGGGATTTGTGAGAGAGTCCTTAAGCCCCTGTGCAGTCCCAACACTACTAGTGCCTAAGAAGGATTGGAGTTGGAGAATGTGTACTGACAGTAGAGCCATTAACAACATCACAGTGAAATACAGGTTTCCTATACCTAGGTTGGATGACATGTTGCTTGGATGAACTGAGTGGGTCTCAGGTGTTCACAAAGGTTGATTTAAGGCAAGGATACTACCAAGTAAGGATTAGAGAGGGAGATGAGTGGAAAACAGCATTCAAAACCAAGCATGGGTTGTATGAATGGCTTGTCATGCCTTTCGGATTGTCCAATGCACCTAGCACCTTCATGAGATTAATGACAGAAGTACTTAGGCCATGTCTAGGGAAGTATGCAGTGGTCTACTTTGATGACATTTTGATTTATAGCCAAATTGAGAGGGAACACTTACAACACTTGGAATCAGTTTTCAAGATCCTGAGAGAACAAAAGTTGTTTGGAAAGCTAGAAAAATGTACTTTCATGGTTTATGAGGTTGCTTTCCTAGGATACATTGTGTCTGCGAGGGGGATTTCCGTTGATCAAAATAAAGTGGAAGCAGTCAAGTCTTGGCCAGTGCCAAAGACTGTCACTGAGGTTAGAGGATTTCATGGGTTAGCTTCATTTTACAAGAGGTTTATCAAAGGTTTCAACAGCATCATTGCACCTGTGACTGAGTGTCTAAAGAAAGGAGAGTTTAGTTGGTCTGCCCAAGCACAACAGACCTTTGAGAAGATTAAGAAGTTAATGTGTGACACTCTCATACTCAAGTTGCCTAACTTTGAAGAATTATTTGAAGTAGAATGTAATGCAATTGGAGTTGGGATTGGGGTAGTATTAATCCAAGGTCAAACACCAGTGGCCTATTTTAGTGAGAAATTAAATGGAGCAAGGCTGAATTACTCAGTTTATGACAAGGAGTTCTATGCAATTGTCAAGGCCTTACATCATTGGAGTCACTACCTGAAACCAAAACCTTTTGTGCTACACTCAGACCATGAGGCTCTGAAATTCAAAAACAGCCAAGCTAAGTTGAGTCATAGACATGCCAAGTGGGTTGTATTCATGCAATCATTCTCCTTCAGCAGTAAACACAAGGAGGAGAAGCTTAATGTTGTAGCTAATGCCCTTTCCAGGAGGCACAGCCTACTATCAGTCATGCAGACTAGAGTTCTTTGGTTTGAATTCATGAAGGAGATGTAAAAAGAAGATCCTGATTTTGCAGAAGAGTGGATAAGTCAAATGAAGGGAGATAAGGTTCAGGGAAGTAAATACCATTTGCAGGAGGGGTTCATGTTCAATGGAAACAAACTGTGTGTGCCTAGGAGCTCTTACAGAAATCTATTAATTAAAGAAGTCCACTGTGGAGGACTAGGGGGACATTGCGGAGTTCAGAAGACTTGTGAGGTCCTCCAGGAACAGTTTTTCTGGCCAAAGATGATGGGGGATGTTCAGATGGTGCTAAGGAGGTGTGCTGTTTGTCAGAAGGCTAAGAGTTCATTTCAAGGAGGTGCCTATACACCATTGCCAGTGCCAGAGAGACCTTGGGAAGATGTTAGTATAGATTTTATAGTTGCTTTACCTAGGACACAAAGGGGGAAGGATTCTGTGATGGTGGTAGTTGACAGATTCAGTAAAATGAGTCACTTTGTTCCTTGCAAGAAGATTGAGAATGCTGTTAATATTGCAAAACTCTATTTGAGGGAAATTGTCAAGCTACATAGGATTCCTAAGACAATTGTCTCAGATAGGGACACTAAATTTATGAGCTATTTTTGGAGGTCCTTATGGAAACTGATGGGAACTAAGCTATTGTTCAGTAGAGCTTATCACCCTCAGACTGATGGCCAAACTGAAGTAACAAACAAAACATTGGGGAGGATTCTGAGGTGCATTGGTATCAAGTCATTAAAGGTCTGGGATTTGAAACTTGCTCATGCTGAATTTGCATTCAACAGGTCCCCTTCAACTGCAACAAGTCATAGTCCATTTGAAATTGTTTATGGGGTCAACCCTTTACTGCCCTTAGACCTTTCAAGCATTCCAAAAGAAGAAGTCAGTTTTGAGGCGAGAATTAGAGCAGAACAAATGTTGAAGTTACATGCAGTGGTGAAAAGGGAGATAGAGAAGGCTAATGTGAGGTACAACAAGCAAGCTAAGGTTTCCAAAGGAAAGAAAAGTTTCAGTGTGGGGGATTTAGTATGGGTAAATCTGAGGAAGGAGAGATTCCCATACAGACGGAAGAACAATCTGATGCCAAGGGCAGATGAACCTTTTGAAATCACAGAAAAGATGGGAGAGAATGCTTACAGGGTAGAACTACCAGGAGAGTACAATGTCCATGAAACATTCAACATTGGTGATCTAAGTCCTTACTATGAACCAGAAGAGGAGGGAGAACCGAGCTTGAGGTCAAGCTCTTTTCAACCAGGGGAGATTGCAGTAGGAACTCAACAACAGGTCAGTCCAGAATTGGGGTCTAACACTAATATAACAACAACTCAGAACAACAACACAGATGCATTAACTCAGGCAAACAACATAGGTCTTGATCAAGCAAGTCAATCCAGTACAATGCTTTTGTCCAAAGGTTTTACCCACCCATCTACCAAAGAAACACACCCACCCCTACTCACAAATATAGCCTCACAAAAACAAATCAGTCACAACAAAAACAACCACATTCCTGAACCCTGCAGCAAGGTCTTCTCAGACAATGCTGAATCATTTTACCCCACCAAAGCCAAATCCAGCCAGTCCAAAAACAACCACCAGCCACCCAAAGGGTTGTGTGGTTCCAACCTCAATTAATGAAGATCAATTCCAGCCCAAAAACAAGAGCCAACAAAGTCACAAAAACAGCCAGCCAGAAACTACAGATTGCAGTTCAAATGTTAACAGTCACATGTGAGCTTCATTTTTGCCTATTTCAGACCAACCTTGAGGAGCACTTAGTCAAGGTATTTTTTCCTTATTTCCAGCAGCCGCGATGGTCCCAAATACCACCTCCACAAGAACCAAGAGGAGCATTTAATATCAGAAGAAGAAATCACAAAGCTGTCACTTTCAACCTGCAATGCTTTTTGCTTTTTTTGTCTGTTTTTTTTACCCTGCCAGGATTGTTTTTACCCTAATTCCAGTCATATAATAGCTTAATTACCTTTGTCTAGTAGTTAGAGTTGATCCTAGCCCTTGGATTGACGTCTTTCTCCAAGGATTAGGTCACTTAGCTGCCTATATAAGGCCTGCTTTCAGAATGTAATCCTCAGACTTGATTAATATTAAAATTTGTTTGCTTGAGTATATCTCAGTGCCTCTAAATCTTAACTTAACTTGAGTCATGCTTGGTTAAGTAAGTCAGACTTAATTGTGGTGTGACACCCCGCGAGATAGCATAAAAATAAACAAGTAATTTGCAGCGGAAATACGATACTTTTAAAAACTTTTCGACATATTTATTAAAACTTTTTCGCGGAATATCAAAACAACAAGCGGAAGACTAAAACTAATAAGAAAGTATAATTAGACACGAATACTTAAATAAACGAGGGATAAGATATCCCACGATAACAACATGAATTAAATCTAAACTAAGCATAAGGGTAATTGCCGAATGATCAACAATGCTCGCTAGCCACACGTCTTCCCCAAACAGCACCAACCTACATTCATGAAACATGAACGTCACAGTCAGTGGGGAGTAACTCAAGGTTCTCCCAGCCACTTTACGTCATAAAACATGTAAAAGGTAATACAAAACATCTTATACACATGAACATGTATATAATTTCAGAAACAATCATATATGCATTTCCAAACGTAATCAACATGATCAATGCATGAGCGATAAACCAAAACATGTGGGAAAAACATGAATCAACATGTGAAACATAATTAAAGCCAACAAGTGAGATGATATTGAAATCAAGTAGACATCCAAATGATCGACTCAGAGACCAACAACTAGGTGGCATGTCCAATCATCAAAATCAAGTAAACATCCAAGTGATCGACTCAGAGGCCAACAACTAGGTGGCATGTCCAATCATGCATACAACAAGAAACCAAGAAGAGAATGAATGCCATCAGAGCGCATATGCACAACCTCTGACTAATGGAGCGCTTAGGCACGACCTCCAACGACGGGAGCGCTTAGGCACGACCTCCAACTACCGGAGCGCTTAGGCACGACCTCCAATGATGGGAGCGCTTAGGCACGACCTCCAACTATGTATAGCGTATAACCACTGCCTATATGCCTAAGACCTGGCCAGACCTCTCGATGTAATAACCTACACCGAACGACACACAGGGACCGGAGCGCATATAGCACGACCTCCGACCAATCCCGAACATAGCTAATATCCCATTCCATGGGTGGCATTTGTTCATTACAATGGTACACAAATCGTATTACCGCTATCTATTCACAAACAAGGTAACATAACCGTCACCAACACAACTGAGGATGACATAACCGTTACCTACACAAACTTAGGATGACGTAACCGTTAACCAACTCATTAAAAATGCTTGAGCTAACCATTAATAAATAAAACAACATTTATATCCATTTCATGCGGAAAGAGAACACATGGGATTGAGTAATGAAACAAAAGTTCTAAATGCATTTCACATACAGCTGTCCTCTGCCGTAAAATTCATAATTAATTCAAATAAAATATAAATGATACAAGGCTAGTTGGGTCGGATTCATAAGACTTTTAGCTACAATATTTGTCAAATAAACATTTTCAAAATACGAACTTAACAGGAGGTTATTGTCTGATCTTTACAGTGTGTCAGAAATCGTCACACAAAATGTATTGCTTCATAAAACGGGTTTAACAAATCATTTTGGGGCAAATCAAACTCCTAACATCATATAAACTCTTCAAAGTTTAATTAATGAAAAGGACTAGAATAGTTTCAAAGTATAAAAATGGTTTTCGAAATAATCTTTGAGCTACTGTCCATTCTGCGAGTATTTCAGCGCAATGTTCGTAAATAATTTATTGTGAACAAACGACATGCAAGAAAATTACGAAATTTTAGAGGTAGACTCTACACTTAAAATAAACAGGGGTCTCTTTTCAACATTTTCTAATACGGATACTCTAAGATGTCGAACAAAATTGTACAAGACAATGGACAGATTTGTCAAGGTGCTGAAACTTTATCAAATAACCAAAGTAAACCAAGAATTATGACCTTGAAAGACTATCAAACTAATCATCCTCAAAGATCACAACCTCATTTAACAATACAATCCTTAATGAATTTCCAACTAGAATATCACCCATCACAACCATGCAAAATGAAATTCATCCAAACATATGATTTATGAACTTAATCATGTCACTATTTAACCAAACACAATTCTAGTATACTAAACAATACTAGCATATAGAACACATGCAAACATAGACGATAAGTCGAGTAACCCATCACCGTTACCTTATAACTCTTCAATAAGCATGATTTTGAACTTAAAGTCACTCCGGTTTGGACAACCGAACTAGCTACACATAATAAATAAATGAGGTTAGCTATGCGAACCGTGCCTTAAATGCCACGACCAGAGTATATTAAGGAAGAAATTTGATACTTTTATTACCTATAAATATGGAGGGCGAGGAGAGGAAGAGATAGGCGTGAAAATCGTTGAAAACCGATAAGAAACGAAGATTTTACGATCGTCTTAAGGTTGAAGGTAAAGAGTGTAACAATGATGTTTGTGTTTTGTGTTTGTGCTGAAAAAATAAGTAAAGGATTGAAGAAGAAGGAAGGAGGGGGTTCACCTTGGGCAACAAGGCAAAGTTCTATACTTAGTCAAGTGTCCCTAAGGACATGTGGAAAAGAGTAAAGAGTAAGCAACGAGCGAGTGTCTCGTTTGCGGATGGTCCGTGACAGCCTTTCGTATTTTCGGCATAGTTTCCTCCACAGAACTCGTAATGAGGTGTTTTTGGTGGCGTTGGAAAGCTAAGAGAAAGAGCTAAAACCTTTATTGTATAAGCAAGAGCTAAATGTGCCTTTAAAATATCTTAAAAGTAGCAACAAGGGCAGAGTAACGTTTTACAAGTTTAAGAAGTATAACTTTAAGACGGACATACTAATATCATTGTCAAAAACGATAGATTTTAAATGAAATTTTATTTATTGTGGAACATTATTATTACTAAAATAAGATTTTAATAATATATAAATACTTGGAAATTACGGGGTGTTACAGTGGTCTTGTGCATTGCTTAGATCACAGATTGAGCATCTGTGCAGTAATTATCAGAGAGTTATGTCCTCAGCTTGAACTCTGATAAGGCCTGTGTTTGAAAGGAGTTAAATACTGTGCTTTGCTTGTATTAAACTCACTCTCAAAACCCCTTCTATCTTAGTCAATCTCTGTGCCATAATTTAAATAATACCTTCAATACTACTTCACACCCACCTTCCAGTCCTTATTTGGTTCAATTGTGTGAGCCCCTTTAGTTTACACTGCATGTAGTTAGCATTAATTTAGGAAATTTTGTTAATTTGTTTAAATGTTATTCTCTTAACAAAATTGAATGATTTTATTTCTAAAATAAATATATCTGTGATATGTAGTAGAATAAATTAATATTTTAGGATTTTTTTTTAAAATTTTTTGTTTTAGTTACTAATTAATCAATAATAATAATTTTTTAAGTAATAATAATTTTTTATTTTCAATTTTCATTTTAAAGTCGGTTTAGTTATTAATAAAAATTAATATTATGGAAATTAATATTGCTTTAAAAAAAATCGGTTTTCTAAATAATAAAATATTCTATGTGTTTTTCGAATTAATTAAATTACATGGAATATTTTTATTAGTGTTTTATTAAATTTTTTTTAGTTAGTATGTAATTATAATTTGGTATGTTTAATTTCATTAATAATTTTTTTTAAGGCCTAATTAAATTATATTAATCCAATTATTCAATATGCCTAATTTAATTAATTATATTTTGTAAAAAATTGGAGTTACTTTTATAAAAACTAAAAATGGTGTTAGCGGGGTTCGAACCTGGGATCAATTACACACAAGCTAAAGTTTACAAATAGAGTTTCAACCAATTAATAAAGGGTATTAACACGCTTATTTATGAATTACAATAGTTAATATTTTAATCTACTAAAATAATATTTTCGAAAATCCTATTGTATTGAATATATTTTTTTAGATATTTTAAATAAGATATTTAGGGAATGAATAATTTTTCTTAATTTGATTTCCTTAAAAAAAATTATGTGAACTTTGATTAATTCCGAATTCACTAATTTTAAATTTTAAATTATATATTATAATTTTCGGAACTCAATTAATGCAAGTGTGTTCTTAATTAAGGATTTAATATGAGGAAATTCGCTTAAATTTCAATTTAATTCAATTAATTGCAATTCTGGAAATTTGAGTAATAATTCAATTCAATTCTAAAAAACGATTCAATGCAAACTCAATTAAATTGGGAAGTACAATTAGTTTTTCAGTTTATTTTCAAGCCGTAAAATAATTAATTAAATTAAAAAAAAGGCAGTAAAAAAACGAAATCAGTGTGTTTTAAAAAAACGAAATTCATTAAATAAAAAATAAAAAACGAAATTAGTGTGTTTTAAAAAAAAAGAAATTCATTAAATGAAAAAAAAACGAAATCAGTAAATTGATTACTACCGTGAATATATTAAAATTTATAAACACTAAGTAAAATTAATGAAAACCGTATATATTATAAAATAAAATAAAAATCTCAGAAGATTTGATTAGAACCGGAAAAATTTAAAAATTTAGAAACTGATTTAGTAAACTGTAATATTTGATTAAATTTCCATAATATTTGATTAAATTCTCAGAATATTCAATTTAATTTCCATAATTTTAATAAAGTAAAAAGAAAATCTCAGCAAAATTTGATTTGCTAAATCATATTCGGAATTTAATAAAGTTTCCTAATTGTAAGATTTCCCTATTTGATAACTATATATTTCGTAAAATATGATATTTCATGAACGATTTCAATTATTTTTAAGCCATAAATCAAATTAACTGAATAAAAAACGAAATAAGTACATAAAAAAACGAAATCAGTACATTAAATTAACTGTGCACCTCAGCCACATTCTTACGAGCCTCCCAGTTAGACACTGCCTCAATCTTACTAGGATCCACAGCCACACCCTCTTTCGAGATCACATGCCCCCAAGAATGCTATTTTCTCCAACAAGAACTCACACTTGGACAACTTAGCATAAAGCCGGTTGTCCCTCAAAGTCCGCAAAACAATCTTCAAGTGCTTCTCATGCTCCTCCTTGGTCTTAGAGTAGACCAAGATATCATCAATGAACACAACCACGAACTTGTCCAGATATGGACTAAACACTCGATTCATCAGATCCATGAACACTGCATGTGCATTAGTCAACCCGAATGGCATCACTACGTACTTATAATGACCATACCTAGACCTGAAGGCAGTCTTAGGTATATCTCCATCCCAGATCCTCAACTAATGATAACCGGACCTCAAATCAATCTTCGAAAGCACCCCAGCCCCAATCAACTGGTCAAACAAAT
Source organism: Silene conica (assembly GCA_029255685.2). Taxonomy (NCBI): domain Eukaryota; kingdom Viridiplantae; phylum Streptophyta; class Magnoliopsida; order Caryophyllales; family Caryophyllaceae; genus Silene; species Silene conica. Next base: position 52,500,663 of record CM055316.2, on the reverse strand, counting down.
CATCTATCCTCGGCAAGGGATAACGGTTCTTCACTGTTATACACAAACTCATGCTCCCATCTTTCTTTTTCACGAACAACATTGGTGCTCCCCATGACGATACGCCACCTTGTCTAACAGATCATTAAGCTGCTTCTCCAGCTCCGCTAACTCCCTCGGACCCATCCGGTAAGGGGCCTTAGAAATAAGTCTTGTTCCCATCTTAAGCTCAACATTAAAATTGTGTCTCTCTTGGGTGGTAACCCAAGAATCTCCTCAGGAAAGACATTCCCAAACTCTCTCACTACAAGAATGCTCTATGTAGACACCTTCTCAACCCTGGTGTCCCTCACATGACACAAAATCTTGACCTTAGAGTCTAACCAGATAAGACTTTAGAGTCAAGACATATATAATCTTGACCTTAGGTCTAACCACAAAGCCCTTATATGACACCCTGGCTCCCTTTGGTCCCCTCACAGTCACTTTCTTCTGAAAGTAATCAATCGTAGCCTTGTGACGACCCAATCAATCCATACCGACAATGACCTTAAAACCATCTAAGGGAAACTCAAACAAATCAATAGGAAAGTCGACTTGACCTATTACAAAAGACACACCCCTATACACCTTCCTACACACCACCGACTCCCCAGAAGGTATGAATACCTCATCACTAGCTACCTCAAAGGATTTCAGCTCTAAACTCCTAGCATGGCTTACAGACACAAACGAATGAGTTGCCCCAAAATCAAAACGAAAGTAGGACATGTTGGGAAAAGTATCATCGACAATAGTTCGATCACATGATTTTATTATTTATTATAAAAGGGTACAATCTCATATATATTTATATATTGAATACAGAAGGGATGATATATTATTAAGTCGACTGGTCATCATTTACCGGTAATGATTGGCTTTAAATAGTTTGACATTATCGTCATATGATGGTGGTGATCAATTGATCCGCTATGGTCACACCTAAAGGATGTTACACGAAATTGTTAAGATTAATAATTTGTATACGATATGAATTTATTAATGCCCTAACATGAACGAGATAGATGGGAGGCACGTTGTTATAATGTGATTATACGTGATTCGTTTATAATCAAATAAGTAATTATTTTATAATCGATAATAATTATCGTATATTTTATCGGTAAGGGTTATCGATTAGTAGTGATTACAATAGAGTTGTGAATCACGATTGATGAATATTAAATGACAAGTTTTACGAAATAAGTTGGTAATATCTACTTAAATGTTAAGTAATATTTATGAAGTGCAAAATTGTATTTAAATTGGTTAAATACATATTTTAAATTGTCTAATGTCATAATTCATGTGATATGTCACACATGTGACATTTTACATTTAACAAATTGTAAAACATAAAAAGGAACCCATTTTATGATTAGGAGTGCAGTGTGTTTTGTGTTGTGGATGGGTGATGGGTGATGATTGTTTTATCTTATTGAGAATAAGCTAATTAATCATAACCTAATCTAGTCTAATATTGACATGACTAGTGCATAATATGGAAAAGAGAAAAAGCTAAGTACTCTTCCCCATTTGCATGTGTGTGTCGTGTGGACTTATGAGAAGGGAAATAGTTTTCTTTTCTTATTTTCTATGTAATGGATACTACCTCATACACAAACTAACTAGTTTATTTTTGAGAAAAAGGTTGGTCATATTCATCTTAAATATTCTCTCATAATATTACTATCTATTTCATAGTAATTAATATATTTTTCTAAGTGTAGAAAAATCAATTTTCATAAGGCATATTAATACTACATAATAAGATTATTTAGTATTTTAATTTCGGGTTCATCTTGGGTGCTCACTTGGGAGGACTTCTACTCTTGGGGTCTCGGATGTCATCCCGTTTCATAGCTCAAGAACGGTTTTTGGTAGGTAACCAAAACCGTGCCCTTAGTGTCATTTCCGCAATGTAAGGTTTCGAACTTATTCTTGTATGCATAAGATCCGAGTTTTATTTTATGAGTTAAATAAAGCCTTACATATAAGATATGTTAATAATTTCTGGAAAATCGTTTTCCTTCAAGACTTCAAGTGGTATCAGAGCAATACGGTTGTTGCATGCATTGTAAAATCCCGTATTTTTATAAATATATTTTTAAGCGTTTTTAATTATTTTAAGTAATAAAATAATATTTTAATTATTTATCGAAAAGTATTTTAAATAAATAGTAAGATCCGTCTTAAGAACCTTAAGTCCTTAAGACGAATACAAACTTGGTAAATTTAAGTTCACAACTTAAAAACCCGTTCAAGTATCCTAACCCGTTTCATTTTAAATGGAAAGGACAATTACTTAAACCCTTTGAGACCCATGTGTCGACATATTCATCTCCTTCAAACAATATCACTGTAAACACAATTCCTCATAAACCTCCATTAATATTAATCTTCTTTTGCTTAGTTCTTCATCATCCGTTCATCAAATCGAGGTAATAATAACATTTTCGGAATCCTCATTTAATTTGCAAGCCATCTATCACTTTCGTTTTTCAAATCCTTCACTTCGAATTTCGGACTGTTTTTGTAAGATTCGACTTTCAGTCCGTAATCTTGTTTTTCGTGCTTGTAGGCGTGGGCTTGGACGACCCGGAAGTGGATAGCTTCATCTTAGAGGAAGATCTTTGAGCCGGATTGCATTTGAGGTGACGATAATGAGAAACTCGGCCTTTTTGTTAAAATAGCAAGTTTTGATCTATTCTTGTTATTGTTTCTGATTTTTGTTAAGGTTTAATGGTTAATGGACTTAGTAACATGTTTAGGAATGTTCTTATATGATGAATTCATGCCTTGTTGATGTTCATATGTTCTTATGTTATTTTCAGAAATTTCATGTTTTGCGACGGATACTTCATATAATCGTATTGAGGAATGTTATGGGTTTGTTTGCTGTTAGATAGTGTTATTGGATGATTTGTAATGTTGGGTAAATCTTACATGTAGCAATTATTAAGATTTGGTGTCGAATTATTGAGTTTTGCAAAGGGCTGGAAACGCGATTTTTCTGATCAGGCTCTCTGAGCCGGTCGACCGACCGGCCGCCGGTCGACCGACTGAGGGTGTTTCTTGTGTTTTTTGTAAAATTGAGACTCGTAGGACTTAGAATGCCCAGCCGGCAGACCGGCTGCCTGCCAGCCGGCTGGGAGTGCGTGGTTGTTGTCTTGCGTTGTTTTTGAGGAAAGTGAATTTGGGATGCCAGCCGGTAGGCCGGCTGCCTGCCGATCGGCTGGTAGCCTCTTGTGAAATATTGTATAATTGGGGATTGGGTTCCCAGCCGGTAGGCCGGCTGCCTGCCGACCGGCTGGGAGTCCTTTTGGGCTGTTTTGGTTTTAAAGAAAGAGGAGGCTGATTTGGGTTGCCAGCCGGTAGGCTGGCTGCCTGCCGACCGGCTGGGAGCCCCTGTAGCTTGTTTTCATTTTGTTTTCGTTCATAACTTTTAGATGGTTAATCGATTTTAATTGAAACTCGTTCCTTGTATCTTTGATATGTATTTGAGGTCCCCGGAGGATGGGCGACACTATATTGGGTTCGGGAATGGAGAGAGGATAGAGACCCCCCGGTCGGGTAACCGAAAGGGAAACCGACTCTCCCTCAACTTAGTTCCCGGGGTCAATTAAGTGTTGAGTAGAGGTTAAGAAAGTAGAACTATAGGTTAGTTCATAGACTTGGATGATATTGTATTGATGCGTATTAAGTTATGCCTTAAGCTGGCCTCTGAACTTAATATGTGAGTTGTATGTCATATATGGGGATATGCCTTAAGCTGGCCTCTGAGCCCTATATGTGTTTGTTTGTCGTGTCTGGGACATGCGTTGAGTTTTCGCCTCTGAGTCCAGACATGTTTGAGTGATCGCGTCAGGACATGCCTGAAGCTGGCCTCTGAGTCTGACGAGTAGAGCAACTGCACGACGGGGCAGTCAGGTGGTCATACCTTACCCGGAGTGCAGGTGTTTGGTGCTAGAACATGCGTTGAGTTTTCGCCTCTGAGTTTAGTACCTTGTGATGTAGTAGGGGAACATGCGTTGAGTTTTCGCCTCTGAGTTCCTTACTTGTGATTGTGAATTGAATGCTAGTCCATGCGTTGAGTTTTCGCCTCTGAGTCTAGTGTTCTGTGATAGCTGGTCCATGCGTTGAGTTTTCGCCTCTGAGTCCTTGCTTGATATGGTGAATTTGGTATCTAGGTTATGCGTTAAGATGTCGCCTCTGAACCTTTTTACTTGCTGAATGTTTAGTAGTTAGGTTATGTCTTAAGTTGACCGCTGAACCTCTTTACTTGATGTTATATCTGTTTGCCCAGAGTTTGGTACAGTGTCAGATATGCATGTTGGAGTTAATGAATATATTGCTTGGGATATAATTTGTTCATCCAAGGCATTGGATGACTCTTTTATCGGTTTCATAAATAGTTGGATTGAAAGACCCCCCGACTGGGTAACCAATAGGGAAACCGACTCTCCTTCCTAACGGTTTATGAAGTTGGTTGAGAGCCGTGCATTAGAGTTTGCATGATAGTTGATGATCAGTTGTTGAGATATTGTTATACTTCACATGTTGATATATGCTGGAGTATTCTGTATTGCTTTATGTGTTACGTGTCGTTACAAAAGGTGGCTAAGAGAACTCTAGTCACTCCCCACTGATTGTGGCGTACATGTTTTCATGTATGTAGGTACATGCAGGTTGGATCGGGGTTCACGAGAAAGCTAGCGAGTGATGATCTTGTTGTCATCATATGACTTACACTTATATCGTTTAGCTGGATTCTTAGTTTTGATACAGTTTTTGGTTGGTGCCTGTAGGGATGTTCCATCCCAGGCTGTTGTATATATTTCGTTTCGTACTTAGAACTGTTAATTATCTATTTCATTTTATGTCAGTTTCTGTTTTAGTTTAATTCTTCTCGCATGCTGTTTACGTTAAAAAGTTTTAATTCCGCTGCATTTTTAGTACCTTGTATGTTTTAATTTTCCGCTTTCGCGAGGGGTTTTACATGCATAATCGGTATACTTTTCCGAGTAAATTAAATAAAACTCTCAGACTTCCTCTTATCCCCACTCTTCTCTCGGGTATCCCTGGCCAGATTTGCCAACCTCTCCGCGTCCCCGACCCTCTATATAAGACGTCTTTGAGGTCGGTTGACACTCCAACAGGCAGTCTCTCCATGATATAAAGAGTCAGCTCCTTCTCGAACCTCAAGGCCAAAGTCTTCTGGGTCAATCCCACATCCTCTACATGACGGGCCAAGTCGTTAAACTTGACATAGTACTCAGAACGGTCATGTTATCCGACATCCCGAACCTATCAAAATCTACCCGCAACTAGCTACGGACGTGCTCTGGCACAAACTCACGCCTCATAGCTGCCTTGAAGGCCTCCCAAGGTGTAACACCCCCATTTATTTAAGGGCCTGAACTAGGACTCCCCAGATAAATAAGGGTGTCACCATCTCGGATTACCGAGGCAGTAGGTAACGAAGTAAGGAACACAGTACTTTATTAGATATTAAACTTTAAACAACGTTCTTACAACTGTCTCAAAACAACTATCTCAAAAGATAAATTAAAACACTACGGTTCATAACTGAACAACTATGGTGATCTAGACTCTAGTCTGGTCCGGATCCAAGCTCTCCTTTCCCTTCAGCTCCCATAGTCTTAGGCACCTGTCAATCTGCTCCCCAATAAATTGGTTCATCACAGGTGATCACGAATACACAGGGTCAACCACAAGGTTGAGTAGAGGAAATAAGCAATTGAAATATTACTATAAAAAGAAAGGCATCTTCCTCCACTCCGAATCACAAGACCCAATATTCTCCACACCGTATCACAAGACCCATTATCTCCACACCATTCACAAGACCCAATAATCACCACACCATAACACAAGACCCAATATACTCCGCTCTATATCACAAGACCCATTATCACATTTCCGTGTCATGAGGATATACCGACAATCAATAACATTATAATATCATTCATTCAATAAAACGTATACAACTCACCACAGTTAATAATCATGTCACAATATCATAAACAAGATCTCAATTATTTCCCCTACCTCAAATTGCAGGAGAAAAGTCAACCAAAAGCTTGCTAGAAGTGTTCCACGCGAAAATCGTCACCTAAACATGTATACGTAGCGAATTAATAAACTTCCCGAACCCCCATAAGTGAACTTACACTTACTATAAATAGTATCCCTCTATAAGTGGAAAGTTTCCAAAAATGGAAACTTTCCCGAAGTAGAAACTTTCTTAAAATATTAATTTCCCGACTCATAAACTTCAACTAACACAAAATAATAACTAATAATAGTAATAATAATACTAACAATAATAAATAACAAATAATAATAATAATAATAAAAGATAATAATTATAATATAATAATACTTTTAATAACAATAATAATATAAATGAAAATAATAATAAAACAAAACACCCAAACAGCCCTTATACCAACCACGACTCACGACCCGTTTACCCCCCTACAGCCACCGTAACGCACCACCACAACCACCAACAACCACCAGCCATCGTACCCAGAACCACCAACCACCCCTGCGACCACCGGCAGTCTGGTCGTCTACCGCCGGCGAGATGAACAGAGGTCCTAAACAGACACGGTACCTCACCCAACCACCTCAAACTGCTTGCACTAAAACCCTTGTCGACACCTGTACCACGCCTGACACAAACCAAGACCATCATGTGGGGAATATAGCATGTATTCGCCCTAAAACGTGAAGGATTATAACGAATTTTACAATTGAGATTTTTGTCATAAGTTAATAAAAACATGAAAAGGGATACAACCTTGAGTCCTTGCGCAAAAGGCCTAAGAACAGGAATTAAAGTAAATTCCCTCCTATAACTTGCACCCAAGACTTTGTTTAAGACGATGTCGCGTGTGCTAGAAAGGCTCTCCAATTGCCTTGCAATATGGGGAGAGTTTTGTGAGGTTTTGATGTGAGATCTGAGTTTTGGGAAAATCGTGTTCTCAAAACCCTAATTATGAGAATTGTAATCAACCAGTGTATTTACAAAAGGAGAATAACTCTCCTATTTGTAACCCTTGGGTCGGCCGAACGGGTTTATGGTGAGAGTGGGCTTTCTCCACTCTTACCTTATTCCTTTGCGTGATTCGACCCGTTTTGCTAAATATTATTTGCGGGATTTTAATTATAAATCGCATACATGTTATCAGATATTAATGCAGTCGATGTATTAATAATGGTCTGATAAATTTACGATATTGTATAATTACCCAAATTAATATAACTGTTTATATTAATACGCGAATTTAATATTTAATTAAATATAACCGTTTATATTTAATTTACAAATTAATCATGTAATCCGTATTAGCTAAAATTATTTAATCTGTATTAAATAATAATCTCAACATCTTATTGACTGATTTAATAGTCAATACCTCTGACTAACTGTTTAGTCGTTTCCGGCATAAATGTGACTGTATTTTCATACCTTCACATCTCTCAAACGTGTCCTATAGGTGTGACGTATAGGGACCACTTGATCACCGCCATCCGTATGACAATAACGTCAAACTTATCTAGCAAGCCAACCGTTATTGTTAAACGTGGATCAACTGATAATAATACTGAAGTATGCCCTTGTGATCCTTTAAGAGATTTAGTAAGTCATTGTACTAACTATCAAGGACACCAGCCCCAACAATCTCCCACTTGTCCGTACAAGGGTATGTGCAATGACGTTATCACACTACATGTGGAGGACACAAGCTCCAACAAACTCCCACTTGTCCGTACAAGTGTAGGTGCGATAACCGATTCTCATATCCTTTTAAAATTTCTCCCACTCAATGTAAGACAATTTGCAAATCCGTATTCGCAAAGGTCGTATCTCACAAGCGATCTGTATCAAGAGTGGTTTCCCCGACTAGAGAGTAACTTAACTGATAAAACGAATCTGTATTCGAGCATGGCCATGCATTTCAGTTACTACTCCTCGAGTGGCCCTGAGAAATGATAAAATCCTGATAAGGGTTTGGATATTTCCCTCAACTCGAATCCTGCCGATATCGCGCAACATGAAATAACCCAGAAAAAATCCTCTTGGCCCCTGTTACGATGACCGTGGGAAAGAAACCAAAGTTACCCAAAATCTGCCTTAATCTCAAGAGACAGTTGAAAGTCAAAAGACTCGACTCTAAGGAACACTATGGAGGTCCTATCCACGACCTGGCACCCAATGTTATAAAACATTTAGGACTCCATAACGTTGTCACGGGGTGTCCTACGAGATATCCGTATAACTCGCCTTTGTGATTGGTCAGTCATCCGTGTGACTTATGGCTCGTTGAACCCACCATCAACCAACGTCACAAAATGATTACCTGAGTTATCAGCTCAAGTGGGTAATCAAGGACTAAAATGATGTAATGTTATTCAGTTCACTTTGTGGTGTTCAAAATTGGCGTACAATTCCACATGAAAAACAAAACATTATATATCATAACAATGAGGTTGAATAGAGTACACGAGAAAATGAATTATTACATGAATTCATAAAAGAGTACTACAACTTAGGAACACATCTAATTCCCATGGAATGAATGTGCCCTTCATGCTTATCACGTGGTAATGCTTTAGTGAGAGGATCAACTATGTTGTCATCCGTAGCGATCTTATCAATGAATATCTCCTTTTACGTGGACTCAGTTGTAGAATCTGCTGTAACACTCTGTTTAGAACTTTTCTAGCTGACAGCAGCGCCATTAAGAGTAAAAATGAATCCAGACTGAGATTTCGAGTCGTCTCGATCCGTTTGGAAGCTAGCATCTGCGTAACCCGTGGCGCAGAGCATCGAGTCGCCTCCATAAGTCAATCCCCAATCTTTAGTCCTCCGTAGGTACTTAAGAATGTTTTTCACGGCCATCCAGTGTTGTTCACCTGGATGAGCTTGAAATCGACTTGTCATACTCAATGCATATGCAACGTCTGGACGTGTGCATGTCATGGCATACATGATCGATCCTATAGCCGAAGCATAAGGAATCCGACTCATGCGCTCTTTCTCTTCCAATGTCTTAGCTTCTTGAGTCTTGCTCAAGTGAAGCCCAGTAGTCATAGGAAGGAACCCTTTCTTGGAGTTCGTCATGCTGAATCTCTCTAGAATCTTATCTATGTAAGTCTCCTGACTGAGAGACAACATCCGTCGTGATCTATCCCTGTAGATACGGATGCCCAAAATTCTTTGTGCCTCTCCCAGATCTTTCATCTGGAAATGGTTTTTCAACCATGCTTTAATCGAAGATAAGAGAGGTATGTCATTCCCAATCAAGAGTATGTCGTCAACATACAGTACTAGGAATACAATCTTACTCCCACTCGACTTGATATAGAGACATGGTTCATCGACTGATCGAATGAAACCACTCTCTTTTATCACTTGGTCGAAGCGATGATTCCAACTCCGCGATGCTTGCTTAAGTCCATAGATGGAACGCTTAAGCTTGCAAACCTTCTTAGGATTTTCTGGATCAATAAAACCCTCGGGTTGTACCATGTACAACTCTTCCTCCAAATAACCGTTTAAGAAGGCGGTTTTAACGTCCATCTGCCATATTTCATAGTCATGAAATGCGGCGATCGCTAAGATAATCCGAATGGAACGTAGCATGACTACGGGTGCAAAGATCTCATCGTAGTGCAAACCTGGCACTTGGGTGAAACCTTTAGCAACTAGTCTTGCCTTGTGGATATCTTGTTTACCTTCCACGGCATGCTTTATTTTGTAAAGCCATTTGCATTGAAGGGGACGTACCTTTGCAGGTAGGTCCACAAGATCCCACACGTTGTTCTCATACATGGAGTCCATCTCGGTTTGCATGGCTTCTAGCCATAGCTTTGAGTCAGAACTGGTCATGGCACCTTTATAGGTTGTGGGTTCATTACCCTCTAGGAGTAAGACGTCATCCATATCATGTTCCTCGACCATACCAATGTATCTGCCCGGAGGAATGAAGACTCTTCCCGACCTCCTAGGTTCCTCAGGAATATCTACTGCAGCCTCGGTTGAAGGAACTGTTTCCTCCAATGGTTGCTCGGTAATTGGTTCTTGAAACTCCGATAAATCGAAGGTTCTATTACTCGACTTGTTCTCGAGAAATTCTTTCTCCAAGAACGTTGCACTAGCCGCAACAAAAACACGATGTTCGGTTGGCGAGTAGAAGTAATGACCAAAAGTTCCCTTTGGATAGCCTATAAAGTATGTCTTGACCGATCGCGGGCCGAGCTTATCCTCGTGTCTCCACTTGACATAAGCCTCGCACCCCCAAACCCGAATAAAGGACAAGTTGGGGACCGTTCCCTTCCGTAATTCATATGGAGTCTTGTCAACAGCTTTAGACGGACTTCGGTTAAGTATTAGAGCGGCTGACAAAAGAGCATAGCCCCACAATGAATCAGGCACAACGGTGTGACTCATCATGGATAGAACCATATCGATTAGAGTTCGATTTCTCCGTTCGGACACACCATTTAATTGTGGTGTTCCAGGTGGAGTCAACTGTAGCACGAGGCCACAGTCTTTAAGGTGTTGATCAAACTCGTGTGAAAGATACTCACCACCACGATCAGAACGTAGTGCTTTAATCTTTCTTCCCAGCTGGTTCTGTACCCGATTCTGGTATTCTTTGAACTTGTCAAAGGATTCACTTTTATGTTTCATCAAGTAGACATAGCCATATCTACTCAAATCATCCGTGAAAGTGATGAAATACCTATAGCCTTCTCGTGCGTTGATCGACATAGGGCCACATACGTCCGTATGTATGAGTCCTAATAGGTCGGCAGCGCGCATTCCAACACCTTTGAAGGAAATACGAGTCATCTTACCGATGAGACATGATTCACACGTGCCATATGATTCGAAATCAAAGGCCGAGATAGCTCAATTCTGTATGAGCTGTTTTACGCGTTTCTCATTTATGTGTCCCATACGACAATGTCATAGGTAAGTTTGATCTTTGTCACCTACCTTTAATCTCTTAATATTCACATGTAATATTTCAGTGGTTTGATCTAAAACATAAATTCCATTCATGGAAACTGCCTTGCCATAAATCATATTGTCTAATGAGAAAATACAACTGTTATTTTCTATTACAAATGAAAAACCAAGTTTGTCAAGCGCAGAAACTGAAATAATGTTTTTGGACAAACAAGGAACATAATAACAGTTATATAAAGATAACTCGAATCCACTTGGAAGCTGGATCACGTATGTTCCCCTCGAGACTGCAGCAACACGTGCTCCATTCCCGACACGCAGGTCAACCTCACCCTTGATGAGGGGTTCTTGGTTTCGGAGGCCCTGCACATGATTACATAGATGAGAACCACAACCACTATCTAGTACCCAAGTTCCGTAACTTGCATGGTTAATCTCAATCATGTGAATAAAAGAAGAAGAAGACATACCATCAGGTGTAACGCGGCCTGCCTTAATGTCCTCACGATACACGGGGCATGAGCGCCTCCAATGCCCAGTCTTGTGGCAATGGTGACATTCCATGCTAGTATCCTTGCTCTTTGTCTTGCCCTGTGAGTTGCTCGACTCACCTGGCCCACTCTTAGTAAATCCTGACTTCTTAAACTTGGGCTTGCCTACTGTTAGGTCGCCCTGAGCTTTAGCTTTTCCCTTACCCTTACCCTTACTGGAGATCATGAGAACATCCTGCTTCACGCTCCCACTTAATTTCAGATCCTTCTCGGTCTGTACGAGAAGGGAGTGGAGCTCACGAGGATTCTTCTTCATGTCGTTCATGTAATAGTTGGCCCTGAAGAGGGCGAACCCATCATGAAGCGAATGAGGCATTCGATCAACGATTATGTTCTCACTGATCTTGCAGTTTAGGGCCTCCAGTTTCTCGATATTCTCAATCATGTGAAGAATATGTGGGCTAACAGCTTGGCCCTTCTTGAGTTTCGCCTCAAAGAAGCGACAGGTATGCTCATAAGAAACGATTCTCGGAGCTTTTGAGAATTCGTTAGTGAGCGTGGTGAAAATCTTGCTTGCACCATGGGTTATGAAGCGTCTTTGCAAATTGGATTCCATTGCATAGATGAGTACGTTCTTTATCGCACCCGCTTCCATGACGAAGTCGCTATGAGCGTGAACTTCGTTAGTTATACAACAGTTTAATTGAACGTGTTCACACTGAAAAAGAAGATAAAAACAAAACCCTATAAGCAACTCATTGTTGTGATTTAAGTCTATATTAAATTGCATTTAAACTCGTAGACTCATGCATTTATATAATTGATCTCCCTCAAGAATTATATAAACGATCCCAAGACTCAATTTCCGTATATTGATAAGCCCACAACTTGGCTAATTCCAACGTTGGAACTCTTGGTCGATAGATTTCCGTAAATCCTATCTATTAGTCCATCTCAGTCGCTAGATAGTATCGAGTGACCATGATGTTGAGATAATATAAATCATCTGTTCCCACTTACCCGACGTAGAAGGGGTCATATTATGCCTACCGACGAAGAAGGGATTCATGAGAGTCTGATTTATAAAGACTATTCTCAATTTTTGGTTATACGAGGAAGACCCCATCAACTTTTATTTATCCATTTTAAGTGAACTAATATCTAGCATATGCGTGAATGAATGAAATAAAGTGATGGCTTTGCAATTGACATGTGACATCTGTATTGTCACAGAAAACTAACGCGTAACCTCTACATGAGTCAGTTTTCAGGCATGTTATAGGTGGTTTGGTTTTAGGCGGAATATGATGCAAGCTATTATCGATGAAAGCATAAAATAAATGCAATAAACGTAAATAAAAGTCCTAGTGTGGCCTATCCTACCAAAATAAACATAAAACAACTTGGAATCCACCATTGGACCCTAGTAGCTTGTCTTGATTTTCCATCTTGGTCCTTGCAGCGGGAGTGAGCATCCGGTCTCCGTCTTTGGTCTTCACAAAATTACTAATTTAAATTACAAATATAACCCTATTTACATTCTAATTTAAATACAAAAGTAATTACATGGCAAAAACCCAAAATGGAGATTCAAGATCTCAAAATTACAAGCAAGACTGTGTCCCATCATTACGGTGACACAATCTTCTAAGGCCACACTAAGTTACAACTTCTTGCAAAATTAAATACGTTATAGAAAGCATTCAAAAGGCATTCAACAAGACGATAAATAAAATGCATCAATTAAAATTAAAATTCATTCATGACATAATACTGTTGTTATGATTAACAAATTTTACCAAACCACCTTTTCGGGATTAAAATTATGTGATTATACCGTTTTAACCACTTTAATTTTAACAAGTTAATAATCCATTATCTTAAACCATTTTAAAATAATATGTATCATGCGAGAGTGAACCGTTTCACAAAAATAATATACTATTTCTGTATACAGCATATTATTTTGGCCAAGGGAAAATAAAAACAAGTTATTTTCCGAAAAATAAAACACGACTGTTACAGGGAAGCGGTCGACCGACCTCAACATGGGGTCGACCGACCTAAAAAAATTTTTCTGTATCAGCTGAGAGGTCTACCGACCCATTAAACAGGTCGACCGACCTCCAGACGAAAAAAAAATTTCCTGTAACTGCAGAGTGGTCGACCGACCCAATAAACAGGTCGACCGACCACAAAATACCAAGTCGAGTTTCTGAAAACGCGAAATTGCTGTACTTTTAACCAAAACAAGTTTTAACCTTTGATTCAAAACGCGTAAATCAAAATAAACAGCAATTAGGGTTCACATATTGTCAAGAATATTGATTAATTAACAATATGTAAACAGGAATCGAAAACAAGATCGATTATGCAAAAGAGAAACTGCCGAAAAACAGAAACCCTAAGCGGGCAGAGGTCGACCGACCATAATAATGGGTCGACCGACCCACACGCCGACAAAAATCAATTTTCAAAATTTTTAAATCAAAACTTATGAAAAACACAAAAGTAAAAATTCGTGGCCTTGGCTCTAATACCACTTGTGGGGAATATAGCATGTATTCGCCCTAAAACGTGAAGGATTATAACGAATTTTACAATTGAGATTATTGTCATAAGTTAATAAAAACATGAAAAGGGATACAACCTTGAGTCCTTGCGCAAAAGGCCTAAGAACAGGAATTAAAGTAAATTCCCTCCTATAACTTGCACCCAAGACTTTGTTTAAGACGATGTCGCGTGTGCTAGAAAGGCTCTCCAATTGCCTTGCAATATGGGGAGAGTTTTGTGAGGTTTTGATGTGAGATCTGAGTTTTGGGAAAATCGTGTTCTCAAAACCCTAATTATGAGAATTGTAATAAACCAGTGTATTTACAAAAGGAGAATAACTCTCCTATTTGTAACCCTTGGGTCGGCCGAACGGGTTTATGGTGAGAGTGGGCTTTCTCCACTCTTACCTTATTCCTTTGCGTGATTCGACCCGTTTTGCTAAATATTATTTGCGGGATTTTAATTATAAATCGCATACATGTTATCAGATATTAATGCAGTCGATGTATTAATAATGGTCTGATAAATTTACGATATTGTATAATTACCCAAATTAATATAACTGTTTATATTAATACGCGAATTTAATATTTAATTAAATATAACCGTTTATATTTAATTTACAAATTAATCATGTAATCCGTATTAGCTAAAATTATTTAATCCGTATTAAATAATAATCTCAACATCTTATTGACTGATTTAATAGTCAATACCTCTGACTAACTGTTTAGTCGTTTCCGGCATAAATGTGACTGTATTTTCATACCTTCACATCTCTCAAACGTGTCCTATAGGTGTGACGTATAGGGAACACTGATAATAATACTGAAGTATGCCCTTGTGATCCTTTAAGAGATTTAGTAAGTCATTGTACTAACTGTCAAGGACATCAGCCCTAACACATCACCCCTAGCACCTCTGACACCGGGTCTATAAACGACGGTGGTACCACCGTGTCGACCTCCCCCGAGTCAACGGTGGTACCACTCACAAACACCCCCCTGAACACGCATAAAAAGGAATTGACGCAAGTAGGCAAACGAATCCTCCCTTTGACACAACCACCACCGACTTTACCTACTGTGACCACCACCACCTAACTACCCCACAGACCACCAGTACATAAAACGTAAACAAGGACTAAGAACAAGGATGCACTACCCATCGACACTAACGCAAACGTACACGGATTTGACTTATAAAAAGGCAACCGACATACAAACCTGATCTCAGGTCAAAACGACGGGTCTTAGGCTGTCCTAATTGGCCATACAGACCTTCTCTCTCCTTCTCTGTAGTGGCGGCAGTAGGTTTTAGGTCTTGGGATGCGTGAAGAATAGAGTGAGGTAATGGAATCAGCCTTTTATAAGGCGGCATGAGGCTGATTACAAGGAGTGTTCTCTTTTTTGTTTGTTTTGCTAATTAGGGTTTGTAGTGGGCTTGGTACTACGCACGACACATGAGCCCAACCTCAACTCCCAGAGGTCACAAGTTCGACCCTTACTTACGACATAAAAAGAGGTGTAAAGCTAAATTACTTATCGAGCACTTAAAACATCTACAAACTATCAACACGACGAGTATAAAAGTGAACATCGTAACGAAAAGGTTGTTTAAAAGTTCGGGGTATTACAGTCTTCCCCCCTTAAAATGAACTTCGTCCCGAAGTTCAACCATACCCAGGTGACAACCAAACCTACTCATGCGAACTTGGAACACAAAACATTAATTAAATCACAGAATGTTACATTCCACCCCCCTTAAAGAAGAGTACGTCCCCGTAACTTACCTCAATCAAACAGTTATGGGTAACGCTCCCTCATGGATGCCTCGGCCTCCCATGTAGCTTCCTCCAGATTATGATTGGTCCACAGAACTTTCGCCAATGACGTCTCCCCATTTCGAGTCTTTCGCACCTTCCTGTCCAGAATTTCCTTTGGAGTCTCAACGTAGGACAACTGCTCATCGACCTCAATCACCTCGTGGCGTAAAACATGCGATGGATCACTCACATACTTCCTTAATTGAGACACATGAAACACATTATGGACCTTGGATAGGGCTGGGGGTAAAGCTAATCGGTATGCCACCTCCCCAACTCTGTCCAAAATCTCAAATGGTCCAATAAACTTTTGGCTCAATTTGCCACGCTTCCCGAACCTCATCACACCCTTCATTGGAGATACCTTCAGCAATACCTTCTCTCCCACATCGAACGAAATATCGCTCCTCTTTAGGTCTGCATAACTCTTCTGTCTATCATGGGCGGCCCTCATTTTCTGTCGAATGATCTGTACCTGTTCCACCATCTCCTGGATCATATCTGGCCCTAAAACCACAACATCGGCTCGGTCATCCCAACACACAGGGCTCCGACACTTTCTCCCATACAAAGCCTCAAAAGGGGCCATCCCTATACTGGCATGATAACTGTTGTTATATGAGAACTCTATCAATCCCAGTCGATCCTCCCAAGATCCTCCGAACTCGAGTACGCATGCTCTCAACATATCCTCAAGGGTCTGAATCGTCCTCTCAGTCTGGCCGTCGGTAGCTGGATGGAAAGTTGTACTCATCTTCAAATGGGTACCCAAAGCGGCCCGCAACTCCTGCCAAAATCTAGATATGAACCTCGAGTCTCGATTTGAAACAATGTCTTTGGGTACGCCATGCAATTTGACCACATTTTGTACATATGACTTAGCCAACTCGGCTTTACTCCAGGTATCTTTCATGGGAATAAAGTGAGCAGACTAAGTCAACCTATCCGCAATCACCCAAATCATGTTGTTGCCCCCCCTGAGTCCGAGGCAACCCCACAATAAAGTCCATAGAGATATTCTCCCACTTCCACTCTGGCACATCTAGTGGCTGAATTTTCCCTTGAGGTCTCTTATGCTCCCCTTTCACCCTTTGACATGTCAAACACCTCGACACAAACTCAGTGACTTCCTTCTTCATATTTTGCCACCAGAACGTCTTCTTAAGGTCCTTGTACAACTTATCACCCCCTGGGTGAACGGAATTTGGCGTAGCGTGAGCTTCAGTTAGGATTTTCTTCTTTAGCTCTCCAATATCCGGAACACACCAACGCCCACTGAACCTCAAACTACCATCGGTATGGATACTGAATTTGGATGCAGCCTCTCCACCCTCACTCTCGATCATCTCGCGCCACTTCTGGATCTTTGCATCATTCTTTTGCAATTCCCGAATCTCCCCATACAACTCAGGTTCCACAGTCAAATCACTAAAAGTATCCTCTTTCCGGATCATGAAAATTCCCATCTCCCTTAGCTCGTCATGCAACCTCACTCTCGACCTGGCACTACTCAAAGCATGAACGGACTTCCTACTTAGGGCATATGCTACCACATTTGCCTTGCCTTCGTGGTAGACAATCTGCATGTCGTAGTCTCCAATCAACTCTATCCACCTTCTCTGCCTCATGTTCAACTCTCGTTGGGTGTAGATATACTTCAAACTCTTGTGATCAGAAACACCTTAAAAGTGGCTCCATAAAGGTAATGGCGCCACAATTTAAGTGCAAAGACCACTACTCCCAATTCTAAATCACGAGTCGGTTAATTTTCCTCATAAGTCTTCAATTGGCGAGACGCATACGCGATCACTCTCCCATTCTGCATTAGCACACAACCCAGTCCATGCTTAGAAGCGTCAGTATAAACTTCGAAATTATCACTCCCGACAGGCAAAGCGAGGATAGGAGCTGTTGTCAGGCGTTCCTTAAGGGTTAGGAATGCCTTCTCACAACTCTCATCCCAGACGAAACGGTTCTCCTTCCTCATCAACGATGTCAAAGGCTTTGCTATCTTCGAAAAATCCTTGACAAACCTCCGGTAATAACCAGCCAATCCCAGGAAGCTTCGAATCTCACTCACATTCTTCGGACTTTGCCACTTAGTCACAGCCTCGATCTTACTAGGGTCTACAGACACCCCCTCCTTGGAAATTACATGCCCCAGAAATGCAACTTTCTTCAGCCAGAACTCACATTTGCTCAACTTAGCATTTAGCTTATGCTCCTCTAGAGTCTTGAGTACTCTCCTCAAATGATCCTCGTGTTCTTCTTCATTCTTGGAATACACTAGGCTGTCATCAATGAATACAACCACGAACTTATCCAGATATGGGCTAAAGACTCGGTTCATCAATTCCATGAAAACGGCTAGAGCATTAGTCAACCCGAATGGCATAACCACAAATTCGTAGTGGCCATACCTCGTTCTGAAAGCGGTCTTAGGTATGTCTTCGTCTTTGATTCTCAACTGGTGATACCCCGATCTCAAGTCAATCTTAGAGAAAACCCCAGCTCCACTTAACTGATCAAACAGGTCGTCAATTCTGGGTAAAGGATATCGATTCTTGATGGTCACATTATTCAGCTCTCGATAGTCAACACAAAGCCTCAGACTCCCATCTTTCTTTTTCACAAATAACACGGGTGCTCCCCAGGGTGACACGCTGGGTTGGATGAATCCTTTCTCAGCTAGTTCATCCAACTGCTTTTTCAATTCCTCTATCTCTCTCGGTCCCATACGGTACGCTGATTTAGATATCGTTCCCGCCCCTGGCTTTAGGTCAATGGAGAATCCCACTTCCCTCCTTGGTGCCAACCCTGGAACGTCATCTCGGAATACTCCCTCAAACTCCCGCACCACAGGTATCTTGCTAGTCTTATGGGTCTCAGTATCACAGTCCCACATCTGACACAAGATCAGACAATCTCCTTTCCGCAAGCTAGACTTAAGGGTATTGACGGAAATGAATTTGACCTTAGGTTTGACTAGGTATCCCTTGTAAGACACCCTCACTCCCTTAGGTCCCCTCAATGACATCTTCTTTTGATGGCAGTCAATAAAAGCTCGATACTTGCCCAACCAATCCATCCCCAGAATCACCTCAAAACCCCCTAGTGGAAATTCTATGAGGTCACAATGGAAAATTGCTTCTCCGATTTTGATGGGAACACTTCTATAAACTCTACTACAAGTCACCGACTCTCCTGAAGGTACGGTTACTGATTCCGCGACCCAGTCATAACTCTCAAGTTCCAAAGCCCTAACATGCTCTCTAGACACAAAAGAATGGGTAGCCCCAGAATCGAAAAGTACAAAAGTAGCCTTAGAGTTCACGAGACAAGTACCAGTCACAACATGTGCATCATCTTTGGCTGCCTGTTTCCCCATAGCAAAAAGCTTGCCACTGGATTTAGCCTCACTTTGGCTGGTAGTAGATGTCCCAGCCTGCTGATTTCCTTCCGCTCCAGTCTTCTGGCTGCTTCCACCTCCACTGTACTGGTTTTGATACGAACGGTTCTGATAATTGTTGTAATTCTTCTAATAATTACTGGTGCCTCCTGACTTTGCACCCCCATCATAGCCTGACATAGGAGTACGGTACCCACCATTACCATAAGATTGAGTGCGTGATCCACTGTATCCCGATGTCGGCGTACGATAACCCCCGGACTGGTTTCCCCCTGATGAGTGACACATCGCCTGCTTGTGTCCCGTTTTCCCACAGCCAAAGCAAACTATTCCCACAGAACCACTACCAGAACCTTCACTCCTATAGCTACTCCCACTCTGATTCCTCGCACTACCTGAGACATTGTTGTTGAAGTACCCACTGTACTTATTGGTGCTCTGCTTCTTCGACCCTGAATTCTCATTCACCACTTCAGCTTTTAACGATTAAGGGTTAAATATTTCGGCCATGTTAACAACTATTGCTAATTTTAACGATTTTCGTCATATATCGTACAATTTTAACCATTAAAATTATTTCTCAAGCATAAAATTAAATAAAAATCTCGAAATTTTTATACATGCTGGAAATAATATATATGACATCGTGTTAAATTTTTATGGCCAAATTCCAACTTAAACTACTAAAGTCGAAATAATGTCACTAATTACCCGATTTTTACATTAAAAATCAATAATAATGCAATATATAAGATACATTTCTGGAAAATTTAGCATACAATTTAAATATTGCATGTGACATACTCATAAAGTTTTACAGTCAAATTCCAAATATAACTATACAAACCCATTTTTATTCATCTTATTACATTTTAACATTTAAAATTCATATTCCATGTATTTTAACTCCATAATTTACGAAAATTCATATTCATATCATAGGATATACATGTGAAAACATACTGAAAAATCTCAGCCAAAAGATGATTTTAACTATTTTTCCCAAAATAAACAATTTTTAACCATTAAAAAAACTAATAAAACCGATAATAAAAATACCAATGAACAATATATGTGCAAAATATATTCCAAATATCCTAAAAACATTTTAGAATCAGTAGGTATTCATGCATAAATTATTTCGGCCATGTCATATACGAAATGAAATATCAATTTTATTTTTGTAATCCTAATAACTCCGTAAAAAATTCAACGGAAAGCATGCAAACAACCTTGTTGCTCTGATACCAATTGTTAGGTTTATTTATCTCATAATCTAATGATTTTAGTCGCACTAAACAAAATAGAATTAACATTTTAATTATTGTATTTTTAGATCTTATGCATGCTAATGTAAATGCGGAAATAGTGAGATTTGAACCCTTACACACGGTCCAAACAATGCTAGGATGATCCTCCAAAGTATTCAACAAGAACACCTCCTTAGTGATGCACCAAGGCACCCTTAATTGATCCGAGACATTGAGGAAGCTAGGACAAGAATCGGATTTTCCTTAAAATAAATTCTAATCTCTAATTAGAATTGAAACTAATATAACTTATTACTATTAGTATATTTATTATTCTCACAATAATAATTTTAGAGGTTTTTGAGGTTTATATCTTCCTTGCCTTAGGAAAAATTTGCCAAGCATTAGGATTAGTATGAATTGAGAGCATCTTACAATATTTATGTAAGTGATGCCTAGGGTTATGGGTGGCCGGGTATGGGGAGCTACATAGGGGAGACATCTTCTCTTACCCATGCACCTTAGGGTGGTTATAGGTAGTGTTTCCAAGGCATGCTTTAAACACAATGATTAAAGCATATTTATCATACACTAATCACCCACAACCACTCACAAAACCGACACCCTCTTATAATATGTAGTCCATTTTATAATTGTCCTTTAATCAATTGTATAAGTGTGACATCTAAAGTGTCACATTAAAATAACAATTGTTCTAATTAAAAATGCATATTTATCATATATAAATATCATTTGTAAATTAAATAAATCATATTTATTATGTTGACAAGTAATTCGTAATTACAAATATATAAAATGGTCATGCATAATAATCGTCAATACGATTTAGAACCTTTGTATTAATTATAATCCGATTCATTCCAATCACGATATTATAAAATATCGTTAATAATTGACACGTTTCAATTATAAAAATAAATCTTACAATAAGATTTAACCTCTGATTTCTCGGTATATGAGTTTAAGGAATATGATCAAATCGTATTAATATACTTTTGATCACTTTATCAATTAAGGGAATTGTCCTATAGGTGTGACCTAAAGGGATCAACTGACCACCACCGTCATACGACAGTAATGTCAAACTCTACCTAGCCAATCATTACCGATTAATGTTGGTTAGTTGACTAATATAAATTCGTATCATCCCTTGCGCATTCTCGTCATGAGATTTAATTACGTGATCGCACTATTGTTGAGGACACATTTCCCAACAGTTACTATTATGATACAAATCATCTCATGCATCCAAATCATTATACATCTTATGTACTCACTAACACACGTAATTTCTTCATACACAAACCCTTACTGGCATATTCATGACATTGATAAAATAGAAGAGTTCTTATAACTCTTTTATCATACTTCTCCATTAATTCCATCTCTTTCTATTCTACGCTTTTTCTCTCGTATACACTCGGTTTTCCCGGGTAAAACTGAGAGGGCCAATGGTTCGGTGTGAGGGGCCCCAGACTCATACTTTCCATTTAGTGTGATCCTAATAGTCCTATCCCGGGGTTCATTTTATTTAGACTCATCCTACATTCATTGGGTTCATTTCGTTAGGCCTGAGGATCGTTCGCTCTGATACCACTTTGTAACACCCCCATTTATTTAAGGGCCTGAACTAGGACTCCCAAGATAAATAAGGGTGTCACCATCTCGGATTACCGAGGCAGTAGGTAACGAAGGAAGGAACACAGTACTTTATTAGATATTAAACTTTAAACAACGTTCTTACAACTGTCTCAAAACAACTGTCTCAAAAGATAAAGTAAAACTCTACGGTTCATAATTGAACAACTATGGTGATCTAGACTCTAGTCTGGTCCGGATCCAAGCTCTCCCTTCCCTTCAGCTCCCATAGTCTTAAGCACCTGTCAATCTGCTCCCCAATAAATTGTTCATCACAGGTGATCACGAATACACAGGGTCAACCACAAGGTTGAGTAGAGGAAATAAGCAATCGAAACATTACTATAAAAAGAAAGGCATCTTCCTCCACTCCGAATCACAAGACCCAATATTCTCCACACCGTATCACAAGACCCATTATCTCCACACCATTCACAAGACCCAATAATCACCACACCATAACACAAGACCCAATATACTCCGCTCCATATCACAAGACCCATTATCACATTTCCGTGTCATGAGGATATACCGACAATCAATAACATTATAATATCATTCATTCAATAAAACCTATACAACTCACCACAGTTAATAATCATGTCACAACATCATAAACAAGATCTCAATTATTTCCCCTACCTCAAATTGCATGAGAACAGTCAACCAAAAGCTTGCTAGAAGTGTTCCACGCGAAAACCATCACCTAAACATGTATACGTAACGAATTAATAAACTTCCCGAACCCCCAAACGTGAACTTACACTTACTATAAATAGTAGCCCTCTATAAGTGGAAAGTTTCCAAAAATGGAAACTTTCCCGAAGTAAAAACTTTCTTAAAATATTAATTTCCCGACTCATAAACTTCAACTAACACAAAATAATAACTAATAATAGTAATAATAATACTAACAATAATAAATAACAAATAATAATAATAATAGATAATAATTATAATAATAATAATAATAATAATAATACTTATAATAACAATAATAATATAAATGAAAATAATAATAAAACAAAACACCCAAACAGCCCTTATACCAACCACGACTCACGACCCGTTTACCCCCCTACAGCCACCGTAACGCACCACCACAACCACCAACAACCACCAGCCATCGTACCCAGAACCACCAACCACCCCTGCGACCACCGGCAGTCTGGTCGTCTACCGCCGGCGAGAAGAACAGAGGTCCTAAACAGACACGGTACCTCACCCAACCACCTCAAACTGCTTGCACTAAAACCCTTGTCGACACCTGTACCACGCCTGACACAAACCAAGACCATCACCCCTAGCACCTCTGACATGGGGTCTCTAAACGACGGTGGTACCACCGTGTCGACCTCCCCCGATTCAACGGTGGTACCACTCACAAACACCCCCCTGAACACGCATAAACAGGAATTGACGCAAGTAGGGAAACGAATCCTCCCTTCGACACAACCACCACCGATTGTACCTACTGTGACCACCACCACCTGACTACCCTACAGACCACCAGTACAGAAAACGTAAACAAGGACTAAGAACAAGGACGCACTACCCATCGACACTAGCGCAAACATACACGGATTCGACTTATAAAAAGGCAACCGACATACATACCTGATATCAGGTCAAAACGACGGGTCTTAGGCTGTCCTAATTGACCGTACAAACCTTTTCTCTCCTTCTCTGTTGTGGCGGCAGTATGGTTTAGGTCTTGGGATGCGTGAAAAATAGAGTGAGGTGATGGAATCAGCCTCTTATAAGGCGGCATGAGGCTGATTACAAGGAGTGTTCTCTTTTTTGTTTGTTTTGCTAATTAGGGTTTGTAGTGGGCTTGGTACTATGCACGACACATGAGCCCAAACTCAACTCCCAGACGTCACAAGTTCGATCCCTACTTACGACATAAAAAGAGGTGTAAAGCTAAATTACTTATCGAGCATTTAAAACGTCTACAAACTATCAACACGACGAGTATAAAAGTGAACATCCTAACGAAAAGGTTGTTTAAAAGTTCAGGGTATTACACAAGGTACGTACACCTGCCCCAAGTCCAAGAAATAGTCACGAGCTTTTTTTTTCTCTCTCTCTCTCTCTCTCTCCTCCCCACTATACCCCAACTAAGCTACGTAGATAAATGCAGTCTGATATACCTTAAGGTCGTCAGGACAGCTGATCAAACACGCTCTCCATCTCCCGCAATGTAACACCCCATAATTTCCAAGTCTTTATATATTATTAAAATATTATTTTTGTAATAATAATGATCCACAATAAATAGAATTTCATCTAAAATCTATCGTTTTCGACAATGATATTTAAATGCTCGTCTTAAACTTATACTCGTTAATCT
Organism: Silene conica; assembly: GCA_029255685.2. NCBI lineage: Eukaryota > Viridiplantae > Streptophyta > Magnoliopsida > Caryophyllales > Caryophyllaceae > Silene > Silene conica. The sequence goes on along the minus strand of CM055316.2, from coordinate 52,476,091 downwards.
TGCGAACAACTATCGTGGCTTTGATGCTAATTTTAAGATATTTTAAAGGCATGACTAGCTTTTGCTTATAAAATAAAAGTTTTAGATCTTTTTCTTAGATTTCCAACGCCACCGAAAAACCCTTAATACGAGTTCTGTGGAAGAATGAATGGCCAAAATACGAAAGGCTGTTGCAGAATATCCGCCGACGAGATGCTCGCTCGTTGCTACCTCTTCCGCTTGGTCTAAGAACTTCGAAACATAGCCTAAGCACATCTTACACTTGGCCTAAGAACTTAGACACCTGCCCTAATCACTTCTTCCACATGGCGTAAGTTTCTCGACACATGACGTAATGCTTTCAACACATGGCCTAAAGCCCTCGACACTTGGCCTAACCTACGACACTTGGCGTGAGCTTTTCGTCACTTAGCTTAAACATGCAAACCATGTTCCTTGCTGCCCAAGGTCTAATCTAGTAGGTATCATGGCCCTTCCTTCATCTATTTTTCAGCTTGAAGACGATCCACTCAAACACAAATATTGTTATGCACACCTTCAACCGTAAAACGATCGTAAAATCTTCGTTTCTTATTGGGTTTCGACGATTTTCGCGCCTATCTCTTCCTCTCCCCGCCCTCCATATTTCTAGGTAGTAAAATTATCAAATTTCTTCCTTAATATACTCTGGTCGTGGCCTTTAAGGCACGGTTCTCATAGCTAACCTCGTTTATTTATGTGTAACTAGTTCGGTTGTCCAAACCGGAGTGACTTTGACTCAAAATCATGCTTATTGAAGAGCTATAAGGTAACGGTGATGGGTTACTCGACTTTAATCGTCTATGTTTGCATGTGTTACATAAATTATTGATACATATTATACTAGAAATATGTTTAATTAATTAGTTGTATGATTAGCTTTATAAGTTATATGTTTGGATGATTTTCATCTTGCATGGTTGTGTTGGATGATATTCTAGTTGGAAATTCATTAAGCATTGTATTGTTAAATGAGGTTATGATCATTGAGGATGGTTAGTTTGATAGTCTTTCAAGTTCATAGTGCTTTGTTTACATTGGTTATTTCATAAAGTTTCAGCACCTTGACAAATCTGTCCATTGTCTTGTACAATTTATTTTGACGTCTTAGAGTATCCATATTTGAAAATGTTGAAAATAAACCCCTTTTTATTTTAAGTGTAGAATCTAACTCTAAAATTTCGTAATTTTCTTGCATGTCGTTTGTTCACAATAAATTATTTACGAACATTGCGCTGAAATACTCGCAGAACGGACAGTAGCTCAAAGATTATTTCGAAAACCATTTTTATACTTTGAAAATATTCTGGTCCTTTTCCATAATTAAACAATGCAGAATTTAGTTGATGTTAGGAGTTTACTTTGCCCCAAAATGTTTTGTTAAACCCGTTTTATGAAGCAATACGTTTAATGCGACGATTTATGACATACTGTAAAGATCAGATTATAAACCCCTATTAAGTTCGTCTTTTGAAAATGGTTATCTGATGAAGATAATAGCTAAAAGTCTTATTAATCCGACCCAACTTTCCTTGTATCATTTTGACTTTATTTGAATTAATTATGAATTTTACGGCAGAGGACAGCTGAAATGTAAAACGCTTTTAAGACTTATGTTTTATTAATCAGTTCCGTTTATTCTTCTCCCGTATGGCATGGACTTAAGTGTTGTCTTATTTATCGATTGTTGGCTCTTGTATTTAAATGAGTTGGTTAACGGTTATGTTAGCGTAAATTGTGATATGATGACGGTTATGTTATCTTAAGATGAGTTGGGTAACGGTTATGTTGCCTTGCTTGTGTTTAGGTGACGGTTATGTCACCCTAAATTGTGTTGGTAACGGTTATGTTGCCTTGGTTGTGAATAGATAGCGGTGATACGATTTGTGTATCACTGTAATGAAGAAACGCCACCCCTGTTATGGGATTTTATCTAACTATGTTCGGGATTGGTCGGTGTCCGTGGTTATGCGGCCCGGTCCCCGTGTGTCGTTCGGTGTAGGTTATTACATCGAGAGGTCTGGCCAGGTCTTAGGCATATAGTTGTCGGTTATGCGCTATACATAGTATCCGGATGACGTGGTTATGCGCTCTGGTAGCTAGGGCGCGGTTATACGCCCTAGCCTGTTAGTGGAGCGGTTATACTCCCTGACTGTCAGTTGTAGCGGTTATGCTACCTGACGGCATTCATTCTATTCTTGTTTGTTGTTGTTTGTGTGATTGGACATGCCATAAAGTGTTGGTCTCTAAGTCAATCACCGGGTTGTTTACCTGATTTTGAGTATCATGCTTTGATATTTCTCATATTCACATGTACTACTCCATATACAATATGTTCTTATTGTTATCTATTTGTATTTTGACATGAAGTGGCTGGGAGAACCCTGAGTTACTCCCCACTGACTGTGGCGTTCATGTTTCATGAATGTAGGTTGGTGCTGTTTGGGGAAGACGTGTGGCTAGCGAGCATTGTTGATAATTCGACAATTACCCTTACGCTTAGTTTAGAGTTAATCCATGTTGTATCGTGGGATACCTTATCCCTCGTCTGTTTAAGTTAATTTGTATAATTTATACTTTCTTATTAGTTTTAGTCTTCCGCTTGTTGTTTTGATATTCCGCGAAAGAGTTTTAATAAATATGTCGAAATTTTTTTAAAAGTATCGTATTTCCGCTACAAATTACTTGTTTATTTTCATGCTATATCGCGGGGTGTCATAGTTGGTATCAGAGCAGTAATGCTCTCGACGCACGCACGTGTACCCCAACTTGAATATCTACTTGACCTGAAATAATGAATGAGAGATGAGTAGATTTAAGGACCAAGTGGTAGTCTGTAATGTGATTGCTCCTTGTTAGGTTTAACATGTTTGTTAAATGTCAAAGATTTTATTTTTATGCTCAAGGATTGGTAAACCATGAGCTTACCTGGATGGCGAGCAAGATTATTGTCTACTACCGAAGATGGAAGATTCGTGCTATCTTTGAATGATACTTTTATGTCCCGAAGATACTCCTAACTCATCATGCATCACCTTCTTCCTTATTTCTTGATGCATATCCTCCTTTTCCCGAACTCTTTTCTATCTTAACTCGGAAGCTACTTTCGTAACTTCCCGACTTAACCTTATCCTTGTTACTTGCCTTTTCCCATGGCGCTTTGTAGGTAGCCTAGCTTAGTTGGATATTGAGGATTTTGTTCGAGGATAACCCCTAGCCCTTATTTTGAGAAGTAATCTGACTGAAAACGTTTAGGGAGTGTAGTAAGCCATGTCTTGTTAATCCTAATGTTTAGTTGTTTACCCAATTAGTGGGTGGTTGGTTGGTGAAATTCCTAGATTAAAGTTTGAGTGGTATACGTAGCTTTTGGAAAAATTTAACCTTGGTAATCATAATTGGGATTTAGAACCAGTGGGTTAATATGTTTCGCTTTAAGAGTATGAATGAGGTGTTAGAAGTCATAAAATGAATTTGGAAAATATACTTGGGATGTGACGTTTAAGAATAAGATTCGTTTATAATGATTGATGAGTATTGAAAGGATCTATGAGGTAATCTTGGGAGAATTGATTAAATTTTATGCTTTTAGTTGTTTGAACGGAATTAGTGGTGTAACCTTAGAGGCGCTACCTAACAATAATGTATTTGGATGTCTGATTGATGTAGTGAGGTGCAACTTGTGGATTTGTGAGATTTTGAGGTTTTGACTTGTGATGTTTAAAGGACGTTTGGATTCGTATATAGAGGTGTGAGGACATTAATAATAGATCTTAGTGTTCACATTTTTGAGGTATTGATGAATTCAAAGGATTTACTCCTTGCGTGAGATTATAATTGAGTAATTTGATGAGTAATAAAAGTTTTTGGAATTGAAGGAATTAGAGAGAGTTGATAATCTGTGGAGTATAAAGATTGTGAAGTACCAATGGTATAGAAATGGTTTATCCTGAAGTATTACAGAAATGTCGTTTGAGGAATTTAAGATATAGAGATACCTGAAACTTTATGAAATAGTCGAAATGGGATAATCGTAGACCCTTATCTTTGAAAGGACTTATAGTATGGTAAACCATATGAGAAAATTCTTCTTGGAAAGTCCTAGTTTTGTGTGCTTGAATTGGGAAATAGGAGATGAGAACCCTGTGAGGATTTTGGGAACCCCGAGCCTTGGGAATTGTGTCAGTTCAAATCATAACCTTTCCTCAACGCTTCTCTTCTTCTTTCTTCTTTCATGCTAATTCCATCGAGTTATGCTTTCATAGCGAAGCTTACTTGACCTCTCTTTACGTCATATATCTTCTTACCTATAATGCTCATTCTTCTTCTCATTGCTTCGCTTTTGTTGGAGTCCATAAGCTAGAGTCTCTTAGCCGCCATCTTATGTTTCTCTCTCTCTCTCTCTCTCTCTCTCTCTCTCTCTCTCAAGCTCCTATATCTGTCTCTAAGTTGTATCATATCTTTAACCGTCATGAGCCTTGTCCCCTTTCTTCTTGGACTATGTGTGAGGTTGATTTCGTTTGTGGAATAGTGATATATGCTTAGAGGATCCTTGGTCTTGTTTAATCGGACATAGTTGAGAGAGTTAGCGTTTGGTGACGTTTGGGTAGTATTAGGTAGTGTGCCATCTTGATGGTTTCAAGTTAAAGGTTTGAAGGTATGAGTGTTTCTTGTGGATTAGTACCAACCGTGAGGTTGATAATTTTGGTGTTATCTATGAGGGTGTTGATGGTTACTTAGAGACCGTTTGGGTAAAAGTTGTTACTCTTATGAGACTTTCTTTGGGATGATCACTTTACGGTAATTATGGTAGTCAAGGTTTAAGAGATGTTTCCTTGATTTGGGTCGATGAGAGTTGACTAGTTTGGGACTGAATGCTTTGGATGTTTAACTCGTAGTCCTAGGTTTGCGAATAGTTACGGTTTGAAGAATACCGTGTTTATGCTTTTGGGATTAGATGTTTTGGATGTTTATCTCATAGTCTTATGTATGAAAGTAAGTACAGTTCCGAGAGTGCCGCTTCCATATCTTTTGTTGTCGGTATGAGCGTAACAGATTTTTGTTTATAGGTCTGAAAGTACGATGGATTCAGGTTTAAGATCCTTGTTTTTGTGATTCACCTTGTTTGGAGATCTGTAACATATGTTAGTTGGGTATGAGTGTGATCGGCTTGTTAGTAATTTTGGATCTAGCTCTATGAGGGATGTTGTTTGTTGAGTAATAATCGAGACTTTTGAAGTCTCTTTGGTAATGTGATACCGTATATCGTGGATGAACTAGATGTGAATGACCCAAATTGAGTTGAGGAAACCTTGAGAGTTGTGTGATTGAAAGAGTTGCCTTTTGAGGTGTGTAAGAAACTATGATGATGATGATGTTTCATTTATGGATCGAGTGGGTAGGTTTTCTTGGAAGAGTTATTTTTTTCTCTTAATCTTAAACCTCTTTTACTCATGCTTTTATTCCTTTGCTGTTATGTATCCTTAATCTGTTGTTCAGTACCGTCTTAAGCCTTGAAGATGGTGGTTCTGATACCTTCTTTTAGTTAGCTTCCTTGTGACCTTTTTTGTGTTTTGAGGTCTTTGATGGACCGACCCGACCCTCATTGGTTGATGATATGTAGCTTTCATATTTGTGTTTTGTATGAGTGATGTTCAAAATATTTTTCATTTATGTACTTTATAACCGAAATGAGTTACCTTACTTTTGTTGTTGAAAAACTTTAATTTCTGTTACAACCTTACTTATTTTACGGATTCGAAAATGGAAGTTTACTTTCGAAATGACGTGGTTTGAAAAACTTGAAATGGTTTATAATTTTGATTGGTTTTAGCGTTGATTTGATGTAAGACTTTTTACTGGAGACGTCTAATAACTCGTATTACGCTTGTCGACGCATGATATGATTTGGTTTTGGACTAGCCCTTGATTTGGAATGTCGGGCTCTTGAATGCGCAACGAGAACCCTCTTGTTCCATTGACGAGGATTTGTGCCTTTGGAAAATCTTTTCAAAATCTTTGAAACAAATATAAGTTTTGTAATATCAAACTAGTTCTGTTTCCCGTGAATTTCACGGAGCGTTTTTGTTTAGTGGTATTTGTAACGGTTTGTGATTACATTTTTATTAATACGTAATTATGTTGTGCATTGTTAAGTTGTAAATGAATATTTTGCCTTCTCCCGTTTGTATTTTATAAATGTTCCAGTGATCTAAGTAGTGCGTACAATTTTTAAGTACTCTAGTCACAAGAAAAAGAATTTAATTTTCGATCCCGCTAAAATAGAAAACCCAAACATAAGAGATTTTTTCTCTAAAATTGAGGGAACAAATGCAATAAGACATAACCAATTTCAACAATAATATCTCAAATGTTGACAAACTCGGGTCGAAGTTTGTCAAGTAGGTGAAACTTGAAAAACTGATTAGTGCATTTCTTATTTTCCAACACTACTTACATATTATTCGATCACCCTAGCTAATTAATATTGTGGGTAATACATAACTAAAGGGGCTTTGTAGCTTGTTGCATTCGATTTTTAGCAGTGGTCAATATTTTAAGCAATGTAGTTGTGAAATTCAAAAATTTATATTAATGATCTTTGAGATGTAAATTATTAGTCAGTTACTATACGATATTGTACATACAAAAAAACGGGGAAAATAACTTCTTGTCAAACCCCACCAAAGTCATATAGTCTCATATCTAGATTTTTAGTAACTTTTTTGTACCATTCGATAAATAAAAAAAGAGAGATAAAAATGAAAATTGCGCAAGAAAATAACTCAAGCGATAAAAAATTGCAAATACTATGGTGTCATGTTGTCAATTGTTAGGACATGAGATGTAAGTTTAGAAAGAAAAATTGGATTTTCAACGCATTGATTTTCATTATATTCTAAAAAAAAGTTATATATAATGTGTTGTAAAATAAGTTACACATAAAAGGGAGATAAAAAGATTGTTTAATAGCAAATGAGTAATGATGAAATAAAAAAAATTTAGTTAATGAACATATGAGCCAAAATGAGGAAAATAGTGTCATGAATATTCTTATTTAATTATAAGATGAATTTGTAATCAGTATGTAAGAATGCGCAATCAATAGAGATATTAAATTTGATATTTAAATTTAGTGTCGAAGTATACAAAGAGTCATGAAAAATGAAAAGTTCAATAATATGTAGATTTCATATAATTATTACTATTTTATTTTTATAATAATAATAATAATGAAAATAATAATAATAATAATAATAATTAATACTAATATTACTATTATTATGTGGCAAAAATTTAAGAGTGACACATGTCACTTCAATAGAGGCTCAAGAAGCCTTTTTATATTATTATATAGATTTTGATAAACGCTTTGGTTGTTAACCTTGTTTTTACAACTTGCCGTTTTTCTGCTTTCAAGTTTCGAGGATGAAACTTTTTAAAAGGTGGGGTGATTGTAACTCCCCGTAATTTCCAATTCTTTATATATTATTAAATTATTATTTTTGTAATAATAATGATCCACAATAAATAAAATTCCATCTAAAATATATCGTTTTCGACAATGATATTTAAATGCTCGTCTTAAACTTACACTCGTTAATCTTGCGAACAGCTACCGTGGCTTTGATGCTAATTTTAAGATATTTTAAAGGCATAACTAGATTTTTCTTACGAAATAAAAGTTCTAGATCTTTTTCTTAGCTTTCCAACGCCACCAAAAACACCTAAATACGAGTTCTGTGGAAGAAAGTATGGCCAGAATACGAAAGGCTGTTGCAGAATATCCGCCGACGAGATGCTCGCTCGTTGCTACCTCTTCCTCTTGGTCTAAGAACTTCGACACATAGCCTAAGCACATCTTACACTTGGCCTAAGAACTTAGACACCTGCCCTAATCACTTCTTCCACATGGCGTAAGGTTCTCGACACATGGCGTAATGCTTTCAACACATGGCCTAAAGCCCTCGACACTTGGCCTAACCTACGACATTTGGCGTGAGCTTTTCGACACTTGGCTTAAACATGCAAACCATGTTCCTTGCTGCCCAAGGTCTAATCTAGTAGGTATCATGGCCCTTCCTTCATCTATTTTTCAGCTTGAAGACGATCCACTCAAACACAAATATTGTTATGCACACCTTCAACCGTAAAACGATCGTAAAATCTTCGTTTCTTATCGGGTTTCGACGATTTTCGCGCCTATCTCTTCCTCTCCTCGCCCTCCATATTTCTAGGTAATAAAATTATCAAATTTCTTCCTTAATATACTCTGGTCGTGGCCTTTAAGGCACGGTTCTCTTAGCTAACCTCGTTTATTTATGTGTAACTAGTTCGGTTGTCCAAACCGGAGTGACTTTGAGTCAAAATCATGCTTATTGAAGAGCTATAAGGTAACGGTGATGGGTTACTCGACTTTAATCGTCTATGTTTGCATGTGTTACATAAATATTGATACATATTATACTAGAAATATGTTTAATTAATTAGTTGTATGATTAGCTTTATAAGTTATATGTTTGGATGATTTTCATCTTGCATGGTTGTGTTGGATGATATTCTAGTTGGAAATTCATTAAGGATTGTATTGTTAAATGAGGTTATGATCATTGAGGATGGTTAGTTTGATAGTCTTTCAAGTTCATAGTGCTTTGTTTACATTGGTTATTTCATAAAGTTTCAGCACCTTGACAAATATGTCCATTGTCTTGTACAATTTATTTCGACGTCTTAGAGTATCCATCTTTGAAAAGGTTGAAAATAAACCCCTGTTTATTTTAAGTGTAAAATCTAACTCTAAAATTTCGTAATTTTCTTGCATGTCGTTTGTTCACAATAAATTATTTACGAACATTGCGCTGAAATACTCGCAGAACGGACAGTAGCTCAAAGATTATTTCGAAAACCATTTTTATACTTTGAAAATATTCTGGTCCTTTTCCATAATTAAACTTTGCAGAATATAGTTGATGTTAGGAGTTTATTTTGCCCCAAAATGTTTTGAACCCGTTTCATGAAGCAATACGTTTAATGCGACGATTTATGACATACTGTAAAGATCAAATTATAAACCCATATTAAGTTCGTCTTTTGAAAATGGTTATCTGATGAAGATAGTAGCTAAAAGTCTTATTAATCCGACCCAACTGGCCTTGTATCATTTCGATTTTATTTGAATTAATTATGAATTTTACGGCAGAGGACAGCTGAAATGTAAAACGCTTTTAAGACTTATGTTTTATTAATCAGTTCCGTTTATTTTTCTCCCGTATGGAATGGACTTAAGTGTTGTCTTATTTATCGATTGTTGGCTCTTGTATGTAAATGAGTTGGTTAACGGTTATGTTAGTGTAAATTGTGATTTGATGACGGTTATGTTATCTTAAGATGAGTTGGGTGACGGTTATGTTGCCTAACTTGTGTTTAGGTGATGGTTATGTCACCCTAAATTGTGTTGGTAACGGTTATGTTGCCTTGGTTGTGAATATATAGCGGTGATACGATTTGTGTATCACTGTAATGAACAAACGCCACCCCTGTTGTGGGATTTTATCTAACTATGTTCGGGATTGGTCGGTGTCCGTGGTTATGCGGCCCAGTCCCCGTGTGTCGTTCGGTGTAGGTTATTACATCCAGAGGTCTGGTCAGGTCTTAGTCATATAGTTGTCGGTTATGCGCTATACATAGTATCCGGATGACGTGGTTATGCGCTCTGGTAGCTAGGGCGCAGTTATACGCCCTAGCATGTTAGTGGAGCGGTTATACTCCCTGACTGTCAGTTGTAGCGGTTATGCTACCTGACGGTGTTCATTCTATTCTTGTTTGTTGTTGTTTGTGTGATTGGACATGCCATAAAGTGTTGGTCTCTAAGTCAATCACCGGGTTGTTTACCTGATTTTGAGTATCATGCTTTGATATTTCTCATATTCACATGTACTACTCCATATACAATATGTTCTTATTGTTATCTATTTGTATTTTGACATGAAGTGGTTGGGAGAACCCTGAGTTACTCCCCACTGACTGTGGCATTCATGTTTCATGAATGTAGGTTGGTGCTGTTTGGGGAAGACGTGTGGCTAGCGAGCATTGTTGATAATTCGACAATTACCCTTACGCTTAGTTTAGAGTTAATTCATGTTGTATCGTGGGATACCTTATCCCTCGTCTGTTTAAGTTAATTTGTATAATTTATACTTTCTTATTAGTTTTAGTCTTCCGCTTGTTGTTTTGATATTCCGCGAAAGAGTTTTAATAAATATGTCGAAATGTTTTTAAAAGTATCGTATTTCCTTTGCAAATTACTTGTTTATTTTCATGCTATATCGCGGGGTGTCACACGCAACCAATCCTCTAACAACCCCGAATAGCCCGTGCCCTCAAATACTGTAGGTCGGTGAGCAGACATGGCGTTGCTGATATCATAAGCACACATTGGTGGTGCTCGAGCTCTCCCTGACTTTCGAATCGCAATGTTCAGAGTTTTATTGCTTTCAATCAACCGGCTATCTCCTCGATAGACATTGACGCAGCTTGAACCATGGCAGGGGTCGGGTTTGGTGGAAGGTTAGGAGAGTTAGCTTTCCTTGGGGCTATCGTCGCTATGAGAAGTAAAGAGGGGTATACGTAAGCATATAGCCTACGGCTCAAAAGAAAAGAAAACAGAAACTGGTATAGACAGCTCGGCCGAATAACCCCTACTCGGTCGAGTAGATCCATCTCGGTAGAGTTACGCCTACTCGGTCGAGTAACACTCACTCGGTCGAATTACACTAACTAGGTCTAGTCCAACCAACTCGGCCGAATTACACCTACTCGGTCGAGTACACTCTATTCGGTCAAGTAAGCCTCACTCGGTCGAGTCCACCCTACTTAGCCGAGTAAGAACATCAGTCAGCCTTCGTGAAGGGGAAATTGCCCTGCACCTATCCTACGCACCAGGTAACCCTATATGCACACTAGTATAAAGCAATAAACACTCAAATGCAGTTGTAATCACTTAGATAATGCCACTCTCACCCAATTCATATACTCATGCAACTTTGTGTCACACATTCTCATTTTCACATGCCTATCAAACTTGTATCGTATACAAAACACCACACGGCATACCACACATATATACACACTCTAAGCTATCCTTAGCGACCAAGTACAAGGTTGCAAGCAATTTTGCGGTTCGGAGAGGTCCCCCAAACCTTTGCAGTAGCCTTACAAACTTCTACTTGGGGTTCATTTTATTTAAGACACAACCTAAGTTCATTTGGTTCATTGGTTAGGTGCCAAGGTCGTCGCTCTGATACCATTTGTAACACCCTAAAAATCCCTTTAAGAAGGACCATCAAACTATGAAAGTACTACCATCTCAGTTTCTTGATCCATGATATCAAGATAAACAACAAACACAACCTTTATTTAAAATAAAAGTATGAATAGTCAAAGTATAAGGTACAACCATCTGATAAAAGAAATACAATGTTCGCGGAAGCTATAACAACTATGATAACACAAAAATGAAGTGGTGATCCATCCTCCCAAGCCAACAAGCATCAACAACATCTACGAACTTGAGACTCTGCTCACCATTACATAGATCATCACAGTAAAAACAACCATATGTGTTAGAAACTACTGCAATAAGACGGTCACAATACAATAACTTAAAATCACAATCTGATAACCACACTCAACTGAAATCACTGTCACAACAAACCAGGTGGCGGCCTCAAGCCCCACATCAATCCCCCACTTGTTCGCGGCAACGGGTACCTAGATCCTTAATGTGCAGATCCTCTCCATGGCGGGTCCCACGAAGAGTGATCGTAGGAGTGATAGTTGTTTCCCACAACGGTCCCACACATATGTTCTTAATACAATCTCAACAATATATAGTGATATCAGGATATAATAGCAACCATATCGTCGCAGTCAAATTACACAGAACTGCGTATGGAAACCCTACCTCAAGCAATCAATAAGAAGATGCAAATCCAAATCCGTTCTACCAATTCCCCTCTACGAATCGTCCTCCTAAGAATATATATACATACGTATTACTCACTAACCAAAGCCAAAACTGGGTGGTGTAGTCTTTGCACTTAAGCTCTGGAGACATTATCTGTACGGCATGACGTTCAAGGTATTCTCAAACCATAAGAGTCTGGAGTACATCTTTACCCAGAAGGAGCTTAACATGAGGCAGATGAGATGGATGGAGTTGATCAGGGATTATGACATGGAGATAGTATATCATGAGAGGAAAACAAACGTGGTTGCCGATGCATTGAGTAGGAAGAGTGTGCACTCCCTATGCACAACGATGTCTTTGATGAGGCTGAGAGATGAGGTGGGTCGGATGGGTATCCATGTGATCAGGAAGGGTGATGCACGTGGTGACCTGACGGTGGAGCCAGATCTATATAATGAGATCAGAGAGAGCCAGCTGACTGATGCAAAGTTCGCCGAGCGGAAAGCAAAGCTGGAATTTAGGGGACAGTCGAGGTTTTCCGTGAGGGGGATGGGAGTCTTCGGTTTGATAGAAGGTGGTACGTTCCAGATTGTGCGGAGTTGAGGAAGAAGATTCTAACTAAGACTCATTGTGTACCTTATTCAGTGCATCCAGGTAGGGATTAACTATATAGGGACCTTAAGCAGGGGCGTCTTTGGGCCCGTGCGGTCGCACAGGGCCCCCAAATTTTTAGGTCAGAAATGAAAATAATAGTAAGAATAAATAAATTCAGTACACTAAATATTCAATCAAAGATAGTGTCTTAGTGGATAGAAATTAGGTTTCTAGACATGAAGTCTCAGGTTCAAAACTTACTAACTACATTTTGTACTCTTTTTACATTCTTTTCTAAAATTTTGTTTCTTAAATGCTAAATTGGGGCCTCTTTTTAAAAAAAATTGTTTATTAAAATGTTATATAGGGGCCCATCTCTAGAGCTCGCACAGGGCCCCCAAATTCCCGAGACGGCCCTGACCTTAAGCAGACTTTCTGGTGGCCGGGAATGAAGAGGGATGTTGCAGAGTTCGTGGTTAGATGTTTACCTTATCAGAGAGTGAAAGGGGAGCAGCGCTAACCGCAGGGCAAGATTCAATCCTTAGAGGTACCAGAATGGAAGTGGGAATCTATCTCGATGGATTTCATTATGGGGTTACCTCGATCTCAGAAGGATAACAACATGATTTGGGTAATAGTGGACAGGTTAACCAAGTCAGCTCACTTCGTCCCTGTAAAGGCCACTTGGAGCAAGACAACTATGATAACACAAAAATAAAGTGGTGACCCATCCTTCCAAGCCAGCAAGCATCAACATCTACGAACCTAAGACTCTGCTCACCATTAGATGGATCATCACAGTAGAACAACCACAAGTGTTAGAAACTACTGCAATAAGACGGTTACAATACAATAACTTAAAATCACAATCTGATAACCACAATCAACTGAAATCACTGTCACAACAAACCAGGTGGCGGCCTCAAGCCCCACATCAATCCCCCACTTGCTCGTGGCAAGGGGTACCTAGATCTTTAATGTGCACTTCCTCTCCGTGGCGGGTCCTACAAAGAGCGATCGTAGGAGTGAGAGTCGTTTCCCGCAACGGTCTCACACATATGTTCCCAATACAATCTCAACAGCATATAGTGATATCAGAATACAATAGCAAGATTAGCAACCATCTTGTCGCAGTCAAATTACACATAATTGAGTAGGGAAACCCTACCTCAAGCAATCAGCAAGAATAGGCAAATCCAAATCCGTTCTAGCAACGCTCCTCTACGAATCTTCCTCCTAAGAATATATACACACACACACACACACACACACACACACACACACACACACACACACACACACACAAACACACACACACACACACACACACACACATATGTATTACTCACTAACCAAAGCCAAAAATGCGATAAATATACAATAAGATGACACTTACTTGATAACCACGGACTAGACTAGATGATCGGAGCTCCTATACTCTTATTACAGACTCTTGAAGGAATTAGAGAGGAAGGGGATGAAAGGGGATTAGGGTTTTCTTAATTCTGATTAAGATAAAATGAGGTCTTAACCCTCGGTTTAATATTTATAATTAACCGCGACTCTGCTCTCGGGAAGACCTACTCGACCGAATTGGAACAACTCGGTCGAGTTACACAGGCTCGGCCGAGTTACATCTACTCGGCCGAGTCCAACCTACTCGGTCGAGTTAGCCTAACTCGACAAAGTTGAGTCACAACTCAGCTACACTAAAGAGGGGTGTTACATAAACTATTGAACTCACTAATTAAAGATTAAGACTAACTAACTATGATTAACTAAGGGATTATGAAAATTAAAGAAAAATTATCTAGGGTTATGTGTGAATAAGCTTAAAATATTAAAACCTAGAAATACGTGTATGGAATCTTCTGGAAAAAATATCTAAGTATTGGTATATGAAATGGGATTCTGGTCGGTGGACCGGCTGAGGACCCCTTCTACTCATTTCTTCTCTTTTTCCCAATTTCGCTTCAAAACCGCTTCGTTTTCTCTCGTTTCTTCAATCCCGCCTCATGTCCTACAAGATGGAAACCAAATACGTAGAATAAAGGCAAAGGGCAATAAAAGCAAGCTATGACACGCAAAATGATAAAGAAACGGGATTGAAACAAAGGAAAAACAAGGAAAATAATGACGAAATTAAGGCTCATGAGTAAGTCAAGGCATTTTGTTAGATGTTTGGCATATAACGATCACTACTAAATCGGGCGAAAATGTAACGCTACATATTCAGTTGGGATTACGAATATAATCCAGACACACTTATCCCATGTGATTACAACATTAGAGAACCTATTTATTTTGGATGATCACCTAAATAAATATTACGCTATGTAACGTAACGGGATGCCACAACCGTCAGGTTGCGGCCCACCAACTAGTAGACCATTAATAAGTTGAAAAATAGAAAAAAGGGAATAAAATAAAGGATTAATTGATAAGAATACTCTGAACTATAGGGGTTCTGCTCAAAATACTCCAAACTATATTTTAACTATCAATATAACCAACTAATGCTCTTATTCTCTTTTATTATAACTAGTTGTTCTTCCGCGCGCGATGCGCGCGGAATTCCAAGGGACGTAATTTCTCATAATGTAAATATTCATAATTTCAACAAAGTTTTGATATTTTGGTTCATATCATAGTATATATTGTATAACTAATGGATGGAATATTTGAATGTGGGAATCATTTTCATGATTGTATACACATGTAATAAAGTTACTATCTTGATAGTTATTATTGATATCGGAAGTGATTGTTAAGAATATGAAAGGAACAATATTATTAAGATTTCATAATTTAATGCAATATGTTTACACCCACAAGTACTCTACCTTGTTGATGTAAATCTTCAACTTTAAATCATTGGAATACAATAGTCAATCTAAAGTTTATACATTTTTTCATCAAAATTATTGGTACGGGATTATCAGTTTGAGTCGTAATATGCTTCATCCTCTGAGAATATATTAAACGGACCATCTTCGTAGACACTTAAATCGTCTTGGTCCCTATTACCCTCCATCCAAACGTGGTAGATGTATCTTGTTTCCTTTGTTGGTAAATCAAGGCAGCTACATTGGATAGAAAAAACGCGACCCCACCTTTTCCTCGTGATTAACCCATTACTCCTTTCGCTTTTTACTTGACTCCTATAATCAACAGCTATTTTAGATGTTTCTTTGCCAACTGCAAACAGAGAAGCCCATTTTTTGCATACTTCAGCCATACTACGTTTGTCTTTATGGCTGAGTCTGTTGAAAATGCTGGTCATTAACTCATCAGAACTGAGCAATAGATGGTGTTCTCTGCTTGCTCCATCTGCTTCCTTTAGCACGTACTGCGTGTTGAACATTGTTGTTGATGTGAATTGTTCCTTTTTCCATTGTATGTAATCACACTCGAACTTATGCCTATCTTCTTTGTCAAAGTAGACAACACGAACACAAGGAGGCATACTTGTGAAACTGCAAAATCTAGATATTGGAGCTATATAATATCAGAAACAACATAGCTTGTACAGGAAGATATGAAGTTTACAGCAAACGATAGCATCTTCAAACAAGCAGATTATTATATGGTTTGGATAAACAATGAGATTATGAATGGTGTTGTATTTGGCTTCTTTATTGGTAATTGATTAATGTTGTTTGTGTCTCTCTGCAAGACACAATTAACTACCACCATCAATACCTCAAGAGTTCATAATTTCACTATCTTTGAAAGCACTTGAAGCTACAATGTAAATAGGCTTTTATACACCACTCATTTGGTCATCATTTCTGTTGGTTTCCAACATCACATTAGCATTTGTTTTCGGCTGATGCTTGATCTATCACGCACCTCCATACAACCAGCCACATAAATTACCTGTATCCTACTACTACAACACATAAACTATGTCACTCTATACATGGCATGTTGGCAGTATTGCTATCTCCCACCCTACTCCCCTGTTCTGACCCTGTCAATTTTCGTATCCTTGTCTTCATATAGTACACCCGAATAGCCAACACAATACAATCGTCCTAGTATAATATACGGAGGGATGACAGACAGGTATTCAGTTCAGATATAGTTACACGAGATTAAGGGTGCATATGAACACTATAATTCGGAAAGAAAAAGAAAGCTAAACAGCAGCAAAATGCGGTGTATCATGACCTGCATCAATTCTGATGAGAGCCAATTCTGAATTAACAACATTTTCTGCCATTATTTAGAATTTTTGAGTATTCCAGAGTGACTAAATTAGATACAATCTATAAAAGAACATTATGAAAGAACCAGTTAAAAGGCCAAAAGGGTGGGCTACTGTAATATAGCTGGATTCCATTATCTGTTTCATCGTCTACTGGTAGTTATTAATAATGGGGTTATCTGGAGATTTATTCGGCATGATGACTACCAACTTTCGTAATTAGAGTTAATGATGGGGCCTCCTTACAAGATCGTCTAACAAGTGGTTTCTAATTATTATATCACCCCAGGTACTTCTCCTATTCTAATGGATTTGAGTGAAATCTTATTAATTACACTTAGCAATGCTAGAGTACTGTACTTCAGAAAGTATTGGCAACGTTGTCCGTAAGTGCGTGCACTATCCTTAAATTTAAAACAACACCTTTAACTCAATTCAAGATCAGTGACAAATACATATCTACTTCTATGTGTTAATCTATAAGTTTTATTACTTAGATGCACAGTATTTATGCAGAAGTCTATCACTACCCTTCCTGGCTCTTTCAGCCCACAAGCCAGTCCTCCATACTATCTAATTCCTGAGTTTTTAAGAAGGCTACATCCTTCTTCGAATTACCGAAAGAAGCCAATGGGCCAATGAATATACACTTTACAGATACTTACGGCCGAAAGCCAGGATCTAGTACCAAACCACGCTGAACTCCAGGCTATATGTATATCTACATTGTCTCTCACTCTTAACCCAGATTCGTCATCATAACCCTGATATACATTTAACATTTCCTTGATTATGGAGAAATTGTATGTGGATTTCAACATTCAGAACATTTTAATGCAATAGTTAATTAAGACCACAGCAGCTCAATCAATTAACACGAGAGTCAATCAAACTAATTAAACTAATCAATAATTCTCAACAAAACAATTCTAATAAATAATTACTATTAGAAATAATGTTCATGAACATATAATCGTATCAGTATGATAACTGTAGTTTTATGTACAATTCATTAATACACTGTTTAGGTTTGGTTACATAAAAATATGAAAAAACATACCTTAACGGCGGCGAATAGTGGTAGGGTAATTGATGCAGTGTTTTGGTGGTGAACCTACATTCGTGTGATGGTACAGTATGATGAAGGAGGTTGTAGGTAATTTTTTTTGATTTTTGACAAAGAGTATTCAGAAGAAGATCAAGTGTAGAAATGAAAAGAGAGAAAGTGGGTAAAATTCTTTTTAATTATATTAATTTAATATAAAAGTTAAATGTAAATTAAGCACTTTTAAAAATTATCCCAATATTAGGGAATTTGATTATAAATTTGAATACTTCATTCTAAATAATCAATTTTAAACACATCAATGGTTTCATAATTAAGATGTATAATTTATATATGGCTAACTACTTGTATATTCTTTAAAAAATATTGACTAATTTTAAAATTCAAACGAGGATGTATAAACAGAATCAGAAAGTAAAAACGAGGAAGTAAGATAAGGTAAAGAAATGAGTGAAAGACAAAGAAAAGACTAATCATTACTTAGCATGCGTACAGGACATTGTTGTATTGTTCATCCTAAAGGGTGTCTGCAACATGGTAAATATACCTTCAGTTTAGTGACAAACATTAGACACCACCCGTCACAAGCAATATCATGTAAGTATAATTATTATTTGTAAGACCAATATGATACTATAAAAAATTATATAAGTTTGACATGCTATAGTTCCTCTTTTTATATTGTTTATCATATTGTCATTTTGTTTTGAAAATATGTAAAAGGTTTGTTATGCATTAAATCTGATAAGTTGATGTTTAGTAAATATTGAAGTGCTTACATTTTTTATGATGTTCCTTTCTCTTTGACACTTAAAACAATATAATCAATTTGGACTTGATAATGCACATGGCCCCACTCCAATTTGACTCTAAACTATACAAAATTTAATTCAAAAGAAAAGAGGGGTTAACACTAATACTGATCTAAATGATTAAATTGCACAATATATTAAATTACATTATGGTCAAAATGATTCTATATATTATTAATACACAATCATTTGTTAACCGAAATTGTGAAGCCAACACAGTCCTCCCTCTAGTTAAGCGGGTTAGATACGATATCAGTGCTACCTTTGGGAGGGACCCCATGTGATGCGTTTCGTAAAAGTTAGAGACCCAAATCAAGGATAGGAATTATGTCATAATAGTGCGTTAATTATCCCAATTAAAATACCTTTCCGTCCACGCCTCCAAACATGACTTAGTCAAACATACCAACCCCATTCGGCATCTCATACGAGAAGAGTTGATAAACTTCCTCCGAAGTAAAAGGTAACAGTTGTTTATCACGTTTGTATTAACACATTTATTAACGTGAATAGTTTTACTACACATTATTAAAAGTTTTAAACATTTTACATTCTTAGAAAATTCATTACGCTAAATAAAATAAGTTCATACATGACTATATTTTGTCTTATAAATTAACAATAATACGAGCATTTGGCTGAAACATTTATTAAAAGAAGAATAAAATCGTTTCAACTCATATCGTCGCTATATCGAAATACGCGAGTTAAGAAAAGTACGGATATAATGGTAATAATTACATAAACCACTAGCTGCTAAACTAAATGACGGCTAACATGCCCTTTACGTTTCCCTAAACTATCTGATTAGACACTACTGTGCTGTGTAATTACTACCAGTAGTTGTTACCCTCCAACCTTCATCATGCATACTTCATTCTGATCATTGTCCCTGCCCACATTCCCAAAACTCGTGCTCATCTAAAATGGAGAGACCCTGTGGAAAAGTAATATACTTTAACGATGATGATAAGCCAGAATTTGTCGAAAAATACGTTAATTGGAAAAAAAGTCAGTTTCAGTCCACCACCTTATTTTCAAAAGTAACTATTGAAGAGGAAATGCCCTTTGGCAGCAGACCTCATCACCCATTCCTCAGTTTACCAGAACTTACTGATCATGTCTTCAACAAGCTCGATAGGCAAGGCAAAAGGAGTATGGCGGAGGTTTGTAAGGCATGGGCAGGGCAGTATCATGTTGGTACAGAAACATCTAAAGTTGACCTAGATTATGATCATGAACTTGAGATGGAAAATCGTGGAAATCAGATATGGGTGACCAGAAACCAGAGGATGGTGTCAATCTCCTGCTCATGCAAGCCACGAAAGTCGAAAGCTAAGAAGAGAAAGAGACGTTACGGGAGGGGTAGCAGCTCAAAGTATGTGTATGTTGAGAAGTCTGGCAGCGAGGGGTGCTATGACTCTGATTGCTGAGTCTGCCAATAAGGTAACCGGTAATCTTTCTGAATATACATCTGTTATGTTTATGGCTAATGTAATGCAAGATTTTATACATGTTTTTGAGTTAAGCACCTTTCTTTTGGCTGCATTTTTTCAATTTGGACTGCTCATAGCATTGTTTATTTTCAATTATTACTGCAATTGATTTGACAACAAGCTAATACGTTTGTAACCTGTAATATTATGTCGTTAGAATTTAGGGATTATACCATAATCAGTAGGTAACTTGTAATATTGATCGTTTCTCCTGGATGATGATAGAACCTGGCGATGTATATGGTTAAGTTTCTTTTGTGTTTATGATTTTAGCGATTTGAATTTGACTTTTGATCAGGAGGAACTCGTGAACATATACGTCTTTTCATAGTAGATAAACTGCTGTGTGGCATATTACTTTTAGTTTAAGGTGCTATGTTATTGGGGTTTTGTTGGTAATCTTCAACCATTAATAACTTCCTTTTGATAATGGTGTTATATATTAAGCTGTGTATTGGAGCTATACAGACGTGGGTGTTAGTAGATTGGATTTCAACAATACTGTGTACGATTTCATTGAGCAAGGCACTCAATGTCATTATTGGACACCGAAACAATAGGCATACGATTTATGGTGTTAGTCTTCTGTAGCTACAAACCATGGAGCATCTCAAGTTACTAAATTAGAATATATAGATGAACTTGTAATATAAAGAGTTCAGGTTGACATGCCTTTGTTAACTAAGCAGACATTAATTGTGCATACTATGAGCACTATAACAGCAAAAGATAAACGGGTAACATAGATAGAGTTCATGTTGACACTGATTGTTAATTTGGGGTAGTCACTGGTTCTTAATTTGGGGTAGAGAGTACTGCAGACGGGGATCCTGTCTTCTCCTTCCTACACTTCCTTTTTGGGAGTTGTGGGTGTGACAAAGTTATTGCCACATCTTTCCCTGAATCAACAATTGTTGGATAACTTTGAATCACAGGCTGGTCATCTTTAGCAGACTCATCACTACCGATTATAGACATACTCTCGGCATGCTCTGTACAATCAGTAGGTTTTAGGTGTTTGATGTTGACATCGCCAACATGCTGGCTTTCTAGTGTGGTTCCTTCATTTTTTTGTTCCACAGTGAGTTCAGGACCAGTGCTCTCAGCACTCACTACGACACGCTTTATTATCCATTGCAGCACATTGTTGGTTGACAGGCTATTAGCTGGAGCTACTTGAGCTTTGAAAGGCTTTGTGTCAAGTAATCCTTTAAGTGTTGTAAAGGTTGGCTCATAAGACTACCAAGCAATACACCAGTTAATATGAAGAGTACTATTAATTTTAAAATAAAACAAAGTAAATTTAGACTCACATTATGCTTCATATGGAATATGTCAGATGCGGACATCCTGAACAGTTGTTCAGTAACATCTGTAAACACAGTAAAGGATAGTGTTCCAGTGCCATCCGATACGTCACAATTGAAAGTAACCCTACATTTCACAAAAGCATTCTTAATGGAATGTATATTCTCAATTTCACCAAAGTCAGTGTTAACATGGTCTTATTCATAAATATAATGCACTGCTCAGTTATATATAACTGAATAATTGTCAAATGAGCACAAGTCTTACTTTGGTTCTGAGGTGCAGTTAGGTTTAGCGCAGCTGTCACAAGTATATGTGTTGCCTGGTTGTATGTTTGACCGCTTTGAACAATTTGAGCAACCCATGTATGCATTAATTTTCTCAAAATCAACATCTGGGATAGTTACTTCTAACCAATGCCTCTCATCTTGCAAGGTTGTTTTAGCCTGTTAGTAGTATTTAAGACACATAACTCTGCTGTTAATCATCTTGAAATCTCTCATTTGTAATAAATATATGAATACAATCTGTGTTAAAACTTCTGTAGTGTTTGGACTACTGTTGCGTAGTTACGACATTCTGTTATGATGTAGTATTATTGGATTATTGATACAGTTTCAGTTGTAAATACGGTGCAGGAAATGATGCAGGAATTTTGCTACCTTTTTGGAACGAAGGGCTGAGATGGTTGTTGTACTGTCAGTGAGTACAGGCATCTTGACATGAAATAGTCGGTTTTGCAACTTCGTCAACGCCATAGTGTGGCTAGCCATCCTGCACATTCACGTAGTCCAAACATTAGCAGGATTACATTCTGTCTAGAATATGTTTTGTTTTATTGCGTGTAGCCCAGTTCAGTACCATGTTTTGAGAGCATCAGCTTTATCACCATCAGGTGAGTGTACAAAAACAGTTGAAGCAGATGTTGTCATTGAAAATCCTGCTACATTGCAAACTGTATTAAGATACTGCTAAATGTTGTAATGATGCAATATATTAGACTATGGCACGTGTACAGCCAGATTGACCGTAACTATCAGAACCTTTATGCATTGATACTCTGAGTGCTGTTATGCCAACTGTCCTAAATTTTCCAGGTTCTGATATCAGCAGAGTGCAGTCATCCTGAATGAGATCATCCCAAACTGAGATAGACAAAGGTTGTGTAGTACTGCAGGAGCATTTATATTAGCAACAGCAGTATTATGAGGTCTAATATTATCAATATGTAGAATAATATGTATTTCAATTTGTCAAAGTACTTGGCATCAGTAACCTGTTGTCGATTAATATGACTTCACGGACAGCTGTTTCACGGGCCTTTGCCGTGACAATCTTTCGTGGCTGGTCCTCTACAAAGAGTAAAACACCAACTATATCTACAATGCATAAAACGTATGTTCGTAAAACGCTAGTTACAAACAGAAGACATTGTTAGTACATGTAATATATATAGACAGATTATTATTTTGAAGTGTACCAAACATTTCACTATAGTCAGGTGCCCGAGGTATCTGTGAAGTTGGACGATAGTTAATATCAGCACATCCACCATCAATGTCCATAGGCATGATAATGGTACGTCTATTGAAGGTCATCTGATAATCTAGACCAGATTCATTTGTTTTAAACTCAGGCTTAAGAGGACTTATGCTAGCATTTGATATCTCATATTTTTTATTGCGCTTGGTAGCATCCTCATATATGTCAACTTGATCAGCGAAAAGAGCAGCACGCATTTTGTTACCCTGATCAAAACATGTCCATCAAACCAACTTATCAAAGTCAGAATTACATAGCAGAAAGCTCATGTAGGTATATCAGTAATCATAATGAAGCAAACCTTACTAATAAAGGTTTCACATTTATCTGTGCAAGAAGTTCTAATATATATTAACATATGTGGGTGAATGAGTTCAAATACCTTATCATCTTCAAATAACAAGCTTTGGTATTGCACCTTAACAGGAGATGCCTTCGGACGACGCTTCTCGATTACTTTGACATTGACTTTGTAGTTTTTGGTAGTGTCAGTTAACTCATCAAGGTAGACTTTACGAGGTTTCATTCTGTTGCAAGAGAAGATGAATACATATGTACTAAATTAAATGGATCACAACATTTGAAGGAGTAACTGATGGACCTAATATCCCAAATTTCTTAATGCCTACTTAAAAATTCAGAGACATTAAGTTACAAATCCATACCTGGAAAGGGTGTGTTGGAACTTTAGCTATAGACTCATGAAGGATATGGCAAAATATCAACTGGTTATTAATAGTGTATTTGTCCACATAATAGAGGTGGAGTGTAGTATTAGTGAAGGCCCATACCAATTATGTACAGTAGTGATTGTTTAGTAGGTTAACTGTGCTCTGTTAATTACGTGGGATTGTCTGACATAGTACATTATAGGGGTATGGTGTATGTACTTTCTAACTTTGCATAATTCAGGGATTTGTAGATTTATCAAATCTGGTTTGTCATTTAAAGTATTTATAGTAGTCTGAAACGAGAAATATGAGGCTACTGTTACGGTTATTATATTAGGCTACATTATGTATACGTAAATGTAACAAACAACGTATTTTACCGACTACAACCATAGGTAACCATTGTCGATGAGTTACTGTCGTTTACGTGAAGTGTCGCTTGATAAGTTAAGTAGTTTATCAGTCGTGATGCAAAATAAATAGGTAATTACCTATGACTCTCTTGAAACTCGACAAACTTTATTACACTCAACAGGACGATGGTTTTGCTCGATGCCTCTATTATTATTACTAAATTTTATGAACTATCAGTACATAGATCTAATACACTAACATCTATAATGCAATGAGCATGCAAACATATTGCATAACGATTAATTTGTGTCATTGACATAAGGCGTTGTCGAAGGATTTGATTACTGAGTTGGAGTCAAACTGATGCCATGCTGTTAAACTAACCCGTTATGGAATCAAGTTCTTACAGCAAAACAATTATATGTCAATATTCTGAAGCATAAGTGCCTGATTAAATTTCTCAATAGTATATATTAGGAGTTGTCCTAAGCAGCAAGACAGGATATCATTGTGTTACAGTACATACAACCAAGATTTCGTAGTTCGTAACCATTATCTAGGTTGATGTAATAACACAAATATCGTAAGGATAAACTATATGTATCTTGCCAATGTTGTATACATATTGAGCAGTTATAATCAGTTAACCAAAATATTGGTGCAGTGTCAGCTGCTAGAAAATCTTACAAAATACCTGCAAGTCTTAGCACTTCAAAAGATACCATGTTTCTGACACAGTTCATATTTAACTCGCAATCATTGGATGCTACAATGACATTAACTTTTACTGCTTCCCGCACTCGTGATAGTGCAACATACAGCTGTCCTGGTGAAAAGCAGTGTCTTGTTAGGTAAACAACAACCCTGTCTAGTGTCTGACCTTGCGACTTGTTGATTGTCATTGCAAAGCAAAGTTTGAGAGGGAACTGATTCCGCTGGAATTGGAATGGATAATTTGAAGAGCTGGATGGTCGCATCTTTATGCGAGGAATAAACACATGCTGACCATTATAATGACCACTGGTTATAACACATTCGATCATATTTGGTGTAAACCCTGCACATATCAGCCTTGTACCGTTACATAGTCCTGCAGATGGGAGGATTTCTCAACAAAATAACCGGAGCGTTCTTCTTTAATACCAACTCATAAGGACTCATGCCACCAGGACAAAGTTTGTTTATAAATTCTGAAGGGTAGACATTGCAGTTATCGGAAAGCATTGAGTCAAAACCCCTATACATAATAGCTTCACCTTGGAACTTGTTAATCATGTATGTGTTTATATCATCAACATCCTCATTCATAGGTGTAAGTATAGATCGACGATTAAAAATATCTACCCCAATACTGTCGAGGTCCACATCTGGATATACGGTATCAGCAACTGTACTTATAAGATCCCCACGTAACTGACTTGTATCTAGTACAATTCCATCTAGCAGCTCAATCATCTCAGATTCACATGTTTGGAGCTGACCATTTCCAAGAGCTAACAAAAAATCTGAGAAATGTGGATCAGTTTTAGCCCTTACCTTGACAGTTAGCCGGAATTTGACCAGTTGTGGCCAAATATCGGAGGCAACTAATGTAGAATTGACCAGCTCACGTATGGACTTATTCTGGACGACTGGAAGAACTTGTCGAAAATCTCCACCAAATACAATAAGTTTACCACCAAATAACAATCCGGGATTGCACAGATCTCGTAAAAGCTGTTTTAATGCCTCGACACCTTCCCTACGTGCCATGGAGGCCTCATCCCATATGATTAGAGCAGATGCTTTTATGAGCGTAGCAAGACTACTCTGCTTGGGCACAGAGCATGACAAAGAAACATCCAAATCTAGAGGGAGTTTAAACCGTGAGTGAGCAGTTCTCCCAGATGGGATGTTTGCTGCAGCAATACCTGAAGTAGCAGTAGCAAGGACTATTTTACCCATAAGCCGTATTTATACATACAGAGCATTGTATAGGTAGGTCTTACCAGTTCCCCCCGGCCCATCTACAAAAATAGCACCAGGTTTATTATGTGTAGCATAATCGATTATTACGTCAAAAGCCTTTTGTTGCTCTAGGTTCAATGATGTGCGTCACATGATACATTCATCTGGTATTGGTGCGTTGAGTGCATCAAGGGTATCCTGTGATGGTCGAAGTTCTGCATCCTGTGGATGTATCAAATCTGATAACCCAAAACTTTTCAAAGTTCTGCCCATTGCTTCTACCTGTTGCTCCAGACGTTGGACAGTAAGAACAAGTGCAGTGTAGGGATCATCTGGGTGTTCTTTTCTGTAGTCCTCTGACAGTGAACTGTAGTATTTTTCCCAGAGAGCACTTGGGTCTTTAGGCTGGCAAAATATGAGAAGAGTTGCAAATAAACGTCGCAAAGCAGCTGGCATCTCTACTTCTCTAGCCTCATCTAAACACAGCTTTACCATATTGTCATCTTCAATTAACTGTCTTTTGAGCGCAGCTTCCTGGAACGTTGCACATTCATAACCATCAACTGTTTTCAAGTCTGCAAAAGATTTTGGAGCAACTACATGTGTCAACAACAAACGCAGGAAGTAGCGCTCTCCTTCCGATGGAGCCACAAATACAAGTCGAGCTACTACAAATATTTTGTTCTTATGCTTGAACCATGTTCGTTGAGATGGGTCCCACCGGTAATGCTCAGTGAAGCTCCCATATAGATGTCTCCGTCCTGGATTGGAAGCATTCTCACCATTCAACCTAAATAATTCAGTCAGTGGAGTCCTTATACGCTTTTGGTTAGACACTACACTATCTAATCTTTCGTGAGGTCTCATCTGTATAGTCTGCATACCTGGTAGATGAACTGGCAGTGCCATCACTGCAGGTTGTATTTCAAATAGATCAAATTCATAAATTCTCCAAATTGCTTCAATAGGAGATACCCAGCGGCCTGTTTGATACTGCTCTATTTCATCAACCGGCTTGACTTCACCATCTGCCGCAACATTGAATGATATCCTGTCATGACCCTTGTAAACATACTTATATAGGTACTTCACAGCTTGAATAGTTGAGCACACCTCCACATTCAAATGGCAGTCAAAAAATGTCTATTAGATATGGATTGTATGGGATTACCCAGCGATTGTTAAGCATTTGACCTCTTACACGCACACTTTCAGATGTTGGCTTACGCTTATACACTGGGTAACCATCATCATTGTTGGTCGTCTCAGCTGTGTATGGTTTGGGATACAAGTACTTACATTTTCCTGGACTGCTTTTATGCTTCATACATGCACACTTAGGGTCCATCTTCCCACATGGACCGTGCATCATATGCTTTATCACAGCTGCACGCAGGTTTGCATTTGACTGAGGAGGGATTTCAGCAGAAACAAATTTGTCAAAGTAAACTGGGCAGTTCATCCTGTTACCAGGCTTCATAATCAATAAGAAATGCGCATGAGGCAATCCTCTCTTCTGGAATTCCACTACATATACGAAGGCAGCAACTTCTCCAAAAAATTTGTCGTCGACCAATTTCTTCTTCAGCAGCAGCAATTTAGCTCGAAATACCCGAGCTACAATATCTGGACGGTTCTGGGCTTCTTCTCCAGGTGCCAGCTCATTCTTGATCTCTGGCCAGTTTGCATTGCATGTCATAGTTATGAAAAAGTCTGGCTTTCCATACCGCTGCACAAGAGCCATCGCATTTAGATATCTCCTTTTCATATCCCTAGGGTCGCCAATATAGGTCGCTGGAAGAATAACACGTCGACCAACATTTGCCGCACATTGTTCACCAGCATCAATGGTGTCAAGTAAACCTTGATATAACTCAGATCTGATTGTATCCTGATTATGCCTAAGGTAGTCTAACCGTGTGTTCTCCAACTTTACGTACATATCAACAATATATTGCTGTAAACATCTCCCAGCTCTCAGCATCATATTTCATGGTCTATTTTGTAGCTTATAACAATAATATTCACGGCATGAAACATTTCGGTCTTCCGTTTTCTTCTGATAAGAACTACCTGTAAGGATAACAGATTCACTATTATGCACTAGCAAACATAATTTATATTGCAATTCAGACCTTTTGAAATATCAAACAGTCCCAAACATTTATACGTGGATGACTTACGTTCTTCTTCTACATCCAAAAGAGACTCAGCGTTTGGAAAGCTAGATGGAGATGGTGTTGTACTTTGTACGGCCCGTACTGTCTTGTTCCGATTAACTTGTTTTTTGAGGCCTTGTTGCCATCCATATTCTCCTTTGGGAAATAGCAGAGGGTACTGCAATGGATCGTAACAGCCATAATAATGCATGACTCGATGCGAAGCCTCATTATGGGTAGTCACCAATATATGAGGACCGTCAGTTTCACCAGATGTGGAATCCTCAGGCCAAATTGCAGCAATCTCGCTAGATGTAGGAGCATTGCTGACACGCTGATCTTGGTTAGTATTTTTCGTGATAACTATCTTGGTGTTGGCAGTAACAGTTACATCTTTCAATGACCGGAAAAAGCGAGCCTATGGATTTGACTGCGTTACATCCATCAGAATTTCAATGACAGCTGCATTGAGTTCGCTAAAGCACGCTGCACGATTTGCAGCTTCATGTAGACCATCGTAAAAGTACAGTTGAAGATATTTTGGGTGAGTACCACACGGAAGTAAGTCAGGTACATTATGGTACATCTGGCCATGTAGTTTGAAGACGTAAATACCCTTGATCGTTTGTGATTCAAATTTCCCACCAATAGATGTAAACGCAAACAGGTTATTGTATAGACGTGCATACTGCCGAAAATGCACTGCTATTGGGTCTGCCGATGTGTACAACGTGGTGAGAAGTGGTGGAAACGTGCTTGAAGGCAGCACAATAGAACCATTACCACAGCAGAATGTTTTTGATTTATAGATTATTCTCTTTGCAAGGCATTTATCACACGAAGGAACATGTGGCAACTTTAACGGAGATCCAACTAACGGCTGACCAATCATAGCAAGGGGCAGACCTACAATCGACAATGAAGTGTAACAGATCTTATCTTAGGAAATATAATGATTCATACCACAAATGGTCAAACACTCACCAGTTTGCGGTCTAACACGGGGCTTTCTGCAACGCTTTTTCGAAGTACCAGCATCTGCATTCCCTATTGTAAGCCTAAGTTTAGTCAACAAGAGAAGGGTTCTGCTTAGATCACACACATCACAAAGTTATATTAAGATACTGATTGTTGTTGCTCTACCTTGTCCCACTTGATTCAGCTTGTAGTTGAGACCTACATTTGCGCTTAGTTTTGCCAGATCCATGTACATTTTTGTAATATGGAAAGTTGTCTTCTGTAAGTAACAACGATCGCAATTACGTTTAATATATATTGTGGATTTTTTAAAAAAAACGAATAAATATGCAATAAAGGAACATACCCATATAGCAATCAATTGTAACAAATCTAATCTGCAGTGTCAGGTAGCTATTTATTTCCACCTGTCTGTCACAAAAAGACGAAACACCCACATTCGCATTCATAAGCAACAACTGGTATCTAAAAATGGCATCACACGAAACACTGTTTTCACACTTATCCCGCAGACTACAATTTCCTCATAACGATGCAAATATTGTAATGTTATGCTACATCAAATATAATGTTAATTCTGCAGGTGTTGTAGGACTAAGACACATATTTCCAACAAAAGTTCCCGATATCCATTAACTGTAAAAACATAATGATACTTAATATAAGGAAATAAAGACAATAATAGATAAGCAGATTACAATAACTGAGCTCATATTCTCTAAGCTAACACACAAAACAAGTCCTAAGTAAAAACTACACTACAGTTCAAAATGGTTATGCTAAGCACCGACTTGCATAACACAGTAGCACTCCGAATACAACAAGCTCTACACCATCTTCACTGAAACTTTGCAGATTTATAGAATACACTTCTGTCGTTCACATATTTAGTAAATGGAACTTTCTTGTTATTTGGAGGAATATAGTTACGAAGATCAGGTAGTTGTGAGTTTGCTTTTCGTTTCTTAGGAGGTGGTGGCGGACATTTTTGTATAGGAATCAGATGAGGATCGCTTCTTGGAGTAAGACAATCCTCTTCATTCAGTATCAAATCACTTGGGAAATCATTTAGGGTTCCCAATGTAGCTCCCTGAGATGCTAGCAAATGTTTCTGAAGACTAATAAACTTGTTCCTTGCACACTCACAGGTCAAGGCAGCTAACTTTACGTCTTCAGGCGCGTAATTAGCATCAATTAACTCGATATTATAAATGGGAATCAGATGTTGAATAGTTTTACAAGCAAGTGCTTGCTCTGATGTATATTTTGATGAGGATATTTCACCAACAATATGAGTAGGACCACAATTAACCCCTTCTCGACTTATAGTCAACCATGATGTGAAGCATGAAGGGGTTTGCTCTAGGGTAGTTATAGAGCTACATTGTACAGGGAGCCTGCCAACAATAATCTGCAAAAGGGACACCATGTCCAAAGAAAGGGTTTGATAATGAAATATCTCAGGACAATCAACTTCTTCAACCAATGGAACTTTAGGGAGCCCATTTGTTAGACGTCTTAACTCTTCTTGTTTCAACCTCCACAGATTAGCACATCTATTGTGGGATTGTTTTAATGCAGCTGTGAAGTCTACAATATATATGTCATACTTTTCTATCAGGTCTGTTACAGCCAGCCGTGCTGCTTGCTCACACGAAACATCAAAATTAGACGACACACCACCTACATAAACATGATCTTCTTCGGCAAAAGTACATTTCACAGTGACAGACGCATTGTTCTGCCCTGAATCATACAGGGTATACCGTGGTTCCTCAAACTCCAGCAGGTTGGCTATTCTATTGAGCAAAGGTCGGAAAGGAATTGATATTTGTACAGCTGGTATCGGCATATCCTGGAGACAGGTCATCTCAAAGAAAATTATACATCTAATCTTAATATTTAAGCATACAGTAGGTTCGTCTAAATAACAAAGTACTTTCATTATGTTCGTATAGGTTTAAGGAGTAACCATCTAAGAAAGAAATACAACTGTATCTAACCAAAGCAATGTACTATATGAACCAACGCTTGCATTCTGTATTTCATTGTTCGATATGTGCATACAAATCAATATATTTTAAAATGTTTGTTATCATAGTTTTGCTGTGGGGTTGACATATGCAATGTAAATCAACAATACAGTTCAGAAATAATGACTACAAAGATATCAGTTTTATAATTGTATCATGTTTTCGTTAATAATAAACACAAGTATAAATTTAAGGAATTATCAGCAACAGATAAGAGAAGCATAATAGTATTCCTAAAGCAATTAGAAAAACAGGCAACCCAAGTCAATAAAGAAGAAAGTAACAGTTCATAATGCAGACCTTTGAAATTATACTAAGAGGTGTATACAAATAGAAGTATTTTATTTGATTATGAAGAATGATGTAAGAGTGAACTTTATGTATGGTTATATATATTATTTTTTTTTAGGTAAGTGCCACAATTGACGTCATATAAGTATGTTGTGATGACATAAGATTATACAGGGGGGGAAAAAAAGAAGCTGAAAATCAGTTACAAGTATGGCTGTGTCTAGGACAGGTGGTTATGTTTGGCGCCATATTCTCTATCTGATAGGCTTAAGATATGGTTGATTGTCTATGTACTGTCCACTGTTTCATAGTAATGTCTTGTGTAGAGTCATGGCTGATAAGTACTATCAAGTACAGTGTGGGAATTCTGTCTGGTTAAAACATATGAAAGCATATGAAATCATATAATATATGAAATCATATGAAATCATATCTAAGTTTTATGCTCGTTAAGGCTGGTTTCGTTGTGCCACTGATAGTTTATAATCCAACTGCAAGTACACATTAAGCTCGTCTAGGTTAACAATTAACTGAGTAAATGAAAAGTATGGCGTAGACAATGTAGCATTTTGGCTTTCGAAGCTACTACCAAGTTCACGTAAAACACACATTAAGCAAAATATAGTTGTCATTGCGTAATTACAGCTTCAGAGACAAAAAAACGACAGTTCAATCTCGCAATGCTAATCAACTATACAAAACTTGATAAACTCCATAATCTTCAATCTTAAAATACCCTTACACCTAATAACAGAAAGACCGCTATATTAGGGAACCATGTTTGAATCATCTGCAACCTGTGTTGGTTCAATTTTGTAAACGACAGGAATTCGGCTCGCCAAGCAATGAACAACATTTTCAGGACTTGTGAAACAACTGTTCCTCCTTATCTCTTTGTGGGCAGCTGGAACAATTGTTGGCATATAGTCAAACACACAACCTAATGCAGTTTCATTCCTCTCAATGAGTATGTCTGTAAACTCAGGTTCATCAGAGATCTCATACACCCTCTCCCTTACAGTTAAGTAACTCTCTAACTCAAGTTTACACAACAACGCAGCCATCTCTGCCTTTGAAGATTGATAGTTAACATCAATAATTTCAAGATTGTATGTTGATATCAGATAAGTGACAACTTTCTTAGCCAAGCTGTTTTTGGCATCATCAAGTGTATCACAACATAATCCAATAAAACTTGAATTCAAAGCAGCACTTGGTGGAGATCTGATAGTAATCCAAGCACTGTACTGACCATCGCTGTGCCTGACCGATTCCAATGGTGTGCACTGGACTGCATATGTCTTGATAATCTTGCTAAGGAGGGGCATATAATTAAGGCAAACATATGTAATGCTCACAGGATCAATACATGATTTATCCTTTGAAACACATTCATTATGTTTCCTGACAGTATTATGCAGCTCTCTCCGCTTTAAATTATAAAGCTCACTGCAACGCTCCAGGGTAACACATTGTTCAAAAGTGAGGTCCTGAACAACAACAGACCATCGCCTGATAACATCAGAAACAGCTTTCTTAGCAGCAACTTCACAGGACTCCTTAATCGTATCAGTGTAACCTCCTACATATGTAAGTTCCATGACTCCATTAGTCGAAAACACAATATTTGTCTTCACCACTATATATACACTGTTCTCAGACATATCTAAGATACGATATTCAGGATCTGGAAAGTGTAACACAGATGTAATCTGTTTGAGCAAAGGAGGGTACGGCAAATCGACCTGCGTCGGAGCTACTTGTAGCATCTGTTCAAAAAAACAAACGACCATTAATCATAGTCCAGGAGAAAAGGAATTAACATATGTTTTTGTAAGCAGGCATCTAAACATACTTATATGTATACAAACGAAGATGTCTATGCTACCTTTTTTTCATTAATGGCTATTAGTTATATTAAACAATCAAAATGTTAAGCCAACATTACAATGTTACCTTCGTATTTGATAAAGAATGTTAAATATTCCACTGAATGTCAATGTAGGTATAATTCTTAGATAATGGAATTGTATATATCATAAGTGTATACTACATAACCAAAATCCCTTAAATTAAGGATTAGTACAATGACACATTACCTACACTATAATATTTGGGTATGGGTATGGGTATGGCTTGTCGATACAGACATACGGTGAATGAACTTCTCTTAGTTGTTAATTTGTACTTGTTAACTATTACAATGTGTGAATGATGATGTAAGTATGACCAATAAGTGAGTTAACTTTTATGGTAAGCAACATACCTATAATAAGTTTTAAATGGTCTTAAACAATAATCTAATTCTGACTATAACAGTGTGTGTGAGTGTAGTTAATCACAAGGTTAGTTCAATTTTTCGATCATTCATTTTAAACGATAAGGAAAACACGTTGAACAGCGTAACCGAAGTTATGGACATCGACGTAACTTTCCTAGGTAATTTTGACCATTTATTTAGAACGGTAAGGACAACACAGAAAATAGCGTAACCAAACATATTGATATCGACGTAACTTCCCTCAGTAATTTTGTTGTGTGATTTCGTGTGATTATAGTGAATTACAAGAGGAATTAAAGTTATGTGCCATGTAATGATTTAAATGGGAATACCGACATCAAACCAAAGCCAATAGCTTAGTCAAGGTTACTGATAATGACCCTAATGGACGAGCACTTTATCCGCACTTATCATTAGTATTTTGTACCTTTCACAAATGTATAATTTCAAGATCGGTTTTAACCAACAAAACCCAAACGTATTAGACAAATTTCAAAACTTTTTCAAAAAAGATTAAACATTGTGAAGGTTATCTATGTTGTTAAAAACTAAAACAGTATTAAGAACAACAATTAATCAATTGGTATAGGTATGAAATCATGAGGCATTTGTGTCAATGTTCATATAATTAACAAGGTGTAGACATGTACTTGTGAAACAATAAGTTTAACTAAATCAAATTATATAAAGACAATATCCTTTGGTCAATGATGAATAAAAGTGGTGATGATGATTTTTCTACACTATTGTGTACAAAGTTAGTTAATAGGTTGGGTAGCTCTAATTAGTGTACTAATTATATAGTTACTTACTTTACAAACTAATGCAATGTGCGAATTCCATACCGATTTTTAATATCCCGAGAGCTACCATAGTTGACGATTTATTTAAACCAATGATTACACATAAAGAGTTGGCAAATCGTTCCAAGGTACCACTATTTACGTGAATACCATATCAAAAGCGTCTTAAAGGCATCAACTTGTAATTAACAATAATTAACAATTTTTTATTTATTTCCCTCTTAAAGGACGTTTATACAAATAGACTACAATACGACAACTCTCATTTATCAGTCATAATTTGAAAACAAATTAGTATAACACATAACAACACGAATCATTTATTCTAAGGATTTTTTTTGGCGATATTCTAAATTGTAAATAAGTAAGCGAGACAATGGTATTTTAAAAATCGTAAATTATTTGATCCATTGACAACAATATTAAAAGAATGTTAATTTACAACTTTAAAATACGGTACGTAATATTCGTAGAACAAAGCATTTACTCAGCGCATCGTTAACCATCTGATCCATCTACAACAATATTAAAAGAACGTTAATTGGCGTTCCTAAAAAATACGGTCCAGAATATTTGTAGAACAAAGCATCTACTTAGAACATGTTACATACGGAAAGTATGGCCTAATCGTTCATCAACAACCTCACTCATTTACAAGGGTTATCACATTATTTACATTGTATACAAATATTACAAGCGGTCAAAGTCGAGATTAATGTACAAAAGCACTGAACAAAAGTGAAAATACGCAACAAGAGTATTAAACTTAACATACGAAGTATATTAAAAACATCACAAATAGCACCGTTTTCAAGATAAAAAGCAAAATTCATCGTTCCACTACAACCAACCCCAACACATTCGTGACTGTTCGCCTCCCTCATACATTCAATATAAAATGTAATCACATACATCTCTTAACCATCATTCACGTTTAGAATTACCATTGTCAAATAAATTCATTTATCCTTCTCTGCAAACCCCTTCATCTCCCACAATTTCCCATACATCAGAAACGCCATCTGCAACAATATGTCTAAGCACTGTAACGCATCAATATACACAAACAAGGCTGATAAAGAAAACTTTATCAATGAATACGTGAACTGGAAGAAACAGCAGTTTAAATCAAAATCCCTGTTTTCCACAACAACTGTTGAGAGACAAACACTGTCTGACAATAGTTCTCATCACCCATTCCTGAGCCTGTCTGAAATTATAACAGACGTCTTCGACAGGCTCGATAAATCAGACAAGCGAAGTATGGCAGTGGTGTGTAAAGCATGGGCAGCATTGTTTCTGGTTGGGACAGAGACGTCTAAAGTTGACACTGACTATAAGAGCCAGTTAGCAAAGGAGAACTACAATGACACTATAAGGGTGACCAGAAAGAACACTCTCGTTGTAGTCTACTGTTGTTGCATGAATGTCGAAGACAAGAAGGAAAAAAGGAAAATACATAAGAGGATCGGAAAAAAATGCAAGGCTGCACGTTTAGAGGAAATATATGAAAAGCGATACCGTGATGAATCAGGCAGCGAAGGATACTACGATTCGGACTGTTAAGATTGTATGTAGTTATATAGCAAACAGGCTGCAATCTATGTTTCTGCCAATGGTCAAGTACATTACTGATTCCAAACAGCCTGTAGTTTCAAAAGCTTACTTTTGTCTAATCTACCAATGAATCTTATTGTAGTCTCAATGTTAGTTGCAGTCTAATTAATATAACATCGACTTTTGGTTTGCTCAGAATCTATACATCCCATATTTTCTATTACGCCACACATTCCGTTAGTAAAAGTTAATTAGCCACTTGAAATTAACAGGAAGGCAACAATTTGAAATAAATTAAATGATTATGTATAATTGTTTGTCACAGAGAGATATTACATCGTTTTGAAGATACGTAATGACCTGTATTCAAAATAGATAAGAAGACAGCGATCAACCAAGTTAATCCTCGCGTTATAGCATAGATGGTCCCTCTCAAATCTGAGTGAAAGACCTGCAATCTGTATCTTACAATGTAATGAACGAAGCACTGTCACTTGAGCAGCGGCTTATACAACACGAACAATCATATTGCTGTATATCCGAAACACTGGAGCAGCAGCTTGCTAATGATTTTTTTTTTCAACGTCTATACTGGACTATGACACTGAATTATTAGCTAAATGTACTGCGTTGTCTACTTGTAGGCTAGAGGAAGTAACGGTTCCTGAACATTGTCTATTATTCATTTAGAAAGACAAGGAGTTGTTAGATTACAAGTTTTATAGTACCATCACCAAAAGCAAGTATCTGTTCTTACATCTCATCAAAACTTCTAAGGTAGATGTGCTGAAACCCTTTGAAGTTTCCAGAATAGCAAAGGTATTTCATGCCATAAAGCTAACACGAATAGATTGTTTTTCTGGCCAAAGCAGGTCTGACTCATAGTTGTTTTCTATGATCTGTACCTTATACTAAACCCTCCATATTGTAATGTACTTGAAATTGATCTTAGTAGTAAGTAGTACCATTTTTGCAACTCAAAGTTCATGGGAGTTCTAAACTGTAATCTGACTACATCTGAATTACATAAATGCGGTTATAAAACATATATGTATTCTCATGGTGCTAGTTAAATCTGCGTGGACCATCCCCTTGTTTTCTGTTGCAGTTGCCCATTACGGTACCTTAACTATCAACCGTTCAATAACTGTACGCTAAAGTCACTCATTCTTACCAAATATATGATATCCATGTTGAGCAATCATAATACAAAATACCAATGCAAGCTAGCTGAGCACCCAACAGGTACACAATGTGTTAAAAAAGTCTGTTTTTCAAAACATTAGTCTAATGCCATAAGCTTATGAGCATAAAGAGATACTCTCAATAGCTATATGCCGTTATGTAAGCAATCTCTAAAAACCTGGCACCACAAAAACAACTACAAGCATACAACCTAGAACGTAATAACGTCAGCCGCAATGCTCTGTCAATACATATTTTCAAATTAGGGATACTTGGGCCAACTCCCATTTCAGTTCCTGAGTTAAAAAGAGTGACCTTGCTGGCTTAACCTGAATGTAAAAATGACTACTCTTCCACTGGTTTTCCACTTGTGACAGGTAGTCATCCTTTTCCTAACACAGTCAGTCAAACAATATATATGAAATGTCAGCAGAGAAACGAAAGCATATCCACAGGAAAAGCTGATTTAGACTAAATGTTTAATTAAGCATCGTACAATAACAACAGCAGTACGACAATTACCTGTGGAAGCATTGAAAAGAGTACACCAGCCTCCACATCAAGGAGTTTTTCTGCATTATCAGTCAACGCATTGAAACTACAAGCGCCGGTCTCATCCTCTACATCCACTGCGACCATTATTCTGAAGTAAAGAAGAAGTCAGGGGGACTACCATCAATAACATACGCAATTTGTAAGCCACAGTTACATTACCTAGGAGAAGACACAACATTCTCTTGAATGCATGTATAACACGTGGACAAAACACCGATTTCTTCATAACCACCAGTACCACAACTACTACACCCAGTGTAGAATTGTATATTATTCTTATCAAGCCTAAGGAGATGTACACACAACCAATGTCGTTCATCCTGGAGGGTGTCCCTTACCTGAAAGAACGACAAAGCAAGCATCAAGCACTGTACGCAAAACCAATTACATACTGATGGACTACGCACTGTACATAAAACATCAGCACTTATGGCAGACCGGGGGACACGTTCCAATACAGGGCACAACGATGTTCGCAAAGTAGATAGTAGAAGACATAGACATACATCCTGTTGGAGAAGCCATCCAATTGTAGTAATTATGCGCTCAGTTCCTGGACAGCGAACATCGCAAATCTTACGGTGTTTATTAGTCATAAGTCCATAACAACCGTTTCCCCTGCAACAGCACGATAATGTCATAATACAAACGAAAACTACAGGCGCACATCAAGTAAACGAGCCCCTACCAGTGGCGCAACATATCAGCCTCCTGTCCTTGTGGGTTCAGGTTAACAACCGTATCTCTCGTAGAAGAAAGAGAGAAACCTAACAAATCAAAAAAGGTCGTCAGCATCAGCAGCCATTGATAGAGAAGGTGCGCAGTCATGTATGGTACGATTGGCAGCATTAAATACCATTTCGGGTGCACGTTCTCAATTTGGTAAAACTGATGACAGGGAAGGACGTTGCATTAACTTCCAAGTTCCTGCAAACTCGCACAGCAGGTTTTTCCCAAACAGTAACCATCATAACCTGATCAGAACTGCATATGCAGAAGCAAGAATATGTCAGCATACAGGCCAACGTTTTCAAACCAACACACAATATATACGGTAAATTAGATGAGTGTTCTATCTGAATAAAGCATACCTTGAATCAACGACGAAGATTTCAAATAGCTCACAAGTATAACCAGCTGGCCTGGGTTTCTGACATATCCGGTCAACAAATACAACAATACCGAGCACATCTATACACAGAACAAACCGAAATTAGCAGATCTAACACATATTAAAGACACTGATAACCCACTTATATCACAGCGTCTCACCATAACAATCTTCAAGTGAGAGTTTTTTGGGTATACACGCAAGTGGCACGTACTGAACACGATTTAGGAGCTGCCTACCACACACAGGCTGAACAACAGTTTCACTATTAAAAATAAGTTCATAAACTTGGTTATCCTGGTCACCCCAGCATTGACCTCCTACCACCCTGACTTTAGCATTAGCAATTTCATACTCGACATGATTTTGCATGACATCACCAAACAACTCAAGCTCCTCATTGTGAAATGCAGCTCTGAGTCGAGCACCCTACAGTTACATTAACAATCTGATAAAATTACCATCCAAAGCGTTCAGGACATCAGAACTAAGAAGATGTGAAGACAAGGTAACTACGGTATATTCAAAGATTACAGAGAAACCATTTATAGTTATGAAAATCTAGATACGGAGCTATCAAATGATCAATCCCTAATGGATCAATACCCATACGATGTAAAATAAACGCAAGCTGATATTTCTCAGACTATTGTTCTAAAAATAATACACCATACAGAACTTTGCAATCACGACCATAATACATTTGAATTAGTCTATGAATGAATGAATGAATGAATGAATATAACGAACAAAACTTTACAACTTCTGCCTACACATCCCATGATGATCCCTCAACCACGCTTTTTGAAATACTTGCAAACAACAACTCCGAAAAAAGACAGTACATATCATACAGTAAATGAATGAACAAACGTACGAATGAATGTAACTAACACACACTGACAGGCCTTTTATAAGCCGTCCCAACAAAAGCCATTACAGATTAATACAATCATCCTTTTCAAAACCACCAAATAATCAATGAATGGCAAATGAAACAAACTTAGAGCCCTATAAATTTTCTTTATTCAGGACCTATTCCATACCTACAATGTTAAGAACAAATTAAACTTGTACATATTATCTCCGCAAACATATACCTTTTCATCCTCAAACGTTATCAGCTCACACTCAAGAGGATGTGCAGTCAACGAACCATGTATACTTATCTTCTCTATCACTCTAGCTCTTATAGAATACCGACCATCCCTTCCTGCAAGAGACCTAGCACACTGCCGTAGTGGTTTCATAATGTCCTGAACAACAAGGAACCATTAAAATACAATTCCAGAATTAGCAAGTGCTGTGTACATTCAACAACACTTATCAAATAAAATGATAACCAAAATGAAAACAAACCTGTAAGAATGCAAATGTGATGAGAGCAAACACACTTAAGAGCAGTAGCTTTATTAGGCTAGCTTGCTTGTAAAGTTAGCCAAATGATTTTGCAAAACCACAAATAAGATAATAGGTAGTACTTTCAAAGTATGGGCAAACTGAATAGTTACTGACAAGTCATTACCTACACATACCTACAAGCTAACATGAACTTTTTGTACACCAACCACGATCAAATATTTACATTGACTACCAACTACAAGATCACACAAACTGTACAAATTACAATCAGATTACCAGAATTTCTTCAATAATCTCAAAAAATAATTAAGAACAAAATAAGAAAGAGTTAATGATCCACAGGAACCAACCTGGGGTGATATGATGATCATCAGGAACCACTGAACAAATATTTACATTGACTACCAACTACAAAATCAAACAAACTTTACAAATTACATTCAGATTACCAAAAGTTCTAAAATAATCTCAAAACATAATTAAGAACAAATTAAGGAAGAGTTAATGACTTACAAGAACCGAAACACATAAGCCATATGACCATCGGGTACCACTGAACAAACATTTACATTGACTACCAACTACAAAATCAGACAAACTTTACAAATTACATTCAGATTACCAAAAGTTCTAAAATAATCTCAAAACATAATTAAGAACAAATTAAGGAAGAGTTAATGATCTACAAGACCCGAAACACATAAGCCATCTATGCTCAATCACACAATATAATCAGTAATACATTAAAAGAACCGATGAATCTACCAACATAAGTACATATTCATAAAGAGAGAACAATTGTTCAAAATAAAACTCAACAGACACCAATAGTTGATCATACAAATAAGTTTACCACCAAATAACAATTATACTACAATCACCCATGAAATGCAAAGCAAAAGTGTAGCAGCAGATTATATAATTAAAATACATAACAACACCACCACTCCTAATCATTAGACCACCCTTCGGGTGAAGAAACATTAGGCCTAAACAACTCCTCTTCCATGTAACTATAATATAACTCGTATATTTCAATCTTCTCGAGAGGGCCAGCGAATATTTCACCAGTAGCCATACATAGATGGTATAGAGTCATGTGAGGGACAACTGTTTCACATCTTTTGAAAAATTCAACAACCTCCTCCTCAAGCATTGTCAACTCGCTTCTTTTCATATCGACAGTTTCTGATCACAACAAACAGCATCTGTATAAGATTATCCTATAACTAAGCGTAATTGAGAAGAATTCACTCTAATCATTAAAAAAGAGGAATACCTGGGGTGATCTGATCATCAGGAACCACTGGTCGGAAAATCTTGTAACGAGGCCCAATCATTAACTCTAATGACGAAAGTCGGTAATCATGCTGTCGAATAAGTCTCCAGATAACCTCATTAATCATAACCACCAAAAGACGATCAAACAGAGGACGGAATCCAGAAACAATTTCATCAATTTTGTTCTGCAAATAATGCACCTCATCAACAACGTTTAGAGGCATAGTGAAGATATCAGTATAACTAACAAATGTTAAAAGCAATGTAACCACAAGAATGAGTGAAATAAAAAGCAGAAAATGAAAAAAAAGGCAGAGGAACAGAGTAACACATAAATAGAGTAAGATGGAGGAAGAAGACAAGAAGCACACTGCTCATCACATGCCCCGTCCGTGTACTACTGCTCTACTGTTCACCTTAAGGCAAAGTTCACACATTTATAAGGGTTGTAGATATATGACCTGCTACCTGCTAAATAAGTGAAGAAATTTCTAACCCTTCATTAACCTGTCTTTCTCTTTTTACTTCTATGTTAATCTATTCACCTAATCACACCATTAAAACATGCTACGATAAGTTAACAAAACAACAAATTTTATTCAAAGCAAATAAGGGCATTAGTTGGTTATATTGGTAGTTAAAATAAAGTTTAGAGTATTTTGAGCAGTTCACTCATAGTTCGGAGTATTTCTATCAATTAATCCATAAATAAATAGGGATATTCTACGGTGTACCCTTTGTTTTTCGTTTTTCTATGTTGTACCCATACATTTTATAATTTCTATGGTATACCTTTAAGCTTCTTATTTATTCTCCATAATGACCTCCTTCAAATTTTCAATAACTTTATCACTATAAAAAACCGTAATTTTACCTTTATTTTGACTCATAAATGCGGTATCACCATCCTATATAGGAAGTATCACAAATAACATTAAATAAGTATAAATTTCTATTAAAAACAAATGTTATGAAGCATGAAATAATAACAACAATGTGATGATCTTGAGTTTTATTTGTATACTATTTGGTTGTTTAATGGTAATTCGGCGAACTAATAAGTAAATGAGTAGGTTATCGAGTAATTGAAAGGTTAAATAGATGATTTAATAGATAAATTAAGAAATTAAGCTAGCAAATCCAATAAATAAGGTCATTGTATAAACTAATGTATAGAGTTTAAGGACATACAATAAATAAGGGTAAAACATAAAAAATTGAAAAACTCGTACAGTAGAATATCCCAAATAAATAAGTAAGGTCCTTAGTCTGATTTTGATGTGGATCGGAACCGTACGGGAGAAATGTATGCTGGTGTAGTATATTTCTCCGAATACTTGGCTCCCTCAAAAGGACGACCACCACATAAAAAAGAACATAATGAAATTTTGCAGGACTTCTAAAAATAGTGTCAACTCAACCATGGCCTCACGGTTAGTCTTTCTTACACGTGAAATCCCACCACTCCAAAACAAGTAACATCAACATTCAACAAACCAAACAAAAAAGGGAAAAAATAAAGTAGAAAAATGATGAGATCCAAAAGAAGAAAGAATTGAAAACCCAAATTGTAGTCCGTAGCAAGCATTGTCGTGGTGTGTAGAAAAAATAGCAGTGATGATGATGATGATGATGACGCATATATTTAACGCAGTGACAGCGGTTCGAATGTGGAGCCGAGGTGGTTTAGGGGAAGAGTCAATGGTAGAGCATTTGCCATTTGGATCATTATGGTGGATGATATACGCAGGAGTATCTTGTATTTTGGTACTATTTGCTGGGATTATGTCAGGATTGACTCTTGGATTAATGTCGCTTAGTCTTGTTGATCTTGAAATCCTTCAACGTAGTGGCAATCCTTCTGAGAAAAAACAAGCTGGTTTCTTTCTTTCTTCCTTCCTTGCTTTCTCAATTTCCTTATGTTTTTTTTTTTTTTATTTTTGTTCACAATTTGTTTAAACTATTTTTTATTGTGTTTTTGTAGCTGCAATTTTACCTGTTGTTCAGAGGCAACATCAGCTTCTAGTCACATTGCTCCTCTGCAATGCTTGTGCTATGGAGGTAACTTAACTGTAATACCCTCTAAATATTCTTTCAATTCTACCACCTTCATCCACATTTATCTTCACCACCCCGTCCCCCTCGCTGCTACGCGTCCAAACCGCTCTCCTTTTCACCCCCCATGGATTACTTTTGTGTACAACTCAAACTGGGTTCATTTACCTATAATGAATTAAATGCAGATGCAAACTAAGGAGAATTATTTCTGCCATCGACTATTTAGCCTTCTCCTAGTTACTTCATGACTGCCACTCGATTTTTAACATACTCTTTCTGCTTGCTCCCGCTTTTTTATCAGCACAACAATACTTTAATGTAACTGTGCTCCACAATATTTCTTGCAGGCTCTTCCTTTATACCTGGACAAGCTTGTCAACCAGTTTGCTGCTATTGTCATGTCAGTAACTCTAGTCCTATTTTTTGGAGAGGTAATCATGCTTAAGTTGTACTGTTGTATTTTTTTTCAACCAGTTTGCAATATTCTATTTTTTCCAAATTGTTTATAGGTTATTCCTCAAGCCATCTGTTCCAGATATGGACTTGCTGTTGGTGCAAATTTTGTGTGCCTTGTGCGCGTGTTAATGATAGTTTGCTATCCAATTGCCTATCCTATAGGAAAGGTACTGGATTCACATCTACCTTAGCTAGCTCTCTTTCTATTCGTAGCGAATTCCATCTGTGCTTATTTTAATTTATTTATGGTGCTTTTATGTTGCTCTACCTTTTCTTGAAAAACTTGTTTCTGAAGTTAGGTTTCTGGATTCTTCTGATGAAGTTGATGACTTAATGCTAGCCATTACCATTAGTGTTTGTAAAACAGATTTGAGAAACACATAGGATTCTTATGTTTCCTTGTCAATTGCAGCAGATCTGATAAACTGTGTTTTTTTCAGCATACTCTAACTATGTAGCCATGTAGCTATAAAACCTTTACATAAAATCCCTACTCCACAATTTCCAATGAAGGGAGAAGCCTGTTGTTAAGAAAATGGTAGTATAAAGAAAAATAGAGAGAATTGTACTCGGTATAAATTTTTCGCCTCAGTGTAAAGAAAAATAGAGAGAATTGTACTCAGTATAAAATTTTCGCTTCTGCGGCAAAAATTATATTCTTGGATAAAGGGAGTAGTTCATACTCCCTCCCATTCCCGATAACCTTCCCTATTGAGGGAAGGTACAAGATTTAAGGATTTCATTATTATAAGTATAAAGTATTGTTGTGGGGTGACTGGGTGAGATAATTGGAGAGCGGGAAGGTATTTTGGGTATTGTTGTGGGATGAAGTGATCAAAATAAGGATAAAATATGAGTATTGTGGGCTATTGTTGTGGGGTGAGGTGATTAAAATA
This sequence comes from Silene conica, assembly GCA_029255685.2. Taxonomy (NCBI): domain Eukaryota; kingdom Viridiplantae; phylum Streptophyta; class Magnoliopsida; order Caryophyllales; family Caryophyllaceae; genus Silene; species Silene conica. Next base: position 52,431,102 of record CM055316.2, on the reverse strand, counting down.
AGGATAAAATATGAGTATTGTAGGCTATTGTTGTGGGGTGAGGTGATTAAAATAAGGATAAAACTCTACCAGAAAGGGAATAGGGAAGGTATTGTAAATAGACGGAAAAGGAAATAGAGAAGGTTGTTAAGAATAGCAGGGAGTATGTTTTATGTCTCTTTTTACTGTGGACTGGAAACTCTTAATATCATTTCACATATAGTTTTTTTCTACTCTATTTGTTAATTTCCCTGATGTTTGGGGTTGTGAAGCTCCTTTGAACGCCTTTTAAATTCAGAATTTAAGATTGTACTATATATGACCTAATACTGAAGTCCAGCCATGGCCTGATTCTTTTGTTTCCACCACTTGCAATGTCAGGTTCTAGACCATTTACTGGGTCACAATGAGGCACTTTTTAGACGTGCGCAGTTAAAAGCTCTTGTCAGCATTCATGGTATGGAGGTAAATAACATTAAAAGCACCGAAGCTTACTACTCAGATGAAATGTGCCTGATATTTTATCAAATATTCTCATTTCATTCGTTTATTCTCATCAACTAGTATAGGCTGGTAAAGGAGGCGAACTCACCCATGATGAAACAACAATTATAAGCGGTGCATTGGATCTAACTGAAAAGGTGAATCATCCTGTATACTACTACCTTCATTTAATAGGTTAGCCTCGTTAGATTTTGTTCTACTCATTTAAGAGTCACAAGTGGGGACGATTCATTGAAATGAAGGGAGTAGTAACTCAGAGGTTTCCTCACATCACGAGTTTTCATCCCTAAACTCTTTTCTAGTTTTCTTTTCTAAATACAATTCAGTTTCTCTGATTATCTCTATACTGTGAGCACATTATATAAGGCAATAGCATCATACCATATTATGGTGCCGGTATTCAATTTATTGATCTATTCTCTTGTCTTTTTGTACTATGCTGTGATCCAGACAGCTGAGGAGGCAATGACGCCTATTGAGTCAACATTCTCACTGGATGTGCATTCAAAGCTGGACTGGTAAGCTCTTGAACAAATATTCTCATTGATGAGGAAAGGATGAGTTGATATAAGAGGAACTATTTATAAATTAAGGGAGGCAAAGGGGAGGGCTAGGGAAGTGTACTAAATAAGTGTACTTACCAGCACATTCCTGTCTAAGGTGAAGGTGTGGAATATATTTCTGTTCACATTCCCAGGTCCATCTAACAATAATAATAGTCCATCATTTTGCCATTTTAGTCTTCATGTCAGTCTACTAGATGATGACTGGTACTGTGCTCTTGTCTTTGACGAGGTGCCATACTAAGCTAGAGAAAAATTGCTACCTGTGATACGAAGCAATGCCATTTAATTGTTTGATTTTTTAAATCAGGGAAGCAATGGGAAAAGTTCTTGCAAGAGGACATAGCCGTGTTCCGGTCTACTCAGGAAATCCCAAAAATATAATTGGTCTATTGCTGGTTGGTGTTTGTTACTCTTCTTTACATTTACTTTGGATATGCAAGAAGTCCACCATCATTAGACTGCGAATATATTTCTTTATCTCCCAATCTACATAGTAATTTGCTTTCATTCAGGTGAAAAGTCTTCTTACTGTGAGAGCAGAAACAGAAACCCCAGTCAGTGCTGTTTCTATTCGCAGAATTCCAAGGTACACCCCTGAGGCTCATATACTTATTGGATACTTGGCAATCAGCTCATTCAGTCCGGGTTACTATGTGGTCAGGTAGTATCTAGTGTGCTGTATGGGGTCTTTTATTCAGGCTAGGTTAGTTTTTGAGTTAATAGTTATGGTTCTGGTCAGTTCAATCCTTTTCAGGTTTCCACTGTTCAGGCTTTTGTTCCACATTATTCATTTCAAGCCATTCCGAGTAAGGCCAACTTAGGTTCACATCTGCCGCTTGGAGTTGTTTGTTTGAGTTTGGGACTATTTGTAGATCAGTTGCATCAGTTCTACTAAAGTTACTTTTTATATCCTAATTTGAAAACACATTATGGGAATTCGTTGCATGGTTCTTAGGGTGCCAGCTGATATGCCGCTTTATGACATATTGAATGAGTTCCAGAAAGGGAGTAGCCATATGGCAGCGGTGGTGAGGAATAAATCCAGAAGCAACAGCTCGCATGGAAACAATGTAATACATTCCGTAAACAATAAAGTCACAGACAGAAATTCACAACTGACAACTCCATTACTCGCTAAGGAGGAAGCGGCTCTAGAAAATGTAGCCATTGATATTGAAAACAATTGGAAGAAAGTAAGTGTGAATGGGCAAAGTGTTTCTCTATTGCCAACAGAAGGTGAATATGGTGAGGTTATTGGCATTATAACACTTGAAGATGTTTTTGAAGAACTCTTGCAGGTCAATATATAAATCATTTTATTTGCTTATCCATATGATTATCTGAATTTCCTCATTATTTGACAAGTTCTTCGCAATTTCAGGAGGAAATTGTTGATGAGACCGATGAATATGTTGATGTGCATAAACGGTAATTAGTAGTTAAATTCAAAAGCACTATTTTTTATAACAAAATTTAACCAAAAAAGTTTCATCTTTTGCGACATCTTTCGATAATAATCTCAGCTTGCGAGTTGTATGGATATAATCCAAATTTTGATATTTGTCCTGAACGTGTTAGATGATGACCAATGAAATGTGTTTTATATTAATTGATCTAAACTTAAATCGCGGTATGTGGGGGACCATTTTCGTGTTGCAGTCTTAGACTTTAGATGGGTTTTTTTACAATTTGTAAGGTGTTTGTTATCGAAAAATGGCACAATATTGGATTACTTATGATAGTTTTTTTTTTGTTTTGTTTTTTTGGTTGGATTTATTGCATAAGATTAGTGAGCCTTTTTTTCTGCTGCTACAGGATCCGTGTGGTTGCAGCAGCAGCAGCTGTCTCTTCAATTGCACGAGCTCCGTCATTAAGAAGGCTAGCGACAGGACACAAGGGACCGGTAAGTGTACTCTGACCTGCTTTTATTTAAGCTTCTCCGCAAAATGCTTAAATAAGACCAGGTGTACCACCTACAACGACATCCTATGGCTATATTATACCTTATTTATGATAGCAATAATCACTACGGAGTATATTCTATCATACAACAATCTTACACAAGTCCAACTCAAGATGACATCTAGTTGTCTTATATTTTATATGGAGTATTATGCAACCCTCTTTTAGAAGAAACCCCTTTTAATGAAATGTTGGCCTCACTTGTGGACTTGAACTACATCTTAGTATATACCTCAGTATATACACATCATTTTTCCCGGCATGCACGTGTGTAGTTGTAAATATCTTTCTATTTTCTATTGATATTTTCATTGATTATGCTGGACTATGATGGAGTAACGCGAACTGATTTAGTAAATTGGTTGCATTTTTTCTTTTTCGCTTTTTTTACTGTTTTTTTTTGTACAATTTCTTTTTTTGCTATGTGATATAGCAAAATAACTCCCTATAATGATCTATTTCTACTGCTAGGATACAAGATTCAATGACACAACATTGTAGTTTGCCATAGTGACCAAGCTTGTGATTGGTTTCGTTTTAGGAATGGAGTAAAACAATTAGCATTTTAGTACCTAATAGAGACAATGTCATTTACGTAACAGTTAACCTAAATCTTTAAAAAGGCTACACCGACTTTTTTTTATTTTTTACTTTTTACTTTTTACTTTTTTCTTCTTTTCATTATATTTCATTCCCCATGAGGAACTATGGTTAGTTAGCGTAGGAGAAGTGATACAAAATGGGTCACTAAGAAAAATGACCAGAGGCGATGATGAAATGATTCATCAAAGATATTGAAAATGGTAACTACATAAAAGGGTCACTTACGATACTACTACATGTAGTGTTAACTCATATGGAGCCACTTCAATTTATGAGTAAAGTGGTTTCAAGATATTCTTATCGTAAGACTAGTCTAATATGAGAATTTGCGTAGAAAATCTTGCTCTGCAAACTGAAAGCCAGTTGCTTGTGTTTTTCGTGTATTTCTATATAATCCTAATGTCAAAGTGTGTTGATCTTTACACAGGGTGCACCTAACAAACAAGGGCAAACGCCTCGCAAATCTAATCCTGATTTACCTTCTTCTGAAAGCAAGGAATAATAAAGTTTTGAAATCTGATGGTAGAAAGCTTGCCTCAACTAGTGTTGGATTATAATATCAGTGAGTTCTTGGCCAGAGTCGTAGAGAATGAGTCTTGTGTACGACAAGAAAGAGGTTCCAAAAACAGTGTTTGATTGTAATGAACGAGAGGTTCATTTGTGCATTCAACTTATTTGTAAAAACAAGTTACCTTGCATCCCTTTTCTAGACATCTTTTGCTCTTCAACCCATTTCTGCATGTTGCTTAGGGAAAATACTCTGCCAGAGCTGCAAAGATCACAGTATGATTTTTTTTTTGTGACAGTGCGAAATAGTTTTACATTCCATTAATGTGGCTCTCAAAGCCATACTAAGGCCCTGTTCTTTTGGACTGAAACTTAACTGAACTGAACTGAACTGAACTTATAGGATCTGAACTGAACTGAACTGAACTTATAGGAACTGAACTGAACTTATAGGAACTGAACTTAACTGAACTTATAGGAACTGAACTGAACTGAACTTATAGGAACTGAACTGAACTGAACTTATAGGAACTGAACTGAACTTATAGGAACTGAATTGAACTGAACTTATAGGATCTGAACTGAACTTAACTTATAGGATCTGAACTGAACGTATAAAATCCGAACTTAATTAACTTTATTTTAATTTAAGTTAACTATTACTATTACTATTATTATTATTATTATTATTATTATTATTATTATTATTATTATTGTTATTGTTGTTGTTATTATTGTTATTCTTGTTCTTGTTGTTGTTGTTGTTATTATTATTATTATTATTATTATTATTATTATTATTATTATCCAATAGATTACATTGATAAAAAATTAGTCTAAAACACAAGGTAGTTTAAAATATTTTCAACTTTATATATAATGATTTGTTCATAGTTCATACATTATACTACAATTACATTACGATAAAAAATAATTCACTATTACAAATTTCTCTAACCATTTATTTTCTCTAACAATGATGATGAAGAAACTGATTAATGGGAGAGACAATTGGTGAGGGTGAGGGCGTCGTATGATGAGTTGTTGTTTTTTGGCATTAATGAGGATGATAATTTGGCATTAATTAGAGAGTAAAAGACGGGTAAATTATTAATGAGTTGTTTTTTTATAGATACGTGTATCGAATAATTAAAGCGAAATGTTTGTATCAGTTGTTAAAAATAATACTCCGTATATAACTTTTCTTAATTGAGTTTATATGAACTGAACTTATAGGAACTGAACTGAACTTATAGGAACTGAACTGAACTGAACTGAACTTATAGGAACTGAACTGAACTTATAGGAACTGAACTGAACTGAACTTATAGGATCTGAACTGAACTGAACTTATAGGAACTGAACTGAACTTATAGGAACTGAACTGAACTGAACTGAACTTATAGGATCTGAAGTGAACTTAAATTAAGTGACTTGAAGTCCAAAAGAACAGGGCCTAAGTACTACAATGTAAAACTGAATAAGTTACAATATAGAACAATAGTTTCCTAATAAAGAACTAGGGAGGCGATTTCCATTGGGTATCTGAAACTTGATAAAGGAGAACAATGGTCTGGTCTCCAGCATCTTCACCCAAATTATCTGCCAAACTAATGTTTCGCTCAGACGACTAGATCAATTGAGATGTCGTGGGGCAAGAATGAGGTGGACTTATGTCGCAAAAGCGTAGAAATTTAATGGGGAGAAGTAAGTCATGAAGACCTTATTCTTTGAAATCGGGAAAAAATAACTCCAGAATAAAATTTATTAAGTGTAACTTTGCCGCGTTTGATTCGGGGAGGGGAAAGGGAACAAAAACAAAACAACGAAAAAAAGGGCAAGGAAAAGAAACGGATATACAGCCAACATTCTATGAAAGTAAATTATATTGTTTGTATTATTGAATCAGAATGTAAGTTACAGGAATATATAAGAGTACAAGATCTTCTATGTTAGGATAGAAATAATGCTAATAAAGATACAGTTGACTATGCATAATAATATATGAACAAGTATGGAAAGGAATATTAAGAAATCCCTGTGATTACATTGATATCATTGATTGATATCTTTGACATTTCCGCTCAAGATGGACGGTCTCTGACGAAGTCCAATCTTGGATGCTAGTTCGACAAAACGTGGTTTGTGAAGAGGTTTGGTGAGAGTGTCCGCAAGCTGATCGGTACCGTTTATGTGTTGAATTCGGAGGGACCCTAGTCGAACATGTTCTTTGACAAAATGGAAATCGAGGGCTAGGTGCTTCATGCGCGAATGGAACACTGGATTTGCAGAGTAATGAGTTGCGCTGAGATTATCACAGTATACCGTAGGTGGTTTGAGAGCATGGATGCCGAGTTCCTTGAGCAGCGATGTGAGCCAAATTACTTCTGTTGTTGTGTCAGCTATCGCTCGGAACTCTGCTTCGGTTGTTGACCGTGAGATGGTCTTTTGTTTTCGAGAGCACCATGATATGGGGTTTTGGCTTAGGTAGACTATATAGCCAGTGGTAGAAATGTAATCGTGATGATCACCGCCCCAGTCAGCATCGGTGAATGCGTGTAGGATTAGAGGAGAGTTTCGGGTTAGGTGAATGCCGAGATTAGAGGTGCCATTTAGGTAGCGTAAGAGGCGTTTTAGGGCAGTCCAGTGGGTTGCTGTCGGGTGTGTGAGAAACTGGGCGAGTTTGTTGACAGGAAATGAGATATATATCCGGTCTGGTGAGGGTTAGATATTGAAGACTCCCGACAATTGCACGGTAATCTGTGTCGTTTTCAATAGGTTCGTCGGGCTGTTTTATTAGTGGTGGGTGTGGTAGCATAGGTGTTGGTGCGGGTTTACTGTCTTGTAGGTTATATTTGTGGAGAAGATCAGACAAGTATTTTGTCTGATTTAGGTGTAGGCCATTTTTTGTTGGTGTGACCTCGATCCCGAGAAAATATGACAACGGACCGAGGTCCTTTAAGGAGAATTTGGAGGATATAGTGTTGATAAATTCGGTTATATGGCTTGTGTTTGGACCTGTGACGATTATATCGTCTACATAAACGAGGACATATAAAGTTTTGGTTGGTGAGGTGTGAATAAAGAGAGAGGGATCGGAGAGGGAGTTTCTGAAATTTTGTGTAACTAAAAAATTTTTGAGTTCAGTGTACCAGGCACGTGGTGCTTGTTTAAGACCATATATTGCCTTTGTGAGTTTGCATACATAGTCTGATTTTTCCGCATCCACGAAGCCTGGAGGTTGACACATAAAAACAGTGTCGGTTAATGTGCCTTGTAAGAACGCATTATTGACATCTATTTGATGAAGATGCCAATTGTTTGCGACTGCAAGACTTAATATTAGTCTAATAGTAGTAGGTTTTATGACCGGACTGAAAGTTTCCGAGTAGTCAATACCCGGTCTTTGATGAAAACCTTTAGCAACTAGTCGGGCCTTATGTTGCTTAAGGCTTCCATCGGGGTTATATTTAATGCGGTATACCCATTTGCATCCAACAACGTTTGAGGCGTGATGTCGAGGGACAAGGGTCCATGTATTGTTACGGAGGAGTGCTTGGTGTTCATCGATCATCGCGGCACGCCAACGCGGATCAATGAGGGCCTGTTTTGTTGTGGTTGGTGTTACGTGGGGTGTGGGCAAAGTGGCTGTTTTTGCGTATTTCGGATTCGGTTTTACAATGTTGTTACTGAGTCGTGTAGTGACACGGGGCAGGGGTGAAGGTGGTGGCGGTGTTGGAATATTAGGGGCTGGTATGGTGGATGTGAGAGGGGACACGGGTGTGGTGTCAGAGGAATTGGACGAGGCAGCAGGAGAGGAAACAGGGGTAGTGGGAGAAGAGGGTTGCGGTGAATCGGTGATGGTGTTGGGATAGGAGTGGTAGGAGTCTGGGAGTGGGAGGCGTGGGAGGTAGTGGTAGCAGGCTGTTGGGTGGGGCTGTTAGGTGTCGGGGCAGGGTTGGTAAGGATGGATATGGATAGTTGACACCACTTCTCGGGTGAGGGTATGGATGATACAGTGTTGTTGGTGAGTGTAAGATACGGGAATTCGGTTTCAATAAAACGGACATGCCGTGAAGTATAGGTTTTATTTGTAGTTGGGTCGTGGCATAGAAAGGCGCTTTGAGTAGTGGAGTATCCAACAAATATACAAGGTTTAGACTTTGGGTCGAGTTTGTGACTAGTATAGGGCCTAAGCCAAGGAAAGCATAAACATCCAAACGGTTTTAATTTGTTGTAATTTGGTTGTTGGTGAAGAAGGAGTTCGTATGGAGTTTTATTATGAAGGGTGGATGTCGGTAGTCGGTTAATGAGATATGTTGCAGTAGCAAAGGCGTGTGGCCAGAATAGAGTCGGCATATTGGCATGGGTGAGCAAGGCCAACCCTGTTTCGACTATATGCCGATGTCGGCGTTCAGCGAACCCGTTATGTTCTGGTGTATGAGGTGGGGTGGTTAGGTGGAGGACGCCATTGTCAAGGAGAGACGGGGTTAGTTTGACGTATTCTCCACCGTTGTCGGAGTAGAAGGTTTTGATTGGGGTGTTAAAATATTTTTCGACTATGGCCTTAAATCGGTTGAAGGTCACGTAGGTGTCGGATTTTTGTTTCATTGGATACAGCCATAGATAGTGGGTGAAGTGGTCAACAAATATTACATAATACTTATAGCCTTCAGAGGACAGGATGGGTGAGGTCCATACATCAGAAAAAATTAAATCGAGAGGGGCGGTTGATTTTAAAGATGAGACGGTAAAGGGAAGCTTGTGACTTTTATTAATAAGACATGAATTACAGTGCATAAAATTAGAAATATTGAAATTTAGTTTGCGGTTCAGATTTTGGAGAATGGTGTTGGATGGGTGACCAAGTCTTTGGTGCCACAAGCTTGAGGAGAGGGTGGCTTTGTTGGCGTGTGGTGGTGGTGGAGGACGCCACTCGTATGTGCCGTCATGGAATTGCCCTTGAAGAAGTGTTTGCCCCGTCGAAGTTGCCTTAAAACAAAAGGAGTCAGGTGAGAAAATTGCGACAGCCTTATTATCCTTACAAAATTGTGAGACGGAAATAAGTTTGCGTGATATACGAGGAACAACTAAAACATTATTAAAAATAAGAGAGTGAGATGTGAATGAACCAATGTGAGTTATAGGCAAGGAGGATCCGTCACCAATTACGAGATCATCAGGGCCTTCATAGGGAGCGTGAAGAGACAGATTTTGGAGGTCGTCGGTGATGTGATGTGATGCACCGCTATCGATGAGATAGGAGGAGGTGGGATGGTGGTTGACAGTGGCTGTGTGGGCGTGAGGATGGGACTGTTTTGAGGGTGGCGGAGGGAAAACAACAGTGGGGTAGGCACGTTTGAAATCTTCGCAGTTGGATATAACGTGACCTGCTGTTCTGCAATATTGACATTTTCCTTTGAATGGTTTTGGTGAATTTTGGTTATTGCCAGGGGATTGGTTTGAGTAGGAGTTTCGGTTATTGTGTTGGTAGCGCTGTTGGTTGTTGTGGGAGTGATAGCGTGCGGTTGCGGCGTGGGCAGAGGGGTTGAAGTGTGGGTTGGGAGTTTGGTCTTTGACAAGCAATTCATGTTGTATTATTTTTTCGTGAAGATGGACAAAGGAAATAGGTGAATCACGCGCCCGGATCGCGTCGATTACCGGCTTGTAAAGGACTTGATCAAGGCCAGTGATAATGTGAGATGTGATATCCTCATCGTCTAAGGGTTTTCCTAGTTGTGCAAGTTGGTCGGTGCAAGATTTGATGGATAAAAGGTAGTCAGAAACGGTTTTATTGCCGAGTGTAATGTGTTTGAGACGGTCCTTAATTTGAAGGATGTGGCCTCGGGAGGGGTTGGCGTATGTGGTAGCGAGTGTTTGCCATGCCTCGTGTGAGGTTTGAGCATCGAGGATTAGGGGTGCTACGGAATCATCGAGGGTGGCAGCAAGGGCACCGAGAAGGAGTTGATCCTGACGAAACCAGGTTTGATAAGCGGGGTTGGGAGTTGGTGTTGGGTTCGGTTTTTCAGTGGTTGCGGGTGGGGTAATAGTTGTAGGTGGTGAAGGGTGAGTACCATCAAGGAATGCAAAAAGAGCAAAACCTTGAAGGAATTTGGTGATCTGAAAGCGCCAGGTTCGGTAGGTGGTGGCAGTGAGTTTTATGCAGGTGGGTAGGTGAACGGCAGTGAGTGGTTTGGTTGGTTCATCAGGGTTGGGTATGGTGTTGTTGGAGGCTGCCATGGGTGTTAGTAGGGTGGCGGAAGCGAGTATGTAGGGTAGTAGTATAAGGATCGTTGAGATCACTGATACCATATGAAAGTAAATTATATTGTTTGTATTATTGAATCAGAATGTAAGTTACAGGAATATATAAGAGTACAAGATCTTCTATGTTAGGATAGAAATAATGCTAATAAAGATACAGTTGACTATGCATAATAATATATGAACAAGTATGGAAAGGAATATTAAGAAATCCCTGTGATTACGTTGATATCATTGATTGATATCTTTGACACATTCCATATATTTGGTTTTCTATTTAGCCTAGTCCACGAGTTTCCAAAATAGTCCTCCATAGTTCTAATTTCCTTTCAAGTGCTTCTTTCGTCTCATCGATAAGTACTATACATCTGCAAACATCATACCAGTAATATGTCGTCTTGAATTAACCTTGTCAACTCATCAATGTGAAGACATAGCCCAACCATGCCGCGCGCACTTGCGCGTCGGATTTGAGGCGGCGGTACTTCTCCCATGGAACCTTGCGTTCGCAAAACACGTCATGGGTCATTACCGATATGAAAAGCATTGAAATCGGTGAATGGTTTAAACAAGCCTGCATTTCTGGAGTCGCCGCCATTTTTTTGTGATAATTGGATCCGTTCGAGTACTTTATGTCATGATAGAACACGAAGTAATGACATAAATATTAAGAAATTCGTCGCCCTTAACATTCAATCTCTAAAATGACTCTTGCAATGCTAATGAACACTGATGTTCAGAGATATCTAGTAAGGGGTAAGGGTACGTATAAGACAGATCTTATTTGAAGTTTTGAACACCTAATCCCCCCCCCCCTCCCCCGATATCGGCCTCCACTAATGATCAGGGAAATCATCTATACTCGATATGTTGTTGATTTATATGTTGTAGACATGGCCCACCCCCGCGCGCACATCCTCGCATTGAATAGTTTGAGGCGGCGATATTTCTCTCACAGAAGTTTGTGTTAAGAAAGCACGTCATGTTACCGATTTAAAGGCATTGAAACTGGTGAATGGTTAGAACAAACTTGTATTTATGGAGTCGCCACCAATTTTTGTGGTAATCAATTCCATTCGAATACCTCATGTCATGTCAAGACACAAAGTAATGACATAAACATTAAGAAATCCGTCACCCTTAGTATTCTATGTCTAGAATGACTCCCGCGATGCCAATGAACACTATTATTCACATATATTTGAGTAAGGGGCGATGATCCGTATCAAGAAACTCATATTAGAGCACCTAATCACTCTCGTCTCGATAATAGCCTCTACTAATGAGTAGGGAATATCATTTATACTCGAGATGTTACTAGTTATATGCATGAATACGACAAATAACATCTTAATCCTAACATGTGAATTAAAACTACGTCGGTTGAACATGCTATTTAGCACTTGATTTGGGTTGAAGTTGACGATTTAATTATTTACATATAAAAGGTAAACAAACGAATAAAAGACAAATTACAAGAGTGAATTACATAGACTACGTCACAAACATAACTAACAAAGTTTTTTATAAATTAATGGTAGAAATATGCAACGATATTACGGATAATAGTCGATTAATAACTGATTAAAAAGGTTACGTCAGAATGAGATGAGATAAGAGGGAAAAGCCAACCTAGAACAGGTGCCGGACTTGGGGCACCCTCTAGAAGAGGCGTGGGTCCCTATGCGTTTGTTCTAATAGTTGTTTCTGATAGTGAAAGTCAGACCCACGATTTGTTATATTCATTGGTTTTGTTAACTTATGACTTAATACACGTGATTTAATCAGGTTTAAAGTTAAGAAATCGTCATAAATAGAAAATTAAAAACAACGAAGAAGGAACAAATAAACACTAAAGAAAAAGAAAAGCATAACAGACTAAGTGCCCTCTGGAATGGGCATAGTAAGTGCTCCATCTATTCCGGGAGGCGCATCTATTTGTGCGTTGCTCGACGGGTTTTCTCTACTATTCCGTCAAAAAAGTTATAAAACTATGATGAAAAGGCCAATTTTAAGTATGGATGAGATTTTGAATCGTGTATTACATGATAAATACATAAAACATAAATAAAACGGGATTTTTACAACCTCAGACTTACATGTTTACGAAGCAAACTTTGACTAATTCCCGTTTAGTTGACTTGCTGGACTCGATGTAACGAAGATGCCCGATACAACTCAATTTTATATAACTTTGTAATACTTAATAATAAAATAATGATTAAAAAACTTTATTTTAATAATTATGTACATATAATTAATGTAATATTGTAAACGTTTAAAAAAGATATTAGAACTTATTTCTTGTCCCATATGTTGGCCATAACCCGACCCGTGACCCACATAATCCGATCTGTATTCGATCCGACCCGTATTCTAACCCAACTCAGAACCATACCCGTCCGACAGGTCTAGTACTAGAGCTGCAAAAGCTGTCCCGATCCGAGGAACCCGACCCGACCCAACCCAACTGAAACTTTGCCCGACACGTGGTCCGATATTTTATCAACCGATAATGAACTAATTTAATAATGGTTTAAATAAAACCAAATTATTATGAATTCATTATTTAAACATAAAATTATCATCCAAAACTAAATATATAAGACAAACTATATGTTAATAACCCGACCGACACTAACCCGCTATTTTCCCGGCCGACTTGCCACCTGAAAATGACCTAACATGAACCGATCCGACCTGAACCGTCGCTGACTCAACCTAACCCAAAACCGATATGCTCGACCCGTAATTGACCGGATTACTGCTCGGTCTAATACTGGTGATTACATAAGCAGAAGGTAATGAAAATGGAGAAAGGTGTATGCATTCCCCCCAAAAAAAAGGACACGAAGACGATTGATTGATTCAGAAAAATCAAAGGGGAGATGTCGTGCTTATTGACATGCTGTGCATCGTTGACGTGCGGATGTTGCTCAACAGTGGCATCTGGAATCACAAAGAAATCAGCTAGAATTGCATATTGTGGTCTCTTTGGTGCTTCTCTTATTGTTTCCTGGATTCTCAGAGAAGTCGCTGCTCCTTTCTTAAATAAACTCCCTTGTCAGTATTTCTTTTCTTTTCTTTTTATGTGCTTAATTACTCTTTATCATTTCTGATTACAAATGTTTTAATTCATTCATGTTTTTTACTTTTTAGGGTATTCATTCATATTTCATATACTGATGAAGCTGTTAGATTACCAATGTTCTGATATCAGGATTCAAACCCAAAATTGTTACTCCTAATATAACCTCACCCATCTCATATCAAACAATTATTCTCATCTTCTTCTAACCTTTCTTTCATTTGCTCAAGGAACTCTAAACCTGACATTTCTATACAGATGTTTTGGGGAAAACTAATAAAATCAAACCTGACGACATATTTCAGTATAGAGTTATGGTTTATGGACATTATGGTCAAACTGTTTACAGCAAATCTTACTTACGACAGGTATATCCGTCACAAGTTTGCGACAGGTCAAATTATACACATGTAGCTAGATAAAACAAAGGCTATCCCAATGCACTCTACTTTTGTCTTATCTACCCCACATGTGTAATACTTGACCCGTCGTAAGCTTGCGATGGATATGACCATCACAAATGAGGATTTGTGAACTGTTTATTATGGTTCGATTTAGGTTGAAAAAAAAGTAGTGTCCTTGCACAAAAGGCTTGCAAGGACACAATTATAAACCTGTAAATTCACTTGGAAATATACTGTTGCCACTTCCTACTTTATAGATATTCATTCACGGGTGCAATCGACATTTTGCGTTAACAAAGGTCAGAACATATTTTATCAAGGGCCTTTGCTGTTGCATCATAATTTTGGCTTCATCCTAATATTTTTTTCTGCAGAAAATTGTAGTAGCATTTTCTCGGTTTTAGGCTGCAAACTATTACGAGAACTGTGTTCATGTCCTTAGCTGCAACATTGTTTATTTGCAGCTAGATTGATTTTGCAAACGGTCAAGGATCTAATCTTGTTCACCCGTATCTGTGTGCTCGCCTATACCTTAGAAACTTAAACTCATTTATACCTTCCTCACAAATAAATTGAAAAAATAACTTTGTATTTTCAGTTAAGCATGTGATTTGTATACAACAGCAAGAACAATGACATTACCCCAGTATTTACAAATTTGACATGTAAATTACGCAATAATTGCATTTCAAAATAAAAAGAAGCGCATCCATCTAACAAGTTAAGTGAGCCTGTTTGCTTTACTCTATCATAATGTAGGACCAAACATGCTTATTTATGTACGATACTAACCTGTACTGAAATACTTACACTACTTACTTAAATTGACGTTGAAGGGATAAATACTGCTGAGCACACGAAGGAATGGTACCAAATAAATACAGTTCTTCGGGTCAGCTTGGGAAATTTTCTGTTCTTCACTGTGCTTGCCTTGATTATGATTGGTGTCAAGGATCAAAATGATCGACGGGACTCGTGGCAGCATGGAGGCTGGCTTGGGAAGATGATTATCTGGCTTCTGCTTATTGTTCTTATGTTTTTCCTACCAAATCCCGTCATAGATATATACGGTAAGCTCATGCTGTCCCATTTTCTTTTTATGTTCTACATATGTCACCAGAAATGGCTCTTTGGTTATCTAGTTTCACCATTTTGCTCTTCAGAGGCCAAAACATACTGCTGCAAACCCGCTTTGTTATTAGAAGTCTAACAGAAGCCTGCTTGTTTCATCTAGTCATATTACTCCTTTCTACAAACAATCACTACCTTAACATTTCACAAATACATTAAGACTTATGTGTATAAGTTGTTTTCTTAGTAATCATAGTCATGAGAATGAATGTCCATACACTCATACCTAAGATAAGATTAATGGAGATCGATCACTATGATGAAAGAGTGAGGGGTTTTTCATTAAGGGGTATGTGTCTTTGTTCTTACACAAAATGGATATCCATGGACTTTAGATGTTCATTGATAGCCCCATCCAATATCTGCGGTTTAGTGTGTCTAAGCATCTGTTCGAGAATTTTTATTATGTTTTGTACCTTTGACTTGTTGATCTGTTTGAGTTTATCTTGGCATTCCTAATCTCAGCTTATTTGCATCTCCTGCAGGTGTTTTGTCAAAATTTGGGGCAGGACTGTTTTTGTTGGTTCAGGTCGTCATGTTGTTGGATTTCACTTACACATGGAATGATGCTTGGGTTGCAAAAGATGAACAGAAGTGGTAATTTTGATTCCAATAATCCAACAGCTTGCCTTTATGACTTTGTACCTAAGTTTTGACTTGCATAATCCTTTCTTTTCTGATGCTTTAGGTACGTTGCGTTGCTTGCAGTATCTGTTGGATGTTACGCTGCAGCCTTTACTATCTCGGGACTTTTGTTCATTTGGTTTAATCCTTCTGGTCAAGACTGTGGCCTCAATGTTTTCTTCATTGTCACGACGATGATACTCGCATTTGTATATGGTGTTATTGCGTTACATCCCGCGGTAAGGATATGTTCTCTCCATCCTAGCTACAAAGTAGCTAACTTCCAAACCCTTTCCCCCTTCTATGTTTGTTTCACTTGGTAAAATGGCTGTTAGAACAAATTTATTCCTATATTATACCATGAAGTCACGAACACCACTATACGCGATTTTCCTTTAACAGTGGGAAACTATTTAGGTTCCGCTACAATTTGGATTCTCAAAACGTTCTTCTCCCATGTCAATTGATTTTCTTTGTTCATTCTTGGATATAAATTTTGCCATAAGCTAGTATTAGTTCATAAAGGTAGCGTGAGGTTTAGTTTAAGGCAGAAGCTTGTATGATGTTACCACATAATGGGGTTTGGATTTAATGCGGTTTTGGGTGAATTTTCAACGGTCCAAGTTGAAAAATCACCTAAACCATAATGGCTTGTTTCGTATATGCATTCTCTATTACAATGTGACTGGATCTTATTTGATACAAGTAAGATGAAAAATGACGGGAGATTGTGATTTGAGTCAGCACTTAACATTTAATTGGATCCCATTTGGTACATTGTAAGAGAGATCACCTCTTGGTGTAATTTTGTCTTACTCCCTTACCAGGACTCTGTTAATAAAAATCAAAGAGGTGGCCTATTTGAAGAGTAATACGGAGGTGACCTATAAATTTATAGGGTTATAACTAGAAGTTTAGTGGCATTGTCAGCTCCAACCACAGTTATCCCTTACAATAAGTGCTAGATACTGGAGCTATTAGATTTCTACTTCATACCCTCTTTGGGAATAGGGCTTGAGCATAGAATGGGCATTGCCAGCGTTGGTGATGGGTTGTCGCCTGTCGGCAATGAGGGTGGGGACGGTGGAGGTTGTGTATGCAGGAGCGGTTGTTTGTGGATTGGTGGTGGATGTCGGACAACTTGGTGGTGGGTGACAGGGTGAGGGTATTGGGGAAAGGGAATGGCAAACCTTGAGGTAGGGTGGGGAATCATTTTGGGAAATTGGGGGTAATCCTAAACTTGAAAATGGGTAAAGAGTATGTCAAACAAACAACATCAAAGGGAATCATGCATTTTGATTCCCTTTCTCTTTCTAGAAGACCCTCAACCAACGCCTCCTTAACGAAGTAAAAAATTGAGGCTGAAAAATGAAATATTGGACGAAATTTACGGAATTAGCATTCACTTCATTTCTAATAGAAGTGAAACTAGCTATTGGAGGATTATTCTTGTACAATGTTACAGGCAAAATGATTACAATGTAACATTGTTATGTACATATGTGAACAGGTTAATGGCAGCCTCTTGCCAGCCTCTGTCATATCAGTTTACTGTGCCTATGTTTGTTATACTGGTCTTTCTAGCGAACCACGTGATTATGTTTGCAATGGCCTACATCATAAATCAAAAGCCGTCTCTGTGAGCACCCTTATCCTTGGAATGCTCACTACGGTTCTATCAGTCTTGTATTCAGCTCTTCGTGCTGGATCTTCAAAGACCTTTCTGTCATCACCACCGTCATCTCCAAGGGCAGGTATGGCTAGCTTATGCATTTGTTACGTTTATTTGCAACTCAGATTTGTATTTTTGTGCTTTTAGTTTCTTGCACAATTTGCTAATATCAATGTTGTTAATTGAGTCTGTCAGTTTACCATAATTACCATGCTGTCTTGTTAATACCTTGCCCTCGATGTGTTTTGATTGAAGTTGTTGAGCAGTATGATTGTTGTGCTATTATGTTCTTGCACAGTTTGCTAATACTAATGCTTGTTACTTTAGTGTGTCGGTTTACTATCCATTTCGTCTTGTTATATATAATCCTGATCTGAATGTGTTTTAGATTGAATGTTCTTTACCAGTGTGTAGCTTGGCGATGATTACCTTTTAGCTGAGCATTATGAAGTTAACAACTTAAAGTAATTATATGATATTATCGCTTGAAGCATTGCCCTTGCAAAAAGATAAAGGGAAATTAAAAAAATGGTGTACATCTCCAACGAAAGTGAAGAAGTATATTTGCAGCTTTCATAATATTATGTGGTGGATGTGAATCGAGTACCAAATACCATTTCATAACTAATGTTTGTGCATGTGATATGTAGTCTCAAGTCACATGGTATACTGTTTGCTGCTGTTATGCTATTCATGCACTTGCCCCTGTTCTAAACCCTATTATTAGAATGTTGGATGCACGTGTCCCTGTTCAAGTTATGTTACTCCAAATCGGGTGCAGTGCAAGTGCTGGATGCGACTCAATTTTGAGTGTAGGACATGGCTATATTGTGGAGCATTCCATGTTTTTGGTTTAGGAAGAAGTTTCTAGTTGTTGTATCGTTGGACACATGACATGGCGTCAGAGTGAAGTGTTGGAAGTAAGATAGGGTTCAACCGTTCAAGTGTAGCAAACTAGCAATATTCTTATTGCAAGTTGCAATTGCTTGTCAAGAACAACATTATCTCAGTTCATAAAAGGGCTCCTGCAAATGGTAGGGTAGGTAGGGGACGTCAGATGTATTCAACCTTGCCTTTGTTAGAGATAGTGTTGGAAGGACCTATAAAATTGAGTCAAGAATCACATGACTGACTGCTACTTCACGATAAAAGAAGCGCAACACGTTTAGTCAGCCATTTTGGTTTATTTCATGGTTATCCAAGAGTAAAAAGTAACTACGAAGTAGAAAATAGGGAATTTTAATTCTCCATTGACCTTTTGGAAATGAAAACTGTTGAAACTGCTCGTCTGTCAGTTGTGAAAGATTGGAATTAGAATATGGTAATGGTAATGGTCAAGAACTAATTCATAAAATTTTGTTTTTAAGTTCAGTAATCACTCTGATTGTAAATTGAAGTTCTTTTAACTCATCCCAGGTGGGAGCAAACCTCTTCTTGACTCCGAGGACACAGAAGCTGGTGGTGCTGACAGAAAAGACAAGGAATCCCGGCCTGTCACGTACTCTTACACCTTCTTCCATCTGATATTTGCGCTTGCCAGCATGTACTCTGCAATGCTTCTCTCTGGATGGACTAGTTCTTCTGACAGCTCAGATCTGATCGACATTGGTTGGGCTTCCGTCTGGGTCAAGATCTGCACTGAATGGGTCACGGGTGGGCTTTATGTTTGGTCTCTTGTTGCACCTCTAATCATGCCAGATCGTGAGTTTTACTAACTAATCAAGAGCGCCATCTGCCACCTCATGCCTATCATCCACCAAAGTCCCTTCGACTTTGGTGCTCGAGTTGTGGGTAAAGATATTATTGTTGCACCCCTTGTTGATAAGATCATTGTATTATAGTCATGTATTCTATCAGGAATGTTAAAATGGTTGTACTACTTGCCAAATTTGGTTCAAGTCTTCTACGTACATAAGAGTGCTTAGTAAAATGTCTTCGTTTCGTTGCTTAATTTTGCTGTTCAAGTCCTTAGAACTGCCAACTATTCTTGCTTGTGACCTCTTATAACTACCTTCCTTTTTCAACATTATTTTAACTGATTGCAGAATGATTGCGTGTGTTTTGTCATTCAATGATCGACGTTATAGATAGGAAATTGGAGAGGTGATTGCGCATTTGGCTTGAGAGGCACATAACTCATACCCTCATGAAAGGTGGCATATGGACATATGGAGATAACGCGTTGATGATTGCTTGCTCGCTACATCATTATGCCTTGTAAAGCGATTTTGCGTTCATTGTGAAAACAAATGTTTATTAAGGTTGACCTTCAAATTAAAATTTGGAGAATATATGGAGAGAAAATGAGAATTTTACTCCATATGACGAAAGTAAAGGGAAGATTTTAAGATTCTATCTTTGATGACAACCTTTAAAAAATAAGCATTGTTATAAAAGTTGGTAACTTTTAATCAAACAAACATGTATTCGAAACACCCAATATTTGGGTTGTTCACAGAATCGGCCTGTCTAGAATGTTCACAGGATCAGCTTATTGCAATTAGACGGTCACAAGACTCGCAACTTTCACTTGATATGCTTAATAAACCAGTTCAACATATCTGAATGAGACTCTTCAGCACTTTTAACAGCAGAATCATCTTCCACATCATATCTGACACTCCATCCATGGGAAACACCAGGATATATCTTCACAAAGCTCTCAATCTGCATCAAAAACTCAGATTTCAAATCTCAACTATTTCTTTAGTACCTTACTTTTTCTACTATATAAAACATCATTATCCCAATGCATTAAGGGCAACCACAAATTGCAGGGGGATGGAATGTACGCAACCTAGCGATTGTCTTAGTAACACACAAAGTGCATCAAACGACTAATTTTAGTACTTCACAATAACAAGAAGCCAAGTTTAGCGAGTAATTTGCTTTATTCTAGCAGAATCAAGAACCAAAGAATAATCGAGTCTTTCATTCCATTGAAATTTTAACTTCTAGTCTGACCTTTACTTAGTCGACCTTTACTTAATGCCCAAGCAAATATTAAACTTGGCGCCCAAGTAATTGAGTGAAACCATTGCTGAACCCGTAGCTGAGTTTGTATTCTGACTGAACAATCGCAGGGTCTGTTCATTTGTTCATTTCGTTGTTGAGCTATATCATTTTTGCATCATTACATGTCTATTATATACATTTACCCGAATACGCGGCGAGGTATCGGCAAACATATGCTGCAGACCCTTGCATAACAATGAAGACTGAAGGCTGAAGAGGTTATTTAGAGATGGTTTGTAATTCATAACGAAAACTGCTTCGAGATATGTACATGATGACTACTACTTCATGATATAAAGAAGTGAGTCAGTTTAAAGAGACACTTTTCTGTATCCCATCATAATCATAACCAAAGAATGCTTATATAGGACATATATGTAGTCAAATTCTCAATTGATTTAAAAAAGAAAAGAAAAGAAAAGAGTGAATATCAAAGACTGACCTCAGATTTTGCAGCCAAAATCTTTTCAAAATGCCTTGCTTGTTCAGGTGGACAAGTATGGTCAATTTCAGCTCCTAGTATTGATATTGGTATCTTCACCTCTGATAATTATATATCAAATATTACCCAGTCAGATAGGTTTCTCAAATCCTCGATACAAATCAACCATAAACGTCTATCATAGCGCAGTTTTCTAATTGATTTTAAGAGTTGGGAATCCACGACACTTTACCATTGATGTCATTGTCGGTAAGGGGACCAGGGTGAAGCACGACTCCAGCCTGAATATAGTCAGCAGACTTTGCTAACTTCACCACAACAACCCCTGTAGATACAAGTGATATTAAGCAATGCGATAAGTTAATGAACTGATTAAAATATATATCAACTAAGTCCTGATTAACAAAATGTCAGGTACCTCCCCAACAGAAACCTGCAGCTCCGATAGATGTCACTCCCCTGCTTCTTAGAGCAGTGATAAGCGTCTTGGAATCTTCACATCCTTGGTCCTAATAGCCATCACCAACAATTACAGAGTTATTATAAAGTGAACTCGGTGTTCAGGCTACGCACACTTACTATTTGTTTTAGGAAATTTGTTATTCAGATGCCTGTGATTTGAGTTCATTCTAGGTTTGACGATTGGAGATTTATTCAGAAAAACTCATCCATTGAATGTAATTAGGTAAGACAAGGAAAATGTCATTTTGATACAATATAAGGACGACAATGCTAAAGTTAGAGACACTACTACAATTTAAAAACTGATGTGTAGTGTAATTTTTTAAGCAAATCGCGATGAGGGTTAGTAGGACACTAGTACTAGTATATGATGACAGACCGTGGTATGTTTTTTAAGCCAAGCTTGTCGATCAAAGTCGGGATCAAGTTTAAGATAATCGCCATTTAAGAAATCAGGAACCAGAACCAGAAACCCAGATGTTGCAACTTTGTCTGCGAGCTTCCTGAATATTGATGCCAAGCAATAATATTTAGGGAAACAATATGACAAACGAAGATTATTGGTCTCAAAAAAAGCAGTTAAATAGTAGTAATAGTACCTTAAATTTGGTGCTTCATAGCCTGTAGAGCAAAAGAATTAACAATCAGCAATGGTTGTAGAAGTTGCAGCATAAGAGATTAAGAGGGGAAGATAGTAGATACCAAAGACATCGGAGATGAGGATGATAGCACGGTTGGAGTTGGAGTTGGAGTTGGTGACATACGTGTTGAGTCCTCCAATATTCTGAATACTTCCATCACCACTACTGGAACTCAACCTTGGTGGGTTCGAACAACATTCAGCTGTTGACATTCTTTCACAACAGATTCACACACTCACTTCTCTACCACTTTATGTCACTATTACTTGTCAACTTCTAATGCAGACAATTTTTTGGGGGGATTTTCTAGACTCTCGCTCTTAAACTAAACCCTTCTTTTCATCTTTATGGATCCTTCATTAATGGGGGGGAATTCCAACAAACGGAAAACGAGGCAGGGTTAAAATATTTGTCATAAACCAAAAGTAAGTGTAGAGTTACACTGGGTCTACGGAAACAAATGCAATCGAGACAAATCATACAAATGTTCCAAATGTTCCAAATGTTCCGTAGGTGCTGGGTCTTTCTTTCAGTTTTCTATTACTATGTCTTCTTCTACCGGTTTTCGTAAGTTTCTCGAAACTTTTGTTTGTGTCCATGTTAGTGATGGGTTTATGGAGGATGATGGGAAAGGATGTTTGAAT
The DNA here is from genome assembly GCA_029255685.2 of Silene conica. Taxonomy (NCBI): domain Eukaryota; kingdom Viridiplantae; phylum Streptophyta; class Magnoliopsida; order Caryophyllales; family Caryophyllaceae; genus Silene; species Silene conica. The sequence goes on along the minus strand of CM055316.2, from coordinate 52,408,594 downwards.
ATTTGATGAAAATGCAGGGGTCATCCTTGTCGGCTTTATCTGAGGTGAGACAACTTAAAGATAGGGGTATAGGCAAAATTATTTCGACAAGGCGGCAGCATGTTACGATGAGGCATGTAAACTTTTTGGGTTGAGCTTGGATTCCTTTGGAGGGGAGGACATTCAATGTTTATCAGACCTTGCTATTTCCCTTAATTCTAATCTAGCTGCTTATGCTCTGAAACTTGAGGAATATAGAGCTGCTACGGACTTGTATTCCATGATTTTAGACACGTTTCCTCATAATGTTAAAGCTTTATTTCGTCGGGCGGTTGCTTTTATGAGATTGAAAAGATTCAAGCAAGCTGAAGTGGATTTGATTGAGGCATTGGTGGTGGAACCTAACAATAAGGATGTGCTGAGGGAATTGAATGTGGTAAAAGGAAATCTTCTCATAAAGGATAATGGTAAAAGAATGTTGGAGGCGGTTGCTGAAAGTTGTGTTGATGTGACCAATAAGAAGCTTACTCATGTCTCAGATGATGAGGTGGGTACAAAGGGTAGTGAAAGTGTGATAACGGAGAAGATGAAAAGTCAGATTGATGTGAGTATAAAGGATAATGAGAGTGTGAATATGGAGATGAAGGTGGGTCAAAATAATGGTGAAATAGATATGATGACTGACGTAAATATGGAGGCGAAGGTGAATATGGGTCAAAGTAATGAGGAAATTGATCCGATGACTGACTTAAAGAAAAAGGAACATAGTTCTTGTGAGTCAGTTCTTGAATTGTCCAAAAAAGGAGAAGTTCTTGAGTTTTCCAAAAAGGAAGGAGATGGTTCCCGTCTAAGGATTTCTGCACAATCTTATAAAATGTTGTTGGAGGGTAAAAATGTGAATTTTTACCATAAACGTAATTTCCCCACTTTGTCAATTAAGATCCTTAATGTTGAGGCTACTGAGGAGGGTGAAGTTATAAGAGAACTTCCTAAGGATAAGAAGAAGAGGAGGAGAAGATGTCCTAAAAAGCGAAAATCTAAGGAGGTGGAGGTCATGGACGATGACATGATTCCTTTAGATACCATCAATGTGCAGCCGATTATTCCTAGCGTTGGTATGTGTGAGTCCTCTTCCTGTGCTGTGAGCGGAAGTGCGTCGTCGGTTTGTGACAACTTCTCTCCTCCTGGTACTCATATACACCATGTTGATACTAGGTTCGTTACTAACGACTCAAGTGCTCATGTATCGTTGGTGAATGAAAAGGCAACCTCTAAGCGTTCTCCGGCTGAGAATGACCCTAAGGTCCACCAGTTTTTCATTTTTTTAGCTCGCCCCAAGAAGTATAAGGTTGTCTCGTGTAGGAAACCGTCCTGTAACTCTGTTACTCCTAAGCTTGGCAGGTACTCCTTTACTCGTTATGTGCAAAGAAATTGGAGGATGGCCAATTAAAAGAAGAAACTTTGCCAAGGGGATGAATCTCCAAGACGCTTATTATCTACTTTTCTAAAAGTAGATCCTTTTCTCGAAAATTTCTACGTCCTTGTGGCGTAAGTGTGTCTTGTCGTAGGTACTCCCCCGAAGCTCCGTTGAGAAAAAAGAGAAAAGAGGTGCCCGATCATTTGGCAAGCTCCGATCGTCCTTTCAAGAAGCCGATGTTTGTTGTCAACCCCATATGTAATTTAGTCGTTTTTTCTAGTAATGTATTAATAAAACCCGACTCTGACAATGTCGGATATGTAGGGTAGCTCCGTAGGCACCTTTTCTTTCGAGTTCCAAAAAAAAAAAAATTCAAACGCCTAAAACGTCTAAGAACAACAACCTTTTGATGGTCCTACTCTATACTATAGTAAGTGTGGGACAATTATCTTAAGAGACCCCAACCCCAAGGAGCGGCCAAGCACGGATAAAGAGGGGTCCAAAATCGAGGTGCCTTGGTTTTTGCGATTGGACCAGTGCAGCCTTTTGTCACTTTCAACTTTCTTCTTTTAGGCAAGCAAGATCAAAAGCTCTTTCGGCATCAACAAAACTCCCACACGGTTCCAAAGAAGGGTTGTGGCGGTTTGTTGCTCACAATTAATAGGGGTTGTCTCATTAGTTTACTTTTATGATTATATGCTTTATGTGCACTTTCATTATCATTTGTGTAAGGGCTGTAAAGTACTTTTTGCTGACGGTTTCTTTGGCTCTATTGCTGTTTTTTTTTTTTGACAATTGGATACATACAGCTAAGTACTTATACCACGCTTAGCTGTATTATGCGCCCTACCATTACATTGTCTACTAACAAAATAAATGCTAAAACAGTGAAAAAAAGGTAGAATTCCTTCTAGATTACTAAAAACGTTCCTGCAAGAAGAGCTCGCCGCGATGATCCCAAGCAACTGCAGCACGACTCTGATACAATCAGTGGCTATAGAAACATGAAAAAGCTTTTCCTTCAGAGCCCATCTAGAAGCCAACAAAATTGTCATAACTTCCGCCTGTTCACTCGAATCTGCGCACCCAAACTCGTAGTATGAAACATCTGCAATTGAATCAACGTGCCAACCAAATCCAGCTTTCATGTTCCGGTACCAAGCAACGTCCAACAAAATCTTCAAGGAATTACAATCAGATTGCGCCTGAATAAGTGAGAACCTCTTACCATTTTTCAGGTCCATAACCACTTCATCAAAATCAGATAAATTCCAGTCAAACAACTGTTTCTTAAGCGTAACATTCCGCACAACCTGAATCCCAACATTAGCCTTTTGAGCCATTGATTCGTATACTAGGTGTGTGGATAAGATGCACATGCTTTGCCTATAAAAAGCAAGCAACCATCCTTATAACAATTCAGATTTGATTAAGATTACAAACATGATCCGAATATGAATAGGGCATTAATTCGTAATTTTAATCAAGGATCAATGAGGCAAATTATATTAGTTATTTTGACATTAATTATCGTATGACTAGTATTTTGTCTAATAAAGATTCGTTGGGCTTTACGGCCATGGGCTAATAAGATAATATCAAGAATCAAATCAAGTCGAAGGGAAGCGGAGCTTGGGTGGACGGTCCACCTTGGGAAAGCACGGCCCACGGCCTGGCGTGTGCTCGGACACGGCCTGGCATGTGCTCAGTCATCGGGTATGATGGCTCGGCCATCTTGGGTTCCTATTAGGCATTGGAGTATTTTCATCTTTTATGTTATTTTTATAAGTTGTTATCTTTTGTTAGTTTATTATAATTAGTTATTAGTTAGTTAAGGTAGTTACTAGTTTGTTACAAGTGGTTACAAGTTATTTATTATCTAGCTAGTTAGTTATCTTAAGGTTATTAGGATTAGTTATTTAATCTTTAATAACCTAAGATATAGTTTGTTTTAATAAGGATTATATTTAATCCAAGAAGATATATTTAGGACTCCCAATTCTAGTACGAATTGTGGGAGGCGTGTGATGTTGTTGGGACGTGTGGCCTTACCTATAAATAGGGCACATGGTTGTCTTTTGTTATTTATTCAATTATAAAAGTTATAAAAATTTACAAGTTTTCTTTTAAGCAATACTTAAAGAATCCAGGACCCATCGCGTGTTGATCTGAACCGTTAGTATTTGTCGCGTTTCAAATATTAGCACGAATTACGAACTATAGGTTTAGGGAGTAATTCACCATTGTTTGAACTATAGGTCTAGGGCAAACAAATATTCTTCTACCTTGGGGATTCACCTCAAGACCGTCACAGATACAAACCACCACCATCACCACCGACCGACCACCACCACGACGCTATTCATCATCACCACCGTCCATCTTCATCGTTCATAGTTTATCAAGATTCAAGAAAGATCATTCCATACATTACCTAAATTGCTAATTCATTCAAGATTGTTCTTAAAGATTCCAAGAAGCTTCCGCGAACGATTTCTTTGCTAAGAATTCGTATCAAAACATGAGTTTGAAAACAAAGTTTTCTACTTTCCTTCTTCTTGCTTAGTGCAGAAAACCCTCCATTTGCTTAGTGTTTGGAGCGGAATTTAGTCCTTGCATCGTGATCTTTGACGAGATTCCTAGGCCTAGACTTGCTTTGTGATCTCGTCTGAGTCATACCCTTGAGTCCTCTTTCATTTTAACAAGTAAAACATGTTGTCTAAGTGTTATTTTCGAGTCAAAAACCAGCATCATTTCGAGTAACAAAACACTCAATAGCAAGTTGTTTTAAAGCTTCCAGATTTGTATCAATTTCGAATAATTTTATTGCAAATTGGTTATCAGAGCTTTGGTTGTTTTTCTTAGTGAGTTCATCTTCCCTACCTACATTCAAAATCGCAAAAAAGACCATGAGTGAAGAGAGAATGGGTGGTTTGGAAACAAAAATGGATAATCTGTGCGGAGAAGTTCAACTCATGTTGGAAGCTATGAATGTTATCATGACCAACATTCCAACACCACGAAGAGATGGAGGAACGCCACCACTACATCGTGACAGGGGTAAAGGGCGTGGTTTCATGGATAGAGGAAGAGGTCGTGTGCTAGAAGAGGAGGGGCCACAATCAGATTCTGAAGGGTCCATAGAAGAAGCACATCATGAAGGTTTCAACAAGGACTTAAAGGTACAAATCCCTGACTTTCTTGGTAGTTTAAACCCCGAGGACCTATTACGTTGGCTTAGGACCATTGAGCGAGTCTTTGAGTTTAAAGGTTACTAAGATGACAAATCCTTTAAAGTTGCAATCTTGAAACTCAAAGGCTATGCTTCTCTTTGGTTTGAAAAATTTGAAGAACCAAAGGAGAAGGGAGGGTAAGAAAGCCATTAAATCTAGGTAAAACTGAAAAAGAAACTTAAAGAGAAATTTATGCCAAAAGATTATACCCAAAACATGTTCATTAAGCTCACACAACTCAAACAAGACCAAAAACCCCTTGAGTGTTACCTTAGAAATTTTGAACAACTCACTTTGCAATGTGAAATAACTGAAAAACCCGAACATAAAATTGCTAGATTTATTGAAGGTCTAGATTATAACATTGCTAGTAGAGTTAGAATGCAACAAGTGTGGTCTTTTGATGAGGCTGTAAATTTAGCATTGAGGGTTGAAAAAATGGGAAAGGGTCGTGCCACCACAAATCCACATCCCAAAACAGACCCCAACCAAGATCAGACCGAGAGCAAGGGTGTTGAACCACTACCTCAAAACAAAACCCCTACACTCGACAAAGGCAAAGTGTAATACCCTCATAATCCAAGACTTTTAAAACAAGCCATCAGAACATGAGGACATTACCATCTCAGTTTCCTAAGGCATAATATCAAATAAGAAACCATGCAACCTTTATTAAAGTTTATAGTAATTTGAAACAATACAACTGTCTATAAAACAACCAATAAAATAAAGTGTCTACGAAAGCTACAAGTCGAGGACTCTACAAAAATGTGGTGACCCCTCCTCCCAAGCCAACAAGAAAAACTCATCTCCGAACCTAAGACTCTGCTCACCATTACATGAATCATCACAGTAAACAACAACAAGCATCAGCAACTGCATAAAAACACGGATGCACTATTAAGATACATCACACATATTATTCACCATATCACTGCCATCACCAATATACAACATCTGTGGTGGCCTTTAGCCCCACACTAATCTCCCACTTACCGCAGTAAGAGGTACCTGGACCATTAATATGCACGTCCTCTCCGTGGCGGGTCCCACGAAGAGCGATCAAAGAAGTGAGATCCGTTCCCCGCAACGGTCCCACACATTACCATTTGAATCTCAGAGACCATACAATATACAGTGATATAATAACAATACAGTAAGTGTAGTGCCAAAGCCTTTGCACATACACACTTGCCTGAGCTCGTTGGGTATTGAGGCTACCAACATCTTTTGCTTGAACACAACAATGTGATTTTGTGGATATGTAGTCCCATCATAAGTTCTCATTGATGGGACAAAGAAGTTTTTAGGGAGATCCATTTTGCCTATCTCCTCTGCAAAAGGTGAATCAGCAAAGCTGTCAATCTCCACCTCCTGGACAGGGTCAGATACTCCCGGAATGTTTTCAATCTTGCTATGGAGTTTCTGAATTTCCTGGAGCATGGCCATCATTATGGCTGCATTGGTCTGGTCTACTACGGAAGTTTCATTCTCCTGACCAAGGGTAGGAGTTTTCTCCGGAGTTGCATAGCAGAAGAAATTTATGTTCTTGATGATACATGAGAATGAGATTCCAGGCTAAAATCTGGTTCTAGAGCCTGATGTCTTTTCCTCTAATTTTTTCTTTAAATTGGACTCAGACTCCTTGACTTTCTCAAGTTCAGCCTGTGTCTGTGCTGCCCTTTCTCTAACTTCTTCTAACTTTCTGATTTGAGCCAAGGCAGTAGCTAATTGCTCTTTTATAGTATGTGTCATTTTTGGAGCTGGTGTCCTCAACAGTTAGTGCGACAACACGTATAAATCTCTTAAAGGAACACAGGGTATACTTTGTATTTTAGCCAGTTGATTCACGTTTATCAATAACGGTTGGCTTGCTAGAAAGTTTGACGTTATTGTCATACAAATGGCGGTAATCAAATGGGCCGTAAGAGTCACACCTAAAGGATGGAATCTGATCTGAGAGATATGATTAGATGAAAATGTAATCATATTGATACCATATATGACTAAACGGTTAGTCAATGTAATGATGACATAATTATTTAATACTGATTAAATAATATTAGCTAAGATGAATTAAAATGTTAATTCGTAATTAAATATAAAATGTTATATTTAATTATGTGTAATGAAATTATTTAATAAAGATTAAATGATTTAATTAAATATAAAAGGTTATATTTAATTAGTGGATTATAAATATAAGATATTTATAAGATAAAACATTACACAAGAGAGAGCGATATAACCGATTCTATAAAGATAGAATTTCGGTCTGAGCAATTATTAAGTTGTTCAGTTGTTATGAAGTGCTTTAGGTAGAACCAAATACTAATTTGGGGAATCCTAGTTGATGTCTAATAGCAAGGTTGTTTGCAGCTATAAATAGGACATTCACTCTGCACTTAAAGGGGACGAGTTCCCACGCAAAAATCCTCCATCTCTCTCTAGCTTTTCATGTTACACAAAATTAAAGGTAATTTTGTAGTTTCTAGCTCAGGAAAGGGTATTTCTCAGGACATCTTGGGTGCATCGATTAGGAGGATATCGGTTTTGATATCTGATCTTAACCCTTTGCAAGGACAGAAGGTTAATTCTTGATCCCAATCTTTGTATCTTGTTCTTCGTTTATGACTATAAATCATACATCATAAATTTGTTATAATCCTGCATATAAAGAATTGAGAATATATACTGATATTTTCCCACAAATGGTATCAGAGAATAAGGCTTACAAATTTTATTTTTGTATGATTTTCATAAACGTTTTGAGAAAAAAAAAACAGCCGTCGCAATTTTCTTAGCCGAGACATATTTTTTTGTGTTTTTCGTTTTCCTTTTTGATTTATTATTGTTGTTGTATTAATCAGTTAAGATGACAAAATAATAAATTTGTAGATGTTTTAATTTAATAAGGATTGAGTTAAAATGTAAAAGGGAATCGTCTTGAATGTTCTTGAACGAAATAATTTGTTAAATAATCGATCTCATGATAATCTTGATATTCGTCTTAAAAGGTTAATTTGAATTATTAAAATTATATCAATGTCTAATAAGGATTAGATTCTGAATGTTATCGATCTTGTATTTTAGCAACCCGACGTTATTTTTCACGTCCGGCGGTACTGTTCACGCGAAAAAAAAATAATAAAAAATAAATTTCCGAGCATAATGTTTTTTTTTTGGAACAATTTTTTTTTCCGGCTGATTTTTACGGGTTGTTTTCGTCTTGTTTTTTTTTTCTTGTTATGCATTATAAGGATAATGTATACATGTTGTGAAAAAATTCACAAGTTTTGATACCCAATTATTTTAAAAAGGTTTAAAATAATGTTGGATTAATTCATATTATACGATAATATGAATATGTTTTGTTTAATTAATATTATTTAATTAATTACGGAATTATCACATAATTTAAATCATTAAATGGTGTTTTGGGTAAATTACTCTACATAATTAAAGAATTATGTATTGAAAGATTAATTTGATTAGTATGATGCATTCTATATATTATATTGTTGAATGAATGAATGAATTTATTTACGTTTTTGCAATCAGTTGTAATTTGTAATACTTAGTGTGACCTTAGTAAATTATGTTTTCGTAATGAAGGAAACATAATTTGTGATGTATTTATGAGATCTCGAATCTCCCTTGTGTAATATTTTTTTTTACGTTTTTGGGGATTAGAATGTAATAATAGGATTTTATTATGTAATTCATCAAATGTAATAAAGAAGACCAAGACGGAGATCGGATTCCTTACTCCCACTATATCACCAAGAAGGAACATCAAGACAAGACAAGCTTCGAGGGTCCATCGCTGAATGGATTCCAAGTTGTATTTTTTGTTCTTTTTGGTTGGATAGGCCACACTAGGACCTTCTTTATTTTCGTTTTTATTTTCGTTTTGTTTTTCATTCACATGTTTGTTTTGCATCATTTTTCCGCCTAAACCAAACCACCTGAATTGCATGAAAATTGACTCATATAGTATGTATGCTAGTCTGTGTCGACATAAAGATGTCACACGTTTTTCCCTTAAAGCCATCACCTTAGTTTATTCATTCTCGCATGCTAGATATTTGTTCACTTAAATGAATTAAAATTAAAGATGATGAGATCTTCCTCTATAACTTAAAATTGAGATTAGTCTTTTATATGTCAAATTACTATGAATTCTTTCTTTGTCGCCAGGCATATAGGACCTTACTCTCCATATGACCCCTTCTACGTTGGGTAAGTAGTAGTTGTGTCCCTAAAGAGACCTCATGATAGAAACAGTCCCTGAAGCCATCTTCCCATTCTCCTTCTCATCCATCTGCCTCTCAGTCCCTCTTCCTATTTTCCCACCTTAAATTCCAATCTTTTTGAAATGAAATGAAAAAGATTAGGATTTAAGAGAAGATAAGAGCTAACATCCTCACATCACCCTACTCTCCCCTAAGACTTCGAGTTCACACCCTCAGATGATAAAACACAAGCAAGAGACATGAAAAAACCTATTCATAATCACCTACGGTTCATACAGAACCTACTCTTTCAATAATAAGATTATTAAAGCCTAATCTTTGTTCTTTTCTTTTATCCTAATTCCCTACTTTACTATAGCGTTTTCTTTGGCCTTATAGAGATTATAGGTTTTATTTTAATGACATTAAAAGACTAATAAATCCCTCTATAAATTATTTTTAGAGGTCATACCCTACATCCCAAATTTACTAGCCTCTTAGACAAAGGAAACAACAGGCATATGAAAACATAAAAAAAAAAAGTTTCCATCCTACTTTCACACCAACTCTTTTATATGTTTCCATTTCCCACAAACCAGAGAAAAAAGAAAACTAAGCCCTCCTATTAAAAACCAACGGTTCATATAAGAAAAGAAGACAAGAGCAAACAACAACACAGCAAAGGATAAGCTACAGAAAAGCATGTCCCTAAAGAGACCCCATGATAGAAACAGTCCCTGAAGCCATCTTCCCATTCTCCTTCTCATCCATCTGCCTCTCAGTCCCTCTTCCTATTTTCCCACCTTAAATTCCAATCTTTTTGAAATGAAATGAAAAAGATTAGGATTTAAGAGAAGATAAGAGCTAACATCCTCACATCACCCTACTCTCCCCTAAGACTTCGGGTTCACACCCTCAGATGATAAAACACAAGCAAGAGACATGAAAAAACCTATTCATAATCACCTACGGTTCATACAGAACCTACTCTTTCAATAATAAGATTATTAAAGTAGGGAATTAGGATAAAAGAAAAGAACAAAGATTAGGCTTTAATAATCTTATTATTGAAAGAGTAGGTTCTGTATGAACCGTAGGTGATTATGAATAGGTTTTTTCATGTCTCTTGCTTGTGTTTTATCATCTGAGGGTGTGAACACGAAGTCTTAGGGGAGAGTAGGGTGATGTGAGGATGTTAGCTCTTATCTTCTCTTAAATCCTAATCTTTTTCATTTCATTTCAAAAAGATTGGAATTTAAGGTGGGAAAATAGGAAGAGGGACTGAGAGGCAGATGGATGAGAAGGAGAATGGGAAGATGGCTTCAGGGACTGTTTCTATCATGGGGTCTCTTTAGGGACATGCTTTTCTGTAGCTTATCCTTTGCTGTGTTGTTGTTTGCTCTTGTCTTCTTTTCTTATATGAACCGTTGGTTTTTAATAGGAGGGCTTAGTTTTCTTTTTTCTCTGGTTTGTGGGAAATGGAAACATATAAAAGAGTTGGTGTGAAAGTAGGATGAAAACTTTTTTTTTTATGTTTTTATATGCCTGTTGTTTCCTTTGTCTAAGAGGCTAGTAAATTTGGGATGTAGGGTATGACCTCTAAAAATAATTTATAGAGGGATTTATTAGTCTTTTAATGTCATTAAAATAAAACCTATAATCTCTATAAGGCCAAAGAAAACGCTATAGTACTTTTTTATTTTTGTTGGGAAATGTGTCCTCAACAATAGTGCGATCACGTAATCAAATCTCATAACGAGAATGCGCAAGGGATGATAAGAATTATTAGTCAACTGACCAACATTAATCGGTAATGATTGGCTAGCTAGAGTTTGACATTACTGTCGTATGACGGTGATGGTCAGTTGATCCCTTTAGGTCACACCTTTAGGACAATTCCCTTAATTGATAAAGTGATCAAATGTATATTGATACGATTTGATCATATTCCTTAAACTCGTGTATCGAGAAATTAGAGGTTAAATCTTAATGTAAGATTTATGTTTAAAATTGAAACGTGTCAATTGTTAAACATTAAACGATATTTTATCATATCGTTATTAGAATGAATCAGGTTGATTAATATTACAAGTGTTGTAAATCGTATAGACGATTATTGAAATGACCAATTTATAAATTAGTAGTTACGAATTACTAAGTCATTTTGTTAAATATGATTTAATTAATTTATAGATAATATTTATTTGATAAATATGTATTTTAAATTAATACAATTGTATTTTATGTCATGGTTTGTCACATGTCACATACAATTGTACAATATGACATTTATAATATGAAAGTCCATATTATCTAATTGGTGTTATGGGTGCCGTTTTGGGAGATGGTTTTAAGGGCCTTGAATTGTTGAATTAATGTCCTTAAACACCATAATTTAGGTAGCTTTAAATCCTAGTTATAGCCTTGCATGCCTAGGTTATGGGATAGACAAAAAGCAACCATCATACCCTTCCCCATAAGAAGACCTCACGGCACCCCAACAAAAACAACCATATATCTTGTTTTAGACAACAAGATCATTCACTACTAATGCTTGTGTTATTTTCTAAGGGTGAGAAAAGAGAACACCAAAATCCTCTAAAAAACAAATATTATAAGATAATACAATACTAGTTATATAAGTGATATAATATTAGTATTTATATTCTAATTAGAGAGATTAGAATACGTTTAAGGAGAAACCGATTTTGTGCTAGCTTGTTCAAGATCTCGGTTGATTAAGGAGTTGTCTTGGTGCATCCGGAGGAGGTATTCTAATTTGGGTACTCGGAGGATCATCCTAGCATATTCTTGGACCGTGTGTAAGGGTTCATTTTCTCCTCTTTCCGCATATAATAGCATGCATAAGATCTTATAAACAAGTTTATAAATATGTTAATTAAAAGTTAATTAAAGGTTTTGTTAGTATGACTAAATTAGTTTATGAGCAACTAGTTAAACCTAACAATTGGTATCAGAGCAATAGGTTGTTTGCATTCTTTCCGTTTTCGTTTTTACGGAGTTATTAGGATAACAAAATAAAACTTGATAATTTTCGTTTTGATATATGATATGCACGAAATTAATTTAGCATGATACCTACTGTTTTCTAATATGATTTAGAATATTTGGAATAATTTTTGCATGAATATTGATTATTGGTATGTAATATCTCGGTTTTTATATGTTTTAATGGTTAAAAATAGTTTATTTTGGGAAAAATAGTTAAAATAAGCTTCTGGCCGAGATTTTTCAGTATGATATCACATGTATTTTCTATAATATGAATATGAATTTTCGTAAATTATGGACCATTAAATCGTGTGATATGGATTTTAAGTGTTAAAATGCAAAAAGATGAATAAAAATGGGTTAAAATAGTTATATTATGAATTTGACTATAAAAATTTATGAGGATGTCACATGCAATATTTAAAATTTATGTTGAATTTTCCAGAAATTTATCTCAAATATTGCAATTTTATAGATTTTTAATGTAAAAATCGGGTAATTAGTGACATTATTTCGACTTTAATGGTTTAAGTTGGAATTTGGCCACAAAAATTTAACACGATGTCATATATATTATTTCCAGCATGTATAAAATTTTCGAGAATTTTATCTTATTTTATGCTTGAGAAATAATTTTAAAGGTTAAAATCGTACGATATATGACGTAAATCGTTAAAATTTGCAAATGTTGTTAAAAATGGCCGAAAATGTAACCCATATTAGTCATATGTGATATGTTCATCATGAAAATATTCTTGGGTGCCAAAAGTTTCTGATTTGATTTGATTTGATTTAATTTTATTTTGTTAAAAGTAGCATTTAAAATTAAATAAAAGGAGGCATGCTTTAAAATTTCGGCTATGGGGCAATGTGCCATTTAATTTTCTGTCCATCTTGTGTTCTTAAATTGTTTTGTAAGGTATAAAAATATTATTAGTATTTAATTTGCATTTATGAAGTTAATTATTGAATTTTCCGACTTAAATTGCTCGTTTTACGTGTTATTTTCGAAATAGTAATAAAACCGTATAAAATACTAATATTTTAACTTTCTGAAAATTTCAAGAACATTATGGATTTTTCAAAATTTGAATTTTGAATTTTCGAAATTTTTATGACTCTTTTGAATTTTATATTATTTTTCCCGAAAAACCGAGTAATACCGATCAATATTAAAATATATTAAGTTAATTCATGTTCAAAGTTTGAGTAAGACTAAATTTTGAATCCTATGTGAGTTAGGATGATTAACTTAACGATGAAAACCGTTTCATATAATGAATAGTGTTGTTAACCGTTAAAACACGCGATTCCATAAACCGAGGTTTACGATAACTATTTAAATAAGTGTTTTAAATAGGACGATTTGGCTTAGGATTTGCATGTTAATTCATATTTATATAAGCATTGCATATTTTATATTATGAATGTCATGATTTATTTTTACGTAATTTTGGGAATTATGTAATTTACTTAGTATGACCTTAGTTTTTAAATCGGTATTTCCCGTAATGTAAGGGGTTACCGATTCGGTTGTAATTTTGTGATCTCGCATCACCCAATTGTAATTTATTTCTATTTTATAATGTATAAAGTAGACTAGAAAAGTTGTAATATTTGTAAAATCCGGAGTTCCTTGAAGACGGTGCCATTCGGAAAGGAGTTCCGATCAAGACGGTGTTTACCTCGAAGTGCGTGCCGCGTGAAGTTCAAGGGACCAAAGGAGTTGGTTTCCGAATTTGTACTTTTATTATTTCTTTTCTAGGAAAGGCCATACTAGGGTTTAATTTATGCTTTTATTTTTGCTTTTATATGTTTGCATGCATAGCCAAATCGTCATACATCGTATCATGCATGTTTCGACCTAGTCGACCTAGTCTTTTATTTTATCGATAATTCACCGACTTAGTTCACTTAAACGGAGATAGATAATAATTTGACTAGATCTCTTACAGATAAATATTGAGACTTAGCCTTACCAAAGAGTACGCACCCATGAATCCCTTCTTCACAAGAACGTAGGCTCGGCTACACCGGGGTACTAAAATTGTCACGTTGGGTAAGTGGGGTAATAAGATTACACCTTGAAATTTGGTTGATCTCAACGAAAGTATTCGTAACCGTAGTTGCAATAAGTTCGGGCTAAAGATAATTTTAAGAAAATTGTCGACCGAGAGTTCTAAGAGTAGAACCGATTAAAGGGTTAATCCACCAAATTATACCAATACGGGTTGAATCGGCTACACCGTGCCCGGATTAGTATGGGTTTGGGTCTCGGGATTGTTTACTTAATTGGGTAAGAGATCATTAAGTAAATACATAACTAAACTTGTTAAAGTTTCTAGTTTAAAATTATGAATTTAAAATGATGTTGTTTTTCCTTTTATTATTGTAGTTTAATTTTCAACATCGACTATGGCAACCAACGCTCCACCTATCACTAACGTATCATGGCTTCGATCCTTTATGGATCGTTGTAAACTCGATAAGCATGGTTCCAATTTTAAGGATTGGGATGCGCAATTGCTTTTGGCCGCTCAAGGTGACGATAAGAGTCGTTACCTATCCGAAGCCGCTCCTCCCGCTCCGACCGCTCGTTCGTCGGTCCAAACTCGTGAGGCCTATGAAGCCTACATGAAAGAGTCCTCCGCTCTTAAAAATGTGCTCATCTTCTCCATGGAGCCGGATCTCCAAAGGAGTATGATTAAGTTGACCACATCGTATGAAATTTACACCAAGCTTGCGACCATGTTTTCGCAAACTCCTAGGGTGATTCAATATGAGGTGGCTTCCGCCTTCTTTGACATTACTTTCAAGGAAGGGCAAAAGATAAGCCCTCATGTGCTCAAACTCGTTGAGCTCACGGAGACTCTAAAAGCTCAAAATGTTGATGTTCCCGACTCTCTAATTATTGACCGAGTTCTTCATTCGCTCAATAAGGTTAAGGCGTATGCTCAATTCCGGGTGAATTTCAATATGCGAAACCAAGAGACCACGTTGGACGAGTTGCATAAGATGCTAGTCCAAGCCGAAAGGGACATGGGACTTCATGAAAGTTCCACCAAAGATGTTTTGAACATCGAAAAGAAAGGGAAAACGAGCTTCAAAAAGAAATGCCTCTAAAGGCAAGGGCAAGAAAACGTTCAAGCCCAAGGCGACCAAAGAAAAGACCTTTTCGAAAGGCGCTTCCACCTCGTCTTCAAAAGAGCAAGACAAGTGCCATTATTGCACGAGGATCGGTCATTGGAAGCGAAATTGCCCCAAATACTTAAGTGATCTCAAAAATGGGAAGGCAACCGCCGTAGGAAATAATTCTCGTTTACTTTCATGTTCTTTTGTTAACTTTTGTATGACGATACAAGTTGTTGACTATCACCCCTTTTAAAATTGTTTTGAAGGGGCATCTTATAAAGATAAGGGCAAGGAAAAGGAAGCATAAAGTTCCTTACTTGGATGGCTATGGTAGCATCCAAATTGATCGAAGACTTGAAGAGCTAGCCTCTAATTTTCATATCGTCTTCTATCATATTTTGCATTTTATTTATGGAACAATTTATTTTCTTGTAAGACAAGGATTAAAATCCTAAGACAATGGTTGTAGTTTTGGATATTGGTGACTTGGTTTTCAACCCGAGTCACTACTTTTGTTCTTAATCAATGTTTTGATTTCTCAAATAAATTGCATACCTTGTTTAAACATGAATAATAGTGATTTTATCACGCAACAAACTATTGATACGATCAATATAATATAATCAAAGAGTTGATTAAAACGGAGAACTACACCCCATGAGATAGATTCAATCAAAATGAGACTATATCAGTTCATTATAAGATTTTCATTTTAAGTGAAAATGAGAATGTATTCATTACACCTATCAAACTTCAAACATTCAGATACATTGGTTAATCGAAATAGCTATCCTTAAACGAATAAAGGTTATTGTTAGAAGGATAGAGTGGGAGAAAATATTTCGCTCACAAACCAATGATGAAAATAAAGGAAGGATCTTAGAGAAGATTCTTCCTTGGGAGTCTTAAGAAGAGTCCTGAATGATTTGAAGAAACTACGAGAGGACACTGAAGAAACTACGGGAGGACACTCGAAGAAAGGTTCTTTGTGTTCATTGTTTCATAGAGAGGAAACTTGAAACCCCGTATGAAATCGGAAGGAAAACGGTTCCTTAATAAATGATTTTTCTAAGTTTATAAGATAAAAGAGAAGAAATCATCTCAATCCTCTCAATGTAGTTATAAAGAAATTATCATGTCATTTTCGTCTCGAGGAAACGAAGACATGATAAGAAGGTAATGATTGATTGAATGGAAACAGATCACTATAAGGATAGTGATAGTGATAATGATTCAAGTAATAGTTTAACATGCGAGAAATGAAAGGTTCATTTAAGATATCGAGAGATATTGATTTTAGTGGGAGCGATTTTCATTAAAAGAATTAAGCCTACCATTAAGAGAGGATGGGTGATTCTTTAAGGTGTAAAGAATAAGAGGTTTGAAATTCTAGAAGATCAAATAATTTATATCATAAGATGATGGAGCTTACGGGAAGGTTTATTATATGGATAATAAAAGGTCGCCCACTAGAAGTTAGAATGGTTGGATACATTATTCATAATGATGAATGAAACCATTATCAAATAGTCAAGATGAGTGAAGATTATTAGAATGATGAAATCATAAATAGACTACAATAAAGTTTTCAGTACATAAGTGACTGTATATCGATACGTCACAAGTTATAAGATAACAGTAGGAGCTTTCCTCCGGAAAGGAAACTCAAAATCTAGAAAGAGTTCTAGAAATGTACTCAAATAAAATCATATTATACGGGATAATATGAGAATAAAGGAGACCAAAAGTTGTAAGTTTTGCTATCATGAATAAAGGTTATTCGCATGAATAAAGGTTATTTGCAAAACACTAATACAAATAGATGATTGTGCATCAAAATGCAATATAATAGTGTTGACTATTGTTGCATGACAACATCATTTGAGTTATGATTAACTCAAAATGAAAGATACTTTGTCAGAATCCAAATGGGTTGTATGAGACAATATTGAACCCCATAAGTGAACTGGATTGACTTAGTATGGCCCCTAGCCGCTTACATGAGGTGACATCTCAAAGCGACTAGAGTGTGAGGCGATTGATGGCAAGTTCAAGTGCCATAGAGTCATATGTGATGACTAGTCGATCACATAGGCAGACTGTAAGAGACACTCTGTCGGGCAATGTGACCGCTTATAGAGTTCTGGAAATTTTATAGCCGGGTCGTGGCGAGAGCTGCTATAGTATTCTTGTGAGTCAATTCTTAGACTAAAGACTACTCTCCCAAGATGGTACAGTTTAGGCATAACTTTGATCCATTCTCTACGACTTTTCGTAACTGGAGTCAAATGGGATTGTTTTGGGTTGTGACTAACTGTGACTAGTTGAAGGAAGTAGTGCGATAGAAATTGTCCACCCCTTGTCAGGGTTGCTCAAATCTCAGGGCCACTCGAGGAGAAGTTAACTGGAAATGCGTGGCCACGCTCGGAAGGTATCTATGGTAGATAATTCCGGTCAGACAATTATTCTCCAGATCGAGGAAACCACTCATGATATGATCGAATGCAAGGTACGACCTTAGAGAGACATCTTGCATTGAGTGGGAGATTGTAATAGGACAAGAGAATTGGTGACGCACACTTGTCGAGGACAAGTGGGAGATTGTTGGGAAATGTGTCCTCAACAATAGTGCGATCACGTAATTAAATCTCATAACGAGAATGCGCAAGGGATGATAAGAATTATTAGTCAACTGACCAACATTAATCGGTAATGATTGGCTAGCTAGAGTTTGACATTACTGTCGTATGACGGTGATGGTCAGTTGATCCCTTTAGGTCACACCTTTAGGACAATTCCCTTAATTGATAAAGTGATCAAATGTATATTGATACGATTTGATCATATTCCTTAAACTCGTGTATCGAGAAATTAGAGGTTAAATCTTAATGTAAGATTTATGTTTAAAATTGAAACGTGTCAATTGTTAAACATTAAACGATATTTTATCATATCGTTATTAGAATGAATCAGGTTGATTAATATTACAAGTGTTGTAAATCGTATAGACGATTATTGAAATGACCAATTTATAAATTAGTAGTTACGAATTACTAAGTCATTTTGTTAAATATGATTTAATTAATTTATAGATAATATTTATTTGATAAATATGTATTTTAAATTAATACAATTGTATTTTATGTCATGGTTTGTCACATGTCACATACAATTGTACAATATGACATTTATAATATGAAAGTCCATATTATCTAATTGGTGTTATGGGTGCCGTTTTGGGAGATGGTTTTAAGGGCCTTGAATTGTTGAATTAATGTCCTTAAACACCATAATTTAGGTAGCTTTAAATCCTAGTTATAGCCTTGCATGCCTAGGTTATGGGATAGACAAAAAGCAACCATCATACCCTTCCCCATAAGAAGACCTCACGGCACCCCAACAAAAACAACCATATATCTTGTTTTAGACAACAAGATCATTCACTACTAATGCTTGTGTTATTTTCTAAGGGTGAGAAAAGAGAACACCAAAATCCTCTAAAAAACAAATATTATAAGATAATACAATACTAGTTATATAAGTGATATAATATTAGTATTTATATTCTAATTAGAGAGATTAGAATACGTTTAAGGAGAAACCGATTTTGTGCTAGCTTGTTCAAGATCTCGGTTGATTAAGGAGTTGTCTTGGTGCATCCGGAGGAGGTATTCTAATTTGGGTACTCGGAGGATCATCCTAGCATATTCTTGGACCGTGTGTAAGGGTTCATTTTCTCCTCTTTCCGCATATAATAGCATGCCTAAGATCTTATAAACAAGTTTATAAATATGTTAATTAAAAGTTAATTAAAGGTTTTGTTAGTATGACTAAATTAGTTTATGAGCAACTAGTTAAACCTAACAATTTTACCTCAACATCATGACCCTCGTACGATCATGTGGTTATGGTGGACTAAAGATAGAATTTACAGAAATTTATCGACCAAGAATTCTAAATGTAGAATTAGTCAAGAGGTTGGCTTATCAATTTACTGAAATTGAGTCTTGGGATCGTTTATATAGTTCTTGAGGAAGATCAATTATAGAAATGCTAAAGTCATCGCATTAAACTGTTTTTGCTAGACTATTTACAAAAACGATGGTATGCTTATTATGTTTTAATTTCTTCTTTACAATGTAGAATTCACCTAAACAAAACAATAAATACTGCAAATACTAGGGCTGGTCATAATGATGCCCCTATGCCTAGTGCCACACTACGAAAAGAATCTTGGCTTAAGGCTTTCATGGACCATATGAATTAGTCCACGCGACTAAAAAATGATGGGTCCAACTTTGCGGACTGGGAGGCTGCATTACGGAATGCAGCTGTAGCTGATGGTAAACTCAAGTATTTAACTGAGCCGTTACCACCTAACCCAGGCCCCACTGCAAGAGCTAACGTATCACAAGCTTATAGTGATTTCGTTATGGAAGCGGGTGCGATAAAGAACGTACTCATTTTTGCAATGGAACCCAATTTGCAAAGACGCTTCATTTCCCATGGTGCAAATAAGATTTTCACCACGCTCACAAACGAATTCTCAAAAGCACCGAGAATCGTTTCATATGAGCACACATGTCGCTTCTTCGATGCGAAACTCCAAAAGGGCCGACCAGTTAGCCCACACATTCTCAATATGATTGAGAATGTCGAGAAATTGGAGTCCCTAAACTGCAAGATCAGTGAGAACGTAATCATTGATCGAATGCTTTATTTACTTCATGATGGTTTTTCCTTATTCAGGGCAAACTATTACATGAATGACATGAAGAAAAGTCATCATGAGCTACACTCCCTTCTCGTACAGACCGAGAAGGATCTTAAATTGAGTGGGAGCATGAAGCAAGACGTTCTCATGATTGCAAACAATGGAAAGGGTAGGGGAAAGGCTCAAGCAGAGCTAACAGTAGCTAAGCCTCCTAAATTCAAAAGGGCCGGATTTAAGAGTGGGCCTGGTGAGACAAGTAGCTCACAAGGCAAGACAAAGAACAAAGACGGTAACATTGAGTGCCACCATTGCCACAAGACTGGGCATTGGAGGCGGAACTGTCCAGTGTACCATGAGGACATAAAAGCAGGTCGTGTCGCTCCTGTTGGTATGTCATCTTATATTCATATGATTGAGATTAACCATGCAAGTTTCGAAACTTGGGTACTTGATACTGGTTGTGTTTCTCATCTGTGTAATCATTTGCAGGGTCTAGAAAAACATCACACCTCTCGCAAAGGGTGTTGTGGACCTGCGAGTCGGGAATGGAGCAAAAGTTGCTGCTTCTTCCATGGGAACATATGTGATCCAGCTGCCGAGCGGATTCGAGTTATATATATCTGTATAACTGTTATTATGTACCTAGTTTATCTAAGAACCTTATTTCAGTTTCCGTACTCGATAAAAACGGATTTTCATTCTTAAT
The DNA here is from genome assembly GCA_029255685.2 of Silene conica. Classification (NCBI taxonomy): domain Eukaryota; kingdom Viridiplantae; phylum Streptophyta; class Magnoliopsida; order Caryophyllales; family Caryophyllaceae; genus Silene; species Silene conica. Next base: position 52,388,166 of record CM055316.2, on the reverse strand, counting down.
AAAGGATAATAGCTGTATTTTCTCCTTAAATGGAATGGTTTATGGTAAAGCGGTTTCCATGAATGGTATATATGTTTTAGATCAATCGACTGAAATATTACACATGAATAATAAGAAACTAAAGGTTGGTGACAAATATCAAACATATCTATGGTACTGTCGTATGGGACACATACATGAGAAACGTGTAAAGGAGCTAATACAGAATGACGCTATATCTCCATTTGATTATGAATCATTTGGCACATGTGAATCATGTCTCATAGGCAAACGACTCTTATTTCCTTCAAAGATATTGGAATGCGCTCTGCTGACCTATTAGGCCTCGTACATACAGATGTATGTGGACCTATGTCAATCACCGCACGAGACGGCTATAGATATTTCATCACTTTCACGGACGATTTAAGTAGATACGGATATGTCTACTTAATGAAGCATAAAAGTGAATCCTTTGAAAAGTTCAAGGACTTCCAGGCGAAGGTTGAAACCCAACTGGATAGAAAGATTAAAGCACTACTATCAGATCGTGGTGGTGAGTATCTTTCGCATGAGTTTGATCAAGACCTTAAAGACTGTGGTTTAGTACTACAGTTAACTCCACCTGGAACACCATAATTAAATGGTGTGTCCAAACGGAGAAATCGAACACTATTAGATATGGTTCGATCCATGATGAGTCACACAGTTGTGCCGGATTCATTATGGGGCTTTGCTCTATTGTCAGCTGCTCTTATACTTAACCGAAGTCCGTCTAAAGTTGTTGACAAGACTCCATATGAGATATGGAAGGGAACCGTCCCTAACTTGTCCTTTATTCGGGTTTGGGGCTGCGAGGCTTATGTCAAGTGGAGACACGGGGATAAGCTCGGCCCGCGATCGGTCAAGACATACTTTATTGGTTATCCAAAAGGAATGTTTGGTCATTACTTGTATTCGCCTACCGAACACCGCGTTTTTGTTGCGGCTAGTGCGAAGTTGAGAAAGAGTTTCTCGAGAATAAGAAAAGTAATAGAACCTTCGATCTGTCGGAGGTTCAAGAACCAACTACTGAGCAACGAATGGAGGAAACTGTTCCTTCATCTTCTGTTGCAGTCAGTATTCCTGAGGAACCCAGAAGGTCGGGTAGACACTCCATTCCTCCAGATAGATACATTGGTATGATCGAGGAGCTTGACGGAGTTGATGTTTTTCTCTTAGAGAGTAACGAACCCGTAACCTATAAAGATGCCATAACCTGTTCCGACTCAAAGCTATGGCTTACTGCCATGCAATCCGAAATGGACTCCATGTACGAGAATGACGTATGGGAGTTGGTTGATTTGTCTGATAAGGTACGACCTCTTCAGTGCAAATGACTTTATAAGATAAAGCGCTCCATCGAGGGACAACCAGACACCTATAAGGCACGACTAGTGGCAAAAGGTTTAACTCAAGTGCAAGGGTTGCACTATGATGAGATTTTTGCACCCGTAGTCATGCTACGTTTCATTCAGATTATCTTAGCGATTGCTGCATTTCATGACTATGAAATATGGCAAATGGATGTGAAAACCGCCTTCTTAAACGGTTATTTGGAAGAGGACTTGTACATGGTACTGTTGGAAAATGTGTCCTCAACAATAGTGCGATCACGACAGTGATAAAAATCATTGTCATAAATCTTATGAAAAGAATATGCAAGGGACGATCCGATATTTGATATAGTCAACTGACCAACATTAATCGGTAATGATTGGCTGACTAGAGTTTGACATTACTGTCGTATGACGGTGGTGGTCAGTTGATCCCTTTAGATCACACCTATAGGACTAACCCCTTAAACAAATATTGATTAATTGTATAGGATACAGATTGATCGATATTCTTAAAACCGTATATTGAGAATTCAGAGGTTGAATCTTAAAGTAAGATTTATATTTGAAATTGAAATGTGTCAATTGTCGAATATTAATCGATATTTTAGAAATATCGAAATAAGGGTATGAATGGTTTATGGTTGCAACAAATATTGTAAATATATCGTATCGACGATTATTATGATAACCATATGTTGGAACGGTGATTACGAATTACTAGATTAAATTGTTAGATATGATCTAATTAATTTAGGAATGATATTATGAGATAAATATATTTTAAATTAATACAATTGAATTATGTCACATAAGATGTCATATATTACACAATTGTACAAATTACAAATTGTAAAATGGAAGTCCATTTTACACTTGAATATGGCGTGTGATTGTCTAAGGAATACTAACTTATTTGAATTAGTAGAAGAAAGACACAATCATTAGAGAGGTAAGATGCCTAATAGTAGGCATGCAACCCTAACCTTATGTAGAGACAAAAGGGCATCTAAATTGGCCTTGCCAAGTAAGACTCACACGCCTAAAACCACAAACCCAACTCTCTTCTATTATATATATGATGCTCAGTCATATAAGGCAAGGGCTAATCCTCTTACTAGTTTTCTAGAGTAAGAAAACAAAAATTACCTCTTAAATATTATTAGATAATATTCTCTAGTATACTAATATTGTTATTAGTACACGGTTTTAAGGCAACCGTTTCCGTCACCTAGCTCGTGTTAGTGTTTCGGTGTTTAAGGGTAGGTCTTGGTGCATCGTAAAGGAGGCAAGCTATCTTGGTTGCTCCGTGGAGGATCGTCCTAGCACTTTTCGGACCGGTTGTAAGACCCTTTCCGTTATTGTTCCGCATTTACTTTGCATGCATAAGATCGACTAAATTAATATGAGATTAATTAGTAAAATTAGTAAGACTAAATAATATGAACATGTTAGTTTGACTAAAGTTTTTCCTTCAATTGGTATCAGAGCCTTAGGTTGCTTGCATGCAACTCGATTTTTACGTTTTTGCGAGAAAATGCGATTTAAAATAAAAACGAAAATGAGTAGTACATATAGGATATGCACGAAAATCTTAATGCATGTATACTTTCTGGTCTTAAAATAGTTTTAAGTCATTTGGATGATTTATGGAATAATATTGTTCAATATTGTAATTAAATTGTTTAATTTATGCTTAAAATCGGTTAAAAATGTTTTAATATGGAAAAAATAGCTAAATAATGTTTATGGCCGAGATTTTTAAATATGTTCTCAAATGCATTTATAATATTATGAATATATATAATTTTCGAATTATTAAGTTTTTTTGCATGGTTTATGATTTTTAAAGGTTAAATAGTCATAAAATGAGATAAATATGGGTTAAATAGTTATATTATGAATTTAACTATAAAACGTTTTGTAGATGTCACATGCAATATATATAATATATGATAAATTTTTCAGAAATTTTTCGTTAATACTGCATGAATATTGATTTTTATCGTAAAAATCGAAATATTAGTGACATATTTTAGGTTAAATAGTTTAAGTTCGAATTTGACCATAAAATTTTAATATAGTGTCACATATATTATTTCTAACATGCATGTAATTTTTGAGCTAATTATCTCGATTTTTGCATGAGAAATGATTTTAATCGGTAAAATCGCGTAATATATGACACGAATTATTAAAAATAGTAAAAGTTACTTAAACGGTCCGAACAATTCACCCATATTAGTCATATTAGATATGATCATTAACATATTTTTATTTAGTGCCAAAAGTTTCTGAAAGTTTAAATTTTAATTTTAACAGGTTAAAATTGGAGATTGAGTGTTGGAAGAGTCATAATCATTTTTCAATCCTAAAACAGTGTGCATCTGATTTTTCCTTGCATTTTCAGATACTTTGAGTGTCTAGGAAGATGTAAAAATTATATTGGTATTTTATTTCATAATTTTTGAAGTAGTTTTGAATTTTTCGATTAATTATGCATGTACACGGCTATATTTTACGAAATAAAAGGGTATATTTCGAAAATATTTAATTTTAAGGATCTGAAATTTTAGAATTTTTTCAGTATGTTCAAAATTTTGAATTTTGAATTTTCAAAAGTTTTATGACTCGTTTGATTATTTTAATGCTATTTCCCGTAAAACCGATTAAAACCGAACAATATTAAAATAAAAGGTTAAGTTATTTCGAAATTTGAGTAAGACTAAATTTTGAATCCTAAAATGTGATAAGAAACTTAATTAAATCTTGAATAATGATTCATAAAGTGATTAGTGATTTTAAGATTGTTTAAATCACGTTATTCCATTAAACCGTGTTATTACGAATAACGATATTTAAAACGTGTTTAAATAGGACGATTTGGCTTAGGTTTTGCATTTTACATAAGTATTGCATATTTAATTATTGTTTATGAATGTCATAATTTTATTTACGTAATTTTGAATTATGTAATTTACTTAGTATGGCCTTAGATTTTAATCGATATTTCCCGTAATGTAAGGGTTTATCGATTCGGTTGTAATTTAATGTGATCTCGTATCACTTTATTTTATTGTTTTATTTTATTTTATAATGTATAAAATAGATAGAAAATTTGTAATTATTTGTAATTCCGGAGATCCTTGAAGACGGTGCCATTTCGGAAAGGAGTTCCGACCAAGACGGAGTTTGCCTTGGGATGCGTGCCACGTGTGAAGTTCAAGGGACCAAAGGAGTTGGTTTCCGAATTTGTAATTTACTTTTAATCTTCTATTTTAGGAAAGGCCATACTAGGATTTTATTTATACTTTTAAGTTTTTATGCTTTTATTTATGCTTATCATGTTTGCATGCATAGCCAAATCGTCATTCACATCATGCATTTCATCGATTTTATCGACCGTGTCAATTAAATTATCAATAATTCACCGACTTAGTTCACTTAAAGGAGATAGATAATAAATTGACAAGATCTCTTACGTTATTTAAAAATCGAGACATAGCCTTACCAAAAAGTAAAGAACCCGCGAATGATCTTCTTCATAAGGGAGTAGGCTCGGCTAAACCGGGGTGCAAACCTTATTACGTTGGTGAAGTGGGGTAATATGATTACGTTCTCGAAATTTGGTTGATCTCGACGAAGATATTCGAGCCACCGTAGTGGTAATAAGTTCGGGCTAAGATAAGAATTAGTGTAATTTTATCGACCGAGAGTTCTAAAAGTAGAATTGATTAAAGGGGTTAATCTACCGAGTCATATTAATGAGGGATGTATCGGCTAAACCGTGCCCGAGTTAGTATGTATTTGGGTCTCAGGATCATTTACTTAATTGGGTAAGAGATCATTAAGTAGATGTTTAACTTGTTTAAATTTACAAGTTTAAATTATTAAAACGATAATTGTGTTTTAATTCCTTTATTTTCATTTGTAGTTCACTTTCGACTATCAATCAATGGCAAATAACGCTCCACCACTCCCACACCACGTTTCATGGCTTCGGTCTTTTATGGATCGTTGCAAGCTTGAGAAGCATGGCGCCAATTTTAAGGATTGGGACGCCCAATTGGTGTTGGCCGCGGAAGCCGACGATAAAAGTCGTTATCTTACCATTGTCGCTCCTCCCACTCCCGGTGCTCGTTCATCGGAAGCGACTCGTGAGGCCTATGAGACCTACATGAAGAAGTCACATGCTTTGAAGAACGTGCTTATATTTTCGATGGAGCCGGATCTCCAAAGAAGAATGATTAAGCTAGCCACGGCTAATGAGATTTACAATAAAATTGACCATGTTTTCGCAAGCTCCTAGGGTAATCCATTATGAGGCGGCCTCCGCATTCTTTGATTTGACCTTAAAGGAAGGTCAAAGAGTTAGTCCTCATGTGCTCAAAATGGTTGAGCTAGCCGAAACCTTGAAGTTGCAAGGGGTGAATGTTCCCGACTCGCTTATTATTGACAAAATCCTTCACTCCCTCAACAAAGTGAAATCGTATGTTCAATTTCGGGTAAATTATAACATGCGCAATCAAGAAACCTCCTTGGACGAGTTACATAAGATGTTGGTCCAAGCGGAGAGGGATATGGGACTTAATGAGAGTTCCACAAAGGATGTTCTAAATATCAAGACGAAAAGTAAGGGGAAGTTTAAGCGCAAGGCTAACAAGGGTAAAAATGTCAAAGTCTTCAAACCCGCATCTCCTAAGGAGAAGACTTTTACGAAAGGTGCTTCTTCTTCGTCGTCGTCAAAGGTTGATGACAAGTGCCATTATTGCACTAAGATGGGGCATTGGAAGCGCAATTGCCCAAAGTATCTTCATGACCTCAAAGCCGGAAAGGTTCTTGCAGTAGGTATTAATTCTCGTCTAATTCATGTTATTTAATCAATTTTGTATAGTGATACAAGTTATTGATTCTTACCCATTTATAAATTGTTTTAAAGGGGCTCCTACCAAAGACAAAGGCAAGGAGAAAGCGAAGGATGCTTGAAGTTCCTTCCATGGATGGCTATGGTAGCATCCAAGATTGAAGACATAAAGAGCATGGCTCTAAATTTTCATTTTGATGTCTTCTTTCTTTTTGCATTTTAATTTAAGAACTTTGTATTTCTTGTACGACAAGAATCTTGTTTAAACATTTTTGGTTGTTTTAAAATGCTCTTATGATACATAACATGAGTTGATACGACTTTCATAGATCGTAATTAAGTACCTTGAATGATTCACCGTACAATAGACATGATAGGATCATTATAAAAAGTAATACGACTTACTTAAAAACGAGAATTGCATCCCGTGAAATACTTCAATTTCAAACATAAGACCATCAGTTCGTTATAAGATGATCAACTTAAATGAATGATAGTACTAATGTCTCACTACTCACATAATTTTTTATCCAATACATTGTTGACGGGCGAAAATGCTATCCTTCCTAAAATAATGGTTATTTTAGAGGATAGAGTGGGAGAAATTCTACGCTCGCAAACCAATGAAATAAACATAGGATCTTAGAGAAGACTCCTATAAGGAGTCCTTAAGAAGAACTCTAAGAGATTGGATAGAAGAAACTACGAGAGGACACAGAAGAAACTACGTGAGGACACAAAAAGGAAATGTTCCATGTGTTGTCATTAGTTCCTAGAGAGGACAAAGGGAACCGCGAGTGTTAACGGAAGGAAATCGTTTCCATGATGTTAATGTTTCTGTTTTATAAAGATAATAGAGGAGAAATCATCTCCCGTTTCTTGTGATAATAGAAGATTCTTTCCGTGGGAAGGAAAATGAAAAATGAAATGTTCATAGCGAGTTGAGAAAATGTTTGAAGTAAATCAAAATGAAATGTTCATTATGAGTTGAGAAGATGTTTGAAGATGTTACCAAATCACTATGAAGATAGTGTGAGTTATTAAACTATAAGATAGATGGTGATTCTTTAAAAGGTTAAAGAATATGAGGTTTTCAATTCTAGATGAATGTATGTTAAGAACATAAATCATAAGTGAGTTTATTATATGATAATGAAACATCACCAATCAGTTTGCAAGGTTTGGATATGAATCCAAGATATGAAAATGTTAATTCATATAACCTTAATTACAGTGCCAAAAGGTTGAAAACAAAACCTTATTTCGATATAAGTTTCTCGAGGAGAACTAGTGGATCGAATCTAGGTTAACTACAATATGAATTCTAGTACAATATGACCATGTTCATAAAAATTAAAAAAAAATTGACATGTCATGAGTTTTATGAAAACAGTGGGAGCTTCCTTAAAGTAAGGAGACTCGAGTCGAGTATAAAAGACTTGAAGTGTACTTGAATAAAGATCATATTATACAAGATAATATGAGTCAAAAGGAAACCGAAATTTGTAGGTCAAAGGATGTGAAGATATGGTATATTCACATACTAAAACCATTAATACAAATTGATGTATAAGCATCAAAGATTGTTTATGTGGAGCAGTAATATCGTATTGACTGTTCGCACTTAACAATCACTCTTATCGTTTGAGTTATTATTATTGTTATTAACTCACAATTTATACTTTGTGAAATCCAAATGGGTTGTAAGAGACAATTTGAACCCCATAAGTGAACTTGATTAACTTAGTATAGCCCATAGTCGCTTGTATGAGGTGACGTCTCGAAGCGACTAGAGTGTGAGGCGATTGATGGCAAGTTCAAATGTCATAGAGTCATATGGGATGACTAGTCGATCACATAGGCAGACTGTGTGACACTTTGTCGGGCATTTAGTGACCGCTTATAGAGTTCTGGAAATTTTATAATTAGCCTGGTCGTGGCGAGAGCTACTATATTATTCACATAAGTCGATTCTTTGACTTGAGACTGTTCGCCCAAGGTGACACAGCCTCAGATTGACTTTGATTTTAGCTCTACGATCAACCGTTAAAGGGGGTCAAATGGGCTTCTTTTGGGTCATGATGGACTGTGTTAGTCGAAGGGAACAGTAGGAAAGGAATTGTCCAGTCCCTCGTCGGCGTTGTCTTAAAATCTCAGGGCCACTCGAGGAGAAGTTTAGCTGAAAATGCGTGGCCACGCTCGGAAGGTATCGATGGTAGATAATTCCGGTCAAAGCAGTTAAATCTCCAGATCGAGAAAACCGCACAAGATATGATCAAATGCAAGTACGACCTGGAAGACACCTTGCATTGAGTGGGAGATGACGTAATAGGACAAGAGAATTGGTGACGCACACTTGTCGAGGACAAGTGGGAGATTGTTTGGAAATGTGTCCTCAACAATAGTGCGATCACGACAGTGATAAAAATCATTGTCATAAATCTTATAAAAAGAATATGCAAGGGACGATCCGATATTTGATATAGTCAACTGACCAACATTAATCGGTAATGATTGGCTGACTAGAGTTTGACATTACTGTCGTATGACGGTGGTGGTCAGTTGATCCCTTTAGGTCACACCTATAGGACTAACCCCTTAAACAAATATTGATTAATTGTATAGGATACAGATTGATCGATATTCTTAAAACCGTATATTGAGAATTCAGAGGTTGAATCTTAAAGTTAGATTTATATTTGAAATTGAAATGTGTCAATTGTCGAATATTAATCGATATTTTAGAAATATTGAAATAAGAGTATGAATGGTTTATGGTTACAACAAATGTTGTAAATATATTGTATCGACGATTATTATGATAACCATATGTTGGGACGGTGATTACGAATTACTAGATTAATATGTTAGATATGATCTAATTAATTTAGGAATGATATTTATGAGATAAATATATTTTAAATTAATACAATTGAATTATGTCACATAAGATGTCATATATTACACAATTGTACAAATTACAAATTGTAAAATGGAAGTCCATTTTACACTTGAATATGGCGTGTGATTGTGTAAGGAATACTAACTTATTTGAATTAGTAGAAGAAAGACACAATCGTTAGAGAGGTAAGATGCCTAATAGTAGGCATGCAACCCTAACCTTATGTAGAGACAAAAGGGCATCTAAAATTACCTCTTAAATATTATTAGATTAGGCAAGGGCTAATCCTCTTACTAGTTTTCTAGAGTAAGAAAACAAAAATTACCTCTTAAATATTATTAGATAATATTCTCTAGTATACTAAAATTGTTATTAGTACACGGTTTTAAGGCAACCGTTTCCGTCACCTAGCTTGTGTTAGTGTTTCGGTGTTTAAGGGTAGGTCTTGGTGCATCGTAAAGGAGGCAAGCTATCTTGGTTGCTCCGTGGAAGATCGTCTTAGCACCTTTCGGACCGATTGTAAGACCCTTTCCGTTATTGTTCCGCATTTACTTTGCATGCATAAGATCGACTAAATTAATATGAGATTAATTAGTAAAATTAGTAAGACTAAATAATATGAACATGTTAGTTTGACTAAAGTTTTTCCTTCAGGTACAACCCGAAGGTTTCACAGATCCTAAAAATCCTAAGAAAGTGTGCAAGCTTAAGCGGTCCATTTATGGACTTAAGCAAGCATCTAGGAGTTGGAATCACCGCTTCGACCAAGTGATAAAAAAGAATGGTTTTATTCGATCAGTCCAAGAACCATGCTTATATATCAAGTCGAGTGGAAGCAAGATCGTCTTTCTGGTGTTATATGTCGACGATATACTCTTGATCGGAAATGACATCCCTCTCTTATCTTCGGTTAAAGTATGGGGATTCGTATCTATAGAGATAGATCACGACGGATGTTATCACTGAGTGAGGAGCCTTATATAGATAAGATTCTTGACAGATTTAGTATGACCAACTCCAAAAAGGGGTTACTTCCGATGATCTCGAGGGTTCATTTGAGTAAGACTCAGACACCTAAGACACCGGAAGAGGTCGAGCGCATGAGTTGCATTCCTTATGCGTCAGCCATAGGATTGATCATGTATGCCATGATATGCACACGTCTAGACGTGACATATGTTTTGAGTATGACGAGTCGGTACCAAGGCAATCCAGGTGAACCACACTAGATGGTTGTGAAAAACATTCTTAAGTACCTACGGAGGACTAAAGATTGGGTATTGACTTATGGTGGAGGCACTGAGCTTTGCGCAAACGGTTATGCAGATGCTAGCTTCCAAACGGATCGCGATGACTTGAAATCTCAGTCTGGATTCGTTTTACTCTTAATGGCGCTGCTGTCAGTTGGAAAAGCTCCAAGCAGAGTGTTATTGCAGATTCTATTACTGAGTAAAAGGAGATAGTGATAGACAAGATTGCGACAGATGACAACATCGCAGATCCTCTCACTAAACCATTAAGACATGATAAACATGAAGGGCACGTTATTTCAATGTGAATTAAACGTGTTCCTGAGTTGTATTAGTACTTTTTGTGAATTGGATATTGTATCTATTTCATATACTATTTATAACACCATCGATTTTGTTTTATATATTGTTTTTCATGTGGATTGTACTGACAACATTGAACACCACAAAGTGAACTGAATTACATTATATTTATTTTGTCTGTAATCGCCTACACGAGCTGATAACTCTGGCAATTATTTTGTGACGTCGATTGATGGTGGGTTCAATAAATCATAAGTCAAACCGTTGACTGATCGATCACATATACGAGATTATAACGATAACTCGTAGGACAATATTCGTGACGACCCAATGGAGTCCTTAATGTTACTGAACATTCGGTGTCGGGTCGTGGATAAGACGTCCATCGTGTTCCTTGAGTCGATTCTTTTGACTGTCGACTGTTTCTTGAGATAAAGGGCAGTTTTGGGTGACTTTGATTTCTTTCTCACTAGCTGACCGTAACTGGGGCTAAGCAGATTTTTTTGGGGTCATTTCATACTGTGCTTACATCTGCAAGATTCGAGTTGAAGGAAATATCCACCCCTTATCAGGTTTTAATATTTCTCAGGGCCACTCGAGGAGTAGTAACTGAAATGCTTGGCCAAGCTCGAATAATGATTCGTTATCAGTTGAGTTACTCTCTAGTCAGGGAAACCACTCTTGATACAGATCGCTTGTAAAATACGACCTTTGTGAATACAGATTTGCAAATTGTTTTACATTGAGTGGGAGAAATTTAATTGGATATGAGAATCGGTTATCGCACATACACTTGTACAGACAAATGGGAGATTGTTGGAGCTGGTGTCCTCAACAGTTAGTGCGACAACACGTATAAATCTCTTAATTGAATACAGGGTATAATTTGTATTTTAGCCAGTTGATTCACGTTTATCAATAACGGTTGGCTTGCTAGAAAGTTTGACGTTATTGTCATACAGATGGCGGTAATCAACTAGTCCGTAAGAGTCACACATAAAGGATGGAATCTGAGAGATATGATTAGATGAAAATGTAATCATATTGATACCCTATATGACTAAACGGTTAGTCAATGTAATGGTGATATAATTATTTAATACTGATTAAATAATATTAGCTAAGACGAATTAAAATGTTAATTCGTAATTAAATATAAAATGTTATATTTAATTATGTGTAATGAAATTATTTAATAAAGATTAAATGATTTAATTAAATATAAAAGGTTATATTTAATTAGTTGTAACACCCCATGAGTATGAGAGGAGATTTGTCCCACATCGGTAGAATGTGAGGATTGTGATATGTTTATAATAACTTTCACCCACCACTTAGTAACAAGGCCTTGTGCTTTTGAGCTTAAGTGAGGACAAATAATGGGCCCAAAGGCATACCTCCCATCTTATTGGGGTTGTGTTACGACCGTGGTGGGTCGGGTTGTTACAAATGGTATCAGAGCGACCCTGCGACCGTGTGGTGAGCCTGTGGTCGGGAGTACCCGGGTCACACACCTAGCGGGGGAGGATTCTGGCCTTGGTTGTGGTCAAGTTTGAGGCACAACGAGGACGTTGTGTTCTTTAAGTGGGGGAGTTTGTAACACCCCATGAGTATGAGAGGAGATTTGTCCCACATTGGTAGAATGTGAGGATTGTGATATGTTTATAATAACTTTCACCCACCACTTAGTAACAAGGCCTTGTGCTTTTGGGCTTAAGTGAGGACAAATAATGGGCCCAAAGGCATACCTCCCATCTTATTGGGGTTGTGTTACGACCGTGGTGGGTCGGGTTGTTACATTAGTGGATTATAAATATAAGATATTTATAAGATAAAACATTATACAAGAGAGAGCGATGTAACCGATTCTATAAAGATAGAATTTCGGTCTGAGCAATTATTAAGTTGTTCAGTTGTTATGAAGTGCTTTAGGTAGAACCAAATACTGATTTGGGGAATCCTAGTTGATGTCTAATAGCAAGGTTGTTTGCAGCTGTAAATAGGACATTCACTCTGCACTTAAAGGGGACAGGTTTCCACGCAAAAATCCTGCATATAAAGAATTGGGAATATATACAGATATTTTCCCACAATTGATCGAGAATTGGAATTTTTGGGATTAATGAACTAGATGCCCCACGGTGGGCGCCAATTGTTTTAGCAAGATTTTCCTGGATAGATCAAGCTAAATTTCAATGTAGATTTAGGGTATCTAACTCTAATATGATCAATATGAATATAAATAATGAGGTTTGGAAGGGAAGTAATTAGGGATGTCATTGGGGCTGGTACAAGTGGATACCGCCCCGCACCCGCCCCAGTTGGGGCGGGGATGGGTGGAGCTTTGGCGGGTGGTGGGGCGGGGATGGGTACGAAAATTGTACCCGCCATGGGTAGTGGGATGGGGATGGTTTTTGCGTGTTACCCACTTCATACCCGCCTACCCGCCAATTATTATAAAAATTAAAAACATTATTACGATAATTTTACAAATATTATTTTGTTATAATTAAGACGTAATGTTAAAATAATTATTTTATAAAGTATTTTACCAACTTCTTAGATAAATAACTAAAATTATATAAACAAACTTCTAAACATAGAAATTAATAGTGAATAAACCAACTTGTACGAAAAAAACTGCAAAAATTTATGGTATAACGGGTTAATGGGTAGGTGGGGCGGGGATGGTTTTGGAAACGTGTACCCGCCATGGGTGGTGGGGAGGGGATGGTTTTGGAGACTTGTACCCGCCATGGGTGGTGGGGCGGGGATGGGTATGAGGTTTTCCTAATGGGTACGGGTACGGGGGAACCTATATCCAACACCGCCCCGCCCCAATGACATCCCTAGAAGTAATAAAGGGATGAATACTCTAAATATTTCTGAACAGAATGCTCTGAATGATTGTAAGTTCTTGTATTTCTTATAAGTATAGAACTGATTACATAATAATATTACAAATGACTGTGCTTGATTTTATATTGCCCATAATCTGAACGTTGGATGCTCCAACGTTCCCCTATCATTGCTAATAGTCGTTCCGGATTAATAGGGCGCATCCCCTATTAATTCGGGTTGACTCTCTCAACCTCAACGTCTATGCTATATCCCATGATCACACGACTATCCAATGTTGCTAGGGTTTTTGATTTGGTCTTCCTCAAAAGTAGGGGCTAAGATCTTCTCCTTATTCAATTGTCGGTTTGCTTATTAGAGCAGGCGGATCAGGCATAGTTCCATTTCATTCTGCTTGGCTCTTATCTCCCTATCTGGACATGAGTGTGCTCTGTTCAGGGTAGATTATGGCTTGGTCTGTCTTGAATATTTAGGCTCGGAGTATTCCATGCTTAGCTTGTGTCAATTGGCCGGACTACAAGAGAATCTGACCAGGCTAATTCTGGCTCAACATATTATTATTATTATTATTATTATTATTATTAGTGAAACATGCGAGAGTAGAGAAAAACGTACTTGAGAAGTAAAATTTAATAACATTCAAATAGTGATATTTGTTAACACAATCGAAAATCATAATTATGAAAATATAAATATCATTTACACAAAAGACATCATCTATGTTGCTTCGTTATTGACTTCCATATCATCATGATGTGCTTCTTTATCGTGGTCATTACGGACACCAATAACACGCCCTATTTTTTCGAACTTTGTCTATGAGTTTCTTACGTTCTTTATCATCCATATTTGAATCTGTTCTTCCTTAAATACTTTGATGTTGTATAACTGGTATACCAAGTTTTTGCATCCGAATGAAATTATTAATAACTTATTTTATTATTAATATTATTATTTTTTTTAAAACCGCAAACTTTTATTTATCAAACAAAATTATTATTATTATTCTTCTTCTTCTTATTATTATTATTATTTTTAAAAAAAATCGGAAACTTTTATTAAAAATAAAGGAAAAATTACATGAAATTTGTGGGCACCCGTGAAACTAGCTGGACGCCTACTCCCTAAATTTAATTTTAATTAAACTTTATTCACTTTTATTAATTTTAGATTCATTCAGTTTAGTTCAGTTTATTCGATTAAATTCAGTTCAGTTCAATTCAGCTTAGATCAGTTCAGCATTAAAAAGACAGAAAGAACCGGGCCCTAATGAGTAATGACTAATGCATTAGGTTTATTAGATGCGTTATTTAAATTGTAAGTGTAATTTATATTTGAAATTAAAATTGTGAGATATTATTTACAAACTTTATCATGAACATTGTATGGACGGAAGAGAAGCAGTTTGATGGCAACCACGGCTCTCTCTTCCGTTACATCTTCCTGTGTCTCCCTCTCCTTGGCACCCATTTTACACCGCCCTTTTCGCTCAAATATCTCCCTTTCGTTCAACTGCCAAAACCCCCCTCACCTGACCCAGTTGCGTAATTTCCAAACACCCAATTTCCGTGTTATTATTCAAGCTGCTGCTGCTGCTTCTTCTTCTTCTTCTTCTTCTTCTTCTTTTAATGGATACAGGCAACCTATGGTTCCCCCTTTTAATGTTCTCATCACTGGCTCTTCCAAAGGTATAGTGCCCGTTGCAGTTACTCCTTTTTGTCCCGATCATTTGTTTGCCTTGTTTTTATTCTTTGTGAGGGGGTATTTTAAGCATAAACAAACATAACATTGCAGTTATCTACTCCTACTGATCCTGATAGGTTTTGTTTTGTTTGCCAAACAGGAGTAGGTTATGCACTTGCTACTGAGTTTTTAAAAGCAGGAGATAATGTCATTATTTGTTCGAGATCACGTATGTTTTAACTTTGCTGCTGTGTCCCTTGTTGCACACTTCCTTTTCGCACTTTCTAAACCCTCTATTTTAACTCACTTATGGCAGAAGAACGAGTTGATTTTGCTGTTCAGAGACTAGCAGCTGAATTTGGTGATCACCTTGTGTGGGTACCTCCTTCTCTACCTCTCTCCAATGCTCTCTTCGTCCTACACGCTGGCCGCCTTTAAGTAGCTTTTGCTTATAACCACAATTTATCTTCTTCAGGGTACAAAGTGTGATGTAAGGGATGGACAGGATGTGAAAAAATTAGTCTCTTTTGCACAGGAAAAACTCAACTACATTGACATTTGGGTACTCTTAATTGCTCTACTTTCTATTTTTCGTTTTTTCGTGTTGCCAAGTAAATAACTACCAAGTACCATATTTAAATACTTCCTCCTATTCTAGATAATTGTCCCATTGTTGAAAAGACCCAAGATTTAATAAGATTGGAGAGAGTGTTAAGAATTAGATTGATAATTGTGGGTTGGGTGGTAATAAATGTAAAGTAACAAGGGTAGTATAGTCATTTCATAAGAGAAAATATCACCAAAAATGGACAATGGGACGTTCTTGTGAATAGACGGAAATAGAAACTGGGACAATTATGTAGAATAGGAGGGAGTATATTCTAACCCAATCGGCTCTATATTCATAACTCTATCAACATATGGCTTGTCTCTATATTCATTTCAGTGTTATGATATCCCTGAAACCAGGAGAGTGCAGCAAATCCTGACATTAGTCATTACTAAAATACTATAATTTATAAGTACATATTAATGCTATTGTTATGAATGTGGCATTTTTGGCGCAAGACTTGAAACATATCTTAATTTTATACTTTTAATGCAGATTAATAATGCAGGATCCAATGCATATAGCTTCAAGCCTTTAGCAGAAGCTTCAGATGAGGATCTCATGTAAGAATGATTATGTCTCTCCATGTCGCCTTTCACACACATATGTGAACACGTCAAGAGTTTTGTATTCATTATGTTTTATAACCTGCAGTGAAGTAGTCACTACAAATACCCTCGGTTTGATGATCTGTTGTCGAGAGGTAATTGCTTTTGTAACTGTTAATAGCTACAAGAGACATTACTTGTCGACATCTTTATGTATTATTCTTTTCTCAGGCTATAAAGATGATGCTCAATCAACCTAGAGGAGGTCACATATTTAATATTGATGGCGCTGGTTCTGATGGAAGACCAACTCCAAGGTAGAATTACTTCTTATTACATCATGTTCCTCTTTCCTATTAATAGATTTATGTTTAAAATATATTTTATCTGCAAATTGGAAATTTTTCTTTTGTTTTTCATACTTTTACCCTACTTAATGCTGTAGAAAACAATTGACTGAATTAGTATAATCTCTTTCTTGCCATGGTGGTTACTAGAAACCTAAACATCCATATTTTCTCGTCATTGGTGAGGTACCGCCAAAACGCCTCAGTTCATTTTAGGCGCGCCTTTTAGACGAGACTCACTTAACAAGACTCACTAGTGCACATTTTCCATATGTTTTTCATCCAGATCTTTATTTGTGCCATCTCTTTTCCCCATTATTCCTAACTTTTCCTCTACATGTTAGCCAACATGAAAAGTCCTAGAAACGATATTGTTGCCCAAAATTTTATTTAGAAAATACAAATTTGTTACTAAAAATAGGGCGGCTCACATCCAAGAGGCTTGCGACTTCGCCTTGCGCATCGACGCCACGGCCTCTTCAAACTAAGCATGATATTGACATTACTTGAACGTACACAACATAAATTTGTTCTATTTCAGAATTGTTCAAAGATTTTGGTACATTATATTCTTAATATACTTGTATATCTGTAAAAATCTTAAGCAATGAAGCATGGTGGGTGTATAATATACCAATGGAAGCTGCAATTAGGGTGCAATAGATGTCTGGGATGCAATCTCTGCACAAAATTGGACTTGGGGTTCAAGGTCTTCTAGTTTGTCAATTTATTGTAAACGATTTCTCTGTGACGTAGAAGAAAGGGAGAAAATTAACATATTCATCTACGAGAATATCTTCTCATGCATAGCTAAAACGTAGTTATGAACATAGTTACTCTTCTAATTTGTCAATTTATTGTAAAAGGATTCCTCTGACATGGGAGAAAGGGAAAGGATTAACATAATCTTCTATGGGGTATCCTCTCCTGCATGGCGATAATTAAAATAAATGAATATTTCTTTTGAATAGGTTCTCCTTCTGTCTTGTGTTTTGCAGTCCCGCTCACCCATAACAGCCTATATGAAACCTCATTTTATACGTTTTCTAAATTTAAATTTTGGGATGGTTTTGCTCTTCTTTTGGAATGTTAGTCTAAGTTGATATATGGTGTTCAACTTCCGCAATCCAAGTTCACAGCGCAAATGGATGGAGAAATGCACCCACAGGCCACACCCCTTTTCGACTTTAAGACATCCAAGTGTCCTTCATTTTCATCTTACATAGAATCGTTACGTTGTGTTTCCAAGGATAGCTGGTGTTAGAATATAAACGCGCCCACACCTTTTCTGAGTGTCATTATGTGGTGTCAATGTCCCACCTTCCAAATCTTTCCTTTTCAGATTATCTGTTTGGTCACAGTTATCTATAATTTTGAAGCTTGATTAGAGGATAAGTCCTTGGGTACCGCCGTACCAGGCATAAGATCAATGGCTCCTACTATGTACTACACCGCATTACTATGTCACTGGCTGCTCTGGACTAAATGTCAGTCAGCTTTTTATATTTAAAGACAATATGGTTCTACATTTTTTATCAATTGATTTTTATTGCTGCACGACTTAGATTTGCCGCCTATGGAGCAACCAAACGCAGTGTGGTGCATCTGTCAAAATCACTGCAGGTAGACATAACTTATCCCTAAATATGCTTATTTTGTTGCTGTTGCCTACATGTTTAAATAGTAGGTGATTTATTATCTACTTTCGGAAGCTAGTTCTATTTGGTATATGGTGCCAAATCTGCCAATTAGACGCGTTAAATGTGATTCGTCCCAAATCCGACCCGAAGTTGTGAAGTACAATCAGAAAATGAACTGACGTGATCAGGAATGGCACCAAAACACCCAAAATTTAAAATTTGGAACAAAAAACTTAATGATGAAGACTTGATATGACCCAGCCGGCCAGCCGTACCCACTTGGACTTCAAAAAACCCACCCCAAACCAGATCAAAACTAACTAATTGCTAGGGCTGAACTTGATTTCTGAAAGATGCATTTGTGTTAATCGAATTTTATACCGTTACAACTTATAAAGCAACAAAACATCTTTGTTCTGTCATACCCGTAAAAGGAACATATGGATTTGGAATGGCAGGATTCACAATGTCATGTTTACTTGTGGAGTTGTGGAGGTTCTACTGTATGCTTATAATATTATTTCTAACTTCATTTGAAATCTTGTGTGGACACCCTGCAAATATATACTTCGTTGTTGATTTTCTCTTGTATAAAATTTTGTGAAACTCTTATCTCCCTGTCTCCATCTCTGATCTGTTTAAGTTCCCCTCCTAGACTCCCAGATGCCCAGATGGTAACATACTGCTGTCTGTGGAATATATCGTACGAGAGTATGTATCAGTAGAAGAAAGAAGAACTTAATATATGTGATCTGCAATGATACTTAAATTTAACTGGACAAATATTAAGTGACAGGACTTAGGGGCATGCATAACAATCAAAATTGTGCGTAAAGATCATCCTGTAGAAAATGACATTGCACATTATGTTCCAAACTTTCCAAATCATATACCCCCTCCTTTATAATCCAAACACCCTGTAATTTCAAAATTCCTTCGGAAAAAGAAGGTGAGACCGGTGTGTTTGGATTTGATGGGAAGGAGTGTCAAATTCATCTTTAGGATTTGTAAATAAAGGATAGATGACTGTTATTAAACTATTGGAACTCAAAATTCAAAAAGGTATAGATTTTGTTCATATGCAGCACACTGATGGAAAATTTCTTGCCACTAGGCTGAATTACAGATGCAGGATGTCAAACATGTTGTCGTGCATAACCTGTCGGTATGTAGCTCTTTGACTAGATCTTGTGTTGGATTTGTCATTCATTTATGAAATTGAATTTAGTGTTTGTGCGTGATAGTTTGATTATTGTGAGCCGTGGTGATACATTGTACAAATACTAGCTGGAAAAAAGTCCCTTGATTAATAGTTAAAATAAATACCACTTCTATACTCTTTAAGTTAATGTTGTCCTCTGAACCATTGTTATCTAGGATTTATCTATTCTCTCCATTTCATAATGACTTTGTTGTAAACATTTCTCTCATTCCGCAACTGCAGCCTGGTATGGTGACGACTGACCTTTTGATGTCTGGTGCTACTACAAAGCAGGTTAACTAACTCAATTTTTACCATTTTGAAACCGAGGTCCATTATCCATATCTCAAAATGTTTTGCCTTCTTCCAACAGATTTGTTTACGGTTCTTTTTCTTCTATTTTTGCAGGCAAAGTTTTTCATCAATGTTCTTGCAGAACCTGCAGATGTGGTAAGATTTTTGTCTCTGTATATTAACCATAATAACATGAATTATTCACAAGTGCCTCCTATAGTTATCGCTTTTCTGTATGAGTTCTTAAAGCTGGACAAGAGTAGGCTTCTGTGTTACTTACCCTGGTATCATGCCATTAATTGTAGTTCAGTGATATAGTAGCATTGACAATATCACCTAAGATGTGAATTAGCAGATGTGTCCCACTATACTTCATATAGTACCAAAAATTAGCCGTTATGCAAAGTATCAACTGTTACGGAAAGGATTTTCAGCTTTCATCACCAATTATTTCTGATAATAAGTGTTGCCGAATTGCCGGTATAACAAATATTTGATCTATATGCCTGGTTCTCTGGTATTTGACCTATACTGGCCATACATGTCTAATAAAGCTGATACTAGAGACTGATACGACTAATATGTCTGAATAAAAAACCAGCGACGATAAACCGATGACATTGGACGCACCTCTACCTCATAGTATGCAACCTATATTTACGAGCTGATACCTCCATTTAATGCCATTATATACTTCAAGCCCAAAACGGCTTTTCTATGATTATTCAGTGTAGACGGTCCACAAAGTTTAAGCTACCAGCCCTGTTGAAGATTCAGTATGATAGGAATTATGAAACTGCACCCATTTTTCTTTTTCAGAATTGTGGTATAGAAATAATTTTTATCTATGTTTTCAGTAGGCCTAAAAATTGGTTTGGAATATGATGTATAAAGCAAAAATGTCTCACTAAAATTATTGTGCTTGTATTGTGGGATTTGTGGTCATTACGTTCTATGTGATTTTCATTATGGGTCATTCAATTCTTGTCTGTTCAAAAGATAGATAATGCTGTGTTCACCTCACTCCTCCGCCTTGCCATTTGCGTAACCCTTTTAGATAATGGGGTACTGTTGTCGTTGACCCGTGGCGTGTAGGTGTAAAGTCCCCTTAGAAATGCACTGATAGCCAATTTACAGGTTGCAGAGTACCTTGTTCCTAATTTAAGATCGATTGCTGGCAGTGGATCAACAAAACCGACTTATATACGATTTCTTACTGGGTTGAAGGCCTACTCACAGATCTTCTCTGTAAGACTGAAAAAGATTCTAAAATACGTTTTATCTTTCTTTTTATTGATCGTTTAAATTGACCTGATTGAAATCATCTTGATTGTGTTGCAGAGACTTGTGTTTGGTGCCAGAAGAAACCGATATGTTCCTGAAGACTGAAAACTTCTATTTACACTTCTCCTTTTATGATCGTTCAGCCTGTAGTATTCTACTCCGCACTAAAAACCTTCACTTCAAGAAAAATCCTATGTGCTCTGACGTATCCAACTGGCTGCTCGAATACACGCTTTGAACTGTATGCAAAATTTATTCGAACATTACATGAGTTCTTATACGAAACTCCATTTAAATAGCTGTTCGAGTTCAGATTTCCAAACCTCGTTAGTGCGTGTGTCAAGTCGGGGTGCATACAAAGGAAACCAGTAGAGTTTATGAAAGATTTTATTTGTATTGCAGTTAGCATGCGCAATGTACACCGGTATCGGCTGTATTGCCTTTCATCAGCTTCATGTCAGCTTCAATCTCTCTGTCTTGTTCATTGACAAAAAGCAGCATAATACGCTTCACTATCGAGTAGGATTATCTTGTATGTCACTCCTTTTCTTCATTCCAATTCCTTTCTTTGATTTCTTCCATTTTTTCTCTTTTTGGTCAATTTTTTTTTGCTTCCATTTTCTCTTATTTGATACTAACTTTGTTCCATTGAGTTTTTTACAATTGCCTTCTGAATTATTTGATACTAACTTTGTTCCATTGAGTTTATGAAATTTCTACTTTTCATATGTTCACTTACCAAATACCCTTATGCTAACATCTTTTACCATTTTGCACTAATAAAGCCAACTAGTTTGCTTTTTTGCATTGATTAATTTTGGGATTACTAGTTTAATGAATATTAGAATAAGCAGCAAGTCTTCATTGTGACAGGTATATCCGTCACAAGCTTGTGACAGACCAAGTATTAACCATGTGGTTGAATAAGACAAAATAATTTGCTACTTTCTAGGTACTTGCTTTTGTCTTATCTACCTACATGGGTATTACTTGACCCGTCGCAAGCTTGCGACGGATATGCCCGTCACAAATGAGAATTTTTGTAGAATAAGAATGTGTTAGAGAGGAAATCGAGAAAAAGTAATGGAGAGGATTTAAATTGGAATTTTGGTACCTTTTTGGTCTCAATTAGTGTTTTCATATTATAGTTTATCAATATTTTTCCTTTGAATATTTTCACAGGCAATTCAATGTAAATTGTTGGACAGTACAATTGATTTGAGTTGTTGAAAATCTATTCACTTGAAGGAAATAATTGATTCGTAAATTGATTTGAGTTGTTGAAAATCTATTCACTTGAAGGAAATAATTGATTTGTAAGTTAAATTATAATCAACGTAGATGTATATCACATTGTAACTACATCCATGCCATCACTGTATATGTTGATATTTATAATTATTGAATTTAAGATATAATTATATATATGAAAATATATATAATTAGTAATATATAATATTTGAATATTGACGAGTCTTGCCTGTATATCTGAGATACCTCTTGTGTTCTATGTCACATTATTTGTTTAATCGGGTAGAGAATTATTGATTTGAGTTTATATGATACATGTATTGTTAACAAGAAGATTAGCGATTAGCATGAGATGAAACAAGTCGAGGTGACTCGTCTACCATATGATGTTGATTCGTCTGAGTATATTAACAACTAGCTATCTTTTGGTCCTACCTTCATAAACCCTTAAAATGGCTGCACAATTCAGAGTTAAAAGGGCTGCATTGATGCCGAGATGCTCTTGGGATTAGGGTAAAGGACTGATTGTTTATGATCCCTATCTTAGTTCCTCTTTTGTTCAAGCATCTTCAAAAGCACAAGGAATCATTTGCCAAAAGCTTGGGATCAGAAATGGGGCTGTAATTTCTGTTTTGGTCTTATTCCTAGTTTCTTTTTTTGTTGAGACATCATATAAAGTAAAGGGAATCAAATACTATGTGGGGATCAGAAAAATGGGGCTGAAATTGCAGAGAAAAGGACTAAAGCATTCTGTTTTGGTCTTCCCAAAAACAAAGGACAAGTCACTTTCAATGGAGAATTGTGTAAGAGGGCAGCCTGTTCTAGCTTGTTATTTTGTGTAGTATTCAGCCGTTACTTTTGCTCTATGTAAGGATTTTCTGGACTCTTGTAAGCCCATAGGTTAAACAATAGATGTATGGTTAGGATGTAATGACTTGGCCTATATAAAACAAGCTAACCTCATGTACAAATGAGAATTTGAGAATTGAGTAAAAGAAAAATCAGAAGGTTTTGAAAACCCTTTTTAGTTCATTGCTTTGTGCTTGAACAACTCCATTTCTTCGTATTTGGAGCCATGTTCCCGTCTTGCTTCGTGATCTGGACGAGTACATGAAGAAGAGTGAGTCCTTGCTTCATGATCTTGGATGATCTCTTAGGCTTAAACATGCTTCGTGATCTGGTTTAAGTCATATCCTAGTCTTGAGCCTTTGGTTCAAGTCATATCCTTGAGTTTTATTTTGTTTTAACAAATCAAACAGTAGTGTTATATTTCGAGTCCCAAACAGCAACAATTCGTGTCACAAAACAGTCATAGCAAGTTGTTTAAAAGCTTCCAAACTTGTGTCATTTTCGAAAATTTTCGGTCCAAGTGGTATCAGAGCTTCGGCTCTTGCATTTTCTTAAACCAAGACGATCTTGGGAAAGGGTGGTCCGTGGTGTTCTAGGGTGTGACACCACAAATCTGTGCGTGGCTTGGTTTGTGGGTGTTGGCTTTGCTTTGAGCAATTGTAGGTTGCTTGAATCAAGTGGCTAACAAATGGGTTTTAAGTATTTGCTTGGTGCTTGCTTAGAATTGGCACTTGTTGTTTCCCTCTTTAACATCTACACTACTTGTTTTCTGAAATTTGTTTTTGTTTTTGAAATCATCTTTTGTTTTACCATTTTTTTTAGGATAAATTACAAATAACCACTATATATTTGCGTATTTTTACAAATTACCACCCCGTATTTGCTTTTTTACAAATAACCCCCATACTTTTACGTATACTCCCCGATAACCACCGTATTTTAATCTCGAATATTATCAAGTAATAATTTATGTCAAATAACCATATTACCCTCCCTAATTACACTCCCTAATTACACAAACTCAACTACCCCTATAGTTCTCCAAATCATATGTTGTTTGTGAACATCAAACTTGTGAACCTAAATCCCCAAATTGTTGGTGGAAGTAAGATTCAACGTTCAGCTCTTACCCAATACAATGAAGATTTTTTTATGTCGGTGAAAATAATGGGGTTATTCATGAGGCCATAGATGGTGGAGAAGCTGATAAAAATGTAGATGTTGCTGCATCGGAGGTCCCGGATGTGGGTACTATCCAACTGGTTTCGTCTGCTCCGCCTTATTCTACTGCCGAAATAGATTCCACATTGATGGAACAGTACGATAACAACATCAGCAGAGTACCAATTTTCCGAGTTCCTGCTTGGTCTACCATTAATCATAACCATGAAGAAGTTTTTCCCATCTTACGAAATCAAGGGTCGGGTTTATCTCTATCGAATCATACTTAACAAGTATCTAAATGGAATTTTACAGATATTTTATTCACCCTTTGGTTAAATAAGAATTTGAAACCCATTATTATTTTCACCGGCAGAAAAATAGGTGATTGAGTGTTGGTCTCTACTGCTTAACCATATGAGAAACAAGAATACTACACCAATCACAAGTTCCCGATGTTGGTTTGGTCTTAGCCATTGTGTATGTGCCCAATTTTTAGCTTCATTCGTGTGCTTGGGGAATTTGGGGAATTTTGGAAGTAGGGTTTGCAATGTATTTGATTTGGGAAATTGGGGGAAATGTGTGATGAATATGGGTGTGTATTTAGTTTGGGTAATTTTGTGTAATTAGTGAGGGTAATATAGGTATTTTATATAAATTGTTACTTAATAAGTCGGAAAATAAGAAAACTAATGTTCGAGATTAAAATACGGTGGTTATCGAGGAGTATACGTAAAAGTATGTGGGTTATTTGTAAAAAAGCAAATACGGGGTGGTAATTTGTAAAAATACGCAAATACATAGTGGTTATTTGTAATTTATCCCTTTTTTTAAACCCGAAAGTTTGAGGACAAACTTTTTTCAACAAAGGGAGTTTTGCACTGAAATGGGGAGCCTTCATACGGTTTTTGCATCCAAATATGGCCTGACTTTTCAAGCATCATATCTCACGTTTTACTCATGCAAATCATTTGATTTTTGTGTCATTAGAAAGCTTAAGATCTTAACAAAACAATGGATTTTGAATCACCTTCATATCTGGTCTATAACTTGAGTTATGGCCGTCCCAAACAGACTGCGCATTCTTGGACAACCCATGACCTATGTGCACTAAAGGTTCAATAAATACAGATTTACTCAATATGTGAGGTTGATTCTTTTTTGAGGTGAAAGTTAACTCTTTTATCGTTCTAATGAGCTATCATGAGTCCTTAAATTCATTGTGAGCTATGAGATATGCCCTCTGCAAGATGCACCTGTTTTCTTAAGATTGCTGCCCAACCCGGTTTTGGACACCATCACAATTCAAAGACCAACTCCAAATACGTCTAATAAAATGTGCTATTTTATGATCCAGGACCCCTCTATGATGAGTTTGGGACATTTTTGTCCAAGACATTTCATCTAGAAAGAGCTGCTATGACGAGATATTGAAGGAAACAAATCATTGCGCAAGGTGTTTCTCGGTTTGCGCCGATGCTGCTTTATGTCGCTTTCAAGCTTCCTCTTTTTGTGCAAACAAGGTTAAAAGCTCTTTTGGCATACACCAGACCCTTCACGTGGTCCCAAGAAGGCTTGTTGGCTGCTCATTTGCTCATAATTATGGGGATTTGTCTCATTAGTTTACTTAGTCCATATTTTATGCTTTATGTCCTTTTTATTTCTGATTTTGTGTAAGACTTGTAAGGTCCTCTTGCTGCCGTTTTTTGGCTCATTTTCTACTGATTTTTGAGCCCTTGATCTAAACAATAGATGTATGGTTAGGATGTAATGGCTTGGCCTATATTAAGCAAGCTAATCTCATGTAAAA
The DNA here is from genome assembly GCA_029255685.2 of Silene conica. Lineage (NCBI taxonomy): Eukaryota > Viridiplantae > Streptophyta > Magnoliopsida > Caryophyllales > Caryophyllaceae > Silene > Silene conica. The sequence goes on along the minus strand of CM055316.2, from coordinate 52,361,955 downwards.
ATCAGATTTGGATAAAATGAAAAAATGCAGAAAACTTCAAGTTTTTCAACCTAAATTCTTTGCTTTGTCCTAGAATTATCTCCTTTGCTATGTGCTTGGGGATTGAGTAAAATCTTTGCTTAGTACTTGAGTGAACTCTTAGGCTTAAACTATTGTCTTTGTGCTTGGTTTACACTACAAGAATTACCTGAGATAGCGACTAAACAGGCTACCGCTATGGTAGTCGCTAATTAGCGACCGAAAAAAAAAGCGGGCGACCGATATCGGTCGCTAACTTTAGCGACCAAAAGCTTATCTCAATCTTATCCTAAAAATTCCGCGCGAATCCGAGGGCGACCATAGCGCCATTTTAGCGACCGAAAGTGGTCGTTAATTTAGCGACCGAAATCAGTCGCTAAAATTAGGGACCGATTTTAGTCGCTAAATTAGCAACCGAAATCAGTCGCTAAAATTGGCGACCGATTTCAGTCGCTAAAGTAGCGACCATGTCGGTCGCTAACCCCCTGTTATATTTTTTGCCCTCTTCTTCCTCCCGTCATTCCTTCATTCATTTAGAATTTTAAAACAAAAAAACGCAAACCCCCCTCCTCACCCGTTAACCACCGTGCCCCTACCGGAACACCGCAACGCCACCGGACCACCCACCACCGCTAGGGATGTCAATGGGGCGGGTCTTGGCGGGTCTCGCCCCGCACCCGCCCCACGTGGGGCGGGTGTTGGTAATGATTTGGTGGGTCGTGGGGCGGGGATGGATTTCAAACGCATCATTCGTCGCGGGTCGCGGGGCGGGTGCGGGTATCACATGAGACCCGCCCCACACCCACCCCGCTTGCCCCGCCCCACATGTCCCTGCCCCGCTTATACCCACCTAATAAATATTAATATCTAATAGTAATATATATAGATAAAAAACATATAACTTAAAAGATTAAAAAAAACTTTTAATAAATAACCCCTACCCAGTAGTCCAGTCCAATAAAGCCCAAACAGGTAAGTAACCCCTACCCAGTAGTCCAATAAGGCAATAATCACTAGTTCACTGCTACTCACTATTCGGTATTTGGGCCGCTGTTTGTGCATGTTTTCCGTGGTATATCTGTATGTAAAATCGTTTCACGGCTCAACGGACTCTTGTTAATTGAATGTTAAGGCATTTTGCGAAAACTTATTTGTATAAATAGTACGACTAATATATTTTAGATACAGAATTTACATTTCTTGAGGATCTAGGCGGGTCAACGGGTCCCCGCGGGGCGGGGACGATTTTGAAAGGTTCAACCCGCCGCGGGTCACGGGGCGGGTGCGGGTGCGCAATAAAAGTTCGCGGGGCGGGCGCGGCTTGACCCCCCACCGCACCCGCCCCGCCCCTTTGACATCGCTAACCACCGTCGTTCACCTACCTAATACTCGTTTTTCAGGTTTGAGTTGATTTAATAACTTTATTTATGTATTGAATCCCTTTATAGTATTATTGTAATTGTTAGTAATTAGATTATTAGGATGCTTTTAGTTAGTAATTAGATTATTAGGATGCTTTTTAGATGCTTTTAGTTAGTTAATTGGGAAAAAGTTGGGTGTTATTGTGATTATGGTTAGAAATTGGGGAAAACTGGATAATGATTTTAGTTAGTAATTAGATTTCTAGGATGATTTTTTATGTTTATTATGTTTGTATGTGTAATTTAATTAGTGAATGAAGGTGTCGAGGAGAAAGACTGCGCCAACGTTCATGAAAGGTAATAATTTATTAATAATCGTATTAAAACAAAAAATTTAACATTTTTTTATTTTATATTAATAGTTTCTATTTTATTGGATTATAGGTCAATCATATGAAGAATTCACTAAGTACAGAGAAAGTCCTGAGTTCAAGCAAGCGTCGGCGCGGAACAAGGCGAACAAGAGGGGTGGAGATGATCCCGAAGCGGAAGTTGGGGCTACTCATTATGGTGGGTCTCAGTCATTCCATGATCGGGTAGTGATAAGTGTAAGTATTTACTCTTGTAATTTAATTTATTACTTTTATCTTGAAGTATATATTTAGCTTTAAATTTTAATTAACTGACTAACACTTCATGAATTTATTATTTTTTTTATAGGCAAAGAAAAATAAGGGCAAGCTACAATCGGTTGTAGATCTCTTCTTTGAGACACATGCCAAAAAGGGAAGGAAAGGGTACATCTTCGCAAATTCAAGAGATCGCGAATTATATGTAAGTGTTATTGTATAAAGTATTTAAAAAATGATTTATAATCAATTAAGTTAAATATCGAAGATGATGTATTTATATGTAAGTGTTATTGTATAAATTATTAATAATGTTTCATTTTTGTTGTAGGAATCATTTCTTGAACGAAAGAGGAAGAACCCTGAAATCTCCGACAATCAGCTTTGGTATGAACTAGTAGATGGTTTTCATAAAGGAGGAGTCTACGGGGCCGATTCAGCGAAAGAGCTCTTTTATGATCCACCGACAAGAAGAGGGTCCTCCTCCCAGCACCAACCATATGTTCCTGGTTTGGTAAGTCACCTCCAAATGCAACTAGCTGAGAAGGATAGAAGGGACGTCGAACGAGATGAAGAAATGAGAAGAATGAAAAAAGAGATGGATAAAATGTCTTCTTATTTCTCAAATTGTAACAGTGGTTGGCGTCCACAGGTTAGGGATCCAAGAGATCCGGATTATGGAGGTGGGAGTGGGGCGGGAGCTTCTTTTCCGGTGTCTTAGCTAGTGTCTCTTGTTTTTAGTGTTGGATAATTTTTATTTTCGTTAGACAAACACTAGAATTTGGTACTTTGTATGGCATCCGAAACAGTTTTATATATTTAAGTTTCAGATGTTTGGCATCATTTGGGTTGTGCGCTGCTCTTGTTGGTTTTGCTTGCAGGTTTATAAGTAATAGCTACGGATTTGGCTAGGACAAAACATGATTTTACGGCCAAATACATGTAAAATTAGCGACCGAACATGTAAAATTGGCGACCATAGTCGGTCGCTAACCTTCTGTTTCTTCTTTTCCATTAGCGACTAAATAGCGACAGATAGTGGTCACTAATTTAGCGACCGATGTCAGTAGCTAAATTAGCGACTGAAATCAGTCGCTAAATTAACGACTGAAGTTGGTCGCTAAATTAGCGACTGAAATCAGTCGCTAATTTAGCTACTGCAAACGGTCGCTAAATTAAATTATGTAATTTGGTATTAGTAAATACTATTTAAATTAATTACGCGAATATGAATTTATTAGTACGGTAGTATTTCGGTCCATATAATATGAATTATAGAAATATTAAAATATTAGCAATTATGCAAGAATATATAACAATAGGATTTAAATATAATTACACCTTAAATACAAAATTAGGAACATATATTAACGATAAATATTAAATAGGAAATATGTTTAATTATAAATATATTATTAAAATTAAGGAAATACAAATGAAATGTCATTTATGAAATAATCAAGAAATATAAAATGATTATGAAATACGAAATAATCGTAGAAATACGATTTATAAAACAATAACAATTTACGTAAAATATTTTATAGACCTTCCTTTTGAAATACGTTTATAAAACATGGTTTCATTGTCGCTGACCGAGGTTAACATACAGGGTATTGCATTTTCTTACAATGGTAAGATGACATTTTGGGAACTATAAAGGTCTTCTACCTTTGTAGTTCTTGAACTATAATAGTATAGAACGGTCCTCCATTACCCAAGTCACCAAAATAGGTGACCTCTTTTGGTTGCACCCAAAACAACAACCCAAAAATAGGCTTATATTACTAACTAGATAATATTAGTGTATCCTTATATATAGTGTAGTATTGTTACAATAATAATATTATTTGAAGGTGTGTTATTTATTTGTAATTTTTTGATGATTTTGATCAACAAGATTGATCAACTATGTGATGGAGAAGATGAAGATAGGTAACAATATTTCTCTTCTTTCTTTTATGGACAATTTCTTTGTCTTTTTAAGATTATAACAATTATGTTTGTAAAGAGGTGGTATTTATAGGATTTCAAATGTAAATAAATGAAGTGGACAAAATATAGTGGGTTGGCCAAGTCCATGAATGAACTCTATACATTAGTTTATAGAATTTTAAAGATGTATCGGGTATACGGTTTTAAAAATCGCAAAAATTATTATACGGATCCGATACGGTTTAACCGTATATACCATAACCTTATTTGGTTTATACCATAACCTTATTTATTGTCTTTATACCATAACCTTATTTATTGTCTTTATACCCTACATCTTTAAAATTCTATGTTGTGCTTCTGAACTCTATATATTAATTTATACCATAACCTTATTTATTGTCTTTATCTAGTTTCTTAATTGATTTATTAAATCGTTTATATCATTTCAACTACTTGATAACATAATCATTTACGTATTAGTTTGCCGAATTGCCTATTAACTCACTAAATAGTAGGGTTGAGCAAAAAATATCTGATCCGATTTTTTTCCGAATCCGATCCGAAAACCTGAAAAAAAATTCCGAATATTTGACTACCATTTAAATTGGATATCCGATTAGGTTTTTCCGAATAAACTAGATCGGATGTGGATTAATATTTTCTTAAAATCGGATATCCGAATCCGATCTGAAGTTTAAAAATCCCTTATCTATAAAAGTAATAACTTTTATTGCATTTTCATTGGTTGCTCAATTTTAGGAAGCTAAAAAAACCTTCTTTCTCACCCCTTCTCACCACTGACCCAAAGAAGTTTAATTTTTCTCCATTTAACATTCTAAAATTACAAATAATTTTTACCTTCATAATAAAAAAAACCCAACTTTACTCCAAACTCGAAAATTAAAAAATCAAGAAAATTCTACTCAGAAACAAAAAATTCAACAATATTAAAATAAAGTTGGACAATTAGAAGTAATTAACAAATATTTAAACAAAAAAAGTAGTCATATAGAGGTATATAAACACGTAGAGCAAAGATTTTTGAATATGATCAAATAAACCCAACCTATAAAATTAACAAAAAATATAATTTTTCGATTTTCGAGAAAATATAACAATCTTCAAGACTTAGTCAATTAAAACTATAACAATATTGACATCGAGAAACAAAGATGGTATTAATAACAATACATTATACATTATTATTTTCTATATAAAAACATTTCTTTAAAGATTTCTATCATTTTACTTACATTTAAAGATTAAGTTATTTATAAGGTAAATTATAGAAGTACTACAATTTCTTTATCTATTTTGTATGGTTCAAATTTATTTCATAAAGTTTGATTATTTATGGTAATAACATTAAAATTGAAAATTTATTTCAATTTATAATAATCTTTAAAAAAAATTAATTAATTTAATACCAGTAAATAAATTATTTGGAGTCAAAATTATTCTCGAATTAATAATTTATATATTTCTCATTTAAATTCATGTTGAATTATATTTGCACTAATTAATCAATATATTTTACGAAATTTTTAGAAACAGACCCGATACATTTTTTGTACGGGCATAAAACTAGTTTATATATATATAAGAAAAAAGAAAACTATATGTTTAGTTTATGTGGTTTTTAATCTAGTTTCGAAATTTATAATAAAAACTTGTAATTTATGCCAATATGACTTGTAATTTATGTAATCGAGATTTGTAATATATGCGATCAGGACTTATAATTTATGCGATCAAATACGTTACCTTTTTTAGTGGGTTGCAAAATGCGAAATAGACCGAAATTGCCTTTAATCTTAGTTTGCCAATAGGCCAATACCATAGTCTCGGTGAAATTTTCACTGTACATTTGAATCCGGATTTAATCTGGTTTCCGAAATCTGGGTCTCCAAATTTACAGATTTTAGATTTCGGATATCCGAACTATTCGGATCGGATGTGGAACGGGAAAAATGATAATTTTAAATTTGGATATCCGATCCGGATTTCAAAACCGGATCGGATATTCGGTTTGCTCAGCCCTACTAAATAGTATACGTATCCAACTAAAATTCATCAAATCTTTATTATCATTTCATGCTTTATCAAAGAGATTTTTTATACTCCCTCCTATTCTATGTATTGTTCCCCTTTGAGTGGGGCACAAGAATTAAGGTAGGGAGTAAAATAAGTGTAAAAAATTGGGTGGGGTTGGGTGATAGGAGAGAGAAATGAATAATTAGGAATTAAATAAGAAATTGTGAGTTGGGTGGGGTTTGATAATAGGAGAGAGAAATGAATAAAATAAGAGTAAAAGTTTCCAAAATAAGAAAGGGAAAGAAAACCTGAATAATCCGTTTTAGGAAATAGGGAATAATAGATAGAATAGGAGGGAGTAGTAATTTGTACTTATTAAAAGTGATTTGTGAGGTTTCTCATATAAAATGTTGATTCAACATTAATGAGGCAGAATAAACGCCAGAGTATGGTTGTTTGATACTAAGAGCATACACATTGAAGAGGAGGTTATCTTCCTCTTTTTTTATTTTTTCTAATTTTTCATTGGATATAATATTTTTTCTTATTTTTGGTCACATTTTTCAATTTCTCATCTTCTTCCTCATTTTTTCTCCACATAAAAAAGGATGTGCACTTCCTCTCCTTTCCACCTTTTAAGTACGACCCTCTACCATATTTTACTCTTATATAATTATATATGGCACAAGGACCTAGACATGAACATCCTCTATAAATGGAGGATGTCTTCCTTTTCCTCTTCAAAGAGGATGCTAAGAGGATTTATACACATTGAAGAGGACATCCTCTTAGCACTCTCTTTCATCTAAGAGGATGGTAAATCATTTCAATGTGGATGCTCTAATTAAGTTAATCCTTATACTATAAAAGCGATAGAATTCCTTGGCTTCCTATTGGCTCTAAAAATGTAAGAGTGAAAAAAACATTAATTTATGTGGGACACCCCACTTTGTGTATATACGGAGTATTTAATTATTCTCTCTCCTTCCTTTAATTACTTGATATTACTTTTCGACACTTCAATTTAGGAAAATGTCTTATATTTCATTTTCTAAAGTTGTACTAAACTAGGTTGTAACCCGTGAACTTCACGTTTTTTTATTATTTTAAATTAATATTGTTAATAATATAAAGAGAAAGAAATCAATTATTTTAGAACTTTAATAATATGAAATTAATATTGTTAATAATTAAAAGATAAAGAAATTAATTATTTTAGAATTTTAAAATATGAAATTAATATAAAGATAAAGAAATTGATTATTTTAGTACTTTAATAATATGAAATTAATATTGTTAATAATATTAAATAAATATAAATACTATTATTTTAAAAATTACATAGCGTTATATTATGTGAAAAATCGTGTTAGATTATAACTAAAATGCGCTCGCATAAATTAAGACGCATACATTAATATATAAACCGAGTCGGATTAAATTAATCCGGCATATATTTATAAGTTAAAAGACAAAAAACATGAAAAAACAATATTGATCATCTAAATATTCATTGTCGGCGCATCACTGCCCACCAAATAGAAACCATCATCATCATCATCATCATCATCATCATTTGTTGTTTATCTGAGATTTTCATTTTCATCACATAAAATCAAATTCAACTACTATTTTATGTTCATCTCGTCACTCACCGTCCCCGCCCCCTTTCAAACCCCTAATTATACAATCTCACACTCACTCACTAATCCCTAAAACATCACACATCCTGTTACGGTAAAAATGTTCGAAACACCGACATCAACGCCGGCGTTCGGTACGCCGTCATCCATATTCGAAGATGTTGTATTTCTGAGCTTGTAGATGAGGAGATTGAAGCTTCATCTTTGCATCACTTTATTTAGTTTGTATTGTGAATCTCATTTCCTACTTAATTCTGATTCAAGATTGGTAATTGAATTAAGTTTTCGGTGCATGCAGGAACCCAACAATTTAGTGTTACTGGAATCATATATTGGGATTAGTTTGCATGTTCATTTAATCACTCGAACTTGGTGAGTTTTCATTCACCTATTACCTTGAACGTAGATAATTTTGATAATCAAATGTTATTGATGGTTGTATTTGTATTTAATTTGATTTTCCCCACAATTTTTTTATTTTATGAAGTATTTTAGATCTGAAATTGGGGAAAAATGCGTTTATTTGGAATTTAATTTTATCGACTATCTTTTTTAATTTTATGAAGTAATTTTTGATAGTTAAATTGGGGGATGAGAGTGTCTGAGAATGTCTGCTATCAATGAGAGTGTTTGAGAATGTTATTGGAGATGAAGATGATGATGATGTAGAAACTTTTTCTCTCCCAAAGGTGTACAACGCGTACCACAATTTCTGTAGTGAGGATCTCCGAGGTCAAGTGACGTATGGCAACGGGGGTGCAGTTCAAAGCCATAACACAATTCTGGTTGCTTAAGGTATTTGTTAATATATGTTAATGGTGAATGAGGAGAGATGGTGAATGATGAGAGATCTGTTTATCTTTATATATTTTCTAAACAAAGCACGATTTTTTTATCCTGATATATTTTCTAAATATATGATATTGGCGTTTCTAAATATTTGTGTGACTTCCGGGCTATGCTAGGACAAGGGCGTGTTTTATTTTTTTTTATGTAGATGTATTTGAGATCATATATTTCATGAATAATGAATAAAAAAATATAAAAAAATATAATAATGTATGTAAAATCTGATGATAATCATAAATTTTTCAGGTATTATTCTTTTAATTTAGGAATATTTTCTAAATATATGATATCGGTTGTTTCTAAATATTTTTGTGACTTCCGGGCTATGCTAGGGCAAGGGTGTGTTTACTTCTTTATGTAAATGTATTTGGGACCATATATTTCATGAATAATGAATAAACAGATATAAAAAATATAATAATGTATATAAAATCTGATGATAATCATAAATTTTTCAGGTATTATTCTTTTAATTTAGGAATTATTTTAATTATAAAATTCTGATTATTATAAAATTCTGATTATAAAATCTGCAGGTTTGAAAGATCTGCACGGCTTCAGTTTTGGAAATTTTTCACGGGAGTTATTATTCAATATGTTTAGGAAATCATTTGTATAATTAGGAAATTAATTATTAATTATTAATTAATTGTATAATTGTATAAGTAAATTTAGTTATTGTTTCACATTAGGATTTAGTTTAGTAAATTAATTTCAAACCATAATTTATCCATATTTAAAATCATTCAGTTATTATTCTTTTCAGATTAGGTCAATTAATTGTGCATAATTCATGGATTCATGGAATCTTGAAATTTTGTTTAGGAAATTAATTGTGCATCATATCTTTCAGTTATTATTATGATTCTTTTCAATTTAGGAAATTTAAACAAAATTAACGTGATTCACGGAATTTACAAATTTTGTTTTGGAAATTAAGTTATTGACCATGACGGATTTTAAAAATTTTGTTTTGGAAATTAATTTCAATCAAATCTTTCGGTTATTATTATTATTCTTTTCAGTTTAGTTTATTGACCATGATTCATGAATTTTAAAAATTTTGTTTTGGAAATTAATTTCAATCAAATGTTTAGGTTATTATATATTATTATTCTTTTCAGTTTAGGAAATTTATTGAACATGATTCACGGATTTTGAAAATTTTGTGTTGAATATTAATTTATTTTTATTTATTTTTAAAATTTATACCGAGTAATATGTTAGTAGGCTTTAAATCGCGTCACGCAAGACGGAGCTTGTTTTATGTGATGCCACGTCAGCGGCTTGGCTTCTGCATTAGGTAAATATATGATTAGACAATTATATACAAACACAGACAATAGACTTATAGATTATACATAACATAAAAATATACATTGCTCACAAATTATACTCCCTCCGAATTTCTATGTTGTTCCCCTTTCCCAATTCAATCGATAACAATGTTGTTCCCTATTTCCATATTTAGTAAAAAAAGTAGTGGTGAAATTTCTAGACTATCCTTGTTCTATATTTAGAATTACATAAATTGCCATCCAACTTGGCCCACTTTCACTCCCTCTAAACCAGCCCAATTAACCTAACCCAACCTACATTATTCTAATTAAACCCACCCTAACCCAGTTTACCCACCTTAAATCTTATTCTAGAATTTTCTTAATTAAACCCTTAGCTATCTCACCAACCGTACATCTCCCTCACACTCATACATGTTCATCCCTCCCTCATTCCATCTTCATACTCATCTCCTTCAAACCCTAATCCTCTCATCTCTCTTCTGCCGTCATTCAAACTTCAATCTTTTAACTCCCTCTTCCATCTCCCTCATTCAAAGTTCCTACTTCATCCTTATCTCACTGTAAAGACTACTATCGTCTTCATACTATCGTCTTCATACTATTGTCTTCGTCTTCATACTATCATCTTCAGATCTGCCATTTTTTCGAGGTAATGTTCTTCATTCTTCAGTCGTCTTCGTCTTCATACTAATGTTACGATTTTTTTGTTTTTTCGTCTTCATTCTTCGTCATATTCGTCTTTAGATCTGCCTGCATGTTCCATTTTTATTCTTCCTTTTATTTTTATGTTTTTTAATTCTTCAGATCTACAATTTTTAAATTTTTTAAATTTTTAATTCGTCATATTCTTCATACTATTGTTACGATTTTTAATTCGTATTATTATTTTAAATTTTTAATTCGTCATGTTCAGATCTACAATTTTTATGTTCTTCAGATCTGCATTTTTTTAATTATTTTAAAGTTTTTTATTGTTACGATTTTTATGTTCAGAACAGTCCCATTTTTCGTCTTCATATCTCCGTTTTTTTTAATTCTTTTAAATTTTTTAATTGTTACGATTTTTATGTTCAGATCTACAATTTTTATGTTCTTCAGATCTGCCTTTTTTCTCGTCTGTGGCATGTCCATTTTTTTTATCGAATTTCGCTTTAAAATACGTCCTGATTAACGAAAATGCTTGGAGTAATACTTCAGTAGTTCATTGGATTAACGAAAATGCTTTAATATTCCCAGAAGTTCATTGGATTTACGAGTATTTTAATGTTTAGATCTGGTTTTTCTGATGGTCCGATATTTCTAATTTGCACGTTTTACATGATTTTCAGAGGATGGAAGATGATGGGTTGAAAGATGGGGTCGATTCTGAAGTTGTTATTCCTTATTCTGTCGATGATTGTGATACTTTTGTGCCTGAGACTTGTCCTGAGTTTGATGAGAGGATGGAGGGTCTCCAACGTGAAGTTGAACGGAGTATGGCAGAGGAAGAGGAGAGAAGGAAAAGGGTATGGGCCATGACACAAACATCTGAACATAGAAAGTGGTTTATTTTGGAAATGTCGAAATATTTCCCTGCATTTAAGTTACTTCTGGATGAATTTTCCAGGTTGATTTCGAATCCTTTATTTTTCGAATTTCCAGTTATTGTTTTTTTGTTTTTAAAAACTAGTGATGAATTGCATGCATTGCTGGGTTTTTCTGAGTTAATAGCCCAATGATTTTTTGAGGGTTTAGATCTGGTTGCATGCATAATGCCACCATATTCTCAGAATATGAAGAGGCTATGCATGCAGTCAGATCTGAGGTGGTTCTTCATATTCTGTAATTTTCAGTTGAATGCCGAGTTGAATTTTAAATAAAATGCGCCAACAACATCATTCAATATGCAAAGTTCATACAGTTACAATATTAAACCCAAAAAATTACAACAACATGACTCTGTATACTTCGACTTGTCTATGTTCTTCAACTTCTCTGTTGTTGTTGTTCAAAAACTGATTGTTGTTGGTAGGTTGTTTGGTGTACTACAAAACTTGACCCAAAATGAGTACAATAAACAACCTAAACAAAAGATTAGTTCAGTTTGATCTTCAGTCCATTATAATTGAATCTATGAGTTGAGATACTACAAAAAAAACGCGGTGTTCTGACCGAAAAAATCCGTCAGAAAAGGGGAAATCCGTCAGGAAATTCGCGTTTCTGACGGATAATCCGTCAGAAATTTCCGTCCCAAATATTCGTCACGAAAATCAAGTTTGTGACGAATTATCCGTCAGAAAATTAATTGTGACGGACTTCTGACGGTCTACCCGTAGAAGAAAAAATTCCAGGTCGTGAATTTCTATGGTGCCAACTCATCTCACCTGCTATGCTCTTGGTTGCATATAATCGTTGTAACCTTGGTGCAAGCGGGAAATAAATTAAGGGGTTATTCGGAATTCGCCTCCCATTACTTGAATTATTGTTACCTTTGTACCGAAATGCATTACACTTTGTACATTGCTCGAGATTGACATTTTCCTCCCAAAAAAGCATACATCCAGTAGGACATGCATCGATCTTCTCATGTGGTAGTTGTAGTCCCTTAAGAACACTCTTAACCTCATTGAAATTGCGTAACATGTCATTTTTTGTTGGAATCATGTCACCAACAAACGACATAAACCCATTCGTGCATCGAAGTGATAAGTTGTTCTCACATTTGAGCGCTATCAACCTAGCAGCGGCTTACAATAAACTTATTTTGCTTCCCTCATACACTGGTTGTTCGGCTTTTTCTAACAATTTATAGAAGGAAGAAACTTGAGGATTTGGGGTTTCATGACGCACTTCCTCATCACTAAGGTCATCAGGATTGAGTCGATCCTCCATTATTTGTTCAATATTATCACGTAATGCATTTTCCACGAGCTCCCTATAAGGATTATCACTAACTACAGTACTACTGCTACTTTCTCCGGTTGGCATTTCCTCACCATGATACGTCCAAACATAATAATATGGGGCAAAACCATTCGACCAAAGATGCAGTTGAACATCCTTAATCCTTTTAAAAGCTCTGTTATTACATTTCTTACAGGGACACCTCATTTCACCTAAATTCTTATACACACTACTTTGTGCAGCGAATTCAAGAAACTCTTTTACCCCATTTGCAAATTCAAGCTTAGGTTTCTTTTTCTCATCTAATCTTTCATACATCCACTGTCGTTCTAATCTTTTCATCTTATTATGTATCTACATTCAAATAATCAATCAATTGACAATTATTAATTAACTATCACATATAATACACAAAAAAACAATATCATCAATGAATATATAATTATTGTCAAAAAATCAAATAGTCTTTGAATTAGGTCCTTATCACTCCAACCTAAACCCATCAATGTACATTTCAAGTCATTAGCAAACACGCACTTGTTATTTATTAATGGGGAAAAAATTCGGCAGCAATTCCCCTTTATTCTCCAAATACAAAATATGGATTATATTATTAGTCCATATATGTATTCAGAGAATATTAAAGGAATCGTCACCGAATTTGTACCCTCATTAAAAAAATAACAAGTATTTGTTTGCTACCTAAATGACTTGAAACGTACAAAGACAGTCCCAAAATGGGGACTATTCAAAAATTACTCCTAATAAGTAATTTTTGAACGGGTACTAGGTCAATATTTAACAATTCAGAATTATCAATAACTAACAATTAACAACAATCTACAATTAACAACTAAAAATTATCGTTGATCAACAACAACAACAATTAACAAATAATAATTCAAAATTAACAACTAATAACTATCACCAACAACAACAACAACAATCAAGAAGTAACAACACTAACAACAACAAATTATTAGCAACTATCCTAAGTCAATTTTTCTATCTAACAGGCTACTATCCTAGGTCACTTTTTCTATCTAATTGGCATTATCCTAAATCAAAATTTCTAACTAATTATCTATTAACCTAAATAAGTTACACTAATTACTTTCTAAACTAACACATTCTTAAATAAATAATTAAGTAATAAACATAAACAATTACCTAATAAATTTTGCAAAGCAGTGTTGGCGCGGGGTTGTCACGGTGGTGGTGGTTGTCACACTACAATGTACAAATAAATCAATTATGAATTGAAATAAATCGAAAAGAAAACTGTAAAATTAATGAAAAAAACATAAAAAACATTACCTATTAGCAAGATGGAGTTAGTAGTGTGTTGGTGGTTGTCACGGTGGTAGGATTGGTGGGGGTAAAAATCGGATTTTGGGAGGGTTGGTGGTTGTCGAAGGGTTTTGGGGTTTAAAAAAAAAGAAAGAAAGTGAACGCGAGAAGGGGCTCCAGTATCTTTTTTTTAAAAAAAAATCTTGACGGATAAGCCGTCAGGAATACAAAAAATAGACTTTGTGACGGATAGGGCGTCAGGACAGCGTTTAATTTTTGGTGAATAAAAGAAAAAGTATTGAATGCAGGCGTGGTTGGAAATAGGAAAAGCAAAAAAAAAACACTGACGGATAAAGCGTCACTAAACGATTAGGTGGCATTTCTGACGGATTATCCGTCAGAAACTGGTTCTACTTTTTCAGATGTGTCAGCCTTTTGTCAGTAGTTGTCCTGACGGGGAATCCGTCATTAAGGTTTACTGACGCACTATCCGTCAGAACGTCCAACCAAAATTTCGCGCCTTCCCATTTTGTTTTCGCGGTCTGCTATTTTAACGGATTTGTGACGTTTTATCCGTCAAAACAAATTTCTGACGGATATTCCGTCAGAAATTTGTCAGTACACCGAGATAACTGACGGACTGTATAATCCGTCAGTATTTCGGTCAGAACACCGTGTTTTTTTTGTAGTGAGAAATGCGATAAAAGTCACTTTCATCACCAACATTTTGAACATACCTAATAGCATCCTTCACCACATTTAGGTCAGCATGTAGATACTGTGGTAGTGTTCCAGCTCTGGCCAACTTTGACTTGTGCATATGTGGTATCTTGTACCTATTGTGTCCTTTGATTTTTATCACTTCTAGCATACAAGCCTGCCATGTTATAAACACATAATTTAGCTTAACAGTTTCAAGATTGTTAAACGCATTAGTTACCGCTTCCACCAACTCTTCTAATTTGTAAGAGTTACTTTGTGTTTTTAATGACTGAATTGCCCTAAAAAAACCCAAATCCAACACATTCATATCTGGTGAATTTGGTGGTTGTTGTACTAGCTGAATATTCCATCCATCTGAACTGGCTGCTTCTCTGAATTCCAAATCTGTGTTCGTCAAATGTGGACGTGCGTTGTCTTGTTGTATAAATATTGTCTTTGTTGCGTTGGCTGGCCATTTCCTCTTTATTTCAGGCAGAACCGTCCCTAGAATCATTTCCTTGACCACTTGCTTGTTAATTGATTCAATTGGCTTAGTTTCCATTGTTCCTGCAACCCTGTTCTTTGAATTCCTCTTTGCTGGTTCCAAACTTATAAATGGCCAAATTCCAAATTTTCCATCAAATATCACTTCATTGTTAGAATCATAATGAGGTCTACCAACAGCACACATGAACATTATTTTACCAATAAATGTTTTTGATTGAACACTTCTATAAGGATCTGGTTCTGTTTGTGACAAGTAGTACCTTTGACCGTCTTTTGTTATGTAAAACCACTTTTCGTCAATGTGTATGACATTTTTTTGATCTTTAAATTTCACTTGACTAATAATGTGATCATAATGAAGTTGAGAAAGACAGAAAATTAACCTACAAAACTTATTTTTATCAGTCAAACCTGGTTTGAGTGAATTCGTATGGCTCCTTATGACCTTATCAGTTATCCATTTACGAACCAGACTTTGACTGCATTTCATAACTTTTGCCACCCTTCGTTGTGTTGTTTTGTCACCCAAGTCAACGTCCTTGAACTTCTCTTCGTCGAACACTATTTTTGCTCTTCCTTTTTTTCCCTTTATCTTGCTGACCACGTTGATAACCTCCCCATTATCTTTCTGCTGTCTTGCTTTCTGCCATATATTTGTGATAGTTTTCCTTGTGACATTGAATTGTGTTGCTACTTGCTACTGCATTCATACTACCTTTTGCTGGTTTACCATTCTCGCATTTTTCAAGTAGTATTTGGCATATTTTCTGTCTTTCTAAATTAGTTAGGTTTCTGGTTTTATACATATTGAGGTATTAATGTGGATTTGGCACTTTGTAAATAAGTGTTGATTGTATTTAATGTTGGGTTTTTTTGTTTGTATGTTGATAAATGTTCAATTTTAAAACTGTTCCCCCTTTTATACTTGAGAACCCTAGATGAAGTTGAACTTTGCACATTTTGGATGAATTTTGGCGCATAAATTTAAGTTGCTGAAAATTTTCGAAATGGCGCAAAAATGAAAATTTCGTGCCTTTTTGAAATTTAATGCACAACTTGTGTGTCTTCTTCATTATTACAGTACAGATTGAAATTCGACATTGAAGAACGAACCCGCATGCAAATCTGAAGTTTCGTTTTGTTTAATTCCTTCTTCTGGGTTGTATTGCGAATTTCTGTAATTTTAATTTCTAAGTCGTCATTTTGTAATTTAAGACAATATTTATGAACGGTTATGTAACGGTTATGTAATTTCAGATTTTAAGGACCAAATATGTAATCTCCGTATTTTTGTAAGTTCCGACATTGTTTATGAAGAACTTGAATTTTTATGGAATTTAGCATGAATGTTGGGTTTCCAGATTTCAAGAAATTAAATTTGAATTGAGCAAGAATTCTGGAAATGAACAGGAATTTTTCCAGATTTCTGGAAAATTTCAGAGTAGTAGTTGAAGATGAATCTGATTCACAGATTTTGATTAGTTGATGTAGTGAAAGATTAAAGCTACTTAGTTTTATTTATCTATAATTAATCAAGATTTTCACTTTCCAATCCAATACCCTTATGGTCTTTTTTACACCTTTTCACTTTTTCCTTAATTCTAGTGCCCCCAACAAAAGGGAACAACATAGAAATTCAGAGGGAGTAAAAATATACTTATAAAGCTCATATTAATTTTTTGCAATATAAATTAATAATTCCCTTTTCACTTGCATTTCATGCGTTTGTTTAATATATATGAGGTGTGTTTTAATAAAACATATGAAATCCAAGTGAACGGAGAAAACATTTATATTTACTCCGTATATTATAGTTGAAACGAGTTAAAAAAATAATTGTCACCACTTTTGTATGTTCCTATTATTAATATTCTTAGTTTCTTACAACATGCCACGACTCGAGTTTCATCAATTCAATGCCGTATCAATTAATATATCCCTAAACCCGTGTATTTTTTTGCATAGGAATAAAACTAAGTGGAAAGTTAAAAGGTCATGATGGAGAAATAAATAAGAAAAATAGGGGTACAATATAGAATATATATAAAAAAAAGGATACAATATAAAAAATCGAAAAACTTAGAAATACATGGTAGAATATCCATAAAGAAGTTATTGGTGCAAAGGGAGAAGCTGAAACGATGAAATTGATGGAGTCAATCAAGATCTGGGTCTATTTTGGGTTTCAGATTCAGATATTCGAAATTTCTGATGGACATATTTTTGGCAACGATGGCAGCGTCAGCAAACACCACCTTCATTCATTGCCCCAGTGACAAGCGTAAAACTTGTTCTTGCTCTACTACTCTAGTGTAAACATACAGATATTATGAAACCCAACACTACAAAAACAAAGATCAACACTATGCAGTAAAGCTGGCCATTTTCACTGGTCAGCCCGTCCCAGTAGCAGGGTCAATCCCACCATATCTCCCATGGCCCGCTCTCAACCCTCCAGCCTAACCTCAATCCATTACACAGCCCAGCCCCCTCCTGCCCACTGGGCCAAACAAGCCGTTAAAGGGACAGCGTAAGCCAACTGGCCCTTCACACCAGCCGGTCCAGGTTCAGCCTGCCTCTGGCATTATCATATTAGCCTTTTTGATCGCATAGATGCTATGAAATCATCAGATGCCAAGGACGGCGAGTCAGTGCAATGAGCGCTGAAACTGTGCTTATATGAGTGTCATGAACTGTCGAATAACGACTGAGCATTAGGAAGTGATTATGTTAATAATTAAGCAGTCACAATTCACAATTGACCGGTTGACCGCCTTCATGACAGTTGCTGTCAGACTTTCTACAAACACTACCTCTAGACAAAGTACAGTTCTAAGTTAGTCATCTGCCATGTGTACCCCATATCGCTTAGCCAGTCGCTGGAAGGTGCCATGACTGCCATCAGATAAAGAATCAATCATCTCATACTTCTGGTAATGGGATTTCAAGGCCGCATCTTGCTGCTTGGACAGCTTCTCCTCCTCTTCCAGCCGCTTCTGATGCCAAACAAAACCACACCATAACATCAGCTAAGCTGTGTATGAAGATACCAAATGATGAGCACACCAAATATAACTCGCACCATCTCATTTATACTGTCCTTTAACTTTGATGGTACAACTTTTAAATTAATAGTATAAGAATAGTTATTAAAAATATTTAGAGAAATTGTGGTCAAAAGTGAAAGTGACACGGATAGACTGTTGAAAGTCAAATAGGGTCAACATATAAATGGAATGCATTATTAATTTAATGAATATTTATAAACCTTTTGTAGGAAAGACTGTTCAGCAACATGTCTCTTCGCCAGCTTCTTCATTTTCTGAGCCACTGCAAAGTCAGGATCATTGGGGTCCAACCAGCGCACTTGAATAGTTCTACCAGGCTTTGAAGGACGATCCTCAAACATTTGGGGTTCTGCTGGAAGGCCTCTCACAGGTCGTGGCATCCCTGCCATCATAAATGTATACGCAGCCAGCATATCAAGGATAGCTTTTGCTTGTTTACTGCTTTCCAATTCCACCAAAGCACACTTCGAGTTGCAGTGGGGTTCTGTGTAGTTTGTAATGAAGTGGACATGTTTCACATCCCCATACTGACCAAATGCAGTCTTTATCACAATGTCACTGACAAGTGGTGAAAGGTTGTCAAGGTACACTGTCCGCTTCACTTTCTCGTCGAACTTGGCATATTCATCATCAGCTTCACTTCCCATAGCTTAACAGAACTAGAATCTGCCAAGGCATCATCATGGTGAAAATCAAATTTGGGCTAAACTCAGATCATCTGAATTAGAGTTCAACGAAATAGCAAACAAGAGAGATTGAACCAACTTATTCTTATAAATAAAATTTACGTTGTTATTACCATAGTGGAAATATATTTTAGGTTCAAGTGATCTCAAGGAATTCAAATGGAGCCAGAGTGCCAGACTCATTGTTCTTTAGCTTTAGAGTTTATGATGGAATAAGGAAGATGGTCACTAAATAGTTTTTTGTTTCTTAATTGTGAAGCAATTTTCCATGGGAAAACACTTATTTCAGGCTAAAATCCATTGAAACAATTTTCACCAAGGGTCATCTGAAAAGGCAAAAACAGCCTCCATAAGATGTTGATCAAGAGAAGGATGTGTCCATGTGACCCCCTACGATGCCATAGGCGAGAGCCTTTGAGATTTCGTGTAGTGCTGCATTTCTATCAACTTAAGCACTACAACTGAGGTTCTGATAAACAAAGGTGAAAGAAGTCGTGTAAGGGAATTATACACCTCTACTCGCCCTGCCACCCACTAATTTGTCACCCATACCCGCCCCACAGCCACCACCTAACAACCATAGTATACACTTGAACAAACAAAGCGAAAGCAGTCACAACATTCAATTTTCATTACTATCCATAACAACAGAGGCCGTGCACATATTTACCACATTCACCTAATATTTTTGTGGCAAAACAACCTAGATCATATAACAATGACTGCCCGTAGAACTCAACAAGTACGTTAGGTCATTTAAGAGTAACATGTAAATCAAGATGAATAGAACATTTAACACCTCACAAATAAACCCCTAATCCAAGCACATTGACCAACGGTCCACAAATAACTTGGAACATGGCCAGCATACCAACCAACCAGTGGTCCTACCAATAACATTTGGAACATGGCTAGCGCACTAATCTCAGGTCCTACAAACTACAATCAAAACATGGTTAGCAGTCTTAGCACACTAACCAACTTACCTACAAACTGCCATCCCGCCATCAGATCACGGCTAGCACACTAACCGACGGTCCTACAAACTACAATCGGAACATGGTTAGTGCACTAACCAACGGTCCTACAAACCACAATCGGAACATGTCAGGTCACTAACCAACAATCTTACAAGCCACAATCAGAACATGGTTAGTGCACTAACCAACGGTCGTACAAAGTAACAAGCATAGCAACCAAACTCAATCCGAAGACAAGGCTTGCACACAAACCAAGGATCTGAAAGAAGTCGGAAACACATAATCAACTGATACCACAACGCATGAGTACAAAATGACAGCCGGATCCATAAACACAAGCGTCCACCTCCCAAATAATGTCATCATACTCACACGAACATGCCAAAGACAGAGTAAGGTGCCCAGAATTCAATGACATAATGCACAGCATAAGATAAACAACAGACTCAGTAATAGACTATTAGGGGTACAAGGGGCACGAATGTCAAAAAACAACAATAAACAATGCACAAGTAGCTGTTATGAGTTTAAGGGGCATGAACAATCCACCGTACACTCATATTAGTAACAAGTGATAACAAACAATGCACAAGTACAACACTTGACCGCCGGATCGAAGAACGCGAGCGTCTACCGCCCATGAACGTTCTCATACTTGCACAACTCACCCAAATAAGTGAGACAGTCAACAATACATGATTCATGAGTTTCAAAGGTTATATTATGTAATTATGTCATATACAACCATCAAAGATCAAGATAGAAAACAATCATACAAAACAATAAACCATATGATTTAACCATAAGCATATGCAAAAATACCCGAGACATCCATAAAAACATAGGAGTGTAAGCGTAGGAAATGAATTTAAATAAAAACAAGCAATGAGGCAACAAACTAGATCCAGCTTACCAACAATTAAGTAAGCACCAACAAACTCAACCAACAAGTCAATTATAACATTATCAAGCAAGCCCTAGAATACTACAATTATGGCCATGATACACATAGACGATATAAACTACCGTATTATACATAATATAGTAGCTTACAAATTAATAAATCATAAAATGGACGTCATTTACTCATCTGGACTCCAAACTGAGTGATTCAAAAGTTTTCCGACGCGGATCGATCTGTGATATATCAGAGGTAAAATTGGCCTTGTTCATAAAATTCAATCGACATAAGCTTTTGTCTATGGACATTCAGCTCTTGTCGACCAACATTAGGAGTGTCGATGGACAACTGGTCAGGTATAGAACAATGTTGCCCGACATTCGCGTACAACTATTTCCAACACAACCCTAAATCAATTTTATGCAGAAATCGACCCAAACATGCATCCAAACCCAGCATATATACAACAATATACAACATGAAAAGCCTCAATAGTAGTGTCTAATGTGCAAACCAAAATCAGAAATTTCAGCTGATGAATTAAACTAGAATCACAAGGACACAATAATGTGCAATACCAAATAAACCAGGCAAGCTAATTGGTCAAAATGTAGTCAATTAATTATAAAATTAGGGTTACGAAAATGAAGCAAAAGGAGCAAGCAACACCCAGAACGATGAAAGCAAGCAAAAGAAGCAATATCGTCAATTACTTAAAAAAATTAGGGTTACTAAAATGAAAACTAATCGAGCATTCACTTACAGTAAGTGGAAGAGAATGATGAGAGGGAAAGAATAGCGCAAGAATCGGCAGAAACTGTTTAGAAATGAAGAATCTAGACCAATCTTAAGCTCGAGGGAGAGCCAAGTTCTAAATTTCTAATGGATGTTACTGTTATAACTAGGACTGAGAAAATGAAATTTCATACGTATTTTTTTCCAAATCCGAAAATAAAAATCCGAATATATGGATAACGTTTAAACTTGATATTCGATCCGGTTTTTCCGAATAAACTCGATCGGATGTGGATTGTGATTTTCTTAAAACCGAATATCTGAATCCGATCCGAATTTAAAAAAAACAAGGAAAACTGATCGAAAAGCTTCTTAGGACTTGACAATACCTAATCTTAGTAATCTTAAAATGATATTGTTCCCATAAATTTTACGTGTTTGTAATTTGTTTCTTGATATATTCGTGTAGAACTAACTGAGTGTTAACAAATTTGATAAATCTTTACGATAATAATTTCTCAGAGAGTGAGAAATTTGTTAAGTAAAAACAATTGGGAAAAACAATTGGGAAAAACAACATGAATGGTGTTAGAGAAACCAAATACAAAGAAAGACGGGATAAGGAATCATATATATAATTCATCAAATGGAGGTTTACCAAAAAAAGTGAATTAAGATGTAAACTGGATCAGATCCGGTTTCCGAAATTTGGATATCCAGATATTCAGATTCCGTATTTCTGGATATCCGAATTATTCAGATCGGATCTGGATCCCCAAAATTCAAAATTTTAAAACTGGATATCCGATCCGATTTTGAAATCTGATTGTATATCCGGTTTTGCTCAACCCTAGTTATAACTTGTATGAAGTCGATATTTACTCCTCCATCTTACAAAAGGGGACGTCGGGTTTAGCTTAGAAATGGAAAAGAAGCGCGATTCTATATCTCAACTCGGGATAGAATTAATTTGGGGTTAGTTAACGTAGTTGGCGTTTTTTAGAAAATAAGATAGAATTGTCCCTGGACATAATATTGACATTTTCTTACCTTAGAAATGTTTCTCTGAAATTCACCAAAAACCCAATTAATTCATGAAAAACCCGAAGAATTAAAAAACACGTAAATCATCTAAAATCACAAATTTCATGGTGGAATCCAATTCACCACATTATTCGATAAGTTAACTACTTCATGACATCGTTAATTGATCAATTTGTGTTTGTTTCATACTCTCGAGTTAATTTAATGTTAGTTTTCGATAAATTTCATGTATTGTAGAAGGATGACGAAATTCATCATCCATCCACAGATGAATGAAGAATTTCATCATCTAACCGCGGAGAACACATTGATGTTCAATGTGTAACTATGGAGGGATGATGAATTTCATCACCTCCACCATGGCCACACATTGGAACTTAATGCGTGGTCCATAGTTGGATGATGAATTTCATCATCCATCCATGGATGGATGATGAATTTCTCCATCTCATCATTCGGTTCGATGGAGTAAATCAAAACATTTTTGATTGCCGCTGATTTCTTATGGTAGGGCCCTCCTTACGGCGGCGGTGGATCCATCGGTAGGAGCGGCGGGTGAAGTTTCGGTAAGGTAACGAGTCTTATCGTCACCTTGGGCGTCCAATTTCAATTGGGTGTCCCAAACGACAAAGTTTGACCCATTCTTCTCATGTTTACAACGAACAATGAAGGATCTAAGCCAAGAAACGTTTGCGGCGGAGTTTGCATTATATTGGAAGTCGACATTTCGAATGATGAATGAATACGTTACTACAAAAATTAAAATTGAAGAAAGTAACACTTATCGTTTTAATACTTGTAAATGTAAATAAACAAGATTTTTAAGCATTTATAAAGTGACATCAACCCAACTTATATAAATGATTCCGAGACCCAAATCATCACTAATTTCCATGGTGGGCCTACGTACCTCTCCCACTTCCCTTAGCACAATTTGGTGGATTAACTTCTTAATAAGTTCTACACTAGAACTCTCGGTCGAAAAAATTACACTAATTCAATCTCCTTGGCTCCGGAACACATGTGGCCTACGGACCTCTCCACTCTTCCATTGAGCCCAACCCAAATTTTGATGTAATAACATTTATTACCCACGCACCTAACGTAACAAGGTTTGTACCCCGGTGAGCCGAGCCTACTCCCTTATGAAATTAGGATCAAATGGTTTCTACTTTTTGGTAAGGCCAATGCTCATTTATTTAATAACGTCGAGGTCTTGACAATTTATTATCTATCACGTTTTAAGTGAACTAAAGCGATGAACTCAACAATTAATCGCCACGGTCGATATGTATATATATACTCGATTGATTTACGATGCATGTTTAGTTATGGCGATTTGGCGATGCATGCAAACATATAAAGAAAATGCAAAGCAAGAAATAAAAACCCTAGTATGACCTTCCTAAAAATAGAAAATCTAATTAACTATTACAAATTTGGAAACCAACTCCTTTGGTCCCTTGAACTTCAATGCACGCCTCCCAAGAAAACACCGTCTTGACGGGACTCCTTTCCGAATGGCACCATCTCGCGGAATCACCGAGATTACAATAATATAAACACAAACTATTCTATTGTAAATAAAAAATTTAAAACTATTAAATTACAAGCCGGTGATACGAGATCACATTAAAATTACAATCAAATCGATATTCCCTTACATTACGGGTAATACCGATTAAAAACTAAGGCCATACTATGTAAATTACATAATTTCAAATTACGTAAAATAAATAAAAATAATATGACATTCTTATTAAATAAAATGCAGCATTAAAATATGTATGCAAATGCCAAATTTTAAGCCAAATCGCTTTAGGAGCAAATATCGTATATTTGTTTGCGGTTTTTACGGATTTACGTGATAATAACTTTTTAAAATCACTATAAATTACATAAATCTCATTTATGTCCAAGTTAATCATCCTAACACATTGTAGGCATTAAAACTTAGTCCCACCAAATTTTGATCATGATTCAACTCGATTTAATATATATTGTTCGATAATTAGTCGTATTTACGGGAAAAATAATATAAAAAACCAAAAATGAGTCATAAAAATTTCGAAAAATTCAAAATTTAAATTTTTGAATATTCTGGAATTTCCAGAACCCAAAAAAATATTAGTATTACGAAAAAATTAATTTATTTCACAAATAAATCATAAAATATGCATTTTTAAGTCGTAAATTTAAAAACTGTTATAAAATGATGCAATAAAATACTAATAAAATCTCTAAACTTTCTAAAACACTTTTAGAATCTGCAATGGCCTGCAAAAAAAATGCCCAAAGCCAAAAATATGCTTTATGACTAACAATTCCAATTATTCACTTTATCTTATAAAATTAATAAATCAAAATCCATAAATTCTCTAATTACGAAATTTGAGATCTGATGTTAATATCATATAAAACATCTATGGGGTAAAATGCCAGGCCAAAATTTTAACATTTACTATTTTTAACACAATATGTCATTATTTAGCTGATTTTAACCATTAAAATCATAATTCATGCATCATATGACAAGAAAATCCCAGAATTTACGTACATTCTGTAAATATTTCATATGACATTATGTAAAATTTTCATGGCTAAATTCCAACTCAAACTATTTAAGTCGAAATTAGTCACTATTATTACGATTTTTACTCAATAATCATGCAACATAAGATAATTAGATATGAAAATTTACATGAACACTGTAAAATTGCTTGTGACATCTCATAAAAATTTCGTAGTCAAACTCACAATTTAACTATTTTTACCCATTTATTCTCATATTATGACATTTTAACCATTAAAATTCGTAATCCATGCAAAAAAACTCCATATATTACGAAATTTTATATACTTTATATAAAATATACATGTGAGAACATACTAACAAATCTCGGCCAAAAATTTATTTTAACTATTTTTCCCTTAATAATGTCATTTTAGTCATATAAAATACATTATACATACAAATAATTAATTAAATGAACAATAATATAATCCATAAACCTCAACTTATGACCTAAAAACATTTTGACTAGAAATATTAACATGCAAAAATTATTTTCGTGATTTATCTCATAAAACACAAAAATTCTATTTTTATTTGTAAATCTTATTACTCGGAAAAATTAAACCGATTATGCATGCAACAACCATAATGCTTTGATACCACTTGAAGGAAATCAAATTTCCAGAAATTATATCATATATTATATGAGATTTTTTATTTTATTCATAAAAATAAAAACAAGATCTTATACATGCAAGTTAAAAATCGAATTCTTACATTGCTGAAAATGGTACAATGGGCACGGTTTTGGTCACCCACCAAAACCGTTCTTGAGCTTTAAAAAGGGATGAAATCCGAGACCTCAAGAGTAGAAATCCTCCTTAGATAGCACCCAAGATGTACCCGAAAATTATTACTAATAATCTAATTAATAAGTAATAATATTAATATGAATAATATTTCTACACTAGAAAATATACCAAGAAAATAATAGATATTATTTGAGAGAGTTGTAAGATAAATATAACCAACTATTCATAAAAATGAACTAATATCTTCTGTTTGTGGTAGTGTGCATTATATATGAAATAGAAAAGATAACTCTTTCTCTTTTTATCACAAGCACACGACACACCCACAAGGGAAGAACAATTGCCTTTTTGTCTTATTCACATGCTAAGTCACATCCTTATGTGTATAGGATAAGGTGTAATCATATTATCTCAATAAGATAAATAAACAACCCATAATTAGCCATGCATGCACAATATACACGGCACCCATAATTATAAAATGGGTTTCATTTTATGTTTTACATTTTGTCAATTGTAAACTGTCACAAGTGTGACATATCACATGTAGTATGACATTAGGTAATTAAAATATATATTTAAACAATTTAAATACAATTTCTAATTTCATAAATAATAGTTAACCTTTAAGTACCAATTACCATTTTAATATGTAAAACACGTCATTTTTATTTCTCGTCAAAATGATATACAAACTCTTTGTAATCATAACCTATCGATAACCTTTAAAGATGAAAATACGATAACAATTATCGAATATAAAATAATTACTTATTTTATTATAAACGAATCTCATATAATCTTATTATCACGAGAAACGTACCTGTCATTAATCTCGTTCATATTAGGGTATTAATAAATCCATATCGTATACGATTCATTAATTTTAATGTTTCGAGCAACATCCTTTAGGTGTGACCTTCAGGGATCAACTGATCACCATCATCATATGACAATAATGTCAAACTATATAAAGCCAATCATTACCGGTAAATGACAATCAGTCGACTTTATAATTTGTCATCCACTAGTAGAAAAACATTGATTTGTTGCGCTCCATTTGCGGCGTTTTTACTAAATAGCAGCAAATATGAATTGAATTTAATGAATCTTTAAAATATACACAATGTTATTTCAGGCGTTTTAACACAAAACACAGCAAATAAGACAATTAATATTTTAAAGAAAAAAAGCAAGTACATACCCCCTCACTCAGTCATCGTTTTCAAAGAGTCACTCGAAATCCCTAGTTTTATTTCATTATTTCTTTCTCCCTCATCCCGTCAGGTTTGTACACCCAAAGACGACTTCGTCGGAGCGCCACCTGAGACTCGCTCGGTAGTAGAGACTTTCCAAACACGCATGCCCACACAAGATGCGTCCGGATCTCGTCGACTCGACCTTCTCCCATTGCGGCGGATGTCACCATACCTCCCTCTGTGAACCCCCGCGATTTAGCGGAAAAATATAAACACAAATAAGCGGAAATAAGGGTTTTTAAAACTTTTTCTTCAACGAGTTAATCGACCTAGCATGCGAAGGTTCAACGAAAGGAAAGCAAAATGGAAACTAGTAACTCGAATTCTACAACCAAAGGAGTATATGGGGAAAAGATATCCCACGAATGCACACATAACGTTAGGTAGTCTAGCGTAACCAAAAAGACAATCTAGGTCCAAGGGTAAGTTCTCGCTACCCCCACACGTCTCCCCCAACTATGCTCCATAAACCTGTCATTCACATACATGAATGCCAATGTTAGTGGGGAGTAACCCAAGGTTCTTCCATGCCATTTCACAACAAAGACATGTAAGCAATAACAATAGAGATAATGAAAATGATAACAATGATAATAAAAACTCATACGAGTAAGCATATAAATAAACCAACAATTGAAATTGGTTATCCAACATGTTCAATACAATAGGGCATGTGACGTCAACTAAAGCATGAAGCATGTGAGATATATGTGAATACAAGGACAATCGGATTTAACCATCCAATTCATAGTGCAAGAATGAACATAACCGTTCACCACAACCATAACAATAAGGCTACTAAATAACAAGAATAGAATGAACGCCGTCGGGGAATATAACCGTTACCCCGACCACTAGATCGCATAACCACGACACTAGCTAACGGAGCGCATAACCACGACATCCGAAAATCTATGTATAGAGCATAACCGCAACTATATGCCTAAGACCTGGCCAGACCTCTCGATGTACTAACCTACACCGAACGATACACGGGGACCGGGCCGCATAACCACGGACACCGACCAATCCCGAACATAGACAAAATCCCATACTTGGGTGGCATTTGTTCATTACAATGACACACTAATCGTATCACCGCTATCCATTCAATATAAGCATAACTTAACCGTTAGCATACACAACTCATTAACATAACCGTTAATTACCCATTTCTAAGCATAAGTTACAAGGTAAACCACATCAATGCTTGCGTTGGTTTCTAGAAGCTATTTTGAAGTGGAAGCCGGTTTCCCTTCCGGTTGCCCAGCCGGGGAGTCTTATCCCTCAACTTAGCTTCTGAAAATGGCTCAAGCTTTGCCCATTAACAAAATAATAAGCATTTGATAGCCCCTTCATCGTCCCAAGCAATTCCGAGAATCGAAACGGAAGTTAACAATGCGACAATGGCTATGCTTCGATAT
Organism: Silene conica; assembly: GCA_029255685.2. NCBI lineage: Eukaryota > Viridiplantae > Streptophyta > Magnoliopsida > Caryophyllales > Caryophyllaceae > Silene > Silene conica. Next base: position 52,333,376 of record CM055316.2, on the reverse strand, counting down.
GACATGTGACATGTGATGAAAGTAATAACATTAAGACATGTAAACAAGGGATTTAATACTTAAAAACTTGTGTACATACATGGGAGAGGAGATAGGAAACAAGTAGAAGAAACAAGGGTACAAAAACAATCAAATGCACGAACAAAATCCGCGTCGAAGCAGAGAAAACCACAAGCTGCGGCCAGAGGCGCATGCTGCGCCAAATCACGCAGGCCTGCGGCCTCCAGCGCAGGCTGCGCTTATCCCTGCCCAGCCACGGGCTGTTCTCACCCATGCCGCCCCTTTGCCCAAGCTTGCTTACACACGAACCCAATACAATGCACCCATAACAACCAATATGTATACATGTATTCATGGTGTTTTATACTTCAAATCCCTCCTAAATTAACATGGGAATATATGAAATCTGATTATGAATTGAGAACAATGGTACTAGCAATCTCAAACCTCCAAAACTCAATAAAAATCACCAATACAAGTTAAGCAACATCAAAGCTCTACCTTACTAACAACCATCATTCTTTACTATCAATTCACATGTAAAAACTTAGTCTTTGGCATAAAATAAATAAGAACCCAATAAACTTAACTTCTTGCTTGAATCCTAGTCCAAAGTTTCGTCAATTTCGTAGGAATCACCTTCCGGGTCACCCGACTCAAAACCTACAAACAAAGGAAGCATTAATTAGAGTAGAAAGCTTAGACTTTTGAGCCTAATGTTAGGGTTTTCGAAATCCAAGGAGAGGTGAGGGAAAGTATATTTTTCTTACTTGCAAAGAAGGAGAAGGATACAAGGAGAAGAATGCCGCGAAAATCGTAAGAAATCGATTAAAAATGAGCAAGATATGATGATTTTAGAGTTGAAGCTTTTGAGGGGAACAATGGTGTTTGTGAAAAAAAAGTTGAATCTGAAAAGTGAAATGAGGAAGGAGGTAGGATGAGGGTTTTATGTGGGTTTCACTCATAAACACAAGTTATTTGACCCATTTCCGGGTTTAACCCGTATAACTCGATTTTGAGTCGGAATTTGCTAGAAACTAAGCCTTGAGGTTACTATACTTAAGACTTGAATTAAATATTTCCGGAATACTCATTACTCTTTAAAAACTATAATTTCTCAAAAATACGATTTAAATTTGAAATTCAAATTACTTTTAAATAAATTCCAAGGCGGGAATTTCTCGGGTGTTACAATCATCCCTCCTTTTAAAAAGTTTCGTCCTCGAAACTTAGAGAAAGATGGTTACCTAAGCGAGCAATTCCGGATACTTGGCTTGCATAGATGCTTTCGGTTCCCAAGTCTCTTCTTCTACATTAATGCATCATCAAAGCACTCTCACTAAAGGCACTACCTTGCTTCTTAGCTTCTTTTCCTTACGGTCCAAAATTCTCAAGGGTCACTCCTCAAAGGCAAGATTTGGCTCTAGGCCGGGAATCTCATGATGAAGGACATGGCTTGGGTCACTTACGTACTTCCGCAGTTGCAACACATGAAAAACATTATGAACCTTCCCCAGGTTAGGGGGCAAGTCCAAACGATAAGCAACTGAACCCACTCTCTTCACTATCTCGTACGGTCCAATGTTGTAACACCCCCATTTATTTAAGGCCCTGAACTAGGACTCCTCAGATAAATGCAGGTGTTACCATCTCGGTTTCCCGAGGCAGTAGATACAAAGGAAGATAAACAGTACTTTAAATTAAAGTTAACTCAAGTCATGATCCTTACAACTGTATCAAAAGTCTTAGTAAAGTAAATAAAATACAACTCATACTAGAACAGACTAAGGTGACCTAAACATCTAGTCTGGTCCGGATCCGGCTCTTTCTCCCATAGCTCCCCCTTTTGTCTTAGCCACCTGTCAATCTGCTCCCCAATCATTGGTTCATCACAGGTGATCACGAATACACAGGGTCAACCACGAGGTTGAGTAGGAAAACCATAAAATAGAAAGCATTACTATAAATAGAAAGCTGAATATCTCCACTCCGAATCACAGACCCTTTTCTCCGCACCAAACACAGACCCTTTATCTCCGCGCCACACAGACCCTTTTATCTCCGCACCAAACACAGACCCTTTATCTCCACACCACACAGACCCTTTTCATCTCCTCATCTCATATCGTATCACAAAATATATATAAACAATATCATAATATACCAACCAAATATTAGTATAAAACATTCATGGAAATCATCAATAACAACTGAGTAATCATTATGATATGCATCGTATTTCCCCTACCTGTAGTTGCAGAAACAAATGGCAACACGCACAACCGTTCTCAAAAGTGCTCCACACGAAAACTTCCACCTAAAGGTATATTACTCAATTAATAAACTTCCTACTCACATAGTACGTATACACATTCCAATTATAGTAACTTTCTATAAATAGCAACTGCCACAAATAGTAACTTGGTTTGAAATTCAAATTATTGAGACGTGCATAAATACCATATCTTATTTAATTAATGCCCAAAAACATATCCCTTAACAAAATATTCTTCATCATAAATACCAATATTCTTGCCATAAATTAAAATTCATTTCAAAACCCAAATATTAATAATAATAGAAATAATAAGTAAAACTATGATAAAAATAATAATAATAATAATAATAATAATAATAATAATAATAATAATCATAATAAAACCATCGAAGGACTCGAAACACAACTAGCCATACCACACGTTTTAAAACCGCTACCACCAACCTTGACCACCTACTCGACGCCTATACCCACTGCCCATCAACACCACTGACCACCGTCAACCACCACGACACAACCAGGCCCTAAGCCAACCGCCGACAGCCACAACCCAAACCTCTGAACCTGACCAGAACCACAATCTCACCCCGACCTCTCCTGTACAGCCCCTTTATCGACCACCATTACCACCACTAAGACTAACCACCACTACCGACAGCACCACCCTCGACAACACCTGTAACCACGGTGGTGTTACTGTACTGACCTCCCCCGAGTCACCAGTAACACCACCCCCAACTCCCCCTGCAAACAGACCCAACAACCAGAGACCCAAATCAGAAGAACACGACTCCCTGACAACCCCTGTTCAACCCCGTACACCACCATGACCAGCCGCCCTTATCCCCGGTGACTACCACCAAAACCAACCCCGGACTCCAACCTGACTCCCTGACCCATAACCAAAACCAACTAGGTACGAAACCAGACTCGACACAAACGCTAAACATGCATAGACAAGAACACAAGGAAAACAACGAACCCAGAAACACTCCCAGACTCGTGACAGCCACCCCCTTTCCGTCACCCTTACCACCAACGACCACCAGAGACTACTTCCTTTGCAAACACCAGACAACATACTATAGAATTATACAAAACGAATTAAGATTAACATGCGTGACTCACTGATATACTATACGAAAAATACGAATACACATATAACAAAAGGACAGTCGACTACCATACCTGAATTCGGGTCAAAACGACGGCCCTAGGTTGACTCAACTGACCGGAAAAACCTACTCTCTCTTACTATGAAGTGACGGCAGCAAGATCTGGGTGGTGGTGGTGTTTCGAATGACCTAGGGATCTGATTTGAACCCTTTTATAAGGCGGCTTAGAGTGGAGTTTTGAGTAGGGTTTAGCAAAAGCTTTCAAACGTGGGCTCCCCCCTTGACTTGTGCACGCATAACGAGGCCCATGGCCGTGCTGCCATGGGTCCTAGGTTCGAGCCCCAACATCCTCATGTTACAACTATTATGTTAAGGTAGCTAAGTTCCCTTTTCGAGCCCCACTTAAGACCAAAACACCTCTTATAAAACACATACGAACAAGCTTATAAAACAAACGATTTAAATATAATAAAACAAAAAGCGAGGTATTACAGTCTTCCCCCCTTAAAGCGAACTTCGTCCCGAAGTTCTACCACCCTTGGGTAACCATACCAGCTCAAAACACAAATAACACAATATAAATTGTATAAACTTGATTAAATCGCATAATGTCACATTACACCCCCCTTAAAGAAAAGTTACGTCCGCGTAACTTACCTCAATTAAACAAATGTGGGTATCGTTCCCTCATAGATGCCTCAGGCTCCCACGTAGCCTCCTCCTGATTATGATTTGACCACAAGACTTTCACCAAGGATGTTTCCCCATTACGAGTCTTCCGTATCTTCCTGTCCAAAATCTCTCTCGGAGTCTCAATGTATGCCAATTGCTCATCGACCTCGATTACCTCATGCTGAAGCACATGTGATGGATCACTCACGTATTTCCTCAACTGAGACACATGGAACACATTATGGACCTTGGATAGGGTTGGAGGTAAAGCTAAGCGATATGCCACCTCTCCAACTCTGTCCAAAATCTCAAATGGTCCAATAAATTTCTGACTCAGTTTGCCACGCTTGCCGAATCTCATCACCCCCTTCATCGGAGAGACTTTCAGTAATACTTTCTCTCCGGCCTCAAACGAAATATCGCTCCTTTTCAGATCTGCATAGCTCTTCTGTCGATCCTGAGCGGCCCTCATCCTCTGTCGAATAATCTGAACCTGTTCCACCATCTCCTGGATCATATCTGGCCCCAAGGTCACCACATCGGCTCGATCATCCCAACACACAGGGCTTCGACATTCCCTCCCGTATAACGCCTCGAAAGGGGCCATGCCTATGCTTGCATGATAGCTGTTATTATAAGAAAACTCGATCAACCCCAGTCGATCCTCCCAAGATCCTCCGAACTCAAGTACACAAGCTCTCAACATATCTTCGAGGGTCTGAATTGTCCTCTCAGTCTGACCATCGGTAGCCGGATGGAAAGCTGTACTCATCTTCAGCTGGGTACCCAAAGCAGCCTGCAACTCCTGCCAAAATCTGGATATAAACCTCGAGTCTCGATCAGAAACAATATCTTTGGGTACGCCATGTAGTTTGACTACATTCTGAACGTATGACTTAGCCAATTCAGCTTTACTCCAGGTATCTTTCATAGGAATAAAGTGAGCTGACTTAGTTAGACGATCCACAATCACCCAAATCATGTTGTTGCCTCTCTGAGTTCGAGGCAACCCCACGATAAAGTCCATCGAAATATTCTCCCACTTCCACTCTGGCACATCCAACGGTTGAACTTTCCCTTGAGGTCTCTTATGCTCCCCTTTCACTCGCTGACAAGTCAAACATCTCGACTTCCTTCTTCATATTAGGCCACCAAAACGTCTTCTTAAGATCCTTATACAACTTATCACCCCCTGGGTGAACAGAATAAGGAGTAGCATGAGCTTCAGTCAGGATCTTCTTCCTTAGCTCCTCAACACTCGGTACACACCATCGCCCACTGAACCTCAAACTACCATCGGTATGAACACTGAACTTGGATGTCCCATCTCCATTTCCATTCTCCACCATCAAACGCCACTTCTGGATTCTCTCATCGTTCTGCTGTAACTCCCGAATCTCCCCATACAACTCAGGCTCCACTGTCAAATCACCAAGAGTGTCTCCTTTCCGGATCATGAATATTCCCATTTCTCTTAGTTCCCCATACAACCTCCCCCTCGATCTGGCACAATCCAAAGCATGTATTGACTTCCTACTGAGAGCGTCAGCTACCACATTTGCCTTGCCTTCGTGATAGACGATCTGCATATCATAATCTCCGATCAACTCTATCCACCTCCTCTGCCTCATGTTCAACTCCTTCTGGGTATAGATATATTTCAGGCTCTTATGGTCAGAAAACACCTTAAAAGTGACCCCATAAAGGTAATGACGCCACAATTTCAGTGCAAAGACCACAGCGCCCAATTCCAAATCATGAGTCGGGTAATTCTCTTCATAGGTCTTCAACTGGCGAGAAGCATACGCGATCACTCTCCCATTCTGCATTAGCACACAACCCAACCCATGCTTGGAAGCGTCGGTGTATACTTCGAAATTATCACTTCCAACTGGCAAGGCCAGGATAGGAGCTGTTGTTAGGCGTTCCTTAAGAGTCAGGAATGCCTTCTCACAACCCTCATCCCAGACAAAACGGTTCTCCTTCCTCATTAACGACGTCAGCGGCTTTGCTATCTTCGAAAAGTCTTTGACGAATCTTCGGTAATAACCTGCTAACCCCAGAAAACTTCGGATCTCACTCACATTCTTCGGACTTTGCCACTTAGTCACAGCTTCTATTTTACTAGGGTCAACAGATACCCCCTCTTTGGAAATGACATGCCCCAGAAACGCCACTTTCTCCAACCAGAATTCGCACTTACTCAACTTAGCATTGAGTTTATGTTCTTCCAAGGTCTGTAGTACCTTCCTCAAATGATCTTCGTGCTCCTCCGCATTCTTGGAATATACCAGGATATCATCGATAAATACCACCACGAACTTGTCGAGATACGGGCTGAAGACTCGATTCATCAAGTCCATGAATACAGCTGGGGCATTAGTCAATCCAAAGGGCATAACCACAAATTCATAGTGGCCATACCTCGTTCGGAAAGCGGTCTTCGGAATATCTTCATCCTTTATTCTCAATTGATGATACCCGGATCTCAAATCAATCTTGGAGAAAACCCCAGCTCCACTCAACTGATCGAACAAGTCGTCAATTCTAGGCAAAGGATAGCGGTTCTTGATGGTTACATTGTTCAGTTCTCGGTAGTCAACACACAACCTCAAACTCCCATCCTTCTTCTTCACAAACAGAACAGGTGCTCCCCAGGGCGACACACTGGGTCGGATGAACCCTTTCTCAGCTAGTTCATCCAATTGCTTCTTCAACTCTTCCATTTCTTTCGGTCCCATGCGATACGGTGACTTAGATATTGGTCCCGCCCCAGGTTTTAGGTCAATGGAGAATTCCACTTCCCTCCTCGGCGGTAACCCTGGAACGTCGTCTCGAAAAACTCCCTCAAACTCCCGTACCACAGATATCTCACTAGTCTTGGGGGTCTCAGCCTCACAATCCCACATTTGACATAAAATTAGGCTTTCTCCTTTCCGCAAACTAGACTTCAGGGTATTGACGGATATGAATTTGATTTTTGGCTTGACTCGGTATCCCTTGTAAGACACCCTCACCCCCTTAGGTCCCTTCAAGGAAATTTTCTTTTGGTGGCAATCGATAAAGGCTCTATACTTTCCCAACCAATCCATCCCTAGGATTACCTCAAAACCTCCCAACGGAAATTCTATGAGATCACAATAGAACATTGCTTCCCCGATTCTGATGGGTACACTTCCATAGACTCTATTACAAGCTATTGATTCTCCTGAAGGTATGGTCACTGAGTCCGCGACCCAGTCGAACCTCTCAAGCCCCAAAACTCTAACATGGTCTCTAGACACAAAAGAATGGGTGGCACCGGAATCGAAAAGTACGAAAGTAGGTTTAGAGTTCACAAGAAAAGTACCGGTAACCACATGAGCGTCATCTTGAGCGGCCTGCTTTCCCATGGCAAAGAGTTTGCCACTGGACTTGACCCCACTCTGGTTGGCAGAAGATGTCCCAGCCTGCTGATTTCCCGCCGTCCCCGTCTTGTTGCTGTTCCCTCCTCCATTGTACTGATTCTGATATGAACGGTTCTGATTGTTGTTGTTGTAGTTCCTCTGGTAGTTGCTGCTGCCTCCAGACTTCGCACCCCCACCATAGTTTGTCATGGGTGTGCGATAGCCACTGCTGCCATAGGACTGCGTGCGAGATCCCTGATATCCGGATGTAGGTGTGCGATAACCCCCGGACTGATTCCCTCCAGAAGAACGACATACTGCCTGTTTGTGCCCAATCTTCCCGCAGCCAAAACAGACCACTCCCACTGAGCCACTGCCTGAACCCCCACTCCTGAAGTTGCCCCCACTCTGATTCCTTCCTCCCCTAGAGGCACTACTCCCGAAATACCCACTGTACTTGTTATTACTTTGCTTTTTCGATCCTGAACCCTCAGCGACTGTTTCAGCTTTCCTCTTTTCTGACTTGGACTGTTTGTCCTTTTTGATCATATCCGAAAGCCTCTCCGCCGCCCCAGCCCGTAAATAGATGTCACGGATTGTGGTGGGCGGAGCTGCAATCAGTCTCTTTTTGATGGCGATTGATAATCCCCTCTCAAACTTCATGGCTAGCATAGCATCGTCCAATCCCATATCTCTCACATAGTGTACCAGCTGGATGAATCTCCTGTAGTAAACCTCTACGGTCATGTCCTCCGACATCGTGAATGAGTCGAACTCCTCCCTCAGCTTGCTCTTTTGGAATTCTGGTAGAAACGCCTCGTTCAGAACCCCCTGGAATGCGTCCCACGGAACAAACGCGGATCCACCCTCTGTAGCTGCTTCCCGGAGCTCTCCCTTATTCGTGGTCCACCAATCTCCAGCCATACCCCTCAGATAGTGGGCAGCCTGGTCTACCTTCAATTCTTCAGGGCAATCCAGCAACTCAAACAGGTTATCGAATTCCCGGCACCAAGCTCCTAACAGATGAGGTTCCCCCTCCCCAGTGAATTGGGTAGGGTGGTGTCTTGCGATAATTGTGCTCATTTTCGCGGAGTCCATTCGCTTGGCCTTTAGGGCCTCATTTTCAGCTATCAAACGATCCACCTCCTCTTGGGTGATGTTAACGGCATTCTCTCTTCGCGGAGGCATACTATAAAACAAGAAAAGAATGAGTCCCGACGTACATGGGTACCCATTTGGTTTAGGGCTATGCTCCCTAAGCATTCAAATTCTATAAACACGTATCATATAGAGTAGTTTTTCTTATATAGCATGGCTCAGGGTTCACATAACCGCATATCACTAGACATGATGAAAGAAGAATTACTAGCATGTTTCATATCACTTAATCATACCACAACAAGATATACCTTTTATTTAAACAAATAAAGGTTCATTCATGTCCATGCCCCTTCCGGCTTTTCCAACGTTTCTTATGCTCAGAATTCTCATAATATACTTTTCACAGTATGCTATCACTTTCACCACCTCCTATTCTACCCTTTTCTCTCGTATATGCACTCTGGGTTCCCGGGTAAGACTGATAGGGCCAATGGTTCGGTGTGAGGGGGCCCCAGACTCATACTTCCCCTTTTGTGTGCTCCTAACAGTCCTATCCCGGGGTTCATTTTATTTAGACTCTCCTACATTCATTGGGTTCATTAGGTTAGGCCTGAGGATCGTTCGCTCTGATACCACTTTGTAACACCCCCATTTATTTAAGGCCCTGAACTAGGACTCCTCAGATAAATGCAGGTGTTACCATCTCGGTTTCCCGAGGCAGTAGATACAAAGGAAGATAAACAGTACTTTAAATTAAAGTTAACTCAAGTCATGATCCTTACAACTGTATCAAAAGTCTTAGTAAAGTAAATAAAATACAACTCATACTAGAACAGACTAAGGTGACCTAAACATCTAGTCTGGTCCGGATCCGGCTCTTTCTCCCATAGCTCCCCCTTTTGTCTTAGCCACCTGTCAATCTGCTCCCCAATCATTGGTTCATCACAGGTGATCACGAATACACAGGGTCAACCACGAGGTTGAGTAGGAAAACCATAAAATAGAAAGCATTACTATAAATAGAAAGCTGAATATCTCCACTCCGAATCACAGACCCTTTTCTCCGCACCAAACACAGACCCTTTATCTCCGCGCCACACAGACCCTTTTATCTCCGCACCAAACACAGACCCTTTATCTCCACACCACACAGACCCTTTTCATCTCCTCATCTCATATCGTATCACAAAATATATATAAACAATATCATAATATACCAACCAAATATTAGTATAAAACATTCATGGAAATCATCAATAACAACTGAGTAATCATTATGATATGCATCGTATTTCCCCTACCTGTAGTTGCAGAAACAAATGGCAACACGCACAACCGTTCTCAAAAGTGCTCCACACGAAAACTTCCACCTAAAGGTATATTACTCAATTAATAAACTTCCTACTCACATAGTACGTATACACATTCCAATTATAGTAACTTTCTATAAATAGCAACTGCCACAAATAGTAACTTGGTTTGAAATTCAAATTATTGAGACGTGCATAAATACCATATCTTATTTAATTAATGCCCAAAAACATATCCCTTAACAAAATATTCTTCATCATAAATACCAATATTCTTGCCATAAATTAAAATTCATTTCAAAACCCAAATATTAATAATAATAGAAATAATAAGTAAAACTATGATAAAAATAATAATAATAATAATAATAATAATAATAATAATAATAATAATCATAATAAAACCATCGAAGGACTCGAAACACAACTAGCCATACCACACGTTTTAAAACCGCTACCACCAACCTTGACCACCTACTCGACGCCTATACCCACTGCCCATCAACACCACTGACCACCGTCAACCACCACGACACAACCAGGCCCTAAGCCAACCGCCGACAGCCACAACCCAAACCTCTGAACCTGACCAGAACCACAATCTCACCCCGACCTCTCCTGTACAGCCCCTTTATCGACCACCATTACCACCACTAAGACTAACCACCACTACCGACAGCACCACCCTCGACAACACCTGTAACCACGGTGGTGTTACTGTACTGACCTCCCCCGAGTCACCAGTAACACCACCCCCAACTCCCCCTGCAAACAGACCCAACAACCAGAGACCCAAATCAGAAGAACACGACTCCCTGACAACCCCTGTTCAACCCCGTACACCACCATGACCAGCCGCCCTTATCCCCGGTGACTACCACCAAAACCAACCCCGGACTCCAACCTGACTCCCTGACCCATAACCAAAACCAACTAGGTACGAAACCAGACTCGACACAAACGCTAAACATGCATAGACAAGAACACAAGGAAAACAACGAACCCAGAAACACTCCCAGACTCGTGACAGCCACCCCCTTTCCGTCACCCTTACCACCAACGACCACCAGAGACTACTTCCTTTGCAAACACCAGACAACATACTATAGAATTATACAAAACGAATTAAGATTAACATGCGTGACTCACTGATATACTATACGAAAAATACGAATACACATATAACAAAAGGACAGTCGACTACCATACCTGAATTCGGGTCAAAACGACGGCCCTAGGTTGACTCAACTGACCGGAAAAACCTACTCTCTCTTACTATGAAGTGACGGCAGCAAGATCTGGGTGGTGGTGGTGTTTCGAATGACCTAGGGATCTGATTTGAACCCTTTTATAAGGCGGCTTAGAGTGGAGTTTTGAGTAGGGTTTAGCAAAAGCTTTCAAACGTGGGCTCCCCCCTTGACTTGTGCACGCATAACGAGGCCCATGGCCGTGCTGCCATGGGTCCTAGGTTCGAGCCCCAACATCCTCATGTTACAACTATTATGTTAAGGTAGCTAAGTTCCCTTTTCGAGCCCCACTTAAGACCAAAACACCTCTTATAAAACACATACGAACAAGCTTATAAAACAAACGATTTAAATATAATAAAACAAAAAGCGAGGTATTACAAATGTATTTGGGGCTCAGCTTGCCTTTGACTCCAAATCTCTCATCGGGGAAACCTTAAGGAAGACACGGTCGCCATCATTGAACTCAAGCGGTCGCCGACGGACATATGCATAGGATTTCTGACGATCTTGGGCGGCTTTCATCCTCCCACGGATTAACTGGACTTGATCGATGGTCTCGGCCAACTGATCGGGTCCCAAATCTCGAACATCACCAGACTGATCCCAGCAAATCGGACTACGACACTTCCTCCCATAGAGAGCCATTTTGATCGAAGCATGATAACTATTGTTGTAAAAAAACTCAACTAAGGGTAATCATTTCTCCCAACTAGCCTGAAAATCCAAGGCACAGGCACGGAGTAGGTCCTCAAGGGTCTGAATCGTCCTCTCAGTCTGACCATCGGTCGCGGCATGAAACGCTGTACTCATAAGTAAACGGCTACCCATAGCCTCCTGGAGGGCCTTCCAGAACCTTGAACAGAAACGAGGATCATGATTCGAAACAATGTCCTTGGGGACACCGTGGTACCTTACAATCTCGTCCACATAAGCTTTAACAAGCTTGTCCAAGTTCCAAGTTTCCTTGATTGGAACGAATCTAGCACACTTAGTTAACCTATCAACTATCACCCAAACGGCATCCTTGCCACCCACTGTCCTAGGCAAGGCCATGACGAAATCCATGGATATCGACTCCCATTTCCATAACGGAATCTCTAAAGGTTGCAACAATCCACCGGGTCTCTTGTGCTCAATCTTAACCCTCTGACCAGTCAAACATTTTCCCACATAGTCCACTACATAACCCTTCATCCCAGGCCACCCGAACTGAAGCTTCAAGTCGTTATGCACCTTGTCACCTCCTGGGTGAACAGAGTAGGGAGTCAAATGAGCGTCATCCAAGACTCTCTTTCTTAGGTTGGGGACATCGGGAACATACAAACGACCATGGAACCTAAGGAACCCACTAGAATTGATCACGAAGTCCTTGGCATTCCCACTAGCGATCTTAGCCTGGAACTTCTTATAAGTTGCATCGGTAGGCAGATTCTGACGAACTTCCCAAAACAGGGTAGGCTCCGCAAACATGGCACCCAAATAGTCAAATCCTTTTTCAACAAACTCTAGGCTCAACTTCTTGAACTCTAAACAAAGCTCATCGGGCAAAACACGAACGACACTCAAGGAATGGGTCGTTTTCCTACTAAGGGCATCGGCAACAACATTGGCCTTACCTTCATGGTAAAGCAACTTCACGTCGTAATCCTTAACCAGCTCCAACCAACGACGTTGTCTCATATTAAGGTCCTTTTGGGTAAAGATATACCTCAAACTCTTGTGATCGGTATAAATTCGGCAATGAGATCCAATAAGGTAATGCCTCCACATCTTCAAGGCATGCACTACGGCGGCTAACTCTAGATCATGGGTCGGATAGTTCACTTCGTGAACTCTCAACTGTCTCGAGGCATAGGCCACCACTTTCCGGTTTTGCATTAACACACATCCCAAACCCATCTTCGAAGCGTCGCAGGAAACATCAAAGTCAACACCTTCCTCAGGCAAGGTCAACACGGGCGCGGTAGTCAACCTAGTCTTTAACTCTTGGAACGCTTTCTCACAACTCTCGGACCATAGGAACTTGGTTTCCTTCTTTAGAAGCCGAGTCATAGTTCTAGCCAACTTAGAAAAGTCCTTAATGAAACGACGGTAGTATCCTGCTAAACCCAGAAAGCTACGAATTTCACCTACATCCTTAGGGCTTTTCCACTCTACCACTGCCTCAATCTTGGATGGGTCTACCATTAATCCTTCTCTCGAAATCACATGCCCTAGGAAGGACACTTTAGGTAACCAAAACTCACACTTGGAAAATTTAGCATACCACTTATGGCTACGGAGAATCCCTAAAACAATGCGAAGGTGCTCGGCATGCTCTTGCTCGGTCCTGGAGTAGATTAGGATATCATCAATAAAAACTACTACACACTTATCAAGGTACTCACGAAAGGTGCGGTTCATTTGGTCCATAAAGATGGCGGGAGCATTGGTTAAACCAAAGGGCATGACCTTGAACTCGTAGTGTCCATAACGAGTGCTGAAGGCAGTCTTAGCTATATCGTCCTCTCTCACGGGGATTTGGTGATATCCCGACCTCAAATCGATCTTAGAAAACCTGGAGGCACCACGAAGCTGATCGAACAAGTCCTCAATCCTCGACAATGGGTACTTATTCTTTACGGTCACACGGGTCAACTCACGGTAATCGATGCAAAGTCTCATGGCTCCATCCTTCTTTCTCACAAAACAAACAGGAGCACCCCAAGGCGAGGCACTAGGACGAATGAACCCCTTTTCTATCATCTCATCAAGCTGCTTTTTCAATTCCTTAAGCTCGGGAGGAGCCATACGGTACGGGGCTTTAGCAATCGGTTCGGTTCCAGGTACCAGCTCAATCGAGAACTCGACATCTCTCTCAGGAGGAATCCCGGGCAACTCATCGGGGAACAAATCGGCAAAGTCACGAACAACAAGCACCTCTTCAAGCTTTGGTAGAACGACATCGACAGAAGAAACAACACACAGGAAAGTTTGGCAACCTTTCCTTATTAACTTAGAGGCTTGCATGGAAGAGATAAGACGAATTCCTTTACGGGGACGAGTTCCCTTATAGGTGACACGGATTCCAAGGGGGCTCTTAAGGCATAACTTTTGGTCACGGCATTCGAACCTAGCATGATAGCGGGAAAGCCAATCTATGCCAAGTATGATGTCAAACTCCTCTAGTGGAAACCGGAGGAGATTAGAAGGGAACACCAAATTGGCGATCACTATATGGGAACATCCATATAAGATGAAGAACAAGAGATGATTTCTCCGGATGGCAAGGAGATAGAAGTCTCCTCGTATGGCGTAGACTCAAGCTTGAGTTTATTCGAACACTTGGTGGATATGAAAGATAAAGAAGCACCGGTATCAAAAAGAATAAGGCAAGCAAGTTCATGCACGAAAAACATACCGGCAATTATATCGGGGTGAGCTTCCGCCTCGGCTCGGCTCATGACAAAGATAGTACCCTTAGGCTTTGGCTTGAAAGGAGTGACACTCTTCTTCTCGGGGCAATCTCTAGCATGATGGCCCGGCTTCTTGCACTCAAAGCAAAGGAGGGGTTGAGCATCACAATCAAAACCCGGATGCCAAGAAGCATTGCACTTGAAACAAACACGGCCTCGGGAGGAAGCGACATTACTAGCTTGAGGGCGAGAGACTTGTTGATTAGGTACAAACCTCCTCTTGTTGGAGTTAGGAGTAGAAGAAGGAGACACATTAGGCCTTTTTCCTTGGTAAGGTGGACGAGAAGTAGTAGGAGAAGAGAAAGATTTGCTCTCATCCTCAATTGACTTAATGGAAGACTCCGCCCAAATGGCATCATCATAGACCGCTACAAAGGAGGTAGAGTCGCGGCGCACCATCTTGCTATCTTTGGGGAAAGTTTGCTCTTGTAAAAGTACACCTTATCATCTTCTTCCTTGACAAACTTGGTTCCGAAGTGAGCAAGCTCATTGAATTTGTCGGTAAAGGCTTCAACTGAAAGCTTTCCTTACCGGAACTCCGTGAATTCCTTCATCCTTTGTTGCTTCAACTCATTTGGGTAGAACCTTGTCTCTATCATTGCTTTGAAGCGGGTCCAATCAAAAGTCGGGTCAAGGGTCGCCGCCGTACATGTCATTGCCCACCACCTATCGGCCTCACGAACTAGGAAATGAGAGGCTAGCTTGACCTTCTCACTGTCCAACACATCATACATCGAGAAACTCTTTTCCATCTCGCGAAACCACTCAGTAAGAGCCGCGGGGTCGATTTCTCCACCATAAGCCTTGGTATTGTTCCTTGCTAGTTGGCTTGCAATCCAAGCACAGCTACCTTGACGATTAGCATCATTCCTCGGGTTAGGTTGCTCTTGGGTGTTCCGTTGATTTTGAAGGACTTGCAAGAGAGCTTGCATGATAGCATTGTCGGCTTCGCTTGATCTCACCATCCTTCTAAAACACAAGAGCAAACGGTTAACCTTATCCTTTAGCATTCACAACAAGACTACAAACTTAGGTCCTTAAATTCTACCCAATCTCTCATTCATTATTCAAGTTTTGGTCAAGTTACGGTTGGGGAAAGCACGTTTGTGCGTTGGGAGCAACTTAGGCTCTAATACCAACTGTGAACCCCCGCGATTTAGCGGAAAAATATAAACACAAATAAGCGGAAATAAGGGGTTTTTAAAACTTTTTCTTCAACGAGTTAATCGACCTAGCATGCGAAGGTTCAACGAAAGGAAAACAAAATGGAAACTAGTAATTCGAATTCTACAACCAAAGGAGTATATGGGGAAAAGATATCCCACGAATGCACACATAACTCTAGGTCCAAGGGTAAGTTCTCGCTAGCCCACACGTCTCCCCCAAATATGCTCCACAAACCTGTCATTCACAAACATGAATGCCAACGTTAGTGGGGAGTAACCCAAGGTTCTCCCATGCCATTTCACAACAAAGACATGTAAGAAATAACAATGGAGATGAAAAAAATGATAACAATGATAATAACAACTCATACGAGTAAGCATATAAAAAACCCAACAATTGAAATTGGTTATCCAACATGTTCAACACAATAGGGCATGTGACGTCAACTAAATCATGAAGCATGTGAGATATAGGTGAATACAAGGACAATCGGATTTAACCATCCAATTCATAGTGTAAGAATGAACATAACCGTTCACCACAACCATAGCAATAAGGCTACTAAATAACAAGAATAAAATGAACGCCGTCGGGGAACATAACCGTTACCCCGACCACTAGATCGCATAACCACGACACTAGC
This sequence comes from Silene conica, assembly GCA_029255685.2. Taxonomy (NCBI): domain Eukaryota; kingdom Viridiplantae; phylum Streptophyta; class Magnoliopsida; order Caryophyllales; family Caryophyllaceae; genus Silene; species Silene conica. The sequence goes on along the minus strand of CM055316.2, from coordinate 52,316,999 downwards.
TAACGGAGCGCATAACCACGACATCCGAAAATCTATGTATAGAGCATAACCGCAACTATATGCCTAAGACCTGGCCAGACATCTCGATGTACTAACCTACACCGAACGATACACGGGGACCGGGCCGCATAACCACGGACACCGACCAATCCCGAACATAGACAAAATCCCATACTTGGGTGGCATTTGTTCATTACAATGACACACTAATCGTATCACCGCTATCCATTCAATATAAGCATAACTTAACCGTTAGCATACACAACTCATTAACTTAACCGTTAATTACCCATTTCTAAGCATGAGTTACAAGGTAAACCACATCAATGCTTGAGTTGGTTTCTAGAAGCTATTTTGAAGTGGAAGCCGGTTTCCCTTCCGGTTGCCCGACCGGGGGGTCTTCTCCCTAAACTTAGCTTTTAAAAATTGCTCAAGCATTGCCCAATAACAAAATAATAAGCATTTGATAGCCCCTTCATCGTCCCAAGCAATTCCGAGAATCGAAAGGGAAGTTAACAATGCGACAATGGCTATGCTTCGATATGGCATGTGACATGTGATGAAAGTAATAACATTAAGACATGTAAACAAGGGATTTAATACTTAAAAACTTGTGTACATACATGGGAGAGGAGATAGGAAACAAGTAGAAGAAACAAGGGTACAAAAACAATCAAATGCACGAACAAAATCCGCGACAAAGCAGAGAAAACCGCAGGCTGTGGCCAGAGGCGCAGGTTGCGCCAAATCACGCAGGTCTGCGGCCTCCAGCGCAGGCTGCGCTTGTCCCTGCCCAGCCACGGGCTGTTCTCATCCATGCCGCCCCTTTGTCCAAGCTTGCTTACACACAAACCCAATACAATGCACCCATAACAACCAATATGTATACCTGTATTCATGGTGTTTTATACTTCATCAAATGCTACATTAATCAACCCAAATCCCTCCTACATTAACATGAGAATATATGAAATTTGATTATGAATTGAGAACAATGGTACTAGCAATATCAAACCTCCAAAACTCATGTAAAAATCACCAATACAAGTTAACCAACATCAAATCTCTACCTTACTAACAACCAACATTCTTTACTATCAATTCACATGTAAAAACTTAGTCTTTGGCATAAAAGAAATAAGAACCCATTAAACTTACCTTCTTGCTTGAATCCTAGTCCAAAGTTTCGACAATTTCGTAGGAATCACCTTCCGGGTCACCCGACTCAAAACCTACAAACAAAGGAAGCATTAGAGTGGAAAGCTTAGATTTTTGAGCCTAATGTTAGGGTTTTCGAAATCCAAGGAGAGGTGAGGGAAAGTATATTTTTCTTACTTGCAAAGAAGGAGAAGGAGACAAGGAGAAGAATGCCGCGAAAATCGTAAGAAATCGATTAAAAATGAGCAAGTTGTGATGATTTTAGAGTCGAAGCTTTTGAGGGGAACAATGGTGTTTGTGAAAAAAAAGTTGAATCTGAAAAGTGAAATGAGGAAGGAGGTAGGATGAGGGTTTTATGTGGGTTTCACTCATAAACACAAATTATTTGACCCATTTCCGGGTTTAACCCGTATAACTCGACTTTGAGTCGGAATTTGCTAGAAACTAAGCCTTGAGGTTACTATACTTAAGGCTTGAATTAAATATTTTCGGAATACTCATTACTCTTTAAAAATTATAATTTCTCAAAAATACGATTTAAATTTGAAATTCAAATTACTTTTAAATAAATTCCAAGGCGGGAATTTCTCGGGTGTTACACCCTCACCACAGGCAGTGTCTTCCTTTCAATCTCTCCTTGAATAATAGGTAGAATTACTCTCTTGAATGATTTAATTTTTTTTGAAATCCGTGATTGATTTAATTTTAACTTTTAGGGTTTCTTGGTGATTCAACATTAGTATGTTAGTAATGGTACTTTAGATATGAAATGATAAATGATATGCTTATAACATAATTGTTGTTGTATTTGGCTTCAATTATGCTTAATCATCATTTCATAACAAAGATAGCATCATTAGCATCCTACTTATACCGATTGGAGTTGTAGCTGTTCATTTGTGAACTTTGATGATTTTGTTGCGTTGGTTTGTTACTTGGGACTTGGACAAAAGTTTACTAGGTGTGTTACTTGTGCCATTTTCTCTGTTATCTTCCAGTGACTCTTATATCACTATTATTATTAAGTCCTTGATTATGTTGATTATAGACTTTAAAACTTTTTTTTGGTATTTGGGCGAGATTGGTTGCAGCAATTTTGCGTTAGAATGAACAGCGTTGCGAGCAAGAAATAGAGTATCTTAAGCATCGTTTGCAATCTGGTACAGTTACTGCTGATCCATCCGCCTCAGATTCTCAGATGAAGTAGTGGATGAGTAAAAACACAACATCGGGATTGCCGATGAAAAGGTTGCTTTGGCAGTTCAGGCGTATGATTTGGTAGGGCTTGTCATATTTACTTCTCTTTAGTTCAAGCCACCTTTAACCTGTCCCTTGAGAGTTGAGCCTCTTATTCTCACATTTTCTAAAATTCTTCCCTGAACAAAAAGTAAGTTCAGTTGTGTACTACAATATAGTCTAAGCCATTTTAAGGGATGTAATTAGGAATTTAGACTTATGTCTGTGAGAAAAATATCTGTATACTTCCCAACTCAAAATTATAGGATTATAACAAAATTACTAGATACAATTTATAGTCATAAACGAAAAACGATATACAAAGGTTAAGGAATAAGAATCAACATTTTGTCCCCGCAATAAGGCCTAAGAACATATATCAAAGTAGATATCCTCTTAATCGTTGCACCCAAGATGCTCCGAGAAATACCTTTTCTTAAACTAGAAACTTAAAATTACTGTTAATTTTGTGAATGATGAACTCGAGAGAGGAAGAGGGAGGACATGTGCTTTGGGTGGCCTGGTACCTTTTCTCATATCCATTAAATTTCTCCCACTCAATGTAAAACAATTTGCAAATCCGTATTCACAAAGGTCGTATTTTACAAGCGATCAGTATCAAGAGTGGTTTTCCCGACTAGAGAGTAACTCAACTCATAAACGAATCATTATTCGAGCATGACCATGCATTTCAGTCACTACTCCCCGAGTGGCCCAGAGAAATATTAAAATCTGATATGATAAGTGCTTGATATTTTCCTCAACTCGAAACTTGCAGATACAAGCACAATATGAAATGACCTAGAAAAAATCTTCTTGGCCCCAGTTACGGTCGACCGTGAGAAAGAAACCAAAGTCACCCAAAAACTGCATTTATCTCAAGAGAAAGTCGATAGTCAAAAGAATCGACTCTAGTAACACTATGGACGTCCTATCCACGACCTAGTACCGAATGTTCTGAAACATTTAGGACTCCATTGCGTTATCTTGAATTGTCCTACGAGTTATCCTTATAATCTCGTATATGTGATCGATCAGTCAACTGTTTGACTTATGGCTCGTTGAACCCACCATCAATCGACGTCACAAAATAATTGCCACAGTTATCAGCTCATGTAGGCGATTACGGACCAAAACAAATATAATGTAATTCAGTTCACTTTGTGGTGTTCAAAGTTGTCTGTACAATCCACATGAAAAACAAAATATGAAAACAAAAATCGATGATGTTATAAATAGTATATGAAATGATACAATTATCCAATCCATAAAAGTACTAGTACAACTCAGGAACACGTTTAATTCCCATTGAAATAACGTGCCCTTCATGCTTATCATATCTTAATGGCTTAGTGAGAGAATCTGCGATGTTGTCACTTGTCGCAATCTTGTCAATCACTATCTATTTTTGCTCCACGAAGTCGCGTATCATGTGAGCCTTAGCTTCCGTAGTACATGTCTAGATTTGTTGCTAGACTTAGGCTCCTTAGCCTGGAAGATGACACCTCTATTATCGCAATAAATGGTAATCGGGTCATTCGAACTCGGAACTACTGTTAGTCCTTGTAAGAACTGAAGCATCAATATAGCTTCCTTTGCAGCTTCCGAAGCGGCATAGTACTCGGACTTAGTTTTAGAATCTAAAATAACACTCTGCTTGGAGCTTTTCCAACTAACAACAGCGCCATTAAGAGTAAACACGAATCCAGACTGAGATTTTGAGTTATCTCGATCCGTTTGGAAGCTAGCATCTGCGTAACCGTTTGCGCATAGCTCAGTGTCACCTCCATAAGTCAATACCCAATCTTTAGTCCTCCGTAGGTACTTAAGAATGTTTTTAACACTCATCCAGTGTGTTTCATCTGGATTGCCTTGTCACCGACTCATCATACTCAAAGCATATGCCACGTCAGGACGTGTGCATATCATGGCATACACGATCGATCATATAGCTGATGCATAAGGAATGCGACTCATGCTCTCGACCTCTTCCGGTGTCTTTGGTGCCTGAGTCTTACTCAAATGCACGGATACCCGTCGTTGTGGGTGTCAAAGATAAAATTTATAAGTCCAAACTAAAACTATAGATAGTGATAGCAAGGGTCGGACCACAAGGAGGTAGGGAGATATTAACTGTTTTAAATCTTTAGTCTTAAGGTAACAAAAGGGGGGTTTTGATTTGTTTTGATTTTGAACTAAGTCTAATAAAAAAAACAACAAGAACAGGACTGAAAAAGAAAGATGTAAACAATTGATAAAAGATATTTTAGGATGTTTGGGTCGCTATAGCTACGATGGCAATTGGTCTAGGTAAATCCGTATTACAGTCGTGTAAGGGGTATAACAAGTCCTTTCGGTCCGAGTTAACTAATAGCTCCGTTCGGCCTATGCTACTAGTCCCTAGGTCTCACTAATCTTAGTTGTCAACACAAAAGGGTGATTCCTAATGTCTAAGTCACGTACCTTTCGATCTTAGTAACTTAGTTGTCTTAAACCGTTAACTAATGCCCTTCCCTGTCTCTCGATCCACGGGTTGGTCATTACTAAGCATCTAACAAGTCTCCTCTCGGTCTCATTGAAAGATATTGCACTTAACGAAGTAAAACATGCCTGATCATACACGAAATTAGTCGACCCACCAGCTAGTCCAGTCGGTCCACCAATCAACTCAGTCGACCGACCAGAGAAGCCAGTCGGTCGACCAAGCGCTGTTATGGGTTGCCCTAAACTACGCCATCTATGCTACAGCCTACAGGTCACTTACATCCCAACATATGGGGGTTTAGCTACTCATAATAATATTGAAAACAGAAACTTTAACAATAATAATAGTAAACAACATGATTAAGATAACAATGATGCAAATAACAAAAACAATGATTTAGGGATTATAATTAACCGGTATTAATCTAAAAAACTTATAAATAAACTGAAATAAGAACAAGAATTACCGTAGAATAATAAGGCAAAAATTTAGAACGGAATGAACTTTATTAGAATGCGCGAAGAACAGAAAGATTAAACTAAAGAACCCAAAAACCCAAAAACTAAACTAAGAAAAGTAAATTATATGTGTTTTCTGAAACTAGGTAAAACTTAGATGATAAAAGATTAGATCCCTAATACAAATGAACAGTATGTGTTAAATAGTAGTCTGCTCAAGCTCCTCAATACCCTAATCACGCTTATGGGCTTAATCACGATTCTGAAATTTCCGAAAAAGGCCTAATCTATATAACCGTGCATATACATTCCAATCTAATGACCTTGACACATGCTGAGGAAAAGAAAGGATATGTGAGATAGTGGGTAAGAAAGGCTAAGATGATTTGGATATGTGGAGTTTAAAAGCCAGACTAGCAAACAACGGGATTCAACCAACAAATAATTTCATCACTTCCAAACCCAATATCAATGAATACAGTGCTATTTTGAAGCACAAATCTCACAATTTTTATGGAAAAACGACTCCCCAAATGATATGAATGAAGCATGGGAGTATAGTTCTGAACGAACAGATAAAACTTTCAAACATGCGATTTTTTTGATTTCTGACAGGTGGCGACCGACCAAGTGTTTCGGTCGGTCGACTGATTTGCTACACTGTTTTCGTTTTCTTTTTTTTTTTACTGTTTTCCTTTTTTTTTTTTTTTTTTTTTTTTTTTTTTTTTTCTGAGTTTTTCTCATTCTTTCTTTTCTTTTCATAACCCCCCCATCTTTCTCAATTGAGAGCAAAATAACCAAGGAATTAATGCATTTCCGCGACTACAAATACTAGCTCGGATATGGTAGGCTAAGTATGAAATGTAGCTTATGGGATAAAAGGCAGTTTTGGCTATGTAAGGCTTATGGGTAAAATTAGAAAAAGAGACTTTTTTGCACGTGTTAAAAATCAATAAACTAGATAGCATACAGGTAATAAGCAGATTAAGTTCATGTTTATGCATATTGATGTAACAAGTCTCACAAGGAGTACTACTCACATCCTAAACAAACTGGTCACAAATGACACCAGTTATAAAGCTCTAAAAACCTTAGAATGTATTGTAGCTTGCCAAAGATTAAAGTCAAGTCTCAAGATCAACAACTATTTTGAAAAAAATTCGTAGATTATGCATATGATTCTACTAATAACATGTTAACTAGCAAGGCTTAGGCATAAACAAATGAAATGCAAAGTCATCATTGAAATACTATCGTTCCGACTCAACCTATATGCTAAAACGAACGTGCATTTTTTTTGAAATTTTTTCAATTTTTTTGGATTTTTGTATATGCAAGGGAAATAAAACAACAATGCAAACAGAAATGCAGTAAACGTGAAATAGAAATGCAATAAAACACGGAATGCAACGAAAAACCCTTCTCCAAACCAAATTACACAATGTCCCAATTGTGCAAAAGCATATGCAAAGGATCATAGAAAAACGGGAATTTGCATAAAAATAACTAAGGAAACGAAAATGAAGGAACTCACAAAACAATTGCGCGAAACGGAAACCTCCCCAAACCAGCGTGAGCTAGGAGGTTTCAGTAGCCAGCGGTGCTACCATAAAGACCTGAAAAAGACAAAACAAATCCTTTTCGGAAATTAAACGAATTGGGTGGGAAATGGGATTCACAAGGAATGGAAAAGAAGAAAACAAGTGCGAAAAGAAAATAATAGAAAGAATGACTCCTTAAAATTCCTTGCACGCTTCTCAAAGTGACCAAATATGAGCACCCAAATAGGCAGTAACAGCGTAGGAGGTCGACCGACCGCTGGGTCTGGTCGACCGACTAATGGTCGAAGATCAAAACCTTCAGAATGAAGTCATCGGTCAACCGACTGGCACATCTGGTCGATCGACCAGTCTTCATGTAGCAGAGTTTATTTTTCTTCAAATTAACTCAACGGATTGAGTTAACTCATTTCCCAAACCTGTAGAAGCACAAATAACGCGCCCAAAACTTGCGCGAAACCCAAAAGTACCATGTCTATAGTCTTAAAAACAAAACAACAAAAGCAAAAGTCTAAGTCTCGCACAAAAACAGCAAATAGTCTCAAAACAGAAATCAAAGTCTTAAAATTCATAAACGAAAGAAATCATCCACGAAAGATGCGGAAATTTTTTTGACCAAGGCTTCTGACTACATGAAGTAGCCTCCATGGTGCTCGTCTTTATGGCAAGGCACGTCCCCACTTCTAGCATCCTTCTTTGTTCGGTCAACATCCTCGAACTCTTCATCCGTCTCTTCATCCCTCCCGTAGCTAATCCTAGACCTCCTCTTTGAATGATGGGTTCCTTCACAGCTGGATCAACTCGTGGTTCTTCTTTCCCCAAACCGTTTCCTGAAATAGGTGAAATAAAGAGTGTGTCCTCCAACGTGCTCCCAATCTGGGGCGGAGGTGTCATATTAAGAATAGGTATGGGTTCTAAAGCATGAACATTGTTAATCACAACATACTTCTTTTCAGAAGACACAGTATTGCAGGTAATAGGAGTCATGACATCTTTCTTCCTATAGGACTGTCCGAAGATGATAGAGTGTTTGCCCACTTTAAAGGTCAAGGTCTTACACCCTACATCTATAATTGCACCAGTAGTGTGCAAAAAGGGTCTACCCAAAATGATGGGAATATGGGCATCATCAGGAATGTCAAGTACAATGAAGTCTACAAGGAAGAAAAATCTATCTGGCACATTTTTTAGGATGCCTATGGGCTCGACCAAAGTGTGATCGACCATTTGGACCGTCATATTAGTTACAGCAAAACTGGTCAACCCTAACTTCTTAGCAAGACTCAGAGGCATGACACTTATACTAGCCCCTAACTTACATAATGTTTTCTTAATAGATAGTAATTGTTTCATGAACTTCATGTAAGAAGGTACTTGTTGGATTAGCTCTAGAAAGGGCACTTGGACATTAAGACTACGAATAACAGACTTAAATTTGTCAAAGGATACCTGATCTTTCGTTGCTACGAGCCTTTCCGGGTAGGGAGGTGGAACTGAGCTATCCACATTTCCAGCTTTTCTTAAGAACCTTGGAGCGTTCTCACTTTGAAATAGAAACTCCCTCAAGTTTTCGGGCATTAGAGGGTGAAAAGACTCTGCTTCTTCAGTACTTGTGGTCGACCGACCAGCATCCTCGGTCGGTCGACTGACCTCTGTTTCCCCAGATTTTTCAGAAACCTCTGGAATAGTTTCTGGAACTTCGACAACGGTCGACCGACTGATGTCAGTGGTCGGTCGACCGACAATACTGCTGTCCGACTTCTTCTTTTTCTCCTTTCCTTTTCCCGCAGCCTTTGGACCTTCTAGGATAGCCCCACTCCTCAAGGTAATGATGTTGAGGGTCTCTTTCTTCTGGTCCGGTTGTGACGGGAGTTGTCCTAGAGCTCTTGTTGCACTCTTGCTCGCCAGTTGAGCAATTTGGGTTTCCAACATCTTCATCCCGGCTTCTCTAGCTTGGGAATCTTTTTGTACCATACCCATGAGGCTTTGTATCATGGCCTCCCTTCCTTGGGCTTGATTTTGTTGTTGGGGAACAAAGGGTGGTTTTTGGTACGATTATTTGTGAGGAGGTATGTAACTTTGTGATTGGTGTGGTGGTGGTGTCGGGTTTTGAACGTTTTGGCTAGACCACCTCAAGTTCAGATGTACATTATTAGGCTCATAGTAAGAGTTGCTTTGCCTATAATGTTGGAAAGCCGCATAAGTTTCATTTGGTGAGGTACAAAATTTAGCAACGTGGACCTCACCTCCACATCTCTCACAAGCAAAGGGTCCATCCGATACAGCGTTAACCTGATATATTCCACCCTTTCCGGCTCCTCCCAACCCGTATTTATCAAATCTGGCCGTTAGGGCCTCTAATGCAGCTACTGAGGGAGACTCATCCTTTCTTTGGTTGCCACGAGAGGTGCCATGTTCGGCTCTATGGACCGCCATATCCTCAATTATTTTGAGACCCTTAGTCTCACCACTGTTTTCTTGAAATCTGCCACTAGCCGCGACATCTAGGATCGCTCTTTGGTCGTCGTACAACCCATTGTAGAATTGGTTTCACAAGAACCATTGTTCGAACCCATGGTGTGGAATGGACCGAACCAGCCTTTTGAAGCGTATCCATGCTTCACTAAAGTCTTCTGCGGGACCTTGTTTAAAACTTGTAATCTGGGCCCTCAATGCATTGGTCTTCGCAGCAGAGTAGTATTTTCGGTAGAAGGCCAATGCAAGGGAGTTCCAGTCAGTAATGCCTGTGGCCTCGTTGTCTAAATCCTAGTACCACTTTCTTGCAGCGTCACGAAGAGAAAATATGAACATTGTCTCTTTAATTTGATCTTGTGTCACACCATCTGGTGGAGGAATGGAGCAAATATAATCAGTGAAGATCTTCATATGCTTTGCAGCATCCTCGTTCGCGCTTCCCCCAAACTGGTTTCTTTCAACCAAATTAATACAGGATGGCTTGACAATACTGCTGTCCAACTTCTTCTTTTTTCCTTTCCTTTTCCCGAAGCCTTTGGACCTTCTAGGGTATCCCCACTCCTCAAGGTAATGATGTTGAGGGTATCTTTCTTTTGGTCTGGTTGTGATGGGAGTTGTCCCAGAGCTTTTGTTGCACTCTTGCTCGCCAGTTGAGAAATTTGGGTTTCCAACATCTTTATCCCGGCTTCTCTAGTTTGGGACTCTTTTTGTACCATACCCATGAGGCTTTGTATTATGGCCTCCGTTCCTTGGGCTTGCTTTTGTTGTTGGGGGACAAATGGTGGTTTTTAGAACGGTTATTTGTGAGGAGGTATGTGAATGGTTCGTCGTACTACCCTACCAACTTGATTAGTCATACTAATCATGATTTACAAAATTAACTCTTTAATTTATATTTAGATCTTATGCATGCAAATGAAAATAGCGAAAACGAGAGATTCGGACCCTTACATTCGGTCCAAATACGCTTAGGACGATCCTCCATGGAGCAACCAAAGTAGCTTGCGTCCTTTAAGATGCACCGAAGACTTACCCTTAATCACCGAAGACTTACACGGACTAGGTGTCGGAATCCGGTGTCCTTAAAACCGTGTTCTAATCTAATTAGAACAAATAATCTAAATACTATAACTATTATAGTAAATAAATATAATCACTATTATATTTATAAATGAATAATATGTAATATTATTTTAGAGGTATTATTAAGGTTTTTCTCTTACTAGATAAACCTTAGGACTGAGGGTTGGAAAGAAAATGTTATGTAAACATTTTACATATATTGTGAATGGGTTGGAGTGAGGCGTGAGGTAGAGTGCTTGGGAAGGGTTAGTGTAACACCCCCATTTATTCAGGGGCCTAGACTAGGACTCCCCAGATAACTAAGGGTGTTACCATCTCGGAATACCGAGACAGTAGATAACAAAGGGAAAGAACACATTACTTTATTAAATATTAAAACTCAAATCATCGTTCTTACAACTGTCTCAAAACATATACTAAAAGTTTAACAACTTATAAATGAATAACTATGGTGATCTAGACTCTAGTCTGGTCCGGATCCAAGCTCTCCCTTCCCATTCAGCTCCCACAGTCTCAAATACCTGTCAATCTGCTCCCCAATAAATTGGTTCATCACAGGTGATCACGAATACACAGGGTCAACCACGAGGTTGAGTAGAGGAAAACAACAGGTAAAACATAAACATTATTAGAAAGCGTCTTCCTCCACTCCGTATCACAAGGCCCAATAACTCCACTCCGTATCACAAGACCCAATAACTTCACTCCTTATCACAAGACCCAATATCTTCACACCAAATCACAAGACCCAAATATCTCCGCACCATAACACAAGACCCAAATATCTCCGCACCATATCACAAGACCCATTATCTCAATTTCCGCATCACGTGAGTATACATTCAATAAATAACATTACAGCATTATCCATTCGTTAAGGTATATATAATTCACAACAGTTAATAATCATGTTTCACATCATAAACGAGTGCACAGTTATTCCCCTACCTCAAACTGCAGAAAGACAAAGTCAACCGAATAGCTGCTAGAAGTGTTCCACGCGGAAACCGTCACCTAAACATATATTATGTAACGAATTAATAATCTTTCCGAACCCCCATAACTCAAGTTACACCTACTATAAATAGCAACCTTCTAAAAGTGGAAAGTTTCCCAAAATGGAAACTTTCCCGAAATAGCAACTTTCTTAAAAAGGAAACTTTCCCGACTCGTAAAACCTTTAATTAATACAACTAATAACTTACTAATTACTAAAACAACAATATAATAATAATAATAATAATAATGTACTAATAGCAACCTAATAACAATAATAATATAATATAAATAATATAATAATAATATTTGTAGTAAAACCATTTACGTTACCACGCAAACACCCCAAAACCCTACCTACTTCGCGACACCAACTCCACCCTAAACACCACGCTACTCCTCCACTCCCCGCCGTCAGCCACCATGCCCAGCAACCCCTCGACTCTAGCCGGTGAGTTGACCCATGGCTGGTTCCAACACGCAACCCACGACTCGACAACATGCATAAAACAGGTCCGACCAACACCGTCACTACTACCGTCACTACTACCGACAACCAGCCACTACCAGACCTGGTTCCTCACCCAAACACCGTAACCCGTCTACACCTACTCCCTGCCGACACTACTATTAACCCCAACACCACCTAAAACCACCGCCAGAACCACCTCTGACACTAGACCCGTAAACAACGGTGGTACCACTGTGTCGACCTCCCCCGAGTCAACGGTGATACCACCCCCAAACACCCCCTGTACACCGCATACACCATATAACCGAGACAAATAACGAAAACGAACCCTCCCCTCCGACACCGACTCTGCCGCCTGTACCCACCGTGACAACCACCACTCTACTACCCTGACTACCACCAGTAAAATGGTGTTAGTATAGACTGAGGATGACGACCCGCTAACCTTCGAACCTAAACACGACACACACTTAGACACGACAACAAAGACAACCAAAGGCAACGTACCTGATTCCCGATCAAAACGAAGGGCCCTAGACTGGTCTAAACTTGTCGTACGATCCTCCTCTCCCTTCTCTGTAGTGGTGGTTGCAAGGTTGTGGTGTTGATTGTGTGTATCTTAGGGTAAATATGAGGTAGGTAGGCTCTCATATATGGCGGCATGGTGATGCGTGCGTGAGAGTGTGTTTTGAGGGTTTTGAAAACTCATGGGCTGTTGTAATGGTTACTACACAGTACACACGATGCCCATTCCTTACTCCAAAGGTCTCAAGTTCGAACCCCACTAACGACATGTAAAACATACAATTCGATAATTTATTCATCGAATAATAAAAACGTTTAAATACTATCGACACGGCAATTATAAAAGTAAATATCGTAACAAAAATAGTTTAAATATTCGGGGTATTACAGTTAGATAGTTGCTTTTGGTCTTACCCATAAGGTTAGGGTTGCATGCCTACATCTTGGACATCAAGGCAAATGATTATGTTCCTTATAGGTCCATAATCAACTACAAGCAACCCATAACAATGCACTTACACGACTCATTTTATGTAAAATGGACTCTCATTTACAAATTGTAATTTGTACAATTGTGTGACATGTGACATCCTATGTCACAAATATAATTGTATTAATTTAAAAAATATATATTTATCATATAAATATTATTTCTAAATTAATTAAATCATATTGAACAAATTTTATTTAGTAATTCATAATTACCGTCTCACAATATGGTTATTATAATAATCGTCAATACGATATACAACGTTTGTTATAACCATGAACCTTTCTCATTCTAATTTCGATATTTCATAAATATCGATTAATATTTGACAATTGACACGCTTCAATTTCAAATACAAATCTTACATTAAGATTTAACCTCTGATTTCTCGATATTTGATTTTAAGGAATTTTGATCAACTCGTATCGTATACAATTGATCAATATATCAACTAAGGGGATTATCCTATAGGTGTGACCTAAAGGGATCAACTGACCACCACCGTCATACGACAGTAATGTCAAACTCTTGTCAGCCAATCATTACCAATTAATGTTGGTTAGTTAACTATATATAATTTCGGATCACCCTTGAGTATTCTTATTGGAGATTTATCAATGATATTAATCATTGATGTGATCGCACTATTGTTGAGGACACATTTCCCAACAATCTCCCACTTGTCCTCGACAAGTGTGCGTCACCAATTCTCTTGTCCTATTACATCATCTCCCACTCAATGCAAGGTGTCTTACATGTCGTACTTGCATTTGATTATATCGTGAGTGGTTTCCTCGATTTGGAGATTTACTGCATTGACCGGAATTATCTACCATAGATACCTTCCGAGCGTGGCCACGCATTTCCAGTTAATTTCTCCTCGAGTGGCCCTGAGATTTAAGATAACCCTGACAAGAGGTTGGACAATTCCTATCCTACTGTTCCCTTCGACTAACACAGTCCATCATGACCCAAAAGATGTCCATTTGACCCCTTTTACGAAAGATCGTAGAGCATAAATCAAAGTCACTCTGAAAACTGTGCCACCTTGGGCGAACAGTCTCTAGTCTAAGAATCGACTCACAAGAACACATATAGTAGCTATCGCCACGACCAGGCTAATATAAAATTTCCAGAACTCTATAAGCGGTCACAGGTTGCCCGACAGAGTGTCTCCGCAGTATGCCTATGGGATCGACTAGTCATCCCACATGACACTATGACATTTGAACTTGCCATCAATCGCCTCACACTCTAGTCGCTTCGAGACGTCACCTCATACAAGCGACTATGGGCTGTAAAACCCCTCGCGAAAGCGGAAAATTAAAACATACAAAATACTAAAAATGCAGCGGAATTTAAAACTTTTTAACATAAACATGCGAGGTGAATTAAAAACCTGAAAACTGAAACTGACATAGAAGAAATAGATAAGTATACTGTCTAAGTATCAAAACGAAATATATACAACAGCCTGGGATGGAACATCCCTACAGGCACCAACAAAATCTGTATCAAAACTAAGAGTCCAGCTAAACGATATAAGTGTAAGTCATGATTAAAGGATCATCGCTCGCTAGCTCTCGCATGAACTCCGCCAACCTGCATGTACCTACATACATGAAAATATGTACGCCACAATCAGTGGGGAGTGACTAGAGTTCTCCTAGCCACCTTTTGTAACGACACGTAACACAGAAATACAAACAGAATACTCCAGCATATAACATGTGAAGTATAAAATATCTCATCAACTGATCTCATACTATCATGCAAACTCTAATGCACGGCTCTCAACCAACTTCATAAACCGTTAGGAAGGAGAGCCGGTTTCCCTACTGGTTACCCAGTCGGAGGGTCTTTCAATCCAACTATTTATGAAACCGATCAAAGAGTCATCCAATTCCTTGGATGAACAATCACAAAGTCAAGTATCAATATCAACATCTATATCTGACACTATACCAACTCCAGACAAGCAGATAAAACTCAGCAAGTATAAGGTTCAGCGGTCAACGTAAGACATAACCTACATACTCATCAATCAGCAAGTGTAAAGGTTCAACGGTCAACTTAAGACATAACCTAAACACCAAAAGATTCAGCAAGCAAGGTCTCAGAGGCCAACTTAAGGCATGGACCTGCCAATCAGCAAGACACTAGACTCAGAGGCCAACTTAAGGCATAGAGTAGCACCCAAAAGTAAAGGACTCAGAGGCCAGCTTAAGGCATGTCCCTTCACTACATCACAAGATACTAGACTCAGAGGCCAGCTTAAGGCATGTCCTAGCATCAAACATCTGCACTCCGGGTAAGGTGTCAGTTCCTTAGCTACCCCATTGTGCAGCTGCTCTACTCGTCCGACTCAGAGGCCAACTTAAGACATGTTCCGACGCGATCACAATCAAACATGTCTGGACTCAGAGGACAGCTTAAGGCATGTCCCAGACACGACAAACCACTACAACAAAATGGCACTTGCGCCACGATTTATGTCACGGGAATTCATAATTCGTGACCTAAATTTGCTTAATCACGGGAAAAAAGTCCCTTTCCTTCAAAATTAATTGGTAAAAAAATTTATGTCACGGGAAAATATATCCGTGGCAAATAAGTGTTTTTAGTCACGAATTAAGCCATGACCGTGGCTAACAAATGTGTTTAGTCACGCATCAAGTCACGGACTTGGCTAATAATTATTTTTAGCCACAATGTCGTGACTAATTATGATTTATTGTCACAGGTACGTTAACCGTGACTAATTAGTGTGCTTAGCCACACTGAATTCTTAACGTGGCTAATTATGATTTATTGTCACAGCTAAATTATCCATGACTATATTGCTCTTAGCCACACACTGAATTCTTACCCGTGGCTAATTGTAATTTATTGTCACAAGTAAATTACCCGTGACTAATTATTGCTCTTAGCTACGCACTGGATTTTTACCGTGACTAATATTTTTGATATGATAACAAATAATAGTACAAAATTATTAGTGCAACATGGTGTGTACTGTAACATCAAGATGATTGCGTCGTATTATTGCGAGATGTGAACAATATTCCACTACAACAAAATGGCACTTGCGCCACGATTTATGTCACGGGAATTCATAATTCGTGGCGTAAATTTGCTTGGCCACGGGAAAGAAAATTGTGGGGGTGAGAAAATGTCTAGCATATGATTTATTATAAGTATCAGTAGACCCCTTGTGATGAACATACTCGTCACAAGCTTGCGACATGCCAAATATTAACCATGTGGGTGAATAAGATAAAAGAATTTGCTACTTCCTAGGTACTTGCTTTTGTCTTTATCTACCCCGCGTGGATATTATTTGACCAGTCGCAAGCTTACGACGAATATACCCTTCACAAATGAAAATTTGTGTATAACTATAAGGCGGTATACATAGTTAATGAAATTTCATGATATGTAAAATTTTTCTTTAAAATATGAACTCCGTATTATTCAATAAATATAAATTTTTCAAAATCAGTTATATTTATATATTGTTGTATTTTAAATAATAATTAAAAACATTATTCTACGGGTTATATTTGAAATATTGTTCTATGTACGCAAGTACAAACTTGTTTAATGCAAATTAACTTACAATACAATCTAAAATCTTAATTATGACTAAAACTTAAATCATTATATTGTTAAGTTTTTTAATTATAGCAAAATTTGAATTAGCGATCCTGTACAATTTGCATAGTTAAAACTAGTTCTGTATAATTCGCTTGACCAACCAAAATAGAATATTGTTATTTTTGTTTGTGAACCAACCGTCCAACCCCAAACCCGTTCAACTATATTCTGATTTCCTTTTTTTATTTCTGCGAAATCAAATCCATTTTATTCCCTAAATCAATTCATCCCTTTCCATTCTGCTCCAAGCAAATCACTTGCGGGTTACTTGCTAGGTCTCGATCTCGGTCAGTCTCTTCACGCTCTCGCTCGAGGTCTCCAGTTTCAAGATATGTGTGTCAAACCACCGTCATCCTGGTCCATCACCATTACCACTACCACGGTCACGATCGCCGACTGTTACAATTACAACCGTCACCATCTTTTGTTTACGGGAGGTAATTAATTTTTAAGGGTATTAAAATTGGGTTTTTTATATTCAATCAGTGTTTGGCAACTCAAAATTGATTTTGTTTTCATGAATTATATTCTAGATATTGAAATGATCATATTCAATTCCGTTTGAATTATATTCTAGCTGTCGGTAGTCGATAACTTATAGTAATAATGGGGCTGCTTTATTGAATTAAAATCCTTTCTTTTTTGGATGACTGTGATAGTAAACTAGCTCATTTCTATTGAACTGAAGACTGGAAGCGAGTGCTTGAATAGATAGAAATGAATTTTTGTATCTTAGTTTGTGTGTATTGAATTAAAGTTGGATGCTTTTGGTTGAATCGATACTTGTTATTGCACCTTCGTCCCAACCATTTCAAAAGGTTATGATCAAGAGATGTCAATGAGGCGCAAATTTGGTAATGATATAGTTTTGGGGAATTCTGTTTCCCTTGGCTGCTGAAAATGTCTTGCTACTGTTGTCCTGTGGTAAATTGTGACCTTTGTTGCGTTACTTCTGTGACTTGCCTTGATTTTCGGGAGTTATACGGTGTTATCTGCAATTATTTTTTAGTTTTGTTCTGGTGTGTGTGTTGCTTGTTGTTCTTTACATATGATTGGTATATGGTATGCCATGAAAGTGGAAGAAATTGGTTGTGCAAATATGTAGTTGCCCTATGAGAATGGGAGAATTTTGTTTGTTTATGAAATGCAAGTTTTTTACCCTAATTTGTGTGTATTTAGTTACCGAGTATTTTTTTAAGTTCCCGTGAAATTGGTTGGGTAAATATGTAGTTGCCCTATGACAGGTCGTTCTCTGTGTCGCCACAACTGCTACCACCGCCGCCACCTTCATTTCATTGTAAGGTTTTTAGGTTCACAATTATTCATTCATTTATTTCTCAATTCTTCTATTTTTTTTTTTGTTTATTTATTTGTTCGCCATAGTTTAAATTGATTGTTGCTGCTGCTGTTACCTGTTAGTAAGTTAATTGAGTATCGTCATTTACATGATTCAGTTGTTGTGAATGAGTGAATCTCATAGTTTTATTTTCGGCCCGAATCGTAAACCATCCATATTAGTCAATACAACCTCGTAGTGTTTGCTTGCAGCCCATATGCCAATAGTTTTGGTTGGTTAACATAGGATTAAGGTTGACCAGGTGCAATCCTGTTGTCCCGCCTTACTGCCTTAGGTGGGCGCCTTCGAACTTAGAAGCATCGAGATATTGTTGATGATGGATGTTGTTATATTTATTTTGTCATCCTTTCTTTCATTTCAGCGGCAATGTATTGATATTGAGAGGGTGAGTTAGAGAGAACCATGGTAACAACACGATCATTATTCTCTCGGATATCTTTAAACTTGGCTTCTAGAATTCGCCAAAACCATCGAATTCTTGCCTCTTCTTCATCTTACTATTCTTCTTCAGCTCATTCAGATGATTCTTATGATGCCATTCACCTGACTGATAATTCTGTTCTGGTAATTCTCCCTTTACCCTTGCTTTCTGCTTTCTGCTTTTACCTTTTGTTTTGGGTGAATACTCGTATTTAATCGTTAGTCCAAAAGATGGATTTATGTGAGGCAGAGTAAGTTTTTGTGGTGTCTTCTTTTCATTTGATTATTACTATATTTCCTTACATCACAATATACTCATGGTTTGTTAGAGTAATCAAGTTTCCTCTACTTTCTAGTGGAGTGGATAGAAGATATTGTCAACTGGACCTGAATTTCTCATAGATAAGTGTCGATTTTCTTTATAAATAGGAATCGTCTGTGCACTTGCCTTTGCGAGACGTACTACTAAATTTTTGGAGTGTTGACAGTCAAACCGCATGTAAATTGATATTTCCGTTAAATCATCTGACAAATTTAAGTAAGATAGTATCATTTGATGCTGATATGTGGGTTCCTCGGTTTATGTCAAAAATATAGGTAGCTTGAGACTTGTGACGATGCAAGGGGTTTAATGTGTGTAGCCTAGGATTTTTTGGATACACTGTGAAAACCACACCGAGAATTGCATCCGGTTTCCTTTATTAAAAGAAAATGGGTATATTAATTCCATGGCCTCAGACTTAGGTCTGATTGAATACCAATCATGCAGGTATCCAATGACCTTTCATGCAGGCTTATGAAGCCTTGGACTTTGGTCTTTTTGAGTGATCTGATTAGGTACTTGTTGACATGTTGTGTATGGATTTTAGTGAGTAGCCATAACTATGCTTTAGGCCGTGAGGTTGAAATTGCCACTTTTTATACATTTTTACGAGTAGCTATTGACTGACTACTACTGAGGGGATGTGTCTCAGGGGATGAAAGAGTTGCAAGATAATCAGAAGGCTGATAAGATGCTTCGTTTGAGTATTGAAAATATTATGGGCGAATAATATTTTGGGCGAAAATCATTTGTCCTCTACTCCTCTCAGTGGAGGTTTGAAATCATTTGTCCTCTACTCCTCTCAACTATGCGATTTGCGGATGTCCTTGGGGAAGTAAGGCTAGTTGTTATTGGCGTTATTGGCGGCGGCGGCATTGTGCTGAAGCCCAACTCAAAAAATAACGAGGCTGCTCTTGTAGATGTAGTGCTAATCTCGGTAAATTAGCTTCTGCAAGTGTCATTTTAGAGAAAAATTTCTCTGGGTGAATACTGAATAGAGGTCACAAGTTAAATTCTTGCATTTCCCTTTGGTATTTGATGAATGTCATGCAATCGTATTTTAATTTCTTCATAAATCACAGTGGATCTTAGTCAGTTAACAACAATATGTTTTGTAGGTAGGCTAGTCATGCGTGGGATTTTGCCACAAGATTACAAACTTAACTCTCTTTTGAGAACTAATTGGAGATGCGATATGAGAAAAAATACGCCCAATCCAATCTACTATAAGAATTGTGCTATGTATAATAATATAGTGCTTGTTGTGGTTGAAATTGTTTGATATTGATTAGCGAATGTTTTTTTTGAGTTGGATTAGCGAAGGTTTTATTGAGTTGGAGATGGAATTGGAAAATTTGTTGAAGTCGTATGAGATCGGACCATCGCACTAAGGTTAGTTTAATATTTTTTTTATCGAGTTTAAAAAATTACACTCTGTATTTAAATAATATTTATATTGAATAAATCGTAATTGATTTCTAATGACACTTGTATAATATTCGTAATTTATTTCTAATGGCACTTGTGTAATATTTGTTTCCTGCTTTTTTTTGTTGTAGGTGTTTCAGTTGCTTTTCTCTAGGTGTACAAATATGGAGCAAACAAGTCTAGATGAAGAAAAAGCCATTATATTGATAATTTTTACTACAGTTGGTCTTGCTTGTGACGGGTCGGGTAGAGAGACGGATAATGACACTCACAAAACGAATATGGGGACAAGGTGGGGCACCCCATGTGCCTTTCCTCTCTCCTCTAAATGGGCATTTTGTGAGACAAAATGGTATCCGTCTTCTCTTTGTGACGGATACCTTACGTCTACAATGGGAATTTGTGTTTTTACTAGGATTAGTTGCACAACCTTGGATATTATTTTTTAATCTTTTTACGGACATGTATTTCACATTATTTTTTTTAGCGCTTGCTTA
The DNA here is from genome assembly GCA_029255685.2 of Silene conica. Taxonomy (NCBI): domain Eukaryota; kingdom Viridiplantae; phylum Streptophyta; class Magnoliopsida; order Caryophyllales; family Caryophyllaceae; genus Silene; species Silene conica. The sequence goes on along the minus strand of CM055316.2, from coordinate 52,296,381 downwards.
GCTGCTTTAAAAGACAAGGATGCTACATTTTATGTAATCGACAAAAAAGATCTTATTTCATTTTTACGAACATATGCTTTATCTACCACTTAATTACTAATATGTTAGCCACAAAAACTACAAAATTTGTTACGATAATATTAGTGTCAATTGCTTTTCAGGCACATGAGTATTTCGTCACGTTATTGTTTCGTGGTTAGTAATGTTTAGCCACGTAAATTTTTTAATTCAGACACGATAATATTTGTGACCAATAATATTCAGTCACGGGAATCATTTTTGCCATGTTACTATTTCGTGGCTAATATCTTTTAGCCACGAGTATTTTATTTTATAGCCACGATAAATTTTGTGGCTGTCAATATTTAGCCACGAGAGTCTCTCTTTTTTCACGTTATTATTTCGTGGGTAATAGTATTTAGCCACGATTTTTTTTAATTTGGCCACAATATTAACTTGTGACTAAAACAATTTTAGCCACGGGAAAGTTATTTAGCCACGCTATTTTAGCCACGGGGAATATCGTGGCAAAGTTGCTAATTTTAGCCACGTTGCAGTTTTTCCCGTGACTAAAATTTTGCCACGGCCACTTGGGTCACGACTGATTTCCCGTGGCAAAACTGTATAGTCACGGGAATTTAGCACTTGAGTCACGTTTTTAAACGTGGCGCAAGTGCCATTTTGTTGTAGTGAACATACACATATGGAGCTCAGAGGCCAACTTAAGGCATATCCCCATATATGACAAACAACTCACGTATTAAGTTCAGAGGCCAGCTTAAGGCATAACTTAATACGCATCAATACAATATCATCACAGTCTATGAACTAAACTATAGTTCTACTTTCTTAACTTCTAATCAACACTTAATTGACCCCGGGAACTAAGACGAGGGAGAGCCGATTTCCCTATCGACAACCCGACCGGGGGCTCTCTATCCTCTCTCCATTCCCGAACCCAATATAGTGTCGCGCATCCTTCGGGGACCTCAGATATGTATCAAAGATACAAGGAACGAGTTTCAATCAAAACCGAATAACCGTTTAAAACTTACGAACGAATTACGAATTCGAAATAAAAATAAGCTACAGGGATCCCCAGCCGGTCGGCAGGCAGCCGGCCTACCGGCTGGTGATCCATCTCAGCTTCCCCTTTCTTAAAAACAAAAACAGCCCAAAAGGACTCCCTGCCGGTCGGCAGGCAGCCGGCCTACCGGCTGGGAACCCAATCCCAACATACGCATTATTTACAAATGAGGTTCCCAGCCGGTTGGCAGGCGGCCGGTCTACCGGCTGGCACCTCATTCCCTACCCTTTAAAATTTTACGCAAAACAAACACAAAGAGGCTACCAGCCGGTCGGCAGGCAGCCGGTCGGCAGGCAGCCGGCCTACCGGCTGGCAGCTCAAACTCAGTTTCTCCCAAAACCCGCAAAACCCACTATAGACACTCCCAGCCGATCGACCGGCGGCCGGTCGGTCGACCGGCTCAGAGAGCCTGTACGCCAAAACCATTTTTCCAGCCAATTCGAAACTCAATAAATCGATACTAAATCTTAAGAATTGCTACAAGTAAAGTTTACTCAACATCACAAATCACTCAATAACACTAACTACCAGCAAACAAATCCATAACAATCCTCAATATGATTATATAATGTATCCGTCGCAAAATATGGAATTTCTGAAAATAACTTAAGAACATGTGAAACATCAACAAGGTATGGATTCATCAAGTAAGAACATTCCTAAACATGTTACTAAGTCCATTAATCATCAACCTTACACAAAAATCAGAAACATTAACAAGAACACAACAAAACTTGCTATTTTAACAAAAAGGCCGAGTTACTCGTAATCGTCACCTCAAATGCAATCCGGCTCAAAGATCCTCCTTTAAGATGAAGCTATCCATTTGCGGGTCGTCCAAGCCCACACCTACATCACGAAAACAAGTTTAACGGACCGAAAATCGAATCTTAGGAAAACAGTCAGATTTTCGAAGTGAAGGATTTGAAAAACGAAAGTGATAGATGGCTTGCAAATTCGATGAGGATTCCGAAAATGTTATTATTACCTTGATTTGATGAACGGATGATGAAGAAATAAGCAAAAGAAGATGAATAAAAATGGAGGTTTATGAGGAATGAGTTTACTGTTATTTTGTTTTGAGGAGATGAAGATGTCGACACATTTGGGTTTTAAGGGGGTTTAAGGATTGTCCTTTCCGTTTAAATGAAACGGGTTCAGATATCATGAACGGGTTTTTAAGATGTGAACTTAAATTACCAAGTTTGTATTCGTCTTAAGGACTTAAGGTTCTTAAGAAAGATCTTACTATTTATTAAAAATACTTACGATAAATTACTAAAATATTATTTTATTACTTAAAATAATTAAAAACCTTTAAAATATATTTTACGAAAATACGGGATGTTACAATCACCCCAACTTCAAAAAGTTTCGTCCTCGAAACTCGAACGAAGATAAATTCTAACTAACTATACCTCAATCGAAAAAAGAAGGATGCGCAGCACGCTTCGATGCCTCGGTCTCCCACGTCTGCTCCTCAACATCACCGCAACGCCAAAGGATCTTCACTAAAGGCACCACCTTGCTCCTAAGCTTCCTATCCTGTCGGTCAAGGATCTTTACGGGACGCTCCTCGAAAGCAAGATTCGGCTCCAAGTTGTCGATCGCTCTAGGCAGAACATGACTCGGATCACTGACATACTTACGGAGCTGTGAAACATGAAAGACGCTATGAACCTTGCCCAAACTAGGAGGCAAGTCCAAACGATAAGCATCAACACCAATCCTCTTCACGATCTGAAAAGGCCCAATATACTTAGGACTCAACTTGCCCTTAACTCCAAACCTCTTAACGCCCTTCATCGGTGAAACTCTCAAGAAGACTCTGTCACTCGCCTGATAAGCTGAACCTGATCAATCGTAACAGCTAAATGGTCCGGTCCTAGGTCGTGCACGTCACTCGCCTGATCCCAACAGATCGGACTACGACACTTCCTACCATAGAGCACCTCATACGGAGCCATACCAATAGATGAATGGTAACTGTTGTTGTAAGAAAACTCAACTAACGGTAGGCACTGCTCCCAGGAACTCTGGAAATCAAGTGCACAAGCACGGAGCAAGTCCTCTAATGTCTGAATAGTCCTCTCGGACTGACCATCGGTCGCGGCATGAAACGCGGTACTCATCAGCAAACGGCTACCCATAGCCTCCTGTAAAGCCTTCCAAAATCCTGAACAGAAACGAGGATCACGATCAGAAACTATCTCCCTCGGGACACCATGGTAACGGACTATCTCTGCAATATAAGCCCTGGCTAAACGGTCCATATCCCATGTCTCTCTGATAGGCACAAATCTGGCACACTTTGTTAGCCTATCAACAATAACCCAAATCGCATCCTTGCCTCCCACAGTCTTAGGCAATGCTGTCACGAAGTCCATCGATATACACTCCCACTTCCACTGAGGAACGGGAAGCGGCTGTAGCAAGCCACCAGGCCTCCTATGCTCTATCTTGACTTGTTGACAAGTCAAGCACCTACTCACGTAATCCAATATGTCTTTCTTCATCCCGGGCCACCAAAATATAAGTCTCAAGTCCTTGTGCATCTTCTCTCCGCCCGGATGAACTGAATACGGTGTCAAGTGAGCCTCATCAAGAACTCTCTTCCTCAAGTCTGGCACATCTGGAACATACATCCTTCCACGGAACCTAAGGAAACCATCAGCATCAATCACTAAGTCAGGTGCAACACCACTCGAAATCTTAGCCTCGAACTTCTTGAAATCAGCATCTCCCAATTTAAGGACGGCTCGGCAGTCATAGCAGCTAACCAATCAAAACCACTACCCACCATCTCTAATCTCAATTTCCGGAACTCGGAACACAACTCATCGGGTAACACTCGCATAACACTCATCGAATGAGAAGTCTTGCGGCTAAGCGCATCAGCAACCACATTGGCCTTTCCCTCATGATACAATAATAACTCAATGTCATAATCCTTAACCAACTCTAGCCAACGTCGCTGTCGCATATTGAGGTCTTTCTGTGTGAAAATGTACTTAAGACTCTTATGATCCGTGAAAATGCGACAATGAGATCCAATCAGGTAATGACACCACATCTTCAAGGCATGAACAACAGCAGCTAACTCAAGATCATGTGTAGGATAGTTCACCTCGTGAACTCGCAACTGTCTAGATGAGTAAGCTATCACCTTACCACTCTGCATCAACACACATCCAAGCCCTAACATCGAAGCATCGCAATAAACATCGAAGTCAACTCCAATCTCTGGCAAAGCAAGTACGGGAGCAGAAGTCAACCTAGTCTTCAATTTCTGGAAAGAGCTCTCACACTTGTCGGTCCAAACAAACTTAGTTTCCTTCTTCAGTAACTGAGTCATCGGACGAGCTAATCTAGAGAAATCCTCAACAAATCGACGGTAGTAACTCGCTAAACCAAGGAAACTACAGATCTCTCCCACATCTTTGGGACTCTCCCAATCAACAATGGCCTCAATCTTCGCGGGATCAACCATAACTCCCTCACTAGATATCACATGTCCAAGAAATGCAACCTTAGAAAGCCAAAACTCACACTTAGAGATCTTCGCGAACCACTTATGTCGACGTAAAATCCCAAGAATCAACCGAAGATGCTCGGCATGCTCCTCATCGGTCTTAGAGTAAATGAGAATATCATCAATAAACACCACAACACAAGTGTCAAGATACTCACTAAAGGTGCGGTTCATCTGATCCATGAAAATAGCAGGTGCATTAGTCAACCCAAAAGGCATAACCACGAACTCAAAATGCCCATATCTGGTACGAAAAGCAGTCTTCGCAATATCAGCCTCTCTCACTGGAATCTGATGATAACCCGATCGAAGATCAATCTTTGAAAACCTAGAAGCACCTCTCAACTGATCAAATAAATCATCTATCCTAGGCAAAGGATATTTGTTCTTCACGGTCACTCTGTTCAACTCTCTATAGTCAATGCAAAGTCTCATGGAACCATCTTTCTTCTTAACAAATAAAACTGGAGCACCCCACGGAGAAGCACTCGGTCTAATGAAACCCTTCTAGATCATCTCCTCTAACTGTTGCTTCAATTCTTTCAACTCTGGTGGAGCCATACGGTAAGGAACTTTGGATATCGGTCCGGTACCTGGAACAAGCTCAATAGTAAACTCCAGATCTCTCTCTGGCGGTATCCCTGGCAAGTCATCTGGGAAAACATCTGGAAACTCACGAACAGTGGCTACATCCTCAAGCTTCGGTAGCGATGGCTTTGCAGCTGAAACAACACACAGGAAGGCTTGGCAACCCTTCCTAAGAAGATGAGATGCTTTCATCGAAGAGATAACACGAACACCCTTTTTAGGGCGAGTTCCCCTATAGGAAACACGAACTCCTGAAGAACTCCTCAAGCAGATTTTCTGGTCGCGACACTCGAAACGAGCATGGTATCGCGATACATAATCTATACCGAGGATAATGTCAAATTCCTCGAGAGGAAATCTCAGTAAGTCCGCTGGAAATGTGGCTTGACCAATAATAATCGGAACATCCATATGGGAAGATGAGCAAGAAAATACGTCTCCCGAAGGCAAGGAAATGGAGGTCTCCTCAACCAAGGAAGACTCAAGAGCTAAGCGGTCTGTGAACCGAGTCGATATAAATGATAAAGAAGCTCCAGTATCAAATAGAATAAGGCACTCAGCACCAAGAACAGAAAAGATACCGGCAACAATGTCTGGATGAGCCTCAGCCTCAGCTCTAGTCATTACAAAGATCTTCCCTTTCGGCTTTCCTCCTCTAGTCTCTGCAGCAGCAGTGGCAGCCTTGCCAAGTGCGGTGTTCCTCTCAGGACACTCATAAGACTTATGCCCAAATCCATTGCACGTATAGCACTTGAAAGCATTCTTGAAACAATCAAAACCGGGATGAGAAGGTTTACCACAACGGTGGCAAACACTGGGAGATGTGTTGGTGTGAACAATGGTCTTAGCAACCGGAGCAGAGAACCTCTCAAACCGCTTCGTCTGAGAAGAAGGCGAAGAAGTAGAAGGAACAAACGGTCTCTTCCCCTGGTAAACTGATCTCTGGTGAGAAGTCACACTGGAAGTAGCAACTCGGGTCTCAGCATCTATGGCACGAATAGAACTCTCGGCCCAAATAGCATCATCATATACCTCCACAAAAGAAGTCGAGTCACGACGAACCATACTCTCGATGCGCGGTCCTAACTTTCCACGGTAGAAGTAGACCCTCTCAGCCTCATCTCCGACAAACCTCGATGCAAAATGTACAAGCTGGTTAAATCTGTCGGTGAACTCCTGAACGGACATCTTACCCTGCTTCAAATCCATGAATTCTTTGAGTCGCTGTGATCTAAGCTCCTTAGGATAAAACCTTGTCTCGAGCTTATCCTTAAAAGCCTCCCAATCGAACAAAGGATCAAAAATGAAAGTCGGTCCGGTCAATGCCCACCATCTATCGGCCTCTAGGGTCAAAAAGTGAGTGGCTAGCCGCACTCTATCCTCTCTAACCACCGAATACATGGTAAAGCTCTTTTCCATCTCACGGAACCACTCTGTAAGAGCTACCGGGTCAACCTCGCCTCCATAAGTCTTCACGTGGCTCCTGGACATTTGGGATGCTATTCAAGAGAAGCTACCAGGACGATTAGCCTCAGTGCCTGGCGGTGGAGGAGGTGGAACAGTCCCTGCTTGCTGTCTCTGGTTCTCAAGCAACTGATGAAGTGCTTGCATTATAGTGTTCTCAGCAGCCGTGGTTCTCACCATCCTTCAAAAGAGAAAACAAGTGTTAACTTAGCAATTAACATTCACAAATAGACTACAATATAAATCCTTAGATCCACCTATCTCTCATTCATTATTTGTTTATTTGGTCAAGTTAAGGTTGGGGGTCACATGAGTGCGTCGGGAACAATAATGGTCTGATACCAACTGTAAAACCCCTCGCGAAAGCGGAAAATTAAAACATACAAAATACTAAAAATGCAGCGGAATTTAAAACTTTTTAACATAAACATGCGAGGTGAATTAAAACCTGAAACCTGAAACTGACATAGAAGAAATAGATAAGTATAATGTCTAAGTATCAAAACGAAATATATACAACAGCCTGGGATGGAACATCCCTACAGGCACCAACAAAAATTGTATCAAAACTAAGAGTCCAACTAAACGATATAAGTGTAAGTCATGATGAAAGGATCATCGCTCGCTAGCTCTCGCATGAACCCCGCCAACCTGCATGTACCTACATACATGGAAACATGTACGCCACAATCAGTGGGGAGTGACTAGAGTTCTCCTAGCCACCTTTTGTAACGACACGTAACACAGAAATACAAACAGAATAATCCAGCATATAACAACATGTGAAGTATAAAATATCTCATCAACTGATCTCATACTATCATGCAAACTCTAATGCACGACTCTCAACCAACTTCATAAACCGTTAGGAAGGAGAGCCGGTTTCCCTACTGGTTACCCATTCGGGGGGTCTTTCAATCCAACTATTTATGAAACCGATCAAAGAGTCATCCAATGTGTAATAACCCGAATTCTTGGTGCTAAATAATAATGATTTCATGGATGGGCGATTTGATTCGTTTTAGTTGCTCGCTTAACATGCGTGTTTACTATCGTTTTATAACTGAATGTTGTGGACTTTGGTGGGGTTCGAAGAAGAGTTCTAACCACAAATGACATAACTAGAGTTGGGTCTTGTGGGGACTCGAACTTGGGATCAATGGGGATGGTAGATTGGGCCTCGAAGGGCGTGTAAGCTAGAGGAGCCCATACACGGTTTCCTTTTTCCCTAAAAACAAACCCCTCCCTGCCGCCTACTTAACATAAGTTTAGTAGACTACAAACCCTACCCTAACCCTAATCTGCTACACCAACCCATAGCCGTCACATCAAAGTAAGTAGTGAAACCTTGCACGGTGGTCGAAGGGTGCCTCACGGTGGTTCGTTTGGACTCTAAAACTGGTAAGTCACACGCATTTATTTTATTGCTGAGGGTCGATGGTTTGTACACCATAATCAGACTACCATGGCACGATAAACCTTCCATGTTTTTACTGGGAGTTGTGCTAGACCGTGTAATGAACACATATGGACTATGGGTTGGGTGTCGTTGGTGGTGAATGGTGGTCGTCAGGGGTGGTAACATGGGGGTAAGGGATGTTTGTTTTTCGTTTTCGTTATTTGCATTCTCTGTATGTTAATGTATGTTATGATTGAGTCATGATCTGGGGAGTTTTAACAGGGGTCTCGGGTTGTGGAGTCTAGCTGGACCTGGGAGTGTCTGTTGAGGGCAGTTGTGGTGGTTCACGGTGGTTGGGGGTGACGTTTAAGGGGTAGTCGATAGGGGTCGTGTTAAGAGGCTGCTGCTATGTCTCTATTTTGTTTGTAAGTCAGATTGTTAGAGCGATCTTGGGGGTGGTAACACCGTTGACTCGGGGGAGGTCGACACGGTGTTACCACCGAGTCTTATGGGTCTGGTGTCACAGAGGGTCGTGTTGGTAGAAACAGTGAGTCGTGGTGGCTGGATGTGTTTCGAGGAGGCTGCGTTTGGGTCTGGTCAGAGAGTCAGCGTGGGGGACCAGGCTCGGTGTAAGCGCTGGTTCACCACGGCAGGGGTAGTCGGGGGTCTGATGGTGGTTGTGATAGTAGGTGGTGGTGCGGGGTACGCGTGGTGTTGCTTGGCGGTGGGTGTAGTGGTGTTTACGGTGGTTAGAGAACGTTTTGATGACGGGTTGTGGGTTTGATGGTGTGTCGGGTTAATATGTTAATACTATTATTATTATTATTATTATTATTATTATTTTTATTATTAACATTATTTTTTATCATTTCATTATTTATTTGATGGTTATTTATGACTTTATATTTTGTTGTTAAAGGGAAAGATTTTATATTTAATAAGGGAAGATTTTTAATGTGGGTGTTAATGTGTATTTAGAATCTTTTGATTTTCAAAAAAAAAAACAAAGTGCTATTTTTGGAACGTTCGCGTTTTGGGAAAGTTTCTATATATGGAAACTTTCCACTTTTGGAAGGTTGCTATTTATAGTAAGTACGTTCGTTAAGGGGTTAGTGAAGTTTGTTAATTCGTTGCATATATCTGTTTAGGTAGCGAGTTTCGAGTGGAACATTTCTAAGCATATCTCGGATTGTATCTGCGTTTCTGCTATTCCAGGTAGGGGAAATACTGGTATCTGATAAAGTGCAATCTGTTCTTATTTGGTTTCGAGCATGTTTATTACATATTTCGTGTGATCATTATATGGTGTTATCTATATATTATTCTGTGATATAATACATTGTGTTCGTAATGGGCCTTGTGAGATGGTGTTGGATCGGTGCGGAGTATATATGGTGTTGGATCGGTGCGGAGTATATATGGTGTTGGATCGGTGCGGAGTATATATGGTGTTGGATCGGTGCGGAGTATATATATGGCGTTGGATCGGTGCGGAGTTTACTATAGTGTTATATTTGATGTTTTTCCTACTCAACCTCGTGGTTGACCCTGTGTATTCGTGATCACCTGTGATGAACCAATTATTGGGGAGCAGATTGACAGGTGCTGAGACTAAGGGGGAGCTATGGGAGGAAGAGCTTGGATCCGGACCAGATTAGATGTCTAGATCACCTTAGTCAGTTTAATACGAGTTGTACTTTATTTATGTTGTTAAGACCTTTGGATATGTAAGAACATGTTTTGAGTTTAAAGTTAATTTAAAGTACTGTTTATCTTCCTTTGAATCTACTGCCTCGGGAAACCGAGATGGTAACACTCTTATTTATCTGAGGAGTCCTAGTTCAGGCCCTTGAATAAATGGGGGTGTTACAAAGTGGTATCAGAGCGAACGATCCTCAGGCCTAAACTAATTAACCCAATGAATGTAGGAGAGTCTAAATAAAATGAACCCTGGGATAGGACTGTTAGGAGCACACGAAAGGGGAAGTATGAGTCTGGGGCCCCCTCACACCGAACCATTGGCCCTATCAGTTTTACCCGGGAACCCAGAGTGCTTATATGAGAGAAAAGGGTAGAATAGGAGGTGGTGAAAGTGATAGCATATTGTGATAAGTGTGTTATGAGAATTCTGAGTATAAGAGACTTATGGAAAAGCCGGAAGGGGCATGAGCATGAATGAATCCTTATTTGTTTGAATAAAAGGTGTATATTGTTGTGGTATGATAAGTGATTTGAAACATGCTAGTAATTCTTCATTCATCATGTCTAGTGATATGCGGTTATGTGATCCCTGAGCCATGTTATGGAATAAAACTACCCTATATAATAAGTGTTGATATATTTTGATGCTTAGGGAACATAGCCCTAAACCAAATGGGTACCCACGTATGTCGGGACTCATATCTTTTCTTGTTTTATAGTATGCCTCCGCGAAGAGACAACCTCGCTAACATCACACAAGAGGAGTTAGATCAATTACGAGCTGAGATTGCGACTCTAAAGGCTAAACGAATGGACTCCGCGAAAATGAGCACAATCATCGCAAGACATCACCCTACCCAATTCACTGGGGAGGGGAACCTCATCTGTTAGGAGCTTGGTGCCGGGAATTCGGTAACCTGTTCGAGTTGGTGGACTGCCCTGAAGAACTGAGGGTAGACCAGGCTGCCCACTATCTGAGGGGTATGGCTGGAGACTGGTGGACCGCAAATAAGGGAGAGCTCCGGGAAGCAGCTATAGAGGGTGGATCCGCGTTTGTTCCGTGGGATGCATTCAAGGGGGTTCTGAACGAGGCGTTTTTACCAGAATTCCAAAAGAGCAAGCTGAGGGAGGAGTTCGACTCATTCCAGATGTCGGAGGACATGACCGTAGAGGCTTACTACAGGAAGTTCATCCAGTTGGTGCACTATGTGGGAGACATGGGGTTTGATGATGCCATGCTGGCCATGAAGTTTGAGAGAGGGTTATCTATCGCCATCAAGAAGAGACTGATTGCAGCTCCGCCCACCACAGTCCGTGACATCTACTTAAGGGCTGGGGCGGCGGAGAGGCTTTCGGATATGATCAAAAAGGACAAACAGTCCAAGACAGAAAAGAGGAAAGCTGAAACAGTAGCTGAGGGTTCAGGATCGAAAAAGCAAACTAATAACAAGTTCAGTGGGTACTTCGGGAGTAGTGCCTCTGGTGGTGGGAGAAACCAGAGTGGGGGTAATCACATGAGTGGGATTTCTGGCAGTGGTTCGGCAGGAATTGTGTGTTTTGGCTGTGGAAAGAGGGGACATAAGCAGGCGGTGTGTCGTTCGTCTGGAGGAAATCAGTCCGGGGGCTATCGTACACCTACATCCGGATACCAGGGACCTCGCACTCAGTCCTATGGCAGCAGTGGCTATCGCACACCCATGACAAACTATGGTGGGGGTGCGAAGTCTGGGGGCAGCAGCAATTATCAGAAGAACTATAATAATTACCAGAGCCGCCCGTACCAGAATCAATTCAATGGAGGTGGAAGCAACCAAAAGACAGAAGCGGGAGGAAATCAGCAGGCTGGAACATCTTCTGCCAGCCAGAGTGGAGTCAAGTCCAGTGGCAAGCTCTTTGCCATGGGAAAACAGGCAGCTCAGGAGGATGCGCATGTAGTAACCGGTACTTTTCTTGTGAACTCTAATCCTACTTTCGTACTTTTCGATTCCGGTGCCACCCATTCGTTTGTGTCTAGAGATCATGTTAAGGCTTTGGGACTTGAGAGATTTGACTGGATCGCGGATCCAGTGACCATACCATCCGGCGAGTCGATAGTATGTAATAGAGTATATGGTAGTGTACCCATCAAAATCGGGGAAGCAATTTTCTATTGCGACCTCATAGAGTTTCCTCTGGGGGGCTTTGAGGTGATTTTGGGGATGGACTGGCTAGGGAAGTATCGAGCTTTCATCGACTGTCATCAAAAGAATATTTTCTTGAAGGGACCTAAGGGAGTGAGGGTGTCTTACAAGGGATACCGAGTCAAACCAAAAATCAAATTCATTTCTGTCAATACCCTTAAGGCTGGCTTGAGGAAAGGAGAAAGCCTAATCTTATGCCAAATGTGGAATTGTGAGGCTGAGATCCCCAGGACTAGCGAGATACCTGTAGTACGGGAATTTGAGGGAGTATTCAGAGACGATGTTTCAGAGTTGCCGCCGAGGAGGGAAGTGGAATTTTCCATTGACCTAAAACCAGGGGCGGGACCAATATCCAAATCACCGTACCGTATGGGACCGAAGGAGATGGAGGAATTGAAGAAGCAATTGGATGAACTAGCTGAGAAAGGGTTCATCCGACCCAGTGTGTCGCCCTGGGGAGCACCTGTCTTATTTGTGAAGAAGAAGGATGGGAGTTTGAGGTTGTGTGTTGACTACCGAGAGCTGAACAATGTGACCATCAAGAACCGTTATTCTCTGCCGAGAATTGACGACTTGTTCGATCAGCTAAGTGGAGCTGGGGTTTTCTCCAAGATTGATTTGAGATCCGGGTATCACCAGTTGAGAATAAAGGATGAAGATATTCCGAAGACCGCTTTCCGAACGAGGTATGGCCACTATGAATTTGTGGTTATGCCCTTTGGATTGACTAATGCACCCGCTGTGTTCATGGACTTGATGAATCGAGTCTTCAGTCCATATCTGGACAAGTTTGTGGTGGTATTCATAGATGATATCCTGGTATATTCTAAGAATGCAGAGGAGCACGAGGATCATTTGAGGAGAGTACTTCAGACTTTGGAGGAGCATAAGCTCAATGCTAAGTTGAGCAAGTGCGAGTTCTGGTTGGAGAAGGTAGCATTTCTGGGGCATATAATTTCAAAAGAGGGGGTGGCTGTTGACCCTAGCAAGGTCGAGGCAGTGACTAAGTGGCAGAGTCCGAAGAATGTGAGTGAGATTCGAAGCTTTCTGAGTTTAGCTGGTTATTACCGAAGATTCGTCAAAGATTTTTCAAAGATAGCGAAGCCGTTGACGTCGTTGATGAGGGAGGAGAACCGTTATATCTGGGATGAGAGTTGTGAGAAGGCATTCCTAACCCTTAAGGAACGCCTGACAACAGCTCCTATCCTGGCCTTGCCAGTTGGGAGTGATAATTTTGAAGTATACACCGACGCTTCAAAGCATGGGTTGGGTTGTGTGCTAATGCGGAATGATAGAGTGATGGCGTATGCTTCTCGCCAGTTGAAGACCTACGAAGAGAATTATCCGACTCATGATTTGGAGTTGGGCGCTGTGGTCTTTGCACTGAAATTGTGGCGTCATTACCTTTATGGAGCCACTTTTAAGGTGTTTTCTGACCATAAGAGCCTGAAATATATCTACACCCAGAAAGAGTTGAACATGAGGCAGAGGAGGTGGATAGAGTTGATCGGAGATTATGATATGCAGATTGTCTACCACGAAGGCAAGGCAAATGTGGTAGCTGACGCTCTAAGTAGGAAGTCAATACATGCTTTGGATTGTGCCAGATCGAGAGGGAGGTTGTATGGTGAACTAAGGGAGATGGGAATATTCATGATCCGGAAAGGGGACACTCTTGGTGACTTGACAGTGGAGCCTGAGTTGTATGGGGAGATTCGGGAGTTACAGCAGAACGATGAGAGAATCCAAAAGTGGCGTTTGATGGTGGAGAATGGAAATGGTGATGAGGCATCCAAGTTCAGTATTCATACCGATGGTAGTTTGAAGTTCAGTGGGCGATGGTGTGTACCGAATGTTGAGGAGCTAAAGAAGAAGATCCTGACTGAAGCTCATGCTACTCCTTATTCTGTTCACCCAGGGGGTGATAAGTTGTATAAGGATCTTAAGAAGACGTTTTGGTGGCCTAATATGAAGAAGGAAGTCGCAGAGTTTGTGTCGAGGTGTTTGACTTGTCAGCGAGTGAAAGGGGAGCATAAGAGACCTCAAGGGAAAGTTCAACCGTTGGATGTGCCGGAGTGGAAGTGGGAGAATATTTCGATGGACTTTATCGTGGGGTTGCCTCGCACTCAGAGGGGCAACAACATGATTTGGGTGATCGTGGATCGTTTGACTAAGTTAGCTCACTTTATTCCAATGAAAGATACCTGGAGTAAGGCCGAGTTGGCTAAGTCATATGTTCAGAATGTGGTCAAACTACATGGCGTACCCAAGGATATTGTTTCAGATCGAGACTCGAGGTTTATATCCAGATTTTGGCAGGAGTTGCAGGCAGCGTTGGGTACCCAATTGAAGATGAGTACAGCTTTCCATCCAGCTACTGATGGTCAGACTGAGAGAACGATTCAGACCCTTGAGGATATGTTGAGGGCTTGTGTACTTGAGTTCGGAGGATCTTGGGAGGATCGTCTGGGGTTGATCGAGTTTTCTTATAATAACAGTTACCATGCAAGCATAGGCATGGCCCCTTTCGAGGCTTTATACGGGAGGAAGTGTCGGAGTCCTGTGTGTTGGGACGATCGGGCCGACGTCGTGACTTTAGGGCCCGATATGATCCAGGAGATGGTGGAGCAGGTTCAGGTGATTCGGCAGAAAATGAGGGCCGCCCAGGATCGACAGAAGAGCTATGCAGATTTAAAGAGGAGCGATATTTCCTTCGAGGTTGGCGAGAAAGTTCTACTTAAGGTATCTCCAATGAAGGGTGTGATGAGATTTGGCAAGCGTGGCAAGTTGAGTCAGAAATTTATTGGACCGTTTGAGATCTTGGACAGAGTGGGAGAAGTGGCATATCGACTAGCTTTACCTCCAGCTCTATCCAAGGTCCACAACGTGTTCCATGTCTCGCAGCTGAGGAAGTATGTAAGTGATCCATCACATGTACTTCAGCACGAGGTGATTGAGGTAGATGAGCAGTTGGCATACATTGAGACTCCGAAGGAAATTTTAGACAGGAAGGTACGAAAGACTCGCAATGGGGAGACGTCCTTGGTGAAGGTTCTGTGGACCAATCATAATCAGGAGGAGGCTACATGGGAGCCTGAGGCATCCATGAGGGAGCGTTATCCGCACTTGTTCGATTGAGGTAAGTTACGCGGTCGTAACTTTTCTTTAAGGGGGAAGGAATGTAACATGCTGTGTTTTAGGGTAGTTTCGTGTGACTTTTGTGTTCCAAGTTCGTAGTAATTGCTTGTTTTGCCATCTAAGCATTGTTGAACTTCGGGACGAAGTTCATTTTTAAGGGGGGAAGACTGTAATAACCCGAATTCTTGGTGCTAAATAATAATGATTTCATGGATGGGCGATTTGATTCGTTTTAGTTGCTCGCTTAACATGCGTGTTTACTATCGTTTTATAATTGAATGTTGTGGACTTTGGTGGGGTTCGAAGAAGAGTTCTAACCATAAATGACATAACTAGAGTTGGGTCTTGTGGGGACTCGAACTTGGGATCAATGGGGATGGTAGATTGGGCCTCGAAGGGCGTGTAAGCTAGAGGAGCCCATACACGGTTTCCTTTTTCCCTAAAAACAAACCCCTCCCTGCCGCCTACTTAACATAAGTTTAGTAGACTACAAACCCTACCCTAACCCTAATCTGCTACACCAACCCATAGCCGTCACATCAAAGTAAGTAATGAAACCTTGCACGGTGGTCGAAGGGTGCCTCACGGTGGTTCGTTTGGACTCTAAAACTGGTAAGTCACACACATTTATT
The DNA here is from genome assembly GCA_029255685.2 of Silene conica. NCBI lineage: Eukaryota > Viridiplantae > Streptophyta > Magnoliopsida > Caryophyllales > Caryophyllaceae > Silene > Silene conica. The sequence goes on along the minus strand of CM055316.2, from coordinate 52,280,660 downwards.
TTATTGCTGAGGGTCGATGGTTTGTACACCATAATCAGACTACCATGGCACGATAAACCTTCCATGTTTTTACTGGGAGTTGTGCTAGACCGTGTAATGAACACATATGGACTATGGGTTGGGTGTCGTTGGTGGTGAATGGTGGTCGTCAGGGATGGTAACATGGGGGTAAGGGATGTTTGTTTTTCGTTTTCGTTATTTGCATTCTCTGTATGTTAATGTATGTTATGATTGAGTCATGATCTGGGGAGTTTTAACAGGGGTCTCGGGTTGTGGAATCTAGCTGGACCTGGGAGTGTCTGTTGAGGGCAGTTGTGGTGGTTCACGGTGGTTGGGGGTGACGTTTAAGGGGTAGTCGATAGGGGTCGTGTTAAGAGGCTGCTGCTATGTCTCTATTTTGTTTGTAAGTCAGATTGTTAGAGCGATCTTGGGGGTGGTAACACCGTTGACTCGGGGGAGGTCGACACGGTGTTACCACCGAGTCTTATGGGTCTGGTGTCACAGAGGGTCGTGTTGGTAGAAACAGTGAGTCGTGGTGGCTGGATGTGTTTCGAGGAGGCTGCGTTTGGGTCTGGTCAGAGAGTCAGCGTGGGGGACCAGGCTCGGTGTAAGCGCTGGTTCACCACGGCAGGGGTAGTCGGGGGTCTGATGGTGGTTGTGATAGTAGGTGGTGGTGCGGGGTACGCGTGGTGTTGCTTGGCGGTGGGTGTAGTGGTGTTTACGGTGGTTAGAGAACGTTTTGATGACGGGTTGTGGGTTTGATGGTGTGTCGGGTTAATATGTTAATACTATTATTATTATTATTATTATTATTATTATTATTATTATTATTATTTTTATTATTAACATTATTTTTTATCATTTCATTATTTATTTGATGGTTATTTATGACTTTATATTTTGTTGTTAAAGGGAAAGATTTTATATTTAATAAGGGAAGATTTTTAATGTGGGTGTTAATGTGTATTTAGAATCTTTTGATTTTCAAAAAAAAAAACAAAGTGCTATTTTTGGAACGTTACCGTTTTGGGAAAGTTTCTATATATGGAAACTTTCCACTTTTGGAAGGTTGCTATTTATAGTAAGTACGTTCGTTAAGGGGTTAGTGAAGTTTGTTAATTCGTTGCATATATCTGTTTAGGTAGCGAGTTTCGAGTGGAACATTTCTAAGCATATCTCGGATTGTATCTGCGTTTCTGCTATTCCAGGTAGGGGAAATACTGGTATCTGATAAAGTGCAATCTGTTCTTATTTGGTTTCGAGCATGTTTATTACATATTTCGTGTGATCATTATATGGTGTTATCTATATATTATTCTGTGATATAATACATTGTGTTCGTAATGGGCCTTGTGAGATGGTGTTGGATCGGTGCGGAGTATATATGGTGTTGGATCGGTGCGGAGTATATATGGTGTTGGATCGGTGCGGAGTATATATGGTGTTGGATCGGTGCGGAGTATATATATGGCGTTGGATCGGTGCGGAGTTTACTATAGTGTTATATTTGATGTTTTTCCTACTCAACCTCGTGGTTGACCCTGTGTATTCGTGATCACCTGTGATGAACCAATTATTGGGGAGCAGATTGACAGGTGCTGAGACTAAGGGGGAGCTATGGGAGGAAGAGCTTGGATCCGGACCAGATTAGATGTCTAGATCACCTTAGTCAGTTTAATACGAGTTGTACTTTATTTATGTTGTTAAGACCTTTGGATATGTAAGAACATGTTTTGAGTTTAAAGTTAATTTAAAGTACTGTTTATCTTCCTTTGTATCTACTGCCTCGGGAAACCGAGATGGTAACACTCTTATTTATCTGAGGAGTCCTAGTTCAGGCCCTTGAATAAATGGGGGTGTTACACAATGCCTTGGATGAACAATCACAAAGTCAAGTATCAATATCAACATCTATATCTGACACTATACCAACTCCAGACAAGCAGATAAAACTCAGCAAGTATAAGGTTCAGCGGTCAACTTAAGACATAACCTACATACTCATCAATCAACAAGTGTAAAGGTTCAGCGGTCAACTTAAGACATAACCTAAACACCAAAACATTCAGCAAGCAAGGACTCAGAGGCCAACTTAAGGCATGGACCTGCCAATCAGCAAGACACTAGACTCAGAGGCCAACTTAAGGCATAGACTAGCACCCAAAAGTAAAGCACTCAAAGGCCAGCTTAAGGCATATCCCTTCACTACATCACAAGATACTAGACTCAGAGGCCAGCTTAAGGCATGTCTTAGCATCAAACATCTGCACTCCGGGCAAGGTGTCAGTTCCTTAGCTACCCCGTTGTGCAGCTGCTCTACTCGTCAGACTCAGAGGCCAACTTAAGGCATGTTCCGACGCGATCACAATCAAACATGTCTGGACTCAGAGGCCAGCTTAAGGCATGTCCCAGACACGACAAACATACACATCTGGAGCTCAGAGGCCAGCTTAAGGCATATCCCCATATATGACAAACAACTCACGTATTAAGTTCAGAGGCCAGCTTAAGGCATAACTTATTACGCATCAATACAATATCATCACAGTCTATGAACTAAACTATAGTTATACTTTCTTAACTTCTAATCAACACTTAATTGACCACGGGAACTAAGACGAGGGAGAGCCGGTTTCCCTTTCGGTTACCCGACCGGGGGGTCTCTATCCTCTCTCCATTCCCGAACCCAATATAGTGTCGCCCATCCTCCGGGGACCTCAGATACATATCAAAGATACAAAGGAACGAGTTTCAATCAAAATCGAATAACCGTTTAAAAGTTACGAACGAATTACGAATTCGAAATAAAAATAAGCTACAGGGATCCCCAGCCGGTCGGCAGGCAGCCGGCCTACCGGCTGGTGATCCATCTCAGCTTCCCCTTTCTTAAAAACAAAAACAGCCCAAAAGGACTCCCAGCCGGCCTACCGGCTGGGAACCCAATCCCAACATACGCATTATTTACAAATGAGGTTCCCAGCCGGTTGGCAGGCGGCCGGTCTACCTGCTGGCACCTCATTCCCTACCCTTTAAAATTTTACGCAAGACAAACACAAAGAGGCTACCAGCCGGTCGGCAGGCAGCCGGCCTACCGGCTGGCAGCTCAAACTCAGTTTCTCCCAAAACCCACAAAACCCACTATAGACACTCCCAGCCGGTCGACCGGCGGCCGGTCGGTCGACCGGCTCAGAGAGCCTGTACGTTAAAACACATTTTTCCAGCCAATTCGAAACTCAATAAATCGATACTAAATCTTAAGAATCGCTACAAGTAAAGTTTACTCAACATCACAAATCACTCAATAACACTAACTAACAGCAAACAAATCCATAACAATCCTCAAATGATTATATAATGTATCCGTCGCAAAATATGGAATTTCTGAAAATAACTTAAGAACATGTGAAACATCAACAAGGTATGAATTCATCAAGTAAGAACATTCCTAAACATGTTACTAAGTCCATTAATCATCAACCTTACACAAAAATCAGAAACATTAACAAGAACACAACAAAACTTGCTATTTTAACAAAAAGGCCGAGTTACTCGTAATCGTCACCTCAAATGCAATCCGGCTCAAAGATCCTCCTCTAAGATGAAGCTATCCACTTTCGGGTCGTCCAAGCCCACACCTACATCACGAAAAACAAGTTTAACGGACCGAAAATCGAATCTTAGGAAAACAGTCAGATTTTCGAAGTGAAGGATTTGAAAAACGAAAGTGATAGATGGCTTGCAAATTCGATGAGTATTCCGAAAATGTTATTATTACCTTGATTTGATGAACGGATGATGAAGAAATAAGCAAAAGAAGATGAATAAAAATGGAGGTTTATGAAGAAATGAGTTTACTGTTATTTTGTTTTGAGGAGATGAAGATGTCGACACATTTGGGTTTTAAGGGGGTTTAAGGATTGTCCTTTCCGTTTAAATGAAACGGGTTCGGATATCATGAACGGGTTTTTAAGATGTGAACTTAAATTAACAAGTTTGTATTCGTCTTAAGGACTTAAGGTTCTTAAGACGGATCTTACTATTTATTAAAAATACTTATGATAAATTACTAAAATATTATTTTATTACTTACAATAATTAAAAACCTTTAAAATATATTTTACGAAAATACGGGATGTTACATGGGCCATACTAAGTTAATCCAGTTCACTTATGGGGTTCAAAAATTATCTCTTACAACCCATTTGGATTTGACAAAGTATATAAATAGTGAGTTAATAATAACTCAAACGATAAGCATGATTGTCATGTACGAACAGTTAATACCATATTACTGCTCCACATTTTACAATCTATGATGTACATTCATCAATTTTTTTTAGTAGTTTGATTTGTGAATACACCATTTATTCACATCATCCAAAACTTTACAAGTTTTGGTTTCCTTCTGATTCATGTTATCTCGTATAACATGATCTTAATTTGAGTACATATCTAGATCTCATACTAGACCCGAGTTTCTTTCCCGGAAAGAAACTCCCACTGTTGTCTTATAACTCGTGACTTGTAGGTATGTATGAGGGATCAACTTATCGCTCTCACGTACCAAGTCACATATGTACTAAAATTTATTTTGTAGTTATCTCGATCCGATTCGTTAGTTCTCCTCGAGAACTTGTATCGGTCGACACTTTCAAACATCTTGACATGCTTATCAAGGTAGTATGAATCACCACGTCATATCTAGGTGATTTCATGAATATGAATGTTCTATTCATCGATCTTAATAATCTTTCCAACCTTGTTAATTTTAATAGGTGACGTTTCATTATCACATAATAAACTCTCCTATGAATGCTCCATCATCCTATGATGTTCCAATATTTTCTCATCTAGAATTGAAAACCTTTCATTCTTTACACTTAAAGAATCACCATTCTCTCTCAATGATAGGTTCAATTTTCTAGTGATTATTGCTCCCACTGAATCTTGTATTACTATCTTTATAGTTATTAGCTCCCACTCAATCAACATCTTTCTTTCGAACTTCTCTAAATTCGTCCTCGCAAAGTTTCCTTCCGAGGAAGCAAAAGATGATTTCTCCTCTATTATCCTTTAGAATTTGAAACATTACTTTACAAGAGCGACTTTGTCTTGCGAAGTCTTTATTATCCTCTCTATGAGATACTGACCTTTTAAGAAACATTTTCTTCTCGTCTCTTCGCGTAGTTTCTTCTACAAGAAACATTGACTGAAGAACCTTTCTTCTCGTCTCTTCGTGTAGTTTCTTCTATCTAATCATATAAGATTCTTGTCAAGAATCCCATATGTAGTCTGTGGGCTGGGCATCTAAAATTTCTCCCACTCTATCCTTTAAAATGACCTTTATTCTTACAAGGATATCATTTTTGCCCAAAAACTATGCATTGGATAGACATTCTCATTTTTACTTAAAATGTTTGGATATTAAATTAATCAACTCACTTAGAAGATGTTCATATCTCACATCATGATATGATCGAATTAAATCTCACATACGAGATGTCAAGCGTACGGTGAACTATTCAAGGTACTTTATTACGATCTATGAAGATCCTATTAACTCATGTTATGAGGCATAAATGCATTTAAAACAACGATTTGATTTAAGAACAAAATGGTGACTTTGGTTGAAAACCAAATCACCAACATCATTACAACCATTGTTTGATAATACTAAATCCTTGTCATACAAGATAAGACAATGTTCTTAAATTTAAAATGCATAAACGAAAGAAGACATCAAATGAAAAATACAGCCAAGCTCTTCATGTCTTCAATCTTCGGATGCTACCATAACAATCCATGTAAGGAACCTTAAGCTTCCTTATCTTTCTTCTTGCCCTTGGAAGGATCCCCTTTAAAATAATTAAAGAGGGTGAGAGTCAACAACTTGTATCGCTATACAAAAGTTGACAAAATAACATGAATTTAAATGAGAATTATTACCTACAGCGAGAACCTTTCCAGCTTTTAGGTCGGCCAAGTATTTCGGGCAATTTCTCTTCCAATGACCAATCCTTGTGCAATAAAGGCACTTGTCTTTAACCTTTGAAGACGATGTAGAAGCACCTTTCGAAAAGGTCTTCTCTTTGGATGGAGTGATCATGGAGGTCTTCTTGTAATTGTCTTTTGTACCACTCTGCTTAAACTTCCCTTTGCTCCCATTCTCAATGTCAAGCATGTTCTTCGTGGTACTTCGAATAAGTCCCACATTCATTTCCGCTTATGAGAGCATATCAAGGAAGTGAAGAATTCGATCTATTATGAGAGAGTCCGGAATTTCCGTCCCTTGCACTTTCAAGGTTTCGGATGGCTCAACCCTTTTGAGCATATAAGAACTCATAATTTGACCATTATCCAAATTTGGGTCAAAAGGGAAGACGTCATCTCATGTAATAGCATCCTAGGAGTTTGTGAAAACATACTCTTAAGCTTGGTGTAAATCTGAACTGCCATGCTTAGGTCAATCATTCTCCTTTGGAGATCCGGCTCCAGGGAGAAAATAAGCGTGTGCTTAAGAGCTTATGATTCTCTCATATAGGCCTCATAGGCCTCACGAGTCGCAATCATGGAACGAGTGGTGGGAGCGGGAGGGACGGCTTAGGTAAGGAAACGAATCTTATTGTCACCTTCCGCGACCAAAAGTAATTGAGCGTCCCAATCTTTAAAACTAGTGCCATGCTTCTCAAGCTTGCAATGATACATGAAGGCTCGAAGCCATGATATATTCGTGAGAGGTGAAGCGTTATGAGCCATTTGATGTTTATTGAAAATAAACTACAAATAGAATGAAGGAATTAAAACACAATTATCGTTTAATTAAACTTGTAAATATATATTTAAACAAGTCAAGCATCTACTTAATTAGTAAATGATCTCGAGACCCAAATCCATACTAACTCAGGCACGGTTTAGCCGATACATCCCTCATTAATATAATTCGGTGGATTAACCCTTTAATCGATTCTACCTTTATAACTCTCGGTCGTTAAAAATTACATTAATTCTTATCTTTAGCCCGAACTTATTACCACTACGGTGGCTCGAATACCTTCGTTGAGATCGACCAAATTTCGAGATTGTAATCATATTACCCCACTTCTCCAACGTAACAAGTTAGCACCCCAGTTTAGCCGAGCTCACTTCCTTGCGAAGGAAGTACTTCATGGGTTCTTTACTCTTTGGTAAGGCTATGTCTCAATTTTTGAATAACGTAAGAGATCTTGTCAATTTATTATCTATCTCCTTTAAGTGAACTAAGTCGGTGAATAATCGATAATTTAATTGACACGGTCGATAAACTCGATGAATATGCATGACATGGAATGACAATTTGGCTATGCATTGCAAACATATAAAGCATAAATAAAAGCATAAAAACTTTAAAAACATAAATAAATCCTAGTATGGCCTTCCTAAAATAGAAAATGTAAAATACAAGTCCGGAAACCAACTCCTTGGTCCCTTGAACTTCACAAGCGGCACTCACCCCAAGGCAAACTCCGTCTTGGTCGGAACTCCTTTCCGAAAGGCACCGTCTTCAAGGATCTCCGGAATAAATAATTACAAATTTTCTATCTATTTTATACATTATAAATTAAAATAAAGCAATAAAATAAAGTGATACGAAATCACATTAAATTACAACCGAATCGATAACCGCTTACATTACGGGAATTACCGATTAAAACTAAGGCCATACTAAGTAAAATTACATAATTCCAAATTACGTAAATAAATTATGACATTCATAAATAAATGAATATGCAATGCTTATCAATATGTAACTAACATGTCAATCCTATGCCAAATCGTCTTATTTAAATATTATTTAAACATCGTTATCAATATAACTCGGTTTTTATAGAATTGCGTGATTTTAACATTTAAAATCACTTAACACTACGTGAATCAATATTCACGTTTAAGTTAAACATCCTAACACATTTTAGGTTTCAAAATTTAGTCTTACCCAAATTTTGAACATGACTTAACTTATTATAATATTGTTCGGAATATTATCGGTTTTACGGGAAAAACAATATAAAAATCAATTGAGTCATAAAATATTTCGAAAAATCATTACTATAAACGAAATAACCAATTTATTTCGAAATAAGTCGTAAAAACACGCATTTTAAGTCGGAAATTCAAAAATCACTTTTATAAAATGCAATACAATACTAATAAATACTAATGATGATTCTTACACATTCTAAGCTGTTTAGAATCTGATAATGAACAGTAAAACACTGCCCAAGGTCTGAAAAAGTGAATTATGACTCTTAAAAACTAAATAATTAACTTTAACTTGTAAAATTAACTTTTAATTTTCCACAAACTTTTGGCTCCCAAGAAAAATATGCTGATGAACATATCTAATATGAAATTTATGGGTGAATTTTTCCGGCCATATTGGTAACTTTTACTATTTTTAACGAATTTTGTCATATAATATACGATTTTGACCATTAAAATCAATCCTCATGCAATATTCGAAAAAAAATATCAAAATTTACATGCGTGCTGGAAAATATATATATGACATCGTGTAAAATTTTAATGGCCAAATTCCAACTCAAACTATTTAAGTCGAATTATGTCACTATTATTACGATTTTTACCATGAAAATCAATAATCATGCAATATAAAAGAAACACTTCTGGAAAAATTAATATACATTTTAAATATTTCATGTGACATCTCCAAAAAACATTCGTAGCTAAATTCATAATTTAACTATATAAACCCATTTTATACTCATTTTATATTAATTTAACCATTAAATTTCATAAACCATGCATAAAACTCAACTAATTTCGAAAATTATATATTCATAATATATTAAATGCATGTGAGAGCATATGTAAAAATCTTGGCCAGAAAGTATAATTTGCTAATTTTCCCATAACAAAATCATATTTAACCGATTAAATAAAAAAATTAACTATTAATTGCATAAATGAACAATATAATTCCATAAATCATTCACAATGACTTAAAATATTGTGTAAATTGATAAACAATACCAATATAATCACTCTTTTTCATAATTAGTACCAACATAAATTTTAATTAATAAATAGTACCAATATATTTGCTCCGTTCAATGACTAGTACCAATTGGCCTGAAACAGCCACTTAATCTCCTTTACTGCCATAAAATGACGAAAATACCCTTATTTTTAACCTCACCCAATCATCTTCCTCTAAGTTCATTTTTTCAATTCAAACTTACACAATCCATTCTCTCACCCTAAACCTCTCAAATTACCCTAATATTCATCTTCCTTATTAAACAGTACTTAGATTGTCAGCATAATCTTAATCTTAATCTTAATCAAATTCAAACACATTGTATATTTGTATTCAATTTGGCGTTAATTCCCATAATCCCATGTTTTAATTCGATAAATTAATTTCAACCCTTTATTGTAATGGAATTTTCGCAAATTGGTGTTTCATGGTAAGAACCCTAATTGACGCAATTGAATTTTAAATTGGAGGAACTGGGTCTGTTTAATATGGGGGTTTTCCAGGGGTTTTGATTTCGTTGAAGTCTGTATTATTTGTTCATGCTTTCTTATTGATCATGCTGGAATTATTTAGTGTTTAGATTGGAAAAGATTGGAAATTGATGTCTTGATGCAAAATGTAGTCTGTTTGATCATTTTTCTAGTGGAAATGTTATGTTGTGTGCGAAACCAATTACTCGCGAAAATTTTGTAAGAGAATGAAAGATGTTGAATTGCTGCAAATGTAGTTTGCTCGAAAGATAATACTGTAAACGGATGTTGAAAGATGGAAAAGGAAAAAAAATTGAATCTTGAATAAAGGAAGCAGAAGAAAGGAGGAAGAAATGAGGAAGAAAAGGAGGAAGATGGGTCATTTAATAACAAAAGTGAGGGGTAGAATAGGAATTAAAGTAATAAATTTGACGGAAAATTTCAAATTCATCTTTTAAGTGGCAGTTTCCGGCCATTTGGTACTACCTATTGAACGGAGCAAATATGTTGGTACTGTTTATTAATTAAAACTTATGTTGGTATTGATGATGAAAAAGAGTGATTATATTGGTACTGTTTATCAATTTACACTAAAATATTTTTAAGACTAGAAAATATACATGCATTAATAATCTCGTGCATATCTTATATGCACTAATTAATTTACGTTTTTATTGTTAATCAAATTACTCGTAAAAACCGTAAAAACGAGTTGCATGCAAGCAACCGTATGCTCTGATACCACTTGAATAGTTCGTCGTACTACCCTACCAACTTGATTAGTCATACTAATCATGATTTACAAAATTAACTCTTCAATTTATTTTTAGATCTTATGCATGCAAATGAAAATAGCAGAAACGAGAGATTCAGACCCTTACATTCGGTCCAAATATGCTTAGGACGATCCTCCACGGAGAAACCAAAGTAGCTTGTCTCCTTTACGATGCACCCAAGACTTACCCTTAATCACCGAAGACTTACACGGACTAGGTGTCGGAATCCGGTGTCCTTAAAACCGTGTTCTAATCTAATTAGAACAAATAATCTAAATACTATAACTATTATAGTAAATATATATAATCACTATTATATTTATAAATGAATAATATGTAATATTATTTTAGAGGTATTATTAAGGTTTTTCTCTTACTAGATAAACCTTAGGATTGAGGGTTGGAATGAAAATGTTATGTAAACATTTTACATATATTGTAAATGGGTTGGAGTGAGGCGTGAGGTAGAGTGTTTGGGAAGAGTTAGATAGTTGCTTTTGGTCTTACCCATAAGGTTAGGGTTGCATGCCTACATCTTGGGCATCAAGGCAAATAATTATGTTCCTTATAGGTCCATAATCAACTACAAGCAACCCATAACAATGCACTTACACGACTCATTTTATGTAAAATGGACTTTCATTTTACAAATTGTAATTTGTACAATTGTGTGACATGTGACATCCTATGTCACAAATATAATTGTATTAATTTAAAATATATATATTTATCATATAAATATTATTTCTAAATTAATTAAATCATATTTAACAAATTTTATTTAGTAACTCATAATTACCGTCTCACAATATGGTTATTGTTTAGCCCAAAATTTACATCTCACTATTGGGCCCAGTGATGAATAATTACGCAGCCCAACGCCAGAGGCAGATCAAAGGCAAATCAGACGCAGACCAAATACAGACCAGACGCAGAAAAAGAGCTGTTGGAGTAGGAGAATGGGTCAAAACCCTAAAGGAATATTCCCCTATATCCACTCCTACATTCCAGGGCCAGAGCAGAAATTGGTTGAGCTTAAATCCGCAGCTATAAAAGGAAAGGCTAGGGCATTTTTTATTCATCTAATTCATATATTGTAAAACCCATATACTCTAGCAAAAATACTTGTAATCCGTCCCACAGCGAAAATCTTCGATCATAGTAAAGATATTGGTGGGATTCCGTTCCCCCCGCGGTTGTTTCCCTCAACGGGTTTTTCCGCGTCACCAAAAATCTCTTGCGTCTTTGTTTATCTCTTTTCGTTTTCGTATTTATTTTCTACGTTGGTTTTTATATTGGTTGACACTTTGACTTACATCACATAACATTGATCGGGTAGAGATTTTACCAAAACAATTTGGCGCCCACCGTGGGGCATAGTGCGCATTCCAATATTTTAAATTCGTTACCTCGTCACAACAAGCATGTCTGGGACCAAAGCCAACCCTTCCAGTTCCCAGAGCATGCCGGCCCGGTCCAGTGGGACCAACCCTACTGTATCTGCTGGACTCACAGGACCATCTCTGGTCGTGAGTCAGACCACAGCCTCCAAAGTTGTGGTTCCATCTAGCAAACCTCCTCAGGTTCCCAGATCACCCCCTGTGTCTGCTCCCCCAAGGCAGAGCAGAGAAAGCAGTCCCAGCAGGAGCGGAGAAGCCCAGATGCCCGGAGCAGGCCAGCAGCCGCAGGTTCCCCGTACCGATCCGATGCAGATGGTGGTCCAGGGAATGAGTGCCCTGTAGGAAGCCATAGAGGGCCTGAAGAAGGACAATCTGGACCTGAGAGAGCAGATCGCCGCAGTCGCACGTCCAGAGCAGCCGTTCAGAATGTTGCAGCCAGGACCTGGGCAGACCTTCAACCCCTTCGGGAGAGCAGGGTTGAACCGGCCAATTCCCCAGGAGATCGTCACCAGGCTGGATCTAGGTGTCACCACCCCGAGCAGTGGCCCAGAGATACTGGATCTGGACTCATCTGCGTTTGGAGCACCGCAGTCCAGACCAGTTCAGCCTGCAGGTAATCCTACACCTTGTTTTCCTCCTGGGACTGATCCTTTGATTTTTTCAGGTACCCCTCCACAACCCACTATCGGACGAATGCCAGAGATCTCCGTAGGAGCAGCGCCTGTGAACCAGTCCAGCACCGGAGGATGGCAGGGAGGAGCACCAGCACAGTCAGCAGTTGGTTGGCATCCAGGACCAGGCTTCAGTTCATCCGTTGCAGCCAATCAACCAGCCGCAGGACCTTGGGGAGGAGCCCCTCCAGGCTTCTTCCCTCCGCCAATCAATCCGACCTCAGGGCCCTGGGGAGGAGCCCCTCCAGGCTTCTTCCCTCCGCCAGTCAATCCATTCCCTAGAGCAGGCAGTCTCTCAGACCAGCGCTACCAGGAATTGAAAGACATGATCACCAAGATACCTGGTATGCCAAGGCCAATGGAGAAAGCTTCCCAGGACAGCTATGCAGATTCACCATTCATCGACAACATTGCCCTGATCAATGTACCCAAGGGGTTTGTGCCACCAACCATGACACTATATGATGGTACGGCCGACCCCCTGGACCACATAAATCAGTATAAGCAGAAAATGATGGTGGTAACCGCAACCGGAGCACTTAAGAAGGCTTGCATGTGCAAAGGGTTTGGGTCAACCCTATCCGGAGCAGCCCTGCACTGGTTTGTGGGATTGCCCAATCGCAGCATCTCCTCCTTTGCAGATCTGGTTAATGCCTTTAATCAGCAGTTTGCTAGCAGCATGAAACCAGAGAAGCAGACCAGCGATCTATACAGAATTGTCCAAGGATTCGAGGAAACCACTCGAGATTACCTCACCAGGTTCAACAAGGAAAAGGTTGCCATCCCGCATTGTGATGTACCCACTGCCATTGAAGCCTTCCGCAGGGGGTTACATCAGGATTCAGACCTGTACAAGCAGTTGACAATGCACCCATGCACTGCCTTTGCTGATGTATAGGCCCAGGCAGTCGCAGCCATGAGGCTGGAAGAAGACGCTGCCTCCAGAAGAAGTACCTACGACACAGAACCTGTGTCTAGGAAAGCACCAGTAGAAAAAAGGAACGAAAGGTCAAAGCCCTACAGCAAGCCAGTGAGCAAAGTATCCGAGAGCACCGGTGGGAAAAATGATGCAGATCCGCCTCCGAAGGTCAGTGAGTATGGTTTTACCACCGGAATGGCTGGCTTGCTAAAGGCCTTGAAAGAGCTCAAAGGAGTCAGATGGCCAAAGAAGAGAGAGGAGCGGCTCAACGACCGCCGTGATGCTAGTAAAAAATGTGAATTCCATGATGACATAGGTCATACCACGGACGAATGTTACACCCTCAGAAAGGAGGTCCGATTCCAGTATGACCGAGGCAACTTGGACCATCTGCTCCCAGAGAAGTCCACCAGAGTCAACGCGGCCAGCCAGGTGCAGCCTTCACCAGCTCCTCCCTGCAATAGAATTGTCAATGTCATTACTGGAGGATCAGAGCTGTGTGGGCTCACCTACTCAGCAGCCAAAAGACGTGTAACTGCAGCAAAGGGAGACAAGCCAGAGTCATCATGCAGAATAGCAAGGCAGGACCTCCCAACAGTGACCTTTGACGAAACAGACGCAGAAGCTGTACCAGAGCAGCATCATGATGCCCTGATTATCACATTGAACATTGGAAATTGTGAGGTCAGGAAGGTCATGGTAGACACAGGCAGCTCCGTCAACCTGCTAATGCTGGAAGCACTAAAGAGCATGGGATTTGACGAGAAGGACCTGACAAAGAAAGCTATTCCCCTGGTCAGATTCAGCGGGGAAACGACGCATACCCTGGGGGAGATCACCATCCCCACCTACGCCGGAGGGCTGAACAAACAGGTAAGGTACTTAGTTATTGATGGTCCATCTACTTACAATGTTATTCTTGGCAGGCCCTGGATCCACGAAATGCGAGCAATCCCGTCAACGTATCACCAGTGCCTGAAGTTTCCTACCCCGTGGGGAGTTCAGGAGATACGGGGAGACCAGGAGGAGGTCAAGGATTGTTACAAGGTAGCCCTCAAAAGGACCACCAAACCACCAGCTGCCAGAGCATAGCAACTACAGCAACTGCACGTCCAGGAGGAATACATCGAGCCCCAGCAGGCGGAAATCGATGAGGTCCACCTGGATGAGCAGCACCCAGAAAGGACCGTGTTCGTGGGCTCAGAGTGCTCTGGAGATCTACGCCGGCAGCTCCTCCAGCTGCTCCGAAAGAACATGGACTGCTTTGCCTGGTCTCACAAGGACATGATTGGCATAGACCCAGAAATCATAACGCACAAGCTCAGCATAGATCCAGGATTCAGACCAGTGCAGCAGAGGCGCAGGAAGTTCGCAGCAGAAAGACATCAGATCATAAACCAGGAGGTGGATAACCTTCTGGAGGCAGGAAAGATCAGGGAAGTCAGGTATCCGGAGTGGCTATCTAATGTAGTGGTGGTACCGAAAAAGAATGGCAAGTGGAGGGTCTGCGTGGATTTCACAAACCTGAATAAGGCCTGTCCCAAGGACCCATTCCCCTTGCCACACATAGATGCCATGGTAGACACCACTGCAGGCCACGAAATGTTGACTTTCCTGGATGCCTGGAGCGGGTATAACCAGATCAAAATGGACCTGGCAGACCAGGAAAAGACAGCATTCAGGTCCGAAAGAGGCATCTACTGCTACAACGTAATGCCCTTCGGCCTGAAGAATGCTGGTTCTACATACCAGCGGCTCGTCAATATGATGTTCAAAGACCAGATAGGACGTAATATGGAAGTCTACATAGATGATATGGTGGTCAAATCCAAGCAGTCAACAGACCACACCCAACACCTGGAGGAAACATTCAACACCCTCCGGAAGTACAAAATGAAGTTAAATCCAGCTAAGTGTACCTTCGGAGTTTCTAGTGGGAAATTCCTGGGGTATATGGTAACACAGAGGGGGATAGAAGCCAGCACAGAACAGATCAAAGCAGTTCTGCAGCTGGAATCACCCCAGAAGCCAAAAGATGTGCAGCGTCTGACAGGAAGAGTAGCAGCCCTGAGCAGGTTTATCTCCAGATCCTCAGACCGGTGCAGATTATTCTATGATATTCTCAGAAAAAGCCAGAAGTTTGATTGGACACCAGAGCACGAAAAGGCATTCCAGGAACTAAAGCAGTACCTGAGCAGCCCACCCCTGCTATCCAAGCCAGAGCAGGGGGAGGTCCTGCTCCTGTACCTCTCAGTAACCGAAGCAGCAGTAAGCGCAGTTCTGGTCCGACAGCACGAAGGAGCTCAGCACCCGGTGTACTACGTCAGCAAGTCATTACTACCAGCAGAAGCAAGGTATACCTCACTGGAGAAACTAGTATTAGCATTAGTCACAGCATCTTACAAGCTGCGTCCATACTTCGAATCTCATACCATCTCAGTGGTTACCAATCACCCACTCAAGACGGTTATGAGAAAGCCAGAATTATCAGGACGAATGGCTAAGTGGTCGGTGCACCTCAGTGGGTATGACCTCCAGTTTGAACCACGCACAGCCATAAAGTCACAAGCCCTCGCAGACTTCGTCTCCGATTTCAGCCCAGCACTCCAGACCCAAGCAGAGCAGGAAATCCTGCACCTACACCAGGGTGCCAAACCAGGCACCTGGGAGTTACGAGTAGATGGAGCTTCAAACGCCAGAGGGTCTGGAGTTGGGTTGATCCTCCGATCACCAGAAGGGGATCTAATCACCCAAGCAGTCCGATGTGAGTTCAAGACCACAAATAATGTGGCTGAGTATGAAGCCCTAGTCTTGGGACTGCAACTAGCCTTGGACATGGGAATCAACCATGTTAATGTATATAGTGATTCACAACTAATTGTGAATCATGTCAATGGGACATACGAAGCAAGAGACCCCACAATGGCGGCCTACTTGTGCGTGGCAAAGGAGTTAATCGGCAGATTCGTGGAATTCTGCATCCAGCAAGTACCCAGAGAGCAGAACGCAGAGGCAGATGCACTGGCAACTCTAGGCTCAACCTTCAAACCAGCCGACGTAGCCAGTATTCCAATCACCCATGTCCTCAAACCAGCCATTCCTGGACCAGATTCGGGCCAGGAGGAGCTGCCTATCTGCAGCAGCAACCTAGACCAGGAGTCAGAACAAGACTGGCGAAAGCCATACCTGGACTGGTTGCAGCATGATATCCAACCCAGCAGTAAGAAAGAGGCACGCAGTTTCAGGATGAAGGCTTCCAGGTTCATACTGATTGATGGAATCCTGTTCCGGAAGTCGTTAGCAGGGCCATATCTGCGATGCCTGGACCAGACCGAGGCACAGACAGTCTTGCATGACCTCCACAGTGGCGACTGTGGAAATCATGCAGGGGGAAGAAGCCTGTCCAACAGAGCTCTCAGAATGGGGTACTTCTGGCCCACAATGCGCAAAGATGCAAAGGAATACGCAAGGAAGTGTGACGCCTGTCAAAGGCATGCACCTGTCAACCACCAACCAGCAGAACCCCTGCACCCGGTCATATCCCCATGGCCCTTTATGAAGTGGGGAATGGATATTGTGGGACCTCTCCCCAGAGCACCAGGAAACAAGTTGTACATGTTGGCAATGACTGACTACTTCTCTAAATGGATCGAAGCAGAGTCATTCACCCAGACCACCGAGGCACAGGTCATTTCTTTTATCAAGCGTAATATATTCACCAGATTTGGCATACCTTCAGAAATAATATGTGACAATGGTTCCCAATTCATTGGGAAGAAAACCGAGGCATTCTGTGCTAGGTGGAATGTATCACTCCAAAAGTCTACCCCCAGAAATCCCCAGTCCAACGGACAAGCTGAGTCCAGTAATAAGATCATTATCGAAAATATGAAAAAGAAACTACAAGAGATGGGAGGGAAATGGGCAGAGGAGCTTCCTCTGGTCCTGTGGGCTGACAGAACTACCCCAAAAGTAGCAACAGGTCAAACCCCCTTCAGCCTCGTTTTCGGAGCAGAAGCTGTGATCCCTTCTGAAGTCAAAATCCCAACCCACAGATACGGGAGTATAACTGAGGACCAGAACCAAGTAGAAATGAAAAGCAGCCTGGACACTGTTGATGAACTCAGGACCAGTGCCTATGTCAGGATGGCTTCATACAAACAGATGGTGGCTCGGAGCTACAACAAGAATGTCAGGATCAGAACCCTGCAAGTAGGAGATCTGGTCCTGAGAAAGGTGTTCCAGAACACCAAAAACAGACAAGCCGGAAAGTTCACTTATAACTGGGAGGGCCCATACCAGGTTGAAAGCATAGTTGGTAATGGGGCCTACAGGCTAATGACAATGGAAGGGGAAATGATACCCAGATCATGGAATATACTTCACTTAAAAAAGTATATCATCTAAAGATGCCTCCACCAGACCAGAGCAGCTCCCTTAGACTCAGGTTCTACTCTGTATAAAGTTTACTCTGGTTCAGCTTAAAATTTTGTTTTACCTTTATATTTTTTATATAAACCTAAGTTTAGAATGATATCTTGCCTTTATATTTTTTAAGTTTAGTAGTCTAAGTCTTGTAATTTCAAACCTTAGTACATTTTCAACTTTTAAGTCTTTTAAAAGGAAAAATTTTCATCATTTATTTTCTGGACCAGAATTTACCTATCCTAGTGGACTGACCTAAAGAGGAAATCTGCACTGATCGCAGGAGAACCTAAGTTAAGCCTGGCACCCCAGTATAGGGACGGGTATACAAAACACCAGGCCAGCACACCAAAGCAGCGATGGCCAAAATACAAACGAAACATGCATGTACAAAAGAAAAACGCCAGAACAACGGCAGAAAAACCAACAGATAAGACAAAGCCCCATACAACGGGGACATACGATTAAAAGCTGCTCAAAGCAGCTCCAAACGGAAATGTTTCCACTGGTCCACCAGGACCAGCGGCAGGATTGTTTTAACTGGTCCACCCGGACCAGCAGCAAAAAGTTACAAAGTTAAGCCCACGCAGGGGCATCCAAAGTTCAAAAGAAAGAAAATATTAAACGCCCATACCAGGGCTCAACAGACAAATTCTTTAAAAACCTACTCATCAGGAGTAGGAGCAACAACATCGGCATTGGTAGGGTCAGAGGTCACTTCCTCTCCAACATCCTGGAACCCTACCTCACCTTCTTCCTCATCATCATCAGAAATCAGATCCATGTTTAAACCATCGGGAAAGTCAGAAGCAAAGGCCTTCTCCAAAGCTGCCAAGTCCCAAGTGGTATGGCTACCCTCCTGGAACTCCCGAACACACTTCACCCGGGTCTCAGCAGCGGTATAGGCAACAGCCTCAATTAATGCTCTCTGCAAGCCAGCCTTTTTATGCTCCAGGGCCTCCACCTTCAGGACTAGATCAGCCTCCGAGGCTAAGGCCCGCTCCAATTTAAACTGAGCTGTGGCTAACTGGTCCTGGGACGATCCCTTCAGGGTCCTGAGCTCCTCCTCCTGAGCCTTGAGCTTCTCTTCTTGGGCCTTAAGTTTCTCCTGGCCAGCAATCACCTCCCGACGAAAACGATCAACCGCCTGCCGCAGATTTCCCCTCAAGACCTCCTCAGAGCTGAGCTTCGCCTTCATCTCCTCCATCCTCTCCAGAGCAGCGTCATGAGCCACCTTCATGCGCTGGAGATCAGTCAGCAACTCCTCACTCTGCTGCTTGGTGCACAACGCCAGTTCCAGAGCCTAAAAGCACGCCGAGCCAAGTCAAAAAAAAAAAAAAAGAAAAAAAAAGAAAAAAGAAGAAAAAACAGAAACAAAGAAATCTACCTCAAAGGAGACTTCAGCGACGCGCTTGGGCAAGTCCCGGAAGGGACGCTTTTTTAGAATAGAGGCAGAAGCAGGGAACAATAGGGAGTTCAGAGTAGGCCAGAGCTTGGTCTGGGAACCTCCAAAGTCTCCTGGAAACTCCAGCTGCAGAGGAGGAGAGGAAGATTCTCCAGAAAATGTTCGAGGTAGCTGTTCCAAAACTGGCTTAAAGCCAGGAGTAGGAATGGAGGGAAGGACCACCAGAGGAGACGGATCAACGAAGGGAACCTCAGGAATAGAGTCCTGAACCAGATCGACGGTATCAACTTCAATTGGGGCAGCCTGGGACCCGGCTCCAGCAGAGCTCCCCTCAACAACATCCACTTTCTTTTTCTTCGAGGATCCAGCATCCCCAGGAGCTAACCTCTTCCTACGCAGCTGCATCACCCTACTTATATCAACTCTGGGCTTGCCTGGAAAGACAGAAGTCAGTATAAAGCCAAACATAACCTACCCAGAAAAAACAGCCATACCAAAACACCGTACCTTCCTTCTTTACCGCCAGAACAGCAGAATCCCGGACCAGCCTGGAGAAAGTTCTCTCCTCGGCAGGAAGGTCCAGGAGCTTGGCCTTCGAAGTAGGGGGATCCACAGCATCGGGGAACTTAGCCAAGCTATGCCCTGCAGAAGCCAATAAAAACCATCAGCATGAAACCAACAGCAAAGCAATCTGGCAAAACCAACACCAGAGCAGAGGTAGTACCTTCCACAGGCTGCCAGTCGGACAAAATGTAGTCTGGGGAGGAAGGAAGAGTGTCGATCTTGACAAAAATAAAACGAGTGAACCACTTACTATCATCAGGAGTGGTGGAGAAAACAATGGCAGAAGGCATATTATCATGACCACGAATGGTGCACTGAAAATGGCCCAGAGAACGAGGGGCGAACCACTGCCCCAAGTCGGCTAAACCGATGTTCAGCCCTCGTTCACGGTTCAGGGCGCAAATGCTGAGCAAGATTCTCCACGCATGCGGAGCAATCTGACACATGGCTAGTTTGGTTAACTTCAGAAAATCAACAATTAAATCAGGGAAAGGAAATCTGAGACCCAAACGGAAGGGGTACTCGTAGAAGCAAGTCCACCCCTCCCTCTCAAAGTCGGCTTTCTCGCCGGCACGGGGGAAGTGGTAGACAACCCCATCCGGAAACCCGAACCGAACCTTAATGAGTGACGCATGGGACTCATTGAAAGTAGAGTCACACAAGTGCTTCGCGGCAAGTAGGCCTTGTGAAGGGAAAGGGCCAGAATACTCCTCGGAAGCAGGAACAGATCCACAAGACCCAGCAGGGGCAGGAGTAGCAACAGGAGTAGCAGAAGAGGATTCAGGAGCAGACATGGTAAAAGGACAAAAGCGGTGAAAGAATTTTACAGCAGATGAAAAAAGAAAGGCAAGAGAAAGCAAGAAAGAAGGTGAATTTTTGAAAGAGGTAAAATAAAGTACACGGTTAAAAGGGGTATTTATAAGGAAATCATATGGGTTAAATTTGAAAGTTAAAATTCAAAAGGCAAAACTGAAGGGTTAAAGAGAGTAAATAATGGAGGACAAGACAGTTAATGAAGTGATGGGGCAAGTGGGGCAGGTGGGACAAGAGAACGGCTGTGAACAGTTGCCGAAACCCCCAACTACCTCCATTAAACTCAGAAGCATATTCAAAGGCAAGAAAGGAAATTCCAGCCCAATTAAAAGCCAAGGTTAGGCTGAAATTTGGGGGAAATTGTTTAGCCCAAAATTTACATCTCACTATTGGGCCCAGTGATGAATAATTACGCAGCCCAACGCCAGAGGCAGATCAAAGGCAAATCAGACGCAGACCAAATACAGACCAGACGCAGAAAAAGAGCTGTTGGAGTAGGAGAATGGGTCAAAATATTAAAGGAATATTCCCCTATATCCACTCCTACATTCCAGGGCCAGAGCAGAAATTGGTTGAGCTTAAATCCGCATCTATAAAAGGAAAGGCTAGGGCATTTTTTATTCATCTAATTCATACATTGTAAAACCCATATACTCTAGCAAAAATACTTGTAATCCGTCCCACAGCGAAAATCTTCGATCATAGTAAAGATATTGGTGGGATTCCGTTCCCCCCGCGGTTGTTTCCCTCAACGGGTTTTTCCGCGTCACCAAAAATCTCTTGCGTCTTTGTTTATCTCTTTTCGTTTTCGTATTTATTTTCTACGTTGGTTTTTATATTGGTTGACACTTTGACTCACATCACATAACATTGATCCGGTAGAGATTTTACCAAAACAGTTATTATAATAATCGTAATACGATATACAACGTTTGTTATAACCATGAACCTTTCTCATTCTAATTTCGATATTTCATAAATATCAATTAATATTTGACAATTGACACGATTCAATTTCAAATACAAATCTTACATTATGATTTAACCTCTGATTTCTCGATATTTAATTTTAAGGAATTTTGATCAACTCGTATCGTATACAATTGATCAATATATCAATCAATTAAGGGGATTATCCTATATGTGTGATCTAAAGGGATCAACTGACCACCACCGTCATACGACAGTAATGTCAAACTCTAGTCAGCCAATCATTACCGATTAATGTTGGTCAGTTGACTATATATAATTTCGGATCATACCTTGGGTATTCTTATTGGATATTTGTCAATGATATTAATCATTGATGTGATCGCACTATTTTTGAGGACAGATTTCCCAACAGTATGTAACTTTGTGATTGGTGTGGTGGTGGTGTCGGGTTTTGAACGTTTTGGCTAGACCACCTCAAGTTCGGATGCACATTATTAGGCTCATAGTAAGAGTTGATTTGCCTATAATGTTGGAAAGCTGCACAAGTTTCATTTGGTGAG
Source organism: Silene conica (assembly GCA_029255685.2). Classification (NCBI taxonomy): domain Eukaryota; kingdom Viridiplantae; phylum Streptophyta; class Magnoliopsida; order Caryophyllales; family Caryophyllaceae; genus Silene; species Silene conica. The sequence continues at coordinate 52,258,687 of CM055316.2, read as the reverse complement.
GTACAAAATTTAGCAACGTGGCCCTCACCTCCACATCTCTCATAAGCAAAGTGGGTCCATCCGATACAGCGTTAACCTGATAAATTCCACCCTTTCCAGCTCCTCCCAACTCGTATTTATCAAATCTGGCCTTGAGGGCCTCTAATGCAGCTACTGAGGGAGACTCATCCTTGCTTTGGTTGCCATGAGAGGTGCCATGTTCGGCTCTATGGACCGCCATATCCTCAGTTATTTTGAGACCCTTAGTCTCACCACTGTTTTCTTGAAATCTGCCACTAGCTGTGACATCTGTGATCGCTCTTTGGTCGTTGTACAACCCATTGTAGAATTGGTTGCACAAGAACCATTGTTCGAACCCATGGTGTGGAATGGACCGAACCAACCTTTTGAAGCGTATCCATGATTCATTAAAGTCTTCCGCGGGACCTTGTTAAAACTTGTAATCTGGGCCCTCAATGCATTGGTCTTCGCAGCAGAGTATTTTTTCGGTAGAAGGCCAATGCAAGGGAGTTCCAGTCAGTAATGCCCGCGGCCTCGCGGTCTAAATCCCGGTACCACTTTCTTGCAACGTCTCGAAGAGAAAAGATGAACATTGTCTCTTTATTTTGATCTTGTGTCACACCATCTGGTGGAGGAATGGAACAAATATAATCGGTGAAGATCTTTATATGCTTTGCAGCATCCTCGTTCGCGCTTCCCCCAAACTGGTTTCTTTCAACCAAATTAATATAGGATGGCTTGGCTTCGAAGCTCTTGCCGGTTCCCGCAGGTAAGACAAATCCTTTGTAAAGATCCTTGGCTTTGGGCATGGAATGGCTCGCAATACTCGCTTCTTCTGCCTTCTCTTCTGGTTTTGAATTATCAGTGGCAATGGAGGAAGTGGGTGATGATGGTTGGCTCTCAAAGAGGTCGCCCTGGTAGAAAGCAGAAGGTGAATTGCCTTCTCCTTCTTGTTGGAACAACTTCCTCTTCGCTCTTAGAGTCCTTTCAAGCTCGAGGTCAAGGGGAATTAATTATCCTTTTACCGACCTGCGAATAAGAGGAAACTACAAGAAAAGAGTGAGAACTGTTTAAGGAACAAGAGTTACTTAAACTCAGAAAAATAAAGACCAAAAATAAAACAATTAATACTAGCGCTACCTCCCTGGCAACGACGCCAAAATTTGATACCCGTCGTTGTGGGTGTCAAAGATAAAATTTATAAGTCCAAACTAAAACTATAGATCGTGATAGCAAGGGTCGAACCACAAGGAGGTAGAGAGATATTAATTGTTTTAAATCTTTAGTCTTAAGGTAACAAAAGGGGGGTTTTGATTTGTTTTGATTTTGAACTAAGTCTAATAAAGAAAATAACAAGAACATGACTTAAAAAGAAAGATGTACGTAAACAATTGATAAAAGATATGCTAGGATGTTCGGGTCGTTATAGCTATGATGGCAATTGGTCTAGGTAAATCCGTATTACAGTCGTTAAGGGGTATAACAAGTCCTTTCGGTCCGAGTTAACTAATAGCTCCGTTCGGCCTATGCTACTAGTCCCTAGGTCTCACTAATCTTAGTTGTCAACACAGAAGGGTGATTCCTAATGTCTAAGTCACGTACCTTTCGATCTTAGTAACTTAGTTGTCTTAAACCGTTAACTAATGCCCTTCCCTATCTCTCGATCTACGGGTTGGTCATTACTAAGCATCTAACAAGTCTCCTCTCGGTCTCATTGAAAGATATTGCACTTAACGAAGTAAAACATGCCTGATCATACACGAAATCAGTCGGCCGACCAATCAACTCAGTCGAACGACCAGAGAAGCCAGTCGGTCGACCAAGCGCTGTTACGGGTTGCCCTAAACTACGCCATGTACGCTACAGGTTACCTACGTCCTAACATATGGGGGTTTAGCTACTCATAACAATATTGAAAACAGAAACTTTAACAATAATAACAGTAAACAACATGATTAAGATAACAATGATGCAAATAACAAAAGTAATGGTTTAGGGATTCTAATTAACCGGTATTAATCTATGAAAACTTATAAATAAACTGATATAGGAACAAGAATTACCGTAGAACAATAAGGCAGAAATTTAGAACGGAATGAACTTTATTAGAATGCGGAAGAACAGAAAGCTAGATTAAACTAAAGAACCCAAAAACCCAAAAACTAAACTAAGAAAAGTAAATTATATGTGTTTTCTGAAACTTGGTAAAACTTAGATGATAAAATATTAGATCTCTAATACAAATGAAAAGTATGTGTTAAATAGTAGTCTGCTCAAGCTCCTCAATACCCTAAACACGCTTATTGGCTTAATCACGATTCTGAAATTTCCGAAAAAGGCCGAGTGGTCGACCGACGGTTGGCACTGGTCGGTCGACCAGTTGTCGGGTTCATTGAAGCTCCTGATCTCATAAAATGACTTCTGAAATTTTGCTCGTCAGATACATTGGTCTACCGACCACTTTGCTCAGTCGGTCGACTGATGTAGCTGATGTATCAGCCTTCATAACTTCTGAAATCAGTCTTTTGGGCCTTGAAATGTGCGCTAGGCTTTGTTCTTTCATCAATCCTTCATGTCCCCAGCCATGCAATCCACTCGAGGACGGGTTTGAATTAAAATCGACTTATTTCCACATTAATCTGCAATAATGCACCAAAAATAGCTATAATCATATAGTTGAGCTCTGAAATGCGTGTAAAAATAGATGTAAAACATCATAAAATAAACACGCATCATGCACCCCCGAGATCATCGGAAGTAACCCCTTCTTGGAGTTGGTCATGCTGAATCTGTCAAGAATCTTATCTATATAAGACTCTTGACTCAGTGATAACATCCGTCGCGATCTATCTCCATAGATACGGATCCCCAAGATGCATTGTGCCTCACACGGATCTTTCATCCGGAAATGGTTCTTTAACCATACTTTAACCGAAGAAAGGAGAGGAATGTCATTCCCAATCAAGAGTATGTAGTCGACATACAACACTAGGAAGACGATTTTACTCCCACTCGACTTGATATACAAGCATGGTTCCTCGACCGATCGAATGATACCATTCTCTTTTATCAGCTGGTCGAAACGATTATTCCAACTCCGAGAAACTTGCTTAAGTTCATAAATGGAACACTTAAGCTTGCACACCTTGTTAGGAGTTTTAGGATCGGTGAAAACTTCGGGTTGTACCAGGTACAAGTCCTCCTCCAAATAACCGTTTAAGAAGGCGGCTTTCACATCCATTTGCCAAATTTCATAGTCATGAAAATCGGCAATCGCTAAGATAATGCGAATGGAACGCAACATGATTACGGGTGCAAAAATTTCATAATAGTGCAACCCTTGCACTTGAGTGAAACCTTTTGCCATTAGTCGTGCCTTATAGGTGTCTGCTGGTTGTCCCTCGATGAAATTCTTTCTCTTATAAAGCCATTTGCACTGAAGAGGTCGTACCTTATCAGGCAAATCAACCAACTCCCATACGTTATTCTCATACATGGAGTCCATCTCGGATTGCATGGCATTGAGCCATAGCTTTGAGTCAGAACAGGTCACAACACCTTTATAGGTTACGGGCTCGTTACTCTCTAGGAGTAAAACGTCAACTCCGTCAAGGTCCTCGACCATACCAATGTATCTGTCTAGAGAAATTGAGAATCTACCCGACCTTCTAGGTTCCTCAGGAATACTAACCGCAACATAAAATGAAGGAACAACTTCCTCCATTGGTTGCTCGTTAGTTGGTTCTCGAACCTCCGACAAATCGAAGGTTCTATTACTTGTATTATTCTCGAGAAACTCTTTCGCTAAGAATTTCGCACTAGCCGCAACAAAAACGCGGTGTTCTGTAGGCGAATAGAAGTAATGACCAAACATTCCTTTTGAATAACCTATAAAGTATGTCTTGATTGATCGCAGGCCGGGATTATCCTCGTATCTCCACTTGAAATAAGCCTCCCAGCCCAAAACCCAAATAAAGGAAAAGTTAGGGACAATTCCCTTCCATATCTCATATGGAGTCTTGTCTACAGCTTTAAACGAACTTTGGTTAAGTATAAGAGCAGCTAACAAAAGAGCAAATCCCCATATTGAATTAGGCACAACTGATACTGCCGTTTCATTACCAAAAATAATAACCTAATACTACGAATGGAAGCTAGCGGTAAATAGGGTCGATCTCCACAGGGAGGTAATATCTATATGCAATTTTAGTTCGTAAAGTCACAATTTGGGGGTTTGATTTATTTAAATTCTAAAAACTACGAGAAAAAGGGAAATAGAACAGATAGAAAAAGCACTAGGATCGTCGGTTTACCATAGCTACTAAAGTCTGAACTAATAGTCATAAAACACCCTAAATTCGGTCTGTGAGTAGTGAAAAGGTCCTTCCGGCCCGCTATTCACCCTAAGACTATACTGACTTAGCTTCCGCCCTCATTAGTACGGTCTTAATAATCGTCGCAGAACTACCCCTAAACCAATCTTCCAATCTAGGCCAAGAGGGTTTCTAAACAATTAATTGAGTGCGTCGACTCAAACAATTAACAGATATAAAAATGCGACGGATACATACAAACCAAATTACGGGTATCCTAAACTATAAATTCATCCTAAGCCATGGCTACCCTAAATCCTAGCGTAGGAATTAGCTACGCATATTCAGTAAAAGAACAGTGAACACAGAATAATTGATTAACAACATTTTAGAAAAAGAAAGAAAAGAAATAAGGAATAGAGAAAAAGTTGCCGAAAATCGAATAGCAAAGCAAGAAGGAAAGAACAATAATCCAATCCGAGGTAATATAGAAATTACAATACTATCTAAGACTAAGTATGAGAAGAAAAGGGGGAAGAAAATGATAGGAAGGAAGTCGTCCCCTATGCCTCTGTTCACGAATTGTTTTTATAACAAAACAATTCTCAAAACTGGCGGCTTAGTGCAGCCCAACAGTCACAATCCTCTCGATCGAGAAGAAAAATCTCTCGATCGAGAAGAATAAGTACCAAAACCTCTCGATCGAGAAGAAAAGCTCTCGATCGAGAAGATTAAGAACCAAAAGCTCTCGATCGAGAAGAAAAGTTCTCGATCGAGAAGAAAAGCTCTCGATCGAGAAGAAAAGCTCTCGATCGAGAAGAAAAGCTCTTGATCAAGAAGAAAAGCTCTCGATCGAGCACTTCTCAGCGCATGTTTCCTGCACTGCGTACTGAACTTCAAATGGCTGCCATTTCTTCGTTACTTGCTCAAATTAAGCGTTCTTGGTGGCGTTGGAAAGCTAAGAGGATAATATTGTAAAGCCCCTCGTCGCAGCGGAAAAATAAATCATACAACATGCCAAAATTTACGCGGAAATTGAACTTTAACATGCATAAAAACGAGGTGAATTAAAACTTAAACTGAAACAACTGATATAAACAGAAATAGCTAAGTATAACTGTCTAAATACTGAAGTAAAATATATACAACAGCCTGGGATGGTACATCCCTACAGGCACTCCAAAAACTGAATCAAAAGTCTAGTGTCTAGCTAACGTATATGTGTAAGTCAAAATCGATGAATAAGATCATCGCTCGCTAGCTCCATGTGAACCCTTATGCCATTCTGTCATGTACCTACATACATGTAATCATGTACGCCACAATCAGTGGGGAGTGACTAGAGTTCTCCTAGCCACCTTTTGTAACGACACGTAACACAGAAGTACAAACAGCATACTCCAACATATATACAACATGTGAAGCATACAAATCTCAATATCTGATTCTCAACTACAACATGCAATTACTATGCAAGGCTCTCAACCACTTTCGGAAACTATTTGGAAGGAGAGCCGGTTTCCCTTCCTGTTGCCCGGCCGGGAGGTCTTTCAAACCGAACCATTTACGAAACTAGCTATAGAGTCATCCAATGCCTTGGATGAACATCTCAACAATCAATTCACTATATCTATCAGAACAACATTAAGTATAACGGTTCAGCGGTCAACTTAAGACATAACCTAGATACTAAATCACTTTCACAAACAAGGACTTAGAGGCCAACTTAAGGCATAGACCTTGATATCAAATAATCACAAGCAATGGGTCCAGAGGTGAACTTAACACATATCCCACTACCATTCAAGTAAAGGGTCTAGAGGTGAACTTAACACATATCCCAATATACAACTCAGTAATGGGTCCAGAGGTGAACTTAACATATATCCCACATAAACAAATGTCGGGTCCAGAGGTGAACTTAACACATATCCCAACATACATACATAAGCAATGGGGTCCAGAGGTGAACTTAACACATATCTCACTGCCACACACAAGTATTGGGTCCAGAGGTGAGCTTAACACATATCCCAATACACAGCTATCGCACACCGGGTCTAGAGGTGACCTTAACACATATCCCGATATACGACAACCGATCACGTGTCAGGTCCAGAGGTGAGCTTAACACATATCTTGACACGCCACAAGCAAAACACGTAATGGGTCCAGAGGTGAACTTAACTCATATCCCATCACGCGACAACAACTCACGTATTAAGCTCAGAGGCCAGCTTAAGGCATACCTTAATACGCATCAATACAATAGCACCCAAAGATAGTAACTAAGTCTATAGTTCTAATCTCTTATACTTCTAAACAACACTTAATTGATCCCGGGAACTAAGTTGAGGGAGAGCCGGTTTCCCTTTCGGTTACCCGACCGGGGGGGTCTCTATCCTCTCTCCATTCCCGAACCCAATATAGTGTCGCCCATCCTCCGGGGACCTCAAACACACATACAAGGTACACGGAACGAATTTCAAACAAAACCGATCAACCGATTAAAAGATATAACCGTTTTAAGATAAACAGGGCTCTCAGCCGGTCAGTGGCAGGCAGCCGGCTGACCGTTTGGCAACCCATCTTCCTACAATTCCTTCGAAGTAAAAAACAACGTATACGGCCCTCAGCCGGTCGGCAGGCAGCCGGCCTACCGGCTGGGGAACCCATTCCCTCAAATTTACTTTACGAAAAACAATACAAAGGGGCTCCCAGCCGGTCAGCAGGCAGCCGGCCTACCGGCTGGGCACCCAAGCACTCTTCAATTAAGAAATACGCAAAAACCCAAAATGCACTCCCAGCCGGTCGACCGGCGGCCGGTCGGTCGACCAGCTCAGGACTCTTGAGCGTAAAAATCGCATTTCCCAGTAACATTCAAAGTCGACCAAATCGACACCAATTCTCTAAATTTGCAACAAAAACATACTACCCAGTATATACACTACATATAGGTTGTATAAGCAAGCAACAAACTCAACAATAAGGTCATATTACGATCAAACTTAGTATTCGTCTTAAGGATGAAATTTCTGAAAATCAACATATAGGCATGTGAAACACAATCAAAGCATATGAACATCATACTTGTGCATTCCTAGCATGATTCTAAGTCTATACAACATAAACAACATACAAAATCAGAAACTTTCATCATCAAAACCATGAAACATGCTATTATAACAAATAAAGGCCGAGTTTCTCATTATGGTCACCTCTAAAGCGATTAAGCTCCTAGCTCCTCTTCAATCACGAAACTATTCACCTCGGGATCTTCTAAACTCTCTCCTACAACAAGATAAACGATTATTAGAAGCTAGAAACGGATTTCACCAAAACAGTCCATTTTTCAAGTTGGACGAAAATGGAATTGAAAGAGACGGATGACATGGAAATTTCGCGAGGATTTCAGAAATGTATAACATACCTTGATTTGGAAATCGGATGATCTCTGAAAATCGATTTAAAGATTGAAAAGTTGAAGGAGAAATGAGAAGGAATATAACAATGTTCTTGTTTTTGTGAAATGAAGAATGTCCACATAATGGATGGGGTTTAGGGTTTAAGTTGTCCTTTCCGTTTAATGAAACGGGTTTTAGATGTGAACGGGTTTCATGAGTCGGATTTAACTTGCTAAGTTATTACGTCGTCTCATGGACTTAAGGTTCTTAATACGGATCTTAACGGAATATTTTAAAAATAACTTAACAATAAATTTAAAATATTATTTTATTCCGAAGAATAATTTAAAACCTTTAAAATATAGTTTACGAAAATACGGGATGTTACAATCACCCCAACTTCAAAAAGTTTCGTCCTCGAAGCCTCGGTCTCCCACGTCTGTTCCTCAACGTCGCAACAACGCCATAGGATCTTCACTAGGGGTGATGCCCGTCGTTGAGGGTATCAAAGATAAAATTTATCATTCCTAACTTTAACAATAGATAGTGAAAGTCAGGGTCGAACCACAAGGAGGTGGGGGAATGTTTATTGTTTGGTGTTAATGTTTTAAGGTAACAATTTTGGGTTTTGATTGGTTATTGTTAAGTATAGAAACAGAGATAAAAATAAAGCAAGTAAATAAAGATGATAATAAAACAATAGTAAAAGAGATGCTAGGATGATCGGGTAATAAATAGCTAAGGTAATATAAATCCTAAGTCAACATGTATTGCAGTCGCGTAAGGGGTGTAACATATCCTTTCGGTCTATGGTACCTAATAGCTCCTTTAGGCCTATGCTATTAGTTCCTAGGTCTCACAATTATTGGGTGTCAACAATAAGGGTGATTCCTAAATCCTAGGTCACATACCTTTCAGTCTTAAGTAACCTAGCCGTCTTAAGGTGTAAACCAATGTCCTTCCCGTATCTCTCAATCTTGGGTAGGTCATTACTAACATCCTACAAGTCTCCTTTCAGTCTCATTGTAGGGTATTATAGTCAACAAAGAAAGACGAAACAGAATTCATACGCGAGTGGGTCGACCGACCGGCTATTCCAGTCGGCCGACCACCGCCTTGGTCGACCGACCCATTAATTGAGTCGGCCGACCACGGCTCTGCTACAAGTCGGTCTCAGAATTTACATTACCTATGCATATTCATCCCCTACATCCTAACATATGAAATTTAGCTACTCATGAAGATTGAAACGATAATGAAAATAGTAATAAACATGGAAATTATAAAGAACATCAATCTAAATATGCAATAGAAATAAAGGCTTGGGATTCTAACTTAACCGTATGCAATAATTATAAACTAATAATAATAAAACATAAATTAAGAGAGGAATTACCGGAAATAATGATTAAGGCGGAAAAGAACAAGCTTTATTGACTAATGTTGAAAGATTGATGAAGAACAAAATATAAAACTAAAGAAAAGTGTTTGATAATTATGGAAAAATTAAAACTAAAAGTAGATGTGAGATTTGATAGGTAAAGCTGAATTAATAACCCTAATCACGAAATTCGGCTTAAATAGATGGAAATAAAGAGTTTCCCAATGACCTAAACACTTTAATGGGCTTCGCGGAAACTTCTGGGTCTGTGCTGTGGTCAGTCGACCCAAATAGTAGGTCGGTCGACCCAGTTGTCGGGACTGCAGCGCGCGTCGATCTTAAAACAGCTGCCATTTCTTCGTTACTTATCGTAATCAAGCGATTTTTGCGGTGTTGGAAAGATAAGAGGAAAAGCTTTCACCTCCAATTGGAATCACTCCATTATCAGCTCTAGAACTCGAGATATAGCCATTTGAAACAGGCTGCAATGTCGTGGATCGATTCTTTGCTTGTTAAAGCTATCTTCAGGCCTTAAAATGTGCGCTAGGCTTCGTTCCTTCTTGTCCTTAGTCATAAAAAATCCCGAGGGCATAAATTTGGTGCAAAATCGTCCCTTTTCCGCATAAATCTGCAAAAGAGCATAAAAATACGAGAGTGCACAATTGTTGGGAAAAAAGGGCTAAAACATAGTAAATGAGCGACCAAATGCGTGTAAAAATAGATGAAAAACATCATACAATAGACACGCATCAAGGGGCACCACCTTGCTCTTCAGCTTCCGGTCCTGACGATCCAAAATCTTCACGGGACGCTCCTCGAAAGCAAGACTCGGCTCCAGGTTCTCGATCTCTCTGTGAAGCACGTGACTAGGGTCACTAAAGTACTTGCGGAGCTGAGAAACATGAAAAACACTATGAACCTTGCCCAAACTAGGAGGCAAGTCCAATCGGTAAGCAGCAGCCCCAATCCTCTTCACGATCTCGAATGGCCCAATATACTTAGGACTCAACTTGCCCTTAACACCAAACCTCTTGACGCCCTTCATCGGTGAAACTCGAAGGAAAACTCTGTCACCTACCTCAAACTCGAGAGGTCTACGACGGACATCTGCATAGGATTTCTACCGATCCTGTGCGGCCTTCATCCTACGTCTGATAAGCTGAACGTGATCGATCGTCGCAACCAACTGGTCAGGTCCTAGGTTGTGCACGTCGCTTGCCTGATCCCAACAGATCGGGCTACGACACTTCTTACCATAGAGCGCCTCATACGGAGCCATACCAATAGACGAGTGAAAACTGTTGTTGTAGGAAAACTCAACTAACGGTAGACACTGTTCCCACGAACTCTGGAAGTCAAGTGCACAAGCACGAAGCAAGTCCTCTAAAGTCTGAATAGTCCTCTCGGACTGTCCATCAGTCGCAGCATGGAATACTGTACTCATCCGTAGGCGGCTACCCATAGCCTCCTGTATCGCCTTCCAAAATCTGGAATAGAAACGCGGATCTCGGTCAGACACGATCTCTCGCGGGAGACCATGGTAACGGACGATCTCGGCAATATAAGCTCTGGCTAAGCGGTCCATATCCCAAGTCCCACGAATAGGCACAAATCTGGCACACTTGGTCAATCTATCAACCAAAACCCAAACAGCATCCTTGCCTCCAACTGTCTTAGGCAATGCAGTCACGAAGTCCATCGAAATACACTCCCACTTCCACTGAGGAACGTGGAGCGGCTGTAACAAACCATCTGGCCTCCTATGCTCAATCTTGACTTGTTGACAAGTCAGACACCTACTCACATAATCCAAAATGTTCTTCATCCCGGGCCACCAAAATAGAAGTCTAAGGTCTTTGTGCATCTTCTCGCCACCCGGATGAACAGAATAAGGCGTCAAATGAGCCTCATCTAACACTCTCTTCCTCAAATCGGGTACATCTGGGACATACATCCGGCCTCGAAACCGAAGAAAACCATCAGAACCAATCACGAAATCTTGTGCCTCACCACTCACAATCTTGGCCTCGAACTTCCGGAAAGCAGCATCTGTAGGCAAACCCTGGCGAATCTCCCAATACAATGTCGGCTCGGCAGTCATGGCAGATAACCAATCGAAACCACTACCAACCATCTCTAATCTCAACTTCCGGAACTCAGAACACAGCTCCTCTGGCAATACACGCATAACACTCATCGAATGAGAAGTCTTACGGCTAAGCGCATCCGCGACCACGTTGGCCTTACCCTCATGATACAACAACTCAATATCATAATCCTTAACCAACTCTAACCATCGACGCTGTCGCATATTAAGTTCCTTCTGTGTGAAAATGTACTTCAAACTCTTATGATCCATGAAAATGCGACAATGAGATCCAATCAAGTAATGACGCCACATCTTCAGGGCATGAACAACAGCAGCTAACTCAAGATCATGCGTAGAATAGTTCACCTCGTGAACTCGCAGCTTTCTGGAAGAGTAAGCTATCACCTTACCACTCTGCATCAACACACATCCAAGCCCTAGCGTAAAAGCATCGCAGTAAACATCGAAATCAACACCAATCTCTGGCAAAGTAAGCACTGGAGCAGAAATCAACCTAGTCTTCAATTCCTGAAATGAGCTCTCACACTTACCTGTCCAAACAAACTTGGCTTCCTTCTTCAATAACTGGGTCATCGGACGAGTCAATCTAGAGAAATCCTCAACAAACCGACGGTAGTATCCAGCCAAACCGAGGAAACTACGAATCTCTCCCACATCATTGGGACTCTCTCAATCAATAATAGCCTCAATCTTAGCGGGATCAACCATAACTCCCTCACTAGATATCACATGTCCAAGAAAAGCAACCTTAGATAACCAAAACTCGCACTTAGAGAACTTCGCGAACCACTTCTGTCGACGTAAAATCCCAAGTATCAATCGAAGATGTTCGGCATGCTCAACATCGGTCTTCGAATAAATGAGGATGTCATCAATAAACACCACAACACAAGTGTCTAGAAACTCACTGAACGTCCTGTTCATCTGATCCATGAAGATAGCAGGAGCATTCGTCAAACCCTAAGGCATGACAATGAACTAAAAGTGCCCATATCTGGTACGGAAAGCAGTCTTCGCAATGTCAGCCTCCCTCACTGGAATCTGATGATAACCGGAACGAAGGTCAATCTTCGAAAATCTGGAAGCACCTCTCAGCTGATCGAACAAGTCATCAATCCTAGGCAAAGGATATCTTTTCTTCACTGTAACTCTGTTCAATTCCCTGTAATCAATGCAAAGTCTCATGGAACCATCTTTCTTTTTGACGAAGAGAACTGGAGCACCCCAAGGAGAAGCACTCGGTCGAATGAATCGCTTCTCGATCATATCCTCTAATTGCTGCTTCAACTCTTTCAACTCAGGTGGAGCCATACGGTATGGAGCCTTAGATATAGGCCCGGTACCTGGAACAAGCTCAATGGTAAACTCCACATCTCTCTCAGGCGGTATTCCCGACAACTCCTCTGGGAACACATCTGGAAACTCACGAACAATAGCTACATCCTCAAGCTTCGGTAGTGATGACTTTGCAGCTGAAACAACACACAGGAAGGCTTGGCAACCCTTCCTTAGAAGATGAGAAGCTTTCATCGAAGAAATAACACGAACACCCTTTTTCGGGCGAGTTCCCCTATAGGAAACACGAACTCTTGAAGAACTCCTCAAGCAGATTTTCTGGTCGCGACACTCGAAGCGAGCATGGTATCGCGATAACCAATCCATACCGAGGATAATGTCAAATTCCTCGAGAGGAAATCTCAGTAAGTCCGCTGGAAATGTGGCACAACCAATAATAATCGGAACATCCCTATGGGAAGAAGAGCAGGAGAAAACATCTCCCGAAGGCAATGAGATAGAAGTCTCCTCAACAACAGAAGACTCCAGAGCTAGTCTGTCGGCAAACTGGGTCGATATGAAAGATAGAGAAGCACCAGTATCAAATAAAATCAGGCACTCAGCGCCAAGAACAGAAAAGATACCAGCAACGATGTCAGGATGAGCCTCAGCCTCTGCTCTGGTCATAACAAAGATCTTCCCCTTCGCCTTGCCTCCTCTAGTAGCTGCAGCAGCAGTGACAGCCTTACCAAGTGCGATGTTCCTCTCAGGACACTCATACGACCTATGCCCAAATCCATTGCAGGTAAAACACTTATAGACATTCTTGAAACAGTCAAAACCTGGATGAGATGGTTTACCACAACGGTGGCAAACACTAGAAGCAGTATCCGTGTGAACAATGGTCTTAGCAACCGGTGCAGAGAATCTCTCAAATCGCTTCTTCTGAGAAGAAGGTGCAGAAGTAGATGGAACAAACGGTCTCTCCCCTGGTAGATAGACCTCTGGTGTGAAGACACACTAGTAGCAGCAGCTCGGGTCTCAGCATCTATAGCTCGAATGGAACTCTCTGCCCAAATAGCATCATCATAAACCTCAACGAAAGAAGTCGAGTCACGGCGGACCATACTCTCGATGCGTGGCCCCAACTTCCCCCGATAGAAGTGATAAGCTCCATTTTGGTCATTATTTTCGTTGTTTATTCTTCATTTTCGGTCCCGAGATGACCTCATTTTGCGTGCCTTTGCTCATTTTTATGCCCGTTACCTCGACTATTCCTTTTCGGTTTACATTTCGTAGGTATTGTGGCGGGGAGCGAAGAAACGGGAGCAAACGAGGCATATTTGGAGCAAAAATGTGAAGAAATTATGAAGAAATTAGCAAGGCAAGAGCCCAGGCCTTCCCAGCCGGCACCCAGCCGGCGGCCGGTTGGCCGGCTGGGGAACCTGGTCTTGATTTTGAAGAAAATGTTACAGCCCCTTAAGAATAGGCTCCCAGCCGGTGGCCAACCGGCAGCCGGCAGGCCGGCTGGGGAGCATATCCCATACTTAGCCAAAATCTGAAGAATGAAAGAATTGCATTGTTGGGCAGATTACTCATAAAGGGTCCCCAGCCGGTGGCCAACCGGCAGCCGGTCCACCGGCTGAGGGTACCTGTAGCCAAGTGAAAAAAGAAAAAAATCAGAATTGAGTTTTTGGCCTCCCAGCCGGTGCCCGACCGGCAGCCGGCCGGTCGGCTGGGGATGCATGTACATTGGAGAAAAATCGAAGAAAAAGTCAGAAGTTAACATTTGGACTCCCAGCCGGTCCACCACCGGCAGCCGGTCCACCGGCTGAGAGTCGCTTTTCAGAATTTCGCGCACTATATAAACCCGCACTTAGTCTATTATTGAAAAACGTAACTTTGCACACTTTTCTAGGGTTTTTACTGTTTTGAATACTTAGTACTTAGACACAAAAACACTCTTAAACATTCAATCTTCCTTAGATCTTTATTTAATCTTTCAATATTAGTTAATCCTTTCTTAGTAATTCTCTTAGCTTTGTTCTTGGGCAATTTTAGAAGATTCTTATTGGGTTGTAATTTGAGGGTTTGAGAAAATCTTCCAAGTTGTAATCCAAGTTCCTTGCTTTTTCCTTATTATTGGTATAATCTTCCTAATCTCTACTTTATCTTTGCATTTTGTTCTAGTTTTGCTTGTTCAATTATTTACTCTCATTAATTTCCACCATGTTTAGCATTAATACTTTATTTGTTCAAGTTTATTCCTTAGCCATGTGTGAGTAGTCTTATTCTAGGGTTAGGGGGTTTGCTTGGGTAGTTAGTAGCCATGAAAAATGCCTAGAGTTAGTCTTGTTTGCTTCTTTGGTTAAGTTTTCGCATCTTGCATGTTATGTGTTTGATGAAATGCCTCAACGACGGTTGGGTGTTAGTCTTCACTTTGTTTGCTTTAGACGAAAGTCTTGGGGTTTCATGAGCATGCTTGTGTGTTAGGTTAGCTTGGTTTGTAGCGAAAGCTAGGACTAGACTCGACCTAAGGGTTTGTCAACTCGAGAGAAGAGACAACCCTAGACCTACCATAGAAGTGATACAAGACCGTTATCTTACGTTTGGCTACCGACTTACCTAGGTGACCCCCGACACCCTAGTCCTCTTTATCATCAACTTCATCTAGATTTACTTGCTTTAGTAGTTAATTAGTTTTTCCAAACCAAAACCTTTTACTCCGACTCATACTTAAATTAAAGCATAACTATACAACTTCCCCACCGTCTTCGCGAACGATAACCCGATTATACTACTTAATTTGGGTTCTTTATAAATGTGTTTGATGCCGGTATCGACGACAAAAACCGGCCATCAAGAAGTAAACTTTCTCAGCCTCATCCCTCACAAATCTCGATGCAAAATGTGCAAGCTGGTTAAATTTTTCGGTGAACTCCTGTACGGACATCTTTCCCTAGTTCAAGTCCATGAACACCTTAAGCCTCTGTGATCGAAGCTCCTTAGGATAAAATCTCGTCTTGATCTTCT
The DNA here is from genome assembly GCA_029255685.2 of Silene conica. Lineage (NCBI taxonomy): Eukaryota > Viridiplantae > Streptophyta > Magnoliopsida > Caryophyllales > Caryophyllaceae > Silene > Silene conica. Next base: position 52,243,171 of record CM055316.2, on the reverse strand, counting down.
CCTTAAAAGCTTCCAGTCAAATAACGGATCCAAAATGAAAGTCGGTCCAGTCAAGGTCCACCATCTGTCGGCCTCCAAAGTCAAAAAGTGAGTGGCTAGACGCACTCTATCCTCTCTGACTACCGAGTACATGGTGAAGCTTTTATCCATCTCACGGAACCATTCAGAAAGGGCAACAGGATCAACTTCGCCTCCATAAGTCTTCACGTGGCTCCTGGACATCTGTGATGCTATCCAAAAGAAGGCACCAGGTCGGTTGGCATCATTGCCTGGTGGAGGAGGAGGAGGAACAGTCTCAGCCTGATGTCTCTAGTTCTCAACCAACTGATGAAGTGCTTGCATTATCGTATTCTCAACAGCTGTAGTCCTCACCATCCTTCAAAAGAAAAGCAAGTGTTATCTTAGCAATTAGCAATCACAATTAGACTACAATATAAATCCTTAGATCTACCCCATCTCTCATTCATTATTCGATTTTATGGTCAAGTTAAGGTTGGGGGTTACATGAGTGCGTCGGGAGCGATAATGCTCTGATACCAACTGTAAAACCCCTCGTCGCAGCGGAAAAATAAAACATACAACATGCCAAAATTTACGCGGAATTTAAACTTTAACATGCATAAAAACGAGGTGAATTAAAACTTAAACTGAAACAACTGATATAAACAGAAATGGATAAGTATAACTGTCTAAGTACTGAAGTAAAATATATACAACAGCCTGGGATGGTACATCCCTACAGGCACTCCAAAAACTGAATCAAAAGTCTAGAGTCTAGCTAACGTATATGTGTAAGTCAAAATCGATGAATAGGATCATCGCTCGCTAGCTCCATGTGAACCCCTCTGCCATCCTGTCATGTACCTACATACATGTAAACATGTACGCCACAATCAGTGGGGAGTGACTAGAGTTCTCCTAGCCACCTTTTGTAACGACACGTAACACAGAAGTACAAACAGCATACTCCAACATATATACAACATGTGAAGCATACAAATCTCAATATCTGATTCTCAACTACAACATGCAATTACTATGCAAGGCTCTCAACCACTTTCGAAAAATATTTGGAAGGAGAGCCGGTTTCCCTTCCGATTGCCCGGCCGGGGGGTCTTTCAAACCAAACCATTTACGAAACTAGCTATAGAGTCATCTAATGCCTTGGATGAACAGCTCAACAATCAATTCACTATATCTATCAGAACAACATTAAGTATAAAGGTTCAGCGGTCAACTTAAGACATAACCTAGATACTAAATCACTTTCACATACAAGGACTCAGTGAGGGGAATAAAGCGTGTATTCGCCCTAAACTTGCAGGATTATAATGAAAATTACAGTTGTGATTATTGTCATAAGATAAATAAAAACATGAAAAAGAATACAACCTTGGGTCCTTGCTTGAATAGGCCTAAGAACAGGAATTAAAGTAAATTCCCTCCTATAACTTGCACCCAAGACTTTGTTTGAGACGATGCCGCGGGTGCTAGAAAGGCTCTCCAATTGCCTTGCAATATGGGGAGAGTTATTGAGGTTTTAGATGTGAGATCTGAGTTTTGGGAGAAGAATGCTCTCAAAACCCTAATAGTGAGAATTATGATTCAACAGTTTCAACCAAGAGTCCCTGACATAAGGAGAAGGACTCTCCTTATGTAGCCCTGGTCGGCCGAAATTCTCGAATAGGGTAAGAGTGGGCTTTCCACTCTTACCTTATTCTGATTCGTGATTCGACCCATTTAGCTAAAAGTTATTCGCGGGTTTTATTTATAAATCGTAATATGTTATCAGATATTAATACAGTCGACATATTAATAATGGTCTGATAAAAACGATATTGTATAATTACCCAAATTAATATAACAGTTTATATTAATACGCGAATACAATATTTAATTAAATATAACCGTTTATATTTAATTTTACGAATTAATCATGTAATCCGTATTAGCTAAAATTATTTAATCCGTATTAAACAATAATCTCAACATCTTATTGACTAATTTAATAGTCAATACCTCTGAGTAACTGTTTAGTCATACTCGGCATAAATGTGACTGTATTTTCATACCTTCACATCTCTCAAACGTGTCCTATAGGTGTGACGTATAGGGACCAGTTGATCACCGCCATCCGTATGACAATAACGTCAAACTTATCTAGCAAGCCAACCGTTATTGATAAACGTGGATCAACTGGTAATAATACTGAAGTATGCCTTTGTGATCCTTAAAGAGATTTAATAAGTCATTGTACTTAATTGTCAAGGACACCAGCCCCAACAATCTCCCACTTGTCCGTACAAGGGTATGTGTAATGACGTTATCACACTACATGTGGAGGACACAAGGCTCCAACAAACTCCCACTTGTCCGTACAAGTGTAGGTGTGATAACCGATTCTCATATCCTTTTAAAATTTCTCCCACTCAATGTAAGACAATTTGCAAATCCGCATTCGCAAAGGTCGTATCTCACAAGCGATCTGTATCAAGAGTGGTTTCCCCGACTAGAGAGTAACTTAACTGATAAAACGAATCTGTATTCGAGCATGGCCATGCATTTCAGTTACTACTCCTCGAGTGGCCCTGAGAAATGATAAAATCCTGATAAGGGTTTGGATATTTCCCTCAACTCGAATCCTGCCGATATCGCGCAGCATGAAATAACCCAGAAAAAATCCTCTTGGCCCCTGTTACGATGACCGTGGGAAAGAAACCAAAGTTACCCAAAATCTGCCTTAATCTCAAGAGACAGTTGAAAGTCAAAAGACTCGACTCTAAGGAACACTATGGAGGTCCTATCCACGACCTGGCACCCAATGTTATAAAACATTTAGGACTCCATAACGATGTCACGGGGTGTCCTACGAGATATCCGTATAACTCGCCTTTGTGATTGGTCAGTCAGCCGTGTGACTTATGGCTTGTTGAACCCACCATCAACCAACGTCACAAAATGATTACCTGAGTTATCAGCTCAAGTGGGTAATCAAGGACTAAAACGATGTAATGTTATTCAGTTCACTTTGTGGTGTTCAAAATTGGCGTACAATTCCACATGAAAAACAAAACATTATATATCATAACAATGAGGTTGAATAGAGTACACGAGAAAATGAATTAATACATGAATTCATAAAAGAGTACTACAACTTAGGAACACATCTAATTCCCATGGAATGAATGTGCCCTTCATGCTTATCACGTGGTAATGCTTTTGTGAGAGGATCAACTATGTTGTCATCCGTAGCGATCTTATCAATAAATATCTCCTTTTACGTGGACTCAGTTGTAGAATCTGCTGTAACACTTTGTTTATAACTTTTCCAGTTGACAGCAGCGCCATTAAGAGTAAAAACGAATCCAGACTGAGATTTCGAGTCATCTCGATCCGTTTGGAAGCTAGCATCTGCGTAACCCGTGGCGCAGAGCGTCGAGTCGCCTCCGTAAGTCAATCCCCAATATTTAGTCCTCCGTAGGTACTTAAGAATGTTTTTCACGGCCATCCAGTGTTGTTCACCTGGATGAGCTTGAAATCGACTTGTCATACTCAATGCATATGCAACGTCTGGACGTGTGCATATCATGGCATACATGATCGATCCTATAGCTGAAGCATAAGGAATCCGACTCATGCGCTCTTTCTCTTCCAATGTCTTAGCTTCTTGAGTCTTGCTCAAGTGAAGCCCAGTAGTCATAGGAAGGAACCCTTTCTTGGAGTTCGTCATGCTGAATCTATCTAGAATCTTATCTATATAAGACTCCTGACTGAGAGATAACATCCGTCGTGATCTATCCCTGTAGATACGGATGCCCAAAATTCTTTGTGCCTCTCCCAGATCTTTCATCTGGAAATGGTTTTTCAACCATGCTTTAACCGAAGAAAGGAGAGGTATGTCATTCCCAATCAAGAGTATGTCGTCGACATACAGTACTAGGAATACAATCTTGCTCCCACTCGACTTGATATAGAGACATGGTTCCTCGACTGATCGAACGAATCCATTCTCTTTTATCACTTGGTCGAAGCGATTATTCCAACTCCGCGATGCTTGCTTAAGTCCATAGATGGAACGCTTAAGCTTGCAAACCTTCTTAGGATGTTCTGGATCAATAAAACCCTCGGGTTGTACCATGTACAACTCTTCCTCCAAATAACCGTTTAAGAAGGCGGTTTTAACGTCCATTTGCCATATTTCATAGTCATGAAATGCGGCTATCGCTAAGATAATCCGAATGGAACGTAGCATGACTACGGGTGCAAAGATCTCATCGTAGTGCAAGCCTGGCACTTGGGTGAAACCTTTAGCAACTAGTCGTGCCTTGTGGATATCTTGTTTTCCTTCCACGGCATGCTTTATCTTGTAAAGCCATTTGCATTGAAGGGGGCGTACCTTTGCAGGTAGGTCCACAAGATCCCATACTTTGTTCTCATACATGGAGTCCATCTCGGATTGCATGGCTTCTAGCCATAGCTTTGAGTCAGAACTGGTCATGGCACCTTTATAGGTTGTGGGTTCATTACCCTCTAGGAGTAAGACGTCATCCATATCATGTTCCTGGACCATACCAATGTATCTGTCCGGAGGAATGGAGACTCTTCCCGACCTCCTAGGTTCCTCAGGAATATCTACCGCAGCCTCGGTTGAAGGAACTGTTTCCTCCAATGGTTGCTCGGTAGTTGGTTCTTGAACCTCCGATAGATCGAAGGTTCTATTACTCGACTTGTTCTCGAGAAATTCTTTCTCTAAGAACGTCGCACTAGCCGCAACAAAAACACGTTGTTCTGTTGGCGAGTAGAAGTAATGACCAAAAGTTCCCTTTGGATAGCCTATAAAGTATGTCTTGACCGATCGCGGGCCGAGCTTATCCTCGTGTCTCCAATTGACATAAGCCTCGCAGCCCCAAACCCGAATAAAGGACAAGTTAAGGACCGTTCCCTTCCATAATTCGAATGGAGTCTTGTCAACAGCTTTAGACGGACTTCAGTTAAGAATTAGAGCGGCCGACAAAAGAGCATAGCCCCACAGTGAATCAGGCACAACGGTGTGACTCATCATGGATCGAACCATATCAAGTAGAGTTCAATTTCTCCGTTCGGACACACCATTTAATTGTGGTGTTCCAGGTGGAGTCAACTGTAGCATGATGCCACAGTCTTTAAGGTGTTGATCAAACTCGTGTGAAAGATATTCACCACCACGATCAGAACGTAGTGCTTTAATCTTTCTTCCCAGCTGGTTCTGTACCCGATTCTGGTATTCTTTGAACTTGTCAAAGGATTCACTTTTATGTTTCATTAAGTAGACATAGCCATATCTACTCAAATCATCCGTGAAAGTGATGAAATACCTATAGCCTTCTCGTGCGTTGATCGACATAGGGCCACATACGTCCGTATGTATGAGTCCTAATAGGTCGGCAGCGCACATTCCAACACCTTTGAAGGAAATACGAGTCATCTTACTGATGAGACATGATTCACACGTGCCATATGATTCGAAATCAAAGGGCGAGATAGCTCCATTCTATATGAGCTGTTTCACGCGTTTCTCATTTATGTGTCCCATACGACAATGCCATAGGTAAGTTTGATCTTTGTCACCTACCTTTAATCTCTTGTTATTCACATGTAATATCTCGGTGGTTTGATCTAAAACATAGATTCCATTCATGGAAACTGCCTTGCCATAAATCATATTGTGTAAGGAGAAAATACAGCTATTATTCTCTATTACAAATGAAAAACCGAGTTTGTCAAGCACAGAAACTGAAATAATGTTTTTGGACAAACAAGGAACATAATAACAGTTATATAAAGATAACTCAAATCCACTTGGAAGATGTATCACGTATGTTCCCCTCGAGATTGCAGCAACACGTGCTCCATTCCCGACACGCAGGTCAACCTCACCCTTGATTAGGGGTTCTTGGTTTCGGAGGCTTTGCACATGATTACATAGATGAGAACCACAACCAGTATCTAGTACCCAAGTTCCGTAACTTGCATGGTTAATCTCAATCATGTGAATAAAAGAAGAAGAAGACATACCACCAGGAGTAACGCGGCCTGCCTTAATGTCCTCACGATACACGGGGCATGAGCGCCTCCAATGCCCAGTCTTGTGGCAATGGTGACATTCCATGATAGTATCCTTGCTCTTTGTTTTGCCCTGTGAGTTGCTTGACTCACCTGGCCCACTCTTAGTAAATCCTGACTTCTTAAACTTGGGCTTGCCTACTGTTAGGTCGCCCTGAGCTTTAGCTTTACCCTTACCCTTACCCTTACTGGAAATCATGAGAACATCTTGCTTCACGCTCCCACTTAATTTCAGATCCTTCTCGGTCTGTACGAGAAGGGAGTGGAGCTCATGAGGAGTCTTCTTCATGTCGTTCATGTAATAGTTGGCCCTGAAGAGGGCGAACCCATCATGAAGCGAATGAAGCATTCGATCAACGATTATGTTCTCACTGATCTTGCAGTTTAGGGCCTCCAGTTTTTCGATATTCTCAATCATGTGAAATATATGTGGGCTAACAGCTTGGCCCTTCTGGAGTTTCGCCTCAAAGAAGCGATAGGTATGCTCATAAGAAACGATCCTCGGAGCCTTTGAGAATTCGTTAGTGAGCGTGGTGAAAATCTTGTTTGCACCATGGGTTATGAAGCGTCTTTGCAAATTGGATTCCATTGCATAGATGAGTACGTTCTTTATCGCACCCGCTTCCATGACAAAGTTGTTATGAGCGCGAACTTCGTTAGCTCTAGCTCCAGTTCCTGGGTGTGCCGGAATTGGCTCAGTTAAGTACTTAAGCTTTCCGTCAGCAATGGCAGCATTCCGTAGTGCTGCCTCCCAGTCAGAGAAGTTTGACCCATCATTCCCCAGTCTCGTAGACTGATTCATGGAGTCCATGAAGGCTTTAAGCCAGGATTCACGTGCTAGCTTGGCACTTGGCATTGGGTCTTCACCAGCCATTAGTTATACAGCAGTTTAATTGAACGTGTTCTACACTGAAAAGAAGATAAAACAGAACCATATAAGCAACTCATTGTTGTGATTTAAGTCTATATTAAAATGTATTTAAACTCGTAATACTGCTTATTTTCAAAGCAGTATCAGGCAAAGGAACATACAAAATAAAGTAGTGCAGATAGCTGACCTTCAGGGTAGGGTCTGCACTGGCCAAACTGATATCCAAGCTGCTTTCCTGCACTATTATCAATCCTTATTAGGCAGTACAGCTGCCACTGAACCAGTAAGGACTGTCGTCATGGCCACAGGCTCTGTATGCTCTGAGAACCACTGTACTATTCTAAATAGGCCAGTGACTGCTCAGGAAATAAAAGAAGCCATCTACTCCATTCCTAACACCAAGGCTCCAGGGCCAGATGGGTATAGTAGCCAGTTTTACAAAGATTCATGGGATATCATTGGCTCAGATGTCTGTGAGGCAGTGGCTGATTTCTTCAGGACTGGACAATTACTCCAACAAGTGAATGCTACAACTATCACCCTCATCCCTAAGTGTGAGAGGCCTTCTTCAGTGACACAGTTCAGGCCTATAGCTTGCTGCAATGTGCTGTATAAAGTCATAGCCAAGCTCCTGTGCAACAGACTAGCCCTTGTGTTACCAGACCTTATACAGGAGAACCAAGGTGCTTTTATAAGGGGGAGGTCAATCATTGAGAATGTGCTTATATGCCAAGATCTGATACATATGTACTCAAGGCAGAATGTTTCCCCAAGATGCCTGTTCAAGATTGATCTACAAAAGGCATATGATACCATTGAGTGGCCTTTTGTAGAGCAGCTGCTAACTCAGTTCAAATTCCCAGCCCATTTCATCAAGCTGGTGTTGGCTTGTGTCACTTCTCCAACCTTCACCTTAGCACTGAATGGAAGTATGTTTGGATACTTTAAGGGGCAAAGAGGGCTTAGACAAGGGGATCCAATCTCCCCCCTTCTTTTTACTATGTGTATGGAATATCTCTCAAGACTCCTCAAATATGCAACTGATAGGGGAAATTTCCAGTACCATCCTCTGTGCAAACATCTCAAGCTCACCCACCTTTTGTTTGCTGACGATCTGCTTCTGTTTTGCAGAGGAAATGCTCATTCCATTATTCTTCTCATGAGAGCTTTTAACTCTTTTTCTGCAGCATCTGGTTTGAAACTAAATTCATCCAAATCTGATATCTACTTCAATGGCATGGATGAGGAATTGAAGGCAGATATTCAGAATGTCACAGGCTTCAGGGAAGGCAGTTTCCCATTCAGATACCTGGGGGTGCCCATACAATCTGGTAAGATAAGCAAGCAGGAATGTCACAAACTTACAGAGAAGATAGTGAGCAGAATCAGAGGCCTTGGAGCCAGGAAACTCTCATATGCAGGGAGGTTAACTCTTATTACCTCTGTGCTAACTACTATACATTGTTACTGGGCTGCTATTTTCCTTATACCCAAAAGCATCATAAAACGAATTGAGGCCATCTGTAGGAATTTCTTATGGAGTGGCAGTAGTGACTACCACAGAGTACCCATGGTGGCTTGGGATACAGTCACTAAGGCAAAAGCAGAAGGGGGTTTGGGGATTAAAAAAGTGGCTGAGTGGAACCTTGCTGCTGTAGGGAAGCTTGTCAATTGGATGTACTACAAATCTGATAGGCTCTGGATCAGATGGGTTCACCAACTGTACTTAAAGGATCAATCCTGGGATTCTTATCATCCACCTGCTGACACACCTTGGACCTGGAAGAGTGTTTGCAAAGCTAAAGAGGCCTTGAAGGCTGCTTATACAAATGATATTTGGATGCCAAATCCACAGGGATACACAGTAAAACATGGCTATGACTGGCTGGTTCCTGCTGTTGCCAAGCCAGAATGGGCTCCCCTTTGCTGGAACATTTGGAACATACCCAAACATGCTGTAATCACATGGTTTACCTATACCAATGGTCTGAATCTGAAAGAAAAGCTCCTCAGGATAGGATGCAGCAGTGATGACCTGTGCTGTGCCTGTGGGACTGCTACTGAAACAAGGGACCATCTGTTCTTGGACTGTTCCTATAATAGGAAACTTCGAGAGGAAATGGAAGGACAAATGCAGCTCAACATACCTTCTGAAACTATAATGTTTACAGGGAACTCAAGTGATAGTAACTGGAAACGAATGGCAGTGATTATTACTGCTATATACTATCATACATGGATGCAAAGGAATAATGCTCGTATCAATGGTGTACTTGTCATGCCTAAGATGCTAGCTAGTCAGATCAAAAGAGAAGTCGAGGCAAGAATCTGTTGCAAGAACCCAGAGTAGGATGACAGACTCATAGACCAAATGTAGTTTATATTTTGGTCTGCTTTGTTGTTTTTTTTGTTTGGAGTGCCCATGGGATTCGAACCTGGGTGTTAGATGCATGTAACCTCAGGGCTTTTGTCCTTTTTTGATATATATATATTCTCACATTTTATCAAAAAAAAAACTCGTAGACTCATGCAATTATATAATTGATCTCCCTCAAGAATTATATAAACGATCCCAAGACTCAATTTCCGTATATTGATAAGCCCACAGCTTGGCTAATTCCACCGTTGGAACTCTTGGTCGATAGATTTCCGTAAATCCTATCTATTAGTCCATCTCAGTCGCTAGATAGTATCGAGTGACCATGATGTTGAGATAAAATAAATCATCTGTTCCCACTTACCCGACGTAGAATGGGTCATATTATGCCTACCGACGAAGAAGGGATTCATGGGAGTCTGATTTATAAAGACTAGTCTCAATTTTTGGTTATATGAGGAAGACCCCATCAACTTTTATTTATCCATTTTAAGTGAACTAATATCTAGCATATGCGTGAATGAATGAAATAAAGTGATGGCTTTGCAATTGACATGTGACATCTGTATTGTCACAGAAAACTAACGCGTAACCTCTACATGAGTCAGTTTTCAGGCATGTTATAGGTGGTTTGGTTTTAGGCGGAATATGATGCAAGCTATTATCGATGAAAGCATGAAATAAATGCAATAAACGTAAATAAAAGTCCTAGTATGGCCTAGAAGCTTGTCTTGATGTTCCATCTTGGTCCTTGCAGCGGGAGTGAGCATCCGGTCTCCGTCTTCGGTATTCACAAAATTACTAATTTAAATTACAAATATAACCTATTTACATTCTAATTTAAATACAAAAGTAATTACATGGCAAAAACCCAAAACGGAGATTCAAGATCTCAAAATTACAAGCAAGACTGTGTTCCATCATTACGGTAACACAATCTACTAAGGCCACACTAAGTTACAACCGTTTGCAAAAATAAATACGTTATTGAAAGCATTCACAAGGCATTCAACAAGACGATAAATAAAATGCATCAACTAAATAAAATTCATACATGACATAATACTGTTATTATGATTAACAAATTTTACCAAACCACCTTACGGGATTAAAATTATGTGATTATACCGTTTTAATCACCCAATTTTAATAAATTTATAATCCATTATCTTAAACCGCTTTAAAATAATATGTATCAAACGAGTGTGAATCGTTTCACAAAATTAATAATATACTATTTCCGTATATAGTATATTACTAAAGGCCATGGGAAAATAAAACAGGTTATTTTCGAAAAGGAAAAAAAAACGACGCCTGTTACAGGGGGGAGGTCGACCGACCTCCAGACGAGAAACAAGAATTTTCTGCAACAGCATAAGCGGTCGACCGACCTATCAATCAGGTCGACCGACTACCAGACAGTAAAAACGAGTTTCAGAAAACGCAAAACGCTGCAGCTTTTGAAATCAAAACAAGTTTTTACCTTTTAAACTTTGATTAAATCGAGTAAATCAAAATTAATATCAACAAGGGTTCACATATTGTCAAGAATATCGATTAATTAACAATATGTAAACAGGAATCGAAAAACAAGATCGATTACTCACAAAAGAAAGACCGTCGAAACAGAAAAATACGCAGGAGGCGGTCGACCGACCGCAACAGGGGGTCGATCGACCGACTTAGCGGCAGAACACGATTTTTTTTTTTCAGTTTTTAAAACTTTATGAAAAACACAAAAGTAAAATTTCATGGCCTGGCTCTGATACCACTTGAGGGGAATAAAGCATGTATTCACCCTAAACTTGCAGGATTATAATGAAAATTACAGTTGTGATTATTGTCATAAGATAAATAAAAACATGAAAAAGAATACAACCTTGGGTCCTTGCTTGAATAGGCCTAAGAACAGGAATTAAAGTAAATTCCCTCCTATAACTTGCACCCAAGACTTTGTTTGAGACGATGCCGCGGGTGCTAGAAAGGCTCTCCAATTGCCTTGCAATATGGGGAGAGTTATTGAGGTTTTAGATGTGAGATCTGAGTTTTGGGAGAAGAATGCTCTCAAAACCCTAATAGTGAGAATTATGATTCAACAGTTTCAACCAAGAGTCCCTCACATAAGGAGAAGGACTCTTCTTACGTAGCCCTGGTCGGCCGAAATTCTCGAATAGGGTAAGAGTGGGCTTTCCACTCTTACCTTATTCTGATTCGTGATTCGACCCATTTAGCTAAAAGTTATTCGCGGGTTTTATTTATAAATCGTAACATGTTATCAGATATTAATACAGTCGACATATTAATAATGGTCTGATAAAAACGATATTGTATAACTACCCAAATTAATATAACAGTTTATATTAATACGTGAATACAATATTTAATTAAATATAACCGTTTATATTTAATTTTACGAATTAATCATGTAATCCGTATTAGCTAAAATTATTTAATCCGTATTAAATAATAATCTCAACATCTTATTGACTAATTTAATAGTCAATACCTCTGACTAACTGTTTAGTCATATTTGGCATAAATATAACTGTATTTTCATACCTTCACATCTCTCAAACGTGTCCTATAGGTGTGACGTATAGGGACCCGTTGATCACCGCCATCCGTATGACAATAACGTCAAACTTATCTAGCAAGACAACCGTTATTGATAAACGTGGATCAACTGGTAATAATACTGAAGTATGCCCTTGTGATCCTTAAAGAGATTTAATAAGTCATTGTACTTAATTGTCAAGGACACCAGCCCCAACACTCAGAGGCCAACTTAAGGCATAGACCTTGATATCAAATAATCACAAGCAATGGGTCCAGAGGAGAACTTAACACATATCCCACTACCATTCAAGTAAAGGGTCCAGAGGTGAATTTAACACATATCCCAATACACAACTCAGTAATGGGTCCAGAGGTGAACTTACCACATATCCCACTACAAACAAATGTCGGGTCCAGAGGTGAACTTAACACATATCCCAACATACATACACAAGCAATGGGTCCAGAGGTGAACTTAACACATATCCCACTACCACACACAAGTATTGGGTCCAGAGGTGAGCTTAACACATATCCCAATACACAGCTATCGCACACCGGGTCTAGAGGTGAGCTTAACACATATCCCGATATACGACAACCGATCACGTGTCAGGTCCAGAGGTGAGGTTAACACATATCCTGACACGCCACAAGCAAAACACGTAATGGGTCCAGAGGTGAACTTAACACATATGCCATCACGCGACAACAACTCACGTATTAAGCTCAGAGGCCAGCTTAAGGAATACCTTAATACGATCAATACAATAGCACCCAAAGATAGTAACTAAGTCTATAGTTCTAATCTCTTATACTTCTAAACAACACTTAATTGATCCCGGGAACTAAGTTGAGGGAGAGCTGGTTTCCCTTTCGGTTTCCCGACCGGGGGGGTCTCTACCCTCTCTCCATTCCCGAACCCAATATAGTGTCGCCCATCCTCCGGGGACCTCAAACACACATACAAGGTACACAGAACGAATTTCAAACAAAACCGATCAACCGATTAAAAGATATAACCGTTTTAAGATAAACAAGGCTCTCAGCCGGTCAGTGGCAGGCAGCCGGCTGACCGTCTGGCAACCCATCTTCCTACAATTGCTTCGAAGTCAAAAACAACGTATAACGGCCCTCAGCCGGTCGGCAGGCAGCCGACCTACCAGCTGGGGAACCCATTCCCTCAAATTTACTTTACGCAAAACAATACAAAGGGGCTCCCAGCCGGTCAGCAGGCAGCCGGCCTACCGGCTGGGCACCCAAGCACTCTTCAATTAAGAAATACGCAGAAACCCAAAATGCACTCCCAGCCGGTCGACCGGCGGCCGGTCGGTCGACCAGCTCAGGACTCTTGAGCGTAAAAATCGCATTTCCCAGTAACATTCAAAGTCGACCAAATCGACACCAATTCTCTAAATTTGCAACAAAAACATACTACCCGGTATATACACTACATATAGGTTGTATAAGCAAGCAACAAACTCAACAATAAGGTCATATTACGATCAAACTTAGTATTCGTCTTAAGGATGAAATTTCGGAAAATCAACATATAGGCATGTGAAACACAATCAAAGCATATGAACATCATACTTGTGCATTCCTAGCATGATTCTAAGTCTATACAACATAAACAACATACAAAATCAGAAACTTTCATCATCAAAACCATGAAACATGCTATTATAACAAATAAAGGCCGAGTTTCTCATTATGGTCACCTCTAAAGCGATTAAGCTCCTAGCTCCTAGCTCCTCTTCAATCACGAAACTATTCACCTCGGGATCTTCTAAACTCTCTCCTACAACAAGATAAACGATTATTAGAAGCTAGAAACGGATTTCACCAAAACAGTCCATTTTTCAAGTTGGACGAAAATGGAATTGAAAGAGACGGATGACATGGAAATTTCGCGAGGCTTTCAGACATGTATAACATACCTTGATTTGGAAATCGGATGATCTCTGAAAATCGATTTAAAGATTGAAAAGTTGAAGGAGAAATGAGAAGGAATATAACAGTGTTCTTGTTTTTGTGAAATGAAGAATGTCGACATAATGGATGGGGTTTAGGGTTTAAGTTGTCCTTTCCGTTTAATGAAACGGGTTTTAGATGTGAACGGGTTTCATGAGTCGTCTCATGGACTTAAGTTCTTAATACGGATCTTAACGGAATATTTTAAAAATAACTTAACAATAAACTTAAAATATTATTTTATTCCGAAGAATAATTTAAAACCTTTAAACTATAGTTTACGAAAAAACGGGATGTTACAAATATTTCAACTCCAATTGGAATCACCAGTTTATCTGTTCTAGAACTCGAGATATGGCCCCTCAAAGTAGGCACTAGCAAATTGAAACTCTTCCTTTGCTTGATAGACTTTGTTGCTTCTATGCGCATCTCAAAATTGCCTTTGACTTGGACGATTGGCGCTTCCCAAGGCTTGTAAGGCTTATTCCAACTTCCATCTTCTAAAAGGGCATACTTGGGACAACTTTGGCTCGGTTTACATCACTTTCGCGCTTATTCCAACAAAATAGTAAGAAAAACACAAAGTAGCATGTCCGGGACATAAAGCGATATAAAAACACTAAATTGCATAGAAATGTGTGCCAAATAGGGACTAGAAAGTCTATAACAAATGCACACATCAAAATTCCCCAAACCGAACCTTTGCTTCTCCTCAAACAAACTATATGCAAACTAATGGACCTAATGGAATGGAGTAAAACTCAGAACTACTAATAGTCAATGCCAAATCGCTTTAATGCAAAATCAACCACTGAAAAGCTAAGAAAAGAGCGAACGAATTTATGCATATCATGGAAAACTGTTAGACATTCGACCTTGCAAGATTCGTATAATTTCGGACTCTCTCGGGATCTTTCTTCTCTCAGCAAAGCAAACGGCGAGATGTTATATGTAAAAGTGGAGAAGAAAATATAGTCTCTCACCTAGACTACGACCAACAAATCATGCATGCTAAACTAGTATGAATAATGATTTCAAGCACCGTACACACGCACAACCACTGTCAATGTCAACTACACGCCGAACTATTGCAGAATATGGGAATGTGAGGCTAAGTAGGACAGAAAGGGCAAGACATGTATGGAAAAATGTGGTTAAAGCCAAGCTAGAACCTAATAAACCATCATAAAACGTATCCCGATCTTCCAACTCAAAAATAAGCTCAATGCCTCTTTTGATTAGGCAAACACATCACAAATCCCAATAAACCTTCAACCGAATTATTTTTTCTTTTCTTTCCATTTTTTTTCTTTTTTCTTTTTGATTTTTTCCATTTTTTTTCCGGTTGTATAGGCAAAGTATCCCCAAAGTCCTCGATCGACCAAAATCTTCCTCGGTCGAAGATTTTCTCCCTTCCGATCGAACAATAAGGTTCTCGATCGAGCACATTAAACACCCAAAACCTCTCAATCGAGTTATAAAGCTCTCGATCGAGCACAACATAGTAATACTTCTTTCACTTCTCACTTGCACACACTCCAAAATATTTGAAAACGAGCCAAAACTGATACAACAAGATAATTTCCTTCACTACTTCCTAGCTCGGCACAATGGTAGGCTAAGTATGGGATGTAGTTAAGGATGAAAGGCAATTATGGCTTAATGTGGAGTTAAATGGGCAAAATGAGAAAGGGGGTGATGCAATAGTCCTCCAACGTGTAATTCTGACCTCTAACCGATGCATGTAGGCAATAAGAAATCAAAACTCATACACATACGGAACATGAAATGCAGGGAGTACTACTCACAATCCTAAGATAACTGGTCATGGATGTCACCAGTTTAAGGCTCTAAAGCTCAGAAAGTGTAGTAGGTTGCCAAAACTACGAGTAAAGTCTAATGGTCTAACACAAATTCCACGATAAAATTCGAGACAATGCCGAAGCTTCACTAAACAAAGATTGAAATGGCGAAGCATGGCATATAATTGACTAAAAGTGCTATATCATCATTGAGAAACTCCAATCCGACTCGACTAAATGCTAAAATAAACGTGATTTTTTTTCACTACAACAGATACATCAATTTGCGACTGAAAATAGCGACCGTTTTAAGTTGCCCTTCCTATTTTAGCGACTGAAAAAAAAAATTCAATTTTTTCAATTTTTTTTTTCATTTTTAAAGCAATAAGCGTGAATGCAAACATAATGAAAATGCAGACGCAAAAGGATGCATTACCCTCCCCAAACTAAACCAGACAACGCCCTCGTTGTCCTCGCAGCACATAACAAGGGGGAATGGGATACACAGCCTAATGCATGTTACTAAGGGAAAACAAAAGTAGGAAGAAAAAAACTAAATGCAAAAGATGGAAATAAGGAATAGAAAACTTACAAAAATGAGAGCTTCCCATAACCAGAAGCGTTCAAAGGGATAACTGATCAGCTCTTGGCTCTTCGTCGTCCGCCGTTTTTGTAAATTTTCGAGCAGAAAAATGGTTCCAGATAGAGGTTAAGGAGAATTAAACAAAACGCAAAAAGCCCAAAGAGGAAAATAAAGAACAAAAGGAGAGAAAGAGCGAAAACTACTCGATCGAATAACTATATGCAATCGATCGAGTAATTACTTCCTTTATTCCTCGATCGAGGAAGCTAATTCACTCGATCGAGAAGTTCGCATATCCCTTCGACTTCTTTTTCTCGATCGAGAAGTTGAAATGGGCGATCGATTGTCTTGAGGTTGAAAACAATCGATCGAGCACCTCGGTTTTCTCGATCGAGCCCTTTTTCATCTGGCACGCCTTTTGGTTGTCTTTCTTTTGTGCACGACCTCCCAAACCTGAAAAACCAACAAGATATGCATCCCAAAAAGTACCAAACCACAAAACCACAGTCTTTAGGGTGTTCCGGCTAACTAATTGTCCTCTACGCTGATTACAATAGTTTAAAACTGTCTAAAAACGTGATAAAAGTAGTCTAAAAACGATGTCTATTACAAATTGCACGGGGTTGCAAACCCGGCTAACAACTAAAAATGTTTAACAGCCCGCAACAGGGCTTTTGACTGAATGCAAGAACTTCAGCGGTCATCAGATTCACCCCTAGCCTCCACAATGCGACAATAGCAAAGTAACGGTTCACCACATCCAAGTCATGCCACTTTCAACCCTCATTCGCAGCTTCCTCTTGGGTGAAACGTAATCTTCAAAACCTCCTCTAGGATCAACTAACTTGTCTAGACCTGTATAAGTGGAAACCCAACGATTTTCCTCCAATTTGCTCCCAAACTGGGGCGGAGGCGTTAACCACACAGCAAAAAATGATTTAACGGAAAGGGGTAGAAGAATTACTATTGAAAATGACAAGAGAAAGAGCATTACCTGATGCGTTTACCTTTTTATCGTCGTTCGGGATAAGTGTAATTGACGAATTGTAGCTCTTTGCAGTCATTGTACTCGATCGACCCTGAGTAACACTCGATCGAATACCTACGTTACTCGATCGGGTAACTTTCTCAACAATATCACTCATCGAGGTAAAGAGTCACTCGATCGAGTAACTTCCTTTCCCAGGATGATCGTTCGACCACTGTCGCCTGTTCGATCGAGTAACTCCTCGTCTGGCATGTTCTCTTCTTTTTCTGACGTTTCTTCCATGAAGTCAAAGAGAGGATCCTGCATAAATTCAACATCGGTAATCTTCAAACACGGGATTCTCAAAGCGAGAATCCCGCGAAAAATGTTGCACTTCATTTCCAATGTCAAAACGGTAAGGTTGCACATCGAACATATCATCATCATCATCATCTATATCGATCAATCGAGCAAGAGGCACATCTTGATCAATTTTCTCTTCTTTTTCTGATGCCAACTGGGCAATCTGAATCTCAAGAAGTTTAATAGACGCATCCATCGCTTGCTCCCTTTCCTGTATTTGAATTGCCAAGGTCTCGATTAAGGACCTTATCCCACTAATATCCGTATTTCCTCTCGAAGATGAGGAACTAGCTTGTGGCGGCGGGTATGGAGTGTAGTAAAATTGTCTATACTGTTGGTAAGCATAGACTTGGTCATACTCCGCAAAACAGCAAACTGCATCATGCCCTGCGTCACCACATCTTTCACAAAACACCACCCGTTGTTCCACATAGTGGAACATGGTGGGCTCTCTTGAAGCACCGTCAAATGGACCTGTATGACCTATCAAGACAATACTACAGAAAAGGATAAGACGGTCTTAAGGAATTAAGAATTCCTTAAGGCAAAGAACAAAACTAAAAAATGCAAATAGAAAAATTGCCTCCCGGCAACGGCACCAAAATTTGATACCGTCGTTTCAGTACCAAAAATAATAACCTAATACTACTAACGGAAGCTAGCGGTAAATAGGGTTGATCTCCACAGGGAGGTTATATCTATATGCAATTATAGTTCGTAAAGTCACAATTTGGGGGTTTGATTGATTTAAATTCTAAAAACTACGACAAAAAAGGAAATAGAACAGATAGAAAAAGCACTAGGATCGTCGGTTTACCATGGCTACTAAAGTCTGAACTAATAGTCATAAAACACCCTAAATTCGGTCTGTGGGTAGTGAAAAGGTCCTTCCGGCCCGCTATTCGCCCTAAGACTATACTGACTTAGCTTCCGCCCTCATTAGTACGGTCTTAATAATCGTCGCAGAACTACCCCTAAACCAATCTTCCAATCTAGGCCAAGAGGGTTTCTAAACAATTAATTAAGTGCGTCGACTCAAACAATTAACAGATATAAAAATGCGACGGATACATACAAACCAAATTACGGGTATCCTAAACTAATAATTCATCCTACACCATGGCTACCCTAAATCCTAGCGTAGGAATTAGCTACGCATATTCAGTAAAAGAACAGTGAACACAAAATAATTGATTAACAACATTTTAGAAAAAGAAAGAAAAGAAATAAGGATTACAGAAAAAGTTACCGAAAATCGAATAGCAAAGCAAGAAGAAAAGAACAATAATCCAATCCGAGATAATATAGAAATTACAATACTATATAAGACTAAGTATGAGAAGAAAAAGGGGAAGAAAATGATAGGAAGGAAGTCGTCTCATATGCCTCTGTTCACGAATTGTTTTTATAACAAACAATTCTCAAAACTGACGGCTTAGTGCAGCCCAACAGTCACAATCCTCTCGATCGAGAATAAAAAGCTCTCGATCGTGAAGAATAAGTACCAAAACCTCTCGATCGAGAAGATTAAGAACCAAAAGCTCTCGATCGAGAAGAAAAGTTCTCGATCGAGCACTTCTCAGCGCATGTTTCCTGCACTGCGCACTGAACTTCAAATGGCTGCCATTTCTTTGTTACTCGCTCAAATAAAGCGTTCTTGGTGGTTTTGGAAAGCTTAGAGGATAATATTTCATCTCCAATTAGAATCACCTGATTATCTGTTATAGAACTTGAGATATGGCCCTTCAAAGTAGGCACTAGCAAATTGAAGCTCTTCCTTTGCTTGATAGACTTTGTTGCTTCTATGCGCATCTCAAAATGGCCTTTGACTTGGACGATTGGCGCTTCCCAAGGCTTGTAAGGCTTATTCCAACTTCCATCTTCTAAAAGGGCATACTTGGGACAACTTTGGCTCGGTTTACATCACTTTCGCGCTTATTCCTACAAAATAGTAAGAAAAACACAAAGTAGCGTGTCCGGGGCATAAAGTGATATAAAACCACTAAATTGCATATAAATGTGTGCCAAATAGGGACTAGAAAGTCTATAACAAATGCACACATCAACAACCGTGTAACTCATCATGGATCGAACCATATCAAGTTGTAACATCCCGTATTTTATAATAATATTTTTGTAAAACCCCTCGCGAAAGCGGAAATATAAACATACAAAAGTACCAAAAATGCAGCGGAATTAAAACTTTTTAAAGTAAACAACATGCGAGAAGAATTAAACTGAAACAGAAACTGAAAATGAAATAAAACAAGATAGATAAGTAACAGTTCTATGTATCAAAACCAAATATGTACAACAGCCTGGGATGGAACATCCCTACAGGCACCAACAAAACTGTATCAAACGAAACTAAGAGTCCAGCTAATCGATATAAGTGTAAGTCATATGATGACCACAGGATCATCACTCGCTAGCCCTCTCGTGAACCCCGCTCCAACCTGCATGTACCTACATATATGAAAACATGTACGCCACAATCAGTGGGGAGTGACTAGAGTTCTCCTAGCCACCTTTTGTGACAACACGTAACACATAAAGCAATACAGAATACTCCAACATATATCATGTGAAGCATAACCAGCTCATCAACTGTTCTCATACTATCATGCAACTCTAATGCACGGCTCTCAACCAACTTCATAAACCGTTAGGAAGGAAAGCCGGTTTCCCTACTGGTTACCCAGTCGAGGGTCTTTCAATCCAACTATTTAAGAAACCGATCGTAGAGTCATCCAATGCCTTGGATGATCAAACCATAACTCAAACAAACATTCATTTACTCATCATTATCAATATCTATATCTGACACGTACCAACTCAAGGCAAGCAGATAAGTTCAACAAGTAAAAGGTTCAGCGGTCAACTTAAGAGATAACCTAATACTAGTCAATCAACAAGTGTACAGGTTCAGCGGTCAACTTAAGACATAACCTAAACACCAAAAAATTCAGCAAGCAAGGACTCAGAGGCCAACTTAAGGCATAGACTAGCATCCAAAAGTAAAGGACTCAGAGCCTAGCTTAAGGCATGTCCCTTCACCACATCACAAGGTACTAGACTCAGAGGCCAGCTTAAGGCATGTCCTAGCACCAAACATCTGCACTCTGGGCAAGGTGTCAGTTCCTTAGCTACCCCATTGTGCAGCTGCTCTACTCGTCAGACTCAGAGGCCAACTTAAGGCATGTTCCAACGCGATCACAATCAAACATGTATGGATTCAGAGGCCAACTTAAGGCATGTCCCAGACACGACAAACATACACATATGGAGCTCAGAGGCCAGCTTAAGGCATATCCCCATATATGACAAACAACTCACGTATTAAGTTCAGAGGCCAGCTTAAGGCATAACTTAATACGCATCAATTCAACATCATCAAAGTCTATGAACTAAACTATAGTTCTACTTTTTTTAACTTCTAGTCAACACTTAATTGACCCCGGGAACTAAGTTGAGGGAGAGCCGGTTTCCCTTTCGGTTACCCGACCGGGGGGTCCCTATCCTCCCTCCATTCCCGAACCCAATGTAGTGTCGCCCATCCTCCGGGGACCTCAAATACATATCAAAGTTACACAAAATGAGTTTCAATCAAAACCGATCAACCGTTTGCAAGTTATACGTGAATTACAACATAACAGCCTATAGGGATCCCCAACCGGTTGGCAGGCAGCCGGTCGGCCGGCTGGGAACCCATTCCCTTAGCCTTTAAAAACTCGCAAACCCACTCAGATGTACTCCCAGCCGGCTGGCAGGCGGCCGGTCTGCCGGCTGGGCTCCCTTCTTCCTAAGGTTCTCGCAAAAACACCAAAACAACACAAGGAGACCACCAGCCGGTCGGCAGGCAGCCGGTCGGCCGGCTGGCAGTCCCAAGCCAGTTTCCTACAAAAATCGCAAAACACCCAAAGACGCTCCCAGCCGGTCGACCGGCGGCCTGTCGGTCGACCGGCTCAGAGAGCCTGTTCCTAAAATTCGCAATTCTCAGCCTACACAAAATTCGACAATTCGACATACAAACTTCAATATTTGCTACAAGTAAGATTTACCCAACATCATGAATCATCTAAACTCATTATCTATCAGCAAACAAATCCCATAACAATCCTCAAATGATTATATCAAGTATCCGTCTTAACTTGTGAAAAATTGAAAATAAGCTTAAGAACATATAACAACATCACCAAGCATGAATTCTTCATATAAGAACAATCCTAAACATGATACTAAGTCCATAGATCATTAAACATTAACAAAAATCAGAAACAAATATAAGAACACATCAAAACTTGCTAATATTCACAATAAGGCCGAGTTTCTCCTTATCGTCACCTTAAATGCACTCCGGCTTAAAGATCTTCCTCTACCACGAAGCTATCAATGTCCGGGTTCTCCAATCCTTCACCTACAAGCACGAAAAACGTGTTTAAGGGCTAGAAAACGGAATTTATGCGAAACAGCCCAAATTTTGAAATCGACGAAATACAAAACGAAAGTGATAGATGGCTTGGAAATTAAATGAGGATTCCGAAAATGTTATTATTACCTTAAATCGGTAGACGGATGATGGAGAAAAGAGCAAAAGAAGATGATGTTTATGGAGGTTTTAGGAGAAATGGAGTTTACAGTAGAAATGTTGTGAAGGAGATGATTATGTCGAAATATGTGATTTTAGGGGTTTAAGTAATTGTCCTTTCCATATTAAATGAAACGGGTTAGGATATTTGAACGGGTATTTAAGTTGAGACTTAACCTTACCAAGTTTGTATTCGTCTTAAGGACTTAAGGTTCTTAAGACGGATCTTACTAATTAAATTAAAATCTTTCACAATAAATTATTAAAATATTATTTTATTACTTAAAATAATTTAAAACGCTTAAATTAGATTTTACGAAAATACGGGATGTTACAATCACCCCAACTTCAAAAAGTTTCGTCCTCGAAACTCGAACGAAGATAAATTCTAACTAACTCTACCTCAATCGAAAAGAGAAGGATGCGCGATACGCATCGATGCCTCGGTCTCCCACGTCTGTTCCTTAACATCACCGCAACGCCAAACGATCTTCACTAAAGGCACCACCTTGCTCCTAAGCTTCCTATCCTGACGGTCTAGGATCTTCACGGGACGCTCCTCGAAAGCAAGACTCGGCTCCAAGTTCTCGATCTCTCTGGGCAGAACACGACTCGGGTCACTAACATACTTACGGAGCTGAGAAACATGAAAGACACTATGAACCTTGCCCAAACTAGGAGGCAAGTCCAAACGATAAGCAGCAGCACCAATCCTCTTCACGATCTCAAAAGGCCCAATATACTTAGGACTCAACTTGCCCTTAATTCCAAACCTCTTAACGCCCTTCATCGGTGAAACTCTCAAGAAGACTCGGTCACCCACCTCAAACTCGAGAGGTCTACGGCGAACATCAGCATAGGATTTCTGCCGATCCTGTGCGGCCTTCATCCTACCTCTGATAAGCTGAACCTGTTCGATAGTAACAGCTAACTGGTCCGGCCCTAGGTCGTGCATGTCACTCGCCTGATCCCAAAAGATCGGATTACGGCACTTCCTACCATAAAGAGCCGCGTACGAAGCCATACCAATAGAAGAATGGTAACTGTTGTTATAAGAAAACTCCACCAATGGCAAACACTGCTCCCAAGAACTCTGAAAATCGAGGGCACAAGCGCGGAGCAAGTCCTCTAGTGTCTGAATAGTCCTCTCGGACTGACCATCGGTCGCGGCATGAAAAGCGGTACTCATCAGCAAACAGCTACCCATAGCCTCCTGTAAAGCCTTCCAGAATCTGGAACAAAACCTCGGATCTCGATCTGAAACTATCTCCCTCGGAACACCATGGTAATGGACTATCTCTGCAATATAAGCCCTGGCTAAACGGTCCATATCCCATGTCTCTCTGATTGGCACAAATCTGGCACACTTAGTTAGCCTATCAACAATAACCCAAATCGCATCCTTGCCTCCCATAGTCTTAGGCAATGCTGTCACGAAGTCCATCGATATACACTCCCACTTCCACTGAGGAACGGGAAGCGGCTGTAGCAAACCACCTGGCCTCCTATGCTCTATCTTGACTTGTTGACAAGTCAAGCACCTACTCACGTAATCCAAGATCTCTTTTTTCATTCCAGGCCACCAAAACGTAAGCCTCAAATCCTTGTGCATCTTCTCTCCTCCTGGATGAACTGAATACGGTGACAAGTGAGCCTCATCAAGAACCCTCTTCCTCAAATCTGGCACATCGGGAACATACATCCTACCATGGAACCTAAGGAAACCATCAGCATCAATCACTAAGTCAGGTGCAACACCACTCGAAATCTTAGCCTGGAACTTCTTGAAATCGGCATCTGAAGGTAAACTCTGGCGAATCTCCCAATATAAAGACGGCTCGACAGTCATAGCAGCTAACCAATCAAAACCACTACTCACCATCTCTAACCTCAACTTCCGGAACTTGGAACACAACTCATCGGGCAATACTCGCATAGCACTCATCGAATGAGAAGTCTTGCGGCTAAGCGCATCAGCAACAACATTGGCCTTTCCTTCATGATATAACAACTCAATGTCATAATCCTTAACCAACTCTAGCCAACGTCTCTGTCGCATATTAAGGGCTTTCTGGGTGAAAATGTACTTAAGACTCTTGTGATCCGTGAAAATGCGACAATGAGATCCAATCAAATAATGACGCCACATCTTCAAAGCATGAACGACTGCAGCCAACTCAAGATCATGTGTCGGATAGTTCACCTCGTGAACTCTCAACTGTCTAGATGAGTAAGCTATCACCTTACCACTCTGCATCAGCACACATCCAAGCCCTAACATCGAAGCATCACAATAAACATCAAAGTCAACTCCAATCTCTGGCAAAGCAAGTACGGGAGCGGAAGTCAACCTAGTCTTCAATTCCTGGAAAGAACTCTCACACTTATCGGTCCACACAAATTTAGCTTCCTTCTTCAATAACTGAGTCATCGGGCGAGCTAATCTAGAGAAATCCTCAACAAATCTACGATAATAACCAGCCAATCCAAGGAAACTACGGATCTCTCCAACATCTTTGGGACTCTCCCAATCAACAACGGCCTCAATCTTCGCGGGATCAACCATAACTCCCTCACTAGATATCACATGTCCAAGAAATGCAACCTTAGAAAGCCAAAACTCACACTTAGAGAACTTCGCGAACCACTTCTGTCGACGTAAAATCCCAAGAATCAATCTAAGATGCTCAGCATGCTCCTCATCGGTCTTAGAGTAAATGAGGATATCATCAATAAACACCACAACACAAGTGTCAAGATACTCACTAAAGGTGCGGTTCATCGGATCCATGAAAATGGCAGGTGCATTAGTCAACCCAAAAGGTATAACTACGAACTCAAAATGCCCATATCTGGTACGAAAAGCAGTCTTCGCAATATCAGCCTCTCTCACCGGAATCTGATGATAACCCGATCGAAGATCAATCTTAGAAAACCTCGAAGCACCTCTCAACTGATCAAACAAGTCATCTATCCTAGGCAACGGATATCTGTTCTTCACGGTCACTCGCTTCAGCTCTCTATAGTCAATGCAAAGTCTCATGGAACCATCTTTCTTCTTAACGAACAAAACTGGAGCACCCCACGGAGAAGCACTCGGTCTAATGAATCCTTTCTCGATCATCTCTTCTAACCGTTGCTTCAATTCCTTCAACTCTGGCGGAGCCATACGGTAAGGAGCTTTGGAAATCGGTCTGGCACCTGGACCACGCTCAATGGTAAACTCCACATCTCTCTCTAGCGGTATCCCTGGCAAATCATCTGGGAAAACATCTGGATACTCACGAACAATGGCTACATCTTCAAGCTTCGGTAGCGATGGCTTTGCAGCTGAAACAGCACACAGGAAGGCTTGGCAACCCTTCCTAAGAAGTTGAGATGCTTTCATCGAAGAAATAACACGAACACCCTTTTTAGGGCGAGTTCCCCTATAGAAAACACGAACTCCTGAAGAACTCCTCAAGCAGATTTTCTGGTCGCGACACTCGAAGCGAGCATGCTATCGCGATAACCAATCCATACCGAGGATAATGTCAAACTCCTCGAGAGGAAATCTCAGTAAGTCCGCTGGAAATGTGGCTTGACCAATAATAATCGGAACATCCCTATGGGACGAAGAGCAGGAAAACACGTCTCCAGAAGGTAAGGAAATGGAAGTCTCCTCAACCAATGAAGACTCAAGAGCTAAACGGTCGGCAAACTGTGTCAATATAAATGAAAGAGAAGCTCCAGTATCGAATAAAATAAGGCGCTCAGCGCCAAGAACAGAAAAGATACCGGCAACAATGTCTGGATGAGCCTCAGCCTCAGCCCTAGTCATCACAAAGATCTTCCCTTTCGGCTTTCATCCCCTTGTCGCTGCAGCAGCAGTGGCAGCCTTGCCAAGTGCGGTGTTCCTCTCAGGACACTCATAAGACTTATGCCCAAATAAATCCATTGCAAGTGTAGCACTTGAAAGCATTCTTGAAACAGTCAAAACCCGGATGGGAAGGTTTACCACAACGGTGGCAAACACTAGCAGCTGTGTCGGTGTGAACAATGGTCTTAGCAACCGGAGCATAGAACCTCTCAAACCGCTTCTTCTTAGAAGAAGGCGAAGAAGTAGAAGGAACAAACGGTCTCTTCCCCTGGTACACTACTCTCTGGTGCGGAGTCACACTGGAAGTAGCAGCTCGAGTCCCAGCATCTATAACACGAATGGAACTCTCGGCCCAAATAACATCATCATATACCTCCACAAAAGAAGTCGAGTCACGGCGAACCATACTCTCGATGCGCGGTCCTAGCTTCCCACGGTAAAAGTAGACTCTCTCGGCCTCATCTCTGACAAATCTCGATGCGAAGTGAGCTAGTTGGTTGAATCGGTCTGTAAACTCCTGAACTGACATCTTGCCTTGCTTCAAATCCATGAATTCTTTGAGTCGCTGTGATCTGAGCTCTTTAGGATAGAACCTCGTCTCGAGCTTATCCTTAAAAGCCTCCCAATCGAACAAAGGATCAAGAGTGAAAGTCGGTCCGGTCAATGCCCACCACCTATCGGCCTCAAGGGTCAGAAAGTGAGTGGCTAGCCGCACTCTATCCTCTCTACCCACCGATCACATTGTAAAGCTCTTTTCCATCTCTCTGAACCACTCGGTAAGAGCTACCGGATCAACCTCGCCACCATAAGTCTTCACATGGCTACGGGACATCTGCGAAGCTATCCAAGAGAAACTACCAGGACGATTAGCCTCGTTGCCTGACGGTGGAGGAGGTGGAACATTCCCTGCTTGCTGTCTCTGGGTCTCAAGCAAGTGATGAATTGCTTGCAACATAATGTTATCAGCATCCGTGGGTCTCACCATCCTTCAAAAGAGAAACAAGTATTAGCTTAACAATTAGCAATCACAAATAGACTACAAAATAAATCCTTAGATCTACCCCATCTCTCATTCATTATTTGTTTATTTGGTCAAGTTAAGGTTGGGGGTCACATGAGCGCGTCGGGAGCAATAATGCTCTGATACCAACTGTAAAACCCCTCGCGAAAGCGGAAATATAAACATACAAAAGTACCAAAAATGCAGCGGAATTAAAACTTTTTAAAGTAAACAACATGCGAGAAGAATTAAACTGAAACAGAAACTGAAACTGAAATAAAACAAGATAGATAAGTAACACTTCTATGTATCAAAACCAAATATGTACAACAGCCTGGGATGGAACATCCCTACAGGCACCAACAAAACTGTATCAAAAGAAACTAAGAGTCCAGCTAAACGATATAAGTGTAAGTCATATGATAACCATAGGATCATCACTCGCTAGCCCTCTCGTGAACCCCGCTCCAACCTGCATGTACCTACATACATGAAAACATGTACGCCACAATCAGTGGGGAGTGACTAGAGTTCTCCTAGCCACCTTTTGTGACAACACGTAACACATAAAGCAATATAGAATACTCCAACATATATCAACATGTGAAGCATAACCAACTCATCAGCTGTTCTCATACTATCATGCAACTCTAATGCACGGCTCTCAACCAACTTCATAAACCGTTAGGAAGGAGAGCCGGTTTCCTACTGGTTACCCAGTCGGGGGGTCTTTCAATCCAACTATTTATGAAACCGATCGTAGAGTCATCCAATGCCTTGGATGATCAAACCATAACTCAAACAAACATTCATTTACTCATCATTATCAATATCTATATCTGACACGTACCAACTCAAGGCAAGCAGATAAGTTCAACAAGTAAAAGGTTCAGCGGTCAACTTAAGACATAACCTAATACTAGTCAATCAGCAAGTGTAAAGGTTCAGCGGTCAACTTAAGACATAACCTAAACACCAAAACATTCAGCAAGCAAAGACTCAGAGGCCAACTTAAGGCATGGACCCGCCAATCAGCAAGACACTAGACTCAGCGGCCAACTTAAGGCATAGACTAGCATCCAAAAGTAAAGGACTCAGAGGCCAGCTTAAGGCATGTCCCTTCACCACATCACAAGGTACTAGACTCAGAGGCCAGCTTAAGGCATGTCCTAGCACCAAACATCTGCACTCTGGGCAAGGTGTCAGTTCCTTAGCTACCCCATTGTGCAGCTGCTCTACTCGTCAGACTCAGAGGCCAACTTAAGGCATGTTCCAACGCGATCACAATCAAACATGTCTGGACTCAGAGGCCAAGTTAAGGCATGTCCCAGACACGACAAACATACACATATGGAGCTCAGAGGCCAGCTTAAGGCATATTCCCATATATGACAAACAACTCACGTATTAAGTTCAGAGGCCAACTTAAGGCATAACTTAATACGCATCAATTCAACATCATCAAAGTCTATGAACTAAACTATAGTTCTACTTTTCTTAACTTCTAGTCAACACTTAATTGACCCCGGGAACTAAGTTGAGGGAGAGCCGATTTCCCTTTCGGTTACCCGACCGGGGGGTCCCTATCCTCCCTCCATTCCCGAACCCAATATAGTGTCGCCCATCCTCCGGGGACCTCAAATACATATCAAAGATACACAAAATGAGTTTCAATCAAAACCGATCAACCGTTTGCAAGTTATACGTGAATTACAACATAACAGCCTACATTGATCCCCAGCCGGTCGGCAGGCAGCCGATCGGCAGGCAGCCGGTCGGCCGGCTGGTGATCCACTCAGCCTCCTTTCTTTTCAAAACAACGAAGGACAATACAAGGGACTCCCAGCCGGTCGGCAGGCAGCCGGTCGGCCGGCTGGGAACCCATTCCCTTAGCCTTTACAAACTCGCAAACCCACCCAGATGTACTCCCAGCCGGCTGGCAGGCGGCCGGTCTATCGGCTGGGCTCCCATCTTCCTATGGTTCTCGCAAAAACACCAAAACAACACAAGGAGACCACCAGCCGGTCGGCAGGCAGCCGGTCGGCCGGCTGGCAGTCCCAAGCCAGTTTCCTACAAATATCGCAAAACACCCAAAGACGCTCCCAGCCGATCGACCGGCGGCCGGTCGGTCGACCGGCGCAGAGAGCCTGTTCGTAAAATTCGCAATTCTCAGCCTACACAAAATTTGACAATTCGACATACAAACTTCAATATTTACTACAAGTAAGATTTACCCAACATCATGAATCATCTAAACTCATTATCTATCAGCAAACAAATCCCATAACAATCCTCAAACGATTATATCAAGTATCCGTCTTAACTTGTGAAAAACTGAAAATAAGCTTAAGAACATATAACAACATCACCAAGCATGAATTCTTCATATAAGAACAATCCTAAACATGATACTAAGTCCATAGATCATTAAACATTAACAAAAATCAGGAACAAATATAAGAACACATCAAAACTTGCTAATATTCACAATAAGGCCGAGTTTCTCATTATCGTCACCTTAAATGCACTCCGGCTTAAAGATCCTCCTCTACCACGAAGCTATCAATGTCCGGGTTCTCCAATCCTTCACCTACAAGCACGAAAAACGGGTTTAAGGGCTAGAAAACGGAATTTATGCGAAACAGCCCAAATTTCGAAATCGACGAAATACAAAACGAAAGTGATAGATGGCTTGGAAATTAAATGAGGATTCCGAAAATGTTATTATTACCTTAAATCGGTAGACGGATGATGGAGAAAAGAGCAAAGAAGATGATGTTTATGGAGGTTTTAGGAGAACTGGAGTTTACAGTGGAAATGTTGTGAAGGAGATGATTATGTCGACATATGTGATTTTAGGGGTTTAATTAATTGTCCTTTCCGTATTAAATGAAACGGGTTAGGATATTTGAACGGATATTTAAGTTGGGACTTAACCTTACCAAGTTTGTATTCGTCTTAAGGACTTAAGGTTCTTAAGACGGATCTTACTAATTAAATTAAAATCTTTCACAATAAATTATTAAAATATTATTTTATTACTTAAAATAATTTAAAACGCTTAAATTAGATTTTACGAAAATACGGGATGTTACAATTTTATTATGAAACTATTTTATTTAATAATTATTTTGAAGTTTAATAATATATTTTTTTTTGGAAATCTATATTTATAACATCCGTCCTATATTTTATTATTTCTCGTTTTGATCTACTTTTGGATGGGTTAAAACGTTCGTGTAATAATTAATTATTTTAATTTCATATTTATTTTTCTATTTCAAGTTCTCTTTACCTTTTAATATGGTTCAATCCAATTTGTAATCAGATAATCCATTGTATGAGCTAATGGACCAAAAGCCCATTAGTTAATCTCCTTATAAATAGATTTAACCTAGCAAGCAACTAGGTCAAACCTTTTATTTTTCACGTGAAAGTGCCGCGCCACTTTCTCCCTCTTTCTCGTCTGTTTTCTCTTCTTTCTCCCTTTAACTCCATTGTTGAATATCTTTTATTCTTCAAAACTCATACATAAATTATATTTTCACAATCTTTGCTCTTACCTCTACAATATATTCTATTCAAAATATTTTATTGGGAATTATTTGTATGAACCTTTAGACCTACGTTTTGGGTCTCATGTTTTGTGAGTAAAGAAGAAGATATATTTCTCTTTGACGTTTTCGAAAGAGTGATTGTTTGGTACAATGTCTATCACAAGGATTTGGATTTCCGCTTTCTTTAAAGTTAATTTTCGGGGTTATTGACACGTGTTGGAGACAAGGCTTTGTTGGTCGTATTCTTTATGAAGGTTTTCATTAATTGCTAAAAAGGTAACTAGGTGTTTCTCTTTTAATTGTGTTTATGCCAATTGATGTAATTAATATGATTTAATGATTGTTTGTACGATTAGTACATGTTTGATTATTTATTGTCATGAATGAATTATGTCTCATATATTTATGTATGTTTTATTATCGTAATTGTGGATTGTAATGTGTTGATAAGTCGTTATGGGTGTCGTGTGCGCAACTAGGGTTCGCGAGGAAAACCCTAGATGGCGGCATGGCGAAATGCCAAGAGCATTGCTCAAGGTTATAGTTGAAGTATGTGTAACCTTGAAAATATGATTCAAGGTTATAGCTGAAACTAGTATAACCTTGAGTATTACTCAAAGTTATGGCTGAAGAGGTATAACCTTAAGTGCGAGTCAAAGATATAGCTGATGTTAATATAACTTTGGGTTGCGAGTTAAAGTTATAGCCGAAGCTAATATAACTTTGAATTACGAGTTAAAGTTATAGCTGAGACTAACATAAACCTGAGGTATGACTCAAGGTTATGGTTGGTGCTAGTATAACTTTAGGTTCGTGTCAAGGTTTGGCTAAGGTTACTATAACCTCAAGCCATATGTGGAAGTTATATTCGAGGTTAGTATAACCTGGCATCCATTACTTATGTTATAGTTAAAGTTACTATAACCTTGGTTGTTTATACTTGTTTCACATGTTGAGTTGTGTTCAGTGATTGTATAATATTGTGTTTGCATATGTCGTTGGATACTTCTATGCATTTGACATTAGGACAGTCTGTTATGATGTTCTACTGAGTTGAGTCGTGATGTTATTCACGCATGTTAGTACAGTCAGTTATACTGTGCATTGTTGTCTGCTGGTTTGAAATAGATGACGATAGTATTGTTTGTATACTATCGGAATGAACAGAGCAAGCCCTCGGGGTCTGGTGTATGGTCTATGTTCGGGGGGGGGGGGGGGGGGGGGGAACAGAGGCAGTGCATTAAACGCTCTGTTCCCCGAGTGTCGTTCGGTGTACGGTTGTTGCACCGAGAGTCTGACCAGGTCTTAGACATATAGGCAGTGGTTATACGCTATACATAGTACCTTGGAGGCAGTGCGTTATACGCTCCACACCGATGGAGGCAGTGCGTTATACGCTCCATCAGCTAGAGGCAGTGCGTTATACGCTCTAGCAGTTAGAGGCAGTGCGTTATACGCTCGAACGACGTTCGCTCTATTCGCTATGCTTTGATGATAGCTTTATGCCTTCGGTTGCGATGGATTGCGTGTCACCATTTTCGCTATGCTTTAATACTAATATTGTGCCTTACGTTACTATGAGTCATGAGTTACTTGAGTTGTAAGTGTTCATGGTCTAGTGGTCGCATATGGTCTAGGTTCGTTGGTTTCATTTGTCTGGTGTAGAGAATATCATGGTATGCTAAGTTTACTTTCATGTCATGTTTATATCCTCACATGATTGCCGTATTACGTCTTCAAATGATGGTAAGTTTGATTGGTCTTTCATGAGTAGATGATCTCGCATGTTTACTGGTTTTACATTTCATTTGTTAATGATTGTTGGTTACATTCACTTGTTGTAAACATGACTGGGAGAGCATCTAGTTACTCCCGACTGATTGTCGACCCCCTTCTCAGGTTGTTCAGGCGATCGCTGTTTGGTTGATGCTTGTTTGGGGAATGTGCGAAGCGAGCTTAATAAATTGTTTATTAGGACCTTTGCTTTAAGTTTTTAAGAACCTTTGAATATTGTATTAGTTTGGTTTTCGATTTGAGTATCGATCCGGATTTGGGTAAGGTGTTTCCGCCACCTTAACCCAGTTATCATTGAGTTACACTCTGATATTCATTTATATTATGTTTTTCCTTTATTTTATAATCCGGGTTGTTACACAAGTAATGTTCGATTTCTCCGTTCGGACACACCATTTAATTGTGGTGTTCCAGGTGGAGTTAACTGTAGTACTATACCACAGTCTTTAAGGTGTTGATCAAATTCATTCGAAAGATATTCACCACCATGATCTAATCGAAATGCTTTTATCTTTCTATCCAGTTGGTTCTCAACTTTCGCCTGGAATTCCTTGAACTTTTCAAAGGATTCACTTTTATGCTTCATTAAGTAGACATATCCGTATGTACTTAAATCGTCTGTGAAAGTGATAAACTATCTAAAGCCATCTCTCGCGGTGATAGACATAGGTCCACATACATCTGTATGTACGAGGCCTAATAGGTCAGCAGTGCGCATTCCAACACCTTTGAAGGAAATTCGAGTCATCTTGCCGATGAGACATGATTCACACGTGCCAAATGATTCATAATCAAATGGGGATATAGCGCCATTCTGTATAAGTTGATTTACACGTTTCTCATTTATGTGTCACATACGACAGTGCCATAGATAAGTTTGATCTTTGTCACCAACCATTATTTTCTTATTATTCACGTGTAATATTTCAGTCGTTTGATCTAAGATATAAAGGTCATTCATGGAAACCACTTTACCATAAATCATTCCATTCAAAGAGAAAATACAGCCATTATCCTTTATTTTGAATGAAAAACCGTCTTTATCAAGTACGAAAATAGAAATAATATTCTTAGATAAACTGGGTGCATAGTAGCAGTTATACAGATAAACTCGAATCTACTCGGTAGTTGGATTACATATGTTCCCATCGAGATTGCAGTAATTTTTGCTCCATTCTCAACTCGCGGGTCCAATCACCCTTTGCGAGAGGCGTGATGGTTTTTAGGCCCTACAAATGATTACACAGATGGCAACTCAAGTACCCAAGTTCCGAAACTTGCATGGTTAATCTCAATCATATGAATATAAGATGACATACCAACAGAAACGACGCGGCCTGCTTTTATGTCCTTACGATACATTGGACAGTTCCGCCTCCAATGCCCAGTCTTGAGGCAATGGTGGCACTGAACGTCACCGTCTTTGCTCTTTGTCTTACCTTGCGAGCTACTTTTCTCACCAGGCTCACTCTTGAATCCAGCCTTCTTAAACTTCGGTGGCTTAGCTACAGTTAGCTCGTCATGAGTCTTAGCCTTACCTTTGCCCTTGCTGGAAATCATGAGAACATCCTGTTTCATGCTCCCATTCAATTTTAGATCCTTCCCGGACTGTACGAGAGGGGAATATAGTTCATGAGAAGTCTTCCTCATGTCATTCATGTAATAGTTAACCATGAAAAGCGCAAAACCATCATGAAATGAATGAAGCATACGGTCAATGACTATGCTCTCATTGATTTTGCAATCAAGTGCCTCCAGTTTCTCGACATTCTTGATCATATCAAAAATGAGTGGGCTAACCGGTTTGTCCCTCTAGAGTTTCGCATCAAAGAAGCGACATGTATGCTCATAAGTAACAATTCTCGGTGTTTTTGAGAACTCGCTAGTGAGTGGTGAAAATCTTATTTGCACCTAATTGGGCAATGAAGCGCCTTTGCAAATTGGGTTCCATTGCAAAGATGAGTACGTTTTTTATCGCACTCGCTTCCATAACGAAATCACTATACGCGAGTGATTCATTGACTCCCGCATTGGGGCCTAAGTTTGGCGGTATTGGCTCAGTCAAGTACTTGAGCTTACCGTCAGCAATGGCAGCATTCCGTAATGATGCCTCCCAGTCCGCAAAGTTGGACCCATCATTTTTCAGTCGCGTGGACTGATTCATGTGGTCCATAAAAGCTTTAAGCCAAGATTCGCGTCCGAGTGTGACACTTGGCATTGGGTCATCAGTATGGCCAGCCATTTCGTTATGCAGTATTATCGATTGAAATGAATTCTACACTGTAAAGGAAAACTAAAATATAATAAGCATACTCATCGTTTTTGTAAATAGTCAAATGCAAAAACAGTTTAATGCAATGACTTAAGCACTTATACAATTGATCTTCCTCAAGAATTATATAAATGATCCCAAGACTTAATTTCTGTAAATTGATAAGCCAACCTTTTGGCTAATTCTACCTTTAGAATTCTTGATCGATAAATTTTTGTAAATTCTATCTTTAGTCCACCATAGCCACGAAATATTATCCGAGTCATAATGTTGAGGTAAAATAAGTCAACAGCTACTACTTACCCAACGTAGAAGGGGTCATATTGAGAGTAAGGTCCTAAATGCCTACCGACGAAGGCAGGGCTCATAGTAATTTGGCTTATAAAGACTAATCTCAATTTTAATTATAGAGGAAGATCTAATCAACTTTATTTTAATTCATTTTAAGTGAATGAATATCTAGCATGCGAGAACGAATAAACTAAGGCGATGGCTTTAAATGATACACATGTGACATCTGTATGTCCATGATAATTAATATGCATTCTATATGAGTCAATTTTCATGCAATCTTAGGTGGTTTGGTTTAGGCAGAATATGATGCACTAACTATCATGTGAATAAAAACAGTAAGAACGGAATAAAAACAAAAATAAAACATGTCCTAGTGTGGCTTATCCTACCAAAAAGAACAAAATACAACTTTGGAATCCATTCAGCAATGGACCCTAGAAGCTTGTCTTGTCTTGATGTTCCATCTTGGTCTAAGTAGCGGGATTGAGCAATCCGATCTCCGTCTTGAGTCTTATCAAATTACATTTAAAAATTACATAATATAATCCTATTATTACATTCTAACTCCAAAACATAATTTAAAGAATAATACACAAGAGGAGATTCGAGATCTCATAATTACATCACAAATTATGTTTCATTTATTACGAAAATATGATTTATTAAGGCCGCCACACTAAGTATTACATTTCACAACTGATTGCAAAAATAAACGTAATTAAACCATTCGTTTTCAACATAATAAAAAAAAGGGTTATTTAATGACAATACTCCAAACTATTGAGGTTCTTCTTAAAATACTACAGACTTTATTTTAACTACCAATATACCCAACTTTAATATATATTCACTTATACTAAAACAACTGGAAGGGCTACCTGCTGAACATGTTTCTTCATATTTTATTCCTTCTCTTTTTTCATCTATTTTAATTACTTTATGAAAAAACACTGAAATTAAACCAGAATGCCAACAACCATAAAAATCGAGTGCTCATCTGTTAGAGGAGTGGAGAATAATTCATTGCAATTACGGACACACTAATTCTAATTCTATGTTTATTTTTCCTAAACTATGAATTTATGTGTGATATTATATATATTCACGTCAATACCAAAATTTCATTGATTTTCTTTTCCTTCTCCAGAATACCAAAACTACCAAACATATACACACTCAAAAACTCCACAAATTACCAAAATAACCATCTCATGATAAGCATCTAAATTAACATTGTCAAGCAAGAACATTAATTTAGTGAGTTTGCCTGCAATAGAGCTCCGTATTTATCTTACGGTTTCAATTTTGATTTCGGAGTTGATTTGGAGTTCTGAAATCCGGTTGTTTTTGGGTCGCTTCAGAGGTTTTTTTGTCTAAATTTGAAATGGTTGTTGCTTTACATTTGATGATTGTAAATTTTGAGAGGTGGGGTTTGTAAAGACGGTAGGATTTGGAAGTGCAACACACATGTTTAGAACCGCCTTGTTTTTTGAACTTTGAATCTTGATCAACATTGAATCAACATTTCAATTTCAATTTTTGAAACCCTAGATCCCCATTTCAATTTGGGGGTAAATTTCAATTGATACAATTAACACTAAATCTGCAAAAAGGTCGGGAAGAATCTTAATTCATATGAACATGGTAATTTTTCTATGTTTTTGAATGATTGTTTTTGGTAAATTAGAGGGGTTGTTTTCCAGAATTTTTAGTTAGGGAAGGGGAAGGTGATGAAGATAATACCTAATAAGAAAGGTGAGACCGTTACCTGTGATCACAGGTTAATAAAAGGCTAATTCTATTAAAAGCGGAGATGTGTAATAGTTGATACTATTCGTAGTTAAATTATCGTCTGGAGTATTTTAAGAAGCACCCCAATAGTTTGGAGTATTCATGTTAAATAACCCTAAAAAAAATGCATCAACTATAAAAATTATTCTGTCAAGACATAATTCCGTAATTATGTAGAGTAATTTACCCAAACCACCAATTTAACAATGATTTAAATTATGTGACAATTCCGTAATTAATCACAATAATTTTAATCTAACATAATCCTATTCATATTATCGTATAATATGAATTAATCCAACATTATTTTAAACCATTTTAAAATAATTGGGTATCAAAACTTGTGAACTTTTTCACAACAACATGTATACATTATCCTTATAATGCATAACAAGAAAAAAAAACAAGACGAAACAGGCCGTAAAAAAATCGGCCAAAATAACAAAAAAAAAAAAAAAAAAAAATAGGCTGCTTGAAAAAAAAAGACAGGTTTTTTTTTTCCGTGAACAGTACCGATTTTGTTTTTTTTTTCAAAAACGTTTATGAAAATCATATAAAATAATTTCGTAAATCTGACGCTCTGATACCACTTGTGGGAAAAATATATGTATACTTCCCAACTCAAAATTATAGGTTTATAACAAAATTACAAGATACGATTTAATTATATTCATAAACTAAAAACGATATACAAAGGTTAAGAAATAAGAATCAACCTTTGGTCCCCGCAATAAGGCCTAAGAACAGATATCAAAGTAGATATCCTCCTAATCGTTGCACCAAAGATGCTCCGAGAAATACTAAAATTTAATGGATATGAGAATCGGTTATCGCACATACACTTGTAAGGACAAGTGGGAGATTGTTGGAGCTAGTGTCCTCCACAGTTAGTACGACAACATGAATAAATCTCTTAAAGGTTCACAAGGTATACTTTGTATTTTAATCAGTTGATTCACGTTTATCAATAACGGTTGGCTTGCTAGAAGTTTGACGTTATT
The DNA here is from genome assembly GCA_029255685.2 of Silene conica. Lineage (NCBI taxonomy): Eukaryota > Viridiplantae > Streptophyta > Magnoliopsida > Caryophyllales > Caryophyllaceae > Silene > Silene conica. Next base: position 52,205,420 of record CM055316.2, on the reverse strand, counting down.
GTCATACAGATGGCGGTAATCAACTGGTCCCTAAAAGTCACACCTAAAGGATGTAATCTAAGAGATATGATTAAATGAAAATATAATCATATAGATACCTTCTACGACTAAACAGTTAGTCAATGTAATGATGATGGGATTATTTAATACTGATTAAATAATATTAGCTGAGATGAATTAAATGTTAATTCGTAATTAAATATAAAATGCTATATTTAATTGAGGTATATAATGTAATTATTTAATACCGATTAAATAATTTAATTAATATAAACTGTTATATTTAATTAGCAATTTATAAAGATAAAACATTATATACAGAAGAGGATAAATAACCAAGTAACACGATTGGGTTATTCGGTTTGGGCGTGTAACAGTACACGGTTGGAGGAGTCGGTTTTGGGAAGAGTGTTTTAGGTGGACTCAAATACCGGTTTGTCTATTCTATCTAAAACTCTACACGGTGGTTGTGAGTAGGAGAATTCTTTATAATAAGAACTCTTATTCTCTCAAAATTACACGCCTGACATAACACATCCACACGGTTGATTACTCTCCCTCGCGCACCATGAGGGTCATTTTGATGATTCTAATATGCTGTTAGGGTGGTTTTTCGAGTAATATAAATGTTAAAGACCACAACCATGGAATGGTAAGCATGTAAGAACGGGGCAGGGGTATAGGGTACCACTTTTATAGTATATCAAAGAACTTGGTTTGGAGTCCATTGTGTAAGGCATTTTTCTTTATTTCTTGATGAGACCTTTAATGTTTTAAGCATGGTATTAAGGACCAGTATCTGTCATGGTCCCAAAATCGATGATCGTGGCTTAATCACGAATTTGCCCTCGTGATGCCGTAATAAGGCCAATACCACCTCAAACTGCAGTGAGTTGTTTGTATGGCAAAATACAAAGAGTGTCCCCAGAAAGTGATCATTGCCAAATTTGTAACATGTTTCTTTGGGTTGAATGTAACAAAATATAAGCATTATTGCATAATTATGATAATATCAATGTTTTGTCTTACCTTATGCATACGAACTGAGAATAAGACCCTTATCCATGTTTGATTGACGGTGGTGGACAGGCTTTGCCACACCTAACTGATAAAGAAAAGGTGGTAAGCATAATGGACCCAGCAATGGAAGGTCAGTATATATTAAAGGAAGTAGTCAAAGTAGAAGCCATAGCAGCAATGTGTGTGTGCAGCCGGAGGCTAATTATCGGCCACTTATGGCAGATGTTGTCCAGTTACTTGTTCCTCTGGTGAAGCTTCAGAGGTCATGTTCTAAGATTAGCGGGTCTTCTAGCTTCCATGCGCCCAAGTCTCCAGCCACTCTCGAGGATAGGACCAAGAGCAGTGACACCCTGTTAACTTAGTCTTGAGACTTAACTAGAGAAAGGTAGGCTTAGCTTCTTTTGATGGCTAACTTGTTTAGGGCATTTCTGAGAAATGTGTATGTATCATAAATTGTACGTAGGAAACTACTTACAATGGCAATTGTTTCAAACTTCTTTTCTTGTCACATTGTTGATTTTTTGATATATTTGTGCAGCTGATTTATGCAAGCAGATATAAAGGTAAGAGAAAACGAGATACTTTTTTACTTCATTTTGAGATTGCTAACTGATGTCTGTAACTGAGTACCATCTGCTCCTGTAGGTCTTTCTACGGAGGAAGTCAAGCGCCAAATTAACCGCTCGCGCAGTGACGAGAATAATGCATGCGATTCCAAGTCATGTCTATCCTTTTGCAACCTTGTCTAAGACTCATTTCTGGTTATTTGTAGCTCTGCATCAACATCATAATCAAACAGACATTGATTCACTTTTCTTTGGCTTTGAAATATAATAAATGTTGTCAATTGACCCACACTAACATGATCTCACTACAAATAGATTATTGTGCTTATTTTCTAACATTACTCATCTTTGATTTGTGATCATTTAACCAAATTAAACCCAGCGGAGGTTTATTTCGCAATTCATTTCGTGTTCGAGATGGGTGTTCACCTAGCTTGCATTCTGGCTAATATATATTGCTTTTTGAAATAGGTAACCTAGAGTGCTTGTTTATTTGATGCATAAAGGGATAAAAATGCTTATTTAGTTGGTATTTCATTTTAATTGTTTACAGTTTCCAACTTCTATAATCTTGAGATAATTCACTTGTTTTACCCTATTATATTATTAGAATATTCCCACTCTATTTGAGCTTGACGTAGTGCTTGGTGATCTTCATGAACAGACTAGAATTTTAGCAAGTTTAACCCAAGCTGGACACTATTGTTGCGTATCAGGTATCTACTCATGACATATTTACTACTTTTAATGTATCGTTATTTAATTTGAGTATCATGAGCTGTTTTGAGATATGCATGCACCATGACATTTAGTTTAGCTTTGGTTATGCATTCTGCTATTCAGTTTGATACGGACGACATCGGCTGAAGGTGTGTTATTTATAGTTTATACTTTATACTTTATTACCATAACTAATCTTGTCTATGGTAGTTTGGCTGCATTTCTTTCACATTATCACTATTTAGACCTGAGCATATGATGTTTTTTACCATAACCAATCTTGTATATGTTGTTTCTTTCACATTCTACCAATTTCAACCACACTCCTACCAAGCATATCTCATCAATCATCCATTCAACAGTTCAATTATTCTCAATGATCCACCACACAATGCACCAAAATCACAACCTACTGACCAATTAACGTTGACACAAGCAACGGAAATATAAGTAAGATAATGCGTGTTGTTATCTATGCATTGATGTTGCTCTGCCTACTGGCTGTTACCTTGCACTGTGTTGCCCACGTTTTATCCTTTCCATTTGACATAAACTCACATATGATTTTGTTGTAGTGAACGTATAATAGCTCTGTTTCCATTTCTTTTGTATTTTACATCTACATGTACTGATGTACTCATATAATTAAGGATATGCATAATGCCCTGCTCGTCAGTCGTTACCGACTGCATGGCTGCACCATGGACTTGGCTTAGTAAGAGTCCACTAATTAACAATTATACCAAAGAGGCTCATTTCTAATGTTGATTATGAATTAGGATAGTTTGTTAATTTATTTGGTTGATTTATTTATTTATTTATTTGTACTCAAGATTACAGATTCTGGGGTTCCCATGTAATCAGTTTGGCGATGAGGAGCCAGGAAGCAACTCTAACATTCTTCATTTTGCTCGTACGAGTTTCAACTTCATACAGACTTGGGACAGATCAGAACTGCATACTGCAGACCAAAAACTAACCAGAAACTGCAAACTGCAGACCAGAAACCTCAGACCAGCAAAACTTACAGCAGCAGAAACAAGCCAGGCCAGCAAACTCAGACCCTCTCTGACCATAGACTGCAAGCTCGGCTCCTTGTTGATGCAGCCAGACAATAACTCGGTGCTTAGGCACTGTCTACTTATTCCAGACCAGCTGACTCCAATATATCTCCTCTCCATGGTCCCTACTCCAATGGTAAGCTTTGGCAATAGTATCTGAAGTAGCGGAATGCCAATTTTACAATGAAATTTTCATCCTAGTTAGTAAGTAGTTGTTGTAATTAGCCTTTGAGCATTGTATATTTTTGTATGTGTTATTTAGAATAATTACAAAAATTATGTAAGATTCTCTTATGGAAATATATTTGAGAGTTATTATATTTAAATAATTTGTTTGCATCATTTTAATTTTAAAATAAAAAATAATTTTTTTTTAATTACCTATTTGCGACCTTTTTGCAAAAAAAAACGCCTCAAATAGAGGTATTATTTGCGGCGCTTTTTTAAATAAACGCCCCAAATAGAGATGGTATTTACGGCGTTTTTTCTAAAAAAAATGCCGCAAATAGCTTCTTAATTGCGGGGTTTTTTTCCGCCGCAAAAAGTTTTTTTCTATTTGCGACCCCCTTATTTGCCGTTACACCAAAAACGCCGCAAATAGCCACTTTTTTTGCGCCGCAAATAGCTATTCTTGTACTAGTTATCCCTTCCGTATTCAATATTTAAATATACATGAGATTTTATGATTCTATAATAATTAATAAAATGATATGATCGCACTATTGTCGAGGACGTTTATCCGACACTTACAAGTTAAAGCTTGTTTGTGAAGATCATCATTGGAAGTCGTGTAAGTTCTTTATATTCTTAAATAGCACGTTTAAATTACTGAATAACATACAATACAATAAATTAGCGAAAACGATAAACTAAGATCGCGAATATAAACCTCCAGCCATCGTAACACAAACCCAATAAGATGGGTGTGCACTTTTGGGCCCGTTACTTGTCCTCACTTAAGCCCAAAAGCACAAGGCCTTGTTACTAAGTGGTGAGTGGAAGCTATTATAAACATATCACAAGCCTCACATTCTACCGATGTGGGACAAATCTCCACACAACTCATATCCCATACTCTTGGGGAACCACCCCACTTAAAGAACACAACGTCCTCGTTGTGCCTCAAACTTGACCGTAGCCAATCCCAGAATCCTCCCCGCTAGGTGGGTGACCCGGTACTCCCGACCACAGGCTCACCACACGGTCGCAGGGTCGCTCTGATACCATTTGAAACAACCCGACCAACCACGGTCGTAACACACCCCCAATAAGACGGGAGGTATGCCTTTGGGCCCATTATTTGTCCTCACTTAAGCCCAAAAGCACAAGGCCTTGTTACTAAGTGGTGGGTGGAAGTTATTATAAACATATCACAAGCCTCACATTCTACCGATGTGGGACAACTTTCCTCTCATACTCTTGGGGTGTTACAAACTCCCCACTTAAAGAACACAACGTCCTCGTTGTGCCTCAACCTTGACCACAACCAGGGCCAGAATCCTCCCCCGCTAGGTGTGTGACCCGGGTACTCCCAACCACAGGCTCACCACACGGTCGCAGGGTCGCTCTGATACCATTTGTAACAACCCGACCCACCACCATCGTAACACAAACCCAATAAGATGGGTGTGCACTTTTGGGCCCGTTACTTGTCCTCACTTAAGCCCAAAAGCACAAGGCCTTGTTACTAAGTGGTGAGTGGAAGCTATTATAAACATATCACAAGCCTCACATTCTACCGATGTGGGACAAATCTCCACACAACTCATATCCCATACTCTTGGGGTGTTACAGTCGGAATTCCTGAACAGCTTTACCCAATAATCGTCTTTAATAAACCAATTTCCGTAAACCCATAATTCCGTATGTTTTCTGATTTTGGTTCTGAACCTTCTTCTCACAAATTTAGATGGTGTATTTTTCCTTAAGGGAGAGTAGGTTTGGTGACCTTTTTCAGTGAATTAGGTTTTTCTTATATACAACTTTTTCCCTCAAACAGCTGTTACAAATCTGACATTAAAGGGGGAGTGGTTAAACTTAATGGGGAGAGGTTTTGGGCAGTTTCAAATCGTCTTTGACTGCCAATTAACGGGCCAAATAACTATGATTTTACAAATTTAAATTAACATTTTGACTTAATAAAATTAAATAATTATAATGTGAAAATCTAACATTCTGCCTCTTGGCACATTTAAGCAAGAGAGACTTCATATACGAATCATAGCGGCAAATTCTCTAGAGCGAGAATTAATCTTCTATGTATTACGATTCACTTAGCCTCTCACACACACTTAACTTAATAAATAAACCATATGTATATTCTAGGTCAAAACATAATAATATTTCTCAATAAAAATAAATAACCAAACTACGTACGTATATAATCCAAAATAAGAAAAATACCCAACTAAATGAAATTTTTCAATACAACAAATAATGTATCACATTATGGGACCAAGTCTCATATTCACTACACGACCATTAAAACCCTTAGGTGACATGCCTTTAGTCAAATGATCGGCAATCATCAATTTAGTGTTAATGTGTTCTATGATCACTTTCTTTTCCCCAACACACTCTTTTATGGCAAAATACTTAATGTCGACGTGTTTACTTCGACTTTCAATTATGTTATTCTTAGCTGTAAAAACCGCAGCTGAATTATCACAATACATTCGAATCAACCGACTAATAGAGTCAACAACTCTTAGCCCTGATATGAAACCTTTCAGCCATACACCATGTGAGGTAGCCTCAAAACAAGAAACGAATTCGGTCTCCATATTAAAAGTGGCCGTCAATGTCTGCTTAGTACTCCTCCAGGATACAGCTCCGTCAGCCAGCATAAACACATATCCTGATGTGGATTTTTGTGAATCAATGCAGCCAACAAAGTCTGAGTCGGAGTAGCTCATCATCTTACAAATGGGGACGTCGGGTTTAGCTTAGAAATGAGAAAAGAAGTGCGATTCTATCTCAACTCGGGATAGAATTAATTTGGGGTTAGTTAACGTAGTTGGCGTTTTTTAGAAAAAAGACGAAATTGTCCCTGGATAAAATATTGACATTTTCTCACCCTAGAAATTTTTCCGCGAAATTCACCAAAAACCCATTTAATACATGAAAAACCCGAAAAATTTAAAAACACGAAAATCATCTAAAATCACAAATTTCATGGCGGAATCCAATTCACCACATTATTCGATAACTTAACTACTTCATGACATCGTTAATTAATCAAAATTTGTGTTTGTTTTATACTTTCGAGTTAATCTAATGTTAGTTTTCAATAAATTTCATATCTTGTGGAAGGATTACCAAAATTTGAAAGGGTTTTGTTTGAGTTTTTGAAACAGAGGGTTTTTTTTGTGGGGGGGGGGGGGGTGATTAATCTGATTTTATTAAAAAAAATAAAGAGGAAAAGAGGATGGGACAGATGCCAACTCATCATGTGTAAATGAGTCAGTTGCCAACTCATCATGGGGGGTGATTAATCTGATTTTATTAAAAAAAATAAAGAGAAAAATATTCGCGACGGAATTTCCGTCGCAAACTTTCCCGCCATTTGACTTTCACTTCGCGGGTCTGGGAAATTCAGGTCCGTCGCAAATTCTGTCGCAAAAAACAAATCCGTCGCAAAGTCCGTCACAAAACTAAGTTTGCGACGGATTTTGTGTCCGTCGCAAAAATTCCGTCGCAAGGGCAGCATTTTTTTGTAGTGAACTAAGCATACAAACTTGACGGAATTAGGATAACTTAACGGATTAGCAACCTTAAGTCACGGTTAGGACTCATTAGTTGAGTTGGAGGGTACACAGTATAATGTTGAACAAAATAGGGGTACACGGTGAAAAAGTGAAAAACTGGAGGGTACACCATTGATAAACCCATACTTTTTCTATCTCTTAAAAGAAAAAAATTTAACTATTTCCATTTTGGTTTTCTTAAAATGTGCATAGTGGGAACATAATATTAGATAATGATAAGGTTGACCCGAATTGAACTTAATAAAACTGAATTTAAGAGCATCTGAAGAGAGTTGAAGTGGGTTGAACAAGACTTCATTAAGCTTAATAAGAGCTAAAATTAAGCCAAAAGGATAAGGAAAAGCTAATACTAGTACGCAAATAGAAAGAGATCAATGCTTCTAGGAAGTAATGAAGGTCATGATATGATCTTCCTAGGCTAACAGGTTTGTGTATAAGAAACTTGTTTAGCCCAAAAACTTGTTACCATACTATTGGGCCCATGAGCAAGTCAAGAGCAGCAGCCCATCAAATATCAAGCCAAACGAGAAAAGAGACGTTGGAGGAATATGAAGGGGTCAAAACCCTAGAGGACTATTCCCCTAGACTCTCTCCTATATTCCTGGAGCTAACCATGACCAGCTGACCAGGAGTCCAAGTCTATAAAAAGAAGAATTAGGGCATTTGTTGTACGTTCATTCTTACGTTGTAACTTTTACTTACGCACGCCTACGCTTGTACCTAGCTCACAAACAGCGATTATCATCAAAAATAGTGAAAACTTGGTGGGATTTCGTTCCCCCGCGGTTGTTTCCCTCATTGGGTTTTTCCGCATCACCAAAACCTCACGTGTTATTCCTTTGATTCTTTTGTTCTTCGCATTCTTTTTTTACGTACATTCACATATTGGTTGACACTTTGACCCGTATCACAATTAATTGACCCGGTAGAAATTTTACCAAAACAATTTAGCGCCCACCGTGGGGCATAGTGCGCATTCCAATATTTGAAATCATCATCTCGTCATAAAAATATGTCTGGAACTAAAGCTTACCCCTCCAGTTCCCAGAGCATGCCAACCCAGTCCAGCGGGACCAACCCTACCGTGTCCATTGGTCTCGTAGAATCACCCCCACCGTTGGTCAGACCACAGCCTCAAAAGGCTGCTGCCGCGTCCAGTAAACCTCCTCAAATCCCCAGATCAGCCCTTGTGTCAGCTCCCTCAAGGCAGAGCAGGGAAAGCAGCCCCACCAGAAGTGGAGAAACCCAGATCCCCGGAGCAGGCTCGCTGCCAAGAGTCCCCAGCCTAGATCCGATGCAGATGCTGGTCCAGGGGATGAGTGCTCTGCAGGAAGCCATAAAAGGCCTGAAGAAAGATAATCTGGACCTGAGAGAGCAGATCGCCGCAGTCGCCCGCCCAGCTCAGACGCCTAGAGTACTGCAGCCAAGACCCGGACAGACCTTCAATCCCTTCGGGAGGGGAGGGCTGAACCGGTCGATTCCCCAGGAAGTCGTCACCAGACTGGATCTAGGTGTCATCACCCCAAGCAGTGGCCCAGAGATACTGGATCTGGATTCTTCTGTGTTTAGAGCACCGCAACCCAGTCCAGTACAGCCTGCAGGTAATCCTACACCTTGTTTTCCCCCTGGGCCTGATCCTTTGACTTTTGCAGGTACACCTCCCCAACCTTCAGTTGGATGGACGCCAGAGACCCCAGTAAGGTCACCACTCGTGAGTCAGTTCAGCCTCGGAGGATGGACGGGAGGAGCCCCAGCGCAGTCAGCAGTTGGTTGGCACCCAGGGCCAGGTTTCAACCCATCCGTAGTAACAAACCCGTCTGCCAGCCAACCGTCCTCATGCCCTTGGGGAATAGCCCCTCCTGGCTTCTTCCCTCCGCCTGTCAACTCGTCCTCAGGCCCTTGGGGAGGAGCCCCTCCTGGCTTCCTCCCTCCGCCAGCCAATCCGTTCTCAGGAGCAGGCACCTTATCAAACCAGCGTTACCAGGAGCTGAAGGACATGATCACCAAAATACCCGGTATGTCAAGGCCCTGGAGAAAGCTTCCCAAGATAGCTATGCATGTAAAACCCCTCGCGAAAGCGGAAAATTAAAACATACAAAGTACTAAAAATGCAGCGGAATTAAAACTTTTTAACATAAACATGCGAGGTGAACTAAAACCTGAAAACTGAAACTGACATAAATAGAAATAGATAAGTATACTGTCTAAGTACCAAACGAAATATATACAACAGCCTGGGATGGAACATCCCTACAGGCACCAACAAAAACTGTATCAAAACTAAGAGTCCAGCTAAACGATATAAGTGTAAGTCATGATGAAAGGATCATCGCTCGCTAGCTCTCGTGTGAACCCTGCCAACCTGCATGTACCTACATACATGAAAACATGTACGCCACAATCAGTGGGGAGTGACTAGAGTTCTCCTAGCCACCTTTTGTAACGACACGTAACACAGAAATATAAACAGAATACTCCTATCAACATGTAAAGCATAAAATATCTCATCAACTGATTTCATACTATCATGCAAACCCTAATGCACGGCTCTCAACCAACTTCATAAACCGTTAGGAAGGAGAGCTGGTTACCCAGTCGGGGGTCTTTCAGTCCAACTATTTATGAAACCGATCAAAGATTCATCCAATGCCTTGGATGAACAATCACAAAGTTAAGTATCAATGTCAACATCTATATCTGACACTATACCAACTCTAGGCAAGCAGATAAAACTCAGCAAGTATAAGGTTCAGCGGTCAACTTAAGACATAACCTACATACTAATCAATCAGCAAGTGTAAAGGTTCAGCGGTCAACTTAAGACATAACCTAAACACCAAAACATTCAGCAAGCAAGGACTCAGAGGCCAGCTTAAGGCATGGACCTGCCAATCAGCAAGACACTAGACTCAGAGGCCAACGTAAGGCATAGACTAGCACCCAAAAGTAAAGGACTCAGAGGCCAGCTTAAGGCATGTCCCTTCACTACATCACAAGATACTAGACTCAGAGGCCAGCTTAAGTCATGTCCTAGCATCAAACATCTACACTCCGGGCAAGGTGTCGGTTCCTTAGCTATCCCGTTGTGCAGCTGCTCTACTCGTCAGACTCAGAGGCCAACTTAAGGCATGTTCCAACGCGATCACAATCAAACATGTCTGGACTCAGAGGCCAGCCTAAGGCATGTCCCAGACACGACAAACATACACATATGGAGCTCAGAGGCCAGCTTAAAGCATATCCCCATATATGACAAACAATTCACGTATTAAGTTCAGAGGCCAACTTAAGGCATAACTTAATACGCATCAATACAATGTCATCAAAGTCTATGAACTAAAATATAGTTCAACTTTCTTAACTTCTAATCAACACTTAATTGACCCCGGGAACTAAGACGAGGGAGAGCCGGTTTCCCTTTCGGTTACCCGACCGGGGGGTCTCTATCCTCTCTCCATTCCCGAACCCAATATAGTGTCGCCCATCCTCCGGGGACCTCAAATACATATCAAAGATACAAGGAACGAGTTTCAATCAAAACCGAATAACCGTTTAAAAGTTACGAACGAATTACGAATTCGAAATAAAAATAAGCTACAGGGATCCCCAGCCGGTCGGCAGGCAGCCGGCCTACCGGCTGGTGATCCAACTCAGCTCCCGCTTTCTTTAAAACAAAAACAACATCAAGGACTCCCAGCCGGTCGGTAGGCAGCCGGCCTACCGGCTGGGAACCCAATTCCCCCTAAGTCGAATTATGCACAATTTACCCAAGAGGCTCCCAGCCGGTTCGCAGGCGGCCGGTCTACCGGCTGGGCACCTCAACTCCTACCCTTATAATCTACGCAAGACAAACAAAAGAGGTCACCAGCCGGTTGGCAGGCGGCCGGTCGACCGGCTGGCACACCAATCCTACTTACTTTCAAAAATCGCAAAAACTACAAGAGACCCTCCCAGCCGGTCGACCGGCGGCCGGTCGGTCGACCGGCTCAGAGAGCCTGAGCACGCAAATCGTGTTTTCCAGCCAATTCAAAACTCAATAAATCGATACCAATTCTTAAGAATCGTTACAAGTAAAATTTACTCAACATCACAATTCACTCAATAACACCATCTAACAGCAAATCAACCCATAACAATCCTCAATACGATTATATAATGTATCCGTCGCCAAAACATAAAATTCAGAAATTAACCATTACTCATATGAATCATCAAGCAAACATATAATCTTCAAGTTGGGTCATTCCTAACATATTACTAATTCCATTGATCATCAAACTTAAACAAAAATCAGAAACATTAACAAGAACACAACAAAACTTGTTATTTTAACAAAAAGGCCGAGTTACTCGTAATCGCCACCTCAAATGCAATCCGGCTCAAAGATCCTCCTCTAAGATGAAGATATCCACTTCTGGGTCGTCCAAGCCCACACCTACATCACGAAAAACAAGTTTAACGGACCGAAAATCGAATCTTAAGAAAACAGTCAGATTTTCGAAGTGAAGGATTTGAAAAACGAAAGTGATAGATGGCTTGCAAATTCGATGAGGATTCCGAAAATGTTATTATTACCTTGATTTGATGAACGGATGATGAAGAAATAAGCAAAAGAAGATGAATAAAAATGGAGGTTTATGAGGAAATGAGTTTATTGTTATTTTGTTTTGAGGAGATGAAGATGTCGACACATTTGGGTTTTAAGGGGTTTAAGGATTGTCCTTTCCGTTTAAATGAAACGGGTTCCGATATCATGAACGGGTTTTTAAGCTGTGAACTTAAATTACCATGTTTGTATTCGTTTTAAGGACTTAAGGTTCTTAAGACGGATCTTACTATTTATTAAAAATACTTACGATAAATTACTAAAATATTATTTTATTACTTAAAATAATTAAAAACCTTTAAAATATATTTTACGAAAATACGGGATGTTACAATCACCCCAACTTCAAAAAGTTTCGTCCTCGAAACTCGAACGAAGATAAATTCTAACTAACTATACCTCAATCGAAAAGAGAAGGATGCGCAGCACGCATCGATGCCTCGGTCTCCCACGTCTGCTCCTCAACATCACCGCAACGCCAAAGGATCTTCACTAAAGGCATCACCTTGCTCCTAAGCTTCCTATCCTGTCGGTCTAGGATCTTCACGGGACGCTCCTCGAAAGCAAGACTCGACTCCAAGTTCTCGATCTCTCTAGGCAGAACATGACTCGGGTCACTAACATACTTACGGAGCTGAGAAACATGAAAGACACTATGAACCTTGCCCAAACTAGGAGGCAAGTCCAAACGATAAGCAGCAGCACCAATCCTCTTCACGATCTCAAAAGGCCCAATATACTTAGGACTTAACTTGCCCTTAACTCCAAACCTCTTAACGCCCTTCATCGGTGAAACTCTCAAGAAAACTCTGTCACCCACCTCAAACTCTAGAGGTCTACGGCGAACATCAGCAGAGGATTTCTGCCGATCCTGTGCGGCCTTCATCCTACCTCTGATAAGCTGAACCTGATCAATCGTAACAGCTAACTGGTCCGGTCCTAGGTCGTGCACGTCACTCGCCTGATCCCAACAGATCGGACTACGGCACTTCCTACCATAGAGCGCCTCATACGGAGCCATACCAATAGATGAATGGTAACTGTTGTTGTAAGAAAACTCAACTAACGGTAGACACTGCTCCCAAGAACTCTGGAAATCAAGTGCACAAGCACGGAGCAAATCCTCTAATGTCTGAATAGTCCTCTCGTACTGACCATCAGTCGGGGCATGGAACGCGGTACTCATCAGCAAACGGCTACCCATAGCCTCCTGTAAAGCCTTCCAAAATCTGGAACAGAAATGAGGATCACGATCAGAAACGATCTCTCTCGGGACACCATGGTAACGGACTATCTCTGCAATATAAGCCCTGGCTAAACGGTCCATATCCCATGTCTCTCTGATAGGCACAAATCTATCACACTTAGTTAACCTATCAACCACAACCCAAATCGCATCCTTGCCTCCCACTGTCTTAGGCAATGCTGTCACGAAGTCCATCGATATACACTCCCACTTCCACTGAGGAACGGGAAGCGGCTGTAACAAACCACCTGGCCTCTTATGCTCTATCTTGACTTGTTGACAAGTCAAGCACCTACTCACGTAATCAAAAATGTCTTTCTTCATCCCGGGCCACCAAAATATAAGTCTCAAGTCCTTGTGCATCTTCTCTCCGCCCGGATGAACTGAATACGGTGTCAAGTGAGCCTCATCAAGAACCCTGTTCCTGAAGTCTGGCACATCTGGAACATACATCCGACCTCGGAACCTAAGGAAACCATCCGCATCAATCACTAAGTCAGGTGCAACACCACTCGAAATCTTAGCCTCGAACTTCTTGAAATCAGCATCTGAAGGTAAACTCTGGAGAATCTCCCAATATAAGGACGGCTCGGCAGTCATAGCAGCTAACCAATCAAAACCACTACCAACCATCTCTAATCTCAACTTCCGGAACTCAGAACACAACTCATCGGGCAACACTCGCATAACACTCATCGAATGAGAAGTCTTGCGGCTAAGCGCATCTGCAACCACATTGGCCTTAGCCTCATTATATAACAACTCAATGTCGTAATCCTTAACCAACTCTAGCCAACGACGCTGTCGCATATTAAGGTCTTTCTGGGTGAAAATGTACTTCAAACTCTTATGATCCGTGAAAATGCCACAATGAGATCCAATCAAGTAATGACGCCACATCTTCAAGGCATGAACAACAGCAGCTAACTCAAGATCATGGGTCGGATAGTTCACCTCGTGAACTCGCAACTATCTAGATGAGTAAGCTATCACCTTACCACTTTGCATCAAAACACATCAAAGCCCTAACATCGAAGCATCACAGTAAACATCGAAGTCAACCTTAATCTCTGGCAAGGCAAGTACGGGAGCGGAAGTCAACTTAGTCTTCAATTCCTGGAAAGAGCTCTCACACTTGTCGGTCCAAACAAACTTAGCTTCCTTCTTTAGTAACTGAGTCATCGGACGAGCTAATCTAGAGAAATCCTCAACAAATCGACGGTAGTAACCCGCTAAACCAAGGAAACTACGGATCTCTCCCACATCTTTGGGACTCTCCCAATCAACAACGGCCTCAATCTTCGCGGGATCAACCATAACTCCCTCACTGGATATCACATGTCCAAGAAATGCAACCTTAGAAAACCAAAACTCAACCTTAGAGAACTTCGCGAACCACTTTTGTCGACGTAAAATCCCAAGAATTAATCTGAGATGCTCGGCATGCTCCTCATCGGTCTTAGCGTAAGTGAGGATATCATCAATAAACACCACAACACAAGTGTCAAGATACTCACTAAAGGTGTGGTTCATCTGATCCATAAAAATAGCAGGTGCATTAGTCAACCCAAAAGGCATAACCACGAACTCAAAATGCCCATATCTGGTACGAAAAGCAGTCTTCACAACATCAGCCTCTCTCACTGGAATCTGATGATAGCCCGATCGAAGATCAATCTTAGAAAACCTAGAAGCACCTCTCAACTGATCAAACAAGTCATCTATCCTAGGCAAAGGATATCTGTTCTTCACGGTCACTCTGTTCAACTCTCTATAGTCAATGCAAAGTCTCATGGAACCATCTTTCTTCTTAACAAATAAAACTGGAGCACCCCACGGAGAAGCACTCGGTCTAATGAAACCCTTCTAGATCATCTCCTCTAACTGTTGCTTCAATTCTTTCAACTCTGGTGGAGCCATACGGTAAGGAACTTTGGATATCGGTCCGGTACCTGGAACAAGCTCAATAGTAAACTCCAGATCTGTCTCTGGCGGTATCCCTGGCAAGTCATCTGGGAAAACATCTGGAAACTCACGAACAATGGCTACATCCTCAAGCTTCGGTAGCGATGGCTTTGCAGCTGAAACAACACACAGGAAGGCTTGGCAACCCTTCCTAAGAAGATGAGATGCTTTCATCGAAGAAATCACACGAACACCCTTTTTAGGGCGAGTTCCCCTATAGGAAACACGAACTCCTGAAGAACTCCTCAAGCAGATTTTCTGGTCGCGACAATCGAAACGAGCATGGTATCGCGATAACCAATCCATACCTAGGATAATGTCAAATTCCTCGAGAGGAAATCTCAGTAAGTCCGCTGGAAATGTGGCTTGACCAATAATAATCGGAACATCCCTATGGGAAGATGAGCAAGAAAATACGTCTCCCGAAGGCAAGGAAATGGAGGTCTCCTCAACCAAGGAAGACTCAAGAGCTAAACGGTCTGCGAACTGAGTCGATATAAATGATAGAGAAGCACCAGTATCAAATAGAATAAGGCACTCAGCATCAAGAACAGAAAAGATACCGGCAACAATGTCTGGATGAGCCTCAGCCTCAGCTCTAGTCATCACAAAAATCTTCCCTTTCGGCTTTCCTCCCTTAGTAGCTGCAGCAGCAATGGCAGCCTTGCCAAGTGCGGTGTTCCTCTCAGGACACTCATAAGACTTATGCCCAAATCCATTGCAGGTATAGCACTTGAAAGCATTCTTGAAACAATCAAAACCGGGATGAGATGGTTTACCACAACGGTGGCAAACACTAGGAGATGTGTCGGTGTGAACAATGGTCTTAGCAACCGGAGCAGAGAATCTCTCAAACCGCTTCTTCTGAGAAGAAGGCGAAGAAGTAGAAGGAACAAACGGTCTCTTCCCCTGGTAAACTGATCTCTGGTGAGAAGTCACACTGGAAGTAGCAGCTCGGTTCTCAGCATCTATGGCACGAATAGAACTCTCGGCCCAAATAGCATCATCATATACCTCCACAAAAGAAGTCGAGTCACGACGAACCATATTCTCGATGCGCGGCCCTAACTTCCCACGGTAGAAGTAAACTCTCTCAGCCTCATCTCTGACAAACCTCGATGCAAAATGTGCAAGCTGGTTGAATCTGTCGGTGAACTCCTGAACGGACATCTTACCCTGCTTCAAATCCATGAATTCTTTGAGTCGCTGTGATCTGAGCTCCTTAGGATAAAACCTCGTCTCGAGCTTATCCTTAAAAGCCTCCCAATCGAACAAAGGATCAAGAATGAAAGTCGGTCCGGTCAATGCCCACCATCTATTGGCCTCCAGGGTCAAAAAGTGAGTGGCTAGCCGCACTCTATCCTCTCTAACCACCGAATACATGGTAAAGCTCTTTTCCATCTCACGGAACCACTCGGTAAGAGCTACCGGATCAACCTCGTCTCCATAAGTCTTCACGTGGCTCCTGGACATCTGGGATGCTATCCAAGAGAAGCTACCAGGACGATTAGCCTCATTGGCTAGCGGTGGAGGAGGTGGAACATTCCCTGCTTGCTGTCTCTGGTTCTCAAGCAACTGATGAAGTGCTTGCATTATAGTGTTCTCAGCAGCCGTGGTTCTCACCATCCTTCAAAAGAGAAAACAAATGTAAACTTAGCAATGAGCATTCACAAATAGACTACAATATAAATCCTTAGATCTACCCATCTCTCATTCATTATTTGTTTATTTGGTCAAATTAAGATTGGGGGTCACATGAGTGCGTCGGGAGCAATAATGCTCTGATACCAACTGTAAAACGAAATAAAATCATACAAAGTACTAAAAATGCAGCGGAATTAAAACTTTTTAACATAAACATGCGAGGTGAATTAAAACCTGAAAACTGAAACTGACATAAATAAAAATAGATAAGTATACCGTCTAAGTACCAAACGAAATATATACAACAGCCTGGGATGGAACATCCCTACAGGCACCAACAAAAACTGTATCAAAACTAAGAGTCCAGCTAAACGATATAAGTGTAAGTCATGATGAAAGGATCATCGCTCGCTAGCTCTCGTGTGAACCCTGCCAACCTGCATGTACCTACATACATGAAAACATGTACGCCACAATCAGTGGGGAGTGACTACAGTTCTCCTAGCCACCTTTGTAACGACATGTAACACAGAAATACAAACAGAATACTCCAGCATATATCAACATGTGAAGCATAAAATATCTCATCAACTGATTTCATACTATCATGCAAACCCTAATGCACGGCTCTCAACCAACTTCATAAACCGTTAGGAAGGAGAGCCGGTTTCCCTACTGGTTACCCAGTCGGGGGGTCTTTCAGTCCAACTATTTATGAAACCGATTTAAAGAGTCATCCAATGCCTTGGATGAACAATCACAATGTTAAGTATCAATGTCAACATCTATATCTGACACTATACCAAGTCTAGGCAAGCAGATAAAACTCAGCAAGTATAAGGTTCAGCGGTCAACTTAAGACATCACCTACATACTAATCAATCAGCAAGTGTAAAGGTTCAGCGGTCAACTTAAGACATAACCTAAACACCAAAACATTCAGCAAGCAAGGACTCAGAGGCCAACTTAAGGCATGGACCTGCCAATCAGCAAGACACTAGACTCAGAGGCCAACTTAAGGCATAGACTAGCAACCAAAAGTAAAGGACTCAGAGGCCAGCTTAAGGCATGTCCCTTCACTACATCACAAGATACTAGACTCAGAGGCCAGTTTAAGGCATGTCCTAGCATCAAACATCTGCACTCCGGGCAAGGTGTCAGTTCCTTAGCTATCCCGTTGTGCAGCTGCTCTACTCGTCAGACTCAGAGGCCAACTTAAGGCATGTTCCAACGCGATCACAATCAAACATGTCTGGACTCAGAGGCCAGCCTAAGGCATGTCCCAGACACGACAAACATACACATATGGAGCTCAGAGGCCAGCTTAAGTCATATCCCCATATATGACAAACAACTCACGTATTAATTTCAGAGGCCAACTTAAGGCATAACTTAATACGCATCAATACAATGTCATCAAAGTCTATGAACTAAACTATAGTTCTACTTTCTGAACTTCTAATCAACACTTAATTGACCCCGGGAACTAAGACGATGGAGAGCCGGTTTCCCTTTCGGTTACCCGACCGGGGGGTCTTTATCCTCTCTCCATTCCCGAACCCAATAAAGTGTCGCCCATCCTCTGGGGACCTCAGATACATATCAAAGATACAAGGAACGAGTTTCAATCAAAACCGAATAACCGTTTAAAAGTTACGAACGAATTACGAATTCGAAATAAAAATAATATACAGGGATCCCCAGCCGGTCGGCAGGCAGCCGGCCTACCGGCTGGTGATCCAACTCAGCCCTCGCTTTCTTTAAAACAAAAACAACATCAAGGACTCCCAGCCGGTCGCCAGGCAGCCGGCCTACCGGCTGGGAACCCAATTCCCCCTTAGTACGAATTATGCACAATTTACCGAAGAGGCTCCCAGCCGGTTGGCAGGCGGCCGGTCTACCGGCTTGGCACCTCAACTCCTACCCTTATAATCTACACAAGACAAACAAAAGAGGTCACCAGCCGGTTGGCGGGCGGCCGGTCGACCGGCTGGCACACCAATCCTACTTACTTTCAAAAATCGCAAAAACTACAAGAGACCCTCCCAGCCGGTCGACCGGCGGCCGGTCGGTCGACCGGCTCAGAGAGCCTGAGCACGCAAATCGTGTTTTCCAGCCAATTCAAAACTCAATAAATCGATACCAATTCTTAAGAATCGTTACAAGTAAAGTTTACTCAACATCACAATTCACTCAATAACACTATCTAACAGCAAATCAACCCATAACAATCCTCAATACGATTATATAATGTATCCGTCGCAAAACATATAATTCAGAAATTAACCATTACTCATATGAATCATCAAGCAAACATATAATCTTCAAGTTGGGTCATTCCTAACATATTACTAAGTCCATTGATCATCAAACTTAAACAAAAATCAGAAACATTAACAAGAACACAACAAAACTTGCTATTTTAACAAAAAGGCCGAGTTACTCGTAATCGCCACCTCAAATGCAATCCGGCTCAAAGATCCTCCTCTAAGATGAAGCTATCCACTTCCGGGTCGTCCAAGCCCACACCTACATCACGAAAAACAAGTTTAACGGACCGAAAATCGAATCTTAGGAAAACAGTCAGATTTTCGAAGTGAAGGATTTGAAAAACGAAAGTGATAGATGGCTTGCAAATTCGATGAGGATTCCGAAAATGTTATTATTACCTTGATTTGATGAATGGATGATGAAGAAATAAGCAAAAGAAGATGAATAAAAATGGAGGTTTATGAGGAAATGAGTTTACTGTTATTTTGTTTTGAGGAGATGAAGATGTCGACACATTTGGGTTTTAAGGGGTTTAAGGATTGTCCTTTCCGTTTAAATGAAAAGGGTTCGGATATCATGAACGGGTTTTTAAGCTGTGAACTTAAATTACCAAATTTGTATTCGTCTTAAGGACTTAAGGTTCTTAAGACGGATCTTACTATTTATTAAAAATACTTACGATAAATTACTAAAATATTATTTTATTACTTAAAATAATTAAAAACCTTTAAAATATATTTTACGAAAATACGGGATGTTACAATGCAGATTCACCTTTCATTGACAACATTGCTCTGATCAATGTGCCCAAGGGGTTTGTGCCACCAACCATGACACTATATGATGGGACGACCGACCCCCTGGACCACATCAATCAGTACAACAGAAAATGATGGTGGTGACCGCAACCGGAGCACTTAAAGAAGCCTGCATGTGCAAGGGATTTGGATCGACCCTGTCAGGAGCAGCCTTGCACTGGTTCGTAGGAGTGCCCAACCGCAACATATCTTCCTTTGCAGATCTGGTTAATGCCTTTAATCAGCAGTTCGCAAGCAGCATGAAACCAGAAAAGCAGACCATTGATCTTTACAGGATTGTTCAAGGATTCAAGAAAACAACTCGAGACTATCTCACCAGATTCAACAAAGAGAAGGTCGCCATTCCAAATTGTGATGTACCCACCGCCATTGAAGCCTTCCGCAGAGGGTTGCATCACGATTCAGACTTGTACAAGCAGTTGACAATGCATCCATGCACTGCCTTTGCTGATGTACAAGCCCATGCAGTTGCGGCAATGAGGCTGGAAGAGGACGCTGCCTCCGGAAGAAGCACCTACGACACAGAACCTGTGTCTAGGAAAGCACTAGTGGAAAAGAGGGGTGAAAGATCAAAGCCCTATAGCAAACCAGTGAGCAAAGTATCAGAGAGCAACGGTGGTAAAAGCGATGCAGATCCACCTCCGAAGGTCAGCGATTATGGCTTTACCACCGGGATAGCTGGCCTATTGAAGGCATTGAAAGAACTCAAGGGAGTCATATGGCCAAAGAAGAAGGAGGAACGACCCAATGACCGCCGTGATGCCAACAAAAGATGTGAATTTCATGATGACATAGGCCATACCACGGACGAATGTTATACCCTCAAGAAGGAGGTCAGATTCCAGTATGACCAAGGCAACTTGGATCATCTGCTCCTAGAGAAGTCCACCAGAGTCAATGCAGCCAGTCCGGTGCAACCCTCACCAGCTCCTCCCTGCAACAGAATTGTCAATGTCATCACCGAAGGATCAGAGCTGTGTGGGCTCACCTATTCAGCAGCCAAAAGACACGTGACAGCAGCTAAGGGAGATAAGCCAGAATCATCATGCAGAATAGCACGGCAGGACCTCCCAGCAGTGACCTTTGACGAAACGGATGCACAAGTCGTACCAGAGCAGCACCATGATGCCCTAATCATCACATTGAACATTGGCAATTATGAGGTCAGGAAGGTCATGGTAGATACAGGGAGCTCCGTCAACCTGCTAATGCTGGATGCCCTGAAGAGCATGGGATTTGATGAGAAGGACCTGACAAAGAAAGTTATTCCCCTGATCGGATTCAGCGGAGAAAGAGCGCATACCCTAGGGGAAATCACCATCCCAACCTACGCCGGAGGACTGAACAAACAGGTAAGATACTTAGTTATTGATGGTCCATCTACTTAGAATGTTATTCTTGGCAGGCCCTGGATCCACGAAATGCGAGCAATCCCGTCAAAGTATCACCAGTGCCTGAAATTCCCTACACCGTGAGGAGTCCAAGAGATACGGGGGGACCAGGAGGAGGCCAAGGATTGCTACAAAGTAGCTCTCAAAAGGACCACCAGGCCACCAGACGCCAGAGCATAGCAATTACAGCAGCTGCACATCCAGGAGAAGTACATCAAGCCCCAGCAGGCAGAAATCGATGAGGTCCGCCTGGATGTGCAGTACCCAGAAAGGACCGTGTTCGTAAGCTCAGACTGCTCTAGAGATCTGCGCCAACAGCTCCTCCAACTGCTCAGAAAGAATGTGGACTGCTTTGCCTGGTCCCACAAAGACATGATTGGCATAGACCTAGAGATCATAACGCACAAGCTCAGCATAGATCCTGGATTCAGACCAGTGCAGCAGAGACGTAGGAAATTTGCAGCAGAAAGAAACCAGGTCATAAACCAGGAGGTGGATAACCTTCTGGAGGCAGGAAAGATCAGGGAAGTCAAGTACCCGGAGTTGTTGTCCAATGTAGTGGTGGTACCAAAAAAGAATGGCAAGTGGAGGGTCTGCGTGGATTTCACAGACCTCAACAAGGCCTGCCCCAAAGACCTATTCCCATTGCCACACATAGATGTTATGGTGGACGCCACTGCAGGCCATGAAATGTTGACTTTCCTAGATGCCTGGAGTGAGTACAACTAGATCAAGATGGACCCGACAGACCAGGAAAAAACAGCATTCAGGTCCGAAAGAGGCGTTTCCTACTACAATGTAATGCCCTTAGGTCTTAAGAATGCTGGCTCTACATACCAGCGGCTCATAAATATGATGTTTCAAAGACCAGATAGGACGAAATATGGAAGTATACATAGACGATATGGTGGTCAAATCCAAGCAATCGGTGGACCACACCCAGCACCTGGAGGAAACATTCAACACCCTCCGGAAGTATAAAATGAAGCTGAATCTAGGTAAGTGCACCTTTAGAGTTCCCAGTGGAAAATTCCTGGGTATATGGTAACGTAGAGGGGGATAGAAGCCAGCACAGAGCAGATCAAAGCAGTTCTGCAGCTGGAATCACCCCAGAAGCCTAAAGATGTGCAACGTCTGACGGGAAGAGTAGCAGCCCTGAGCAGGTTTATTTCCAGATCCTCAGACCGGTGCAGACTATTCTATGACATTCTAAGGAAAAGCCAGAAGTTTGATTGGACACCAGAGCACGAGAAGGCATTCTAGGAACTAAAGCAGTACCTGAGCAGACCACCCCTGCTATCCAAACCAGAGCAGGGGGAAGTGCTGCTCCTGTACCTCTCCGTAACCGAATCAGCAGTAAGCGCAGTTCTGGTCCGACGGCACGAGGGAGCTTAGCATCCGGTGTACTACGTCAGCAAGTCACTGCTACCAGCAGAAATGAGGTATACCTCACTTGAGAAGCTAGTAATGGCATCGGTCACGGCATCTTATAAGCTGCGCCCGTAGTCGAGTCTCATACCATCTCGGTGGTTACTAACCATCCCCTCAAGACAGTTATGAGAAATTCAGAGCGCTCAGGGCGAATGGCTAAATGATCTGTGCGCCTGAGCGGATATGACCTCCAGTTTGAACCGCGCACAACCATAAAGTCACAAGCCCTCGCAGATTTCGTCTCCGACTTCAGCCCAGCACTCCAGACCGAAGCAGAGCAGGAAATCCTGCACCTACAACAGGGTGCCAAACCAGGCACCTGGGAACTACGAGTAGATGGAACCTCAAATGCTAGAGGGTCAAGAGTTGGGTTGATTCTCAGATCACCGGAAGGAGACTTAATTACACAAGCAGTTCGGTGTGAAGTGGTAATCAACCATGTTAATGTGTATAGTGATTCGCAATTAATTGTGAATCATGTCAATGGGGCATACGAAGCAAGGACAATGGCGGCCTACTTGTGTGTAGCAAAGAAATTATCAGCAGATTCACAGAATTCTACATCCAGTAGGTGCCCAGAGGGCAGAACGCAGAAGCAGATGCAATGGCAACCCTGGGATCAACCTTCAAGCCAGCCGACGTAGCCAGTATTCCAATCACCCATGTTCTCAGACTAGTCATTCCTGGACCAAATCAGGACCGGGAAGAGTTACCTATCTGCAGCAGCAATCCAAACCAGGAGCCAGAACAGGATTGGCGAAAGCCGTACCTGGACTGGTTGCAGCATGATATCCTACCCAGCAGTAAAAAAAGAGGCGCGCAGCTTCAGGATGAAGGCTTCCAGGTTCCTGTTAATTGATGGCACCCTATTCCGGAAATCATTAGCAGGACCATACCTGCGCTGCTTGGATTAGACTCAGGCCTAGACTGTCTTGCATGACCTCCACAGCGGAGACTGTGGAAATCATGCAGGGGGAAGAAGCTTGTCGAATAGAGCCCTCAGAATGGGATACTTCTGGCCCACAATGCGCAAGGATGCAAAGGAGTATGCAAGAAAGTGTGACGCCTGTCAAAGGCACGCATCTGTCAATCACCAACCAGCAGAACCCCTACACCCGGTCATATCCCCATGGCCTTTTATGAAGTGGGGGATGGACATTGTGGGACCCCTCCCCAGAGCACCAGGAAACAAGTTGTACATGTTGGCCATGACATACTACTTTTCTAAATGGATTGAAGCATAATCATTCACCCAGACCACTGAAGCACAGGTCATCTCTTTTATCAACCGTAATATATTCACCAGATTTGGTATACCTTCGGAGATAATATGTGACAATGGTTCCCAATTTATTGGAAAGAAAACCGAGGCTTTCTACGTTGGGTGGAACGTATCACTCCAAAAATCTACCCCCAGAAATCCCCAGTCCAATGGTCAGGCTGAATCCAGTAACAAGATCATCATTGAAAATATGAAAAAGAAGTTGCAAGAAATAGGAGGGAAATGGGCGGAGGAGCTCCCTTTGGTCCTGTGGGCTGATAGAACTACTCCAAAAGTAGCAACAGGTCAGACCCCCTTCAGCTTTAACTTCGGAGCAGAAGCAGTAATTCCCTCTGAAGTCAAAGTCCCAACCCACAGATACGGGTGTATAACTGAGGACCAAAACCAAGTGGAAATGGCAAGTAGCCTGGACACTATTGATGAACTCAGAACCAGCGCCTACGTCAAAATGGCCTCATATAAGCAGATGGTAGCTCTGAGCTACAACAAGAATGTCAGGATCAAAACCTTGCAAGTAGGAGATCTGGTCCTGAGGAAGGTGTTCCAGAACACCAAAAACCGACAAGCTGGAAAGTTCGCCTACAATTGGGAGGGCCCATACCAAGTTGAGAGCATAGTTGGTAATGGGGCCTACAGACTAATGACAATGGAAGGGGAAATGATACCCAGATCATGGAATATACTTCACTTAAAAAAGTATATCATCTACAGGTGCCTCCACCAGACCAGAGCAGCTCCCTTAGACCTCAGGTTCTACTCTGTATAAAGTATATTCTGGTTCAACTTAAAAAAAATTGTCTTGCTTTTATATTTTTTAAACTTAAGTTTGATAATCTAAGTCTTATAATTTAAAGCTATGGTACATTTAAAAATCAGTTGTTGAGTCTTTTGAAAATAAAGGAAAATTTTGTTACTTATTTTCTGGACCAGAAATTGTCTATCCTAGTAGACTGACCTAAAGAGGAAATCTGCGCTGATCGCAAGAGAACCTAAGTCAAGCCTGACACCCCAGTATAGGGACGGGTATCTAAAACACCAGGCCAGCACACCAAAGCAGTGATGGCCAAAATACAATGAAACATGCATGTACAAAGAAAACGCCAGAAAACGGCAGAAAATCAACGATAAGCAAAACCCCATACAACGGGGAACATACGATTCAAAAATAAACTGCCCAAGGCAGCCCAGTAGCAGAATTGTTTTTGTTGGTCCACCAGGACCAACAGCAAAGTTATAACAGATTCAAGCCCACGCAGGGGCACCAAAAAGTTTCAGAACAAAAAGAATTTACGCCCATATCAGGGCCCAGCAACGCAAGTTTAAAAAAGAACCTACTCATCAGGAGTAGGTCCAGCAACAGCATTATCAACTTGGTGGGGCCAGAGGTCACCTCCTCTCCAGCATCTTGGGACCCCACCATTTCTTCCTCACCATCATCTGAAATCAGGTCCATGTTCAGACCCTCAGGGAAATCTGCGGCGAAGGCTTCCTCCAGAGCAGCTAAGTCCCAGGTAGTATGACTACCCTCCTGGAACTCCTTAACGCATTTAATCCGGGTCTCAACAGCAGTATAGGCAACAGCCTCAATTAGAGCCCCTTGCAGGCCAGCCTTCTTCTGTTCCAGCGCCTCCACCTTCAGCACCAGATTAGCCTCTGAGGCTAAGGCCCGCTACAGCTTGGACTGAGTCGTGGTCAACTGGTTCTAAAAGGCCTCCTCTTGTGCCTTGAGCATCTCCTGGCCCAAAGCCACGTCCCGACGAAAGCGCTCAACGGCCTGCCGCAGGTTCTCCCTCAGGGCCTCCTCCAAATCCAGTTTCGCCGCTATCTCCTGCTCCTTCTTCGCCAGAGCTTCCTGCATCCTCTCCACCTCCTGCCTCCTCCTCAGGGCCTCCGCATGAGCCATCTTCATATAGTGAAGTTCAGCCAGCAGAGCTTCGCTTTGACGCTTGGCACAAAGTGACAGCTCCAGGGCCTGGGCATCCAGACCAGGTCAGGACCAAAAGAAAAGAAAAGAAAAAATCTACCTCAAAAGTAACCTCCGCAGTATGCCTGATCAGGTCTTTAAAAGGGCGGGGTTTCATGATAGAAGCAGAGGCAGGAAAAAGCAATGAATCCAGAGCAGGCCTTTGAGGGTATAAAAATTGTTGTGGATTGATTTATTAAGTGTGATGAGATGGAGTTATTGAGAGTGGAAGGACTTGAGGGTTGATGGTCGTGACAGTTTATGATCTTGGGAGTTGATTATTTGAGGAATGTAGTTAGTGGTGGTAAAGGGGCAAGTATGTAGATATTTGTTAGTGTCGAGGTATTATGGAGATGTGATGAAAGGATGTTTCGAGACGTTATGACCTTGAGTAATAATTGTACGAGAATTATAAAACTTTGGTTATCGTGCTTTATTTATCTTATCTTGAGGTGTCGTCTTGGTGTTTATAAGTTTGTTTTGGAGTCGTCTATTCTTGTCATCCTTGCACGTGTCGACCATACCTCTTCTATTTGAGCCTTTAGACCAAAAGTTTCTTGTTTATCTTTGTCCTTTGTCTATTTTATCTCTTGTTACTCTCTATTTGTTCTTTATTTCAACTTCAGTTCCTTCTTCTTTGAAGTTTTGTAATTATCCTCTTTACATTGATTTATCTTTGAGCTTATACTTTCGAAGACTATGTTTTCGGTTGCCTTGTGATATTGCGCGAACATATTTGGTTTTGGTTTACAAGTTATTTATTGTTTTAAGGTAACTTGAAAATGTTTGAAATATCTTTAGAGCTACTAGTGATCATCTCGTAGTGGAAGCTTGAATCCTTTCGTGAGGAATGTTAGATCTTTGAGTTTGATGTTTGGCTATTGGAGATTGAGAGCATAGCGACATTTGGGAATGAGTGTATGAATTAGGATTCCATATAAAGTTTTGGAGAAAGAGTATTAAAGGCCTTATATATATGAGGTTTGAAAGTTTGAGGATGTTATTAGTTTAATGGACATAGCTTTATACAGTGTTTTGGTGGATTCTTAATGGTAAGATGATACTCATGGATAGTAAACCATGACTATGAATTGAGGTTATAAGCTTAGTTTTTATATGAGCACGGGTGATAAGATTTGTATAGTGATGTTGTTATGGTTCAATGGAAATGAGTTATTGATGATAAGTGTTCAAAGATAACGATTTGGATCTTGCGAGTGTGACTGATGTTTAGGTGGTGAGATTGAGGTTTGAGATTGATGACTTTGGATACTAGATATATATATATCGAGAATTATCGAGAGTTTATATTAAGCTTTTTAAGGTTAAGAGTTGTATATGAAAGTAAGCACTACCAACTTTGAAGAAATTATGGTAGCAATAATTTTAATGGCACTCGTGAATGGACGAGTTTGCTTATTTGGGAGAGTTTCCTAGCTTTGAGATTATCTGTTTGAGGTTTTGGTCAATGCCGGATTTGTGTGGTGAATGGTAAACTATAATTGAAGTGTTGGTTGGAAGTTATTTGGACTTGGAGAAATATTAATAAATTTATGAGAGGTCATATATGATGGTTAATGGTGGTGGAGTAATGTTTCGTATACGAGGACTAGAAGTTAGATAGTTCATGAGATGAAAGAGTACACATTGATGAGTGTACTACTTAATGGTTTTGAGTGAGCTTGGTGAAAGTGAGGAAAGCTTGATGATTTAGTATGTGAGATGTAATGGTGTTTATGAGTATTGACCACATGCTTAAGGGTGATGCATGTGTGAAAACATTGTGGTTTTGTGATAACTAGATCATATGGAGTTAAATGATTATTTTGGGTTGTGAGTATGAGTTTGATATGTCTTCTGAGGTTGTAGAGTGTGTGAAGATGATAATAATATTAAGGATGTGTGATATCTCTTTATGGTTTGAGTGTTGATAAAGATCAGAGTGCGCAGCGGTTAGGATTCCGAGATGACTTTCATTGATGATCACTTGTAATCTTTACCTTACTTGTTTTGATTTTATGTTTGAAATTCAAGTTTCGAGGACGAAACTTCTTTTTAGGGGGTTAGATTGTAACACCCCGTATTTTATAATAATATTTTATTATGAAATTATTTTATTAAATAATTATTTTGAAGTTTAATAATATATTTTTTTATCTATATTTATAACATCCGTCCTATATTTTATTATTTCTCGTTTTGATCTACTTTTGGATGGGTTAAAACGTTCGTGCAATAATTAATTATTTTAATTTCATATTTATTTTTCTATTTCAAGTTCTCTTTACGTTTTAATATGGCTCAATCCAATTTGTAATCAGATAATCCATTGTATGAGCTAATGGACCAAAAGCCTATTAATTAATCTCCTTATAAATAGATTTAACCTAGCAAGCAACTAGGTCAAACCTTTTATTTTTCACGTGAAAGTGTCGCGCCACTTTCTCCCTCTTTCTCGTCTGTTTTCTCTTCTTTCTCCCTGTAACTCCATTGTTGAATATCTTTTATTCTTCAAAACTCATACATAAATTATATTTTCACAATCTTTGCTCTTACCTCTACAATATATTCTATTCAAAATATTTTATTGGGAATTATTTGTATGAACCTTTAGACCTACGTTTTGGGTCTCATGTTTTGTGAGTAAAGAAGAAGATATATTTCCCTTTGACGTTTTCGAAAGAGTGATTGTTTGGTACAATGTCTATCACAAGGATTTGGATTTCCGCTTTCTTTAAAGTTAATTTTCGGGGTTATTGACACGTGTTCGAGACAAGGCTTTGTTGGTCGTATTCTTTATGAAGGTTTTCATTAATTGCTAAAAAGGTAACTAGGTGTTTCTCTTTTAATTGTGTCTATGCCAATTGATGTAATTAATATGATTTAATGATTGTTTGTACGATTAGTACATGTTTGATTATTTATTGTCATGAATTAATTATGTCTCATATATTTATGTATGTTTTATTATCGTAATTGTGGATTGTAATGTGTTGATAAGTCGTTATGGGTGTCGTGTGCGCAACTAGGGTTCGCGAGGAAAACCCTAGATGGCGGCATGGCGAACGGCCAAGAGCATTGCTCAAGGTTATAGTTGAAGTATGTGTAACCTTGAAAATATGATTCAAGGTTATAGCTGAAACTAGTATAACCTTGAGTATTACTCAAAGTTATGGCTGAAGAGGTATAACCTTAAGTGCGAGTCAAAGTTATAGGTGATGTTAATATAACTTTGGGTTGCGAGTTAAAGTTATAGCTGAAGCTAATATAACTTTGAATTACAAGTTAAAGTTATAGCTGAGACTAACATAAACCTGAGGTATGACTCAAGGTTATGGTTGGTGCTAGTATAACTTTAGGTTTGTGTCAAGGTTTGGCTAAGGTTACTATAACCTCAAGCCATATGTGGAAGTTATATTCGAGGTTAGTATAACCTGGCATCCATTACTTATGTTATAGTTAAAGTTACTATAACCTTGGTTGTTTATACTTGTTTCACATGTTGAGTTGTGTTCAGTGATTGTATAATATTGTGTTTGCATATGTCGTTGGATACTTCTATGCATTTGACATTAGGACAGTCTGTTATGATGTTCTACTGAGTTGAGTCGTGATGTTATTCACGCATGTTAGTACAGTCAGTTATACTGTGCATTATTGTCTGCTGGTTTGAATAGATGACGATAGTATCGTTTGTATACTATCGAAATGAACAGAGCAACCCCTCGGGGTCTGGTGTATGGTCTATGTTCGGGGGGGGGGGGGGGGTAACAGAGGCAGTGCGTTAAACGCTCTGTTCCCCGAGTGTCGTTCGGTGTACGGGTGTTGCACCGAGAGTCTGACCAGGTCTTAGACATATAGGCAATGGTTATACGCTATACATAGTACCTTGGAGGCAGTGCGTTATACGCTCCACACCGATGGAGGCAGTGCGTTATACGCTCCATCAGCTAGAGGCAGTGCGTTATACGCTCTAGCAGTTAGAGGCAGTGCGTTATACGCTCTAACGGCGTTCGCTCTATTCGCTATGCTTTGATGATAGCTTTATGCCTTCGGTTGCGATGGATTGCGTGTCACCATTTTCGCTATGCTTTAATGCTAATATTGTGCCTTACGTTACTATGAGTCATGAGTTACTTGAGTTGTAAGTGTTCATGGTCTAGTGGTCGCATATGGTCTAGGTTCGTTGGTTTCATTTGTCTGGTGTAGAGAATATCATGGTATGCTAAGTTTACTTTCATGTCATGTTTATATCCTCACATGATTGCCGTATTACGTCTTCAAATGATGGTAAGTTTGATTGGTCTTTCATGAGTAGATGATCTCGCATGTTTACTGGTTTTACATTTTTTTTTTTTTTTTTTTTTTTTTTTTTGTTTTTTTTTTTGGTAGAATGTAAATTATATAGATAAGAAGTGGCCAAACCATCCATACAAAGCAAAGACTACTGCCAGTCTTAGCTCAAAACAACAAAAGCAAGCCTAGGTTTTACATTTCATTTGTTAATGATTGTTGGTTACATTCACTTGTTGTAAACATGACTGGGAGAGCATCTAGTTACTCCCGACTGATTGTCGACCCCCTTCTCAGGTTGTTCAGGCGGTCGCTGTTTGGTTGATGCTTGTTTGGGGAATGTGCGAAGCGAGCTTAATAAATTGTTTATTAGGACCTTTGCTTTAAGTTTTTAAGAAATTTTGAATAATGTATTAGTTTGGTTTTCGATTTAAGTATCGATCCGGATTTGGGTAAGGTGTTTCCGCCACCTTAACCCAGTTATCATTGAGTTACACTCTGATATTCATTTATATTATGTTTTTCCTTTATTTTATAATCCGGGTTGTTACACAAGTAATGTTCGATTTCTCCGTTCGGACACACCATTTAATTGTGGTGTTCCAGGTGGAGTTAACTGTAGTACTATACCACAGTCTTTAAGGTGTTGATCAAATTCATTCGAAAGTTATTCGCCACCATGATCTGATCGAAATGCTTTTATCTTTCTATCCAGTTGGTTCTCAACTTTCGCCTGGAATTCCTTGAACTTTTCAAATGATTCACTTTTATGCTTCATTAAGTAGACATATCCGTATGTACTTAAATCGTCTGTGAAAGTGATAAACTATCTAAAGCCATCTCTCGCGGTGATAGACATAGGTCCACATACATCTGTATGTATGAGTCCTAATAGGTCAGCAGTGCGCATTCCAACACCTTTGAAGGAAATTCGAGTCATCTTGCCGATGAGACATGATTCACACGTGCCAAATGATTCATAATTAAATGGGGATATAGCGCCATTCTGTATAAGTTGCTTTACACGTTTCTCATTTATGTGTCACATACGACAGTGCCATAGATAAGTTTGATCTTTGTCACCAACCATTATTTTCTTATTATTCACGTGTAATATTTCAGTCGTTTGATCTAAGATATAAAGGTCATTCATGGAAACCGCTTTACCATAAATCATTCCATTCAAAGAGAAAATACAGCCATTATCCTTTATTTTGAATGAAAAACCGTCTTTATCAAGTACGAAAATAGAAATAATATTCTTAGATAAACTGGGTGCATAGTAGCAGTTATACAGATAAACTCGAATCTACTCGGTAGTTGGATTACATATGTTCCCATCGAGATTGCAGTAATTTTTGCTCCATTCTCAACTCGCGGGTCCAATCACCCTTTGCGAGAGGCGTGATGGTTTTTAGGCCCTGCAAATGATTACACAGATGGCAACTCAAGTACCCAAGTTCCGAAACTTGCATGGTTAATCTCAATCATATGAATATAAGATGACATACCAACAGGAACGACGCGGCCTGCTTTTATGTCCTTACGATACATTGGACAGTTCCGCCTCCAATGCCCAGTCTTGAGGCAATGGTGGCACTGAACGTCACCGTCTTTGCTCTTTGTCTTACCTTGCGAGCTACTTTTCTCACCAGGCTCACTCTTGAATCCAGCCTTCTTAAACTTCGGTGGCTTAGCTACAGTTAGCTCGTCATGAGTCTTAGCCTTACCCTTGCCCTTGCTGGAAATCATGAGAACATCCTGTTTCATGCTCCCATTCAATTTTAGATCCTTCCCGGACTGTACGAGAGGGGAATATAGTTCATGAGAAGTCTTCCTCATGTCATTCATGTAATAGTTAACCGTGAAAAGCGCAAAACCGCCATGAAATGAATGAAGCATACGGTCAATGAGTATGCTCTCATTGATTTCGCAATCAAGTGCCTCCAGTTTCTCGACATTCTCGATCATATCAAAAATGAGTGGGCTAACCGGTTTGTCCCTCTAGAGTTTCGTATCAAAGAAGCGACATGTATGCTCATAAGTAACAATTCTCGGTGTTTTTGAGAACTCGCTAGTGAGTGTGGTGAAAATCTTATTTGCACCTAATTGGGCAATGAAGCGCCTTTGCAAATTGGGTTCCATTGCAAAGATGAGTACGTTTTTTATCACACCCGCTTCCATAACGAAATCACTATACGCGAGTGATTCATTGACTCCCGCATTGGGGCCTAAGTTTGGCGGTATTGGCTCAGTCAAGTACTTGAGCTTACCGTCAGCAATGGCAGCATTCCGTAATGATGCCTCCCAGTCCGCAAAGTTGGACCCATCATTTTTCAGTCGCGTGGACTGATTCATGTGGTCCATAAAAGCTTTAAGCCAAGATTCGCGTCCGAGTGTGACACTTGGCATTGTGTCATCAGTATGGCCAGCCATTTCGTTATGCAGTATTATCGATTGAAATGAATTCTACACTGTAAAGGAAAACTAAAATATAATAAGCATACTCATCGTTTTTGTAAATAGTCAAATTCAAAAACAGTTTAATGCAATGACTTAAGCACTTATACAATTGATCTTCCTCAAGAATTATATAAATGATCCCAAGACTTAATTTCTGTAAATTGATAAGCCAACCTTTTGGCTAATTCTACCTTTAGAATTCTTGATCGATAAATTTTTGTAAATTCTATCTTTAGTCCACCATTGCCACGAAATATTATCCGGGTCATAATGTTGAGGTAAAATAAGTCAACAGCTACTACTTACCCAACGTAGAAGGGGTCATATTGAGAGTAAGGTCCTAAATGTCTACCGACGAAGACAGGGCTCATAGTAATTTGGCTTATAAAGACTAATCTCAATTTTAATTATAGAGGAAGATCTAATCAACTTTATTTTAATTCCTTTTAAGTGAATGAATATCTAGCATGCGAGAACGAATAAACTAAGGCGATGGCTTTAAATGATACCCATGTGACAACTGTATGTCCATGATAATTAATATGCATTCTATATGAGTCAATTTTCATGCAATCTTAGGTGGTTTGGTTTAGGCAGAATATGATGCACTAACTATCATGTGAATAAAAACAGTAAGAACGGAATAAAAACGAAAATAAAACATGTCCTAGTGTGGCTTATCCTACCAAAAAGAACAAAATACAACTTTGGAATCCATTCAGCAATGGACCCTAGAAGCTTGTCTTGTCTTGATGTTCCATCTTGGTCTAAGTAGCGGGATTGAGCAATCCGATCTCCGTCTTGAGTCTTCTCAAATTACATTTAAAAATTACATAATATAATCCTATTATTACATTCTAACTCCAAAACATAATTTAAAGAATAATACACAAGAGGAGATTCGAGATCTCATAATTACATCACAAATTATGTTTCATTTATTACGAAAATATGATTTATTAAGCCCGCCACACTAAGTATTACATTTCACAACTGATTGCAAAAATAAACGTAATTAAACCATTCATTTTCAACATAATAAAAAAAATGCATCAACTATAAAAATTATTCTTTCAAGACATAATTCCGTAATTATGTAGAGTAATTTACCCAAACCACCAATTTAACAATGATTTAAATTATGTGACAATTCCGTAATTAATCACAATAATTTTAATCTAACATAATCCTATTCATATTATCGTATAATATGAATTAATCCAACATTATTTTAAACCTTTTTAAAATAATTGGGTATCAAAACTTGTGAACTTTTTCACAACAACATGTATACATTATCCTTATAATGCATAACAAGAAAAAAAAACAAGACGCCGTAAAAAAAATCGGCCAAAATAACAAAAAAAAAAAAAAAAAAAAAAAAAAAATAGGCTGCTTGAAAAAAAAAAGACAGGTTTTTTTTTCCGTGAACAGTACCGATTTTGTTATTTTTTTCAAAAACGTTTATGAAAATCATATAAAATAATTTCGTAAATCTGACGCTCTGATACCACTTGTGGGAAAAATATATGTATACTTCCCAACTCAAAATTATAGGTTTATAACGAAATTACAAGATACGATTATACAAAGGTTAAGAAATAAGAATCAACCTTTGGTCCCCGCAATAAGGCCTAAGAACAGATATCAAAGTAGATATCCTCCTAATCGTTGCACCAAAGATGCTCCGAGAAATACTAAAATTTAATGGATATGAGAATCGGTTATCGCACATACACTTGTAAGGACAAGTGGGAGATTGTTGGAGCTAGTGTCCTCCACAGTTAGTACGACAACATGAATAAATCTCTTAAAGGTTCACAAGGTATACTTTGTATTTTAATCAGTTGATTCACGTTTATCAATAACGGTTGGCTTGCTAGAAGTTTGACGTTATTGTCATACAGATGGCGGTAATCAACTGGTCCCTAAAAGTCACACCTAAAGGATGTAATCTAAGAGATATGATTAAATGAAAATATAATCATATAGATACCTTCTACGACTAAATAGTTAGTCAATGTAATGATGATGGGATTATTTAATACTGATTAAATAATATTAGCTGAGATGAATTAAATGTTAATTCGTAATTAAATATAAAATGCTATATTTAATTGAGGTATATAATGTAATTATTTAATACCGATTAAATAATTTAATTAATATAAACTGTTATATTTAATTAGCAATTTATAAAGATAAAACATTATATACAGAAGAGGATAAATAACCAAGTAACACGATTGGGTTATTCGGTTTGGGCGTGTAACAGTACACGGTTGGAGGAGTCGGTTTTGGGAAGAGTGTTTTAGGTGGACTCAAATACCGGTTTGTCTATTCTATCTAAAACTCTACACGGTGGTTGAGTAGGAGAATTCTTTATAATAAGAACTCTTATTCTCTCACAATTACACGCCTGACATAACACATCCACACGGTTGATTACTCTCCCTCGCGCACCATGAGGGTCATTTTGATGATTCTAATATGTTGTTAGGGTGGTTTTTCGAGTAATATAAATGTTAAAGACCACAACCATGGAATGGTAAGCATGTAAGAACGGGGCAGGGGTATAGGGTACCACTTTTATAGTATATCAAAGAACTTGGTTTGGAGTCCATTGTGTAAGGCATTTTTCTTTATTTCTTGATGAGACCTTTAATGTTTTAAGCATGGTATTAAGGACCAGTATCTGTCATGGTCCCAAAATCGATGATCGTGGCTTAATCACGAATTTGCCCTCGTGATGCCGTAATAAGGCCAATACCACCTCAAACTGCAGTGAGTTGTTTGTATGGCAAAATACAAAGAGTGTCCCCAGAAAGTGATCATTGCAAAATACAAAGAGTTGTTTGTATGGCAAAATACAAAGAGTGTCCCCAGAAAGTGACTATTGTCGAGGACGTTTATCCGACACTTACAACTTAAAGCTTGTTTGTGAAGATCATCATTGGAAGTCGTGTAAGTTCTTTATATTCTTAAATAGCATGTTTAAATTACTGAATAACATACAATACAATAAATTAGCGAAAACGATAAACTAAGATCGCGAATATAAACCTCCAGCCATTATTTGTCGGAATTCCTGAACAGCTTTACCCAATAATCGTCTTTAATAAACCAATTTCCGTAAACCCATAATTCCGTATGTTTTCTAATTTTGGTTCTGAACCCTCTTCTCACAAATTTAGATGGTGTATTTTTCCTTAAGGGAGAGTAGGTTTGGTGACCTTTTTCAGTGAATTAGGTTTTTCTTATATACAACTCTTTCCCTCAAAGAGCTGTTACAAATCTGACATTAAAGGGGGAGTGGTTAAACTTAATGGGGAGAGGTTTTGGGGAGTTTCAAATCGTCTTTGACTGCCAATTAACGGGCCAAATAACTATGATTTTACAAATTTAAATTAACATTTGACTTAATAAAATTAAATAATTATAATGTGAAAATCTAACATTCTGCCACTTGGCACATTTAAGCAAGAGAGACTTCATATACGAATCATAGCGGCAAATTCTCTAGAGCGAGAATTAATCTTCCATGTATTACGATACACTTAGCCTCTCACACACACTTAACTTAATAAATAAACCATATGTATATTCTAGGTCAAAACATAATAATATTTCTCAATAAAAATAAATAACCAAACTACGTACGTATATAATCCAAAATAAGAAAAATACCCAACTAAATGAAATTTTTCAATACAACAAATAATGTATCACATTATGGGACCAAGTCTCATATTCACTACACGACCCTTAAAACCCTTAGGTGACATGCCTTTAGTCAAATGATCGACAATCATCAATTTAGTGTTAATGTGTTCTATGATCACTTTCTTTTCCCCAACACACTCTTTTATGGCAAAATACTTAATGTCGACGTGTTTACTTCGACTTTCAATTCTGTTATTCTTAGCTGTAAAAACCGCAGCTGAATTATCACAATACATTCGAATCAGCCGACTAATAGAGTCAACAACTCTTAGCCCTGATATGAAACCTTTCAGCCACACACCATGTGAGGTAGCCTCAAAACAAGAAACGAATTCGGTCTCCATATTAGAAGTGGCCGTCAATTTCTGCTAAGTACTCCTCCAGGATACAGCTCCGTCAGCCAGCATAAACACATATCCTGATGTGGATTTTTGTAAATCAATGCAGCCAACAAAGTCTGAGTCGGAGTAGCTCATCATCTTACAAATGGGGACGTCGGGTTTAGCTTAGAAATGAGAAAAGAAGTGCGATTCTATCTCAACTCGGGATAGAATTAATTTGGGGTTAGTTAACGTAGTTGGCGTTTTTTAGAAAAAAGACGAAATTGTCCCTGGATAGAATATTGACATTTTCTCACCCTAGAAATTTTTCTCTGAAATTCACCAAAAACCCAATTAATTCATGAAAAACCCGAAAAATTTTAAAACACGAAAATCATCTAAAATCACAAATTTCATGGCGGAATCCAATTCACCAAATTATTCGATAACTTAACTACTTCATGAAATCGTTAATTAATCAAAATTTGTGTTTGTTTTATACTTTCGAGTTAATCTAATGTTAGTTTTCAATAAATTTCATATCTAGTGGAAGGATTACCAAAATTTGAAAGGGTTTTGTTTGAGTTTTTGAAACAGAGGGTTTTTTTTGTGGGGGGGGGGGTGATTAATCTGATTTTATTTAAAAAAAAATAAAGAAGAAAAGAGGATGGGACAGATGCCAACTCATCATGTGTAAATGAGTCAGTTGCCAACTAAGCATACAAACTTGACGGGATTAGGATAACTTAACGGATTAGCAACCTTAAGTCACGGTTAGGACTCATAAGTTGAGTTGGAGGGTACACAGTATAATGTTGAACAAAATAGGGGTACACGGTGGAAAAGTGAAAAACTGGAGGGTACACAATTGAAAAACCCATACTTTTTCTATCTCTTAAAAGAAAAACATTTAACTATTTCCATTTTGGTTTTCTTAAAATGTGCATAGTGGGAACATAATATTAGATAATGATAAGGTTGACCCGAATTGAACTTAATAAAACTGAATTTAGAGCATCTGAAGAGAGTTGAAGTGGGCTGAACAAGACTTCATTAAGCTTAATAAGAGCTAAAATTAAGCCAAAAGGATAAGGAAAAGCTAATACTAGTACGCAAATAGAAAGAGATCAATGCTTCTAGGAAGTAATGAAGGCACTACAAAAAAAAACGCGGTGTTCTGACCGAATTGCTGACGGAATATACAGTCCGTCAGATGTCTCGGTGAACTGACAAATTTCTGACGGAAAATCCGTCAGAAATACTTTTTGACGGATAAGACGTCACAAATCCGTTAAAATAGGAAACCGCGAAAATAAAATGGGATGCCGCGAAATTTTGGTTGCATTTTCTGACGGATACTGCGTCAGTAACAATTAATGACGGATATTCGGTCAGAAAAAAGACTGACAAAAGGCTGCAATTTCCGAAAAAGTAGAATTTGTTTGTGACGGATATTCGGTCAGAAACTTTTCCTGACGCCCTATCCGTCAGAACGTGCCACGTTACCCTCTTACTGACGCCATATCCGTCAGAAACATTAAGTTCCTTTTCCTGACGGATAATCCGTCAGGATTTTTTTTAATACTTTCAGAAACCCGTAACTCAACCATTCTGCCTCTTCTTTTTTTTACCCCAAAACCCTTCGAACCCCATAATCTCCTCCCAAAATCCGATTTCTACCCCACCAATCCTACCACCGTGACAACCACCACCACACTACTAACTCCACCTTACTAATAGGTAATTTATTTATGTTTTTTTTCATTAATTTACAGTTTTGTTTTCGTTTTATTTCAATTTATAATTGATTTGTTTGTACATTGTAGTGTGACAACCACCACCACCGTGACAACCATGCGCCAACACTACTTTGCAAAATTAATTAGGTAATTGTTTATGTTTGTTACTTAATTATTTATTTAAGAATGAGTTAGTTTAGAAAGTAGTTAGTGTAACTTATTTAGGTTAATAGATAATTAGTTAGAAATTTTGATCTAGGATAATGCTAATTAGATAGAAAAAATGACCTAGGATAGTAGCCTATTAGATAGAAAAATTGACTTAGGATAGTTGCTAATAATTTGTTGTTCTTGGTGTTGTTACTTCTTAATTGTTGTTGTTGTTGATAGTTATTAGTTGTTAATTTTGAATTATTATTTGTTAATTGTTGTTGTTGTTAATAATTGTTAATTTTTAGTTGTTAATTGTAGATAATTGTTAATTGTTGTTAATTGTTAGTTATTGATAATTCTTAATTGTTAAATATTGACCTAGTACCCGTTCAAAAATTACTTATTAGGAGTAATTTTTGAATAGTCCCCATTTTGGGACTGTCTTTGAACGTTTCAAGTCATTTAGGTAGCAAACAGATACTTGTTATTTTTTTAATGAGGGTAAAAATCCGGTGACAATTCCTTTAATATTCTCTGAATACATATATGGACTAACAATATAATCCATATTTTGTATTTGGAGAATAAAGGGGAATTGCTGCCTAATTTTTCCACTCAGTCGTGCTCAAGTATGCCAAATCATCACCGACGCGACGACTTCTCGGATGACCCTCATGGCTTTGGATCTAACATGTCAGTTGATCCTCCAACCACTTAGGATAGTTTATCATTAACAGTAAATTTAGATTATGACTTATTAACTTTAGAACATATTTTATGTTGGTGTATGAATTATGAAGACTTTTTTATGTAATTCAATTTCTTTCTCATATTTTTTCTTTGTTGTTTTGGTTAATTGCTGTTGATTCCCGCTTAGCGGTCGACTTGGAATAAATCTCCGTTTGGCGGATGATGAATGTTTTGCAGGATTTAGTGATTTTGAGGTTCTAAATATGAAAAATGCTATCGCATTGGGCTGGACAGCAAGCAGCTGTTTTCAGCCTATACTGCTTCAAATTCTGACGGATAATCCGTCAAAAAAAGTCAATATTTGACTCAATTCCTGACGGATAATCCGTCACAAAGGTCAACAGTTGACCACTTTTCTGACGGATAATCCGTCAGAAATTGAGTCAAATATTGACTTTTTTGACAAAATTCCTGACGGATTATCGGTCACAACACGTCAAATTCCTGACGGATTATCCGTCACTACGAGTCAAAAATAATTTGACGGTGGAATTTTTTTTTTACCGGTGAACCGTCAGGAGTCCGTCACTATCAATTTTCTGACGGATAATCTGTCACAAACTTGATTTTCGTGACGAATTTTTGGGACGGAAATTTCTGACGGATAATCCGTCAGAAAGACGATTTTCCTGACGGATTCTCTGTTTTCTGACGAATTTTTTCCGTCAGAACACCGCGTTTTTTTTGTAGTGAGGTCATGATATGATCTTCCTAGGCTAACAGGTTTGTGTATAAGAAACTTGTTTAGCCCAAAAACCTGTTACCATACTATTGGGCCCATGAGCAAGTCAAGAGCAGCAGCCCATTAAATATCAAGCCAAACGAGAAAAGAGACGTTGGAGGAATATGAAGGGGTCAAAACCCTAGAGGAATATTCCCCTAGACTCTCTCCTATGTTCCTGGAGCTAACCAGGACCAGCTGACCAGGAGTCCAAGTCTATAAAAAGAAGAGTTAGGGCATTCGTTGTACGTTCATTCTTACGTTGTAACTTTTACTTACGCACGCCTACGCTTGTACCTAGCTCACAAACAGCGATTATCATCAAAAATAGTGAAAACTTGGTTGGATTCCGTTCCCCCCGCGGTTGTTTCCCTCATTGGGTTTTTCCGCGTCACCAAAACCTCACGTGTTATTCCTTTGATTCTTTTGTTCTTCGCATTCGTTTTTTTACGTACATTCACATATTGGTTGACACTTTGACCCGTATCACAATCAATTGACCCGGTAGAAAGTTTACCAAAACAATTTGGCGCCCACCGTGGGGGCATAGTGCGCATTCCAATATTTGAAATCAGATCTCGTCACAAAAATATGTCTGGAACTAAAGCTAACCCCTCCAGTTCTCAGAGCATGCCAACCCAGTCCAGCGGGACCAACCCTACCGTGTCCATTGGTCTCGCAGGATCACCCCCACCGTTGGTCAGACCACAGCCTCAAAGGCTGCTGCCGCGTCCAGTAAACCTCCTCAAATCCCCAGATCAGCCCTTGTGTCAGCTCCCTCAAGGCAGAGCAGGGAAAGCAGCCCCAGCAAAAGTGGAGAAACCCAGATCCCCGGAGCAGGCTCGCTGCCAAGAGTCCCCAGCCCAGATCCGATGTAGATGCTGGTCCAGGGGATGAGTGCTCTGCAGGAAGCAATAGAAGGCCTGAAGAAAGATAATTTGGACCTGAGAGAGCAGATCGCCGCAGTCGCTCGCCCAGCTCAGACGCCTAGAGTACTGCAGCCAGGACCCGGAAAGACCTTCAATCCCTTCGGGAGGGGAGGGCTGAACCGGTCGATTCCCCAGGAAGTCGTCACCAGACTGGATCTAGGTGTCATCACCCCAAGCAGTGGCCCAGAGATACTGGATCTGGATTCTTCTGTGTTTAGAGCACCGCAACCCAGTCCAGTACAGCCTACAGGTAATCCTACACCTTGTTTTCCCCCTGGGACTGATCCTTTGACTTTTGCAGGCACACCTCCCCAACCTTCAGTTGGATGGACGCCAGAGACCCCAGTAAGGTCACCACTCGTGAGTCAGTTCAGCCTCGGAGGATGGACGGGAGGAGCCCCAGCGCAGTCAGCAGTTGGTTGGCACCCAGGGCCAGGTTTCAACCCATCCGTAGTAACAAACCCGTCTGCCAGCCAACCATCCTCATGCCCTTGGGGAATAGCCCCTCCTGGCTTCTTCCCTCCGCCTGTCAACCCGTCCTCAGGCCCTTGGGGAGGAGCCCCTCCTGGCTTCCTCCCTCCGCCAGCCAATCCGTTCTCAGGAGCAGGGAGCCTATCAGACCAGCGTTACCAGGAGCTGAAGGACATGATCACCAAAATACCTGGTATGTCAAGGCCCTGGAGAAAACTTCCCAAGATAGCTATGCATGTAAAACCCCTCGCGAAAGCGGAAAATTAAAACATACAAAGTACTAAAAATGCAGCGGAATTAAAACTTTTTAACATAAACATGCGAGGTGAATTAAAACCTGAAAACTGAAACTGACATAAATAGAAATAGATAAGTATACTGTCTAAGTACCAAACGAAATATATACAACAGCCTAACATCCCTACAGGCACCAACAAAAACTGTATCAAAACTAAGAGTCCAGCTAAACGATATAAGTGTAAGTCATGATGAAAGGATCATCGCTCGCTAGCTCTCGTGTGAACCCTGCCAACCAGCATGTACCTACATACATGAAAACATGTACACCACAATCAGTGGGGAGTGACTAGAGTTCTCCTAGCCACCTTTTGTAACGACACGTAACACAGAAATACAAACAGAATACTCCAGCATATATCAACATGTGAAGCATAAAATATCTCATCAACTGATTTCATACTATCATGCAAACCCTAATGCACGGCTCTCAACCAACTTCATAAACCGTTAGGAAGGAGAGTCGGTTTCCCTACTGGTTACCCAGTCGGGGGGTCTTTCAGTCCAACTATTTATGAAACCGATCAAAGAGTCATCCAATGCCTTGGATGAACAATCACAAAGTTAAGTATCAATGTCAACATCTATATCTGACACTATACCAACTCTAGGCAAGAAGATAAAACTCAGCAAGTATAAGGTTCAGCGGTCAACTTAAGACATAACCTACATACTAATCAATCAGCAAGTGTAAAGGTTCAGCGGTCAACTTAAGACATAAC
Source organism: Silene conica (assembly GCA_029255685.2). Classification (NCBI taxonomy): domain Eukaryota; kingdom Viridiplantae; phylum Streptophyta; class Magnoliopsida; order Caryophyllales; family Caryophyllaceae; genus Silene; species Silene conica. Next base: position 52,163,088 of record CM055316.2, on the reverse strand, counting down.
CTAAACACCAAAACATTCAGCAAGCAAGGACTCAGAGGCCAATTTAAGGCATGGACCTGCCAATCAGCAAGACACTAGACTCAGAGGCCAACTTAAGGCATAGACTAGCACCCAAAAGTAAAGGACTCAGAGGCCAGCTTAAGGCATGTCCCTTCACTACATCACAAGATACTAGACTCAGAGGCCAGCTTAAGGCATGTCCTAGCATCAAACATCTGCACTCCGGGCAAGGTGTCAATTCCTTAGCTATCCCGTTGTGCAGCTGCTCTACTCGTCAGACTCAGAGGCCAACTTAAGGCATGTTCCAACGCGATCACAATGAAACATGTCTGGACTCAGAGGCCAGCCTAAGGCATGTCCCAGACACGACAAACATACACATATGGAGCTCAGAGGCCAGCTTAAGGCATATCTCCATATATGACAAACAACTCACGTATTAAGTTCAGAGGCCAGCTTAAGGCATAACTTAATACGCATCAATACAATGTCATCAAAGTCTATGAACTAAACTATAGTTCTACTTTCTTAACTTCTAATCAACACTTAATTGACCCCGGGAACTAAGACGATGGAGAGCCGGTTTCCCTTTCGGTTACCCGACCGGGGGGTCTCTATCCTCTCTCCATTCCCGAACCCAATATAGTGTCGCCCATCCTCCGGGGACCTCAGATACATATCAAAGATACAAGGAACGAGTTTCAATCAAAACCGAATAACCGTTTAAAAGTTACGAACGAATTACGAATTCGAAATAAAAATAATCTACAGGGATCCCCAGCCGGTCGGCAGGCAGCCGGCCTACCGGCTGGTGATCCAACTCAGCCCTCGCTTTCTTTAAAACAAAAACAACATCAAGGACTCCCTGCCGGTCGGCAGGCAGCCGGCCTACCGGCTGGGAACCCAATTCCCCCTAAGTACGAATTATGCACAATTTACCCAAGAGGCTCCCAGCCGGTTGGCAGGCGGCCGGTCTACCGGCTGGGCACCTCAACTCCTACCCTTATAATCTACGCAAGACAAACAAAAGAGGTCACCAGCCGGTTGGCAGGCGGCCGGTCGACCGGCTGGCACACCAATCCTACTTACTTTCAAAAATCGCAAAAACTACAAGATACCCTCCCAGCCGGTCGACCGGCGGCCGGTCGGTCGACCGGCTCAGAGAGCCTGAGCACGCAAATTGTGTTTTCCAGCCAATTCAAAACTCAATAAATCGATACCAATTCTTAAGAATCGTTACAAGTAAAGTTTACTCAACATCACAATTCACTCAATAACACTATCTAACAGCAAATCAACCCATAACAATCCTCAATACGATTATATAATGTATCCGTCGCAAAACATAAAATTCAGAAATTAACCATTACTCATATGAATCATCAAGCAAACATATAATCTTCAAGTTGGGTCATTCCTAACATATTACTAAGTCCATTGATCATCAAACTTAAACAAAAATCAGAAACATTAACAAGAACACAACAAAACTTGCTATTTTAACAAAAAGGCCGAGTTACTCGTAATCGCCACCTCAAATGCAATCCGGCTCAATGATCCTCCTCTAAGATGAAGATATCCACTTCCGGGTCGTCCAAGCCCACACCTACATCACGAAAAACAAGTTTAACAGACCTAAAATCGAATCTTAGGAAAACAGTCAGATTTTCGAAGTGAAGGATTTGAAAAACGAAAGTGATAGATGGCTTGCAAATTCGATGAGGATTCCGAAAATGTTATTATTACCTTGATTTGATGAACGGATGATGAAGAAATAAGCAAAAGAAGATGAATAAAAATGGAGGTTTATGAGGGAATGAGTTTACTGTTATTTTGTTTTGAGGAGATGAAGATGTCGACACATTTGGGTTTTAAGGGGTTTAAGGATTGTCCTTTCCGTTTAAATGAAACGGGTTCGGATATCATGAACGGGTTTTTAAGCTGTGAACTTAAATTACCAAGTTTGTATTCGTCTTAAGGACTTAAGGTTCTTAAGACGGATCTTATTATTTATTAAAAATACTTGCGATAAATTACTAAAATATTATTTTATTACTTAAAATAATTAAAAATCTTTAAAATATATTTTACGAAAATACGGGATGTTACAATCACCCCAACTTCAAAAAGTTTCGTCCTCGAAACTCGAACGAAGATAAATTCTAACTAACTATACCTCAATCGAAAAGAGAAGGATGCGCAGCGCGCATCGATGCCTCGGTCTCCCACGTCTGCTCCTCAACATCACCGCAACGCCAAAGGATCTTCACTAAAGGCACCACCTTGCTCCTAAGCTTCCTATCCTGTCGGTCTAGGATCTTCACGGGACGCTCCTCGAAAGCAAGACTCGGCTCCAAGTTCTCGATCTCTCTAGGCAGAACATGACTCGGGTCACTAACATACTTACGGAGCTGAGAAACATGAAAGACACTATGAACCTTGCCCAAACTAGGAGGCAAGTCCAAACGATAAGCAGCAGCACCAATCCTCTTCACGATCTCAAAAGGCCCAATATACTTAGGACTCAACTTGCCCTTAACTCCAAACCTCTTAACGCCCTTCATCGGTGAAACTCTCAAGAAAACTCTGTCACCCACCTCAAACTCTAGAGGTCTACGGCGAACATCAGCAGAGGATTTTTGCCGATCCTGTGCGGCCTTCATCCTACCTCTGATAAGCTGAACCTGATCAATCGTAACAGCTAACTGGTCCGGTCCTAGGTCGTGCACGTCACTCGCCTGATCCCAACAGATCGGACTACGGCACTTCCTACCATAGAGCGCCTCATACGGAGCCATACCAATAGATGAATGGTAACTGTTGTTGTAAGAAAACTCAACTAACGGTAGACACTGCTCCCAAGAACTCTGGAAATCAAGTGCACAAGCACGGAGCAAATCCTCCATGTCTGAATAGTCCTCTCGGACTGACTATCAGTCGGGGCATGGAACGCGGTACTCATCAGCAAACGGCTACCCATAGCCTCCTGTAAAGCCTTCCAAAATCTGGAACAGAAACGAGGATCACGATCAGAAACGATCTCTCTCTGGACACCATGGTAACGGACTATCTCTGCAATATAAGCCATGGCTAAACGGTCCATATCCCATGTCTCTCTAATAAGCACAAATCTAGCACACTTAGTTAACCTATCAACCACAACCCAAATCGCATCCTTGCCTCCCACTGTCTTAGGCAATGCTGTCACGAAGTCCATCGATATACACTCCCACTTCCACAGAGGAACGGGAAGCGGTTGTAACAAACCACCTGGCCTCCTATGCTCTATCTTGACTTGTTGACAAGTCAAGCACCTACTCACGTAATCAAAAATGTCTTTCTTCATCCCGGGCCACCAAAATATAAGTCTCAAGTCCTTGTGCATCTTCTCTCCGCCCGGATGAACTGAATACGGTGTCAAGTGAGCCTCATCAAGAACCCTCTTCCTCAAGTCTGGCACATCTGGAACATACATCCGACCTCGGAACCTAAGGAAACCATCCGCATCAATCACTAAGTCAGGTGCAACACCACTCGAAATCTTAGCCTCGAACTTCTTGAAATTAGCATCTGAAGGTAAACTCTGCCGAATCTCCCAATATAAGGACGGCTCGGCAGGCATAGCAGCTAACCAATCAAAACCACTACCAACCATCTCTAAACTCAACTTCCGGAACTCGGAACACAACTCATCGGGCAACACTCGCATATCACTCATCGAATGAGAAGTATTGCGGCTAAGCGCATCTGCAACCACATTGGCCTTACCCTCATGATATAACAACTCAATGTCGTAATCCTTAACCAACTCTAGCCAACGACGCTGTCTCATATTAAGGTCTTTCTGGGTGAAAATGTACTTCAAACTCTTATGATCCGTGAACATGCGACAATGAGATCCAATCAAGTAATGACGCCACATCTTCAAGGCATGAACAACAGCAGCTAACTCAAGATCATGAGTCGGATAGTTCACCTCGTGAACTCGCAACTGTCTAGATGAGTAAGCTATCACCTTACCACTCTACATCAAAACACATCCAAGCCCTAACATCGAAGCATCACAGTAAACATCGAAGTCAACCCCAATCTCTGGCAAGGCAAGTACGGGTGCGGAAGTCAACTTAGTCTTCAATTCCTGGAAAGAGCTCTCACACTTGTCGGTCCAAACAAACTTAGCTTCCTTCTTCAGTAACTGAGTCATCGGACGAGCTAATCTAGAGAAATCCTCAACAAATCGACAGTAGTAACCCGCTAAACCAAGGAAACTACGGATCTCTCCCACATTTTTGGGACTCTCCCAATCAACAACGGCCTCAATCTTCGCGGGATCAACCATAACTCCCTCACTGGATATCACATGTCCAAGAAATGCAACCTTAGAAAGCCAAAACTCACACTTAGAGAACTTCGCGAACCACTTTTGTCGACGTAAAATCCCAAGAATCAATCTGAGATGCTCGGCATGCTCCTCATCGGTCTTAGAGTAAATGAGGATATCATCAATAAACACCACAACACAAGTGTCAAGATACTCACTAACGGTGCGGTTCATCTGATCCATAAAAATAGCAGGTGCATTAGTCAACCCAAAAGGCATAACCACGAACTCAAAATGCCCATATCTGGTACGAAAAGCAGTCTTCGCAATATCAGCCTCTCTCACTGGAATCTGATGATAACCCGATCGAAGATCAATCTTAGAAAACCTAGAAGCACCTCTCAACTGATCAAACAAGTCATCTATCCTAGGCAAAGGATATCTGTTCTTCACGGTCACTCTATTCAACTCTCTATAGTCAATGCAAAGTCTCATGGAACCATCTTTCTTCTTAACAAATAAAACTGGAGCACCCCACGGAGAAGCACTCGGTCTAATGAAACCCTTCTCGATCATCTCCTCTAACTGTTGCTTCAATTCTTTCAACTCTGGTGGAGCCAAACGGTAAGGAGATTTGGATATCGGTCCGGTACCTGGAACAAGCTCAATAGTAAACTCCACATCTCTCTCTGGCGGTATCCCTGGAAAGTCATCTGGGAAAACATCTGGAAACTCACGAACAATGGCTACATCCTCAAGCTTCGGTAGCGATGGCTTTGCAGCTGAAACAACACACAGGAAGGCTTGGCAACCCTTCCTAAGAAGATGAGATGCTTTCATCGAAGAAATCACACGAACACCCTTTTTAGGGCGAGTTCCCCTATAGGAAACACGAACTCCTGAAGAACTCCTCAAGCAGATTTTCTGGTCGCGACACTCGAAACGAGCATGGTATCGCGATAACCAATCCATACCGAGGATAATGTCAAATTCCTCGAGAGGAAATCTCAGTAAGTCCGCTGGAAATGTGGCTTGACCAATAATAATCGGATCATCCCTATGGGAAGATGAGCAAGAAAATACGTCTCCCGAAGGCAAGGAAATGGAGGTCTCCTCAACCATGGAAGACTCAAGAGCTAAACGGTCTGCGAACTGAGTCGATATAAATGATAGAGAAGCACCAGTATCAAATAGAATAAGGCACTCAGCATCAAGAACAGAAAAGATACCGGCAACAATGTCTGGATGAGCCTCAGCCTCAGCTCTAGTCATCACAAAAATCTTCTCTTTCGGCTTTCCTCCCTTAGTCGCTGCAGCAGCAGTGGCAGCCTTGCCAAGTGCGGTGTTCCTCTCAGGACACTCATAAGACTTATGCCCAAATCCATTGCAGGTATAGCACTTGAAAGCATTCTTGAAACAATCAAAACCGGGATGAGATGGTTTACCACAACGGTGGCAAACACTAGGAGATGTGTCGGTGTGAACAATGGTCTTAGCAACCGGAGCAGAGAATCTCTCAAACCGCTTCTTCTGAGAAGAAGGCGAAGAAGTAGAAGGAACAAACGGTCTCTTCCCCTGGTAAACTGATCTCTGGTGAGAAGTCACACTGGAAGTAGCAGCTCGGGTCTCAGCATCTATGGCACGAATAGAACTCTCGGCCCAAATAGCATCATCATATACCTCCACAAAAGAAGTCGAGTCACGACGAACCATATTCTCGATGCGCGGCCCTAACTTCCCACGGTAGAAGTAAACTCTCTCAGCCTCATCTCTGACAAACCTCGATGCAAAATGTGCAAGCTGGTTGAATCTGTCGGTGAACTCCTGAACGGACATCTTACCCTGCTTCAAATCCATGAATTCTTTGAGTCGCTGTGATCTGAGCTCCTTAGGATAAAACCTCGTCTCGAGCTTATCCTTAAAAGCCTCCCAATCGAACAAAGGATCAAGAATGAAAGTCGGTCCGGTCAATGCCCACCATCTATTGGCCTCCAGGGTCAAAAAGTGAGTGGCTAGCCGCACTCTATCCTCTCTAACCACCGAATACATGGTAAAGCTCTTTTCCATCTCACGGAACCACTCGGTAAGAGCTACCAGATCAACCTCGTCTCCATAAGTCTTCACGTGGCTCCTGGACATCTGGGATGCTATCCAAGAGAAGCTACCAGGACGATTAGCCTCATTGGCTGGCGGTGGAGGAGGTGGAACATTCCCTGCTTGCTGTCTCTGGTTCTCAAGCAACTGATGAAGTGCTTGCATTATAGTGTTCTCAGCAGCCGTGGTTCTCACCATCCTTCAAAAGAGAAAACAAATGTAAACTTAGCAATGAGCATTCACAAATAGACTACAATATAAATCCTTAGATCTACCCATCTCTCATTCATTATTTGTTTATTTGGTCAAATTAAGGTTGGGGGTCACATGAGTGCGTCGGGAGCAATAATGCTCTGATACCAACTGTAAAACAAAATAAAATCATACAAAGTACTAAAAATGCAGCGGAATTAAAACTTTTTAACATAAACATGTGAGGTGAATTAAAACCTGAAAACTGAAACTGACATAAATAAAAATAGATAAGTATATTGTCTAAGTACCAAACGAAATATATACAACAACCTGGGATGGAACATCCCTACAGGCACCAACAAAAACTGTATCAAAACTAAGAGTCCAGCTAAACGATATAAGTGTAAGTCATGATGAAAGGATCATCGCTCGCTAGCTCTCGAGTGAACCCTGCCAACCTGCATGTATAGAAGATCCTCAAACTCAGGAAGCTTAGCCAAGCTAGACCCTGAAGAAAAACAAATAGAACGTTAAGCAAAAGACAACGACAGAAAAAGTCCAGACCAGAAAAATAAAACCAGGACAAAGTATATACCTTCCACAGGCTGCCACTCAGAAAAAATGTAATCAGGCGAGTAAGGCAAGGTGTCAATCTTGACAAAGATAAAGCGAGTGAACCAGTTGCTATCATCAGGGGTGGTAGAAAAGACAATGGCGGAAGGCATGCCGTCATGACCACGAATGGTGCACTGAGAATGGCCCAAAGAACGAGGGTTGAACCACTGCCCCAAGTCTGCCAACCCTATATTCAACCCTCGTTCACGGTTCAGAGCACAGATGCTAAGCAGGATCCGCCATGCATGCGGAGCAACTTGGCACATAGCCAGTTTGGTCAACTTCAAAAAATCAATGATTAAATCAGGAAAGGGGAATCTCAGACCCAGACGGAAGGGGTACTCGTAAAAGAAAGTCCACCCTTCCCTCTTAAAGTCAGCCTTCTCGCCTGCGAGGGGGAAGTGGAAGACAACCCCTTCCGGGAAGCCAAACCTCACCCTTATGAGAGTGGCGTGGGACTCATTGAAGGCAGAGTCACAAAGATACCTGGTTGCGAGAAGCTTCTGTGAGGGGAAGGGACCAGAGTAGTCCCCCGACGCAGAAGAAGACCTAGAAGAGCCAGCATCAGGAGTAGCGGAGGGGGTAGCAGCGGAAGAGCTGGGAGCAGACATGGTAAACTTAGAATGCGGTAAAAAAATTTCTTTATCGTGAAAAAGAAGACAATAAAGCAGAGAGAGAAAGAAATTTGAAGAAAGGAAGGTAAAAGTGAAAAGGGGGACGGTTAAAAGGTATTTATAGAAGAAATAGGCGGTGGAAATTTGAAAGGTGAATTCAAATTTGAAAAGTGAAAGTTGAAAGGTTAAAGTAAATGATGGTAAATGGTGAGGGGACAAATAATTAATGGGAAGGTGGGGCAAGTGGGACACTCACGTCAGAAACAGTTACAGGAATCCCCAACTACCCACGTAAATTCCAGAAGCAGAGGAAAATTCAAGCCCAGTTGAAAACCAAGTCCGGCTGAAATTTGGGGGAAATTGTTTAGCCCAAAAACCTGTTACCATACTATTGGGCCCATGAGCAAGTCAAGAGCAGCAGCCCATCAAAGATCAAGCCAAACGAGAAAAGAGACGTTGGAATATGAAGGGGTCAAAATCCTAGAGGAATATTCCCCTAGACTCTCTCCTATATTCCTGTAGCTGACCAGGACCAGGACCAACTGACCAGGAGTCCAAGTCTATAAAAAGAAGAATTAGGGCATTCATTGTACATTCATTCTTACGTTGTAACTTTTACTTACGCACGCCTACGCTTGTACCTAGCTCACAAACAGCGATTATCATCAAAAATAGTGAAAACTTGGTGGGATTCCGTTCCCCCCGCGGTTGTTTCCCTCATTGGGTTTTTCCGCGTCACCAAAACCTCACGTGTTATTCCTTTGATTCTTTTGTTCTTCTACGTACATTCACATATTGGTTGACACTTTGACCCGTATCACAATCAATTGACCCGGTAGAAATTTTACCAAAACAAAACTCAACCTACATTTCCACAGTATCTCTCTGATTACTAGATACTGTAAAATAAGAGATTTAATGATTTCATAACAAAAGGCAGCTTTTGAATATCAACATTGCATTACATTAACTGAAGTGTAGCATTACTTCTCACACCTTCTCTCCAAATACATTCATTACATCTTACAAAAGGGGACGTCGGGTTTAGCTTAGAAATGAGAAAAGAAGCTCGATTCTATCTCAACTCGGGATAAAACTAATTTGGGGTTAGTTAACGTAGTCGGCATTTTTTAGATAAAAGACGAAATTATCCCTGGACAGAATATTGACATTTTCTCACCCTAGAAATTTTTCCGCGAAATTCACCAAAAACCCATTTAATACATGAAAAATCTGAAAAATTTAAAAACACGAAAATCATCTAAAATCACAAATTTCATGGCGGAATCCAATTCACCACATTATTCGATAACTTAACTACTTCATGACATCGTTAATTAATCAAAATTTGTGTTTGTTTTATACTTTCGAGTTAATTTAATGTTAGTTTTCAATAAATTTCATATCTTGTGGAAGGATTACCAAAATTTGAAAGGGTTTTGTTTGAGTTTTTGAAACAGAGGGTTTTTTTGGGGGAGGGGGATTAATCTGATTTTCATAAAAAAATAAAGATGAAAAGAGGATGGGTCAGATGCCACCTCATCATGTGTAAATGAGTCAGTTGCCGACTAAGCATACAAACTTGACGGAATTAGGATAACTTAACGGATTAACAACCTTAAAGCCACGGTTAGGACTCATTAGTTGAGTTGGAGGGTACACAGTATAATGTTGAACAAAATAGGGGTACACGGTGGAAAAGTGAAAAACTGGAGGGTACACCATAGAAAAACCCATACTTTTCTATCTTTTAAAAGAAAAACGTTTAACTCTTTCCATTTTGGTTTTCTTAACATGTGCCTAGCGGGAACATAATATTAGATAATGATAAGGTTGACCCGAGCTGAACTTAATAAAACTGAATTTAGGAGCATTGAAGAGAGTTGAAGTGGGCTGAACAAGACTTCATTAAGCTTAATAAGAGCTAAAATTAAGCCAAAAGATAAGGAAAAGCTAATACTAGTAAGCAAATAGAAAGAGATCAATGCTTCTGGGAAGTAATGAAGGTCATGATATGATCTTCCTAGGCTAACAGGTTTGTGTATAAGAAACTCAACCTACATTTCCACAGTATCTCTATGATTACTAGATACTGTAAAATAAGAGATTCAATGATTTCATAACAAAAGGCAGCTTTTTGAATATCAACATTGCATTACATTAACTGAAGTGTAGCATTATTACTTCTCACAACTTCTCTCCAAATACATTCATTACATCTACACACAAAGTGGTCCGCCTTTTGAAAAACAAGTCAAGTAACACAAACAAATTCAATCATCTACAGGGTCTTGAGGAGTCTCCTCGGCACGCCTTTTAATTGTGATGACAGGGCATTCAGCATGCTTCACACAGAATTCACTCACAGTACCCACAAATACCCTGCAAAACAAATGCCCAACATCAACATGTCATACTTTTCGACATATAAAAAGAGAGTTGATGAATAAAATATGACCCCACAACTTATAGTTTATACAAGTACTACAACAAGTAACAATATATTTGCGAGCAACTTGTGAAAGGTTTTACATCTAGTATCCATGTGTCAGGTGGTCATGAGGCCAAACTGAATTCTAGTTCATGTTGAGACTTCTTGAGCTATAGGGCATAAATAATTACCACAATTATATGCGAGAATGCTAAGTTGACATCATAACAGTGTTACCATTCAGTAGGTTGCTTCACTTTGACAGGTATTCTAGGTCTCAGTACATATTCTGGGGTAGAATTTGTTTTGAATACTGGAATCCAGATCAGGATGGTAATTGTTTATCATGAATCGAACAGAGGTCAAGCCATTTTTACTATTCTTTGTCATGGTAGTTGTATGAATCAAAAGGTGTTGATGCCACAAGTGTAGGTATTAGGTAGAGGATCAGAAATTCAGGTAGGTTAGGCTAAGAACTTATTTACTAATACCTGTGGATTTGGTCAGTCAATGAGTTATAACTTATCTGGTTTTCTTCAACCCAGATTGTTTCTACTTTGTTTGATGACTTGATAATATATTAAGGTGAAACCACACACAGCAAATTACTCCAACACATCAAGGGCTCCTGCAAATGCCAGGGGTCGAATGTACACAATAGTGCGTCCGTGCCCTTGTGTTAGCACAAATAGACGTTTCCGACTAACTCATAGTGAAATTGAATCTTCCGATGACTGATGAATCACAATAAAAGAAAAGGGGATAATTGCATTCATTAAGCATATAAAGGGAATATCAACTAAACAAGACCTACCTTAAGTCCTTAATCTCACAATCTAACATCAAGATTAAAAACCATGGTCAAAATAAAATAAAATTTGGCCTAATGGTCATCACCCCAGAGCCCCCACATTACTTGCTGACCATAAACTTTATTCTTGCAATTGTTAAAGCAACATATAATCAGCTTCAACAAATCATCTCATATTTTTGTTTTGTCATCATTGTACCAACACCATCGATAGCTTTTAAATACATTTGTCCTTTTCAGGATCATGTTTAGTCTGGCAGATAAAATCCATATTCATTAAGGTGTTTACGTGAAGCCAAAGAGGGGTCCGAATGATACTTATGAAGGATGAATTCCAGATCCTTACAGTTACAATAGAGCACTGGGGTTATAAATATTTTGATCAGTTTCATATGAAAGTGACAGGTAAATACATTAGGTGTCAACAAATGCAGCTACGCAATACAACAGATGGAGAGCCTAATCAACAAGACAAACCAAAGTGTAGCATAACGAATTCAAGCAACCTAGTGTTGTGAAGATTAATCTATAAAGAAATGATTCTATACTACTTGGCCTACATTAATCTTTACCAGAACCAGTACAATTTTAACACAATTATCACCAATAAATAAAGGACATTCCACTCCCAGAAAGAAGTGACACCAGAACTATGAGGCTAGAAAAGAATTATCAGCTAGAGAGAACTACAAATAGAAAAAACGTACATACCTTTGGAAGGGTCCAAGACCTCGACATCCAACAACAAGAAAATCAGGTCGGACACGCTTCACCTCATGACAAATAGCTTCCTGGGGATCACCCTTGCGAACCCATGCTTCACACTCAATCTGCATCAATTATAAAATGACAATAAGAAAGACTAGGATACAAAGAGGATACATCTGAATGCATAAGAAGCCAGTGTTGCAAGAGAATGAAGCATCTAATAGAGAAGATCAGGCCTTGAAATTTATATCCCTCTCTACAACAACACAACATTACCCCAGCGCCTCAATGGCTCCCACAAATATCGGGGTACGAGAGAGAGAGGGGGGGGGGGGGGTGTCGGATGTACCCAACCCTACCCTTGTGTTAGCAACACAAAGAGGTTGTTTCCGAATTACTCAAGATAAAAATTGGATCGACAACTGTATGAAAGGACCGCTGTTTCACAAGGGCAAGAAGAGAAGCCACTTCAATGAGCCATTTGATTCATTCGAACATAATCGAGAAGCAAAGAGTTATTGAGTCTTTGGCTCCATTGGAAGGTATAGAACATTATATATCCTTGTCTGAAATTACTAAATACAGTGTTGTGAATACCCCAATTTCATGACATTGATGAACAAAGTACTCCAAAAGATGAAGTCCTCTCTTCTTTTCCCTGTTGTTCATGCTCTTAAAATCATCAGGTGAAGCATATATGCTATCCATGTCATCAAAACCTAGCAAAAAGAGAATGAAAGATTATAGAGGGATATATTTAGTCCTCGAAATGTAGAGCTAGAAAGAGTAGATGAAGCACTGTTTCGCCCATCATGACGATAAATCTCATGACATATGGACGGCTTCAAGGCACTAAGGAACAACAATCCTGTAACAATTCATCCTCCAACATTCATCCATCCATCCATCAATCCATTAACCAGTAGGCCAAGACTTGTTTCATAACAATAGCATACAAGTATAGTCAGATGAAATAATCGTTGACCATTAGCAACACTTTCCATAAACTAGAAACACAATTAACAAAAAAGAAAAGGTAATAAAAGAGGAGAGAGAAAAAAGACCATCTTCGTCAGGAACTTGAACATGAAGAAAAAGGAGTTTAAAGCCAGAGAAGTTATTGCGAACGATCTTCTGAAGGGTCCACTGAAAAGCGCGAAGAGAACTAATAGAGGCATGTGGATATCCCTTTATGCTTGATTCATTGACTCCAATCATCACCCGAGTTACTTCATTAATCTCACTCATTTTTCCCTGATTATTTGCCCTCTCTATTTTTCCTCTTTGATTTCAAGTGGAAGGCTAGTTAAACGGTACAAGTCTCCAGAGCGTGTAATGAACCAGGCAAGGCTGGATATTCATACTTGGACAGTGATAGACAGACGGATTTGCCTTGCGTGTCTTGGGGAAAGGGACACCTCCATTTTTTTTCCTATTTCCACCTTTCTTTTCTTTTTCTTTTACGGAAATAAATTGCTACATACGTCCATAGAGCAACTCCAGTGGTCTAATTTAAGAACCTATTAGGGATAAGAAAAAATAGGGTATACTTGAAAGCAGTACCCGTTTTCCCAAGTATATAGTTAGACTTGATCATATAAATGTAATTATTGAATAAAAATTAAAGTTGAAATATTAATTTGACTTGTGGGACCCATACGAGTTACAAGGTATTGTAGTTCACCCTTGGACCACTTTGTAGGCAGAAAGCAAAATTGTTTAAAAAGGTGAGGTGGAAATTCAAGCTACAAAGGGTTCTGGTTGTTCATTGAAGTTGCTCTTACTACGGAGTACTAGTAGTCTAGTAGACATTAGGGCCGAGCAAAACCGGATATCCAATTCAGATTTCAAAATCGAATCGGATATTCAGTTTTAAAATTTTGAATTTTGGGGATCTAGATCCGATCCAAATAATTCGGATATCCAGAAATCCGGAATCTGAATATCTGAATATCCAGATTTCGGAAACCGGATCTGATCCAGTGTACATTTTAATTTATTTTTTTGGTAAATCTTCATTTAATGGGTTATATATGGTTCATTATCCCGTCTTTCTTTGTATTTGGTTTCTCTAAGATCATTCAAATTGTTTTTCTCAATTGTTTTTACTTAACAAATTTCTCACGATCTAAAAAATTATCATCGCAAAGATTTATCAAACTTGATAACGCTCGATTAGTTCTATACGAATAATAAACAAATTACAAACACGTAAAATCTATGGTAACAATATCCTTTTAAGATTACCAAGATTGGGTATTGTCAAGTTATAAGAAGCTTTTTGACCGGTTTTTCTTGTTTGTTTTTTTTTTTTTTTTAAATCAGAGCTGTAACACCCCGTAATTTCCAAGTATTTATATATTATTAAAATCTTATTTTAGTAATAATAATGTTCCACAATAAATAAAATTCCTTTTAAAATGTATCGTTTTTTTATAATGATATTAATGTCCGTCTTAAAGTTATACTTCTTAAACTTGTGAAACGTCACTCTGTTCTTGTTGCTAATTTTGAGATATTTTAAAGGCATATCTAGCTTTTGCTTATAAAACGAAAGTTTTAGCTCTTTTTCTTAGCTTTCCAACGCCACTGAAAACACCTTATTACGAGTTCTGTGAAGGAAATTATGCCGAAAATACGAAAGGTTGTCACGGACCATCCGCAAACGAGACACTCGCTCGTTGCGTACTCTTTACTCTTTTCCACATGTCCTTTGGGACACTTGGCTAAGTATAGAACTTTGCCTTGCTGCCCAAGGTCATTCCTTCTACTTCCTTCCTTCTTCTTCATTCCTTTACTTATTTTTCAGCTAAGGACACTCAAACACAAAGAACACCATTGTTGTGCACCTCACCGTAAAACGATCGTAAAATCTTCGTTTCTTATCGGTTTTCGACGATTTTCGCGTCTATCTCTTCCTCTCCTCGCCCTCCATCTTTCTAGGTAATAAAAGTCTAATATATCTTTCTTCCTACCCTCTGGTCGTGGCCTTTAAGGCACGGTTTTCAAATGCTAACTCGTTTATTTATGTGTAGCTAGTTCGGTTGTCCAAACCGGAGTGACTTTGAGTGAAAATCATGCTTATTGAAGAGTTATAAGGTAACGGGGATGGGTTACTCGACTTATCGTCTATGTTTGCATGTGTTCTATATGCTAGTAATGTTTAGTATACTAGAATTGTGTTTGGTTAAATAGTGACATGATTAAGTTCATAAATCATATGTTTGGATGAATTTCATTTTGCATGGTTGTGTTGGGTGATATTCTAGTTGGAAATTCATTAAGAATTGTATTGTAAAATGAGGTTGTGATCTTTGAGGATGATTAGTTTGATAGTTTTTCAAGTTCATAATGCTTGGTTTACTTTGGTTATTTGATAAAGTTTCAGCACCTTGACAAATCTGTCCATTGTCTTGTACAATTTATTTTGACATCTTAGAGTATCCATCTTTGAAAATGTTGAAAATAGACCCTTGTATATTTTAAGTTTAGAATCTACCTCTAAAATTTCGTAATTTTCTTGCATGTCGTTTGTTCACAATAAATTATTTACGAACATTGCGCTGAAATACTCGCAGAATGGACAGTAGCTCAAAGATTATTTCGAAAAATATTTTTATACTTTGAAACTATTCTGGTCCTTTTCAATAATTAAACTTTGAATAGTTTAGATGATGTTAAGAGTTTGCTTTGCCCCAAAATAATTTGTTAAACCTGTTTTATGAAGCAATACATTTTGTGTGACGATTTCTGACATACTGTAAAGATCAGATTATAAACCCATGTTAAGTTCGTCTTTTTGAAATATTTATTTGATGAAGATTGTAGCTAAATGTCTTATTAATCCGACCCAATTGGCCTTGTATCATTTAGATTTTATTTGAATTAATTATGAATTTTACGGCAGAGGACAGCTGTAATGTGAAATGCATTTAAAACTTTTTTTCATTAGTCAATCCCGTGTGTTCTATTTCCCCATGAATTGGATATAAGTGTTGTCTTATTTATTAATGGTTAGCTCAAGCGTTGTTAATGAGTTGGTTAATGGTTACTTCATCCTAAGTTTGTGTAGGTGACGGTTATGTCATCCTAAGTTGTGTTGGTGACGGTTATGTTACCTTGTTTGTGAATAGATAGCGGTGGTACGATTTGTGTACCATTGTAATGAACAAATGTCACCCATGGAATGGGATTTTAGCTATGTTCGGGATTGGTCGGAGGTCGTGCTATATGCGCTCCGGTCCCCGTGTGTCGTTCGGTGTAGGTTATTACATCGAGAGGTATGGGCAGGTCTTAGGCATATAGTGAAGGAAACTCATAGTCATACTAGTTTACCATTTTATTAGTCTTACTAATAATTGTTAAATTAACTCTTTAATTATTTATAATCTTATGCATGCGAATAGAAATGCGGAAATAATAAGAATCAGATTCTTACAAACGGTCCGAATGAGTGCTAGGACGATCCTCCACGGAGCAACCAAAATAGCTTGCCTCCTTTACGATGCACCAAGACCTACCCTTAAACGAACCAAAACCCGAGCCCGAGCTAGGAGACGGAATTAGGTTTCTTAAAAAACCGTAAACTAATACTATTATTAGTATACTAGAAATATTATCTAAATAATATTTTAAGAGGTTTTGTAATATTTTCTTACACTTAGAAAATTATTATTAGAGTTTTATAATTCTCACACTTAGACAATAAAACGAAGACTAGAATGTGAATAATGTAAATAACTTACATTATATAGGGAGGGTTGAGTGAGGCATGTGAGTTGAGTGTGTGGGAAAGATGTTAAAAGCTTTTTGACTTACCCATACAATATAGGTATGTCATCCTACAATTTAGGTGTAAGCTACAATAATCATTGTGTTGTAATCATCACACACAATATAAACCCATAACCCATACAAAATCACACGACACAACAATATGTAAAATGGACCTTCATTTAACAATTTGTAATTTGTACAATTGTGTGACATGTGACATCCTATGTGACATGATACAATTGTATTAATTTTAAAATACATATTTATCAAATAAATATTATTTCTAAATTAATTAAATTATATTTAACAAATTAATTTACTAATTCATAATCACTGTCTCAAAATATGGTTATTATAATAATCGTCAATATGATATACAACATTTGTTATAACCACGAACCTTTCTCATTCTAATTTCGACATTTCATAAATATCGATTAGTATTTGACAATTGACACATTTCAATTTCAAATATAAATCTTACCTTAAGATTCAACCTCTGATTTCTCGATATACGGTTTTAAGAATATCGATCAATTCGTATCCTATACAATTAATCAATATATGTTTAAGGGGTTAGTCCTAAAGGTGTGACCTAAAGGGATCAACTGACCACCACCGTCATACGACAGTAATGTCAAACTCTAGTCAGTCAATCATTACCGATTAATGTTGGTCAGTTGACTATATCAAATATCGGATCGTCCCTTGCATATTCTTTTCATAAGATTTATGACAATGATTTTTATCACTGTCGTGATCGCACTATTGTTGAGGACACATTTCCCAACAATCTCCCACTTGTCCTCGACAAGTGTGCGTCACCAATTCTCTTGTCCTATTACGTCATCTCCCACTCAATGCAAGGTGTCTTCCAGGTCGTACTTGCATTTGATCATATCTTGAGCGGTTTTCTCGATCTAGAGATTTAACTGTTTTGACCGGAATTATATACCATAAATATCTTCCGAGCGTGGCCACGCATTTTCAGTTAAACTTCTCCTCGAGTGGCCCTGAGATTTAAGACAACCCCGACGAGGGACCGGACAATTCCTATCCTACTGTTCCCTTCGACTAACACAGTCCATCATGACCCAAAAGAAGCCCATTTGACCCCCTTTAACGGTTGATCGTAGAGCAAAAATCAAAGTCAATCTGAGCTGTGCCACCTCGGGCGAACATTCTCAAGTCTAAGAATCGACTCATGTGAATAATATAATAGCTCTCGCCACGACCAGGCTAATTATAAAATTTCCAGAACTCTATAAGCGGTCACTTAATGCCCGACAGAGTGATACACAGTCTGCCTATGTGATCGACTAGTCATCCCATATGACTCTATGACATTTGAACTTGCCATCAATCGCCTCACACTCTAATCACTTCGAGACGTCACCTCATACAAGCGACTATGGGCTATACTAAGTTAATCCAATTCACTTATGGGGTTCAAAATTGTCTCTTACAACCCATTTGGATTTCACAAAGTATATAATAATTGTGAGTTAATAATAACTCAAACGATAAGAGTAATAGTTAAGTACGAACAGTCAATACGATATTACTGTTCCACATAAACAATCTTTGATGCTCATACATCAATTTGTATTAATGGTTTACTATGTGAATATACCATATGTTCACATCTTTAAACCTACAAATTTCGGTTTCCTTTTGATTCATATTATCTCGTATAATTGATCTCATTCAAGTACATTTCAAGTCCTTATACTCGACTTGAGTCTCCTTACCTTAAGGAAGCTCCCACTGTTTTCTTAAAACTCGTGACATGTCGTTCTTACGAACCTTGTCACATTGTACTAGAATTCATATTGTAGTTAACCTAGATTCGATCCACTAGTTCTCCTTGAGAAACTTATATCGAAATAAGGTTTTGTTTCAACTTTTGGCATTTTAATCAAGGTTATATGAATTAACATTTTCATATCTTCGATTCAAATCCAAACCTTGTAAACTAATCGGTGACATTTTATTATCATATAATAAACTCACTTAAGATTTATGTTCTCAACATACATTCAACTAGAATCGAAACCTCATATTCTTTACCGTTTAAAGAATAACCATTCTCTCTTAATGGTAGGTTCTGTTTCCTTAATAATTTTACTCCCACTAAATTTCGTATCACTATCTTATAGTTTAATAACTCCCACTATCTTCATAGTGTTTGGTAACATCTTCAAACATCTTCTCAACTCATAATGAACATTTCATTTTGATTTACTTCAAACATCTTCTCAACTCGTTATGAACATTTCATTTTTCATTTTCCTTCCCACGGAAAGAATCTTCTATTATCACGAGAACGGGAGATGATTTCTCCTCTATTATCTTTATAAAACAGAAACATTAACATCATTGAAACGATTTCCTTCCGTTAACACTCGCGGTTCCCTTTGTCCTCTCTGGGAACTAATGACAACATATTGAACATTTCCTTTTGCGTCCTCGCGTAGTTTCTTCTGTGTCCTCTCGTAGTTTCTTTTATCCAATCATTTAGAGTTCTTCTCAAGGAGTACTCCTTATAGGATTCTTCTCTAATATCCTATATTTATCTCATTGGTTTACGGGCGTAGAATTTCTCCCACTCTATCCTTTAAAATAACCGTTATTTAAGAAGGATAGCATTTCCACCCGTCAACAATGTATTGGACAAAGATAAAATTATATGAGTAGTGAGACATTAGTACTCTCATTAATTTAAGGTGATCATCTTATAATGAACTAATGTTCTCATGTTTGAGTTCGAAGTATTTCACGGGATGTAATTCTCGTTTTAAGTAAATCGAATTACTTTATTATGATCCTATCATCTTAAGCATACGATGAACTATTCAAGGTACTTTATTACGATTTATGAAAATCGTATCAACTCATGTTATGTATCATACAAAACATTTTAAAAAATCAACATATTGATTAAGAACAAAATAGACGACTTGGGTTGAAAACCAAGTCACCAATATTCAAATTACAACCATTGTTTTGAAATAACCGAATTCTTGTCATACAAGAAATACAACGTTCTTAGAATTAAAATGCAAAATGAAAGAAGACATCAAAATGAAAAATTAGAGTCATGCTCTTCATGTCTTCAATCTTGGATGCTACCTTAGCCATCCATGGAAGGAACTTCAAGTTTCCTTCTCTTTCTCCTTGCCCTTATCTTTGGTAGGAGCCCCTTTTAAAACAATTTATAAACGGGTGAGAATCAATAACTTGTATCAATATACAAAAATTGATTAAATAACATGAATTAGACGAGAATCAATACCTACTGCAAGAACCTTTCCGGCTTTGAGGTCATTGAGATACTTCGGGCAATTGTGCTTCCAATGCCCCATCTTAGTGCAATAATGACACCTGTCTTCAACCGTTGTAGACGATGAAGAAGCACCTTTCGAAAAGGTCCTCTCCTTAGGAGATGTGGGCTTGAAGGCTTTGACACTTTTACCCTTATTAGCCTTCCGCTTAAACTTCCCTTTGCTTTTCTTCTCGATATTAAGCACATCCTTCGTGGAACTCTCATTAAGTCCCATATCCCTCTCCGCTTGGACTAACATCTTATGCAACTCGTCCAAAGTGGTTTCTTGATTACGCATGTTATAGTTTACCCGAAACTGAACATATGATTTCACTTTGTTAAGGGAGTGAAGAATTTTGTCAACAATAAGAGAGTCGGGAACATTCACCCCTTGCAACTTCAAGGTTTCGGCTAGCTCAACCATTTTGAGCACATGAGAGGACTAATCCTTTGACCTTCCTTTAAGGTCAAATCAAAGAAGGCGGAGGCCGTCTCATATTGGATCACCCTAGGAGCTTGCGAAAACATGGTCACAACTCTAGTATAAATCTCATTAGCCGTGGCTAGCTTTATCATTCTTCTTTGGAGATCCGGCTCCATCGAGAATATTAGCACGTTCTTAAGAGCATGCGACTCTTTCATGTAGGTCTCATAGGCCTCACGAGTCGCCTCCGATGCACGAGCGGTCGGAGTGGGAGGAGCGGCAATGGTAAGATAACGAGTCTTATCGTCAGCTTCCGCAGCCAAAACCAATTGGGCGTCCCAATCCTTAAAATTGGCGCCATGCTTCTCAAGCTTGCAACGATCCATAAATGATCGAAGCTATGAAACGTGTGGGAGTGGTGGAGCGTTATTTGCCATTGATGATTGATAGTTGAAAAAGAACTACAATAAAAATAAAGGAATTAAAACACAATTATCGTTTTAATAATTAAACTTGTAAATTTTAAACAAGTTAAGCATCTATTTAATGATCTCTTACTCAATTAAGTAAATGATCCCGAGACCCAAATACATACTAACTCGGGCACGGTTTAGCCGATACATCCCTCATTAATATGACTCGGTGGATTAACCCCTTAATCGATTCTACTTTTAGAACTCTCGGTCGATAAAATTACATTAATTCTTATCTTAGCCCGAACTTATTACAACTACGGTGGCTCGAATACCTTCGTCGAGATCAACCAAATTTCGAGAACGTAATCATATTACCCCACTTCACCAACGTAATAAGGTTTGCACCCTGGTTTAGCCGAGCCTATCTACTCCCTTATGAAGAAGATCCTTCGCGGGTTCTTTACTTTTTGGTAAAGCTATGTCTCGATTTTTAAATAACGTAAGCGATCTTGTCAATTTATTATCTATCTCCTTTAAGTGAACTAAGTCGGTAAATTATCGATAAATTGATTGACACGGTCGATAAAATCGATGAAATGCATGATATGAATGACGATTTGGCTATGCATGCAAACATGATAAGCATAAATAAAAGCATAAAAACTTAAAAACATAAATAAAACCCTAGTATGGCCTTTCCTAAAATAGAAAATTTAAATGTAAAATACAAATTCGGAAACCACCTCCATTGGTCCCTTGAACTTCACACGCGGCACGCATCCCAAGGCAAACTCCGTCTTGGTCGGAACTCTTTTCCGAAAGGCACTGTCTTCAAGGATCTCCGGAATTATAAATAATTAAAAATTTTCTATCTATTTTATACATTATAAAATAAAACAATAAAATAAAGTGATACGAGATCACATTAAATTACAACCGAATCGATAAACCCTTACATTACGGGAATTAACGATTAAAACTAAGGCCATACTAAGTAAATTACATAATTCAAAATTACGTAAATAAATTATGACATTCATAAACAATAATTAAATATGCAATGCTTATGTAAAATGCAAAACGTAAGCCAAATCGTCCTATTTAAACACATTTTAAATATCGTTATTCGTAATAACACGGTTTTATGGAATAACGTGATTTAAACAATTTTAAAATCACTAATCACTCTATGAATCACTATTCACATTTTAGTTAAGTTTCCTAACACATTTTAGGATTCAAAATTTAGTCTTACTCAAATTTCGAAAATTAACCTAACCTTTTATTTTAATATTGTTCGATTTTAAGCGGTTTTACGGGAAATAGCATTAAAATAATCAAACGAGTCATATAAATTTCGAAAATTCAAAATTCAAATTTTGAATATACTGAAAATTTTCTAAAATTTCAGATCCTTAAAATTTAAATATTTTCGAAATATACTATTTATTTCGTAAAATAGCCGTGTAATATGCACAATAATTCGAAAAATTCAAAACTACTTCAAAATTATGCAATAAAATATCAATATAATTTTTACATCTTCCTAGACACTCAAAGTATCTGAAAATGCAGAAAAATCAGGCTAAAACACTGTTTAAGATCTGAAAATAAAATATGACTCTTACAATACTCAATTTCTAACTTTAACTTTTAAAATTAAAATTTACAATTTCAGAAACTTTTGGCACTAAATAAAAATATGTTGATGATCACATCTAATATGACTAATATGGGTGAATTTATCGGACCATTTTAGTAAACTTTACTATTTTAATAAATCGTGTCATATATTGCTCGATTTTACCGATTAAAATCATTTCTCATGAAAAATTCGAGATTAAAAGCTCAAAATTCACATGCATTCTAGAAATAATATATATGACACTATATAAAAAATTTATGGTCAAATTCGAACTTAAACTATTTAAGCTAAAATATGTCACTAATATGTCGATTTTTACGATAAAAATCAATTTTCATGCACTATAAGTGAAAAATTTCTGGAAACTTTACCATACATTTTAAATATTGCATGTGACATCTACAAAAAATTTCGTAGTTAAATTCATAATATAACTATATAAACCCATTTTTATCCCATTTTATGACTATTTAACCTTTAAAAATCATAAACCATGCATAAAACTTCAATAATTTCAAAAATTATATATTCATAATATGTTAAATGCATGTGAGAAAATATTTAAAAAATCTCGGTCAGAAACTTTATTTTACTATTTTTCCCATATTAAAACAATTTTAACCGATTTGAAGCTTAAATTAACAATTTAATTATAACTTTAAACAATATTATTCCATAAATCATTCATAATGACTTAAAACTATTTTAAGACCAGAAAGTATACATGCATTATGATTTTCGTGCATATTCTATATGTACTAATCGTTTTCGTTTTTTATTAAAATCGTATTTCTCGCAAAAAACGTAAAAATCGAGTTGCATGCAAGCAACCTAATGCTCTGATACCACTTGAAGGAAACTCATAGTCATACTAGTTTACCATTTTATTAGTCTAACTAATAATTGTTAAATTAACTCTTTAATTATTTATAATCTTATGCATGCGAATAGAAATGCGGAAATAATAAGAATCGGATTCTTACAAACGGTCCGAATGAGTGCTAGGACGATCCTCCACGGAGCAACCAAAATAGCTTGCCTCCTTTACGATGCACCAAGACCTACCCTTAAACGAACCAAAACCCGAACCCGAGCTAGGAAACGGAATTAAGTTTCTTAAAAAACCTTAAACTAATACTATTATTAGTGTACTAGAAATATTATCTAAATAATATTTTACGAGGTTTTGTAATATTTTCTTACACTTAGAAGATTATTATTAGAGTTTTATAATTCTCATACTTAGAAAATAAAACTAAGACTAGAATGTGAATAATGTAAATAACTTACATTATATAGGGAGGGTTGAGTGAGGCGTGTGAGCTGAGTGTGTGGGAAGGATGTTAGAAACTTTTTTACTTACCCATACAATATAGGTATGTCATCCTACAATTTAGGTGTAAGCTACAATAATCATTGTGTTGTAATCATAACACACAATATAAACCCATAACTCATACAAAATCACACGACACAACAATATGTAAAATGGATCTTCATTTAAAATTTGTAATTTGTACAATTGTGTGACATGTGACATCCTATGTGACATGATACAGTTGTATTAATTTAAAAATACATATTTATCAAATAAATATTATTTCTAAATTAATTAAATTATATTTAACAAATTAATTTAGTAAGTCATAATCACTGTCTCAAAATATGGTTATTATAATAATCGTCAATACGATATACAACATTTGTTATAACCACGAACCTTTCTCATTCTAATTTCGACATTTCATAAATATCGATTAATATTTGACAATTGACACATTTCAATTTCAAATATAAATCTTACCTTAAGATTCAACCTCTGACTTCTCGATATACGGTTTTAAGAATATCGATCAATTCGTATCCTATACAATTAATCAATATATGTTTAAGGGGTTAGTCCTAAAGGTGTGACCTAAAGGGATCAACTGACCAACACCGTCATACGACAGTAATGTCAAACTCTAGTCAACCAATCATTACCGATTAATGTTGGTCAGTTGACTATATCAAATATCGGATCGTCCCTTACATATTCTTTTCATAAGATTTATGACAATGATTTTTATCACTGTCGTGATCGCACTATTGTTGAGGACACATTTCCTAACATATAGGCAGTGGTTATACGCTATATATAGTTACGGAGGTCGTGCCTAAGCGCTCCCGTCGTTGGAGGTCGTGCCTAAGCGCTCCGGTAGTTGGAGGTCGTGCCTAAGCGCTCCCGTCGTTGGAGGTCGTGCCTAAGCGCTCCCGTAGTTGGAGGTCGTGCCTAAGCGCTCTCGTCGTTGAAAGTCGTGCCTAAGCGCTCCGTTAGTCAGAGGTTGTGCATATACGCTCTGATGGCGCTCATTTTATTCTTGGTTTCTTGTTGTATGCGTGATTGGACATGTCACCTAGTTGTTGGCCTCTGAGTCGATCACCTGGTTGTTTACCTGATTTTGAGTATCATGCTTTGATATTTCTCATATTCACATGTACTACTCCATATACGATATGTTCTTATTGTTATCTATTTGTTTTCTGACGTAAAGTGGCTGGGAGAACCCTGAGTTACTCCCCACTGACTGTGGCGTTCATGTTTCATGAATGTAGGTTGGTGCTGTTTGGGGAAGACGTGTGGCTAGCAAGCATTGTTGATAATTCGACAATTACCCTTACGCTTAGTTTATATTTAATTCATGTTGTTATCGTTGGAGACCTTATCCTTCGTCTATTTAAGTTATTTTGTATAATTTATACTTTCTCATTAGTTTTTAGTGTTCCGAAAGTTGTTTTGATATTCCGCGAAAAAGTTTTAATAAATATGTCGAAAAGTTTTTAAAAGTATCGTATTTTCGCTGCAATTTACTTGTTTATTTTTATGCTATATCGCGGGGTGTCACAAGAGCAGATTTAGATATCCGGTTTTAAGAAAATCACAATCCACATCCGATCCAGTTTATTCGGAAAAAACCGGATCGAATATCCAATTTAAACGGTATCCATATATTCGGATTTTTATTTTCGGATCGAATTCGGAAAAAAAAAATTCATATCGAATGTGTTTTGCTCAGCCCTAGTAGACATGGCAAATTTGCCTCACCCAATTTCGGCCCATTTTGAATTCACCCCATTTAATATAATTTGATCTAAAATGCATTATTACACATAAACTACGTATTTTTTTACATACGAATTTTACTTTTTTACATACGTTTTTTTTACCATTTTATCCTTGTCATTTTTCTCTCACTTACTAAATTGATTTTTTTTATCTATTTTCCCTTTAACTACCTTCGATAACCCACTACGTTCAACCGTACTTGGACTGACCATACTTCGCCTACCCTTGGCTGGCCTTCCCTCCCCCTCATTCTCCTCCCCTACACTCTGCCTAGCCGAAAAAAATACTCAATTATAAATTGGTAGCAGATTTTGGAGCGTCGATTACTCAATCATATACACGCTTAACAATAGCCGCTCTTGATTTAGCATCGCATGATTGCATCATTGTTTCACGGTTGAAGCAACCAATCACACAACTAATTAATTTTAGAGGTTGAATTTGAAACTTAACCATCAAACATCGTAAAAACATTGAAGCATTTGACTCTCGCAGTGAAAAAGCAACTGCTAGTACAAAACACACCGCACAATTTAACCTCACATCACCCGTCTCACAGAATGTAAAGAATTGATAAACCGTAAACCCTAATTGATAATAATTGATAAATTACTAAGGATATTAACTTTAATAGACCCCTAAGTATTTCAACAAAGCATATTAATAATTGTTAAAAGATTGAACTATTTCACTAATCGGAGGTTCTTCAAGTGTTTTGATCAATTAGATTCGATTTGTGAAAAAGATACATGTAAGAATTAATTTGGGTAGGTTTAGCAAAAAGGGCATGGTATGGAAATTTAATGAAAAAGTATACGTGAAAGAGTAAAATCCGTATGTGAAAAAGATATATGTAAGAATTAATTTGGGTGTTTGCTTCAATCATAAAATGTATAAGGTATGGGTTTGGAATGAGTCAAACTCATACCATATGTTTGTTTAGCAAACTTGAGGGTTTCATACGCATACCTCAAACCCATGAGGTATGGGTTTCCCATACCATAGGAGGGGGGTGGGTATGAGATTGATACCCATCGGTATCAAACTACAATAAACAAAAATGTGAAAAATAAATATTAAAACATATTGTAAACGAATTCTTTTATATAATTATTTGATAAAATCTTTCTTTTCATTATTTTATACGTTAAAAATTACTCCGTAGTTTATAAAGTATTGGATTTTACATATTTCAACTCTAACTTAGTTTCAAACTTATATCACTTACAATTGAAACAAACATAGGGTATAAGTATGGAGTTCCAACCCCATACCACCCAGGTATGATTCCTAATTCCAAACTCATACCTATGCGCGAAACAAACGCCCCCTTAACCTATAAAGAAATAACTTGATAATAGTGGACTCGAAAATGATTTGAACTTGAAATTACCCCAACTCTGCAAATTCGATATTAACTTTGCCCAATCTGACCCTACTTGGTTGACCCCATTTGCTAGGTCTATTTACCTGTAAATATTACCACTCTCACAGTTTCGATCATTTGTTTATTTTTACTTTTTGCACGGTATAAACAAAATTAATAACCATAATAATGGAAATACTATCGTATTCCAAAACTTTCAACCTACCCCACAATGTCATTTTTACAAATTATCATCCAAATTACAGCGTGTATACCCAAACAATAAGTCTTCATTGTGACAGGTATATCCCCCATAAACTTGTGACGGATTAAGTATCACTCACATTGTAACACCTCCTTCTTACCTGACCAAGGTGATTGGGAGATGTCACCTGATAAGAGTAAAGTCGTGTCTCATATATCAAAATAAACCTAGTTCACTACTAACAAAATAGCTAATGGTACGACAAGTAGTATTGGATCCACATGGAGGCAGTAGTAAATTGTCTGCTAATGTGAATATATCCAAGGGTAATAGTTCTGAGGGGTTTGTTCGTTGATCTCTAAGACTAATTGCAATAAAGTAAATAACGAATTCAAATATATTAAAGGAGACTATGAATTCAGGTTCACTAGGTTTGTTATACGGGGTTGAGATTTAATTCATTGATATGGTAAATTATGTTGTTTAAGGTCTTGTGATCGGCCGACTCTTCTCTTTAGATCTAAACTTAACATGTGGTCACTATAATTAAGTCAGTTTATTAGTTATCGTAGCCTATATTGATCATAAACTGATCGGTGAAAGTCTCAAATAGCTATACTAATCAATTAATCATGACCAGTGATTAACCAACTAGATTCAGAACGATAAACAAAACAACAATGAATAAGTGATCTAGCTATCAAATCATTAATATAATCCCCCTACTAACAACCTAGATCCCCATTCACCCTAGATTAAAGAATTAGCTATGCATACTAGTAAATCTAACAACAATAAGATAAATAAGAAACATAATTGAAGGCATGAAAGACGAATAATAAACAACTATGTATTAAACTAGAACTTGAATTATCGATTAACGAAGAAATTAAAGATTAAAGAATACTGTAAAGAATTGATGAACAAAGTATGGATCCGTGCCATAACTAATAATCTAAACTAACCTAACTATTTATAGGGTTTTATTATGTAAAATAAAGCATAATAATAAATGGGTCACGGGACTCTTAATTATTTATATAAAACACAAGACAATATTAAGAAACTGCGCGGAAGAAGGATTCCTTAGACATTGGATACTCGATCGAGTATTGGAGAACTAGATCGAGTATCCAAAACCTGAAATCCCCAACTCTCGACAATTGAATTTGTTGTGGTATACTCGATCGAGTATCGACAAACTCGATCGAGTATACTACTTCCCCACTTCTTCTCGTATTCTTCAATTCTCTTCCTTTATTTCCTAGATTTTGTGATGCGGGAGCATCCTCCTATGAACTACTCCTTAACCAGAATACGAGGTCTCTAACCTACGGGTTCGACTTTGGGTCGAATACAGTGTTCAAGATAGCTTGAAATGGATTAGCCAGAAGTCCGTCCAAAGGAAGCTTGGGGCGTGTGGTATCACACGACCAACTTAGAAGAATTCTAGTAGTGTTAGTTTATTTTTATGTTTAAAATAAGGACTAGTGTGTTGTAGTCCAATTAAGAGTCTTTGTAAGAGTCCTAGTACAAATGGGAAATCCTAATTTAAATAGGAATCCTAGTTCTGATAGGATTCATAGTCCTAGTAGAATTAGGAGTCCTAATTGTTGTAGGATTCGTAATCCTAATATGATTAGGTTTTCTAGTGTGTGTAGGAGTCACAATCCTAAAAGAATAAGGAGTCCTACTAGTTAGAGGATTCATAGTTATAGTAGAAGTAGGATTCTTAATCCTAGTCAAACTAGTTGTTTGAACTTAAGTAGGATTAGAGTTTTCTAGTTAGTTTCAATTAAGGTATTCCTACCTAATAGTAGTAGGATTTTCGGCCATAAGACCTATAAATAGGCTGCCGAGTTCATTGTTTTAGGATATCGAATTTTGAGTTATAAACATAAACCTTAAAGTATATGTGTGAGCTTTTATTATTGATTGAGTATCTGTGTGAGCTTAATCTTTAGGATCAATCTGGAGCGGTTGGTTTGTAGGGTGATCAAGTTCTTCTGGACATGGGAGTGAGTTCATCAAATTATCCATCTACAATCCATACACAAAACATACATATAAAACCGTTCCATCAATCTTACACAATTCATAACCGTTCACAACTACATTGATCATCACCATAATCGTGCATCTACATCAACGATCATCATCATCATCAATCGTCCAGTTCGTCCATCATCGTTCATCATCAAATCATTCATTATTCACCATTGTTACTTGTTCTATTTCGTTATATTTAACACAAATTCATATTCCGCTGCAACCCTAAGTATTCTGGTTGATTATCTACTATATTATCTTAAGAATACGCATCATTTTGTGCCCGCGATACTGACTTCATTCCAATTGCTCTGTAAATGCTCCATAGCTACATTAAAACAGGAAAATATAAAAGTATCTCATTCTAGCATAAAGTACATATAAATAGCGTATTCTAGCACGAAAACTATACTAAAAGCAACTAAGGGGAGATATATTAATGTGTAAATATGACACATCAAATTCCCCCAACCCAATCATTTGTTTGTCCTCAAGCAAAGCATCACACAATACAATAAGACAAACATATAAATGGTAAATGAAGAACTCAGAGGTAATATAAATGCACATACAAATCTCAAGTTATCCATATTTGTAACAAAGTAATGACAAAGTTGTACCAATAAAACAAATTCAAAGGTAAGGTAATAGAAAACGCAGCTCAAGTCCAAGATTTATATGACAGTGTAATATCGACAATACCAAATACCTTTCGATCTTGCAAGACAAAATTCAGTCGGATTCTCGCGCATTCACTTATGCAGTCATAAGTATATATAAGGGTGAGTTATATGTAAGATAGAAAGAAATAAGAACACTCACTCGACTTATGAAACATGCATGCAATCTAATGAACTAATATGCATTTATAAAATAGACAAAAGTATACAGTATCAAGGACAAATAAGATTGCAAAAGGGTGAAGGTGTAGAAATAATGGTCTGTGCCAAGGCACTTTATGAATATGTGAGGCTAAGACGGTAGTCGCAACGCTATACCAAAAACCAACTCTACAACATTAGGCATAAATTAACACAACTAGAGAAATTATTTCAACCTTGCAATATATGAGAGATAACAAATTACTCTCCGAGTATGTATTAAACTCCAGTAAACATCGTTTCGATTCCTTAACAAAACCAAATGAAGCAATCATTTTTCTTTTTCTTTTTCTTTGTTTTGCTTTTTCTTTCTTTTGCTTCATACTTTTTCTTTTTCTCAACATAAGGGATACAACACAATTGCTAATAAAACTTGCTACACCTACAAGACAAAATACGTCCCTTCCCAACCAAAGTATCTAAGTAAGCATGACAAACAAGCAATTGTGATTGTCCTGATAAGGTAGACAAATTCTGGATTGTAGTTATTAAATGAGATATAAAATAGGTTATAATTATTCAAACGAGCTAAACATAAGAATATTATGAACTCAATTTCAAGAGTATAAAATTAAGTCAATTCGGCTATGTGAGGCTGATTTTGTAACACCCCCATTTATTTAAGAGCCTTTAGCAAGACATTCTCAAATAAATAGAGTTATTACCATCTCGTAATGACCGAGGTAGTGAATAACAAAGTAAAACAAACCAAAGTACTTTATATAAAAATGATTAAATTTAAATTTTTTATATTACAATTACTGCGCAGCGGAAAAGAAAGTACAACTGATAACTTCTAAGTATGTGGTATAATTCTAAGTTGGTCCATCCAAGTGCTCACGCCATCCCATGCTCCTTCAGATTCATCTTTCATGTTACATTTGCTCTCCAATACGGATCATCACAGGTGTCAAGCGAATACACGGTCAACCTCGCGGTTGAGTAGGATAATAACCAAACAATAAATAATGAATCCAACTACATAAGATCATGCAACCGATGCACCTCCGCATCCAACTCCACGCACAACTCTGAACTCTTGTGATCACATCCCGAAACTCCCATCCCGCCATTGCCTAGGCCGAGGTATAACTCGATCGTCATTGAGATCCAGCACAACGGCTGAGGTTATCCGGAGACAGGTCTAGAACCAACCCGAGCTTTAACCAAGACAAAGCCTGAGGTTATCCAAAGACAAGCCTGCCAGAAGCAGCGCCAGCCTGGGCCTTTATCAATATCACAACTCTGACATCTACACCTTATGAATGCATGTCATAAGGTTACATAAAATTTTCAAGGCTAGCCTCGATTTATAAATCATACAAAATAAAAATTGTTTCGTGAATTCCGATCCGTTGTTCGATTGCTACTCCACATTACAATTAGTGCAACCATTTTAATGAGTCATTTTTCTCTACTTCATTGTCTTTAAAAACCAAAAGACAGTGATAAGAAGAAACACCGTCTACTAGACTAGTACTTACAAAAAAACAAAAAAAATCAAAGCTTAGTGATTTCAAGTCATATTGTAGTGAAAAATGACAAGGCTACACAACTTAGAGGCATTAGACCATTTGATTGATCCTTAGAAAACATACACCTCAAAAATGCGAACCAATACAGATACAAGACAGTCTATAGAAAAAGAAAAGATTCAAGTTTAACATATAAACTCCCAACGACTTACCGATAGATTTAATCAAACGTAAATAAATGAAATGATTTCAACGGGTGAGTAATCTTGTTTCGTCGTTATAAAGATAAATCATTTGATTAAAGCCTAGATTTGCCATCATCAAAGACATGCAGATTTTTTGGAAGATGAACAACAATAGCAACAACCTAGACGCAACAACAAATTAATCAAATAAAACAAACAAAATCAATCAAACTATGATGCATATTCAAGGATGACAATAATTAATCGATCATACTATTGATTAAATAAACCCTAGAAATAAAATTGAAACAATTAATAGTTCAAAAGAAAATTCAACTTACTAGAACGCAGTAAAGATCAGAATTGTTGATGAACTGTGCAAAAACCCTATCAATGGAAGCTCGATTTGATTTCCATGAAAGCTCTGAGGTGAAGAGAAGCTGATTAGGTAGATAGTCGTGAGTAGGGGTGTTAACGAGTCGAGTCGAGCCGAGCCCGAGCTTCGCCTTGCTCGGCTTGTGCTCGGTTACCAAAACTCAAGCTCGAGCTCAAGCCAATCTTACCCGAGCTTGAAAAAAATGCACTCGTTACGAAGTTTGCTAGCTTTAACACGAGCTCGAGCCAAACTCGAGTCAAATCGAGCCTATATAAAATTGTTTAATTTTTTATTTTTTTCTTCCGATATTTACAATAACAAGGTTTGAAGATTTTATGTAAAAATATTTAGCAAATCAACAAGATATTTGATATACATGCAATAAAGATATAATAATGATAAAATATTTTTTTTTTAAAAAATATGAGCATATTTTTATAAAATATGATTAATATCTTATGTAATCTCAAAAGTTCAAGCCGCTCGCGAGCTTTTCAAGTCGAGTCTGTAATACCCCGTATTTTAGCATTGGTCAACGATAGTCAAACCATGTTTTGTACAAATATTTTAGACAGAATATTTATAAAGTATTTTACGTAAACTATTATTATTTTATAAATCGTATTTCTACGTTTATTTCGTATTTGATAATTATTTTATATTTGATGATTATTCATCAAAATGTCATTTCATTCGTATTTATTTATTTTGATAATATATTTGTAATTAAATATATTTCCTATTTTATATTTATTTCTCGTCTATACTTAATTCTTTTTTTTTAAGTCGTAATTGCATTTAAATCCTATATTTATATATTCTTATGTAATTGCTAATATTTTAATATTTCTATAATTCCTATTATATGGACCGAAATACTACCGTACTGATAATTTTATATTTACCGAACTAAACATTTTATATTTTCTAATTAATTTAATTAAGTAATACTAATATTAAAACTACTTAATTTATATTTGCTTATTTCCTAAAACCTACAATACACGTATAACACAAACCTAACCTACCCTTCTAATCCATCGATAACAGCCACCCTCACCTCACACAATCTCAAAACCCTAATTCCAATTCAACCACCACCAAGGCATTGAGGAAGAGCGAAAGGTAGATGAAACCCGAGCACCAGTCATCATCGTCCACCACCGTGACAATCATGTAAGCATTCGTTGTTAACAATCGTATATTTATTTACTCTACCCATTTTCTATGTGGTTTTTCAAACTGTTGTTGGTTTAGTTTTGGGGTACGAGTCTTGGGTAGTCGAAGTAGGATATGGGTAGATGGTTTTGGTTGTTGTGGAGTGTCGTGTGGTGGCCGGAGCACCACCAGCCTGGTGGTTTAATTGCGGAAGTTCAGACGAGAACATAGATGTTTCAGAACAGGGGGTTTGAGCGTGTTGGACAGGCGTTTTGGTGGGGTTAGTGTGACGGTTATAGGGAGAACCAGGAAGGGAGAGGACCACCCCTGGAACCACCGTGGGTCAGTGGTGACGATGGTGGTGGACAGAGGTGGTGTAGGTCACGGTGGTGAGAGAAACAAGTGGTAAAAGGAGAGGGTATGCGAAGGAGTTTCTGGAAAAAAAAACCAGATGTCGGGTGTGTGCAAGCCTTTTTGAGGTGATGTGGTGGTTGCGGTGGTGTTCCCTAGTGGTGTCCAAGGCGTGGAAGTGATAATGGGTAGTACGTGGGTTAGTTTAGGACAGTTCGTGGTGGTCGTGGGTGGCTGGATAGGTGGTGGCGAGGCTGCAAAGTAGTGATAGTCGGGATAAGCTAGAGCTGTGTTTTGGTTTGGTTTGTTTGTGATGTTGGTCGTGGGGTTTGAACCCAGGATCACAGGAAGGGGGGGCTGTTTATATATATGTGTTATTATTATTATTATTATTATTATTATTATTATTATTATTATTAATATTATTATTATTATTATTATTATATTAAGACTATTGGGTTCTTATTGTTGTGGTTTTATCAACATGATATTATTATTATTATGTTATTATTATTATTATTATGTTGTTGTTGTTATTATATTATTAGTATTCATTGGTGTTGTCATTGTTTGTGTATTATTGTTATTATTATTATTATATGTTATTATGATTATTATTATTATTTTTATTATTGGTAATTGATACTCGTGTTTTAATTATTAAAATTGTTAAGAGGATTTCATTATAACAAGGGTGTGACGGTTATCAATAGCTCGGTTGTATTTTCTATGTTCGTTTGTTTAATTGAAGTTAGTTATAAAGGTAATAAGGTCGGGTTGGTTAAGTTAATTGAAGTAGTCATGTTTAATACAGTCTCGTTATGCGTAATATATATTATTTGAATTGTTAAATTGAATAATTGATATGTTATATTAGTTTACGTAGTTATATTAGTTAGTAATTATGTATATTATATTGTTAGGTGACGGTTTTGAAGAGGCATAGTTCCGTTTACTTGTCGGTTTGCTTTTGGACTATATTGCAATCCAGGTAGGATACACTGACACTATACTCTATGATGTGTTATGAATGGAGGTTCGATTGTGTGTTATGGATGTTGAGCATGATATATTATTATTGGTATGCGCATTTCATTATTTCATAGCATGATTGATTAAGAGTCTTGTTGCATTCATTCATGAGCATGGCATATGCATCGGATACGGATTTGAGATGACGAGATATTATTGATGAGATATTATTGGGCCTAGGCTAGTTCTGCAGGACTAGACCTGGTGACCTCAGCTGTTATGCTGGTATTCGGCGACGGCCGATTATAGTCTGCCGGGAGGTTCGGTATGGCTGGGTGTTACGGGCTTGAGATTGTGATTGAGAATGAGATTGAGATTGAGCTCGAGCATATCATTGCATTTGCATATCATAATTGTTGCATTATAATTATTGTGTTACCCTACTCAACCGCGAGGTTGACAGTGTATTCGTGTAAACCTACGATGATCCGGAATGGGGAGTAGATTCTACAGGTCAGAGACAGATGAACTAGGAGCTGGGGCAGGAATGTGAGGTGCATACTTTGGACCGACTTAAAAGTATATCACATCTAGAGAAGTCGTCAGTTGTATTATTTTTTCCGTTATATAGTATCTGTAATAACCAAGTTTTAATTTCATCAGTTTTATATAAAGTATTTTGGTTGTTTTACTTTGTTATTCACTACCTCGGACATTCCGAGATGGTAACAGCTCTATTTATTTGAGAAGGTCTTGCTAAAGGCTCTTAAATAAATGGGGGTGTTACAAAGTGGTTGATACGTGCCTATTTTGTGCATTTTATTTATTCTTTTGGCACGTATTTTCTTACATTTTCATGACTTTTAGTTGCTATTTCTCCCGAAACGGTTTACTTTGGCATTTCTATGTTTATATGTAGGAATACGCGGAAGTGAGCAAAACTGAACCTTATTTGCCTTTCGGAAGCTGTTTTGAGTACTTTTACGAAGCGAGGATCCGGATTGCATGTCCGAGTATTGTTATTGGGCCTGATTAAAGCTGGAACGGACAAGAAGCGGTCGACCGACCCGCATCATAGGTCGACCGACCGAAGCCCAATTCCTGACCCAAGCCAATTTCGCATAAAAGCCCAGCAGCACTTAAAGCGGTCGACCGACCCGCATCATAGGTCGACCGACCCGCATCATAGGTCGACCGACCAGAGGCTGACCCGAGGACTTTTGTTTCGTGTTTCTACTTTCCTAATCTTGTAATTATTCTTATTTAAGGAGACCTAGACTCTTCAATTAGGGCACGAAATATTATTATCAAGGACTTTATGTTAAAAGAACTCCATAGTTAGAGATTTGGTACCAAGCTTTCATCTTTGTTCCTAGATTTTCCAATTAAGTTGTAAGTTGCTACAATTCAATCTTCCCTTTTTATTTAAATCTTGTTATTCATCTTTTGTTATTTCTTAATTCATGTTTTCCTTTTTATTGTCATCTTTAATTATGTTGATTCCTTTGATGTTCTTAGTTATTGTTAGTTTCATAATTAAAAGTATGCATAGCTAATTCTTGTGATTAGGAATTAGGGGAACCATGGTAAAGACTTGATTTTGATAAGTTTAATGATTAAATTACCAATCCCCCATTGTCGTTGGTGAACTAATCCTTAAGATTGAAAGATTATTAGGATTAGTTTAACAACAACTTTGGGATTGCCCTTGAACGAAAGTTTAGTGCTTTTCTAGGAACCCTAAGACCGTAAGGATTGGGTAGAATTTTGACCTAAAGGTTTATTCTTTGTTCCTTGGGATTGTGTTATTTGATTATTTTACCCTTCATTGACTTGTTTTAACCATGGGGAACCAAAGTTCCTAATCTCCTTTTACCTTATTTTATTTCTCTTATTTATTTTGTCCTTTTAGTCATTAGTTTAAATCTCAAATCAAATCCTCCTTTTTGGTTACTTGCAATAGACTTTAAATTCACAAACATAATTAACCTTGTCTCTCTGTGGTTCAACCCTTGACTTATCCTATCTAAGTTTAAACTGAGGTTTTATAAATCTTATCTTTGGCACCCCTCAACGACGGGTGTCAAATTTTGGCGCCGTTGCCGGGGAGACGGTATAATTTTGTTTGTTAATTTTTAGTTTATTTTTCTTGTCTTAAGGAACTTAGGTTCCTTAAGACCGTTTCTTACCTTTTCTTCTAGTTTTGTTTAGAAGACAGGTTTTTGAGAGGAAGGCTTGAGTACTCTCTTGTTTAGATATGGATTCTATTTATGACCACCTACAGCCAAAGGCTCAAGATTTACCGAAGGGATTCGCCTTGCCTACCCCCACCACTGGCTCCTTTGTACTCCACCCAAATAATATTTTTTTGGTGGAACGGAGTCAATTTTCTGGTCTACCCGACGAAGATCCAATGAAGCATGTTACAACCTTCACGTATTATTGTTGTGCCATACCCCTACCTGACGGGGTGACTAGAGACGAGGTGCTGGCAACGATGTTTCTGTTCTCATTAAAAGATGTCGCGCAAGATTGGTACCGCTACCTTGATAGGACAACTGAGAAGGTTACGGATTGGACTTCCTTGGCATTGGCTTTTTACAAGAAATACTTCCCTCTTGCAAAAGCCGAAGACTTGAGAAGCCAGATCCGTAACTTTCAACAGGGACCTGATGAAGGATTTTGTGAAGCATGGGATCGGTTCAAGAATTTGGTCCGTTCTATCCCTCACCATAACTTTCAACAATGGGACCTGTGTAACCGATTTTACAACGCCCTTTACGATGATTATAAGATAATTCTTGATGCGGCCGCCAATGGAAGATTTCAGAATAACACCGACCATATGAAGGGTTGGGAGACTATTGAAGACATGGCGGTGCATAGGGCTGCCTTTAAGAGTTCACGTGGGAATTCAAGGAGGCTGAATGTGGAGATGAATAGAGTGATGGCTCTTGAGACAACAGTTGAAGCCCGTTTTGAAAAGCTTGAGGCAACCCAGCTGAAGCTTGAAAGTGCGAACCTAGTTACTACGGTTGACAACACGGGTGAGATTGAGAACTTGAGAGCTCTTGTTGATGTTTTAACAAGGAAGGTTATGGAGATGAGTAAGGCTCAATTTGCCTCCTCAAAAGTTTTTGAAGAACACTTGATAAACATAGCCAACCGAATAGCCAGCTCTCCAGCTAGTTGTGAGGGACCCATGGAGACGTTAAACGCCATAAATCTTAGGAGTGGCCGTGTTTGTGAAGAGTCGACCCAAAAAGAAGATTTTGCCGAGGTTCAAAACAAGGAATCTGATCCCGTCAACAGATCAGGAGGTCGACTGACCGCTACAGTAGGTCGACCGACCTCGGTTCCTGACGAGAGATCAGATTCTGGAGAAAAGAAAATTTCGGATGTTGCAGATTCTGGTCGACCGACCGCTTCTTTTGG
Source organism: Silene conica (assembly GCA_029255685.2). NCBI lineage: Eukaryota > Viridiplantae > Streptophyta > Magnoliopsida > Caryophyllales > Caryophyllaceae > Silene > Silene conica. The sequence continues at coordinate 52,125,154 of CM055316.2, read as the reverse complement.
TCGGCCGACCGACGTTCCTGAGCAGAGTGTTGTTTTGACTCCGGAATCGCTGGATTCCTCCTTCATTCAGGGCCTCACCGAAATTTTACAGCTGAAAAAGCCAAAGGTTGCTGATCCTATGGCTAATGTCACCGTTCCTTATCCTGAAAGACTGAAAAATTCAAAAGAGGATCGGAAATTTGGTAAGTTTTTGGAGATGGTGAAGAATCTTGAGGTAACCATCCCTTTCATTGATTTAATTACCCAGGTACCTTCTTATGCTAAATTCATGAAAGATATTTTGAGTCGTAAGAGGAATTTTCAGGACGACGGTGTTGTTGCTTTTGTGGAAGAATGTTATGTTCTTTCACAAAATAATATAGCACCCAAGTTAAAAGACCCGGGTAGTTTTTCCATCCCTTGTACCATAGGTAATCATGTTATAGGGAAAGCCCTTTGTGATCTAGGGGCTAGTGTCAGTATTATACCCTATTCTGTATGCGAAAGACTTGGTTTAGGTAGACTTAAAGTCACCAATATTACCCTACAGATGGCTGATAGATCAACCCAAAGACCATTAGGGGTCTTGGAGGATGTCCCAGTAAGAGTGGGAAAGTTCTTTATTCCTGTGGATTTCGTTGTTTTAGACATTGCTGAGGATAGTCAAATACCTATTATTTTAGGTAGACCATTTTTACACACAGCTGGGGCTGTGATAGATGTCAAACGCGGGACCATTACTTTAGAGATTGGGGATGACACTATCGAGTTTAGTCTTGCCCATAAGGCAACTATTCCTACTGACGATACTTGTTGTTCCATTGATATTATAGACAGGAATGTTATCCTTAATTGGAGGGAATCCTTGACCAAGGATCCCTTAGATGATCTGACAGTTTTGGATAAGTGTGCAGGTAATCCAGCTGAAGATGCTGAAGAGCTGGAAATGATAGAAGAAGAGGAAGAGGAGTATGAGCTCACTGAAGAAGAGAATGAGAAGCTCATAAGCCTAGCTAATGCAAATCTGGTAAACATGTGCTATTCCATTAGTATTGATTCTGTTCAGGCAGTTGAGGTAAAAGCACCAGAGCGTAAGCCACTTCCTCCTAATCTTAAGTATGTTTTCTTAGATGATACTGAACAATACCCTGCGATTGTTAGTTCTAAACTTAGTCCTGACCAACTTTCTGCCTTAATGACTGTTCTCAAAAAGAATAGGAAAGCTCTAGGTTATTCTTTGGATGATATTAAGGGCATAAGCCCTGATGTTTGCATGCATAGAATAGAGTTAGAGGAAGGGCATAAGCCTTATAGACAGGGACAACGTAAATTGAATCCTAAGATGCAGGATGTGGTTATGGCTGAGGTAATGAAACTTCTTGATGCAGGTATTATCTATTCAGTTGGCAACTCTAAGTGGGTTAGCCCAGTTCAGGTGGTTCCTAAGAAAGGAGGAACCACAGTAGTTAAGAATGAAAAAATTGAGTTAATACCAACTAGAGTTGTAACTGGGTGGCGGATGTGCATTGATTATAGACAGTTAAATGCCGCCACCAAGAAAGACCATTTCCCCCTTCCTTTTGTTGACCAAATGACTGAAAGACTGGCTTCTAATAAATTCTTCTGTTTTCTAGACGGTTATTCAAGTTTTTTCCAGATTCCCATCCATCCTGATGATCAGAGTAAGACTACTTTTACAAGTCCACAGGGTGTTTTTGCTTATCGCAGGATGCCTTTTGGGTTATGCAATGCTCCTGCTACCTTTCAAAGGTGTATGATGGGTATTTTTTCTGACTATATAGAAAATATTATGGAAGTATTTATGGATGATTTCTCTGTTTACGGTAATGCTTTTGATCAATGCTTAGCTAATCTTGATAAAGTCTTGCAGCGATGTATTGATGTGAACCTTGTCTTAAATTGGGAAAAGTGTCATTTTATGGTTACTGAAGGGGTAGTGTTAGGGCATCTAATTTCAGATAAAGGTATACATGTAGATAAAGCAAAGGTGCAGGTGATTGAGCAATTACCCCCTCCTGTTAATGTCAAAGGGGTGAGAAGTTTCTTAGGACACGCAGGTTTTTACAGGCGTTTCATTAAGGACTTTTCTAAAATTGCTAAACCACTTACACAATTGCTTCTTAAAGATGCCATCTTTGATTTTACTGATGAGTGCCTTTCAGCTTTTAACAGGTTGAAGGAAGCTTTGATCTCAGCACCAATCATCCAGCCACCAGATTGGGATCTCCCATTCGAGATCATGTGCGATGCTAGTGACTATGCTGTAGGTGCTGTGCTAGGTCAAAGGAAGAACAAGGCTCTTAATGCTATATACTATGCGAGCCGCATCCTAGATGAGACTCAAGTCAACTATTTCACCACTGAGAAGGAGATGCTAGCTGTCATATTTGCCTTAGAAAAATTCAGGTCATATTTAGTAGGTAATAAGGTAATTGTTTACACTGACCATGCAGCTTTAAAGGGTCTTTTTCAAAAGAAGGATTCAAAGCCAAGGCTTTTAAGGTGGATACTCCTTCTCCAAGAGTTTGACATTGAGATTAGGGACAAGAAAGGCGCGGAAAACGTGGTAGCTGACCACCTATCTCGCCTACAGTTGACTGATGGGGAAGATTCTTTACCTATTGATGATTCATTTCCTGATGAGAGTTTATTTATCATTAATAGTTCAGGTTCTTATCCCCCTCCTTGGTATGCTGATTTTGCTAATTTTGCTGTTACAGGTAAAATCCCTCCTGAGTTGTCATGGCAACAAAAGAAGAGATTTATGTTTGATGCAAAACAGTATTTTTGGGATGACCCTTATGTTTTTAAAGAATGCGGAGATGGACTTATCCGGAGATGCGTTCCCCAATGGGAGGTGAAGGACATTCTGGAAGCATGTCACTCTTCTGCATATGGTGGTCACCACGGTCCATCTAGGACCGTGGCCAAGGTATTACAGTCTGGTTTTTATTGGCCTACTTTGCATGCTGACTGTAGAAATTTTGTAGGTAACTGTGATGCCTGTCAAAGAACTGGGAATGTCTCGAAAAGACATGAGATGCCACAAGTTGGTATTTTAGAGGTAGAGATTTTTGATGTCTGGGGCATTGACTATCAAGGACCTTTTCCTAGTAGTCAAGGTAACAGGTATATTCTTGTGGCTGTTGATTATGTGTCTAAGTGGGTAGAAGCTATTGCTACTCCCCACTGTGATGCAAAGGTTGTTATTAAGATGTTTAAAAAAATCATATTTCCTCGTTTTGGTGTCCCTAGGGTTGTCATAAGTGATGGAGGTATGCATTTTAAGGAGAAACGCTTAGGTGACTTGTTAAATAAATTCGGTGTCCAACACCGTAGGGGTTTAGCTTATCACCCTCAGACTAGTGGTCAAGTTGAGATCTCTAATAGAGAACTCAAGGAGACCCTAGCCAAAGTAGTTTCTAAGTCTAGGAAAGATTGGAGTCTAAAACTTGATGATGTTTTATGGGCCTATAGAACCGCGTTCAAAACTCCAATAGGAATGTCACCGTTCCGATTGATCTATGGTAAAACTTGTCATTTACCAGTAGAGTTAGAACGTAAGTCTTGGTGGGCTATATGTAATCTTAATTTAGACCCTAATCTTTCCCGTGAGAAACGTTTGTTGCAGCTCAATGAGTTAGAAGAATTCAGGTTGTTAGCTTATGACAATGCCAGGATTTACAAAGAAAAAACAAAGCGCTGGCATGACAAAAGAATCATTAGACGTGATTTTCAGGTAGGTGATAGGGTGTTGCTTTTTAATGCTCGTATTCGTCTTTTTCCTGGTAAGCTGAAATCCAGGTGGAGCGGACCCTACACCATCACAGCTGTCTCGAAATTCGGGTCAATCGAATTAGAAACCTCATCTGGTGAGAGGTTCAAAGTCAATGGCTAATATGTGAAGCACTTTAGAGGAGAAAATGAATTTGTCGGAAAGGTCGAAGTTTCTTACTTTGACCCTTTTTAGGATGCTTCACGACAGGTAAAAAGGTCGTGCGGGACCTCTTAAACCAGCGCTACACGGGAGGCAACCCGTGCTCTATTTTAAGTTTGCGTTTTTTATTTTCGTTTTATCCTTGATGAAATTTGAAATCTCTGCAGAAAAAGTAAAATAAAAGGGATCCGTCAGTACAAGCGGTCAACCGACCGAGCTACTAGGTCGACCGACCAACTGGCAGCTTTAATTATTTTTCCTGACAGATTAAGTAAAAATTTGCAGAGCAGGTAAAAGGACGGAGGTCGACCGACCGAGTATTGTGGTCGACCGACCGCGTGTTTTTTCCGGTTTTTTTTCTTTTGAGTCAAAGGTCACGGGTCTTTTGTGTTTTTGAAAACACAATAATTGCTTCATTTCCTCACTTTCCCTGCATTCCCTTTCTCTCTTAAAACCCTAAAAAAACACCCACCTTCTACATCCTTCACCATTTACTTGCTTTCTTTCAAATTCCTCATTCAAGGTATGATTTTCTTAGTTTTCTTTCTCTCTTTTTCGTTTTTTATCATCTTAATTCCGTTTTAGGTAGTTTTAGTTTGTCTTTTTAAGTTTATTTTTGCTCTTAATTCTGTTTCCATGCTTGTTTGTGTGTTTTTATCTTAGTTTTCTTCTTCCTTTTGATTTTATATGCTTAGATCTGTAACTTTTGGGTGATTTCGTGCTGATTAGGGTTAGTTTAATTCCTCTTTTAATTTTTATGCCCTTTTTCGCGCGTTTTCAGTCACGAAAATCCGACGCTGGCACTGTTCATGGTCGACCGACCGGAAACGGAGGTCGGCCGACCAAAATTTGAATTTTCTGGGTTTCGTAATTTACGGATCTGCATTTTTCTGGCGATAGTCGGTCGACCGACCCGAAAATAAGGTCGGCCGACCAGAACCGTGTTTTTCCTGAGTTTAATTTTTGCAGTTTTCTGATTTTTCTTCGTTAATTGGTCGACCGACCAATTGTGCAACGGAAGTTATGTGTTTTCTCGCAAATATGGTCGACCGACTTATCTGTGAAGTCGGCCGACCGGTGCTGTTTTATAAGTTTCTGTTTCTGCAAATTTTCGTGCCTATATTTGTTAAAGTAATGTTTTCATATTCACATAAGACTTAGATTTTTATTGAACTTTTCAGATTCGCAATGTCTAGCCGTGATCAAGGTGGGAAGCGCGCCCGCACTTCGGGTGCAAGCACCTCCAGAGGACGTGTCCCTAGGTCGAGAGGTTTGGCGGTGCAAGACACGGATAGTCTACCCAACTATCCGCAAATCACTTTCAGCACTCCGGCCCAGAAAGCCCGGTTCCTCCATCTCGCCGCTTATTGCTTGGTAGTGGCAACCCGTTTCCTTTCTGTTCCAGCCTTGCAAGCCCTGGGATGTCATGACGAGGTGGTATCTTTGCTCGACGGGACTGGTTTTGCAGGACTTGTCACTATGGATGAGTTCACTTACCACCTTCTCACTCTTGAGTTCTTTTCTTCCTTTACTTTTGATTTTGGGGCATTTTGCCCCGGCTATGATGCCGTTTGCATTTCTTTTCGTTTGTTCAATGAAACATTTGCTTTGACTTTAAACCAATTTGCTCTGTTTTTAGGCTTATCTTCTACGGGTCTTACTGATGACCCCACGGGGTCGTATAATGATATGTGGTCCTGTATTTCTGATTCCAGCGATGTGAAGAAGAAAAACAGTACCATCCACCTTCCTACCCCCCGTTATTATTTGCGTCTTTTGGCCAACACTGTTTTCGGCCGCAAAGAGTCTCAAAATGTTAACAACATTGAGCTCTCCATTTTGTCTGGTTATCTTAACATCAGACGTATGGGTCAGCAGTTTTATAACACTGCTTATTTAGTCGCCTCTCACTTCGTGTCGGTGGGCGAGGGAACTCCTTGACTACCATTGTTTGTGGTGGGCTAGTCACTCGATTAACCCGCTCTCTTGTCCCCCAGTTCCCTCGCTATGAGGATGCGATCGACACTCTCTCCCGGTTCATGGACATGGCTTATATCAGGTCCGTGCATTGGGTGAACATGAGAGATTATTGGAAGGTAGACACCTACCTCAGTGATCGCATCCCCATCACCATGGCTCCCCCTATGCTACCCCTTTTTAATGTTGTAGGGGAGCCCCGACCACTACTCCCGTCCTACCGCCTCCCACTTAGAGGAGGCACCTCTAGAGGCCATAGGGTCCCTGCTCCCGGTGGCCACCATACCACATCTGGGACGGGGTACCCATCTGATTTTACTGCTCCTCCTAATGTTTATGTTCCTCCTTTTGTTGATGACAGATCTATGCCACAAATGATGGCGAGCCTTTGCAGGCAGTTCAGCCAAAAACAGCTGAACGATAGTCTTTGCCAATATCCGGTTTACAAGGAGTATGCCACTCAAGGTAGGCTCCCAACCGGCCCATGGACTCACCCCACCTGGTACACACCTCTCGCAGGCGTTCGTGACCACGGTGAAGCTTCAGGATCTGCCTCAAGAACATGCGTAGGTTCTGAAGAGGAAGACGAGGAGGAGGAAGGAGGAGAGGACTCTGAGCCGTTTTACGACTCAGAGGGATAGGGATGTGCTTAACCTTACCCTCTTTGGGGTTCGGTTTGGGGAGGTCCCTGTTGGGAAATGTGTCCTCAACAATAGTGCGATCACGTAATTAAATCTCATAACGAGAATGCGCAAGGGATGATAAGAATTATTAGTCAACTGACCAACATTAATCGGTAATGATTGGCTAGCTAGAGTTTGACATTACTGTCGTATGACGGTGATGGTCAGTTGATCCCTTTAGGTCACACCTTTAGGACAATTCCCTTAATTGATAAAATGATCAAATGTATATTGATACGATTTGATCATATTCCTTAAACTCGTATATCGAGACATTAGAGGTTAAATCTTATTGTAAGATTTATGTTTAAAATTGAAATGTGTCAATTGTTAAACATTAAACGATATTTTATCATATCGTTATTAGAATGAATTGGGTTGAAATTAATACAAAGGTTGTAAATCGTATTGACGATAAATGATCATTTTACATTAGTAATTTCGAATTACTTATTAATTGAATAAATATGATTTATTTAAATTATGTACAATATTTATAGGATAAATATTTATATGTTTTAAATGTACTAAAGCATTTTATAATAACATATAACATGTCACACTTTGTACAAATTGTACATTTGACAAATTGTAAAATGAAGTCCATTTTATGGACTAAATGGGACGGTTAAGAGGAGATGGTGGCATGGGTGATTAGTGTATTAAACACACTATAATCATTATGTTTAGACATACTTCTTGAGACAACCACCTAGGCCACCCTAAGAGCCTTGAGAAAGGAAAATGTTCCCTTGTTGCTCTTCCCTATGGCCGGCCTCCCCTTCCCAAGTATGAGCATGCTTAAGCCATTTATTCATCTTAAGAAATAACATGCTTCATATATATATGTGATATAAGATTCATTCTACTTCTTCTTCTAGTCTTAGCCGAAATTTTGCCTAAGTAAGAAGAATATTACAAACCTCTAAATTTATATTATAAAGATAATATTGACATACTATTAGTAGTATTGTATTTATATTCTAATAAGAGTGATTAGAGTTATTAAGGAAGAAACCGATTCTTTGTCTAGCATTTATAAGGGTTCGGTTTATTGAGGGCTTGTCTTGGTGCATCCGAAGGAGGTATTCTATTTTGGGTACTTGGAGGATCATCCTTGCTAAGCTTGGACCGAGTGTAAGAACACGGTTTTCTCCTTATTTCCGCATATAGTAGCATGCATAAGATCCTTATAATTTGTTGTTTAAAGAGTTAAATAATTTTTATGTTAGTATGACTAAAATTAGTTTATGAGCAACTAATAAAACCTAACAATTGGTATCAGAGCAATAGGTTGTTTGCATGCTTTCCGGTTTTGTTTTTACGGAGTTATAGAGATAACAATATAAAACTTGAAATTTTCGTTTAATATATGATATGCACGAAATTAATTTAGCATGAATACCTACTGTTTTCGAAAATGTTTTAGAATATTTGGAATATATTTTGCATGAATATTGACTTATGGTATATTAAATCTCGGATTTTATTGAGTTTTAATGGTTAAAATGTTTATTTTTTGGGAAAAATAGTTAAAATAAGCTTCTGGCCGAGATTTTTCAGTATGATATCACATGTATTTTCTATAATATGAATATGAATTTTCGTAAATTATGGACCTTTAAATCGTGTGATATGGATTTTAATGGTTAAAATGCAACAAGATGAATAAAAATGGGTTAAAATAGTTATATTATGAATTTGACTATAAAAAATTTATGAGGATGTCACATGCAATATTTAAAATTTATGTTGAATTTTTCAGAAATTTATCTCAAATATTGCAATATTATAGATTTTTAATGTAAAAATCGGGTAATTAGTGACATTATTTCGACTTTAATAGTTTAAGTTGGAATTTGGCCATAAAAATTTAACACGATGTCATATATATTATTTCCAGCATGTATAAAATTTTCGAGAATTTTATCTTATTTTATGCTTGAGAGATAATTTTAAAGGTTAAAATCGTACGATATATGACGTAAATCGTTAAAAATTTGCAAATGTTGTTAAAATGGCCGAAATATGTAACCCATATTAGTCATATATGATATGGTCATCTTGAAAATATTCTTGGGAGCCAAAAGTTTCAGATTTAATTTAATTTTAATTTGTTAAAAGTAGCATTTAAAATTGAATATTTAGAGTCCTTTATTTAAAATTTCGGCTATGGGGCAATGTGCCATTTAATTTTCTGTCCATTTTGTGTTCTTAAAGTGTTTTGGAAGGTATAAAAATATTATTAGTATTTATCTTGCATTTATGAAGCTAATTATTGAATTTTCCGACTTAAATTGCTCGTTTTACGTCTTATTTACGAAATAATGTTAAAACCGTATAAAATCTTAATATTTTAACTTTCTGAAAATTTTAAGAACATTCTGGAATTTTCAAAATTTAAATTTTGAATTTTCGAAATTTTAATGACTCTTTTAGATTTTATATTATTTTTCCCGTAAAACCGAGTAATATCGATCAATATATTGAAATATATTAAGTTAAGTCATGTTCAAGGTTTGAGTAAGACTAAATTTTGAATCCTATGTGAGTTAGGATGATTAACTTAAGGATGAAAACCGTTTCATTAAATGCATAGTGTTGTTAAACGTTAAAACACGCGATTCCATAACCCGAGGTTTACGATAACTATTTAAATAAGCATTTTAAATAGGACGATTTGGCTTAGGGTTTGCATGTTAATTCATATTTACATAAGCATTGCATATTATATTATGAATGTCATGATTTATTTTACGTAATTTTGGGAATTATGTAATTTACTTAGTATGGCCTAGTTTTTAAATCGGTATTTCCCGTAATGTAAGGGGTTACCGATTCGGTTGTAATTTTGTGATCTCGAATCACCCAATTGTATTTTTTTTTTATTTTATAATGTATAAAGTAGACTAGAAAAGTTGTAATATTTGTAAAATCCGGAGTTCCTTGAAGACGGTGCCATTCGGAAAGGAGTTCCGAACAAGACGGTGTTTACCTCGAAGTGCGTGCCGCGTGAAGTTCAAGGGACCAAAGGAGTTGGTTTCCGAATTTGTACTTTGTTATTTCTTTTCTAGGAAAGGCCATACTAGGGTTTATCTTTATGCTTTTATTTGCTTTTATATGTTTGCATGCATAGCCAAATCGTCATACATCGTATCATGCATGTTTCGACCTAGTCGACCTAGTCTTTTATTTTATCGATAATTCACCGACTTAGTTCACTTAAACGGAGATAGATAATAATTTGACTAGATCTCTTACATATAAATATTGAGACTTAGCCTTACCAAAAATTACGGACCCATGAATCCCTTCTTCACAAGAACGTAGGCTCGGCTACACCGGGGTACTAAAATTGTCACGTTGGGTAAGTGGGGTAATAAGATTACAACTTGAAATTTGGTTGATCTCAACGAAAGTATTCGTAACCGTAGTTGCAATAAGTTCGGGCTAATAGATAATTTTAAGAAAATTGTCGACCGAGAGTTCTAAGAGTAGAACCGATTAAAGAGTTAATCCACCAAATTATACCAATGCGGGTTGAATCGGCTACACCGTGCCCGGATTAGTATGGGTTTGGGTCTCGGGATTGTTTACTTAATTGGGTAAGAGATCATTAAGTAAATATACTTAACATGTTTAAGTTTCTTGAAATTCAAATTATGAATTTAAAATGATGTTGTTTATCCTTTTATTATTGTAGTTTAATTTTCAACAAACATCAAATGGCAACCAACGCTCCACCTCTCACTAACGTATCATGGCTTCGATCCTTTATGGATTGTTGTAAACTCGATAAGCATGGTTCCAATTTTAAGGATTGGGATGCGCAATTGCTTTTGGCCGCTCAAGGTGACGATAAGAGTCGTTACCTATCCGAAGCCGCTCCTCCCGCTCCGACCGCTCGTTCTTCGGTCCAAACTCGTGAGGCCTATGAAGCCTACATGAAAGAGTCCTCCGCTCTTAAAAATGTGCTCATCTTCTCCATGGAGCCGGATCTCCAAAGGAGTAGGATTAAGTTGACCACATCGTATGAGATATACACCAAGCTTGCGACCATGTTTTCGCAAACTCCAAGGGTGATCCAATATGAGGCGGCTTCCGCCTTCTTTGACATTACTTTCAAGGAAGGGCAAAAGATAAGCCCTCATGTGCTCAAACTCGTTGAGCTCGCGGAGACTCTAAAAGCTCAAAATGTTGACATTCCCGACTCTCTAATTATTGACCGAGTTCTTCACTCGCTCAATAAGGTTAAGGCGTATGCTCAATTCCGGGTGAATTTCAATATGCGAAACCAAGAGACCACGTTGGAAGAGTTGCATAAGATGCTCGTCCAAGCCGAAAGGGACGTGGGACTTCATGAAAGTTCCACCAAGGATGTTTTGAACATCGAAAAGAAAGGGAAAACGAGCTTCAAGAGGAATGCCTCTAAAGGCAAGGGCAAGAAAACGTTCAAGCCCAAGGCGACCAAAGAAAAGACCTTTTCGAAAGGCGCTTCCACCTCGTCTTCTAAAGAGCAAGACAAGTGCCATTATTGCACGAGGATCGGTCATTGGAAGAGAAATTGCCCCAAATACTTAAGCGATCTCAAAAATGGGAAGGCAACCGCCGTAGGTAATAATTCTCGTTATGATTCATGTCATTTATCAACTTATGTATAGTGATACAAATGTGTTGATGTTTACCCTTTTTAATTGTTTTAAAGGGCCACCCCCTAATAATGATAAGGGCAAGGAGAAGGAAGCTTGAAGTTCCTTTCTTGGATGGCTATGGTAGCATCCAAATGATCGAAGACTTGAAGAGCTAGCCTCTAATTTTCATATCGTCTTCTTTCTTATTTTGCATTTATTTATGGAACAATTTATTTTCTTGTAAGACAAGGATTAAAATCCTAAAACAATGGTTGTAATTTTGGATATTGGTGACTTGGTTTTCAACCCGAGTCACTACTTTTGTTCTTAATCAATGTTTTGATTTCTCAAATAAATTGCATACCTTGTTTAAACATGAATAATAGTGATTTTATCACGCAACAAACTATTGATACGATCAATATAATATAATCAAAGAGTTGATTAAAACGGAGAACTACACCCCATGAGATAAATTCAATCAAAATGAGACTATATCAGTTCATTATAAGATTTTCATTTTAAGTGAAAATGAGAATGTATTCATCACACCTATCAAACTTCAAACATTCAGATACATTGGTTAATCGAAATAGCTATCCTTAAACGAATAAAGGTTATTGTTAGAAGGATAGAGTGGGAGAAAATATTTCGCTCGCAAACCAATGATGAAAATAAAGGAAGGATCTTAGAGAAGATTCCTTACTTGGGAGTCTTAAGAAGAGCCCTAAATGATTTGAAGAAACTACGAGAGGACACTGAAGAAACTACGGGAGGACACTCGAAGAAAGGTTCTTTGTGTTCATTGTTTCATAGAGAGGAAACTTGAAACCCCGTATGAAATCGGTAGGAAAACGGTTCCTTAATAAATGATTTTCTAAGTTTATAAGATAAAAGAGAAGAAATCATCTCAATCCTCTTAATGTAGTTATAAAGAAATTATCATGTCTTTTTCGTCTCGAGGAAACGAAGACATGATAAGAAGGTAATGAATGATTGAATGGAAACAGATCACTATAGGGATAGTGATAGTGATAATGATTCAAGTAATAGTTTAACATGCGAGAAATGAAAGGTTCATTTAAAGATACCGAGAGATATTGATTTTAGTGGGAGCGATTTTCATTAAAAGAATTAAGCCTACCATTTAGAGAGAATGGGTGATTCTTTAAGGTGTAAAGAATAAGAGGTTTTCTATTCTAGATGATCAAATAATTATATCATAAGATGATGGAGCTTACGGGAAGGTTTATTATATGGATAATAAAAGGTCGCCCACTAGAAGTTAGAATGGTTGGATACTTATTCATAATGATGAATGAAACCATTATCAAATAGCCAAGATGAGTCAAAATTATTAGAATGATGAAATCATAAATAGACTACAATAAAGTTTTCAGTACATAAGTGACTGTATATTGATACGTCACAAGTTATAAGATAACAGTGGGAGCTTTCCTCTGTAAAGGAAACTCAAAATCTAGAAAGAGTTCTAGATATGTACTCAAATAGAATCATATTATACGGGATAATATGAGAATGAAGAATACCAAGATTTGTAAGTTTTGCAATCATGAATAAAAGGTTTATTTGCAAAACACTAATACAAATAGATGATTGTGCATCAAAAAGCAATGTAATAGTTTTGACTATTGTTGCATGACAACATCATTTGAGTTATGATTAACTCAAAATGAAAGATACTTTGTCAGAATCCAAATGGGTTGTATGAGACAATATTGAACCCCATAAGTGAACTGGATTGACTTAGTATAGCCCCTAGCTGCTTACATGAGGTGACGTCTCAAAGCGACTAGAGTGTGAGGCGATTGATGGCAAGTTCAAATGCCATAGAGTCATAGGTGATGACTAGTCGATCACATAGGCAGACTGTAAGAGACACTCTGTCGGGCAATGTGACCGCTTATAGAGTTCTGGAAATTTTATAGCCGGGTCGTGGCGAGAGCTGCTATAGTATTCTTGTGAGTCAATTCTTAGACTAAAGACTATTCTCCCAAGATGGTACAGTTTAGGCATAACTTTGATCCATTCTCTACGACTTTTCGTAACTGGAGTCAAATGGGATTGTTTTGGGTTGTGACTGACTGTGACTAGTTGAAGGAAGTAGTGCGATAGAAATTGTCCACCCCTTGTCAGGTTTGTTCAAATCTCAGGGCCACTCGAGGAGAGTTAACTGGAAATGCGTGGCCACGCTCGGAAGCTATCTATGGTAGATAATTCCGGTCAGACAGTTATTCTCCAGATCGAGGAAACCACTCATGATATGATCGAATGCAAGTACGACCTTAGAGAGACACCTTGCATTGAGTGGGAGATTGTAATAGGACAAGAGAATTGGTGACGCACACTTGTCGAGGACAAGTGGGAGATTGTTGGGAAATGTGTCCTCAACAATAGTGCGATCACGTAATTAAATCTCATAACGAGAATGCGCAAGGGATGATAAGAATTATTAGTCAACTGACCAACATTAATCGGTAATGATTGGCTAGCTAGAGTTTGACATTACTGTCGTATGACGGTGATGGTCAGTTGATCTCTTTAGGTCACACCTTTAGGACAATTCCCTTAATTGATAAAATGATCAAATGTATATTGATACGATTTGATCATATTCCTTAAACTCGTATATCGAGACATTAGAGGTTAAATCTTATTGTAAGATTTATGTTTAAAATTGAAATGTGTCAATTGTTAAACATTAAACGATATTTTATCATATCGTTATTAGAATGAATTGGGTTGAAATTAATACAAAGGTTGTAAATCGTATTGACGATAAATGATCATTTTACATTAGTAATTTCGAATTACTTATTAATTGAATAAATATGATTTATTTAAATTATGTACAATATTTATAGGATAAATATTTATATGTTTTAAATGTACTAAAGCATTTTATAATAACATATAACATGTCACACTTTGTACAAATTGTACATTTGACAAATTGTAAAATGAAGTCCATTTTATGGACTAAATGGGACGGTTAAGAGGAGATGGTGGCATGGGTGATTAGTGTATTAAACACACTATAATCATTATGTTTAGACATACTTCTTGAGACAACCACCTAGGCCACCCTAAGAGCCTTGAGAAAGGAAAATGTTCCCTTGTTGCTCTTCCCTATGGCCGGCCTCCCCTTCCCAAGTATGAGCATGCTTAAGCCATTTATTCATCTTAAGAAATAACATGCTTCATATATATATGTGATATAAGATTCATTCTACTTCTTCTTCTAGTCTTAGCCGAAATTTTGCCTAAGTAAGAAGAATATTACAAACCTCTAAATTTATATTATAAAGATAATATTGACATACTATTAGTAGTATTGTATTTATATTCTAATAAGAGTGATTAGAGTTATTAAGGAAGAAACCGATTCTTTGTCTAGCATTTATAAGGGTTCGGTTTATTGAGGGCTTGTCTTGGTGCATCCGAAGGAGGTATTCTATTTTGGGTACTTGGAGGATCATCCTTGCTAAGCTTGGACCGAGTGTAAGAACACGGTTTTCTCCTTATTTCCGCATATAGTAGCATGCATAAGATCCTTATAATTTGTTGTTTAAAGAGTTAAATAATTTTTATGTTAGTATGACTAAAATTAGTTTATGAGCAACTAATAAAACCTAACAGTCCCTCCATCTTGTAAGTAGTTTTTTCTTTTATTTTCCTCTAGATTTCCAGTTTTTCCCTTTAGATTTCCAGTTTTTCTTTTAGTTTTCATGTTTTTCTCTCCTTCCTCCATAGACTCTTGTTGTATTTTCTAGTCTTTTTCCTTTTCCTTTCTTTGTTTGTTTCTTTTCTGCCTACCCCCATCCCTATGCTGTGGTTCTATGCTGATGAGCACAATGGGCGCATTGTGCGTTTTGGTTTGGGGAGGGTGTTTGCATACTCCTTTGTGAGTATGCAATTGTCTTTGTGTCTTTTGTTTTTCATTCCTTTAGGTGTTTTTCTTGTTTTCATCTTCTCTTGCCGCGTGCTCTTCCCTGTCGCGCGTTTTTCTCTGTCTTAAGTTTTTAGGTCGAGTCGGAACGGACGAATACAATTTATGCCTCACATATCACATATTGCCTTGCCTTGCATTTTTCAAAAATTTTCAAGCTAGTCTTTTGCATTATCTACGAGTTTTTGTTGATTTCATGCTAAATTATTAGACTTGACTCTCTTCTTGGCAAGCTACTACATATTCTAAGGATTAGAGCTTAATAAATCGGTGACATCTATGACCGATTTCATGTAGGTTTGTGAGTAGTTTCTCCTCTTGAGGCATGTCACATCAAAGTGCATAAACATGAATTTTGTCTACTTAATACCTGTATGCATTCGGATTTGTGGTTTGTTGACACATGTGGTAGAGGTCCCCCTTTCTCATTATTCCCATAATCCTCACATAGCCAAATTGAATCTTTTTACCCAATCGCTACATCCTAAAAATTGCCTACCCTAGCCGAGCTAGTAATGTAGTGATGGGTCTGTTTTGGCCATCCTTTGGTTTGTGCTTTATTGTTAAATATTGATTTTGTGAGAATGGTAGAAGGAGAAAAAGAAAAGAGAAGGATTCGAAAAAAAAAAATGAAAAAAAAAGAGATACGAAAAAAAAAATGAAAATGATAAGAAAAGAAGAAAAAAAAAATAATTCGAATCAGCCTGTTTTCAAGGTTGGTCGGTCGACCAGGACCATTGAACATGTTATTTTCTGAAGGAAAGAAAGAAAAAAAAAAGAAAAGGGGAAAATTGGAGGAATTGTGATTTTTGCTCCAAAGCTTTGAGCATCGGCATGTAAAAAAAAAAAAAAAAAAAAAAAGAAGTGATCTTATAGTATGGATAGACGGTTGTTAGCTCGGTTTAACCCCTCTTCCCATAACTTATTTCAACCCCTTCTTACCTTTAGCCTCACAATTCCAAATTTGCCTCGGCATGTGTCATGGTTATCTAGTGTGGGAATGCATATGTACGGTTGTAGAGATTCTATTCATGTTAGATTGCAGGCATGTTCTTACGGGTCGCAGATAGGTGAGAGTCTTTACTTTTATTTATCTTCTTATCTTTCACATATACATTTGACCCTTTGCTTTCATGAGTGTCTCGAGCGTACCGCGAGAGTCCAATTAGAATGAGTCTTGCAAGGTTGAAATTTTAGCATGCTATTCCAACATGACCAATTCGTTTTGCTCTTGACATTATGCTTGTTTATATTTGAAGGTTGAATTAAATTTGTTGGGCATAGTGTTGTGTTTGGTTGTAAAAAGTATGAAATCCGTTCCATTAGAAGTTTTTCTTTTCTTTTGAGTCTTAGTGCTTGCTTGAGGACAAGCAAGGTTTGGTTTGGGGAGTTTGATACGTGCCTATTTTATGCATTTTATTTATTCTTTTGGCACGTATTTTCTTACATTTTCATGACTTTTAGTTGCTATTTCTCCCGAAACGGTTTACTTTGGCATTTCTATGTTTATATGTAGGAATACGCGGAAGTGAGCAAAACTGAACCTTATTTGCCTTTCGGAAGCTGTTTTGAGTACTTTTACGAAGCGAGGATCCGGATTGCATGTCTGAGTATTGTTATTGGGCCTGATTAAAGCTGGAACGGACAAGAAGCGGTCGACCGACCCGCATCATAGGTCGACCGACCGAAGCCCAATTCCTGACCCAAGCCAATTTCGCATAAAAGCCCAGCAGCACTTAAAGCGGTCGACCGACCCGCATCATAGGTCGACCGACCAGAGGCTGACCCGAGGACTTTTGTTTCGTGTTTCTACTTTCCTAATCTTGTAATTATTCTTATTTAAGGAGACCTAGACTCTTCAATTAGGGCACGAAATATTATTATCAAGGACTTTATGTTAAAAGAACTCCATAGTTAGAGATTTGGTACCAAGCTTTCATCTTTGTTCCTGGATTTTCCAATTAAGTTGTAAGTTGCTACAATTCAATCTTCCCTTTTTATTTAAATCTTGTTATTCATCTTTTGTTATTTCTTAATTCATGTTTTCCTTTTTATTGTCATCTTTAATTATGTTGATTCTTTTGATGTTCTTAGTTATTGTTAGTTTCATAATTAAAAGTATGCATAGCTAATTCTTGTGATTAGGAATTAGGGGAACCATGGTAAAGACTTGATTTTGATAAGTTTAATGATTAAATTACCAATCCCCCATTGTCGTTGGTGAACTAATCCTTAAGATTGAAAGATTATTAGGATTAGTTTAACAACAACTTTGGGATTGCCCTTGAACGAAAGTTTAGTGCTTTTCTAGGAACCCTAAGACCGTAAGGATTGGGTAGAATTTTGACCTAAAGGTTTATTCTTTGTTCCTTGGGATTGTGTTATTTGATTATTTTACCCTTCATTGACTTGTTTTAACCATGGGGAACCAAAGTTCCTAATCTCCTTTTACCTTATTTTATTTCTCTTGTTTATTTTGTCCTTTTAGTCATTAGTTTAAATCTCAAATCAAATCCTCCTTTTTGGTTACTTGCAATAGACTTTAAATTCACAAACATAATTAACCTTGTCTCTCTGTGGTTCAACCCTTGACTTATCCTATCTAAGTTTAAGCTGAGGTTTTATAAATCTTATCTTTGGCACCCCTCAACGACGGGTGTCAGTGGTATCAGAGCGAACGATCCTCAGGCCTAAACCAAAATGAGAATAATGAACATAGGAGTGTCTAAGTAAAATGAACCCCAGGTTAGTAACTGTTAGGAGCCCCAGGATTGGGATGAGTTAGGGGCCCCCTCAAACCAAGCCACTGGCCCTTTCAGTCTAACCTGGTTACCCTTGAGAGATGAAGAGAGTGGGTAGTATATAATAAAGGAAAAAGACCCAATTAATATTGTACTAACAGTTTTGCAGGAACAGAATGAGGTAAGTAATGATGTGATACAGGGTTCATGATGTGCAATAAAAGAATATGGTTGACATTGGCATGCTGAATTATTTGAATAATTGAGTGAAATTTTAGGTTATAGATGACATGAGTTGTGAATTATGAGCTATATGATGAGATGCATGCGGTTTTCTGATCCCTGGACCCTTAGGTAGAGATATAGTTAGGTAGAGATATAGTATAATGATATGTGTAATGAGTTGATGATAGAAGCACCATAAACTACAGCTACCTAAGGGGTTAGATGTAGGAGAGATATGACCATGATTGACTGGAATGGTTAGTAGAGTCAACCATGCTATGTTGTTATAGGATGTGGAATCAAGTTAAGTCGCCGAAACGGGCGTCGTGCCGTTGATAAATGTTTTGTTGCTATTCTAAGCGTGTATACACTTCTTATTTGAATGTCTTATTCTTTGCAAGAGTTTACCGTTTGGCTTACTAGGCAAATATGATCAAATTTCGAGATTTATGATTGTTATTATTTTACTAATTGCCTTAGCAATCCATGTCTAGTGATATGCAGAATGTGTTGCCCTAGGAATGCTATATGTGTTGAAATTTTCATGGCGTTTTACTTACAGTTTGGGATAATGAATAAATGTTAATATGATGCAATATGATTTCTATGATTCAAAAGATATGTCAACATATTTTGGAAGAGGAATGGTTGTATTTAAGTATGATAATGTGAGGTAATTTTAAAGGAACAAAAACTTTAATAAATTTCCAAAATGTTACCTTGTTTGTACGGGCTGCCATTTTAAATGTGTTTCATATATGAGTATGAAAATTTTATTTATGATAACCTTATGAGTTAGCTTCCCAATGCTATTGGTTTTATGTGTATAAGAGTTATATTTTGCGAGAAATAAATATTTTAGTCGACCGTGGTCAGATTGTTACTACACATTTCAGTTTTGACCTATGTTTTTTGCAAAGAAATCATTTAAAACATATTCATTGTTAATGCATAATTCCAACTCCACCGTATAAAATATCCATTCCCGTTTTCAAAATGATAAGGTACGTAAAATCTTAGCGAGTTGTTATTTAATAGTGATTTTTGCAAGTTGTCCAATTTTCTGCCTAAGTGCTGTAAAGTCTCTGTTCAGACCAACTGAGTTGTAAAAAAATTGTTATAAATAATTTCCTTAATATATGCCTTTGATTCTTTTTCCTATGATTAGTTAATTCCTTATATTTTCTAAAAACTATAATAGCTTGTAAAATAGCTAAGCTGTTATTTAATTATGATTTTTGGAAGTTGCTGCATGATGTACGATTGTTGAAATGGTAAAGTTTTAAATATAAAAGTTTAATCAAATATGCATTATGTGATGTAACCATGTAATACTCTGATATGTCATTGACAACATGAACAGTGGGCATATGATATGAATATGAACTTTGTTATATGATAATATGACCTTGCTTATTTTGGTGAGTCTTATATAAAGTAGTTCCAATTATACATACGCTTTTACCTTGCTGGAATTTTGCCTAGCGTCTTTCTCTAAACCGATGTGTAGAAATATGAATTTTACTTCTATAATGTGAGTACTAATATAAAATGTTTTAAGTCGTCAAGTATGAACCGCGAGTTAGATGATTGTCTATATTGGTGTAAATGTGTAAAGTTTGTGTCAAAATTTCCAAGGGTATAGGTGTTAGTTATCTTGGTTTTGTTTTATTGCGTAGCATGAAATTGACAAATATGTTTTGTTGCTTTAAAAGTCGGATGCTAGTTGCCCAGTGTAGAGTACTTAACGTATCGGATGATTGTGACGGTTGTTTTGGCGATCTTATTGAACATTGAAAGTGAAATTTATAATGGGGTTACGGGGACGTAACCATGTTTTAAGGAGGATAGGATTGTAAAATCTTGATGGTTTACGATCTGGCAAGTGGTATATTATGATTGACTGACTGAGATTGACCATGCATGGAGTCTGCTGTTTAATTTGTTATGTTCGGTCAATATTGCGACTCTTTAAGTGTCATGTACTTCTGTCATATGTTAAACTTTGGGGACAAAGTTTCTTAAGGGGGATAGAATGTAACACTTCGCGTTTTAAGAGCTTGTATATGTGTACTACTTGTGTTTGTCTTAGGCTGTGGAGTGTTTTGATATCGTTACGTGGTGGCGAACATCGGGACGAAGTTCATTTTATGGAGGGAAGACTGTAATACCCCGTATTTTAGCATTGGTCAACGATAGTCAAACCATGTTTTGTACAAATATTTTAGACGGAATATTTATAAAGTATTTTACGTAAACTATTATTATTTTATAAATCGTATTTCTACGTTTATTTCGTATTTGATAATTATTTTATATTTGATGATTATTCATCAAATGTCATTTCATTCGTATTTATTTATTTTGATAATATATTTGTAATTAAATTTATTTCCTATTTTATATTTATTTCTCGTCTATACTTAATTCTTTTTTTTTTAAGTCGTAATTGCATTTAAATCCTATATTTATATATTCTTATGTAATTGCTAATATTTTAATATTTCTATAATTCCTATTATATGGACCGAAATACTACCGTACTGATAATTTTATATTTACCGAACTAAACATTTTATATTTTGTAATTAATTTAATTAAGTAATACTAATATTAAAACTACTTAATTTATATTTGCTTATTTCCTAAAACCTACAATACACGTATAACACAAACCTAACCTACCCTTCTAATCCATCGACAACAGCCACCCTCACCTCACACAATCTCAAAACCCTAATTCCACTTCAACCACCACCAAGGCATTGAGGAAGAGCGAAAGGTAGATGAAACCCGAGCACCAGTCATCATCGTCCACCACCGTGACAATCATGTAAGCATTCGTTGTTAACAATCATATATTTATTTACTCTACCCGTTTTCTATGTGGTTTTTCAAACTGTTGTTGGTTTAGTTTTGGGGTACGAGTCTTGGGTAGTCGAAGTAGGATATGGGTAGATGGTTTTGGTTGTTGTGGAGTGTCGTGTGGTGGCCGGAGCACCACCAGCCTGGTGGTTTAATTGCGGAAGTTCAGACGAGAACAAAGATGTTTCAGAACAGGGGGTTTGAGCGTGTTGGACAGGCGTTTTGGTGGGGTTAGTGTGACGGTTATAGGGAGAACCAGGAAGGGAGAGGACCACCCCTAGAACCACCGTGGGTCAGTGGTGACGATGGTGGTGGACAGAGGTGGTGTAGGTCACGGTGGTGAGAGAAACAAGTGGTAAAAGGAGAGGGTATGCGAAGGAGTTTCTGGAAAAAAAAACCAGATGTCGGGTGTGTGCAAGCCTTTTTGAGGTGATGTGGTGGTTGCGGTGGTGTTCCCTAGTGGTGTCCAAGGCGTGGAAGTGATAGTGGGTAGTACGTGGGTTAGTTTAGGACAGTTCGTGGTGGTCGTGGGTGGCTGGATAGGTGGTGGCGAGGCTGCAAAATAGTGATAGTCGGGATAAGCTAGAGCTGTGTTTTGGTTTGGTTTGTTTGTGATGTTGGTCGTGGGGTTTGAACCCAGGATCACAGGAAGGGGGGGTTGTTTATATATATGTGTGTTATTATTGTTATTATTATTATTATTATTATTATATTAAGACTATTGGGTTGTTATTGTTGTGGTTTTATCAACATGATATTATTATTATTATGTTATTATTATTATTATTATGTTGTTGTTGTTGTTATTATATTATTAGTATTCATTGGTGTTGTCATTGTTTGTGTATTATTGTTATTATTATTATTATTATATGTTATTATGATTATTATTATTATTTTTATTATTGGTAATTGATACTCGTGTTTTAATTATTAAAATTGTTAAGAGGATTTCATTATAACAAGGGTGTGACGGTTATCAATAGCTCGGTTGTATTTTCTATGTTCGTTTGTTTAATTGAAGTTAGTTATAAAGGTAATAAGGTCGGGTTGGTTAAGTTAATTGAAGTAGTCATGTTTAATACAATCTCGTTATGCGTAATATATATTATTTGAATTGTTAAATTGAATAATTGATATGTTATATTAGTTTACGTAGTTATATTAGTTAGTAATTATGTATATTATATTGTTAGGTGACGGTTTTGAAGAGGCATAGTTCCGTTTACTTGTCGGTTTGCTTTTGGACTATATTGCTATCCAGGTAGGATACACTGACACTATACTCTATGATGTGTTATGAATGGAGGTTCGATTGTGTGTTATGGATGTTGAGCATGATATATTATTATTGGTATGCGCATTTCATTATTTCATAGCATGATTGATTAAGAGTCTTGTTGCATTCATTCATGAGCATGGCATATGCATCGGGTACGGATTTGAGATGACGAGATATTATTGATGAGATATTATTGGGCCCAGGCTAGTTCTGCAGGACTAGACCTGGTGACCTCAGCTGTTTTGCTGGTATTCGGCGACGGCCGATTAAAGTCTGCCGGGAGGTTCGGTATGGCTGGGTGTTACGGGTTTGAGATTGTGATTGAGAATGAGATTGAGATTGAGCTCGAGCATATCATTGCATTTGCATATCATAATTGTTGCATTATAATTATTGTGTTACCCTACTCAACCGCGAGGTTGACAGTGTATTCGTGTACACCTACGATGATCCGGAATGGGGAGTAGATTCTACAGGTCAGAGACAGATGAACTAGGAGCTGGGGCAGGAATGTGAGGTGCATACTTTGGACCGACTTAGAAGTATATCACATATAGAGAAGTCGTCAGTTGTATTATCTTTTCCGTTATATAGTATCTGTAATAACCAAGTTTTAATTTCATCAGTTTTATATAAAGTATTTTGGTTGTTTTACTTTGTTATTCACTACCTCGGACATTCCGAGATGGTAACAGCTCTATTTATTTGAGAAGGTCTTGATAAAGGCTCTTAAATAAATGGGGGTGTTACAGAGTCAGCCTTTGCTCGGCTTGACTCGGCTTGACTCGTTAAGCTCTCGAGCCGAGCTCACACGAGCCGAGCTTTGACCGAGCTTTGACCGAGCCGATCACGAGTTGTTCGCGAGCTGTCTCATATCATTAACATCCCTAGTTGTGAGAGGAGATAGAGAATGTTATTGATGAACAATAAACCAAATGGTTTGTAAATGAGATCTATTTTGATGGTATTTGATTTATGTCTAATTGGATTGTAAACAAATTCTGAGGGATTTGGCCCAATCAGAATTCTGAAATTTTAGAGACTTCCAAACAAGGTATTTGGGCCAAATCTCTATTTAAGAATGAAATGTCCTTTCCCAAACAGGCCCTTGTAACTTTTGTTTCGTTATTCGGATTTCGTTTATTCATTTCCCGTATGATTTATATGTTTGATTATTATCATATGAGATATTGTTTAGTCATTACATGTGAAATGTATATTATGCACCATTATGATTTTCTCGTTGGTTTACACCCAGCTTGTGCTATTCTGGCAAGTCTGGGTTGATCGTTTGTGATGTTCTGGCAAACAATTAGCATCTTAGATCGCTCGCCGCTTCGTATTGTTCTAGCGATAGAGTTACTCATTATTAGCTAGTTCGAGTCTTGCAGACGTGCTGTTGTGGCGTCTGTCGAATCCGGGACAGTTTTTTCCAAGAGTCTGGCCAGATTTAGACTAGGATCGTATATATGATCGTCGTCCTACCAAGGGATTTGATATGTCTAACTGTCTAAGGTTAAGTAAACGTGACGTCTTTTGGCTTGGCTTGACATGAATATATTTCCTTGATTTGACTTGTATGTTTGGTTATGCATGATGGTGTGTGAACATGCTTTAAAAGTAGTCGCTGAGTCATATACTTGATTGATTCGCATAACGATGATTGGATGATTCACATGTTGCTTTGTATTATTTCCAAATGTTGGTTTATATCTCCTATCATATGTTGACTTTGTGTTGACTTGACTTGTTTGAGTTATTATTTCTACACGTTGGTTTATAGCTCGTCTCATAGCGACAAAGCTATTAGCTACGGATTAGGTTTCGTCAAATTTTTTTCTCTATTTGTAATTAGCTACCGAAATCAAGTGGTTTGCTACTGAAATATCTGTAGCTAATTGGCTTTCACCTTGTAGTCGATTAGCCTTATTCGTTAGCTAGTTTAGACATTCATGTTGTTTATTCGTGGAATATTTTTCCCTATTTGATTTTGTTTATTTCATATTTAATATTTATCTATCTATGTTGGTTTTCTTTTCCGCATGTTTTTATTACTTATGGGTTTTCACGAATTATTTTTTCATGTAAAAAAGTTCAAATTTCGCGCATATTTTCGCTATGTTTTTTTTTTTTTTGGAACTCGAAAATGAAAGGCTTACATGCACACAACCCTATATGCCAGGTTATGTGCCAGCCTGTTCAACGATCTAGGAATAAAACTAATACTTAAACAATGGAAAGAACTATAAAGAGAAATTAGATCGTCCACAATATCTTCAATCAGATAGTGTCGCTGCTCCAAATCAACAACCTGCAAGATACCATTAAGACAGTCTGACAGAATCTCAATATGACGCTCTTGTCTCTGAATCGCCCATTGAAGAACAGACTTAATCCCCAACATCGATCTCAGCCTGGAGAGGAGTAGAAGCAGACACCTTATGACCCCCCTGTAGCAAATCTTACCCATCTCATCAAAAACAACCCACCTAACCCCTGATTCTCTATCCGCTTTCCAACTTGCATCCACCTTAATTCGTTTACACAAACATGTCCGCTTTTTTCCCACCAGATAGAAAGGCTTAGAGTCACTAATACTCCTGTACACTTCGTTCATCCCACCTTGAATAGAGCCCCCCTCTTCCTTATCTCCATCTCTCCCCCCTCTGTCCCTGACCTCCTTTGCTTCCAAAGCCGTACACACCACTGAATTATACGACCCCTAAAGAAACCTTCAACATGTATTTGTTCCTTTTGAAATATTAACCTATTCCGCATAAGCCAGATACACCAGATCAGAGCCACAAACTGAATAATACGAGTATTAGAGTCCTGAAGCTTAAAAAAATATAAGACCCAATCCACCAACCAATCCCCCATACTAATGTTATTCATCTGTCTTGACCTAATACTCAAAGTGGATGCCCCCTAAACCCTTTCAGTGAACGGGCAATCTCTAAATATTTGCTCAAGAGTTTCAACATTATTACCCTCCAATCTTTACAAACTACAATTCCATTCATCCTCCAAACCAACCCCGCGTCTCTTGAACTCCCCTCCTACTGACAAAGTGTTAGTAATAATCTTCCAGATCAATACTTCCCACGCCCGTGGTATCTTCAAAGCCCACAACTTCGATTTGCAAAACATTCTACCAGCCATAGTAAGCCGACTACCATCTGCTCTGGATGACCTTAACTGAAAATGTTCCCCAAACAACAAACCATATCCACTTTTAACCGTATAGACTCCACTAGCCGTATAGGGCCAGATAACTTTGTCAGTAATTCTAGACTCAGGCAAGGAGATAGCCATAATTTTATTCACAAAGGCCTCATAAAAAACGAACAATAACTTGTCTCTCTCCCATTGACCCATGTCATTAATTAAATCTCCAATCACCAAGTTTTTCAAGTAAGCATAATTTCCACACATAATTGAAAAATTAGGTTCTGGTCTTTTCTCACCAATCCATCTATTTGTCCACACATTCAACTTAGAGTTGATACCCGGCTTCCAAGCCAATAGATCCTTAATCGCCCTAAACCCATATACAATACTCCGTCTCCCCCAAGACATATTAGCCTATTCCACCATCTGCACACCTAGATTCCCCTCTACAACTACCTTTAAAAGATTACGAAAAACATCCCTAAAGTATGACTTTTCTCCCGTGATAATCCTCCATGCTTGCTTGGCTAAAAGAGCCTTATTAAGGACCTCAATATTCCTAATCCCCACCCCTCCCCTACTTTTAGGCAACCCCATGAAATTCATGCTACACCAATGAATAGTCTTCCCCGATTTATTTTCCAGCCCACCAGAACTACGACAAACGAGAATTAATCTTACGTGTCACACTTACCGGTACCCTAAATACCGATAGAAAGTAATTTGATATGGTGGCCAGGATGGAATTGATCAAGGTCAGCCTTCCCGACGGTGCAAGAAGAACCCCATTCCAAGAGGATACTTTCCTTTGAACATTCTCAGTAAGACCCTTAAAAAGATTTCTTTTTTATCCTTGCAACTCATTAAGGATACCTAAATATTTTCCAAAGCCCCTATTCCTCCTAATTCTAAAAGTCCTAAGAGTTAGTTGAACCCTCCCTAGAGTCATATTCGGGGTAAAAAGAAGACCAGATTTATTCTCATTGAGTCGTTGACCAGGTAATAGGCAGAAATCATCAATTAACCGCATCAAATTCAAGGAATTCTCTCTCTTATCCTCCAGGAAGAAAACCGCATCATCCGCAAAGAAGAGATGTGATAACTTCTCCACACCAGGAGCCAAGGAAATGCATTGTATCCTTCCCATCTCATGAGCCCGATAAATATTTCTGGATAATGCCTCCATACACAAAACGAAAAGAAAAGGGGATAATGGATCACCCTGCCTTAGACCACACCTAGGTTTAAATTGCCTAAGAGGTGCTCCGTTCAGAAGGACTTCATACGAGACTGTGGAGACGCATTGTAGAATTAAGGCTATGATCCTATCCGGAAATCCCATCTTCCTAAGGATAGCCTCAACAAAATCCCATTTCATCCTATCATAAGCCTTGCTCATATCAACTTTAAAAGCAAACTTTCCTGTCTTACCCACTTTCTTATTATTAACTCGAAAAATAGCCTCATTAGCCAGAAGTATATTATCACTAATATTTCCCAACTAAATAACCCATAACCTTAGTCAACCGATTAGTAATGCACTATGAGATAACACGCATAAAAACACTGCACAAACTAATAGGTCGAAAATCACTAACCTCTTCCGGGTTTTGACATTTCGGGACCAAAGCTATAAAGGTCCTATTAAACTCCCTGAGCACCTGACCAGAATTAAGGACAGCTAAAGCCGCCTTTGTGAAATCCTTCTTCATAAAGAACCAACACTTCTGAAGAACTCGAGTAGGAATGTCATCCGACCCTGGAGATTTAAGACGCCCCATTTGGAAAATCGCCTTCCTCACCTCCTTTCTTGAAAAAGGTTTATTCAACTTTCCATAATCCACCTCACTCACCCTAGCTTCTATTACTGAGAGGAAATCTTGTAAATTAAGCCACTCAGGTTCATTTGTTTCCGCATTTTCCGAACGTTCCCCATTCATATCTGCCTCGAAGATGTTCATGAAATATTTTTGAAATTCCTCACCTATCTTATGTCTCTCATACTCCCATCTATTGTCCTCGCCCTTAATCCCAATAACGAAATTCCGACCCGCTCTTCCTTTAGCCCAGTTGAAGAAAATTTTCGTACCTATATCCCCTTCCACAGCCTATTTTATTTTAGCTCTCTGTTTCCAATACAACGCCGAAGCGTTCACGAACTCTTTCAACCCCTCATGGACCTTGTCATAATTCTCCACATTTCCACCCAAAACCGCCTCCTCTTGACCCTCCTCAAGTCTTTTATCAAACTCATCCCACCTCAGCGACCAACCTTCCTTCTTATCCAGACACCATTTCCTAATCTCCTGACGCACAATTCCCATTTTTCGAATCAACCTAAAAGAGGGTTATCTACTTATATATGTAGACCATTTTTCCTTTAACATATCTACACATTCACTATAACCTAAAGCCCATACATCCACCTTATAAGGCCTTTTGATCCTATCACTTGCCAAGACTACATTAAGCTCCACCGGTGCATGATCGGAAAACTGTATCGGATAATGTTGCATTCCCGTGTCCGGAAACAGTTCCAACCAATCACATGACCCTAATGCCTTATCTAATCTTTCGTACACCCTAACCGCTCCTTGTCTATTATTACACAAAGTAAATTTTGGACCTTTAAAAGGAATGTCTATAAGCTCATTTCTAATTTTCCACTCCGAAAAAAATGTAGCCCCCGGTATCACCCCTTGGTTATTACTGCATTTTTTCCAAGCAAATTCAACTTGATTAAAATCCCCAACTATTAGAAAGGGATAATGCAAACATCGTAATTTTCCTCAAGTTCATCAAAAACTTGTTGTCGTCTAGCAAAGCAAGGCTCCCCATAGAAAAAGACATAGTACCAACTCCGTCCATAATACTTATTCACCAAAACAACAAGGTAGTTCTTACACGCACAATGGAGGCTCATATTAATGCCCCTTCTCCAACCTACCCATAGCCCCCCGGATGCTCCATCAGAGTCCATCCCTACAGATTTATCAAAACCCCACGAACGAAACAACCGACTAACATTATTACTGTTACATTTTGTTTCAGCTAAAAACAGAAAATGAAAGGACTTCTTACTTAATATCGCTCTTAGTTTAGGAATTGTAGGAGAGAGCGTATTATTTAGGCTCCTACAATTCCATACCAACCCATTCATGGCGACCTAGGAGGTTTTGATGGCCCAACCTCCTCAAAGCCCTTCAAATATTCCTCCATTGAGGAATCAGAAGACTCTTCCATATCAGAGTCATTTATAGAGATAAAGAAACCAGCACCCCTTTCTTTTCCTTTGCTTGTACCTTCAGACCAGTCCCCAATGCCACTCCCTTCCCCTTCCTGAAGCCACAAGTCCCAGAACCCCACTTCCCAAACAAACTTTCTTGGCCATGCCTCCTAAGTATTCTTTAGCACTCTCCAAAGTTCCAATCTGATCCTCCGGTATCATAACATAGTCTAACTGCGTGTAACATTTTCTTTTCCGAGCCTTACAAATTTCCTCCTTGAACTCCTCACCCATAGCATACCTGTGGTACAATTCAATCATACCCAACGTCCCATCTGAGTTACTAGGGGGTCGATTCTTGCTATTAGAGAGGAGAAAGCCCCCACCCTAGGAACATCAAACAAATTCCCTTCCTTATCAATGCCACCACCTTTCTCAGCCACAGCCTTCTCCAAACCTTCCTCAGCCTCCCTCACCACCTGCTTACCACCTGCAGATAATTATTATCTTATGTGAATTACTCACGAAAGGGTTAATTTGCCTAAAATAGTGATTAAGTTCATTTGCCTAGGTTGTAGATAGGTAAAATGATATAGATGAAAATTTAATGGAAAATTGTTTTTAACAAAAAGGAAAAAAAAAATTCCGGTAGAAATTGCGCCGTAGTTGAGGCAATCAACTAAAGTGATGTCACACTAAGGCCTGGAATGAAACTAGACATAAAGATCTCAACAATCCTGAGAAAGTAAAGTGTGTTAGAAACACTTCTAGTAAGAAGGAAATCTGGTGGGAGAAACCTAGAAATGGTTTTCTAAAGCTAAATTTTGACGGATCGAGAATAAATGGCAATAAAGCTGCTTTAGGATATTGTATAAGAGATCATAATGGTGAAGTCGTGTTGCTAGGTGCAAAAAAGTGCGGATCTAATAGTATTATTGTCGCAGAAGCACTCGCCTTAAAAGAAGGTATTTTAGCCGCTAAACACTTAGGAATCTCTAAGTTAATTGTGGAGGGTGATAATCTATGTGTTATCAACTCCCTCCGTAACACTTGGCAAATCCTGTGGGAAATCTCTAGTATTATCAAGGATGTGAAACTTGATCTTCATTTTTTCGATGAAGTGATAATTAAACATTACTTCCGTGAAGCCAACAAGGTTGCTGACCTCATGGCTTCCGTTGGATATTCATGTCCAACTCTTTCGCTGGTGACTTCAACCTACTTTACTCATTCGAAAGGATGAGATAGGTTGGTCCTATCCAAGAGAATCAACCTAGTTTCCTTACCTAATCTAAAAAAAGAAAAAAAAAATATGAAGTAATGTCGCAGCCGACAGGGATGAGAGGAGACTAAAAAAGAGGGATAATTTGTTGAAGTAAAAAGAAGGAATAAAAAAAGAAGAGCGCGCGAGACATGGGCATATAGTGGGGCCGAGATTAGAAAATAAAATATAAAAAAAGTGAAATGAATCATAGATGGCAAATTACATGTGCGCTAATTATGCGTCGCATTCTCATAATTGGGTAGTTGGTATTTGGCTACAAATATAGAGTTGAGAGTTGAGAGTTGAGAGTTGAGAGTTGAGAGTATCATATTATCATCATCTTTTGTTGCATTCAGTCAAATTATACAACAAGATAAGATATTATTATTATTTCCATTTCTAAATCTGTACCACCTTTTTGCTCCTTCATCATCATCATCATTCCAGGTATTATTTCTCATTTTCATATGTATCTTTTTATTTGCACATAATCACAGGATTGATTGTAGTATACCAATTTACCAATTTAGTCGTCGTGATCAATTATGATCATCATTTATGATTTAATACTCGATCACTATTTAATACTCGATCACTGCTGCTTCAATTGATGCTCTTGTTTAAATCATCATCATTTATGATTTTATAGTATATCTGTCCAACACTACTTACTACTCTTACTACTTAATTACTATTCCTACCTGTTGATTAGCTAACAAGTTTCATGAGTTAATTCTGAATTACAGTATATAACTTGTTTAAGCTTCACCTATCTTCTATTCAAACTTACTTGCCTTTTAAACTCCATCTTAAGGTAAGAGGTAGATGCTCAAACCATGTTAATATAATTTTGAAGCATGTCATTTCAAAACCCTGAAATGCGAAACCTCACCCTTCAACTTATAAACTTGGCGCATTCACTCACACACGGGAGACTTAATCTGCTTCCTAAATCCTAATGTTGGATTTCTTTTCACACACATCACCACATGTTATTTGTCACCCTTTTTTTTTTTGGTCATCCGTCATCCATCATCCGTGAAGGATTTCTAATGCTACTCTTCGCTTCTCATCTTTA
Organism: Silene conica; assembly: GCA_029255685.2. Lineage (NCBI taxonomy): Eukaryota > Viridiplantae > Streptophyta > Magnoliopsida > Caryophyllales > Caryophyllaceae > Silene > Silene conica. The sequence continues at coordinate 52,094,104 of CM055316.2, read as the reverse complement.
ATAATGTCCATTTCCTCACTTTGCCTGTTATAACCAGTCTCCAGGTGAGCGACTACGTGTTTAACTATGGACTCAGGTCAATGGCATATGGAGAAAAGATTGAGCTTCAAGGATGCCTCATCCATTCACAAAAAAGACGCTCAAACTCTACAGGAATGTGGCTCTCTTTCTATTGTTGTCCTTGGTGCATCTGGCGATCTTGCTAAGAAGAAAACTTTTCCCGCCTTATTCAACCTTTATCGTCAGGTTAAACTGTCTACACATACATCTGCCTGCATTTACCTTCTTTAGTGTTTTGGAGTAGTCAGACAAGGATGTGGGCTATATGAGATTATGAGCTGTGTTATTGTTTCAAAGCCTACTCAACATTCTCTCTGCCTTAGCACAGGGTATAAAGCTGCATACATTCGACCCTCCTTACCCTCACTTATCGGGAGCTCTTGAGGCACTGGGGTAATATTGTTCTTGTCTTCGGTTCTTTTGTGGTATAAATAACTGAACAGAAGCATGAACATTCTGTAGCCTGTTTTGACTATTTCACTGTTTTATCTGCTCCACCTCCATTATGTTCGTAGTATTATTCACTATGTATTGGTTTGCTTGTTCAAACTATGTCATGTCTTGTGGACTCTTGGGACTCTAGTTTCATTCAGGTTTTCTTAGATTAGACACACTGTTAGGATAATATCACTTTACGGGTCTGCTAATTTTGGGACTTGTTGTGAACAACCTGATTAACTAATCTGTATAGTTAGTGAATAGGTTATTAAGTCTAGAGATGGCAATCGGATCTGCTAAGCTTTTGACTGTTCTAATTAAAGACAATTTACTGAGTGTATGACTTTTGATATCTATTCATTTAGAAATTCAAATTTAAAAATTCTCATAAATAAACAAATTTGGTTTTTTGTTTTTGAAAATTAGTTATGTAAAGCTCTTTCCTCGGTCATTTTGAGTAAAACAATACAGCTTACTAACTTCACTTGCTGATAAATTTTTCAGGGATTTCTCCCTCCCAATGAGGTTCATATATTTGGTTATGCAAGGTCAAAAATGTCAGATGAGGAATTGAAAGATCGCATTCGTGGGTGAGATATTTTGACTTAATGTGCTCGTTTTTTTTTTACTACAGATCCTTCTTGTCATGTCAAAAGAGGATTTAATAATAGTTTTTCAGGTCTTACTGTCTTAGTTCACAGGCAGTCAGGCATACATCTGTATTTCTCGATACAATCTTAAGCGGATGACCACTTTAATTCCCTTTATTATCATAATAGTCATCATCTTGTCCGCCTCTTGATTGTAGAGCATTTTTGCGAGGTGTTTCTTTTGTACTGTGAATTTAGGCTGGAATCAAAGGGAAAATAAAGTTATTTCCTGATATGCACTTATTCCATGTCTTGAACGCCTATGTGTTATGGTTGAGTTTAAGTTTTGATATTATTCTGACAATCATAGCATGAGTACTTTTAGTGCTTATCTGAATGTATTTGCTGATAATACAGATACCTGCTTCCTTCCAAGAATGTGACGTCGCAAATAACTGAAGATGTTACCAACTTCTTGCGCCTGGTTGGTAGCCCTCATTTCCCTTTTATATCTTATTGTTTCTTCTTAATTTCTTTAAAAAATAGTAATAAAGGAACGTGTACTTGTTTATCTGCTTATTGTTCCAGATCAAATATGTTAGCGGTTCTTATGAAACAGAGGAAGGCTTTCGCTTGTTGGATAAAGAAATATCTAACTACGAATGTGAACAACATACTCAAGATGGAGTTTCTAGGAGACTTTTTTATCTTGCTCTTCCTCCATCAGTTTATCCATCCGTGTGCAGAATGATAAAACTTTGCTGTATGAATAAATGTATGTTTCTAATACACTCTACATTGACGCATTTAAAACTTCGTCTAAAATTTGCATAACTGGGAAATAGCGGCAGCACTGTAGTTGTTCTCTTGTTTGTATTTATTATAACTGAACCCCTCTTTCATTTTACTGCCTATACATAATGCCTTAGCAAGGCATCTGGTCCGATATCTACCGGAAAGAACCAAATTAGGGAACCCGCTGTTGACAGTTGACACCACATTCCGGAGAGAGAAAGCTTAATGTGTTCTTGTGCTGGTTTGAGTATTTGTTTAATGTTGATGGCAGCTTTGGTCTACTATTGTGTTTGTCACCATGTTTGAAGGTTTTCCTAGACTTTCAGTAGAGATAATGAGGTCTTAGATTAATAACTAATACTGGTGTGAAACTTGCTTCAGTTAGAAACCCGCTTTTGAACTATGACTTTATGATGTACTTCAGAGTTCAGATGTGCTGCATCACCTTTATTCTTACCTGGAAAATGGTTCTTCCATGATACGTCTTTCTATTATTAAGAAGTTGATATCATTGCTTATGTTATTTACATCATTACTTGCAGCTGATAATGGTGGGTGGACACGAGTTGTTGTTGAGAAGCCTTTTGGAAAGGACTTGGATTCCGCTGAACAACTTAGTACACAGATAGGAGAACTGTTTAATGAGTCGCAAATTTACCGTATTGATCACTACTTGGGAAAGGAGTTGGTGCAGAACTTGGTACTACATGCTTATAAATTTTCCAGAGTTCATGCCATCACTAATCCATGAATTTTTTTCACCTAATTTAAAGTATTTATCTTCGTGCTGGTACTTGTTTACTTACAGCTTGTAATGCGGTTTGCCAATCGGTTGTTTCTTCCTATCTGGAACCGGGACAACATTGATAACATACAGGTAGTAGAAGTTACTAAACATTATCAGTGATCGATCACTTAATTTCCTTTTCTTCTTAGTATCTAGAAATTATTCTTCTTATAGCGGGCTTTGTGGTAAGACGTAAATGTTACAAGGTCTCTTGTAATCCTATCATGCCCATGGTATAATGATGGGGTATCTTGCGGTCGAGGCAACTGTCTCAAAGTCTTGGTATCAGATATCACTTAAGTGGGGCGAACACAACCGTAATTATAAGAAGTTTTACCAAATTTGTTAAATCTTTAATTTTGTTTAAGATGTGAAATTTGAGTCGCTTTCCAGTTTTTTAGCCCATCTTTTCTTTCTTATGACTTTTCCACAATTACATGCACCATTTGAAAATATGCATATTTCCTTCTAATAACGCAAGGATGGCAGGCAAATAAGGCGAATATTAAATTGTCAAAGATGCTGAAAAAACTGAAAGTAGTGTACATGTCTTTAATGTGTTTATCTGAAATCGTTATTCTGCAGATTGTCTTCAAGGAGGATTTTGGTACAGAGGGTCGAGGCGGATACTTTGATGAGTATGGGTATGCTACTTACTAATGCTTTCATGAGGGGAACATTATTAAAAGAGCAATATTTATGGTTTTGTGGCGGCATAATATATTTGATTAGCTTTCTTAATTCTTACCACTCTCCAATTGCTCTGTATGAAACCAATTGTGGTTTTGTTTTTGTTTGCAGAATAATTCGGGACATTATTCAGAATCACCTGTTGCAGGTAAGACCATGCCGTTTACCTTGCTACAATGTGCCTGTTATAAATTCCAATTTTTCTCTTGCTCCTTGAATCTTTATCTTAGACCCAGATTTTTGGCGTGTAGAATTTGTCTAACAATAAGCTCATATTTATACTTGACGCATTCATGCGTCTTTTTTTACTCTCCTTTCCTGCTCGAAGCTTCCCTATTCTCTAATCAAGAAAAACATGTATCCATTTTCTGTAGAAAAAAATCTTTTGGCTCTAAGGTTGGATGGTATGTGCTTGGCATTTTTTAACGATGATTGTTGATTTGTTTTACTGATTTTAATTTCAGGTTCTTTGTTTGGTCGCGATGGAGAAGCCTGTCTCACTCACACCAGAAAACATTCGTGATGAAAAAGTGAAGGTGTGTTCTCTAACTTCTACATTTAAAGATGAATTAATGTAAAATTGAGTTGACAGATTATATTATGGTATGTTTTATTCTAGGGGCGTTGTATTCTGTTTATTTTAACAACTGTGAGTTCAGGTTTAACTTTTTAAATCTAGTTAAGATCAGCTCAATTCGAAGAAATGAAAATGGTTCGTGTATGTCAGCTGTTTTAATACTATCATCCTTCTTATTTTTACTCGTCTACGATAAAGCTAGTTAATGAAGTTTAGTTCAATTCATCTTTCGTAAATCAAGTTCACTTTTTGGTTATTGAGGTGGTGTCAGAGCTTTGTCCACCTCAAAGCAAATAGTGTGCCTCCTAAAGAACAGTTATTAATTATCAGCTTTCTTAGCAAATGACTTATCTTTTGGTTACTCAATCAGCCAAACTATCTCATCTAGGTTATAGCTACTTTGCAAAGTTGTTACGTAAACTGCCATCCTGGCGAATACTCATTTGTCACTGTTGCACTGTTGGTTGTGGACATGAGGTGGCAGACACCCCCATCTTGATTCTTGGTGATTTTAGGCTCATTGTAAATCATCTTCACAAAAATTGTTGTGTTGGAACTATTCGAATTCCAGCTTATGATCTTACCACAAAATCCAGAAAAAATAAATATCCATGTAAGTTTGTTAAAGGTAATACCTGAAATGCAGAAAAATGGTATAGGATGCAAGAAAAAGGCTAAGATGGTATTCCCTTCTATTCTTTGGAATTACCCCACATTTCAAAATCTTAGCTAGTAGCCAATTGTTGGGGGATTGATTGTATTCTTGTTAGTCTTTGACTAATAATTCAAGTCGGGTTGTGGTTAATTCCATAACAAAATATTGTGTGTTTGCATCTTTATATTATTTGTACCAAAAAACCCCAACAGGGGCCAAGTAATAAATTCAAAATTAATCTGGATTTGGATTTATGTTCACAGCTGCTTTTCTGGTAACGTTAGTGCATGTTTGGTACAATTAATCCCTGTTTCAATGTAACAGAATCCAAATTACATAAAAATATGGTCGAAACTCGAAATTGACGAGGAGGGAGAATGTAAAAAGAGGAGAGTGTAGTTGATTACATCTAACAGTGCAATGATGCCTACCTGAATTTAAGGCTCACAATGGTAGTTAAATGAATGGAAATTCAATTACATTAGAGAGGGAATCACCACCAACCAAACTCCCTGTCGTCGCTTCTGCAACTGTCTCCATGTATTGGTACTTGGTGCATTTCTACCACTTACTGTATTTTATTCTTCTTGTTTAGGTTCTTCAAGCAGTTGATCCCGTAAATGATGAAGAGGTAATGCTTGGGCAATATGAAGGTTACCGTGACGATCCAACTGTTCCCAAAGACTCGAACACACCAACATTTGCAACTGTCATTTTAAGGATACACAATGAAAGATGGGAAGGTGTGGCATTACTGTTGGTTCTTTTTTCAATATCTCTGTTTAAGTCTTTTAGAGTGTATTAGTAAATTTGGTGTGGACTGCCATAATTCTTACTTGACTTGCTTTATTATCTCTATAATTGGGACTGCATGTCTTCGAGGGCAATTCTCTGTATTTCTCCTTTTAACATGATTCGGTCTTACATTGCAGGTGTTCCTTTTATACTAAAGGCTGGGAAAGCATTGGACTCGAGAAAGGCAGAAATACGTGTTCAGTTCAAAGATGTTCCGGGTGATATATTCAAATGTATGCAATAACTGCTACTTTTATTTTTACATTTTACATTTGAGCATATTCAATTCGTTTCTAGCGTCAATTTAGCGGGTGCATTTTTTTTCCTTGGTTATATAGATTTACGTGATGCAAGTATTTTCTATCTTATTGTTCGAGTCCTTGTTAGCTCTTTATGTGTTTGAGGAAATTAGCTTCTGATGTTTATGAGAAGTAGGAACACTAGAACAGGTATGAACCCAACGTAGACACATTATATGATAACCTGATTAATTAAGAGCTAAGCAGGTCTTCCTCTTGCCTCCTTTTTTCAGGTAGAAAACAAGGTAGAAATGAATTTGTGATAAAGCTGCAACCCTCAGAGGCAATTTACATGAAACTCACGGTATGTAAATCATAGCCTATGTTAAGTATCATTATATGTCTAGAGGAGAAACATCATAGCCTAGGATGCATGTGCCGCACTTTTCTGTTTTTACACTTCGGTTTTGTTTTAAAAATTTGGGTATTCTTATTATTTTGGTTCTATCTTAATAATCTTCTGAGAGCTGTGTACTGCTTAGTGCTTTCAATATGGAAGCAGGTGATATCCACTTATCCAGTACACCAACATTAGTAAGTAATTTTGACTGTTCCATCGTAATCCAGAATCAAAGGGTAATGAGTCTTTGCCCCCATTGGAAAGGGAAACGAGCATGCAGATAATATCGAGTGCTGTCTCAAAATGATCAATTGTGCACTAAAAGTAGACCTGTCAAAACCTTACCTCATGTGAAAACCCGACTCAGTCTGGATTTTCAGGGTCAAAAACCCGTAAATTTGACCCGCGACCCAAAGTGACCTAAATCCAAAATGACCTGTTATTTTACGGTTGAAACCCTACCCAACCCGTTCGATCTGTTGAGTCAAAGCTAAATCAAGAATATTATTGAGAAACTAATTATTTTAATATTTTAAATTAAAAAATTACTTTAAAAACCAATTTTATAAGACTTAAAAATCTATTATAGGTATGAATATTGTTAGAATATTATATTATTGAAAAGATTGTGTTTTTCGGCTAAAATATGGTAAAATAAAAGACGCCATAATCAATTCTGACCCGACCGAGACCCATATGACTGATTCGTATTTGACACCAGACTCATTTGACAAATCTAACTCAGAGCATAGTTAATGTTGTAACGAGGCGTCCCGTTAGCAAATAGTTAATTGATAAGGTGATAAGAATAATAAATAACTAATGTAAATAAAGTTGACACAAAGATTTACGTGGTTACCAGTATGTCCGCCTTGTGAGGAGATCAAATTTCACAATAATGGAGAAAATAATACAACACTAGACGACTACAGGCGCGCTCAATATGAGCCAACAGTATACCCTGTTCTACCAACAAATATAGTAGTCTAAAAGAACAAAAGAGACTACTCCAATAAGACGAAGAACAAACTATCTTGATGCCAACCGAGATCTGAACAAACTCCTCCGATCTTCAAAGGCAGAAAAACACGAATAATAGAGCATGAGACAAGGAACCTCACAAATCGACCCTCTTTATTGTGCTCGCAAATCTCTCCTTCTTAGTTATTCTAGACTGACAAGGGTTTTATATAAATTTATTTCACCCAAAATATATGATCAAACTAGTTAGGAAACAAAGACTATTAGGAAACTAATATAATAATTTCCCAATACCATAAATAAACTAAGAAATCAAGTCTTGATAAGCAGTGGCGGATCTTAGGCGAATTTTAATGGGGGGCGAAAAGATATTTTTTCTTTTAACATAATATAAAATTGATTGAGTAGCGTAGAGAAAAATGTTCGTACACATTATTTTGATTGAGTGAGTAGCCTAAAAAGGATTCCACTTTTAGAAGTTATACAACCGTCTTAAAACCTTATTTTGTTTAAATGCATTGTTTCGAAATTTTTAAAAGTATCTAAGTTAGAGTAGTAATTACTAGTAAAATTTTGAGCTCAACACTTATGCTAAGGAGAAATTATTTATACCAAAATTCAAAACTTTGTGGCACATATCAAAAATTACATAGGAATGCTCAGAAATAAATTATTTGTTTTTTGGTGCGATAAACTTAAAAACTATATTTCCGTTATTTACGTACACTAGTGGTAGAATGAGCAAATACATAGCATACACTATATGTCTAAAAAAAATTAGATCAATATACAATGCTGACTTACGTAAAAAGTTCGTAAAATAAATATTTTTAATAACTAAGTTACGAGAAGTATTATATTTGTAATAAATAGATTTCTTGTAAACAATTTTATATAAGTGACAATAACAAAGTAAAATGAAGAAAAAACAAGGGAAAAATAATAAAACTAGAAACTACCAAGACACAATGTGAGTATCTAAGGGTAATTAAAGCCCAACTTGTTAAATTGGGGGGATCAAGTTGCTATTTTCAGTGTAATTAAAACCCAACATTTATATTGTTTGATATTGGGCCATAATGAGAGGGGGGCCTGGCCCCTGTCCAGAGCAAAAGAGATCTGCCCCTGTTGATAAGACACTTAGGGGGCGTTTGGTTAGAGAAAGGGAAAGGAAATAAGAAAGGGTAAGAAGGGAAAAAGAAAGGGATTACCTAAACTTAATCCATCTTCGACACAAATTCAAGGCATTGTGGCTTGACAGTTCCTTCCTTAATACCTCTTCAAGCAACAGAAGAACCCTGACCAACTCACACTGATCCACCGTCACCTTGAAAACTGTAACCCTGATTAACTAACATCCAAAGTGATATAAGATTTCTCTTCAAATGTGGAACATGCCTAACACCTTTTAGGAAAACAACACCACCATCACATGTCCTAACCCGAAACCCAAGCGTAGGATATGGATCCATTATTTTAGATCCTTAGGATCAGGGTCAGACCCATATGCTTAAAGGATATGAGGGTCGGATCTGGATCCCACCACTAAGATCCAGATCCTACCCTTGGACTCTCTTTTAATTTCTATAAGGGTAATTTTTGGATAAATTCGGCCCTTCAAAGATAGATCATGAAGCTAATAGAGGGGTAATTCAACTAAAATATCGTCTCTAAATGACAAATAAAAGTGAAAATAGTGTATAATAGTGACTTGTTGCGGTTTCATTTGAATGTATCGTTGGATATTGACGGATTTGGATTTTACCCAGATCCCACCCAGATCCTTAGGATACGGATATGGATCTATGAATTTTGGACCATAAGGATAAGGGTAGGATCTGGATATACCATTTTAAAATGGATCTGGATTTGGATTCTATAGGATCCTGTTTAGATCCTACCCATTGCCATCTCTATGCACAACTCTTTCAATTTTTTTTTTTTTTTAATTCTTTTGGTTATTTTATGGTTAATAATTAAATTGTACTATAATTTGTTTATGGTTAATAATTAAATTGTGCAACTTTTTTTCTAAAAAAAAAAAAAAATACAAAAATATTTCATTTTCTTTTCTCTATAAATAGAGTCCAATATCAATTTATTTTTTCAAATTTCATCTTCTTACTATTTTCTCTATTTTATTAGTTGATACTAATTATGGTTGATAATAACCGTTCAATTATTTTTAAATTTAAATGCACGTTTAATTACTTTTAAGTTTATAGGTACGTAAGCACATTATTAATATAATGTACGTTTGATTAGTTTTAAGTTTATATGAAATTATTTTGTTTTATGATGTTTATTGAAAATAAATGGTGAATGTTTTAATATGGTGGGGTCAAACTAAATGGAGAGGTAAGTGGTAATGGAAAAATCAAAAATGAATTGAATGAAAGGGAAGATGAGGTCTAAGAAATATAGAAGGAGAGAGGAAAATTGGAGGGAAAGAGGTAACCCCTACAATGTGAATGCTCTCAAGGAAGAAAAATAGGCGCATATGAGGAGCCGATAAAATCTGGTGTTCAAAATTTGAAATTGAACACAAACACACCTGCACAACTAGTTTTTTCTTCCTGAATTACTTTGTTAAGCAAATTCAACCAGAAAAACACATTTGAGAGCAAATCTCACTACAGTTAAACCAAATACGGATAACTGTATCTCCAAGCATATAACAACCACCCACCACAACATTACTCTAATGCTCTAATGAAAGAACTATACACAAAAAGAATTAAGAAAACTATAAGCAGACAAGGAATTATCGAGGAACAACGGTTGTGGATGGAGTCGGAAAAAGGCTCAAATAGGGCCCATAGGGGTGTCCACGTGTCGTGACGGGTGGTCGCAACCGGCAGGGTTATAGAGATTAGAGATGGGGTTTGATAATTTGAGTTATTGAATTGAAGATTTAGGATTTCCTTAGTTCCTTTTCTATATGGTATACTCAATACTGGAATGTCGTCCTTTTGTTTTTCTCTCCCTTTTTTTTTTTACACCTGAAATCATATTGGGCTATAGCCCATATAACCATGGGACTGGTTCCGCCAGAAGACACTCCAATTAGCTTCCTAACTAGTCTTAATTGTGTGTTATGCAGCAATACCATAGAGAGTGACCAGGGTTCTTAATTAGGGATTCCAATACGTAGTTTATTGTTTGTATTTTCATACAGTACCTAAAGTAATACTGTATTTACCCAACGGAAAAAGCTTAATAATTGTACGGAGCACAAATTTTTGAATTTTAACAGATGAAGCAGCCAGGGCTGGATATGTCAACTGTGCAAAGTGAGCTTGATTTGTCATACAAGCAGCGTTATCACGAAGTTGCTATTCCAGAGGCCTATGAACGTCTGATTCTGGACACGTAAGAGTTTTCCTTTGAAAATTTGTATACTTTAGATTTGCGCTCTTGATACCAAAATCGGTTGACGCAGCCTAATATCAGCCAATACACCACAAATGCGATCAATAAAATCTCAAACTGTAGTTAAAACAAACCATTGAGACATTGTCATGATTCCTGTTCTATATAATGTAGCTATGTGAATCCTATCCACCTACCTATCCATCTTGCTAGAACAACCGAGGTGCCATGAAACTTCCCGAATAATACCCGCTTTTAAAGCCGGAGGATATTAATTCTGGAACGTGGTGATTTAGAAGGAAACTTTTGCTGTATGTTATCGCAAGTTAACCCAGGAACGATAACTGAAGTATGGTATTAAGTACCGTTTCAATCATGATTGTATAATCTGTCATCACGGTCGGATCTCGAGTGTTGCAGTATAAATGCATTGGTGCTATGGTAAGCTTCAAAACCTTTACGAATATGTTGCCATCAGTTTTTATACTATTGTCCAATCCTATTTTGGACACAAATTGGTTGGGGTCTTGGGGACACCCCACATCAAATATTTAAGAAGAAAATGATAATACTGCATGCATGTTTTATGCCTATCTTTCATATGAGAATAACGACACTCCTTTTTTTCCACAGAATAAGAGGTGATCAGCAACATTTTGTTCGTAGAGATGAGCTCAAGGCATGAAACTTATACTTTCTTTCCATCTTTTTTTTTTTTATATTTTGTAAAACATCTGACTTTTATGGTATCCGTAAACTGTCTCTTTGTGTTCCGAGCACCATGGCGAGGTTGCGTATATCGGACGCCTGCAATTTACTGGAGCCCTTAAGGCATACGTCCAGGCGTGGTATTGTTTTAATTTATGGTCGTTTAGTATCTGACCTACATGCTGTTTCGATTTCAGGCTGCCTGGGAGATCTTCACACCTCTTCTCCATAGAATCGACCAAGGACAGCTTAAGTGTGCTCCTTACAAGCCTGGAACTCGAGGTCCAGCAGACGCAGATGAGCTGCTTCATAGGGCTGGCTATGTTCAAACTCATGGCTATATTTGGGTTCCACCCACTTTATAGGGGCACTAAGTGGAGACGCTAGAAGCTACATCATGAGTAAAACATACGTTACCTTACCAAGTCTTGGAGAAGACTGCTCATTGGAGGAGACTAGCATCACACGAAGAAATGAGTTTACTGATAGCGCAAACCGAGTGTTTCAAACACTTCCCATAAAAGCAATTGTTTCCATTGTTTTTGCATAAACTTGGTTTTTATTTGTCTGGTTCGGACGTGGATTTGTTCGCCAAAACTCTGAGCCTAAATTAAATCCTTTCAAACGGTTGTAAACGTTCCATTATTCTGTATATGCTTCATTTTACTACACTTTTGTTTTCAAATAATTTCGTTAAGCTATATAAAAATACTGGTTTTTAACCCGTGCAAAATTGCACGGTATAGTTGATATGACGTGTTTGGTATGGGTTAAGATTAATGATTTATGTGGAGTTTTGGGGGAAAAGTGGAGTTTCGTGTTGTAATTGCATAGTTTACCATTTTAGTGTTTTGATATCGTTTTGGAGTAATTTGGTAGAATTATGGGTTAACAAAGTATAGGAGTGTGTTTGGGTTGGTATTTTTTTTTTTGTTGAAATGTGAGTATTGTATATATATATATCAATCAAAAAGATTACAGGAGGTCCCTGGTTCGAGCCCCAGGGCAGGCATTACATTCATTTGTAACAATTCTCAAACCAGCCTTTGGTATTATCATCTAAGCCTTCTAAATGATTCCTCATTCTATTCCTTACATCTGTGACCACACAAGCAGCTAAACATTCTGGTCTAAGGATGCTCTCTTGGACTCTTGCATTATTTCTTTGAACCCATAGATGATATTGTATGGCATTAAAAATGGCAGTACGTATTTTCCATTGTTGTTGCTTCCTATTCCCAGTACTCAAGATGGACACAGTAGGGAAACTTGTACCAAACCAGTGTTTCAACAGGTCTTGTACTCTGATAGAATAAATGCAATGCTCAAACAGATGCTCAATTGTTTCAGATTGACTTTGACAGAGCCAGCATAGATCATTCAGACAGAAACCAAGTCTATAAAGCTTGCTCATAGAGTTCATTCCTCCTTGAATTCTAAGCCAAGTGATCATGGAATGCTTTGGTACATTGTAGCTATTCTACAACACAGGAGCCCAGTCTTGAGATGGATGATCAGTACAGATCCAATGATAGCAGCTACTGATAGAATACCCTTTAGGATTGCAGTCCCATTTATTCATGATAAATCCAGCTTTTATTTTCTCCTTTACTTTGCAGATAGCTTTCCACCCCCAAGGGGAGTCATTTGGAGGGCAGTAGTTATCCCAAGGCTGTTCTTTCAGGTACACATCACTGATCCATTTGATCCATAATCTGTCTTCTTTTGTATAAATCCAATTCACGAGCTTACCAACTGCAGCCACATTCCATAGCTCATTGTTTTTGATGCCTAATCCTCCCTGGTCTTTGGTCAGAGTGACCCTTTCCCAGGCCACAAGTGGGACTCTTTGGTATTCTGAATTGCTAGCCCACAAAAAATTCCTGCATATAGCACTAACTCTGTTGATAATACTCTTGGGTAAGAGAAACATTTGAGCCCAGTAGTTATGGAGTGAGTTTAGAACAGAGTTTATAAGAGTCAGTCTCCCTGCATAAGACAGTTTTTTTGCACCCAAACTCCTTATTCTGGCCACCATTCTTTCTGTCAGTGAAATGCAATCCCTTTTAGATAGTTTTCCTGGTTGAATAGGGACACCCAAGTACTTAAAAGGAAATTGGCCTTCTCTAAAACCAGTAGCTTGTGTGATTCCAAGTTTCAGATCATCAGTGACACCATTGAAGAAGATTTCAGTTTTGGCTGGGTTGAGTTTAAGCCCTGTTGCTTTAGAGAAAGAGGCAAAAGCCCTCAGAAGCAACCAAATAGAGGCTGTATTGCCTTTACAAAACATGAGTAAGTCATCAGCAAATAGGAGATGGGTCAGCTTCAGATTTTTACACATTGGATGGTATTGGAAAGGCCATTTCAAGGTAGCATATTTGATAAGCCTTGTGAGGTAATCCATACAAAGAGAGAATAGCAAGGGAGAAATTGGATCCCCTTGTCTAAGCCCTCGTTTACCTTTGAAAAAACCAAAATTACTTCCATTCAGAGATAGTGTGAACTGAGGAGTGGTCACACATTGCATAACCAGAGTAATGAAATGAGTAGGAAACTTCAGTCCCTGCAGGATTTGTTCCAAAAAAGCCCATTCAACAGTATCGTAGGCTTTTTGGAGATCAAGTTTAAATAAGCATCTTGGGGTCACTGTCTTTCTGCCATAGAGATGGATAATGTCTTGGCATATAAGAACATTTTCCATGATTGATCTCCCCTTAACAAAGGCTCCTTGATTCTCATGAACTAGATCAGGTAACACACAGGCTAGTCTATTGCAAAGCAGCTTAGAAATAACCTTGTAAACAAGATTACAACAAGCTATAGGTCTAAATTGACTGACTATTGAGGGTCTTTCTACCTTGGGAATAAGAGTGATATTGGTAGCATTGAGCTGGGTGAGCAACTGGCCATGATGAAAGAAGTCCAATACAGCCTTGCAAAGATCATCCCCAACAACCTCCCAAGCATCCTTAAAGAAAGCACTGGTAAACCCATCTGGACCAGGTGCTTTATCATTGGGGATGGAGAAAACAGTAGCCTTGATCTCCTCTGAAGTAATTGGAGCATTTAAAGTATTGATATGATCATCAGTGCATAAATTCCCATGTTGAAGAACCTCAGTCCTAACTGGCTCAGTAGGAGAGCTGCCCCCCAATAGATCATTGTAGTACTCCAAGAAAGCACCTTGCATACTATCTTTATCAGTGCATAAATGACCATGCTTATCTTCAATCTGAATAATATTATTGCGCAAACATCTGGTCTTAATAGCTTTATGGAACAGTCCAGTGTTACTGTCTCCCTCCTCAACCCAGGATACTTTGGCTTTTTGTCTCAGGAAACTGTGTTTTGCTTTAGTCCAGTACTGCACCTCTTTAGTTAGCCCATGCTCCTGGCTAATAAGATCTGTGTTTGTTGGATCATCTTGTAATTGAAGCTGCACCTGCTCCAGCTGGATAGAATACTTGCAAGCAGACACTTCAACATCAGAGAAACATTGGTTGTTCAGCTCTTTAAGTATTGGTTTTAGCCCCTTAAGCTTTTTAACCAGAGAGAACATCAGAGTCCCTTCCACAATACTATCCCATCCATTCTTCACCTGAGCCAGAAAACCAGGAGCTGCACCCCACATATTGAAATATTTGAAGTTGGCATTCCTCTTCCCATCTAGTTTAACATTTCTGACAATACAAGGATTATGATCCAGAAGGCCTTCTGGATGAAAATGAGCCTGCATTTCAGATAAGTTGTCAGACCAATGAGCATTGATCAGGAATCTATCCAATCTGCTAAATTTTCTATTGGATTCATCTCTTTTGTTTGTCCAGGTATAATAGGCTCCAGTGGCTTGGATATCTGATAACCCACAGTACTGCAAACAATCAATAAAATCTTCCATATCAGTCACTTTGGTTGTACCCCCCCAGTCTTTCATCTGGATTTAGGACAGTGTTGAAATCTCCTGCAACTGCCCAAGGCAAGCTACAATTACCAGCAATTTGTTTCAAGTTCTGCCAGAAAAGGACTCTCTCACTCCCCTCATTGAAAGCATAGACCATAGTAATGAGAAAATCTTTGTGATTCACTTTACAAGTAGCTTTGGCATGAATAAACTGAGCATCTGTATCTAGAATGAGGATATCAAAGACATCAGGTCTCCAAAGAAGCCATACCCTACCTCCCTTGTGCATATGACAGTTTGTGGTAACACACCAACCATCTACCATGAAATTTGATACATTAGATACATTAGCACCATTTATTTTAGTCTCCAGCAAGCCAAAGAGGCAAGCCTCATTATTCTGAATAAAATTCTTAACTGTAATCTGCTTATTTACATGGTTGAGCCCCCGAACATTCCAAAAACCTATATTATTCATGAGACATGGTATTAGAAGGGTTACCATTATCATGAACAATAGGTACAGTCACCTTAGGGATCATCTGCTGCTCATTTGTCAATGAAATATCTCCTTGGGCCATGCTATTCTGGGCACTCGTTTGTACCACAGTCCCACCAGTACCAGGGATGGTTATAGGAGTACTTGGACTGGGTTGTACTGGAGCAGGAAGGGCAGGAAACTCTTTCTCTGAAAGATCTACCACTGGTTTATGCACTGGTTTCCACACCTTTTTGACAGGCAGTCTGGGTTTGACACCAGGAATTCGTCTGCAGTTTATGCCATCATGCCCCATTCCCTTACACTTATCACAAATAAGAGGCTTCCATTCATATTCTACTCTAGCCTCAACTATTTCCCCATGTTCATCTTTAAACTTCACAGAGTTTGGAAACTTCTGTCCAACAGACAGTTCCACCATTGTACGAGCAAAACCAAGTCTAGTTTTTGCTTCAGTTGCAACATCAGATTTCACATACGTACCTATCATACCTGCCACTGTAGGTAAGCATTTACCCCAGAATTTAAGAGGTAAACCATGTATCCTAATCCATGACGGTACTATTTTAACATCCTCCTTCATAAGATCAATGTTTTCTTTCCAAGCTTTAACAATCAAAGGTTTATTATCGAACATGTGGTAACCAGCATTCAAAACTGCCTCCTTACCCACCATGTCCTTAAATCTCACCATAAATATGCCATTAGGAAGGAAAGATACCTTGTCAATACCATGTTTCCCCCATACACGATGCACATAGCCATTTAAAATCTCCCAAGGAGGGTTGGCCCCTAGGACAAAACAGTATACGACTTGACTCCAGTAGTCTATTTCTTCCTTTGTATCATCAGCAGAGAACTGGAACAGAGCAGGCTCCTCTGGTTCTTGTATGTCATCAGCTTCCTGTAGGATCTCTGGAATTTGGGATGATTTCTTCTTTCGTCTATGAGTTACCAGTTGAAAAGAGTCCTCTGGATTATCTTCATCATCGAAGGACAGCCCTGGAATAGGGTTGACTTCATGCATAGCTTTGGTACGTAAAATATCATCTTCCCCAGGCCCTTTCTGTTTGTTGTTATCATTATTAGAGACTTGTTTACGAGAATGAGTATTGTGTGATGTAGATTTGGGAGATGAAGATCTTGATCGAGCCATGGAAGTAAGGTTTAAGGAAATCGCCTCATGCAGCCATTAGGGTTTACAGCTTTACGTTATTTCTTTTTGATTGGGTTGGTATTGGTTATTGAGATGTTTGTTAGTATGACAATTGACAAGAGAAGATGTGCAGATTAAACCAAGCCCGAAATGAGTTGAGAAAGCAGGCCCAATCTTGTACAAAGTAAGATGAAGGAGTTGGGAAAAAGAAGAAATCGGCACTACCTTACTCGACTTGCGCGTGGGTCGCATGAGGGCCGCGCGGGTCGCCCGTGCCTCAATTCTCCAAGATTGCGTTTTAGCTTTATTTCCTAAACTTAATGATATGGATTTTGAGGAGGGTATTATTTATTGTTTTTAGGTTAAGACTTAGTTCTAGAAAAGGAAGGAGATTAGTTCGCAGCTTTTGAGATAAAAACCGTATTATTGCTATTTTCAAGACTATTTGTAACTAAATCCTTTTACTGGATTCGAGCAATTGAAGCACTCTTTATACAATTGTGAATTTCTTTTCTTGATTATTGTCAATTGCTTGTTCTTAATTGTATGAGTGTTGATTTATAATTGCTAGGTGTACAACTAGTGATGTAACAACCCGACCCACCACAGTCATAACACAACCCCAATAAGATGGGATGTGTACATTTGGGCCAAATCCTTGTCCTCACTTAAGCCAAAAAGTACAAGGTCTTGTTATTGAGTGGTGGATGAAAGGTATTATAAATATATCACAAGGCTCTCATTCTACCAAAGTGGGACAAATCTCCACACAAACTCTTATTTTTTTCACGTGGGACAACTTTCCTCTCATACTCGTGGGGTGTTACAAGTGATTGATTTCTTCATTCCCCCGTTAGTATTGTTAATTGAATATGATATATTGGTTAACTTTACACTAGTAACGACTAGGAATTTATATTGAACAGGATACGTTAATATTCATTCTTAGAAGCGATTCACATAAATATATTAAGTGCAACTGGATTGTGCGCTATTTATTCTCTATCGATTTCTGTATATTTAATTGTTGCTGTTGAATTAAATCTTGAATTGGATTGTTGAGATTGTTTAGCAGTTAGGTTTGATTAAGAACGAGATTCGTTTTAATTGACTATTCGCAAGGAGAATTAGAATTTGTCATTCACGATGGAGTAATAAGATTAGTAATTGAGACTGTCTTACATTGATCAAATAATTGTCATTGAGTGTGGATATATGCTTGGCTCCGAGACTCTTTTAAATCATTTGATACATCATACATCATTAGCTCTATTACTTAAATTGCAATAGATATTCATTTTAGTTTGCTAGAAAATCAATCCACCCTCCCATTGTCACTACGATCTTTAATTACATTAGAGATCGACTTTTCCTACATTATAACTGCATAAATCGTTAATCTGATTCCCCTTGGTTCGACCCTTATTTCCGCTTTACTATTGTTTAGTATTTGGATTTAAGTGATATAAATTATTAATTTGAGGCATACGACTTTAGCCTGTCAAATTTTGGCGCCGTTGCCGGGGAATTGGCATTAATATTTCTTGTGTTCTAGTGTAAGTTTATGCATAATACTCGTTCTTCTAACCTGAACCTAGAGCCTTTCGATCAAGAGATGGAGCATACTCTTTTCAGGTTACAGAAGGACAAAAGAGGTGTAATAGTAGCTTTTCCTAGAAGCAGCGAATTCAACGATCTACATTCTGAATCTGTCGGTTCTGAAATTTCGGAAGAATCCGAGAATTCTTTGGAAATGGCGAGCACTATTAAGGAACTTACTGCACCTGATCTCACCCAACAACCTCTTTGTATTACGTATCCTCCGTTGGGTGAGAATGAAACTTTTGAGTTGAAGTGGGGGTTGATTCATCAATTGCCCATCTTCAACGGTCTAAGTGGAGAGGACCCTAATAAGCATTTGTCGGACTTTCATATTGTTTTCTCAAGAATGAAACCGGCTACAGTTACTGATGAACAACTTAAATTGAGGGCCTTCCCATTTTCTCTTAAGGATGCGGCACGAGATTGGTTGTACTACCTACCTCCTGCAAGCATTGATATATGGGTAAAGATGAAGAAAACATTTCTTGGAAAGTACTTTCCTGCATCCAGAGCTTCCCAATTGAAGAAGAAGGTTAGTAATACGGAGTAGAGAAACTGTGAGACTATGTACGAGTACTTGGAACGTTTCAAGAAGTTGTGTGCTACATGCCCCTATCATGAATACACTGCTCATGACCTCGTTATGTATTTTTGTGGAGGTCTTTGTATGGAAGATGCACATACTGTAGATGTAGCATGTGGATGAGGTATCATAAATAAAAGACCAGATGAGGCTTGGGTGATCATTGGTGATTTAGCTGAGAGCTCCCGAGATTTTTCTAGGAAATATACAAAGCACGGAGTTAATTCGGCGGGTTCCTCTTCTTCCTCTTCTTCCAATCTTGAAGCGAAAGTTGATACTTTGACAAGTCTTTTCAAAGATATGATGTCAGCGCAAGGGGTAGCAATGGTTTGCGGAATCTGTTCCGATAGACATCCTAGTGAGCATTGTCCATATATGCAAGAATAAGTGAATGGGGGTATGAGAGAGTATACTGCAAAAGAAGTGGGATCCTTACTCTAACACTTACATTCCGGGGTGGAAAGCACATCCAAATTTTCGGTGGGGAAATTAACAAATTACTCAGCAATTTGGACAAGGTGGCCCATCCGGTCAACCTAAAGCCCAATTTTTAGCTAGACCACCGGTTCAAAATGTGCAGCCTGCTCAACCCCCTCCATCTAGTGGTCAAATGTCCACTGAAGATATGATCCGTGCTTTGGTTACTAGTCAAGCTACTCTTCAAGCCACTGTGCTTCAAAATCAAAAGGAGAACAAGGCTAGTATTCAAAATATTGAGAATTTGAGACTCAATTGGGTCAAATGGCTACTACCATTAACCGTTTGGAGGCTAGATATTCTAATGCACTACCGTCTCGAACGGTGTTGAGTCCAAAGAACGTAAGTGCGGTTTCTTTGAGAAATAGGAGACAATTAGTGGAGGCCGAAAAGGTGAAAAGAAAAGATAAGGGACCAGTAATTCATGAGATAGCGGAAGAGATAGTGATCAAAGGAAGCTGAAAAAGCATCTATTGTCAAGGAGAAGGAGCCGATTCCCCATCCCAACCGGTGTTAGAACCGGAAGTACCATTTCCTGATGCACTTAAGAGGACTCACCACTTTGAGCACGACAATGACATTTATGAGGTATTTCAAAAGTGTGAGGTAAATATTCCACTTCTTAATCTTTTGAAAGGTATTCCTAAATATGCAAAATTCTTAAAGGAGTTGTGTACTATTAAACGAAATAACAAGCTGAAAGGGGTGAAGAAAGCGAAGGTTACTGAACATGTATCTGCTATTTTTCAAAGAAAATTACCTCAAAAATGCAGTGATCCAGGCTTGTTTACTATTCCTTGCACCATTGAAGACACTAAGTGTAACACCCCCATTTATTCAAGGGCCTGAACTAGGACTCCTCAGATAAATAAGGGTGTTACCATCTCGGTTTCCCGAGGCAGTAGATACAAAGGAAGACAAACAGTACTTTAAATTAACTTTAAACTCAAAACATGTTCTTACATATCCAAAGGTCTTAACAACATAAATAAAGTACAACTCGTATTAAACTGACTAAGGTGATCTAGACATCTAATCTGGTCCGGATCCTAGCTCTTCCTCCCATAGCTCCCCCTTAGTCTCAGCACCTGCCAATCTGCTCCCCAATAATTGGTTCATCATAGGTGATCACGAATACACAGGGTCAACCACGAGGTTGAGTAGGGAAAACAATAATTATAACAATATAGTAAACTCCGCACCGATCCAACGCCATATATATACTCCGCACCGATCCAACACCATATATACTCCGCACCGATCCAACACTATATATACTCCGCACCGATCCAACATCATATATACTCCGCACCGATCCAACACCATATATACTCCGCACCGATCCAACACCATATCACAAGACCCAATATATATATATATTTATATATTCACATCGTAACAATGTCTCAAAAGATATAAATAGCACAATATAACGTTCACATGAGATTATAACATAAACATGCTTATTAACACATAAGAACAGATTACACATTATTGTAAACCAGTACTTTCCCCTACCTCAATTTGTAGAAATGCAACCGAACCGCTGCTAGAAATATTCCACTTCGAGCTCAGTTCCTATAAATAGTACTTAATATCAATTTTTATTCATACGACCACACTACTACTCAATTATTCGATCATGTTCTCATAATTGATTTACCAAAAATCCCTTGTGATTACACACATATAAACACACCCATATGCTTATCAATTGTCATTAACTAGTTATTCATATTAATTATTACCAAACGATTATAACTTACTATTTATATACTTACTAAACTTAGCATAATTCAACGAAACAATTATTATTATATCGCCACAAAAATAGGTAATTATCAATAATTACAATATAAGCTTAACAATAGTAACAACCCAAAATTACTAACGCATGATTGAAACCGTTTATAGTACCATTAGCGTAAAATTATCAATTCTCCATAATAATAAAAATAATATAAAACAATATAATTAAAACAATAATATTAATAATTAATGTAACAATAATAAGAATTATAGTGATAACTTTTCATAATAATAATAATAAGTATAATAATAAACATAAACATCAACATCAGCATCTCGCCCCCTAACACAACCCGACTCCCGACTTACATCCCCCTAAACCTGCGTGAACAATTACCACCATGAAAACAGCCATGTGACCACTCCCTTATTGCCGGCAGCCACCACGCATCACCCCCACACCACCTACTCTACCACCGACCATGGCCACGACCGTCGACCCCCACCGATTAGGAGGACCAGGGTCCCAAACAGACCCGATCCCTCACGCACCCCTCTTAAACCCACCTGAAACTCTTCACTGTAGCCACTGCCAGCCACGGTGAAGCCACCCGAGACCACCACCACAGACTCCCCAGACACCAGACTCTCTAGCAATGGTGGTACCACCGCACGACCTCCCCCTAGTCATCGGCGGTACCACCCTCAAACACCCACGTGAACCCAGAATCCGAGTACACCCTCGCTGAACCCATGTTCCCTTTCCCGAACCTGCCACCAGCCACCACCCTAGTAACCACCGACACAGCCACCTTGACACGCCTCAACTACCAACAACTAACTACACCCTTACCCAGAAAGTATAAAAACAGAATAGACTCGAAACATCCATAACACGACTCAAGTGCAAACTCTGTTTTTTTTAAAACAAACACCTCCTGACACGACGGTCACAACCACCCTGACTGGCAGTCCTCGGTGGTTGAGGGTGACCCTATAATCATCAATACGTTACTACTAACTTCATGTGTCAACTTTATGCAAAGATCAGAATTAATAAGTACAATAACACGACTAAATTACCACAGTAAAAACGTTATGCAAAAGAGAATCGTGTTGACATACCGACTTCGTATTAAGTTCGACCACCCTTAAACCGCTCTATGGCCACCGTGAAGACCTCCTACGTGTACTCTGTGATGACGGCTAAAGATTGATGTGTTTGTATGAGAGACAGGATAGCTAGGTTTAGGGTTTCTGGCTTATAGAAGTGACGGTAGGGCTTAGGGTTGATATAGGCTGTTTGAAAAGAAAAGTAACGTGAAGTGTGGGCTGGTATTTGCACAGATTTCGAAGCCCATACTCACCCCCTGGGTCATGAGTTCGAACCCCACCAAGCTCCAAATTCTATTATTACAACCCCATAAAATAAATCCAATATATATAACCAAGCACATAATTTTATTGATATTATATCGATAGCTATCACTACAACAAAATGGCACTTGCGTCACGATTTATGTCACGGGAAATCATAATTCGTGACCTAAATTTGCTTAGTCACGGGAAAAAAAGTCTCATTCCTTCAAAATTAATTGTTAAAAAAATTTATGTCACGGGAAAATATATCCGTGACAAATAATTGTTTTTAGTCACGAATTAAGCCATGACCGTGGCTAACAAATGCGTTTAGTCACGCATCAAGTCACGAACGTGGCTAATAATTATTTTTAGCCACAATGTCGTGGCTAATTATGATTTATTGTCACATGTAAGTTACCCGTGACTAATTAGTGTGCTTAGCCACACTGAATTTTTAACGTGGCTAATTATGATTTATTGTCACAACTAAATTATCCGTGACTATATTGCTCTTAGCCACACACTGAATTCTTACCGTGGCTAATTGTGATTTATTGTCACAAGTAAATTACCCGTGACTAATTATTGCTCTTAGCTATGCACTGAATTTTTACCGTGACTAATATTTTTGCTATGATAACAAATAATAGTACAAAATTATTAGTGCAACACGGTGTGTACTGTGACATCAAGATGATTGCGCCGTATTATTGCGAGATGTGAACAATATCCGTACTTAATGTTCTTCACTATTGACGTAAATGATGTTATTAAATTTATAATTCCTTTTTTGTTAAATTTATAATATTGAATAACATTATTTAGAAACTGCATCACATTTAAAGAGAAAGTATGTCCAGTTAAATAATTAACTTATTAACACCTACCATTGAGAAGTCTGAAACTAATATATTTTTAAATAAGATTTTCATTAGAAAATTGATTTACAACTTTATTTGTAAAATATTTCTACAAGAACTTGAATTCGAGATGTTAAATTGGAAAAAAATTGGGGAAGTTTTTAAGGAGAAAAAAAAAAGAAAAGACAATTAGATTTAAAATATGATTTTAAAAAAAAAAAACTAGTCTAAAAAATTAAATTCAAAATGATTTCCAACAAATCATTGAAAAAAATGGAAAAAAAACATATTGCTAAAATAACCGATATAAAAAAATCAATATAGAAAAACATTTTAATTATTGAAAATGAGCGTATCACACAGATAAGTAAAATGAAAATTAAAATAATAAATTTACATGTGTAAATAATGTGAAATTTTGTTGACAAAAAGAAATATAAAGAATAATGAAAATAAATCAATTTAGAGAAAACAAAAATTTATACGATATTTTCTGTGTTTTTTGGCAAAAACTGATTATGTTCGAGTTAATAATGTCTTGGTCATTTATTTTAGTAATAAAACTCGGTCATTGATACCCATATGTAATCATTATTCAAAAGTGATCATTGTTTAGTAAAAAGTGATTAAATTTTTTTTCGTTACAAATACGACGATCTTACAAATAGTATTTGTGTGGAAAAATATAAGAAAAAATGGATAGAAGAAAAATAAAATAAAAATGCCGACAAATGAAAAAAAATAAAAAAATGTATTAGGGAAAAATTATAAGGAAAATGTGATTAAATAGTTTGGAGAAAATGGTTCAGTTGACTTGGGCAAAAAATGCCCCGAGCATCATTAGTCGGGGGGTCAACATTGAAAACTCGAGTAATTTGAGAAAAATAATATTTTTTTCGCAAAAATATGTAAATCATTTAATATTTTTTCGCAAAAATAATAGTGAAGGTAATTTAGAAAAAAAAAAGAATATAATTTAAAAATGTTTTAAAGTCTTAACTATATCAACAAGCTTAAGTTTCATTTTCGGTAGCTCGTCATAAGAACTCCACAGTTAAGCGTACTCAGGTGAGATTAGTCTTGGGATGAGTGACCTCGTGGGGAGGATATACGATTCACAAAAGTGAATGACTTGTGATTGTAAGCAACGAGTTGAGATAACTAACCAAGCAAGGATTAAAGCTTGACAAAATTTCATATGTAACCAAATGTGTTTGGTAGTGTGGTGGTTGCTCACCTCATCCCTTAACCCTGAGGTCAGGGGTTCGATTCCTACCCATGAGAATGGAACAACTCTTTGGCAAGCCGTTTACCTCTTCGTGAGAGAGCCCGCGGCGACGGTATTATACACCGTTGTCGACACGGTGGACACCCCGGTTTAGACCAAAAAAAAGATTCCATATGTGAAAATATTTTCATTATAAGTAAAAAATAATATATTACATTTTGTTTATTTATTTTTTTGTTTGTCACGGGAATAATTTTGGTCACGAGAATTATTTTTTGGTCACGGGAATTATTAGCCATGTGAGAATCTGTGGCTAAAAATATAATTTTAGCCACGTTCTTTTTTTTCCCGTGGCTATCAATTAGCCACGGCCACTTGGGCCACAGAAGGTATTTCCGTGACAAAGAGCTTTAGCCACGGGAAATTAGTACTTGCGCCACGAATTTAGTCGTGGCCCAAGTGCTTAATTGTAGTAGTGTATGAATAAAAAAACCGTCGACCCATAAAGAACTATATTTAAAATACGGGTTATTACAGTCTTCCCCCCTTAAAATGAACTTCGTCCCGAAGTTCACCCATGCTAACTCGATATAAAAGCTGCTAAAACATAGAGTAAAGAACTTATAACAATCATGAAACAATCATAAATAGCACTTATATAGACTTCAAAACACGAAATGTTACATTCTACCCCCGTTAAGAGAACTTTGTCCCCAAAGTTCAACGCATAACTAAGTTAAAAGATACCTCACGAATCACATTATAAAGCATAACAGAAGTAAACCGGATTATCAGTATATTCGAACAATTACGACATATCGATATTACATGCTATAACAACTAGTCATAACGTAAATCACCAAGATTTTACAATCCTATCCTCCTTAAAACATGGTTACGTCCTCGTAACCCCATTATAAGAGTTCCCAGCACGTAACTCACTCTAAGTAACCAAGTATTGTATTATCATTGTCGAATCTAAGACCAAAGGCAAGGGTGAGTGAACTGGCGGAATAAAACCGCGAATCAGTGCCTCATCTTAATATCGATTTCAAACTCATACTACAACTCAATCATCAAGGTCACACTGGACCATCAACACCATATGGCACTACGGCCAGATAACTTACAACTCGGTGCCAACAACCAATTCTCATCTCGATTTCAATATCAATACTATCAAATATTCCCTTGGAGGGACTGCTCAATATTTAAGGAAATAACTCTAAGTTACTCACCCACAAGTCAAGGTCAAAGAATGCGACAACTCAATAAGACACTGAACTGCAAACTCAATCTCAGTACAACAATCAACCATGGTCTTTGTTCTAAGATCACGAGCAACTCTATCCCACCAAACTCTAGCCCATCAGCTAATTAACATGACAATGTACGTATGTTAACCCATTCATCGACACGTTTGTATGTACACTTACAATTCCACAACTCATGAAACAAGAGCTTGTACACTATACGAGACGAGTCTAATACAGAATTACTACACATAACACAAAATAATCAATTACCAAAAGCTTATCCATCTCACAAACGAAAGAATTATCTTATAATTAGACGATTTTTTTTAACTACCGAAATAAAAGGACAATTACTAATACACAACTCAATAAGTACACAAAAGAGGCCCATAGCAAGTATCATGTAATCATATAACCTTGAGCAATAACAAGAGTATTAGGGTCTGTAGAAATCGAGTTACGCAGTAAAACAGAATCGGAATGGGTAACACTTGCATACCCTTGAAATTTCTCACAAATTTAATATATTAACAACAATGTAAACAAACAAGAAGCTTATAGTTCATAATCATATTTTAGAAGCAAAACCATATTTTAGGAAAAGACATAGAGCAAAATTTTAATGAACGTAAATAAACGTGTAGCATTGACATGTTTCACAAAATATGCACAAACCATGGACTAACGAGACCGTTTAGCATATCTAGGTATTAATAAGTTAACCAGATCACTTAGGTATAACTCAACTTACATCATCTATCATGAGACTAATGAAATAAATGTCTTGTAATATAAGAGTTCATATAACGCGCAACAAATAAGCATCCGGGCAGGCTTTCATCAACACGTAAGTACAGAATTTGTCATATTGCAAACAATTACTACAATTATTAAAAGAGCAAGCGTCATCATGGTTATTCATCATCTTGAAATACAAATTTAAAACTTTTGAAACCTTTGGAAAAAAAACTTTTGAAATGCTGAAATGGTAGTTTGTGACAAATATAAACACAAGCAAATGGCTATTTTTCAACTACAGATCGGACTTAAAACTGCACGGAGGCATTCTGACTCTCCTTTACTAAAACATTGTTCTCCCAAATTGTTGCTCACGGATCATGAAATTTAACGATAAAAGTAAACGAACGCACAACACTAAATCACATGCCAAACTAACTAATAACTCAATACATCGTGATCGGGTTTCGAACATAGTAATATGCAATTCATTTTATAGCGCAACAGTATACATGACAGAGTCATAGGCTATTATATCAGGGAACTAGACAAAGATGTACCTTTAATACGCAAAAGAATAGCAACAAGGTTCACGTTGTTCAAAATAACCACCATTAATTATAACAATTAAATTGCTATATAACTTTTACTCATGACATCGGGCTAAAAATCTTACTAGTTAAATTCCATTCTACCACTTGTGAAGACTCCTCTCTGATAAACATGATTTTAACATCACATAGGAACATCACATAATACACAATTGATTGAACTTTTATAGAAACTTATCTAACCCATAATTTCACCAATAAGCATGCTGCAGCACTTATAAACAAATCACAATTAAATAATCGCTCAACTATATTGCGAGTTTTAATAGTTTCTAGAAAAAAAAAAAAAAAAATGAATTAACTAAACATAGGAAAAAGAATCAAATGCATATCCTAAGGGAATTATTTATAACAATTTCAAACACTCAGTTGGTCTGAAAAAAAACTTTACCGCGATTCAACAGAAAATTGGACAACTTGCAGAAATCACTATTAAATAACGACTCGTTAAGATCTACATGGCTTATCATACATAAAATTTTCATATTCATATAGAGAACACATTTTAGATGGCAGCTTTTGCAAGCGAGGTAACATTTTGAAAACTTATCAAAAAAAAATTTAGTTCTTTTACAACTTCACATTCTACTACAGAACTCAACCATTTTTCTTCCATAACACGTTGACATATTATTGATGCATAAACACTACCATATTAATATGTATTCATCACTCAAACTGTAACTGTCATCTAGAGCACGTTAAGATTTCTAAACTGGAAGTAGAACCAACTAATTACTCAAAATTTATACATTGCATGTATATACCATCGTATCACATATTTATATATGAGGTAACACACTCCGCATATCACTAGACATGAATTACTATAACATTTAAATCTGATAGGTCATATCCAAATACCAAGTAATATATTGCGAAAGTTACGTTAGTCATTTAATAACCAGATACACTATAGACAATTCGAGACATCAACAACACATGATCATATCACTCTAATTCAGTATACAATAATTATACACCGATTCCTGAAAATTTTGATTCAATCATTTATATCCATCTGCGTTTCAATATCAGTCGCATTCTTCTCATGCATATCATCCTACTAGCCAAGCTTATATTTCAAACTCGTATTTCAATTTCCATGTCCTCAATACTTAAAGTAATACATTTCTCAATCACTTTCCGATATCAAACTCATAGAATACAATGCATCATTAACCATGTACACATCATTACTTACCTCATTCCGTCCCTGCAAAAATTGTTAGCACAAGATAACTAGATCGCTATATAATCTACCCCACTCTTCAATTACTCTCATTGGGTTCCCGAGACAGAACAGAAGGGCCCAGGTCTGGTTTGAGGGGGCCCCTAACTCATCCCGTTCCTTTTTGGGGCTCCTATCAGTCTCATCTCGGGGTTCATTTTATTAGACACTTCCTACATTCATTATTATTCATTTGGTTTAGGTCTGAGGATCGTTCGCTCTGATACCACTTTGTAACACCCCCATTTATTCAAGGGCCTGAACTAGGACTCCTCAGATAAATAAGGGTGTTACCATCTCGGTTTCCCGAGGCAGTAGATACAAAGGAAGACAAACAGTACTTTAAATTAACTTTAAACTCAAAACATGTTCTTACATATCCAAAGGTCTTAACAACATAAATAAAGTACAACTCGTATTAAACTGACTAAGGTGATCTAGACATCTAATCTGGTCCGGATCCTAGCTCTTCCTCCCATAGCTCCCCCTTAGTCTCAGCACCTGCCAATCTGCCCCCCAATAATTGGTTCATCACATGTGATCACGAATACACAGGGTCAACCACGAGGTTGAGTAGGGAAAACAATAATTATAACAATATAGTAAACTCCGCACCGATCCAACGCCATATATATACTCCGCACCGATCCAACACCATATATACTCCGCACCGATCCAACACCATATATTCTCCGCACCGATCCAACATCATATATACTCCGCACCGATCCAACACCATATATACTCCGCACCGATCCAACACCATATCACAAGACCCAATATATATATATATTTATATATTCACATCGTAACAATGTCTCAAAAGATATAAATAGCACAATATAACGTTCACATGAGATTATAACATAAACATGCTTATTAACACATAAGAACAGATTACACATTATTGTAAACCAGTACTTTCCCCTACCTCAATTTGTAGAAAGGCAACCGAACCGCTGCTAGAAATATTCCACTTCGAGCTCAGTTCCTATAAATAGTACTTAATATCAATTTCTATTCATACGACCACACTACTACTCAGTTATTCGATCATGTTCTCATAATTGATTTACCAAAAACCCCTTGTGATTACACACATATAAACACACCCATATGCTTATCAATTGTCATTAACTAGTTATTCATATTAATTATTACCAAACGATTATAACTTACTATTTATATACTTACTAAACATAGCATAATTCAACGAAACAATTATTATTATATCGCCACAAAAATAGGTGATTATCAATAATTACAATATAAGCTTAACAATAGTAACAACCCAAAATTACTAACGCATGATTGAAACCGTTTATAGTACCATTAGCGTAAAATTATCAATTCTCCATAATAATAAAAATAATATAAAACAATATAATTAAAACAATAATATTAATAATTAATGTAACAATAATAAGAATTATAGTGATAACTTTTCATAATAATAATAATAAGTATAATAATAAACATAAACATCAACATCAGCATCTCGCCCCCTAACACAACCCGACTCCCGACTTACATCCCCCTAAACCTGCGTGAACAATTACCACCATGAAAACAGCCATGTGACCACTCCCTTATTGCCGGCAGCCACCACGCATCACCCCCACACCACCTACTCTACCACCGACCATGGCCACGACCGTCGACCCCCACCGATTAGGAGGACCAGGGTCCCAAACAGACCCGATCCCTCACGCACCCCTCTTAAACCCACCTGAAACTCTTCATTGTAGCCACTGCCAACCACGGTGAAGCCACCCGAGACCACCACCACAGACTCCCCAGACACCAGACTCTCTAGCAATGGTGGTACCACCGCACGACCTCCCCCTAGTCATCGACGGTACCACCCTCAAACACCCACGTGAACCCAGAATCCGAGTACACCCTCGCTGAACCCATGTTCCCTTTCCCGAACCTGCCACCAGCCACCACCCTAGTAACCACCGACACAGCCACCTTGACACGCCTCAACTACCAACAACTAACTACACCCTTACCCAGAAAGTATAAAAACAGAAATAGACTCGAAACATCCATAACACGACTCAAGTGCAAACTCTGTTTTTTTTTAAAACAAACACCTCCTGACACGACAGTCACAACCACCCTGACTGGCAGTCCTCGGTGGTTGAGGGTGACCCTATAATCATCAATACGTTACTACTAACTTCATGTGTCAACTTTATGCAAAGATCAGAATTAATAAGTACAATAACACGACTAAATTACCACAGTAAAAACGTTATGCAAAAGAGAATCGTGTTGACATACCGACTTCGTATTAAGTTCGACCACCCTTAAACCGCTCTATGGCCACCGTGAAGACCTCCTACGTGTACTCTGTGATGACGGCTAAAGATTGATGTGTTTGTATGAGAGACAGGATAGCTAGGTTTAGGGTTTCTGGCTTATAGAAGTGACGGTAGGGCTTAGGGTTGATATAGGCTGTTTGAAAAGAAAAGTAACGTGAAGTGTGGGCTGGTATTTGCACAGATTTTGAAGCCCATACTCACCCCCTGGGTCATGAGTTCGAACCCCACCAAGCTCCAAATTCTATTATTACAACCCCATAAAATAAATCCAATATATATAACCAAGCACATAATTTTATTGATATTATATCGATAGCTATGAATAAAAAAACCGTCGACCCATAAAGAACTATTTTTAAAATACGGGTTATTACAGTCTTCCCCCCTTAAAATGAACTTCGTCCCGAAGTTCACCCATGCTAACTCGATATAAAAGCTGCTAAAACATAGAGTAAAGAACTTATAACAATCATGAAACAATCATAAATAGCACTTATATAGACTTCAAAACACGAAATGTTACACTAAGATTCGAAAGGCCATGTTAGACCTAGGAGCTTCTATTAATGTGATGCCCTACTCCTTGTACCAATCTATGAAACTTGGTCCTTTGCATGTTACTAGTGTTGTTATCCAATTAGCCGATAGATCGAATGTTTACCCGAAGGGGATTATCGAAGATGTGCTTGTGTTGGTTCATAATTTTATCTTTCCTGCTGATTTTTATGTGCTAGACATGGAACATGATAAACATGCGGCTCCTATTCTGTGAGGAAGGCCATTCTTAAAAACTCCTAGCACTAAGATTTATGATGCTATGTCTAGTGGGTCTATGACTATGGAGTCTAGTGGTCAGGTCGTGGAGTTTAACATTTATGATGCTATGAAATATCCTAATGACCACCATTCTGTGAATTTTATTGACATTGTTGACCCTTTGGCCCAAGATTTCTTTGTTTTTAATGGTGATGATGGGTTGCAGGTAGCTTTGGAGAATAGTGTGGATGGTCAAGAGGTAGAATATGTTTTTCTGCTAACTTGCAGGAAGTTGTGGCCAACTTGCATAAGTTGGAGGAGCTTCCTTTGAGTTCGAATAATACATTGTCATTAACTGTTCCTTCGGAGAAGTTGTTGCCATCTGTTTTGCAGGCACCCGTGGTAGAACTTGAGGCCCTTTCCGAGCATTTGAAGTATATTTTCCTTGGCGAGGGAGAAACATTTCCTGTTATCATCTCTAGTAAGCTTACCAAGGAACAAGAATAAAGGTTGAAAGATGTGCTTGTGGAGAACAAACTGCTATTGGTTTGACTATTGCCGACATCAAAGATATTAGTCCAAGTACTTTGTATGCACCGTATTTTGCTAGAGGATAAAGCCAAACCGGTAAGGCAACCACAACGTCATTGAATCCTCCTATGATGGAGGCGGTGAAGAAAGAAGTTCTCAAATTGCTTCAAGTAGGTATGATTTATCCTATTTCTGACAGTAAATGGGTGAGTCCTACCCAAGTAGTCCCTAAAAAGTTTGGGGTGACCGTAGTTGAGAACAAAAAAAGTGAGCTTGTACCCACTAGGAACCAAAACGGGTGGAGGGTTTGTATAGATTATCGTAGGTTGAATGCGGTAACTAGGAAATACCACTTTCCTCTTCCCTTTATTGACCAAATGCTTGAAAGACTAGTGGGGAGAGCTTATTATTGTTTCTTGGATGGTTATTCGGGGTATTTTCAAATAGTTATTGCCCCTGAGGATCAAGAGAAAACCATATTTACTTGTACTTTTGGTACCTTTGCGTATCGACGCATGCCTTTTGGACTTTGTAATGCACCAACTACTTTTCAGCGAAGTATGGTTAACATATTTCTGAATATGTTGAACGTTCCATTGAGGTCTTTATGGATGATTTTACGGTGCATGGTGATTCTTTTGACACTTGTTTACACCATCTGTCTCTTGTTCTTAAGCGCTGTATTGATACTAACCTTGTCTTGAATTCTGAGAAGTGTCACTTTATGGTGGAACAAGGTACAGTACTGGGACATGTTGTGTCTTCAAAAGGTATTGAGGTAGACAAAGCTAAGATTGATACTATTTTTTCTCTACCTTATCCTACTAATGTTTTTTTTTGTTCTGGTAAAATATAAGTATATTATAACCAAAAGAGTAACTATTACACACTACTAACAATCAGCACCATACATCATATATTCCTCAGACTACAAAATTATGTGACTAGAATGTGCTTCATAAAATTTCTATCTTTGGTATTTAGCACTTCTTTGACAATATGCTTGAAATGAATTCGCAGTTCGTCTTTGATCCGCTTGCATACAACCTCTGGTCGAAGTAAGGTACCCTCCACTCTGCATTGGTTACGTTGAGACCAAATATGATAAACAATTGCATTGATGACACCATTCATTAGACCCCTCTTCAACTTAGTCCCTCTTAGAGTTGTTCTCCAATTATTCTTGATATGATTCTGCATAGTGTACTGTACCCAGGGGCTCAATGATTCTATAATGAGTCTGCTATAGTCACACTTGCAGAAAAGGTGTTCCTGGTCTTCTACTTCCCTCTAGCAGATATCCTACTAATGTTCGTGAAGTTCGATCTTTTTTTTTTTGGCCATGCAGGTTTCTATCGCAGGTTCATTAAAGATTTCTCTAAGATCGCTTCACCATTATGCAAGCTGCTGCAAACGGAGACAGATTTCATCTTTGATAAGGCTTGTAAAAAGACTTTTGATGATTTGAAAGGTAGGCTTACCTATGCACCGATTATTTAAGCACCGGATTGGTCTCTTCCCTTTGAGGTTATGTGTGGCGCGAGTGATTACGCCTTGGGAGCGGTGTTGGATCATAAGAATGTGAGGGCTTCTCATGTTATTCATTATGCATCCACGACCTTAAATGAAGCACAACGAAATTACACCACGACTGAGAAGGAGCTTCTAGCTATTGTTTTTGCTTTTGAGAAATTCCGGTTCTATTTACTTGGTACAAAAGTGGTGGTATTTTCAAATCATGCAACGCTGCGCCATTTGATGGAAAAGAAAGAATCTAAAGCCGATGTTGATTAGATGGATTTTATTGCTTAGTGAATTGATTTGGAGGTGAAAGACAAGAAGGGAGCAGAAAATGTCGTGGCAGACCACTTAAGTCGGTTGGTGGATGTTGATGTAAATCCACATGAGAAGAACTTAATGAAAGGAGTATTCCCTGATGAAAGCTTGTTCACTATTCGTTCCGTGGAGCCTGATACGCCAATCTTGTCAATTTTCTATGTTCTTCTAAATTTCGACAAGGCTTTTCCAAATCTCAAAAGGATAAGCTTCGTAGTGATGCGAAGTACTATGTATGGGATGAGCCTTATTTGTGGAAGCATGGTTCTGACCAAATCATAAGAAGGTGTGTACCAGAGACTGAGATGACTTCAATCCTTACATTTTGTCACTCACATTGTGGTGGTCACTTTGGTGCAAGAAGAACAACGAGAAAGGCACTTGATTGTGGATTTTATTGGCCTACTTTATTTAGAGATGCTCATGGATTTTGTCAAGCTTGTGACAATTGCCAAAGGGTAGGCAATATTTCCCGAAAGAATGAGATGAGGCAAATAAAGTTACATGTTAAATTGTGAGATTTTTTATGTTTGGGGAATCGACTTCATGGATCCCTTCCCAAATTCATATGGAAATATTTACATATTAATGGCGGTAGATTATGTGTCTAAGTGGGTGGAGGCTATTCCCACTAAGACTGATGATCCAAAGGTGGCGACAAATTTTATCAAGACTAACATATTTGCTCGATTTGGAATTCCAAAGGCCTTGATTAGTTCTTGAACCATGTATTAAAATATATATATTAAGTATATATGTTTATGTTTTGATAATGACAAGTCTAGCTAAATATATTATATACTCGTGCGTATAATTGTGTGCTAAGTGTACAGTATATAGAATTGGAAGATCTGTCAATCGGTATAAAAGATTCAAGATAATTAGTCAAATGGTTGATTAACCGAAGATTATTGATAGTAGATCGCAAGTTCCTTCCAAGTCTTGATAAAGATTGGTTAGGATAGAAATCAAGAAACGGAAGTTAACTAGAGTTATACTTTTCAACTATAACTTTAGTATGCAATGAATTCAAGTTATAGCTCATAGCTATAACTCTATAAAGAAGAAATGTTCGGAAGACTAGTGATGGTTGAAACGATTTTGGATTCTAAAATCGACGTGAACAATTAATGTTTAATTAGTACTCTATTTACAATATGGAATTATTAATCTTAACTGGTTAAAATAAAATATCCAATAGTTAAAAAGGGATAAATAATTTTTTTATGAGTTAATTATTTATTTCTAATAAGCTAAGGATCTCTTTATTTTAATTATGATCGTCAAATAATATAATTCTATAAAACGTGTAAAACAGTTTTTGGAAACCGTGTATAGACACACGCTTTTGTATTTGTAAAGGATTGATTAAATAAATATTAATTATTTATTTAATATCCTAAAACAAACTAGATTATGTTATGGAAATATAATTTATTTTATTTTGACGAGGTTTAGGAAGTTGATTTTAATAAGGTTATCATTTATTTATTATATAAGATCTTTCCTAAATATGAATTAGGAAATTGATTCTATATATAATACTTAAATATCTTATTTAAATATTCCCTAAATAAATTAAGATTAGATTTATGGTATGATTACCTAAAGACTAGAAGTCTAGTTTTAGTAATATTCCTAAGACATCTAGGGTTTGTATAACCGAGACATAATTCTATATAAATAGAATACTTGTGACACATTAAAAGACACGAAACCATACGCTTGCACGAAAATCAAGAAAAACCACCCCCGTTGTTTTTCTTCAAGATTCGAGCTTTAACTGTTATTCCGTTTCAAGACTCAATGGCTCAAGATTGTTCTTATTCGTTCAAGATTGTGAACTCGAAGAACTTATTGAAGACTTATCTTATTAACGTAAGATAGATTGAGTATTTTATGGTACTCGTTGTAATCAAGTATTTCACGGTACTTGACGTAGCTAGATATTTTATGGTATCTAGATTGTGTTACAACTAACATCAAAGTTGTACGAGTGGGTTGATAAAATTGTAATCCGGAGAGAGGTACTAATTTTATTAATCGAGAATAGTGGACGTAGGTTTCGATTTGTGAAACTGAACCACTTCAAAAATATCGTGTCTCTTATTTATTGCTTTACTCGTTATTCAGCACATCAACACACATATCAAAGAAGAATCGAAAAAGAAGGCATACTCAATCCACCCCCCCCCTTCTTGAGTATATTCATATCAATAGACTCTTCAATTGGTCTCAGAGCCTCGTGCTCTTGATCGCCTAACCACCTGAGATTGATCCTGCTATTGATTCTATATTATATACTCTATCTACAATGGACTCCAAACACCTCAAATGTCCTATCTTCGATGGTAAGAACTACAGCTTATGAAAGAACATGATGACCCACTACATCAAGAGATGTGATTGAGAATGTTAGAAGATCATCCAAATCGGACCTAAGAAAATCCTGGTCGCCGCGACAAATGGAACAACCTACGAAAGGATGGAAAGTGATTATGTAGAAGCCGATTACAAAATAGCCGAGAAAAACTCAAAGGCAATGAGTCTCTTACAAAACGGTATGATAACCTCAGAATTTGACCGATTTTCATCTTGTAATTCCGCTAAGGAAATATGGGACGGTCTTGAACTTGCCTACGAAAGAACATCCGTAGTCAAGAAACATCGTATAAATTTGTTTATTCAAAGATATGAACTTTTCACTATGGAAAAGAATGAATCTATTGATAGCATGTCTGCACGATTTTCTTGCATTATTAATGAACTACGGAACCTTGGTAGGAAGATCGATTCTGAAGATATCATTCGAAAGATTCTCAGAAGTCTTACTAAAAAGTGGCAACCCAAAGTCACGGCCATTGAAGAAGCGCGTGACCTATCAAAAATGACTTACCAAGAACTCATAGGATCTCTGATGGCTCATAAGATCATGTTAAACAAAGATGATGATGACGACCTTAAAGGAAAAGGCGTCGCACTTCAAGCCTCTACAAGCGAGGAATGCGAACAAGAACTAGAAGACGAAACAGTTCTATTCGCAAGACGATTCAAGAAAGTGGTTTTTAAAGGAAGATATAAAAACCCTAATAACAAGACAGTTGACAAAAAGAAAACTGACTCTAAACAAACATTCTTCAAAAGAGGATGTTTCAAGTGCGGTCAACAAGATCACATGATCAAAGATTGTCCAAGCTGGGACAAAATCAAAGACAAATCCAAGAGGGAAAAGACCAAAACGGAATTCAAAAATGTGATGCTTGCGTGATGTTGGGGAGAATTAGAATCTGAAGATGACGAGAACTCAGAAGAAGATGATGTAGCAAACCTATGCTTAAGCAACGTCAGCCTAAATCTAATCACCAACAACCATGATGAAGACGACGCATCTCAGATATATCTCCTTGGAGAATCCGACTCAGATGACGAAGACCAAGAGGTAAATTTTCTACAACTTAAGAGTCAAGTTAAAAATCTGGCCAAGGCTATGTTAATTAAATACTTTGAGAAAACCCTAGACCAATGTCATGAACAAAGTCTTGAGTTAGATGAGTTGAAAGAACAAATCCTCAATATCGCTGAGGAAAATCAACTTCTTAAAGCCAAAGCTAACAAACTGAAATCCAAAATAAACATTGAAACCAATGTTAAGTTGGAAACAGTGATGTCTGAGAAAAAGGTTCTTGAGTCTGAAGCTATAACCTCAAAACTAAAACTCAACATTAAAGAGCTTCAATCCAAAGTTATAGCTAATGAAGCTATAACTTCAGAATTGAGAAAGGCAAATGAGCTTCTAAAGTCCAAATCTTCAACAGTTGTTGAAGATGAGACTCATCTAGAAGAAGTTGAGATCCTCGAAAAGAAAATCATGGATCTAGAATTCAACTTATCTAACTTCAAGAAGGAACATGCTAATATAGTTTCTAACTTTCATAAAGACATTCAAAACCTAAAAAAATATAGCAACATTGACCATAGTGCGTGTAAAAAGGAAATAGATTCTTTGAAGGACCTCCTTCTTCATGCACGGAAAGTTCACGACAAATGGGAAGGAACTACTAACGTACTAAACTTCCTGACTGAACAATATGATAATAACATGAAGATGGGATTAGGTCACGAGTGTTATGGTAGAAGGGATCACTCAAAGTGTAAACAAAGTCCCACAGACCGAGACTTTAGAAGAAGAAAATATGTCGACCTACCTGAGTATTTAATATGCACTTATTGCGGTCATACTGGACACCTCCGTGAAAACTGTGTAAAACACGCACAAGATTTTAAAACCGGAGTTAAGTTTGTTAAATTCTTAGGTATACCAAACGACACTATTTCTATTACTCACAGTGATAATGACAAAATTGAGGAAAGAAACAATGACCACAGATGGTTCTATGACATGACATTTGATTACGAAGAATGTTAGGTTTTATTAGTTACTCATAAACTAATTTTAGTCATACTAACATAATCTTTTAATTAACCCTTTAATTAACATATTATTAGGTGATCTTATGCATGCTAAAAGCGGAAATAAGAGAGTATTTGAGCCCTTACACACGGTCCAAATATTTAGCAAGGATGATCCTCCGAGTACCTAAAATAGAATACCTCCTTTGGATGCACCAAGACAACCCCTCAATCAACCGAAACTTGGAACAAGCTAGTATCAAAATCGGTTCTTTCCTTAAAACAATATAAGTTCTAATATGAACTTATTATACTAATTTTATATCTCTTAATATAATTAGTATGAATATTATCTTATAATATGAGAGGTTTTGATGTTGATAAATTTTCTTACTCTTAGAAAAATAACACAAGCATAAGGATTAGTATGAATTGCAAGCATCTTCTCATATTTATGTGTGTGATGCTTAGGGTTAGCTTAGGCCGGGTATGGGGAAGAACAAGAGGGAACCAATTCCCTTTCCCATGTAATTAGGGTGGCTTGTAGGTGTTAGTCTCAAAAACACTTTAATGATTGTGTTTTATTAATAAATAAAACACTTATAAACACCTTCTCTTTAGCCTCCTAAAACCGGCACATGTGCATTCAAAATGGACTTAGTTTTACCATTTTATCAACTTCACAATTGTATATTGTGTAACATGTAAAATGTCACAACATAGAAAAAATAACAATTGTTTTTAATTTAATTATACATATTTATCAAATAAATATTATTCATAAATTAATAAATCATATTTATCATGTTGACTAGTAATTCGAAATCACTATTATATAAAATGGTCATTTATAATTTATCGTCAATACGATTTACAACCTTTGTAATAATTATAACCCAATTCATTCTAATTACGATATAATGAAATATCGTTTAATGTTTAACAATTGACACGTTTCAATTTTAAACAAAAATCTTACATTAAGATTTAACCTCTAATTTCTCGATATACGAGTTTAAGGAATATGATCAAATCGTATCACCATACATTTGATCATTTTATCAATTAAGGGAATTGTCCTAAAGGTGTGACCTAAAGGGATCAACTGACCACCACCGTCATACGACAGTAATATCAAACTCTAGCTAGCCAATCATTACCGATTAATGTTGGTCAGTTGACAAATATAAATCGTATCATCCCTTGCGCATTCTTGCCATGAGATTTAATTATGTGATCGCACTATTGTTGAGGACACATTTCCCAACAATCTCCCACTTGTCCTCGACAAGTGTGCGTCACCAATTCTCTTGTCCTATTACAATCTCCCACTCAATGCAAGATGTCTCTCTGAGGCCGTACTTGCATTTGATCATATCATGAGTGGTTTCCTCGATCTGGAGAATAACTGTTTGACCGGAATTATCTACCATAGATACCTTCCGAGCGTGGCCACGCATTTCCAGTTAACTTCTCCTCGAGTGGCCCTGAGATTTGAACAACCCTGACAAGGGGTGGACAATTTCTATCGCACTACTTCCTTCAACTAGTCACAGTCAGTCACAACCCAAAACAATCCCATTTGACTCCATTTAGAAAAGTCGTAGAGAATGGATCAAGGTCATGCCTAAACTGCACCATCTTGGGAGAATAGTCTTTAGTCTAAGAATTGACTCACAAGAATACTATAGCAGCTCTCGCCACGACCCGACTATAAAATTTCCAGAACTCTATAAGCGGTCACATTGCCCGACAGAGTGTCTCTAACAGTCTGCCTATGTGATCGACTAGTCATCACATATGACTCTATGGCATTTGAACTTGCCATCAATCGCCTCACACTCTAGTCGCTTTGAGACGTCACCTCATGTAAGCGGCTAGGGACCATACTAAGTCAATCCAGTTCACTTATGGGGTTCAAAATTGTCTCTTACAACCCATTTGGATTCTGACAAAGTATCTTTTACTTTGAGTTAATTATAACTCAAATGATGTTGTCATGCAACAATAGTCAATACTATTATATTGCATTTGATGCACAATCATCTGTTTGTGTTAGTGTTTTGCGAATATCCTTTATTCATGATTGTAAAACTTACAAATTTTGGTCTCCTTTATTATCATATTATCCCGTATAATATGATTCTATTTGAGTACATATCTAGAACTCTTTCTAGATTTTGAGTTTCCTTTCCGGAGGAAAGCTCCCACTGTTATCTTATAACTTGTGACGTATCGATATACTGGAGGGATTAAAAATCACTCTCTACAGTCACTTATGTACTGAAAACTATATTGTAGTCTATTTATGATTTCATCATTCTAATAATTTTCATTCATCTTGGCTATTTGATAATGGTTTCATTCATCGTTATGAATAATGTATCCAACCATTCTAAATTCTAGTGGGCGACCTTTTATTATCCATATAATAAACCTTCCCATTAAAACTCCATCATCATATGATATAAATTATTTTATTCATCTAAATTGAGTACCTCTTATTCTTTACTCTTAAAGAATCATCCATTCTCTCTAAATGGTAGGCTTCAATTGTTTGATGAATATCGCTCCCACTGAAAATAATATCTCTCGATATCTTAAATGAACCTTTCATTTCTCGCATGTTAAACTATTACTCGAATTATTATCACTATCTCTATAGTGATCCATCTTTTCAGATCATACCTTCTAACACAACATAAACTACTGTCGAGGGGACTGAGATGATTTCTCCTCTATTATCTTATAATCATAGAAAAATCATTATTTCAAGGAATCGGTGTTGCCTCCGAATAGATAGATGATTTCTCCTCTATTATCTTATAATCTCTGAAAAATCACTATCTCATGGAGCCGATCTTCCTTCCGAATTCATACGGGGTTTCCCACTGAAACAATGAACACAAAGAACCTTTCTTCGAGTGTCCTCCCGTAGTTTCTTCAGTGTACCTTTCTTCGAGTGTCCTCCCGTAGTTTCTTTTGTTATCTTATTTAGGTTTCTTCTTAAGAACCCTTTCAGGAATCTTCTCTAAGATCCTATAGTTATATCATTGGTTTGTAGGTCGAAAATTTTCTCCCACTCTATCCTTTAAAATAACCCTTATTTGTACAAGGATAGCTTATTTCGA
Organism: Silene conica; assembly: GCA_029255685.2. Lineage (NCBI taxonomy): Eukaryota > Viridiplantae > Streptophyta > Magnoliopsida > Caryophyllales > Caryophyllaceae > Silene > Silene conica. Next base: position 52,052,770 of record CM055316.2, on the reverse strand, counting down.
TCGAACCAATGTATATTAGTTTATGGTATGATGAATACATTCTCATTTTCACTTAAAATGAAAATCATATAATGAACTAATATTGTCTCATTTTGATTGAAAGTATCTCATGGGGTGTAGTTTTCCGTTTTAATCAACACTTTGATTATTTTATATTGATCGTATCAATGTTTATTTCGTGGAAAAATCATCATTATTCATGTTTTAACAAGGTATGCAATTTATTTCGAGAAATCAAGACATTGATTAAGAACAAAAGTAGTGACTCGGGTTGAAAACCAAGTCACCAATATCCAAAATTACAACCATTGTTTTAGGATTATAATCCTTGTCTTACAAGAAAATAAATTGTTCTTAGCAAATAAAATGCAAAATATGAAAGAAGACGATATGAAAATTAGAGCCTCGCTCTTCAAGTCTTCGATCAATTGGATGCTACCATAGCCATCCAAGTAAGGAACTTCATGTTTCCTTCTCCTTGTCCTTATCTTTATAAGATGCCCCTTTAAAACAATTTTAAAAGGGGTGATAGTCAACAACTTGTATCGCCATACAAAAGTTAACAAAATGAAAGTAAACGAGAATTATAACCTACTGCAAGAACATTTCTATTTTGAGATCGATCAAGTGTTTGGGGCAATTCCGTTTCCTAAGATTTATCCTTGTGAAATAAAGGCACTTGTCTTCAACCTTTGAAGATGAGGTGGAAACGCCTTTCGAAAAGGTCTTTTCTTTGGTCGCTTTGGGCTTGAACGTTTTATTGCCTTTGCCCTTAGAGGCATTCCTTTTGAAGCTCGTTTTCCCTATCTTCTCGATGTTCAAAACATCCTTAGTGGAACTTTCATGAAGTCCCATATCTCTCTCGGTTTGGACAAGCATCTTATGCAACTCTTCCAACGTGGTCTCTTGGTTTCGCATATTGAAATTCACCCGGAATTGAGCATACGCCTTAACCTTATTGAGAGAGTGAAGAACTCGGTCAATAATTAGAGAGTCGGGAACATCAACATTTTGAGCTATTAGAGTCTCCGCGAGCTCAACGAGTTTGAGCACATGAGGGCTTATCTTTTGCCCTTCCTTGAATGTAATGTCAAAGAAGGCGGAAGCCGCCTCATATTGAATCACCCTTGGAGTTTGCGAAAACATGGTCGCAAGCTTGGTGTATATTTCATATGATGTGGTCAACTTTATCATACTCCTTTGGAGATCCGGCTCCATGGAGAAGATGAGCACATTTTTTAAGAGCGGAGGACTCTTTCATGTAGGCTTCATAGGCCTCACGAGTTCCGACCGCGGAACGAGCGGTTGGAGCGGTTGGAGCGGCTTCGGATAGGTAACGACTCTTATCGTCACCTTGAGCGGCCAAAAGTAATTGCGCATCCCAATCCTTAAAGTTTGAACCATGCTTATCGAGTTTGCAACGATCCATAAAGGATCGAAGCCATGATACGTTAGTGAGAGGTGGAGCGTTGGTTGCCATTGATGATGTCGAAAATTAAACTACAATAATAAAAGGATAAACAACATCATTTTAAAATTCTTAAATTTAAATTTAAGAAACTTAAACATGTTAAGTATATTTACTTAATGATCTCTTACCCAATTAAGTAAACAATCCCGAGACCCAAACCCATACTAATCCGGGCACGGTGTAGCCGATTCAACCCGTATTGGTATAATTTGGTGGATTAACCCTTTAATCGGTTCTACTCTTAGAACTCTCGGTCGACAATTTTCTTAAAATTATCTTTAGCCCGAACTTATTGCAACTACGGTTACGAATACTTTCGTTGAGATCAACCAAATTTCAAGGTGTAATCTTATTACCCCACTTACCCAACGTGACAATTTTAGTACCCCGGTGTAGCCGAGCCTACGTTCTTGTGAAGAAGGGATTCAGGGGTCCGTACTTTTTGGTAAGGCTAAGTCTCAATATTTATATGTAAGAGATCTAGTCAAACTATTATCTATCTCCGTTTAAGTGAACTAAGTTGGTGAATTATCGATAAAATAAATGACTAGGTCGGCTAGGTCGAAACATGCATGATACGATGTATGACGATTTGGCTATGCATGCAAACATATAAAAGCAAAAATAAAAGCATAAAATAAACCCTAGTATGGCCTTTCCTAGAAAAGAAATAACAAAGTACAAATTCGGAAACCAACTCCTTTGGTCCCTTGAACTTCACGCGGCACGCACTTCGAGGTAAACACCGTCTTGTCGGAACTCCTTTCCGAATGGCACCGTCTTCAAGGAACTCCGGAATTTACAAATATTACAACTTTTCTAGTCTACTTTATACATTATAAAATAGAAATAAATTACAATTGGGTGATACGAGATCACAAAATTACAACCCAATCGGTAACCCCTTACATTACGGGAAAAACCGATTAAAAACTAAGGTCATACTAAGTAAATTACATAATTCCCAAAATTACGTAAAAATAAATCATGACATTCATAATATAATATGCAATGCTTATGTAAATATGAATTATCATGCAAATCCTAAGCCAAATCGTCCTATTTAAAACACTTATTTAAATAGTTATCGCAAACCTCGGTTTATGGAATCGCGTGTTTTAACGATTAACAACACAATGCATTATATGAAACGGTTTTCATCCTTAAGTCAATCATCCTAACTCGCATAGGATTCAAAATTTAGTCTTACTCAAACTTTGAACATGACTTAACTTAATATATGTCAATATTGATCGGTATTACTCGGTTTTACGGGAAAAATAATATAAAAATCCATAAGAGTCATAAAAATTTCGAAAATTCAAAATTCAAATTTTGAAAAATCCAGAATATTCTTAAAATTTTAAGAATGTTAAAATATTAGTATTTATACGGTTTTAACATTATTTCGTAAATAAGACGTAAAACGAGCATTTTAAGTCGGAAAATTCAATAATTAGTTCCATAAATGCAAATAAAATACTAATAAAACTTTTATACCTTCCAAAACATTTTAAGAACACAAAATGGACAGAAAATTAAATGGCACACTGCCCAATGAGCCGAAATTTAAATGCATGACTCTTTTTATTTAATTTTAAATGTAACTTTTAAACAAATTAAAATTAAATCAAATCTGAAACTTTTGGCTCCCAAGAATATTTTCATGATGAACATATCATATATGACTAATATGGGTTAAATTTTTCGGCCATTTTAACAACTTTTGCAAATTTTAACGATTTTCGTCATATATCGTACGATTTTAACATTTAAAATTATTTCTCAAGCATAAAATAAGATAAAATTATAGAAAATTTTATACATGCTGGAAATAATATATATGACATCGTGTTAAATTTTTATGGCCAAATTCCAACTTAAACTATAAAAGTCGAAATTATGTCACTAATTACCCGATTTTTACATTAAAAATCTATGATATTGCAATATTTGAGATAAATTTCTGGAAACTTCAACATAAAATTTAAATATTGCATGTGACATCCTCATAAATTTTTATAGTCAAATTCATAATATAACTATTTTAACCCATTTTTATTCATCTTATTGCATTTTAACACTTAAAATTCATATCACACGTTTTATAAGTCCATAATTTACGAAATTTCATATTCATATTATAGAAAATACATGTGATAACATACTGAAAAATCTCGGCCAAAAGATGATTTTAGCTATTTTTCCCAAAATAAACGACTTTAACGATTAAAACTTTATAAAAACCGAGATTTAATATACCATTAACCAATATCAATGAAAAATATATTCCAAATATTCTAAAACATTTTAGAAAACAGTAGGTAATCATGCTAAAATTATTTCGTGCATATCATATATCAAACGAAAATTCAAATTTTATTTTGTTATCACTATAACTCCGTAAAAACGTAAACGGAAAGCATGCAAACAACCTATTGCTCTGATACCAATTGTTAGGTTTTATTAGTTACTCATAAACTAATTTTAGTCATACTAACATAATCTTTTAATTAACCCTTTAATTAACATATTATTAGGTGATCTTATGCATGCTAAAAGCGGAAATAAGAGAGTATTTGAGCCCTTACACACGGTCCAAATATTTAGCAAGGATGATCCTCCGAGTACCCAAAATATAATACCTCCTTTGGATGCACCAAGACAACCCCTCAATCAACCGAAACTTGGAACAAGCTAGTATCAAAATCGGTTCTTTCCTTAAAACAATATAAGTTCTAATATGAACTTATTATACTAATTTTATATCTCTTAATATAATTAGTATGAATATTATCTTATAATATGAGAGGTTTTGATGTTGATAAATTTTCTTACTCTTAGAAAAATAACACAAGCATAAGGATTAGTATGAATTGCAAGCATCTTCTCATATTTATGTGTGTGATGCTTAGGGTTAGCTTAGGCCGGGTATGGGGAAGAACAAGAGGGAACCAATTCCCTTTCCCATGTAATTAGGGTGGTTTGTAGGTGTTAGTCTCAAAAACACTTTAATGATTGTGTTTTATTAATAAATAAAACACTTATAAACACCTTCACTTTAGCCTCCTAAAACCGGCACATGTGCATTCAAAATGGACTTAATTTTACCATTTTATCAAGTTCACAATTGTATATTGTGTAACATGTAAAATGTCACAACATAGAAAAAATAACAATTGTTTTTAATTTAATCATACATATTTATCAAATAAATATTATTCATAAATTAATAAATCATATTTATCATGTTGACTAGTAATTCGAAATCACTATTATATAAAATGGTCATTTATAATTTATCGTCAATACGATTTACAACCTTTGTAATAATTATAACCCAATTCATTCTGATTACGATATAATGAAATATCGTTTAATGTTTAACAACTGACACGTTTCAATTTTAAACAAAAATCTTACATTAAGATTTAACCTCTAATTTCTCGATATACGAGTTTAAGGAATATGATCAAATCGTATCACCATACATTTGATCATTTTATCAATTAAGGGAATTGTCCTAAAGGTGTGACCTAAAGGGATCAACTGACCACTACCGTCATACGACAGTAATATCAAACTCTAGCTAGCCAATCATTACCGATTAATGTTGGTCAGTTGACAAATATAAATCGTATCATCCCTTGCGCATTCTTGCCATGAGATTTAATTATGTGATCGCACTATTGTTGAGGACACATTTCCCCGAAGAAAAGAAAAATAGAACCAAACATACTCCTCAACCTACGACAAACAAAAATTGGTCACCAAAAGAACAACCTAAGACATACACAAAAACATCAAAACCTAACTACTGCAAACACAAAAGATCTTACGTTAGACAAGTTTGGGTTAAAAAGGAAGATGTATTTGTGATAACTAACAACAAAGGTCCCAAGTATGCTTGGGTACCTAAATCCTGTCTTTGAATTTATATGTGCAGTTCGTCGCTAAGGAGAATAATTTGTGGTATCTCGACAGTGGATGCTTAAGACATATGACAGGCGACGTAAATCTATTCCTATCCTTAAAACCCTTTGACGGAGTAAAAGTTACCTTCGGTGACAACAAAAAGGGAAAGATCATAGGAATTGGTAAGATAGGTTGTAACATCCCGTATTTTCGTAAAATCTAATTTAAGCGTTTTTAATTATTTTAAGTAATAAAATAATAATTTAGTAGTTTATTTCGAAAGACTTTAATTTAAAAGTAAGATCCGTCTTAAGAACCTTCAGTCCTTAAGACGAATACAAACTTGGTAAGGTTAAGTTCCCAACTTAAATATCCGCTCAAGTATCCTAACCCGTTTCATTTATTACGGAAAGGACAATTACTTAAACCCCTAAAATCATATGTCGACATATTGCTTCCCCTTCAACTCATTTCCACTGTTAATCAATTTCTCCTAAAACCTCCATAAAACCTCTCTTTCTTTTGTGAAATTCTTCATCATCCGTTCTTCAAATCGCAAAAGTAAGTACATTTTCGGAATCCTCGTTCGATTTCCTAGTCATCCATCACTTTCGTTTTTCATTTCGTCGACTTTGAAAAACGGGCTGTTTTCTCTTAATTCCGTTTTAAGGGCTTAAAATCCGTTTCTATGCTTGTAGGTGTTGGCTTGGAGGATCCAGAGACCGATAGTTACATTGTTGAAGACGATCTTTAGCCGGATTAGCTTGAGAGGTGACGATAATGAGAAACTCGGCCTTTATGTGTATATTAGCATGCTTATTGTGATTCTTGTGTTGGTTTCTGTTTTTGTTGTTATATATTGATCAAAGGACTTAGTAACATGTTTAGGATGATGTTGTTGTGAAGAATTCATGCTTAAACTTGTTGTTGTGTATTCTTAAGTATATTTTCAGTTTTTCTCATTTTGCGACGGATACTCGATATATTCATTTGAGGATTGTTATGGGACTTACTTGCTGATAGATTAGTAGTTTTTGATGTTTGATATTGTTGGGTAAATATCTTGTGTAGCAAATTTGAAGGTTGTAGGTCGTTTAGTGAAGTTTTCCATATGTTGCGAATTGCGAAAATGTGTTACAGGCTCTCTGAGCCGGTCGACCGACCGGCCGCCGGTCGACCGGCTGGGAGAGCAACTTGGGTATTTTGCGAGATTTTTAGAATCAGGCCTTGGGACTGCCAGCCGGCCGACCGGCTGCCTGCCGACCGGCTGGTGGTCATTTCCCTTGTATAGTGTGTTTTTGCGATGAACATAGAATAGAAGGGAGCCCAGCCGGTAGACCGGCCGCCTGCCAACCGGCTGGGAGCGCATTTGGGGAATGGTTACGAGTTTTGTGAAGGCTTGGGAAGGTCTTCCCAGCCGGCCGACCGGCTGCCTGCCGACCGGCTGGGAACCCTTTCTTGTGTGTTCTCGGTTTTAAAAGAAGAAGAAGGCTGAGAGGTCACCAGCCGGCCGACCGGCTGCCTGCCGACCGGCTGGGGACCCCTGATGGATTTTTATTGTTTTTCGATCGTAACTTTTACACAGTTGATCGATTTTGATTGAAACTCGTTTTGTATACCTGTGACATGTATTTGAGGACCCCGGTGTACGGGCAACATCATATTGGGTTCGGGAATGGATTAAGGATAGAGACCCCCCGGTCGGGAAACCGAAAGGGAAACCGACTCTTCCCCAACTCAGTTCTCGGGGTCAATTAAGTGTTGATTAGAGGATAAGAAAAGTAGAACTAGTGTTTAGTTCATAGACTTTGGTTGATATTGCATTGATGCGTATTAAGTTATGCCTTAAGCTGGCCTCTGAACTTAATACGTGAGTTATTTGTCATATATGGGGATATGCCTTAAGCTGGCCTCTGAGCCCTATATGTGTATGTTTGTCGTGTCTGGGACATGCTTTAAGCTGGCCTCTGAGTCCAGACATGTGTGATAGTGATCGCGTTAGAACATGCCTTAAGTTGGCCTCTGAGTCTGACGAGTAGAGCAGCTGCACAACGGGGTAGCTAAGGAACTGACACCTTGCCCGGAGTGCAGATGTTTGGTGCTAGAACATGCCTTAAGCTGGCCTCTGAGTTTAGTACCTTGTGATGTGGTGAAGGGACATGCCTTAAGCTGGCCTCTGAGTCCTTTACTTTTGGATGCTAGTCTATGCCTTAAGTTGGCCGCTGAGTCTAGTGTCTTGCTGATTGGCAGGTCCATGCCTTAAGTTGGCCTCTGAGTCCTTGCTTGCTGAATGTTTGGTGTTTAGGTTATGTCTTAAGTTGACCGCTGAACCTTTTCACTTGCTGAACGTTTTGATATTAGGTTATGTCTTAAGTTGACCGCTGAACCTTTTACTTGCTGAATTTATCTGCTTGCCTTGAGTTGGTACGTGTCAGATATGGATATTGTTAATGATGTGTAAATGTATATCTGCTTGAGTTATGGTTTGATCATCCAAGGCATTGGGTGACTCTTAGTTCGGTTTCATAAATAGTTGGACTGAAAGACCCCCCGACTGGGTAACCAGTAGGGAAACCGGCTCTCCTTCCTAATTGTTTATGAAGTTGGTTGAGAGCCGTGCACTGTAATCGCATGATAGTAAGAGATCAGATGATGAGATGTTTATGCTTCACATGTTGTTATATGTTGGAGTATTCTGTATTGTTTTATATGTTACGTGTTGTCACAAAAGGTGGCTAGGAGAACTCTAGTCACTCCCCACTGATTTTGGCGTACATGTTTTCATGTATGTAGGTACATGCTGGTTGGAGATGGGTTCACGAGAGCTAGCGAGCGATGATCCGTTCATCATGACTTACCTTATGTCGTTTAGCTGGACTCGTAGTTTGTTACATTCGTTTTGGTGCCTGTAGGGATGTTCCATCCCAGGCTGTGTATATATTTCATTTCAGTACTTAGAACTGTTACTTATCTATTTGGTTTCAGTTTCAGTTTACGTTTCAGTCAAAGACTTCTCGCATGTTTTATCTTTAAAAAGTTTTAATTCCGCTGCATTTTTGGTACTTTGTATGTTTTTATTTCCGCTTTCGCGAGGGGTTTTACAGTTGGTATCAGAGCATTATTGCTCCCGACGCACTCATGTGACCCCCAACCTTAACTTGACCAAGTAAACAAATAATGAATGAGAGATGGGTAGATCTAAGGACTTATTTTGTAGTCTATTTGTGATTGCTAATTGTTAAGCTAATACTTATTTTCTCTTTTGAAGGATGGTGAGACCTAGGGCTGCTGATAACATTGTGCTGCAAGCAATTCAGCATTTGCTTGAGACTCAGAGACAACAAGCCGGGAATGTTCCACCTCCTCCACCGCCAGGCAACGAGGCTAATCGTCCTGGTAGTTTCTCATGGATAGCTTCGCAGATGTCCTGTAGCCACGTGAAGACATATGGTGGCGAGGTCGATCCGGTAGCTCTCACCGAGTGGTTCAGGGAGATGAAGAGGAGCTTTGCTATGTATTCGGTGGGTAGAGAGGATAGAGTGCGGCTAGCCACTCACTTTCTTACCCTTGAGGCCGACAGGTGGTGGGCGTTGACAGGACCTACTTTCACTCAGGATCCTCTGTTCGATTGGGATGCTTTTAAGGATAAGCTCGAGACGAGGTTCTATCCTAAAGAGCTCAGATCACAGCGACTCAAAGAATTTATGGATTTAAAGCAAGGCAAGATTTCAGTTCAGGAGTTCACAGACCGTTTCAACCAGCTAGCTCACTTCGCATCGAGGTTTGTCAGAGATGAGGCCGAGAGAGTCTACTTTTACCGTGGCAAGCTAGGACCGCGCATCGAGAGCATGGTTCGTCGTGACTCTACTTCTTTCGTGGAGGTGTATGATGATGCTATTTGGGCTGAGAGTTCTATTCGTGCCATAGATGCTGAGACCCGTGCTGCTACTTCTAGTGTGACTCCTCACCAGAGATCCGTGTACCAGGGGAAGAGACCATTTGTTCCTTCTACTTCTTCGCCTTCTTCTCAGAAGAAGCGTTTTGAGAGGTTCTCTGCTCCGGTTGCTAAGACCTTTGTTCACACCGACACATCTCCTAGTGTTTGCCACCGTTGTGGTAAACCTTCTCATCCGGGTTTTGACTGTTTCAAGAATGCTTTCAAGTGCTATACTTGCAATGGATTTGGGCACAAGTCTTATGAGTGTCCTGAGAGGAACACCGCACTTGGCAAGGCTGCCACTGCTGCTGCAGCGACTAAGGGAGGAAAGCCGAAAGGGAAGATCTTTGTGATGACTAGGGCTGAGGTAGAGGCTCATCCAGATATTGTTGCTGGTATCTTTTCTGTTCTTGGCGCTGAGTGCCTTATTTTATTCGATACTGGAGCTTCTTTATCATTTATATCGACTCAGTTCGCCGACCGTCTAGCTCTTGAGTCTTCATTGGTTGAGGAGACTTCTATTTCCTTACCTTCTGGAGACGTGTTTTCGTGCTCTTCGTCCCATAGGGATGTTCCTATTATTATTGGTCAAGCCACATTTCTAGCGGACTTACTGAGATTTCCTCTCGAGGAGTTTGACATTATCCTCGGTATGGATTGGTTATCGCGATACCATGCTCGCTTCGAGTGTCGCGACCAGAAAATCTGCTTGAGGAGTTCTTCAGGAGTTCGTGTTTCCTATAGGGGAACTCGCCCTCAAAGGGGTGTTCGTGTTATCTCTTCGATGAAAGCTTCTCATCTTCTTAGGAAGGGTTGCCAAGCCTTCCTGTGTGTTGTTACAGCTGCTAAACCATCGCTACCGAAGCTTGAGGATGTAGCCATTGTTCCTGAGTATCCAGATGTTTTCCCAGATGACTTGCCAGGGATACCGCCAGAGAGAGATGTGGAGTTTACTATTGAGCTTGTTCCAGGTACCAGACCGATTTCTAAAGCTCCTTACCGTATGGCTCCGCCAGAGTTGAAAGAGTTGAAGCAACAGTTGGAAGAGATGATCGAGAAGGGTTTCATTAGACCTAGTGCTTCTCCGTGGGGTGCTCCCGTTTTGTTCGTTAAGAAGAAAGATGGTTCAATGAGACTGTGCATTGACTATAGAGAGTTGAACCGAGTGACCGTGAAGAACAGATATCCTTTGCCTAGGATAGATGACTTGTTTGATCAGTTGAGAGGTGCTTCGAGGTTTTCTAAGATTGATCTTCGATCGGGTTATCATCAGATTCCAGTGAGAGAGGCTGATATTGCGAAGACTGCTTTTCGTACCAGATATGGGCATTTTGAGTTTGTAGTTATGCCATTTGGGTTGACTAATGCACCGGCTATTTTCATGGATCAGATGAACCGTACTTTTAGTGAGTTCCTAGATACATGTGTTGTGGTTTTCATTGATGACATCTTGATATATTCGAAGACCGATGAGGAACATGCTGAGCATCTTCGATTGATTCTAGGGATTCTGCGCAGACAGAAATGGTTCGCAAAGTTTTCGAAGTGTGAATTTTGGCTCTCGAAAGTTGCCTTTTTAGGACATGTGATATCCAGCGAGGGTGTGATGGTAGATCCCGCTAAGATAGAGGCTGTGGTTGATTGGGAGAGTCCCAAGGATGTAGGAGAGATCCGTAGCTTTTTGGGTTTGGCAGGCTATTATCGTAGATTCGTTGAGGATTTCTCCAGATTAGCTCGCCCGATGACTCAGTTGCTGAAGAAAGAAGCCAAATTTGTGTGGACCGACAAGTGTGAGAGTTCTTTCCAGGAGTTGAAGACCAGATTGACTTCCGCCCCCGTGTTAGCTTTGCCAGAGATCGGAGTGGATTTTGATGTGTATTGTGATGCTTCGATGTTAGGACTTGGATGCGTACTGATGCAGAGTGGTAAGGTGATAGCCTACTCATCTAGACAGTTGAGAGTTCATGAGGTGAACTATCCGACACATGATTTGGAGTTGGCCGCAGTTGTTCATGCTTTGAAGATGTGGCGTCATTACCTGATTGGATCCCATTGCCGTATTTTCACAGATCACAAGAGTCTTAAGTACATTTTTACTCAGAAAGACCTTAACATGAGACAGAGACGTTGGCTAGAGTTGGTGAAAGATTACGACATCGAGTTGTTATATCATGAGGGAAAACCCAATGTAGTTGCAGATGCGCTTAGCCGCAAGACTTCTCACTCGATGAGTGCCATGAGAGTATTGCCCGATGAGTTGTGTTCCGAGTTCCGGAAGCTGAGATTAGAGATGGTGGGTAGTGGTTTTGATTGGTTAGCTGCTATGACTGCCGAGCCGTCTTTATATTGGGAGATTCGCCAGAGTTTGCCTTCAGATGCCGATTTCAAGAAGTTCGAGGCTAAGATTTCGAGTGGTGTTGCACCTGAGTTGGTGATTGATGCTAATGGTTTCCTTAGGTTCCGTGGTAGGATGTATGTTCCTGATGTGCCAGATTTGAGGAAGAAGGTTCTTGATGAGGCTCACTTGTCACCGTATTCCGTTCATCCAGGAGGAGAGAAGATGCACAAGGATTTGAGGCTTATGTTTTGGTGGCCTGGTATGAAGAAGGAGATCTTGGATTATGTTAGTAGGTGCTTGACTTGTCAACAAGTCAAGATAGAGCATAGGAGACCTGGTAGTTTGCTACCGCCGCTCCCCGTTCCTCAGTGGAAGTGGGAGTGTATATCTATGGACTTCGTTACGGCTTTGCCTAAGACTGTGGGAGGCAAAGATGCGATTTGGGTTATTGTGGATCGTCTAACTAAGTGTGCCAGATTCGTGCCGATCAGAGAGACATGGGATATGGACCGTTTAGCCAGGGCTTATATTGCTGAGATAGTCCGATATCATGGTGTCCCGAGGGAGATAGTTTCAGATCGAGATCCGAGATTTTGTTCCAGGTTCTGGAAGGCCTTGCAGGAGGCTATGGGTAGCCGTTTGTTGATGAGTACCGCTTTTCATGCCGCGACCGATGGTCAGTCCGAGAGGACTATACAGACATTAGAGGATTTGCTCCGTGCTTGTGCCCTTGATTTTCAGAGTTCTTGGGAGCAGTGTTTGCCGTTGGTAGAGTTTTCTTACAACAACAGTTATCATGCTTCCATTGGAATGGCTCCGTACGAGGCTCTATATGGTAGGAAGTGCCGTAGTCCGATCTGTTGGGATCAGGCTAGTGACGTTCGTGACCTAGGGCCGGACCAGTTAGCTGTTACTATTGATCAAGTTCAGCTTATCAGAGGTAGTATGAAGGCCGCACAGGACCGGCAGAAATCTATGCTGATGTTCGCCGTAGACCCTTAGAGTTTGAGGTGGGAGACCGAGTCTTCTTGAGAGTTTCTCCGATGAAAGGTGTTAAGAGGTTTGGAGTTAAGGGCAAGTTGAGCCCTAAGTATATTGGACCTTTTCAGATCGTGAAGAGGATTGGTGCTGCTGCTTACCGATTAGACTTGCCTCCTAGTTTGGGCAAGGTTCATAGCGTTTTTCATGTTTCCCAGCTCCGTAAGTATGTTAGTGACCCGAGTCATGTTTTGCCTAGAGAGATCGAGAACTTGGAGCCGAGTCTTGCTTTCGAGGAGCGTCCTGTGAAGATCCTAGACCGTCAGGATAGGAAGCTTAGGAGCAAGGTGGTGCCGCTAGTGAAGATCCTTTGGCGTTGCGGTGATGTTGAGGAGCAGACGTGGGAGACTGAGGCATCGATGCGTGTCGCGCATCCTTCTCTTTTCGATTGAGGTATAGTATATAGATTTATATCCGTTCGAGTTTCGAGGACGAAACTTTTTGAAGTTGGGGTGATTGTAACATCCCGTATTTTCGTAAAATCTAATTTAAGCGTTTTTAATTATTTTAAGTAATAAAATAATAATTTAGTAGTTTATTTCGAAAGACTTTAATTTAAAAGTAAGATCCGTCTTAAGAACCTTCAGTCCTTAAGACGAATACAAACTTGGTAAGGTTAAGTTCCCAACTTAAATATCCGCTCAAGTATCCTAACCCGTTTCATTTATTACGGAAAGGACAATTACTTAAACCCCTAAAATCATATGTCGACATATTGCTTCCCCTTCAACTCATTTCCACTGTTAATCAATTTCTCCTAAAACCTCCATAAAACCTCTCTTTCTTTTGTGAAATTCTTCATCATCCGTTCTTCAAATCGCAAAAGTAAGTACATTTTCGGAATCCTCGTTCGATTTCCTAGTCATCCATCACTTTCGTTTTTCATTTCGTCGACTTTGAAAAACGGGCTGTTTTCTCTTAATTCCGTTTTAAGGGCTTAAAATCCGTTTCTATGCTTGTAGGTGTTGGCTTGGAGGATCCAGAGACCGATAGTTACATTGTTGAAGACGATCTTTAGCCGGATTAGCTTGAGAGGTGACGATAATGAGAAACTCGGCCTTTATGTGTATATTAGCATGCTTATTGTGATTCTTGTGTTGGTTTCTGTTTTTGTTGTTATATATTGATCAAAGGACTTAGTAACATGTTTAGGATGATGTTGTTGTGAAGAATTCATGCTTAAACTTGTTGTTGTGTATTCTTAAGTATATTTTCAGTTTTTCTCATTTTGCGACGGATACTCGATATATTCATTTGAGGATTGTTATGGGACTTACTTGCTGATAGATTAGTAGTTTTTGATGTTTGATATTGTTGGGTAAATATCTTGTGTAGCAAATTTGAAGGTTGTAGGTCGTTTAGTGAAGTTTTCCATATGTTGCGAATTGCGAAAATGTGTTACAGGCTCTCTGAGCCGGTCGACCGACCGGCCGCCGGTCGACCGGCTGGGAGAGCAACTTGGGTATTTTGCGAGATTTTTAGAATCAGGCCTTGGGACTGCCAGCCGGCCGACCGGCTGCCTGCCGACCGGCTGCCTGCCGACCGGCTGGTGGTCATTTCCCTTGTATAGTGTGTTTTTGCGATGAACATAGAATAGAAGGGAGCCCAGCCGGTAGACCGGCCGCCTGCCAACCGGCTGGGAGCGCATTTGGGGAATGGTTACGAGTTTTGTGAAGGCTTGGGAAGGTCTTCCCAGCCGGCCGACCGGCTGCCTGCCGACCGGCTGGGAACCCTTTCTTGTGTGTTCTCGGTTTTAAAAGAAGAAGAAGGCTGAGAGGTCACCAGCCGGCCGACCGGCTGCCTGCCGACCGGTTGGGGACCCCTGATGGTTTTTTATTGTTTTTCGATCGTAACTTTTACATAGTTGATCGGTTTTGATTGAAACTCGTTTTGTATACCTGTGACATGTATTTGAGGTCCCCGGTGTACGGGCAACATCATATTGGGTTCGGGAATGGAGTAAGGATAGAGACCCCCCGGTCGGGAAACCGAAAGGGAAACCGGCTCTTCCCCAACTCAGTTCTCGGGGTCAATTAAGTGTTGATTAGAGGATAAGAAAAGTAGAACTAGTGTTTAGTTCATAGACTTTGGTTGATATTGCATTGATGCGTATTAAGTTATGCCTTAAGCTGGCCTCTGAACTTAATACGTGAGTTGTTTGTCATATATGGGGATATGCCTTAAGCTGGCCTCTAAGCCCTATATGTGTATGTTTGTCGTGTCTGGGACATGCCTTAAGCTGGCCTCTGAGTCCAGACATGTGTGATAGTGATCGCGTTAGAACATGCCTTAAGTTGGCCTCTGAGTCTGACGAGTAGAGCAGCTGCACAACGGGGTAGCTAAGGAACTGACACCTTGCCCGGAGTGCAGATGTTTGGTGCTAGAACATGCCTTAAGCTGGCCTCTGAGTTTAGTACCTTGTGATGTGGTGAAGGGACATGCCTTAACCTGGCTTCTGAGTCCTTTACTTTTGGATGCTAGTCTATGCCTTAAGTTGGCCGCTGAGTCTAGTGTCTTGCTGATTGGCAGGTCCATGCCTTAAGTTGGCCTCTGAGTCCTTTCTTGCTGAATGTTTGGTGTTTAGGTTATGTCTTAAGTTGACCGCTGAACCTTTTCACTTGCTGAACGTTTTGATATTAGGTTATGTCTTAAGTTGACCGCTGAACCTTTTACTTGCTGAATTTATCTGCTTGCCTTGAGTTGGTACGTGTCAGATATGGATATTGTTAATGATGTGTAAATGTATATCTGCTTGAGTTATGGTTTGATCATCCAAGGCATTGGGTGACTCTTAGTTCGGTTTCATAAATAGTTGGACTGAAAGACCCCCCGACTGGGTAACCAGTAGGGAAACCGGCTCTCCTTCCTAATTGTTTATGAAGTTGGTTGAGAGCCGTGCACTGTAATCGCATGATAGTAAGAGATCAGATGATGAGATGTTTATGCTTCACATGTTGTTATATGTTGGAGTATTCTGTATTGTTTTATATGTTACGTGTTGTCACAAAAGGTGGCTAGGAGAACTCTAGTCACTCCCCACTGATTGTGGCGTACATGTTTTCATGTATGTAGGTACATGCTGGTTGGAGATGGGTTCACGAGAGCTAGCGAGCGATGATCCGTTCATCATGACTTACCTTATGTCGTTTAGCTGGACTCGTAGTTTGTTACATTCGTTTTGGTGCCTGTAGGGATGTTCCATCCCAGGCTGTGTATATATTTCATTTCAGTACTTAGAACTGTTACTTATCTATTTGGTTTCAGTTTCAGTTTACGTTTCAGTCAAAGACTTCTCGCATGTTTTATCTTTAAAAAGTTTTAATTCCGCTGCATTTTTGGTACTTTGTATGTTTTTATTTCCGCTTTCGCGAGCGGTTTTACATAGGTATCTCATCATCTCATGCTATAAGTGATGTATACCTGGTAAGTGGTCTCAAACATAATCTAATAAGTATATCTCAATTATGCGACAAAGGAAACAACGTTGTTTTTCATGCAGATATATGTCGTATAATTATGGAAGGTACAAGCAAAGTAATCCTTGAAGGTCATTGAAGGAAAAACGTTTACATGATTAATTAAAATGCCGTACCTACTAACTCTCTCTCTTGCATGAAAGTTACGTTAGATTATCCATGTCTTTGGCATAAAAGATTTGGTCATATTAGTTCTCCTATTCTTAGCAAACTGAAGAGATGGGATTTGGTTGAAGGTCTTCCAAAGATCAAGTTTGACCAAGACAAGATGTGTGATACATGTGCACGATGCAAACACGTCAGATCATCCTTCAAACCGAAAATAATAGTAAGTACTAACCAAGCTCTCGAACTAGTACACATGGATACATGTGTGGCCTTATGAAGGTAAGAAGCAGAGGTGGTTCCAGGTCCGTTTTCGTTCTAGTTGATGATTATTCTAGATTTGTTTGGGCAATCTTTCTCCATTCTAAAGACGAAACGTTTGATGAATTTGTTAGCCTCATGAAACTTGTCCAAAAAAATATAAATCTAACCTAGTAACAATTCGTACTGACCATGGAGCTGAGTTTGACAATCATGCCTTTATTGAGTTCTGTAAGACCAACGGTGTTGGACATAACTTCTCGGCACCTAGAACCCCACAACAGAATGGAGCGTAGAACGTATGAACAACCTTAGAAGACATGGCTAGAACAATGCTTCTTTGTAGTGGTCTACCTAGAAACTTTTGGGCTGAGGCTATCAGTACAACTTGCTATATTCATAATCGTGCTATGATTAGACCTATCCTTAAAAAGACTCCTTATGAACTTTTACGAGGTCGTAAACCTAATATATCTCATCTAAGATGTTTTGGGAGTAAATGTTTTGTTCATAGAAATTTTTATAGGATATTCTGATCATAGTAAAGCCTACAAAGTCTTTAACAAACGTACCTTATGCATAGAAGAGAGTATTCATGTTATCTTTGATGAAAATAATGCCTTTGATAAGCCTTTACAGGACGAAGAGGAAAACCTAGACGAACCTGATTTTCGGTTGTCAAGGGAAGATCCTCCTGAGCTAGATAATGAAGAAGGTGAGATTCAAGGAATTCATGATGAACTTAACTTAGGAGAAAACGGTACGAGAACTGAAGCTACAGTTGATGATACTGTAAATCATTCTCAAACCAATGACTTGGAAGCCAGAGTTATAGCTAATGAAGCTATAACTTTGAATCAAAACCAAAGGGAAGAGTCCAGAGTTATACCTAACCCTACTATAACCCCAGGTTCGGATCCAAGGGGAACAAGTCGAAATTCCGAGTCAAGTAGTGGCAACAATCAATCAAGGAACTGGATATACAAGGGCTCTCATCCTTTGGACAATGTCATAGGAAGTCTAACAGATGGAGTTCAAACTCGAAGGAGTTTAAACAACTTTTGCTCATTTTACTCCTTTCTCTCCACCATTGAACCTTCAAATATAAAGGAAGCACTCGCAGAACCAGACTGGATAGTTGCCATGCAAGAAGAACTCCAGCAATTTGAAAGAAACAAAGTTTGGCATCTTGTTCCTTGACCTAAGGACAGATCTGTCATCGGAACTAGATGGGTATTCAGAAACAAACTGGATGACACTGGAGTCATTGTGCGAAACAAAGCCAGATTAGTGGTTCAAGGATACAACCAACAAGAAGGGATCGATTATGACGAAACCTTCGCTCATGTTGCTCGTCTTAAGGCAATAAGGCTACTCATTGCTTTTGCCGCACATAAGGGTTATTTCAGATGGACGTTAAGACTGCCTTTCTTAATGGATATCTCCAAGAGGAAGTATTTGTTGAAAAACCTCCTGGATTTCCTGACAGCAAACTACATGATCATGTATTCAAATTGGACAAAGCTCTTTATGGCCTAAAACAAGCACCTAAAGCATGGTACGGCAGATTATCAAAGTTCCTATTGGAGTGTGGATTTAAGAGATGATCTGTGGACAAAACCATATTTCTTAAAAGCGAGAACTCAGATCTATTAGTCGTTCAGATCTATGTTGACGATATTATTTTTGGCTCAACAAACAAAAAGTTGTGCAAGTACTTCTCTGAGTTGATGACCTCTGAATTCGAGATGAGTATGATGAGGGAACTAAAGTTCTTCCTTGGTCTTCAAATTCAACAATCTGAAGATAGAATCAAAGTTCATCAAAAAAAATGATGCGTGTCTATTTTATGATGTTTTACATCTATTTTTACACGCATTTGGTCGCTCATTTACTATGTTTTAGCCCTTATTTCACAAAAATTGTGCACTTTCGTATTTTTATGCACTTTTGCAGATTTGTGCGGAAAAAGGACAATTTTACACCAAACTTATTCCCTCGAGACTTTTGCATAATTAAGGAACGAAGGAAAGTCAACAGGAATCATTAATCAAGTATCAAAAGTCAAAACCGAGACGAATCAAAGCAATCTTATGCAGTAACGGGTCGACCGACCTATTATATGGGTCGGCCGACCAGTTCTTTGAAGCCCAGAATTCCTGAAGCCCATAAAGAGGTCGACCGACCCACAAAACTGGTCGACCGACCTCAGCGAAGCCCAGAGAAGCTTTTTGGAAATCGATTAGAAGTGTGGAGTCTTTAGGAAACTCCTATTTTCTGCCCTATATAATCTAATCTTTTGATTAGGGTTAATCATCTAGTTTTTATCATTGAGTTCATCATTAAGTTTTCCATTCAGATCTATCATCAAGATCCTAATTTTAGTTTTCTCTTTAAGTTGTAATCTTTTAATAATTCTCAAGCATTCAATAAAGTTTGTTCCTTTCTGCCTTAATTCCGACTTCCGGTAATTCTCATCTTAATTTCAGTTTTAATATTGTACTTATAATTTATTGCATACGGTTAAGTTAGAATCCCAAGCCTTTATTATTATTGCATGTTTAGATTAATATTCTTTATAATTTCCATGTTTATTCCTGTTTTTATTGTTTCAATTACCATGCGTAGCTAAATTCATATGTTAGGATGTAGGGGATGAATATGCATAGGTAGCGTGAATTCCGAGACCGACCTGTAGCAGAGCCGTGGTCGGCCGACTCAAATAATGGGTCGGTCGACCAAGGCGGTGGTCGACCGACTGGAATAGCCGGTCGGTCGACCCACTCGCGTCTGTATTCTGTTTCGTCTTTCTTTGTTGACTATAATACCCTACAATGAGACTGAAAGGAGACTTGTAGGATGTTAGTAATGACCTACCCAAGATTGAAGGATACGGGAAGGGCATTGGTTTACACCTTAAGACGGCTATGTTACTTAAGACTGAAAGGTATGTGACCTAGGATTTAGGAATCACCCTTATTGTTGACACCCAATAATTGTGAGACCTAGGAACTAATAGCATAGGCCGAAAGGAGCTATTAGGTACCATAGACCGAAAGGATATGTTACACCCCTTACGCGACTGCAATACATGTTGATCTTAGGATTCATATTGCCTTAGCTATTTGTTACCCAAACATCCTAGCATCCCTTTTATTATAATTTTATTCTTGTCTTTTATTTCTTATTTTATTTTAATCTTTGCTTAGACTTAGTAATCAACCAATCAAACCCCCAAAAATTGTTACTTTAAGCATTAACATCAAACAATAAACATTCCCCACCTCCTTGTGGTTCGACCCTGACTTTCACTATCTATTGTTAAAGTTAGGAATTATAAATTTTATCTTTGGTACCCTCAACGACGGGCATCAAATTTTGGCGCCGTTGCCGGGGAGGTGACGCCAGTGTTTATTGTTTATTGTTTTTGTTTCTTTTGTTTAAGGAACTTTTGTTCGTTAAACCTTCTCACTTTTTTGTTGTAGTTTCCGTCTTATGCGCAGGTCAGTTCAAGGAGAACTCCTACCACTTGACCACGAGCTTGAGAGGACTCTAAGAGAAAGGAGGAAGCAACTTCTAGCGAGTAAGGAAGGAGGTTCACCATCTTCCTTATTCCAAGAGGACATCTTTGAACAACCACCACTACCAACTTCACCAAAAACACCAACTTCACAACCAAATTCACCCAACAATCCACCTTCACCAAAAACACCACCTTATATTTACTTGCAGTTTTTTCCGAAAGAAGAAGAAAACATGACAGAGGAAGCTACTATTGCCAGTCACTCCATGCCTCAGGTGAAGGACCTATACAAAGGGTTCACTTTACCTGCAGGTACTGGGAAGCCATTCGAGGCCAAGCCTGCCTATATTACTATGGTTGAGAGAAACCAATTTGGAGGCTCGGCCAATGAGGATGCTGCAAAGCATATTGAAATCTTCACAGATTACATATGCTCTATTGCACCCCCAGAAGGAGTGACGCAAGACCAGATTAAGCAGACCATGTTTATTTTCTCTCTTAGAGACTCTGCAAGAGAATGGTACAGAGACCTGGACCGCACTGCTGCGGGAATCACAGATTGAAATACCTTAGCCTTAGCATTCTACAGAAAATACTATTCTGCATCCAAGACTAATGCTTTGAGGGCGCAGATTACAAATTTCAAGCAAGGACCTAAGGAGGATTTCAGTGAGGCTTGGGACAGGTTCAAGAGACTTGTTCGATCCATACGACACCATGGATTCGAACAATGGTTTCTTTGTAACCAGTTCTATAATGGCCTCTATGATGACAACAGGGCCTATTTAGATGCTGCAGCCAATGGGAGATTCCAGGACAATTCCGGAGAGACTAAGGGACTCAAATTAATAGAGGATATTGCTGTGCACCGCGCTGAACATGGAACTTCCCGCGGTAACCAAAGGAAGGATGAGTCTAACGTAGCTGTTATTGAGGCCTTGTTGGCCAAGTTAGAGAAGCTAGAAGCTGGAGGGAAGTTCGATATAGGAAGTGGGAGCAAGGGAGGTATTTACCAGGTGAATGCCGTTCAAGACGGACCCTTTGCTTGTGAGAGGTGTGGTGGAGAAGGGCACATGTCAAAATTTTGTACCTCATCCAATGAGACATGTGCCGCTTTCCAGCACTATCGTGGGAATAATTTTTATGACCCAAATAATAATAATGTCCATCCCAACATGAGGTGGACAAGCCAGAATGTTCTCAACCCACAACACATGCAACCTCAGCAAAACTCCACATACATTCCCCCACATAAGCAAGGTTTCCAAAAACCACCCTTCAACCCTCAACCACCTTCAAACCCACCACCCAACACAGACACTCTTATCCAAAATCTCATTGGGTTGGTTCAGAAGGAATCTCAGGCTAGGGAAGCAGGGATGAAGATGTTAGAATCTCAGATTGCTCAAATCGCGGGCAAGAACGATACTAGGGCTCCGGGTCAACTTCCGACCAAGACGGACCAGAAAAAAGAGACTCTAAATATCATATCCCTACGAAGTGGAGCTAAAGTGGGAGGTGAAAAAGAAAAAGAGAAACAGCCGAAGCTGACAGACAGCGAGGAAGGTCGACCGACCTCTGAGCAAATTCCAGAAAAATCCGCTGTACAGGAAACTGGTCGATCGACCGAGGAAGAGGGTCGACCGACCACCGATGCGGAGAAAGAGGCTCATTTTCGTCCCGATCTACCGAACAACTTGAGGGACTTCCTTTTTCGGGGTGATAAGACCCCTAGGTTCCTGAAGAGGGCTGCAAATACTGACTCTTCAGCCCCTCCTTTCCCGGAAAGGCTCATACCTACAAAGGACCAGGTATCTTTTGACAAATTTAAAGACGTAATTCGTTCATTAAATGTTCAAGTTCCGTTTTTAGAATTAGTCCAATAGGTTCCTTCGTATCTTAAGTTTTTGAGACAGCTTTTGTCAAGAAAGAGGTCTTTAGATAAGGTTGAGTCAGTGGCCCTCACTGAAGAGTCCTCCAGTTTTTTATCACATGTTATTGCCCCTCACAAACTCGAGGACCCTGGGAGTTTCTCTGTCCCCTGCAATATAGGAACCTTCCCTGTAAAAAAGGCCTTATGCGACTTAGGAGCTAGTATCAGTGTCATGCCCCTAAGTGTTGCCCTAAAACTAGGAATGACCAATTTTGCAGTAACCAGCATGACTGTCCAGATGGCAGACCGTACATCTATGGAACCCATAGGGGTGTTGGAAAACATCCCTGTGCGTATAGACAGGTTTTTCTTCCCAGTTGACTTTGTAGTACTGGACATCCCTGAGGATGCCCATATACCTATAATACTAGGAAGACCTTTCCTTCACACTGCGGGAGCCATCATAGATGTAGGTACTGGGACTTTAACCTTCAAAGTAGGAAAGCATTCCATTATTTATGGCCTATCTTATAGGAAAAAGGATGCTATGACCCCTATCACTTGTAATGCTATTACTTCGGAAAAGAAGTATACGGTCATCACTACTTCTCCTACTTTATTGCCTACTCCTGTATCTGTTTTTACACCTCCGCCCCAGATTGGGAGCAATATGGAGGATACTTCTATTGTGGCTAATGTAGGAATTGGTTTGGGGAAACCCAAAATAAAGGAAGTCACAGTGCAGAGAGGGGGAATGGGATTCTTGAGCTATAAAGAAGATGAAGACCCAGATGTTTTAGATCGGGAGGACAAGAAAAAGAGGAGACAAGCTCCAGGGGAGAGTTCGTCGCATATGCTTTGCGGCGGAAAGAAGATGTGTTTTGCTACTCAAGAAAACATTGTGGAGACTACGGCATGTTGTCAAAAGCCGTGGTCGGAGATATTCCGCATCTTTAGCGGATAGTTGTTTCAAATTTCAGTTTTTAAGACAATTTACTTTTGTTGTTTGAGACCTTTTGATTTGGTTTGCTCGTGGTTTTAGAACTTTTTCCGTGATACTTGCGTAGTTAAGACTTTGGACCTGTTTCCGGCATCCCGCGCATTTGTGGGGTGCATATTTATTGCTTTTTCAGGATTAACGAAGAGACGAGGACCGCTGTGCAGTAGAGGGGTCGACCGACCGGAAATATGGGTCGGTCGACCTAGTCCCTGTAATGCTGGAATTCCTGCAGTCTGCAGGAAGATCGGTCGACCTAAAGCACAGGTCGGTCGACCTACCAGTCCTTCACAGCCTGTTCGTTTCTTCCTCGGGAATCGTGCAATCATCTCGGGTACTTGAGTGGCACTACTAGCCACCAAAACCTCCCAGCTTACGCTGGTTTGGGGAGGTTTTCTCTCATGCGCCTATTAATCCAGTGAGTTCTTTCCAGTTTTTCCTTAGTTTTTATTCTCTTTGCACGTTTTCTTTAATTTTCTGAAACCTTTACTTAGGCTAATGCACAATGGGGACATTGTGCGGGTTGGTTTGGGGAATGGTTTCGTGTCACAAGCATTGCATTTTGTCACACGTTTATTGCATTTCCGTATTGCATCGTTCTTTTCTTTTCCTTGCATATACAAAAAATCCAAAAAATTGAAAAAAAAATTCAAAAATTTCCAAAAAAAATGCACGTTTATTTTAGCATATAGGTCGAGTCGGAACGAGAGTATTTCAAGGATGATTTAGCTATCTTACATGTTTATGCCTTTGCCTTGCCTTATCAACCTGTTTTAGTATGAGAATCTTTTGCATATCTACGAGTTTTTGTCAATTTGTATATCTTAAGACTTGACTTATACCTTGGCGACCTACTATACATTCTAAGTTTTACAGCTTCTTTCCTGGTTTCATTCTTAAACCAGTTGTCTAGGATGTGAGTAGTACTCCCCTTGGAACATGTTACATTAATATGCATAAACATGAACTTGAATTGTTATTTACTTGTTTTACTATCTCGTTTTGTGAGTCTTGATACGTGCATTTGGGACCCCTTTTCTCATATTTACCCATAAGCTTCACATAGCCAAAATTGCCTTTTTATTCCCCAAAAACTACATCCCATACTCAGCCTACCCTTCCAAGCTAGTATTTGTGGTCCTTGGTTTATTTTGAGGCATCTTGGTTTATATGCTATCCTGAGCAAAAAGAGAAAAGAAGGAAAGGAAAGAAAAGAAAGAAAAGAACAGAAAAATTAAGATAAGAAAGAAAGGAAAAGAAAAATGAAAAAAAGTCAAAAACATACAGAAGTCAGTCGACCGACCACCATCATAGGTCGACCGACCAACTGAAAGGTTCAGAAAATCAAAAATTCGTTCCAAATTCCTTTCTTTTATGTGTTATCACCCCCGTACCTCATTCAAAAATATTTGGGAGTCCTTTTCTATTTAATGTGGGAGTTGTGCTACAAAAGAGCACTTTCTTAATATCAAAAGTTGTGAAATATGTTGTTGGGAACCGGTTTTACTAGCTTGGCTAATGTTTTGGTAAAATTTCTACCGAGTTGAATTACTGTGATGTAGGTCAAAGTGCCAACCAATATGAGGATTTACGTAGAAAGCGAATATGAAAATTAAAGAAATGAAATAACGACGCAAA
Source organism: Silene conica (assembly GCA_029255685.2). NCBI lineage: Eukaryota > Viridiplantae > Streptophyta > Magnoliopsida > Caryophyllales > Caryophyllaceae > Silene > Silene conica. The sequence continues at coordinate 52,028,198 of CM055316.2, read as the reverse complement.
AGGTTTTTGGTGACGCGGAAAAACCCAATGAGGGAAACAACCGCGGGGGGAACGAAATCCCACCAATATTTTACTATGATCGAGGATATTCACTGTTTGAGATGGAGTACAAGTGTTTTGCGTAAGTATTAAAGTTACAACGTATGCCCGAATGAATCAAAAGAATGCCCTAGTTTCTCTTTTTATAGCTGCGAGTTGCGTGTTCAACTGATTTGTTCTGGTGCTGGAATGTGGGAGGGAATATAGGGGAATATCCCTTTAGGGTTTTGACCCATTCCCTTTCTCCAACAGCTCTTTTTCTGCTCTGATCTGCGTCTGGTCTGCTTCTGGTTTGCTTCTTGTGGTGGGCTGCTTATTTATTTATCTTTGGGCCCAATAGTGAGATGTGAATTTTGGGCTAAACAATTTCCCCCAAATTTCAGCCCGGGTTGGCTTTTCAATTGGGCTGGAATTTTATTCTGCCTCTGAGAATTCTGGAGTTTATGTGGGTAGTTGAGGAATTGATGTAACCGCATATAGCCGCATTTTCCTGTCCCACTTGTCCCACTTCCATTAACTGCTTGTCCCCTCAATATTTACTACTTCCTTTACTTTAACCTTTCACCTTTCAAATTTGAATTTACTTTCAAATTTCATCCACTTGCTTCCCTTATAAATACCCCTTTTAACCGTGTTATTTCACTTTTACCATCTTCAAAAAATTCACTTTCTCTCTTACTTTCTTTACCATCTTCTTATCTTTCTTACTTTCCTTCTCCGCTGTAAAAACTTTTTCACTGTTTCTCTTTAATAATCCATCATGTCTGCTCCTGGGTGTTCTTCCGCTACTCCTTCCACTACTCCTGCTCCTGCTGGGTCTTCCGGATCTACCCCTGCTTCGGGGGACTATTCTGGTCCTTTCCCGTCGCAGAAGTTGCTTGCGGCTAAGCACTTATGCGACTCTGCTTTCAACGAGTCCCATGCCTCTTTTATCAAGCTTCAATTCGGATTTCCGGATGGGGTTGTCTATCACTTCCCTCTTGCTGGCGAGAAGGCCGATTTTGAGAGGGAAAGATGGACTTGTTTTTATGAATATCCTTTCCGTTTGGGTCTTAGATTCCCTTTCCCTGATTTGATTATCGATTTCCTGAAGTTAACCAAGCTTGCTATGTGCCAGATTGCTCCACATGCATGGAGGATCCTACTCAGTATTTGTGCCTTGAACCGTGAACGGGGGCTGAACATTGGTTTGGCTGATTTGGGGCAGTGGTTCACCCCTCGTTCTCTGGGTCATTCTCAGTGTACCATTCGTAGCCATGATAATATGCCTTCTGCCATTATCTTTTCCACTACCCCAGATGATAGTAAGTGGTTTACCCGCTTTATCTTTGTCAAGATTGACACTCTTCCTCACTCCCCAGACTATATTTTTGCTAAGTGGCAGCCTGTGGAAGGTACTGGCTTTGCTCTGGCGTTTTTTGGTTTTCCTTGCCTTACTTTCTTTCGTCTGTTTCTGATAGTTTGTTAGTTTCCGCAGGGCGTAGCTTAGCTAAGCTTCCTGATTCCGCTGATCCCCCTACTTCAAAGGCCAAACTCCTGGATCTTCCTGCCGAGGAGAGGACGTTCTCCAAGCTGGTCCGGGATGCTGCTATTCTGGTGGTGAAGAAGGAGGGTACGGTATTTTCGATATTTTTGTTTTCTTTGGGGTGGATCTGCGTTTAGTCTGCTCTGATTTCTGCTGTTACCTTTCATGCAAGCCTAGAGTTGCCGTAAGCAGGGTGATGCAGCTTAGCAGGAAAAGGTTGGCTTATGGGGACGCGGGGTCCTCAAAGAAAACGAAAATGGACGTTGTTGAGGGGAGCTCTGCTGGAGCTGGGTCCAAGGCTGCCCCTATTGAAGTTGACACTGTTGATCTGGTCCAGGAACCTGTTCCTGAGACTCCCTATGTTGATCCTTCTCCTCTCAAGATTCCTCCCACCATTCCTACTCCTGGTTACAAGCCTATACTGGAGCAGCTGCCTCTGCCATCCTCTGGAGAAGGTTCATCTTCTCCTGCTCTGCGCCTGGACCTCCCAGTGGATTTTGGTGGGTCCAGAACTAATCTTTGGCCTGCCTTGGACTCACTGTTTTTCCCCGCCTCTGCCTCTATTATGGAAACTCGTCCTTTCAAGGATTTGATCAGACGTACCGCGGAGGTTTCCTTTGAGGTAACCTTCCTTTTCCTCTTTCCTTTTTTTTTTTTTTTTTTTTTTTTTTTTTTTTTTCTCTTTCCTGACCTGGTCTGGATTTCCATGTTCTGGAGCTGTCACTTTGTGCCAAGCGACAGAGTGAAGCCTTGTTGGCTGAACTTCACTGTACGAAGGCGGCCCAATCTGAGGCTCTGAGGAGGAGACAGGAGGTGGAGAGGATGCAGGAGGCCCTGGCGAAGAAGGATCGGGAGTTATCGGAGAAGCTGAGCTTGGAGGAGGCCTTAAGGGAAAGTTTGCGGCAGGCTGTTGAGCGTTCTCGCCAGGATATGGCTATTGGTCAGGATATGCTCAAAGCTTAGGAGGAGGCTTCTCAGAACCAGCTAGCCACGACTCACTCTAAGCTGGAGAGGGCCTTGACTTCAGAAGCGGATCTGGTGCTGAAGGTGGAGGCCCTGGAGCAAAAGAAGGCTGGTCTGCAGAGGGCGTTAATTGAAGCTGTTGCTTATACTGCTGCTGAGACCCGGGTAAAGTGTGTCCGGGAGTTCCAGGAGGGTAACCACACTACCTGGGACTTAGCTGCTTTGGAGAAGGCCTTCGCTTCTGATTTTCCCGAGGGGTTAAACATGGACCTGATCTCTGATGATGAAGAGGAAGAAGACGAGGTGGGGTCCCAGGATGTTGAATGGGAGGTGACCTCTGACCCCACCAATGCTGATGTTGCTGCTGCTGGGCCTACTCCAGATGAGTAGGTTTTATTAAAAATTTGTCTGCTGGGCCCTGATATGGGCGTTAATATTTTGTTTTGTGAACTTTGGTGCCCCTGCGTGGGCTTAATGGTTGCAATTTTTGCTGCTGGTCCGGGTGGACCAGTAAAAACAATTCTGTTTTGAGGCTGCCTTGGGTGGCCTTTCCTTTAATCGTATGGTCCCCGCTGTATGGGGTTTGCTTTTTATCTGTTGGTTTTCAGCCGTCTTTCTGGCGTTTTTCTTTTGTACATGCATGTTTCGTTTGTATTTTGTCCATCGCTGCTTTGGTGTGCTGGCCTGGTGTTTTATATACCCATCCCTATACTAGGGTGCCAGGCTTGACTTAGGTTCTCCTGCGATCAGTGCAGATTTCCTCTTTAGGTCAGTCCACTAGGATAAGTAAATTCTGGTCCAGGAAATAAATGATGAAATTTTTCCCTTTAAAAGACTTAAAAGTTGAAAACGCACCAAGGTCTGAAATTACAAGACCTAGATTACTAAACTTAGGTTTAAAAATATAAAGGCAAGATTTGATTCTAAACTTAAGTTTATAGAAAATATAAAGGTAAGACAAAATTTTAAGCTGAACCAGAGTAAACTTTATACAGAGTAGAACCTGAGTCTAAGGGAGCTGCTCTGATCTGGTGGAGGCACCTCTAGATGATATACTTTTTTAGGTGAAGTATATTCCATGATTTGGGTATCATTTCCCCTTCCATTGTCATTAGCCTGTAGGCCCCATTACCAACTATGCTCTCAATCTGGTATGGGCCCTCCCAGTTGTAAGCGAACTTTCCAGCTTGTCTGTTTTTGGTGTTCTGGAACACCTTTCTCAGGAGCAGATCTCCTACTTGCAAGGTTCTGATCCTGACATTTTTGTTGTAGCTCCGAGCCACCATTTGCTTGTATGAAGCCATCCTGACGTAGGCATTGGTTCTGAGTTCATCGATAGTGTCCAGGCTACTTGCCATTTCAACTTGTTTTTGGCCCTCAGTTATACACCCGTACCTGTGGCTTGGGATTTGGACTTCAGAAGGAATTACCGCTTCTGCTCCGAAAACAAGGCTGAAGGGGGTCTAACCTGTTGCTACTTTCAGAGTAGTTCTGTCAGCCCACAGGACCAGAGGGAGCTCCTCTGCCCATTTTCCTCCCATTTCTTGTAGTTTCTTTTTCATATTTTCAATAATGATCTTATTACTGGACTCAGCTTGTCCATTGGACTGGGGATTCCTGGGGGTGGACTTCTGGAGTGATACGTTCCACCCAGCGCAGAAAGCCTCGGTTTTATTCCCGATGAATTGGGAACCATTATCACATATTATTTCTGAGGGTATGCCAAATCTGGTGAATATATTACGCTTAATAAAAGAGATGACCTGAGCTTCAGTGTTCTGGGTGAACGACTCTGCTTCGATCCATTTAGAGAAGTAGTCTGTCATGGCCAGCATGTACATTTTGTTTCCCGGTGCTCTGGGGAGAGGTCCCACAATGTCCATCCCCCACTTCATAAAAGGCCATGGGGATATGATCGGGTGCAGGGGTTCTGCTGGTTGATGATTGACAGATGCGTGCCTTTGACAGGCATCACATTTCCTTGCATACTCCTTCGCATCCTTGCGCATTGTGGGCCAGAAGTATCCCATTCTGAGGGCTCTATTGGACAGGCTTCTTCCCCCTGCATGATTTCCACAGTCTCCGCTGTGGAGGTCATGCAAGACTGTCTGCGCCTCAGTCTGGTCCAGGCATCGCAGATATGGCCCTCTAATGATTTCCGGAACAGGATTCCATCAATCAGTAGGAATCTGGAAGCCTTCATCCTGAAACTGCGTGCTTCTTTCTTACTGCTGGGCTGGATATCATGTTGCAACCAGTCCAGGTATGGCTTTCGCCAGTCCTGTTCTGGCCCTTGGTCTGGGCTGTTGCTGCAGATAGGTAATTCTTCCTGGTCCGAATCTGGTCCAGGAATGGCTGGTTTGAGAACATGGGTTATAGGTATATTAGCTATTTCAGCTGGTTTGAAGGTTGAGCCCAGGGTTGCCAGTGCATCTGCTTCTGCGTTCTGTTCTCTGGGTACTTGCTGGATGCAGAATTCAACGAATCTGCTGATTAACTCCTTTGCTACACACAAGTAGGCCGCCATTATGGGGTCTCTTGCTTCGTATGCTCCATTGACATGGTTCACAATTAGTTGTGAATCACTGTACACACTAACATGGTTGATTCCTATGTCCAGGGCTAGTTTCAGTCCCAGGACTAGGGCTTCATACTCAGCCACATTATTTGTGGTCTTGAACTCACATCGGACTGCTTGGGTGATTAAATCTCCTTCTGGTGATCGGAGGATCAACCCAACTCCGGACCCTCTGGCGTTTGAAGCTCCATCTACTCGTAACTCCCAGGTGCCTGGGTTGGCGCCCTGGTGTTGGTGCAGGTTTTCGTGCTCTGCTTGGGTCTGGAGTGCCGGGCTGACACTACAAAAAAAACGCGGTGTTCTGACGGAAAAAATCCGTCAGAAAACAGGGAATCCGTCAGGAAAATCGCGTTTCTGATGGATAATCCGTCAGAAATTTCCATCCCAAAAATTTGTCACGAAAATCAAGTTTGTGACGCATTTTCCGTCAGAAAAATAATTGTGACGGACTTCTGACAGTTCACCCGTAGAAGAAAAAATTCTACGGTCAAATTTTTTTTGACTTATAGTGACGGATAATCCGTCAGTACTTGGTCAATTGTGAAGGATAATCCGTCAGGAATTTTGTCCAAAAAGTCAATATTTGACTAAATTCCTGACGGATAATCCGTCGGAAATTTGGTCAACTGTTGACTTTTGTGACGGATTATCCGTCAGGAATTTAGTCAAATATTGACTTTTTTTGACGGATTATCCGTCAGGAATTTGAAGCAGTATTGGCTGAAAACAGCTGCTTGCTGTCCAGCCCAATGCGATAACATTGTTCATATTTAGAACCTCAAAATCACTAAATCCTGCAAAACATTCATCATCCGCCAAACGGAGATTTATTCCAAGTCGACCGCTAAGCGGGAATCAACAGCAATTAACCAAAACAACAAAGAAAAAACATGAGAAAGAAATTGAATTACATAAAAAAGTCTTCATAATTCATACACCAACATAAAATATGTTCTAAAGTTAATAAGTCATAATCTAAATTTACTGTTAATGATAAACTTTCCTAAGTGGTTGGAGGATCAACTGACATGTTACATCCAAAGCCATGAGGGTCGTGATTTTATGAAATCGGAGACAAAATCTGCAAGGGCTTGTGATTTTATGGCTGTGCGTGGTTCAAACTGGAGATCATATCCACTAAGGTGCACAGACCACTTAGCCATTCGTCCTGATAATTCTGGCTTTCTCATAACCGTCTTGAGTGGGTGATTGGTAACCACTGAGATGGTATGAGACTCAAAGTACGGACGCAGCTTGTAGGATGTTGTGACCAATGCCAATACTAGTTTCTCAAGTGAGGTATACCTTGCTTCTGCTGGTAGTAATGATTTGCTGACGTAATACACCGGGTGCTGAGCTCCTTCGTGCTGGCGGACCAGAACTGCACTTACCGCTGCTTCGGTTACTGAGAGGTACAGGAGCAGGACCTCCCCCTGCTCTGGCTTGGATAGTAGGGGTGGGCTGCTCAGGTACTGCTTTAGTTCCTGAAATGCCTTTTCGTGCTCTGGTGTCCAATCAAACTTCTGGCTTTTTCTAAGAATGTCATAGAATAATCTGCACCGGTCTGAGGATCTGGAGATAAACCTGCTCAAGGCTGCTACTCTTCCCGTCAGGCGCTGCACATCTATTCTGTGTTGGCTTCTATCCCCCTCTGTGTTACCATATACCCCAGGAATTTCCCACTGGAAACTCCAAAGGTACACTTAGCTGGATTTAACTTCATTTTGTACTTCCGGAGGGTGTTGAATGTTTCTTCCAGGTGCTGGGTGTGGTCCGCCGATTGCTTGGATTTGACCACCATATCGTCTATGTAGACTTCCATATTGCGCCCTATCTGGTCTTTGAACATCATATTGACGAGCCGCTGGTATGTGGAACCAGCATTCTTAAGACCGAAGGGCATTACGTTGTAGCAGTAGATGCCTCTTTCGGACCTGAATGTTGTCTACTCCTGGTCTGCCGGGTCCATTTTGATCTGGTTGTACCCGCTCCAGGCATCTAGGAAGGTTAACATTTCGTGGCCTGCAGTGGCGTCTACCATAGCATCTATATGTGGCAAGGGGAATGGGTCCTTGGCGCAGGCCTTATTCAGGTCTGTGAAATCCACGCAGACCCTCCACTTACCATTCTTTTTTGGTACCACCACTACATTAGATAGCCATTCTGGGCACTTGACTTCCCTAATCTTTCCTGCCTCCAGAAGGTTATCCACCTCCTGGTTTATGATCTGGCGTCTTTCTGCTGCGAACTTCCTGCGCCTCTGCTGTACTGGTCTGAATCCTGGATCTATGCTGAGCTTGTGTGTTATGATCTCTGGGTCTATGCCAATCATGTCTTTGTGGGACCAGGCAAAGCAGTCCACGTTCTTTCGGACCAGTTGGAGGAGCTGCTGGCGCAGATCTCCAGAGCACTCTGAGCCTACGAACACGGTCCTTTCTGGGTGCTGCTCATCCAGGTGGACCTCATCGATTTCTGCCTGCTGGGGCTCGATGTACTCCTCCTGGATGTGCAGTTGCTGTAGTTGCTATGCTCTGGCAGCTGGTGGTCTGGTGGTCCTTTTGAGAGCTACTTTGTAGCAATCCTTGGCCTCCTCCTGGTCTCCCCGTATATCCTGGACTCCCCACGGTGTAGGAAATTTCAGGCACTGGTGATACGTTAACGGGATTGCTCGCATTTCGTGGATCCAGGGCCTGCCAAGAATAACATTGTAAGTGGATGGACCATCAATAACTAGGTATCTTACCTATTTGTTCAGCCCTCCGGCGTAGGTGGGGATGGTGATTTCCCCCAGGGTATGCGCTGTTTCTCCACTGAATCCGACCAGAGGAATAGCTTTCTTTGTCAGGTCCTTCTCGTAAAATCCCATGCTCTTTAGTGCATCCAGCATCAGCAGGTTGACGGAGCTGTCTGTGTCTACCATGACCTTCCTGACCTCACAGTTGCCGATGTTCAATGTGATAATCAGGGCATCATGGTGCTGCTCTAGTACAACTTCTCCATCTGTCTCGTCAAAAGTTACTGCTGGGAGGTCCTGCCTCGCTATTCTGCATGATGATTCTGGCTTGTCTCCCTTAGCTGCAGTTACACGTCTTTTGGCTGCTGAGTAGGTGAGCCCACACAGCTCTGATCCTCCAGTGATGACATTGACAATTCTATTGCAAGGAGGAGCTGGTGAGGGCTGCACCTGGCTGGCTGCATTGACTCTGGTGGACTTCTCTGGGAGTAGATGATCCAAGTTGCCTCGGTCATACTCGAATCGGACCTCCTTCCTGAGGGTATAGCATTCATCCGTAGTATGACCTATGTCATCATGAAATTCACATCTTTTGCTAGCATCACGGCGGTCGTTGGGTCGCTCCTCTTTCTTCTTTGGCCATCTGACTCCCTTGAGTTCTTTTAAGGCCTTCAGCAAGCCAGCCATCCCGGTGGTAAAGCCATACTCGCTGACCTTCGGGGGTCGATCTGCATCATTTTTACCACCGGTGCTCTCGAATACTTTGCTCACTGGCTTGCTGTAGGGCTTTGATCTCTCGCTCCTTTTTTCTACTGGTGCTTTCCTAGACACAGGTTCTGTGTCATAGGTACTTCTTCTGGAGGCAGCGTCTTCTTCCAGCCTCATGGCTGCGACTGCCTGGGCCTGTATATCAGCAAAGGCAGTGCATGGGTGCATTGTCAACTGCTTGTACAGGTCTGAATCATGATGTAACCCCATGCGAAAGGCTTCGATGGCAGTGGGTACATCACAATGTGGAATGGCAACCTTCTCCTTGTTGAACCTGGTGAGGTAATCTCGAGTGGTTTCCTCGAATCCTTGAACAATTCTGTATAGATCGCTGGTCTGCTTTTCTGGTTTCATGCTGCTAGCAAACTGCTGATTAAAGGCATTAACCAGATTTGCAAAGGAGGAGATGCTGCGATTGGGCAATCCCACAAACCAGTGCAGGGCTGCTCCGGATAGGGTTGACCCAAATCCTTTGCACATGCAAGCCTCCTTAAGTGCTCCGGTTTTGGTTACCACCATCATTTTCTGCTTATACTGATTTATGTGGTCCAGGGGGTTGGCCGTACCATCATATAGTGTCATGGTTGGTGGCACAAACCCCTTGGGCACATTGATCAAGGCGATATTGTTGATGAATGGTGAATCTGCATAACTGTCCTGAGAAGCTTTCTCCATTGGCCTTGGCATACCAGGTATCTTGATGATCATGTCTTTCAACTCCTGGTAGCACTGGTCTGAGAGACTGCCTGCTCCAGGGAATGGATTGACTGGCGGAGGGAAGAAGCCTGGAAGGGCTCCTCCCCAGGGACCTGAGGTCGGGTTGATTGGCGGAGGGAAGAAGCCTGGAGGGGCTCCTCCCCAAGGTCCTGCGGCTGGTTGATTGGCTGCCACGGATGAACTGAAGCGTGGTCCTGGATGCCAACCAACTGCTGACTGTGCTGGTGCTCCTCCCTGCCATCCTCCAGTGCTGGACTGGTTCACGGGCGCTGCTTCTACTGAGATCTCTGGCGTTCGTCCGATGGTAGACTGTGGAGGGGTACCTGAAAAAATCAAAGGATCAGTCCTAGGGGGAAAACAAGGTGTAGGATTACCTACAGGCTGAACTGGTCTGGACTGCGGTACTCCAAACACAGACGAGTCCAAATCCAGTATCTCTGGGCCACTGCTCGGGGTGGTGACACCTAGATGCAGCCTGGTGACGATCTCCTGGGGAATTGGCCGGTTCGACCCTGCTCTCCCGAAGGGATTGAAGGTCTGCCCAGGCCCTGGCTGCAACATTCTGAACGGCTGCTCTGGACGTGTGACTGCGGCGATCTGCTCTCCCAGGTCCAGATTGTCTTTCTTCAAGCGCTCTATGGCTTCCTGCAGAGCACTCATTCCCTGGACCACCATCTGCATCGGATCCGTACGGGGAGCCTGCGGCTGCTGGCCTGCTCCGGGCATCTGAGCTTCTCCACTCCTGCTGGGGCTGCTCTCTCTGCTCTGCCTTGGGGAAACTGACACAGGGGGTGATCTGGGAACCTGAGGAGGTTTGCTGGACGGGGCCACAACCCTTGAGGCTGTGGTCTGGCTTACGACCAGGGATTGTCCTGTGAGACCAACGGAGACAGTAGGGTTGGTCCCACTGGACTGGGCTGGCATGCTCTGAGAACTGGAAGGGTTAGCTTTGGTTCCAGACTTGCTTGTTGTGACGAGATAACAATTTTAAATATTGGAATGCGCACTATGCCCCACGGTGGGCGCCAAATTGTTTTGGTAAAATTTCTACCGAGTTGAATTAATGTGATGTAGGTCAAAGTGCCAACCAATATGAGGATTTACGTAGAAAGCGAATATGAAAATTAAAGAAATGAAATAACGACGCAAGAGGTTTTTGGTGACGCGGAAAAACCCAATGAGGGAAACAACCGCGGGAGGGAACGAAATCCCACCAATATTTTACTATGATCGAGGATATTCACTGTTTGAGATGGAGTACAAGTGTTTTGCGTAAGTATTAAAGTTACAACGTATGCCCGAATGAATCAAAAGAATGCCCTAGTTTCTCTTTTTATAGCTGCGAGTTGCGTGTTCAACTGATTTGTTCTGGTGCTGGAATGTGGGAGGGAATATAGGGGAATATCCCTTTAGGGTTTTGACCCATTCCCTTTCTCCAACAGCTCTTTTTCTGCTCTGATCTGCGTCTGGTCTGCTTCTGGTTTGCTTCTTGTGGTGGGCTGCTTATTTATTTATCTTTGGGCCCAATAGTGAGATGTGAATTTTGGGCTAAACAATTTCCCCCAAATTTCAGCCCGGGTTGGCTTTTCAATTGGGCTGGAATTTTATTCTGCCTCTGAGAATTCTGGAGTTTATGTGGGTAGTTGAGGAATTGATGTAACCGCATATAGCCGCATTTTCCTGTCCCACTTGTCCCACTTCCATTAACTGCTTGTCCCCTCAATATTTACTACTTCCTTTACTTTAACCTTTCACCTTTCAAATTTGAATTTACTTTCAAATTTCATCCACTTGCTTCCCTTATAAATACCCCTTTTAACCGTGTTATTTCACTTTTACCATCTTCAAAAAATTCACTTTCTCTCTTACTTTCTTTACCATCTTCTTATCTTTCTTACTTTCCTTCTCCGCTGTAAAAACTTTTTCACTGTTTCTCTTTAAAAATCCATCATGTCTGCTCCTGGGTGTTCTTCCGCTACTCCTTCCACTACTCCTGCTCCTGCTGGGTCTTCCGGATCTACCCCTGCTTCGGGGGACTATTCTGGTCCTTTCCCGTCGCAGAAGTTGCTTGCGGCTAAGCACTTATGCGACTCTGCTTTCAACGAGTCCCATGCCTCTTTTATCAAGCTTCAATTCGGATTTCCGGATGGGGTTGTCTATCACTTCCCTCTTGCTGGCGAGAAGGCCGATTTTGAGAGGGAAAGATGGACTTGTTTTTATGAATATCCTTTCCGTTTGGGTCTTAGATTCCCTTTCCCTGATTTGATTATCGATTTCCTGAAGTTAACCAAGCTTGCTATGTGCCAGATTGCTCCACATGCATGGAGGATCCTACTCAGTATTTGTGCCTTGAACCGTGAACGGGGGCTGAACATTGGTTTGGCTGATTTGGGGCAGTGGTTCACCCCTCGTTCTCTGGGTCATTCTCAGTGTACCATTCGTAGCCATGATAATATGCCTTCTGCCATTATCTTTTCCACTACCCCAGATGATAGTAAGTGGTTTACCCGCTTTATCTTTGTCAAGATTGACACTCTTCCTCACTCCCCAGACTATATTTTTGCTAAGTGGCAGCCTGTGGAAGGTACTGGCTTTGCTCTGGCGTTTTTTGGTTTTCCTTGCCTTACTTTCTTTCGTCTGTTTCTGATAGTTTGTTAGTTTCCGCAGGGCGTAGCTTAGCTAAGCTTCCTGATTCCGCTGATCCCCCTACTTCAAAGGCCAAACTCCTGGATCTTCCTGCCGAGGAGAGGACGTTCTCCAAGCTGGTCCGGGATGCTGCTATTCTGGTGGTGAAGAAGGAGGGTACGGTATTTTCGATATTTTTGTTTTCTTTGGGGTGGATCTGCGTTTAGTCTGCTCTGATTTCTGCTGTTACCTTTCATGCAAGCCTAGAGTTGCCGTAAGCAGGGTGATGCAGCTTAGCAGGAAAAGGTTGGCTTATGGGGACGCGGGGTCCTCAAAGAAAACGAAAATGGACGTTGTTGAGGGGAGCTCTGCTGGAGCTGGGTCCAAGGCTGCCCCTATTGAAGTTGACACTGTTGATCTGGTCCAGGAACCTGTTCCTGAGACTCCCTATGTTGATCCTTCTCCTCTCAAGATTCCTCCCACCATTCCTACTCCTGGTTACAAGCCTATACTGGAGCAGCTGCCTCTGCCATCCTCTGGAGAAGGTTCATCTTCTCCTGCTCTGCGCCTGGACCTCCCAGTGGATTTTGGTGGGTCCAGAACTAATCTTTGGCCTGCCTTGGACTCACTGTTTTTCCCCGCCTCTGCCTCTATTATGGAAACTCGTCCTTTCAAGGATTTGATCAGACGTACCGCGGAGGTTTCCTTTGAGGTAACCTTCCTTTTCCTCTTTCCTTTTTTTTTTTTTTTTTTTTTTTTTTTTTTCTCTTTCCTGACCTGGTCTGGATTTCCATGTTCTGGAGCTGTCACTTTGTGCCAAGCGACAGAGTGAAGCCTTGTTGGCTGAACTTCACTGTACGAAGGCGGCCCAATCTGAGGCTCTGAGGAGGAGACAGGAGGTGGAGAGGATGCAGGAGGCCCTGGCGAAGAAGGAGCGGGAGTTAACGGAGAAGCTGAGCTTGGAGGAGGCCCGTTCCATTAGGAGTTTTCCTTTCTTTTGAGTCTTAGTGCTTGCTTGAGGACAAGCAAGGTTTGGTTTGGGGAATTTGATACGTGCCTATTTTATGCATTTTATTTACTCTTTTGAATTGGCACGTATTTTCTTACACTTTCGTGACTTTTTAGTTGCTTTTTCTCCCATATTGTCTACTTTGGTATTTCTGTGTTTTGTATGTAGGAATACGCGGAAGTAAGCAAAACCAAGCCTTATTTGCCTTTAGGAAGCTATTTTTGGAGCAATAATTCGGATGGTGCTTTCAAGTATAGTTATCGGGCTGGATCGAAACTGAAAATAAAGAGGATCGGTCGACCGACCGAGAAAACAGGTCGACCGACCGATGTCAATTACGTAATCGGCCCAATTCTTCACGGAAGCCCAAATTCGCAGAAAATAAGTCCGCATTGGCAGATCCGGTCGACCGACCGAGAAAACAGGTCGACCGACCAGACCCTGTTTCGAGACTTCCGTTTTCTTTTCTGATTTCCTAATCTTGTAATATTTCTTATTTAAGGAGATCAAAACTCTTCTATTAGGTTAAGTAGTTTTTCAGCAATTTTCTACCTAGGAATTTCACCAAGTACTCTATGTTTGAAGGCTCCATTGTTAGAATGTTGTTACAAAGCTTTCATCTTTATTCTTAGGATTTCCATTTAAATTGTAAGTTTGTTTTAATTAATCTTTCCTTTAATCCAATCTTGTTATTCATCTTGTTGTTATTTTCTTATTTCATGTTTACTCTTTTATTATCATCTTTGATTATGTTCATCTCTTTAATATTCTTGGTAATTGATAGTTTTATAATTAGAAGCATGCATAACTAATTCTTGTGATTAGGAATTAGGGGAACCATGTAAAAACTTGACTTTGATAGGTTTGATGATTAAATTACCAATCCCCCATTGTTGTTGGTGAACTAATCCTTGGGATTGAAAGATTATTAGGATTAGTTTAACAACAACTTTGGGATTGCCCTTGAACGAAAGTTTAGTGCTTTTGTAGGAACCCTAAGACCGTAAGGATTGGGTAGAATATTGACCTAAAGGTTTATTCTTTGTTCCTTAGGATTGTGTTATTTGGTTATTCTTACCTTTCTTTGACTTGTCTTGACCATGGGGAACCAAAGTTCCTAATCCCCTCTTTATCTTATTTTAAATTTTCTTGTTATTTTGTTACTTTAGTTGTTAGTTAAAATCCCAATTCAAACCCCTCTTTTTGGTTACTTGCAATAGACTTTAAATTTACAAACATAATTTACCCTGTCTCTCTGTGGTTCGACCCTTGACTTATCCTAACTGAGTTTAAGTTGAGGTTTTATAAATCTTATCTTTGGCACCCCTCAACGACGGGTGTCAAATTTTGGCGCCGTTGCCGGGGAGACGGTATAATTTTGTTTGTTAATTTTTAGTTTATTTTTCTTGTCTTAAGGAACTTAGGTTCCTTAAGACCGTTCTTACCTTTTCTTCTAGTGCTATTTAGAAGACAGGTTTTTGAGAGGAAGGCTTGAGTACTCCCTTTATGGACTCCATTTACAGCTACCTACAGCCGAAGCCTAAAGATTTACCGAAAGGATTCGCCTTGCCTAAACCCACCACTGGCTCCTTTGAACTCCGCCTGACTCATATTAACTTGGTGGAGCAGAGTCAATTTTTTGGTCTACCTGATGAAGATCCAATAAAGCACGTTACAACCTTCACAGATTATTGTTGTTTCATACCCCTACCTGAAGGGGTAACTAGAGATGAGGTGCTGGCAACTCTGTTCTTATTCTCCTTAAAAGGAGACGCGCAAGAATGGTACCGGGACCTTAAAAGGAAAAGTGAAGGGATTACAGATTGGACCGCCTTGGCCTTGGCTTTTTACAAGAAATACTTCCCTCTTGCAAAAGCTGAGGACTTGAGAAACCAAATCCGTAACTTTCAGCAGGGACCTGATGAAGGATTTTGTGAAGCATGGGATCGATTCAAAAAATTGGTCCGTTCCATCCCTCACCATAACCTTCCACAATGGGACCTGTGTAACTGCTTTTACAACTCTCTTTACGATGACTATAAGATGATTCTTGATGTGGCCGCCAATGGAAGATTCCAGAACAACACCGATCATATGAAGGGTTGGCAAACCATTGAAGACATGGCGGCGCATAAGGCTACTTTTAAAGGTTCACGTGGGAATTCAAGAAGGCTGAATGTAGAGATGAATAGAGTGATGGCTCTTGAGACAACAGTTGAAGCCCGTTTTGAAAAGCTTGAGGCAACCCAGCTAAAGCTTGAAAGTGCGAACCTAGTTACTACGGTCGACAACACAGGAGAAATTGAGAGATTAAGAGCCCTTGTTGATGCCTTAACCACGGCAGTTTTTAAGATGAATGAGGCTCACTGCACTTCCACGAAGATTTTTGAGGAACACTTGATAAACATAGCCAACCAAAGAAAAAGCTCTCCACCTTGTTCTGAGGGACCCATGGAGACGCTGAATGCCATAAATCTAAGGAGTGGCCGTGTTTGTGAAGATTCAACTAAAGAGGATGATCCAGCCGAAATTCCAAGTCAAGAATCCGATCCCGTCAAAAGAACAGGAGGTCGACCGACCACTTCGGTCAGTCGACCGACCACTGTTCCTGACGCGAGATCAGATTCTGAAAAAGAAAAAAAATCGGATTTTGCAGACTCTGGTCGACCGACCGACTTTACTGGTCGACCGACCGACGCTTCTGAGCAGAGTGCCGTTTTGACTCCGGAATCGCTGGACCCTTCCCTCATTCAAAGCCTTACTGAAATTTTACAGCTGAAAAAGCCAAAGGTTACTGATCCTATGGCTAAAGTCACCATTCCTTATCCTGAAAGGCTGAAAAATTCAAAGGAAGATAAGAAATTTGGTAAGTTCTTAGAGATGGTGAAGAACCTTGAGGTAACCATCCCTTTCACTGACTTAATTACCCAGGTACCTTCTTATGCTAAATTCATGAAAGATATTTTAAGTCGTAAGAGGAATTTTCAGGACGACGGTGCTGTTGCTTTTGTGGAAGAATGTTATGTTCTTTCACAAAATAATATAGCACCCAAGTTGAAAGACCCAGGTAGTTTTTCCATCCCTTGTACCATAGGTAATCATTTAATAGGGAAAGCCCTTTGTGATCTAGGGGCTAGTGTCAGTGTCATACCTTATTCTGTATGTGAAAGACTTGGTTTAGGTAGACTTAAGGTCACCAATATTACTGTACAGATGGCTGATAGATCAACCCAAAGACCACTAGGGGTCTTGGAAGATGTCCCAGTAAAAGTGGGAAAGTTCTTTATTCCTGTGGATTTCGTTGTTTTAGACATTGCTGAAGATAGTCGAATACCTATTATTTTAGGTAGACCTTTTTTACACACAGCTGGGGCTGTGATAGATGTCAAACGCGGGACCATTACTTTAGAGATTGGGGATGACTCTATCGAGTTTAGTCTTGCCCATAAGGCAACTGTTCCTACTGATGATACTTGTTGTTCCATCGATATTGTAGACAGGAGTGTTATCCTTAATTGGAGGGAATCCTTGACCAAGGATCCCTTAGATGATCTGACAGTTGTGAATAAGTGTGTAGGTAATCCAGCTGAAGATGCTGAAAAGCTGGATTTGATAGAAGAAGAGGAAGAGGAATATGAGCTCACTAAAGAAGATGGTGAGAAGCTCATAAGCCTAGCCAATACAAGCCTGGTAAACATGTGCTATTCTATAGATACTAACTCTGTTCAGACAGTTGAGGTAAAAGCATCAGAGCGTAAGCCACTTCCTCCTAATCTTAAGTATGTTTTTCTAGATGATACTGAGCAATACCCTGCAATTGTTAGCTCTAAACTTAGTCCTGACCAACTTTCTGCCTTAATGACTGTTCTTAAAAAGAATAGAAAAGCTCTAAGTTATTCTTTGGATGATATTAAGGGCATAAGCCCTGATGTTTGTATGCACAGAATAGATTTAGAGGAAGGGCATAAGCCCTATAGACAGGGACATCGTAAATTGAACCCTAAGATGCAGGATGTAGTTATGGCTGAGGTTATGAAGCTTCTTGATGCAGGTATTATTTATCCAGTTGGCAACTCTAAGTGGGTTAGCCCAGTTCAGGTGGTTCCTAAGAAAGGAGGGACCACAGTGGTTAAAAATGATAAAAATGAGTTAATACCAACTAGGGTTGTGACTGGGTGGCGGATGTGCATTGATTATAGACAGTTAAATGCCGCCACCAAGAAAGACCATTTCCCCCTTCCTTTTGTTGACCAAATGACTGAAAGATTGGCTTCTAATAAATTCTTCTGTTTTCTAGACGGTTATTCAGGTTTCTTCCAGATTCCCATCCATCCTGATGATCAGAGTAAGACTACTTTTACATGTCCACAGGGTGTTTTTGCTTATCGCAGGATGCCTTTTGGGTTATGCAATGCTCCTGCTACTTTTCAAAGGTGTATGATGGGTATTTTTTCAGACTTTATAGAAAACATTATGGAAGTGTTTATGGATGATTTCTCTGTTTATGGTAATGCTTTTGATCAATGCTTAGCTAATCTTGATAAAGTCTTGCAGCGATGTATTGATGTAAATCTTGTCTTAAATTGGGAGAAGTGTCATTTTATGGTTACTGAAGGGGTAGTTTTAGGGCATCTAATTTCAGATAAAGGTATACATGTTGATAAAGCAAAGGTGCAGGTGATTGAGCAATTACCCCCTCCTATCAATGTCAAAGGGGTGAGAAGTTTCTTAGGGCACGCAGGTTTTTACAGGCGTTTCATTAAGGACTTCTCTAAAATTGCTAAACCACTTACACAATTGCTTCTTAAAGATGCCATTTTTGATTTTTCTGATGAGTGCCTTTCAGCTTTTAACAGGTTGAAGGAAGCTTTGATCTCAGCACCAATCATCCAGCCACCAGATTGGGATCTCCCATTCGAGATCATGTGCGATGCTAGTGATTATGCTCTGGGTGCTGTGCTTGGTCAAAGGAAGAACAAGGCTCTTAATGCTATTTATTATGCGAGCCGCACCCTGGATGAGACTCAAGTCAACTATTTCACCACAGAGAAGGAGATGCTAGCCGTCATATTTGCCTTAGAAAAATTTAGATCATATTTAGTAGGTAATAAGGTAATTGTTTATACTGACCATGCAGCTTTAAAAAGTCTTTTTCAAAAGAAGGATTCAAAGCCAAGACTTTTAAGGTGGATCCTCCTTCTCCAAGAGTTTGACATTGAGATCAGGGACAAGAAAGGCGCGGAAAACGTGGTAGCTGACCATTTATCTCGCCTGCAGCTGACTGATGGGGAAGATTCTTTACCTATTGATGATTCGTTTCATGATGAAAGTTTATTTATCATTAATAGTTCAGGTTCTTATCCCCCTCCTTGGTATGCTGATTTTGCTAATTTTGCTGTTACAGGTAAAATCCCTCCTGAGTTGTCTTGGCAACAAAAGAAGAGATTTATGTTTGATGCGAAACAGTATTTTTGGGATGACCCTTATGTTTTTAAAGAATGCGGAGATGGACTTATCCGGAGATGCGTCCCCCAATGGGAGGTGAAGGACATTCTGGAAGCATGTCACTCTTCTGCATATGGTGGTCACCACGGTCCATCTAGGACCGTGGCCAAGGTATTACAATCTGGTTTCTATTGGCCTACTTTACATGCTGACTGTAGAAATTTTGTAGGCAACTGTGATGCCTGTCAAAGGACTGGGAATGTCTCAAAAAGACATGAGATGCCACAAGTAGGTATTTTAGAGGTAGAAATTTTTGATGTTTGGGGCATTGATTATCAAGGACCTTTTCCCAGTAGTCAAGGTAACAGGTATATTCTTGTAGCTGTTGATTATGTGTCTAAGTGGGTAGAAGCCATTGCTACTCCCCATTGTGATGCAAAAGCTGTTATTAAGATGTTTAAAAAAATCATATTTCCTCGTTTTGGTGTCCCTAGGGTTGTCATAAGTGATGGAGGTATGCATTTTAAGGAGAAACGCTTAGGTGACTTGTTAAATAAATTCGGTGTCCAACATCGTAGGGGTTTAGCTTATCACCCTCAGACTAGTGGTCAAGTTGAGATCTCTAATAGAGAACTCAAGGAGACCCTAGCCAAGGTAGTTTCTAAGTCTAGGAAAGATTGGAGCCTAAAACTTGATGATGTTTTATGGGCCTATAGAACCGCGTTCAAAACTCCAATAGGAATGTCACCATTCAGATTGATTTATGGTAAAACTTGTCATTTACCAGTTGAGTTAGAACGTAAGTCTTGGTGGGCTATATGTGATCTTAATTTAGACCCTAATCTTTCCCGCGAGAAACGTTTATTGCAGCTAAATGAGCTAGAAGAATTCAGGTTGTTATCCTATGACAATGCCAGGATCTACAAAGAGAAAACAAAGCGCTGGCATGACAAAAGAATCATTAGACGTGATTTTCAGGTAGGTGATAGGGTGCTGCTTTTTAATGCTCGTATTCGTCTTTTTCCTGGTAAGCTGAAATCCAGGTGGAGCGGACCCTACACCGTCACAGCTGTCTCAAAATTCGGGTCAATCGAATTAGAAACCTCATCTGGTGAGAGGTTCAAAGTCAATGGCCAATATGTGAAGCACTTCCGAGGAGAAAATGAGTATGTCGGAAAAGTCGAAGTTTCTTACTTTGACCCTTTTTAGGATGCTCCTTAGAAGGTAAAAGGTCGTGCGGGACCTCTTAAACCAGCGCTACACGGGAGGCAACCCGTGCTTTAGTTTTAAATTTACGTTTTTTTTTCCTTCTTATTTTTCGTTTTATCCTCAGATGGAAATTGAAATCACTGCAGAAAAAGAAAAAAAAATCGGTATTAATCAGTACAGTGGTCGACCGACCGACTTTTCTGGTCGACCGACCAGACTGACAACTTTTTGAATTTTTTCTGACACAGTAAGTAAAATCGCAGAGCAGGTAAAAGTACAGTGGTCGACCGACCAGCTTTTCTGGTCGACCGACCACGATTTTTTACGGTTTTATTTCTTCAGAATCAATGTCATGGGTTTGTTGTGTTTTGAACATAATATTATTGCTTTGACCTATTCCTTCTACCAGCATTCCCTCTCTCTCATAAAACCCTAAAAACTATTCACCCTTCTTCCTCCTCCACCATTTTACTTACTTTCTTTTTAGCTTCCATCTTCAAGGTATGTGTTTCCTCCATTTTCTTTCCTTCTTTTTAGTTTTTACCTTCTTATTTTCGTTTCAGGTAGTATGAGTTTATCTTTTTAAAGTTTAATTTTGCTCTTAATTCCGTTTTCATGCTTGTTTATGTGTTTTTATGTTAGTTTTTTCCTTCTTCTTGAGTTTATATACTTAGATCTGAAAATTTTGGGTGATTTTGTGCTGATTAGGATAGTTTAATTCTTCCTTACATTTTTTATGCCTTTTTCCGCGCGAAATTCAAACCCGACGCCATCACTGTTACGGTCGGTCGACCGGAATCGGAGGTCGGCCGACCGAAATTTGAATTTCTGGGTTTTTAAATTTTGCAGATCTGGGTTTCTTTTCTGACAAAGGTCGGTCGACCGACCGGAAATTGAGGTCGGCCGACCAGAGTCGCGTTTTCCTGAGTTTAATTGTTGAACAGTTTCTGATCTTTTTCGTAATTTGGTCGACCGACCTGTTTTTACGGTCGACCGACCATACCTGCGTTTTTCATGATTTTTTTCAGTTTCTGATTTCTCCGTACAGCAGAAAAATACAGACCATCTTGAGAAATCTGGTCGACCGACTGGCTACTATGGTCGGCCGACCAGAGCTGTGGCAAAATTTCTGTTTTTGCAATTTTTCGTGCCTAATTTTGTTAAAACAATGTTTTCTTATGCTCATAAGATTTATATTTTATTGAACTTTGCAGCTTTACGATGTCTAGCCGTGATCAAGGAGGGAAACGCGCACGCACTTCGGGTGCAAGCACTTCTAGAGGACGTGTCTCTAGGTATAGAGGTCTAGCAGTTCAGGACACGGATAGTCTACCGGACTATCCGCATATCACTTTCATCTCTCCGGCCCAGAAGGCCTGATTCCTCCATCTGAGCGCTCATTGCGCGATCTATGCCACAAATGCTGGCGAGTCTTTGCACGCAGTTCAGCCAAAAACGGTTGGACGATAGTCTCTTCCAATACCCGGTTTACAAGGAGTATGCCACACAAGGTAGGCTCCCAACCGGCCCGTGGACTCACCCCACCTGGTACACACCTCTCGCAGGCGGTCGTGACCATGGTGAAGCTTCAGGCTCTGCCTCAGGAACAGGAGTAGGGTCTGAGGAGGATGGCGATGAGGGAGACGGTGAGGAGAACGCTGAGCCGTTCTACGACTCAGCGGGATAGGGACGTGCTTAACCTTACCCTCTTTGGGGTTCGGTTTGGGGAGGCCCCTATTGATTGGTTCGGTTTGGAGAGGTCCACATTTACTTTGTAAGTGTTTTCCCTCCTTAGATTTCCAATTTTCCCCTTTAGATTTCCAGTTTTCCCCTCCTTCCTCCATAGACTCTGTTTGTAGTTTCTAGTCTTTTTCCTTTTCCTTTCTTTGTTTGCTTCTTTTCCGCCTACCCCCATCCCTATGCTGTGGTTGTATGCTGATGAGCACAATGAGGGCATTGTGCGTTTTGGTTTGGGGAGGGTGTTTGCATACTCCTTTGTGAGTATGCAATTGTTTTTGTGTCTTTTGTTTTTCATTCCTTTAGGTATTTTTCTTGTTTTCATCCTCTCTTGTCGCGTGTTCTTCCCTGTCGGGCGTTCTTCTCTGTCTTAAGTCTTTAGGTCGAGTCGGAACGGATAAATACTAGTTATGCCTCACATATCACATATTGCTTTACCTTGCATTTTTCAAAAATTTTCAAGCTAGTCTTTTGCATTTTCTACGAATTTTTGTTGATTTCATGCTAAATTATTAGACTTGACTCTCTTTTTGGCAAGCTACTACATATTCTAAGGATTAGAGCTTAATAAATCGGTGACATCCATGACCGATTTCATGTAGGTTGTGAGTAGTTTCTCCTCTTGAGGCATGTTACATCAATTTGCATAAACATGAATTTTGTCTTCTTAATACCTGTATGCATTCGGTTTTGTGGTTTGTTGACACATGTGGTAGAGGTCCCCCTTTCTCTTTATTCCCATTATCCTCACATAGCCAAATTGAACTCTTTTACCCATTTGCTACATTCTAAAACTTGCTTACCCTAGCCGAGCTAGTAATTTAGTAATGGGACTGTTTTCCTTGCCATCCTTTGGTTTATGCTTCATCGGTGAATTTTGATTTTGGGAGAATGATGAAAAAGAAAAAAAGAAAAAAGAAAAGAGAAACAGGAATGATAGAAAAAAAAAAGAAAACGGAGCAGCCTGTTTTCAAGGCTGGTCGGTCGACCAGTTCCCCCGGTCGGTCGACCAGGACCATTGAATGGGCCGATTTTTTCAAAAAAAAGAAAAGAAATATAATAAAAAGAAGAAAAATTTGGAAGAATTGTGGAATATTGGCATATATGAAAGAAAAATCAAAAAAGCAAACAAAAAGAAGTGATCTTATAGTATGGATAGACGGATGTTAGCTCGGTTTAACCCCTCTTCCCATAACTTATTTTTACCCCTTCTTACCTTTAGCCTCACAATCCCAAATTTACCTCGGCATGTGTCATGGTTATTTAGTGTGGGAATGCATATGTACGGTTGTAGAGATTTTATTAATGTTAGATTGCAGGCATGTTCTTACGGGTCGTAGATAGGTGAGAGTCCTTACTTTTATCTTCTTATCTTTCACATATACATTTGACCCTTTGCTTTCATGAGTGTCTCGAGCGTACCGCGAGAGTCCAATTAGAATGGGTCTTGCAAGGTCGAAATTTTAGCATGCTTTTCCAACATGTTTAATTCGTTTTGCTCTTGACATTGTGTTTGATCATAGTTGAAGGATGCATTAAATTGGTTAAGCATAGTGTTGTGTTTGGTTATGAAAAGTATGAGGTCCGTTCCATTAGGAGTTTTCCTTTCTTTTGAGTCTTAGTGCTTGCTTGAGGACAAGCAAGGTTTGGTTTGGGGAATTTGATACGTGCCTATTTTATGCATTTTATTTACTCTTTTGAATTGGCACGTATTTTCTTACACTTTCGTGACTTTTTAGTTGCTTTTTCTCCCATATTGTCTACTTTGGTATTTCTGTGTTTTGTATGTAGGAATACGCGGAAGTAAGCAAAACCAAGCCTTATTTGCCTTTAGGAAGCTGTTTTTGGAGCAATAATTCGGATGGTGCTTTCAAGTATAGTTATCGGGCTGGATCGAAACTGAAAATAAAGAGGATCGGTCGACCGACCGAGAAAACAGGTCGACCGACCGATGTCAATTACGTAATCGGCCCAATTCTTCACGGAAGCCCAAATTCGCAGAAAATAAGTCCGCATTGGCAGATCCGGTCGACCGACCGAGAAAACAGGTCGACCGACCAGACCCTGTTTCGAGACTTCCGTTTTCTTTTCTGATTTCCTAATCTTGTAATATTTCTTATTTAAGGAGATCAAAACTCTTCTATTAGGTTAAGTAGTTTTTCAGCAATTTTCTACCTAGGAATTTCACCAAGTACTCTATGTTTGAAGGCTCCATTGTTAGAATGTTGTTACAAAGCTTTCATCTTTATTCTTAGGATTTCCATTTAAATTGTAAGTTTGTTTTAATTAATCTTTCCTTTAATCCAATCTTGTTATTCATCTTGTTGTTATTTTCTTATTTCATGTTTACTCTTTTATTATCATCTTTGATTATGTTCATCTCTTTAATATTCTTGGTAATTGATAGTTTTATAATTAGAAGCATGCATAACTAATTCTTGTGATTAGGAATTAGGGGAACCATGTAAAAACTTGACTTTGATAGGTTTGATGATTAAATTACCAATCCCCCATTGTTGTTGGTGAACTAATCCTTGGGATTGAAAGATTATTAGGATTAGTTTAACAACAACTTTGGGATTGCCCTTGAACGAAAGTTTAGTGCTTTTGTAGGAACCCTAAGACCGTAAGGATTGGGTAGAATATTGACCTAAAGGTTTATTCTTTGTTCCTTAGGATTGTGTTATTTGGTTATTCTTACCTTTCTTTGACTTGTCTTGACCATGGGGAACCAAAGTTCCTAATCCCCTCTTTATCTTATTTTAAATTTTCTTGTTATTTTGTTACTTTAGTTGTTAGTTAAAATCCCAATTCAAACCCCTCTTTTTGGTTACTTGCAATAGACTTTAAATTTACAAACATAATTTACCCTGTCTCTCTGTGGTTCGACCCTTGACTTATCCTAACTGAGTTTAAGCTGAGGTTTTATAAATCTTATCTTTGGCACCCCTCAACGACGGGTGTCATCTGGTCTGCTTCTGGTTTGCTTCTGGTCTGCTTCTTGTGGTGGGCTGCTTATTTATTTATCTTTGGGCCCAATAGTGAGATGTGAATTTTGGGCTAAACAGCTACTAACCCCACAAATCCAAAAACATCTTAACCACTTTTACCTTTTACCTTTTACCTCACATATCTTTCATTACCTCAATTGCATGTATCTGGGCCACTTAATGAGATTGTTTTACAAAGTTGTAGAATTCTTGTTCATGTTAGATTGCAGGCATGTTTTCATGGGTCGCAGTTAGGTGAGTGTCTCTACAAAATTACTTCTTTCTATCTTTTACATATACTCACCCTTGCTTCATGAGTGTCTCGAGCGTACCGCGAGAGTCCATGGTATAAAGTCTCTATAGCCTCTAGTTTGCAAGTTTGACGACACCATAACTCGTTTGCATGATTTAAATACTTTCTCATTTTGTACTTGGCATTGGTTTAGGTTTACATGTAAATTTCGCTCTGAGATTGAAATCGTTCCATTAGTTAAGATCGAGTCTACTTCTTGCTTGAGGGCAAACAAGGGGTTGGTTTGGGGAATTTGATGCGTGTCTATTTTATGATGTTTTACATCTATTTTTACACGCATTTGGTCGCTCATTTACTATGTTTTAGCCCTTATTTCCCAACAATTGTGCACTTTTGTATTTTTATGCACTTTTGCAGATTTGTGCGGAAAAAGGACAATTTTACACCAAACTTATGCCCTCGAGACTTTTGCATAATTAAGGAACGAAGGAAAGTCAACAGGAATCATTAATCAAGTATCAAAAGTCAAAACCGAGACGAATCAAAGCAATCTTATGCAGTAACGGGTCGACCGACCTATTATATGGGTCGGCCGACCAGTTCTTTGAAGCCCAGAATTCCTGAAGCCCGTAAAGAGGTCGACCGCCCCACAAAACTGGTCGACCGACCTCAGCGAAGCCTAGAGAAGCTTTTTGGAAATCGATTAGAAGTGTGGAGTCTTTAGGAAACTCCTATTTTCTGCCCTATATAATCTAATCTTTTGATTAGGGTTAATCATCTAGTTTTTATCATTGAGTTCATCATTCAGTTTTCCATTCAGATCTATCATCAAGATCCTAATTTTAGTTTTCTCTTTAAGTTGTAATCTTTTAATAATTCTCAAGCATTCAATAAAGTTTGTTCTTTTCTGCCTTAATTCCGATTTCCGGTAATTCTCATCTTAATTTCAGTTTTAATATTGTACTTATAATTTATTGTATATGGTTAAGTTAGAATCTCAAGCCTTTATTATTATTGCATGTTTAGATTGATATTCTTTATAATTTCCATGTTTATTCCTGTTTTTATTGTTTCAATTACCATGCGTAGCTAAATTCATATGTTAGGATGTAGGGGATGAATATGCATAGGTAGCGTGAATTCCGAGACCGACCTGTAGCAGAGCCGTGGTCGGCTGACTCAAATAATGGGTCGGTCGACCAAGGCGGTGGTCGGCCGACTGGAATAGCCGGTAGGTCGACCCACTCGCGTCTGTATTCTGTTTCGTCTTTCTTTGTTGACTATAATACCCTACAATGAGACTGAAAGGAGACTTGTAGGATGTTAGTAATGACCTACCCAAGATTGAGAGATACGGGAAGGGCATTGGTTTACACCTTAAGACGGCTAGGTTACTTAAGACTGAAAGGTATGTGACCTAGGATTTAGGAATCACCCTTATTGTTGACACCCAATAATTGTGAGACCTAGGAACTAATAGCATAGGCCGAAAGGAGCTATTAGGTACCATAGACCGAAAGGATATGTTACACCCCTTACGCGACTGCAATACATGTTGATCTTAGGATTTATATTGCCTTAGCTATTTGTTACCCAAACATCCTAGCATCCCTTTTATTATAATTTTATTATTGTCTTTTATTTCTTATTTTATTTTAATCTTTGCTTAGACTTAGTAATCAACCAATCAAACCCCCAAAAATTGTTACTTTAAGCATTAACATCAAACAATAAACATTCCCCACCTCCTTGTGGTTCGACCCTGACTTTCACTATCTATTGTTAAAGTGAGGAATTATAAATTTTATCTTTGGTATCCTCAACGACGGGCATCAAAAAATACGTCAAGGAATTGCTAAAGAAATTCGGCATGGAAAACTCTCATCCAATGCCTACTCCAATGGTCACAGATAAGAAGCTGACCAAAGACGAAGATGGTAAGTTTGTAGATGAAACAACCTACCGAGGTATGATTGACTCACTTCTTTATCTTACTGCCAGTCGTCCAGATATAATGTTTAGTGTATGCGTCTGCGCGATATTTCAATCTTCACCAAAAGAATCACATATGATTGCGGTTAAGAGAATACTGAGATATCTAATCGGAACATCAAAGTTATACCTATGATATCCTATGGACTTTAACTTTAACCTAGTAGGATATTCAGATGCGGGTTATGCAGGATGTTCATTAGACATAAAAAGTACTTCGGGACTTGCTACTTTTGTGGGCCCATGTATAATATCGTGGGGATCCAAGAAACAAAATTATGTAGCTCTTTCAACTGCCGAAGTAGAATATATTGCAGCCGCACTGGTGTGTTCTCAACTCTTATGGTTAAAGCAACAATTACATGATTATGGTGTTGATGTAGGATGTGTGCCTATTTTATGTGATAATACGAGTGCTATAATTATATCTAAAAACCCAGCCCAGCACTCGAGAACTAAACATATTGAAATTAGACATCACTTTCGACGAGACCATATTGAAAAGAAAAACATAAAATTGGAATTTTGTAGTACGGAAAAACAATGGGCAGATATATTTACTAAACCATTGGCTAGAGAACGTTTTGAGACTTTGCGATTGGAAATTGGTTTAATCGGTGACACCTAATCAATCTTAAAAGCAAAAATAACCCAATGATTGACTACGGTTAAGACAATATTATATGACTGTGTCCGTATACTCCGCTGCATGTTTATGTGTGTATTCAATGATAAATTATGTGAACTCGACAATGTTATGCATATCTCGTACGTTTTTGTGCACAACCAAATCTCACAAAAATAATAATACACATATTATACAAATTAACCTACAATAATTATTAACATTAACATTAATCAAAATAAACACAAAAATAAAAACAAACAAACCTCACCTCACAATCAAACCGTGAAGCATTGTGCCCCACACCCCCTGCCACTTGTCACCTCACCATCATCCCATTGACTTTTACCACTCTACTCATTTACTACACCTAACTCCCTCTCATTCACTCTTACCGTCCCCAACAAACAATTACCTCACCATCTCAAAACCTCCAAAATCAAAACACCAAAAACTCCATTAAAGTTCCATCAAACCTCAAACCCAACCCTTCAAACGACCATGCCTCCTTCACGTGTCACCCGCTCCCACATCAAAAAGAAAAAACCCACCATCTCCACCCTCAACCACACCATCACCTCCGCCGTCCCCAACACCCATCGCCGTCTCCATACCGACGAACGAAACCGGAAAACGCCGAAAACTGAAGCGAGACTCACGCATTGTTCCTGAGAGCATGCCAGAGTTCATCTCAACCGGGAAAAGTTCTCGTCCTCTGTTTCGCGAGTATTAATTGGAAGCTACTACAGAAGGACTAGAACGTGTTCGAATGACTAAGACCGAAGGTATGTATATTGACCATGTCTTGCCTTATTCAATTCATGCGGGTAGATATTATCCTAAATCGTGGGTAGACGGGTCGAAGTCATTGGTTTTCTTTAAACAATTCTTGGAATTTCAATGGTGGGAATACATTAGTAACTTTTCGGGCTTGAGTTTTCCCATTGAAGTTGTTCAATTTTTTGCTTCTGTCAAATCTTGTGAGAATAGGATAAGTGTCGTCGTGAACGGTCGTGATGTGACAATTTCTATGTCGGAAATTTGTGAGATTTTTCATCTTAATCAAGAGGGTCTTGATCTTGATCCTCGAAAGGAATGGGGTGTCGTGGCCCGAGAACAAAAAATGATCATCAAGAAGTACTTTGATGAAAGTGCAACCAAAAACACTCCTCTTTTGACCGGCTCTTTTTCACCAAAATTAAAATTGTTCATAAACCTTTTATGGAACACTATTTTGCCGCGTCGGGGTGGTCGGGATAAATTGGCAAGTTGTGAGGCCGTGGTTGTGTATAATTGGTTGGAGGGAACAAAGATAAATCTAGCGTCTTTGATTTGTTGCAAAATTTGTCATGTCATGAGTGTCTTAATTAAAGAAAAGGTGTGCTCAACACTCGACATTCCCTACGGAATGTGGGTGTCCGAGCTTTTGTTCAAGAAAGGCGTAATTGATGATGCAAGTTATGGGGTTATACCAAGAGATCGCATGTTTGACAAACTTCTTAAGCTCATGGGTATTTCTTTTGATGGAATTGATCTAACTTTTGGTAAAAGTGTAGGTGGGGAACCGAAACCGTGTGTGCCTCGCTTGTTTGAAGGTTTGGATGCCAAGATGGATAAAATCCTTGGTCTATGCGAGGTTAAGAAAGAAAAGGAAAGCGCGGGTAGTTGGTAGTGGTGGTGGTAACCCAGGTTTTGAAGCCGAGATGCGGGATTGGATGGCTAAGATTATTGATAAGCGGGTTGAGAAGGTTGGCTTGGGTGTTCAAACCCTTTGTGATGAGCTCTTTGTCGTAAGTGACCGTCTATCCTTTCTGTCCTCTCAAGGAGGGGCCATGGTCCGGGATCATACTTTATTGAGCGCGGATGCTAGCCAAGCTTTGGAGGCGGTCAAAGGTTTGTCAATGAAGGTGCTCAATTTCGAGATTGCATTGGATGCACAAGTAAGAAACGTGAGTAGTTGTTTGGATCGTCTATTGATACCGTCGTTTGGTACAAAAAATAAATACCTAAGTACTACTAACAGAAGTTAGCGGTAAGTAGGGTCGATCTCCACAGGGAGGCAAGGTATCTGTTCTAGGGTTCGTCTATCCGTCACAAGGGGGGTTTTTTAGGGGTTTATATCCGTCACAGGGGTTTTTTTTAGGGGTTTATAATCTATAGTCTGAGATCTAAAAGAAAAGGAACAAAAACGAAGAAACAAACGATTAACCAAAAAGAAGAAGAAACTAGGAATTTTGGTTCGCCGTGGCTTAAGGGGGGATGAGAAAGTTGAGAACGTACTATAGTCGGGAAAGGGGCAGTGAAAAGGTCCTCTCGGTCCGCTATTCGCCCTAGGATAAAACTAACAAACTTTCGCTCTAGCTAATCCATCCTAAAGTTCGTCGCAGGTCTACCTATTCCAATCTTTCGATCTAGGTTTAGGAAATTCACACAGTTGATTGGATGCGTCGACTCAAACAATCAAAAGCTATTATATGCGGCGATTAAATGCAATCCCTAATCTAATTCATTCAAAACAACAACTAGGTCCTAAGCCATGGTTCCCCTAAATCTTAGCAAGGAAAACTACCTACGCATAATTAAAAGTGAACAAGAAATAAAGAAACAAAAAGTAAAAGAAAACTGAAATTAAAGTTACCGAATGTCATTAAGGAAGAACATGGATCTGGAAAATGCGAAAGGAAAGGAGAACGGAGTTTCCTCCGTCTCCTCTCTACAATAGAGCGTAAAAGAAAACTGAATTGTAAACTACTAACTAATGGTTTCTGAATATGAGATGTGTGGTTGACCTCCTTTTATAAGAAAGATCAACTATCTCAACATCTTAACCTAAAGTCCAACGTAAAAGCTGAGTCCCATTAGTGGATTACTCGATCGAGCTCCATTTTCACTCGATCGGGTAAAAATCTCCAAAATGCCATCGATCGAGTAAGGCTAGGACTCGATCGAACACTTTATCTCTGGCAAATACTCGATCAAGCAAAGAAGCCCTCGATCGAGCACTTTTCTTCTGAGAAATCTTCGATCGAGTACTTCTCAGCGCGTATTTCCTACACTGCGCACTGAACTTCAAACGGCTGCCATTTCTTCGTTACTCGTCCAAATGAAGCTTTTTTGGTGGCTTTGGAAAGCTAAGAGGACAAGATTTCATCTAAAGTTGGAATCATCTAATTATCTGTTGTAGAACTCGATATATGGCTCTCCAAAGTAGGTACTAGCAAATTGAAGTTCTTCTTTGCTTGTTTAGCTTCCTTTCTCCATTGTGCGCACCTTAAGTAGCTTTTCACTTGGATGATTGGCGCTTTCTAATGCTTGTAAATCCTATTCCAACTTCCATCTTCTAAACATAGCTTACTTCCGACAAAGAGGCATGGTTTACGCGACTTTTACATACTTTCCTGCAAAACAACAAGAAATACACAAAGAAGCAAAATAGGGGCAAAATAGGGGCAAAATAGAGCATAAAACGCATGAAAATGCATGAAGATGCATGCCAAAAGATACTAAAAAGTACTACCTCTGTCGTAGTGGGATGTTTACACTTTTTTTATTTTGTGAGGGGGAATTAAAGGAAGTGTAAACATATCATTGGGACGGAGGGAGTATATGAAATATGCACGCATCAAATATCCCCAAACCAAACCTTTGCTTGTCCTCAAGCAAAATAATGCAACTACAAGAACTAAAAACAACTAACTAACTACCTAATGGAATGGAATCGCCTCTGAGCCAACTATAGGTGAACTTGTCAAAGGATTCACTTTTATGTTTCATTAAGTAGACATAGCCATATCTACTCAAATCATCCGTGAAAGTGATGAAATACCTATAGCCTTCTCGTGCGTTGATCGACATAGGGCCACATACATCCGTGTGTATGAGTCCTAATAGGTCGGCAGCGCGCATTCCAACACCTTCGAAGGAAATACGAGTCATCTTACCGATGAGACATGATTCACACGTGCCATATGATTCGAAATCAAAGGCCGAGATAGCTCCATTCTGTATGAGCTGTTTTACGCGTTTCTCATTTATATGTCCCATACGGCAGTGCCATAGGTAGGTTTGATCTTTGTCACCAACCTTTAACTTCTTGTTATTCACGTGTAATATTTCGGTGGTTTGATCTAAAACATAAATTCTATTCATGAAAATTGCCTTGCCATAAATCATATTGTGTAACGAGAAAATACAGCTATTATTCTCTATTACAAATGAAAATCCAAGTTTGTCAAGTGCAGAAACAAAAATAATGTTTTTTGATAAACTGGGAACATAATAATAGTTATACAATGATAACTCAAATCCACTAAGAAGTTGGATCACGTATGTTCCCCTCGAGACTGCATCAACTCGTGCTCCATTCCCAACACGCAGGTCAACCTCACCCTTTATGAGGGGCTCGAGGTTTCGGAGGCCCTGCACATGATTACATAGATGAGAACCACAACCAATATCTAATACCCAAGTTCCGTAACTTGCATGGTTAATCTCAATCATGTGAATAAAAGAAGAAGAAGACATACCAACAGGAGTAACGCGGCCTGCCTTTATATCCTCGCGATACACGGGGTACGTTCGACTCCAATGCCCAGTCTTCTACACCAGAATTGCAGCCTGACCAGTCAAACATAGTATTCCTGCTACCCTATTGATCTACCACAGAAGCTACTGCATCTTCTTAGCAACAGTTGCACCGACTGCCACTGCCATTCTGTCCTGAATCAACACTTCAAATTCCTGTAACCTTATGTTGCTACGCTGCCTCACCAGGTTGAAACTACAACCAGACAGCCCCACAGTCCTACTACTATCATCATTCCAGCATCCAGAACCCTGCTACTCTCATGTTGTTTTCAGATCAGACAAAAAATCAGACCCAACCAATTCCTCATGTTCCCTATTCCTGACTGATTCATAAGCCATGTATCCTTGCAACACTACCAAAAGAAGTAGTGTACAGACCTAGTGAATGCATCGACATTCTAGACACATGCTACAATACCAGTAATATCATCCTCATGCTACACCCATTCTAACGTAACCTAGCCTCAGACCCAGAAGCCTTATTTCCTGAGTAGCTACACTCAGCCCCTCATGCTTGCCTACCAGTGACCGAATTAAGCTGCCACGACAGAAGCTGATGTCGCTGCTGTCTCTTGCCGTGCGTTGGCACCCTTCCTCTGGACCCAAATATCTTTCCCAATCCCTGCACCTACCTGAGCCTTGCCCAGAACCGGGAATTGAGAGTCATCCAGAACAATAGCTGCTCTATTGATTTTTTCCACTCCAGAGCTCACATGGCCATCCTTCTTAGTTGGATTAACCACTTCCTTATATGAATGTGCCCCAAACCCATAAGCATGGGATGCAAAACCATTCGCTACTCGATGATTTCTAACAGCCTGCCTTTCGTTCACCTTGCTCTCTCCTTTCCTTTACATAAGTGAGTCATGTCCAAATCCCTTACATTTTTGGCAAGAGACAGGACGCAATTCATATGCTACTTGCACCCTTATCACAACTCCATTTTCGTCTTTAAAAGCTATCTAATCAGGTAACTTTTGGTCCATTTTCAATTCAACTAACACCCGAGCATACCCCAACCGAGTCCTACCCTCAGTTGCCGCATCTTTCTTCACAAATTTTCCAATAATGGAAGCTATCTTAGGAAGACCATTCCCTAACATTTCAAAGGAAGCTGATGCAATTGAATCCAAGCAGGAACGACTTGAAGCTCATCTAATCTCATGTCCAAGTCTTTCGACCATGGCACCATACATACTGAAATACTCCATATGCTCTTTACGAGCGTCTAATTTACAAATGACTCAACAATACAAAACTAGTGACATCACTGCTCCCTCAGGTCTCAAAATCCGATCCGTTTCCAAAAGGATGTCTTATGGATTACACCTACAAATGTAAAAAAGGTCCCTCAACTTTATTATTGTTGATTCAAAGGGTCTTGAACTTGGAACCTCTAGTTAAGCTATTTCAACCTTGTACTAATTCATCTAAGTCCGGTTCAGTATACGAGTCGGGTCAATATGAGTAAGACATAAATCTTACTTGTTCTTATAGAGACTGAACACTCCATAAGCATGAATCATGTCTTATGTCCGAGGATATATCGAAAAGGCTTCACACCTACAGACATCAGATTGATATCACATTGCTGATTTAGTATCCTGAATCATGATATGCAGTTAAATCAAGAAAACCTAGTAGCTAGATGAATCAAGAAAACCCTGTAACAATCCCTGAATTTCAGTATTGGTATTAGCTAGATGAATAAGTTTGTTTAATATTCGTGTCAGATGACCAATGTTTCCAATTCTAGCAGAGTGTGTGCCATCAATGCTGACTGTGGGCTGCAAGAAATTCAACTAACAACGCTAGTGCGAAATAGTAAAACTCCAAAAATGAAAGGACAAAAACACAAATAAAACAGATGACAGATTCTACAACACCCACAAATACTTCAAACTTCAAAAAATCTAAGGACACCGAGATATAATCATTATTGATCAGCAATCACCTTGTTTGGGTCGGTGCACAACAAAGGACTTTTTTCAGCTTCCAGAATCCTTTCAACAAGATTACAATCTCGAAGAAGATGCTTGACAAGGGTAGACTTCTTGTTTTCAAGGGAAGATATTATTATTGTTTCTACATGGTGATGCGGAAAATTATTGTAGGGGTACCTGCAACAAATGAAACATCGTCACATTTTGATCAATAAATTTAAAAACCCACACATACCTCTCCAAATTTCAACTTAATCAAAGACTATTTTACAATTCAAAACTTATAAAACCAACAATTAAATGCTCTTCTAAGGTCAAAACTGAAAAGGCTCATTGTCCTTTATTTCATACTTAAGTTCACTGAAAACTAAACAATGTATTTCCCCACATACTCTTCATAACCAACCCCAAGTTTGCAACAAGAACACAATCTTATCCCTTTACACAATCTGTAAGAATAAAAGAACATAAAAAAGAACATCAGAGTCCTTACCAAGGCTCCCTAGCATGCCTTCAACTGTAGCAGGATTAGCAGTTACTGAAGGTCCTTGAGAAAATTGACGACTATATAACTAGTAAGACCCTAAAGTTCTCCTCTTTGGGTCTAAAAGAGAAATACATACAGAAAGGGAATTGACCAAAACTGATTTTGGCCGAGACTCCTCCAGCGCATTGTGAAATAACGTACCTATAAGACTGCAAGTCCAAACATAAGTGTTTTTAAATATAAAAAGAATTCGCGAATGTAAGCAAGATCCAAGAGGCTAAGTCTCTCATTAAATGGTGTGCGCTTTTTATATAATATAATGAAGTCGAAGCATAAACTCTCAATTTTCATTATAGAGGAGATGTAGCCTGTAAACACCTCTCATTATTTTCAAGCTAGAGCTATGCTTGTGTGTATCAGACATACCCTACCACAAGTAAAAGCCTCAAACACCTCTCACAAAATTCACCATTTCACCAAAATGTCAAATATTCCCCATCAACATTGTAACCTATCAAATATACTGCAATTAATTTAAATATAAATACTGAAAGTGAAACCATAATTTGCTAACGAAATTACCAATATACTGGACCATGGACATCTTATGCATCAAAGAAAATAAACTCGTGTGTATCTAAAGACGAAGATAAACTTTTCTTCACTTTGGCAACACAAAGATCATTAAAATAGAAATTGAAAATTAAAAATAGATGAAAGGATAATTGAAAACAAAAGGATGAAATAATATGGTGATTAATTGGCAAAATCGATTGACCCTAAAACCCTAATTAAAATCGATTAAGTAGTTACTCTAACTAACCTCGTGCCAGGATTTGAAGGCGGCGTACGACTGCTGATATCGGTGTACTGATGGTTGCGTCAGGGTGGTAGTGAGTTCAGCGAGCGTGAGGAGTGAAGGAGTTTAGCGTGGTGCGAAGGAGAGATTCTGCAAGTGAAAGGAGTACGAGTTGAAGGGTTTTACTACTTTGGTTTTTAATAATAAAAGGATGTACGATTTTAATTTTTAATTCTTATCATTTAAAAGATAGAGAACTGTTAATACAAAAGACGTTTTCTATTCTTCTTTTTACACAACGCTTACTTAGAAAAAGCGTTCTCTTTACTCCTGAAGAACGGTTATTTAACTTGAGCGTTCTCTATCATGCGTTAATTATTCCTTTTTTTGTAGTAGTGTTACTAAGATGATTGAGAAGCTCCAGCACATATCAATCCTAACAAAGGCTAAAAAGCGTGGAAATCGTAGTGTAAGTTTGAATGCTGATGAAGATATGATAGGGGGGCGTAGGGAATGAGGATGATTATGTTATGAAGGAACAGGACAATACATCATATTCTTTCTTTGTTAATGAAGAGCTTCCTACTCATAATAGCACAGGAAAGGCAGGAAACCATGCGAGACGGGAGGAGAGCTTCAATAACATTCACGATAATGAGGATGGCGAGGAGCATGTGGGGATAATCAGGAGCTCGAAATGGAAAAGGTTGGCTAGACTGGGTGAGGGGGGGAAGACATTATGTGGGAAGGGAGAGAGAAGTGAAGGTAGGAGTGGGGGAGAAACGAGGAAGGAGTTCGAATGAGGAGGTCGAGGAGAGGAGTGGTTTTAAGAAGCAGAAACTTATGGATGTACAGTCATCTGAGGCGGTGGTTGAGGACGCTTAACCCCGCCGGGACCAATGAATCTTCTGAGCCTTAACGGCAGGGGGCAGGGCAACCCCGATACAGTAGGCAACCTCCAGAGTCTACTACGGATAGAGGCCCCGTATTTGGTTTTTCTTTCCGAAACCAAACTGAGTGGAGAAGAATTCAGGATAGTAAGAGCTAGTCTAGCTGATTATTCTGGTATGGAGGTTGATAGTGCAGGCCAATCTGGAGGACTTGCTTTTATGTGGAAAAATATATTCAGTGCTCCTTTAAGTCTGAATCCGTGCACCACATGGATTTTGATATTACTGACGAAGCCGGGGTATGGAGAGTGACAGGTTTTTATGGATGGCTGCGTGTGGCAGATAGGTATCTTTCATGGGAACTTTTACGGGAGCTACGAGGACATTCGAATGACTCGTGGGTATGTATTGGAGACTTCAACGAGATCCTTTTTGCAAATGAGATGAAAGGGGGATTAAGGGCTCAATGGCAGATGAACAATTTTCGAGATGCGGTTGACGACTGTGAATTACGTGAGGTGGATTTCGAGGGCTATATTTACACGTATGATAACGGGCATGAGGCAGAGGCAAATAGACAATACCGACTGGACCGGGCTTTGTGTAATGACTCGTGGCTCTCACGATTTTGAGAGCTAAAGTGACTCATTTGATGCGCGAATGGTCGGACCATTCGCCAATCCTTCTTCGGTTGTATAGAAAGGATATGGAAGAGCGTGATGCTAGACACTTATTTAGATTTGAACAGGTTTGGTCGTGTGGGTCGGAGAACAAGGGTGTGAAGAAACGGTAAGGGACGTGGGAAGGTGGGAGAGTGATTTGATGGCAGCTCTTATTCGGTGTGCTGAAAATCTTCAGAAATGGAAGGGAATTAGCATTGGGAAGATAAAAAGAGACATTAAGACCAAGCTACGTAAGCTAGAGAGGCTTAATGAGGGTGGGAGGACAAGAAGGGAGGTGCAGGAGAGGCATGCTCTTGTCAAGGATATTGGGAAACTAGTCAAGCAGGAAGAAATTTTATGGAGACAATGTTCTCGAGCGTTATGGCTAAAAGAGGGAGATCGTAATACCAACTTTTTTCATAGGAAAGCGGGCAAGCACAAGAAGAGGAATAAGATTTCGAACCTCGTCGATAAGGAGGGGTATAGCCGTGTAGGTCAGGAAGCTATCTCTAAGGTTGCTAACGAATATTTTGAACGCTATGCTTCGATGCGGGTACATCGAGGAAGAAGTACTAAGAGCTTTGAACAATATGCATCGTTTGAAGGCGTTGGGACCAGATGGCATGAACGGGTTATTCTATCAAACGTACTGGCATATAGTGGGAAAAGCAGTGGTCCGATTGGTTCTTGGAGTGTTGTGTGGTGCCCCGTTTCCGAATGGTATAAATAAAGACAATATCGTCCTTATTCCTAAGAAAAAGGTGTAAAACCCCTCGTCGCAGCGGAAAATAAAACATACAAACATGCCAAAAGTTACGCGGAATTTAAACTTTAACATGTAAGAAAACGAGATGAATTAAAACCAAAACTGTCCAAACTGATATAACAAAAACATAGATAAGTATAACAGTCTAAGTATGTAAAACATAAATACAAACAGTCTGGGATGGCACATCCCTACAGGCACCCAAAAACTGAAATGTAAAACTAGAGTCTAGCTAACGTAAGTGTAAGGTCAATCGATGAAGGATCATCACTTTCTAGCTCCATGCAACCCATTTGCCAACCTGTCATATACCTACATACATGTAAACATGTATGCCACAATCAGTGGGGAGTGACTAGAGTTCTCCAGCCACCTTTTGTAACGACACGTATCACATAAACATTCAACATACTCCGGCATATATATAACATGTGAAGCATATAAATCTCAATCTCATATCATTATGCAATATCATGCAAGGCTCTCAACCAACTTCGGAAACTATTTGGAAGGAGAGTCGGTTTCCCTTCCGGTTGCCCGGCCGGGGGGTCTTACAATCCAAACCGTTTACGGAACTAGCCAAAGAGTCATCTAATGCCTTGAATGAACAGTACTATAAGTAAAAAACACTCTAACTATCACAACCAATGAGCAACATCTGACATTGTACCACTACTCAGGCAAGCAGATGCAAATCAGCAATCTCTAGGACCTACCCCTGCTCAGGCAAGAACTAGACACAATCAGCAGTGCCCAAGTCACCCCCCTGCTCAGGTTAGACTTAGTACACAAATCAATAACAAGCATACACTCGTGACCCCTGCTCAGGCACGAGTGGATACCAATTAGCTAATAATGGTTCCTAGACCCTACTCAGTCGTGACCATTACCCTTCGTAATGTAATTGGGATCCCTGCTCAGACCCAACCCACTACGGTCATACAGTCTCACGGTAGAATAGCGGTCCCTGCTCAGACATATCCTACCGCATCAAACATACACGTGTCGGTCTAGAGGTCCCTGCTCAGACGTAGCCGACACGTCACAAACACTCACATGTCAAGTTAGAGGATCCTTGCTCAGACTATAACTTGACATGCATACAACCATCAGCACATATCGTACTCTAGCGGTCCCTGCTCAGACATATTCCGATATGTACTCAACTAATTCCTTAGTCCTAGTGTTTCTAGACTTCTAACAACACTTAATTGACCCCGGGACCTAAGTTGAGGGAGAGCCGGTTTCCCTTTCGGTTACCCGACCGGGGGGTCTCTATCCTCTCTCCATTCCCGAACCCAATTTAGTGCCGCCCGAACCTCGGGGACCTCAAACACACATAAGCATATAAGAGATGACCAAGTTCAATAAAAACTAAGGACAACCTAAGACTTCCTTCTACAAGTCTAAGGGTTCCTATACAACCAACTAAGTCCACTAGGTCTCATCAACAACTTAAGATAAGATTAACTTAAGGTAAGGCACAACATCCTAAACATTGCTTACTAACTACCCATTACCATTAAGAGGTAACTAACTTTAGCTAAGAATCAACATTCTAAAATGTCGCTTATTAACTACCCATTACTATTAAGTATAAACATAACAACCTATGATACTTAAACATGCTTATGAACTTGTAAGAAACCTTACAACAAACAATTGAGAAAGGATTAACATGAGCCAATTAGCTAACCACTTAACCAAACCTTAATTAGCACAAACATACATTTAAAACCAAGTAAATATATTCATAAGCATTACTTAAACATCACTTAAAAAATTGGGAAACAAGTCCCCAAAACAATCACGAAACAATTAAACAAAACAAAGTTACAGCGGTTTTTGCGCAGCCTGCGCAATGGGATTGCGCAGCTGCGCCTTAATTGCGCAGCCTGCGCCCAAGGATGCGCAGTCTGCGCCCAAGCACGGGCCAGGTTCCTTTCGCGATTTTCCTGCAATTGGCCATTTCATTCAATCTTTCGACAAACACTTCTACACTACAATTTCAAGCCTCAAATCTATTCTACTAGCACATATTAACCCATGACAATCCGAAGTATGTCTCAAACACGATTTTTGAACAAAGGAACACGTATTAGAATCAAACATCGTATTCGTCTTAAGAACTCAAAATCTGAAAAATGAACAATACTAGCATATGATTATCTAAAACTCCAATTAAACCATGTGAATAACATATAAAACACATTCCTAAGATAATCCTGTACTCAAACATCATCAACAACTCAAAATTCAGAAACTTCAATCAAGAAACAACACAAAAAGTGTTATTTTAACAAAAAGGCCG
Organism: Silene conica; assembly: GCA_029255685.2. NCBI lineage: Eukaryota > Viridiplantae > Streptophyta > Magnoliopsida > Caryophyllales > Caryophyllaceae > Silene > Silene conica. The sequence goes on along the minus strand of CM055316.2, from coordinate 51,988,544 downwards.
AGTTACTCGTAATCGTCACCTTAAAAGCGTTTATGCTCCAAAATCTTCTTCAATAACAAAGCTATCAACTTTAGGATCCTCTAGTCCAACCCCTACAATAAAAGAAACGGGTTTTATAAGCTTAAAACGGAATTTACCCAAAACAGCGTCTTTTTGAGTTCGACGAAATTGAAATTGAAAGAGATAGAAAGCTTGGAAATCTCGCAAGGATTCCAAAAATGTAAGACTTACCCCGATTCGAGTTCGGGAAGAGGTTGAAATGTTGATTTTAAGCTCTCAAAATGAAGAACAATGGAGGAAATGAAGAAGCAGTGAAAATGAAGACGGATGTCGATGGAATAGGGTTTTGGTGGGGTTTATAGTGTCATTTCCTTATTTTGAGTCGGGTTACTTGTTTTGTGAACGGATTCAAGTCGGGTATTATGTCAAGTTAACATCTTAAGAACTTAAGGATATTCTTAAGACGGATAATAACGGAAAGAGTTAAAACAACTTTACGATTTATTATTAAAATATTATTATATTCCGTAAAATAATTTGAAATCATTAAAATATTATTCATGAAAATACGGGATGTTACAATCACCCCATCTTTCAAAAAGTTCCGTCCTCGAAACTTGAAGACAAAAAGAAGTACGAAAACAACTCTAGCTATCAAAGCGTACTACCCGGGTTACGGTAAGCCAAAACTTTATCCTTCAAAAATTTTCAAGAAGAAAAAGATTTTAAGGTACTAGTCTTTGTCAATGGACATTGGGATTCTCGTTACGTATTCAAGAGTTCGACATTCCAAATCTAAGACAAGTCCTAGATTCAAATCAGTTAAAATTGAAAATTTAGATCGATCCGGTGTCGGTAAGCATAGTTCAGGTTATCAAACGTCTTCAATAACGAGCTCAAATGACAAATTGACGCTGAGATCAATCAAATTGTAAATCAATCAGTTCCTTTAAACCGAATTTTCCCAAAAATAATTCCTCAAAAGAGTAAAATTGCAACAATGACAAAAGGTTACTCTCAACAAAAGAGGGAGCAGTTTAAAATCCTCAAAACAATTAAGATTTTCCAAAAACTACAAACATTTGGGGTTAACAATAGGGAATAATTTCAAAAACGGTCATTGGGAGCATAGAAACAATCATAGAGGTTACTTTCGACACTAAGGATCGTGAGTTTCTAGTTTCACAGCTAATAGAACATACAAGGATGGATCGAAGGGATGAAACAACCAGGTTAAGGGTCAAGGAAGATGGTAACTCCTGCCAAACATGGAGTCACTAACCACTCAATCCATAAACAAAGCGTCGTTACAACGATTCCAAATATATCCCAAGAAGGACAATTCAAGTGATCTCTAGACTCTCAATGGTTTCGCGATCCCTTTTACCATTATCTCATCCACAGAACAAGGCATTCCTCAACAAGAAGGCTTCCAAACTCTAAACCGGAATTCTTTTACCATATGGTAAACATTCAAAGATGAGTCCTAACTAGAGTGACAACCTCCAAATGAAGCAAGTTTATGATTGGCTCTCACAAGCATCTTCCCAAAACGATTTATATGCTATAATTCTTCAAAATTTAAACAATGTCAGCCTTCTTTTTACCTATTCCCAAAAGTTTTAGATATCTCATCCTTGCCAGTTCCTCAATTGACATTTCAATAACACTCTCGGGTTATCAAACCCGTATGCTATATCCATTTCACTTCCATTATTGTCCACTAGGTAACCATTCTTAAATCAATATGTTTCCTAACTTACATCTCCCAATAAATTACTTTATTCCATTCGCAAACTGGTGGTGCATCCTCAAATTTCCTTTAAGTTCTTCAATAGATAAATGCTAAGATCCATTAAGCATCCTAAGGTCAAACACTTTGTCAATTCCACAAGTCCTTTGTAAATGTTTCAACATTCTCACACCGTTACTAATAATTCTCGTTCCTCAAGTTTAAGTAGTATTAGCTTACCTCATTCACTTATCTGACAATATCAGTACTTTAAACATGTTCCTCGAAATCACTTAGCACTCTAAGTATTTCTAAACCCTCAATTAGTATTTCCCAATTTACAATACCTACGACTTATCAAGATTCTCATATCTAAGTTTCCTAGAAAGCCATGTATAGCACTCTACTTAGCGCAAGTATCTCATCATTCGCTCTCACTCTTGAAATTAGTGACATAAAGACACTAGGATCACCAAAACATGTCTCAAGCGCTTCCTAAGTTTTTCCTCGAGTAAACACACTCTTTGAAACACGGTTCACGGTTAACCTCAAGAGATTCTCCAAGTCTGTCTAAGGTAGGTTACCTCACATGGTGTTTCAGGAAAAGCAAGTTACCAGGTTGAGTCGAAAGGAAACGAAGATAGTTTCCAAGGAGGACTAACAGGAATCGAAGGAAGAAGACTAAGATCTTAACGATTATACGTACACCAGATTACAAATAAAGCAGTAGACATGTACGTACCAGTAGATGGATCAGGGTGAACTCAAGTCTCAGCTCGACTCTGCTCAGCACCAGCTCCTCTGGTCTCAGCCTCTAGGCCAGTAGTGACAGCTCTGTGAGTAGCGACATTCCTCTCGGGACATTCAAAGAAGCAATGTCCGGGCTTCTTGCAAGCATGGCATGGGTAAGGGTTTCCGTGACAGTCAAATCTAGGATGGAGATCCTTGTGACAGTTGAAACATTTCAGGGGAGCGACTGGTGAGGGTTCCATGCCTCGATCCTGGGAAGCCTCAGCTCCGTTGGGTTATTCCTTCCCCTGGGTACACTGATCGGAGAGGTGTCCTCGTTTCCTGCAACGGTAGCAAATACGCGCTCTACCACGGCGGTTCTTGCCTGGCCTAACTGTAGCAGGTTGCTCAAGGAACTGTGGACGCTTTCCTCTTCCAGGAGGAGATGAGGAGGAAGGAGGACTAAGAGGTCTCTTGCCTCGACGGCTATGCAAAGGTGATTTGGGAGGGGAGACGGCTCTAGCTCCTTCACAATAGATCTGGTAGGGGTCCTCCGCTCGTAAGACACTGTAGTAACTCTGGAAGTAAGAAGTTGGGTCACCACATGCTACACTCTTAGTCTCATCATTAAGCTTGCTCCGAAATAGATAAGCTTTGTCCTCTTCCTTCTCAACTAGCTGTGGGACAAAGTGGATCAGCTCCTTAAATCGATTGGTGAAGGCTTGAACAGAAAGGGTTCCCTGACGAAGGTTCATGAACTCGGTCATCTTATCCTGGCGTACATCCTGATGGTAAAACCTCATGCCAAGAAGAGTCTTGAAACGTCTCCCTGTGAAAGTAGAGTCACGAGTAGCAGGAGAGCTGATTGTCATCCACCAACGTCTAGCCTCACGAAATAAGAACTGAGATGCTACTCGGATCTGATCCTCAGGACGAACACCATAAATCATGAAGTTCATTTCCATGTCAAAACCATGCGGTGAGGGTCGCAGAACTGGTCTCTCCGTCAAAGGTCTTAGCCGCATTTCTCCACATCTGAGTGACAGTCGTCCAAGTCAATCCTCCAGGTTGGTTACTTCCCGATGTCGGTGAAGAAGAAGGCACACTCGCCGGAGTTAAATAACCCATGAGAGTCAGAATGAGGCCTTTCGTCACAGCATTCTCGGCATCGGTTGGCTCAGTCATTCTTCAATCACAAAAAGTAAACCGTTAGACGTATTCTTAACAATTCACAAACCGACTACAATAGTAAGTCCTTAAGTCTAGCCCATCTCTCATATATTATTCAATTATATGGTCAAGTTAAGGTTGGGGGTTACATGAGTGCGTCGGGAGCGATAACGCTCTGATACCAACTGTAAAACCCTCGTCGCAGCAGAAAATAAAACATACAAACATGCCAAAATTTACGCGGAATTTAAACTTTAACATGTAAGAAAACGAGATGAATTAAAACCAAAACTGTACAAACTGATACAACAAAAACATAGATAAGTATGACAGTCTAAGTATGTAAAACATAAATACAAACAGCCTTGGATGGCACATCCCTACAGGCACCTAAAAACTGAAATGTAAAACTAGAGTCTAGCTAACGTAAGTGTAAGGTCAATCGATGAAGGATCATCACTCGCTAGCTCCATGCAACCCATCTGCCAACCTGTCATGTACCTACATACATGTAAACATGTACACCACAATCAGTGGGGAGTGACTAGAGTTCTCCTAGCCACCTTTTGTAACGACACGTAACACATAAACATCCAACATACTCCAGCATATATATAACATGTGAAGCATATAAATCTCAATCTCATATCATCATGCAATATCATGCAAGGATCTCAACCAACTCCGGAAACTATTTGGAAGGAGAGCCGGTTTCCCTTCCGGTTGCCCGGCCGGGGGGGTCTTTCAATCCAAACCATTTACGAAACTAGCCAAAGAGTCATCCAATGCCTTGGATGAACAGTACTATAAATAAAAAACACTCTAACTATCACAACCAATCAACAACATCTGACATTGTATCCCTACTCAGGCAAGCAGATGCAAATCAGCAATCTCTAGGACCTACCCCTGCTCAGGCAAGAACTAGACAAAATCAGCAGTGCCCAAGTCACACCCATGCTCATGTTAGACTTGGTACACAAATCAGCAAGCATACACTCGTGACCCCTGCTCAGGCACGAGTGGATACCAATCAGCTAATAATGGTTCCTAGACCCTGCTCAGTCGTGACCATTACCTTTCGTAATGAAATTGGGATCCCTGCTCAGACCCAACCCACTACGGTCATACAATCTCACGGTAGAATAGCGGTCCCTACACAGACATATCCTACCGCATCAAACATACACGTGTCGGTCTAGAGGTCCCTGCTCAGACGTAGCCGACACGTCACAAACACTCACATGTCAAGTTAGAGGATCCCTACTCAGACCATAACTTGACACGCATACAACCATCAGCACATATCGTACTCTAGCGGTCCCTTCTCAGACATATTCCAATATGTACTCAACCAATTCCTTAGTCCTAGTCTTTCTAGACTTCTAACAACACTTAATTGACCCCGGGAACTAAGTTAAGGGAGAGTCGGTTTCCCTTTCGGTTACCCGACCTGGGGGCTCTATCCTCTCTCCATTCCCTAACCCAATTTAGTGTTGCCCGAACCTCGGGGACCTCAAACACACATAAGCATATAAGAGATGACCAAGTTCAATAAAAACTAAGGACAGCCTAAGACTTCCTTCTACAAGTCTAAGGGTTCCTATACAACCAACTAAGTCCACCTGGTCTCATCAACAACTTAAGATAAGATTAAATTAGGGTAAGGCACAACATCCTAAACATTGCTTACTAACTACCCATTACCATTAAGAGGTAACTAACTTTAGCTAAGAAACAACATTCTAAAATGTTGCTTACTAACTACCCATTACTATTAAGTATAAACATAACAACCTATGATACTTAAACATGCTTATGAACTTGTAAAGAAACCTTACAACAAACAATTGAGAAAGGATTAATATGAGGCAATTAGCTAACCACTTGACCAAACCTTACTTAGCACAAATATACATTTAAAACCAAGTAATTATATTCATAAGCATTACTTAAACATCACTTAAACAATTGGGAAACAAGTCCCCAAAACAATCACGAAACAATTAAACAAAACAAAGTTACAGCGGTTTTTACGCAACCTGCGCAATGGGGTTGCGCAGCTGTGCCTCAATTGCGCAGCCTGCGCCGAAGGATGTGCTGCCTGCGCCCAAGCACGGGCCAGGTTCCTTTCGCGATTTTCCAGCAATTCGCCATTTTCTATGCGTTTTTAATCAATTGTATATACATGTATACTTGCTGATGGTTGCATATTTGTAGTCTAGGATGTTTAGTGGTCATGTATGAAGCAAAGGGGAGTCATCGTTGTAACAGCCCGTATTTTCGTAAAATCTAATTTAAGCATTTTAAATTATTTTACGTAATAAAATAATATTTTAATAAATTATTTCGAAATATTTTAATTTAATAAGTAAGATCCGTCTTAAGAACCTCAAGTCCTTAAGACGAATACAAACTTGGCGAGGTTAAGTTCCCGACTTAAATATCCGTTCTAATATCCTAACCCGTTTCTTTTAATACGGAAAGGACGACCCACTTGTACCCTTCTTAAATCAAATGTCGACATATCTTCTTCCTCAAGAACTCATTTTACAGTAAACACAACTCTCTCAAACCTCCATTTCATTTCTCCTTCTTTTGATCTTTTCTTCATCATCCGTTCTCCGATTGAAGGTAAAAATATCATTTTCGGAATCCTTGTTCGATTTCCAAGCCATCTATCACTTTAGATTTCCATTTCTTTCACTCCGAAAAATCTGTCCGTTTTGTAGAAATCGGTTTGCTACCCTAAAATTCGGTGTCTTTGTTTGTAGGAGTGGGCTTAGACGATCCAGAGGTCGATAGCTACTTGGTTGAGGAGGATCTTTAGCCCGAATCGCTTGAAAGGTGACGATAATGAGATAACTCGGCCTTTATGTGTATATTAGCACTTTTGTTGTGATTCTCCATATTGTTTCTGATTTTGTTCAAAAGATTATATTTAATGAAGTTAGAAGCATGCTTAGGATTGTTCTTATGTGAGAAATTCATGCCCTTTCATGTTGAAACTTGTTCATATGCTATTTTCAGTTTTTCACAAAGTTAAGACGGATACTTGATATAATCGTTTGAGGATTGTTATGGGACTTATGTGCTGTTAGATTAGTAGTGTTTGGTGTTTGATAATGTTGGGTAATCACCAATTGTAGCCTTGCTTGAGTTGTGGTGTCGAATTATGAAGTTTAGACTTGGCTGGAAAAACGCGATTTCGTATCAGGCTCTCTGAGCCGGTCGACCGGCTGGGAGTGTTTCTTTGTGTTTTTGCGATTTTAGGAAAATTGGCCTTAGGACTGCCAGCCGGCCGACCGGCTGCCGGTTGACCGGCTGCCTGCCGACCGACTGGTAGTCTCAAAGTGTTGTTTGTGTTTGCGAAGAACGTAGGAAGGATGGGAGCCCAGCCGGCAGACCGGCCGCCTGCCAGCCGGCTGGTAGTACGTGTGGGGATGGTTACGAGTTTTTGAAGGCTAGGGTACTGGGTTCCCAGCCGGCCGACCGGCTGCCTGCCGACCGGCTGGGAGTCCCTTATGATTCCTTTTTTTTAAAAAGAGAAAGGGCTGAGAAGGGACCACCAGCCGGCCGACCGGCTGCCTGCCGACCGGCTGGGGATCCCTGTAGCATGTTTTGAAATCGTAATTCTTTGGTAACTTTCAAACGGTTAATCGGTTTTGATTGAAACTTGTTTTGTGTACCTTTGACATGTATTTGAGGTCCCCGGAGGATGGGCAACATTATATTGGGTTCGGGAATGGAGTAAGGATTGAGACCCCCCGGTCGGGTAACCGAAAGGGAAACCGGCTCTCCCTCATCTTAGTTCCCGGGGTCAATTAAATGTTGATTAGAAGTTGAAAGGTAGAATAATAGAGTAGTTCGTAGACTTGGATGATATTGTTTTGATGCGTATTAAGTTATGCCTTAAGCTGGCCTCTGAACTTAATACGTGGGTTGTTTGTCGTGTATGGGAACATGCGTTGAGTTTTCGCCTCTGAGTTCCATACATGTCTGTTTGTCGTGTCTGGGACATGCGTTGAGTTTTCGCCTCTGAGTCCAGACATGTATGTGTGATCGCGTCAGGACATGCCTTAAGCTGGCCTCTGAGTCTGACGAGTAAAGCAACTGCACGACGGGGCATCAGGTTGTCATACCTTACCCGGAGTGCAGGTGTTTGGTGCTAGAACATGCGTTGAGTTTTCGCCTCTGAGTTTAGTACCTTGTGATGTAGTAGGGGAACATGCGTTGAGTTTTCGCCTCTGAGTTCCTTACTTGTGATAGTGAATTGAATTCTAGTCCATGCGTTGAGTTTTCGCCTCTGAGTCTAGTGTTCTGTGATAGCCGGTCCATGCGTTGAGTTTTCGCCTCTGAGTCCTTGCTTGATACTGTGAACTTGGTATTTAGGTTATACGTTAAGATGTCGCCTCTGAACCTTTATACTTGCTGAATGTTTGGTAATTAGGTTATGTCTTAAGTTGACCGCTGAACCTCTTTACTTGATGTTATATCTGCTTGCCTTAGTGTTGGTACAGTGTCAGATATGCATGTTGAAGTTTATGAATATATTGCTTGAGTTGTGGTTTGATCATCCAAGGCATTGGATGACTCTTAGTTCGGTTTCATAAATAGTTGGATTGAAAGACCCCCCGACTAGGTAACCAGTAGGGAAACCGGCTCTCCTTCCTAACGGTTTATGAAGTTGGTTGAGAGCCGTGCACTAGAGTCTGCATGATAGTAGGAGATCAGATGATGAGATATTTATGCTTCACATGTTGATATATGTTGGAGTATTCTGTATTGTTTTATGTGTTACGTGTTGTCACAAAAGGTGGCTAAGAGAACTCTAGTCACTCCCCACTGATTGTGGCGTACATGTTTTCATGTATGTAGGTACATGCAGGTTGGAGATGGGTTCACAGGAGGGCTAGCGAGTGATGATCCTTCATCATATGACTTATACCCTATCGTTAGCTAGACTGTTAGACTTTTGATACTTTACGTTTTGGTGCCTGTAGGGATGTTCCATCCCAGGCTGTGTTTATATTTCATTTCCGTACTTAGAACTGTTACTTATCTATTTTGGTTTTATTTCAGTTTCAGTTTCTGTTTCAGTTTAAGACTTCTCGCATGTTGTTTACTTTAAAAAGTTTTAATTCCGCTGCATTTTTAGTACTTTTGTATGTTTACATTTCCGCTTTCGCGAGGGGATTTACAGTTGGTATCAGAGCATTATTGCTCCCGACGCACTCATGTGACCCCAACCTTAACTTGACCAAATAAACAAATAATGAATGAGAGATGGGTAGATCTATGGATTTATTTTGTAGTCTATTTGTGATTGCTAATTGCTAAGCTAATACTTCCTCCATTTTTATATAATGTACCCATTTTATTAAAATACTACACTCATATATTCAACAAATGGGAACATTATATAAAAACGGAGGATAGTACTTGTTTTCTCTTTTGAAGGATGGTGAGACCTAGGGCTGCTGATAACATTGTGCTGCAAGCAATTCAGCATTTGCTTGAGACACAGAGACAGCAAGCAGGGAATGTTCCACCTCCTCCACCGCCAGGCAACGAGGCTAATCGTCCTGGTAGCTTCTCATGGATAGCTTCGCAGATGTCCCGTAGCCACGTGAAGACTTATGGTGGCGAGGTTGATCTGGTAGCTCTTACCGAGTGGTTCAGAGAGATGGAAAAGAGCTTCACTATGTATTCGGTGGGTAGAGAGGATAGAGTGCGGCTAGCCACTCACTTTCTTACCCTTGAGGCCGATAGGTGGTGGGCGTTGACAGGACCTACTTTCACTCTTGATCCTTTGTTCGATTGGGAGGCTTTTAAGGATAAGCTCGAGACGAGGTTTTATCCTAAAGAGCTCAGATCACAGCGACTCAAAGAATTCATGGATTTGAAGCAAGGCAAGATGTCAGTTCAGGAGTTCATAGACCGATTCAACCAGCTTGCTCACTTCGCATCGAGATTTGTCAGAGATGAGGCCGAGAGAGTCTACATTTACCGTGGCAAGCTAGGGCCACGCATTGAGAGCATGGTTCGTCGTGACTCGACTTCTTTCGTGGAGGTATATGATGATGCTATTTGGGCCGAGAGTTCTATTCGTGCCATAGATGCTGAGACCCGTGCCGCTACTTCTAGTGTGACTCCTCACCAGGGGAAGAGACCATTTGTCCCTTCTACTTCTTCGCCTTCTTCTCAGAAGAAGCGTTTTGAGAGGTTCTCTGCTCCGGTTGCTCAGACCACATTTCACACCGACAGTGCTTCTACTGTTTGCCGCCGTTGTGGTAAACCGCTTCATCCAGGGTTTGATTGTTTCAAGAATGCCTATAAGTGTTATACTTGTAATGGATATGGGCATAGGTCCTTTGATTGTCCTGAGAAGGATACTGTTATTGGCAAGGCTGCCACTGCTGCTGCAGCTACTAGAGGAGGAAAGCCGAAAGGGAAGATTTTTGTGATGACTAGGGCTGAGGCTGAGGCTCATCCAGATATTGTTGCCGGTATCTTTTCTGTTCTTGGCGCTGAGTGCCTTATTTTGTTCGATACTGGAGCTTCTCTTTCTTTTATATCGACTCAGTTCGCCGACCGTCTAGCTCTTGAGTCTTCATTGGTTGAGGAGACTTCCATTTCCTTACCTTCTGAAGACGTGTTTTCCTGCTCTTCGTCCCATAGGGATGTTCCTATTGTTATTGGTCAAGCCATATTTCCAGCGGACTTACTGAGATTTCCTCTCGAGGAGTTTGACATTATCCTCGGTATGGATTGGTTATCGCGATACCATGCTCGCTTCGAGTGTCGCGACCAGAAAATATGCTTGAGGAGTTCTTCAGGAGTTCGTGTTTCCTATAGGGGAACTCGCCCTCAAAGGGGTGTTCGTGTTATCTCTTCGATGAAAGCATCTCATCTTCTTAGGAAGGGTTGCCAAGCCTTCATGTGTGTTGTTACAGCTGCTAAACCATCGCTACCGAAGCTTGAGGATGTAGCCATTGTTCGAGTGTATCCAGATGTGTTCCCAGATGACTTGCCAGCGATACCGCCAGAGAGAGATGTGGAGTTCACCATAGAGCTTGTTCCAGGTACCGGACCGATTTCCAAAGCTCCTTACCGTATGGCTCCGCCAGAGTTGAAGGAATCGAAGCAACAATTGGAAGAGATGATCGAGAAAGGGTTCATTAGACCGAGTGCTTCACCGTGGGGTGCTCCAGTTTTGTTTGTTAAGAAGAAAGATGGTTCCATGAGACTTTGCATTGACTATAGAGAGTTGAACCGAGTGACCGTGAAGAACAGATATCCTTTGCCTAGGATAGATGATTTGTTTGATCAGTTGAGAGGTGCTTCGAGGTTTTCTAAGATTGATCTTCGATCGGGTTATCATCAGATTCCAGTGAGAGAGGCTGATATTGCGAAGACTACTTTTCGTACCAGATATGGGCATTTTGAGTTCGTGGTTATGCCTTTTGGGTTGACTAATGCACCTGCTATCTTCATGGATCAGATGAACCGTACCTTCAGTGAGTATCTTGACACTTGTGTTGTGGTGTTTATTGATGATATCCTTATATACTCTAAGACCGATGAGGAGCATGCTGAGCATCTTAGATTGATTCTTGGGATTTTACGTCGACAGAAGTGGTTCGCAAAGTTCTCTAAGTGTGACTTTTGGCTTTCTAAGGTTGCATTTCTTGGTCATGTGATATCTAGTGAGGGAGTTATGGTTGATCCCGCGAAGATTGAGGCCGTAGTTGATTGGGAGAGTCCCAAAGATGTTGGGGAGATCCCTAGTTTCCTTGGATTGGCTGGTTATTATCTTAGATTTGTTGAGGATTTCTCCAGGTTAGCTCACCCGATGACTCAGTTACTAAAGAAAGAAGCCAAATTTGTGTGGACCGACAAGTGCGAGAGTTCTTTCCAGGAGTTGAAGACCAGATTGACTTCCGCCCCCGTGTTAGCTTTGCCAGAGATTGGAGTTGACTTCGATGTGTATTGTGATGCTTCGATGTTAGGGCTAGGATGTGTACTGATGCAAAGTGGTAAGGTGATAGCCTATTCATCTAGACAGTTGAGAGTTCATGAGGTGAAATATCCGACACATGACCTGGAGTTAGCCGCAGTCGTTCATGCTTTGAAGATGTGGCGACATTATCTGATTGGATCCCATTGCCGTATTTTCACAGATCACAAGAGTCTTAAGTACATTTTTACCCAGAAAGACCTTAACGTGAGACAGAGATGTTGGCTAGAGTTGGTGAAAGATTACGACCTTGAGTTGTTATATCATGAGGGAAAAGCCAATGTAGTTGCTGATGCGCTTAGCCGCAAGACTTCTCACTCGATGAGCGCCATGAGAGTATTGCCCGATGAGTTGTGTTCCGAGTTCCGGAAGCTGAGGTTAGAGATGGTGGGTAGTGGTTTTGATTGGTTTGCTGCTATGACTGCCGAGCCGTCTTTATATTGGGAGATTCGCCAGAGTTTACCTTCAGATGCCGATTTCAAGAAGTTCGAGGCTAAGATTTCGAGTGGTGTTGCACCTGACTTGGTGATTGATGCTGATGGTTTCCTTAGGTTCCGTGGTAGGATGTATGTTCCTGATGTGCCATATTTGAGGAAGAGGGTTCTTGATGAGGCTCACTTGTCACCATATTCCGTTCATCCGGGTAGAGAGAAGATGCACAAGGACTTAGGACTTATATTTTGGTGGCCCGGGATGAAGAAAGACATTCTGGATTATGTTAGTAGGTGCTTGACTTGTCAACAAGTCAAGATAGAGCATAGGAGGCCTGGTGGTTTGCTACAGCCGCTTCCCGTTCCTCAGTGGAAGTGGGAGTGTATATCTATGGACTTCGTTACAGCATTGCCTAAGACAGTGGGAGGCAAGGACGCGATTTGGGTTATTGTTGATCGACTAACTAAGTGTGCCAGATTCGTGCCGATCAGAGAGACGTGGGACATGGATCGTTTAGCTAGGCCTTATGTTGCTGAGATAGTCCGCTATCATGGTGTGCCGAGAGAGATCGTTTCAGATCGTGATCCTCGTTTTTGCTCCAGATTCTGGAAGGCTTTGCAGGAGGCTATGGGTAGCCGTTTGTTGATGAGTACTGCTTTTCATGCCGCGACCGATGGGAAATCCGAGAGGACCATACAGACACTAGAGGATTTGCTCCGCGCTTGTGCCCTCGATTTTCAGAGTTCTTGGGAGCAGTGTTTGCCGTTGGTAGAGTTTTCTTACAACAACAGTTACCATGCTTCCATTGGTATGGCTCCGTACGAGGCTCTTTATGGAAGTAAGTATCGTAGCCCGATTTGTTGGGATCAGGCGAGTGACGTGCGCGACCTTGGACCTGACCAGCTAGCTGAGACCATTGACCGTGTACAGCTCATTAGGAATAGGATGAAGGCCGCTCAGGACCGGCAGAAGTCCTATGTTGATGTCCGTCGTAGACCCTTAGAGTTCGAGGAGGGTGACAGTGTCTTTTTGAGGGTGTCTCCGATGAAGGGCGTCAAGAGGTTTAGCGTTAAGGGCAAGCTGAGCCCTAAGTACATTGGACCTTTTGTGATCGCGAAGAAGATTGGCGCCGTAGCTTACCGTTTGGACTTGCCTCCTAGTTTGGGCAAGGTTCATAACGTCTTTCACATTTCCCAGCTCCGCCGATATGTTAGTGATCCGAGTCATGTACTGCACAGAGAGATCGAGAACCTAGAGCCGAGTCTTGCCTTCGAGGAGCGTCCAATGAAGATCCTTGACCGACAGGAGAGGAAGCTTAGGAGCAAGGTGGTGCCCTTGGTGAAGATTCTATGGCGTTGCGGTGATGTCGAGGAGCAGACATGGGAGACTGAGGCATCGATGCGTATCGTGCATCCTTCCCTTTTCGATTGAGGTATAGTTAGTTAGTAGTTATCTTCGTTCGAGTTTCGAGGACGAAACTTTTTGAAGTTGGGGTGATTGTAACAACCCGTATTTTCGTAAAATCTAATTTAAGCATTTTAAATTATTTTACGTAATAAAATAATATTTTAATAAATTATTTCGAAAGATTTTAATTTTATAAGTAAGATCCGTCTTAAGAACCTCAAATCCTTAAGACGAATACAAACTTGGCGAGGTTAAGTTCCCGACTTAAATATCCGTTCTAATATCCAAACCCGTTTCTTTTAATACGGAAAGGACGAACCACTTGCACCCTTCTTAAATCAAATATCGACATATCTTCTTCCTCAAGAACTCATTTTACAGTAAACACAACTCTCTCAAACCTCCATTTCATTTCTCCTTCTTTTGATCTTTTCTTCATCATCCGTTCTCCGATTGAAGGTAAAAATATCATTTTCGGAATCCTTGTTCGATTACCAAGCCATCTATAACTTTAGATTTTCATTTCTTTCACTCCGAAAAATCTGTCCGTTTTGTAGAAATCGGTTTGCTACCCTAAAATTCGGTTTCTTTGTTTGTAGGAGTGGGCTTAGACGATCGAGAGGTCGATAGCTACTTGGTTGAGGAGGATCTTTAGCCGGAATTGCTTGAAAGGTGACGATAATGAGATAACTCGGCCTTTATGTGTATATTAGCACTTTTGTTGTGATTCTCCATATTGTTTCTGATTTTGTTCAAAAGATTATATTTAATGAACTTAGAAGCATGCTTAGGATTGTTCTTATGTGAGAAATTCATGCCCTTTCATGTTGAAACTTGTTCATATGCTATTTTCAGTTTTTCACAAAGTTAGGACGGATACTTGATATAATCGTTTGAGGATTGTTATGGGACTTATGTGCTGTTAGATTAGTAGTGTTTGGTGTTTGATAATGTTGGGTAATCACCAATTGTAGCCTTGCTTGAGTTGTGGTGTCGAATTATGAAGTTTAGACTTGGCTGGAAAAACGCGATTTCGTATCAGGCTCTCTGAGCCGGTCGACCGACCGGCCGCCGGTCGACCGGCTGGGAGTGTTTCTTTGTGTTTTTGCGATTTTAGGAAAATTGGCCTTAGGACTGCCAGCCGGCCGACCGGCTGCCGGTTGACCGGCTGCCTGCCGACCGACTGGTAGTCTCAAAGTGTTGTTTGTGTTTGCGAAGAACGTAGGAAGGATGGGAGCCCAGCCGGCAGACCGGCCGCCTGCCAGCCGGCTGGTAGTACGTGTGGGGATGGTTACGAGTTTTTGAAGGCTAGGGTACTGGGTTCCCAGCCGGCCGACCGGCTGCCTGCCGACCGGCTGGGAGTCCCTTATGATTCCTTTTTTTTAAAAAGAGAAAGGGCTGAGAAGGGACCACCAGCCGGCCGACCGGCTGCCTGCCGACCGGCTGGGGATCCCTGTAGCATGTTTTGAAATCGTAATTCTTTGGTAACTTTCAAACGGTTAATCGGTTTTGATTGAAACTTGTTTTGTGTACCTTTGACATGTATTTGAGGTCCCCGGAGGATGGGCAACATTATATTGGGTTCGGGAATGGAGTAAGGATTGAGACCCCCCGGTCGGGTAACCGAAAGGGAAACCGGCTCTCCCTCATCTTAGTTCCCGGGGTCAATTAAATGTTGATTAGAAGTTGAAAGGTAGAATAATAGAGTAGTTCGTAGACTTGGATGATATTGTTTTGATGCGTATTAAGTTATGCCTTAAGCTGGCCTCTGAACTTAATACGTGGGTTGTTTGTCGTGTATGGGAACATGCGTTGAGTTTTCGCCTCTGAGTTCCATACATGTCTGTTTGTCGTGTCTGGGACATGCGTTGAGTTTTCGCCTCTGAGTCCAGACATGTATGTGTGATCGCGTCAGGACATGCCTTAAGCTGGCCTCTGAGTCTGACGAGTAAAGCAACTGCACGACGGGGCATCAGGTTGTCATACCTTACCCGGAGTGCAGGTGTTTGGTGCTAGAACATGCGTTGAGTTTTCGCCTCTGAGTTTAGTACCTTGTGATGTAGTAGGGGAACATGCGTTGAGTTTTCGCCTCTGAGTTCCTTACTTGTGATAGTGAATTGAATTCTAGTCCATGCGTTGAGTTTTCGCCTCTGAGTCTAGTGTTCTGTGATAGCCGGTCCATGCGTTGAGTTTTCGCCTCTGAGTCCTTGCTTGATACTGTGAACTTGGTATTTAGGTTATACGTTAAGATGTCGCCTCTGAACCTTTATACTTGCTGAATGTTTGGTAATTAGGTTATGTCTTAAGTTGACCGCTGAACCTCTTTACTTGATGTTATATCTGCTTGCCTTAGTGTTGGTACAGTGTCAGATATGCATGTTGAAGTTTATGAATATATTGCTTGAGTTGTGGTTTGATCATCCAAGGCATTGGATGACTCTTAGTTCGGTTTCATAAATAGTTGGATTGAAAGACCCCCCGACTAGGTAACCAGTAGGGAAACCGGCTCTCCTTCCTAACGGTTTATGAAGTTGGTTGAGAGCCGTGCACTAGAGTCTGCATGATAGTAGGAGATCAGATGATGAGATATTTATGCTTCACATGTTGATATATGTTGGAGTATTCTGTATTGTTTTATGTGTTACGTGTTGTCACAAAAGGTGGCTAAGAGAACTCTAGTCACTCCCCACTGATTGTGGCGTACATGTTTTCATGTATGTAGGTACATGCAGGTTGGAGATGGGTTCACAGGAGGGCTAGCGAGTGATGATCCTTCATCATATGACTTATACCCTATCGTTAGCTAGACTGTTAGACTTTTGATACTTTACGTTTTGGTGCCTGTAGGGATGTTCCATCCCAGGCTGTGTTTATATTTCATTTCCGTACTTAGAACTGTTACTTATCTATTTTGGTTTTATTTCAGTTTCAGTTTCTGTTTCAGTTTAAGACTTCTCGCATGTTGTTTACTTTAAAAAGTTTTAATTCCGCTGCATTTTTAGTACTTTTGTATGTTTACATTTCCGCTTTCGCGAGGGGTTTTACAATCGTTGACCACTAGGACCGCTGTCTATGGTGGTTTTGGTCGCTTGCTTCATTACGAGTACTTAACTCCAGAGCAGAGTCGTGAGTGTGTGGTGTTTGTGTTGTGTTCGAGTCACCGTCAGTTTATGGATGGAATGGGTATTAGGGTATCTGGGTTGGTGGTCGTCGAGTGTTTGGGTTGGTGGTTCTCACGGTGGTTCGTAGGGTTCACGGTGGTTTTGGTGGTGGGTGTCATAATGTGTGTTTGTATCATGACAAAATAGAGGAAACAGAGTGCGGTCGATTGATGGGTTTTGTAACAGTCGTTTGTGGCGGTGAGGCGGTGTCGACAGTCACCGATGGCTTCCCTGGAACCACCACGACTCAGAGGTGAGTCTGGTGGTGTCGCAGGCGAAGTCGATGGTGGAGGTTGGTGTTAGAAGCGGTGTATTTAGAGGTGGTTGGTCACGGTTTTGGCGAAAACGGGGTTGTTCTTGTTGTACGGGTTGTGCGTGCTGCGTATTACAATTATTATTATTGTTGTTCCTTGGGTTTTAATTTATTGTTCTTATTATTATTATATATTTTTCTTATTATTATATATTTTTCTTATTATTATTATATATTGTTCTTATTATTGTTATTAATGTTATTATTAGTATTATTAATAATAATATTTTATCAAATGTCATTGTTAGTATTATTATCGCTATTAACATTAATTTGGTTGTTATTAGTCGTGTTGTTATTATTGTTACGGGTTATAGTTATATGATAATATATTATTTATGTTATCATTTTTATTGATCATATTATTGGTAATTCATGGTTATTAATGTTGTTAAGGAATATTGTGATGATAACTAGTCATTCATATTGTTGTTGTATGTTATGGAGTTTATGACCATTGAGTAATTGACCGTATGCCATATTTAGTAAGTCTATATTTAGTAAGTCTATATTTAGTAAGTCTATATATAGTAAGTCTATAATTAGTAGGTCTATAATTGACTAAGTGATGACTTATACGAATAAGTAGTTAATGTTAATTGGTATGTATGTGAGTATGTTGATATGTATAATTACAGAGTGGGATAAGTGTATCAATTATAAACGTGATCGAATAATTTTAGTAGTATTTGGTGGTATGATTAGAAATTGATATTGAGTACTATTTATAGGAACTGAGTTCGAGGTGGAATAATTCGGGCAGCTGTTCGGTTGTCTTTCTGCAGGTCGAGGTAGGGGATATATATATATATATATATGTGGTTACGTTGTTTACATGACGTATATGTGTTGCTTTCTATAAGATTGATATAATTGATTGTGAATGTATTTTTGAATTGTTGATTATTATCGATTATTGTGGAGAACGGGATTTGTGAAATGGGTCTTGTGATATGGGTCTT
The DNA here is from genome assembly GCA_029255685.2 of Silene conica. Classification (NCBI taxonomy): domain Eukaryota; kingdom Viridiplantae; phylum Streptophyta; class Magnoliopsida; order Caryophyllales; family Caryophyllaceae; genus Silene; species Silene conica. The sequence continues at coordinate 51,970,618 of CM055316.2, read as the reverse complement.
GTAATATGGGACTTGTGATATGGCCATGGAAGGTGTGGTATAATGGAAGGTGTGGTGTGATGGAAGGAGGGGTATGATGGAGGTGAAGTGGATGACTGGGTCTTGTGATATGGAGATGGAGGATGATGCATTTTTACTATTGTTTATGTTTTATTTATCTTCCTACTCAACCTCGTGGTTGACCCTGTGTACTCGTGTGTCACCTACAATGATCCGGAATGGGGAGTAGATTCTACATGAAAGAGACAGATGAGCTAGGAGCTGGGACGGGAATGTGAGATGCAGATTTGTGACCGGCTTAGAATTATATCACTTATAGAGTAGTCATCAGTTGTACTTTTATTCTGTTGTGTAGTTTTGTAATATCAAAGTTTAAATTTAATCAGTTTTCATATAAAGTACTTTGGTTTGATTACTTTGTTATTCACTACCTCGGATATTCCGAGATGGTAACAGCTCCATTTACTGAGGATGTCTTGCTAAAGACTCGTTAATAAATGGGGGTGTTACAAAGAGATTTTAAGGTACAAGTCTTCGTTACGTATTCAAGAGTCCGACATTCCAAATCTGAGACAAGTCCTAGATTCAAATCAGTTAAAATTCAAAATTTAGATCGATCCGGTGTCGGTAAGCATAGTTCAGGTTATCAGACGTCTCCAATAACGAGCTCAAATGACAAATCGACGCTGAGATCAATCAAATTGTAAATCAATCAGTTCCTTTAAACCGAATTTTCCCAAAAATAAATCTTTATTTTCGATTTCTCAAAAGAGTAAAATTGCAACAATGACAAAAGGTTACTCTCAACAAAAGAGGGAGCAGTTTCAAATCCTTAAAACAATTAAGATTTTCCAAACACTACAAACCTTCGGGGTTAACAATAGGGAACAATTTCAAAAACAGTCATTGGGAGCATAGAAACAATCATAGAGGTTACTTTCGACACTAAGTATCGTGAGTTTCTAGTTTCACAGCTAACAGAATATACAAGGATGGATCGAAGGGATGAAACAACCAGGTTAAGGGTCAAGGAAGATGGTAACTCCTGCCAAACATGGGGTCACTAACCACTCAATCCATAAACGAAGCGTCGTTACAACGATTCCAAATATATCCCAAGAAGGACAATTCAAGTGATCTCTAGACTCTCAATGGTTTCACGATCCCTCTTACCATTATCTCATCCACGGAACAAGGCATTCCTCAACAATAAGGCTTCCAAAACTCTAAACCGGAATTCTTTTACCATACGGGATGGGTGAACAGAGTGATACATTGTGTTTCGACTATATCTTTTTCGGTGTTGATTAATGGACGACCTTTAGAGGAATTCAGACCAAGTCGGGGCTTGAGACAAGGGGACTCGTTATCTCCTTATTTATTCATCTTGTATGTTGAGGTGTTGTCGAGCCTAATTCGGAAGGTGGCGGAAAATGAATCGATACATAGAATCAGAATCGCTCTTGCTGCGCCAGTGGTTTCCCACCTTTTATTTGCGGACGACAGTATTTTTTTCGTCAAAGCAAAAGTTCGGGAAGCTACCCATATTAAAAGTGTTCTCCAGGAATATGCAGCGGCTTCGGAACAGGTTATAAATCTCGACAAAACTACGGTATCGTTTAGCCGAGGAATAAGGACGCAGGATAAGGATGATGTTGTTAGCTGTCTTGAAGTTCGAGCCGTGGATGTGCAAGACCGTTATCTGGGATTGCCTACAATTGTGGGGCAGTCGAAAGGACATATTGTGAGTGTGGTCAGAGATAAGTTGGGTAAGAAATTACAGGGATGGCGAGGCCAGTTGTTTTCAAAGGCACGTCGGAAAGTGTTGATAAAGGCGGTAGCCCAATCAATCCTGACATATGCTTTGAGTGTCTTTAAACTACCGGCAAATTTCTGTGATGAATTACGTTCGATGGTATCTTGGTTTTGGTGGGGCTCATCTAATAGTAAGGGTAATATTCCAGGGATAGCTTGGTCGAAGCTCTGTAAGCCGAAGTGTTTTGGAGGTCTCGGCTTTAGAGATTTCCATCAGTTCATTATGGCTCTCTTTGGTAAACAAGCATGGAGGTGTATGATTGATCGTTCGTGCCTTATGGTTCGTGTTTTAGGAGGTAAATATTTTCCGGATGGGGTTTTTACGAATGCAAGACTAGGAGTGAACCCGAGTTATACTTGGCGGGGTATTTTGGAGCCCGGAATGTTGTGATGCTTGGGGCAAGGAGGCGTCTGGTCAATGGGTTAAACACAAAAGGTTTAGACTGGTCCCTTGATCCCCAATACTCAAACGATGCGAATATTATCACCTGGGCGAGAAGAGGATGTGAACATGGTGGTTGCTGATTTATGGGAGGATAACGGTCGGGACTGGCATGTTGCGAAAGTGTAGACATTTTTCCTTCTTTTTGAGCATGAACGAATACTCAATTTGAGGATCAGTAGCATGAAACCCGACGATTCGTGGTGGGAGCTGGAGCGTGATGGGGTTTACTCTGTAAGATCTGCCTACCGAGTACTGACGAGAGGAGAAGGCATGGAGGGGAGTTCATCTGATGTTTCGAAAGACAAAGCAATATGGAATATGGTATGGAAAGCTAAAGTCCTTCCCCGGGTTAAGGTTTTCATGTGGTCTCTGTGTAATGAAGCTATTGCTACGAATGGGAACTTGGCATCGAGAATTCACTCTATGGATGGTTGCTGTCCGTTGTGCTGCTATGAGGTGGAAACATGTCTCCATGTTGCGAGGAGCTATAGCGTGATAAGTGGGTTGTGGGAAACGTTGGGACTGGAGGTGCGTAAGATTGATGGGTATGAGAGGATAAAAGAGTAGATAGAAGATGTTTGCCGAGAGTTAGAGGTGGATGATAGGAAGGTTTTCATGACGGGATGTTGGGCAGTATGGGAAGCGCGCAATAAATGGGTCTTCGAGAATATAAGGTATAGGAATATTTCATATATTTCCATTAAAGCATTAATCTAATTAATACTGTCAAGGATTATATCAAAAAACGATTTGATACAAAAACTATAAATTGAATTAAAAAGACATGAATATAGAAATAACCTTTAGATCTATGGAGAATTGGCCTAAGAACAACCTAGTAAACCCAAATTTCAATGTAGAAATTCTCCTTAGATTGCACCCAAAATGACCGAGAAAATTGTCCTTCAAGTTACCATCTTGATTACTATTAATTTTGGAGGCTTTTTTTTAGGATTTCTAGATGATGAACTTCTATCTCTCAAAATAAAAGAAAAATATTCTCTTATATTTGTGATTTCACACGGCCCAATACTACTGCCCACCGTGTGATTTACACGGCCCAATATCACCGTGTGATTTGGTGTTTTTATTTCACCTTTCCAAACTTCTATTAAAATATGTACATATATTTTAATGCATGTTCTCGGAACTAAATATCCCATATTAATTTCCGGAGAATATTTTCGGAAATGTAACATAAACACAATTTTAGGGGAATGTTAATTAATTATCTTATAATTAATTAACCTAATTATATTATTCCAAAATATCATATATTTAAATATATATAATTAATAAATATAACATTTATATATATATTTGTTAGAATTAACATTTAATTCATTTCTCCTAACTATTATTTAATCAGATTAAATGTTTATCATCTATTTAACTACATTTAGCTAAGTTTGGCAATTACGTAATTATATCAATATATAAACACATTTCTCATTGCTATCCTATAGGTGTGACCTTTAGGGATCAGCTGATTACCGCCATCATATGACAGTAACGTCAAACTTCTAGTAAGTCAACCGTTACCGATAAACGTTAACCAACTGATTAATATACTAAGTATTCCTGTGTGATCCTGTAAAAGATTTATTCAAATAATCACACACTGTGGAGGACATTTAGTCCAACAATCTCCCACTTGTCCTACAAGTGTGTGTGCGATTACGATTCTCATATCCATAAATTTCTCCCACTCAATGGAAGACACATTGAAAAGTCCCACCTTACAAGGTCGTATCTCCCAAGTAAACATATTAAGAGCGGTTTCCTCGACTAGAGAGTAACATAACTGATATACGAATCATATTCGAGCATGACCATGCATTTAAGTTACTACTCCTCGAGTGGCCCTGAGAATATATATATATATATATATATATATATATATATATATATATAGAAATTGAATCACGCGAGGCACCCTTCTTAGCGTGAGGCTGCCGGACTCATCTCTTCCATTCAAATTATTAATAACATGTGGTTTGGATCAAACCACGTCATCTATTATTAATTCCACTAAGCCTTTCCACTAAGCCTCTCTTCAAATAGAGCAACCAAATGTATTATCTGGTACTCATGGGTGGTGTAAGTGGCCGTGTCTTGCCCAAAATATTACTTTGTAGTATGATAACCTGAATGTATGTGAACCGTTCCAGTTGTATATGCCTGATTTCCGTTGCAATTCGTCGATCCTGGATTTAGTTTATGTAGCCCATGGTTCTTTTAGCGGCTTCTCGAGTCATTGTGTTCTCATTCAAGTTTGTTCTAGAATGTGAGATCTTTCGTAATACTTGTGGATGAATCAAATGGGAAGTAACGTAGTTCTACAAAGTTCATTTGGAACATGTTATCGCCTAAATTATGTTTGCTCATAGCCTGAGTGAATCCTTCATCTGCTACTTCCTATTTCTTAACCAATCATTACGTGTTCGTTCTATTCTGATTTATACCTAGCCAGCTAATGTGAAAGCTAATGTGAACAATACTATGCGTAAAGTAAGGTCTCGGTTTCACAAATTAAGGTCCAAGATTCACGAAATAAAAATTATACATTTCGTGAGTAAGTTTCACAAATTAAAGTCCAAGATTCGCAAAATAAGAAATTATACATTTTGTGGGTAAACAAACATTTTAAATCCAAGTTTTATGAAATAAGGTCCCGGTTTCACAAATTAAGGTCCAAGATTCACGAAATAAGAAATTATACATTTCGTGAGTAAGTTTCACAAATTAAGGTCCAAGATTCACGAAATAAGAAATTATACATTTTGTGAGTAAACAAACATTTTAAATCCAAGTTTCATGAAAGAAGGTCCCGGTTTCACAAATTAAGGTCCAAGATTCAAGAAATAAGAAATTATACATTTCGTGAGTAAGTTTCGCAAATTAAGGTCCAAGATTCACGAAATAAGAAATTATACATTTTGTGAGTAAACAAACATTTTAAATCCAAGTTTCACGAAAATAAGGCCCGGTTTCACAAATTATGGTCCAAGATTCACGAAATAAGAAATTATACATTTTGTGAGTAACAAACATTTTAAGTCCAAGTTTCACGAAATAAGGTCCCGGTTTCACAAATTAAGGTCCAAGATTCACAAAATAAGAAATTAAATATTTCGTGAGTAAACAAACATTTTAAGTTCAAGTTTCACGAAATAAGGTCCCGGTTTCACAAATTAAGGTCCAAGATTCACAAAATAAGAAATTAAACATTTCGTGAGTGAACAAACATTATTTTAAGTCCAAGTTTCACGAAATAAAGTTCCGGTTTCACAAATTAAGGTCGAAGATTCACAAAATAAGAAATTAAACATTTCGTGATTGAACAAACATTTTAATTCCAAATTTCACGAAATAAGGTTCCTGTTTCACAAATTAAGGTCCGAAATTCACGAAATAAGAAATTATCCATTTTGTGAGTAAACAACATTTTAAGTCTAAGTTTCACGAATAAGGTCCCCAGTTCACAAATTAAGGTCGAAGATTCACAAAATAAGAAATTAAATATTTTGTGAGTAAACAAATATTTTAAGTCCAAATTTCACGAAATAAGGTCCCGGTTTCACGAATTAAGGTCCAAGATTCACGAAATAAGAAATTTAACATTTTGTGAGTGAACAAACATTTTAAGTCTAAGTTTCACGAAATAAGGTCCCAGGTTTCACGAATTAAGGTCCAAGATTCACGAAATAAGAAATTAAACATTTTGTGAGTGAACAAACATTTTAATTCAAAGTTTCACGAAATAAGGTTTCGGTTTCACAAATTAAGGTCCAAGATTCGCGAAATAAGAAATTATATATTTCGTGAATAAACAAATATTTTAAATCCAAGTTTCACGAAATAAAATTTCGGTTTCACAAATTAAGGTCCGAAATTCACGAAATAAGAAATTATCCATTTTGTGAGCAAACTAACATTTTAAGTCTAAGTTACACGAAATAAGGTCCCGAGTTCACAAATTAAGGTCGAAGATTCACAAAATAAGAAATTAAACATTTTGTGAGTAAACAAATATTTTAAGCCCAAATTTCACGAAATAAGAAAAAGAGCAGAATGGATAGTTTTTTTAGATAGAGAAAATATTTGGGTCAAATGAATTGTTATAAATGACCCATAATTTTCATCCCATTGAAATTAGTCCAATGAACATTGAAAATCATGTGCAACATAGTAAGGGTTCGGCGACCTCACCGTAATAGGCGGCCTCACGTGATCCTGTATATAGAATTGGGATCCTATGAGAACCACCAATATAATGAGAACCTATGAGAATTGGGATCCTATGAGAACCACCAATATAATGAGAACCGTGAGAACTATACCTTACGGACTTTTTAAAAAAAAATTAATGACATATTTGGATTCGGCATGGAATTTTAAGGCTAGAGAACATATTTCTTGGTCAAGAAAATATATACTAGTAACGGAAATCAAGGTGAGATACGTTTTATTAATTTTCATGCACCTACTACCGATTTTTACGCATCTATCGTTTTTCATGCACCTAGAACTCATTTTAATACACGTACAGCCTCTTATTTCATGCACCTAGTGATCATTTTCATGCATGTAAAAAATTTCATGCACGTAGTGGTTGTTTTCGTGCATTTATAGTCGTTTTAGTACGCCTAATTGTATTTTCGTACACTAAGTATATATTTTGTTAATTAAATCAATTTTTTTTTGTTTATTGATAGTAAAGTGTGTATTTGAATAAGTTAAACAAATGGTAAATGATCCAACGAAACATTTGAAGCGAGATATGGTGGAGATTTAGTGAGAGTTCTCATGGTTCTCATTATAAGGGTGGTTCTCACCGGATCTCGACCCTATATATATATATATATATATATATATATATATATATATATATATATATATATATATATATATATATATATATATATATATATATATATATATATATATATATATATATATATTTATATATATAACTGTTGGAGTATGTTGGATGCTTTATGTGTTACGCGTCGTTAACAATAGGTGGCTAGGAGAACTCTAGTCACTCCACACTGATTGTGGTGTACACGTTTTTCATGTATGTAGGTACATGACAGGTTGATGGGTGGTTACAGAAGGCTAGCGATCGATCATCCTTTCATCGATGACTTACCATTTATATCGTTAGCTAGACCTAGATGTTTTGGATTTATACTTGAGTGCCTGTAGGGATGTGTCAACCCAGGCTGTTTGTATTTATACTTTTCGTACTTAGACATATACTTATCTATGTTTTGATTTATTTCAGTTTGTACAGTTTGTTTTAATTCACCTCGTTCTATCTTGCATGTTAAAGTTTAAATTCCGCGTAAATTTTGGCATGTTTGTATGTTTTATTTTTCTGCTGCGACGAGGGGTTTTACAAAACTAAGCTAAACTAAACTAAGCTAACAACTAATATTTAAAAGAGAATTCTATGTGAAAAATGTGTAAAAGATGGTGTGTAAAAGTGTCCAAGTGTCCAGCTATAGGCTATGTGCTAGTATTTATAGGAAATCAAGGGAGTTGTGGATGCGCATAAGAGAAGCTAACCCCGATCGGGGACGTGGAATCCATGTTTAATTCTTTTTTTTTGAAATCCCACAAGGAGGGATTAATCCATTCCAACCAAACCAGCTCCAACAAGATCCATAATGTATCGGGGTAATTCATCTAACCTCCAAACATGATGACTAGACTAAGACGAGCTCAACTGAGCCAATTCATGCGCTACCGAATTAAAATTCCTGCGAACAAACAACTAAGAAACAACAACAAAATTAACACAAAACGAAAGAATATCCTCTAACAACAAGTAAAACTCACTACGACCCATAGTCCGCATCAAAATTGCTTCGATCAAACTCTTGCAGTCTCTCTCCACCTCTATTCTCGTATGTACACGCCTCCTCGCTTCCTGGACGCCTAAGAGAATGGCTTCTGCCTCCGCCATACGCACCTCCATGGTACCCCCGATGCTCGCTGATAGCCCAAAGAACCTCGCCGATACTATTGCGACACACCACTCCTAGCCTCGTTCCCCACCCTTCTTTAACCCCTACATCAACATTGATTTTCACAACCTCCATTGTCGGTTTCGTCCACCCCCTGCATTGCTCTGTTTCGTCCCCAGTTCCCCCTTCCGCTCCTTCCTCCTCCCACACCTCCTTTATCAGCTCCTCCACTCTCCTATGGACTCTCTCTAAATCGATCCTTATGTTAGAGTAATTGTCCTCCATAGTGTGTGATTATTTGAATAAATCTTCTACAGGATCACACATGAATACTTAGTATATTAATCAGTTGGTTAACGTTTATCGGTAACGGTTGGCTTACCAGAAGTTTGACGTTACTGACATATGATGGCGGTAATCAGTTGATCCCTAAAGGTCACACCTATAGAATAACACTGAGAAATGTGATTATATATTGATATAATTACGTAATTGCCAAACTTAGCTAAATGTAGTTAAATAGATGATAAACATTTAATATGATTAAATAATAATTAGCAGAAATGAATTAAATGTTAATTCTAACAAATATATATATAAATGTTATATTTATTAATTATATATATTTTAATATATGATATTTTAGAATAATATAATTAGGTTAATTAATTATAAGATAATAAATTAGCATTCCCCTAAAATTGTGTTTATGTTGCATTTCCAAAAATATTCTCCGGAAATTAATATGGGATATTTAGTTCCGAGAACATGCATTAAAATATATGTACATATTTTAATAGAAGTTCGGATAGGTGAAATAAAAACACCAAATCACACAGTGATATTGGGCCGTGTAAATCACACGGTGGGTAGTAGTATTGGGCCGTGTGAAATCACAAATATAATAGAATAGTTTTCTCTTATTTTGAGAGATAGAAGTTCATCATTTAAAAACCCTAAAAAAAAGCCTCCAAAATTAATAGTAATCAAGGTGCTAACTTGAAGGGCAATTTTCTCGGTCATCTTGGGTGCAATCTAAGGAGAATTTCTACATTGAAATTTGGGTTTACTAGGTTGTTCTTAGGCCGATTCTCTATAGATCTAAAGGTTATTTCTATATTCATGTCTTTTTAATTCAATTTATAGTTTTTGTATCAAATCGTCTTTTGATATAATCCTTGGCAGTATTAATTAGATTAATGCTTTAATGGAAATTTATGAAATATTCTTACAAGTGGTATCAGAGTCTTGTTCAAAAATCGTTTTGATGATAATTGAGAATTAAATTGACAATTTTTTTTTCTTTCTTCTTCTCCACGGCGGTTTTTTTCTTCACGGTAACTTTTTTTATTTTTTTGGTTTTGTTATTTTAATTGTTAAAATAATTTTCATATGATGATATGCATAATATTGATATAGATAAATGATTTTTAGAACAAAATCAATTTCTTTAAATCAGGTCACGACAGTTTTTTTTTTACGGTTCTTTTTGTTTTTTTACGGTTCTTTTTTATTTTATTTTAATTGTTAAAATAATTGTAATGTGATGATATACATAATATTGATGTAGATCAATGATTATTAAAAAACCAATCGACATAATGAGTTTTAGATTAGTTTTGTTTATTTTAAATTGTTAAGATGAATTAATATTGATCATGTGATTTTAAAGATTAATCTTAATGACAATACTCGATAATTTTTCAGATCTAATATGATTAGAAATTTAATACATAAATTATGAGATGATTTTTGTGATACTCTGAGTGATTTTAAGAAAATTCACGAATTAGTAAAGTTGTCAAAATCTATTTCTACCTTGATTATACCTTTTAAGGAAATAGTATAATTTGTTATGAAGATGTCGATTTACATGTTATTATTAGATAATAAATGTAATTGAATAAAAAAAAAGAAGAAAAAACGTGACTTTTTACCGTGAATTTTTATTTTTTCGGCCCTTTTTGTGATTTCTTGCTTTTGTTATTATTAATATTATATGATAATGTTTATATTAACTAAATTATAAATATAGATTTATAATTAGAACAAATGTATAAAGATAATAAAAAGAGTGTTTAAAACATGAAATATGATTTTAGGGTTTATTGATTTGTTATTGTTTTTATTTATATTATAGGATAATATTTGTATTAACTAATTTATAAATGATGATTTATAATTATGACAAATCATTTTCTTTTATATAAAAAAATAAACAGCCTTTTGCCGTGAGGAATAAAGAAAGAAAAAGAAAAAAAAACGAGAGTTATTTGATAATTTTCGGTTATTTAATCATTTATTTATTTTAAAATGTTTATTATATCTAATTTGATGATACTCACTAGATTCTAAAATTGTTTAGAATTTTAATTGGATTATGATTTACATGTATGACATGTAATTCTCTCAATTTTAGTTTAATGGTGGTTTGGATAATATTGCATTATGAATGTTTTTATTATGTTGTTAATGATATTGCTTTACAATGAAGGTTTTATTTATTTTGGCAATTGTTGTAATATTTAATGATGTAATCTAGCGTGGCCTTAGCTTTTGGATTACTTTTTGGTAATGGTGGAAAGTAATCAGGTGATGTATTTTATGAGATCTCGTATCTCCCCATTGTAATTTATTTATTCTTTATTTTAGATTAAATGTAAATATGATTTGCATTGTAATAACTTAGAATAAAGAAGAAGAGGAGATTGAAGCATTCAGTTCCAGATTTTGGTGAGTCCATTTTACATGACAAGATGAAGAACGGTGATCCCACGAAACTTCTCGGGTCCATGTGATAGGCCACACTAGGATTTTATGTTTTATTCTCTTCATTGCTTGTTTTTGCATATCACTATATTCGACCTAAACCAAACCACCTATATGCATGTAAAATGACCCATGTAGTTTATTTTGCATTTTGACATATGATGTTCTATATTTGCCATCAGTCATTACTACTCACCTTAAATAGTTCACTTAAATGAGTTTAAAATGATGATAGAATCTCACTCTACATAAAATTGAGAAATTAGCCTTTCTAAGTCAAAGCTACTATGAATCCTTTGTTCGTCAGTGGGCATATAGGACCCGTTGTTATCTCCATATGGACCCCTTCTACCTCGGGTAAGTAGTGTGTTGTGACCTAGTTGAACTCAACACGATGATTCAAATCAAGTACTTGAAGCCATTGTGGACTAAAAGATAAATTTAAGAAATTTGTCAACTGAGAGTTCTAGTGTAGAACCAGTCACAAGGTTAACTCACCAAATCGGGATTTGGGTCTTGGAATACATTATATAATTCTTTGAGTGAGATCGATTATATTATGTTATTTATCTTTCCTTAAAAGATTTTAAATTCTATGATTACTCATGTTTATTCATTTTCTCAATTGTAGATAATTTCAAATCTGCTTTAAAATGTCTAATCCAAATGCAACTCCGGGCCCTAGTGCCACCCTCACAAGGGAGTCGTGGTTACGCTTCTTCATGGACTACGTCTCCTATAATCAAAACTCCCGCCTTAAGAATGATGGGAGTAACTTTACCGATTGGGAGGCAGCATTACGGAATGCTGCCATTGCTGATGGTAAGCTGAAGTATTTGGTTGAGCCGATTTTGGCTGAACCAACTCCCAGGACTGAAGCCCAACGAACTGCATATGATGAGTTCGTTTATGAAGCAGGTGCGATTAAGAACGTACTTATATATGCAATGGAAAACAATTTACAGCGCCGCTTAATTTCACAAGGTGTAAATAAGATTTTCACCACCCTTTCCAATGAGTTCTCGCAAGCTCCGAGAATTATGAGGTATGACGCAGCAGTTCGCTTCTTCGAGGCAAAAATGACACAGGGCCAAGCTGTTAGCTCACACATCTTCAAGATGATTGAGAATGTGGAAGTTCTGGAGTCTCTTGGTTGCAAGATTGAGGAGTCAGTCATTGTAGACCGTATCTTGCACTCTTTTCATGATGGGTTCACGCAATTCTATCAGCTAGTGCAAGCTGAGAAGAATCTCAATTTGAGTGGGAGTGTTAAGAAGGACGTCCTCGCCATACAATCTAATTGGAAAGGGAAAGGAAAGGCAACGACTCCCTTAAATGTTAAGAAGCCACAGTTAAAGAAGAAGTAGCAGCCTAAGCCCAAGGTGGACCTGGTGAGACCAGTAACTCAAAGGGCAAAGCTAAGGGCATAGAGAAAGAGGGAGAGTGCCACCATTGCCACGAGTCCGGGCATTGGAAGAAGAACTGCCCTAAGTACCTCGATGATATCAAGGCTGGACGTGTGACAGCTACAGGTATATCTTCGTTTATTCATATGATTGAAATAAACCATGCATGTTCAGCAACATGGGTATTTGATACTAGTTGTGGTTCTCACTTGTGTAATCACTTGTAGGGTTTAAGGGACGTCCGCAAACTTGAGAAAGGGGACGTAGACCTTCGCGTTGGAAATGGAGCAAAGGTTGCAGCTGTCTCCATAGGAACTTATGTACTCAAACTACCTAGTGGTTTTGAGTTATTTCTGAATAAGTGTTATTTTGTTCCTAGTTTATCGAAAAACATTTTTTCTATTTCTGTTTTGGATACGGAAGGATTTTGTTTTAAAATTAAGCACAACTGTTGTACTTTTTCATTAAACGATATGATTTATGGCAAAGCTGTTTCCATAAACGGAATATATGTTTTAGACAAACCACCAAGGTTTATCATGTGAATAATAAAAAGGTTAAAACAGGTGATAAAGAACAAACGTACTTATGGCACTGTCGAATGGGACACATCAATGAAAAACGCGTAGAGAAACTCATTAAGAATGGGACAATACCACCATTTCATTACGAATCAATTGGTACGTGTGAATCATGTCTCATCGGAAAGATGACTCGTATATCCTTTAAAGGTATTGGGATGCGAGCTAGTGATCTTTTAGGACTCATATATACAGATGTGTGTGGTCCTATGACAATCACAGCAAAAGACAACTATAGATATTTTATCACTTTTACGGATGATTTGTGTAGATACGGGTATGTCTATTTAATGAAACATAAGAGTGAATCCTTCAACATGTTCAAGGAATTCTAAAACAAGGTTGAGAACCAATTGGATAGGAAGATTAAAGCACTTCGATCTGATCGTGGTGGCGAATATCTTTCGACTGAGTTTGATCAACACCTAAAAGACCGTGGTATTGTATCACAGTTGACTCCACCTGGAACACCACAATTAAATGGTGTATCCGAACGGAGAAACCGAACTTTATTAGATATGGTTCGATCCATGATGAGTCACACGGTTGTGCCTGATTCATTGTGGGGATTTTCTCTTCAATCGGCTACTCTAATACTTAACCGAAGTCCGACTAAAGCAGCGGACAAGACTCCATATGAGATGTGGAAAGGACAAGTTCCTGACTTGTCTTTTATTCGGGTTTGGGGCTGTGAAGCTTATGTCAAGTGGAGACACGAAGACAAACTAGGCCCACGATCGGTCAAGACTTACTTTGTAGGTTAGCCGAAAGGAATTTTTGGTCACTAGTTTTATTCACCTACCGAACAAAGAATTTTTGTTGCGGCTAGTGCGAAGTTTATAGAGAAAGAGTTTCTCTCGAACAAACAGAGTCGTAGGACTTTTGATTTGTCAGAGGTTCAAGAACTAGATAACAACAATATGATGGAAGAAAATGTTCCTTCTACATTTGCTATGGTATCCATTCCAGAGGAACCTAGGAGGTCGGTTCGAGTTTCTCACCCCCCAGCCCGATACATTGGTATGGTTGAGGAGGGTGGTATAGAAAGCATTTTACTCCTTGAGCGTAACGAACCAACTACCTAAAAAGGAGCCATGACCTGTTTTGACTCTATGCTATGGCTCGAAGCCATGCAGTCCGAAATAGATTCCATGCACGAGAATCAAGTATGGGATTTGGTTGATTTGCCTGAGAAGGTGAGACCCCTTCAGTGCAAATAGCTTTATAAGATAAAGCGCGCATTAGATGGACAGCCAGATGTTTATAAAGCACGATTGGTAGCAAAAGGTTTCACTCAAGTACAAGGGTTGCACTATGATGAGATTTTTGCTCCAGTTGTAATGCTTAGATCTATTCGGATTATCTTAGCGATAGCCGCATATCATGATTATGAGATTTGGCAACTGGATGTGAAAACCACCTTCCTAAACGGATTATTGGAAGAAGAACTGTATATGATACAGCCTGAGGGTTTCATGGATCCTAACATCCTAAGAAAGTGTGCAAGCTTAAGTGTTCCATCTATGGACTTAAGCAAGCATCACGGGGTTGGAATCATCGTTTTGATGGCGTGATAAAACAGAACGGATTCATTCGAAGTGTCGAGGAACCATGTCTGTATATCAAGTCAAGTGGGAGCAAAATCGTGTTCCTAGTATTGTATGTAGATGATATTCTACTGATTTAAAACGACATTCCCATGCTCTCGTCGGTTAAGATATGGTTAAAGAACCATTTCAAAATGAAAGATTTGGGTGAGGCACAAACGATTCTACGCATCTGTATCTATAGAGATAGATCGAAAATGATTTTAGCATTGAGTCAAGAAGATTATATAGATAAAATTCTTGACAGATTCAGTATGATAAACTCCAAGAGGGGTTACCTTCCTGTTGTTCATGGGGTGCATCTGAGTAAGACTCAATCACCTACAACACCGGAAGAAACTGAACGCATGAGTCAGATTCCTTATGCTTCGGCAGTAGGATCGATCATGATGTCATGATGTGCACACGTCCAGACGTGGCATATGCATTGAGTATGGTCAGCCGTTACCAAAAGAATCCAGGTGAAAGTCACTGGATGGCCTTCAAGAACATCCTTAAGTACTTACGAAGGACTAAGGATTAGGCTCTGGTATATGGTGGAGACATGGAGCTATGTGCTAAAGGTTACACAGATACTAGTTTCCAAACCGATCGTGATGATTCCAAATCTCAGTCGGGTTTTGTCTTTACTGTTAATGGTGGAGCAGTTAGTTGGAAGAGTTCAAAGCAAAGCATTACAACAGATTCTACAACAGAGTCTGAGTACATGGCAGCTTCCGAAGCTGCAAAGGAGGCTATTTGGATGCGTTATTTCTTACAAGGACTAAAAGTAGCACCTAGTGTGAAAGATCCAATCACCCTTTATTGCGATAATAGTGGTGCTATCTTCCAGGCTAAGGAGCCTAAGTCTAGTAACAAATCTAGCCATGTACTCAGAAAAGCTCATCTAATAAGAGATTACGTGGAGCAAAAGGAGATAGCGTTCTGCAAGATTGGAACGGATAAAAACATTGCAGATCCGCTCACTAAGGCACTACCGCATAGTAAACATGAAGGGCACACCATATCCATGGGGATAAATGTGTTCCGGAGTTGTATTAGATATTATTTGATTGATAGTTGATAATTTCAATTACTACTTAATAAAATCATTGAATTTATTTATATTGTATTTCATGTGGATTGTATGACAATTTTGAACATCACAAAGTGAACTGTTTTACTTTATATGTATGTTTTGTCCGTAAACACCACAATGAGCTGATAACTTAGGTGATTATTTTGTTAGTTGAAGGATGGATGATTCAATATGCCATAAGTCAAACGTTTGACTGATCAATAACAAATATGGGTACCTAATACCGCATAGGACATGGTGACCACTACATAGAGTCCTAAATGTTAAGATACATTAGGTGCCTGGTCGTGGATAGGACATCTATTGTGATTCCTAAAGTCGGTTCTTTTGACCATTGCTTATTTCCTGCGATATAGACAGTTTTGGGTGGTTTAGGTTTCCGTCCTAGGTCGCACCGTAAAAGGAGGCCAATCGGACTTTTACTGGGCCATTTCATGCTTTGCTTCCATCGGCAGGTTATAAGTCAAGCAAAATATCCAACCTTTATCGAGTTTTATATATATATATATATGTCATTAATTTTTTTAAAAAAAGTCCGTAAGGTAGAGTTCTCACGGTTCTCATTATATTGGTGGTTCTCATAGGATCCCAATTCTATATATATATATATATATATATATATCTATATATATATATATATATATATATAGAGAGAGAGAGAGAGAGAGAGAGAGTCGGGATCCGGTGAGAACCACCCTTATAATGAGAACCATGAGAACCCTCACTAAATCTCCACCATATCTCGCTTCGAATGTTTCGTTGGATCATTTACCATTAGTTTAACTTATTCAAATACACACTTTAGTATCAATAAACAAAAAAATTTGATTTAATTAACAAAATATATACTTAGTGTACGAAAATAATATTAGGCGTACTAAAATGGCTATAAATGCACGAAAACAACCACTACGTGCATGAAATTTGTTACATGCATGAAAATGATTACTAGGTGCATGAAATAAGAGGTTGTACGTGCATTAAAACGAGTTCTAGGTGCATGAAAAATGATAGATGCGTAAAAATCGGTAGTAGGTGCATGAAAATCAATAAAACGTATCTCACTTTCATTTCCGTCACTAGTATATATTTTCTAGACCAAGAAATATGTTCTCTAGCCTTAAAATTCCATGCCGAATCCAAATATGTCATTATTTTTTTTTAAAAAAGTCCGTAAGGTAGAGTTCTCACGGTTCTCATTATATTGGTGGTTCTCATAGGATCTCAATTCTATATATATATATATATATATATATATATATATATATATATCAATATCTCAACTTTCATATCAACATGCAATACTTGCAAAGGCTCTCAACTAACTTCGGAAACTATTTGAAATGAGAGCCGGTCTCCCTTCCGGTTGCCCAGCCGGGGGGTCTTTCAATCCAAACCATTTACGAAACCAGACTAAGAGTCGTCCAATGCCTTGGACGAACAGTTCTAAGATATACAACACTCTATATAGGCACAATCAATCAGCAACATCTGACACTGTACCCCTACTCAGGCAAGCAGATGTAATCAATAATGTCTAGGACCTACCCCTGCTCAGGCAAGAACTAGACACAAAAAGAAGTGCCAAAGTCACACCCCAACTCAGGTAAACTTGGTACATAATCAGCATGCATACACTCGTGAACCCCTGCTCAGGCACGAGTGGATACCAATCAGCTAATAATGGTTCATTGA
Source organism: Silene conica (assembly GCA_029255685.2). Classification (NCBI taxonomy): domain Eukaryota; kingdom Viridiplantae; phylum Streptophyta; class Magnoliopsida; order Caryophyllales; family Caryophyllaceae; genus Silene; species Silene conica. The sequence goes on along the minus strand of CM055316.2, from coordinate 51,953,247 downwards.
CCCTGCTCAGTCGTGACCATTACCCTTCGTAGTGAAATGGGAATCCCAACTCAGACCCAACCCACTACGGTCATACAAACTCACGGTAGAACAGAGGTCCCTGCTCAGACATTTTCCTACCGCATCAACCATACACGTGACGGTCCAGAGGTCCCTGCTCAGACATGTCCGCCATGCCCCAAACACTCACATGTCAAGCTAGAGGATCCCTGCTCAGATCATATCTTGACACGCATACAAACATCAGCACATATCGTACTCTAGCGGTCCCTGCTCAGATATATTCCGATATGTACTTCAACCAAAACCTTAGTCCTAATCTTCTAGACCTCTAAACAACACTTAATTGACCCCGAGAACTAAGTTGAGAGAGAGCCGGTTTCCCTTTCGGTTACCCGACCGGGGGTCTCTATCCTCTCTCCATTCCCGAACCCAACATAGTGCCACCCGAACCTCGGGGACCTCGAACACACATAAGCATATAAGAGAAAGACTGTAACACCCCCATTTATTTAAGAGCCTTTAGCAAGACATTCTCAAATAAATAGAGCTGTTACCATCTCGGAAAGTCCGAGGTAGTGAATAACAAAGTAAAACAACCAAAGTACCTTATATAGAACTGATAAAATTTAAAACTTGGTTATTACAGTTACTACATAACGGAAAAGAAAATACAACTGATGACTTCTCTAGATGTGATATAATTCTAAGTCGGTCCAAAGTATGCATCTCACATTCCTGCCCCAGCTCCTTGCTCATCTGTCTCTGACCTGTAGAATCTACTCCCCATTCCGGATCATCGTAGGTGTACACGAATACACTGTCAACCTCACGGTTGAGTAGGGTAACACAATAATTATAATGCAACAATTATGATATGCAAATGCAATGATATGCTCGAGCTCAATCTCAATCTCATTCTCAATCACATATCTCAATCTCAAACCCGTAACACCCAGCCATACCGAACCTCCCGGCAGACTATAATCGGCCGTCGCCGAACACCAGCATAACAGCTGAGGTCACCAGGTCTAGTCCTGCAGAACTAGCCTGGGCCCAATAATATCTCATAATCTCAAATCCGTATTCAATGCATATGCCATGCCCGTGAATGCAACAATACTCTTAATCAATCATGATATTAAATAATGCAATGCGCATATCAATACTAATAATAATCATCACTCAATCCAACCAATATCATTCTCATATAAAGCATGCTCAGCATCCATAACACACAGTCCAACATCCATTCATAACACATCATAGAGTATAGTGTCGGTGTATCCTACCTGGATAGCAATATAGTCCAATAGCAAGCCAGCGAGTTAACAGAATAATGACACTTCAAAATCGTCACCTAACGATACAATATACACAATCACTAACTAACACAATTATGCAAACTAATTTAATATATATAGTATACAAATTAATTATTTAAATAGTATATCAAGCATAACAAGACCGTATAAACATAACTACTTCGATTAGATAATCGAACATAGAAAATATAACCGAACTATTGATAACCGTCACATTCTTGTTATAATAAAATCCTCTTAACAATTTTAATATTAAAACACGAGTATCAATTACCAATAATAATAAACATGCTATTATTAATTATAACAATACAACAACATTAACAATAATAATAATAACATATAACATGTAATCATAATATAATACTAATAATAATAAACATAATAATAATAATAATAATAATAATAATAATATAATAATAATAATAATAATAATATAATAATAATATTACTAATTAGCGTTGACTAAACATGATTTCATGAACCACCTATTATAACGCAAAAATCGTGACCAAGACACGAACAGTAGCAGTGCCCTTCGCCAAACACGGACTTCCCTCTCATTTTCAAGACACTCCCGCCGCCAGCCTGACCACCCAAAACCACTGTCGTTGGCCCCGCCCTTAACTACAGACTATAAACTACCAAAGTCACCCCTTATCCACCACCATAAGCCATCATAATCACCACGAAAACTTCTCCAAACTGTCCGCGCACAACCCGTAATTCGGTTTCTCCGCAACCTGCCTCTCTCTCTTCGCACCACTTTTTCTCTCACCACCAGGTCCACCACCACCGTTGTCACCACTAAACTACGGTGGTTCCAGGGGTGGCACTATCTCCATCTCGTCCCACCTACAGCCACTGAAAAACCACCATCAAACCCCCCCTACCAACCTGCGGTAAAACTCAATTCTGCACTGTTTTATTAACGCCTTTAACAGCCCCTTTCTATGGTGATGTTTCAGCCACCACTCACCACCAATACGACTACCCTAAGCACCATCCAACGCTATCCACGACAACTCCCACACCCCTTGACTACATTGGCGGTAAGTACCAAATATCGACACCCCTATGACACCTGCAACATGCGCAGTTATGGAGCCCTCACTCACCCCCTTGTTTCTCTCGGTTTTGACACGGGAATAGTATGCCCCTTTGGATGGCAGTGTTCCACCACACAAGACTACAAATATCCTATTCACGACACCCCTAGACTCGTATCAAATAAAATAATGAAACAGTTCGAAAAGCAAACTAAAAATACGAACAGGGTACACTTTGAAGGTCTGACTTACCGTGACAATGGTGAGCGATGAAGATGACGACGAAGGTGACTGCTCTCTGGTCCTCTCTCAATCCCACGCCTCTCTTTTCTTAATTAGGGTTTTTGAGTTTAGTTTAGGGGAGGTAATGTGTCGTGTAACGTTAGAGGGTAAGGTAGGGTTTGATATCTTATTTTGTTTGCTTCGATTTCTAAACCCGAGTCCAACCGCTACTCCTTACCCGATTCCATCACGCATCTCGAGAAACTTACACTCCGTTCTCGATTCGCAACTTAAAATTACGAGTCCATACGTAAAGTTAATTATACTAATAATAATAATAACAATATAAAATTATTAGCATTTACGTAAAATATATATATAATTATTATTAAATACCTTTACGACTTAAATAATAAAACCAGTATAGATGAGAAATAAATAGAAAATAATAAATATATTTAATTATAAATTTATTATTAAAATTAAAGAAAATACGAACGAATGTCATTTTATGGAATAATTATCAAATATAAAATCATCATGAAATACGAAATAATCGTAGAAATACGATTTATAAAATAATAACAATTTACGTAAGATACTTTATAAATATTCCATTCGAAATACTTGTATAAAACATGGTTTGACTGCCGTTGACCGAGGCTAAAATACGGGGTATTACAAAGACCAAGTTCGATAACAACCATGAACAACCTAAGACTCTCCTCTACAAGTCTAAGGGTTCCTATTCAACTAACTAAGTTCACTAGGTCTCATAAGCTACCTAAGAAAATGATTAGCCTAAGATAAGAAATAAACATGCTAAAACATTGTTTACTACATTACCCATTACCATTAAGAATTAACTAATCTTAGACAAGTAACTAACCACTTTACTAAATCTTACCTAGCTCAAATATACATTTAAAACTAAGTATATACATCATTAAACATCACTTAAACATCCTAAAAACGATTGGAAAACAAGCCCCCAAAACAACTCGAAAAACAATTAAACAAGCAAAAGCTACAGCGGTTTTTGTGCAGCCTGCGCAATAGGGTGCGCAGCTGCGCCAGGATTGCGCAGCCTGCGCTTGGTGGTGCGCAGCCTGCGCCCAAGCACGGGCCAGGTATGTTTCGCGTGTTTCCTGCAATTCGCCAATTCAATCAAACTTTCGACAAACACTTCTAAACCATGATTTCTAGTATCAAACCTATACTATCAGCACATAACAACCCATAAAAATCCCAAGTGCATCTCATATATGATCTTTGAACAAAATCAAGCATTTAAACAAGCATAAGAACAATAATCCCAAATTATACCGATCTCCATGTATACTCACAAATTCCACTTAAACCATGAATTCAACATAATTCATCCACAATAACATCATAAGAAGCATAAAGATGATAAAAGCAAACCTAAACATGTTCCTAAACCCAAGATTCCATCCAAAATCACAACAAGCATGCTACTTTAACAATTTAGGTCGAGGTACTCATAATAGTCACCTTTTAGCGGTTTATGCTCTAAAGTCTTCTTCAATAACGTAAGCGTCGACCTCGGGATCCTCTAATCCAACTCCTACAACAACAAAAACGGAAATTAAGAGCTAGAAACGGAATTGGGTCAAAACAGCCCATTTTTCGAAATCAATAAAACTGAAATTGAAAGAGATAGAAAGATTGCAAATCTCGAGAGGATTCCGAAAATATAAAATTTACCTTGATACGAGTTCGGGAAGGGGTCGAGATTATGATTTGAAGATTGATGAAAATGGAGAAAATGGAGATGTTTTGTTTACAGTGGAAGGAGATGTGAAGGAGGCAAATGTCGATGAAAGGGTTTAAGGTGGGGTTTTATATTGTCCTTTCACCTTTACTTGAGTCGGGTTTATTTGTTTGTGATACGGACTCAAGTCGGGAAATGAAATGCCAAGTGAACATCTTAAGAATTAAAATATACTTAAGACGGAACTTAATGGAAAAACTTAAAATAAGATTTACGATTTATTATTAAAATAATATTATATTTCGAAAAATACTTTAAGATCATTAAAATATTATTTACGAAAATACGGGATAACAAGTTTAGGGTAAGATTATTGGTAGTCTTGAGACAAGACTTTAGCAAGTCTTAAGACAAGACTCATCCAAAACTACCAATAATCTACCAAAATCTTAACAAAGTTTTAAGTTAAGTCTTGGATATTCAAGACTCAACTTAAGACTTTTGGTGAGTCTTGGCCCCATTTTCTATTGAAATTATCTAATAAATGGTTGCCACGTGTCATTTCTTTTTGTAAAAAAAAAGTAATGTGAAAAAAGTAAAGTATGAGGTGGGTCTAACGGATAATGTATAAAGTCTGAAGTGGGTCTGAGGTGTAACATCCCGTATTTTCGTAAATAATATTTTAAGGATTTTAAATCATTTTACGGAATATAATAATATTTTAATAATAAGTCGTGAATTTAATTTAAAGATTTCCGTTAAGATCCGTCTTAAGAATACCCTTAAGTTCTTAAGATGTTAACTTGGCTTAAATCAAACCCGACTTGAATCCGTTTCACAAAAACAAGTGACCCGACTCAAAATAAGGAAAAGGACTACTTAAACCCCACCATAAACCCTATAGTCGACATTCATCATCTTCACAAACACATTTCCACTGCTTCTCTTTTTCCTCCATTGTCCTTTTTTCTTTCAAGCTTAAAATCGACTTTTCAAGGCCTTCCCGAACTCGAATCGCGGTAAGTCTTACATTTTCGGAATCCTTGTGAGATTTCCAAGCCATCTATCTCTTTCAATTTCGATTTCGTTGAACCCGAAAAAGACGCTGTTTTTGGTTTATTTCCGTTTTAAGCCTCTAAAACCCGTTTCTTTTGTTGTAGGGGCTGATTTAGAGGATGTTGAAGTTGATAGCTTTGTTGTTGAAGAGGATCTTGGATCTTAAACGCTTTTCAGTTGACGATTATGAGAAACTCGGCCTTTTTGTTAAAATAGCATTTTTGTGTTGTGTTCTTGCTTAAAGTTTCTGATTTTTAGGTTGTTGATGATGTTTAAGTTTGGGTTTATGTTAGGAATGTGTTTTATATGTTCCCACATGATTTAATTGGAGTATTTGATGTTCTTATGCTTGATATGTTCATGTTTCATATTTTAAATTCTTAAGACGAATACAAAGTTTGATCTTAATTCGTGTTTTAATTGTTCGAAAATCGTGTTTGAGACATACTTGGGATTGTTATGGGTTTATACGTGCTGGTAGGATAGATTTGAACCTTGAAATCATAATGTAAAATCATTTGTCGAAAGTTTGAAGGAATTGACAAAGTGCAGGAAAATCGCGAAATAAGCATGCCCGTGCAGGGGTGCAGGCTGCGCATACTTGGGCGCAGGCTGCGCAACCCTCTTGCGCAGGCTGCGCAATACCGCTGTAACTTTGTTTCGTTTAATTGTTTCGTGATTGTTTTGGGGACTTGTTTCCCAATTGTTTAAGTGATGCTTATGAATATAATTACTTGGTTTTAAATGTATGTTTGAGCTAAGTAAGGTTTAACCATGTGGTTAACTATTTGCCTATTGTAGATCCTTTCGCAATTGTTTGTTGTAAGGTTTCCTTATAAGTTATTAGCATGTTTAATTATCACATATTGTTATGTTCATACTTAATGGTAATGGGTAGTTAGTAAGCAACGTTTTAGAATGTTGTTTCTTAGCTAAAGTTAGTTATCTCTTAATGGTAATGGGTAGTTAATAAGCAATGTTTAGAATGTTGTTTCTTATCTTAAGTTAGTCTTTATCTTAGGTTGTTGATGAGACCTAGTGGACTTAGTTGGTTGTATAAAACCCTTAGACTTGTAGAAGGAGGTCTTAGGTTGTTTTTGGTTTTTATTGAACTTGGTCATCTCTTATATGCTTATGTGTGTTTGATGTCCCCGATGTTCGGGCTGCACTATATTGGGTTCGGGAATGGAGAGAGGATAGAGACCCCCCGATCGGGTAACCGAAAGGGAAACCGGCTCTCCCTCAACTTAGTTCCCGGGGTCAATTAGGTGTTGTTAGAATTATAGAAAGACTAGGACTAAGGATTCGGTTGTAGTATATATCGGAATATGTCTGAGTTGGGACCGCTAGAGTACGATATATACTGATGTTTGATGCGTGTCAAGCTGTGGTCTGAGTTGCGATCCTCTAGTTTGACGTGTGAGTGCTTGTAGCTTGACGGCCTAGTCTGAGTTGCGACGTACGGACCGTCCCGTGTATGGATGATGCGGTAGGGAAATGTCTGAGTTGCGACCTCTGCCCTATCGTGAGTTTGTTTGGCCGTAGTGGGTTAGGTCTGAGTTGGGATCCGATTACATTACGAAGAGTAATGGTTATGACTGAGTTGTGTTATGAACCATTATTAGTTGATTGGTATCCATCTGTGCCTGAGTTGCGGCTACGGGTGTATGCTTGCTAATTTGTGTACCAAGTCTAACCTGAGCTAGGGTGTGACTTGGACACTGTTGATTTGTGTCTAGTGCTTGCCTGAGTTGCGGTAGGTGTTAGATATTGCCGATTTGCATCTGCTTGCCTGAGTTGGGATACAATGTCATATGTTGCTGATTGATTGTGATAGATAGAGTGTATTGATTTATAGAATTGTTCATCCAATGTAATACCCCGTATTTTAACCTCGGTCAACAACTGTCGAACCCCGTTCTATACAACTATTTCAAGTAGAATGTTTATAAAGTATTTTATGTAAACTGTTATTATTTTATAAATCGTATTTCTACAATTATTTCGTACTTCATAATAATTTTATATTTGATGATTATTTCATAAAATGACATTTCATTCGTGTTCCTTTATTTTGATAACATATTTATAATTAAATATTTTGTATTGATTTCTCATTTATACTTGTTTTATTATTTAAGTCGTAATTACATTTAAATTCTAATTTTTATATACATTCTTATGAACGTACTAATAATTTTATATCATTATAATGTATTAATATTTACTACTACTAAATTAAATAATTTAATTATTATAATTATATATTATTCGATACGGATTTACTAATTACTATATTAATTATATTAGTTATATGTGCTCGGCTATCCTTAATCGAGTCGAGAACGGAATACGGGTATTATATTTATCAAGGCGCGTGATGGGCTTGGGTTAGAGTGATGTATGAAAGGTGTTGGGTAAACCGGATGTAAGAAGCAAACGATAAACTGATACACACATACACTCCCCTACTCCTTCCATCGACAAAAAGAAAAAAAAAACCCTAAAATACTACATCACTCACTGCCTCCATCTCTTCCGCCTCCTTTCATCATCAAAACGAAGCACCCTAACCCAGCAAGAGGAACAAGAGAATGAAACCAGTGAAGACCACTCCACCATCACGCATCATCTTCATCCATACACCGTAAAAAAATACGTAAGTGTTGTACCCCTTCTATAAGTTTTCGACCAGAGAAATGTATTGAGAGTGACTACTGCAATATGATGAACATGTTTCTCGTGTTTAACAATCGTTCCACCACCATAACTCGTACAACATGAACCATGAATGTCGCCATTAAAACGTTTTAATGCCTTGATTTTCACGCATTGTGATCGTGTTCTTTTACGAGTGTTAATTCGTTTATTTTTATTTTTTTTTAGTCTAATGCTTGTCGTGGGTCATGGGTAATGGTAGTAGAATGTTTGGAGGTTGTGTGGTGGTGGTTAGGGTGGTGAGGGGCGGCTGAAACCACCGTGTTTTCCTTCAGAAGGTAGCTTACGACATGGCTATACGGAAACAGGGGCGAGTGAGTAGGCGAGTTTTGTGCGACTGCTTGTGTGTGTTAGGGAGTGTCAAAGCCTGGTGTTGTACACCAGGGAGTCGGGGGTAGTGTGGGCTGTCGAGGGTAGTGATTGGTGGTGGTAATAGTGGTGCTAGCAGGCGGTTAAAAGTCGGGTTTCAGTGGGGTGAAACACGGATAAAGAGAGAAACAGGGGTTGCTGGTTGTGACCGGTATGTTTTTGTACCGGTTTCGAGGGTTTTCGGGGTCGAGTCAAGGGCAGTGGTAAGTGTCAGTAGATGCACCATAGTTCAAGGATAGTAGTCACAGTGGGGTGGTGGTGGTAGAGGCGGCAGGATGGTTGTCGAAGGGGCTGTGAAGGAGGCTGGTTTAAGGAGCTGTAATTCGTTGATTATGTTGTAGCGTGTTTGTATGGTTAAGTATTGATAATAATAATAATTGTTGATGTTTTGCCATACCCGTGTTCTACTAATACTACTATTCTTATTATTACTACTACCCGTGTACTACTAAAACTATTGTTATTATTATTATTATTTATAGTGGTTCATTTATTATTATTCTTATTATTATCATTGGTATTATTAATAATTAGTATATTTGGTATTGTTAGTATTAGTAGTTATTTTATTTATATTGTATTTGTGACGGTATTTTATCAATCAACTAGTTAAGCTAACTAATTAGTCACGATTAGTATAGCCGTTTTACGTAACATGTTAATTTAGTTAATCGATATTTTACACCGTGGTCACGTAATTATGTTAGTTAATCAAAAGAATGACAATAAGCAATAAATGAGTATCGTGAATAATTATAAGAAACCGAGATAAGATAAGTAGTAATCGGATATTTTATTATTTGCTAGGTGACGGTTTTGATGTGGCGGAATTATGTTTACTTACTGGCTGCTATTGGATTATATTGCTATCCAGGTAGGATACACTGGTACCTTATTCTATGACGTGCTTTGAATGGATGTGTATATTGTATGTTATGGATGCAAGTGTGATTATTATGAGAATGATATATAGTGGTTGAACATTTTTATATTGCATTCATAAGCATGGCATATGCATTGGATACGGATTTGAGATGATGAGATATTATTGATGAGATACTATTGGGCCCAGGCTAGTTCTGCAGGACTAGACCTGGTGACCTCAGCTGTTATGCTGGTGTTCGGCGACGGCCGATTATAGTCTGCCGGGAGGTTCGGTATGGCTGGGTGTTACGGGTTTGAGATTGAGTTTGAGATTGAGATTGTGATTGAGATTGGGCTCGAGCATATCATTGCATTTTCATATCATAATTGTTGCATTATAATTATTGTGTTACCCTACTCAACCGCGAGGTTGACAGTGTATTCGTGTACACCTACGATGATCCGGAATGGGGAGTAGATTCTACAGGTCAGAGGCAGATGAGCTAGGAACTGGGGCAGGAATGTGAGACGCATACTTTGGACCGACTTAGAATTATATCACATCTAGAAAAGTTATCAGTTGTATTTCTTTTTTTTGTTATGCAGTAAATGTAATAACCAAGTTTAAATTTTATCAGTTTTAAATAAAGTATTTTGGTTGTTTTACTTTGTTATTCACTACCTCGGACATTCCGAGATGGTAACAACCCTATTTATCTGAGAATGTCTTGCTAAAGGCTCTTAAATAAATGGGGGTGTTACAAAGTGGTATCAGAGCGAACGATCCTCAGGCCTAAACCAAACGAAAAAAATAATGAACGTAGGAAGAGTCTAATAAAATGAACCCCATGTTAGTAACTGTTAGGAGCCCCCAGGATTGGGATGAGTTAGGGGCCCCCTCAAACCAAGCCACTGGCCCTTTCAGTTTAACCTGGTAACCCCGAGTGATGCAGAGAGTGGGTAGTAACAAGATAAAAGATCAGACCTTGCCTATATTGCTTATATTGCACTAACAGTTTTGCAGGAGCGGAATGAGGTATGTTATGATGTGAAACATGGTTGGAGATATGTATCGTGAAACATATAATGATATTGAATGTTGGTTGGAATATATGACTTCCAAGTTTTGGGACTATGAGTATGAGTATATGAGTTGAAATATGAGTTTGACTTGTATGGTGATATGCATGCGGCTATATGATCCCTGAACCCTTAGGTAGAAATATTGTATAATGATATGTGTAATGAGTTAATGATGGAAGCAACATAAGCTATAGCTACTTAGGAGGTTAGATGTAAGAGAGATATGACATGAATGACTGGAATCGTTAGTAGAGCCAACCATGCTATGTTGTTACAGGATGTAGAATCAAGTTAAGTCTTATGTGTAAAGCTAGTAGACCGAAACGGGTGTCGTGCCCGTTGATAATTGTTCTGTTGTTATTCTAAGTATATATACACTTCTTATTTGAATTCCTGATTCTTTGCAAGAGTTTATTGTTGGCTTACTAGGCAAACGTGATTGAATTTTGAGATTTATGATTGTTATTATTTTACTAATTGTTTTAGCAATCATGTCTAGTGATATGCGGAATGTGTTGCCCCAAACCATTAATGTTATATAGTTATGTGTAGTTTATGCATTAAATTTACATGTCAATTCCATATTTATTTATGCATAATATAACTAGTGAATTATTTAATTGTTTCTACTTTTAGTTTCAAAATCTTTACTGTGTACTAGATGAAAATTATAGCTGAAATGAGGAATGAATGTTAATGTGGTGCAATGTGATGTCTATGCTTCAAACATTTTGACAACGTGCTTTGGAAGAGGAATGATTGAGTTTCGATGTAGTAATGCGAAATTGCAAAGGAACCAAAATTTTGATAAATTTCCAGAATGTTAACTTGTTTGTGCGAGCTGCCATTTAAAATGTGTTTCATATATGTATATGAAAATCCTATGTATGATAACCTTCTGAGTTAGCTTCCCAATGTTTTTCGTTTCATGTTAATAGGAGTTATGTTTTGAGAGAAATAAATATTTTAGTCGACAGTGGTCAGATTGTTACTGCACAGTTCTGTTTTTTATGCATAATTCCACCTCCACTGTTTAGAATATTCATTCACGTTTTCAAAATGATAAGTCACGTAAAACCTTAACGAGTATTTAATAGTGATTTTTGCAAGTTGCCCAATTTTCTGTTTAATTGCTGTAAAATTTCTGTTCAGACCAACTGAGTTGAAAAAATTTGTTATGAATAAATCCCTTAAGTTGTGCATTTGATTATCTTCCTATGATTAGTGAATTTATTATATTTCTCAAAAACTATAATGTTTCAGAAAATGGCTGGACGGTTATTTAATTATAATTTTTTTTTTTTTTCGAAGTTACAACATGATGTTGGATTGTTAAAATTGTAAGTTATGTAAGTTTTCAATATAAAAGTTTAATCAACTATGAATTACGTGATGTAACCATATGATATCCTGATATGACATTAGTAGCATGAACAGTAGGCATATGATATGGACATGAACTTTATTATATAATAGTATAACCTTACTTATTTTGATGAGTTTTATATAAAGTTAGTTTTATTTATACCGACACTATTGCTACGCCACAAGGTGAACTACATATGGTTTTGTTTAAATATGATCACAATGTATTGAATTAGTAATCTGGTTGGCATGTGAATTATGGGAGTGCTAGTCTTGCTTTCGATCTGTAGCTTGTAAAATCGTCAGTTGATTCGTGTTTATAAATTGCCATCATTTACAACTTCATTGTCTGAAAGGGTTTCAAAATGTTTTCAAGGTGATAATCCATGATAAAGCTGATGTTTAATAACTATGGTAATTGTTTTGCAATATGACAAAATTCGTAGCTACGTGTTTATGAAATTATGCTTGAATATGAAATGGTTCCGCAAAGATATAAATCTCTTATTTCGCAAGTCATGTTTACTAGTTTTATGATAAATGATGTAATGTGGGTGGATGAGATGTGTACCTAAGTGATTTTAACCCATTTATATCTAGAAATGTCAAGTTGTCTTTCTAGTCTGAGATTGGAGTATACCTCGTGAAATAAGTCAATGCTTCATGTTTAATTACATTGGTTAAAAAAATTGCTTTATGCCTTCCTATAATATTCTATAATATGATTTTGATCGTGATATATGTTAATTGTCAAGTAGGAACTATGAGTTAGCTGATTGCCTACTTTGACGTAAAAGTGTTAACTTTGTCTTAGAATTTCCAAAGATATTTAAGTGTAGCATGAAATGGACGAGTATGTTTTGTTGCTTTAAAAGTCAGATGCTAGTTGTCTAGTATAGAGTAATTAACTTAACAGATGACTTGTGACTGTGGTTTCGATGATTTTATTGAACATTAGATGTGAAATTTTGTAATGGGGTTACGGGGACGTAACCATGTCTTAAGGAGGATAAGATTGTAAAATCTTGATGATTTTTGATATGGCTATGTGATATGTCGTGCTTGTTTGAATATACTTGATAATCATGTTTATTTTTGTTATGCAGTATATTGTAATTCGTGAATTACCTTTATTGTAAACTTTGGGGACAAAGATTTCCTAACGAGGGTAGAATGTAACATCTCGCGTTTTGAAACCAATATAAGTGCTACTTGTAGTTGTTTCATGCTTGTTATATGATTCTTTACCGTTATGGGGTGGCGAACTTCGGGACGAAGTTCATTTTAAGGAGGGAAGACTGTAATACCCCGTATTTTAACCTCGGTCAACAACTGTCGAACCCCGTTCTATACAACTATTTCAAGTAGAATGTTTATAAAGTATTTTATGTAAACTGTTATTATTTTATAAATCGTATTTCTACAATTATTTCGTACTTCATAATAATTTTATATTTGATGATTATTTCATAAAATGACATTTCATTCGTGTTCCTTTATTTTGATAACATATTTATAATTAAATATTTTGTATTGATTTCTCATTTATACTTGTTTTATTATTTAAGTCGTAATTACATTTAAATTCTAATTTTTATATACATTCTTATGAACGTACTAATAATTTTATATCATTATAATGTATTAATATTTACTACTACTAAATTAAATAATTTAATTATTATAATTATATATTATTCGATACGGATTTACTAATTACTATATTAATTATATTAGTTATATGTGCTCGGCTATCCTTAATCGAGTCGAGAACGGAATACGGGTATTATATTTATCAAGGCGCGTGATGGGCTTGGGTTAGAGTGATGTATGAAAGGTGTTGGGTAAACCGGATGTAAGAAGCAAACGATAAACTGATACACACATACACTCCCCTACTCCTTCCATCGACAAAAAGAAAAAAAAAACCCTAAAATACTACATCACTCACTGCCTCCATCTCTTCCGCCTCCTTTCATCATCAAAACGAAGCACCCTAACCCAGCAAGAGGAACAAGAGAATGAAACCAGTGAAGACCACTCCACCATCACGCATCATCTTCATCCATACACCGTAAAAAAATACGTAAGTGTTGTACCCCTTCTATAAGTTTTCGACCAGAGAAATGTATTGAGAGTGACTACTGCAATATGATGAACATGTTTCTCGTGTTTAACAATCGTTCCACCACCATAACTCGTACAACATGAACCATGAATGTCGCCATTAAAACGTTTTAATGCCTTGATTTTCACGCATTGTGATCGTGTTCTTTTACGAGTGTTAATTCGTTTATTTTTATTTTTTTTTAGTCTAATGCTTGTCGTGGGTCATGGGTAATGGTAGTAGAATGTTTGGAGGTTGTGTGGTGGTGGTTAGGGTGGTGAGGGGCGGCTGAAACCACCGTGTTTTCCTTCAGAAGGTAGCTTACGACATGGCTATACGGAAACAGGGGCGAGTGAGTAGGCGAGTTTTGTGCGACTGCTTGTGTGTGTTAGGGAGTGTCAAAGCCTGGTGTTGTACACCAGGGAGTCGGGGGTAGTGTGGGCTGTCGAGGGTAGTGATTGGTGGTGGTAATAGTGGTGCTAGCAGGCGGTTAAAAGTCGGGTTTCAGTGGGGTGAAACACGGATAAAGAGAGAAACAGGGGTTGCTGGTTGTGACCGGTATGTTTTTGTACCGGTTTCGAGGGTTTTCGGGGTCGAGTCAAGGGCAGTGGTAAGTGTCAGTAGATGCACCATAGTTCAAGGATAGTAGTCACAGTGGGGTGGTGGTGGTAGAGGCGGCAGGATGGTTGTCGAAGGGGCTGTGAAGGAGGCTGGTTTAAGGAGCTGTAATTCGTTGATTATGTTGTAGCGTGTTTGTATGGTTAAGTATTGATAATAATAATAATTGTTGATGTTTTGCCATACCCGTGTTCTACTAATACTACTATTCTTATTATTACTACTACCCGTGTACTACTAAAACTATTGTTATTATTATTATTATTTATAGTGGTTCATTTATTATTATTCTTATTATTATCATTGGTATTATTAATAATTAGTATATTTGGTATTGTTAGTATTAGTAGTTATTTTATTTATATTGTATTTGTGACGGTATTTTATCAATCAACTAGTTAAGCTAACTAATTAGTCACGATTAGTATAGCCGTTTTACGTAACATGTTAATTTAGTTAATCGATATTTTACACCGTGGTCACGTAATTATGTTAGTTAATCAAAAGAATGACAATAAGCAATAAATGAGTATCGTGAATAATTATAAGAAACCGAGATAAGATAAGTAGTAATCGGATATTTTATTATTTGCTAGGTGACGGTTTTGATGTGGCGGAATTATGTTTACTTACTGGCTGCTATTGGATTATATTGCTATCCAGGTAGGATACACTGGTACCTTATTCTATGACGTGCTTTGAATGGATGTGTATATTGTATGTTATGGATGCAAGTGTGATTATTATGAGAATGATATATAGTGGTTGAACATTTTTATATTGCATTCATAAGCATGGCATATGCATTGGATACGGATTTGAGATGATGAGATATTATTGATGAGATACTATTGGGCCCAGGCTAGTTCTGCAGGACTAGACCTGGTGACCTCAGCTGTTATGCTGGTGTTCGGCGACGGCCGATTATAGTCTGCCGGGAGGTTCGGTATGGCTGGGTGTTACGGGTTTGAGATTGAGTTTGAGATTGATATTGTGATTGAGATTGGGCTCGAGCATATCATTGCATTTTCATATCATAATTGTTGCATTATAATTATTGTGTTACCCTACTCAACCGCGAGGTTGACAGTGTATTCGTGTACACCTACGATGATCCGGAATGGGGAGTAGATTCTACAGGTCAGAGGCAGATGAGCTAGGAACTGGGGCAGGAATGTGAGACGCATACTTTGGACCGACTTAGAATTATATCACATCTAGAAAAGTTATCAGTTGTATTTCTTTTTTTTGTTATGCAGTAAATGTAATAACCAAGTTTAAATTTTATCAGTTTTAAATAAAGTATTTTGGTTGTTTTACTTTGTTATTCACTACCTCGGACATTCCGAGATGGTAACAACCCTATTTATCTGAGAATGTCTTGCTAAAGGCTCTTAAATAAATGGGGGTGTTACATCCAAGGCATTGGATGACTCTTTGGCTAGTTTCGTAATTGGTTTGGATTGAAAGACCCTCCGGCGGGGCAACCGGAAGGGAAACCGGCTCTCCTTCCAAATAGTTTCCGAAGTTGGTTTAGAGCCTTGCATAGTAATTGCATGATGATATGAGATTGAGATTTATATGCTTCACATGTTATATATATGCTGGAGTATGTTGGATGTTTATGTGTTACGTGTCGTTACAAAAGGTGGCTAGGAGAAATCTAGTCACTCCCCACTCATTGTGGCGTACATGTTTACATGTATGTAGGTACATGACAGGTTGGATAGCTGAGGGTTGCATGGAGCTAGCGAGCGATGATCCTTCATCGATTGACTTTACACTATTACGTTAGCTAGACTCTAGTTTTACATTGCAGTTTTTGAGTGCCTGTAGGGATGTGCCATCCCAAGCTGTTTGTATATATTACTTTCAGTACTTAGACAGTTATACTTACATATGTCGTGGTTTTTATCAGTTGTACAGTTTTAGTTTTAATTCAACTCGTTTATTTGCATGTTAAAAGTTTAAATTCCGCGTAAATTTTGGCATGTTTGTATGTTTTATTTTCCGCTGCGACGAGGGGTTTTACATGAGGTGAGTCTGAATAATAAAGAAATAATAAAAGTTAGTGGAAAGCTGATGTGGCAGAGTCTTAAGACTTTGGCCGGTCTGACCAATAATATTACCCTTAGTTTATTATTGGATTAATTGATAGAAATACTTCGAACTATGAGTGAATTGCTCAAAATACTCTAAGATTTATTTTAACTATCAATATAACCAACTAATACCCTCATTTTCTTTGAATAGAATTTTTTTTTGTTAACTTATTGTAGCATGTTTTAATGGTGTGATTAGATGAATAGATTAACAGAGAAGTAAAAAGAGAAAGACGGGTTAAAGAAGGGTTATAAATTTTTTCACTTATTTAGTAGATAGCAGGTCATATATTATAATAAAAGTGAATGAGAGCATTAGTTGGTTAAATTGGTAGTTAAAATAGAATTTTAAGTATTTTGAGTAAGACACCCATAGTTCAGAGTATTCTTATCAATTAATCATTTATTATTTCCCTTTAGCAATTACATTCCAAGTTATATTCAAGTTTTCATTCTCCAAGTTATTTCATATGACATTGTTCTTTAATTTCCAATTCCAAGTCAAGGTAATTCTATTTACATTATGTTTAGTATTTCAATTATCATTAGTTTAGTTTACATTTTCATCATGTTAGAGTAATCTACCCTTGTCTAGGGAACGAAGGAATCCATGCATAAAAAGTATTTGTGAAATGATAAATTAGGATTTTGTAGTATCACTAATAGTGTCTAAATCATATTTGCACCTTAATTATTAATCTTTAATTAAAAGCCACGATCTTAAATTTAATTTGTTAATTTGTTTTTATAAGTCGGAAGACAGTAAAATAAATTAGACTAAGTTTGTTTTAGTAGACGACCATATCAGAATATCGTTAGGACCCGTTCTATGGATTTAAATTTCCGCAATTAAGTTTTTATCATATGTTGAAATGTTTTAAAAGTTCATGTATTTCCTCTATGCATTTACTTGTTTATCTTTATGCTAAATCGCGGGGGTTCACAACCATTGTCGGGAAATGGCTCTCAATCCTACGATTGCTCTTCTTGTTTCCCGACAGGGCGGGGATGTGCACATTAAGGATCTTGGTACCGCTTGTTGCGAGCAAGCGGGGTTGAGTTGTGTGACTAAGGTCTCCACTAAAGATGATTATGAGATTGTTGGTGATATTGTCGGATTATTATTTATGATTATTATATATTATTCATACAATAGTGATATCATGAGTGATTGCAGTAACTGGCTCTAGTGTATTGTTGTTACTGTGATGATCCATTGGTAATGATGAGCAGATACCTAGTAGGTATCCCGTTGTTGATTGATTGTGTGAGGTTGGGGATGAAGTGAGTCACCACGTAGAATTTTTAGCTTAGTTAGCTTCCGTTGTTACAATAATTTATTTTTGTTGGTTTTGAGACATGTTGTATCGACACTATTAACTATTTAATAAACGTTCTTGTCTTTTCTTTGATATTCTACCTCAGGCAACCGAGATGGTAGCATTTTCATAGGCTGATGGTCCTTGGTAAAGGTCTCGAGTTATGGGGTATTACAGATGGCATGATGTTGATATAGTTGTGGTAAAGGTCTTGTCTTCACTAGTTATAGTATCAGAGAGATTTATGTCGTTTTTCGTTGTAATAATTATAATATATATACTTTAAATGTTTCTTGATTGTCTATTTAATATATTTACTTCGGACAACCGAGATGGTAACGCCCTTACTTATTAGGGAAGGTATGGTTTAAAGCTCCTTGGTAAGTGAGGGTGTTACAATTTTATACATTTTTCGTTGTCAAAATATTATTATTATGATTATACCTTATAATTAATAAATATAGAATTTAATATTAATAACTAATTTATTATATAAATCGACTATTTGTACTCGTTTTGCTTTTTACGAAAATTAACACGAATATGCATATTTTATTTTATTAACGGAATTTACGGGTATTACACTTAAATAGTTTTCCGGTTTATTTTTTTTCACCTATGAAAATACAATTGATTGAAATATGAAAAATAGATAACGTGTCAATTTAAAATATATAAATAACGTTGGGCAGGATCCCTCTACTAATTTTATATCAAAAAGTGAGCACTTTAAACGTATAGAGTTTAATACTAGTGAATGTTTAATACTCCCTCCTACCCAAGATAAGTGTCCCGTTTGCTAGTGAGTTGAAGATTTATGGATTGTGTATTTTGGGTAGGGTAGGGGTATTTAGATTGGAGAGAGAATGTATGATTTGTAAGAAATAATGACATGATTAAAGCCTTAATGACTCCCTCCCATTTATAACCCCATTCTGTTTTCCCCCCTTTATTAATACACATACAATACTTGAGCACAAAGCTGTAATAGCAATAAACGGTTTTTTTACACAGACTTGTGCGTTAAATTAAATTACAGACTTTAAATTACATTACATTAAATTAAATTACATAAATAACATTAAATTACATAAATTACAATACATTAAATAAATAACATTTACATTAAAATAATTACAGTACTTAAATTGAAAAAAAAAAAAGATGGACTTCAGATTAGCGTCGATTTCCGTCATCTAATGTTGATCGGCCCAAAACAGGTGTCTCATAAGCCAAGCTAACTCAAATGTCAGTCCAATAACATTCATATCCAATGTCATCTAAGTTTGAAATTGGCACCAAATTTAAACAATGGAGCCAAATTACAAAAAGATGAAACTTCAGGCGCCAAAATGAAAACAACAATCAGAGTGCAAAGTTCTAGTAGTTCCTATAAATAGAAGTTCTATTCATGGGGGGTTCATTCAATAGCAAACAGCCAAAATAACACTTTCACTTAAAGAACTCCCAAACAAAAACCTGAAAACAACATTCAATGAAGAAGAATCTAACAAACCTTGAAAGATAAAAAATAAATGAAGTATTGTTAAATAACAGCATAAACCGCAAGCTTACTTATGGTGTCATTAATTAAGTGGCAGAAAGGTTCATGGTGACAAGAAGGACAGTTAGCAGAATATGGAAGCTTGCACAATCACAGAGATCACTAAACAAAATCATGGATGTGGACAACCAGAAAAAAGATCCAAGAAGAGGGGAAAGGCTCCCTTAGACGAGGAGAAGATCAAAGCAACTGATCTACTTAAAAGGACTACAAAAGAAGATTTGGCAGACAACATAGGGGTCAGCCAATCCACGGTTTCAAGATGGGTTATGTCAAAAAAGATACGGGCACACACAAACGCACTCAAGCCAGGTTTGAATGACAACAACAAACTTGCTAGACTACTATTCTGTTTACAACACTTAGAGTATCATGCATTAACCAAAACAGTTGTTTTTAAAGATGACAGTCATATCGTACACATGGATGAGAAATGGTTTGCAAAAACTAAACCTTCTACACGTTTTTATATGG
The DNA here is from genome assembly GCA_029255685.2 of Silene conica. Classification (NCBI taxonomy): domain Eukaryota; kingdom Viridiplantae; phylum Streptophyta; class Magnoliopsida; order Caryophyllales; family Caryophyllaceae; genus Silene; species Silene conica. The sequence goes on along the minus strand of CM055316.2, from coordinate 51,933,277 downwards.
GTAAAGAGGAAACTAATCCACATAGGTGTGTACAGTCAAAAAATTTCATAGAGAAAGTCATGTTCATGTGTGTCGTAGCCAAGCCAATGTATGGGTCAGATGGGGAAATGATTTTTGATGGGATGATAGGAATTTGGCCATTTGTTGTCCAAGTTCCAGCGAAAAGAAATTCGAAAAACAGAGTGGCAGGCACATTAGAAACGAAATGCATTGACTCAATAAATAAACAAGTAACAAAGGACATGATTTTAAACTTTGTACTGCCAGCAATTAAGGCTAAATGGCCTGCTGATAGGAGAAAACGTGTGGTTATACAACAAGATAACGTTCGTCCTCATTTTTCAAATGATGACCCTGATTTCAAAGCAATGGCAACAGCAGATGGATGGAGTATTGAATTGGCCTATCAAACTCCCAACTCACCAGACTTGAATGTCTTAGATTTGGGGTTTTTTAGGTCAATACGATCTCTTCAACAAAAGAAAAAGGCAATGATATTAGATGAATTAATACACAACACAGTCACTGCCTATGAAGAACAAGAAGCTCTCAAACTCAAGTGTGTGTGGTTAACATTACAGGCATGTATGCTTGAAGTAATGAAAAGGAAAGGAGGCATAGATTATGTTGTGCCACATATGCACAAAAACGTACTAGCTTCTACAGGCCGGTTTACTTCCTAATTACCTTACTGCTGACATGGATTTGGTTAAGGAATGCATTAGGTATATACAGAATGTTGGGGATCCAAGCAGTATAAATGAGTTAGTAAATGCAGTGACCTTATCAGAGAACCAGGCAAGTACCAGTGGCACTAGTAATGAACCAATAGGTGATATTGAACCTGTTGGCACCATTACTGAAGCACCACTTGTGTCAACCAGCAGTGTAAGTGAGGAGGAGATGCCCCCCATTGGTCAAATTAGTGAATGGTTACAACAAATTTGTGCTGATGAGTGAAGAATGTAGGAAGACTAAATTTTTGCAGGTGAATAATGTACAAAGACAACGAAGCAGTCAGAAGAAGTACCACCAGAAGACAATTTTTTGGGCACACACAAATATTTTGAAGACAACAGAAGTACCAACGATGCAGACAGAAGAAGCACCAACAATATTTAGCACAGAAAAACTACAATAGTAGAAAAAACAACAATCAACAGCTTTCAAGGTTTTGCAGAGGATGACTAGAACTTTGCAACTGATTTTGTAAATTTCAAAATATGGCAGTCAAGGATATTAAGTTATGGTAGCATTTCAGATTAACTAGCAAACGTAAACATCCTACACAACGTTGTTGATCATATACAGCCTCATCACCAGGAAAAGTGGTGGCATTGTATACGACCAACAATGTTGTTGGCAATCAACAACCCTCACAATAGAGATCACTGGGATTTTTGTTATGATGAAGCGAAAATTACAAGATTAACAAATACGGAGTACACTATCTGTGGGAAAATATTCGTATATATTCCCAATATTTTATATGCAGGATTATAACAAATTAATAATGTATGATTTATAGTCATAAACGAAGAACAAGATACAAAGATAGGGATCAAGAATTAACCTTCTGTCCTTGCAAATGCCTAAGATCAGATATCAAAACAGATATCCTCCTAATCGTTGCACCAAAGATATCCTGAGAAATACTCTTTCCTGAGCTAGAAACTACAAAATTACGAAAAGCTAGAGAGAGATGAGGGATTTTTGCGTGGGAACTCGTGTGCTTTAAGTGCAGAGTGAATGTCCTATTTATAGCTGCAAACAACCTTGCTATTAGACATCAACTAGGATTACCCAAATCAGTATTTGGTTCAACCTACAGCACTTCATAACAACTGAACAACTTAATAATTGCTCAGGCCGAAATTCTATCTTTATAGAATATGTTATATCGCTGTCTCTTGTGTAATGTTTTATCTTATAAATATCTTATATTTATATCCACTAATTAAATATAACCTTTTATATTTAATTAAATCATTTAATCTTTATTAAATAATTTCATTACACATAATTAAATATAACATTTTATATTTAATTAATAATTAACATTTTAATTCGTCTTAGCTAATATTATTTAATAAGTATTAAATAATTATGTCATCATTACATTGACTAACCGTTTAGTCATATAGGGTATCAATATGATTACATTTTCATCTAATCATATCTCTCAGATTCCATGCATCATTAGGTGTGACTCTTAGGGACCAGTTGATTACCGCCATCTGTATGACAATAACGTCAAACTTTCTAGCAAGCCAACCGTTATTGATAAACGTGAATCAACTGGCTAAAATACAAAGTATACCCTGTGTTCCTTTAAAAGATTTATACGTGTTGTCGCACTAACTGTTGAGGACACTTGCTCCAACACTATCATCATTAGTCCATTGAAATTAAAAACAAAAGTTAAGAAAGTAAGAGATATAGAAAAAACCTTCGAAGAGCAGGCCAATATTTAAAGACAGAAGGATTCATCTTCCTCTGTCTCATTAAAACCAGGCCAATATTATTTAGCAACCTCATTCATAAACCAACTTCGTATATTTGGATTATTTCGTATCGAAACCAAATCTAAGTCCAGTTCTGAACAACTCAGAACCTGAGGCACACATGCAACCTCAGACATACTCTCTTTTTTAGCCAAGTCTACCTCATACTCCATTAAAAAACCAAACTGAGGCCAATATTTAACCAGATCTTCCATAAAGGTCAATCGTTACTCCGGTTTCTTACGTCCTGCTATCGAAAGCTCACCCTTCCTCCGATCGCTTTCTTCCTTCCTTATCTTTTCCCAACATGCAACAACTCCCTCATCCTGACTCTCTGTCTCACCATCCATCCCCTCATCCCCAGAATCATAATCCTCGTATTGCTTCTCCATAGCTCTTAAATTAAATCTGGCCACCAAACATCACGTTTTTTTCCATTTATTTTCCCCTAATATCACAACTTTAATCACAGATCTTTCGATTAATATCAAGATCTATACAAACAATCGATGATAATACCAATTACAGAGTTTTTTACTCAGAAAATTGACGAAAAGAGAAGAAGAAAGAGTATGAGATGAGAGGAGATGAGCGGAGGAGATGAGAGGAGGAGATGTGGTAGAGAGAATGGAGATTAGGGTTTGGGTAGAAAAGAGAGGATGGAGAAGAAGGTTGCGGAGGAAGAGTGAGGGAGGGAGATTAGGGTTTGGTAGTTATTAAATGGCGGAAGCAATTAGGGTATTTGGGGTTTTAATGGGTTGGGTTAGGTACATAAGTGGACTGGGTTAGTGGGTATATGGGGTTAGTGGGTTGGGTAGATTAATTAATTATATTGGGTTAGGGGTGGGTGATGGGTAGTAAATATAAATATTGAAGGGTAAAAACGTAATAAAACCGTCCAAATAGTACACAACGGGACACTTTGACGAATAAAGAAAAATGAAGATCAGGACACTTATCTTGGGTAGGAGGGAGTATAAAACTAGAATAGATATCGCGCAATGCATGTTCGTACATATAAAGTTTTATTTTTTATAGTATTATTTAAATCGGTGTCTCATTGCGAAATAAAAGCATTGATTAAACTTTATAACGTGTGTTGAGAAATGAAATTAAGTTGTTGTGAGTGGTGCAAAACTAGGTGGCACGGACACTTCTCCAATTCTCCTAATTAGTCATCCCGTGTTTCACACCTTGTCCGAAACTCGGACACCTGACACTCGTTGGACACATGGTTAAACATATTATAATTTAGACGTTTGAATAAAATTTTAAAAAATCGATTAGAAGATTAGTTTGTGTGGAAAAATGAGAGTAATTATAGTACAGGTCGAATTGTACATTTACTTGTTTAGATTTAGATTCAAATACGTGATAAAAATAAAACTATACGGTATTTATAACCATAAAATATGCAATTTATTATATTTAAATGACGTCTCTCGTGTCTTAATGTAATACCCCGTATATTACCGTATGTTAGCCTCGGCCAACGGCAGTCAAACCATGTTTTATAACGTACTCAAATAGAATGTTTATAAAGTGTTTTACGTAAACCGTTATTAATTTATAAATCATATTTCTACGTTTATGTTGTTTCATAGCTATTGTTATATTCGATAATTAGTCCATAAAATGGCACCTAGTTCGCATTTCTTTAATTTTGATAATATATTTATAATTAAATATCTTTTCTTATTTTATATTTTATTCCTCATATATATACTTGATTTATTATCTAAGTTGTAATTAAATTTAATTACTATAATTATTTTTGAAGGCTCGTTTATTATTGAGTTACGAGTTGAGAGCGGGATATAGACTTGGGTTATGTGTGAATAGTGATGGGCCTAGACTTAGGTTTGAAGAATCACGTAACAACCATTCACCTAAGTCGTAATAAGCATGAACCCTAAGCAACCCTAAGTCGTAATAAGCATGAAACCCTAAGCAACCTTAAGTCGTCCAACTTGTGACGGCGGCTGTGACGAGAGGCGAGAGAGAGTGAGAGGGGCGGTGCCTAAGGGGCGGTCCAGGGCGCATCTCCGGCGAGTTTTAAGGTAAGTTCCGCTTGTTCTTTTCGATCTCTCATTTGATGTTTGAGCCGTCGTGTGTGGGTTGTCGCAGGGGTAGATGGGTCGTGGTGGTTAGGGTTGGTCGTAGGGGTGAGGACGAGTGCAGGGGTTGCGGTTTGGGGTGTCGCTGGTGGTTGTGGTGGTCGGAGGGGAGCGTAAAAATCAAACAAACCCATTTGCTCTTGTTTTAGAGTATGTCACGTTGGTCGTCTGGTAACCTTGTCAGGGAGAAGGTCGGTGGTGGTACTGGGTCACGACAGCGACGTGAGTGGCGGTAGAAAGAGCCTGTTTAGGTGGGTGTCGCATGAGGCAGGGGGTCAGACTAGTGTGGTTTGAGACTTGGTTCATCTCGTCGACGAGTGTCGATGGGCCTGGTGGTGTTGGCGGTGGGTCAGGTGATGGTGAAGCAGCCGCGTGTGGTGGTTGCCGGAGGGGGCGGTGGTGTTATGTCGGGGTAGGGGGCCTGGTCGTTTCGCGAGGTTCCGGGGTTGGTTTTATGTTCATGGGTTAGTTTTATGTTATACGTATTACTACAAATATTATTATTATAATATAATAATATTAGTATTGTAATATTATTATTATATTGTTATTAGTAGATTAATATTATTGTTGATATTATATTGTTGTAATAGTAAATTATTAAGTTATTAACTTGTATTATTTGAAGGTTTTGGTTTATGAGTCGGGAAACTTTTTCCTCTTGAGAAAGTTACTTTTTTGGGAAATTTCTATTTTGAGAAGTTACTATTTAGTGTCTTTCCACTTTTAGAAAGTTACTATGTTTAGTAGTATTACTATTCTAATATAAAGGTTAAGTGAAGGATTAGTAATCGTTAAATAATACTTTATATGTTTAGGTGATGGTTTCCGCGTGGAATAATTCTGGCAGCTGTTCGGTTGTCTTTCTGCAATTCGAGGTAGGAGAATATCTATGACTGTGATGGTGATCTGACATGAGAACACTCGGTATCTGACTGATATATTTAATTGTGATATATTGTGATTGATTGCTTATTACTGTTTATTGTGGAGAACGGAGATGTGAAATGGGTCTTGTGATATGGGTCTTGTGATATGGGACTTGTGATATGGCCATGGGAGGTGTGGTGTGATGGGAGGTGTGGTATGATGGAGGTGTGATGAGATGATGGAGGTGTGGTGGATGATCGAATGATATGGAGACGGAGGAGGATACGGTTCTACTGTTATTTATGTTTTATCTGTTTTACCTACTCAACCTCGCGGTTGACCCTGTGTATTCGTGTGACACCTACGATGATCCGGAATGGGGAGTAGATTTTACAGGTCAGTGACAGATGGATTAGGGAGCTTGGGCATGGAGAGAGACATGGCTTGGACCTACTTAGAGTTAGATCACACTTAGATATCTTCTGTTGTACTTTTATTTTATCAAAGTTTGGATTCGTAGTTGTTGTAATATCAAGTTTAAATTTAATCAGTTTTTATATAAAGTATTTTGGTTTGCTTACTTTGTTATTCACTACCTCGGATATTCCGAGATGGTAACAACTTTATTTATTTGAGAATGTCTTGCTAAAGGCTCTTAAATAAATGGGGGTGTTACACTTAAATTTTACGAGATGCCGTGTCACATGTCAGTGTCCATTTCGGTGTTACCTAGGTGCATTATTGGTTAAAATTAGGAGAGGGTGATAAATAAGCGATAAGTATATGAAGAGCAGTAAGCTTGCTGCGTGCGTGGTAATATAAAAGCTGAGTCAAATGTTTTAAAGAAAGTTTAAAGTAAACCCAGAAGCCACAAGTTTACTTCTGTCTTCTTCTTCTTCTTCATCTTCTCCTTCCTTAACAACTAAACCCAAGAGACAAGAGTTTCCACCATCCGTCATCCATCATCCATCATCCATCCTCTTTCTTACTGAGTTATTAGTAATTACCCAAGGTAGGTAAGTAAGGTAGGTAGGTAGGTATCAAGTAATGGAAAATGAGCTGATTGGGTTATTCGAAGCGGCGAAAACGGCGGCTGATGTGGCCATCACTGAACATGACGCTGCTTCTGAAAGTCGTTGCCTTGATGCCTTGAAGGACCTCAAACATTTCCCTGTCAACTATCAAATCCTTGTTTCTACTCAGGTACTCAGGTCCCCATTCCTCATTCCCCATTCCCCCCTTTTCTTCTTTCTTTACTTTCTTCATGCACATTAACTAATAATCCCCCTCCCTCTCCGGCTATTTTACTTCCTTATTTGGGTCTATCTGTTATGTCCTTTTTTTTTCCTTTTGATTTTCAGAAATATGTAAATGACAATTCTACCCTTGCCATTAATTTCTACAAACTACGTACATAACCCGCATTCTCCCAACCTTTCTGTTGAATAAAAGTATAAAACCAAAGAAGCAACTTTGCTTTCAAGGTGGGCAATGGAATATATGGATACATAGATATGTTGTTAAGGAGCTCCTTATCAGGTACTAGACTGCTAGACTACTAGCTACCATTGCGAATGCCCTCTTCCTCATTCTCCTTTAGTACACTCTGATATCATCATAGATGAACACCAAAAGGTTAAGGTGAGCTTAATATTCTTATTAAGCTCCCTTACTCAAAGGCCCATTGGGCTTGAAGAGTGGTGCGGGGTCCACTTCGTGTGTTTTTTGAGGGGTTTTGAGGTTGCCAGGATTTGAACCCGTGACTTTCGGTCACACTAGCTCTGATACTATGATAGATGAACCATCCCAACCAAAACCTTAATGTGATGGTTGAAGCTCAACTATTATTAATATTCTTATTAACACCCAATCCTATTTTTTTTTTAGTGAAACGCCTCCAAATCAAAACCTACTCCTTTTTTTTTTGTTAGCTTCTTGCTTTCAAACTTCATTTCTCCTTCTTTTGTTTTGGATTAAGAGGGAATTGCTTCCAATAATTCGTTAAACTCTCTGTGTCTACTTCTCTATGTTTTGAGAAAATAATCAGCCGTCTTTTCGCAGCCCTTATGTTTCCACTTTTTGGCTTATCCAACCATTGCACTTTTATACAATTCTCGATGATTTTCTGTTAGGAATCAGTTATTAAATCCGTGGATGCAGCTCACACTGTTTATGATTATTTACAGTCGACTTTGTTTCTCTTTTGCATTGCTAATGCTTAGTGTTCTAAGTTAACAAACTCACCAAATTATCACGATAATCATTAAGGGAATAACTAAATGCCGCTTTCTTACGGGCAAATCCCCAAGGCAAAATTTACTCTTTCATCCTCTAAAAATATTAACATCTTCATCTATGCAGCTATGAGTTTACACTAAATAAGCCATGATTTTGCACTAAATAAATGTGATCGCAGTCTCTCTCCCATATAACATTTCCCTTATTTTTCTGGTATATACCTCTGCATTAGAGAATATCTTCCCTTATGGCTGGCAGCTTAGAATTTAGCAGTTTGTATTTTCCGGCACTGTTTTAGATGCATGAAATATTGTACACCCTCCGTCCCATTGATTAGTTATCTATTTCCATTTTAGGTGAGTTTTTAACTGTCAGATGTTTAAATGACAATCTTAGCCTTGCCACTATTTCCTAACTCTCCTTAGCTATTGATCGGGATGGAGGGGAGTACTAGTGTTGCCATCAAGGGTTCCCCTTGTTAGTTATGTGGAATTGAACAATTTTATGGGATTAGAATTCTTCTTAGCTAGTATTGCTTGAGGAACCTATAGAGCTGAATATTGTGTTGAAAGGCTGTCAATGACATAGACACGTCCTAGCTACAATTGAACCATGTCCAAATGTCCAATAGACACGTCCTCTGCTATTAGGCTAACCCAATCGTGATTCTTAATTAACCTATAATAAGATACTAAGACGAGGGAGGAAGAGTGGAGCGAGAGACAATGTAGTTAGAAGCGCTAGCAGACTCTACAGTGTGCACCAAATAATAGAAGGAATACAAGGGGTGGCAAAATCTGCATTTACTGAATGGTTATAGGAATTCGGTTCTTAATGCGTTACTTAGAGGAAAATATGAAAATCTTAGATTTTTCTGATGGCTTACAAGACGAGAAATTTTATTCGTAGAATTATTTTATTTACTTATGCGACACTTGGCAAAATGGAGGTGGCCAAGAACCCCAGTTAAATGATAATATGTTTTGGGCACGATTTTACTTTTATGTAGATTAGGTTCTAATCTAAGCAACTTTTAATACACCATTTATAAATTATAAGGAGTTCTGATTTGCTCACCCTTTTCTATGTGTGGTTCTTTGATATCTGTTTCTATTTGAACTTATTAGTGGAGGTATACGTTAACTTCAGGTTGGGAAACGTTTAAGGCATCTCACAAAACATCCGAAAACGAAGATTCAGAGTGTTGCTGCTGATTTGATTGAAGTATGGAAAAACATAATTATTCAGGAAACTGCACAGAAGAAAAATGGCAGCTCGAGTTGCAATGATACTGTGAAAGGCGAGCCTTTAAATGCCGTTAACACCAAGAAAAAGATTCAAGTACAATCTGAAAAGCCATCAAAAGGCGAACCTATCAACGTTGAGAAGGTTGAAAAGGTTTTTTCGGTTCGACCTCACAAGCTTGCTAAAACTGAAACAGGTTCAGTGGAGACGAAGATTGAAAGCAATTCGCTAAAAGCAGAGCATGTGAGCAAGCCTACTGCTAACTCTGTCCCAAAGTTACCTTCAATGGTGTCAACACATGATGCAATGCGTGATAAAGTGCGGGAAATGCTTGTAGAAGCTTTGTCAAAAGTTCCAAGTGAGGTGGATGACAGTATAAAACAAGTGATTGAGGCGTGTGATCCTATTCGGGTAGCTGTTAAGGTGGAATCTGTCATGTTTGAAAACTGGGGTCGTTCCACTGGTGCGCACAAGTTTAAGTATCGAAGTATAATGTTTAACATCAAGGATCCAAATAATCCCGACTTCCGTAGAAAAGTTCTTCTTGGGGAAGTTGACCCTCAAAGAATTTGCAATTTAAAGACTGACGAGATGGCCAGTGAACAAAGACGACAACAGAAGAAGGAAATTGAAGAGAAGAAGTTGTTTGACTGCGAGCGTGGTGCTGCGCCCAAGGCCACGACCGATCAGTTTAGGTGCGCTCGATGTGGACAGCGCAAATGCACTTACTATCAGCTGCAAACACGTAGTGCTGATGAACCTATGACTACGTTTGTCACTTGTGTCAACTGCAACAACCACTGGAAATTCTGTTGAACGTCTTTTCCTGGCTCTTCTCTCCTTTCCCCCCGGTTGGATTGGGATATGCAGTTCACATTTTTTTCATTTGCCTTTTTTTTTCGTAGGGTAAGGTAATGGGATTCTAGCACCTTTGTTTTATTGTTTTATTGCTATTCCACGTTGTGGATTTGTTGAAGATGATTTGACTTGTAGTTTTAAAAAATTGTTTTGAAGAAATTATGGGCCTCTGGTTAGTCTGGTACAATGATTCTACAATCGGAAATGTTGATAAGGTCATTAGCGTCATAAAGAATCATATACTATTACTACTACCCTTCTCGGCTGTCGGATCATTTGTTTACATTTGATTCTGCAATTGGAATTTTTGATAGGGACATTAACATGGTAAAGAATCACTAATACTCTTGCTTCAGCCTTGTCATTTGTTTACGTTGGTTGTTGGCACAAAGACCAAGGATAGAGGAGCCGGATGGGACCATTTGTGATTGTAAATTTGTAGTTATAGATGAGAAGTTGACAATAGTTTAATTCGATGATCATTTATGCATAAAAAACATTTTCAATATAAAAGGAAATGAATTGTAAACCCTAAAAAGAAAAAATTAAATGAGAACTTGACAATAGTTTAATTCGATGATCATTTATGCATAAATTGAAATGAATTGTAAACCCGAAAAAGAAAAAGAAAAACTAAACAAGTGACTGAGACACAAAGAGTAAAAATAATGAGAACATAGTCAAGTTAAAATGACGAAGGGGATCTGTATTACGAGCTAGTATTAAGAGGGTGTGGATTAAGAGATTTAAAAGGAAAAGAAAAAGCGAGAATAAGGAATTTAAAATTCCTTATTTAGATAGCAAATGAGAGTGAGGAAATAGAGGGGAAGAGATTTGGAGGGATCCAATTTCCTTCTTCAAACCTAATCAAAATCTCTTTATAATAGGCAAGATTTAGAGCGAAATTATATCCAAATAACCGAATTCATTACGGGTTTGTTACTGTAAAGCCGACGTGACTAGATTGGATATTTCATATGTAATCAACCAAACTTGAGCCCCGAAATTAAATAAGAACAAATGTTTTCCATCAAGAAAGGTCCCAGCTCTTAATCAGAACATGAAATTACGATCACGATATCTTCAATTTACATCAAGGTACAACAACCAGAATAACTCGATGGACTATGAAATCACGGCCGCATATCACCACCGTCTATACAGATGGTTATTACAGAGTTAGGCTGGATTGTTAACACTAGTGTCGTAACAAATCACAAGCTCAAGCTTTATTGTACAGCTACATGGATCTCAGGATCACCTCGTGTCTTCCTACACGGAAAAGCAGAACCTTAGTTAATGGCAAAAGATCGCTAGTTAAAGGATTAAGACCTAATGAGGACTTTTTTAATGAGAACAAAGTCAAATTACGCTAATTTTGTCATTTTGTGTCTCGAGGAAAATTTACACAAATTGCTGTGGACGGACGGCAAGGCAATGATCAAGTCACAAGTAAGCAATAGTTTCTGACCTAGCCCAATGCCGAGTTTGACTATATCATCACTAAGAAATGTATACAGATCCCTTCACATGAACTTACACAAACCTTTTCAAAGTGCCATCTCAGCTTGCAATGCAGCAAGCTCATCCTCTTCAGCAGTGTTACTGTGAGCTGCATGGCGGGCTGGTTGCTTCCCACCTGGAACATGCACAGGTGCAGCAGGAGCAGTTGTAGCTGGCTGTAAGAGTTGTTCTTCCAATTCAGCACCTTCTAGCTCTTCAAGCTCAGCTTCCAATTCATCCTTTATGGAAAACCGGGAAAAAAAAACATTTATATTAAAGCTATGGCTAAGCAAACTGATAACAAGTACATGGAACCCAGAATAAAAACATTAAACATTATACCTCATCAAAATCTGCTGATGCCCCAATAGGTGCTGATAAAGCTTCTTGTATTTGTTTCAAATTCTCAGTTTGTTCATTGATCTCATCCATTGTCTTATCCACATTATCGATGTTTCTGTAGAGCAAACCACACAAAATAGGCTAAAATCAATTTTCCACTGGACGGCATACATCAAAACACCACCAAATAGCAAATGGAACATAGAAGGCTAGATTCCGACACTTCATATGAACTCATGTACCCATGTCCGACACTCGATCCTTGGACACTGGTATGACACTCTGACATTTGACACTTCATTTTAGACCAAAAACTTCACAATTTTTCATAAAATTGCCGCTTCCGACACTTCGATATGCACCCGTGTCCGACCCTTTAAGACGAGTCGGAGTAACATAAGGTAGTAGGATATTAGTATTACAATGTATAGCAGGTCACAGCCAAGGACCGCTATTTCAAGAACATTTATCAAATATATTTATTATTATGTTTTTCTGAGAGCAGTTGGTTTTCCATGTTTTCTTTAGGCAATGCTCTGTAGGATCAATTGTTACAGCAGAATTTTGGCACTTTTTTACAAGGCTTTAGATAATCGTAAATTACGTAACAGCAACATTATTCCTTAATATCCTGACAATAGATTAGTTACATGGCCATAGAGCAACTTCAAGATATTGCAACTTTTTCTACGGTTCTAAACTACAAATTCTCAACTCCGAAGTTTCTCCTCAAATAACAAAGTGATAAGACCTACTTGACAACTTAGAAAAGGAATAATGACCTTTGATGAGACATGAACAGTTTGTACGAAACTTGAGCATTGGCTATTTACTAAAACCCAGTCTTATGTTTGCAGGTCATCAACAATTACTTTGGTCAGGAACCTCTATTTCAACATCACTGCATCAAAACATCAATATTATTCTACTTACGTTGCTTTTTGCATGGCCTTCATAGCTGATGCACCGGACCTTAATGCATCAACAGTCTCTGTTGTTGCTTTTGCTCCTTCAAGCAATATCATCTGAATTCCACAAACAAAAGGAACAAAATCCAAACGTGATCAGATTTTATTTTTAGAAAGGTACCATTAATACATCAGCATACATCTGTCCATAATACAATCCTAATATAGCCGACGAAATTTACAGGTTATAAGATGACAAGTATTCAAGCCTATTATCTATACAGCCACAAGCGAGAACTGAGGCAACCTGATCATGAATCCGCAACTGCATATTTCCAAGCTGCTCGGTTTGCTGTTCATACAACCTCTTCCTTTTGAGACATGTAATGGCAGCTTCATTTCAAAAACCAGCAAAATAAACAAGATAACAAAAAAAAATACAAGCTTTAGTTCAAACGGAGTCAACTAATGCAATGGTCACTGGAATGTGGTAAAACAAACAAACAAAAGATGAGAGGGCAAACAAAGAAAGAATACATAAACAAAGCTATGATAATGTGGGGGCGACAAAGAGAAACTTAAAAGAAGTGTAATAATCAAACTGAGAAAGTGAGACAAAGAGATAAATAAGTAAGGGAGGAAAACCCGAGGGAGAGGGATGAAAAGGGAAAAATGAATGCCATCAAAACATTATTTTTCCCTTTCTCTTTCCTCTTTATTTTTTTTCTTTCCATGGGTTCCTATCAGACAACGAACAAAAGAACACCGTTTATTCAAAAAAGAAAAAAAATACGAAATACATAACAAAATGAGAAAGTAATGGAACAGTATAAAAATGTGAGCATACCACGCTTATTCTTTGCTCTAGTGAACTCTTTAGCTTTTTCAACCTCGGCAGAAGCCTTCTTTAGAAGCACCTGCTCTTTTTTCTCCAACATCTCAAGCGTCTGCCAAAAATTGCATACAATAAACACCCATAAGTCTAGAACTGGTAAATAATTACTGCATTTATAAACAGGAGAACGGGAAATCCAATTGCACATTGTCCATAAAACAGCTAATTGCTTCTACGAGCTTTATCCATGTAGGCATTGTAGCACTATACTATTAAAATATTTCAGATGATGCGAAAAGCCTACCTCTAGAAGCACTTTACAGGTAAACAAGTGAGGAATTATCAAATGTTCTACTTATGCCAGATGGAGCAAAACTTATGAGTAATTATTTTATATACTTTTTACTCCTAGTTTAGCTCTATTTTACTTGACTATTGCACTAATTTTAGTGTTAATTGAGCTAATATTTGTATTCTAGTTGGTTTTGTTGTTTTGACATGTTTTATAAGTAATTATGCTTTTAGGAGTATAATCTTACTAATTATGCAAAATTAGAATGCAAAGTTGATCCAAGAAGCAAGAAAAGAAATGGACCAAGTATGGAGAATTGCATGAGATGTTGCATGGTAATAATGGACTAAGGATTTATCTAAAGTCAAGCCCAAAATACAAAGGTCAACACATCATAAAAATATCAAAGCATAGGATTCTAAAATCACCTCAAATGCTCGCCTTCAAAGACCTTAAACCGGGTGATAAATCAATCATAGTAATAAAGGCATACATTGGATCCCCAAGCATTCAATTGGAGATTTAAGGAGGAAGTAATTCCAAGCTGCGTCCCCGATCGGGGTTGGGGTGCTGGAGCTCCTTCCGTTTCAGCCTCATTTTACTATAAAAGGAGCATGCTTTGTGACCTTTAGGGATATCTTTTTCCTGATATTTCTTCCATATACTTTACATTTCCCTTGTCATAATTTAGTTTAGTTCCCAAATATTTTCATATAATTCTCATGTATTTAGTTATTAGTTTATCATTTATTTAAATTTCCAAGTTGTAACCAAGGCACAATTCTATATTCAAGTAATCTTTTTGGGTTTTACTATTTATTCATCCATGCAAGTTATAAGTTCTCCATTTCGGTATTGTATTTCTTCTTCCCTAATTTTATTTATATCTCATTATGTTTAATTTATTATTTTGTTCTAGTTTACATTTTATAATGAGTGGCTAAATCACTTAATTTAGGGACTAGGGAAGACATGTGATAAAACATTAGTAAACATGACATAATTAGTTAATGGCATAATATTGTTCATATTATTTATATCCATGTTGTTTTGTTAAATATTAATCCAAGTTTAAGGCCAAAAACAAAGATTAAGTTTGTTAAATTCTTTCTACATGTTGGAGGACAAAGAATAGAATTAGGCTAAGCATGAGATAATAGGACGACCTAGCAAAAGTTGTAAAACGGTTAGACCCCGGCCTATGATTAGCACTACTATCATAAGTTTTAGTGTTTTCAATATAATTGAACAATGTTATACATTACAATTTTAGTCATTTGCACTTTTATCATATTCACATGTTAACCTCGAACCCCGAGATTACTCTTTTTATATATTGTTATCATTAAATCAAACAAAAACCAACTCAAATCGTAATCGACATTAGAAATTTTTCCATAAACATTCTTATTCGTAATACCCCATGTCCTAGTGGATTCCACCCCTTTATACTACATTTATTTGTTGTACCTAGGGTATTTTTGTATAGGTGTACGACCGAACCTATCAAAAACAGTTGGCATACCTCTCGTGTGTGAGCCGGAAACCAATGCTTCTCCATTAACCAGTCAAAAGTAAAAATTTGTAGCTCTCAATTATTTAAAAAATGGCTTTATATATACTGTATTTTCAAATTGTTACATCCTCTCCAACTTTATAACTCAATAAAAAGCAATAGGCTCACTATAACAGTGCCAAAATGGAACAGATTGTTACTCAAAATAAATGAATTACTCATTTATTTGACCAGCTACCGAACCTATGAGTTCCATGACAGTCAAAATACATAAATCATGTGGGTATTGCTAAACCTCTAGGCTTTAGCATTAAATAAGGTAAAAAGGAAGGAGCTGCAAATATTTCTAGGAACGGAGCCCATAACAGATTCTTGGCAGGTTAGAAACAGAAACACGGTGACATTTATTTATTTTTTCAGATAATGCACGCGGTACACTTGAGGTTTTACATTTTACCCAAAATACACAATTTTTTTATCCGGAAGTTTTAAGAGACCGTAACTCGTGTTTATGAGTTCGAAAATTAACAATTTTTTTTCAAATCGATCATCTTTCCTAGAACTACGATTTGAAAAATAAAAAATTTGCCGTATTTTGGTCCCGTGGCTAGGAGTTTTTGTATGTCAATTTTGTGGACCGAACACACTTTGAGTGATCATATTTCTTGGCCACGAGTTTGTAACTCGATAATTTTCTTTCAAGTCGCAGTTCTCCGAAAGATGATCAACTTGAAAAAAATCGTCACTTTTCTCAGCTCGTAAACACAAGTTATGGCCTCTTAACGTTCAGGATAAAATAATTGGGTATTTTGGGCAAAATGTCAAACTTCAAGGGTACCGCGTGCATTTTCCATTATCTTTTTCCAAAGGGGAAAAGTTGAGCTCAAATGTTTGCTTTTCATACACCTTTGGCCTGATTCAAATAAAGTAGAGGAGATGTGATACGCTCCTGATGGAGTATTGATACAATGGAGTATCACATTGCACAACATATGCCAGTTTGTAATGTTGAAGTGTTTTACTATAAGCTTTTAAATATTTAAATCATAAAAAAACAGGTAAATGTAGCTTCTTTGGAGATGTCCTATTGGGATCACATGGATCTAAGAGAGGCAAGAGGCAAAAGAGCTCCTAAATTTATGTACTGAAAAATCTAAATGAAAGTCACATGAAGCATTGCTGAGAGATAGAAAAACAAAAAACAGAAAACAAAAAACAAAAAGAGAAAGCAAGCAAGAAGCATTATACTACAAAAAATCTTAATGAGAACATGAGTTGATTGGCTTCATTAGCCTGTTAAAAATAGCTCATGCTTTACGTCTATCTTTCGATCTTTTTAGTTTTTTTCTTTGATAGTAGACTATTGGTTTCTGCAAGTTGTTAGCAGTAGCTTGTTTATGAAAGCACTTGCAATGCTGAGAAAAAAGAACAATTATGAAAGGAAACACCAGTGTGAATATTTTCTTTGGTTCCAGGAAAATTATGACTTTATCTAATCTAGACCGAGAGAAACAAGTATTGTTCAGCTACCTACACAAATATATAAGTGCGCTTAATCCTTGGGAGTGTGAGGTAAGTGTTAGCTTTCTAGTGTGTGAATGTCTGACTACGGACCTTATTACTTCTTTAACGTGTTCTCCTTGTTTTATTCAAGAGTTGTTATAAATGTCAAATCTCTTGTTGTTCTTTTGAATAATGTCTACGGGTTTTTGGATTTGCATCAGGGCCAGTGCCCATCGTCCATTAAGAAGTATTATTTCCTTAAACTGGAAGCATGAGCGAGAAAACCATAAGCCACTGACTTTCAGGCAAAGTTGGTTATGTATTAAAGATAAACCGTCAGCAACTGTAAAATTTGGCATTCTTTAGTTTGGTCCATTTTTTTCTCATATAACTGGCCATTATGGGTGCTATTCACACAACAATTCTCAAACCTCAGCAATGGGTTGGGTTGGGTTGGGTTGGGTTAGCATGAGTTAGTGTAAGACAGATGTAACTGAAAATATAATGCAGCTAGATTTTCTTCTGTACACCGAAACTTTACGACATTCCAAAAGTAACTCAGGACTCAGAGCTGTGAACATCACTGTGGACATCGATCAACTTAGGCCATCGCTATATTTACCCTAACACATTTTTTTTCTATTGTTAACCTCCTCCACTCGCAACGTTATTAAAGTGAGACTTAAATTGCAAGAGCGTAGTATAATAATTGCGCATATATTATCCTCTAGTACTAATCATAAATTGGCATATTGGCCGACGACTAGCCATCTCGGTCAAATATCAGGTGCATTTCAAGTCTACATTACATATCTAAAACTATCAACATGGAAAGCTGAAAAAATTTACAACCTTTACATATCGAAAACTACATGGAAAACTGAACATTTACCAAAGACAATGTTTGATCCTATGTCATCAGCACCCCCTACATCCTCTAACCCCCCTTGCATGTCAAAACCACGGCACCATACAGGGGCAGAGTGGATTTGGGATTAAGGATGGAGTGCAGTTGCTGGGAATCAGGGATCGGTGGCTATTGGCTAAAGGTGATGAGTGGTTTGCCACTTTGCATGCATACATGAGGGTATCACATTTGTTAGGAAAGAATGGTAGTTGTTGCCTGAAGACAAGATAACTATGATAGCTCCAATACCCGTTGTTTGGATAAAGTGGGAAGAGAAGAGAAGTAGAAGACAAGAGACGGAGGAAAGGAGAGAGCGCAGTGGAACAATCTTATTTCCCAAGTCTTTCATAAGTTGAAAGGAGTTTAATGTGCCTTGTACGAGAGATGTGGAGGGATCCATTTATCTTCATTTCTGACAAACTCAATCTTTCCATATGAATTCGTCAGAAGAGGTAATTGTAAGGTGGAGATCTTGAAAAGGTGGCAGGATGAGATTATTAAAACCAAATATTACAAGAGGAAAATGCTAATAAAAGAAAAGTGTGAAGTTTTAACTTGGGAGTTATGGGTAAGACAAGGACTTTGATTTCTCACTCTCTTTCTACAAAGCCATGGCTCCAAAATCTGAAAACTCGTTCTACAAATGACTACAAGCGCAGTGCTCCAGAGTAGCAAAAATTTAGACAGTCAGATCAAAATCCAATAGGTAAACATTGCCATATGGTAATGATTTTCACGACGGCACATCCAGCATTGATTTGGATCTAACTTTGAAAATCTTCGGCAAATTTGAATCAATTTGGTGTTGCCCAATTTAGTGAAAGCACCTCTATGCTTCCTAACTGGAAATTTAAAGTCTAAACCTTGTAGGATGCAGTTATTTATTTTCAGTTTGCTAAGATCCCTTCAATTCTTCAAAGGCTTGAAATGCCTTGAATGGTTCTTGTGTTAGTATGGTGTAATAATGCAAACATCAATTTTCTGGGTTTGTGTTAGTGTTTATGTATTTTATGGTTCTGTAACAAATTTCAAGTTGATTTGTTTTTCAGCAAGAGTTGGCAATGGCGTACTCGGCACCTGAGATTTAGAACTGAATGACAGTTGGGAAATTCAACCATATTTGAAGCTACGAACTTCCTCTTATTACCAATTCTCTTAATTTTAGGATTAAGTATTGCTGCTTGTGATAGGTGAGTAACTGAGTATTTACCCTGCTTATTCTCATAGTCTCATATGTTGCCATGACTCATGAAGTCATGAGTGAGATACTTAACGGAGTTAAAGAAACATCCTTAACTGTAAAGTCTGGAATTAACCGGGGAAAATATCCAAAGTTAAGGTCCTTATCTTAACTTTATTCTTCTAACTAACTTGTAAGTATCCATTTACAATGGTTAACCAGTTGAGCAGATGGAGAGAGACGATCAAAGACTGGAGTAATACAGAGCTATACTCCCCTTAGAAATTAGAAATTTCATCAAGTTTACAATGGCGAACATAGAAGCAGCAGAGAAATCATAAATCCTTAAGTAAACATAAAGTGAATGAATTAAATCTAGTGTTTAAGTAATCAGAAATAGAATAAAAAGACAAACCTCGCTTAATTTATCTAGGGTGACAACAGCACTAGTGGTAGCTTCCTTAGGTTTACCAAAAACCCGCGTAAACATCTTGTTCAACTCACTAATTCAATTCAATTCGATTGATCCCTGAATCCTGATAGATTAGATATATAAGCATCAAAACAGAAACACAACTAGGGTTATTCAATTCAATACAACGATTAACTGATTGATTGATTGATCGGCAAACCTGGGAATAATACAAAACTGAATCTTTACAAGGGTTGTAAGATCGTAATACACGGATTTGATACGTAGCTTTTGCGCCTTCAATTCTTGCTTCATTCACCCAATTTAGGTTAAGTAAAGTAGATGGTGGATGAATGACGTGTTTTTCGTCTAGATTACCTTTATTCCACTTTGGATGCGCGACTCAACTAATCGGGTGCACCTTTCTTCTTCTTCCGTCTTTTGGGTTTCATTTTGGCTCTATTTGATAAGACCATGTTTATCCGTAGGTCTTGTAGCTCTACTTAGCTCTAGTTCCTATATTAAAATACTAATTTTTTTTCTTAACCTACTTTCAAACCATACTTCTTCATTTCTATCTTTTATCAAGACCTACCTTAACCGACCTTTAACTTATACTTTTTTACACTAAACAAGGTCTAGAACGAGGTCTGGAAAGTGTTCCAGGAGGTCCAGATTGGACCGTATGGACCTAGTTTCTTCAAAGGTGTTCCAACCTTTTAATTTCTTTTTCCTTTTTTTATTTGTTATTTTTTGTCTTTATTCAAGACCTAGACCTACTTAGCCCAACCCATAAACGTAGTCTAAGCGTAGCATTAATTTCATCATAAGTATTACAAAACATACTAGTGTTAAACCCGTGCAAAATTACACGGGTATATTTTTAGAAAAAATAGGGTGGATAATTAATATTACCGAACTAGTTTAAGATCCGTGCAAAATTGCACAGGCATGTAAAAAAAAAATAAGTAGTCATTTAAAATTTTATAGTTGTAGTATTATTTCATTTAAATATAAATGTACAATATTTTACCCATACAAATAAAGGTACATTAAATTTAAATTCAACGTTTACTATACTTTTAACATTAAATTAAAAGGGTACATGCTTCACTGACATTGTCACATCCCTATTTTGATTTAATAATCAAAATACACATGATTAAAATAGTTAAAATTAAAAGGTATACATAGAAAATAAATATCGTATGTTTTCCATATGTTCTGAAACTAATACAACAACGTTCGTATAATTATTATGACATAGAAGGAATAGGCTATGTATAGTTAACTCTTGTTTTAATTCAGTTCGGTTCAATTTAGCTTCACTACGACCAGTTCAGTTCAACTCTTTTCAGCAAAAAAAAAACAGAGTGTAAAACCCGTTACATACCATATTTTTGGTGAATTACATATACAATTTTACTACATGATTTTACACTAAATTAATATAAATATTTTTATCCAATAGCGCCTTGGTAGAACATAGTTATGTTGAAAATGACTCATTAATAATTAGCTAACTAGTTTTGTGACCCGTGACATTCACGGGTTTATATGTTTTAGTATTGTTATTTTATCGTATTGTTAAGATTTGTCCGAGCAATTGGTTTATCCATTTAAAAATATGCGGTTTTGATTTTTGAAATACTTAAAGTTATTTAATTAAGGCATAATGTTTGATTATTATTCCTTTTTTAGAATTATAAATTATCTAGTATATAAAAAGCTTAAAACATAATTTTTAATTAAATTAGAGGGCTTTTATCTCAATATTTTATTTCTTGTAAATCATATTTTTTAGTAATAGCATAGTTATGAAGTTTAATAAATGCTAATCTTAATATATTGTCAATTTCAATTTGTCAAAAATCTTAAATTTTAATTGTTGCAAAAAAGATAAATTAAGTTTAATAGTAACCTACTACAAATGGTGAGGGACACCAAAAAGTCATCCTATTAAATAAAAGAAATAAAAGTTAAATAAATATGTAGTTAATAACCAGATTTAGGGGAGGAAAATAAATAGTTTGTATTAATTTATTTTTGTGTTCGTAACTAACATTTTTTAATTTTTAATTTCTATTTATAAGCATGTGACACATGATTTTAGATATGACTTTAATTTTAATAACACATGACATAGTAAGATACTTAGTATTGTCTTTTTAACATCGATGCTCAAAAATGATGAACCTTGATTGATATTTATGACTATCTTAAATTTGATAATAATAATAATAGAAAAAATGCTCAAAAGTCATCAAACGTATCCTCAATTGTTTATAGTTTTTTGATAGAGGCGAAATTTGTAAGGAATAATTTTTCTTATCAATATCGTCAATAGAATTGTATGTGCCACTAATTTGTCTTATTTATCTATTCACATCAAATTAACTGGGTTAAGGTTTTAAATTAACTATATAATTTTTTTTTTTTTATGTAAGTTCCATTGTTGGGTTATGAAATATTCATCATATCTTCAACCTTCATCGTACGCATTTGTTTTGTTCAAATTTAAGGGCTATCATGATTTGTGGCATTAATAAGATACTTAATCTTGTCATTTTATAATAATCAACAGATAACTCGGTTGATATTTTACAATATTGTATAAATAAATGAAGAATCTAGTAATCAATATAGATGAATTATGTATTAACCAATATAAAAATGACATGTGAATTTAAATTAAATGCTTTAAGTAACCTTTTAACTATATTGTAAGCATAAATATTAATCATATAATGTACATTTAGCCATTATTCATATCAATAAGAATTATTTTGTCCAACTTGTTTATACGATTGAGATCTTTATTTGTAACTCCAATTTCATTCTATGAAAGCTATTTTTCAAATGGAAAATGATGAATAAAAAGATAACACGTACAAAAATAAAATATACATTTTAAAGTTAATGAAATACTAATTTTTTTCATGAAACTTAAAATAATTAATCATTAACATTCATGTTATCAATCTTGTAGTTAATTTATAATATAAAATTGAGGGAAATATATGGGAGTATTTGCTTAAGCAATTATAGTATTCACTTCTTCATATAGTTCTCTTTCTCCAATGAAGCATCCTACAAAAAAAATCCACAGCAATTAATAACAACCAAAACGGTTGAATTTGATTTATTTAATATTACATTATAATTATATTAATTTAAATTTTTCCTTAAATAATTATATAAATATGACATTGAATAATAAAAATGTAAGTATATTTACCTTTAAAGAGCACAACTCCACAAATCTTTAGCCCCTAAATTACAGCAAAACAACATATATGTGAAGTTCAAAAATGTCATAGTACTTCGTAACCAATAGAACTTAAAAAAACAATGATAAGAATGATTATTTACACATACAATTCTCTCGGTGATGAGGTAAACAAAATATTGGCTTGAATTTTGGCTCACAAATGTTGTCTTCCATCAAATATTTATAGCCAATTGATAATGCATTTTATGACTTTGGGACGACTTATATTTATTGTTATTATTAATTATTATTATTATTATCAAATTTAATATATACATAAATATGAAGCAATATTTTGTGACTTTTAATCATCATTTTTCATTATTGACAAATTTAATAGACATAAATACGCAGTAGAGAGAAATTAAATATAAAATGTTTGCTTTAATTATTTTTCCTTTTTTTATATATATTTTGTTTTTACAAAATCTAGCTTGCATGAAAATTGTTGACTCATTTTGTGCCTTGCCTTTTATTTATATAATATATTTATAGATTTATATATGTATTTAGTTTAATGAAATTATATCGAATTAAATGAAATTGAGCAAGTATATAATAATACGACTTAAGAGAAAGCTGCAAAGTGATTTAAAATATATCGCAAATTAAAATATATTTTATTGAACATCACCACTGCAGCAGCAACAACAACAACGACGACAACACCACTCAACAATAATTCTCAATATACTCATTATCGTCAAATAAATAAATTAAACCATGAAGTATAATCCACAAGTAGAAACTCATGTGCAATATATTTTAAATAAATAGAGTGAATAAAAACTATTATAGCTATTATGGTTTTTATAGACATCAGACAACCATATATTTCCATATTTTAATTTTAATTTATTTTGTGATATCATTAGATTAGATAATTGATTGCTGAAAAATTCAAAAAATGAATTAAATAGGAAAAAAATATTAGTGCAAATTACGGGTGTTAATTAATATAAAGAGTTTTGATCAATTTATTAACATATTATATTACAAAAATTAATTAAATAAGAAAAACTTTTAATTAATTTGGTGGGGATTAAGTATTATGAGGAGTTTTAATGAATTTATTACCATGTTTAAATATAAAAATGAAATAAATATGAAAAAATGTTAATAAAAATGGTGGGTGTTAAGTAATATGAGTAGTTTTTATTAATTATTAACATGTTTTATTAAAAAAAAATTGTAACTATAATTATAATTATTAACATATTTTATTACATAAATTTCAATTAAAATGTCAATATTAATTATAAATTACGAAATCTTGATTTAAATTTTGAAGGGTTACATAAATTTTGGAAAACAATATATTTAATACGGAGTATACAAAATTAATTTACGACGAAAACTTGATTTAAATTTTGAAGGGTTACATAAATTTTGGAAAACAATATATTTAATATACAAAATAAATTTAAGAATATTGATAATATCCTTTAATATTATAGATAAGTGAGTTAAATTAATTTATAGATAAGTGAAATAAATTAATCTCATGTAATAAGATTTTATAGATTCATCACATAAATACGCCATGTCACATTTAAAATATGCCAAGTCACATTAAATTTTGCCACGTCACATTAAAATTTGCCATGTCACATTTTTTAGTTACCCTTTTAATAAGATTTTATAGATTGTGTTATTCAGAACAACCAATATATACCCTCGTAAGAAAATGTCCCAAAACTATAAGTTTGATACTTATATAATTATTTGTATATAAAAATAGTAGAATATATAGTATTTTATAGATATTTTATCACAAGGTCAATGGGCTAATATAATATTAGTAGTTAATATTAATTCAAATTAAAAGTTAAAAAGCGGTTAGGTTGTTCTTTTTGACTTATTATTATGTTAAGGCAGTCTTATATAGAGTAAAAAAATCGTATGGTCAATATTAATTGTATGTCAGGTATAACATACATTTAATGAGTTTATTAGCTAACATAAATAAACTATTATAATAGTTGATCTTGACCATCTTAAATTAAGACTTCTCAAAACCCACATTCTATTTTTTTTCTTATTTAAATTAATTGTGACTGTCGTCTTATCTAAGAATTAGTGAAATTGAAAACCCGTTTACAAAACATTTGTTATTTCTACATCTAAAACAACAAATAAATCTCATATAAAACGATTTTACGTTATTAAATTATGATAAAATCATTACTGTAGAAAATTTTAATATGCCGTAAAATATGTTTGATGTGTAAAAAACGGTTTTCTAAGAGCATTTGATCGAGTATTTGTAAAATTAATCAATGACTCAACATTGCTCCAGAAGTAATAACATATTAATCAACATAATAATTGTAAAAAATTTAAGCCTATCTTATAATGCAAGTCTTTTTTTAATGATGAATCAAAAGGTTAATATCATGTAATATGTAATTATGTACGACCTTAGTTTAACAATTACTATAAAACATATCCGTTGTTAAAAATATGTACAACTTTCCGTCTTTTAGTATCATCTCATCCCATGAAATGAGCATTTGCATGCTATTACTAATTAATTAATATTCAAATGAAATACTTTTAAAATATTTTTTCCATTATGCAAATATGTGTGGGTCTGTCAGAATAAAATAATGTTAAGAGAATGTTATGCGGGGAAAAATTTAATGTGGGATTGCAAGTCTCTAGTTGTTCTTTTATTATACTTATACGTACATAGTAAGTGTACTCATTTTATTTGTAACCGTGCTTTCACGTATTTTATTATTCGTTTGGAATTATAACATTAAATAATCTGATAATAAATTATGTGAAATTGTCTTTAAAGACGTAATCTAGTGGTTCAGTGTTAAAAGCGTTAAATTCTCACCCACTAGTCTTGGACTCGATTCCTAGTGTAACTTTTTACTTTTATGAATAGTGAATAATAGATAATAGACTATCTATATTCTAGGAAGATAGTTAGAATAAGATTTTTTAAATAATTATAATAATATCTTTAGTGGATTAAGGTTGAAAGGTGGATAAATAGGCGGCAAAAGTAGCATAGTAGTGGTTTGTGTTTTATTATTTTATATAGATAGTGTCAATAATACGTAAATATTGTGCATTCAATTTCTATTATATTGATAATACGTTAAAATGCACATGATAATAATAATGGTATTTATATATCTATTCTTTTTTTTTTTTAAATCGATATAGATGTTATTTCAAGGTTTATTTTGTACCGTTATGTTTATGATTTGATTTCGCAAAATATATAAATTTGTACACTATTATTGGTTGTTATATTAATATTATGTTATTTTTATTGTTTTCTAATTTAGTATTGTTGCTTTTTTTTCGGTTGCAAAAATGCACGGGTATAAATAACCTGTATACTTTTAAGAACATCAATATAATATATCGATATATTGTGTATTGGAATTATTTATTGGAATTTTTTAACTTTACTCAATTTTGTTTTTAAATTTAGTATTGTCGCTTTTTTTCGATTGCAAAAATGCACCGGTATATTTAACGGGTATACTCTTGCCAGAAATTAAAATTTCATGTTTATGAATTTATATAAAAAATGTTACGTAATATTTCTTAAACTACGTTATCAGGTATTTATTTAGAATTTCAGACGGTTATTTCTCAGGAAATTTATAAATGAAATTGCGGTTTATTCTAAAATTTTAATACCATAAACCGTTTTAATGTTAAAACAGTTATGCAAATTATTAATTATCCACAGGTATATTCAATCCCGCTATTAATCACTACGTAAAATTTACAGTTTATTTTTGTAAAATCAAAATATATAGTTGTGCAAAAGAATTACGCAATTTTACACGAGTTTTTCGTAAAATTTCATGTTTACGAATTTATATAAAAAATTTTACGTAATATTTCTTCAACTACGATATCAGGTATATATTTACAATTTCAGGCGGTTATTTCCTAGGAAATTCATAAAAGAAATTGCGGGACCCACCTGAGAGAATTAAAAAAAATAAAAAAATCACAATTGTATTGATGACGTGGCGCGTCGAGGGCTTCTGAAATGATTCAGTAATTATATAGATAAGATTACAGCTATTTTTTTTTTTGTTTTTTTTTTGTTTTTTTGGTGACGAGGGGTTTAATCCCCCCGGGCCCATGCATTCCCGCACCACCACATGGACCATGTAAGCCACCCCTTTCGGAGCTGCAGTGGCCAAGTGATCATCGCCCCAGCTGGTAATCGAACCTGAGACCTCTCAACTCCTGCATTTCTGCAAGCTTTAAGGTTTAACTCAGTTACCACTGGACTAACACCACTTGGTTTACAGCTATTTTAGTAGCGTGCAAAAATTCACGAGTTCTTTTTAAAATTAAATAATAAAAATATATTAACTAATACTTTTATATATCATCTATAAAATCTTATTAAAAGGCTAAGCTAAAACGCCAATTAAAAGCCACGTCATCCATAAATTAATGCCACGTCAGATTACAAAAAAACCACCTTGCAATATCTAAAATTCACGTCAACAATTCAACACAAATTGCATTTTCATATGTGGAACTGTCCAATAAAAACAAAAGGAATAAACTATTATTTAATTTCATTTACAAATCAAGGTTTTAATTGTTTATTTTATAATTTTGTTGCTATTTATTCACTACTACCTTTCATCTACCTTAATTATGGATTTCACATAACCACTCCATTTCCTAATTTTAATATTTAAACTTCTCCCATCTCTCTAACTCAATTTAAGTACTTCATAGTGTTTTATTTATATAATTGTTGTATTTCACTCGAGATATGCATAATATGCACTCTACCTCATCCTTCTAAATCTACCTTTTACATATATTCACATGATGACATGAAAAAAAAAATGTTTTATGTTTACATGTCGTGAATTTTGTAGGGATATATTTGTGTTTTTGCTGGATTTGTTATTTCTTTCTGTAAATTAAATTTTAATTTCTATTTGTGATTGTGCAGGACCAAGATTGAGCAGCATGGTTTTCTTTAGGATTTATTGCTGTTTCATATTCTACTACTCCGTAAGTCACTCTTTTTGTTATTTTGTTAATTTTGTTAATGAGTGTTTTATTTTGTTATTAATGTACGTACAATAACATCTGACCTCCAAAAAAGCTACCACGCACCAAGAAACAACAGTTTATGGCGTGGATACTATATCGAACATTTAAATGTTTTTTTCGAATATTTTATGTTTAATGCTCTTTTTCCTTTTGTAAAGAATACAAAATCTAAACAACTTTAATCGTAATTGATTACATTTTACTTGAGAAAAATTAGACCATCGATCTTAAGTTTTTGGGTTGTACATTTTAACGTTGGGCATATTTTAAATAGGTTCATTTAAATTGTTAGGATGTAGATTCTGTTGAATGTGTTTCCTCTTAATCATTTGACTTCATTATTATCGTTAAATAAATCATTTAATTTGATTTTACTTCAATTTTGATTACTCCATATGTTTCGTTCAATTGTTTACCTTTAGTTTTGCCTTAAAGATCAAGAAAAGAGGAGTGAACCAATTATTAGAATCAAAAGAGAAATAATTGACCGAGATATTACAAAATGAAATAGGTCAACAATTGATTGGAATGAATGAGTATAATTTTAACAATTTAAAATTACGAAAATAAAGTTTATGAAATGTTTCGTCTAAATGACGTGATAACATGTGATATTGGTAAGACGCAGATTTTGGGTACTTCTTAATACAAAATTTGCGCGATAATAACAGTACTCATCCCATCCAATAAGTTTTTTTTACATTTTTATTGTTTATAAGAAATATTTTAATCCATCTTAATTAAACAAAATGAAAATATCACTTCATTTTGTAGATCAGTTAGTCTTTTAAATAAAGATAAAACATTTTCACTATTAAACAAAATGAAAATATCATTTTATTTTGTTGATAGGTGGGTTAACTAAAAAAATCACATAAACCTCTTAATCTACATCAAAAATTTATAAAACTATGTAAGAAAATATATAAAATCTAATTAAAAGGATAACTAAAATAATGTGACATGAGAAACTTTTAATGTGACGTGACACATTTAAATGTGACATGACATATTTTTAATGTGACATAGCGTATTAATGTGACATGATTATCAATTTATTATTAAATGACATTAATTTAAATTTTTATCTATAAAGTAATTTAATTTAATTAATTTAATTCACTTATTATAATATTAAAGGATATTATATTAATATTAATAATTATTTTGTTAATTTTGTTAATGAGTGTTTTATTTTGTTATTAATGTACGTACAATAACATCTGACCTCCAAAAAAGCTACCACGCACCAAGAAACAACAATTTATGGCGTGGATACTATATCGAACATTTAAATGTTTTTTTCGAATATTTTATGTTTAATGCTCTTTTTCCTTTGTAAAGAATACAAAATCTAAACAACTTTAATCGTAATTGATTACATTTTACTTGAGAAAAATTAGACCATCGATCTTAAGTTTTTGGGTTGTACATTTTAACGTTGGGCATATTTTAAATAGGTTCATTTAAATTGTTAGGATGTAGATTCTGTTGAATGTGTTTCCTCTTAATCATTTGACTTCATTATTATCGTTAAATAAATCATTTAATTTGATTTTACTTCAATTTTGATTACTCCATATGTTTCGTTCAATTGTTTACCTTTAGTTTTGCCTTAAAGATCAAGAAAAGAGGAGTGAACCAATTATTAGAATCAAAAGAGAAATAATTGACCGAGATATTACAAAATGAAATAGGTCAACAATTGATTGGAATGAATGAGTATAATTTTAACAATTTAAAATTACGAAAATAAAGTTTGTGAAATGTTTCGTCTAAATGACGTGATAACATGTGATATTGGTAAGACGCAGATTTTGGGTACTTCTTAATACAAAATTTGCGCGATAATAACAGTACTCATCCCACCCAATAAGTTTTTTTACATTTTTATTGTTTATAAGAAATATTTTAATCCATCTTAATTAAACAAAATGAAAATATCACTTCATTTTGTAGATCAGTTAGTCTTTTAAATAAAGATAAAACATTTTCACTATTAAACCTCTTAATCACATAAACCTCTTAATCACATAAACCTTTTAAATATCATTTTATTTTGTTGATAGGTGGGTTAACTAAAAAAATCACATAAACCTCTTAATCTACATCAAAAATTTATAAAACTATGTAAGAAAATATATAAAATCTAATTAAAAGGATAACTAAAATAATGTGACATGAGAAACTTTTAATGTGACGTGACACATTTAAATGTGACATGACATATTTTTAATGTGACATAGCGTATTAATGTGACATGATTATCAATTTATTATTAAATGACATTAATTTAAATTTTTATCTATAAAGTAATTTAATTTAATTAATTTAATTCACTTATTATAATATTAAAGGATATTATATTAATATTAATAATATTTTGGATATTAAACATATAGTTTTTCCAAAATTTATATAACCCTCACAAATATACATCAAAATTTCATAATTTATAATTAATATTGACATTTTAGTTGATTTTTTTTTGTAATAAAACATGTTAATAAATTTCATAATTCATAATTATAATTGACATTTTAATTGAAATTTTTGTAGTAGAACATGTTAATAATTAATTAAAGCTCTTCATATTATTTAACCCCCACCATTTTTATTAACATTTTTCCTATTTAATGTTTTTTTTTAATTAAACATGCTATTAAATTGATTAAAACTCTTCATAATACTTAACACCCGCTAAATTAATTAAATTTTTTCATATTTAATTAATTTTGCAATATAATAGGTTAATAAATTGATTAATATTTTTCTATACTATATAGCTAAAGGGTAACTTAACACATTTAATTTTTCGCTATGTAGCATTATCATAATTAAATTCTATAAGCATTGAATTTAATTCCACATATCATAACATTTAATTTAATTCCATATGGAATTTCATACCCATTAATTTCAATTTATTTTAATTGATTATTTAATTTAATAATTTATACTATTGAAATAAAAGGATAGTTTAGAATATTAATAATTTGATTTCTTATGGCATTTTAACACCTCATTAATATCTATTCCTTTTTCTTGATTATTTAATTATATTTAAAATATAACATAAATGTAATAATAATTCTCTATAAATATATAATTAAAAACAATTTAAACTATTTACCATCATTCACATATCATATTATTATTTCATAAGATAACTTCTTAAGCCGCCCCGTGCAAAGTATATATTTTGAAAAAGGAATAAATAATAGTAATAATAATTAAACAAACTTTTTACATTCTATTTCTCTTTGCTGCATATTTTATGTCGATATAAAATTTAATAATAATGAGAAATATAATCTAATTAAAAGGCAAGCCAAACTTTTTGTTACGATCCACATGTCACCCACATATCATATTTTAATTTCATAAAATAAATTCTTAAATTAGGCTCATGTAAAGTGTATTTTGTAGAAAAAGTAAAATAAAAATTAACAATAATTTTATCTATAAATGTAATCAAAAGGCAAGTCAAACTATCATTATCATCCACAAGTCATATTTTAATTTCATAATATAAAATCTGAAACCACTCTTATGTAAAGTTGTTTTGTAAAAACAAAATATAATAATAATTAAACAAACCTTATACATTCCATTTCTCATTATTGGCCCATATTTATGTCTATATTAAATTTCATAATAATAATAAAATAATGTTCAAAATTCATTAACATTAATTGATATTTATATCTATATTAAATTTGGTACTATTTAAAAAGAGGATGCTCAAAAGTAATAAAACGCATCCTCAATTATTTATATATTTTTGTTGGAAGGAAAAATTTATAAGCCCAATTTTTTGTTATTTTTATCGTTAGTAGAATTATATGTATCCCTTATCTTTCTTATCATTCTATTCACATCAAGTTAATTGTATTAAGGTTTTAAATTATTAACTAATTTGTTTATTTTTTATGTAACTTACATTGAGTTATGAAATGTTTGTCACATTTCAATTTTATCGTATGTATTTGTTTTATTCTCATTAAGGGGTTAAATCAAGATTTGTGGTGTTTGAGTCTTTAAAGGTAAATATACCTACATCTTTATGACTTGATTCTCATTCTCTATTTCTTTCACTATTTACGAGGATAATTAAGTTTATAACGATGATATTACATAAAACAAATTTCACTATTGTTGGTTATTTTGCAATAATTATTGAGTTCTTTTTGTTTATATAGAGATAGACGATTTATTGGAGAAACAAGACTACATCAAAAAGTAAAATACAAAGATTGCTTAACCAATTATAAATTACAGATTAATTACAACACTGGCGACATTAACATCAAAGATTAGTAGTTTTTTGTTATTTTTTTCACGTGTATTTTGGTATTGTTGTTTTTCTTCCATCATTTTGCCTTTGAAAAAATAACACTATTCACCTACCGGTTTATTTGATTTTTCCGACTCTGGTCTTTATATTAACTTGTCGATGTTAATAATCTCAATACACATACGTTCCATCATAAATTATTCATGAGGTGATATGCGTGTTTGATATTTTATGTAACACCCCCATTTATTTAAGGGCCTGTAGTAGGACTCCCCAGATAAATATGGGTGTTACCATCTCGGTTTCCCGAGGCAGTAGATACAAAGGAATGATAAACAGTACTTTAATTAAAAGTTAAACTCCATAACATTTTCTTACAACAGTAATAAAACTGTCTTATGAAAAGTAAGTACAACTCATGCTATCTGACTATGGTGATCTAGACTCTAGTCTGGTCCGGATCCAAGCTCTCTCCTCCTACAACTTCCCATAGTCTGAGCCACCTGTCAATCTGCTCCCCAATAACTTGGTTCATCACAGGTGATCACGAAAACACAGGGTCAACCACGAGGTTGAGTAGAGGAAAATAAATAACAAACTTATAATATATATATATTGGGATCAATCGTCCCTTAACTCCGCACCGATTCAACACCAAATAATCTCCGCACCGATCCAACGTCAAATAAACTCCGCACCGATCCAACGCCAAATAAACTCCGCACCGATCCAACGCCAAATAAACTCCGCACCGATCCAACGCCAAATAAACTCCGCACCGATCCAACGCCAAATAAACTCCGCACCGATCCAACGCCAAATAAACTCCGCACCGATCACAAGACCCATTATCACAATTTCCTCATCATAGGAATATACAGACAATTAATAACATTACAACATTATTCATTCAATAAGATGTATATAATTCACAACAATTAATAAGCATGTATCACATCATAAACGAGTGCACAGTTATTCCCCTACCTCAACTTGCAGAAAGACAGTCAATAACTCCGAAAGATGTTCCCCGCTGAAACCGTCACCTAAACATATAATATTTAACGATCAACAACCCATACTAAACCCTATACATAAAATCGTAACAATGTGTCGAATTTCTTAACTTTCTAAAATTGGAAAGTTTCCCAAAATAGAAACTTTTCCCGAAATAGCAACTTCTAAAAAATAGTAACATCCCGACTCATAAGGTCTCATAAACAAAGCAACATAAGAATTACAAACTTTACTAATTAAGGACTTACTAATTATAGCAAGAACTCAAATGAGCAAATATTACTAAATTAGCAACAACAATAACAATACGGGTAATTAATGATAACACAATGTTCATTAACAACTATATTAATCATAAAAATTGCTAAACATAGATATACACTAATAATATCACTAATCACAACATTAGTAATATTAACAACATTAATAATAATAAAATAATCATAATACTAATAAAAAAATAGTAATAATAATAATAATAATAATAATAATAATAATTTGTTTTGCTATTACTAAGGGATTGGGCGCCCAGCTAGTTTCGCGGGTGCCCACGAACTTCATGTAATTTGTTTTCCCCCGTATTTTTAATAAAGGCTCCCGGTTTTTAATAAAATAATAATAATAATAATAATAATAATAATAATAATAATAATAACAACCCTAATCAACGTAAAGACCAACAACACAACAAACCCACAACTTCCGTCACCACAACCCGTTACAGCCCCCCAAAGTCGCCTGACTGCCGCGTAAAACGCCCTGTCCAACGCCATTTGCAGACCCTGACCCCCTCTGGTGGCACCACCAGGCTCTCCCCTGAGCCGTGGTGGTTCCAGGGGAGAGTTCAGTTGTAATACCCCGAAAACTTTAGTTATTTGATTAGAGTTTATACTTTATTATAAATGTTATGTCGATGGTTTAACAACGTTTTTATGTTCATTTGTTATTATAGTTTTATATTAGTATGTCTTAGGTGGGGATCGATCTTGTGACCTCTTGATAAGCTTGTCGATGGGCCTCGTTTTGTGTGCAAACACAAAACAGCCCACCTTACCGTAAAAACCCTAGAGGCTAGAAACAGCCCTGCCGTCAGTTTTAAGCAACATTTTGCTTATGCTTACCCTAACACAAACACACCACCACTACCAAAATCACGCAGCCACCACAGCAGAGGAGGAGGAGACACTTTGACCACCGTAATTCAGCCGGCCTAGAGCACGTCGTTTTGACCTTAGAGTCGGGTATGTCAGAACTTACCTTTTTCCTGTTTGAGTCTTGGGTTTTCGTTGAGTCAGTTTATGGTGTTTGGTTTTTGATATGGGTCGTGGCTAGCACCACTATATTAGTGGTGGTCGGGGGTGTAATGGGGTGGAAGTTGTGGCGTGTCTAGGGGTCTGGGTCATCGGTAAAGGGGTGGTTCGTGGCCTCTGGTTACAAGGGTTTTATGTTTTACGTAGTCAGGGGAGTATATTGGGGGTGGTACCACCGTTGACTCGGGGGAGGTCGACACGGTGGTACCACTGTCGTCGATGGAACAGATGTCAGGGGTAATGTTGGTCGTGGTTGTGAGGTCTGGGCGTGGTGGTAGTGTCGTCAGAGGGGCGTTTTGTCAGGCGGGTATGGGGCTGTGTCAATCGAGATGTACGGTGTTTGAGGTAAGGGGTCAGCCTGGTGAGGGTGGTACTGTCTCGCCGGCGGGTGACCAAGGGTTTGGTGGTGTTCTGGTGGTAGTGGGTTGTAGTGGGTGCAGGTAGGCAGCGGTCATGGGTGGTCGAAGGGAGGAACACGGTGGTGGTGGGGAGTTTCGAATCACGTGAGGGTGTTGTGGTGTCTCGGCTGTTTTGTGTTGTTTTGGTTGTTTTATTATTATTATTATTATTTTTATTATTTATTTCTATTGTTGGTTTTAGAAAGATTATTTATTTTATGAGGTAATATTTTATTTATGGCAAATGTAATTAGTATTTATGGTAAAGGATTTAGATTTGAATTTCAAAACCCAAGTGTTATTTATTTTAGGAGTTGCTATTTTTAGGAGCTACTATATTTGGAAAGTTACTATTTCGGGTAACTCGGTTGTTGGGGAAACTTTCTAAATATAGGAAGTTTCTATAAATAGAATGTGTACATGTATTACGAGAATTAGGGAGTTTATTAATTAAATAATATACTTTTAGGTGGAAGTTTTCGTGTGGAGCACTTTTGAGAACAGTTGTGCATTTTGCCATTTTCTTCTGCAGTTACGAGGTAGGGGAATACTGCCTATATGAGATGTGTAATCTGTTTATTGGTTGATATTAACTATGTTTATCTGTATTGTTATATGATTGGTATAATGTGATATATAATTCTGTGATACGGTATGGTGCGGAGATAAAGGGTCTGTGTGGTGCGGAGATAAAGGGTCTGTGTTTGGTGCGGAGATAAAGGGTCTGTGTTTGGTGCGGAGAAAAAGGGTCTGTGATTCGGAGTGGAGAAGTTCAGCTTTCTATTTATAGTAATGTGGTTTATTTACAGTTTTCTCTACTCAACCTTGTGGTTGACCCTGTGTATTCGTGATCACCTGTGATGAACCAATTTTGGGGAGCAGAATGACAGGTGGCTAAGACTAAGGGGGAGCTATGGGAGGAAGAGCTTGGATCCGGACCAGTTTAGATGTCTAGATCGCCTTAGCCAGGTTTAAATGAGCTGTACTTTATTTATATTGTTAAGACTTTTGATACGGGTGTAAGAACATGACTTGAGTTAATTTCTATTTAAAGTACTGTTATCTTCCTTTGTATCTACTACCTCGGGAAACCGGGATGGTAACACCTTTATTTATCTGAGGAGTCCTAGTACAGGCCCTTAAATAAATGGGGGTGTTACAAAGTGGTATCAGAGAAAACGATCCTCAGGCCTAACCTAA
The DNA here is from genome assembly GCA_029255685.2 of Silene conica. Lineage (NCBI taxonomy): Eukaryota > Viridiplantae > Streptophyta > Magnoliopsida > Caryophyllales > Caryophyllaceae > Silene > Silene conica. Next base: position 51,897,490 of record CM055316.2, on the reverse strand, counting down.
TGAACCCAATGAATGTAGGAGAGTCTAACTAAAATGAACCCCGGGATAGGACTGTTAGGAGCACACTAAAGGCAAAGTATGAGTCTGGGGGCCCCTCACACCGAACCATAGGCCCTATCAGTCTTACCCGGGAACCCAGAGTGCATATACGAGAGAAAAGGGTAGAATAGGAGGCGGTGAAAGTGATAGCATACTGTGAAAAGTATGTTATGAGAATTCTGAATATAAGTGACCTTTGGAAAAGCCGGAAGGGGCATGAGCATGAATGAATCTTTAGCTGTTGGAAAAGGGTGTATGTGGATGTGATATGTTAAGTGATTTGGAACATGATTAGTACTTCTTCTATCATCATGTCTATTGATATGCGGTTATGTGATCCCGAGCCATGTTATAGTTTTCTGATTATTCAATTTGATAGCTGATGATAGACGTTATCGTTTAGGGATTTTAGCCCTAACCCTAATGTGTGCCCACACAAGTCGGGACTCATGTCTTTCTGTTGTATTATAGTATGCCTCCGCGAAGAGATAATGCCGTTAACATCACCCAAGAGGAGGTGGACCGTTTGATAGCTGAAAATGAGGCCCTAAAGGCCAAACGTATGGACTCCGCGAAAATGAGCACAATCATCGCAAGACATCACCCTACCCACTTCACCCGGGGAGGGGGAACCTCATCTGCTGGGAGCCCGGTGCCGGGAATTCGGTAACCTGTTCGAGTTGGTGGATTGCCCTGAGGAATTGAGGGTGGACCAGGCTGCCCACTATCTGAGGGGTATGGCTGGAGACTGGTGGACAGCGAATAAGGGAGAGCTCCGGGAAGCAGCTACAGAGGGTGGATCCGCGTTTGTTCCGTGGGATGCATTCAAGGGGGTCTTGAACGAGGCGTTTCTACCAGAATTACAAAAGAGCAAGCTGAGGGAGGATTTCGACTCATTCAAGATGTCGGAGGACATGACTGTAGAGGTTTACTACAGGAAATTCATCCAGCTGGTACACTATGTGGGAGACATGGGATTTGACGATGCTATGTTAGCTATGAAATTTGAGAGAGGCTTATCAATCGCCGTCAAAAAGAGACTGATTGCGGCTCCGCCCACCACAGTCCGGGACATCTATTTAAGGGCTGGGGCGGCAGAGAGGCTATCAGATATGATAAAAAAGGACAAGAAGTCTAAGTCAGAAAAGAGGAAGGCTGAATCAGTAGCTGAGGGTTCAGGATCGAAAAAGCAGAGCTCTAACAAGTTCAGTGGGTACTTCGGGAGTAGTGCCTCTGGTGGTGGGAGGAACCAGAGTGGGGGCAACTTCAGGAGTGGAGGTTCTGGTAGTGGTTCAGTGGGAGTGGTTTGTTTCGGCTGCGGGAAAATTGGGCACAAGCAGGCAGTATGTCGCTCATCTGGAGGGAATCAGTCCGGGGGTTATCGCACGCCTACATCCGGATATCAGGGATCCCGCACTCAGTCCTATGGTAGCAGCGGCTATCGCACACCCACATCAAACTACGGTGGGGGTGCGAAGTCTGGAGGGAGCAGCAATTTCCAGAGGAACTTCAACAGTTATCAGAACCGCTCGCACCAGAACCAAAGCTATGGGAATGGAGGTAACCAGAAGACAGGAGCAGAGGGAAGCCAGCAGGCTGGGACATCGAGTGCCAGTCAAAGTGGGGTCAAGTCCAGTGGCAAGCTCTTTGCCATGGGAAAGCAGGCAGCTCAGGAGGATGCGCATGTGGTAACCGGTACTTTTCTTGTAAACTCTAAACCTACGTTCGTACTTTTCGATTCCGGTGCCACCCATTCGTTTGTGTCTAGAGATCATGTTAGGACTTTGGGGCTTGAGAGATTTGATTGGATCGCGGATCCAGTGATCATACCATCAGGCGAGTCGATAGTCTGTAATAGAGTATATGGTAGTGTACCCATCAAAATCGGGGAAGCAATTTTCTATTGTGACCTCATAGAGTTTCCTCTGGGGGGTTTTGAAGTGATCTTAGGGATGGACTGGTTGGGGAAGTATAGGGCTTTTATCGACTGTCATCAAAAGAAAATTTCCTTGAAGGGACCCAAGGGGGTGAGAGTATCCTACAAGGGGTATAGAGTCAAACCAAAGATTAAATTTATATCTGTCAATACCCTGAAGTCTAGTTTGCGGAAAGGGGAAAGCCTAATTTTGTGCCAAATGTGGGATTGTGAGGCTGAGGCCCCCAAGACTAGTGAGATACCTGTGGTACGGGAATTTGAGGGAGTATTCAGAGACGATGTTTCAGAGTTGCCGCCGAGGAGGGAAGTGGAATTTTCCATTGACCTAAAACCAGGGGCGGGACCAATATCCAAATCACCGTACCGTATGGGACCGAAGGAGATGGAGGAATTGAAGAAACAGTTGGATGAACTAGCTGAAAAAGGGTTCATTCGACCCAGTGTGTCGCCCTGGGGTGCACCTGTTCTGTTTGTGAAGAAGAAGGATGGGAGCTTGAGGTTGTGTGTTGACTACCGAGAGCTGAACAACGTGACCATCAAGAACCGTTACCCTTTGCCGAGAATTGATGACTTGTTTGATCAGTTGAGTGGAGTCGGGGTTTTCTCCAAGATTGATTTGAGGTCCGGGTACCATCAGTTGAGGATAAAGGATGAAGATATTCCGAAGACCGCTTTCCGAACGAGGTATGGCCACTATGAATTTGTGGTTATGCCCTTTGGATTGACTAATGCTCCAGCTGTGTTCATGGACTTGATGAATCGAGTCTTCAGCCCGTATCTAGACAAGTTCGTGGTGGTATTCATAGATGATATCCTGGTATATTCTAAGAATGCAGAAGAGCACGAGGATCATTTGAGGAAGGTACTTCAGACTTTGGAGGAGCATAAGCTCAATGCTAAGTTAAGTAAATGCGAGTTCTGGTTGGAGAAAGTGGCGTTTCTGGGGCATGTCATTTCCAAAGAGGGGGTATCTGTTGACCCTAGTAAAATTGAAGCTGTGACTAAGTGGCAAAGTCCGAAGAATGTGAGTGAGATCCGAAGTTTTCTGGGGTTAGCAGGTTATTACCGGAGATTCGTCAAAGACTTTTCGAAGATAGCAAAGTCGTTGACGTCGTTAATGAGGAAGGAGAACCGTTTTGTCTGGGATGGGGATTGTGAGAAGGCATTCCTGACTCTTAAGGAACGCCTGACAACAGCTCCTATCCTAGCCTTGCCAGTTGGGAGTGATAATTTCGAAGTATATACCGACGCTTCGAAGCATGGATTGGGTTGTGTGTTAATGCAGAATGGGAGAGTAATAGCATATGCGTCTCGCCAGTTGAAGACCTATGAAGAAAATTATCCGACGCATGATTTGGAATTGGGCGCGGTGGTCTTTGCACTGAAATTGTGGCGTCATTATCTGTATGGAGCCACTTTTAAGGTGTTTTCTGATCATAAGAGCCTGAAATATATCTACACCCAGAAAGAGTTGAACATGAGGCAGAGGAGGTGGATAGAGTTGATCGGAGATTATGATATGCAGATTGTCTATCACGAAGGCAAGGCAAATGTGGTAGCTGACGCTCTAAGTAGGAAGTCAATACATGCCTTGGGTTGTGCCAGGTCGAGAGTGAGGTTGCATGGTGAACTAAGGGAGATGGGAATATTTATGATCCGGAAAGGGGATGCTCTTAGTGACTTGACAGTAGAGCCGAAGTTGTATGGTGAGATTCGGGAGTTGCAAGGTAATGATGCGAGACTCCAGAAATGGCGCAAGATGGTGGAGAGTGAGGGTGGAGAGTCGTCAACCAAGTTCAGTATTCATACCGACGGGAGTTTGAGGTTCAGTGGGCGATGGTGTGTACCGGATGTAGAGGAGCTAAAGAAGAAAATCCTGACTGAAGCTCATGCTACTCCATACCCCGTTCACCCAGGGGGTGATAAACTGTATAAAGATCTTAAGAAGACGTTCTGGTGGCCTAACATGAAGAAGGAAGTCGCAGAATTTGTGTCGAGATGTTTGACTTGTCAGAGGGTGAAAGGGGAGCATAAGAGACCTCAAGGGAAAGTTCAACCGTTGGATGTACCAGAGTGGAAGTGGGAGAATATTTCAATGGACTTTATCGTGGGGTTGCCTCGAACTCAGAGGGGCAACAACATGATTTGGGTGATCGTGGATCGTTTGACTAAGTCAGCTCACTTTATTCCGATGAAAGATACCTGGACTAAAGCTGAATTGGCTAAGTCGTATGTTCAGAATGTGGTCAAACTGCATGGCGTACCCAAGGATATTGTTTCAGATCGAGACTCGAGGTTTATATCCAGATTTTGGCAGGAGTTGCAGGCAGCGTTGGGCACCCAGTTGAAGATGAGTACAGCTTTTCATCCGGCTACGGATGGTCAGACTGAGCGGACGATTCAGACTCTTGAGGATATGTTGAGAGCTTGTGTACTTGAGTTCGGAGGATCTTGGGAGGATCGACTGGGGTTGATCGAGTTTTCTTATAATAACAGCTATCATGCAAGCATAGGCATGGCCCCTTTCGAGGCTCTATACGGGAGGAAGTGTCGGAGCCCTGTGTGTTGGGATGATCGAGCTGACGTTGTGACATTAGGGCTGGATATGATCCAGGAGATGGTGGAGCAGGTCCAGGTTATTCGACAGAGGATGAGGGCCGCTCAGGATAGACAGAAGAGTTATGCCGATCTGAAGAGGAGTGATATTTCATTTGAGGTCGGAGAGAAAGTACTACTGAAAGTCTCTCCGATGAAGGGTGTGATGAGATTTGGCAAGCGTGGCAAACTGAGTCAGAAATTTATTGGGCCATTTGAGATCTTGGACAGAGTTGGAGAGGTGGCATATCGCTTAGCTTTGCCTCCAACCCTATCCAAGGTCCATAATGTGTTCCATGTGTCCCAGTTGAGGAAATACGTGAGTGATCCGTCGCATGTGCTTCAGCATGAGGTGATTGAGGTAGATGAGCAGTTGGCATACATTGAGACTCCGAGGGAAATTTTGGACAGGAAGGTACGAAAGACTCGCAATGGGGAGACGTCCTTGGTGAAGGTCTTGTGGACAAATCATAATCAGGAGGAGGCTAGGTAGGAGCCTGAGGCGTCCATGAGGGAGCGTTATCCACATTTGTTCGATTGAGGTAAGTTACGCGGACGTAACTTTTCTTTAAGGGGGGTGGAATGTAACATTCTGTGATTAAAGTGAACCTTTTGTGACGGTTATGTTCCAAGTGCGTTTGAGTGGTTGTTTTGTCATCGGGGCGTTGTTGAACTTCGGGAAGAAGTTCATTTTAAGGGGGGAAGACTGTAATACCCCGAAAACTTTAGTTATTTGATTAGAGTTTATACTTTATTATAAATGTTATGTCGATGGTTTAACAACGTTTTTATGTTCATTTGTTATTATAGTTTTATATTAGTATGTCTTAGGTGGGGATCGATCTTGTGACCTCTTGATAAGCTTGTCGATGGGCCTCGTTTTGTGTGCAAACACAAAACAGCCCACCTTACCGTAAAAACCCTAGAGGCTAGAAACAGCCCTGCCGTCAGTTTTAAGCAACATTTTGCTTATGCTTACCCTAACACAAACACACCACCACTACCAAAATCACGCAGCCACCACAGCAGAGGAGGAGGAGACACTTTGACCACCGTAATTCAGCCGGCCTAGAGCACGTCGTTTTGACCTTAGAGTCGGGTATGTCAGAACTTACCTTTTTCCTGTTTGAGTCTTGGGTTTTCGTTGAGTCAGTTTATGGTGTTTGGTTTTTGATATGGGTCGTGGCTAGCACCACTATATTAGTGGTGGTCGGGGGTGTAATGGGGTGGAAGTTGTGGCGTGTCTAGGGGTCTGGGTCATCGGTAAAGGGGTGGTTCGTGGCCTCTGGTTACAAGGGTTTTATGTTTTACGTAGTCAGGGGAGTATATTGGGGGTGGTACCACCGTTGACTCGGGGGAGGTCGACACGGTGGTACCACTGTCGTCGATGGAACAGATGTCAGGGGTAATGTTGGTCGTGGTTGTGAGGTCTGGGCGTGGTGGTAGTGTCGTCAGAGGGGCGTTTTGTCAGGCGGGTATGGGGCTGTGTCAATCGAGATGTACGGTGTTTGAGTGAAGGGGTCAGCCTGGTGAGGGTGGTACTGTCTCGCCGGCGGGTGACCAAGGGTTTGGTGGTGTTCTGGTGGTAGTGGGTGCAGGTAGGCAGCGGTCATGGGTGGTCGAAGGGAGGAACACGGTGGTGGTGGGGAGTTTCGAATCACGTGAGGGTGTTGTGGTGTCTCGGCTGTTTTGTGTTGTTTTGGTTGTTTTATTATTATTATTATTATTATTTTTATTATTTATTTCTATTGTTGGTTTTAGAAAGATTATTTATTTTATGAGGTAATATTTTATTTATGGCAAATGTAATTAGTATTTATGGTAAAGGATTTAGATTTGAATTTCAAAACCCAAGTGTTATTTATTTTAGGAGTTGCTATTTTTAGGAGCTACTATATTTGGAAAGTTACTATTTCGGGTAACTCGGTTGTTGGGGAAACTTTCTAAATATAGGAAGTTTCTATAAATAGAATGTGTACATGTATTACGAGAATTAGGGAGTTTATTAATTAAATAATATACTTTTAGGTGGAAGTTTTCGTGTGGAGCACTTTTGAGAACAGTTGTGCATTTTGCCATTTTCTTCTGCAGTTACGAGGTAGGGGAATACTGCCTATATGAGATGTGTAATCTGTTTATTGGTTGATATTAACTATGTTTATCTGTATTGTTATATGATTGGTATAATGTGATATATAATTCTGTGATACGGTATGGTGCGGAGATAAAGGGTCTGTGTGGTGCGGAGATAAAGGGTCTGTGTTTGGTGCGGAGATAAAGGGTCTGTGTTTGGTGCGGAGAAAAAGGGTCTGTGTTTGGTGCGGAGAAAAAGGGTCTGTGATTCGGAGTGGAGAAGTTCAGCTTTCTATTTATAGTAATGTGGTTTATTTACAGTTTTCTCTACTCAACCTTGTGGTTGACCCTGTGTATTCGTGATCACCTGTGATGAACCAATTTTGGGGAGCAGAATGACAGGTGGCTAAGACTAAGGGGGAGCTATGGGAGGAAGAGCTTGGATCCGGACCAGTTTAGATGTCTAGATCGCCTTAGTCAGTTTTAAATGAGTTGTACTTTATTTATATTGTTAAGACTTTTGATACGGGTGTAAGAACATGACTTGAGTTAATTTCTATTTAAAGTACTGTTATCTTCCTTTGTATCTACTGCCTCGGGAAACCGGGATGGTAACACCTTTATTTATCTGAGGAGTCCTAGTACAGGCCCTTAAATAAATGGGGGTGTTACATCAGTGGCCACCGACAACCACCCATAACACCAGACGACTCCTCACAACCCAGCATCCCCACGATTACCCTGTTTTCACACCAATAACACCCCTAATGAAAACCACCCAAGAACTGCCGTGAGGCACCACGAACCACCGCACTAACCACCACCTAAAACTATGGACTACCCTTTGTTCATCTATCCCAATTCCCATAAACAACACAAATAGCATAAGTTTCGAATCATATCACAACCCTGCGAGTTAAAGAAACTCCGGTCTGAAAACAATCCCGCGTGAGGGAACAGGTGATTAAAACGCCATAGATAGCGGCCCTAGGTGGTCAAAGACGACTCTGTTATGGTTTATAAACAATTAACATACATCTTAGATTAATATTGCTTGAAAATCAGAACTTAAACCAACCATTACACGAATGAATTTATTGAATTAAAACGAAAGAGAAACTGAAATAACCAAAAACGTGGTGAGTAGGCTTACATCATAGCGAGTTCGACCACCCTTGGGCTCCCTTAAACCACCGTGTAACCTCCCCTTCGTGTTCTCTAGTGTGGCGGCTTCTGACGTGAGTGGGTAGTCAGGTGTCGACATAGATTAGGTTAGGGTTTTGAGGGTTTGCATATGGTGGCAGTCAAGAGAGGTTTAGTTTTTCTTATCACGTTATATGGGTTTGGGTGATAAAGTCGAGATGGCTGTTTTGGGTTGGCTCACATATCGAGGCCCAAGCGTCTATTCAAAATACGATCTATTTAACTAACTCGTATACTCGACCCATCACTTAAAACATAAAAAGAAATATAACCCTTATCCGATAAATAAATTGTCGAGTATAACGCTAAATATCCACTAACACGTCAAAATAATAATAAACTTAATCATAAAATACGAGGTATTCAGTCTTCCCTCCTTAAAATGAACTTCGTCCCGAAGTTCGATGCCCGAAATGAAATGAAACACCAACTAGCACAAAAGAACACAAGTAGGACTTATATAAGCTTCAAAACGTGAAATGTTACATTCCATCCCCCTTAAGAAACTTTGTCCCCAAAGTTTAACACATCGCCAAAAGAGAGCATGACGCTTAACGAATCACAATGTGCATAGAAGAACTAATTAGAATAACAGAAGTGATCAGGAGTATCAAGTATATTCAAACAATCACGACATACCAATTAGCCATGTCATAAATCATAAGATTTTACAATCCTATCCTCCTTAAAACATGGTTACGTCCCCGTAACCCCATTATAAAATTCCAGCCATTACTCCGTCCTACCATTACTCTATCTTATAAAATCTTATTCTAAGAAGCCAAGTATTGTATTATCATCGTCGAACTTAAGACCAAAGACAAGGGTGAGTGAACTGGCGGAATAAACTGCGAATCAAAACTTCGTCTCAATATCGATTTCAAACTCATAACTCAGTACCAATGACCAAATCTCATCTCGATTTCAATATTGATATTATCAAATATTCCACCAGAATGCGACAACATGCTAAAACACTGCACTGCAATCTCAAACTCAAAACAAAACCAACCATGGTCTTTGTTCTAAACTCACGAGTAACTCAATCTCCTCAGTACTTACTTCCCAAGTTCGTTGTCATACTTGTATATATACTCATCATTCCACTATTCATAAAACAAGAACGTGTACGCCATAAAACAAGAACTTGTACATAACTCAGACTAATCGATTACTAAAAGTTTTCCCATCTCACAAACAAAAGAATCTATACAATATTATTAAAAGGTTAACTTAAAATGCCATGTAGATAATGCCACCTTGCATTAACAAAAAGCCATGTCACTTATTACATATGACACGGAGCCACATCATTATTTCTTATTTAAAAGTAAAAGGAAAAATATTGTAAAACATTAAATATAAATAGCATAACAAACATTAACTTTTGGCCATTTAAATTTTTGGATAAATTAAATCTATACAATATTATTAAAAAGTTAACTTAAAATGCCATGTAGATAATGCCACCTTGCATTAACAAAAAGCCATGTCACTTATTACATATGACATGGAGCCACATCATTATTTCTTATTTAAAAGTAAAAAGAAAAATATTGTAAAACATTAAATACAAATAGCATAACAAACATTAACTTTTGGCCATTCAAGTTTTTAGATAAATTAAATAACAAATAAAAATCAAAATTCCTAATAAATTTAAAATATTGATATTTATTGTTAGAATATTTTAAACAACAAATAAATATCATATAATTCTAATTTTTAGGACGTTTCTAAAAAATAAAACATAGTAAATATTAATGACAAATAATAACATACTTAACATTAAATATTATCCTTTTAATTTTTAAAATTATAATATGTTAAAACTTCAAATAAAAATTTAAAATCTCTAATTTTATAACTTGCTAAGAATGAAAAATAATGCTCAAAACTAATAAAACTATACTACATATTTATGTATATTAAAGCAAACCTTTCACATTTCATTTCACCTTGATCCATATTTATGTATAAACTAAATCTATAAAATTTAATTAAAAGCCTAACTAAAATAATGTGACACGAATTTTTTTAATGTGACATGTAAATTTTTAATGTCACATGGCGAATTAATGTGAGATATGGACTACCGATTTATTATATGAAATTCATTTAGTTCATTTATCTATAAATATATCAAATAAAATAATAATAAAAACAAGTCAAAAGTATTTGATCTATAAAATCTTATTAAAAGGGTAAACTAAAACATCAAACTAATGTGATGTGACAAAAATTAAACGTGACATGAAAAAAATTTATTGTGACATGGCAATATTATTGTGACATGACATTAATCTATAGAATGTAAGTGTAATAAAGTAACCCTTTCATATACACATAAAATATACTAAAATGTTTTACAAAAATGTCATTATTATTATCATTACTTTTAAATTAATTGTGCATATTAAATATTTGATGAGCCAACAAATTGTAAAAGTGATATTACCTCTACAAATTCACATTGTATAATTAGATTTCAAAGAATTAAGTTAGAGTTTTTAAAGTAAGGATGAGTAATAAAAATTACTATGACAAGAAAAATGCACTACAATATTAAACTCGCTACAACATTATATAAAAAAGTATTAAGCACCTGTCATTTAATTCATGTCCAAATATTATGGGTCACATGCTTACAAGTACAAGAAAATATAAAAATATTAGTTGCAAACAAAAAAAATTAATACAAACTTTTTAGTTTCTACCCACAACTTTATTTGGTTATTAATCAATCATAATCTATTTAATATATACTTCTTTTATTTATTATATGTTTGTAATCATCACCATTATTATAGTTTATTTGTAGTTATGTTATCATAATCTTTATGGCTTTTTTCCCAACTTTTCATCTTTCCCTAAATAAATTGTTGATATTAATTTGAGAATTAATTACCAAAATAATCTTATATAACTATCACACTACTAATCCTAATTTTTATTTTTATTTAGAAAGTTGATAGATAAAGTATACATAAATAAATCAATGAATTGTTTTATTTTTTATCGTTTTATGTTATGGGTTGATAATTAGAATTAGAAACTAATTTAATTAATATTTTGTGTTGGTATTCAAATTGCAGGAGGCTAATATACTACATATCTATAACATTATATGAAATTGGAAAATAATGGTAATAGATCTTCTTTTCAATTTTCTTATGGTTGAATACTCTTTTTTGTCGGGTTTTCCTTTTTTATTATTTTGTGTGCAATATAAAATCGTAGTATAATTTTTATTATTTGGTGACATGTTATATTATATATTATAATCCTTAATTTATTATTTGATAATTTTTTAAAACTGTATTACACAGTTTTTCACTCTTTTACGCAGTTTTAACTTTTCAAGTAAAACTTCTAATTTTATTTTGTATTTTGCCAAACAGGTTATAAATCAAATATTTTCGTTGAAGTGTTGAAGTATGCTACGAATTGAATATGTCAATTTGACCCTTTAACGGTGTCATATGCAGAGTAAATATTATAGTGATTGATTCTAACACGATGCTCATTCTCCTTTGATTTTTAAATACTTTCAAAACATTAAATATTTCTTTCCCACCAAATATATTCTTTTAGCACTCACAATGTATATTTCTTTGAGATTTTTATTTTTATTTTTATTTTTAATATGTGTATATTTTATTTTATCTTATCATGAATTAAAAAATTAATAGTTCTTAAGAATTATAAAAGTATTGTTATGATTGTAATATTGGATGAATGAAGAGAATACAACTATGCTTAAATCTTACAAAATATGTTTGAATCATATCATATCATATCACATATCATATATCATATATGCTTTAAACTATAATGATAATGTCATTTAAAAAATGTGTAGTTAATTTTGCTAATTTTCTACTAATAATTGACAAATTCACTTCTAGAGTTCTACACCTTACTTTTTTCTCTCATTATTATTATACTTTATATATTATCATAATTTTTGTCCACTTCCACAAAATCTTGCTTCCTCCCTCAAATAAATTGTTGAAAGTTATGCGAGCACAAATTAATTATACACATGTTTTTATGTAACTTCGCTACAATATTATCCTTTAAAAAAGGTAACTCCGCTAAAATATTATTAAAAAAGCAAGACTAAGTATCTAACTCCACGTGTCATTTAAAATTAATTTCAAATGTTATGAGTCATATGTTTATAAGTACAAAAAAAATATAAAAAAATTATTAATTGCAAATACAAAATAAATTAATAACAACCTCTAATTTTCCATTCACAACTTTGGTTATTAATCTATCGTAGATATTTAAAATATATTTCTTTTATTTAATGGTATGTTTCTAAAACACCGCTATTATATATACTTTGTAATTTTATTATCATAATTTATTATCTTTTCTCTCACTCACAAAAATTTCTTATTCTCCTAAATAAATTGTTGAAATTAATACAAGAATTAGTGGGTACAAATTAGATTATAAATATATTAATGTGAGTCAACATTGAATAGATAAGCTATAACAATACTTCCATCCAAGTAAATGATATATAAAAATCATTACTTTAATTTTCTTACCTATATGTTGAAAATCCATTAAAATGACAAAATGATATTTGAGACGTTTTTGTACATGTATTTGCTAAAAAAAGTTTATAAATCTACATTGTATTTAAGAAAATAAACATCTAATTTTTAGCATGATTGTTAAGACGAAAATAAATTGTGTTTTAACGCATCGCTTTCTATGTATTATTCATATTGTCTCTAATAGACTAAAGACAATATGTAAAATTCAGTGAAAATATTATTAATATGCATTCATGTAGAGATTTTTCAGGTTTACATTAACTTACATGTTTTTTCACCCGAATAAGTTATGTAATAAGGAATAGACCTAGATGTCCACCCTTTTGTTTCTTTGCCCGATAAAAATAGGATCAAGACTTTTACAACGCACCAAAATGACAACAAAAACAGTAAAATAAGTACTAAAATATCAAAATTATCCGTGCATTTGCACGGGTACAAAAACTAGTTATCACATCAAATAGAAAAGTTTAACTATCAAAATAAAATGACAACTACTAATATTCAACTCAAATCAGTACTCAAAAGAGGCTCATATCAATTATCATATAACATATAACCTCGAACAACAATAAAGTATTAGGGTCGGTAGAATCGTGTTACGCAGTAAAACAGATTCGGAATAGATAACACCTACACACCCATGAAATTTCAACGCAAGCTAGTATTTACAACTACATAAATAATCAGGAAAACTCACAGTTCATAATTGACAATTTAAAACGTTTCATGTTCATAAACATATTTTTGAAGCAAAACCATATTTAGGAAAAGACATAGCGCAAAATTATTTTACGTAATTAAACATGGAACATGGACATGCCACACAAGACATACATAACTCATAGACCTCGCAAGATCGTTTAACATTCCTAGATATCAATTAGTTAGTATATGTCACTTAGGTACATTCCCCGTCCACTCATATTACATCATTTATCATGGATCTATTATTATATACGACTTGCAAAATAAGGGTTTTATACAATGCGCAGCAATTAACATTCAAGCAGGATTTCATCGACACCTAGCTACAGAATAGTCATATTGCAAATAATCACCATAATTATCAAATATCAAGCTTTATCACGGTTTACCACCTTTGAAAGTATTTTGAAACGTTTGAAACATTCTGACAATTTATAAACACGAATCCAAGACAATATACAAGTTATAAATCGAAACAATACTACACGGAGACATTCTGACTCTCCCTTACAAAAACATTGTTCTTGTAGTTCATGAATTAAGAAAACAAAATTAACGATAAAAGTAAATGAATTCACCAGACTGGTACTTCCATAAATCATATGTCAACAATTGATAATTTAACACATCGTGATCAAATTCTAGGTATAGCATTATGCAATTCACTGTATGGTATAACAATATACCCGAAAAACAGTTATAAGGACTATAATCACAGAGGACTAGACAGAGGTAAACCATCAATATACGAAAGAACATCAACTAGATTCACATTGTTCAAATAATCACGATTACGTATAACCATTAGGTTGCTATATTATGCTAATAAATTTACCAGTTAGATTTCATTCTGCCACTTGGCACAGATAAACATGCCTTTAACATCACATACGAGCAGCACATATTCATTTTGAGATCATAATATAGGACATATAATTGGAACGATTTTATATTAAACTTAACGAAATAAACAAGGTTATGCTATCACGTAATGAGGGTCATACTCATACCACATGCCTACTTTTCATGTTACTAATGTCATATCAGGATATCACGTGGTCGCATCACATAATTCACATTCGATTAAACTTTTATATGTACTTACATATCTCATAAGTTCACCAATTAAATATTATGCAGCAATTTACCAAACATAATAAAATTACAACTTAGCTAACGTGTGAGCAAACATAATCTTTTAGTAAATATAAGGAATTAGTTAAACAGAGGAAAAGTATCGAATGCATACCTCAAGGAAATTATTTAATACAATATTTACAACTCGAACAATTTGAACAATAACTTTACAGCATTTCAACAAAATTTTAGGCATCTTGCAAAAATCACAATTGAATAACAGCTCGTTAAGATTTTACATGGCGTAACATTTTGAAAACGTGAACGAACATTCTGAACAGTAGAGTTGGAACTATGCACAAGCAATAACCAAGTTTTAAATGATTTCTGTTACAAAAGATAGGTCAAAACGGGACTATGCAGTAACAGTCTGACTACTGTCGAATAAAAGAATTATTTCTTCCAAAGACATAACTCATATCAAGATAAATCACTAGCATTGTAAACCCAACTCAGAAGGTTATCATACATAAAATTTTCATCCTCAATTATGGAACACGTATAAAGTGACAGCCCGGACAAACCAGGTAACATTCTGAAAATTTATTAAAATTTTGGTCCCTTTGCAACTACACATTACTACATTCACACTCAACCTTTCTCATCCAAACACATTGACAATCATTTGAAGCATAGACATCACTCTGTACCATATTAACATTCATTCTTCATTTCAATTGTAGTTGGCATCAAAATACGGTAAAGGTTTCGAAACTGAAAAGAAAATCAATTAAATAACTTGACAGTTATACAGGTGTATCATATAACCTAGGGACTACTACGTATCCCTTATTGATGATAAACTTCATAACGAATTTAAATGTATATAACAGGCATAAAATTTTAAATACGATATACGCAACACATGACTATATACATTCATAGCTTAGAACACACACTCTACATATTACTAAACATGGATTGCTAAAGCAATTAGTAAAATAATAAAATCATAAATCTCAAATTCCGATCACATTTGCCTGGTATGCCAATCAGTAAACTCTTGCAAGGTATAAGGCATGCATATAAGAAGTGTATACACATAGAATAGTACAGGCAATTATCAACGCGCACGGCCTCCGGTTCGGTCCACTAGCTTTACCCATAAGACTTAACTTGGTTCCACATCCTATAACGACATAGCATAGCTGGCTCTACTAACCATTCCAGTCAATCATGATCATATCTCTCCTACATCTGTCCTTTTAGGTGACTATAGCTCAGCAACTTATTACACATATCATTACACTATATCTCTACCTAACGGTTCAGGGACCATACAGCCGCATGCATAGCACCATATATATACAAGTAAAGCTCATATTCAAAATCTCTTGTTCTCAATACCAGAAATAGTATATCTCAGTCAACATTCAACATCAATCTCATGATTCACAGTATATATATTACCAACCATATTTCACATCATAACTTACCTCAATCCTTCTCCTGCAAGAACGTTAGTACCAGATAACTAGGTCACTATATAATCTACCCCACTTTTCAATTTCTCTCATTGGGTTCCCGAGACAGAACTGAAAGGGCCCAGGTTTGGTGTGAGGGGGCCCCTAACTCATCCCGTTCCTTTTTGGGGCTCCTAACAAGTTCATCTCGGGGTTCATTTTATCAGACTCTTCGTACGTTCATTATTATTCATTTGGTTTAGGCTTGAGGATTGTTCTCTCTGATACCACTTTGTAACACCCCCATTTATTTAAGGGCCTGTACTAGGACTCCCCAGATAAATAAGGGTGTTACCATCTCGGTTTCCCGAGGCAGTAGATACAAAGGAATGATAAACAGTACTTTAATTAAAAGTTAAACTCCATAACATTTTCTTACAACAGTAATAAAACTGTCTTATTAAAAGTAAGTACAACTCATGCTAACTGACTATGGTGATCTAGACTCTAGTCTGGTCCGGATCCAAGCTTTCTCCTCCCACAACTTCCCATAGTCTCAGCCACCTGTCAATCTGCTCCCCAATAATTTGGTTCATCACAGGTGATCACGAAAACACAGGGTCAACCATGAGGTTGAGTAGAGGAAAATAAATAACAAACTTATAATATATATATATATTGGGATCAATCGTCCCTTAACTCCGCACCGATCCAACACCAAATAAACTCCGCACCGATCCAACGTCAAATAAACTCCGCACCGATCCAACGCCAAATAAACTCCGCACCGATCCAACGCCAAATAAACTCCGCACCGATCCAACGCCAAATAAACTCCGCACCGATCCAACGCCAAATAAACTCCGCACCGATCACAAGACCCATTATCACAATTTCCTCATCATAGGAATATACAGACAATTAATAACATTACAACATTATTCATTCAATAAGATGTATATAATTCACAACAATTAATAAGCATGCATCACAACATAAACGAGTGCACAGTTATTCCCCTACCTCAACTTGCAGAAAGACAGTTAATAGCTCCGAAAGATGTTCCCCGCGGAAACCGTCACCTAAACATATAATATTTAACGATCAACAACCCATACTAAACCCTATACGTAAAATCGTAACAATGTGTTGAATTTCTTAACTTTCTAAAATTGGAAAGTTTCCCAAAATAGAAATTTTTCTCGAAATAACAACTTCTAAAAAATAGTAACTTCCCGACTCATAAGGTCTCATAAAAAAAGCAACATAAGAATTACAAACTTTACTAATTAAGGACTTACTAATTATAGCAAGAACTCAAATAAGCAAATATTACTAAATTAGCAACAACAATAACAATACGGGTAATTAATGATAACACAATGTTCATTAACAAGTATATTAATCATAACAATTGCTAAACATAGATATACACTAATAATATCACTAATCACAACATTAGTAATATTAACAACATTAATAATAATAAAATAATCATAATACTAATAAAAAAAATAGTAATAATAATAATAATTATAATAATAATAATAATAATAATAATAATAATAATAATAATAATAATAATAATAATAATATTAACAACCCTAATCAACGTAAAGACCAACAACACAACAAACCCACAACTTCCGTCACCACAGCCCGTTACTGTTGGGGCTGGTGTCCTTGACAGTTAGTACAATGACTTACTAAATCTCTTAAAGGATCACAAGGGCATACTTTTGTATTATTATCAGTTGATCCACGTTTATCAATAACGGTTGACTTGCTAGATAAGTTTGACGTTATTGTCATACGGATGGCGGTGGTCAACTCGTCCCTATACGTCACACCTATAGGACACGTTTGAGAGATGTGAAGGTATGAAAATACAATCACATTTATGCCGGATATGACTAAACAGTTAGTCAGAGGTATTGACTATTAAATTAGTCAATAAGATGTTGAGATTATTATTTAATACGGATTAAATAATTTTAGCTAATACGTATTACATGATTAATTCGTAAAATTAAATATAAACGGTTATATTTAATTAAATATTGTATTCGCATATTAATATAAACAGTTATATTAATTAGGGTAATTATACAATATCGTATTTTGTCAGACCATTATTAATATATCGACTGTATTAATAACTGATAACATGTTACGATTTATAAATAAAACCCGCGAATTATATTTTAGCAATTGGGTCGAATCACGCATTGGAATAAGGTAAGAGTGGGAAGCCCACTCCTACCCGACATCCAATTCGGCCGTGTACTACATAAGGAGAGGGACTCTCCTTATGTCAAACACTCTTGTTTCACTGTTTAAACAAATCTCAAGAAAATTAGGGTTTGAGAGCATTCTTCTCCCATAACCCAGATCTCACATCTAAAACTCAAAAGGCTCTCCCGATATTGCAAGGCAGTTGGAGAGGATTTCTAGCACACGCGGCAACGTCTCATTCTAAGTCTTGGGTGCAAGTTATAGGAGGGAATTTGTGTTAATTCCTGTTCTTAGGCCTTTCGCACAAGGACTAAAGGTTGTACTCTTATTCGTATCTTTTTAATCTTATGACTATATACACGACTGTAATTTTCATTATAATCCTGCATATATAGGGCGAATACACGTTATATTCCCCACAAGTGGTATCAGAGCCTATGGCAATGAAATTTTACAATTGTGTTTTTCGTAAGATTTAAATTTTTTTTTTGAAAATTCGATGCATTCTGCCTCGACACTCGATCGAGTGTCTGTAGCACTCGATCGAGTGTCCTCGTACCAGGCTTCATGCGTGTGGTTTTTAGGTTGTAATCGATCTTGTTTTCGATTCTTATTTACAAATTGTTAATTAATCGATATTTTTAGCAATATGTGAATCTTTTGTTGTTGTTTATTTATGATTTACACGTTTTAAATCCAAGATATAAACTTGTTTTGATTTCCAAAGTGCAGCGTTTGCGTTTTAACAAGTCACTCGATCGAGCCCCTGCTGCACTCGATCGAGTGACACTGACACTCGATCGAGTGCCCCTGTTGCTCGGTCGAGTGCTCATCTTTCAGGCTTTCTTTTTCGAAAATAACTTGTTTCTTATTTTCACATGGCCTAAAATAATATACTATATACGGAAATAGTATATTATTTTTGTGAAACGGTTCACCCTCGTTTGATACATATTGTTTTAAAACAGTTTAAAATAGTGGATTATATGTTTATTAAAATTGGTGATTAAAGCGGTATAGTCACATAATTTTAATCTTAAAAGGTGGTTTGGTAAAATTTATTAATCATAATAACAGTATTATGTCATGTATGAATTTTAATTTAGTTGATGCATTTTATTTATCGTCTTATGAATGCTTAGTGAATGCTTTCAATAACGTATTTATTTTTGCAAACGGTTGTAACTTAGTGTGGCCTTAGAAGATTGTGTCACCGTAATGATGGGACACAGTCTTGCTTGTAATTTTGAGATCTTGAATCTCTGTTTTGGGTTTTTGCCATGTAATTACTTTTGTATTTAAATTAGAATGTAAATAGGTTATATTTGTAATTTAAATTAGTAATTTTGTGAAGACCAAAGACGGAGACCGGATGCTCACTCCCGCTGCAAGACCAAGATGGAACATCAAGACAAGCTTCTAGGGTCCAACGGTGGATTCCAAGTTGTTTTATGTTTATTTTGGTAGGATAGGCCACACTAGGACTTTTATTTACGTTTATTGCATTTATCTTTATGCTTTCATCGATAATAGCTTGCATCATATTCCGCCTAAAACCAAACCACCTATAACATGCCTGAAAACTGACTCATGTAGAGGTTACGCGTTAGTTTTCTGTGACAATACAGATGTCACGTGTCACATGTAAAGCCATCACTTTATTTAATTCATTCACGTATATGCTAGTTTTTAGTTCACTTAAATATGAATAAATAAAAGTTGATGGGGTCTTCCTCGTATAACCAAAAATTGGGATTAGTCTTTATAAATCAGCCTCCCATGAATCCCTTCTTCGTCGGTAGGCATAATATGACCCCTTCTACGTCGGGTAAGTGGGAACAGATGATTTATTTTATCTCAACATCATGGTCACTCGATACTATCTAGCGACTGAGATGGACTAATAGATAGGATATACAGAAATCTATCGACCAAGAGTTCCAACGGTGGAATTAGCCAAACTGTGGGCTTATCAATATACGGAAATTGAGTCTTGGGATCGTTTATATAATTCTTGAGGGAGATCAATTATATAAATGCATGAGTCTACGAGTTTAAATTCATTTTAATATAGACTTAAATCACAACAATAAGTTGCTTATATGGTTTTGTTTTATCTTCTTTTTCAGTGTAGAACACGTTCATTAAAACTGCTGTATAACTAAATGGCTGGTGAAGACCCAATGCCAAGTGCCAAGCTAGCATGTGAATCCTGGCTAAAAGCCTTCATGGACTCCATGAATCAGTCTACTAGACTGAGAAATGATGGGTCAAACTTCTTTGACTGGGAGGCAGCACTACGGAATGCTGCCATTGCTGACGGAAAGCTTAAGTATTTAACTGAGCCCATTCCGGCACACCCAGGAACTGGAGCTAGAGCTAACGAAGTTCGCGCTCATAGCGACTTCGTCATGGAAGCGGGTGCGATAAAGAACGTACTCATCTATGCAATGGAATCAAATTTGCAAAGATGCTTCATATCCCATGGTGCAAACAAGATTTTCACCACGCTCTCTAACGAATTCTCGAAAGCTCCGAGAATCGTTTCTTATGAGCATACCTGTCGCTTCTTTGAGGCGAAACTCCAGAAGGGCCAAGCTGTTAGCCCACATATTCTCAACATGATTGAGAATATCGAGAAACTGGAGACCCTAAACTGCAAGATCAGTGAGAACATAATCGTTGATCGTATGCTTCATTCGCTTCATGATGGGTTCGCCCTCTTTAGGGCCAACTACTACATGAACGACATGAAGAAGACTCCTCATGAGCTCCACTCCCTTCTCGTACAAACTGAGAAGGATATGAAATTAAGTGGGAGCATGAAGCAGGATGTTCTCATGATCTCCAGTAAGGGAAAGGGTAAAGGGAAGGCTAAAGCTCAGGGCGACCTAGCAGTAGGTAAGCCCAGGTTCAAGAAACCAGGATTTACTAAGAGTGGGCCAGGTGATTCGAGCAACTCACAAGGCAAGACAAAGAGCAAGGATACTAGCATGGAATGCCACCACTGCCACAAGACTGGGCATTGGAGGCGCTCATGCCCCGTGTATCGCGAGGACATTAAGGCAGGCCGCGTTACTCCTGTTGGTATGTCTTCTTCTTCTTTTATTCACATGATTGAGATTAACCATGCAAGTTGCGGAACTTGGGTACTTGATACTGGTTGTGGTTCTCATCTATGTAATCATGTGCAGGGCCTCCGAAACCAAGAACCCCTAATCAAGGGTGAGGTGGACCTGCGTGTCGGGAATGGAGCACGCATTGCTGCAGTCTCGAAGGGAACATACGTGATCCAGCTTCCAAGTGGATTCGAGTTATTTTTATATAACTGTTATTATGTTCCTAGTTTGTCCAAAAACATTATTTCAGTTTCTGCACTTGACAAACTCGGTTTTTCATTTGTAATAGAGAATAATAGCTGTATTTTCTCCTTACACAATATGATTTATGGCAAGGCAGTTTCCATGAATGGAATTTATGTTTTAGATAAAACTACCGAGATATTACATGTGAATAACAAGAGATTAAAGGTAGGTGACAAAGATCAAACTTACCTATGGCATTGTCGTATGGGACACATAAATGAGAAACGCGTAAAACAGCTCATACAGAATGGAGCAATATCGCCCTTTGATTTCGAATCATATGGCACGTGTGAATCATGTCTCATTGGCAAAATGACTCGTATTTCCTTCAAAGGTGTTGGAATGCGCGCTGCCGACCTATTAGGACTCATACATACGGACGTATGTGGCCCTATGTCGATCAACGCACGAGAAGGCTATAGGTATTTCATCACTTTCACGGATGATTTGAGTAGATATGGCTATGTCTACTTGATGAAACATAAAAGTGAATCCTTTGACAAGTTCAAAGAATACCAGAATCGGGTACAGAACCAGCTGGGTAGAAAGATTAAAGCACTACGTTCGGATCGTGGTGGTGAGTATCTTTCACATGAGTTTGATCAACACCTTAAAGACTGTGGCATCGTGCTACAGTTGACTCCACCTGGAACACCACAATTAAATGGTGTGTCCGAACGGAGAAATCGAACTCTACTTGATATGGTTCGATCCATGATGAGTCACACCGTTATGCCTGATTCATTGTGGGGCTATTCTCTTTTGTCAGCCGCTCTAATACTTAACCGAAGTCCGTCTAAAGCTGTTGACAAGACTCCATACGAATTATGGAAGGGAACGGTCCCTAACTTGTCCTTTATTCGGGTTTGGGGCTGCGAGGCTTATGTCAAGTGGAGACACGAGGATAAGCTCGGCCCGCGATCGGTCAAGACATACTTTATAGGCTATCCAAAGGGAACTTTTGGTCATTACTTCTACTCGCCAACCGAACAACGTGTTTTTGTTGCGGCTAGTGCGACGTTCTTAGAGAAAGAATTTCTCGAGAACAAGTCGAGTAATAGAACCTTCGAGTTATCGGAGGTTCAAGAACCAACTACCGAGCAACCATTGGAGGAAACAGTACCTTCAACCGAGGCTGCGATAGATATCCCTGAGGAACCTAGGAGGTCGGGAAGAGTCTCTATTCCTCCGGACAGATACATTGGTATGGTCGAGGAGCGTGATATAGATGACGTCTTACTCCTAGAGGGTAATGAACCCACAACCTATAAAGGTGCCATGACCAGTTCTGACTCAAAGCTATGGCTAGAAGCCATGCAATCCGAGATGGACTCCATGTATGAGAACAACGTGTGGGATCTTGTGGACCTACCTGCAAAGGTACGTCCCCTTCAATGCAAATGGCTTTACAAGATAAAGCATGCCGTGGAAGGACAACAAGATATCCACAAGGCTAGACTAGTTGCAAAAGGTTTCACCCAAGTGCCAAGCTTGCACTACGATGAGATCTTTGCACCCGTAGTCATGCTACGTTCCATTCGGATTATCTTAGCGATCGCCGCATTTCACGATTATGAAATATGGCAAATGGACGTTAAAACCGCCTTCTTAAACGGTTATTTGGAGGAAGAGTTGTACATGGTACAACCCGAGGGTTTTATTGATCCAGAACATCCTAAGAAGGTTTGCAAGCTTAAGCGTTCCATCTATGGACTTAAGCAAGCATCACGGAGTTGGAATCATCGCTTCGACCAAGTGATAAAAGAGAATGGGTTCATTCGATCAGTCGAGGAACCATGTCTCTATATCAAGTCGAGTGGGAGCAAGATTGTATTCCTAGTACTGTATGTCGACGACATACTCTTGATTGGGAATGACATACCTCTCTTATCTTCGGTTAAAGCATGGTTGAAAAACCATTTCCAGATGAAAGATCTGGGAGAGGCACAAAGAATTTTGGGCATCCGTATCTACAGGGATAGATCATGACGGATGTTGTCTCTCAGTCAGGAGTCTTATATAGATAAGATCCTGGAGAGATTCAGCATGACGAACTCCAAGAAGGGGTTCCTTCCTATGACTCCTGGGCTTCACTTGAGCAAGACTCAAGAAGCTAAGTCATTGGAAGAGAAAGAGCGCATGAGTCGGATTCCTTATGCTTCGGCAATAGGATCGATCATGTATGCCATGATATGCACACGTCCAGACGTTGCATATGAATTGAGTATGACCAGTCGATTCCAAGCTCATCCAGGTGAACCACACTGGATGGCCGTGAAAAACATTCTTAAGTACCCACGGAGGACTAAAGATTGGGGATTGACTTACGGAGGCGACTCGACGCTCTGCGCCACGGTTTACGCAGTTGCTAGCTTCCAAACGGATCGAGATGACTCAAAATCTCAGTCTGGATTCGTTTTTACTCTTAATGGCGCTGCTGTCAGCTGGAAAAGTTCTAAACAGAGTGTTACAGCAGATTCTACGACTGAGTCCGAGTACTATGCCGCCTCAGAAGCAGCTAAGGAAGCAATATGGATGCGTCAATTCTTACAAGGACTATCAGTAGTGCCTAGTTCGAATGACCCAATCACCGTTTATTGTGATAATAAAGGTGCCATCTTCCAAGCTAAGGAGCATAAGTCTAGCAACAAGGCTAGGCATGTACAACGGAAAGCTCATCTAATCAGAGATTACGTGGAGCAAAAGGAGATTTTCATTGATAAGATCGCTACGGATGACAACATAGCTGATCCTCTCACAAAAGCATTACCACGTGATAAGCATGAAGGGCACATTCATTCCATGGGAATTGGATGTGTTCCTAAGTTGTAGTACTCTTTTATGAATTCATGTAATAATTCATTTTCTCGTGTACTCTATTCAACCTTATTGTTATGATATATAATGTTTTGTTTCTCATGTGGAATTTTACGCCAATTTTGAACACCACAAAGTGAACTGATTAACATTACATCGTTTTGGTCCTTGATTACCCACTTGAGCTGATAACTCAGGTAATCATTTTGTGACGTTGGTTGATGGTGGGTTCAACGAGCCATAAGTCACGCGGCTGACTGACCAATCACAAAGGCGAGTTATACGGATATCTCGTTGGACACCCCGTGACAACGTTATGGAGTCCTAAATGTTTTATAACATTGGGTGCCAGGTCGTGGATAGGACCTCCATAGTGTTCCTTAGAGTCGAGTCTTTTGACTTTCAACTGTCTCTTGAGATTAAGGCAGATTTTGGGTAACTTTGGTTTCTTTCCCACGGTCACCGTAACAGGGGCCAAGAGGATTTTTTCTGGGTTATTTCATGCTGCGCGATATCGGCAGGATTCGAGTTGAGGGAAATATCCAAACCCTTATCAGGATTTTATCATTTCTCAGGGCCACTCGAGGAGTAGTAACTGAAATGCATGGCCATGCTCGAATACAGATTCGTTTTATCAGTTAAGTTACTCTCTAGTCGGGGAAACCACTCTTGATACAGATCGCTTGTGAGATACGACCTTTGCGAATGCGGATTTGTAAATTGTCTTACATCGAGTGGGAGAAATTTTAAAAGGATATGAGAATCGGTTATCGCACCTACACTTGTACGGACAAGTGGGAGTTTGTTGGAGACTTGTGTCCTCCACATGTAGTGTGATAACGTCATTGAACATACCCTTGTACGGACAAGTGGGAGATTGTTGGGGCTGGTGTCCTTGACAATTAAGTACAATGACTTATTAAATCTCTTTAAGGATCACAAGGGCATACTTCAGTATTATTACCAGTTGATCCACGTTTATCAATAACGGTTGGCTTGCTAGATAAGTTTGACGTTATTGTCATACGGATGGCGGTGATCAACTGGTCCCTATACGTCACACCTATAGGACACGTTTGAGAGATGTGAAGGTATGAAAATACTGTCACATTTATGCCGAATATGACTAAACAGTTAGTCAGAGGTATTGACTATTAAATTAGTCAATAAGATGTTGAGATTATTATTTAATACGGATTAAATAATTTTAGCTAATACGGATTACATGTTTAATTCGTAAAATTAAATATAAGCAGTTATATTTAATTAAATATTGTATTCGCCTATTAATATAAACAGTTATATTAATTTGGGTAATTATACAATATCGTAATTTTATCAGACCATTATTAATATATCGACTGTATTAATAACTGATAACATGTTACGATTTATAAATAAAACCCGCGAATTATATTTTAGCAATTGGGTCGAATCACGCATTGGAATAAGGTAAGAGTGGGAAGCCCAACTACCCGACATCCAATTCGGCCGTGTACTACATAAGGAGAGGGACTCTCCTTATGTCAAACACTCTTGTTTCACTGTTTAAACAAATCTCAAGAAAATTAGGGTTTGAGAGAATTCTTCTCCCATAACCCAGATCTCACATCTAAAACTCAAAAGGCTCTCCCGATATTGCAAGGCAGTTGGAGAGGATTTCTAGCACACGCGGCAACGTCTCATTCTAAGTCTTTGGTGCAAGTTATAGGAGGGAATTTGTGTTAATTCCTGTTCTTAGGCCTTTCGCACAAGGACTAAAGGTTGTACTCTTATTCGTATCTTTTTAATCTTATGACTATATACACGACTGTAATTTTCATTATAATCCTGCATATATAGGGCGAATACACGTTATATTCCCCACAGTTACAACCCCCCAAACTCGCCTGACTGCCGTGTAAAACGCCCTGCCCAACGCCATTTGCAGACCCTGACCCCCTCTGGTGGCACCACCAGGCTCTCCCCTGAGCCGTGGTGGTTCCAGGGGAGAGTTCAGTGGCCACCGACAACCACCCATAACACCAGACGACTCCTCACAACCCAGCATCCCCACGATTACCCTGTTTTCACACCAATAACACCCCTAACGAAAACCACCCAAGAACTGCCGTGAGGCACCACGAACCACCGCACTAACCACCACCCAAAACTATGGACTAACCTTTGTTCATCTATCCCAATTCCCATAAACAACACAAATAGCATAAGTTTCGAATCATATCACAACCCTGCGAGTTAAAGAAACTCCGGTCTGAAAACAATCCCGCGTGAGGGAACAGGTGATTAAAACGCCATAGATAGCGGCCCTAGGTGGTCAAAGACGACTCTGTTATGGTTTATAAACAATTAACATACATCTTAGATTAATATTGCTTGAAAATCAGAACTTAAACCAACCATTACACGAATGAATTTATTGAATTAAAACGAAAGAGAAACTGAAATAACCAAAAACGTGGTGAGTAGGCTTACATCATAGCGAGTTCGACCACCCTTGGGCTCCCTTAAACCACCGTGTAACCTCCCCTTCTTGTTCTCTAGTGTGGCGGCTTCTGACGTGAGTGGGTAGTCAGGTGTCGACATAGATTAGGTTAGGGTTTTGAGGGTTTGCATATGGTGGCAGTCAAGAGAGGTTTAGTTTTTCTTATCACGTTATATGGGTTTGGGTGATAAAGTCGAGATGGCTGTTTTGGGTTGGCTCACATATCGAGGCCCAAGCGTCTATTCAAAATACGATCTATTTAACTAACTCGTATACTCGACCCATCACTTAAAACATAAAAAGAAATATAACCCTTATCCGATAAATAAATTGTCGAGTATAACGCTAAATATCCACTAACACGTCAAAATAATAATAAACTTAATCATAAAATACGAGGTATTACATTTTATAAATCCAATTACTATAAACACTAAAAACATTACACTATGAAATAAAGTTGTTGTTTTAAAATTCTTAGTTCCGCAATCTATTGTTGTATTAGCTTCAATTTTAGGGGGGGTATGAAATGTTTGTTTTGTCATAACA
The DNA here is from genome assembly GCA_029255685.2 of Silene conica. Taxonomy (NCBI): domain Eukaryota; kingdom Viridiplantae; phylum Streptophyta; class Magnoliopsida; order Caryophyllales; family Caryophyllaceae; genus Silene; species Silene conica. Next base: position 51,870,371 of record CM055316.2, on the reverse strand, counting down.
TTTCTACTCGTGTGTTCAATGTTATTTTCAAAATGGTTGATGAAATTTTAATATCTATCTTTGGGATCTTTGCTTGCTAATATAGTTTTGTATAATTTCATCATACGAATACCTATATTATTAATTTATTTTAACTTGCATTGAGTTACTTTAATTTTGCACGGTATTTTAGTATCCACTATACATCACTTTAATTTCTACTAATAAATTGTTGACAAAAGACTAATTAGCTTTATATAACCCTTAAAACATGACAACCGTAAGTTGAGTTCATCTTAGTATATTATGATATTAAATCATTAAAATATCACATTAGAAATTGAACATTCCGTGAATTTCACGGGTCATAAAACTAGTTACTCCTTAAAAGGAGAAAACTTCACAAAATTTGCACTTGAATAGTGCCCAAATCGAAAAAAACTTTATACAACCCAATATCAATCTAGACTATCCATCTCATTTTACAATCAAACCCTCACCAGCCATTCCATTTTTAATTTAATTGATTTTCTCCAATTGCAATCTCAGCCCTCCATTTCACTTTTTCAATTGAACCTGGACCATCCGTTCTTCAATCTACTTTTTCCAATTTAGATCTCAACCATCCCTTCCCATTTTCAATCACAAATATGGTCCGTTGGTTTCATCCAATAATTCGCCACAAACTCCCCTTCACTCTGTACCTCCTTATTTCTACCTTTTCTGATCTCTTCCCAATCTTGATGCTCTCATTTCGTCTTTTGTAATTGTATAGGCTTTCTTCTTGCATTTCATTTTTCATTTTAAATCTGGTCATTCATTCATTTATTCATTCTTAGCTCAGCTTATTCATGTTTTCCCTACAACTCAATTCAAACATAGTCCCACCTATGCAATTTAATGATGGTTAGATTCTGCCTGTCAACCTCATTTCGTATTTCATCGTCCGTTGAACCTTCAACTGTCTAATTTATAGCTTTCATGTTGATTGGTATACTGGAAGCCATTCATCTCTATTATAGCCATTCATTGTTTGCTATCAGTTCTCTGGATTTACAGGTTTCGATTTTTGCTGGCTTCTAGCTGCTGATTGGAGGACCAAACCGACCAATGTATCTTGAGATATCCCTGTTTTGTTAACCTATATTTATATTTACTTCTTTGGATTTATAGCCTGCTGTTAGCTAACTATGATCTGTCGTTTATCGAAATCGTCAGTTTCTATTCATTTCACGGTGTTCACAGCCAAATGTTATCTAACTATGATCTGCCGTTTATCAAATTCCGTCACTATTTAATCGTTTCACGGTATTTACAGCCTAATGTTAGCTAACTATGTTGTCATGTGATTTGTATTTATTTCTATGCATTTTACAGCCTGCTGTTAGCTAACTATGATTTGCTGTTTATCAAATTCGTAGGTTTCTACCCATTTCACGGTGTTCACAGCCTAATGTTATGTGATAGGCTAATCGTACACCTAACAAAGATAACCTAACAGGCCTACACTAATATAGTAAAGGAAGTCGGGATCGAATCCACATGGAGGCGGATATAATCTATTTGTTAAACAAGTCTATCTAGGTAACCAAAAAGGGGTTTTGTTTTGTTTGATTCCTAACACTATGACAACAGAAAATAAAGAACAACCGGTAAAAGATGTATAAAAAGGTAATCAGAAGAAATAGCTAGGATAGTCGGGTTACCACGATCTATGACGGTTACAAGTAAGGTAGCAATACTATCATAATTACGGTCTGATGGGGATAAAATAGGTCATTTCGGTCCACTATTAGCCCTAGAAGTCTAACATAGCTTTCGCTCTAGCAAGATTGTTCTAGTGTTTGTAGCAGATTTATACCTTTTCCAATCTTTCGATTTAGGTCAAGGGATATCAAATTGGTCAACTAATCGCATGCATTCAATTAATTAAACCGAAATTAGATGCTACAATTAACAAATCAGACGATGTAAAAGGCTAGATCTAAAACCCTAACATGAAATTATCATGGGATCGAGGCTCCCCTAAATCCTAGCATAAGGGAATTAGCTACTCATCATATAGTAAAAACAATAACAATCAATTCATTAATAAAACTAAACATAGTTATTGAATAAGAATAACAGAAGTGCATTAACTACAACAATAAAGCTTATGAAAGAAATGAATGAAAACAAACAGAGGAAAGAACGAGATTATTGAAAATGAAAGATAAAATAAATTGATTACCGACCGAAAAGTCAAAGGAGAATACAGAAAACTCATATCCGAAATCTTCGAAAATCAATGTAACCCGTCAAATTGTTTTCACTGTCTAGTTTTTGATAAAATAAAAGATAACCTAAAATTTTTTTTGCCCCTGTCTTTAATAACCAAAGAAGAATACAAAAAACTCCACTCAAGCCAATGGGTCTGAGTTACAAAGTATCTCGGTCTGTGCGACAAAATAGTCGATCGTCTGAGAGTTAGTTGTCGATCAACTATTAAACTGGTCGATCGACTATTTGTCTGGTCGATCGACAATTCTGAGTGGGGATTTTAGTCGATCGACTAGAAGGTTTGGTCGATTGACATATCTGAGGGGACACTTCAGTCGATCGACTACAAAGGTATGGTCGATGGACTTATCTGCAGGATCAGCCTTGCATACTCCTCTAATAAAGTATTGCGCATCTCGAGGTGACCAGTTTCCGAGTTCCTAGAGTCTGAAAGTCAGCTCCCTGATGCGTGCTTATTTTATACACTTTTTGGCATCATTTATGTAACATCCCGTATTTTCGTAAAGGAATATTTTATTAGAATAAAGTAATTTCCGGAATTTAATAGTAATTTAATAATAGTCGTAAATTATATTTTTAAGATTTCCGTTAAGTTTCATCTCAAAAGTCGTTTAATCTAGAGATGCCTTATTTATTTAATATCAACCCGTCTCACATTTCCGTGTTACTTAAGTAAGCAACCCGACTCTTTAATTTAAAAGGACAACCCTCCTCCTTCATCCATCGACATTTCATTTTACCCTAAAACACAAACACAGTGTCTCAACTCTCCTTTTCTCTCCTTCTTTAGGAAACTTCAAAAGATAATCTCAAGGCCTTCCCGAACTCGTATCAAGGTAAAAGTCACATATTCGGAATCCTCGCGAAATTTATGATCTTTCTATCACTTTCATTTTTGATTTCGTGAAACTTCATTTCGAGACTGTTTTGCCCTAATCACGAAATTAGCCTCCTAATTGGTGTTTTTGTGCTTTTAGGTGGTGCTTGTGGTAACCCGGAGGAAGAGCTTGTGATCATTGAAGAGGAACCCGGTGAACTCGCGGAGTAAAGGTGATGATAATGAGAAACTCGGCCTTTTGTCTAAATTAGCACTTTATGTGATTTTGGTTGTGTTTGATGAATGTTAGTTTAGTCTTGAGTTCTTAATGTTCTTATGATGCTATATAAACTGATTTTGGTGAAGATTTGAGGAAGAATTGGATGAGAAAGTGAATTTAGGAGTATACATGTTAAGACCGGTTAATTTGGGATTTTCTTGTTAAATCTTGAATTGGATGTTTGTATACATGTCCTTATGTTTATTTGGTGTAGTATGTATGCTGGGAATGTCGAATTATTACTTAGAAACAGGTATAGGAAGGATTGGTAAAGGATTGGGAATGATTTCAATTGTCGAAATATGCGATTTTGAGGTTCAGGGACTCTGAGCCGGTCGACCAACCGGCGGCCGACCAGCCGGCTCAGAGCCCCATTTGTGTTGATTAAGTTTTGCGAGATTTTTGGGAAAATGGGTCCCCAGCCGGTGGACCGGCAGCCGGCCGGCCGGCTGGGAGCCCCTTATGCTGTTTGTTGTAGTTTTGCGAGAAAAGAAGAGGAAGAGGGTTCCCAGCCGGTGGGCCGGCAGCCGGCCGGCCGGCTGGGAGACCTTTTATGTTGTTTTGTGCGTTGTCAACTTGAGAGTAAAGGACTCTCAGCCGGTTGACCGGCCGCCTGTGGCCAACCGGCTGAGAGCCCCTGATTGTATTGTTTGCTTAATAACTTTTGATTTACAAGTCGGAATGTATTGATTTTTTTTTCCGTATGCTTCGTATGCATGTTTGAAGTCCCCGAGGTTCGGGCGGCGCTATATTGGGTTCGGGAATAGAGTGAGGATAGAGACCCCCCGGTCGGGCAACCGAAAGGGAAACCGGCTCTCCCTCGGCTTAATTCCCGGGGTCAATTAAGTGTCGGTTTGAGTATTCATCGCTTGTATGTTGGTTAAGAATTTAGTAAGTTTCAGAAATGGAGTTGTGGGACTGTGATTTGGATTAGGTCACAGTTTTGGTATGAATTGTTGTTGTGAATTGTGATTTGGATTAGGTCACAGTTTTTGTACGCCTTTGTATTTTGAGGTGTGTTTTTGTGGAACTGTGATTTGGATTAGGTCAAAGTTTTAGTATGCCTTTGTATTTTGAGGTTTATTTATGCATGTGGATGTACACTATGAGCTGTTATATGACTTTTGTCTCACCAAGATTGTATTATGTCTTGGTATGATTGAGGAAGGTTTATACCTCGAAAATCAGGTTTCAGATAGTCCGCTCTGAGTTGGGAGTATCTTAGGTTTGGGGATACTTGTCGAATCGAGGAAGGATTATACCTCGAGAGTTTGGCCAGATTTAGACTAGGACTGTATATCGTTTCGATCGTTCTACCAGGGGATTGTATTTGCTGAGGCTAAGTAGACATGCAGTTGTTGTATAATGGAGTCGTCATATGATTCTTTCCATGAATGTGTATTTGTATCCTTCCATGCCTGGGTTTGGGGTCATGGTTTGATATTGCTGAATGTTTGGTATTTAGGTTATGCGTTAAGATGTCGCCTCTGAACCTTTATACTTGTTGAATATTTGTTGTCATGGTCTATGCCTTGAGTTGGCCTCTGAGTCCTTGTTTGTGAAAGTGAAGTAGTATCTAGGTTATGTCTTAAGTTGACCGCTGGACCTTTATACTTGCTGAATTTCATCTGCTTGCCTAGATAGGGTACAGTGTCAGATGTAGTTGTTGATATTAATGAGTATAGAGTATGGTTTATAGTATTGTTCATCCAAGGCATTGGATGACTCTTTAATTGGTTTTTTAAATGGTTTGGACTGAAATACCCCCCGGCCGGGCAACCGGAAGGGAAACCGGCTCTCCTTCCAAATAGTTTCCGAAGTTGGTTGAGAGCCTTTGCATAGTATTTGCATGATGATAAGAGTTGAGAAGTTGAGATATATGCTTCACGTGATTGTTTATGTTGGAGTATAAAACTTGTATATATGTATGTTCGGTGTTGTATGACATTAGGTGCTATGAGAGCTCTAGTCACTCCCCACTGACTGTGGCGCACATGTTGTGTGTGTGTAGGTACATGAGGCTGTTTGCAGGGGGTTACGTTGAGGCTAGCGAGCGATGATCCTTCATCGTCATGATTTGTACCCAATCGTTAGCTAGACCTTAGCTTTATGGTTTCAGTATTTTGTGCCTGTAGGGATATGCTATCCCGGGCTGCTTTTGTATAGTACTTATACACTTATTTAAGTTTTTTTTATCTTTTTCATGTTTAAATGGTTAAAGCACCTCGCATGTTTAGTTTGTTAAAAAGTTTTAATTCCGCTGCATTTTTAGTACTTTGTATGTTTTATATTTCCGCTTTCGCGAGGGGTTTTACAGTTGGTATCAGAGCGTTATCGCTCCCGACGCACTCATGTAATCCCCAAACTTAACTTGACCAATAACTTGAATAATGAATGAGAGATTTGGGTAGACTTAAGGACAAGTGGTAGACTGTTTGTACTTTCTAATTGTTAAGGTAACACTGTTTTCTGTTTTGAAGGATGGTGAGACCCTCAGCTGCTGAGAATATGATAATTCAAGCACTTCACCAGTTGCTTGAGAACCATAGGCGTCAGGCTGAGACTGTTCCTCCTCCTCCACCGCCAGACAATGATGCCAACCGGCCTGGTAGCTTCTCTTGGATAACATCACAGATGTCCAGGAGCCACGTGAAGACTTATGGAGGCGAGTTTGATCCGGTAGCTCTCTCCGAATGGTTCCGTGAGATGGAGAAAAGCTTCACCATGTACTCGGTAGGCAGAGAGGATAGAGTGCGGCTAGCCACTCACTTTCTGACCTTGGAGGCCGACAGATGGTGGGCATTGACTGGACCGACTTTCATTCTGGATCCGTTGTTTGACTGGGAGGCTTTTAAGGATAAGCTTGAGACGAGATTTTATCCTAAGGAGCTTAGATCACAGAGGCTTAAGGAGTTCATGGACTTGAAGCAGGGAAAGATGTTCGTACAGGAGTTCACCGACAAATTTAACCAACTTGCACATTTCACATCGAGGTTTGTGAGGGATGAGGCTGAGAGAGTTTACTTCTATCTAGGGCAGTTGGGGCCAAGCATCGAGAGTATGGTCCGCCGTGACTCGACTTATTTCGTTGAGGTTTATGATGATGCTATTTGGGCGGAGAGTTCCATTCGAGCCATAGATGCTGAGGCAAGAGCTTCTTCTGCTCGTGATTCCCCTCGAGCTCGCTCTCTTGGGAAGAGACCCTTCGATCCTTCATCTGTTTCTCCAGAAGCTCAGCATGGGAAGTTCAAGAAATTTGGTTCCTCCAAAGCCAAGGATCCTCGATCTGCACCTGATCCTTCCCTGAAGTGTTTCAAGTGTCGCAAAGCCCTTCAGCCTGGTGTTAACTGCGACGATGATCCTTACCTATGCTACACCTGCAAGAAGCCCGAACATCGCTTCTTCGAGTGCCCGGAGAGGAAGACTGCTGTTGGGAGGACTGCCACTGCTGCTGGTGTGGTTCGAAAGCCGAAAACCAAAGGTACTGTGTACGTGATGAGCAGAGCTGCTGCAGAGACTTGCCCTCAGTTGATCACTGGTATGTCTTCGCTACTGACTTTTCCTTCTATCTTCTTCTAAGACCCCAAGGTCTTATCCTTATTCTTCTTGTGTATTCCCCTTCTTGGGTTCTCTTCCATTGTACCTTGGAAACTCCTTACATAGCATCTTGATTCGACGCTACTCCTGAAACTTATCCTTCCATGGCTCGTGTGAGTAACTTGTTTTAATGGACTTAGAGGAATCCCCCTTAGGTTAACCACAATCCGTGTTTTGGGACATATTGTTATTAAGGAAAACCTATGAGATATAGAGGGACATGAATTGGTGATCCTAGTGACCGTATGTTACTAATTGGGAGAGTGGAAGTGAATGATGGGATGCTTATGTTGAGTAGAGTTTTATAGCTGACTTTCGGTGGAACCTAGATATGAGAACACTTTTGAATCGAGAGTATTGTTATATGTGGAAGTACCATTTGAGAATATACGGGAGACACTTGAAATCTTGGGTGAATTTAGAGGGAAATGCTTTAGATGGTGGTGATACCAAATACATGAATGAAGAGAGTTGGTGATGCTTAATCATTAGGAAATACTGGATTGTTGAGGGAACCATATATGTTGAGGAATCTTAGAATTTGAATATCCAAACCTTGGGAACAGTTAGGATTAGAATAGTGGTAACTTGCGTATTTTGAGGAATTCTGGTATAGTATGACACCGTGAGTGCATCTTAACAAAGGAATTTCCGTTCGAGTACTACTCGAGGCTTTACGAGTTGTAATATTGGTAAAGCCTTAATGCGAATGTTCATGTTATTGTGATGAGTATAGACTTGAGGATGTCAGCTTACCCCTAGGAATCAAGTTTAGAGGTTCAGGACCGCTTATGAGAGGTTATATGGGAGGCGATGTGATAAAGGCTCCATTTTGGTGAGAGCAGTTTTGAGTTGTTAGAGGAAAAGTTCTACCAAAACCGCAGTCAGAGTGCTTGATTTGGGAAGAGAGAGATGAGAACCTTGTGAGAATTGCGAGAAACCCGAGCCTGTGGAATCATTTGTTCTAAATCATAATCTCTTCCGTGCACCGATTCTCGTTGTGCACCTGTAAATTCACCAAGCTACCTTCCTTTCGGTCAATTGCAACTTGTAGGATTTCACAACTTTTCTCTTTCTGAAAATTTTGAAATAAAAGTTTGTGTTCGAGAGGATTTTGGTTAAAGGGAATGGATAATCTTCAACTTTGATAGGTTTCAGTGATAATTTTTGCAAGAAAACCTAGTTTTAAGGATTTCATGTCTTACAAAGTGATGGATCTCAGCGTCGATTTGTCATTTGAACTCGTTATTGGAAACGTCTGATAACCTGAGTTATGCTTATCGACACTGGATCGATCTAAATTTTGGATTTTAATTGATTTAATTTTTGGGACTTGTCTCAGATTTGGAATGTCGGGCTCTTGAATGTACAACGAGAACCCCAACGTCCATTGACGAAGACTTGTGCCTTGGAAAATTGTTTTCAAAATCTGTGAAAGAAACCTAAATTTGTGTAACAAGTTCTGTAAAGATTTTGATTTGTAGACGTTGTCCTTGTAACTGCTTTCAAGTTTCGAGGACGAAACTTTTTGAAAGATGGGGTGATTGTAACATCCCGTATTTTCGTAAAGGAATATTTTATTAGAATAAAGTAATTTCCGGAATTTAATAATAATTTAATAATAGTCGTAAATTATATTTTTAAGATTTCCGTTAAGTTTCATCTCAAAAGTCGTTTAATCTTGAGATGCCTTATTTATTTAATATCAACCCGTCTCACATTTCCGTGTTACTTAAGTAAGCAACCCGACTCTTTAATTTAAAAGGACAACCCTCCTCCTTCATCCATCGACATTTCATTTTACCCTAAAACACAAACACAGTGTCTCAACTCTCCATTTCTCTCCTTCTTTAAGAAACTTCAAAAGATAATCTCAAGGCCTTCCTGAATTCGTATCGAGGTAAAAGTTACATATTCGGAATCCTCGCGAAATTTATGATCTTTCTATCACTTTCATTTTTGATTTCGTGAAACTTCATTTCGAGACTGTTTTGCCATAATCACGAAATTAGCCTCCTAATTGGTGTTTTGTGCTTTTAGGTGGTGCTTGTGGTAACCCGGAGGAAGAGCTTGTGATCATTGAAGAGGAACCCGGTGAACTCGCGGAGTAAAGGTGATGATAATGAGAAACTCGGCCTTTTGTCTAAATTAGCACTTTATGTGATTTTGGTTGTGTTTGATGAATGTTAGTTTAGTCTTGAGTTCTTAATGTTCTTATGATGCTATATAAACTGATTTTGGTGAAGATTTGAGGAAGAATTGGATGAGAAAGTGAATTTAGGAGTATACATGTTAAGACCGGTTAATTTGGGATTTTCTTGTTAAATCTTGAATTGGATGTTTGTATACATGTCCTTATGTTTATTTGGTGTAGTATGTATGCTGGGAATGTCGAATTATTACTTAGAAACAGGTATAGGAAGGATTGGTAAAGGATTGGGAATGATTTCAATTGTCGAAATATGCGATTTTGAGGTTCAGGGACTCTGAGCCGGTCGACCAACCGGCGGCCGACCAGCCGGCTCAGAGCCCCATTTGTGTTGATTAAGTTTTGCGAGATTTTTGGGAAAATGGGTCCCCAGCCGGTGGACCGGCAGCCGGCCGGCCGGCTGGGAGCCCCTTATGCTGTTTGTTGTAGTTTTGCGAGAAAAGAAGAGGAAGAGGGTTCCCAGCCGGTGGGCCGGCAGCCGGCCGGCCGGCTGGGAGACCTTTTATGTTGTTTTGTGCGTTGTCAACTTGAGAGTAAAGGACTCTCAGCCGGTTGACCGGCCGCCTGTGGCCAACCGGCTGAGAGCCCCTGATTGTATTGTTTGCTTAATAACTTTTGATTTACAAGTCGGAATGTATTGATTTTTTTTTCCGTATGCTTCGTATGCATGTTTGAAGTCCCCGAGGTTCGGGCGGCGCTATATTGGGTTCGGGAATAGAGTGAGGATAGAGACCCCCCGGTCGGGCAACCGAAAGGGAAACCGGCTCTCCCTCGGCTTAATTCCCGGGGTCAATTAAGTGTCGGTTTGAGTATTCATCGCTTGTATGTTGGTTAAGAATTTAGTAAGTTTCAGAAATGGAGTTGTGGGACTGTGATTTGGATTAGGTCACAGTTTTGGTATGAATTGTTGTTGTGAATTGTGATTTGGATTAGGTCACAGTTTTTGTACGCCTTTGTATTTTGAGGTGTGTTTTTGTGGAACTGTGATTTGGATTAGGTCAAAGTTTTAGTATGCCTTTGTATTTTGAGGTTTATTTATGCATGTGGATGTACACTATGAGCTGTTATATGACTTTTGTCTCACCAAGATTGTATTATGTCTTGGTATGATTGAGGAAGGTTTATACCTCGAAAATCAGGTTTCAGATAGTCCGCTCTGAGTTGGGAGTATCTTAGGTTTGGGGATACTTGTCGAATCGAGGAAGGATTATACCTCGAGAGTTTGGCCAGATTTAGACTAGGACTGTATATCGTTTCGATCGTTCTACCAGGGGATTGTATTTGCTGAGGCTAAGTAGACATGCAGTTGTTGTATAATGGAGTCGTCATATGATTCTTTCCATGAATGTGTATTTGTATCCTTCCATGCCTGGGTTTGGGGTCATGGTTTGATATTGCTGAATGTTTGGTATTTAGGTTATGCGTTAAGATGTCGCCTCTGAACCTTTATACTTGTTGAATATTTGTTGTCATGGTCTATGCCTTGAGTTGGCCTCTGAGTCCTTGTTTGTGAAAGTGAAGTAGTATCTAGGTTATGTCTTAAGTTGACCGCTGGACCTTTATACTTGCTGAATTTCATCTGCTTGCCTAGATAGGGTACAGTGTCAGATGTAGTTGTTGATATTAATGAGTATAGAGTATGGTTTATAGTATTGTTCATCCAAGGCATTGGATGACTCTTTAATTGGTTTTTTAAATGGTTTGGACTGAAATACCCCCCGGCCGGGCAACCGGAAGGGAAACCGGCTCTCCTTCCAAATAGTTTCCGAAGTTGGTTGAGAGCCTTTGCATAGTATTTGCATGATGATAAGAGTTGAGAAGTTGAGATATATGCTTCACGTGATTGTTTATGTTGGAGTATAAAACTTGTATATATGTATGTTCGGTGTTGTATGACATTAGGTGCTATGAGAGCTCTAGTCACTCCCCACTGACTGTGGCGCACATGTTGTGTGTGTGTGTAGGTACATGAGGCTGTTTGCAGGGGGTTACATTGAGGCTAGCGAGCGATGATCCTTCATCGTCATGATTTGTAACCAATCGTTAGCTAGACCTTAGCTTTATGGTTTCAGTATTTTGTGCCTGTAGGGATATGCTATCCCCGGCTGCTTTTGTATAGTACTTATACACTTATTTAAGTTTTTTTTTTTTATCTTTTGCATGTTTAAATTGTTAAAGCACCTCGCATGTTTAGTTTGTTAAAAAGTTTTAATTCCGCTGCATTTTTAGTACTTTGTATGTTTTATATTTCCGCTTTTGCGAGGGGTTCTACAATTTAGCACGCATTTATATGCATTTTCATGCACTTTACGTGCCATTTTGCCCCCTTTTTCTTCCTTTGGTGTATTTTCTGTCATTTTGCTGGAATTATGCGAAAATTGAAGAAACCATGCCTTTTCTGTCCATTTTGAGCTCTTTTTGAAGATGAAGCAAGTCAAGGAGTCCCATAGCCCCGATTTTGCAGTACCAGGCCTAAAGGAACGGTAACCGAGGCAAAGACGAAGGACAAAAGCAAGAAAGAAGTGAAAAAGAAGCAGTGCATCTGTCATCTACTCGATCGAGTAAACACACCAGAGCTCGATCGAGTGGATGCAGGAGGAGAAAGCCTCCATCGAGCAGTTAGATACTCGATCGAGGAGTCTGCAGGAAGGACCCAACCTTCGAGGTTTCCAGAGTAATATTCCCAAACCAAACCTTTGCTTGTCCTCAAGCAAACTAATGCAACTAAAAGAAGAAAAACAACTAACTAACTACCTAATGGAATGGAATCGCCTCAGAACCGACTATGGATCATGTTGTTGACCATGCAAATGCAGAAATTAACCATCATAGAGTTCAAAACCAAAAGCAACGAATTCATACATGCAATGAAAACAACTTGGACGACTGACTCGAATGACTTATGTACTTTGGACTCTCCCGGATCGCTCTTCTCTCAATCAAAAGGCGAACATATATGTATAAGAGAGAAGGATAAGAAAATGTAGACACTCTCCTAACTGCGACCAACATATCATGCAATGCAACTAGTATGACAATAGATTCTCACTATTGTACACACGCACAACAACCTGTCAAAGACCATCACATGCCGAATACTTGCATAAATGTGGTTATGTGAGGTGAAATGGGTAAGAGGAGGCAAAAACCTGTATGGGTAAGAGAGGGTAACGGCTCGAGCTAGCTACCAAGACTCAACCAAAAGTGAAACCTTCCAAAATACTCAAAAACAATGCCATGCTCGGCATATCACGGTTCCCCACTCCATTCGAGAATCAAGATCAAGTCCCTCTTGATCAAGATGAAAGATCTCACAAATCTCAGCCAACGATACTTCAACATCCCGACCATTTACAACAGCACAAAACCCATTCTCACATGATTTAACAGATGCAAAGAACTGAATAACTTCAATAGGAAACACTAAACCCGAAAAGTTACTAATATAGTCCCACCCCTGAAACTCCAAGAATTGCTTAAAGAAAGCGGTGACTTAGACCTTTCTACCCAAGATTTCGGATAAATCTACCCGCATGTATCGAATAAGAGAGAAGACGATTTATAAGCATACCTTCAGACTTGGTCATTCTAACTCGCTCCAGACCTTCTTTAGTGGCTTCCAGAGAACTTTCGCGGAACAGAGGACGGGGGCTATTGGTGGAACCGAACTCATTCATGTTTTCAGGGACAGTCGGTGAGTCACGGTTTAATTTTCGGCGTTTGCCGGTGTCATTTGTTGGAACAGAGACGGAGATGGGTGTTGGGGATGGCAGAGGTGACGGTGTGAGTGATGATGGAGATGGAGTGTTCTGTTTCTTGGAATGTGAGCGAGTGGCTCGAGATGGTGGCATTTTTAATGTGGTTGAGTATGTGGGTGAAGGTTTTAGGGGATTTTGAGTTGGTTGATTTTTGGAGGTTTTGGAGGATGATAATGGTGAGGGAGTTTGGAGACGATAATAATGGAGGGTAGTGAGGTAAGTAGAGTGAGTGATAAATGTGAGAGTAAGTAGTTGGGTAATTGTGTGGGGTTAGGGTGTAACAACCCGAATTATAAAATAAAGATAAAACATAATATAAATGAATATCAGAGTGTAACTCAATGATAACTGGGTTAAGGTGGCAGAAACACCTTACCCAAATCCGGATCGATACTCAAATCGAAAACCAAACTAATACTTTATTCAAAGGTTCTTAAAAACTTAAAGCAAGGGTCCTAAACAATTTATTAAGCTCGCTTCGCACACTCCCCAAGTAAGCATCAACCAAACAACAACAACCTGAACAACCTGAGAAGGGGGTCGACAATCAGTCAGGAGTAACTAGATGCTCTCCCAGTCATGTTTACAATAATTGAATGTAACCAACAATCATTAACAAATGAAATGTAAAATCAGTAAACATGCGAGATCATCTATACTCATGAAAGTCCAATCAAACTTACCATCATTTGAAGACATAATACGCCAACCATGTGAGGATATAAACATGACATGACATGAAAGCAAACTTACCATACCATGATATTCTCAACACTAGACAAATGAAACCAACGAACCTCGACCATATTCGACCACTAGACCATGAACACTCACAACTCAAGTAACTCACGACTCATAGCAACACAAGGCACAATGCTAACATTATAGCATAGCGAATATGGTGACACGCAATCTATCGTAACCGAAGGAAGAAAGCTATCATCAAAGCATAGCGAATAGAGCGAACGCCCGTTAGAGCGTATAACTGCTGCCTCTAACTTACCAGAGCGTATAACCACTGCCTCTAGCTGACGGAGAGTATAACCACTGCCTCCATCGGTGTGGAGCGTATAACCACTGCCTCCACGGTACTATGTATAACGTATAACCACTGCCTATATGCCTAAGACCTGGCCAAACCTCTCGATGCAATACCTTACACCGAACGACAAACGGGGACCGGAGCGTATATCCACTGCCTCCGACCAATCCCGAACATAGACCAAAATAAATCCCACATCGATGGGTGGCGTTAGTTCATTCCGATAGTATATAACTGATACTACCGTCATCTATTCAAACTAGCAAACAACAATGCACAGTATAACTGACTGTGCTAACATGCGTGAATAACATCACGACTCAACTCAGTAGAACATCATAACAGACTGTCCTAATGTCAAATACATAGAAGTATCCAACGACATATGCAAACACAATATTATACAATCACTGAACACAACTCAACATGTGAAACAAGTATAAACAACCAAGGTTATAGTAACTTTAACTATAACATAAGTAATGGATGCGAGGTTATACCAACCTCGACTATAACTTCCACATATGGCTTGAGGTTACAGTAACCTCAGCCAAACCTTGACACGAACCTAAAGTTATACTAGCACCAACCATAACCTTAAGTCATACCTCAGGTTTACGTTAGACTCGGCTATAACTTTAACTCGCAGTTCAAAGTTGTATTAACTTCAGTTATAACTTTAACTTGCAACCCAAAGTTATATTAACTTCAGCCATAACTTTGAGTCGTACTCAAGGTTGTACTAGTTTCAGCTATAACCTTGAATCATATTTTCAAGGTTACACATACTTCAACTATAACCTTGAGCAACGCTCTTGGCCGTTAGCCTTGTCGTCATATAGGGTTTCTCGCGAACCCTAGTTGCGCACACGGCACCCATAACGACTTATTAACATATTATAGTCCACAATCACAATAATAAAACATACGTAGATATATAAGACATAATTAATCCATGACAATAAATAATCAAACATGTACTAATCGTACAAACAATCATTAAATCATATTAATTACATCAATTGGCATAAACACAATTAAAAGAGAAACACCTAGTTACCTTTTTAGCAATTAGTGAAAACCTTCATAAAGAATACGATCAACCAAGTCTTGTCTCCAACACGTGTCAATAACCCCAAAAATGAACTTTAACGAAAGCGGAAATCCAAATACTTGTGATAGAAATTGTACCAAGCAATCACTCTTTCGAAAACGCCAAAAGGGGATAGATATATTCTTCTTTACGCACAAAACAAGAGACCCAAAACGTAGGTCTAAAGGTCCATTCAAATAATTCCCAATAAAATATTTTGTATATAATATATTGTTGAAGTAAGAGCAAGGATTGTGAAAATGTAATTTATTTATGAGTTTGGAGGAATAAAAGATATTCAACAATGAAGTCAAAGGGAGAAGATGAGAGAAAACAGACGAAAAAGAGAAGTAACGTGCGGCAAAACTCACGCACAAAACCAAAGTTTGACCTAGTTGCTTGCTAAGTTAAATTCTATTTATAAGGAGATTAATTAATGGGCTTTTGGTCCATTAGCTCATACAATGGATTATCTGATTATAAATTGGATTGAGCCATATTAAAACGTAAAGAGAACTTGAAATAGAAAAGTAATTATTAAATTAAAATAGTGAAATTGTGCGCGGACATTTTAACCCATCCAAAAGTAGATCAAAACGGAAAATAATAAAATAGAAAACGGAAGCTATAAATATAAATTTTTCCAAAATCCAATTATAAACTTCGAAATAATTAATTAAATAAAATACTTTTATAATAAAATATTATTATAAAATACGGGGTGTTACAATCTAACCCCTAAAAAGAAGTTTCGTCCTCGAAACTTGAATTTCAAACATAAGATCAAAACAAGGTAAGAATTACAAGTGGTCATCAACGAAAGTCATCTCGGAATCCTAACCGTTGCGCACTCTGATCCTTACTAACACTCAAATCATAAAGAGATATCCTACATCCTTAATGTTATTATCATCTTCACACACTCTACAACCTCAAAAGACATCAAACTCATACTATCACAACCCAAAATAATCATTTATCTCAATGCGATCTAGTTATCGTAAAACCACAATGTTTTCACACATGCATCACCTTTAAGCATGTGGTTAACACTCATAAACACCATTACATCTCACATACTAAATCATCAAGGTTTCCTCACTTTCACCAAGCTCACTCAAAACCATTAAGTAGTACACTCATCAATGTGTACTATTTCATCTCATGAACTATCTAACTTCTAGTCCTCGTATACCAAACATTACTCCACCATCATTAAACAACATATACAACCTCTCAAAAACTTATTACTATTTCTCCAAGTCCAAATAACTTTCAACCAACACTTCAATTATAGTTTACCATTCACCACATAAATCCGGCATTGACCAATACCTCAAACAGATAATCTAAAAACTAGGAAACTTTCCCAAATAAGCAAACTCTTCCATTCACGAGTGCCATTAAAATTATAGCTACCATAATTTCCTCAAAGTTGGTAGCGCTTACTTTCATATACAACTCTTAACCTCAAAAAGCTTAATATAAACTTTCGATAATTCTCGTTATATGTCTAGTATCCAAAGTCATCAATCTCAAACCTCAATCTCACCACCTAATCATCAATCACACTCATAAGATCCAAATCATTACCTTTGAAAACTTATCATCAACAACGCATTTCCATCAAAGCGTAATAACATCACTATACAAATCTCATCACCCATACTCATATAAAAACTAAGTTTATAACCTCAATTCATAGTCATGGTTTACTATCCATGAGTATCATCTTACCATTAAAAATCCACCAAAACACTGTATAAAGCTATGTCCATCAAACTAATAACATCCTCAAACTTTCAAAACTCATGTAAGACCTTTAATACTCCTTCTCCAAAACTTTACCTATCATCCAAATTCATACTCTCATTCACAAATGTTACTATGCTCTCAAACTCCAATAGTCAAACATCAAACTCAAAGATCTAACATTACTCCCAAAAGGATTCAAGCTTCCACCACGAGATGATCACTAGTAGCTCTAAAGATATTTCAAACATTTTCAAGTTACCATAAAAGAATAAATAAATTTTAAACCAAAACAAAATATGTTCGTGCAATATCACAAAGCAAACGAAAACATAGTTTTCGAAAGTATAAGCTCAAAGAGAAATCCTTGTAAAGAGGATAATTATAAAAGGTCAAAGAAGAAGGAAATAAAGTTCAAATAAAGAACAAATAGAGAGTTACAATAGATAAAATAGACAGATGACAAAGATAAATAAGAAACTTTTGGTCTAAAAGCTCAAATAGAAGAGGTATGGTCGACACGTGCAAGGATGACAAGAATAGACGACTCCAAAAACAATTTTATCAACACCAAGACGACACCTCAAGATAAGATAAATAAAGAACGATAACCAGGTCTTACAATTTTCGTACAATCATCACTCAAGGTAACAACATCTCGGCACATCCTTTCATCATATCTCCATAATACCTCAACACCAACAAATATCTGTATAATTTCCCCTTCACCATCACTAACTATATTCCTCAAATTATTGACTCTCAAGATCATCAACTCTCATGATCATCACCTCTCAAGAAATCCATCTAATCGAACTTAACAAATCAATCCGTAGCAATCTCTATACCCTCAAAAGATGAACACCTCGATCCATTATAATCATTGCCAACATGATCATTCATTAAGTCAACGCTAACTCTTTAACATTAACATATCACAAGCCCATAAGTTACAATTCATCTCTCTCACTCAATCCTTTAAAATGCACAATCAGTAAATATCTCCTCAACGGATAAACCATCAAACATTTCATAACTCACTAGAAATCATTAGCGATTCTCAATCCTCAAATATCATATTCCAATTAAAGATGAGCATAGTCTCCAAAACTCCCAACGTGCTCAGTCTATACTCCATGATAACATTCAGTTCATTCCTATCGCTCTATCCTCGATCCATAAATAACTCGCATAACCTTTCCTTTAACACAAGACAAAAATCGAAAATTCCAACCATTAAGATCATAAGCCACGATATTCCAAAAATAAGATCATAAGATAATTCCACTCATTATGTCTCTGACTTCTTGTGAAGCTATTAAACCACAATTAAACGTCTTATGCCACATATCATTCACTCACTCTCTATCCTCAATAAGGAATTCCTCAAGCACACAAAGAACTTAATAATCAATTATCTAAATGAGACTTCATCATAACAACTATTCCCAAAATAAACTTCACCTGAACAAACTTCAATCCCAAAGTTAACTTCTTCTTAACAACCTCAAATACCAAAGTAAACTTCTTCTTAACAACCTCAAATCTCAAATTAACTCCCTCGTTACCAAACTCATAAATGCACTTTTCTTTCATACCTGAACATCCAAATCTGCCAATAAAATCTAACTTGATACCTCAAGAAACCACAAGGAGATCAACCTCAAAATCACCTCAAGCACAGATAACACCAGCGAGTGATCCAAAAAGGATGAAAGTACGATAAGAGTAATGCTCAAGGTTATCAAGGAAAAAGTTTTGACCGACATATAACCAAAAACGACATGTAAGGCGTATCATGCAAAAGACATTTTCAGAATTAACCGTCTTTAAAATCAACAGAGCATGCTTGAAAAAGTTATACATGAACAACACATTTTTGTATAATTAATGACAAAACGTAACATCAAGTCATAAACAACATAATACATAAACTTTAGATTTCATACAATTAATAACGATGAACATTATTAAGACATAAATAAACAAATGCATGAACAAACATGTAATACAATTAATAACGATGCAAAACATCAATGTATAAATGCACAATTCATGAAAAACACAAATAACACGATTAATAAATATACCAAACATTAACGCATAATCAAACAAGTCGACGAATGAAACATTCAATACATTAAGTAACGATATGAAACATAAAAGACAACAAACAAATACATGAGCACGCATGTAAAACAATTAATAACTGTAACACCCCAAGAGTATGAGAGGAAAGTTGTCCCACATTGTTAGAATGTGAGGCTTGTGATATGTTTATAATAACTTCCACCCACCACTTAGTAACAAGGTCTTGTGCTTTTGGGCTTAAGTGAGGACAAGTAATGAGCCCAAAGGCATACCTCCCGTCTTATTGGGGGTGTGTTACAACCGTGGTGGGTCGGGTTGTTACAAATGGTATCAGAGCGACCCTGCGACCGTGTGGTGAGCCTGTGGTCGGGAGTACCCGGGTCACACACCTAGCGGGGGAGAATTCTGGCCCTGGTTGTGGTCAAGGTTGAGGCACAACGAGGACATTGTGTTCTTTACGTGGGGGAGTTTGTAACACCCCAAGAGTATGAGAGGAAAGTTGTCCCACATTGGTAGAATGTGAGGCTTGTGATATGTTTATAATAACTTCCACCCACCACTTAGTAACAAGGTCTTGTGCTTTTGGGGTTAAGTGAGGACAAGTAATGAGCCCAAAGGCATACCTCCCGTCTTATTGGGGGTGTGTTACAACCGTGGTGGGTCGGGTTGTTACAATAACTATACAAAACATTAACGCATAAACAAATAAGTAGATGAACAATACATGTACTTTAATTAACAACGATATGAAACATTAAGATGTAAACAAACAAGTCCTTTATTGTTTCTACCCCATTTACTCTCACTCATTTACTAAGTCATTATAATTTTAGTCATAAACTATGCGAGAGCTGGGAGCGTGTTCGCTCTGATACCAACTGTAACAACCCGGATTATAAAATAAAGATAAAACATAATATAAATGAATATCAGAGTGTAACTCAATGACAACTGGGTTAAGGTGGCGGAAACACCTTACCCAAATCCGGATCGATAAAGCAAAGGTCATAAACAATTTATTAAGCTCGCTTCGCACACTCCCCAAGCAAGCATCAACCAAACAGCAACAACCTGAACAACCTGAGAAGGGGGTCGACAATCAGTCAGGAGTAACTAGATGCTCTCCCAGTCATGTTTACAACAATTGAATGTAACCAACAATCATTAACAAATGAAATGTAAAATCAGTAAACATGCGAGATCATCTATACTCATGAAAGTCCAATCAAACTTACCATCATTTGAAGACATAATACGACAACATGTGAGGATATAAACATGACATGACATGAAAGCAAACTTACCATACCATGATATTCTCAACACTAGACAAATGAAACCAACGAACCTCGACCATATTTGACCACTAGACCATGAACACTCACAACTCAAGTAACTCACGACTCATAGCAACGCAAGGCACAATGCTAGCATTAAAACATAACGAATATGGTGACACGCAATCCATCGCAACCGAAGGCAAAAAGCTATCATCAAAGCATAGCGAATAGAGCGAACTCCCGTTAGAGCGTATAACCACTGCCTCTAACTTGCCAGAGCGTATAACCACTGCCTCTAGCTGACGAAGCGTATAACCACTGCCTCCATCGGTGTGGAGCGTATAACCACTGCCTCCACAATACTATGTATAGCGTATAATCACTGCCTATATGCTTAAGACCTGGCCAGACCTCTCGATGCAATACCTTACACCGAACGACACACGGGGACCGGAGCGTATAACCATTGCCTCCCAACAATCCCGAACATAGACCAAAATAAATCCCACATCAATGGGTGGCGTTAGTTCATTCCGATAGTATATAACTGATACTACCGTCATCTATTCAAACTAGCAAACAACAATGCACAGTATAACTGACTGTGCTAACATGCGTGAATAACATCATAACTCAACTCAGTAGAACATCATAACAAACTGTCCTAATGTCAAATGCATAGAAGTATCCAACGACATATGCAAACACAATATTATACAATCACTGAACACAACTCAACATGTGAAACAAGTATAAACAACCAAGGTTATAGTAACCTTAACTATAACATAAGTAATGGATGCGAGGTTATTGATGCCCGTCGTTGAGGGTACCAAAGATAAAATTTATAATTCCTAACTTTAACAATAAATAGTGAAAGTCAGGGTCGAACCACAAAGAGGTGGGGAATGTTTATTGTTTGAAGTTAATGTTTAAAGTAACAATTTTGGGGGTTTGAATGGTTGTTTACTAAGTCTAAGGCAAAGATTAAAATAAACAAGTAATTAAAGCTGAGAATAAAACTATATTAAAAGAGATGCTAGGATGTTTGGGTAATAAACAGCTAAGGTAATATAAATCCTAAGGTCAACATGTATTGCAGTCGCGTAAGGGGTGTAACATATCCTTTCGGTCTATGGTACCTAATTGCTCCCTTCGGCCTATGCTATTAGTTCCTAGGTCTCACAATTATTGGGTGTCAACAATAAGAGTGATTCCTAAACTCTAGGTCACATACCTTTCAATCTTGAGTAACCTAACCGTTTTAAGTTGTAAACCAATGCCCTTCCCGTATCTTTCAATCTTGAGTAGGTCATTACTAACATCCTACAAGTCTCCTTTCTGTCTCACTGTTGGTCATTATGGTCTATGAATTAAAACGAAACAGAATACGAACGCGAGTGGGTCGACCGACCAGCTACCCCAGTCGGCTGACCACAGCCTCGGTCGACCGACCCACTAAGTAGGTCGACCAACCACGACCCTGCAACATATCGGTTTGGAATTTATACTACCTACGCATATTCATCCCCTACATCCTAACATATGAGAATTTAGCTACTCATAGTTACTAAAACAACAACGGAAACAGGAATAAATATGGAAATCATGATGAATATCAATCTAAACATGCAATCAATAATAAAGCTTGGGATTCTATCTTAACCGAATATAAGTAATTATAAGAACAATAATAAAACTTAAATTAAAAGGAGAATTACCGGAAATAGGATTAAGGCAGAAAAGGAACAAACTTTATTGATGAATGTTGAAAGATTGATGAACGAACTAAAGGTGTTGAGAATTATTGAAAGATTACAATAACGAAACTAAAACTAGAACTTAAAACTAAAACTTGATGTGAGATTTTGATAGATAGAAACTGAATGATTAACCCTAAACAGGAGATTAGCTTATATAGGCTGAAATTAGGAGTTTCCTAAAGACTCTAACACTTCTTATGGGCTTCCGAAAAGCTTCTGATCTGCGCAGAGGTCGGTCGATCCACCAAGTAGGTCGGTCGACCTGTTTACGGGCTTCAGGAATTTTCTGGGCTTTTCCAAAATAGAGTAAAGGTCGGTCGACCCAAATAGTAGGTCGGTCGACCGCTTTTCCTGTAGGATCGCTTTGTTTCGTCTCAGTTTGACTTCTTGGTACTTGGTCAATGCTTTCAGTTGACTTTCCTTCGTTCCTTGGTTATGAAAAAAAACCCGAGGGCATGAATCTGGCATAAAATCGTCCTTTTTCCGCACAAATCTGCAAAAGAGCATAAAAATACGAAAGTAGACAATTGTTGGGAAATAAAGGCTAAACATAGTAAATGAGCGACCAAATGCGTGTAAAAATAGATGTAAAACATCATAAAATAGACACACATCAAATTCCCCAAACCAAACCCTTGCTTGCCCTCAAGCAAGAATTAGACTCGATCTTAACTAATGGAACGATTTCAATCTCAGAGCGAAATTTATGTAAGTCTAAACCAATGCCAAGTACAAAATGAGAAAACATTCGAATCATGCAAACGAGTTATGGTGTCGTCAAATTTGCAAACATAAAGACTATAGAGACTTTATACCATGGACTCTCGCGGTACGCTCGAGACACTCATGAAGCAAAAGGCGAGTATATGTAAAAGATAGAAAGAAGTAAATTTGTCATGACACTCACCTAACTGCGACCCATGAAAACATGCCTGCAATCTAACACGAACAAGAATTCCGCAACTATGTATAAACACACTCATTGAGTGACTCGGATACATGCAATTGGGGTAATGAAAGATATGTGAGGTAAAAGGTAAAAAGTGGTTAAGATGTTTTTGGATTCGTGGGGTTAGTAGCCAAGCTAGTAAAACCGGTTCCCAACAACATATTTCACAACTTTTCGACATTAAGAAAGTGCTCTTTTTGTAGCACAACTCTCACATTTAAATACAAGAAAGGACTCCCAAATATTTTGAATGAATTACGGGAGTGATAACATATTAAAGAAAAGGATTTCAGAGCGTATTTCGAAACTCTGATGCTGACAGGTATGGTCGGCCGACCCATGAAGGTGGTCGGTCGACCTATTTACTGTATGCTTTGACTTTTTCCGTTTTTTTTTCTTTTCTTTCTTTCTTTTTTTTTCTGAATTTTTCTGTTCTTTTTTCTCTTTTCTTGCCCTCTTCCTTTCTTTTCTCTTTTTGCTCAAGATAGCATACAAACCAAGATGCCTCATAAAATTAAACCAAAGACCACAAATACTAGCTTGGAAGGGTAGGCTAAGTATGGGATGTAGTTTTGGGGGAATGAAAAGGCAATTTTGGCTATGTGAAGCTTATGGGTAAAAACGAGAAAAGGGATCCCAAATGCACGTACCAAGACTCACAAAACGAGATAGTAAAACAAGTATATAGCAATTCAAGTTCATGTTTATGCATATTGATGTAACATGTTCTAAGGGGAGTACTACTCACATCCTAGACAACTGGTTTAAAAATGAAACCAGGAAATAAGCTCTAAAAACTCAGAATGTATAGTAGGTTGCCAAGGTATAAGTCAGGTTTTAAGATATACAAATTGACAAAAACTCGTAGGTATGCAAAGGACTCTTACACTAAAACAAGTTGACAAGGCAAGGTAAAGGCATAAACATGTAAGATAGCAAAATCATCCTTGAAATACTCTCGTTCCGACTCGACCTATATGCTAAAATAAACGTGCATTTTTTTTTTGAATTTTTCTATTTTTTTGGATTTTCTTTTGTATATGCAAGGAAAACAAAGAAAAGAACGATGCAATACGGAAATGTAATAGAAGTGTGACAAAATGCAATGCATGTGACACGAAACCATTCCCCAAACCAACCCGCACAATGTCCCCATTGTGCATTAGCCTAAGTAAAGGTTTCCGAAAATTAAAGGAAAGATGTAAGGAAATAAAAACCAAGGAAAACTGGAAAGAACTCACTGGAGTGTTAAGCGTATGAGAAAAACCTCCCCAAACCAGCGTAAGCTGGGAGGTTTTGGTGGCTAGCAGTGCCACTCAAGTACCCAAGATGGTTGCACAATTCCCGAGGAAGAAACGAACAGGTTGTGACGGATGGCTAGGTCGACCGACCCATATTTTAGGTCAACCAACCTTCCTGCGGACTGCAGGAATTCCAGGAATGCAGGGATCAGGTCGGCCGACCCATATTTCCGGTCGGTCGATTCCTCTGCTACACAGCGGTCTTCTTTTCTTCGGGAAAAACTTGTGTCAACCAAGTCATTCTTCTTAAAACCTGAAAAATCATCAAATATGCGCCCAACAAGTGCGTGAGATCCCAGAACCAAGTCCAAAAGTCTTAACTTATGCTAACAAAATGGAAAAGTTCTAAAACTGAAAGCAAACAAAATTTAAAAAGTCAAAACAAACAAAAAGTAAATTGTCTTAAAAGCTGAAAAATTAAACAACTATCCGCTAAAGATGCGGAATATCTCCGACCACGACTTTTGACGATATGCCGTAGTTTCCACAGTGTTTGCTTGAATAGCAAAACACGTCTCCTCTCCGTCGCAAAGCATCTGCGACAGACCATTCTCTTCAGCTTTTCCTCTCTTCTTCTTATCTTCCTCATCCACAGCATCCGGATCCTCACCTTCCTTGTAGCTTAGGAATCCCAGTCCTCCCCTTTGTACCGCGGCCTCCTTTATTGTGGGTTTCCCGAAACCAGCTCCTACATTAGTTACAATAGAAGTATCCTCCAATATGCTCCCAATCTGGGGCGGAGGTGTAAAGACAGGTATAGGAGTAGGTAATAAAGTAGGAGAAGTAGTGATGACTTTATACTTCTTTTCAGAAGCAATAGCATTACAAGTAATAGGGGTCATAACATCTTTTTTCCTATAAGATAGACCATAAATAACAGAAGGCTTTCCTACTTTGAAGGTTAGAGTCCCAGTACCCACATCTATGATGGCTCCCGCAGTGTGGAGGAAAGGTCTCCCTAGTATTATAGGTATATGGGCATCCTCAGGGATGTCCAGGACTACAAAGTTAACTGGGAAGAAAAACCTGTCTATACGCACAGGGATGTTTTCCAACACCCCTATGGGTTCCATAGATGTACGGTCTGCCATCTGGATAGTCATGCTGGTTATTGCTAAATTGGTCATCCCTAGTTTTAGGGCAACACTTAAAGGCATGACACTGATACTAGCCCCTAGGTCACATAGTGCCTTTTTAACAGGAAAGGTCCCTATATTGCAAGGTACAGAGAAACTCCCAGGGTCCTCGAGCTTGTGGGGGGCAATAACATGTGACAAAAAAACAGGATGACTCTTCAGTGAGGGCCACTGACTCAACCTTATCCGAAGACCGCTTTCTTGACAAAAGTTGTGTCATAAATTTAAGGTATGAAGGAACCTGTTGAACTAATTCTAAGAACGGAACTTGAACATTCAATGAACGAATTACGTCTTTAAATTTATCAAAAGATACCTGTTCCTTTGTAGGTATGAGTCTCTCGGAAAAGGAGGGGCGGAAGATTCAGTATTTGCAGCCCTCCTCAAAAACTTAGGGGTCTTATCACCCCCGAAAAGGAAATCCCTCAAGTTGTCCGGCAATTCGGGTCTGAAAGCATCCCCCTGTTCAGCATTGGGGGTCGGTCGACTCATATCTTCGGTCGGTCGACCTTGTTCCTGTACAGCGGGATTTTCCGGAATCTGTTCGGAGGTCGGTCGACCTGGCTCCTGGGTCGGTCGACCTTCCTCGCTGCTGTTCGGCTTCGGCTGTTTCGCCTTATCCTTCTCGCCTCCCACCTTAGCTCCACTTCTTAGAGAAATGATTTTTAGGGTCTCTTTCTTCTGGTCCGTCTTGGTCGGAAGTTGACCCGGAGCCCTAGTATCGTTCTTGCTCGCGATTTGAGCAATATGAGACTCTAACATTTTCATCCCTGCTTCCCTAGCCTGTGATTCCTTCTGAACTAACCCAATGAGGTTTTGGATGAGAGCATCCGTATTGGGTGGTGGGTTTGAAGGTGGTTGAGGGTTGAAGGGTGGTTTTTGGAAACCTTGCTTATGTGGAGGGATGTACGTAGGATTTTGTTGTGGTTGTAGGTGTTGTGGGTTGAGAAAATTATGGCTTGTCCACCTCATGTTGGGATGGACATTATTATTATTTGGGTCATAAAAATTGTTCCCACGATAGTGCTGGAAAGCGGCATATGTCTCATTAGATGAGGTGCAAAATTTTGACACGTGTCCCTCTCCACCACATCTTTCACAAACAAAAGGTCCGTCTTGAACGACATTCACCTGGTACATTCCTCCTTTGCTTCCACTCCCTATATCGAACTTCTCACCACTCTCTAGCTTGTCTAACTTGGCCATCAAGGTCTCAATAGCTGCTACGTTAGACTCAGCCTTTCTTTGGTTACCACGGGAAGTCCCATGTTCAACACGGTGGATAACAACATCTTCTATTATCTTGAGACCCTTAGTCTCTCCAGAATTCTCTTGGAACCTTCCGTTGGCTACAACATCTAGGTAGGCCCTGTTGTCATCATAGAGGCCATTGTAGAACTGGTTATAAAGAAACCATTGTTTGAATCCATGGTGTGGTATGGATCGAACAAGTCTCTTGAACCTGTCCCAAGCCTCACTAAAATCTTCATTAGGCCCTTGCTTGAAGCTTGTTATCTGCGCCCTTAGAGCATTGGTCTTGGCTGCAGAGTAGTATTTCCTGTAGAATGCCAAGGCCAAGGTGTTACAGTCTGTGACTCCCGCAGCAGTGCGGTCTTGATCTCTATACCATTCCCTCGCAGAATCCCTGAGAGAGAAGATGAACATGGATTGTTTAATCTGGTCCTGTGTCACTCCTTATGGGGGTGCAATAGAGCATATGTAATCTGTGAAGATTTCAATATGCTTTGCAGCATCCTCATTGGCCGAGCCTCCAAATTGGTTTTTCTCAACCATAGTGATATAGGCAGGCTTGGCCTCAAATGGCTTCCCACTACCTGCAGGTAAAGTGAACCCTTTGTATAGGTCCTTCACCTGAGGCATGGAGTGACTGGCGATAGTAGCTTCTTCTTCCTTTGGAAAAACTTGGAAGTGGTTAAAAGATGGTGTTTTTGGTGTGGATGGATTGTGAGGTGAATTTGGTTGTGAAGTTGGTGTTTTTGGTGAAGGTGGTTTTTCGAAGATGTCTTCTTGAAATAGGGAAGATGGAGATCCTCCTTCCCTACTTTCTAAAAGTTGCTTCCTTTTTTCCCTGAGGGTCCTCTCAAGCTCGTGATCAAGTGGTAGGAGTTCTCCTTGAACTGACCTGCGCATAAGATGGAAACTACAGGAAAAAAGTGAGAAGGTTTAAGGAACAAAAGTTCCTTAAACAAAAAGAAACAAAAACAAGAAAACAATAAACACTGGCGTCACCTCCCCGGCAACAGCGCCAAAATTTGATGCCCGTCGTTGAGGGTACCAAAGATAAAATTTATAATTCCTAACTTTAACAATAGATAGTGAAAGTCAGGGTCGAACCACAAAGAGGTGGGGAATGTTTATTGTTTGAAGTTAATGTTTAAAGTAACAATTTTGGGGGTTTGAATGGTTGTTTACTAAGTCTAAGGCAAAGATTAAAATAAACAAGTAATTAAAGCTGAGAATAAAACTATATTAAAAGAGATGCTAGGATGTTTGGGTAATAAACAGCTAAGGTAATATAAATCCTAAGGTCAACATGTATTGCAGTCGCGTAAGAGGTGTAACATATCCTTTCGGTCTATGGTACCTAATAGCTCCCTTCGGCCAATGCTATTAGTTCCTAAGTCTCACAATTATTGGGTGTCAACAATAAGGGTGATTCCTAAACTCTAGGTCACATACCTTTCAAATCTTGAGTAACCTAACCGTTTTAAGGTGTAAACCAATGCCCTTCCCGTATCTTTCAATCTTGGGTAGGTCATTACTAACATCCTACAAGTCTCCTTTCAGTCTCATTGTAGGTCATTATGGTCTATGAATTAAAACGAAACAGAATACGAACGCGAGTGGGTCGACAGACCAGCTACCCCAGTCGGCCGACCACAGCCTCGGTCGACCGACCCACTAAGTAGGTCGACCGACCACGGCCCTGCAACATATCGGTTTGGAATTTATACTACCTACGCATATTCATCCCCTACATCCTAACATATGATAATTTAGCTACTCATAGTTACTAAAACAAAAACGGAAACAGGAATAAATATGGAAATCATGATGAATATCAATCTAAACATGCAATCAATAATAAAGCTTGGGATTCTATCTTAACCGAATATAAGTAATTATAAGAACAATAATAAAACTTAAATTAAAAGGAGAATTACCGGAAATAGGATTAAGGGAGAAAAGGAACAAACTTTATTGATGAATGTTGAAAGATTGATGAACGAACTAAAGGTGTTGAGAATTATTGAAAGATTACAATAACGAAACTAAAATTAGAACTTAAAACTAAAACTTGATGTGAGATTTTGATAGATAGAAACTGAATGATTAACCCTTAACATGAGATTAGCTTATATAGGCTGAAATTAGGAGTTTCCTAAAGACTCTAACACTTCTTATGAGCTTCCGAAAAGCTTCTGATCTGCGCAGAGGTCGGTCGACCCACCAAGTAGGTCGGTCGACCTGTTTACGGGCTTCAGGAATTTTCTGGGATTTTCCAAAACAGAGTCAAGGTCGGTCGACCCAAATAGTAGGTCGGTCGACCGCTTTTCCTGTAGGATCGCTTTGTTTCGTCTCGGTTTGACTTCTTGGTACTTGGTCAATGCTTCCAGTTGACTTTCCTTCGTTCCTTGGTTATGAAAAAAAACCCGAGGGCATGAATCTGGCATAAAATCGTCCTTTT
Organism: Silene conica; assembly: GCA_029255685.2. Classification (NCBI taxonomy): domain Eukaryota; kingdom Viridiplantae; phylum Streptophyta; class Magnoliopsida; order Caryophyllales; family Caryophyllaceae; genus Silene; species Silene conica. The sequence continues at coordinate 51,841,335 of CM055316.2, read as the reverse complement.
TCCGCACAAATCTGCAAAAGAGCATAAAAATACGAAAGTAGACAATTGTTGGGAAATAAAGGCTAAAACATAGTAAATGAGCGACCAAATGCGTGTAAAAATAGATGTAAAACATCATAAAATAGACACGCATCACTTATACCAACCTCGACTATAACTTCCACATATGGCTTGAGGTTACAGTAACCTCAGCCAAACCTTGACACGAACCTAAAGTTATACTAGCACCAACCATAACCTTGAGTCATACCTCAGGTTTACGTTAGACTCGGCTATAACTTTAACTCGCAGTTCAAAGTTGTATTAACTTCAGTTATAATTTTAACTTGCAACCCAAAGTTCTATTAACTTCAGCCATAACTTTGAGTCGTACTCAAGGTTGTACTAGTTTCAGCTATAACCTTGAATCATATTTTCAAGGTTACACATACTTCAACTATAACCTTGAGCAACGCTCTTGGCCATTAGCCTTGTCGTCATCTTGGGTTTCCCGCGAACCCTAGTTGCGCACACGACACCCATAACGACTTATTAACATATTATAGTCCACAATCACAATAATAAAACATACATAGATATATGAGACATAATTAATCCATGACAATAAATAATCAAACATGTACTAATCGTACAAACAATCATTAAATCATATTAATTACATCAATTGACATAAACACAATTAAAAGAGAAACACCTAGTTACCTTTTTAGCAATTAGTGAAAACCTTCATAAAGAATACGATCAACCAAGTCTTGTCTCCAACACGTGTCAATAACCCCCAAAATGAACTTTAACGAAAGCGGAAATCCAAATACTTGTGATAGAAATTGTACCAAGCAATCACTCTTTCGAAAACGCCAAAAGGGGATAGATATATTCTTCTTTACGCACAAAACAAGAGACCCAAAACGTAGGTCTAAAGGTCCATTCAAATAATTCCCAATAAAATATTTTGTATATAATATATTGTTGAAGTAAGAGCAAGGATTGTGAAAATGTAATTTATTTATGAGTTTGGAGGAATAAAAGATATTCAACAATGAAGTCAAAGGGAGAAGATGAGAGAAAACAGACGAAAAAGAGAAGTAATGTGCGGCAAAACTCACGCACAAAACCAAAGTTTGACCTAGTTGCTTGCTAGGTTAAATTCTATTTATAAGGAGATTAACTAATGAGCTTTTGGTCCATTAGCTCATACAATGAATTATCTGATTACAAATTGGATTGAGCCATATTAAAACGTAAAGTGAACTTGAAATAGAAAAGTAATCATTAAATTAAAATAGTGAAATTGTGCGCGGACATTTTAACCCATCCAAAAGTAGATCAAAACGGAAAATAATAAAATAGAAAACGGAAGCTATAAATATAAATATTTCCAAAATCCAATTATAAACTTCGAAATAATTAATTAAATAAAATACTTTTATAATAAAATATTATTATAAAATACGGGGTGTTACAAGGGGTACGTGGCATTTGAAGAGGAGAGTAGTGGGGCTAGTGGGTCACATGGCTTGTACGGTAAGTTTGGTTAGGTTTCCCTTTTTTTATTTGAATAATATGCAATATTAATATTATATAAGTGTGTAAGTTTGATTATAATATTTGTCGTTATATTATTGTGAGATTCGGTTGTGCACACATACATATATGAATTGCATAACATAATTATGTTCACATAATTTATCATCGAATACATACATACACATGCAGCGGAGTATACGGACACAGTCATATAATCTCATCTTAACCGTAGTCAATCATTGGGTTATTTTTGCTTTTAAGATTTGATTAGGTGCCACCGATTAAACCAATTTCCAATCACAAAGTCTCAAAAACGTTCTCTAGCCAATTGGTTAGTGAAGATATCTGCCCATTGTTTTTCCGTACTACAAAATTCCAATTTTATATTTTTCTTTTAAACATGGTCTCGTAGAAAGTGGTGTCTAATTTCAATATGTTTGGTTCTCGAGTGGTGGGCTGGGTTTTTAGATATAATTATAGCACTCGTATTATCACATAAGATAGGCACACATCCAACATCAATACCATAATCATGTAATTGTTGCTTTAGCCATAAAAGTTGAGAACATACCAGTGCGGCTGCAATATATTCTGCTTCGGCAGTTGAGAGAGCGACAAAATTTTGTTTCTTGGATCCCCAAGATATTATGCATGGACCTACAAAGGTAGCAAGTCCCGAGGTACTTTTTCTGTCTAATGAACATCCAGCATAATCCGCATCAGAATATCCTACTAGGTTAAAGTTAAAGTCCATAGGATACCATAGATATAACTTTGAAGTTCCGATTAGGTATCTTAGTATTCTCTTAACCGCAATCATGTGCGATTCTTTTGGTGCAGATTGAAATCTTGCACAAACACAGACACTAAACATTATATCTGGACGACTTGCAGTAAGATAAAGAAGTGAGCTAATCATACATCGGTAAGTTGTTTCGTCTACAGACTTACCATCTTCGTCTTTGGTTAGCTTCTTATCTGTGACCATTGGAGTAGGCATTGCGTGAGAGGTTTCCATGCCGAATTTCTTTAGCAACTCCTTGACGTATTTTTGTTGATGAACTTTGATTCCTTCTTCAGTTTATTGTATTTGAAGTCCAAGGAAGAACTTTAGTTCTCCCATCATGCTCATCTCGAATTCAGAAGTCATCAACTCAGAGAAGTACTTGCACAACTTTTTGTTAGTTGAGCCAAAAATAATATCGTCAACATAGATCTGAACGACAAGTAGATTTGAGTTTTCGCTTTTAAGAAATAAGGTTTTATCCACAGAGCCTCTCTTGAATCCACTCTCCAATAGGAACTTTGATAGCCTGTCGTACCATACTCTAGGTGCTTGTTTTAGGCCATAAAGAGCTTTGTCGAATTTGAATACATGATCCTTGAGTTTGCTGTCAGGAAATCCAGGAGGTTGTTCAACAAATACTTCCTCTTGGAGATAGCCATTAAGAAAGGCAGTCTTAACGTCCATCTGAAAGAGCTTCATTCCCTTATGTGCTGCAAATGCAATGAGTAATCGAATTGCCTCAAGACGAGCAACATGAGCGAAGGTTTCGTCATAATCGATCCCTTCCTGTTGGTTGTATCCTTGAACCACTAGTGTGGCCTTATTTCGCACAATGACTCCAGTGTCATCCAATTTGTTTCTGAATACCCATCTAGTTCCAATGACAAATCTGTCCTTAGGCCGAGGAACAAGATGCCAAACTTTGTTTCTTTCAAATTGCTGGAGTTCTTCTTGCATAGCAACTATCCAGTATGGTTCTGCGAGAGCTTCCTTGATATTTGAAGGTTCAATGGTGGAGAGAAAAGAGTAGAATGAGCAAAAGTTGTTTAAACTTCTTCGAGTTTGAACTCCATCCGTCAAGTTTCCTATGACATTGTCCAAAGGATGAGAGCCCTTGTATCTCCAGTTCCTTGATTGATTATTTGCGGTACCTGAACTTGACTCAGGATTTTGGCTTGTTCCCCCTGAATCCAAACATGGGGTTATAGTAGGGTCAGGTATAACTCTGATCTCTTCCCTTTGGTTTTGATTCAAAGTTATAGCTTCATTAGATGTAACTCTAGGTTCCAAGTCATTGGCTTGAGAGTTATCTACAATATCATCAACTGTAGTTTCATCTCTCGCACCTTTTTCTCCTAAGTTAAGTTCATCATGAATTCCTTGAATCTCACCTTCTTCATTTTCTGTTTCAGGAGGATCTTCTCTTGACAACCTGAAATCAGGTTCGTCTAGGTTTTCCTCTACGTCCTGTAAAGGCTTATCGAAGGCATTATTTTCATCAAAGATAACATGAATACTCTCTTCTATGAATAAGGTACGTTTGTTAAAAACTTTTTAGGCTTTACTATGATCCGAATATCCTATAAAAATTGCTTCGTCACTTCTAGGGTCGAATTTGCTTAATCTGTTTTTACCATTGTTATGAACAAAGCATTTACTCCCAAAACATCTTAAATTAGATATATTAGGTTTACGACCTCGAATAAGTTCATAAGGTGTGTTTTTAAGGATAGGTCTAATCATAGCACGATTATGAATATAGCACGCTGTACTAATAGCCTCAGCCCAAAAGTTTCTAGGTAGACCACTACAAAGAAGCATTGTTCTAGCCATGTCTTCTAAGGTTATGTTCATTCGTTCTACGACTCCATTCTGTTGTGGGGTTCTAGGGGCCGAGAAGTTATGTCCAACACCGTTGGTCTTACAGAACTCAATAAAGGCATGATTGTCAAACTCGGTTCCATGGTCAGTTACTAGGTTAGATTCATATTTGTTTTGGACAAGTTTCATGAGACTAACAAATTCATCGAATGTTTCGTCTTTAGAGTGGAAAAAGATTGGCCAAACAAATCTAGAGTAATCATCAACTAGAACGAAAACGTACCTGGAACGTCCTCTGCTTCTTACCTTCATTGGGCCACATAGATCCATGTGTACTAGTTCAAGAGCTTTTTCTGTACTTAACACTCTTTTCGGCTTAAAAGATGATCTGACGTGTTTGCAACGTGAACATGTGTCACACATCTTTTCTTGATCAAATTTGATCTTTGGGAGACCTTCGACCAAGTCCCATCTTTTCAGCTTACTTAGAATTGGTGAGCTGATATGACCAAATCTCTTGTGCCATAAACATGGATCATCTAACGTAACTTTCATGCAAGAGAGAGAGAGTTAGTAGGTACGACATTTAAATCAATCATATAGACGTTTTTCTTTCTACGACCTTCGAGAATTACTTTGCTTGTACCTTCCATAACTATACGACATATATCTGCAAGAAAGACAACCTTGTTTCCTTTGTCGCATAATTGAGATATACTTATTAAGTTATGTTTGAGACCACTTACCAGATATACATCATGTATAGCATGAGATGATGAAATACCGATCTTACCGATCTCTATAATTTTTCCTTTCTTATTATCTCCGAAGGTGACTTTTCCTCCATCAAAGGGCTTTAGGGATAGGAATAGGTTTACGTCGCCTGTCATATGTCTTGAGCATCCACTGTCGAGATACCATAAGTTATTTTCCTTAGCGACAAACTGCACATATAAATTCAAAGACAGGATTTAGGTACCAAAGCATACTTGGGTCCTTTGTTGTTAGTAATCACAAATAAATCTTCTTTCTTGACCCAAACTTTTCTTATGTAAGTTTTCCTATATCTATAGTAGTTAGGTTTTGATGTTTTTGTGTAGTTTCTAGTTTGTTCTTTTGGTGACCATTTTTTGTGTGTCGTAGGTTGAGGAGTTTGTTTGGTTCTATTTTTCTTTTCTTCGTAATCAAATGTCATGTCATAGAACCATCTGTGGTCAATATTTCTTTCCTCAACTTTGTCATCATCACTATCAGAGACGAAAATAGTGTCGTTTGGTATACCTAAGGATTTAACAAACTTGACTTCGGTTTTAAAATCTTGTGCGCGCTTTACACAGTTTTCTCGGAGGTGACCAGTATGACCACAATAAGTACATATTAAATACTCAGGTTGGTCGACATATTTTCTTCTTCTAAAGTCTCGGTCTGTTGGGCTTTGTTTACACTTTGAGTGATCCCTTCTTTCATAACATTCATGACCTAATCCCATTTTCATGGTGTTGTCGGATTGTTCATTCAGGAAGTTTAGAACGTTGGTGCTTCCTTCCCATTTATCGTGAACTTTCCGAGTGTGAAGAAGAAGGTCTTTTAAGGAGTCTATTTCCTTTTGACATTTACTATGGTCGATGTTGCTAGACTCTTCTAGGTTTTGAATGTCTTTATGAAAGTCGGAAACAATTTTAGCATGTTCCTTTTTGATGTTAGACAAGTTGAATTCTAGATCCATGATTTTGTTTTCGAGAATCTCAACTTCTTCTAGATGAGTCTCATCTTCAACAAATGTCGAAGATTTAGACTTTAGAAGCTCATTTGCCTTTCTCAATTCTGAAGTTATAGCTTCATTAGCTGTAACTTTAGATTGAAGCTCTTTAATGTTGAGTTTTAGTTTTGAGGTTATAGCTTCATTAGCTATAACTTTAGACTCAAGAACTTTTTTCTCAGACATCACTGTTTCCAACTTAACATTGGTATCAATCTTTATTTTGGATTTCAGTTTCTTAGCTTTGGCTTTTAGAAGTTGATTTTCCTCAGCAATATCGAGGATTTGTTCTTTCAGTTCATCTAACTCAAGACTTTGTTCATGACATTGGTCTAGGGTTTTCTCAAAGTATTTAATTAACATAGCCTTAGACAGATTTTTAACTTGACTTTTAAGTTGTAGAAAATTTACCTCTTCGTCATCGTCGTCTGAGTCGGATTCTCCAAGGAGACACATATGAGATGCGTCATCTTCATCATGGTTGTTTGAGATTAAAGCAAGACTGACGTAGCTTAAGCAAAGGTTTGCTACCTCATCCTCTTCTGAGTCCTCGTCATCTTCGGATTCTAATTCTCCCCCAGCATGACGCAAGCATCACCTTTTTGAATTCCGTTTTGGTCTTTTCCCTCTTAGATTTGTCTTTGATTTTATCCCAACTTGGACAGTCTTTTATCATGTGGTCTTGTTGTCCACACTTGAAACATCCCCTTTTGAAGAATGTTTGTTTGGAGTCAGTTTTCTTTTTGTCAAAATTTTTGTTGTTGGGGTTCTTGTATCTACCTTTGAAAACTGCTTTCTTAAATCGTCTTGCGAATAGAACTGTCTCGTCTTCAAGTTCTTCTTCGCATGATACGCTAGTGGAGGCTTGAAGTGCGACGCTTTTACCCTTAAGGTCGTCATCATCTTCTTTGTTTAGCATGATCTCATGAGCCATCAGAGATCCTATAAGTTCTTGGTAAGTTATTTGAGATAGATCACGAGCTTCTTCAATGGCTGTGACCTTGGGTTGCCACTTCTTGGTAAGAATCCTAAGAATCTTTCGAATGATATCCTCAGAATCGATCTTCCTACCAAGGTTCCATAGTTCATTGATAATACAAGAAAATCGTGCAGACATGCTATCAATAGATTCATTCTTTTCCATAGTGAAAAGTTCATATCTTTGAATAAGCAGATCTATACGATGTTTCTTGACTACGGATGTTCCTTCGTAGGCAAGTTCAAGACCGTCCCATATTTCCTTAGTGTAATTACAGGATGAGAATCTATCAAATTCTGAGCTTATTATACCGTTTTCTAGGAGACTCATAGCCTTTGAATTCTTCTCTGCAATTTTGTAGTCGGCTTCTACATAATCACTTTCCATCTTTTCATAGGTTGTTCCATTGGCGGCGGCGACCAAGATTTTCTTTGGTCCGGTTTGAATGATCTTCCAACATTCCCAATCACATCCCTTGATGTAGTGAGTCATCATATTCTTCCATAAACTGTAGTTCTTACCATCGAAGATAGGACACTTGAGATGCTTGGAATCCATTGTTGATAGAGTATATAATATAGAATCAATAGTAGGATCAATCTCCCGCGGTTAGGCGATCAAGAGCACGAGGCTCTGATACCGATTGAAGAGTCTATTGATATGATATACTCAAGAAGGGGGGGGGGGTGAATTGAGTATGCCTTCTTTTTTCAAATCTTCTTCGATGTGTGCTTTTGTATGGTGATCGTTGAGTAGAGCAAATAATAAATAGAGACACGATATTTTTGAAGTGGTTCAGTTTCACAATTTGAAACCTACGTCCACTATTCTCGATTAGTAAAATTAGTACCGACTCCGGATTACAATTTTATCAACCGTACTCGTACAACTTTGATGTTAGTTGTAACTCAACCTAGATACCGTTAAATACCTAGCTACGTCAAGTACCGTTAAATACTTGACTACAATGAGTACCGTGAAATACTCGATCTATCTTACGCTAATAAGATAAGTCTTCAATGTTCTTCAAAGTCACAATCTTGAATGAATAATATCAATGCTGAAGCACTTGAATCTTGAAACGGATATGACAATTTAAGCTCGAATCTTGAAGAATTATGATCGGCGGTTTTTCTTGATTTGCGTGCGAGTTTGTGTGTGATTTCGTGATGTTCAATGTGTCACAAGTATCCTATTTATATGGAATTATATCTAGGTTGATCAAACCCTAGATGACTTAGGAATATTACCTAAACTAGAATTCTAGTCCTTTGGTAATACTACCATAAATCTAATCTTAATTTATTTAGGAAAAATTTAAATAAGATATTTAAGTACTATATATATGGAATCAATTTCCTGATTCATATTTAGGAAAGATCTCATATATTAAATAAATAACAACCTTATTAAAACCAACTTCCTAAACCTTGTCAAAATATAATAAATTATATTACCATAATATAATCTAGATTGCTTTAGGTTATTTAAATAAATACATATTTATTTAATTAAACAACCCTACACGATTAAGGAACGTGTCATTGTACCCGACTTCCTAAACCGTTTCATACTAAATCTAAATTATATTACTTGACAAATGAGTTAAATAAAAATCCTTAGTTTATTAGAAATAAATAATTAACTCATAAGATAATTATTTATTCCTTTTTAACTATAAGATATTTTATATCAACTTATTAAGATTAATAATTCCATACAATTAAAATACCAATTATCCATTAATTAAACACGGCGATTTTAGGAGAACAAAATCGTTTCAATCCTCACAAATATTTCGATCATTTCTTCTTTATGGAGTTATAGCTACGAGCTATAACTTGAACCAATCTCATACTAAAGTCATATTTGATAAGTATAATTTTAGTTCATTATATGCACTTGTGATCTTCTTTCAATCCTTGATTAGTCCATCCATTGACTAATATTCTTGAATCTTTTATACTTGATTGATGAGATCTTCTAAACTAATCTTCTGTACACTTAGCACATGATTATACGCACGAGTATATAATATATATAGCTAGACTTGTCATTATCAAAACATAAACATATATACTTAATATATACATTTGAATATATGGTTCAACAAATTCCCCCTTTTTGATGATGGCAAGTCTTTCTTAGATTTGTGTCTAAGTGTAAGTTCCCCCTCAATATAAAAAGGGTCATTCATAGCAAGGATTAACTTAGGGTTTCTATCTTCTATCTAACCCATATCCTTTAAGAACCCTAAGAGACAACGGATTACGACAAGGAGCAAGCTTAGGCAAATTCTAATCTAAGTCGCATTTTCCCCCCTCTTGACATCATCGAAAAGATGAGAACAAAGACATAAAACGACTAGAATAATACACTACGAAACATAAGTAAGCATGCATCACGAATCAAAACATACGAACACACACAATATTATACAAGACAAGTACGAATGTTAGAAAGATATACACAACCAATTCGAAATATTAAGCCAATGGGCCGAATTATAAACAAGGAGAGAAAATTGGGCCGTCTTAGGGTTAAAGTTTAATGGGCCAAAAGCAAAATAAACCGAGAGATTAGGCAAAAGAAAGATAAGTTGGCCTTGGTTACCATTGGGCCACAGATAGTGTTTGAGTTGGGCTAAGACAAAAGTAAGAGTTTGGTGCAGTCCATCTAGGACTTAAACAACAACACCCGAAAATACCGAAAACAAGAAAACACGAACAGATCAAGAACCGAGCATCATCAATCATGAACGAGAGCTGGAGGCAGGAGTCTTGGCATACGAATTAACATAATCAAGCCTGGTACGGAATTCGAGAGTCGTCAATTTGTCCAAACAGCTATTGACATTACGACCTTGAGCATCTAGAGCAATCTCGAAATTAAGGACCTTCATCGAGAGAGCCTTGACAACCTCGAGGGCTTGGCTCGCATCTTCCCTTAATAGATCATGTTCCCGTACCATTGCCCCTCCCTGAGTAGTTAAGAAGGAGAGACGATCACTAATGATGAACAACTCATCGCACAACAGTTGAACACCCGTGCCAACTTTTTCAATCCTCTTATCAACTTTGGCCATCCATTCCCGCATCAACTCCTCAAATCCTGGATTACCACGACTATTAGTAGTACCCGCGTTCTCTTTTTCCTGTTTTACTTCACACAAACCAAGGATTTTATCCATCTTGGCCTCTAAACCTTCAAACAATGGAGAAGTACACGGTTTTGGTTCCGCATCAACACTTTTCCCAAACGACAAATCAACTCCATCAAACGAAATTACCATAAGTTTGAGCAAATTATCACACATCCTATCCCTTGGCACGACCCCGTAACTAGCGTCATCAATTACACCTTTCTTGAACATAATTTCCGACACCCACATTCCATAAGGAATGTCGAGTGTGGAGCAGACCTTTTCTTTAGTTAAGACGGATGAAACTTGACAAATTTTACAACATACCAAGAAAGCTAGATTAACCTTGATTCCTTCCAACCACCCCTTCTCAGTAACACGGTATTCTAAAGAAAATTCAGAAGTAATTTTAGTTTTGGGGAAAAAGAGCTTGTTAACAGTGGAGTGTTTTCTGTAGCATGTTCATCAAAATAAGTTTTTATAGTCATATTTTGTTCTCGGGTCACGGTTCCCCACTCCTTTCGAGAATCAAGATCAAGTCCCTCTTAATCAAGATGAAAGATCTCACAAATCTCAGCCAACGATACTTCAACATCCCGACCATTTACAACAACACGCAACCCATTCTCACATGATTTAACAGATGCAAAGAACTGAATAACTTCAATAGGAAACACTAAACCTGAAAAGTTACTAATATAGTCCCACCCCTGAAACTCCAAGAATTGCTTAAAGAAAGCGAGTGACTTAGACCCTTCTACCTAAGATTTCGGATAAAATCTAACCGCATGTATCGAATAAGGGAGAAGACGATTTATAAGCATACCTTCAGACTTGGTCATTCTAACTCACTCCAGACCTTCTTTAGTGGCTTCCAGAGAACTTTCGCGGAACAGAGGACGGGGGCTATTGGTGGAACCGAACTCAGGCATCTTTTCAGGGACGGTCGGTGAGTCACGTTTTAATTTTCGGCGTTTTCCGGTGTCATTTGTTGGAACAGAGACGGAGATGGGTGTTGGGGATGGCAGAGGTGACGCTGTGAGTGATGATGGAGATGGAGTGTTCTGTTTCTTGGAATGTGAGCGAGTGGTTCGAGATGGTGGCATTTTTAATGTGGTTGACTATGTGGGTGAAGGTTTTAGGGGATTTTGAGTTGGTTGATTTTTGGAGGTTTTGGAGGATGATAATGGTGAGGGAGTTTGGAGACGATAATAATGGAGGGTAGTGAGGTAAGTAGAGTGAGTGGTAAATGTGAGAGTAAGTAGTTGGGTAATTGTGTGGGGTTAGGGGTACGTGGCATTTGAAGAGGAGAGTAGTGGGGCTAGTGGGTCACATGGCTTGTACGGTAAGTTTGGTTATGTTTCCCTTTTTTCTTTTTATTTGAATAATATGTAATATTAATATTATATAACTATGTAAGTTTGATTATAATATTTGTCGTAATATTATTGTGAGATTCGGTTGTTCACACATACATAAATGAATTGCATAACATAATTATATTCACTTAATTTATCATCGAATACATACATACACATGCAGCGGAGTATACGTACACAGTCATATAATCTCATCTTAACCGTAGTCAATCATTGGGTTATTTTTGCTTTTAAGATTTGATTAGGTGCCACCGATTAAACCAATTTCCAATCGCAAAGTCTCAAAACGTTCTCTAGCCAATGGTTTAGTGAAGATATCTGCCCATTGTTTTTCCGTACCACAAAATTCCAATTTTATATTTTTCTTTTCAACATGGTCTCGTAGAAAGTGGTGTCTAATTTCAATATGTTTGGTTCTCGAGTGCTGGGCTGGGTTTTTGGATATAAGTATAGCACTCGTATTATCACATAAGATAGGCACACATCCAACATCAATACCATAATCATGTAATTGTTGCTTTAATCATAAGAGTTGAGAACATACCAGTGCGGCTGCAATATATTCTGCTTCGGCAGTTGAGAGAGCGACAATTTTTTTTTTCTTGGATCCCCAAGATATTATGCATAAACCTACAAAGGTAGCAAGTCCCGAGATACTTTTTCTGTCTAATGAACATCCAGCATAATCCGCAGCTGAATATCCTACTAGGTTAAAGTTACCATAGATATAACTTTGAAGTTTCGATTAGGTGTCTTAGTATTCTCTTAACCGCAATCATGTGCAATTCTTTTGGTGCAGATTGAAATCTAGCACAAACACAAACACTAAACATTATATCTGGACGACTTGCAGTAAGATAAAGAAGTGAGCCAATCTTACATCGGTAAGTTGTTTTGTCTACAAACTTACCATTTTCGTCTTTGGTTAGCTTCTTATCTGTGACCATTGGAGAACAAAATCGTTTCAATCATCACAAATATTTCGATCATTTCTTCTTTATGGAGTTATAGCTACGAGCTATAATTTGAACCAATCTCATACTCAAGTCATAGTTGATAAGTATAACTTTAGTTCATTATATGCACTTGTGATCTTCTTTCAATCCTTGATTAGTCAATCCATTGACTAATATTCTTGAATCTTTTATACTTGATTGATGAGATCTTCTAAACTAATCTTCTGCACACTTAGCACACGATTATACGCACGAGTATATAATATATATAGCTAGACTTGTCATTATAAAAACATAAACATATATACTTAATATATACATTTGAATATATGGTTCAACAACTCAAAATAATGTTAGTCATACTAATTATTATCTCATATAATAAAGATCTTATTGTGTGCATAACAAAATAACCGAGATTAAGTGAAGTAATATTTTTCCTTACATTGCTTAAAGTTTCGGTCAATATGAGCATAAACAAAGTCACCTACTTTATTTGATCTTGAGCTAATTATCACGGATGATCCTCCTAAGTCTCCAAATTAGAAGACCTCCAATGAGTTAACACCAAGACACACTCTATTAATTTTGTGTTTGATTTTGCTAGAATCCTCACACAAAAACCTAGCTAATTATTATTATCTTATAATAACCATAATATGAGATCAACTATTGATTGTAAGAGTAGTAGTAGTACACGGCCAAAACCAAGAGAAAAATGAGAAATCTTATTATCTAAAATCTCTCAAGGTTTTTCTCATTAAAAATTTAGAATGAATGATGAACAATTGAAAAGAACAAAACCCTTTTTGTTCTCTGTGTGTGCCGGCTAGGAATAGGGTGCCCAATGCATGGGCACTATCAATATTACACTTGTCCATCACATGCATAGATAATAAAATGTTTTTGTTTAATTTTATCCCATAAAATGTTATACAAACACATTTGTATAATGTGTAGTGTGACCATATATCACACGGTCCCAACACAAACAATAAGGTCCATTTTATCAATTATAACATGAACATTAAAACATTTTATAAGTTTAACTAATTTAAACTTTAATTCTTATAATAATTCGATTATTATCTTTATAAATTTAATTATATTAGAACGTTTCTAATATAAATTATTCATTCTAAAATAATGTTTCATAAAGATATTAATTTTAGCAATGACAATTCATTCACTAAAATTTTATAATTTATAATCATATTATAAATGTACTCCCTACACGTAATATAAACTAGGATCAATATAACTCGTATCAATATACAGTCATATCATTTTTCTATTAATAGAGTTGTCCTAAAGGTGTGACCTAAAGGGATCGACTGATCACCACCGTCACACGACAGTAATGTCAAACTCTAGCAAGCCAATCATTACCGATTAATGTTGATCAGTCGACTATATGAAAAGAATCATCCCATGAGTATTCTTATTGCAGATTTATCAATGATTTATATTCACTGATGACACCCGTCGTTGAGGGGTGCCAAAGATAAGATTTATAAAACCTCAGCTTAAACTTAGATAGGATAAGTCAAGGGTCGAACCACAGAGAGACAAGGTTAATAATGTTTGTGAATTTAAAGTCTATTGCAAGTAACCGAAAAGGGGAGGTTGATTTGATGATTTAAACTAATAACTAAAAGGATAAAATAAACAAGAGAAATAAAATAAGGTAAAAGCAGATTAGGAACTTTGGTTCCCCATGGTTAAAACAAGTCAATGAAGGGTAAAATAATCAAATAACACAATCCCAAGGAACAAAGAATAAACCTTTAGGTCAATATTCTACCCAATCCTTACGGTCTTAGGGTTCCTAGAAAAGCACTAAACTTTCGTTCATATGGCAATCCCAAAGTTGTTGTTAAACTAATCCTAATAATCTTTCAATCTTAAGGATTAGTTCACCAACAACAATGGGGGATTGGTAATTCAATCATTAAACTTATCAAAATCAAATCTTTATCATGGTTCCCCTAATTCCTAATCACAAGAATTAGCTATGCATACTCTTAATTATGAAACTAACAATAACTAAGAACATTAAAAGAATTAACATAATTAAAGATGACAATAAAAGGGAAAACATGAATTAAAGAACAACAATAAGATGAACAACAAGATTGAATTAAAAGGAAAGATTAATTGTAGCAAACTTACAACTTTAATGGAATTTAAGAACAAAGGATGCAAACTTGGAATAAAAATCTCTTTCTCAACTATGGAGTTCTTCTAACATAATGTTACTTGTTAATAAAAAGCTTGACAATAGAAAATTACTTGACCTAATTGAAGAGTTTAGGTCTCCTTAAATAAGAATAATTACAAGATTAGGAAAGTAGAAACACGAAACAAAATCGCGGCTGCTACTTCCGGGTCGGTCGACCTCGCTTTCGGGTCGGTCGACCACTTCTTTCAATGCTGGGCTTTTCTGCGATTTGGGCTTAGGTCGGTCGACCACTCTGATGGTTCGGTCGACCGCTTCTTGTTTGCTTCAGCTTTAATCTGGCCCAATTACAATACTCGGACGTGCAACTCGGATCCTTGCTCCGCATTAGTACTCAAAACAGCTTCCGAAAGGCAAATAAGGTTCAGTTTTGCTCACTTCCGCGTATTCCTACATATAAAACATAGAAATGCCAAAGTAAACCGTTTCTGGAGAAATAAAAACTAAAAGTCACGAAAATGTAAGAAAATACGTGCCATAAGAATAAATAAAATGCATAAAATAGGCACGTATCAAACTCCCCAAACCAAACCTTGCTTGTCCTCAAGCAAGCACTAAGACTCAAAAGAAAAGAAAAACTTCTAATGGAACGGATTTCACACTTTTTACAACCAAACACAACACTATGCCCAACCAATTTAATGCAACCTTCAAATATAATAAAGCATAATGTCAAGAGCAAAACGAATTGGACATGTTGGAAAAGCATGCTAAAATTTCAACCTTGCAAGACTCATTCTAATTGGACTCTCGCGGTACGCTCGAGACACTCATGAAAGCAAAGGGTCAAATGTATATGTGAAAGATAAGAAGATAAATAAAAGTAAAGACTCTCACCTATCTGCGACCCGTAAGAACATGCCTGCAATCTAACATGAATAGAATCTTTACAACCGTACATATGCATTCCCACACTAGATAACCATGACACACGCCGAGGCAATTTTGGGATTGTGAGGCTAAGGGTAAGAAGGGGTTAAAATAAGTTATGGGAAGAGGGGTTAAACCGAGCTAACAACCGTCTATCCATACTATAAGATCACTTCTTATTATTTTTCCATACATGCCAATGCTCAAAGTTTTGGAGCAAAAATCACAATTTCTCCAATTTTCTCCTTTTCTTTCTTTCTTTCTTCCTTTCCTCCTTTTTTTCTTTTTCAGAAATATTCTGTTCAATGGTCCTGGTCGACCAACCAAGAATGTAGGTCGACCAACCAGCCTTGAAAACAGGCTGTTCCGATTTTTTTTTTTTTCATTTGAATCATTATATTTTTTTTCGAATCCTTCTCTTTTATTTTTTCTCCTTTCTACCATTCTCACAAAATCAATATTTAACAATAAAGCACAAACCAAAGGATGGCCAAAACAG
The DNA here is from genome assembly GCA_029255685.2 of Silene conica. Classification (NCBI taxonomy): domain Eukaryota; kingdom Viridiplantae; phylum Streptophyta; class Magnoliopsida; order Caryophyllales; family Caryophyllaceae; genus Silene; species Silene conica. The sequence goes on along the minus strand of CM055316.2, from coordinate 51,825,377 downwards.
TCCCATCACTATATTACTAGCTCGGCTAGGTTAGGCAAATTTTGGATGTAGCAAATGGGTTAAAAGATTCAATTTGGCTATGTGAGAATTATGGGAAAAATGAGAAAGGGGGACCTCTACCACATGTGTCAACAAACCACAAATCCGAATGCATACAGGTATTAAGTAGACAAAATTCATGTTTATGCACATTGATGTGACATGCCTCAAGAGGAGAAACTACTCACAAACCTACATGAAATCGGTCATAGATGTCACCGATTTATTAAGCTCTAATCCTTAGAATATGTTGTAGCTTGCCAAGAAGAGAGTCAAGTCTAATAATTTAGCATGAAATCAACAAAAACTAGTAGATAATGCAAAAGACTAGCTTGAAAATTTATGAAAAAAGCAAGGCAAGGCAATATGTGTTATGTGAGGCATAAATTGTATCCGTCCGTTCCGACTCGACATAAAAACTTAAGACAGAGAAGAACGCGCGACAGGGAAGAACACGCGACAAGAGAGGATGAAAACAAGAAAAACACCTAAAGGAATGAAAAACAAAAGACACAAAGACAATTGCATACTCACAAAGGAGTATGCAAACACCCTCCCTAAACCAAAACGCACAATGCCCCCATTGTGCTCATCAGCATACAACCACAGCATAGGGATGGGGTAGGCAGAAAAGAAACAAACAAAGAATGGAAAAGGAAAAAGAATAGAAACTACAAAAAGAGTCTATGGAGGAAGAAGAGGAAAACTGGAAATCTAGAGGGAAAAACTGGAAATCTAAGGGAAAATAAAAGAAAAACTACTTACAAGATGGAGGGACCTCCCCAAACTGAACCCCAAAGAGGGTAAGGTTAAGCACGTCCCTAGGATTCTGAGTCGAAATCCGGCTCAGAGTCCTCTCCTCCTTCTTCCTCCTCGTCCTCCTCTTCAGGACCTACGCCTCTTCCTGAGGCAGAGCCTGAAACTTCACCGTGGACACGACCGCCTGCGAGAGGTGTGTACCAGGTGGGGTGAGTCCATGGGCCGGTAGGGAGCCTACCCTGAGTGGCATACTCCCTGTAAACCGGATATTGGCAAAGACTATCGTTCAACTGTTTTTGGTTGAACTGCACGCAAAGGCCTGCCATCATTTGTGGCAGAGATCTGTCATTAACATAAGGAGGAACATAAACATTAGGAGCAGTAGTAAAATCAGGTGGGTACCCCGTCCCAGATGTGGTATGGTGGCCACCGGAAGCAGGGACCCTATGACCTCTAAAGGTACCTCCTCTAAGGGGGAGGCGGTAAGACGGGAGTAGTGGTCTGGGCTCCCCTACAACAGTAAAAAGGGGTAGCATAGGGGGAGCCATGGTGATGGGGATGCGATCACTGAGGTAGGTGTCTACCTTCCAATAATCTCTCCTATCCACCCAATGCACGGACCTGACATAAGCCATGTCCATGAACCGGGAGGGAGTGTCAATCGCATCCTCAAAGCGAGGGAACTGGGGGACAAGGGAGCGGGCTAATCGAGTGACTAGCCCACCACAGACAATGGTAGTCAAGGAAGTTCCCTCGCCCACCGACATGAAGTGAGAGGCGACCAAAAATGTAGTGTTATAAAACTGCTGACCCATACGTCTGATGTTAAGATAACCAGACAAAATGGAGAGCTCAATGTTGTTAACATTTTGAGACTCTTTGCGGCCGAAAACAGTGTTGGCCAACAGACGCAAATAATAACGGGGGGCGGGAAGGTGAACGGTACTGTCTTTCTTCTTCCCATCGCTGGAATCAGAAAGACAGGACCATAAATCAGCATACGACCCCGTGGGATCATCAGTAAGACCCGTAGAAGATAAGCCTAAAAACTGAGCAAATTGGTTTAAAGTTAAAGAAAAAGTTTCATTGAACAAACGAAAAGAAATGCAAACATTATCATAGCCGGGGTGAAATGCTCTAATATCAAAAGTGAAGGAAGAAAAGAACTCAAGAGTAAGCAAGGAATAGGTGAACTCATCCATAGTGACGAGTCCTGAAAAACCCGTCCCATCTAGCAAGGACAGCACCTCATCATGACATCCAAAGGCTTGCAAGGTTGGGACACATAGGAACCGGGTCGCCACTACCAAGCAATAAGCGGTGAGATGGAGGAATTGGGCTTTCTGAGCCGGAGTGCTGAAAGTGATTTGCGGATAGTTGGGTAGACTATCCGTGTCCTGCACCGTCAAACCTCTCGACCTAGGAACACGGCCTCTCGAGGTGCTTGTACCCGAAGTGCGGGCGCGCTTCCCACCTTGATCACGGCTAGACATTTGTAGATCTGAAAAGTTCAATAAAAATATAAGTCTTGTGTGAATATGAAAACATTTCTTTAATAAATTAGGAACAAAAGTTGCAGAAACAGAAACTCCTGCAACAGGTATGGGTCGGCCGACTTCACAGTTAAGTCGGTCGACCATTTATGCGAGAAAAATCAGAATTGCTGTAGCGCGACAGGTCGGCCGACAGCAAACCTAGGTCGGTCGACCAACTAACGAAAAGATATCAGGAACTGCAAAAAATATAAATTTAGGAAAAACACTGTTCTGGTCGGCCGACCTCAGTTTCAGGTCGGTCGACCGACTATCAAGAGAAAAATGCAGGATCTGTAAACTATGAAACCCAGAAAATTCAAATTTAGGTCGGCCGACCTCCGTTTTGGGTCGGTCGACCGTAAACAGTGTCAGAGTCAGATTTTCGTGACTGAAATCGCGCGAAAAAGGGCATAAAAATTTAAAGGAAGAATTAAACTAACCCTAACAGCACGAAATCACACACAAATTACAGATCTAAGCATATAAAATCAAAATGAAGAAGAAAACTAAGAGAAAAACACACAAACAAGCATGGAAACGAAATTAAGAGCAAAATTAAACTCAAAAAGACAAACTAATACTACCTAGAACAGAATTAAGATGAAAATAAACGAAAAAGAAAGAAGGAAAACTAAGAAAAACATACCTTGAAGGAGGAAATTGAAAGAAAGCAAGTAAATTGGTGAAGGATGAAGAAGGTGGGTGTTTTTTAGGGTTTTAAGAGAGAAAAAGGGATGCAGGAAGTGTGAGCAAAAGGAAGCAAAAATTGTGTTTTCAAAACACAAAACACCCGTGACTTTGACTCTAAAAAAACCGAAAAAAAACACGCGCGGTCGGTCGACCGCAATACTCGGTCGGTCGACCTCTGTCCTTTTTACCTGTTCTGCAAATTTTACTTAACCTGTCAAAATGCACTTTAAAGTTTGCCAGAAGGTCGGTCGACCTAGTAGTTGGGTCGGTCGACCGCTGTACTGACGAGTTCTTTTATTTTTCTGCAGAAACTTAAAATTTCATCAAGGATAAAACAGAAATAAATAAAAAAAACGTAAACTTAAGCTGGAGCACGGGTTGCCTCCCGTGTAGCGCTTGTTTAAGAGGTCCCGCACGACCTTTTTACCTATCGAGGGGCATCCTAAAAGGGGTCAAAGTAAGAAACTTCGACCTTTCCGACAAATTCGTTCTCTCCTCTGAAGTGCTTCACATATTGGCCATTGACTTTAAACCTCTCACCAGATGAGGTTTCTAATTCTATTGACCCGAATTTTGAGACAGCTGTGATGGTGTAGGGTCCGCTCCACCTGGATTTCAGCTTACCAGGAAAAAGACGAATACGAGCATTAAAAAGCAACACCCTATCACCTACCTGAAAATCACGTCTAATGATTCTCTTGTCATGCCAGCGCTTTGTTTTCTCTTTGTAAATCCTGGCATTGTCATAGGCTAACAACCTGAATTCTTCTAACTCATTGAGCTGCAACAAACGTTTCTCAAGGGAAAGATTAAGGTCTAAATTAAGATCACATATAGCCCACCAAGACTTACGTTCTAACTCTACTGGTAAATGACAAGTCTTACCGTAAATCAATCGGAATGGTGACATTCCTATTGGGGTTTTGAACGCGGTCCTATAGGCCCATAAAACATCATCAAGTTTTAGGCTCCAATCTTTCCTAGACTTAGAAACTACTTTGGCTAGGGTCTCCTTGAGTTCTCTATTAGAGATCTCAACTTGACCACTAGTCTGAGGGTGATAAGCTAAACCCCTACGGTGTTGGACACCGAATTTATTTAACAAGTCACCTAAGCGTTTCTCCTTAAAATGCATACCTCCGTCACTTATGACAACCCTAGGGACACCAAAACGAGGAAATATGATTTTTTTAAACATCTTAATAACAGCCTTTGCATCACAATGGGGAGTAGCAATAGCTTCTACCCACTTAGACACATAATCAACAGCCACAAGAATATACCTGTTACCTTGACTACTAGGAAAAGGTCCTTGATAACCAATGCCCCAGACATCAAAAATCTCTACCTCTAAAATACCAACCTGCGGCATCTCATGTCTTCTTGAGACATTCCCAGTTCTTTGACAAGCATCACAGTTTCCTACAAAATTCCTACAGTCAGCATGCAAAGTAGGCCAATAAAAACCAGACTGTAATACCTTGGCCACGGTCCTAGATGGACCGTGGTGACCACCATATGCAGAAGAGTCACATGCTTCCAGAATGTCCTTCACCTCCCATTGGGGGACGCATCTCCGGATAAGTCCATCTCCGCATTCTTTAAAAACATAAGGGTCATCCCAAAAATACTGTTTCGCATCGAACATAAATCTCTTCTTTTGTTGCCATGACAACTCATGAGGGATTTTACCTGTGACAGCAAAGTTAGCAAAATCAGCATACCAAGGAGGGGGATAAGAACCTGAACTATTAATGATAAATAAACTCTCATCAGGAAATGAATCATCAATAGGTAAAGAATCTTCCTCATCAGTCAACTGTAGGCGAGATAGGTGGTCAGCTACCACGTTTTGCGCGCCTTTCTTGTCCCTAATCTCAATGTCAAACTCTTGGAGAAGGAGTATCCACCTTAAAAGCCTTGGCTTTGAATCCTTCTTCTGAAAAAGACCTTTCAAAGCTGCATGGTCAGTGTAAACAATTACCTTATTACCTACTAAATAGGACCTGAATTTTTCTAAGGCAAATATGACAGTTAGCATCTCCTTCTCAGTAGTGAAATAGTTGACTTGAGTCTCATCTAGGGTGCGGCTCGCATAGTATATAGGATTAAGAGCCTTGTTCTTCCTTTGACCTAGCACAGCACCAACAGCGTAGTCACTAGCATCGCACATGATCTCAAAGGGGAGATCCCAATCTGGTGGCTGAATGATTGGTGCTGAGATCAAAGCTTCCTTCAACCTGTTAAAAGCTGAAAGGCACTCATCAGTAAAATCAAAGATGGCATCTTTAAGAAGTAATTGCGTAAGTGGTTTAGCAATTTTAGAGAAGTCCTTAATGAAACGCCTGTAGAAACCTGCATGTCCTAAGAAACTTCTCACCCCCTTAACATTAACAGGAGGGGGTAATTGCTCAATCACCTGCACCTTTGCTTTATCTACATGTATACCTTTATCAGAAATTAGATTACCTAACACTACCCCTTCAGTAACCATAAAATGACACTTTTCCCAGTTTAAGACAAGGTTTACGTCAATACATCGCTGCAAGACTTTATCAAGATTAGCTAAGCATTGATCAAAAGCATTACCATAAACGGAGAAATCATCCATAAATACCTCCATAATATTTTCTATAAAGTCAGAAAAGATACCCATCATACACCTTTGAAAGGTAGCAGGAGCATTGCATAGCCCAAAAGGCATCCTGCGATAAACAAAAACACCCTGTGACATGTAAAAGTAGTCTTACTTTGATCATCAGGATGGATGGGAATCTGGAAAAAACCTGAATAACCATCTAGAAAACAGAAGAATTTATTAGAAGCCAGTCTTTCAGTCATTTGGTCAACAAAAGGAAGGGGGAAATGGTCTTTCTTGGTGGCGGCATTTAACTGTCTATAATCAATGCACATCCGCCACCCAGTTACAACTCTAGTTGGTATTAACTCATTTTTATCATTCTTAACCACTGTGGTTCCTCCTTTCTTAGGAACCACCTGAACTGGGCTAACCCACTTAGAGTTGCCAACTGAATAGATAATACCTGCATCAAGAAGTTTCATTACCTCAGCCATAACCACATCCTGCATCTTAGGATTCAACTTACGCTGTCCCTGTCTATAAGGCTTATGCCTTTCCTCTAACTCTATTATATGCATGCAAACATCAGGGCTTATGCCCTTAATATCATCCAAAGAATAACCTAGAGCTTTCCTATTCTTTTTAAGAACAGTCATTAAGGCAGAAAGTTGGTCAGGATTAAGTTTAGAACTAACAATTGCAGGGTACTGTTCAGTATCATCTAAGAAAACATACAGGAGATTAGGAGGAAGTGGCTTACGCTCTTGATGCGGGAGCATACTCGAGGTCGCGAAACATTCGTCCAAGAGTTAGACTTGATTTCAGTAAACTTGGGTTTGGGTCAGCTCAGATCTTTAATATGGCTTTGCGTGATATTCTGAAAGAACAAGGTAGGTTCGAGAAGTCATGTGATGGTCCAAGGTTGATGATTCATGGAGAAGCTATGGAAGAACCTCCTGATCCATTAAGGAGGCAGATGATACAGCCTGTTCAAGGAGGCTTAGGGGCGTGTGTTCAAGCAGCCCATACGGCTAAATTAAAGAGTGAAGATCTTAGTTGAGTTGGGATTATAGTTTAATAGTTTGTTATAATTAGTTTTCATAAGTTAGTTAGTAAGAATAAGGTAGTTTTATTTATTTCCTAATTGTTTATTTCCTAATTTCAATTTTCAGAATAAGGTAAGTAGTTTTAAGGTAATAGTTGGTTTTAGGAAAGTTTTCCTTATCCACTTATGGAAAGGATCACAAGTTTTAGGGAGTCTTGTGTCCCCTATTCTACTATAAATAGGGACTTATGTATTCAGTTTTTAGGCATTCAAATTTGAGAGATTAATACAAGTTTTCTTGTTGTGTGCTTATTACTTGCGAGTTCTAAGTTCTATTATTTCTTCCTTGCGAGGTTGAGATAAGTTTAGTGTGATTCTATCCTTGCGAGGTGTGGATTACCATTCGTGTGTAACATCGAGTTTCTTGCGAGAGAGATCTTATTCACGTCATATTTCTTTTATTTTCGTTCTATTAAAAAAAAAACGCCACAAAAAAATAACAATACTTTATTTCCGCTGCAAAGTTACTCTAAGTTTTACATCAATTTGGTAAAACGTGTGGTTATTTTACATCAAATTGGTATCAGAGCTTCGGCTCTTGATCTAATTCTGTTTTAGATCAGTTCTTGGGAAGCTTGTTAAGATGGTGAACACTAGCGACGAAGAATCAGGGCAAAAACCTTGGGAAGCAAGTCACTTGGAATTGAAGGCCGAGGTGCAAGAACTCAAGTATCTCATTAGGACCATGATATCGAAGAAGGGTGCTAAGAGAACCGGAGGAGAGTCTTCTTCAAAGGGCAGTGACACCGACGAGGAAGAGGTAACCAAGGAACGAGGAGGGGACAAGAACGAAGACGGTCGTGGTCTCAAGCTCGACATTCCTGAGTTCAAGGGTGATATGGATCCGGAAAATTTTCTGGATTGGTTGAGGCAAACCGAGAGGGTGTTTGAGTATAAGGGTTATGACGACCAGAAGAAATTCAAGATTGCCATCCTCAAGCTTACAAAGTATGCATCCCTTTGGTACGAAAATCTGAAGAGACAAAGAAAGCGAGAAGGGAAAGAAAAGATAGGATCTTGGATCAGATTAAAGAAACATCTGATGAAAAGATTCTTACCTAAAGATTACGAGCAAGAGAACTACCTAAGGCTTCAATCTTTATCACAGGAAGGCATGACAGTGACCGAGTACATCAAGGAGTTCGAAAGAATGACTATAGTATGCGATCTTGAAGAGAAGGAAGAGTTAAAGGTGGCTCGTTTTATTAGGGGGTTGTCACCAAGTTTAGCATCCAGAGTTGAAGTTCAGAACTATGATGGATTCAACGATGTATGTAGGATAGCCTTAAAGTTTGAAAGACATGATAAAGCAAGGAAACCTTATAGCTACGCGAGAGGGACGAAGACTGCTGAAAGTTCTCCATCTCAAACCGTCCCTACCAACGCTAAAGAACAGGTTAAGGAGGAGCCCAAGGATAAGGGGAAGGGCGTCGTAAAAGAACCTAGGGTTGGGTCTATGCGTAGGTGTTTTAAGTGCCAAGGCTACGGGCACATAGCAAACGAGTGTCCTCAAAAACGAACCCTAACAATCCACGAGTTACAAAATCTGATTCCAAACTTCGTAGTACCTGAGTTAGAGACCGAGAGTACGGAGGAAGAAGAGGAGAACGAGGTGTTCGGCGTAGATCCAGAAAGTGGAAGTGAGGAGGAATGCTTAGTGATTAGGAAACTGCATATTGAAACAACGAGTGGAGAGAACGAGCAAAGGGAGCAGGTATTCCATACTAGGTGCAAGGTGGCTGGAAAGAAGTGTAATCTCATCATAGACAGTGGCTCGTGTACTAATGTAGTATCCAAAGACCTGGTTGCTGAATTGAAATTAGAAACCAAGGCTAGGTCGAAACCATACAAGCTTCACTGGTTAGATGGAGACAAGGGCGTGAGGGTTAAAGATCAGGCACTAGTAGCGTTTAGCCTAGGACCCTATCGAGATGAGTTGTGGTGTGACGTGGTACCCATGACTACATGTCATTTGTTACTGGGCAGACCATGGCAGTTTGACAGGGAGGTTGCGCATGAGGGGAGAGCTAATATCTATCGTGTGACTAAGGGGAATGTGACCTACAATCTGAAACCCTTATCAATGAATAAACCCAAACCAAAGAAGGAGATCTTGCTTCTAACATCAGAAGAGGACGGTGGGATTCTTACAAACAAGAACCAAGGGTTTGAGTTAGGAGCGTATTCTATGGGCAGGAGGATGGAAGAAAGAAAACTAGGTGTGTGTGCTCACGGGTTGGTAGCTTTGAAGAGTGCTATGGATCAAACAACTAAGTTAATTTGTAGTACAATCTTGCAAAGGAAGGGGCTTGAGCGTGAGACATTGGGAAGAGAATCTGAGTCCATGGTTATTGATATGGCTGGGCAGAAACGTGGGTGGAGTGATGAGTCAAGAAAGAGCTTACTAAAGGAAAATTCGAGGTCGATTTTTCAAAAAGAATGAGAGTATGATGCGGGAGCATACTCGAGGTCGCGAAACATTCGTCCAAGAGTTAGACTTGATTTCAGTAAACTTGGGTTTGGGTCAGCTCAGATCTTTAATATGGCTTTGCGTGATATTCTGAAAGAACAAGGTAGGTTCGAGAAGTCATGTGATGGTCCAAGGTTGATGATTCATGGAGAAGCTATGGAAGAACCTCCTGATCCATTAAGGAGGCAGATGATACAGCCTGTTCAAGGAGGCTTAGGGGCGTGTGTTCAAGCAGCCCATACGGCTAAATTAAAGAGTGAAGATCTTAGTTGAGTTGGGATTATAGTTTAATAGTTTGTTATAATTAGTTTTCATAAGTTAGTTAGTAAGAATAAGGTAGTTTTATTTATTTCCTAATTGTTTATTTCCTAATTTCAATTTTCAGAATAAGGTAAGTAGTTTTAAGGTAATAGTTGGTTTTAGGAAAGTTTTCCTTATCCACTTATGGAAAGGATCACAAGTTTTAGGGAGTCTTGCGTCCCCTATTCTACTATAAATAGGGACTTATGTATTCAGTTTTTAGGCATTCAAATTTGAGAGATTAATACAAGTTTTCTTGTTGTGTGCTTATTACTTGCGAGTTCTAAGTTCTATTATTTCTTCCTTGCGAGGTTGAGATAAGTTTAGTGTGATTCTATCCTTGCGAGGTGTGGATTACCATTCGTGTGTAACATCGAGTTTCTTGCGAGAGAGGAGATCTTATTCACGTCATATTTCTTTTATTTTCGTTCTATTAAAAAAAAAGCCACAAAAAAATAACAATACTTTATTTCCGCTGCAAAGTTACTCTAAGTTTTACATCAATTTGGTAAAACGTGTGGTTATTTTACATCAGCTCTGGTACCTTTACCTCAACTGCTTGAACAGAATCAGTACTGATAGAATAGCACATGTTTACCAGATTTGCATTAGCTAGGCTTATGAGCTTCTCATTCTCTTCTTCAGTGAACTCACACTCCTCTTCCTCTTCTTCTATCACATCCAGCTCTTCAGCATCTTCAGCTGGATTACCTGCACACTTATCTAAAACTGTCAGATTTTCTAAGGGATCCTTGGTCAAGGATTCCCTCTAATTAAGGATAATATTCCTGTCTATAATATCAATGGAGCAACAAGTATCATCAGTAGGAATAGTTGCCTTATGGGCAAGACTAAACTCGATAGTGTCATCTCCAATTTCTAAAGTAATGGTCCCGCGTTTGACATCTATTACAGCCCCAGCTGTGTGTAAAAATGGTCTACCTAGAATAATAGGTATTTGACTATCCTCAGCAATGTCTAAAACAACGAAATCCACAGGAATAAAGAACTTTCCCACTCTAACTGGGACATCCTCCAAGACCCCTAATGGTCTTTGAGTTGATCTATCAGCCATCTGTAGGGTAATATTGGTGACTTTATGTCTACCTAAACCAAGTCTTTCACATACAGAATAAGGTATAACACTGACACTAGCCCCTAGATCACAGAGGGCTTTCCCTATAACATGATTACCTATGGTACAAGGGATGGAAAAACTACCTGGGTCTTTTAACTTGGGTGCTATATTATCTTGTGAAAGAACATAACATTCTTCCACAAAAGCAACAGCACCGTCGTCCTGAAAATTCCTCTTACGACTCAAAATATCTTTCATGAATTTAACATAAGAAGGTACCTGGGTAATTAAATCAGTGAAAGGGATGGTTACCTCAAGATTCTTCACTATCTCCAAAAACTTACCAAATTTCCGATCCTCTTTTGAATTTTTCAGTCTTTCGGGATAAGGAACGGTGACATTAGCCATAGGATCAACAACCTTTGGCTTTTTCAGCTGTAAAATTTCGGTGAGGCCTTGAAAGAAGGAGGAATCTAGCGATTCCGGAGTCAAAATAGCCCTCTGCTCAGGAACGTCGGTCGGTCGACCTACAGCGGCGGTCGGTCGACCAGCATCTGCAACATCAGAAATTTTCTTTTCTCCAGAATCTGATCTCACGTCAGGAACCGAGGTCGGTCGACCTACTGTAGCGGTCGGTCGACCTCCTGATCTCTTGACGGGATCAGATTCTTTGTTTTGAACCTCGGCAGAATCGTCTTTTTGGGCTGATCCTTCACAAACACGGCCACTCCTAAGATTTATGGCGTTCAACGTTTCCATGGGTCCCTCACAACTAACTGGAGAGCTAGTTATTTGATTGGCTAAGTTTATCAAGTGTTCTTCAAAAGCCTTTGAGGAGGCAATTTGAGCCTTTCCCATCTCTATAACCTGCCTTGTTAAAACACCAACAAGAGCTCTCAAGTTCTCAATCTCACCCGTGCTGTCAACCGTAGTAACTAGGTTCGCACTTTCAAGCTTCAGCTGGGTTGCTTCCAGCTTTTCAAAACGGGCTTCAACTGTTGTCTCAAGAGCCATCACTCTATTCATCTCCACATTCAGCCTCCGTGAGTTCCCACGTGAACTCTTAAAGGCAGCCCTATGCACCGCCATGTCTTCAATGGTTTCCCAACCCTTCATATGGTCGGTGTTATTCTGGAATCTCCCATTGGCGGCCGCATCAAGAATCATCTTATAATCATCGTAAAGGGCGTTGTAAAATTGGTTACACAGGTCCCATTGTTGAAAGTTATGGTGAGGGATAGAATGGACCAAATTCTTGAACCGATCCCATGCTTCACAAAATCCTTCATCAGGTCCTTGTTAAAAGTTACGGATTTGGCTTCTCAAGTCTTCGGCTTTTGCAAGAGGAAAGTATTTCTTGTAAAAAGCCAATGCCAAGGAAGTCCAATCCGTAACCTTCTCAGCTGCCCTATCAAGGTAGGGGTACCAATCTCGCGCGACATCTTTTAATGAGAACAGGAACATCATTGCCAGCACCTCGTCTCTAGTCACCCCGTCAGGTATGGGTATGGCACAACAATAATCCGTGAAGGTTGTAACATGCTTCATTGGATCTTCGTCGGGTAGACCAGAAAACTGACTCCGTTCCACCAAAAAGATGTTATTTGGGTGGAGCACAAAGGAGCCAGTGGTGGGGGTAGGCAAGGCGAATCCCTTTGGTAAATCTTGAGCCTTTGGCTGTAGGTGGTCATAAATAGAATCCATATATAAACAAGAGAGTACTCAAGCCTTCCTCTCAAAAACCTGTCTTCTAAAACAAAACTAGAAGAAAAGGTGAGTAACGGTCTTAAGGAACCTAAGTTCCTTAAGACAAGAAAAATAAACTAAAAATTAACAAACAAAATTATACCGTCTCCCCGGCAACGGCGCCAAAATTTGACACCCGTCGTTGAGGGGTGCCAAAGATAAGATTTATAAAACCTCAGCTTAAACTTAGATAGGATAAGTCAAGGGTCGAACCACAGAGAGACAAGGTTAATTATGTTTGTGAATTTAAAGTCTATTGCAAGTAACCGAAAAGGGGGGGTTGATTTGATGATTTAAACTAATAACTAAAAGGACAAAATAAACAAGAGAAATAAAATAAGGTAAAAGGAGATTAGGAACTTTGGTTCCCCATGGTTAAAACAAGCCAATGAAGGGTAAAATAATCAAATAACACAATCCCAAGGAACAAAGAATAAACCTTTAGGTCAATATTCTACCCAATCCTTACGGTCTTAGGGTTCCTAGAAAAGCACTAAACTTTCGTTCATATGGCAATCCCAAAGTTGTTGTTAAACTAATCCTAATAATCTTTCAATCTTAATGATTAGTTCACCAACAACAATGGGGGATTGGTAATTCAATCATTAAACTTATCAAAATCAAATCTTTATCATGGTTCCCCTAATTCCTAATCACAAGAATTAGCTATGCATACTCTTAATTATGAAACTAACAATAACTAAGAACATTAAAGGAATTAACATAATTAAAGATGACAATAAAAGGGAAAACATGAATTAAAGAACAACAATAAGATGAACAACAAGATTGAATTAAAAGGAAAGATTAATTGTAGCAAACTTACAACTTTAATGGAATTTAAGAACAAAGGATGCAAACTTGGAATAAAAATCTCTTTCTCAACTATGGAGTTCTTCTAACATAATGTTACTTGTTAATAAAAAGCTTGACAATAGAAAATTACTTGACCTAATTGAAGAGTTTAGGTCTCCTCAAATAAGAATAATTACAAGATTAGGAAAGTAGAAACACGAAACAAAATCGCGGCTGTTACTTGTGGGTCGGTCGACCTCGCTTTCAGGTTGGTCGACCACTTCTTTCAATGCTGGGCTCTTCTGCGATTTGGGCTCAGGTCGGTCGACCTTTCTGATGGTTCGGTTGACCGCTTCTTGTTTGCTTCAGCTTTAATCTGGCCCAATTACAATACTCGGACGTGCAACTCGGATCCTTGCTCCGCATTAGTACTCAAAACAGCTTCCGAAAGGCAAATAAGGTTCAGTTTTGCTCACTTCCGCGTATTCCTACATATAAAACATAGAAATGCCAAAGTAAAACGTTTCGGGAGAAATAACAACTAAAAGTCACGAAAATGTAAGAAAATACGTGCCATAAGAATAAATAAAATGCATAAAATAGGCACGTATCAACTGACGTGATCGCACTATTGTTGAGGACACATTTCCCAACAATCTCCCACTTGTCCTCGACAAGTGTGCGTCACCAATTCTCTTGTCCTATTACATCATCTCCCACTCAATGCAAGGTGTCTTGCAGGTCGTACTTGCATTTGATCATATCTTGAGTGGTTTTCTCGATCTGGAGATTAACTGATTTGACCGGAATTATCTACCATAGATACCTTCCGAGCGTGACCACGCATTTGTAGTTAACTTCTCCTCGAGTGGCCCTGAGATTTAAGATAACCCTGACAAGGGGTTGGACAATTCCTATCCTACTGTTTCCTTCGACTAACACTGACACCCGTCGTTGAGGGGTGCCAAAGATAAGATTTATAAAACCTCAGCTTAAACTTAGATAGGATAAGTCAAGGGTCGAACCACAGAGAGACAAGGTTAATTATGTTCGTGAATTTAAAGTCTATTGCAAGTAACCAAAAAGGGGGGTTGATTTGAGATTTAAACTAATAACTAAAAGGACAAAATAAACAAGAGAAATAAAATAAGGTAAAAGGAGATTAGGAACTTTGGTTTCCCATGGTTAAAACAAGTCAATGAAGGGTAAAATAATCAAATAACACAATCCCAAGGAACAAAGAATAAACCTTTAGGTCAATATTCTACCCAATCCTTACGGTCTTAGGGTTCCTAGAAAAGCACTAAACTTTCGTTCATATGGCAATCCCAAAGTTGTTGTTAAACTAATCCTAATAATCTTTCAATCTTAAGGATTAGTTCACCAACAACAATGGGGGATTGGTAATTCAATCATTAAACTTAACAAAATCAAATCTTTACCATGGTTCCCCTAATTCCTAATCACAAGAATTAGCTATGCATACTCTTAATTATGAAACTAACAATAACAAAAACTAAGAACATTAAAGGAACTAACATAAATAAAGATGACAATAAAAGGGAAAACATGAATTCAAGAAAAACAATAAGATGAACAACAAGATTGAATTAAAAGGAAAGATTAATTGTAGCAAACTTAAAACTTTTATGGAACTAAGAACAAAAGATGCAAACTTGGAATAAAATCTCTTTCTAAACTATGGAGGTCTTTTAACATAAGGTTGCTTGATAATAAAAGGATTACTTGCTAATAGAATTGCCTGACCTAATTGAAGAGTTTAGGTCTCCTTAAATAAGAATTATTACAAGATTAGGAAAGCAGAAACACGAAACAAAAGTCCCCGGGTCAGCTTCTGGTCGGTCGACCTCTGATCCGGGTCGGTCGACCACTTTAAGCGCTGCTGGACTTTTACGCGAACTGGGACCGACCTCTGACGCGGGTCGGTCGACCGCTTCTTGTTCGTTCCAGCCTTAATCTGGCCCAATAACAACACTTGGATGTGCAACTCGGATCCTTGCTCCACATTAGTACTCAAAATAGCTTCCGAAAAGGCAAATAAGGTTCAGTTTTGCTCACTTCCGCGTATTCCTACATATAAAACATAGAAATGCAAAGTAAACCGTTTCGGGAGAAATAGCAACTAAAAGTCACGAAAATGTAAGAAAATACATGCCAAAAGAATAAATAAAATGCATAAAATAGGCACGTATCAAACTCCCCAAACCAAACCTTGCTTGTCCACAAGCAAGCACTAAGACTCAAAAGAAAGAAAAAAACTTCTAATGGAACGGATTTCACACTTTTTATAACCAAACACAACACTTTGCCTAACCAATTTTAATGCAACCTTCAAATACAATCAAGCATAATGTCAAGAGCAAAACGAATTGGACATGTTGGAATAGCATGCTAAAATTTCAACCTTGCAAGACTCATTCTAATTGGACTCTCGCGGTACGCTCGAGATGTTGGAGTAGTGTCCTCCACAATAATGCTTCTACATAATAAATCTCGTACAAGGAATATAAGGGATTTATATTTTATATGTTTGTCAGCTGGTCAACGTTAATCGGTAATGATTGGCTGACTAGAGTTTGACATTACTGTCGTATGACGGCGGTGACCAGCTGATCCCTTTAGGTCACACCTATAGGATGATGCCCAAATGGAAAAATTAATTATTTGTATAAGATACAAGTTAATTAATTCCTTGTTTAGGTTGACTTTTATTAGTCAAGTGAATTTAATGTTTGATGAAGAGTAAAGTACTCAGGCCATAAGATTTTATTATTCGGTTACATAATAATTGAATAATAAATATAATACAATATTTAGTAATTAATAGTTAATTTACTAAATATATACGTAGTTTGTATTATTTATGAGGTGGAGGTAATTAGCGAATTAATGTTACAAGAAGTTGTAAAATTAGCTAAACGGGTTTTATAAGATTCATTTTATGTTGAAAATGATAAGATGACACTTAAATGTTAAGTGTATTTTATTTACTACTTTGTATTATTTAAGTGTTAAATAATCAAATAAATATTTTTATTATATAAGATAATTAAATATTCGACTTATAAGCATTTGAAGGACAAATGTTGAAAGACGAAATAAGACCCGGAATACCATATGTAAACCGAGAATATGGAGATAAGGTGACCATAATTAATAGGTCTTTGTCTTCCACTCATATTTATGAGTATTATAAACTCATGTGTTTACATTTGATGGCCTATAAATAGGCTACTATTCCACATATTCTTAGTGGAAAAATCTAGAGAATTAAAATCCTCTAAATACATACTTCTTGTTAAGCCATTTAAGAGGAAAAATAGAAGACTTAAGATCTTCATCTTCAACCTCTAAAATTGATCAAAATTTGATCAATCTTCATCAAAATAAATTCACAAAAATTAATATACTTCTTATATTATCAAATTAATAATATTTATAGTATAAAAAAATAACAAGGTTTACACTAAACTATATCTAGTTAATATACTTAGTGTTTTTGGGCTAGTCTTGGGTGCAACCAAAGGAGGTCACCTATTTTGGTGACTTGGGTTATGGAGGATCATCCTACACTATTTTAGCTCAAGAACTACAAAGGTAGGAGACATTTGTAGTGCCAAAAATGCCATCTTACCAATGTAAGAAAATTTCTTCTTATTAATTTTTGCATGCATGTATTATTTAGACCACCTTATGAAATTAGCTTGTAATTTTAATATCATTAGAGAGTCTAATTAGGTCTAAATTCCTAACAAGTGGTATCAGAGCGTTGTTACATACATGCATGTTGTCTTAAGACGATTTTATGAGTTTATGAGATAAATTAGTAAAGTTGATATTTTTATGTTAAAATTAGTTTTATCAAAAAAATATGGTCTTGCATGTATGTAATTTGTTCATATAGTTATATGGGTTGAAAATTAGTTTATGTAAAAATTTATGACTTATTTTTACATAATATGGCATAAAATTGGAAGAACATGCATTAACATTGATTAAGAGTTAATTTAATTAAGTTGCATGTTAATTTTATGTATCTTTATTTAGAAATAACCACATGCATGTTCTATTTGTGATAAATAGAAATTTTTAAGTGAATGTGATTAATTTAGATAGTTTATTGATTTTTATTCGATAAAAATTGGTAAATAATGGTTATTTTAAAATAAATAAATATTTTATTTTTGGGGCACGAAAATTTTGTTTTTTAAGCTCCTGCAAATATTCTAAAATGTCCAAAATTTTCATTTAAATTTATTTTATTTTTTGTGATTTAATTTGGAATTAAATCGTAAAATTGCATTTTGCCGACAAATATTGTGGTATATGTTTGAATCAATTTTATAACCATTTTTTTTTCCACATGCATGGCATTTTGGTACAATATAATAATGTATAAAATTTTAAAATTTTATTTTCCATAATTTTTATTAATTTAATGGATTGTTTTCATAATAATCATGAATTATTATGTTATTTTTATCATAAAATGTATTTTAAACCCATATAATGTCAAAATAATTAGTGTGACTAATCATTTTGAGGTTGGACCAGATTATAATGAGAGATCCATCTTAAAATTGTTTTAAGAATTGATTAGGAATTTTTAATGGTTAAAAATCCCGCTTAACAAGCTCGCATGATCGTTGTTGGTAAGTTGGACGATTTGGCATGTCATATTTATTATAATGCATTTTATTATTCATATGGATGAATGTATTTAAATTAATGTAATTTTACCTTATATGGCCATAGGTAGAAATTGGTATTATCCGCAATATATGGGAATACCGGTTTAATTTGTAATTTATTGCGATTTCGTATCGCTAATTTGTAATTAATTAATAGTTTTATTTTAGTTACAATTTGTATAATAGGATATTGCCATGTAATTTTATTTTTAGTAGTATTATTGATTTTGTAAAAGACGGAGTTTCCTAAAAGACGGTGTTATTTTCGGAAAGGAATTCCGAAATCCAAAAGAAGGAGGCCATTTCATTGAAGACCCTAGGGACCAAGGAGTTGGTTTCCGAAGTGTAATAGAATATTTAATTAGATTACCTAGGTGGCCATATAAGGATTTTATTTGTTGCTTATCTTCATGCCAAATCGTCATTACATGTTTTTTTTTTTATTTATTTATCCGTTGTTATCGATTCAATTGTCTACCATTCACCAATTTTGTTCACTTAAAAGTGATAGACAATTAAATTGATAAGATCTCTCACTTTTAAAATTGAGATAAAGCCTTACCAAGTATTAGCACCTATGAATCCCTTCTTCATTAGAGGTAGGCTCGGCTCACCGGGGTACTCTCTTTTTACGTTGGGTAAGTAGGGTAATAAAAGCTATTACACGTGAAAATTGGTTGGACTCAACGGGATTAATGTGGGATGAATCGGCCTCACCGTGCCCATGATTAGTTCCGGGCTAACAGATAGTTTTTTGAGAAAATCTGTCAACCAAGAGTTCTAGTGGTAGAATCAGTCAAATTGTTGACTCACCAAATTTATATAAATAAGGGATGAATCGGCTCACCGTGCCCGTGTTCATATAAAGATGGGTCTTGGAATCGTTTATATAATTCAGTGGGAGATCATTATATAAATGCCTATTTATTGAAACTTGTTAAAGTTATTTTTCAAGTATTTATTTACGATGAATGTTAATTTTCCCACTTATTCCGTTTATTATTTTATATCGCGCAATGACTATATATTCAACTCGCTCCTCCATTTATAGAATCGATAATCCGTTATACATGAAAAAGAGTTTTCTAAGAGTATACGGTAACTTGTTTAATCGATTATTCATCTTTTCTCCGATTTACCACCATAACTAATTAGAAAAATGCATTTACATTTGATCCTCATATTGTCTGTTGTAAAGATCTCTTATGAAGAGGATAAACTGAATTTTGCTTAAATCAAAAGTGTTTCGATTTTACAATATCATTTTATTTACAATAATATTACTACAATCTTATTGCTCGTGAGATAAATGGTTATACATACTTAAATTGTTTAAGTACTTATTAAATTCGTTGGGAACTGATTGGTAATATGATTTGCAATCGAAATCATGATTAACCAATGACCACATTCACTTTATTAAGTTTCTTAGAAGTGAGTGGGAGCTCTAAGAGGGATGTATATATCTTAATAGTTAAGATTAGGACGAGGTTCAAAAGAGAATTTGGTTTAAGTATTTGGTTTAAAGCAAAGGTTAATAAGGATAAGCTATTGTGAATAGCAACACCAAACCATAGTGCAAGGCCAATCCTAACCAAATTTATTGATATTTTAATTGAAATATTACATTAATAGAAAAATACCCCTAATTTTTGAATAAGAAAGTTAGGTGTGTGACACCTAAAAGGTTCGTTCTTTTCTAGATATCTATATGATTGACGTTAGTTATACTTCTACCACTTCATCAATATTTGATATCGATAGTGGTTATAATAATTGTTATTGGTTCATGAGATGATAGTCGTGTGACGATTAGCTTTTAACTAATGTTAACTATCTCGTAGGAAATGGAACTAGAGTAGTTGTCATTCCATTATGAGGCTTATAAGTGTTATAAATATGTACTTAATCTAGTTTTTTGGTTTAGAATTGTGTTTTAATAAAAGTTTTATGTAAGACACATAGGGTCACTCATGTGATATAAACAAAAGTTGTACCCAAATTTGCCATGATTTGATCTATGGCTATGCCAATCAAAATATTGGTTATTCTTCACCTAAACTAGATAAAATTATATATATCATATATATATAGCATATAAAAGGTTCATAATTTTTTTTGGTGACCCCGATCTAATCTTAGTTCTGAATTGAAATTGCATTCATGGACTAGTGTAAACTAAGTCTTCGTGAATCATTTGATTGTGAATCTTATGATATATGCGAATCTTTTCTTCCAAGCAAGATAACTCGTACCTTTTTTGGTGAAAAGGAAATTTAGCATAAGAGTCGTTATTCATCCTAATCACATGTGGATGTGTATGATCGAATAACAAATTCAATCAGAGTAGATTACATTTACTTCTTTTCTTTTACCATCAGTTTAGAAAGATAGTGGCGTATCTACTAAACGAGATATAAAGAGAAACTCTTCATGAGATCAAAGAGTTTTTATTGTAAAAATGATTACCAGTAAGACTATAAGATCAAAGTTTCACGATCCGATCGTGGAAAGTATATATAAGTGATGATTTTTGTTTGTTGCCAAAAGTAATGTGATACAGTATCACAAGTTAAAATCTTTCCGTAACACACATTATTCGATAAGGCGTGGTTGGAAAGAGATAATATAGAACTTATACGATATGGTTTTGTATCTTAGTCAAGTTTTATTGAGCCACTTGATCTTATAATTGGGGTCTTTATATTTTGTCTACTAATTTCTTTTTCCCACTAAGTCAAAGTACCTTTTTAAACAACCATATTCACTCCGTATTAGATATGGAAAGGTATAGTACCTAATTTGTAAGTTGTCCGAATAAAAACATGTGGTCAATTATCCTACAAGTTCATGAGAATAAAGTGTTTGTGGCTCATGATGCTGTCTTTATAGAATAGAGGACTATTTCTAAATGACAGAGTGGGAGAAAATATTGAAGAGCCACAAATGACACAAGAAAATTGTTTTCTTATTGTCAAATAGAGTGTATATTTGTTCGGAATATACGAGGTCGGGATAAAATCCATCACTCTTTAGAGATGAGTATATAAGTGTTACTTTTTGAAAGTGATGAGAGGTGATAAATCGTTATTTAAAAAATTATGATACCTCTTACTTACAAAGAGGTTGTTTAAAAGGTTGTTTCTAGTTTCAACTCTATGCAATGGCTATAAAAGTCATCTTAATCCGAATTAGAATTCAAGTGTAATTATCAGGTAAATAACCTGGTATATTTACATGAAGAAGTTTGACCTCTTCAATGTAATTGACTTGAATAAAAAGATGTTTTCTAGGCTTAATTGGTGAAAAAGGGTTTTGCACCAGTTTCAATGCTTCTATAAACTCGAATTATACTGGCAATTGTTGCATTTCATAATTGTCAATTTAATAGTAGGATATCAAAACCATCTTCCGGAATTTGATTCGTTCTGGAAGAAGAAGTGTGTTTGACACATTTAGAGGGTTTTTTTTGTAGATCCTTACAATCTTAAGATTGTAGCAAACTTTTGAAGAAATCTTAAGAGAGCATCATGGAGTTGGAATGATTAATATATCGTATTATAAAACATTTCTCAAGATGTTGAGGAATTATGTTTACACATAAAGTTTAGTGGGAGTATGGTGGTCTTATGAGTCTTTATATAGTCTGTATATAAATCATTTGGAATGATGAAAGACTTAGGAGAATATTAATACATCTTAAAATATCCAGATTTATTAGATAAATCAAGGAGGGATATATGCTATTTATTAGGAGTCTTATGTAGATGGGATTCTTGACTAGTTCAAACAAGTTGAACTCATTAGATTTGATTCTACTTGCTTCCGCTGTCAGATTAATTTACGCTATGATGTATTATTGTCTTAACAATTCATATAGTTTGAGTATTGTGAGTTTTTATTAATCAAAGTTAAGTGAAGGTCATTTAATAGCCAAATTAGTTATTATTTAGTACTTGAGAAGAACTAAGTAAATAAAACTAAATGTTTTGATATTTTGATATTTATAATTCATGTAAGGAGTTACATGAATGTTTGTTGTTGTTTATGTAAAAGATACATTAAACACCATCCTTTAAAACATATAGGGATTGTTTGAAATCCCGTATTGGCTATGAGGAGTTGATCTGCTGGAAGAGTTTTAGGCAGTCATACATTGCGGATTTTACGACGGATATTCAGTAATTCATAACATTCGATGTTGCTTCGATTTGACAATAATGCAAGAACTAGTAGTAGATCATGCAGTCGCATATCCTATCATGATATACTGTGAAAACAGTGGGAGCTATCTTCGAGGTAAGGGTGTCATAGTCTAGAGTTAAGTCTAGACATGTACTTAATTAAGTTACATGTGATTTCAGTTATGTGAAACAATGGGAAATAGCAATTGTTGGTTTGATAAAATGTGGTGTCATTGATTTTAAACCAAGGTTTTGTTGAAGGCTAAACATGATAGTCATGTCGTTTCAATGTGATCGAAATACGGCAATTGAATTGCTGCAGATTATATGATGTGTAATAATCTGATAGTGTATCAATTTTTACATATATGATAATATCATTTATCGTTTGAGTTTTTCCAACTCTTATATATTCAGGGCTAACTGGATATTAGTTATACTTTGTTTTTATCCAAATAGGTTGTAGTGACAATGTCGAACCCTATTAAGTGAACTGGATTAACATTGTATAGTGTCCCTAGTTACTTAATGGGGTGACGTCTCAGAGTGACTAGATTGTAAGGCGATAGATGACGAGTTCGACTGTCATATGACCATAGAGATGGCTGGTCGATTACATAGGCAGAATGTAGGGACATTTTGTCGGACAGTGACCATTTATAGAGTCCTTTATGTTGCCTGGTCGTGGCGAGGATTTCAATTATTCCTTCGAGTCAATTCTTTAGACTTGCGACTATTTGTCTAAGTTGGTATGGTTTTCCGGTGGCTTTGGTTTTTGTCCAAGGTCAAGCCGTAAAAGGAGGCTGATGGACATTTACTGGGTCATTGTGATCTGTATCAAACAAAGAAAATAGGTCAATAGGATTTTCCATCCATGTCATTATATATATCTCAAGGCCACTCGAGGAGAGGTGACTGGAAATGCGTGGCCACGCTCGGATGTGATCTATAGTAGATTATCCGGTCAGACAGTCATTCTCCAGATTGAGAAAACCACTTTATGATATGATCACGTGCAAGAACGACCTGAAAAACCTCTTGCATTGAGTGAGAGATAATATTGGACAAGAGAATTGGTAGCGCACACTTGTGTCGGACAAGTGGGAGATTGTTGGAGTAGTGTCCTCCACAATAATGCTTCTACATAATAAATCTCGTACAAGGAATATAAGGGATTTATATTTTATATGTTTGTCAGCTGGTCAACGTTAATCGGTAATGATTGGCTGACTAGAGTTTGACATTATTGTCGTATGACGGCGGTGACCAGCTGATCCCTTTAGGTCACACCTATAGGATGATGCCCAAATGGAAAAATTAATTATTTGTATAAGATACAAGTTAATTAATTCCTTGTTTAGGTTGACTTTTATTAGTCAAGTGAATTTAATGTTTGATGAAGAGTAAAGTACTCAGGCCATAAGATTTTATTATTCGGTTACATAATAATTGAATAATAAATATAATACAATATTTAGTTATTAATAGTTAATTTACTAAATATATACGTAGTTTGTATTATTTATGAGGTGGGGGTAATTAGCGAATTAATGTTACAAGAAGTTGTAAAATTAGCTAAACGGGTTTTATAAGATTCATTTTATGTTGAAAATGATAAAATGACACTTAAATGTTAAGTGTATTTTATTTACTATTTTGTATTATTTAAGTGTTAAATAATCAAATAAATATTTTTATTATATAAGATAATTAAATATTCGACTTATAAGCATTTGAAGGACAAATGTTGAAAGACGAAATAAGACCCGGAATACCATATGTAAACCGAGAATATGGAGATAAGGTGACCATAATAGGTCTTTGTCTTCCACTCATGTTTATGAGTATTATAAACTCATTTGTTTACATTTGATGGCCTATAAATAGGCTACTATTCCACATATTCTTAGTGGAAAAATCTAGAGAATTAAAATCCTCTAAATACATACTTCTTGTTAAGCCATTTAAGAGGAAAAATAGAAGACTTAAGATCTTCATCTTCAACCTCTAAAAGTGATCAAAATTTGATCAATCTTCATCAAAATAAATTCAAAAAAATTAATATACTTCTTATATTATCAAAGTAATAATATTTATAGTATAAAAAAAACAAGGTTTACACTAAACTATATCTAGTTAATATACTTAGTGTTTTTGGGCCTGTCTTGGGTGCAACCAAAGGAGGTCACCTATTTTGGTGACTTGGGTTATGGAGGATCATCCTACACTATTTTAGCTCAAGAACTAAAAAGGTAGGAGACATTTGTAGTGCCAAAAATGCCATCTTACCAATGTAAGAAAATTTCTTCTTATTAATTTTTGCATGCATGTATTATTTAGACCACCTTATGAAATTAGCTTGTAATTTTAATATCATTAGAGAGTCTAATTAGGTCTAAATTCCTAACACGAGACACTCATGAAAGCAAAGGGTCAAATGTATATGTGAAAGATAAGAAGATAAATAAAAGTAAAGACTCTTACCTATCTGCGACCCTTAAGAACATGCCTGCAATCTAACATGAGTAGAATCTCTACAACAGTACATATGCATTCCCACACTAGATAACCATGACACATGCCGAGGCAATTTTGGGATTGTGAGGCTAAGGGTAAGAAGGGGTTGAAATAAGTTATGGGAAGAGGGGTTAAACCGAGCTAACAACCGTCTATCCATACTATAGGATCACTTCTTATTATTTTCCATACATGCCAATGCTCAAAGTTTTGGAGCGAAAATCACAATTTCTCCAATTTTTCTCCTTTTTGTTTTCTTTCTTTTTTTCAGAAATATCCTGTTCAATGGTCCTGGTCGACCGACCAGCCTTGAAAATAGCCTGTTCTCGCTCTTTTTTTTTTTTTTTTTTCATTTCTCATTTCATTTTTTTTTTCGTATCCTTCTCTTTTCTTTTTCTCCTTTTCTACCATTCTCACAAAATCAATATTTAACAATAAAGCACAAACCAAAGGATGGCCAAAACAGTCCCATTACTATATTACTAGCTCGGCTAGGGTAGGCAAATTTTGGATGTAGCAAATGGGTAAAAAGGATTCAATTTGGCTATGTGAGGATTATGGGAATAATGAGAAAGGGGGACCTCTACCACATGTGTCAACAAACCACAAATCCGAATGCATACAGGGATTAAGTAGACAAAATTCATGTTTATGCACATTGATGTGACATGCCTCAAGAGGAGAAACTACTCACAAACCTACATGAAATCGGTCATAGATGTCACCGATTTATTAAGCTCTAATCCTTAGAATATGTTGTAGCTTGCCAAGAAGAGAGTCAAGTCTAAAAGTTTAGCATGAAATCAACAAAAACTCGTAGATAATGCAAAAGACTAGCTTGAAAAATTTTGAAAAGTGCAAGGCAAGGCAATATGTGATATGTGAGGCATAAATTGTATCCGTCCGTTCCGACTCAACCTAAAAACTTAAGACAGAGAAGAACGCGCGACAGGGAAGAGCACGTGACAAGAGAGGATTAAAACAAGGAAAACACCTAAAGGAATGAAAAACAAAAGACACAAAGACAATTGCATACTCACAAAGGAGTATGCAAACACCCTCCCCAAACCAAAACGCACAATGCCCCCATTGTGCTCATCAGCATACAACCACAGCAAAGGGATGGGGGTAGGCAGAAAAGAAACAAACAAAGAAAGGAAAAGGAAAAAGACTAGAAACTACAAAAAGAGTCTATGGAGGAAGGAGAGGAAAACTGGAAATCTAGAGGGAAAAACTGGAAATCTAAGGGAAAAACTGGAAATCTAAGGGAAAAAAAAACTTACAAAAGAAATGGGGACCTCCCCAAACCGAACCAAAGAAAGGGGACCTCCCCAAACCGAACCCCAAAGAGGGTAAGGTTAAGCACGTCCCTAGGATTCTGAGTCGAAGTCCGGCTCATAGTCCTCTCGTCCTTCCTCCTCCTCGTCCTTTTCTTCAGGACCTACGCCTCTTCGTGAGGCAGAGCCTGAAGCTTCACCGTGGACACGACCGCCTGCGAGAGGTGTGTACCAGGTGGGGTGAGTCCATGGGCCTGAAGCTTCATCGTTCAACTGTTTTTGGTTGAACTGTCTGCAAAGGCCTGCCATCATTTGTGGCAGAGATCTGTCATCAACATAAGGAGGAACATAAACATTAGGAGCAGCAGTAAAATCAGGTGGGTACCCCGTCCCAGATGTGGTATGGTGGCCACCGGAAGCAGGGACCCTGTGACCTCTAAAGGTGCCTCCTCTAAGGGGGAGGCGGTAAGACGGGAGTAGTGGTCTGGGCTCCCCTACAACAGTAAAAAGGGGAAGCATAGGGGGAGCCATGGTGATGGGGATGCGATCACTGAGGTAGGTGTCTACCTTCCAATAATCTCTCCTGTCCACCCAATACACGGACCTGACATAAGCCATGTCCATGAACCGGGAGGTAGTGTCAATCGCATCCTCAAAGCGAGGGAACTGGGGGACAAGGGAGCGGGCTAATCTAGTGACTAGCCCACCACAAACAATAGTAGACAAGGAAGTTCCCTCGCCCACCGTCATGAAATGAGAGGCGACCAAAAATGCAGTGTTATAGAACTGCTGACCCGTACGTCTAATGTTAAGATAACCAGACAAAATGGAGAGCTCAATGTTGTTAACATTTTGAGACTCTCTGCGGCCGAAAACAGTGTTGGCCAACAAACGTAAATAATAACGGGGGGCGGGAAGGTGAACGGTACTGTTTTTCTTTTTCCCATCGCTGGAATCAGAAAGACAGGACCACAAATCAGCATACGACCCTGTGGGGTCATAAGTAAGACCCGTAGAAGATAAGCCTAAAAACTGAGCAAATTGGTTTAAAGTTAAAGAAAAAGTTTCATTGAACAAACGAAAAGAAATGCAAACATTATCATAGCCGGGGTGATATGCTATAAAATCAAAAGTAAAGGAAGAAAAGAACTCATGAGTGAGAAGGGAATAGGTGAACTAATCCATAGTGACAAGTCCGGAGAATCCCGTCCCATCGAGCAAGGACACCACTTCCTCATGACATCCCAAGGCTTGCAAAGCTGGGACACAAAGGAACCGGGTCGCCACTACCAAGCAATAGGCGGTGAGATGGAGGAATCGGGCCTTTTGAGCCGGAGTGCTGAAAATGATTTGTGGATAGTTGGGTAGACTATCCGTGTCCTGCACCGTCAACCCCCTCGCTCTAGGAACACGACCTCTGGAGGTGCTTGCACCCGAAGTGCGGGAGCGCTTCCCACCTTGATCACGGCTAGACATTGTAAATCTGAAAAATTCAATAAAAATATACGTCTTGTGTGAATATGAAAACTTTTCTTTAACAAATTAGGAACAAAGGTTGCAGAAACAGAAACTCCTGTGACAGATATGGGTCGGCCGACTTCACAGTTAAGTCGGTCGTCCATTTATGCGAGAAAAATCAGAATTGCTGTAGCGCAACAGGTCGGCCGACCGCAAACCTAGGTCGGTCGACCAACTTACGAAAAGATGTCAGGAACTGCAAAAAATATAAATTCAGGAAAAACACAGTTCTGGTCGGCCGACCTCAGGTTTAGGTTGGTCGACCGACTATCAAAAGAAAAATGCAGATCTGTAAATTACGAAACCCAGAAAATTCAAATTTAGGTCGGCCGACCTCCGTTTTGGGTCGGTCGACCGTGAACAGTGTCAGAGTCGGATTTTCTTGACTGAACTCGCGCGAGAAAGGGCATACAAATTTAAAAGAAGAATTAAACTAACCCTAACAGCACGAAATCACACACAAATTACAGATCTAAGCATATAAAATCAAAAGGAAGAAGAAAATTAAGAGAAAAACACACAAACAAGCATGGAAACGAAATTAAGAGCAAAATCAAACTCAAAAAAACAAACTAATTCTTCCTAGAACGGAGTTAAGATAAAATAAAAAGAAAAAGAGAGAAAGAAAACTTAGAAAAACATACCTTGAAGGAGGAAATTGAAAGAAAGCAAGTAAATTGGTGAAGGATGAAGAAGGTGGGTGTTTTTTTTAGGGTTTTAAGAGAGAAAAAGGGATGCAGGAAGTGTGAGCAAAAGGAAGCAAAAATTGTGTTTTCAAAACACCATACACCCGTGACTTTGACTCTAAAAAAAAACCCGAAAAAAAACACGCGCGGTCGGTCGACCGCAATACTCGGTCGGTCGACCTCCGTCCTTTTTACCTGTTCTGCAAAATTTACTTAACCTGTCAGAAAATATTTAAAGCTGCCAGTTGGTCGGTCGACCTAGTAGTTGGGTCGGTCGACCGCTTGTACTGACGAATTCTTTTTATTTTTCTGCAGAAATTTCAAATTTCATCAAGGATAAAACGGAAAATAAAAAAACGTAAACTTAAGCTAGAGCACGGGTTGGCTCCCGTGTAGCGCTGGTTTAAGAGGTCCCACACGACCTTTTTACCTATCGAGGAGCATCCTAAAAGGGGTCAAAGTAAGAAACTTCGACCTTTCCGACAAATTCGTTCTCTCCTCTGAAGTGCTTCACATATTGGCCGTTGACTTTGAACCTCTCACCAGATGAGGTTTCTAATTCGATTGACCCGAATTTTGAGACAGCTGTGATGGTGTAGGGTCCACTCCACCTGGATTTCAGCTTACCAAGAAAAAGACGAATACGAGCATTAAAAAGTAACACCCTATCACCTACCTGAAAATCACACCTAATGATACTCTTGTCATGCCAGCGCTTTGTTTTCTCTTTGTAAATCCTGGCATTGTCATAGGCTAACAATCTGAATTCTTCTAACTCATTGAGCTGCAACAAACGTTTCTCACGGGAAAGATTAGGGTCTAAATTAAGATTACATATAGCCCACCAAGACTTACGTTCTAACTCTACTGGTAAATGACAAGTCTTACCATAAATCAATCGGAATGGTGACATTCCTATTGGGGTTTTGAACGCGGTTCTATAGGCCCATAAAACATCATCAAGTTTTAGGCTCCAATCTTTCTTAGACTTAGAAACTACTTTGGCTAGGGTCTCCTTGAGTTCTCTATTAGAGATCTCAACTTGACCACTAGTCTGAGGGTGATAAGCTAAACCCCTACGGTGTTGGACACCGAATTTATTTAACAAGTCACCTAAGCGTTTCTCCTTAAAATGCATACCTCCGTCACTTATGACAACCCTAGGGACACCAAAACGAGGAAATATGATTTTTTTAAACATCTTAATAACAGCCTTTGCATCACAATGGGGAGTAGCAATAGCTTCTACCCACTTAGACACATAATCAACAGCCACAAGAATATACCTGTTACCTTGACTACTAGGAAAAGGTCCTTGATAATCAATGCCCCAGACATCAAAAATCTCTACCTTCAAAATACCAACCTGTGGCATCTCATGTCTTTTTGAGACATTCCCAGTTCTTTGACAAGCATCACAATTTCCTACAAAATTCCTACAGTCAGCATGCAAAGTAGGCCAATAAAAACCTGACTGTAATACCTTGGCCACGGTCCTAGATGGACCGTGGTGACCACCATATGCAGAAGAGTGACATGCTTCCAGAATGTCCTTCACCTCCCATTGGGGGACGCATCTCCGGATAAGTCCATCTCCGCATTCTTTAAAAACATAAGGGTCATCCCAAAAATACTGTTTTGCATCGAACATAAATCTCTTCTTTTGTTGCCATGACAACTCAGAGGGGATTTTACCTGTGACAGCAAAGTTAGCAAAATCAGCATACCAAGGAGGGGGATGAGAACCTGAACTATTAATGATAAATAAACTCTCATCAGGAAATGAATCATCAATAGGTAAAGAATCTTCCCCATCAGTCAACTGTAGGCGAGATAGGTGGTCTGCTACCACGTTTTCCGCGCCTTTCTTGTCCCTAATCTCAATGTCAAACTCTTGGAGAAGGAGTATCCACCTTAAAAGCCTTGACTTTGAATCCTTCTTCTGAAAAAGACCTTTCAAAGCTGCATGGTCAGTGTAAACAATTACCTTATTACCACTAAATAGGACCTGAATTTTTCTAAGGCGAATATGACAACTAGCATCTCCTTCTCAGTAGTGAAATAGTTGACTTGAGTCTCATCTAGGGTGCGGCTCGCATAGTATATAGCATTAAGAGCCTTGTTCTTCCTTTGACCTAGCACAGCACCAACAGCGTAGTCACTAGCATCGCACATGATCTCAAAGGGGAGATCCCAATCTGGTGGCTGAATGATTGGTGCTGAGATCAAAGCTTCCTTCAACCTGTTAAAAGCTGAAAGGCACTCATCAGTAAAATTAAAGATGGCATCTTTAAGAAGCAATTGTGTAAGTGGTTTAGCAATTTTAGAGAAGTCCTTAATGAAACGCCTGTAGAAACCTGCGTGTCCTAAGAAACTTCTCACCCCCTTAACATTAATAGGAGGGGGTAATTGCTCAATCACCTGCACCTTTGCTTTATCTACATGTATACCTTTATCAGAAATTAGATGTCCTAACACTACCCATTCAGTAACCATAAAATGACACTTTTCCCAGTTTAGGACAAGGTTTACATCAATACATCGCTGCAAGACTTTATCAAGATTAGCTAAGCATTGATCAAAAGCATTACCATAAACGGAGAAATCATCCATAAATACCTCCATAATATTTTCTATAAAGTCAGAAAAGATACCCATCATACACCTTTGAAAGGTAGCAGGAGCATTGCATAACCCAAAAGGCATCCTGTGATAAGCAAAAACACCCTGTGGACATGTAAAAGTAGTCTTACTCTGATCATCATGATGGATGGGGATCTGGAAAAAACCTGAATAACCATCTAGAAAACAGAAGAATTTATTAGAAGCCAGTCTTTCAGTCATTTGGTCAACAAAAGGAAGGGGGAAATGGTCTTTCTTGGTGGCGGCATTTAACTGTCTATAATCAATGCACATCCGCCACCCAGTTACAACTCTAGTTGGTATCAACTCATTTTTATCATTCTTAACCACTGTGGTTCCTCCTTTCTTAGGAACCACCTGAACTGGGCTAACCCACTTAGAGTTGCCAACTGAATAGATAATACCTGCATCAAGAAGTTTCATTACTTCAGCCATAACCACATCCTGCATCTTAGGATTCAACTTACGTTGTCCCTGTCTATAAGGCTTATGCCTTTCCTCTAACTCTATTCTATGCATACAAACATCAGGGCTTATGCCCTTAATATCATCCAAAGAATAACCTAGAGCTTTCCTATTCTTTTTAAGAACAGTCATTGAGGCAGAAAGTTGGTCAGGACTAAGTTTAGAACTAACAATCGCAGGGTACTGTTCAGTATCATCTAAGAAAACATACTTAAGATTAGGAGGAAGTGGCTTACGCTCTGTTACCTTTACCTCAACTGCCTGAACAGAATCAGTACTGATGGAATAGCACATGTTTACCAGATTTGCATTAGCTAGGCTTATGAGCTTCTCATTCTCTTCTTTAGTGAGCTCATACTCCTCTTCCTCTTCTTCTATCATATCCAGCTCTTCAGCATCTTCAGCTGGATTACCTGCACACTTACCCGAATAATTATTATTTAAAAGACGTAATTCATGGGTAATTTACGAGCGAGCGATGAGTTACTCTTAAAGGATAGTCGTTTTATAAGCTTGTGTATACTCGTTTTGGACGTGTGTTTAAGGGCTGTTGTGGGGTTCGAATTTGGGACCAAGACATCATGTAGTAATATTTGATGTATGTTAGTTGGGTGGCTCGAACCAGAGACCTATGGTGTGGCCTGTAGTGGGCCTCGATTGGCGTGCCAATGAGTCAGCCCACACGGAAATTCAGAAACCATTCGTAACCCTTGTTCAGCCGCCTTATATAACGTAGGATTCCTTACACTAAACCCTATGCAACCACAACCTCGACTTCACAATACCCTAGCCGACATATTGGAGAAGAGAAGGGGGCTGCTCACGGTGGTTGTTGGTCGTCCTAAGGTGGTTCGTTTTGGGCTTGAATCTGGTATGCTCACAAGATAATTTTTAACCCTTGTCGGCTGTATGTTTTGTCGTGTGTCTATAGGGATTTGTTAGGGATGTTTTGTTGTTGTTTTTATATATTCATATGCTGGGTAATGTAGGGAACGAAAGTATGTTTTTATTTGAGTGTCGTTGGTGGTCTAGGGCCCTCTTCGAGGGTGGTTAACTGGAGTCAGGAGGGTGGTAATAGTACGTTACAGTCTGATGGTTGTTTTCACACGTTTTGGAGTCGGATCTGGAGGAGTCGTGTGTCTTTTAATTCTGGTTTTGTGTTAGTTTTATTAAGGGTCGTGGGTTATGATGTCAGGTGATAGTGGGGTGGTTTAGATGGTGGTTATCACGGTGGTTATAGAGGGTCTGTTACGGTGGTATAGGAGGTTTTGATAAGGGTCAGTGTTCTTTTATTTTATTACAGGGTGTCTGCGGGGTTGTTTGGGTTGGTACCACTGCCGACTAGGGGGAGGTCCATGCGGTGGTACCATGGTGGTTGAAGGTGCCTGGTGTCGGTAATGGTGTCTGGGGTGAGTGTCGCCGGAGTGGGTCATGTCAGTGGTGGTTTCAGGCGTCTTCGTGGGGAGTGTTGAGTGTGTAAGGTACAGGGGGTCGTGAACCAGGCCGGTTCACGGCTTTGGTTCACTCTGTCAGAAGGAGTCGACGGTGCTGGTGGTGGTCGGTGGTGCCGGGGGCTTTGTGGGTGTCGCGTCTGGTGGTTGACGGTGGGGCCTGGGCTGTTCTCGTGGTTGGGGCAGGTTGTTGGAAGTCGCGGGTTGGGGCGTGTAGTAGAGTTAATTACTTTGTTGTTTTATTTATTTTATTCTTTATTCTTTTATTCTTTTTAAGGTATTAATATTTTATTATTTATGGTATTATTATTATTAGTATTATTAGTAAGATATTTTCTTTTATTAGAGGGAATGATTTTTGGGAGTTTTATGGAAAGTATTAATATGGATATTAATGAATGTTTTTGAATAATTTGAAATTCAAACTAAAGTTGCCATGTTTAAAAGTTTGCCTAATTTGGAAGTCTTGTGTTACGGGATGATATATTTAGAAAGTTTCTATATTTGGAAAGTTGCCATATTTGGAAGGTTACTATTTTGGGTAACCTTGGTGGTTAGGAAACTTTCTAAGTATGGAAGGTTTCTATAAATAGAATGTGTACGTATATTACGAGATGTAGGGAGTTTATTGATTATATGATATATGTTTAGGTGGAGGTTTCCGCGTGGAACACTTTTAAGTAGCTGTTGCGCACTTGCAAATTATCTTCCGCAGATTTGAGGTAGGGGAATATCAATGTTGTAAATGTGATCTGACATGAAGATAATTATTAACTGGTTACTATAATTACATGTGATATAATGTGATCGAATGATTGTTGATTATTGTGGAGAACGGGGCTTGTGATGTGGGTCTTGTGATATGGGTCTTGTGATAAGGGACTTGTGATATGGCCATGGAAGGTGTGGTGTGTTGGAGTTGTGGTGGAGAAATGAATGTGGAGGAAATGGAGGAGTTATTGCGTTATTCATGTTGTGATTATATTACCTACTCAACCAAGTGTTGACCCTGTTTGTTGTTTGTTTGTGTCTGTGTTGATCCAATTTATTGGGGAGCAGAATGACAGGTTTAGACCTATGGATGCTGGAAGGGTGGAGAGAACATGGATCAGACCTGTCTAGTGATAGCCCAGTTATTTAGTTTCCACCGTACTTGAACTTCTAGTTTTGGTTTATCACAGTTGTAACACTTTCGATACTTTGGTTTAACTTTAATTATTCAATAAAGTACTGTTTTTCTTCCTTTGTTATCTACTACGTCGGGTAACCGAGATGGTAACACCCTTAGTTATCTGGAGAGTCCTAGTTCAGGCCTCTAAATAAATGGGGGTGTTACAAAGTGGTATCAGAGAGAACGATCCTCAGGCCTAACCTAATGAACCAATGAATGTAGGAAGAGTCTAAATAATATGAACCCCGGGATAGAACTGTTAGGAGCACACGAAAGGGGAAGTATGAGTCTGGGGCCCCCTCACACCGAACCATAGGCCCTCTCAGTTTTACCCGGATACCTTGAGTAAATACGAGCGAAAAGGGTAGAATAGGAAGTGTTAGGAAGTTGTGGTTAAGCATGATAAGGGTAATATGAAATTTTTTCGTTATGTGGCTGGCATGGACTATATGGATGTTTTACATAGAGTATATGATGATGTGGATATATGCAATAAACACCCCCATTTATTCATAGTTATGCATGCCTAATGATATGCGGTTATGTGATCCCTAAGCCTCCATGATAGATATGATGTGATGAAAAGGTTTAATACTGTAAGGCATGAGAATAATGGTACCTCCGAGATATCAATGTAAGTCTAAGTGAGTAACCTTACATTAACCAGGGCTCATTGTTTTCTTGTATAATATAGAATGCCTCCACGAAGGAATAACGCAGTTGACATCACGCAAGAAGAACTGGACTGAATACTAGCGGAGAATGAGGCTCTTCGGGCCAAACGCTTGGATTCTGCTAAGATGAGTACCATCATTGCAAGGCACAACCCTACCCAATTCACTGGGGAAGGGGAACCTCACCTCCTTAGTGAATGGTGTCGGTAGTTCAGCAATCTGTTCGAGTTGATAGACTGTCCAGAAGAACTGCGAGTAGATCAAGCTGCCCACTACTTGAGGGGTATGGCTGGCGATTGGTGGACTAGTAATAAAGGGGAAATCAGGGAGCAGCTATGGGGAACGAAATTAATCATGTAGAGTGGGTCGCTTTCAAGAGGATCCTATTTGAAGTATTTCTACCAGAATTCAAAAAGAGTAAGCTGAGAGAAGAGTTCGAACTTTTCCGTATGACTGACGAGATGACTGTGGAGGTTTACTACCGGAAATTCCTTCAGTTATTAGGCCATGTGGGAGAGATGGGGATGGATGAGCCGATGCTTGCCATGAAGTTTGAAAGAGGGTTAACCATAGCTGTTAAGAAGAGACTCATTGCTGCACCACCCACCACTGTCCGAGATATCTATTTACGGGCTAGGGCAGCAGAGAGGCTCGTAGATATGATCAAAGAAGAGAAGAAGACAAGAAGTGATAAAAGGAAGATTGAGACCTTGAGTGACAATGCAGGGTCGAAGAAGCAGAATTCCAACAAGTACAGTGGATATTTCAATAACAATGCTTCCGCTGGTACCAGGAACCAGAGTGGAGGAAATTACAGGAGTGTGAGTTCGGGAACCAGTTCTGTGGGGATCGTATGTTATGGGTGTGGAAAGACGGGACATAAGCAGGCTGTATGTCGATCTTCAGGAGGATACCAATCTGGGGGTTACCGTACCCCAACTCCGGGTTACAGTGGGTCCCGCATGAACACTTCAGGGAGTGGAGGTTACCGTACCCCTATGTCAAACTATGGAGGGAATTCAAGATCTGGTACTAACAATAACTACCAGAAGAGTTACAACAATTATCAAAGCCGTTCCCAACATAGTCAGTACAACGGGGGAGGTAGTAACCAGAAGACCGCAGCTGAGGGCAATCAACAGATAGGAGCAGCCTCTACTAGCCAGAGTGGAGTGAAGACAAGTGGCAAGCTTTTTGCCATGGAGAAACAGGCTGCCCAGGATGACGCCCATGTCGTGACTGGTACATTTCTTGTGAATCTTAAACCTACTTTCGTACTTTTTGATTCCGGCGCAACCCATTCTTTTGTGTCTAGAGATCATGCTATGGAGTTGGGGCTTGTTATCTATGATTGGGTTGAGGATTCAGTAACAATACCATCCGGGGAATCGGTTTCATGTAATAGAGTCTTTAGGAGTGTACCCATCAAGATTGGGGACGTAGTTTTCCATTGCGACCTTATCGAGTTTCCATTGGGAGGCTTTGAAGTAATCCTGGGAATGGATTGGTTGGGGAAATACCGGGCTTTTATTGATTGTTACCAAAAGAAAATTTCTCTGAAAGGACCTAGAGGGGTGAGAGTGACCTATAGGGGATTCGTGGTTAAACCTAAGGGCATGTTTATATCCGTCAATACCATTAAGTCGAGCCTACGAAAGGGAGAAAGTCTAATATTGTGCCAGATGTGGAACTGTGAGGCGGAGGTTCCAGGTGTTAGTGAGATACCTGTGGTGAGAGAACTTGAGAATGTGTTCCGAGACGATGTGTCGGGATTACCACCTAGGAGGGAGGTCGACTTCTCTATCGACCTCAAGCCGGGTGCAGGACCGATATCGAAATCACCTTACCGCATGGGACCAAAGGAGATGGAAGAATTGAAAAAGCAACTGGATGAATTGGCCGAGAAGGGGTTCATCCGGCCTAGTGTGTCACCTTGGGGAGCACCCGTACTTTTTGTAAAGAAGAAGGACGGGAGTCTAAGACTCTGCGTTGACTACAGAGAGTTGAACAACGTGACTGTCAAGAACCGTTACCCTTTGCCAAGAATTGATGATCTATTCGATCAGTTGAGTGGAGCCGGGGTCTTTTCAAAAATTGATCTAAGATCGGGCTATCATCAATTGAGGATTAAAGACCAAGATATTCCCAAGACAGCTTTCAGGACAAGGTATGGCCACTATGAATTTGTGGTTATGCCGTTCGGGTTGACTAATGCGCCAGCAGTGTTCATGGATTTGATGAACTGGGTATTCAGTCCGTACCTGGATAAGTTCGTGTTTGTGTTTATTGATGATATTTTGGTGTATTCCAAGAACAAAGAAGAGCATGAGGAACATCTGAGGACCGTGTTGAAGACTCTTGAGGTGAATGGGTTGTATGCTAAGTTGAGTAAGTGCGAGTTCTGGTTGGAGAAAGTTGCTTTCTTGGGCCATGGAATTTCCAAGGAGGGGGTGTCAGTGGACCCCAGCAAGATCGAGGCTGTGACAAGAGGGCAAAGTCCAAAGAATGTGGGAGAGATTCGGAGTTTCTTGGGGTTAGCTGGGTACTACAGGAGATTTGTCAAAGATTTCTCGAAGCTAGCAAAGCCGTTGACATCGTTAATGAGGAAGGAGAATCGTTTCATATGGGATGAGAGCTGTGAGAAGGCGTTCTTGACTCTTAAGGAACGCCTCACAACGGCTCCGATCCTTGCTTTGCCAGACGGGAGTGATAACTTTGAGGTGTATACTGACGCTTCGAAGCATGGGCTAGGATGTGTGCTAATGCAAAATGGAAGGGTGATAGCTTATGCTTCTCGTCAGCTGAAGACCTATCAAGAGAATTATCCTACTCATGACTTGGAGTTAGGAACGGTGGTCTTTGCACTAAAACTGTGGCGCCATTACCTGTACGGGGCCACATTTAAAGTGTTTTCCGACCACAAAAGCTTGAAGTACATCTACACCCAGCGGGAATTAAATATGAGGCAAAGGAGGTGGATCGAGTTGATTGGCGACTACGATATGCAGATTGTCTATCATGAGGGCAAGGCTAACGTGGTTGCTGATGCCTTAAGTAGGAAATCTGTTCATGCCTTGATTAGTGCCAGATCCAGGGTCAGATTGCTCAGTGAGTTAGGGGAAATGGGAATTTACATGATTCGAAAATGAGATACTCTTAGCGATCTGACGGTGGAACCAGAATTGTATGGTGAAATCAGGGAATTGCAGAAAGGGGATTTGAGGATTCAGAAGTGGCGAGGGATGATCGATGGCGGTGATAGAGGGACCGAATCTAAATTCAACGTCCACGATGATGGTAGCCTGAGATTCAGTGGGAGATGGTGTATTCCAGATGATGAGGAATTGAAAAAGAAAATCTTAACTGAAGCTCATGCTACGCCTTATTCCGTTCACCCAGGGGGCGATAAACTGTACAAAGACCTCAAGAAGACCTTTTGGTGGCCCAATATGAAAAAGGAAGTTGCCGAGTTCGTATCGCGGTGTTTGACATGTCAGAGGGTAAAAGGTGAGCACAAGAGACCTCAGGGGAAAATCCAGCCACTGGATGTACCTGAATGGAAGTGGGAAAATATTTCTATGGATTTCATCGTGGGGTTGCCTCGCACTCAGAAGGGCAACAATATGATCTGGGTAATCGTGGATCGACTGACCAAGTCCGCTCATTTCATTCCAATGAAGGATACCTGGAGTAAGGCGGAATTGGCAAAGGCCTATGTGCAGAACGTGGTCAAGTTGCATGGAGTTCCTAAGGATATCGTTTCTGATCGTGACTCGAGATTTATCTCCCGATTTTGGCAGGAGCTGCAAACCGCGTTGGGCACACAATTGAAGATGAGTATGGCTTTTCATCCAGCCACTGATGGGCAGACAGAGAGGACTATCCAAACCTTGGAAGATATGTTAAGAGCTTGTGTGTTGGAATTCGGGGGATCTTGGGAAGACCGCTTGGGGTTAATTGAGTTCTCATATAATAATAGCTACCACGCCAGTATTGGTATGGCTCCATTTGAGGCATTGTACGGGAGGAAGTGCCGCAGTCCAGTATGCTGGGATGATCGAGCTGACACTGTGGTTTTGGGTCCGGAAATGATTCAAGAAATGGTTGAGCAAGTCCAGGTAATTCGACAGAAAATGAGGGCTGCTCAGGACAGACAGAAGAGTTATGCGGATCTCAAGAGGAGTGACATTTCCTTTGAGGTAGGTGAGAAGGTATTACTTAAGGTATCTCCTATGAAGGGTGTAATGAGGTTCGGAAAGCGAGGTAAACTGAGTCAAAAGTTTATTGGACCATTTGAGATTTTGGACAGGGTTGGGGAGGTGGCATATCGGTTAGCTTTACCACCAGCTCTCTCCAGGGTCCATAATGTGTTCCATGTGTCTCAATTGAGGAAGTATGTGAGTGATCCCTCACATGTGCTGAGCCGTGAGGTGATTGAGGTCGATGAGCAACTTACTTATGTTGAGCTTCCAAAGGAGATTTTGGATAGGAAGGTTCGGAAGACGCGAAATGGAGAGACAGTGTTGGTCAAGGTCTTATGGACCAATCACAACATGGAGGAGGCCACTTGGGAGTCTGAGGCCTCCATGAAAGAGCGTTATCCGCAACTTTTCGTTTGAGGTAAGTTACGAGGACGTAACTCTTTTTTTTAGTGGGGTAGAATGTAACATTTCATGTTTTCTTTCCTTTTAACATGGTTGTTTTATGATTAGAGTGTGTCGTGTGTATGTGTTAACGTTATGAGTGGGTGAACTTCGGGACGAAGTTCATTTTAAGGGGGGGAAGACTGTAATACCCCGAATAATTATTATTTAAAAGACGTAATTCATGGGTAATTTACGAGCGAGCGATGAGTTACTTTTAAAGGATAGTCGTTTTATAAGCTTGTTTATACTCGTTTTGGACGTGTGTTTAAGGGCTGTTGTGGGGTTCGAATTTGGGACCAAGACATCATGTAGTAATATTTGATGTATGTTAGTTGGGTGGCTCGAACCAGAGACCTATGGTGTGGCCTGCAGTGGGCCTCGATTGGCGTGCCAATGAGTCAGCCCACACGGAAATTCAGAAACCATTCCTAACCCTTGTTCAGCCGCCTTATATAACGTAGGATTCCTTATACTAAACCCTATGCAAACACAACCTCGACTTCACAAAACCCTAGCCGACATATTGGAGAAGAGAAGGGGGCTGCTCACGGTGGTTGTTGGTCGTCCTAAGGTGGTTCGTTTTGGGCTTGAATCTGGTATGCTCACAAGATAATTTTTAACCCTTGTCGGCTGTATGTTTTGTCGTGTGTCTATAGGGATTTGTTAGGGATGTTTTGTTGTTGTTTTTATATATTCATATGCTGGGTAATGTAGGGAACGAAAGTATGTTTTTATTTGAGTGTCGTTGGTGGTCTAGGGCCCTCTTCGAGGGTGGTTAACTGGAGTCAGGAGGGTGGTAATAGTACGTTAAAGTCTGATGGTTGTTTTCACACGTTTTGGAGTCGGATCTGGAGGAGTCGTGTGTCTTTTAATTCTGGTTTTGTGTTAGTTTTGTTAAGGGTCGTGGGTTATGATGTCAGGTGATAGTGGGGTGGTTTAGATGGTGGTTATCACGGTGGTTATAGAGGGTCTGTTACGGTGGTATAGGAGGTTTTGATAAGGGTCAGTGTTCTTTTATTTTATTACAGGGTGTCTGCGGGGTTGTTTGGGTTGGTACCACTGCCGACTAGGGGGAGATCCATGCGGTGGTACCATGGTGGTTGAAGGTGCCTGGTGTCGGTAATGGTGTCTGGGGTGAGTGTCGCCGGAGTGGGTCATGTCAGTGGTGGTTTCAGGCGTCTTCGTGGGGAGTGTTGAGTGTGTAAGGTACAGGGGGTCGTGAACCAGGCCTGTTCACGGCTCTGGTTCACTCTGTCAGAAGGAGTTGACGGTGCTGGTGGTGGTCGGTGGTGCCGGGGGCTTTGTGGGTGTCGCGTCTGGTGGTTGACGGTGGGGCCTGGGCTGGTCTCGTGGTTGGGGCAGGTTGTTGGAAGTCGCGGGTTGGGGCGTGTAGTAGAGTTAATTACTTTGTTGTTTTATTTATTTTATTCTTTATTCTTTCATTCTTTTTAAGGTATTAATATTTTATTATTTATGGTATTATTATTATTAGTATTATTAGTAAGATACTTTCTTTTATTAGAGGAAATGATTTTTGGGAGTTTTATGGAAAGTATTAATATGGATATTAATGAATGTTTTTGAATAATTTGAAATTCAAACTAAAGTTGCCATGTTTAAAAGTTTGCCTAATTTGGAAGTCTTGTGTTACGGGATGATATATTTAGAAAGTTTCTATATTTGGAAAGTTGCCATATTTGGAAGGTTACTATTTTGGGTAACCTTGGTGGTTAGGAAACTTTCTAAGTATGGAAGGTTTCTATAAATAGAATGTGTACGTATATTACGAGATGTAGGGAGTTTATTGATTATATGATATGTGTTTAGGTGGAGGTTTCCGCGTGGAACACTTTTAAGTAGCTGTTGCGCACTTGCCAATTATCTTCCGCAGATTTGAGGTAGGGGAATATCAATGTTGTAAATGTGATCTGACATGAAGATATTTATTAACTGGTTGCTAAAATTACATGTGATATAATGTGATCGAATGATTGTTGATTATTGTGGAGAACGGGGCTTGTGATTTGGGTCTTGTGATATGGGTCTTGTGATAAGGGACTTGTGATATGGCCATGGAAGGTGTGGTGTGTTGGAGTTATGGTGGAGAAATGAATGTGGAGGAAATGGAGGAGTTGTTATTGCGTTATTCATGTTGTGATTATATTACCTACTCAACCTCGTGTTGACCCTGTTTGTTGTTTGTTTGTGTCTGTGTTGATCCAATTTATTGGGGAGCAGAATGACAGGTTTAGACCTATGGATGCTGGAAGGGTGGAGAGAACATGGATCAGACCTGTCTAGTGATAGCCCAGTTATTTATTTTCCACCGTACTTGAACTTCTAGTTTTTGTTTATCACAGTTGTAACACTTTCGATACTTTGGTTTAACTTTAATTATTAAATAAAGTACTGTTTTTCTTCCTTTGTTATCTACTACCTCGGGTAACCGAGATGGTAGCACCCTTAGTTATCTGGAGAGTCCTAGTTCAGGCCTCTAAATAAATGGGGGTGTTACAAAGAACCCTAATGATCTTTGGGTTGATCTATCAGCCATCTGTAGGGTAATATTGGTGACTTTAAGTTTACCTAAACCAAGTCTTTCACATACAGAATAAGGTATAACACTGACACTAGCCCCTAGATCACAGAGGGCTTTCCCTATAACATGATTACCTATGGTACAAGGGATGGAAAAACTACCTGGGTCTTTTAACTTGGGTGCTATATTATCTTGTGAAAGAACATAACATTCTTCCACAAAAACAACAGCACCGACGTCCTGAAAATTCCTCTTACGACTCAAAATATCTTTCATGAATTTAGCATAAGAAGGTACCTGGGTAATTAAATCAGTGAAAGGGATGGTTACCTCAAGATTCTTCACCATCTCCAATAACTTACCAAATTTCCGATCCTCTTTTGAATTTTTCAGTCTTTCGGGATAAGGAACGGTGACATTAGCCATAGGATCAGCAACCTTTGGCTTTTTCAGCTGTAAAATTTCGGTGAGGCCTTGAATGAAGGAGGAATCCAGCGATTCCGGAGTCAAAATAGCATTCTGCTCATGAATGTCAGTCGGTCGACCTACAGCGGCGGTCGGTCGACCAGAGTCTGCAACATCCGAAATTTTCTTTTCTCCAAAATCTGATCTCACGTCAGGAACCGAGGTCGGTCGACTTACTGTAGCGGTCGGTCGACCTCCTGATCTGTTGACGGGATCAGATTCTTTGTTTTGAACCTCGGCAAAATCGTCTTTTTGGGCTGATCCTTCACAAACACGGCCACTCCTAAGATTTATGGCGTTCAACGTTTCCATGGGTCCCTCACAACTAGCTGGAGAGCTAGTTATTCGGTTGGCTATGTTTATCAAGTGTTCTTCAAAAACCTTTGAGGAGGCCCGAGCCCTTCCCATCTCTATAACCTGCCTTGTTAAAACACCAACAAGAGCTCTCAAGTTCTCAATCTCACCCGTGCTGTCAACCGTAGTAACTAGGTTCGCACTTTCAAGCTTTAGCTGGGTTGCCTCAAGCTTTTCAAAACGGGCTTCCACTGTTGTCTCAAGAGCCATCACTCTATTCATCTCCACATTCAGCCTCCGTGAATTCCCACGTGAACTCTTAAAAGCAGCCCTATGCACCGCCATGTCTTCAATAGTCTCCTAACCCTTCATATGGTCGGTGTTATTCTGAAATCTCCCATTGGCGGCCGCATCAAGAATCATCTTATAATCATCGTAAAGGGATTTGTAAAATCGGTTACACAGGTCCCATTGTTGAAAGTTATGGTGAGGGATAGAACGGACCAAATTCTTGAACCGATCCCATGCTTCACAAAATCCTTCATCAGGTCCCTGTTGAAAGTTACGGATTTGGCTTCTCAAGTCTTCGGCTTTTGCAAGAGGGAAGTATTTCTTGTAAAAAGCCAATGCCAAGGAAGTCCAATCCGTAACCTTCTCAGCTGTCCTATCAAGGTAGCGGTACCAATCTCGCGCGGCATCTTTTAATGAGAACAGGAACATCATTGCCAGCACCTCATCTCTAGTCACCCCGTCAGGTATGGGTATGGCACAACAATAATCCGTGAAGGTTGTAACATGCTTCATTGGATCTTTGTCGGGTAGACCAGAAAACTGACTCCGTTCCACCAAAAAGATGTTATTTGGGTGGAGCACAAAGGAGCCAGTGGTGGGGGTAGGCAAGGCGAATCCCTTCGGTAAATCTTGAGCCTTTGGCTGTAGATGGTCATAAATAGAATCCATATCCAAACAAGAGAGTACTCAAGCCTTCCTCTCAAAAACCTGTCTTCTAAACAAAACTAGAAGAAAAGGTGAGAAACGGTCTTAAGGAACCTAAGTTCCTTAAGACAAGAAAAATAAACAAAAAATTAACAAACAAAATTATACCGTCTCCCCGGCAACGGCGCCAAAATTTGACACCCGTCGTTGAGGGGTGCCAAAGATAAGATTTATAAAAGCTCAGCTTAAACTTAGATAGGATAAGTCAAGGGTCGAACCACAGAGAGACAAGGTTAATTATGTTCGTGAATTTAAAGTCTATTGCAAGTAACCAAAAAGGGGGGTTGATTTGAGATTTAAACTAATAACTAAAAGGACAAAATAAACAAGAGAAATAAAATAAGGTAAAAGGAGATTAGGAACTTTGGTTCCCCATGGTTAAAACAAGTCAATGAAGGGTAAAATAATCAAATAACACAATCCCAAGGAACAAAGAATAAACCTTTAGGTCAATATTCTACCCAATCCTTACGGTCTTAGGGTTCCTAGAAAAGCACTAAACTTTCGTTCATATGGCAATCCCAAAGTTG
The DNA here is from genome assembly GCA_029255685.2 of Silene conica. Taxonomy (NCBI): domain Eukaryota; kingdom Viridiplantae; phylum Streptophyta; class Magnoliopsida; order Caryophyllales; family Caryophyllaceae; genus Silene; species Silene conica. Next base: position 51,781,511 of record CM055316.2, on the reverse strand, counting down.
TTGTTAAACTAATCCTAATAATCTTTCAATCTTAAGGATTAGTTCACCAACAACAATGGGGGATTGGTAATTCAATCATTAAACTTAACAAAATCAAATCTTTACCATGGTTCCCCTAATTCCTAATCACAAGAATTAGCTATGCATACTCTTAATTATGAAACTAACAATAACAAAAACTAAGAACATTAAAGGAACTAACATAAATAAAGATGACAATAAAAGGGAAAACATGAATTCAAGAACAACAATAAGATGAACAACAAGATTGAATTAAAAGGAAAGATTAATTGTAGCAAACTTACAACTTTTATGGAACTAAGAACAAAAGATGCAAACTTGGAATAAAATCTCTTTCTAAACTATGGAGTTCTTTTAACATAAGGTTGCTTGATAATAAAAGGATTACTTGCTAATAGAATTGCTTGACCTAATTGAAGAGTTTAGGTCTCCTTAAATAAGAATTATTACAAGATTAGGAAAGCAGAAACACGAAACAAAAGTCCCCGGGTCAGCTTCTGGTCGGTCGACCTCTGATGCGGGTCGGTCGACCACTTTAAGCGCTGCTGGACTTTTACGCGAACTGGGCTTCGGTCGGTCGACCTCTGACGCGGGTCGGTCGACCGCTTCTTGTTCGTTCCAGCTTTAATCTGGCCCAATAACAACACTTGGATGTGCAACTCGGATCCTTGCTCCGCATTAGTACTCAAAATAGCTTCCGAAAAGGCAAATAAGGTTCAGTTTTGCTCACTTCCGCGTATTCCTACATATAAAACATAGAAATGCAAAGTAAACCGTTTTGGGAGAAATAGCAACTAAAAGTCACGAAAATGTAAGAAAATACGTGCCAAAAGAATAAATAAAATGCATAAAATAGGCACGTATCAAACACAGTCCATCATGACCCAAAAGATGCCCATTTGACCCCCTTTAACGGTTGATCGTAGAACAAAAATCAAAGTCACTCTGAAAACTATGCCACCTTGGGGGAACAGTCTCAAGTTAAAGAATTGACTAGCAAGAATACATATAGTAGCTCTCGCCACGACCAAGCTAATATAAAATTTCCAGAACTCTATAAGCGGTCACAAGTTTCCCGACAAAGTGCCTTTTGCAGTCTGCCTATGTGATCGACTAGTCATCCCTTATGACTCTATGTCATTTGAACTTGCCATCAATCGCCTCACACTCTAGTCGCTTCGAGACGTCACCTCATACAAGCAACTAGGGGCTATACTAAGTCTATCCGGTTCACTTAATGGGGTTCAAATTGTCTCTACAACCCATCTGGATGTGACAAAGTATATAAATTAAGTTTTAATGTAAAACATCAAACTTTTAAATAATAAACGCGATTATCATATATGAACAATAAAACATTTTATTTCATATCACATAATCTAATACATGTTCGGCATACGCCTTAAACCCATAGACAAGGCATGGTAATCATGCTTAGCTTGTGATAATGCTTTGGTTAAGGGATCAGCAACATTTTCTTCTGTCCCAACCTTACATATCACTATTTCCTTTCTATCTAGAAAATCTCTAATCACATGATATTTTCTGAGTACATGTTTCGATCTACTACTAGACTTCGACTCTTTAGCTTGAAAGACAATACCATTGTTATCACAATAATGGGTGATAGGATCTTCGGCCTCGGGCACTACCTTTAGTCCCTCAAGAAATTGCCTAATCCAAACTGCCTCTTTTGCAGCTTCATATGCTGCAATGTACTCTGTTTCCGTTGAAGAATTTGCAACAACTGGTTCTTTAAATCTCTTCCAACTGATGGCTCAACCATTCAGGATAAAGACGTATCCAGCCTGGGATTTCATATCGTCTCTATCCGTTTGGAAGCTTGCATCCGTGTAACCCTTTACACATAGCTCATATTCTCCTCTAAACACCAGAAATGAATCCTTAATTCTTCTTAAGTACTTAAGGATGTTCTTTACAGCAATCCAGTGACCTTCACCTGGATTTTCTTGATATCTGTTAGTCATGCTCAAGGCATGTGAGACATCTGGACGAGTGCATACCATGGCATACATGATAGATCCAACTGCGGAAGCATAAGGAATCTCTTTCATGCGTTCAACATCTTTGGGCTCCGTGGGAGATTGTGATTTACTCAAGACAATCCCACTACCCATGGGAAGAAAACCTCTCTTAGAATTTCCCATGCTGAATCGTCGAAGAACCTTATCAATATAAGATTCTTCACTTAGTGCCAATATCCTTTTGGATCTATCTCTATAGATTTGGATACCTAATATGCGTTGTGCATTTCCTAAATCCTTCATTTGAAAATGACTCCCCAACCATCCTTTCACAGAGGATAGCATTGAAACGTCATTTCCAATAAGTAGTATGTCATCCACATACAATATTAGGAACACAACTTTGCTCCCACTGAATTTAGTATATAAACATGGTTCCTCGACAATTCAAGCGAAACCGTTTTCTTCTATAACTTCATTAAAACGATGATTCCAACTCATGGATGCTTGCTTAAGACCATAAATGAATCTCTTAAGATTGCATACCTTGCTAGGATTTTTAGGATCCACAAAACCTTCAGGTTGTATCATATACACATCCTCCTTTAAATGCCCATTTAAGAAGGCGGTTTTGACATCCATTTGCCACACTTCATAATCATGAAATGCGGCCATCGCTAACATTATCCTAATGGATCTAAGCATAGAAACTGGAGCAAAGGTTTCATCATAATGAAGTCCTTGAACTTAGGTAAACCCTTTAGCTACTAGCCTAGCTTTATAGACATCATCATGTCCTTCTATGCCATTCTTCACTTTGAAGATCCATTTAACTGAAGAGGTCTCATATCTTCAGTCAAGTCAACCAAGTCCCATACTTGATTTTGAAACATAGAATCCATCTCGGATTTCATGGCCTCTTGCCATTTTGCGGAGTCGGGACTAGAGATTGCAGCTTTATAAGTGGTAGGCTCATCACTTTCCAAACGTAATACATCGAGACTACCATCTCCCTCAATTAGTCCAACATACCTATCAGGTTGATGTGGAACTCTACTCGACCTCCTAGGTTGAATAGGTATCGAAGTAGACGAAGAAGGAACATTTTCGTTCGTCTCTACTTCAGTTTGTGGCTCTTGAACTTCAAGAATTTCATCAAGTTCAAAATTTCTCCCACTCTGTCTTCTAGAAACAAAATCGTTTTCTAGAAAGACAGCCTCTATGGACACAAACACTTTGATATCTTGAGGTTTATAGAAGTAATATCCACGTGAGGTGGTCGGATAACCAATAAAAGTGCATTTTTCGGATCTCGGAGCTAATTTGTCATCGGTCTTTACCTTGACATAAGCCTCACATCCCCATATCTTCATATAGGATAATGAAGGAACCTTTCCTCTCCACATCTCATATGGAGTCTTTTCGGTCGCTTTCGTTGGACTGACGTTCAACGATTTGATGGCGGTGAGAATTGCAAATCCCTAAAATAAATCTGGTAAATCTGTTTGATTCATCATAGATCGAACCATATCTAATAAAGTTCGATTTCTCCTTTCAGCCACACCATTAAGTTGTGGTGTTCCAGGAGGTGTGAGTTGTAACAAAATACCACAATCTTTTAAGTGTGAATCAAATTCACCACTAAAATATTCGCCACCACGATCCGATCGTAGTGCTTTCATTTTCTTGTCAAGTTGGTTTTCTAATTCATTTTGAAATTCTTTAAATTTCTTAAAAGCTTTACTCTTATATTTCATCAAGTAGATATACCCATATCTACTCAAATCATCCGTGAAGGTAATGAAGTAGTCATAATTTCCCCTAGCGGTGATCGTTAATGGACCACACACATCGGTATGTATGAGTCCAAGTAAATCATTTGCTCTTGTTCCTTTACCACTAAAGGGATTTCGAGTCGTTTTACCTAGGAGACAAGCTTCACATACACCATATGATTCATAATCAAATGGTTTGATAATATTAGTCTTTACTAATCTTTTAATGCGATTTTCGTTTATATGACCAAGTCGACAATGCCAATAAAATGATTCATTTGGTTCACTTGTTTTTACGCTTTTAGATTCTATGTTATAGACATCACGGGATGAGTTCGAAGTTTCTAAAACGTAGATTCCATTAATAGAAGTAGCATGACCAACAACCATGTCATTCTTAGAAATAATACAACAATTGTTTTTAATGAAAAAACTATAACCTTCAATGTCTAACATTGCAACGGAAATAATGTTTTTAGAAAGCGTCGGTACATAATAACAATTATTTAAATGTAGCTCAAATCCGCTTGGCAAGGCTAGAGTGCAAGTCCCTCTTGAAGTGGCCGTTACCCGAGCTCCATTTCCAAGTCGGAGATCCATCTCTACCTTGTCAATCTTCTCGGCTCCTCTTATACCCTGTACACGATTACAAAGGTGAGAACCACAACCGGTATCCAATACCCAAGTTGAGTTAGAGGTATAATTAATGTCAATAACATAAATTTCGGATAGCGAATTACCTAACGGTATAACAAGACCTTCTTGGATATGCCGTAAATAAATCGGACAATTTCTCCTCCAATGGCCCATATCACAACAATAGTGACATCGACCCTTTTGTGATTTATTTCCCTTCCTTTTCTTATTTGCAAGACGCTTCTTGCTAGAGCTCCCACTAGCTTTATCATAAGCTCTTTCTTTCAAATACAAGGCATCCAACTCTTGATTTAGCTCATCAATATAAGCCGTATCAAGCAATGGTCCCTTAGGAGGTGGGAAGGAAGTTACAAAATTCACATTGCCATCCGGACCCGTTCCGAAATGAATTTCTCTAGAAGTATCAAGGTTGTTGCGGGTGCAAATATCGTCAAATACATTGTGAGAAGAGTCAATAGTAATAGGTGTGATGGGGTTCGAAGAATCCATTGCGGTCTCAATAACTACAAAACGGAAGATAAAGGAAAATATTAACGTTTATCATTTTAATTCATTCACTTGTATAAACAAGCAAAAAAACATCTATTTAATGATCTCTTACCCAATTAAGTAAATGATCCCGTGACCCAAATACATATCAACTCGGGCACGGTTTAGCCAATACATCCCTCATTAATATGACTCGGTGGATTAACTCTTTAATCGATTCTACTTTTAGAACTCTCGGTCGATAAAATTACATTAATTCTTATCTTAGCCCGAACTTATTACCACTACGGTGGCTCGAATACCTTCGTCGAGATCAACCAAATTTCGAGAATGTAATCATATTACCCCACTTCACCAACGTAATAAGGTTTGCACCCCGGTTTAGCCGAGCCTACTCCCTTATGAAGAAGATCCTTCGTGGGTCCTTTACTTTTTGGTAAGGCTACGTCTCAATTTTTGAATATCGTAAGAGATCTTGTCAATTTATTATCTATCTCCTTTAAGTGAACTAAGTCGGTGAATTATCGATAAATTGATTGACACGGAGTGGGACTTGAAACTCGATATGCATGTTTAGGTTGATGGCGATTTGGCAATGCATGCAACATATAAAACAAATGCTAAACATAATAAAGCTCCTAGTGTAACATCCCGTATTTTCGTAAAATCCAATTTAATCGTTTTAAATTTATTTTACGTAGTAAAATAGTATTTTAATAATTTAATTCGGAAATTTTAATGAAATAAGTCAGATCCGTCTTAAGAACCTCAAGTCCTTAAGACGAATACAACTTGGCAAACATAAGGTCCGTCCTTAAAAACCCGTTTGTGTTTTTCCAACCCGTTTCCATTGAACGGAAAGGACAACTCTTAAAACCCTCATAAACCCATATGTCGACATTTACTCATCTTCAAAAATAAGAACACTGACATTGTTTTCCTCACAAAACCTCCATAAAACCTTCCTTTCTTTTGTGAAATTCTTCATCATCCGTTCTTCAAATCACAAAAGTAAGTACATTTTCGGAATCCTCGTTCAATTTCCAAGTCATCCATCACTTCGGTTTCTCAATTCCATCACTTCGAAAATTCAGCCTGTTTTGCATAAATCCGTTTTATGTTCCTAAACTGGTTTTTCCGTGTTGTAGGTGAAGGACTTGACAACCCGGACGTTGATAGCTTCATACTCGAGGAAGATCTTTAGCCGGATAAGCTTAAGAGGTGACGATAATGAGAAACTCGGCCTATTTGTGAATATTAGCACTTTTGTTGTTGATCTTGTCATGGTTTCTGATTTATGTTTGAGTTGATGATTTATGGACTTAGTAACATGTATAGGATTGTTCTTATGTGAGAAATTCATGCCCTTTGATGTTGAAACATGCTCATACGTTAATTTCAAGTTTTTCACATGTTCAGACGGATACATGAAATTTATCGTTTGAGGATTGTTGTTGGTGTTGTTCGCTGATAATTAGTAGTAGTGGGTGATTCATGATGTTGGGCAAACCCCAAATTGTAGGAATTTTATGGTTTTGGTGTCGAATTATGGAAGTTGGAATTGGCTGGAAAATGCGATTTTAGGCGTCAGGCTCTCTGAGCCGGTCGACCGGCTGAGAGCGCTTCTTGAGATTTTTGTGATTTATGCGTGACTTTGAGACCATAGGAAATAGGTCTCCCAGCCGGCAGACCGGCCGCCTGCCAGCCGGCTGGGAGTGCGTTACTGTTGATTCGAGATTTCAAATGTTAGGAGGCTGAGTTCCCAGCCGGCCGACCGGCTGCCTGCCGACCGGCTGGGAGTTCGTGTATTGTTTCAGAAAAGAGAGAAAAGGCTGGGGTAGTCACCAGCCGGCCGACCGGCTGCCTGCCGACCGGCTGGGGACCCCTGTAGGCTATTTTGAGGATTTTGTAAATTGAGTGTAACTTTCAAACGGTTAATCGGTTTTACTTGAAACTTGTTTTGTGTACCTTTGACATGTATTTGAGGTCCCCAGAGGATGGGCAACATTATATTGGGTTCGGGAATAGGGTAAGGATAGAGACCCCCCGGTCGGGCAACCGAAAGGGAAACCGGCTCTCCCTCATCTTAGTTCTCGAGGTCGATCGAATGTTGATTAGAAGTTAAAGGTAGAACTATAGAGTAGTTCATAGACTTGAATGATATTATTTTGATGCGTATTAAGTTATGCCTTAAGCTGGCCTCTGAACTTAATACGTGAGTTGTTTGTCGTGTATGGGAACATGCGTTGAGTTTTCGCCTCTGAGTTCCATACATGTCTGTTTGTCGTGTCTGGGACATGCGTTGAGTTTTCGCCTCTGAGTCCAGACATGTATGTGTGATCGCGTCAGGACATGCCTTAAGTTGGCCTCTGAGTCTGACGAGTAGAGCAACTGCACGACGGGGTAGTCAGGTTGTCATACCTTACCCGGAGTGCAGGTGTTTGGTGCTAGAACATGCGTTGAGTTTTCGCCTCTGAGTCTAGTATCTTGTGATGTGGTAGGGGAACATGCGTTGAGTTTTCGCCTCTGAGTTCCTTACTTGAGATAGTGAATTGAATGTTAGTCCATGCGTTGAGTTTTCGCCTCTGAGTCTAATATTCGGTGATAGCCGGTCCATGCGTTGAGTTTTCGCCTCTGAGTCCTTGCTTGATATTGTGAACTTGGTATTTAGGTTATGCGTTAAGATGTCGCCTCTGAACCTTTATACTTGCTGAATTATTTAGTACCTAGGTTATGCGTTAAGATGTCGCCTATGAACCTTTGTACTTGCTGTTTTATATCTGCTTGCCTTGATGATGGTACAGTGTCAGATATGCATAGTTTGTTATTGTCGTTATGTGAGTTGTGGTTAAATCATCCAAGGCATTGGATGACTCTTAGTTCGGTTTCATAAATAATTGGATTGAAAGACCCCCCGACTGGGTAACCAGTAGGGAGACCGGCTCTCCTTCCTATTTGTTTATGAAGTTAGTTGAGAGGCGTGCAGAGTTTTCGCATGATAGCAAGAGATCAGATGATGAGTTGTTTATGCTTCACATGTTGTTATATGTTGGAGTATTCTGTATTGTTTTATATGTTACGTGTTGTCACAAAAGGTGGCTAGGAGAACTCTAGTCACTCCCCACTGATTGTGGCGTACATGTTTTCATGTATGTAGGTACATGCTGGTTGGAGCAGGGGTTCACGAGAGCTAGCGAGCGATGATCCGTTCATCATGACTTACCTTATGTCGTTTAGCTGGACTCGTAGTTTGTTACATTCGTTTTGGTGCCGGTAGGGATGTTCCATCCCCGGCTGATGTATTTATTTTATGTTTCAGTTTCAGTACTTAGTACCGTTACTTATCTATTTGGTTTCAGTTTCAGTTTACGTATTAGCGTAAGACTTCTCGCATGTTGTTTTATCTTCTAAAAAGTTTTAATTCCGCTGCATTTTTGGTACTTTTATGTGTTTATATTTCCGTTTTCGCGAGGGGTTTTACACCTAGTATGGCCTTTCCTAAAATAGAAAATAATGTAAATTACAAATTCGGAAACCAACTCCTTGGTCCCTTGAACTTCTCACGCGGCACACATCCCAAGGCAAACTCCGTCTTGGTCGGAACTCCTTTCCGAAGAGGTGCCGTCTTCAAGGAATCTCCGGAATTACAAATGATTACAAATTTTCTATCCATTTTATACATTATAAAATAAAGCAACAAAATAAAGTGATACAAGATCACATTAAATTACAACCAAATCGATAACCCCTTACATTACGGGAAATAACGATTAAAACTAAGGTCATACTAAGAAATTACATAGTTCAAAAATTATATAACAAAATATATGACATTCATAAAATAATATAAAGCATCAAAGTATAAATAATATGTTCATTTTAATGCCGAATCGCCCTAATACAATTTATTAGTTACAACTATTCCGGTTTTATGGAATTCGCAATTTAACTTTTAAAATGCCTTAATTAAAACATAAATCGTATTTACGTTAAATTCAACTTTCCTAACATATTTTAGGATTCAAAATTATTCCATACTAATCTCAACAATAATTAATTCAAAATTAATTAATTTGTTCATTTTGGCCTTTATAATATCATAACTATTATAAAAAATTCAAATTAAATTACCATAATTCAAAATTTGAATTTCTAAAAACTTGAACATTCTGAAAAATTACTTTAATAATCATAATGTCCAATTTTATGGTTAAAATTTTCGAATTTATTTCGACAACATAATTATTTTTAACCAGAATGTCAATATTACGCTATTTATCATATAAAATTCGTAATGCATGCTATACAACTCTATTTTGAACGAAATTTTACATACCATATGTAAAATATGCAAGTGACATCATATTAAAAATTCATGGCCAGAAACTTTTTCTAACTATTTTTAGTCCATTTTTCCGATTTCAACAATTAAAACGTTTAGAATGACTAAAATTATTTAAATGAACAATTTAAATTCCATAAATTATCTAAATAACCTAAAAACATTTTTAGTACCAGATTTTAATACATACTATATATTTCGAGTGACTTATCATATCAATCGAAATTTATAGTTTTATTTAAGTTACGATAACTGGGAAAAACAACACTAATTATGCATGCAAACAACCATTGCTCTGATACCAATTGAAAGGTTTCTTAAACTCAAAATAATTTTAGTCATACTAATTATTATCTCATATAATAAAGATCTTATTGCATGCATAACAAAATCACCGAGATTAAGTGAAGTAATATTTTTCCTTATATTGCTTAAAGTTTCGGTCAATATGGGCACAAACAAAGTCACCTACTTTGTTCGATCTTGAGCTAATTATCACGGATGATCCACCTAAGTCTCCAAATTAGAAGACCTCCAATGAGTTAACACCAAGACACACTCTATTAATTTTGTGTTTGATTTTGCTAGAATCCTCACACAAAAACCTAGCTAATTATTATTATCTTATAATAACCTTAATATGAGATCAACTATTGATTGTAAGAGTAGTAGTATTACACGACCAAAACCAAGAGAAACATGAGAACTCTTATTCTCTAAAATCTCTCAAGGTTTATCTCATGCAAAAGTTAGAATGAATGATGAACAATTGAAAAGAACAAAACCCTTATTGTTCTCTATGTGTGCCGGCTAGGAATAGGGTGCCCAATGCATGGGCACCATCAATATTACACTTGTCCATCACATGCATAGATAATAAAATGTTTTTGTTTAATTTTATCCCATAAAATGTTATACAAACACATTTGTATAATGTGTAGTGTGACCATATATCACACGGTCCAAACACAAACAGTAAGGTCCATTTTATCAATTATAAAATGAACATTAAAAAAATTTATAAGTTTAACTAATTTAAACTTTAATTCTTATAATAATCCGATTATTATCTTTATAAATTTAATTATATTAGAACGTTTCTAATATAAATTATTCATTCTAAAATAATTTTTCATAAACATATTAATTTTAGCAATGACAATTCATTCACTAAAATTTTATAATTTATAATCATATTATAAATGTACTCCCTACACGTAATATAAACTAGGATCGATATAACTCGTATCAATATACAGCCATATCATTTTTCTATTAATAGAGTTGTCCTAAAGGTATGACCTAAAGGGATCGACTGATCACTGTTGGAGGAAGTGTCCTCGACAATAATGTGTTGACGTAATTAAAACTCATTTGAATGAAACACAACTGGGAGTGTTACTCTTTTAAAGTCAACTGATCAACATTTACCGATAATGATTGGCTGTCTAGAGTTTGACATTATCGTCATATGATGGTGGTGATCAGTTGATCCCTTAAGGTCATATCTTTAGGGAATTCCGTCTCAATGGAATAATTAATTAATATTGTATTAGATACAAATTAATTAATAACTAGAAATTTTGGAAATAATTTTATATGACGAATATTTTATAATGGGATTATAATAATAATAGTCAAAGTGATAAAATCGTTTTATTACTCGGTTTTATTTATTCGTTTGGGAAACGATTAAATTGAGAATGAACACGGTTGATCATAAAATTACAAAGAGTTGTAATTAAATTATGACATTACATTTTCATACAATAATAATTTCGAAGTTATTAGTGTAATTATTTAAATGTAATAAATTTGTAGATTATGGATTTTAATAAGTTAAAATTGCATAATTAATAAATTGGGTCATGTGTTATAAGACATGTGTGACATGTTACAAATTAACACAATTGACAAAAATAAAATGGGTCTATAATAAGACCCATGTGAACCGTGTATATGTAGTGTGTATGAGTATATGTTGTGTGTGTAAGTGTACAAGCATAGAGTGTTCATACACAAAGAGCATATTGTAAGGAATCTTACATGCTTTGTGTAAGAGTGTAAGAGGGCATGCATAGGCTCCTTGGGGATGCCTTGGCCGGCCTATTCAAGAGCAAGTAAGCTCTTGTTTGCTCTATATAAGACACACCCTCACACCACATAAGTTGCTAGTTTTTGGCTAACTAGTTGTTAGTATATGCTTCATCATTTTACTAACATATTCATACTAGAACTCCATTCTCCAATTTTCTTGAGTAAAATGGTTTTATAAGAAAATAATTATTTCCATATTAATAGTATTATAAGAGTAATATTATTATTTTTTCTAGTATACTAATACTAATTTTCTAGTAACAAAATTAGTGTTAGTTTGAGATCGGGTCCTTGATACGCACCTTTAGGAGACGATTTTTGTTAGATCGTTACAAGAGGATTTCGGGTTTTTGAAGACTCAAATAATAGGTGATTATTGAGTATAAACCTTCTAAAACCAATGTAAGGACTATCACATCTTATGATATCATCATGCATGCATAAGATCATTTTAAGTTTTATGACTAAACTCAAATAAATTAAACTCACATTAGATGTGAGTGTAAAATAAGGAACCTCGGTTTCCAACAAGTGGTATCAGAGCATTACGGTTGTTGCATGCATGATCGGATTCATGATTTATGTTAAAAACGGATTAACATATATATTTCGATTTTTTCGAAAATTTTGTATTTATTATGATAAATCACAAAATAATTTTGCATGTTAAAGTTTCTGATTCTAAAATGGTTTTAGGACATAAAAATAAATTTATGGATTTTTATTGTTCATTTTTATATTTATTTGTATTTTTTGTAGTTTAAATCGGTTTAAACAAACAATTAATGGGAAAAATAGTTAAAAATAGTTTCTGGCCGAGATTTGTTGATATGTTCTCACATGCATATTTAATATATTGTATATGATTTTTCGTAAGAAATGGAGTTAATATGCATGGATTATGAATTTTATGAGATAAATAGTCATAATATGAGCAAAAATGGGTATATATGGTTATATTTCGAATTTAACCTTAAAAATTTTATGAGAAGTCACATGCAATATATAAAGTGCCTGTATGAATTTTCGAAATCATTGGACTTATTTTGCATGATTAATGATTTTTATAGTAAAAATCGTATTAATAGTGACTCAAATTCGACTTTAATAGTTATAGTTGGAATTTTGCCATAAAAATTAAACACAATGTCACATGCAATATTTACAGAATGTATGTAATTTTTGGGAATTTCTTCTCAAGTGATGCATGTTTTGTGATTTTAATAGTTAAAATCGGCTAAATAATGACTTATTGTGTTAAAAATAGTTAATCTTAATATTATGACATAAAATTTTACCCATAGATGTCTTATATAATAGGAACATCAGATCTAAAAGTTGGATATCAAAAAGTTTCTGTTTTTATGATTATTAATTTTTAATTAGTTAATTAGCTAATAATCATAATTTATGAGTCGGAAAATAAAGTTTCGAGCATGGTCTGTAATTTTCGGTCCTTTTCAGGTTCTAAAATATATTTTAGAATGGCTAAAAATTTATGGCAAATTATTGCAAGTTTTTATAATTTAAATCGGATTTTAAACCATAAAAACGGCTTTTATACGATTTATTTAAGAAATAAACCTATATATTTGCAAAAGACCATTTTAATAATTTCTGAATTTTTTAGAAAATTTCCAGAAAGTTTAAAATTTTTGAATTATAAATTTCGAATTTTATTGACTCATTTGGCCGTATTATGTTTATTTTTCCCGAAAATACAAGTAATTATGAACAATGATGCAAAATCAAGTTAGATCATGATCAAATATTAGTAGAGACTAAACATTGATTCCTAAAGTAAGTTAGGATGATTAACTTGGACATAAATTAGATTTATGTAATTTTGATGATTTTAATAGTTAAAATCGCGCATATCCGTAAAAACCGTAAACAAATATGAGATATTTGCTCCCATAAGGCGATTTGGCATTAAAAATTGAGCATGTGCATACATATTTTATTATTGCATTTTATATAATATGAACGTCATATTTGAATGTTTTATATAATTTGGAATTATGTAATTTCTCTTAGTATGACCTTAGTTTTAATCAATATTACCCGTAATGAAAGGGAATATTGATTCGGTTGTAATTTATGTGATCTCGTATCACGAGTTTGTAATTTAAATTTTCAGTTTTACAATAGAATAGTTGTATTATTTTATTGTAATTCCGGAGATCCAAAAGACGGTGCCATACGGAAAGGAGTTCCGACAAGACGGTGTTTTCTTGGATGGTGTGCCAATAAAGTTCAAGGGACCATGGAGTTGGTTTCCGAATTTGTAATAGTTAATTAGTTTTTACTATTACTAGGAAGGCCATACTAGGATTTTATTGCTTTATTGCTTTTACTTTTGCATTTTAATATGTTTGCATGCATAGCCAAATCGCCATAAACATGCATATTAGTTTAGATCGTTAAAAACGACCGTGTCAATTATAATTATCGAGTTCATCGATTTAATTCGCTTAAAGGAGATAGATAATAAATTGACAAGACCTCTATATTAAACAAAACAATTGAGAATTAGCCTTACCAAATAGTAGAACCCATGAGCTTCTATTTCGTGGGGTGGTACTAGTCCAGTGGGCATTACGAACCCCCGGCCCATTACGTAGGATAAGTGGGGCGATGGGGTAGATTCAGTCCAGTGGGCGGATCGCATCCCGATGCATTTGAAATTTGGTTTGTACTCAACGGAAGTGTAGAGGACCAGTGGTCAATGTGTTCCGGGCTAAGATGAACAAATAATGATTTTTCATCGACCAAGAGTTCTATTGTAGAACCGGTTTTAACCCACCAAACCATATTATTGGGTCGGAGTTACAGTGGTTCACGATTTCGGTGGTATGGGTTTGGGTCTTGGAATCATTTATAAAATTGGATAGAGGTCATTTTATAGATGCTTTAACTTGTTAAAATATTACAAGTTGAATCAAAATGATGAATGTTTGTTTTTCCTTAATTTGTTGTTTTATAATTGTTCATTTTTACTCCTATATAATATCTTTCGATTGTAACCAATATCTCCGCTAAACATCTCATGCTATATCGACAAATAAAATCTCTTTCTCCTCACTTAAAACCGCGTCTTTGGTTATGGACAAGGTCCGTAAGAATTATTCTATTCCATAGAATTTGATAGGAAGGTCCTATGCAAACATAAGATTAACATCTTAAAATTTCTATTAAACCATTACGATTTCTTATAAAGAAAATTAAATAGAAGTGATTTTAGTCAAAAAGTGTTGATTAAATCTTCTATTCATACATGGTTCTAAAGTCTTATTGCTCAATTTAATAACTTATCGTCTAAAGTTTAAGGGTTAAGAACATGACGAAGTTAATATAAATTGGTAAATTGATTTGAGAAAATCATTATAACCAATACCACCTCACTTCATAGATATTAACTCCTATGAGGAATTAATTTGGAAATTAATTGAAGAAAAGGGCTTCTTCAAGTAATAATTCTTGAAGTAAGTGGGAGCTATGAGAAGACCAAATCTTTCTTAAGTAGTTAAGAATAGAACGAGGTTGAGAGAAAATCGTGTAAGACACGAAGTTAGAAACTACTCCAAATTGTAAAGTCTAAGGATGTTGGAAGTATGACTCCAACATATTTCTTAGATAATACTTATGACATTGAGTTTTCATTCTACATTATTTGTATATAAGTGCAAATTGGTGAATCATGTTGGTAATTCCATTTTCATGTGATTGAAATATGATAAAGGAATGACAAAACCCGCCAATCTAAATGGGTATTTAGAGGAGGATGTGTTAATAACACAATCCGAGGGTTCTTGTGAATCCTATCGTCCTAACGTGAAGAAAATCGTATGACGATTTGCCAAGAATGATAAACATGAATGGAACTAAGGTAGTTTCCAATTCATCTGTAAGACATATACATGTTATATTGTGCTTGACCAAGTTTTGATTTTAGAGTAATACACAAATAATAGTTATTATGTACATCATCTCTAAATATAATTTGAGTTTTGCATAAAAAGTAAAAGTTTTACCATTACGCAATTGAAACAAATGTTGTACTCAATGTTACCACGAATTGGTTCATGGTTAGGCCATACGAATCAAGGTAATTATATTCCAAAACTAAGGTGGAAATGTCATATGTACCTTAAAACTCTAGTTGGTGCCCCAAATTTTTCCATCATTACTCGATTGAAAGTCGCATTTGAGGTTAGGAATCTCATAGGTTATGCGAATCTTGCATTCAAAGCAAGTCATTCACCCTATAAACACTTTAAAGTGTGTAGGTGAGTGAAATTTCAAATCTTGAAAGATATTTTAATTCTTCGACTGAGGAAATTAACGCGCAAGAAATTCACGTTGAGAATGTTGTGCATTGGCTCAAGAAGATGTTCTTGGAATTAGATAATGATCCAATTAAGCCTAGTAATTTACACCAAATAGATTGTGATAAAGTATCACAAGTTTGCTTTCGTAAGCACGTTCATAAAATGCGCGAAAAAGTAATATTGAACCATATGAGATATGATTAAATCTTTACAATTGAGTGGGAGTTATTTTCTATTCCGATTTTGTCGAGCATTTATTTTTCCGCTATGTTATAAAGCATGGGCATACAAGTCATATGAGATATGAATAGGCAAGGTGCCTAAGTTGTAGCCTATTTCGAATGACAATTTTTCCTATATGATCATGAGAACAAAAGGTTTGTGGCTCATGATGCTGTCTATAAAGAAAGGAGGATTATTTCTTTTAGACAGAGTGGGAGAAATTATTATAGAGCCACAATTTCAGTATGATCCAATAGGAAAATGTTCTTCCTAGTTGAGATAAGTGGAAATTTCATTCGAAAATTAAGTTGACGAGTGTAATGTTGCCTTCTCAGTGCAACGAAGTTGTAACTTGTATAAGTGCCTTATTTAGTTTCGACTCTACCTGAATCCGAAATAGTTCAGTTGATTGGTGGAAAGGGTTTCGCACGCAACAACGGATCTATATTAAAATCGGATCAAATAATGTTGTTGGATTTTAATATAGATCCGTTGTTGCGTGCGAAACCCTTTCCACCAATCAGCTGAACTATTTCGGATTCAGGTAGAGTCGAAACTAAATAAGGCACTTATACAAGTTACAAGTTCGTTGCACTGAGAAGGCAGCATTACACTCGCCAACTTAATTTTCGTATGAAATTTCCACTTATCTCAACTAGGAAGAACATTTTCTCATCTACGATGAGTTTTGAAAATCACAACTATCCTAAGAAAGGATGACAAGAGTTGAATTAGATAAATTGGTGGCAAAGAGTTTTCCACGCAATAACATGGCTTCGAGTTCAAATATTTGGACATGTTGGATTTTAAAAGTCATCGTGTATGAGCTTGGTAAAATCGCAACTATCCTAAAGGGGAAATGTCAAAAGGTTGAATTCTTTATTTTGATCATGTGATAAGCATTTTCTTGAAAGTCAAGAAGTTATGTTTATACATGAAGTTTAGTGGGAGTAAAGTTATGTCTCTAGTCTTACATGAATGTGACATGTTGATCATTATAAATGATAAAGATCATTATGAATGATAAAGACTTGTAAAAGGAATAAATACATCACTAAGATATCCTATTAATGGATATTAGCGTATAAGTACATATTCTTATGTCGATAAGAATAAGGGTAAGTTCAAATGTTTTGAACTATAGAAATTGAATCCACATGCTTCCATTGCAGGATCAATTCTTTACGCTAAGATGTATTACCATTATCAAACTTCGTATACTTGGAGTATGACGAAATGTTACAAATCGAATTTGGAGAGAAATCTCTATGTGTAGCCATATAGTTCATCAAACACTACTGAATAAGTACTAAAAGGATGAAGCTAAATGTTTGGATATTTCATTGGTTTTAATGTGCAAAGAGTTGCACAATACCATGTTCAGAACACATATGGATGGTTAGAGAACCATTTTGACTACAATCATAAAGGAAGAAATCTGTTAGAATTATTCTAGACAGTAGAACAATGAAGGTATTCAACAAATATGAGTACACTTATATCTATGAGATATAATAGAGGGAAGAGTCTCTCAGATACTGTGAAAACAGTGGGAGCTATTCTATTGTAAGAAAGCTTATGTCTAGATACGGATCAAGACACGTACTCGTAAGGTTAGCATAATGAGATTATGCATAACCAAGGGAAATTATAGTAAGGTTATGTGAAGCACAAAAGTTGTTAAGGCTTACTAACCAAAGGCCTTCTTATAGGCTTAACATGATAAATCATGTCATTTCAATTGAGTTGAGATGTAATACTATACAAGTATGAATTATAGATTATGTAGTAATTGATATGGCATCAATTTTACATATGTGATAATGCATTCATCATTTGAGTTATTTATAACTCACCCCAGGTCATGTCATATTCAAATGGGATGGTAAGACCATATTGAACCCCATTAAAGTGAATTGAATTCTCATGACCTCGCCCCTAGTTGCTTAAGTGAGGTAACATCTCAATGCAACCGGATGTGTGATGCGATTGATGGCGAGTTCGATTGCCATAGAGTCATACGGGATGACTAATCGATCACCTAGGCATAGACATGTTAAGATATATTTGCCGAGCTAATGACCGCTGATACAGCTCTGGCGTACTCTTATTAAAAGACTGCCTGGTCGTGGCGGGAGCATCTATCGTGTTTCACATGAGTCAGTTCTTGGACTAATGACTGTTCTCTGAGGTGGCATAGTTTCAGATTAACTTTGATCTATGTCCTAACACCTTCGTAACTGGGGTTTATAAGGACATATTTTGGGTTATGATGGGCTGTGGCCAGCCGGAAGGAATAAGTCGATTAGGAATTGTCCACCGCTTGTCAGGGTTGAACAACATCTCTAGGCCACTCGAGGAGAATAATAACTAGAAATGCGTGGCCACGCTCGGAAGGTATATATGGTAGATAATTCCGGTCAGTAGTTATAACTCCAGATCGAGATAAACCACTCTAGATTTTAATCAATTGCCGGCACGACCTGAGAGGATGCCATGCATTGAGTGGGAGATAGTAATAGGGCAAGAGAATTGGTAACACACACTTGTCTCGGACAAGTGGGAGATTGTTGGAGGAAGTGTCCTCGACAATAATGTGTTGACGTAATTAAAACTCATTTGAATGAAACACAACTGGGAGTGTTACTCTTTTAAAGTCAACTGATCAACATTTACCGATAATGATTGGCTGTCTAGAGTTTGACATTATCGTCATATGATGGTGGTGATCAGTTGATCCCTTAAGGTCATATCTTTAGGGAATTCCGTCTCAATGGAATAATTAATTAATATTGTATTAGATACAAATTAATTAATAACTAGAAATTTTGGAAATAATTTTATATGACGAATATTTTATAATGGGATTATAATAATAATAGTCAAAGTGATAAAATCGTTTTATTACTCGGTTTTATTTATTCGTTTGGGAAACGATTAAATTGAGAATGAACACGGTTGATCATAAAATTACAAAGAGTTGTAATTAAATTATGACATTACATTTTCATACAATAATAATTTCGAAGTTATTAGTGTAATTATTTAAATGTAATAAATTTGTAGATTATGGATTTTAATAAGTTAAAATTGCATAATTAATAAATTGGGTCATGTGTTATAAGACATGTGTGACATGTTACAAATTAACACAATTGACAAAAATAAAATGGGTCTATAATAAGACCCATGTGAACCGTGTATATGTAGTGTGTATGAGTATATGTTGTGTGTGTAAGTGTACAAGCATAGAGTGTGTCATACACAAAGAGCATATTGTAAGGAATCTTACATGCTTTGTGTAAGAGTGTAAGAGGGCATGCATAGGCTCCTTGGGGATGCCTTGGCCGGCCTATTCAAGAGCAAGTAAGCTCTTGTTTGCTCTATATAAGACACACCCTCACACCACATAAGTTGCTAGTTTTTGGCTAACTAGTTGTTAGTATATGCTTCATCATTTTACTAACATATTCATACTAGAACTCCATTCTCCAATTTTCTTGAGTAAAATGGTTTTATAAGAAAATAATTATTTCCATATTAATAGTATTATAAGAGTAATATTATTATTGTTTCTAGTATACTAATACTAATTTTCTAGTAACAAAATTAGTGTTAGTTTGAGATCGGGTCCTTGATACGCACCTTTAGGAGACGATTTTTGTTAGATCGTTACAAGAGGATTTCGGGTTTTTGAAGACTCAAATAATAGGTGATTATTGAGTATAAACCTTCTAAAACCAATGTAAGGACTATCACATCTTATGATATCATCATGCATGCATAAGATCATTTTAAGTTTTATGACTAAACTCAAATAAATTAAACTCACATTAGATGTGAGTGTAAAATAAGGAACCTCGGTTTCCAACAATCACCACCGTCACACGACAGTATTGTCAAACTCTAGCAAGCCAATCATTACCGATTAATGTTGATTAGTCGACTATATGAAAAGAATCATCCCATGAGTATTCTTATTGCAGATTTATCAATGATTTATATTCACTGACGTGATTGCACTATTGTTGAGGACACATTTCCCAACACTAGAGCCTCCATCTGATCTCTCTGATCAGTGTCGGCGAATATTATCTCGGGGATTTCCTCGAGTGAGGGAATAACAGGTGGAGCTGGTGGGCGTGGGGCGCGTCGAGGTGGCATGCCGAGTACGGACTTCCGTCCTTTCTGCCCTAGAACAAGAACTTTCTCCTTCCCCTTATCAGTTGAGGAAGAAGAACCGACTGGTGCCATGGTTGTGACGGAGGTGGCTCGGTAAGTGGTGGTGCTTGGTGGCGGTGGTCGTACAGGGGTGGAACATGGGGTGTGGAAACCACCAACGCGTTGGTGGTTGCTGCGGCAGTGGAGGAAGAGGAACAAGCGGTTGTCGTTACTGCTGCCGTGGTACTAGTGGTGGATACGGTGGTCGCTTTCCCGTCCATTTCTGCGAAGCAAACACACAATCAATCCTAATCATCACGATAATCATACCCAAAATCGCAAAAACGTTCAATCCTAATCCAAAACGCTAAATTCGACATTTGGGGCAAAAATAATGAAATTGAAGTAGGAATCAAGCATAAAACGACTTACTTGGATGATTAGAGCAAGAAAATCATAAATTAACAAGCAAAATTCGAAATACTCGAACGAACAAACCCTAGGTTTTCGAAAAATTCGAATTACTCGAAATTAACTTGGAAATTGATGGGGCTTTCACTCGATTACTCGAATTAAAGTGATAACAAGCAAGATTATAGGGATTTATTGTTGGAAAACAAAGAAAATGAGAGGAATCGAAAAGAGGGAGGTGCGAAAAAACTGAAATCAAAGGAAATGAGGGAGCATCGAGGACTTCCCTTATAAATGGGCTGAGAGTTGCTCGATCGAGTTCTGAGAACTGCTCGATCGAGCAAGTCACTTAAGGCATTTCTGCTCGATCGAGCACTGAGGTCCACTCGATCGAGTGGTTATCAGCTCTGAGCTCCCCTCGAATGGGTTCCCCTCGATCGAGCTTTTACAAACTCGATCGAGTAATTCTCCACTGGTGATCACTCGATCGAGCACTTTACAGAGCTCGATCGAGGCTTTTCTTGTGCGAAGCTTTGTTCTTTCCTCGACTCTTCTGTTTCCGACTCTTTTTTCTTTGTTCTTTCCCAGTTCAGTCCTGCATAAGATGACCAAACACTACAAACATACCAAAAAACCACAAAAATTGTCTCGGATTCACACATAGTCTTATTCTACCTACGGATTACTACTAAAAAGTCTACGGATTAGCATAAAAAAATAGTCTAAGTCTAAAAAGCAGTAAATTGTCTATTACAATTTGCACGGGGTTGCAAACCCGGCGTATAAGTTCAGAAAATCAAATTGTTCATTGCCCACGATTGGGCTCCTGACTCGCGGAACTCCCTTCCGCGGTTGTAACGACTTCATCTAGGGGTGTTAACGAGCCGAGCCGACCCCGAGCTTGGCCTTGCTCGGCTTGTGCTCGATTACAAAAACTCGAGCTCGAGTTCGAGCCGATCTTACCCGAGCTTGAAAAAACTGCGCTCGTTACAAAGCTTGCGAGCTTTAGTACAAGCTCGAGCCAAACTCGAGCCCAATCGAGCCTATACAAAATTGTTTAATTTTTTATTTTTTTCTTCCGATATTTTCAATAACAATGTTCGAAAATTTTATGTAAAAATATTTAGCAAATCAACATGATATTTAATATATATGATACAAAGATATAATATTGATAAAATAATTTTATATAATATGAGCCTATTTTTATAAAATATGATTAATATTTTATGTAATCTCCAATGTTCGAGCCGCTCGTGAGCTTTTCGAGTCGAGCCAGCCTTTGCTCGGCTTCACTTGTTAAGCTCTCGAGCCGAGCCCGAGCTCGAGTCGAGCTCATACGTGCCGAGCTTTGACCGAGCATTGACCGAGCCGATCTCGAGTTGCTCGCGAGCTGTCTCGTCTCATTAACAGCCCTAGTCTTCATCTCGCAATTTCCAGCTGGTAGCATTGGTGACAGGATCATAGAGCATGGTGTAGTCCTTTGACGTCCTCTTTGACATGGCTGAGCTTTCCTTAGAATTCCTACCCTTATTCTTCAATGACAAATAACCCCATCCGTCCGGGTTATAATCTGATTCTGTACCTGCATCAGTAATAAAAAAATCTTCCTCTATTTTGCTCTCAGTATGAGGCAGAGGTGTTAGTTCCAACAGGTTAAGGCTCACAGATACATCATCCGTCATAGAATAACAAGGGACAACAGACATGGGTGACCTAGGTGTACTAGTCTGCCTAAAAATTAGGTCTTCGCCACCAACCTGGAAGGTCAGTGTCTTAGTACCTACATCTATCACTGCTTTCGCAGTGTGCAGAAAAGGTCGACCCAAAATGATTGGGGTGTAGGAATCCTCAAGTATATCAAGGACCACAAAGTCAACAGGTATGAAAAACTCTCCTATTTGAACAGGAATGTCTTCCAAGATGCCTAAAGGTCTCGATACACTACGGTCAGCCATCTGGACCGTCATATTGGTACACTTAAACTTAGAAAATCCCAGTTTACTTGCTAGCGATAGGGGTAACACACTAACACTTGCCCCTAGGTCGCATAGCGCATTATCAATGACATGGGTTCCTATTTGACATCGTATGGAGAAGCTACCTGGGTCGGCTAGCTTAGGTGGGGTCTTATTTTGGAGGAACGCGTAGCATTCCTCCGTCAAGGCCACAGTCTCACTCACATCCACGGTACGCTTGCGCATTAGTATTTCATGCATGAACTTTAAATAAGAAGGTACCTTAAGCAATAATTCCAGAAAGGGAACATGTACCTTTAGCTCTCGCAGCATATCCGCGAATTTGGCAAACTCCTTCTCCACCAATCTATACGGGTACGGGATATCTCTCATATCGGCTCGGATTCCCGCACTTTGCTTCTCGTACTCAGCCTGCTCCAGCTCTCGCCTTTCTTTTATTTTTTCAAGAACACTCGATCGAGTGTTTTCTGCCATAGGGTCACTAGATCGAGTGACCCCTTCCTCTGCTATGCTCGATCGAGCAAGTGGTATTGCTCAATCGAGGACCTCTTTGTCAACCTCACTCGATCGAGCTCTGACTACTCCTCGATCGAGTGAATTTTCCTGGCTTCCGTTCGATCGAGCTCTGTCAACTACTCGATCGAACACATCTCCGCTAACAACCTCTTCGACTCTGATTTCCTCGCCATTCTGATCAGCAACTCCCATCCTCGGTCCCTCATACTCACGCCCACTCCTCAGCCTTACCATATTAATGGTCTGATTTCGTTGTTTGGTTTGAGAGGGTAGTTGCCCTTGGGGTCGCGATGATTGCTTGATCGCCAGTTGAGCGACCTGCGAGTCCAGCAACTTAATGGACGCATTCCCAGCTTGCATTTGGGATGCCGAGGACTGAACTAGAGTTTTCAACTCTCCAATTTATGAATTTCCTCCAGATGAGGAAGCACTAGCTTGTGACGGTTGGAATTGGGGTGGCTTCTAAAAATTGTTTTGGTTACGGTGAGGGGGAATATAGTTTTGTTGTGGTGGTGGGGTCGGGTTGACCACATTTTGACTAGTCCACCTTAGGTTAGGGTGAACTTGGTTCTGGTTATAGAACTTTCCTCGCTGACGGAATTGTTGGAAGGAAAACACTTGCTCTTTCTCGGCTAGACATTCAACAGCAGAATGCCCAGCTCCTCCACACCTCTCACACATCAATGGTTCACCCTTTTGAAGTAGGTGAACCGTCTGTTGACTCCCCTCTTGTTGTTTGTCCCAAAGGTCAAACCTCGCAGCCAGCTTATCAAGTTTAGCCTCAACACCCTCAGTATTTATTCCGGCCGCTGTTCTCGTCCCGGACCTCGGATTTCCATACTCCGCACAATGATTCGCCATCTCCTCAATGATACCCCACCCCTTGTCATCCTCGGTTTTGTGGGGAATAATGCATGTATTCGCCCTAAACTTGCAGGATTATAATGAAAAGTACAGTTGTGATTATTGTCATAAGATAAATAAAAACATGAATAGAGTACAACCTTTAGTCCTTGTGCGAAAGGCCTAAGAACAGGAATTAAACTAAATTCCCTCCTATAACTTGCACCCAAGACTTTGTTTGAGATGATGCCGCGTGTGCTAGAAAATACTCTCCAATTGCCTTGCAATATAGGGAGAGCTATTGAGGTTTTAGATGTGACATCTGAGTTTTGGGAGAAGAATGCTCTCAAAATCCTAATTATGAGATTTGTGATTCCTGTAACAGGCATAAGGAGAAAGACTCTCCTTATGTAGCTATAAGGGGCGGCCGAATTGGTCTTGGGTAAGGGTGGGCTTTCTCCACTCTTACCTTTTTCCTTTGCGTGATTCGACCCGTTTTGCTAAATATTATTTGCGGGATTTTTATTATAAATCGTATACGTGCTATCAGATATTAATGCAGTCGATGTATTAATAGCGGTCTGATAAAATTACGATATTGTATAATTACCCAAATTAATATAACTGTTTATATTAATACGCGAATACAATATTTAATTAAATATAACTGCTTATATTTAATTTTACGAATTAAACATGTAATCCGTATTAGCTAAAATTATTTAATCCGTATTAAATAATAATCTCAACATCTTATTGACTAAATTAATAGTCAATACCTCTGACTAACTGTTTAGTCATATTCGGCATAAATGTGACTGTATTTTCATACCTTCACATCTCTCAAACGTGTCCTATACGTGTGACGTATAGGGACCAGTTGATCACCGCCATCCGTATGACAATAACGTCAAACTTATCTAGCAAGCCAACCGTTATTGATAAACGTGGATCAACTGGTAATAATACAGAAGTATGCCCTTGTGATCCTTAAAGAGATTTAATAAGTCATTGTACTTAATTGTCAAGGACACCAGCCCCAACAATCTCCCACTTGTCCGTACAAGGGTATGTGCAATGACGTTATCACACTACATGTGGAGGACACAAGGCTCCAACAAACTCCCACTTGTCCGTACAAGTGTAGGTGCGATAACCGATTCTCGTATCCTTTTAAAATTTCTCCCACTCAATGTAAGACAATTTGCAAATCCGCATTCGCAAAAGTCGTATCTCACAAGTGATCTGTATCAAGAGTGGTTTCCCCGACTAGAGAGTAACTTAACTGATAAAACGAATCTGTATTCGAGCATGGCCATGCATTTCAGTTACTACTCCTCGAGTGGCCCTGACAAATGATAAAATCCTGATAAGGGTTTGGATATTTCCCTCAACTCGAAGCCTGCCGATATCGCGCAACATGAAATAACCCAGAAAAAATCTTCTCGGCCCCTGTTACGATGACCGTGGGAAAGAAACCAAAGTTACCCAAAATCTGCCTTAATCTCAAGAGACAGTTGAAAGTCAAAAGACTCGACTCTAAGGAACACTATGGAGGTCCTATCCACGACCTGGCACCCAATGTTATAAAACATTTAAGACTCCATAACGTTGTCACGGGGTGTCCTACGAGATATCCGTATAACTCGCCTTCGTGATTGGTCAGTCATCCGCGTGACTTATGGCTCGTTGAACCCACCATCAACCAACGTCACAAAATGATTACCTGAGTTATCAGCTCAAGTGGGTAATCAAGGACTAAAACGATGTAATGTAATTCAGTTCACTTTGTGGTGTTCAAAATTGGCGTACAATTCCACATGAAAAACAAAACATTATATATCATAACAATGAGGTTGGATAGAGTACACGAGAAAATGAATTATTACATGAATTCATAAAAGAGTACTACAACTTAGGAACACATCTAATTCCCATGGAATGAATGTGCCCTTCATGCTTATCACGTGGTAATGCTTTAGTGAGAGGATCAGCTATGTTGTCATCCGTAGCGATCTTATCAATGAAAATCTCCTTTTGCTCCACGTAATCTCTGATTAGATGAGCTTTCCGTTGTACATGCCTAGCCTTGTTGTTAGACTTATGCTCCTTAGCTTGGAAGATGGCACCTTTATTATCACAATAAACGGTGATTGGGTCATTCGAACTAGGCACTACTGATAGTCCTTGTAAGAATTGACGCATCCATATTGCTTCCTTAGCTGCTTCTGAGGCGGCATAGTACTCGGACTCAGTCGTAGAATCTGCTGTAACACTCTGTTTAGAACTTTTCCAGCTGACAGCAGCGCCATTAAGAGTAAAAACGAATCCAGACTGAGATTTCGAGTCATCTCGATCCGTTTGGAAGCTAGCATCTGCGTAACCCGTGGCGCAGAGCGTTGAGTCGCCTCCATAAGTCAATCCCCAATCTTTAGTCCTCCGTAGGTACTTAAGAATGTTTTTCACGGCCATCCAGTGTTGTTCACCTGGATGAGCTTGGAATCGACTGGTCATACTAAATGCATATGCAACGTCTGGACGTGTGCATATCATGGCATACATGATCGATCCTATAGCCGAAGCATAAGGAATCCGACTCATGCGCTCTTTCTCTTCCAATGTCTTAGCTTCTTGAGACTTGCTCAAGTGAAGCCCAGTAGTCATAGGAAGGAACCCTTTCTGGGAGTTCGTCATGCTGAATCTCTCTAGAAGCTTATCTATGTAAGACTCCTGACTGAGAGACAACATCCGTCGTGATCTATCTCTATAGATACGGATGCCCAAAATTCTTTGTGCCTCTCCCAGATCTTTCATCTGGAAATGGTTTTTCAACCATGCTTTAACCGAAGAAAGGAGAGGTATGTCATTCCCAATCAAGAGTATGTCGTCGACATACAGTACTAGGAATACAATCTTGCTCCCAGTCGACTTGATATAGAGACATGGTTCCTCGACTGATCGAATGAAACCATTCTCTTTTATCACTTGGTCGAAGCGATGATTCCAACTCCGCAATGCTTGCTTAAGTCCATAGATGGAACGCTTAAGCTTGCAAACCTTCTTAAATTAGGATGTTCTGGATCAATAAAACCCTCGGGTTGTACCATGTACAACTCTTCCTCCAAATAACCGTTTAAGAAGGCGGTTTTAACGTCCATTTGCCATATTTCATAGTCATGAAATGCGGCTATCGCTAAGATAATCCGAATGGAACGTAGCATGACTACGGGTGCAAAGATCTCATCGTAGTGCAAGCCTGGCACTTGGGTGAAACCTTTAGCAACTAGTCTTGCCTTATGGATATCTTGTTTACCTTCCACGACATGCTTTATTTTGTAAAGCCATTTGCATTGAAGGGGACGTACCTCTGTAGGTAGGTCCACAAGATTCCACACGTTGTTCTCATACATGGAGTCCATCTTGGATTGCATGGCTTCTAGCCATAGCTTTGAGTCAGAACTGGTCATGGCACCTTTATAGGTTGAGGGTTCATTACCCTCTAGAAGTAAGACGTCATCCATATCATGTTCCTCGACCATACCAATGTATCTGTCCGGAGGAATGGAGACTCTTCCCGATCTCCTAGGTTCCTCAGGAATATCTACCGCAGCCTCGGTTGAAGGAACTGTTTCCTCCAATGGTTGCTCAGTAGTTGGTTCTTGAACCTCCGATAAGTCGAAGGTTCTATTACTCGACTTGTTCTCGAGAAATTCTTTCTCTAAGAACGTCGCACTAGCCGCAACAAAAACACGTTGTTCGGTTGGCGAGTAGAAGTAATGACCAAAAGTTCCCTTTGGATAGCCTATAAAGTATGTCTTGACTGATCGCGGGCCGAGCTTATCCTCGTGTCTCCACTTGACATAAGCCTCGCAGCCCCAAACCCGAATAAAGGACAAGTTAGGGACCGTTCCCTTCCATAATTCGTATGGAGTCTTGTCAACAACTTTAGACGGACTTCGGTTAAGAATTAGAGCGGCCGACAAAAGAGCATAGCCCCACAATGAATCAGGCACAACGGTGTGACTCATCATGGATCGAACCATATCCAGTAAAGTTCGATTTCTCCGTTCGGACACACCATTTAATTGTGGTGTTCCAGGTGGAGTCAACTGTAGCACGATGCCACAGTCTTTAAGGTGTTGATCAAACTCGTGTGAAAGATACTCACCACCACGATCAGAACGTAGTGCTTTAATCTTTCTACCCAGCTGGTTCTGTACCCGATTCTGGTATTCTTTGAACTTGTCAAAGGATTCACTTTTATGCTTCATTAAGTAGACATAGCCATATCTACTCAAATCATCCGTGAAAGTGATGAAATACCTATAGCCTTCTCGTGCGTTGATCGACATAGGGCCACATACGTCCGTATGTATGAGTCCTAATAGGTCGGCAACGCGCATTCCAACACCTTTGAAGGAAATACGAGTCATCTTACCGATGAGACATGATTCACACGTGCCATATGATTCGAAATCAAAGGGCGAGATAGCTCCATTCTGTATGAGCTGTTTTACGCGTTTCTCATTTATGTGTCCCATACGACAATGCCATAGGTAAGTTTGATCTTTGTCACCTACCTTTAATTTCTTATTATTCACATGTAATATTTCGGTGGTTTGATCTAAAACATAAATTCCATTCATGGAAACTGCCTTGCCATAAATCATATTGTGTAAGGAGAAAATACAGCTATTATTCTCTATTACAAATGAAAAACCGAGTTTGTCAAGCGCAGAAACTGAAATAATGTTTTTGGATAAACAAGGACAATAATAACAGTTATATAAAGATAACTCGAATCCACTTGGAAGCTGGATCACGTATGTTCCCCTCGAGATTGCAGCAACACGTGCTCCATTCCCGACACGCAGGTCAACCTCACCCTTGGTTAGGGGTTCTTGGTTTCGGAGGCCCTGCACATGATTACATAGATGAGAACCACAACCAGTATCTAGTACCCAAGTTCCGTAACTTGCATGGTTAATCTCAATCATGTGAATAAAAGAAGAAGAAGACATACCAACAGGAGTAACACGGCCTGCCTTAATGTCCTCACGATACACGGGGCATGAGCGCCTCCAATGCCCAGTCTTGTGGCAATGGTGACATTCCATGCTTGTATCCTTACTCTTTGTTTTGCCCTGTGAGTTTCTCGACTCACCTGGCCCACTCTTAGTAAATCCTGACTTCTTAAACTTGGGCTTGCCTACTGTTAGGTCGCCCTGAGCTTTAGCTTTACCCTTACCCTTACCCTTACTGGAAATCATGAGAACATCTTGCTTCACGCTCCCACTTAATTTCAGATCCTTCTCGGTCTGTACGAGAAGGGAGTGAAGCTCATGAGGAGTCTTCTTCATGTCATTCATGTAATAGTTGGCCCTAAAGAGGGCGAACCCATCATGAAGTGAATGAAGCATTCGATCAACGATTATGTTCTCACTGATCTTGCAGTTTAGGGCCTCCAATTTCTCGATAATCTCAATCATGTGAAGAATATGTGGGCTAACAGCTTGGCCCTTCTGGAGTTTCGCCTCAAAGAAGCGACAGGTATGCTCATAAGAAACGATTCTCGGAGCCTTTGAGAATTCGTTAGTGTGCGTGGTGAAAATCTTGTTTGCACCATGGGTTATAAAGCGTCTTTGCAAATTGGATTCCATTGCATAGATGAGTACTTTCTTTATCGCACCCGCTTCCATGACGAAGTCGCTATGAGCGCGAACTTCGTTAGCTCTAGCTCCAGTTCCTGGGTGTGGCGGAATGGGCTCAGTTAAGTACTTGAGCTTTCCGTCAGCAATGGCAGCATTCCGTAGTGCTGCCTCCCAGTCAGAGAAGTTTGACCCATCATTCCTCAGTCTTGTGGACTGATTCATGGAGTCCATGAAGGCTTTTAGCCAGGATTCACGTGCTAGCTTGGCACTTGGCATTGGGTCTTCACCAGCCATTTAGTTATACAACAGTTTAATTGAACGTGTTCTAGACTGAAAAGAAGATAAAACAAAACCATATAAGCAACTCATTGTTGTGATTTAAGTCTATATTAAATTGAATTTAAACTCGTAGACTCATGCATTTATATAATTGATCTCCCTCAAGAATTATATAAATGATCCCAAGACTCAATTTCCGTATATTGATAAGCCCACAGTTTGGCTAATTCCACCGTTGGAACTCTTGGTCGATAAATTTCCGTAAATCCTATCTATTAGGCCATCTCAGTCACTGGATATTATCGAGTGACCATGATGTTGAGATAAAATAAATCATCTGTTCCCACTTACCCGACGTAGAAGGGGTCATATTATGCCTACCGACGAAGAAGGGATTCATGGGAGGCTGATTTATAAAGACTATTCTCAATTTTTGGTTATACGAGGAAGACCCCATCGACTTATATTTATTCATATTAAGTGAACTAAAATCTAGCATATTCCTGAATGAATGAAATAAAGTGATGGCTTTGCAATTGACATGTGACATCTGTATTGTCACAGAAAACTAACGCGTAACCTCTACATGAGTCAGTTTTCAGGCATGTTATAGGTGGTTTGGTTTTAGGCGGAATATGATGCAAGCTATTATCGATGAAAGCATAAAATAAATGCGATAAACGTAAATAAAAGTCCTAGTGTGGCCTATCCTACCAAAATAAACATAAAACAACTTGGAATCCACTGTTGGATCCTAGAAGCTTGTCTTGATGTTCCATCTTGGTCCTTGCAGCGGGAGGGAGCATCCGGTCTCCGTCTTTGGTCTTCACAAAATTACTAATTTAAATTACAAATATAATCCTATTTACATTCTAATTTAAATACAAAAGTAATTACATGGCAAAAACCCAAAACGGAGATACAAGATCTCAAAATTACAAGCAAGACTGTGTCCCATCATTACGGTAACACAATCTACTAAGGCCACACTAAGTTACAACCGTTTGCAAAATTAAATACGTTATTGAAAGCATTCACAAGGCATTCAACAAGACGATAAATAAAATGCATCAACTAAATAAAATTCATACATGACATAATACTGTTATTATGATTAATAAATTTTTACCAAACCACCTTACGGGATTAAAATTATGTGATTATACCGTTTTAATCACCCAATTTTAATAAGTTTATAATCCTATTATCTTAAACCGTTTTAAAATAATATGTATCAAACGAGGGTGAACCGTTTCACAAAATTAATAATATACTATTTCCGTATATAGTATATTACTAAAGGCCATGTGAAAATAAAACATGTTATTTTCGAAAAATAAAAAAAAAACGAGTCTGTTACAGGGGGGAGGTCGACCGACCTAAACAAGTGGTCAACCGACCTCCAGACGAGAAACAGAAACTTTCTACAACAGCAAAACCGGTCGACCGACCTATCAATTAGGTCGACCGACCAACAGGCAGTAAAAACGAATTTCATAAAACGCAAAACGCTGCACCTTTTGAAATCAAAACAAGTTTTTACCTTTTAAACTTTGATTAAAACAAGTAAATCAAAATCAACATCAACAAGGGTTCACATATTGTCAAGAATATCGATTAATTAACAATATGTAAACAGGAATCGAAAAACAAGATCGACTACTCACAAAAGAAAAACTGTCGAAACAGAAACAAACACAGGAGGCGGTCGACCGACCGCAACAGGAGGTCGATCGACCGTCTCAGCGACAAAAAACGATTTTTCATGTTCTAAAACTTATGAAAAACACAAAAGTAAAATTTTCATAACCTGGCTCTGATACCACTTGTGGGGAATAATGCATGTATTCGCCCTAAACTTGCAGGATTATAATGAAAAATACAGTTGTGATTATTGTCATAAGATAAATAAAAACATGAATAGAGTACAACCTTTAGTCCTTGTGCGAAAGGCCTAAGAACAGGAATTAAAGTAAATTCCCTCCTATAACTTGCACCCAAGACTTTGTTTGAGATGATGCCGCGTGTGCTAGAAAATACTCTCCAATTGCCTTGCAATATAGGAAGAGCTATTGAGGTTTTAGATGTGAGATCTGAGTTTTGGGAGAAGAATGCTCTCAAAACCCTAATTATGAGATTTGTGATTCCTGTAACTGACATAAGGAGAAAGACTCTCCTTATGTAGCTATAAGGGGCGGCCGAATTGGTCTTGGGTAAGGGTGGGCTTTCTCCACTCTTACCTTATTCCTTTGCGTGATTCGACCCGTTTTGCTAAATATTATTTGCGGGATTTTTATTATAAATCGCATACGTGTTATCAGATATTAATGCAGTCGATGTATTAATAACGGTCTGATAAAATTACGATATTGTATAATTACCCAAATTAATATAACTGTTTATATTAATACGCGAATACAATATTTAATTAAATATAAGTGCTTATATTTAATTTTACGAATTAAACATGTAATCCCTATTAGCTAAAATTATTTAATCCGTATTAAATAATAATCTCAACATCTTATTGACTAATTTAATAGTCAATACCTCTGACTAACTGTTTAGTCATATTCGGCATAAATGTGACTGTATTTTCATACCTTCACATCTCTCAAACGTGTCCTATAGGTGTGACGTATAGGGACCAGTTGATCACCGCCATCCGTATGACAATAACGTCAAACTTAACTAGCAAGCCAACCGTTATTGATAAACGTGGATCAACTGGTAATAATACAGAAGTATGCCCTTGTGATCCTTAAAGAGATTTAATAAGTCATTGTACTTAATTGTCAAGGACACCAGCCCCAACAGGTTTCCTTTTGGAACCTCCCCTTTGCAGCAGCATCCAGGATGGCTCGGTGGTCATCAAACAACCCGTTATAAAACTGGTTGATGATGAACCATGGTTGGAAACCATGGTGAGGACATGCTCTCACAAGCTTCTTGAATCTGGTCCAAGCTTCATGTAAGTTCTCCGTCCCAAACTGTTTGAAGTTTGTAATTTGGGAACGGAGAGCATTAGTCTTCTGTGGTGGGTAGTACTTCTTGTAGAAGGTCAAAGTTAGGGACTTCCAATCAGTGATCTCCGCAGCTTCCTTATCCAAATCCCGGTACCATTCTCTAGGCCCGTCGGATAAAGAGAAAGGAAAAAGGAGTTCCTTTATCTTATCCTGCGTGACCGTCGCAGAAGTTGGAATGGTGGAGCAGTAATCTGTGAAGATCTCCATGTGCTTGCTCGGGTCCTCTCCCGCTGTGCCACGATACATGTTCCTCTCGACCAGATTAATATAGGATGGTCGAATATCGAACGTGTTCCCGGCCTGATCAGCAAGGAGAGTGAAACCCTTTGGAATAGAGTCAGCTTTTGGTTCGGAATGGCTCGCGATGTTCGGCATTCTTACAATTTGGTTGACTGGTACAACAATAACTAGTTCAGGAATACTCAAGACTTCTTCCTGACTCGCCCTTCTTCTTTCTCTTATGCGGCGTCTGAAAGTTCTTTCTGGTTCCGGATTAGCAGCAACTAATTCGTACCTGGAAGACCTGGGCATACACAACACTGAGAAAAAGAATAAGAACGGTCTTAAGGAATTAAAAGAAATTCCTTAAGACAAAAACAACAATAATAAAGTAACAAAAAACTTAAAACCTATTGCCTCCCCGGCAACGGCGCCAAAATTTGATGCGTGTCGTTTATGCACCAAATATACCCTACTTCCACTAGCTTCCAGTTAGTAGACCTAGGTTATCTTTGGTGCATAAATGACATGCATCACTCCCCATGAGGAATTGGACTCGTGTTCGCTCCTCTCGGTTAGTAACCTGCGAAATGAGGACCACAACCACAGTAACCGAAGACAAGGAGAAGTAGTAGCTCATGCTACAAAAAATAGCATAATAAATGTGTGCAAAAGAGTGAAAAATTATCTATGAAAATGGCACACATGATTATGTAATTATGATCTGCCATTTATCAAATTCTATCGTTATTCATTCGTTTCACGATATTTACAGCCTTATGCTAGTTAGCTATTTTATCATGTGATTTGTATTTATTTCTATGCATTTACAGCCTTACGTTGGCTAACAACGATCTCAATATTAATTCTTGCTATATTTGTAGCCTTACATTACTAAAGCATCGAACTAACAGCATCTTGAATTTTTCTGCAGGAGCATGCTTGGTGGTGATTCATATTATCAGTTTTTGTCCCCATGGATAATTTTAAGGTAACAAACAATCCAAACATAGTCTCACCTATGCAATTTAATGACGGTAAGTTTCTGCTTGTCAGCCTCATTTCGTATTTCATCGTCTGTTGAACCTTCAATTGTCTAATTTCTAGCTTGCATGTTGATTGGTATACTGGAAGCCATTCATCTCTGTAACATCCCAATATTTCGGAACTTGGAAGTTTAAAGATTTTAAGTTCAAGTTCGAGAAATAATTTATATTTCGTAATTTTTGGAATTTCATTTAAATAACTGATTAATTTATGTGAGAATACTTTAAAGGATTTAAATAAGATTTCATTTAGTTGCGTAATTTACGTCTTAGCAATTTAATTTCATAGTCTGAAAATATTTATATCGTCTTAAGTTTATAGTTACCTTAAGTCGGTGTTCTTAGCTTAAACAGTCTTAAAAACATGTCTTATGAGCCTAACTTGTTAACGGACCCATTTCTCCTCATTTTCCTCACAAAACCCTAACCCCACCATCCTCCACCTCTCTCCTAACTTCATTTTTCAGATTTCTCAATATACAACAAACACCATTTTCATACTTCCTTCCTTCAAATCTTAAAACTCGCATAAAACCTCCGTTACTCATCGGATTGAGACGATTTTCGCGGCCACGGATTCCTCTTCTCGCCCTCCATCTTTCTAGGTAATAATTTCTTCAAAACATTTCCGGCTTAAAGGCTGTTTGTGTCGGTTTTTGCACGTTTTTCGAGACTCATGAGGTTGTTTGTGTTCTAGTTGCGGACTTGGACAAAAAGAGTAGCTTGGAGTCGGATTCATGTTGGTTTAAGAAGTTATAAGGTGACTATTATGAGTACCTCGACCTAGTTTGTTAAAGTAGCATGCTTTTTGTGATTTTGGATGTGTTCTTGTGTTTAAGAACATGTTTAGGCTTGCTATCATCTTCTTTATGCCTTGGACGATGGAGCTACTTTTGAACTGAAATCTGGTTTGATACATCAATTACCAAGTTCCAGTGGTAAGAGCATCGAAGATCCAAACAAGCATCTTTCGGATTTTCATATTGTTTGCATCATCATGAAGCCAACCAATGTCACAGAAGAGCAGTTGAAATTGAGAGTAGGATTTCCTTTCTCCTTGAAGGATAATTCAAGAGATTGGTTAAACTATCTACCACCGGGGAGTATCACTACTAGGGTAGGTATGAAGAAGGCATTCTTTGAAAAACACTTTCCTCCTTCTCGATCATCTCAACTAAAAAGAGCCATCAGTAATGTTGAACAACAAGACGGAGAAACTATGTATGAGTGCCTTGAAAAATTTAAGAAGCTTTGTGCTAGTTGTCCTTACCATGGCTACTCTGACCAAGATCTCATCATGTATTTTTGTGGAGGGCTAACCGAGATGATCGTTGTATGATTCACTCTTCTTGTGGGGGAAATATAGCTAATAAGAATCCAAATGAGGCTTGTGAGGTTATCACAGAGCTAGCTGAGACCTCTAGACAGTTTGAGATGAGACCATCACGAAGAGGAGTGAGTGCTATGGGTGTTAGTCCAGGCTTGGAGGAGAAAGTTGATAATATTGCTTCCACCCTACGTGACATGTTATCTGGAAGACAAATGGCCGTTGTTTATGGTATATGATGTATTGAGGGCCATCCTAGCGATTTGTGCCCCCAAATCCAAGAGGGTGGTTCTCAGACGGTGAATGGTATATGGGAGAGTAGTTCAAACAAGAAATGGTATCCACACTCTAATACTTATAATGAAGGATGGAAGGCTCACCCTAACTTCCGTTCGGGAAACTCTTCAAAATAACCTTTATTAACATCTACTAAACTAGACTAATCAAACTACCCCACGCTTAGACCTTTACTCGTCCTCGAGTAAAACTCGAAGATAAGTCAAAGAGAACCCACACCAAGGCCTAAATAGCGAAACGTGAGTAGCTTGCTTCAACGTCAAACACATCACAAACCCACTCCTACTCCAACCTAATTCCATTCACTAAGCACACCAGAAAATCGCCACTCAACTATCACTTCTCCTTCTAACGATCTTCCTCAAGTAGGCAAATGCATAAACAAATCCAAATAGGACCATGTGACCCTTGCTTTCGTCCGAACAACTAAATACAACCACAAAATACACATCCAAATATGAAGATGAAAAGGAAAATGTAGTATATGTTAAAATACATAACAAACACCACTCATTCCCTTCTTATCTCTCCTAAGCAACAATAAACCTAACCCGAACCACCCTTCAAACCTCCTTATGTCGCCATCTCCAAGGTAAAACATGCAACGAAGTAACTTTTTTTTTCCCCTAAATCTCTCATTTTGCCTAGATCGCCCGCCCTTGAGGGTTTTCAATCTAGCTTTTATTCCTTACACTACTCTCATGGCACGCAACTCAATTCTTCATTTTACCCGGAGCGCTCTTTCGGGTTTTCACTACGTCCTCGGCCATTTACCCAATATTGCCTAGGCGCCCGCCCTTGCGGGTTTTCACCTAGCCGGGTTATTTTTATTCTTTTTTTTTTCTTCATTTTTTCATTCTTCATTTTTTTTCATTTTTTTTTGTTGTTTTTTTCAAGCGAAAATAATGTATATACAAATGGCATTTCCTCCCCATGCTTAAACTTCACATTGCCCTCAATGTGAGAAACAATGAAAAGGAAGGTATGGGAGCGGGAAAAGAAAATGAGATTTTAGAAACAATGGTCGGAGATTTTGACGTGATGAGGTATATTTTTTTTCTTTTGGGTTTTGTTTTTGGTTCTTTTGTGTTTTTGGGTTTGTTTTTCGGGTGGTTTTGAGGTAGAAACGGGTGTAGTGTGACGATTAGTGGTTCTCATCCCGACAACGACAACAATGCTCAACAAACAACCCCGGATTACACGACACCAAACAAATTCCCTTACAACTTCAATGCTCCCTCAAAAATAAACAATTTCAACAATCCCAATCTCAAATTCCGATAATTCACCCAATATATAAGAAATGTGCCTTGTATAATCAATAAAATCAGAAATGATGGTGACTGCTCCATATTTTTGAATAAAATTCAATTTTCGACCCATATATGCCCATTTTTCTGAATTTCGAGTCTCCTATTTCTAGGATTCTACAAAATTCGAAAATCAGCAACAAGTTTGTGAATGAATACAAAGCAAATCGGTAAATTGAAGGAGGAAATCAAAGATGAGAATGAAATTGGTCTGATTTAGACTGAGTGTAATTTCGAAGGAAGAACAAGTTTATATCGGTATACAACTTGCTTTTGCTGCTGCAATTGTTTCTTCTGTGTGTTTTTTCTGTTGTGGTTTTTTTTGTGGAGAAGGAAGGAGCAAGAGAAGAAAGAGTAGTACCTGGGTGGAACTGAGGTGGCTGCGGGGTGGAAGTTGTGCCGAGGATACTGGTGGTTGGCCTCTGGGGGCGGTAGACGAAACAGGAACGGAGGCCGAGGTGTTGGCTCTGCCGAGGGATGCGGCACAAGCAGCAGAAGGAGAGCTGCGAGGGTTGGGTTGGGAAGGTGGCCGCGGAAAGTGACACGGGAAACAGAAGAAGAGCTGCGGGGTGTTGCGGTGCTGTGGCCGCGTGATGCTGCTACGGCCGCACGATGCGGCTCTGGCCGCATTACAGCTTTTGCGAGGGCTGTTTTGGCCGCACCATTGCGGCTATGGCTGCACCAAGCTTTTCTTGTGTTTCCTTCTTCTTCTGTTTCACGTTTCAGCTTTTGTGTTTTGTGTTTTGTGTTTTTTTCTTTTTTTTATTTGTTTTTTTTAAGCTTTTGTTGTTATTTTGTTAGTCTTGTCTTCAAATTACACACACAAAAGAAAACATCCAAACTTGTAAATCCGCCCTCCATCACCACCCATGTAGCCTAATGTGAAAAACTTCAAACGACCTTATTCAAAACTAAAACAAAAGCGTTAAAATAACAAAAATTCGGCTGCCTCCCGTAAGCGCTGGTTTAAAGTCCCGCACGACGCACATTAAAGCTCAAGAACCAGTTACGGGGTCACGCAGTACTACCCCTTTAATAAAAACAATAATCAAATTAAGAGCGGAAGATGTCAATGCCCTTAGGAGAAGATCATATAAGCTATCAAACGAGTGAGGTAAAACACTATAAAAGCTTATAATGATAAGAAACCAAATATACCTCATAAAGATATAATCATGATTTTTTTTTTTTCCTGATTCTATTGGCTTGTCAAAAATAATCACATACTCGTGGTATGGTTCTTTATGCAATCGGATCATCTTAGCCAACATGTTCTCCCCACTCGTAACAAAATTGTCATCTAAATCCCATAATATAATACCCGAATCTCCACCCAAAAAGTCGTCATCAAATTGAGGGGGTATGGTAAAATCTATGTCGGGTTCAATATAGGACAAAGTCGACAAATCAAAGTCATTACTATCTCCGTCATCACAAATTGGAACACTCACATCAAAAGTAACAGAGCTAGAATCATCAAGGTTGCTCATATCATCATTTTAACTCAATTCAATATTTGTTGGGGTATCAAGACAAGGAGTAAGATTTAAAGTTGAGTTAGTCATTTCAATTTCGCGGGAATTATCAATCAAAAGATCAAGCACATCCAATTTATTTTCATGTTTCAACTTGAAAAATCCACCCTCGCTTTCTACTTGAATATCTATTTGAGTACCTTGATTAAAACTATGAAAAAGTCCAACCCAAAATCCTTGACTCTTACATAAAGATGGGTGTTTTACCAAGTATGTCTCTAGCCTTTCAAAGTAGTGATGAAGTAATTCATCCTCCTGTTGGGGGAAATGAAAACACATTTTCCAATTAAAAGACACAAGACCCGTAAAAAAAAAATTGACAAGAAATATTTACAAGCACACAAACAAAAAAACAATTGCCTTCCCCGGCAACGGCGCCAAAATTTGGCTCGACTTGTCGTGAGTCTCCAAATTAACAATTTATAATCCACTACAAACTCTAACAATAGCAAGGGTAAGTAGGGGTCGATCCCACAAGGAAGGTCTATGTTTA
The DNA here is from genome assembly GCA_029255685.2 of Silene conica. Classification (NCBI taxonomy): domain Eukaryota; kingdom Viridiplantae; phylum Streptophyta; class Magnoliopsida; order Caryophyllales; family Caryophyllaceae; genus Silene; species Silene conica. Next base: position 51,742,499 of record CM055316.2, on the reverse strand, counting down.
ATGTGTGTTTGTGTAAATAATTCTAATGTAACCAATTGGGGGGTGTTTGCGGTCTTAAATCTAAATCTAACAAAACAAAATATTAAAAGATTCGAGCAAATGAAATTATAAAAAGAAGTCTTGGGTCTTGCAATTTCCACAAATGATATAGGTTTGATCATTGACACTTTTAGACTATATTTACTCTTGAATACTTTGTTGTGAAAACATGGTTTTCTACTTCTCCTTATTTTTAGTTGTTCACTGCGAAAAGCACACATAAACAACCCTTATGGTGATGACAATCTAGTCCAAGCGTATCTAAATTTAATCATGCCATAGGTTATAACTAGAGAAGACAACAAAGAAGAACAAATGCATACACAAGCGGTTCTACACTTTAATTCATATGATTATTATTCTCCTACAATTCAACAACGATGAAAAGCATACAATTGATAAACAATAGTTGCTACTAATGTCTAGGTAATTGAACAAAATATTCAAATTCCTAAACTAGCAATAGATTAGAGATAATATAAACTAGCTGATCGATCAAACTAGTAAAAACTATCAATAATCATAATATAATTAATTGAGAATAAAAATCAATATTCAAGAGATAAAAATATAGAGTAAAGAGTCTTACAAAACACTAATTCATTCGCTTCAATTGCTTGATCCAAGACGAATAAATTACTCTTCCATACAAATAAAACTAACTAAAATAAACTATGGAAATTATATTCTAATGATTAAAAGGTAGAGAAAGTATCTATATGAGAAGTGTGTAAGAAGTATCCCTCCATTGATCAACAATACCTCTTTTTATAGGTCTTCAAAGAACATAATTATAAAGTCCCATAAATGAGTATCTCCATAAACTCTCATAAAGAATGAACATAATTGTCAAAATAATGGAGAATTAAGGAGTTGTTGGAATTCATTATGTCATATTGTTGTGTCATAGAAGAGATGGAATCCAATGTTGAGCATAAAAGAGTTGGAATACATGGAATCCAATGTCACTTTGCCTTGGAAGTTTCAATGCTTTGTCTTAGTCTTTGGGCTTTGACTTGCTTTAAAATCCACTCACATAACATCTTTAGCCCAATACCAACTTATAAAGAATCCATCTTCATTACTAAACAGAAATCAATCCATTTATCCCATGAAAATGCACAATTCCATCTCAAACCAACACCAAAGACATATGCACTAAAATCCAATAAAATACTTCTCAATCCATCAATTAATCATCAAAATAACCTTTATTAACATCTACTAAACTAGACTAATCAAAGGCTCACCCTAACTTCCGTTCGGGAAACTCTCAAGCCGGTCCATCAACTAGCCCTTCTAGAGGCCAGTTTCTCCAGCGACCACAAGGACAACAATTTACTCAATAAGTGCCACAACAAGCAGCCCAGCAAGCACCACTGGGCTCATCAATGTCCACAGAAGATATGATTCGTGCTCTTACTGTCAGTGTTACTCAAGATCGAGCTGATAATAAGCAAAATTTTAAAAATCTTGAGAATCAAGTGAGCCAATTGGCTACTGCGGTCAATCGGTTAGAAGGTAAATAAACAGTCGGGTGCTCTACCATCTCAAACACTGCTGAATCCTAGGGAGAATGTAAGTGTCCTATCATTGAGAAATGGTAGGCAATTGGTGGAGATTGAAAAGCCAAACGCTAAGCCTAAGGTGGTGACTGTTCAAGAAGAAGAGGAGTTGGTGGTTGAAGATGACAAGCTACTTAGTGACGGAGTGACAAAAGATGCATCTAATTCCAAGGAGGTGACACCAGTTATGCCCACATATGAGTCACTCCCACCTTTTCCCGAGGCTTTGAAAGACAAAAGAAGAAAGGAGCATGACACTGATATTTACGAAACCTTTCGTAAATGCGAGGTAAACATTCTTTTACTTGACTTGCTTAAGAGTGTTCCTAGGTATGCAAAGTTTTTAAAAGAACTTTGTACAATTAAAAGAAATCAGAAGGAACGTAGTTTGAAAAAGCAAAAGGGGAAACCTAGTGAGTTTGTTTCGGCCTTGTTTAAGAGTAAGACCCCTCCTAAGTGTAGTGATCCGGGTGTGTTTACCATACCTTGCACTATAAGTGATACACGGTTTGAAAGAGTCATGTTAGATCTAGGGGCATCAATAAATGTTCTCCCCTACCATGTTTATGAGTCTCTTAAGCTTGGTCTTTTAAAACGCACTAGGGTAGTAGTCCAACTTTTAATCGGTCTAATGTACACCCTAGAGGAGTAGTAGAGAATGTTATGGTCAAGGTAGATCAACTGGTTTTTCCAGCAGATTTCTATGTTTTGGATATGGCACATGAGGTTGATGCTATCCCATTTTTATTGGGTCGACCATTCCTAAAGACCGCAGGAACCCGAATTGATGTCCCAAATGGTTCCTTGACTATGGAGTTTAATGGGAAAGTGGTTAAATTTCAAATTAATTCACCTAATTCAACTAATTCTATGGTTTCTTCTTTGTGTGCCATTGCTACCAATCATACTTGTATGAGAAGCCGGAAGCCACCACTTTCGAGCAAAGCTTGTGAAATTTTGCAGGACTCCCTGCCTAGAGAGAAAAGGTGTATCCTTCTATGGGAGAATCACAAAGATGCCGAGGCAGGAAAAAGGAAGGGTAAGACTTGGTTTGATAATCTAATTCGTCGTAAGAGCTCCGGTAAAGCAACACAAGTTATACATATTAAATCAAGTGTTTACCCCAGTCCCTTGAAAAGGTAAAGTTCTAAACTCTATCTTAAGTCAGGTGGTTCACCACTCCGTGAGATGTTGAGCCAACGACGTTAAACAACAACGCTTCTGGGAGGCAAACCATAGATTTGTGTGTGCAATTTCTCCAAAAAAAATAAAAACCGGAAAAAAAAATAAAAAGGAAAATTCAAAAAAAAAAGGAAATCGGAACTGCCTAATTTATGGTGTTGGCGACATAAGAAGGGAGACCTAGAAAGGCGGATGGGTAGGATAGTGGCTAAGGTGTGGTGTAACCGTGGTGCGTTGTTGTGGGCACTTGTTTATGCGGTTGGATGGATTGTTGATTTGGTGTAAAGGAGATTAGTATTGACCTTGTAAGCTCGGAGTTGTGGAAGTGTTTTATTTATGTGCATTCTGTTACTGGCACATATATTATTACAGCTACTTGGTCTTTGGTTAGGATTGGAGTAATCAGGGGCGTTAGTTTTGTTTGTCACTCTTATCTTTTGTTAGCTTTGTGTGATTGTGCTTTATGGTGTATGCTCTAGCCAAGTATTGAGAGGAGATGTGGTGCGTGGATTGCTCTGTTTTCATGTTTTCATGACGTGTTGCGGTATGTTTGATGGTTTTTGTCGTCATTGGCGCTTCCTTAGATGAGGTGTGTGTTTTTCTCTTCCCTTTTTATTGTGTCCTTGCAACATTATGGACAATGTTTCATTCAAGTGTGGGAAGGGAGAATCGTTTCGATTTGTATACAATTGTAATTGTGTGGTGTTTTTATTTCAGTACCTTATTTCAAAAAAAAAATGAAAAAAGAAAAAAAAATGAAAAATGAAAAAAGAAAAAAGAAAAAAAAGAAGAAGGAAAAAAAGATTAATCCCGGCTAGGTGAAAACCCGAAAGGGCGCCTAGGCAAGATTGGGATGTGACCGAGGACAGAGTGAAAACCCGAAAGGGCACTCCGGGTAAAATGAATAAACCATTTGCGTGCCACTGAGAGTAGAGGTGAGATGAAAAATGATAAGCTAGAGTGAAAATCCGCAAGGGCGGAACTCTAGGCAAAATGAGAGACATAGGTAAAGAAAAAATTCCAATGCTTTTTTTTATGATTTCATGCTGCTAGGTTGAAGACCGTCTGGTTCAAGGATTACTTTGAGTTTTATTACTTTTCTTGCACTTCTGTGGATCGGTGTTGGTATGAGCTTGTAATGAGTCGTTTGAGTTTACTCGAGGACGAGTAAAGATCTAAGTGTGGGGAAGTTTGATAAGACGGGTTTAGTACGGCATAAAAGTGTCAATTTAGATGAGTTATTGATGGGATTAGTAGCGTGTGGAGGTACAATTGTATAATTACGATTTCTTGGTGTTGGTTGCATTTGAGAGTAATTAAGTTGAAATATGGATTATTGGAGTCTACATGGTTTATGGTTTGACAACATGGTCCAAGCTTAATTGTGTTCAATGGGCCCAACAATTGTCAAAGCTACAAGAGTTAAGCATGAACAAAGAAAATCGTAAAATTAGCACCAGAATTTGGCGCGGGTCGCGGGCTGAGGCGCGGGTCGCGGGACATGATGCGGGTCGCACGTGTATCAGATGCATGTAGTTTGTTTCGTGCCTTATTTCCTTATTTCTCTATTATTACTATTAGGAATATTAGGTTAAGTATTTAGGATATCCCTCACATTATCATTGATTAAAATTTTAGAATTGGAAAGACTACGAAGAACTCTAATTTCTTTTGCTTAATAATTATGAGGAACTAATCCTCTCTTTTCTTGGATCGATAAACGGAAGCTTCGACTAATTAATTGTGAGATTGTTCTTTCTCCCTTTTATTTCTCAAGTATTGTTTATGTCTCTTGCTCGTATTTATTGATTATTGTTTTCTCTCGCTAATCTGATCAATTACTAATTGTTAACTTTAATCTATCGCATGTTTAGAAATTGAATCCGTAATTGTTCAATTAATCTAGACTAAAGTAGCAAGCTTTACCCTAATAATTTGTATGTGTTTCATCGTTATTAGGACGAGGTAGAGACTAAACATATAATTCGAATCGTTAAACGCGTGTGTTAAAGATCGTTATCTTTATTGCTTCCTTGGATTGTTAATGCTATTGTTGGATTAAATCTAGACGCTTGACCTAGATTATTCAATAATTAGGGTCTTCTAATATTGCGCTTCGACTTAATTAACTATACTTAAGAGGAAGAAGGAAACTTGTTTTTCACAATAAAGTACTTGAGAGTAATTGAGTTAAAGACAATCGAAGACCAATTAGTTTGTTGATAGTGGATGTTTATTGACCCAAGACCTTTTAATCATCTGAATTCATTCATCTTTATTGTTTGTTTAGTAGATTATAGATTATTCAAGCACAAATCCCCCTTTTATTGTTCCTTATTTTCTATACTATAATTCACATAAATTACATCGTCTTCTCAATGGATCGATCCTTATTACCATATACTATATTAGTTTAAGGTTTTAAGTGTTAAAAATATTATCTTTGGGAGCATACGACTTCGGCTCACCACATGATTGATAAGGGAGCGATTATAACAACGAAATGAATAATTAACATCATGGCAGAAAATGAGAAAGAATTGAAATAAGAACAGGAGAACAAAGATACCGAAATAGAGTAGAAAAAATGATGAAAGGAAGACCAAATATCCGATCCGAGTAATAGGAAGAATTAAAAAGTTCAAAACTAAAAATAAGGATGAGAAGTAACAGAGAGTTCATGAGTTTCTGGATGTCTCAATGATGAACCTTCGGTTCTCGAATTGTTTTATTTATAAAACAATTCCCAAACTGACGATGACGCCATAAGAGCAACTCAACAGTCAGTTGACTTCTCGATCGAGAACAAAAAGCTCTCGATCGAGAAGTTTCTTCTAGGTTAATTGCGATCGAGGATAATTTGCTCTCGATCGAGATCTTGACTGGAAACTCATTCGATCGAGAATCTTCAGGTTAACTTCCTCTCGATCGAGCACAAGATTGCTCGATCGAGGACTTCTTCATGAAGGAAATGGTCGATCGAGATAGAAACCTTCTCGATCGAATGATTTTGATCACTTCGAGTGTCCTCCCATCCTTAAGGACTCCTTTCACGCATCTCGAGGCGGTAAGTTCTCACTACGACTCTCTTATACAAGCTTGGAGGACCGTAAAAAGGTTGATTTGCATCCGCTCCGGCTCGTACCTGCAAATAATGCAAAACAAGTCAAAGTAGACTATTCGGGAGATATTTGTAGCGAAATACTACGGATTAAGCATAAAAATGTGTGCTAAAAAGGCCTAAAAGGTCTATTGGAAATGCACACATCAAACCTACCCAAACCAAACTTTTGCTTGCCTTTAAGCAAACATCATGCAAACCTAATGGAACAAATAAACTTACAACCCCTACGACAATCCACCGAAACCAATTTAATGCAACAGTTGAACTCAGCAATGGTGTCAAATGCAAACGAGTTATTAAGATGTCTGAAAAAATAGCCGAACCGTTGACCTTGCTAGACCTTAAATGTCGGACTCTCACGGGTCGCTCTTCTCTCATCAAAGCAAAGGATAAGCATAAAGTGAGCAAGAGAGAAAGAAGATAAGAATCACTCACCTAACTACGACCTACGTGAACACGCATGCATAAGAGTATGAAAAACAATTCTGATTACCGTGCATAAACATTCCAACCAACCGAGGTCCAATCACATGCTGAGTGTTTACGAAATTTGGGAAAGTGAGATAATGGGTAAGAAGGGGCAAAAAATTATAGGAATGTGGAGGTAAAAGTCAAGCTAGCACCGAAACATAACCGAATTACACATCCACTTCGAAACCCAAATGACAAGGATAGCACAAATTACCGAAACTGGTAAACCACTCACTTTTAACCAAAAGATCAACTCCTCAAATAATAATATGAAGTATAGGAGGAACAGTTGAATCATAACACTTTTTCCTTTTCTTCTTTTTTTTTTTCTTTTTTTTTCACTTTCATTTTTTTTTTCTTTTTCATCATTTTTTTTCTCCGTTTTTTTCATTTTTCAACGTGATTCCTTTTCTCACGGAACGCACTCCAATCAAAGGAAAATGAGCCAAACCAACACAAAGAATGATATACCCTTCGGAGACAAAACGTAAAGCTAGCTTGGCGGGGCAGGCTAAATTTTGGGTGTAGCTGAAAAGGGTCAAAAGGGAAAAATTTGGCTAATGTGGAGTTAATTGGTAAACCGAGAAAAAGGTAACATAAGCACTCTCCAACATGTGACACCGGCCACTAACCCGAATGTTTACAGGTACAAAAGCAATTGAGATTCATACAAATGCAGGTCGATGATACATGTCACGCAAGGAGTACTACTCACAATCCTAAAAGAAACCAGTCATGAATGTCACCAGTTTAAAATAAGCTCTATATAACCTCAGAATATATAAGTAGGTTGCCAAACATGTCAGGTCAAGTCTATTCATTCAGCATCAAATGCAGACATAAAACTCGTAAGATCATGCAAAAGACTATGCTAAAGTAGCAAATGCGCAAGGCTCAAATGATAAGCAGAAACGGGGCAAGTAAATATTGTTCCGACTCAACCTAAATAAACGTGAAATTTGTTTGAATTTTTTTGTGATTTTCAAATGCAAGGAAAGAAAAGCAAATGCAAAATTGAAACGTGATAACGAGAATGCAATAAGACAAAATGCAGACACAAAATGGATGCATAATCTCCCCAAACCAAACCGTACAATGCCCTCATTGTACAAAGAAAAGAAAAGAAAATGCAAACTAGAGAGAGTGAGTCAGAAAACTTACAAAAGAGCACGTAACAAGGGCCTCTCCAAACCGAACTCGAAGATGAGGTTGGGTAAGTGCTCGATCGACCAAAAAGCAGCTCGGTCGATGAAGTTACCCCTCGATCGAGGAAAGAACCTCTCGATCCAGAATATTGGTAGCTAAAACTCTCGATCGAGCAACCAAAACAGTCGATCGACCAAATTCACAAGGACCTCTTGATCGAGAACATTGGTAGCTAAAACTCTTGATCGAGAGAAAGGACCTCGAGATCGAGAACTTTACTGCAAAAACGCACCTAAACAAAACCAAAATTGTATGATCGTAAAAAACAAAGAAGAAAGCAGTACGGACAACAAAATGTCCAAACAAAAACAACTAAAACAGACGGGTTGCCTCCCGAAAAACGCAGGTTTATGAGGTCTCGCATGACCTATGAGCTTCAATCGTAAAACTCATCAATCTCGTCAAAAAAGAATACTTCGACGCATCCCACAATAGCATTCGGGCCATAATAATGCTTCACTTGGTGGCCATTGACTTAGAAACGATTCCCCGCGGACCCGTTTATCTCAACAGAACCGAATTGGTTGACACCGGTCACTGGATACGGTCTACTCCATATAGACCTCAGCTTCCCTGGAAATAATCGTAACCGGGATGTAACATCCCGTATTTTTATAAAGTATATTTTAAGGGTTTTTAATTATTTTAAGTAGTAAAATAATATTTTGATAATTTATTGAGAAAGTATTTTTAATAAAACATAAGATCCGTCTTAAGAACCTTAAGTCCTTAAGACGAACTCAACTTGGCAAAACTTAAATCCGTATCAAAACCCGTTCATGTTACCAAACCCGTTTTCCTTTGAAACGGAAAGGACACATAAAACCCCCCCTAAACCCTTGTGAATGTCGACATATTCCACATTCTAAAATAAGAATACAATGTTCTTCATTTCTCATTTTTCTCTCTTAAAACTCATCTCTTAATCTATATTTCTTCATCATCCGGACTCCAAATCAAGGTAATAAATACATTTTCGGAATCCTCATGAAATTTGCAAGTCATCCGTCACTTCCGATTTTCGTTTCCTTCAATTTGAAAACTGGCCTGATTTTGTAGAATCCATCCTTTAAGCTCTAAAATCCGTTTTTATTGATTGTAGGTGAAGGATTAGACGACCCTAGTGTGGATAGCTACGTGGTGGAAGAGGAGCTTTGATCGAAATTGCTTTTAAGGTGACAATTATGAGAAACTCGGCCTTTATTTGTAATATTAGCACTTTTCTTGTTTTGGATGTTTAAGTTTCTGATTTTACATATGGTTTATGTTCAATGGACTTAGAAATCATGCTAGGAATACATGTGTATGATGTGCATTTGCTTGGATGATGTTTCACATGCTTAGTAGTTGATTTTCAGAAATTTGTGCTTAAGACGGATACAAATAATATTCTTATTGAGGATTGTTTGTGGAATTAATTGTTGGTAGTTAGTGTATTTGATGATTATACATGCTGGGTAAACATTTGATGTTGCGATTTTAGAAGTCTTGAATCGATTTGAGGAGTTTTGTATATTGTAGGAAATGTGATTTTCGCGTACAGCGGACTCTGAGCCGGTTGGAACATGCCTTAAGTTGGCCTCTGAGTCTGACGAGTAGAGCAGCTGCACAACGGGGTAGCTAAGGAACTGACACCTTGCCCGGAGTGCAGATGTTTGATGCTAGGACATGCCTTAAGCTGGCCTCTGAGTCTAGTGTCTTGTGATGTAGTGAAGGGACATGCCTTAAGTTGGCCTCTGAGTCCTTTAGTTTTGGGTGCTAGTCTATGCCTTAAGTTGGCCTCTGAGTCTAGTGTCTTGCTGATTGGCGGGTCTATGCCTTAAGTTGGCCTCTGAGTCCTTGCTTGCTGAATGATTGGTATTTAGGTTATGTCTTAAGTTGACCGCTGAACCTTTATACTTGCTGAATGATTGGTATTTAGGTTATGTCTTAAGTTGACCTTTGAACCTTTATACTTGCTGAATGATTGGTATTTAGGTTATGTCTTAAGTTGACTGCTGAACCTTATACTTGTTGTTTTATACCTGCTTGCCTTGAGTTGGTACAGTGTCAGATATGTATGATGATGGTGATGTTTACAGTACCTTGACTTTGATATTGTTCATCCAAGGCATTGGATGACTCTTTAGTCAGTTTCGTAAATGGTTTGGACTGAAAGACCCCCCGACCGGACAACTAGTAGGGAAACCGGCCCTCCTTCCAAATAGTTTCCGAAGTTGGTTGAAAGCCGTGCATTAGTGATTGCATGATGATATGAGTTTCAGTTATTGAGATATTGTACGCTTCACATGTTTATATATGCTTGAGTATTCTGTTTGCTTTGCTTGTTACGTGTCGTTACAAAAGGTGGCTAGGAGAACTCTAGTCACTCCCCACTAATTGTGGCGTACATGTTTTCATGTATGTAGGTACATGCAGGTTGGCCGGGGTTGGATGAGAGCTAGCGAGTGATGATCCACTTGTCATCATATGACTTACACCTTTCGAGTAGCTAGACTCTAGTTTGATACTGTTTATCTTTAAGTGCCTGTAGGGATGTTCCATCCCAGGCTTTGTATATATTTGGTTTCCGTACTTAGAACTGTTATACTTATCTATTTGGTTTATATCAGTTTTCAGTTTCAATTTAATTCACCTCGCATGTTGTTTATGTTTAAAAAGTTTTAAATTCCGCGGCATTTTTAGTACTTTGTATGTTTTATATTTTCGCTTTCACGAGGGGTTTTACAGTTGGTATCAGAGCATTATTGCTCCCGACGCACTCATGTGACCCCCGACCTTAACTTGACCAAATAAACAAATAATGAATGAGAGATGGGGTAGACCTAAGGATTGATATTGTTTTCTATTTGTGAATGCTAATTGTTAAGTTAACACTTGTTTTCTTTTGAAGGATGGTGAGAACCACGGCCGCTGATAACACTATAATGCAAGCACTTCATCAGTTGCTTGAGAACCAGAGACAGCAGGCAGAGACTGTTCCACCTCGTCCACCGCCAGGCAATGAGGCCAATAGGCCTGGTAGCTTTTCTTAGATAACATCACAGATGTCCAGGAGCCACGTGAAGACTTATGGAGGCGAGGTTGATCCGGTAGCTCTTACTGAGTGGTTCCGTGAGATGGAGAGGAGCTTCACCATGTACTCGGTTGTCAGAGAGGATAGAGTGCGGCTAGCCACTCACTTTTTGACCCTAGAGGCCGATAGATGGTGGGCATTGACCGGACCGACTTTCATTCTTGATCCTTTATTTGATTGGGAGGCTTTTAAGGATAAGCTCGAGACGAGGTTTTGATCCTAAGGAGCTTAGATCACAGAGACTTAAGGAGTTCATGGACTTGAAGCAGGGTAAGATGTCCGTTCAGGAGTACACCGACAAATTTAACCAGCTTGCACATTTCGCTTCGAAGTTTGTCAGGGATGAGGCTGAGAGAGTTTACTTCTATCGTGGGAAGTTAGGGCCGCGCATCGAGAGTATGGTTCGCCGTGACTCGACTTCTTTTGTGGAGATTTATGATGATGCTGTTTGGGCCGAGAGTTCCATTCGAGCCATAGATGCTGAGACCCGAGCTGCTACTTCCAGTGTTTCTTCGCACCAGAGATCCGTTTACCAAGGGAAGAGACCGTTTGTTCAATCCACTTCTTCGCCTTCTTCTCAAAAGAAGCGATTTGAGAGGTTTTCTGCTCCGGTTGCTAAGACCACTTTCCACACTGATACTGCTTCTAGTGTTTGCCACCGTTGTGGTAAACCATCCCATCCGGGTTTTGACTATTTCAATAATGCTTTTAAGTGTTATACCTGCAATGGATTTGGGCATAAGTCCTTTGAGTGTCCCGAGAAGAACACCGCACTTGGCAAGGCTGCCACTACTGCTGCAGCGACTAAGGGAGGAAAGCAGAAGGGGAAGATCTTCGTGATGACTAGGGCTGAGGCAGAGGCTCATCCAGATATTGTGGCTGGTATCTTTTCGGTTCTTGGCGCTGAGTGTCTTATTTTTTTTGACACTGGAGCTTCTTTATCATTTATATCGACTCAGTTCGCAGACCGTTTAGCTCTTGAGTCTTCGTTGGTTGAGGAGACTTCCATTTCCTTACCTTCGGGAGACGTGTTTTCCTGCTCTTTGTCCCATAGGGATGTTCCGGTTATTATTGGTCAAGCCACATTTCCAGCGGACTTACTGAGATTTCCTCTCGAGGAATTTGACATTATCCTCGGTATGGATTGGTTATCGCGATACCATGCTCGCTTCGAGTGTCGCGACCAGAAAATCTGCTTGAGGAGTTCTTCAGGAGTTCGTGTTTCCTATAGGGGAACTCGCCCTGAAAAGGGTGTTCGTGTTATTTCTTCGATGAAAGCATCACATCTTGTAATACCCCGTATTTTAGTACGTTTTATTGAACTTATTTTGATGTGCGGATAATTATTTTGAACATTTGAAACCGACAATTAGTTTTAGCGAATAAGTTTCTTTTTTTTTTATATGTTGAGTAAGTGTCGGGAGCGGGTATTTAGCCATCGATATGCGTGTCTTACTTAGTTGGGCCTCGAGATGCGTGACAAGGGCTAAACAGCCCAACTCGTCTCAATCTTCTCACGCACAAAACAAGAAGAAAAAACAACAATTTCTATCAGCCTCCTTATATAAACTCACCTAGAAAACCTAACCCTAACATCCAAAATTCTCAAACCTCACGCAAGGCTGCTGCCGCCACATCAGAGACTGGGGATAAGGGGTTCACGGTGATTTAGGGTGGTCAAACGGTGGTCGATTGCTCCTGATATACGGTATACTCACCTTGTTTTCGTTATTTTATCGTTTGTCTGTTCTTTTTGATAACGCCTTACACAGGGCTTCTATTCACGTTATGGGTCTGTTAATCATGTAAACTTGAACTGTGATGTTGGTAGTTTCGAGTGGGTCTGTTTAGGGTCGTCGTTAACCGTCGTGGGCCACTGTGGATGGTGGTTTAGGGCCGTGGTCAAAGTGGTCTTTTATCATTCCTGTACAACGTGTTATACATCAGGGTTTGTGTTCTAATTCATGCTTTAGTCCATGTAGTTCTGGTTATTTGTGAGGGTGTCTGGAAGGGTGGTAGTCAGCGTGTGGTGGTAGGGTGGTAGCAGGTTTCGTTATGGGGGTACGGATAGTTTAGATATCGTTTCAGAACAGAGTGTTAAGCATAGACCGGTTTAGCATAATTCCCTTTCGTTACTGTTCACAATCGTCATGGGTGTCGGGGTATTTTGTCAGTAAGTAGTGCGAGGGTTGTAGTGATGAACCTCGTGGTGGTTCGTGGTGGTTCTGGGTGGTTGTTTTTCGGGTTTAAAAAGAAAGGAGCAGAACCGTGAACAGGGACACAGGTTGGTGCTGCCGTCTTTGTTGCCGTGGTTTGGTGACAAAGGCGGTGGTCGGCGGCCACTGACCTCCTCCGTGGAATCACCGCGGCTCAAGGGCGAGCCTGGTGGTGCCAGCGGGGAGGCCAGGGGTTACCGGTGGTGTTGAGAGTGGTGGTTGTCGAGGGTCGGCAGAGTTTCGAAGGGCTGTTTGTGGTTTTGGCGTGAGTAGTGCGTTGTTGTGGAATTGTTTACGTATGGTCCTTCTACCATATTTCTAATTGATTAAATTAATTACAATGGGTTACACTAATCTAGCTACTTTTAGTTATTATCTTTTCTAATGCTTATTATTATTACTATTAGTCTTAATATCTTTGTTAGTATTGTTAATCTTTACTTGTCTTTTGGTAAGGTTTAGTGATAATATGTTTGTTACTACTACTATTATTTGGCCTATTGAATATTATTAGTGTGGTGATACTAAATTGGTAATAAGTGATTAGGGAATCATATGCTATTTTTAGTAAGTACTATTTTTAGTAAGTGCTATTTTTAGTAAGTTTATCTCTGGCATGAAAATGAGCATAGTCACGTAATCGAGTCAGTGATGTTAATTGTGCGAGTAGTTTTTGATTTAAATTAATATTTATAGGAACTGAGTTCGAGGTGGAATACTTCTAGACGGTGGTTGCTTGTTTACGGATTGCTATTTCAGGTAGGTTACACTGGTGCTTGTTCTGTGTTAAGATTTGTATAAATGTGCATTGTATGTTATGAATGCAAGTATGAGTTCTGAACATGTTTGATGTGGTTATTTATTGTGGTGTTGCATTCATACTCATAATTATTGCATTGGTTACTGAGCGAGATGTGAATCAGATATTGTTCTAATATAAAGCCCAGGGTGGTTCTGCAGACCAGGCCTGGTGTCTTATCAGCTTTTGAGCTGGTGTTCGGCGACGGCCGATTATAGTCTACCAGGAGGTTCGGTATGGCTGGGAGTTACGGGTTTGAGAATGAGATTGAGCTCGAGCATGACATAATCATTTGCATATTTCGTTTGTTTGCATTAATGGTTATCGTGTTATCCTACTCAACCGCGAGGTTGACAGTGTATTCGTATTCACCTATGATGATCCGGAATGGGGAGTAGATCTTTCAGGTCAGAGACAGGTGGACTAGGACTGGGCATGGAGGAGAGACATGGACTGGACCAACCTAGCCACTAGATCACTTAGCTTGTTTTCATAGTCGAACATTTATCTTAATTCAGTTGTTTTGGAAGTTTTGGACTAAGTCATGTAATAGTTTCAGTTTAACCATTTATTTTTAAAGTACTGTGTTTCTTTCACTATGTATATCTACTACCCTGGTCTAACCAGGATGGTAACAGTCTTATTTACCCTGGAAGTCCTAGTTCAGGCTCCTAGGTAAATGGGGGTGTTACACATCTTCTTAGGAAGGGTTGCCAAGCCTTCCTGTGTGTTATTTCAGCTGCAAAGCCATCGCTACCGAAGCTTGAGGATGTAGCTATCGTTCGTGAGTTTCCATATGTTTTCCCAGAAGAGTTGCCAGGGATACCGCCAGAGAGAGATGAGGAGTTTACTATTGAGCTCGTTCCAGGTACCGGACCTATATCTAAGGCTCCCTACCGCATGGCTCCACCCAAGTTGAAAGAATTGAAGCAACAGTTGGAAGAGATGATCGAGAAAGGGTTCATTAGACCGAGTGCTTCTCCGTGGGGTGCTCCAGTTTTATTTGTCAAGAAGAAAGATGGTTCCATGAGACTTTGCATTGATTACAGCGAGTTGAACAGAGTCACCGTGAAGAACAGATATCCTTTGCCGAGAATTGATGATTTGTTCGATCAGTTGAGGGGTGCTTCTAGGTTTTCGAAGATTGATCTTTGATCGGGTTATCATCAGATCCGTGTGAGAGAGGCTGATATTGCGAAGACTTCTTTTCGTACCAGATATGGGCATTTTGAGTTCGTGGTCATGCCTTTTGGGTTGACTAATGCACCTGCTATCTTTATGGATCAGATGAACCGCACCTTTAGTGAGTTTCTTGACACTTGTGTTGTGGTGTTTATTGATGACATTCTCATTTACTCGAAGACCGATGAGGAGCATGCCGAGCATCTTTGATTGATACTTGGGATTTTACGTCGACAGAAGTGGTTCGCGAAGTTCTCTAAGTGTGAGTTTTGGCTTTCTAAGGTTGCATTTCTTGGACATGTGATATCTAGTAAGGGAGTTATGGTTGATCCCGCGAAGATTGAGGCCGTTGTTGATTAGGAGAGTCCCAAAGATGTGGGAGAGATTCGTAGTTTCCTTGGTTTAGCTGGTTACTATCGTAGATTTGTTGAGGATTTCTCTAGATTGGCTCGTCCGATGACTCAGTTATTGAAGAAGGAAGCTAAATTTGTTTGGACCGACAAGTGTGAGAGCTCTTTCCAGGAATTGAAGACTAGGTTGACTTCCGCTCCTATACTTGCTTTGCCAGAGATCGGGGTTGACTTTGATGTTTACTCCGATGCTTCGATGTTAGGGCTTGGATGTGTGTTGATACAGAGTGGTAAGGTGATAGCTTACTCATCTAGACAGCTGCGAGTTCACGAGGTGAACTATCTGACGCATGATCTTGAGTTAGCTGCTGTTGTTCTGATGCGCGAGATTAAGTCGTCGGTTCTCACGATCAAACAAATTTATAAACCCAAAATAGTAGTATAATAGGGTTATCGTTCGCGAAGATGGTAGGGAAATTGTATAGTTATGTTCTAGTTATAACGTGAGTCGGGGTAATAGGATTGGTTTTGGAATGACTAACAACTAAGGGCAAACAACTAAAGCAAACAAGTTAAGATTAAATCGATGGAAGGGAAAACTAGGGTGTCGGGGGTCACTAAGATGGGTAGACGAAGATACGAGAAAGCAAACTAGAAGGCCTCAAATAAGTAGTCTCGGTAATCTCTTCTCTCGAGTCGACTATCCTAGGTCGGAATACCCTAGCTTTCGCTACAAATACCACAACCAACCATTAAACATGCTACGACAAACCCTCAACCATCGCTAAAGGCAAGTCACGCTAAAATCAAAGCCCAACTTTCGTTGAAGCAAATCATCAAACACCTAGCATGCAACAAATGGAAAACTACTTTATCAACAACAAGTAATCAACAAACTAGCATGAATTTATCATCTAATCACCACCCAAGCCCCTAACCCTAGATGTAAAACTACTCACTCATGATTAAGGAAAGCATGTAAACAATTGATGGGTAAATGATAAACATGTTGGATTATGGTAAGAACGATCAAATGAACAAAAGAAACTTAAACAAATGAAATAACTAAGTAAGGATTAGGAAGATTATACCATTAACTAAGGAAAAGGAAGTAACTTGGATAACAAGATGAAGAATTCTTTCAAACCCTTCAAATTACAACCCAAAATATCCTCTAACAAAGCCCAAGAAGATTACTAAAGAAGATTACTAAAGAGATATTAACAAGAACCAAAGGATTAAACTAAGATCTAAGAAGGATTAAATATTTTTAGAGAGTTTTTGTCACTAAGTATGAAGGAATGAAACAGTAGAAAAAACCCTAAAATTGCGTAAAAAATAACGTAGAAATAAATGATACAAGTGCGGGTTTATATAGTGTGCGAAAATCTGGAAAAGGCCTCTCAGCCGGTCGACCGGCTGCCGGTGGTGGACCGGCTGGGAGTCCAAATACAAACATCTGACTTTTTTTCTTTTTTTCTTCAATTGAGTCTTGATTTTCAGCCGACCAGCCGGCTGCCGGTCGGGCACCGGCTGGGAGTCCAATTTCTCACTTCTGATTTCTTCTTCACCTCTTCAACATGTACAGGTCCCCTCAGCCGGTGGACCGGCTGCCGGTTGTCCACCGGCTGGGAACCCTTTTTCAGTAATCTGCCCAAAAATGCATTTTTCTTCAAACTTTGAAAATTTGGCTAAGTATAGGAAAGCATCCCCAGCCGGCTGACCGGCTGCCAGTTGGCCACCGGCTGGGAGCTCTGCTCCTTGAATCTGTAACATTCTTCACTTATTTTCCCAAAATCAAGTCAAGGTTCCCCAGCCGGCCTACCGGCCGCCGGCTGGGAACCGACTGGGAGTGCCTGGGAGGTCTTCTTGCTAATTTCTTCACATTTCTTCATAATTCGCTCTAAATTCATCTCGTTTGCTCCCGTTTCTTCGCTCCCGCCACAATACCTACAAAATGAAAACCAAAAAGGAATAGTCGAGGTAACGGGCATAAAAACGAGCAAAGGCACGCAAAACGAGGTCATATCGGGACCGAAAATGAAGAATAAACAACGAAAATAATGACCAAAATGGAGCTCATCAGAATTCCCCACACTTAAACGTTACTCGTCCTCGAGTAAGAGATCAAGCAACTACATAACCCTTATTAGAAACAAAGAAACAAACTAACTAAGCTATCTAGAACCCGAATCGGGTTTAGCTACACCCGTAGCTCTTTCAACTCAAAATTTGACATTCATGAGGAAAAATGCCCTATTGCAAGGCAAGTAAGGTCTTGCTACAAAACTTTTGATGCAAACAAGCAAGAACAAAACAAGTATAGACAAGCAACATGCATCGGAAAAAGGAAAAGACAATCGCTTGCCTCATTCAAGCGGGGTTTTGAAAAACTAAACAAGAAAGGTCTATAGCGGAGGATGCCGACTCAAAATCTAACCATGGTGTCAAACCCCTAAATCAAGCTCAAGCAACCAAGAATTGACATCACCAAAGACCAAGAAACTAATTCAAGGCGGGCAAACGGAAGTACTAAGCTATACTTCCAAGAATGACACGACACACACATGATTCGACTCAATGCAAGACCCATAACCGATAAAAGGACCCTAAGTACCGACTCTCACGGGTGACACTCAACACACAAGGAAAGAAAGGGGGTGATTTTTGTGACAGAAAGTAACCAAAATCACTCACCTACCTCAACTTGCGAAGCGTGCCCGCAATCTAGAATGGTACTCCATCCAAAAATCCATGAAAAATGCAAATGCACATGATGAGAACAACAACAAGGATGCAATGGGGCTTGGGTTGGGTGAAAATGGTTTGGTGCAAGCACCGTTCTAGGATTTAAGGCTCAAAAACAAGAATGATTGTCATAATCAACACAACTCCTTATTACAACAACTAAGCAACGTCTATGCCCTAACTTTGGCTTTTACAAAACCAAGCAAAAATTGCATAAACCCCAACTTACTTTGGAAAAATCGGACCCATCACACCCTTAAACAAAGTGGTCATTATTAGAAACACCGAACAACGTCTACACCCTAACATACGACTTGAAAATCAAATCAAATGCAAAAATTGTGTAAACCCGGCACGCGTGCAAAAACATCAAAAGACCACATTATTGTAGCAACGGCTTTTTCTATGTCCCCTTGATGGAAGGGACTTGTTGCTAGCCTTTTTCTCTTTCCAAACACATATGTACATTTTTCTTTTTGGATTTTTCAAAACTTTTTCAACTTTTTCTTTGATTTTCTATTTTCTTTCTTTTTTTTTCATTTTTTTTTCTTTTGTTTTTTTTTTTCAAACTTCCAAACACCAAACAAACAACAAGTAGCGACCACAACGGAAGAAGCCAGCAACCGGCATCTAAATTCCCGACTCTACTACTAACAAAGTACCATAAAAGCAACCATTCTTGATCAAGGAATGATGTTTTTGGGATTTAGTTCATCTAGTAGTTTAGGCCAAATGAAAAGGTTAAGGCTCAAAGTGGTTAAACAAAAAAGGGGAATAAGATGCAAGGGTCAAAACAAGGCTAATTTGGCAAATGTGAAGTTGATTTATTTGGAACAAAAGTTGTCTCACATGCACATGAACATTAACACGGAAATAAGGAACGAGCGCCATTCTTATGCGTATAGACATAACACACCACGTAAGGAGGACTACTCACAATCCTAAACTGAGTCGGTTTGATGGACCGACTATAAAGGAGGCTTTATCCTCACATTTGAGTAGCTAATGTCGGTCCTAGGTCGGGTTAAGGTCTAACACGGTCTCACAAGGTGTTCGAAACTTGGTCATTAAGCCTAGACTTCCGGGTCCTTGCAAGCAAGAACCCTAACAAGGTGACATCAACGGTGCAAGCTATTAGGAGGGGTAAGATACAAGCAAGACAAAAATCATCATTGACGGCATATATCCTCCACTATTCAACCTCCTATGCATATTTACAAACAAAAGCAAAACGGAAAAACTGACTAACATATATTCACAAAACTATGAAAAAGAAAAGGCATGTGAAACAAAAGCAAGCTGACAACAAACACAACAAACATGCAACAACAAGAAAACTAGCCTAACAGCACATCAACCACAACAACCAAAAGTTCCCCAAAGGAACATCCAAGGCACAAAAATCCCATTCTCCTTCATGCTATCAACATAAAAAGAAAATAGGAAAGGGAAGGAAGAAGTGGGAAAGAGTATACCAAGCATCTTCAATCTCCTAACAACTCGGGTTGTCGTCGCATCTGCCACTACTTAGTCCAAGAAACATATATATACAAGGCAAGCAAAGAACAAAAACAAAGGAAAGGAAGAACATATTTTTTGAAATTTTTGAAACTTTTCGATTTTTTTTGGTATTTTTGAAGTTTTTTCATATTTACAAAAGCAAATAAATATTCACAAAGTGGATATTTTCCCTCCCCACACTTAAGATTTACATTGTCCTCAATGGAACAAAGTGCAAGGGGGAAATGGAGAAAAAGAACGAAAACAACATGTTTTTGGGTTTTTTGAAATTTTTGAGAAAAGAAAAACTTGTTTTTGTATTTTTGAAATAAGCGGTTATTCCTCCCCACACTTATTTATGTGCATAATGTGAGGAGGAAAACCGGAAAATAAAGAACATGTTTTTGAAGGTTTTTGGTTTTTCAATTTTTTTTTGAATTTTTGATTTTTATGAAAGCAATAAAAACAAAAAGAAACAAAAGAAATGAAAAACTAAAAACTAAACTAAATGCAAACTAGATGCTCTAATCTACATGTATGCAAACTACATGTGACAATATGATAAAATGTAAATCTAATGCATCTAAATGAATGCAACTATATGCAACTAAACTAATGATAGGAAAACACGAATTAAAAACTAAAACAATCTAACTAAACTAACTAACTATTCTAAATGCATGCTAAAAAGGAAAATGCAAAGTAAAGTAAAATTTGGATTAAGGGAGTTACTTGCTTTGGAATTTTCAAGGGGGGGCATAGTCATCACCTACCACCTCCAAAGGTGGTCAATCATCATCTTCTTCATCCTCACCAACATTAACGCTCACATCTCCTTCTCCATTGCCCTCATCTACTACCATGTAGTCGCCCGGGTTGCTCACGAAATCACGGAAGGGGGAGGCGTGCGAGCCACTAGCTCCCGGATCACCAAACATGCCATGGGGAGAAGGGTACCCTTGAGGGCGGGGTGCCGAGTCCACGTTCCCACTAAAATTGGGGGGAAAGATCGGGTTGGAGAAATAACCCGGGGCAACATTGATCTCCCCGAAAAAACGCCCCTCTGGAGGCACATATCCCTTCTCGGGAGGCATGTAGTAAGACGGGCGGCCACCGGCCGCATGATGAAGTCCCTGGCGAACAGACTGATCATAGCCGGGGAATGTCCCATAGGCTTGATCGTGATATATGTAATCAAGCCTATAACTCAAATCCCTATACCGCTCATCCGCCAATGCTTGGCGCTCGTCTGCAAGGTCTGCCGCCTTCTTCATGCCCAAATCAACCCGGGCCATGAAGTCAACGAGGTCCTGAGGCATGGTAAAAGACTGAGTAGATGGACCGGAGCCGGAGGTAGATCCCTGGAAGTATGATGGACCACTCTGGAAAGAGGGCATGGTAACGGAGGGCTGCTGAAACTGCTCAAACGGGAGGTCAGATGTGGTGGTACCGGTCCTATCTCGGGCATATACTCTCGGAGCACGCTTATCGGGAGGGAGCTCATCGGGGTCCACCTCAATATCAAGGAGGTAGGAGGTCTTCCCTGGCACAACTCTCATCCTCTCGGTGTTAGGCAAAGGCACCGAATTTCTGAATTTATTATCCACGCGAATCCGCCAATACTCATTACGATCGTTGGGGTTATACTTTATCCACCCCAAAGCCTCCTGTATGTACCGGCGAGATAACACGTTCTCACCCTGAATGTAGTCCACCGTAAAGTGCCGATGACAAAGGTCGTTGGCTATCAAGGTGACTATCCCCCCAACACATATGGGGGTGGTAAGCTGAGGTTGGGATACCAACCTACTCAAGTGAAGCGCCATGTGGTGAGCAATATTGAGCTTCGGCCCATCAATCAAATAACACCCTAGAATCTCGAGCTCCGTAGTAGTAAAGTTGTGAGGCTCATCCCTAGAAAAGACGGTCCACCCCATGAACCTATGCCAAATCCTAATCGGTGCCAAATGCACTCTATTAGCCGGTTTCTTCTTAGTCCTATCACTTACTAAACCGGTTATGGCGGTCCAAATAGCCTCCGTATCAAAACCCTCCGGAGGCTTAATAGGCAATTTTCCGTTGAGCCCAAAGATTAATGCAAAATTTTCTAAGGTAAGACGGTGCTCCCGATTCATCAAGCGAAATTCGAAAAATACCACTTTTCCCAAAGACCGGTTTTTAGTAACTACAAGGGAGCTCAAAAACTCCCAAGTCAACCTAGGGGAAGTGTGAACCGGTCTAGTTTCATACAATGTCTTCATCCCCAAACCATCTAACAAATCCGCAGTAATTTTCTCAATCCCAATTTCCCTCAAACCTGCCCTATCAATGAACCTAGTCGGGTGAAGGGGGCGATGCTTAAAGTAAGTGAAATTATCTTTTTGTTGAATGGAAGCAAATTGGAGGCCGGGAAAGCTAGGATCCGGACCAATGTTGCTACTATCAAGGACGGTTTGCACTTCTTACTCTACAATCGGGTCATGCCTTGATTTCGATCTCCTTTCCGTTCTTTCTGACATGGCTATTTTGAGGCGGTTTGATGAGGGAATGAAAGGGGGTTTTTATTTGGAGTGTTTGGATGGGTTTTTGAAGGTAGGGGATGAGAGGGAGAAGAGGAAATAAGGAATAAAGAAGAAGAAATGAAGAGAAATGAGGAAAAAATGAAGGTAGTCGAGTGTTTTATTTCTCGCGACAGACGCCTCTCAGCCGGTTCGGGACCGGCTGCCGGCCGACCGGCAGAGGGTTAGGGTTTGGTTTTTTCATTTTTTGCGAAATTTATCTAAGGCATTTGATTCTGAGCCGGCGGACCGGCTGCCGGGCGACCGACTCAAAATCCTTCTTCAAGTCTTCTCAGCCTTCTCTTCTTCTTCAAACTTAACTTACAAAAACTCCCAGCCGGTGGACCGGCTGCCGGCCGACCGGCTGGGGAACCTTTTTCGCCTCTTTTTCCTCATACTTGGTTCACAACTCATGATTCTCAGCCGGCTGACCGGCTGCCGGCCTACCGGCTGGGAATCAAGTTTTCTTGAATTTTTCCAATTTTTGAACAAGGAACATGTCTCTGAGCTGGTTGACCGGCTGCCAGTTAGGTGCAGGCTGGGAGTGCAAAATCTGAAATCTGTCCAAATAAACTATCAAAAACAGAAATGTGCCCAGGCCCTCCCAACCGGTATAGGACCGTCGGCCGGTAGGCCGGCTGGGAGTACCTGTGCACAATTTCGAAAAATAATTTACTTGAACATAAAAATCGACTTTGCCAACAACGGTTTCGCCTACTAACCTCCGGCTATACTCAAGAAATAGCCACAAACAAGCAACCAACATATCCAAATCTCTCATGCAAGCTAAAAATTAAACTAAAAATCGAACTAACAATTAAACTAATAGGCAAACTACATGAAAGAGAGAAAACTAATACTTACAACCGGTGGTTATTAAGTGACTCCACCAAACCTTCCATGAACAATCTTCTTTTGAAATCAATCCTCCTCGGGGAGTGGGTCCCCGAGGTCAATCACTTCTACGGTACCTTTGGAATCTCCTTGGTAGTAACGCTTTATCCGATGTCCGTTGATTTTGAAGGTGCCACCGCCTTCACTCCAAAGTTCAAAGGCCCCATGAAGTGAAATATCCATTACTTTGAAGGGCCCGGACCATCGTGATCTAAGTTTTCCCGGAAAATTCTTGACTCTTGAATTGAAAAGGAGAACAAGGTCTCCTATGCTCACATTATTCTTCATTAACTTGGCATCATGTCACTTCTTCGTTTGCTCCTTATAGAGTTTTGAACTCTCATAAGCCTCATATCTAAGCTCCTCAAGCTCACTCATTTGCAAGAATCTTTTCTCCCCGGCCATATCTAAGTCGAAGTTCATCTCTTTCAAGGCCCACCAAGCCTTGTGCTCAAGCTCCACCGGTAGGTGGCATGCTTTCCCGTACACAAGCTTGTAGGGATTCATTCCTATAGGCGTCTTGTAAGCCGTCCTCAAAGCCCATAGCACATCATTCAACTTTTGGGACCAATCTTTCCGGTTCTTTTGTACCACCTTCTCCAAGATAGCCTTGATTTGACGATTTGAAACCTCCACTTGCCCACTAGTTTGAGGGTGGTAGGCAAGTGCTACCTTGTGGGTCACTCTATAAGAGGCTATAAGGGCTTTGAATGTATGTTTCCGGAAGTGAGAACCTCCATCACTAATCACAATTCGGGGTACACCGAAACGGGGAAAGATTATGGTCTTGAAGAGCTTTACCACTACCTTGGAGTCATTGGTGGGGGAGGCAACCGCTTCTATCCATTTCGAGACATAGTCCACGGCTACCAAGATTTATTCATTCCCGCATGAATTGGGAAAAGGTCCCATAAAGTCAATCCCCCAACAATCAAACAACTCAATCTCCAAGATGGTTTCTAGGGGCATCTCGTTCCTTTTACCGATATTGCCCGACCTTTGACAAGCGTCACAAGATCTAACTACATCGTGAATGTCTTTAAACATAGAAGGCCAAAAGAACCCTCCTTGGAGAACCTTGACTATAGTCCGTGAAGCCGCCAAGTGCCCTCCATAGGCGGAGTTATGAAGCCGATCCACAATTTCAAGCCCCTCTTTCTTGGACACGCATCTCCTCAAGAGTCCATCCCCACACTTTTTGAAAAGGTAAGAATCATCCCAAAAATATCTTTTAGCATCCACTTTCAATTTTCTCCTATCCATTGCCTCCAACTCCTCCGGGATAAAGCCATTAACAAGATAATTGGCAAGATCCGCAAACCAAGGCAACTTATTGCCTATTGCCATCAAGCTATCCTCACGCAACCATTCATTGATCGGCCCTTCCCTATCTTGCAAACCATGATCTTCAATAGTTAATCTAGACAAGTGGTCCGCAACAACATTTTCCGACCCCGACTTGTCCCTAATCTCTAGATCAAATTCTTGGAGCAAAAGGACCCACCTCAAGAGCCTAGGCTTGGCATCTTTTTTCAACATTAATTTCCTTAAAGCGGTGTGATCGGAGTACACCACCACTCTAGATCCCACAAGATATTGTCTAAACATTTCAATGGCATGAACAATCGCCAACATCTCCTTCTCGGTCGTGGAATAGTGTGCTTGGGTTTGGTCAAGGGTCTTGCTTGAATAATATATCACATGGTGCTTCTTATCCACAACTTGCCCTAGGACCGCTCCAACCGCGAAATCCGACGCATCACACATCACCTCAAAAGGCAAATCCCAATCCGGAGCACAGATGATAGGAGCCGTCACAAGTGCCTCTTTGATCCTAGAAAAGGCTTCAAGACAATCATTAGTAAACAAAAATGGCGCATCCTTGAGAAGGAGAGAAGTCAATGGTTTGGCAATTTTGGAAAAATCTTTAATAAAACGCCGATAAAAACCGGCATGTCCAAGAAAACTCCTCACCCCTCTCACATTGGTGGGGGTGACAAATTCTCAATGACCGCCACCTTTGCACCATCGACCTCTATCCCCCTCTTGGACACTATGTGACCAAGCACAATCCCCTCCTCTACCATGAAATGGCACTTTTCCCAATTGAGGACAAGGTTGTGCTCCTCAAATCTTTTCAACACATTTTCAAGATTAGAAAGCCCTAGGTCAAAAGAATCACCATGGACACTAAAATCATCCATGAAAACCTCCATACTCTTCTCTAGAAAATCGGCAAAGATGGCCATCATGCACCTTTGAAAGGTGCCGGGTGCATTACACAACCCGAATGGCATCCTCCGATAAGCATACACTCCTTGGGGGCATGTAAAAGTTGTTTTCTCTTGGTCTTCCGGGTGAATAGGGATTTGAAAAAACCCGGAATAACCGTCGAGAAAACAATAGTACGAATGCCCCGCTAGTTTCTCTAACATTTGATCAATGAAGGGGATTGGGAAATGGTCTTTGAGAGTGGCCTAATTTAACTTGAGATAATCAATACACATCCTCCAACCTGTCACCGGACGAGTCGGTAGGAGAGTCCCATCCTCTTGTGTAACCAATGTTACACCCCCCTTCTTGGGGACAACATGGACGGGGCTCACCCACCGGCTATCCGTGATCTCGTAGATGATGCCGGCCTCAAGCAACTTAAGAACTTCACCCTTCACTACCTCTGCCATTTTCGGATTCAATCTCCTTTGACCTTCCACTCTAGGTCGACTCCCTTCCTCAAGAATTATTCTATGCATGCAAAGGCTCGGGCTTAGCCCCTTGATGTCGTCAAGGCTATACCCTAATGAGCTCCTATGATCCTTCAAAGTTGAAATAAGTTTGGATTCTTGGTGCTCATTAAGATTAGCATTGATGATCACCGGGTAAGCCTCTCCCTCCCCAAGAAAGGCATACTTTAGGGAGGGAGGAAGGGGTTTGAGTTGTACCTTTAGAGGGAGCATTCCCTCCACTTTTTCTACCTCCTCATCCTCAAGCTCTAGGCTTTCATCCATTTCTTTGTTCTCACATGTTGAGATGCCACACAATTGCTCCATGTGACTCTCCTTGTCTTCTTCCACTTCTTCCATCTCTCTCACCACTTGATCCACAATGTCCAATGTGAATGCCTCATCATGCTTTGGACCTTTCATCATGGTAGGAAGATTAAACTCAATTTTGTCATCCCCAACCCTAAAAGTGTGCCGCCCATTCTTCACGTCTATCAAGACGCCTCCGGTAGCCAAGAAAGGCCTACCGAAGATGATGGGGGTGTGGCTATCCTCCGGGATGTCAAGGACAACAAAATTGGCGGGGATTAAATGCTTACCCACCTTGACGGGTACGTTCTCAAGCACCCCCAAAGGGCGCTTGACGGACCTATCCGCCAATTGGAGGGTGATACTTGTTGGAACCAAATCATTTAAACCAATTCTTTTTGAAACTTTCAAAGGGAGCACACTTACACTAGCTCCTAAATCACAAAGGGCACGAGAGATAGGAATACCACCGACTATGCAAGGGATAGAGAAGCTCCCCGGGTCACCAAGTTTCTTTGGCACCTTTTGGAGGAGAAGTGCACTACACTCCTCCTTCATAGCCATTACTTCTTGGTTACCCAAGGTTCTCTTTCCCGATAAGATTTCTTTCAAAAATTTGGAGTAAGTCGGCATATTCAAAATCACATCCGTGAAGGGAAGAGTCACTTCAAGTTGTTCAAGCATTTTGCAAAAGTTAGTGAACTTGAAGTTTTGTTTTCCCTTCAAGGCCCTTGAAGGATAAGGCAAGCTAGTTGGTTGAGGGTTAGATAGTACCTTGGTGGATGTTGGTTTGCTTGTTACCTTAGTAGTTGGTTGTGCAACCAACTCCTCTTGTCTAGCATCCACTTCCTCCAAGATAGCTTCTTCTTGTTTCTCCTCATAAGGGAGGTCCTCTACATAAAACTCATCATCCCTTGAAGTGCTTGCATCAACTCCCTTTTCTTTCTCCTTCACAAGCTCCAAAATCGGCTCCTCTTCACCACAATTGTAGTCTTTGTACGGGTCCTCTAGCTCCGTTCCACTTCTCAAGACCACCGCATGTGCTTGGTGATTATGTGAGGCATCCTTGGAACTTTGGCCTTGGGCAAGGAAGCCGCCCAGTGGCCTTTGTGGATTTGCTGGAGCTTGAGAGGCAACTCGAGCCTCCATTTCCCGTATCTCCCTTTGATTGACACTCTTCAAATTCGTCATTTCTTGGGTGTGAGTTGCTTGCATGCTCTTGACAAGTTTCAACAACTCCCCCACTTGGGAATCGCTTGTCGAATCTTGATGAGGTGCATTTGTGAGGGGCAAGGGGAACCCATAATCATTCCTTACACCCCCCACCTTGGGAGTTTCCTCTCGGAGCTTGGTTGTTGAAGTTTTGGCCTTGGTTGTTTGATGGAAAGTTTTGGTTGAAATTTAGGTTGTAGTTTGTGTTGTTGGGATTTTGGTTGTTATTGAAATTTTGTGGATTGTGGTTGTAGTTGTTTTGATTTTGATTGGGGTTGTTTTGGAATGGTGGTTGGTTGAGATTTTGGTTTGGTGGATTGAAGTGTTGGTTGTTTTGGTTTGATGGATTGAAGTTTTGAGGGTTTTGGTTGTTTGGGAAATTGGGATTAAAGTTTGGGTCATTGAAATTTTGTTGAAATCCTTGATTGGATTGGTTACCTTGGTAGAAATTGTTGTTGTTGAAATTGTTTCTCGGGTTGAAGTTTTCACCCCTTGGTTGAAAACCGGGTGGATTTTGCACTTGAGGTTGTTGAATTTGGTGTGGATTCAACACATTAGTACTCTTGTAACTCATGTAAGGACTCCCTCGAATCCCTTGATGGTAGTAGTTTGAATTGGGGTTGAAAGTGTTTTGCCCTCTAGAGTTATTGAATGCTTGGAAAGCATACAATTCCTCCTCACTTCCACTTCCCTCAATAGAGTTATTTGCACATACTTCGAATGTGTGCCCATTTCCTCCACACAAATCACATGAGGCTACACTATTCACTTGGTACATTCCCTGGACGTTGCTCTTGGTCTCTTTGCTTGTAGAGCCCTTAGTCAATTCCTCAAACTTCTTGGTCAAGATATCCAACTTGGCATTGGTTTCCTCGTTCGCCTTTGAGTTGGAAAGGTGCTCACTAGGGTACTTGCTACTCTTTATCAAGACATTTCCCCGAGTACCATAATTCTCCTCGGAATCAACGATTTTTTTGATAAGCTCCGTTCCCTCCTCATGCAGCAAGTGGTCAAAACTACCCCCCGCCGATGCATTAACCATCTCTTTCGTGCGTGGGAGAAGAGTCTGAAAAAAGGTTTGGGTCGTGTACCAAATGGGTATCCCGTGGTCAGGACACTTAGCAAGCAAATCTTGGTATCTATCCCAAGCCTCTCCCAAAGATTCTCCCTCGTCTTGCTGAAATTGAGTTATCTCATTCCGGAGCATGGCGGTTTTAGAGGACGGGTAGTACTTAGCAAGGAAGGCCGTTGCCAAGTCGTCCCAAGTGGTGAAAGTGTTTGGAGCATGAACATTCAACCACGTATCCGCCTTGTCGGTCAAGGAATAGGGCAAGAGCATTAGCCTTAAGGTTTCCTCGGGCACTCCCGTTTTCTTAATCATTGCTACTTTACCCTTGAACTTTCTCAAGTGTCCATGAGCATCTTCATGAGAAGCTCCACTAAAGGTGTTCTTCTCGATAGTGCTCATTTGTGAAGGGTTTATTTCGAAATTTTGAGGAACAAGAGTCCCAAAGTTGATTGGATTTGTGGTATCATTGTGGTTGGGCCGGTTATGATCACGAAGGGCGGCCATTATATGAATTTGGTGGTGATTTGGAATATGAGGTGAGGGTGGTGGTGATTGGTAAAACGGGTTGTCGAAGTTTTCGGATGTTGGGCTAGGAATGCTTTGATTCAGGCTTTGTGGTTCGGGTGAAGAGGGGTCGTTATGGCCAGTAGATGCTTGGGAGGCAATTCTTACTCTCGCTATGGTCTTCCTCCTTAAGGCCCGAAAAAGCCTCTCCGGTTCGGAAGTTGACAACAAAGAATTAGAGTCACCCCTAGGCATAAAACTTAGCACATGATTAGTCGTCCTAGTGTTTTTTAGGCACTAGGGTGAGCAATATAGCAACCACTCTACAATTAACTAACAAAGCTTTGATCAAAACAAAACAAGCTCAACTAACAAAAGCTAAAACTAAAACTAAACTAAACAACTTCTAGCACCATCCCCGGCAACGGCGCCATTTTGATGCGCGAGATTAAGTCGTCGGT
This sequence comes from Silene conica, assembly GCA_029255685.2. Taxonomy (NCBI): domain Eukaryota; kingdom Viridiplantae; phylum Streptophyta; class Magnoliopsida; order Caryophyllales; family Caryophyllaceae; genus Silene; species Silene conica. Next base: position 51,713,311 of record CM055316.2, on the reverse strand, counting down.
TCTCACGATCAAACAAATTTATAAACCCAAAGTAATAGTATAATAGGGTTATCGTTCGCGAAGATGGTGGGGAAATTGTATAGTTATGTTCTAGTTATAACTTGAGTCGGGGTAATAGGATTGGTTTTGGAATGACTAACAACTAAGGGCAAACAATTAAAGCAAACAAGTTAAGATTAAATCGACGGATGGGAAAACTAGGGTGTCGAGGGTCACTAAGATGGGTAGACGAAGATACGAGAAAGCAAACTAGAAGGCCTCAAATAAGTAGTCTCGGTAAGTCTCTTCTCTCGAGTCGACTAACCTAGGTCGGAATACCCTAGCTTTCGCTAAAAATACCACAACCAACCATTAAACATGCTAAGACAAACCCTCAACCGTCGCTAAAGGCAAGTCACGCTAAAATCAAAGCCCAACTTTCGTTGAAGCAAATCATCAAACACCTAGCATGCAACAAATGGAAAACTACTTTATCAAGAACAACTAATCAACAAACTAGCATGAATTTATCATCTAATCACCACCCAAGTTCCCCCCTAACCCTAGATGTAAAACTACTCACTCATGATTAAGGAAAGCATGTAAACAATTGATGGGTAAATGATAAACATGTTGGATTATGGTAAGAAGGATCAAATGAACAAAAGAAACTTAAACAAATGAAATAACTAAGTAAGGATTAGGAAGATTATACCATTAACAAAGGAAAAGTAAGTAACTTGGATAACAAGATGAAGAATTCTTTCAAACCCTTCAAATTACAACCCAAAATATCCTCAAACAAAGCCCAAGAAGATTACTAAAGAGAGATTAACAAGAACGAAAGGATTAAACTAAGATCTAAGAAGGATTAAAAATTTTTAGAGAGTTTTTGTCACTAAGTATGAAGGAATGAAACAGTAGAAAAACCCTAAAATTGCGTAAAAAATAACGTAGAAATAAATGATACAAGTGCGGGTTTATATAGTGTGCGAAAATCTGAAAAAGGCCTCTCAGCCGGTGGACCGGCTGCCGGTGGTGGACCGGCTGGGAGTCCAAATACAAACATCTGACTTTTTTTCTTTTTTTCTTCAATTGAATCTTGATTTTTAGCCGACCAGCCGGCTGCCGGTCGGGCACCGGCTGGGAGTCCAATTTCTCATTTCTGATTTCTTCTTCACTTCTTCAACATGTACAGGTCCCCTCAGCCGGTGGACCGGCTGCCGGTTGTCCACCGGCTGGGAACCCTTTTTCAGTAATCTGCCCAAAAATGCATTTTTCTTCAAACTTCGAAAATTTGGCTAAGTATAGGAAAGCATCCCCAGCCGGCTGACCGGCTGCCGGTTGGCCACCGGCTGGGAGCTCTGCTCCTTGAATCTGTAACATTCTTTACTTTTTTTTCCCAAAATCAAGTCAAGGTTCCCCATCCGGCCTACCGGCCGCCGGCTGGGAACCGGCTGGGAGTGCCTAGGAGGTCTTCTTGCTAATTTCTTCACATTTCTTCATAATTCGCTCTAAATTCATCTCGTTTGCTCCCGTTTCTTCGCTCCCGCCACAATACCTACAAAATGTAAACCAAAAAGGAATAGTCGAGGTAACGGGCATAAAAACGAGCAAAGGCACGCAAAACGAGGTCATATCGGGACCGAAAATGAAGAATAAACAACAAAAATAATGACCAAAATGGAGCTCAACATGTTCACGCCCTGAAGATGTTGCGTCATTACTTGATTAGATCTCATTGTCGCATTTTCACGGATCACAAGAGTCTAAAGTACATTTTCACCCAGAAAGACCTCAATATGCGACAGCGTCGTTGGCTAGAGTTGGTTAAGGATTACGACATTGAGTTATTGTATCATGAGGGGAAGGCCAATGTGGTTGCTGATGCGCTTAGCCGCAAGACATCTCATTCGATGAGTGCTATGCGTGTGTTGCCCGATGAGTTGTGTTCCGAGTTCCGGAAGTTGAGATTAGAGATGGTTGGTAATGGTTTTGATTGGTTACCTGTTATGACCGCCGAGCCGACATTGTATTGGGAGATTCGCCAGAGTTTACCTACAGATGCTGCTTTCCGGAAGTTCGAGGCTAAGATTTCGAGTGGTGTTTCACCAGATTTAGTGATTGATTCTGATGGTTTCCTTCGGTTCCGAGGTAGGATGTATGTTCCAGATGTGCCAGATTTGAGGAAGAGAGTTTTTGATGAGGCTCACTTGACGCCTTATTCAGTTCATCCGGGCGGAGAGAAGATGCACAAGGACTTGAGACTTATATTTTGGTGGCCCGGGATGAAGAAAGACATATTGGATTACGTGAGTAGGTGCTTGACTTGTCAACAAGTCAAGATAGAACATAGGAGGCCAGGTGGTTTGCTATAGCCGCTCCACGTTCCTCAGTGGAAGTGGGAGTGCATTTCGATGGACTTCGTGACTGCATTGCCTAAGATAGTAGGAGGCAAAGATGCGATTTGGGTTGTGGTTGATAGGCTAACTAAGTGTGCCAGATTTGTGCCTATTCGTGAGACATGGGATATGGACCGTTTAGCCAGAGCTTATATTGCGGAGATAGTCCGTTACCATGGTGTCCCGAGAGAGATCGTTTCTGATCGTGATCCTCGTTTCTGTTCCAGATTTTGGAAGGCTCTACAGGAGGCTATGGGTAGCCGTTTGGTGATGAGTACCGCATTTCATGCCGTGACTGATGGACAGTCCGAGAAGACTAATCAGACAGTAGAGGACTTGCTCCGTGCTTGTGCACTTGATTTCCAGGGTTCTTGGGAGCAGTGTCTACCGTTAGTTGAGTTTTCCTACAACAACAGTTACCATTCATCTATTGGTATGGCTCCGTATGAGGCGCTCTATGGTAGAAAGTGTCGTAGTCCGATCTGTTGGGATCAGGCGAGCGACGTGCACGACCTAGGGCCAGACCAGTTAGCTGTGACGATTGACCAGGTTCAGCTTATCAGAGGTAGGATGAAGGCCGCACAGGATCGGCAGAAATCCTATGCAGATGTCCGCCGTAGACCTCTCGAGTTTGAGGTGGGTGACAGAGTTTTCCATAGAGTTTCACCGATGAAGGGCGTCAAGAGGTTTGGAGTTAAGGGCAAGTTGAGCCCTAAGTACATTGGGCCATTTGAGATCGTGAAGAGGATTGGTGCTGCTGCTTATCGATTGGACTTGCCTCCTAGTTTGGGCAAGGTTCATAGTGTCTTTCATGTTTCTCAGATCCGTAATTATGTTAGTGACCCGAGTCATGTTCTTCCTAGAGAGATCGAGAACTTAGAGCCGAGTCTTGCTTTCGAGGAGCGTCCCGTGAAGATTCTAGACCGACATGACAGGAAGCTTAGGAGCAAGGTGGTGCCTTTAGTAGTGAAGATCCTTTGGCGTTGCGGTGATGTTGAGGAGCAGACGTGGGAGACCGAGGCTTCGATGCGTGCTGCGCATCCTTCTCTTTTCGATTGAGGTATAGTTATTTAGAATTTATCTCCGTTCGAGTTTCGAGGACGAAACTTTTTGAAGTTGGGGTGATTGTAACATCCCGTATTTTTATAAAGTATATTTTAAGGGTTTTTAATTATTTTAAGTAGTAAAATAATATTTTGATAATTTATTGAGAAAGTATTTTTAATAAAACATAAGATCCGTCTTAAGAACCTTAAGTCCTTAAGACGAACTCAACTTGGCAAAACTTAAATCCGTATCAAAACCCGTTCATGTTACCAAACCCATTTTCCTTTGAAACGGAAAGGACACATAAACCCCCCCCCCCCCTAAACCCTTGTGAATGTCGACATATTCCACATTCTAAAATAAGAACACAGTGTTCTTCATTTCTCATTTTTCTCTCTTAAAACTCATCTCTTAATCCATATTTCTTCATCATCCGGACTCCAAATCAAGGTAATAAATAGATTTTCGGAATCCTCATGAAATTTGCAAGTCATCCGTCACTTCCGATTTTCGTTTCCTTCAATTCGAAAACTGGCCTGATTTTGTAGAATCCATCCTTTAAGCTCTAAAATCCGTTTTTATTGATTGTAGGTGAAGGATTAGACGACCCTAGTGTGGATAGCTACGTGGTGGAAGAGGAGCTTTGATCGGAATTGCTTTTAAGGTGACAATTATGAGAAACTCGGCCTTTATTTTTAATATTAGCACTTTTTTTGGTTTGGATGTTTAAGTTTCTGATTTTACATATGGTTTATGTTCAATGGACTTAGAAATCATGCTAGGAATACATGTGTATGATGTGCATTTGCTTGGATGATGTTTCACATGCTTAGTAGTTGATTTTCAGAAATTTGTGCTTAAGACGGATACAAATAATATTCTTATTGAGGATTGTTTGTAGAATTAATTGCTGGTAGTTAGTGTATTTGATGATTATACATGCTGGGTAAACATTTGATGTTGAGATTTTAGAAGTCTTGAATCAATTTGAGGAGTTTTGTATATTGTAGGAAATGTGATTTTCGCGTACAACGGACTCTGAGCCGGTTGGCTGACCGGCAGCCGGTCGGCCGGCTCAGAGTCGGGGTGTTGATTTTTCGATTGTTCCGAAATATAGGAAAGGATTCTGAGCCGGTAGGTCGGCCGCCGGTCGACCAGCTTAGAATACTTCTTGGGTGTTTTTGTGAAAATTGCAAAGGTTTAGGAAATGACTCCCAGCCGGCAGACCGGCAGCCGGTCCACCGGCTGAGAGTCTTTCTTTGTTGTTTTGGATTTTGAAGATTGGCTAGGGGAAGGGACTCCCAGCCGGCTGGCCGGCGGACGGTCCACCGGCTGAGAGCCTCTTCTCAATGTTTTTCAGACGGTGCTTGGGCATGGGAAGGGACTCCCAGCTGGTGGACCGGCAGACGGTCTGGGACCGGCAGAGAGCCCCTGTTCTCATTGTTTTGCTTATAACTTTCAAACGATTATTCGGTTTTGTTTGAGATTCGTTCCGTGTACCTTTCATGTGTGTTTGGGGTCCCCGGAGGATGGGCGACACTATATTGGGTTCGGGAATGGAGAGAGGATAGAGACGCCCCGGTCGGGTAACCGAAAGGGAAACCGGCTCTCCCTCAACTTAGGTCCCGGGATCAATTAAGTGTTGATTAGAAGTATAAGAAAGTAGAACTATAGATTATTTCCTAGACTTGGATGATACTGTATTGATGCGTATTAAGTTATGCCTTAAGCTGGCCTCTGAACTTAATACGTGAGTTGGTTGTCATATATGGGGATATGCCTTAAGTTGGCCTCTGAGCCCTATATGTGTATGATTGTCGTGTCTGGGATATGCCTTAAGCTGGCCTCTTAGCCCAGACATGTTTGATTGTGATCGCGTTGGAACATGCCTTAAGTTGGCCTCTGAGTCTGACGAGTAGAGCAGCTGCACAACGGGGTAGCTAAGCAACTGACACCTTGCCCGGAGTGCATATGTTTGATGCTAGGACATGCCTTAAGCTGGCCTATGAGTCTAGTGTCTTGTGATGTAGTGAAAGGACATGCCTTAAGTTGGCCTCTGAGTCCTTTAATTTTGGGTGCTAGTCTATGCCTTAAGTTGGCCTCTGAGTCTAGTGTCTTGCTGATTGGCGGGTCTATGCCTTAAGTTGGCCTCTGAGTCCTTGCTTGCTGAATGATTGGTATTTAGGTTATGTCTTAAGTTGACCGCTGAACCTTTATACTTGCTGAATGATTGGTATTTAGGTTATGTCTTAAGTTGACCTCTGAACCTTTATACTTGCTGAATGATTGGTATTTAGGTTATGTCTTAAGTTGACTGCTGAACCTTATACTTGCTGTTTTATACCTGCTTGCCTTGAGTTGGTACAGTGTCAGATATGTATGATGATGGTGATGTTTACAGTACCTTGACTTTGATATTGTTCATCCAAGGCATTGGATCATTCTTTAGTCAATTTCGTAAATGGTTTGGACTGAAATACCCCCCTACCGGACAACCGGTAGGGAAACCGGCTCTCCTTCCAAATAGTTTCCGAAGTTGGTTGAGAGCCGTGCATTAGTGATTGCATGATGATATGAGTTTCAGTTATTGAGATATTGTATGCTTCACATGTTAATATATGCTGGAGTATTCTGTTTGCTTTGCTTGTTAAGTGTCGTTACAAAAGGTGGCTAGGAGAACTCTAGTCACTCCCCACTGATTGTGGCGTACATGTTTTCATGTATGTAGGTACATGCAGGTTGGCCGGGGTGATTGGCTGACTAGAGTTTAACATTACTGTCGTTTGACGGTGGTAGTCAGTTGATCCCATTAGGTCACACCTATAGGACAGACCCCTTAAATAATATATATTGATTAATTGTATATGATACAGATTGATCGATATTCTTAAAACCGTATATCAAAGAATTCAGAGGTTGAATCTTAAAGTAAGATTTATATTTGAAATTGAAATGTGTCAATTGTCAAGTATTAAACGATATTTTAGAAATATCGAAATTAGTATTATAAATGGTTCATGGTTATAACAAACGTTGTTAATGTATCGTATTGACGATTATTACGATAACCATATGTTGAGACGGTAATTACAAATTACTAAATTAAATTTGTTAAATGTGATTTATCTAATTTTGAAATAATATTTATTTGATAAATGTTTATTTTAAAATTAATACAATTATTTTATGTCACATGGGATGTCACATATTATACAATTGTACAAATTGCAAATTGAAAAATGGAAGACCATTTTACACTTAAGGGAGCCGTGTAATATGCATGTTATGGGTTGATTTTATTTTATAAAATAATCTTTAATTAGGGTATGATGGTTAATGGGTAGCCATGCAACCCTAAGCATAGATAAGACAAAAGGGAATCAAATCCTTTGCTCAAGCAACCCATTTCACACGCCTAAACACACCCACTCCAACCATTCCACCTCTTTATATATGTGATGCATCACATATTGAAGGCTAATGCTAATGCAAGTTTTCTAGACTAAGAAAACTCAAAATCCTCTAAAATATTTTCTAAGTGTAAGAAAATAAAACTTTCAAATATTACTTAGATAATATTTGTAGTATACTAATATTATTATTAATACACGGTTTAAGACTACCGATTCCGTCACCTAGCTCGTGCTCGTGTCTCGGTGTTTAAGGGTAGGTCTTGGGTGCAACGTAAAGGAGGCAAGCTATTTTGGTTGCTCCGTGGAGGATCGTCCTAGCACTTATTTGGACCGTTTCTAAGGCCCTTTCCGTTATTATTCCGCATATGTTGTTGCATGCATAAGATCTTGAGTATAATTAATATGAGATTAATTAAAATTAGTAATATGAGTAAGACTAAATATTTCGAACAAGCTATTAAGACTACCCGAGTTCCCTTCAAGTGGTATCAGAGCACTAGGTTGCTTGCATGCAACTCGATTTTATACGTTTTTGCGAGAAAATACGATTTTAATTAAAAACGAAAATGAGTAGTACATATAGGATAGGCACGAAAATCATATTGCATGTATACTTTCTGGTCTTAAAATAGTTTTAAGTCATTTTGATGATTTATGGAATAATATTGTTCATCATTGTAATTAAATTGGTTAATTCATGCTATAAATCGGTTAAAAATGTTTTTATTTGGGAAAAAAAAATAGCTAAATAATGTTTCTGGCCATGAATTTTAAATATGTTCTCACATGCATTTAACATATTATGAATATATAAAATTTTCGAAATTATTGAGTTTTATGCATGGTTTATGATTTTAATGGTTAAATAGTCATAAAATGAGTTAAATATGGGATAAATAGTTATATTATGAATTTAACTATAAATTTTTTCTTAGATGTCACATGCAATATATAAAATATATGATGAATTTTCCAGAAGTTTTTCTTTAATATTGCATGAATATTGATTTTTATCGTAAAAATCGTAATATTAGTGACATATTTTAGCTTAAATAGTTTAAGTTCGAATTTGACCATAAAAACTTAATATAGTGTCACATATATTATTTCTAGCATTCATGTGAATTTTGAGCTATTAATCTCGAATATTGCATGAGAAATGATTTTAATCGGTAAAATCGCGTAATATATGACACGAATTATTAAAAATAGTAAAAGTTACTTAAAGGGTCCGAAAAATTCACCCATATTAGTCATATTATATATGATCATCAACATATTTTTATTTAGTGCCAAAAGTTTCTGAAACTTTAATTTTAATTTTAAAGAGTTAAAGTTGATATTGAGTGTTTAAGGAGTCATAATCATTACTTTTCAGCCCTTAATCAGTGTGCATCTGTTTTTTCCAGCATTTTTCAGTCACTTTGAGTGTCTAGGAAGATATAAAAATTATATTGGTATTTTATTTCATAATTTTTGAATTAATTTTGAATTTTTCGAAATATTATGCATGTACACGACAATTTTACGAAATAAATGGTGTATTTCGAAAATATTTAATTTTTAAGGATCTGAAATTTTTGAAAATTTTCAGTATGTTCAAAATTTTGAATTTTGAATTTTCGAAATTTTTATGACTCGTTTGATTGTTTTAATGCTATTTCCCGTAAAACCGATTAAAACCGAACAATATTAAAATAAGTTAAGTTAATTTTCGAAATTTGAGTAAGACTAAATTTTGAATCCTAAAATGTGTTAGGAAACTTAACTAAATCATGAATAGTGATTCATAGAGTGATTAGTGATTTTAAAATTGTTTAAATCACGTTATTCCATAAAACCGTGTTATTATGAATAACGATATTTAAAATGTGTTTAAATAGGACGATTTGGCTTAGGTTTTGCATTTTACATAAGCATTGCATATTTAATTATTGTTTATGAATGTCATAATTTTATTTACGTAATTTTGGAATTATGTAATTTACTTAGTATGGCCTTAGATTTTAATCGATATTTCCCGTAATGTAAGGGTTTATCGATTCGGTTGTAATTTAATGTGATCTCGTATCACTTTATTTTATTGTTTTATTTTATTTTATAATGTATAAAATAGATAGAAAATTTGTAATTATTTGTAATTCCGGAGATCCTTGAAGACGGTGCCATTTCGGAAAGGAGTTCCGACCAAGACGGAGTTTGCCTTGGGATGCGTGCCGCGTGTGAAGTTCAAGGGACCAAAGGAGTTGGTTTCCGAATTTGTATTTTACATTTAAATTTTCTATTTTAGGAAAGGCCATACTAGGATTTTATTTATGCTTTTAAGTTTTTATGCTTTTTATTTATGGTTATCATGTTTGCATGCATAGCCAAATCGTCATTCAAACTCATGCATTTCATCGATTTTTATCGACCGTGTCAATCCAATTATCGATAATTCACCGACTTAGTTCACTTAAAAGAGATAGATAATAAATTGACAAGATCTCTTACGTTATTTAAAAATCGAGACATAGCCTTACCAAAAAGTAAAGAACCCGCGAAGGATCTTCTTCATAAGGGAGTAGGCTCCGCTAAACCGGGGTGCAAACCTTATTACGTTGGTGAAGTGGGGTAATATGATTACGTTTTTCTCGAAATTTGGTTGATCTCGACGAAGGTATTCGAGCCACCGTAGTGGTAATAAGTTCGGGCTAAGATAAGAATTAGTGTAATTTTATCGACCGAGAGTTCTAAAAGTAGAATTGATTAAGGAGTTAATCTACCGAGTCATATTAATGAGGGATGTATCGGCTAAACCGTGCCCGAGTTAGTGTGTATTTGGGTCTCGGGATCATTTACTTAATTGGGTAAGAGATCATTAAGTAGATGCTTAACTTGTTTAAAATTTACAAGTTATAATTATTAAAACGATAATTGTGTTTTAATTCCTTTATTTTATTGTAGTTCAATTTCGACTTTCAACCATCAATGGCAAATAACGCTCCACCACTCCCACAACTCGTTTCATGGCTTCGTTCCTTTATGGATCGTTGCAAGCTTGGGAAGCTCAATTAATTATAGCTTCGGAAGGTGACAATAAGATTAGTTTCCTTACCAAAGCCGCTCCTCCCGTTCCCACTACTCATTCCACGATTACGACTCGTGAGCCCTATGATGCCTATATGAAGGAGTCGAACATTCTTAAGCACACGATTATTTTCTCCATGGAGTCGGATCTCCCAAAAGAGAATGATTGTGCTAAGCACGGCAAATGAGATTTACACTAAGCTTAAGAATATGTTTTCTCAAACTCCTAGGATGTTGCTTCATGAAGTGACTTCCGCCTTATTTGAACAAAATTCAAATAAGGGTCATATTATGAGTTCTTATGTGCTCAAAAGGTTGAGCCATCCGAAATCTTGAAAGTGCAAGGATGGGAAGTTCCAAACTATCTCATAATAGATCGAATTCTTCGCTCCTTTAATTAATATGCTTTCACAAGCGAAAAGGGAATTGGGACTTATTCGAAGTACCAAGAAGAACATGCTCGACATTGAGAAAATGAACAAAGGGTAGTTTAAAAAGGAGTGGTAGAAAAGGGAAAGGCAAGAAGGCATCCATGACCACACCATCCAAAGAGAAGACCTTTTCGAAAGGTGCTTCCACATCATTTTCAAAGGTTGAAGATAAGTGCCTCTATTGCACAAAGATTGGTCATTGGAAAAGAAATTACCGGATGTACTTGGCCGACCTAAAGCTTGAAAGGTTCACGCTGTTGGAAATAATTCTCATTTAAATTCATGTTATGATATTAACTTTTGTATATGATACAAGTTGTTAATTTTAATCCCTTTTCAATTGTTTTAAAGGGACTCCTTCCAAGATCTAGGGCAAGGAGAAAGGAAAGGAGAGCTTGAAGCTCATTCCATGGATGGCTATGGTAGCATCCGAGATTGAAGACATGAAGAGAATGGCTCTAATTTTCATTTGATGTCTTCTTTCTTTTTGCATTTTAATTTAAGAACTTTGTATTTCTTGTACGACAAGAATCTTGTTGAAACAATGGTTGTAATAGTGGTGACTTGGTTTTCAACTGAAGTCATCCTTTTGTTCTTAATCAAACATGTTTGGTTATTTTAAAATGCTCTTATGATACATAACATGAATTAATGCGATTTTCATAGATCGTAATTAAGTACTTTGAATAGTTCACCGTATGCTAAACATGATAGGATCATTATAAAAGTAATACGACTTACTTAAAAACGAGAATTGCATCCCGTGAAATACTTCAAATTCAAACATAAGAACATCAGTTCGTTATAAGATGATTACCTTAAACGAATGAGAGTACTAAAGTCTCAATACTCACATATTTCTTTATCCAATACATTGTTAACGGGCGAAAATGTTATCCTTCTTAAATAACGGTTATTTTAAAGGATAGAGTGGGAGAAATTCTACGCCCGTAAACCAATGAAATAAACATAGGATCCTTGAGAAGAGTCCTGTGAGGAGTCCTTAAGAAGAACTCTAATTGATTGGATAGAAGAAACTACGAGAGGACATAGAAGAAACTACGCGAGGACACAAAAATGAAAAGGTTCCATATGTTGTCATTAGTTTCCAGAGAGGACAAAGGGAACCGCGAGTATTAACGGAAGGAAATCGTTTCCATGATGTTAATGTTTCTGTTTTATAAAGATAATAGAGGATAAATCATCTCCCGTTCTCGTGGGAAGGAAAATGAAAAATGAAATGTTCATTATAAGTTGAGAAAATGTTTGAAGTAAATCAAAATGAAATGTTCATTATGAGTTGAGAAGATGTTTGAAGATATTTCCTAATCACTATGAAAATAGTGGGAGTTGTTAACTATAAAGATAGTGATGTGAAATTCAGTGGGAGAAAAGTTATTAAGGAAACGAAACCTACCATTTAGAGAGAATGGTGATTCTTTAAAAAGTAAAGAATATGAGGTTTTCAATTCTAGATGAATGTATGTTAAGAACATAAATCATAAGTGAGTTTATTATATGATAATGAAACGTCACCGATCCGTTAACAAGGTTTGGATTTGAATTCGAGATATGAAAATGTTAATTCATATAACCTTGATCAAAATGCCATAAGTTGAAATAAAGCCCTATTTCGATATAAGTTTCTCGAGGAGAACTAGTAGATCGAATCTAGGTAAACTACAATATTAATTCTAGTACACTATGACTATGTTCATAAGGATGACATGTCATAAGTTTTAAGAAAACAGTGGGAGCTTCCTTAAAGTAAGGAGACTCGAGTCGAGTATAAAAGACTTGAAATGTACTTGAATAAGATCATATTATGCGAGATAATATGAGTCAAAAGGAAACCGAAATTTGTAGGTTTAAAAGATGTGAAGATAGGGTATATTCACATAATAAACCATTAATACAAATTGATGTATGATCATCAAAGATTGTTTTTGTGGAGCAACAATATCGTATTGTTTGTTCGCACATAACAATCACTCTTATCGTTTGAGTTATTATTATTATTAATATTAACTCACAATTTATACTTTGTGAAATCCAAATGGGTTGTAAGAGACAATTTGAACCCCGTAAAGTGAACTGGATTAACTTAGTATAGCCCATAGTCGCTTGTATGAGGTGACGTCTCGAAGCGACTAGAATGTGAGGCGATTGATGGCAAGTTCAAATGTCATAGAGTCATATGGGATGACTAGTCGATCACATAGGCAGACTGTGTAACACTTTGTCGGGCATTTAGTGACCGCTTATAGAGTTCTGGAAATTTTATAATTAGCCTGGTCGTGGCGAGAGCTACTATATTATTCACATAAGTCGATTCTTAGACTTGAGACTGTTCGCCCAAGGTGGCACAGTTCAGATTGACTTTGATTTTAGCTCTACGATCAACCGTTAAAGGGGGTCAAATGGGCTTCTTTTGGGTCATGATGGACTGTGTTAGTCGAAGGGAACAGTAGGATAGGAATTGTCCAGTCCCTCGTCGGGGTTATCTTAAATCTCAGGGCCACTCGAGGAGAAGTTTAACTAAAAATGCGTGGCCACGCTCGGAAGGTATCTATGGTAGATAATTCCGGTCAAAGCAGTTAAATATCCAGATCGAGAAAACCGCTCAAGATATGATCAAATGCAAGTACGACCTGGAAGACACCTTACATTGAGTGGGAGATGACGTAATAGGACAAGAGAATTGGTGACGCACACTTGTCGAGGACAAGTGGGAGATTGTTGGGAAATGTGTCCTCAACAATAGTGCGATCACGACAGTGATAAAAATCATTGTCATAAATCTTATGAAATGAATATGCAAGGGACGATCCAATATTGATTTAGTCAACTGACCAACATTAATCGGTAATGATTGGCTGACTAGAGTTTAACATTACTGTCGTATGACGGTGGTAGTCAGTTGATCCCTTTAGGTCACACCTATAGGACAGACCCCTTAAATAATATATATTGATTAATTGTATAGGATACAGATTGATCGATATTCTTAAAACCGTATATCAAAGAATTCAGAGGTTGAATCTTAAAGTAAGATTTATATTTGAAATTGAAATGTGTCAATTGTCAAGTATTAAACGATATTTTAGAAATATCGAAATTAGTATTATAAATGGTTCATGGTTATAACAAACGTTGTTAATGTATCGTATTGACGATTATTACGATAACCATATGTTGAGACGGTAATTACGAATTACTAAATTAAATTTGTTAAATGTGATTTAATTAATTTTGGAATAATATTTATTTGATAAATGTTTATTTTAAAATTAATACAATTATTTTATGTCACATGGGATGTCACATATTATACAATTGTACAAATTGCAAATTGTAAAATGGAAGACCATTTTACACTTAAGGGAGCCGTGTAATATGCATGTTATGGGTTGATTTTATTTTATAAAATAATCTTTAATTAGGGTATGATGGTTAATGGGTAGCCATGCAACCCTAAGCATAGATAAGACAAAAGGGAATCAAATCCTTTGCTCAAGCAACCCATTTCACACGCCTAAACACACCCACTCCAACCATTCCACCTCTTTATATATGTGATGCATCACATATTGAAGGCTAATGCTAATGCAAGTTTTCTAGACTAAGAAAACTCAAAATCCTCTAAAATATTTTCTAAGTGTAAGAAAATAAAACTTTCAAATATTACTTAGATAATATTTGTAGTATACTAATATTATTATTAATACACGGTTTAAGACTACCGATTCCGTCACCTAGCTCGTGCTCGTGTCTCGGTGTTTAAAGGTAGGTCTTGGGTGCAACGTAAAGGAGGCAAGCTATTTTGGTTGCTCCGTGGAGGATCGTCCTAGCACTTATTTGGACCGTTTGTAAGGCCCTTTCCGTTATTATTCCGCATATGTTGTTGCATGCATAAGATCTTGAGTATAATTAATATGAGATTAATTAAAATTAGTAATATGAGTAAGACTAAATATTTCGAACAAGCTAGTAAGACTACCCGAGTTCCCTTCACATATGACTTACACCTTTCGAGTAACTAGACTCTAGTTTGATACTGTTTATCTTTTGGTGCCTGTAGGGATGTTCCATCCCAGCCTTTTTATATATTTGGTTTCCGTACTTAGAACTGTTATACTTATCTATTTGGTTTATATCAGTTTTCAGTTTCAGTTTAATTCACCTCGCATGTTGTTTATGTTTAAAAAGTTTTAAATTCCGCTGCATTTTTAGTACTTCGTATGTTTTATATTTCCGCTTTCGCGAGGGGTTTTACACGAGAGTTCAAAAGCAAAACCTTTTGTCCGACATGAAATTCCCGCGGTACAATCCGCCTGTCGTGCCAGCGCTTAGTCTTCTCCTTATAAATGCGAGAGCTATCATATGCGTTAAGTCGAAATTCCTCTAGCGCATCTAGCTGCAACAAACGCTTCTCACCACACAGGTTAGCATCATAATTAAGCTGGCAGATAGCCCACTAAGCTTTATGTTCTAACTCAACAGGTAAATGACAAGACTTTCCATACACCAAATGATACGATGAAGCACCGATGGGTGTCTTAAAAGCTGTCCTATAAGCCCACAAGGTGTCCAATTTAGAACTCCAATATTTCCGTGATTTAGACACTACCTTACCCAAAATATCCTTTAGTTCCCTATTAGAGACTTGGACCTATCCACTAGTTTGAGGGTGATACCCCAAACCTCTACGATGTTTGACACCATACGTAGACAACAAAGTTGTCAGCTGTTGTTCACGAAAATGCATACCTCGGTCACTAATGACGACCTTAGGGACACCAAAACGAGGGAAAATGGTCTTACGAAACAGCTTAATCACGGTCTTAGCATCACAATTTGGAGTGGCAATCGCCTCTACCCACTTAGACACATAATCTACAGCCACAAGAATATACATGTTACCTTGGCTAGATGGGAACGGTCCTTGATAGTCGATGCCCTAGACATCAAAAATCTCAACCTCTAAAATGCCGTTTTGTGGCATCTCATGTCTCTTGGAAATATTTCCCGTTCTCTGGCACGCATCACAACTAGCAACGAAAACCTTAGTGTCAGCAAAAAGAGTCGACCAATAAAAACCGAATTCCAATACCTTAGCCACGGTCCGGGATGGGCTGTGGTGACCTCCACTAGGGGGCGAATGACAGCCCTCCAAAATAGCTCTAGTCTCCCATTGCGGAATACATCGTCCATAAATTTTGTCTGCACATTCCTTAAAGAGATAAGGATCATCCCAGAAGTATTGTCGTGCATCATGCAAAAATCTCTTCCGCTGCCGTTAAGATAAATCCGGCGGCGGCTTCTGGCTGACAGCAAAATTGGCAAAATCTGCAAACCAAGGTTCAACACCATCCTTAGAGTTTACAGAGGTCACAGCAAAAACACTAACAGAATATAAGGAATCATCAGCAAATGAATCATTAATAGGAAGAGAATCCTCCCCTTCTTGTTGCGTTAGACGCGACAGATGGTCTGCTACTACATTTTCTTCAACATTCTTATCCTTTATGTCCAGGTCAAACTCATGTAGAAGGAGTATCCATCTCAGCAATCGGGTCTTAGCCTCCTTCTTGTTCGGAAGGTGCTTCATAGCTGCATGATCAGTAAAGATGATTACTTTAGAACCCAATAAATAAGATCTAAACTTATCCAATGCATAAACAACAGCTAAAAGCTCCTTCTCCGTGGTAGCATATTTGACTTGAGCCTCATCCAGAGTTCGGCTCGCATAGTATATTGCACTAAGCGCTTTGTCTTTCCGATGGCCTAGCATTGCTCCGAGCGCATAGTCACTGGCATCATACATAATCTTGAATGGTAGCGTCCAATCTGGAGGTGAATGATAGGTGCCGAAACTAAAGCCTGCTTCAAAGTGTTAAAAGAAGAAAGATAATCATCAGTAAAAACAAAAGGAGCATCCTTTAACAACAACTGTGTAAGTGGCCGAGCAATCTTTGAGAAATCCTTGATAAACCGGCGACAAAATCCGGCATGACCAAGAAAACTTGTCACCCCCTTGACATTAACTAGAGGGGGTAATTGTTTGATCACCTGCACCTTTGCTCTGTCTATCTCAATACCCCTGTTAGAGACCAAGTACCCAAGGACTACCCCTTCCTTAACCATAAAGTGGCACTTCTCCCAATTTAGCACCAGATTAACCTCAATGCAGCGCTGCAAAACTTTGTCAAGGTTAGCTAAACAATGCTCAAAATCATTCCCGTAAACACTGAAATTGTCCATGAAATCTTCCATGATAGACTCTATATACTCTGAAAATATCCCTATCATACACCTTTGAAAGGTGGCAGGGGCATTACATAAACCAAAAGACATCCTGCGATAAGCAAAAACACCCTTAGGACAAGTAAAAGTAGTCTTCTCCTGGTCATCTGGATGACTAGGGATCTGAAAGAACCCTGAGTATCCATCTAGATAGTAGAAGAACTCATGTGAAGTTAACCTCTCTATCATCTGGTTAATGAAGGGAAGTGGGAAATGATCTTTCTTAGTGGCGGCATTTAATTGTCGATAGTCTATACACATCCTCCACCCGGTCACTAGTCTAGTAGGTATCAACTCATTCTTCTCATTAGTAACAACAGTAGTACCTCCTTTCTTAGGCACCACCTGAACGAGACTTAACCATTTCGAATTGCCGACCGAATAAATTATACCTACATCAAGTAGTTTCATGACCTCAGCCGTCACAACCTCTTCCATCTTCGGATTTAGCTTCCGCTGACCTTGCCTGCAAGGTTTGTGACCTTCTTCAAGCTCTATCCTGTGCATGCAGACATCAGGGCTGATGCCCTTAATGTCATCCAGTGAATAGCCCATTGCCTTCTTGTTTCTTTTGAGAACACTCAACAAAGCAGTTAACTGATCATCGTTAACCGCAACACTTACCATAACAGGAAACTGTTCAGTATTATCAAGAAAAACATACTTAAGATGAGAGGGAAGGGCCTTACGTTCTGGAACTTTTACCTCAACTGAGCACAAGGGATGTGCCAGATTCTCTACCTGTTCCAGCTTAGCATCTAACAATACGACCTCATCTGATAACGCCAACTCATCGGTAGCAACTCCGAACAACTCCTCCATAGTGTCCTGGTCCTCGTGATCTGAATAACCTGCACACTCAGCTATGTAACATCAAAGACTCTAACGGATCCCTAGCCAGGGAATCTGACCAAACCTCATAAGAAGACTCATCAATAACATCTACTGAATAGCAGGTGTCCTCTGTAACACCCCGTAATTTCCAATTATATATATATTATTAAAATCTTATTTTAGTAATAATAATGTTCCACAATAAATAAAATTCCATTTACAATATATCGTTTTTCACAATGATATTTATATGTCCGTCTTAAAGTTATACTTCTTAAACTTGTAAAACGTTACTCTGTCCTTGTTGCTAATTTTAAGATATTTTACAGGCATATTTAGCTATTGCTTATAAATAAAAAGTTTTAGCTCTTTTTCTTAGCTTTCCAACGCCACCAAAAACACGTCAATCGGAGTTCTGTGGAGGACATTATGCCGAAAATATGAAAGGCTGTCACGGACCATCCTCTAACGAGACTCACGCTCGTTGCTTACTCTATACTCTTTTCCACATGTCCTTTGGGACACATGGCTGAGTACTAAACCTTGCCTTGCTGCCCAAGGTCATTGCTTCTACTTCCTTCCTTCTTCTTCATTCCTTTACTTATTCTTTTTTCAGCTAAGAACACCCAAAACACAAAGACACCATTGTTGTGCACCTCAACCGTAAAACGGTCGTAAAATCTTCGTTTCTTATCCGTTTTCGACGATTTTCGCGCCTATCTCTTCCTCTCCTCGCCCTCCATCTTCCTAGGTAATAAAAGTATCAAAATTCTTTCTTAATATACCCTGGTCGTGGCCTTTAAGGCACGGTTCTCTAAGCTAACCTCGTTTATTTGTGTGTAGCTAGTTCGGTTGTCCAAACCGGAGTGGCTTTAAGTTCAAAATCATGCTTATTGAAGTGCTATAAGGAAACGGTGATGGGTTACTCGACTTATCGTCTTTGTTTGCATGACTATATGCTTGTAATGTTTAGTATACTAGGATTGTTTTTAATTAAATAGTGGCATGATTAGGTTAATAAATTATATGTTTGGATGAATTTCATCATGCATGCTTGTGTTGGATGAGATTTTAATTGTGGAAATTCATTATGGATTGTATGGTTAAATGAGTTTATGATCATTGAGGATGATTAGGTTGATAGTCTTTCAAGTTCATAGTGTTTTGCTTACAATGGTTAATTCATGATGTTTCAGTACCTTGACAAATTTGTCCATTGTCTTGTACAATTTATTTCGACATATTAGAGTATCCGCCTTTGAAAATGTTGAAAAGAGACCCCTGTTTATTTTAAGTTTAGAATATACCTCTAAAATATCGTAATTTTCTTGCATGTCGTTTGTTCACAATAAATTATTTACGAACAATGCGCTGAAATACTCGCAGAACGGACAGTAGCTCAAAGATTGTTTTGAAAACCATTTTTAAACTTTGAAATGATTCTGGTCCTTTTCAATAATTAAACTTTGAATATTTTGGATGATTTTAGGAGTTTGCTTTGCCCCAAAATGATTTGTTAAACCCGTTTTATGAAGCAATACATTTTGTGTGACGGTTTCTGACACACTGTAAAGATCAGTCAATAACCCCCTGTTAAGTTCGTCTTTTGGAAATGTTTATTTGACAAATAATGTAGATAAAAGTCTTATTAAACCGATCCAATTGGCCTTATATCATTTCGATTTTATTTGAATTAATTATGAATTTTACGGCAGAGGACAGCTGTAATGTCAAAATGCGTTTAGAACTTTTAATTCATTATTCAATCCCGTGTGTTCTCTTTTGGCATGGAACTGATATAAGTGTTGTATTATTCATCTTTTATTGGCTCATGTATGTTTAAATGAGTGGGTTAATGGTTATGTTATCCTAAGCTGGTGTAGGTGACGGTTATGTCATCCTAAGTTGTGTTGGTGACGGTTATGTTACCTTGTTTGTGAATAGATAGCGGTGGTACGATTTGTGTACCATTGTAATGAACAAATGCCACCCATGGAATGGGATTTTAGCTATGTTCGGGATTGGTCGGAGGTCGTGCTATATGCGCTCCGGTCCCCGTGTGTCGTTCGGTGTAAGTTATTACATCGAGAGGTCTGGCCAGGTCTTAGGCATATAGGCAGTGGTTATACACTATACATAGTTACGAAGGTCGTGCCTAAGCGCTCCCGTCGTTGGAGGTCGTGCCTAAGCACTCCGGTAGTTGGAGGTCGTGCCTAAGCGCTCCCGTTGTAGGAGGTCGTGCCTAAGCGCTCCGGTAGTTGGAGGTCGTGCCTAAGCGCTCCCGTCGTTGGAGGTCGTGCCTACGCGCTCCATTAGTCAGAGGTCGTGCATATGCGCTCTGATGGCGTTCATTCTATTCTTGGTCTCTCGTTGTATGCGTGATTGGACATGCCACCTAGTTGTTGGCCTCTGCGTGTGGGGAATAAAGCATGTATTCGCCCCAAACTTGCAGGATTATAATGAAACATAAAATTGTGATTATAGTAATAAGTTAATTAAAAGCATGAAAAAGAAATCAACCTTTGGTCCTTTGTGCTTATGGCCTAAGAACAGGAATTAAAGTAAATTCCCTCCTATAACTTGCACCCAAGACTTGATTGAGATGATACCGCGTGTGCTAGAAAATACTCTCCAATTGCCTTGCAATATGGGGAGAGCCTTTTGAGGTTTTAGATGTGAGATCTGAGTTTTGGGAAAAAGATGTTCTCAAAACCCTAATTATTCTTGAGATCTGTTTTTAATCAGTAAAACAATCAGTAGTCTCACAAAAGGAGAAGTTCTCTCCTTTTGTAATACTTGGCCGGCCGAGATTGGTCTTGGGTAGGAGTGGGCTTTCCACTCTTACCTTATTCCAATGCATGATTCGACCCATTTTGCTAAAATATAATTTGCGGGTATTTATTATAAATCGCACACATGTTATCAGATATTATAACAGTCGATATATTAATAATGGTCTGATAAAATACGATATTGTATAATTGGCCAAATTAATATAACTGTTTATATTAATACGCAAATTCAATATTTAATTAAATATAACTGCTTGTATTTAATTTTACGAATTAATCATGTAATCCGCATTAGCTAAAATTATTTAATCCGTATTAAATAATAATCTCAACATCTCATTGACTAATTTAATAGTCAATACCTCTGACTAACTGTTTAGTCATATCCGGCATAAATGTGACTGTATTTTCATACCTTCACATCTCTCAAACGTGTCCTATAGGTGTGACGTATAGGGACCAGTTGATCACCGCCATCCGTATGACAATAACGTCAAACTTATCTAGCAAGCCAACCGTTATTGATAAACGTGGATCAACTGATAATAATACAAAAGTATGCCCTTGTGATCCTTTAAGAGATTTAGTAAGTCATTGTACTAACTGTCAAGGACACCAGCCCCAACAATCTCCCACTTGTCCGTACAAGGGTATGTGCAATGACGTTATCACACTACATGTGGAGGACACAAGTCTCCAACAAACTCCCACTTGTCCGTACAAGTGTAGGTGCGATAACCGAATCTCATATCCTTTTAAAATTTCTCCCACTCAATGTAAGCCAATTTGCAAATCCGCATTCGCAAAGGTCGTATCTCACAAGCGATCTGTATCAAGAGTGGTTTCCCCGACTAGAGAGTAACTTAACTGATAAAACGAATCTGTATTCGAGCATGGCCATGCATTTCAGTTACTACTCCTCGAGTGGCCCTGAGAAATGATAAAATCATGATAAGGGTTTGGATATTTCCCTCAACTCGAATCCTGCCGATATCGCGCAGCATGAAATAACCCAGAAAAAATCCTCTTGGCCCCTGTTACGGTGACCGTGGGAAAGAAACCAAAGTTACCCAAAATCTGCCTTAATCTCAAGAGACAGTTGAAAGTCAAAAGACTCGACTCTAAGGAACACTATGGAGGTCCTATCCACGACCCGACACCCAATGTTATAAAACATTTAGGACTCCATAACGTTGTCACGGGGTGTCCTACGAGATATCCGTATAACTCGCCTTTGTGATTGGTCAGTCAGCCGCGTGACTTATGGCTCGTTGAACCCACCATCAACCAACGTCACAAAATGATTACCTGAGTTATCAGCTCAAGTGGGTAATCAAGGACCAAAACGATGTAATGTTAATCAGTTCACTTTGTGGTGTTCAAAATTGGCGTACAATTCCACATGAAAAACAAAACATTTTATATCATAACAATAAGGTTGAATAGAGTTCACGAGAAAATGAATTATTACATGAATTCATAAAAGAGTACTACAACTTAGGAACACATCTAATTCCCATGGAATGAATGTGTCCTTCATGCTTATCACGTGGTAATGCTTTTGTGAGAGGATCAGCTATGTTGTCATCCGTAGCGATCTTATCAATAAATATCTCCTTTTGCTCCACGTAATCTCTGATTAGATGAGCTTTCCGTTGTACATGTCTAGCTTTGTTGCTAGACTTATGCTCCTTAGCTTGGAAGATGGCACCATTATTGTCACAATAAACGGTGATCGGGTCATTCGAACTAGGTACTACCGTGAGTCCTTGTAAGAATTGACGCATCCATATTGCTTCCTTAGCTGCTTCCGAGGCGGCATAGTACTCGGACCCAGTCGTAGAATCTGCTGTAACACTCTGTTTAGAACTTTTCCAGCTGACAGCAGCGCCATTAAGAGTAAAAACGAATCCAGACTGAGATTTCGAGTCATCTCGATCCGTTTAGAAGCTAGCATCTGCGTAACCCGTGGTGCAGAGCGTCGAGTCGCCTCCGTAAGTCAATCCCCAATCTTTAGTCCTCCGTAGGTACTTAAGAATGTTTTTCACGGCCATCCAGTGTTGTTCACCTGGATGAGCTTGGAATCGACTTGTCATACTCAATGCATATGCAACGTCAGGACGTGTGCATATCATGGCATACATGATCGATCCTATTGCCGAGGCATAAGGAATCCGACTCATGCGCTCTTTCTCTTCCAATGACTTAGCTTCTTGAGTCTTGCTCAAGTGAAGCCCAGGAGTCATAGGGAGGAACCCCTTCTTGGAGTTCGTCATGCTGAATCTCTCTAGAATCTTATCTATATAAGACTCTTGACTGAGAGACAACATCCGTCGTGATCTATCCCTGTAGATACGGATGCCCAAAATTCTTTGTGCCTCTCCCAGATCTTTCATCTGGAAATGGTTTTTCAACCATGCTTTAACCGAAGATAAGAGAGGTATGTCATTCCCAATCAAGAGTATGTCGTCGACATACAGTACTAGGAAGATAATCTTGCTCCCACTCGACTTGATATAGAGACATGGTTCCTCGACTGATCGAACGAATCCATTCTCTTTTATCACTTGGTCGAAGCGATGATTCCAACTCCGCGATGCTTGCTTAAGTCCATTGATGGAACGCTTAAGCTTGCAAACTTTCTTAGGATGTTCTGGATCAATAAAACCCTCGGGTTGTACCATGTACAACTCTTCCTCCAAATAACTGTTTAAGAAGGCGGTTTTAACGTCCATTTGCCATATTTCATAGTCATGAAATGCGGCTATCGCTAAGATAATCCGAATGGAACGTAGCATGACTACGGGTGCAAAGATCTCATCGTAGTGCAAGCCTGGCACTTGGGTGAAACCTTTAGCAACTAGTCTTGCCTTATGGATATCTTGTTTACCTTCCACGGCATGCTTTATTTTGTAAAGCCATTTGCATTGAAGGGGACGTACCTCTGCAGGTAGGTCCACAAGATCCCACACGTTGTTCTCATACATGGAGTCCATCTTGGATTGCATGGCTTCTAGCCATAGCTTTGAGTCAGAACTGGTCATGGCACCTTTATAGGTTGAGGGTTCATTACCCTCTAGAAGTAAGACGTCATCCATATCATGTTCCTCGACCATACCAATGTATCTGTCCGGAGGAATGGAGACTCTTCCCGATCTCCTAGGTTCCTCAGGAATATCTACCGCAGCCTCGGTTGAAGGAACTGTTTCCTCCAATGGTTGCTCGGTAGTTGGTTCTTGAACCTCCGATAAGTCGAAGGTTCTATTACTCGACTTGTTCTCGAGAAATTCTTTCTCTAAGAATGTCGCACTAGCCGCAACAAAAACACGTTGTTCGGTTGGCGAGTAGAAGTAATGACCAAACGTTCCTTTTGGATAGCCTATAAAGTATGTCTTGACCGATCGCGGGCCGAGCTTATCCTCGTGTCTCCACTTGACATAAGCCTCGCAGCCCCAAACCCGAATAAAGGACAAGTTAGGGACCGTTCCCTTCCATAATTCGTATGCAGACTTGTCAACAGCTTTAGACGGACTTTGGTTAAGAATTAGATCGGCCGACAAAAGAGCATAGACCCACAATGAATCAGGCACGACGGTGTGACTCATCATGGATCGAGCCATATCGAGTAGAGTTCGATTTCTCCGTTCGGACACACCATTTAATTGTGGTGTTCCAGGTGGAGTTAACTGTAGCACGATGCCACAGTCTTTAAGGTGTTGATCAAACTCGTGTGAAAGATACTCACCACCACGATCAGAACGTAGTGCTTTAATCTTTCTACCCAGCTGGTTCTGTACCCGATTCTGGTATTCTTTGAACTTGTCAAAGGATTCACTTTTGTGCTTCATTAAGTAGACATAGCCATATCTACTCAAATCATCCGTGAAAGTGATGAAATACCTATAGCCTTCTCGTGCGTTGATCGACATAGGGCCACATACGTCCGTATGTATGAGTCCTAATAGGTCGGCAGCGCGCATTCCAACACCTTTGAAGGAAATATGAGTCATCTTACCGATGAGACATGATTCACACGTGCCATATGATTCGAAATCAAAGGGCGAGATAGCTCCATTCTGTATGAGCTGTTTCACGCGTTTCTCATTTATGTGTCCCATACGACAATGCCATAGGTAAGTTTGATCTTTGTCACCTACCTTTAATCTCTTATTATTCACATGTAATATTTCGGTGGTTTGATCTAAAACATAAATTCCATTCATGGAAACTGCCTTGCCATAAATCATATTGTGTAAGGAGAAAATACAGCTATTATTCTCTATTACAAATGAAAAACCGAGTTTGTCAAGCGCAGAAACTGAAATAATGTTTTTGGACAAACAAGGAACATAATAACAGTTATATAAAGATAACTCGAATCCACTTGGAAGCTGGATTACGTATGTTCCCCTCGAGATTGCAGCAACACGTGCTCCATTCCCGACACGCAGGTCAACCTCACCCTTGATTAGGGGTTCTTGGTTTCGGAGGCCCTGCACATGATTACATAGATGAGAACCACAACCAGTTTCTAGTACCCAAGTTCCGTAACTTGCATGGTTAATCTCAATCATGTGAATAAAAGAAGAAGAAGACATACCAATAGGAGTAACGCGGCCTGCCTTAATGTCCTCACGATACACGGGGCATGAGCGCCTCCAATGCCCAGTCTTGTGGCAATGGTGACATTCCATGCTAGTATCCTTGCTCTTTGTTTTGCCCTGTGAGTTGCTTGACTCACCTGGCCCACTCTTAGTAAATCCTGACTTCTTAAACTTGGGCTTGCCTACTGTTAGGTCGCCCTGAGCTTTAGCTTTACCCTTACCCTTACCCTTACTGGATATCATGAGAACATCTTGCTTCACGCTCCCACTTAATTTCAGATCCTTCTCAGTCTGTACGAGAAGGGAGTGGAGCTTATGAGGAGTCTTCTTCATGTCGTTCATGTAATAGTTGGCCCTGAAGAGGGCGAACCCATCATGAAGCGAATGAAGCATTCGATCAACGATTATGTTCTCACTGATCTTGCAGTTTAGGGCCTCCAGTTTCTCGATATTCTCAATCATGTGAAGAATATGTGGGCTAACAGCTTGGCCCTTCTGGAGTTTCGCCTCAAAGAAGCGACAGGTATGCTCATAAGAAACGATTCTCGGAGCCTTTGAGAATTCGTTAGTGAGCGTGGTGAAAATCTTGTTTGCACCATGGGTTATGAAGCGTCTTTGCAAATTGGATTCCATTGCATAGATGAGTACGTTCTTTATCGCACCCGCTTCCATGACGAAGTCGCTATGAGCGCGAACTTCGTTAGCTCTAGCTCCAGTTCCTGGGTGTGGCGGAATGGGCTCAGTTAAGTACTTGAGCTTTCCGTCAGCAATGGCAGCATTCCGTAGTGCTGCCTCCCAGTCAGAGAAGTTTGACCCATCATTCCTCAGTCTTGTGGACTGATTCATGGAGTCCATGAAGGCTTTTAGCCAGGATTCACGTGCTAGCTTGGCACTTGGCATTGGGTCTTCACCAGCCATTTAGTTATACAGCAGTTTAATTGAACGTGTTCTAGACTGAAAAGAAGATAAAACAAAACCATATAAGCAACTCATTGTTGTGATTTAAGTCTATATTAAATTGAATTTAAACTCGTAGACTCATGCATTTATATAATTGATCTCCCTCAAGAATTATATAAATGATCCCAAGACTCAATTTCCGTATATTGATAAGCCCACAGTTTGGCTAATTCCACCGTTGGAACTCTTGGTCGATAGATTTCCGTAAATCCTATCTATTAGTCCATCTCAGTCACTGGATATTATCGAGTGACCATGATGTTGAGATAAAATAAATCATCTGTTCCCACTTACCCGACGTAGAAGGGGTCATATTATGCCTACCGACGAAGAAGGGATTCATGGGAGGCTGATTTATAAAGACTATTCTCAATTTTTTTTGGTTATACGAGGAAGACCCCATCGACTTATATTTATTCATATTAAGTGAACTAAAATCTAGCATATTCGTGAATGAATGAAATAAAGTGATGGCTTTGCAATTGACATGTGACATCTGTAATGTCACAGAAAACTAACGCGTAACCTCTACATGAGTCAGTTTTCAGGCATGTAATAGGTGGTTTGGTTTTAGGCGGAATATGATGCAAGCTATTATCGATGAAAGCATAAAATAAATGCGATAAACGTAAATAAAAGTCCTAGTGTGGCCTATCCTACCAAAATAAACATAAAACAACTTGGAATCCACTGTTGGACCCTAGAAGCTTGTCTTGATGTTCCATCTTGGTCCTTGCAGTGGGAGTGAGCATCCGGTCTCCGTCTTCGGTCTTCACAAAATTACTAATTTAAATTATAAAAGTAGTCCTAAATACATTCTAATTTAAATACAAAAGTAATTACATGGCAAAAACCCAAAACGGAGATTCAAGATCACAAAATTACAAGCAAGATTGTGTCCCATCATTACGGTGACACAATCTTCTAAGGCCACACTAAGTTACAACCGTTTGCAAAAATTAAATACGTTATTGAAAGCATTCACAAGGCATTCAACAAGACGATAAATAAAATGCATCAACTAAAACAAAATTCATTCATGACATAATACTGTTATTATGATTAACAAATTTTTACCAAACCACCTTTTAGGATTAAAATTATGTGATTATACCGTTTTAACCACTTTAATTTTAATAAGTTTATAATCCTATTATTTTAAACCGTTTTAAAATAATATGTATCAAACGAGGGTGAACCGTTTCACAAAATTAATAATATACTATTTCCGTATATAGTATATTACTAAAGGCCATGTGAAAATAAAACATGTTATTTTCGGAAAATAAAAAAAAACGAGTCTGTTACAGGGGTGGTCTACCGACCCAATAAACAGGTCTACCGACCACCTGGCGAAAAAAAAAAAAAAAATTTTTAAAGCAGAATGGTCGACCGACCCGAAAAACAGGTCGACCGACCACAAAACACGAAACCGAGTTTCTGAACACGATTTCTCACAAAAGATAAACTGTCGAAACAACAAAACACGCAGGAGGCGGTCGACCGACCGCAACGGGGGGTCGATCGACCGACTTAGTGGCAGAAGACGATTTTTCAGGTTTTAAAACTTACGAAAAACACAAAGGTAAAATTTTCATGGCCTGGCTCTGATACCACTTGTGGGGAATAAAGCATGTATTCGCCCCAAACTTGCAGGATTATAATGAAACATACAATTGTGATTATAGTCATAAGTTAATTAAAAGAATGAAAAAGAAATCAACCTTTGGTCCTTTGTGCTTATGGCCTAAGAACAGAAATTAAAGTAAATTCCCTCCTATAACTTGCACCCAAGACTTGATTGAGATGATGCCGCGTGTGCTAGAAAATACTCTCCAATTGCCTTGCAATATGGGGAGAGCCTTTTGAGGTTTTAGATGTGAGATCTGAGTTTTGGGAAAAAGATGTTCTCAAAACCCTAATTATTCTTGAGATCTGTTTTTAATCAGTAAAACAATCAGTAGTCTCACAAAAGGAGAAGTTCTCTCCTTTTGTAATACTTGGCCGGCCGAGATTGGTCTTGGGTAGGAGTGGGCTTTCCACTCTTACCTTATTCCAATGCATGATTCGACCCATTTTGCTAAAATATAATTTGCGGGTATTTATTATAAATCGCACACATGTTATCAGATATTAATACAGTCGATATATTAATAATGGTTTGATAAAATACGATATTGTATAATTGGCCAAATTAATATAACTGTTTATATTAATACGCAAATTCAATATTTAATTAAATATAACTGCTTGTATTTAATTTTACGAATTAATCATGTAATCCGCATTAGCTAAAATTATTTAATCCGTATTAAATAATAATCTCAACATCTCATTGACTAATTTAATAGTCAATACCTCTGACTAACTGTTTAGTCATATCCGGCATAAATGTGACTGTATTTTCATACCTTCACATCTCTCAAACGTGTCCTATAGGTGTGACGTATAGGGACCAGTTGATCACCGCCATCCGTATGACAATAACGTCAAACTTATCTAGCAAGCCAACCGTTATTGATAAACGTGGATCAACTGATAATAATACAAAAGTATGCCCTTGTGATCCTTTAAGAGATTTAGTAAGTCATTGTACTAACTGTCAAGGACACCAGCCCCAACAATCTCCCACTTGTCCGTACAAGGGTATGTGCAATGACGTTATCACACTACATGTGGAGGACACAAGTCTCCAACACTGAGTCAATCACTTGGATGTTTACCTGATTTGATGATTGGACATGCCACCTAGTTGTTGGCCTCTGAGTCGATCATTTGGATGTCTACTTGATTTCGATATCATCTCACTTGTTGGCTTTAATTATGTTTCACATGTTGATTCATGTTTTTCCCACATGTTTTGGTTTATCGCTAATGCTTTAATCATGTTGATTATGTTTGGAAATGCATATATGATTGTTTCTGAAATTATATACATGTTCATATGTATAAGGTGTTTTGTATTATCGTTTACATGTTTTCTGACGTAAAGTGGCTGGGAGAACCCTGAGTTACTCCCCACTGACTGTGGCGTACATGTTTCATGTATGTAGGTTGGTGCTCTTTTGGGGAAGACGTGTGGCTAGCGAGCATTGTTGATAATTCGACAATTACCCTTACGCTTAATTTAGATTTAATTCATGTTGTTATCGTGGGATACCTTATCCCTCGTCTATTTAAGTTATTTTGTATAATTTATACTTTCTCATTAGTTTTTAGTCTTCCGCATGTTGTTTTGATATTCCGCGAAAAAATTTTAATAAATATGTCGAGAAGTTTTTAAAAGTATCGTTTTTCCGCTGCAAATTATTTGTTTATTTTTATGCTATATCGCGGGGTGTCACAGTTGTTATCAGAGCAGTAATGCTCCCGACGCACGCACGTGTACCCCAACTTAAATTTGAACTTGACCTAAATAATGAATGAGAGATGGGTAGACTTAAGGACCAAGTGGTAGTCTGTAATGTGATTGCTCTTTGTTAGGTCTAACATGTTTGTTAATTGTCAAAGATTTTATTTTTGTGCTCAAGGATTGGTGAACCATGAGCTTATCTGGATGGCAATCAAGATTATTGTCTACTACCGAAGATGGAAGATTTGTGCTATCTTTGAAGGATGCTTCTATGTCCCCGAAGATACTCTTTGCTCATCATGCATCATCTTCTTCCTTATTTCTTAATGCATATCCTCCCTTACTTCCCGAACTCTTTTCTATCTTAACTCGGAAGCTACTTTCATAACTTCCCGGCTTAACCTTATCCTTGTTACTTACCTTTTCCCATGGCGCTTTGTAGGTAGCCTAGCTTAGTTGGATATTGAGGATTTTGTTCGAGGACAACCCCTAGCCCTTATTTTGAAAAGTAATGTTACTGAAAACGTTTAGGGAGTATAGTAAGGCATGTCTTGGCGATCCTAATGCTTAGTTGTTTACCCGATATGGTGAGTGGAATTGGCCGGTAGAATTCTTGGTTTACATACTGAATTGTATGTCTGATATTTAGTGAATTTTAACCTTGGGAATCATAAGTGGGATTTAGAAATAATGAATTAAAATGTGATGCCTTAGGAGTATGAATGAGGGTTAGAATTCATAAAAATGAATTTGGAAAATATACTTGGGATGCTAGTAAAAACGAATGGTTGAGTGAAGTGAATCAGTAATGCTTGACTTTGGGGATTGGATTTGACTTTATTTGGGATGTTACTCTTGGAGGATAAGAATCGTGTATATTGATGGACGAGTATTGAAAGAGTTAGCAATGTAACTTTAGAGGAACTGACTGAAGTTTACTCTTTTAGTTATTTGATGGGATTATAAATCTTTGAGGATTTACTTGAAGATCATGTCTTTGGATGTTTAATTAATGTAGTAAGGTGCAACTTGTGGATTTGTGAGATTTCGAGGTTGCGATGTTTAAAGGAAGTTTGGATCCGTATAAATAGATGTGAGAAATATCTATGATTGACCTTGGTATTCATACTTTGAGGTATCTGAGAATTTGTAAGGATTTATCGATCATGTGGGATTAGAATAAAGTGATTTGATGAAAGGTGAAATTTTTGGAATTTAAGGAAATAGAGAGTTGATAATTTATGGAATATAAAGATTATAAAGTAGCAATGATATAAAAATGGTTTATCCTGGAGTATTACAGAAGTGTCGTTTGAGGAATTTAAGACATAGAGATACCTGAAACTTTATGGAATAGTCGAAATTGGGTTAATCGTACACCCTTATTTTTTGGAATAACTTATAGTATGGTGAATCATCTGGGAAAATGATTCTTGGAAAGCAATAGTTCAGTGTGCTTGTATTGGTAAATAGGAGATGAGAACTTTGTGAGAATTTTAGGAAGCCTGAGCCTTGGGAATTGTGTCAGTTCAAATCATAACCTTTTCTCAACGCTTCTCTTCTTCTTTCTTCTTCAGTGCTAATTCCGTCGAGTTATGCTTTCATAACAAAGCTTACTTGACCTCTTTTTACGTCATATATCTTGTTACCTCTAATGCTTATCCTTCTACTCATAGCTTCACTTTTGTTGGAATCCATAATCTAGAGTCTCTTAGCCATCATCTTATGTATCTCTCCCTCAAGTTTCTATTTCGCGTTTGTTCCTGAAGTTTGAATCATATCTTTAATTGTTGTGAGCCTTGTCCCCTTTCTTCTTGGACTAGGTGTGAGGTTGAATTCGTTTGTGGAATAGTGATATATGCTTAGAAGATCCTTGGTTTTGTTTTATCGGACTTAGTTGAGAGAGTTGGCGTTTGGTGACGTTTAGGTAATATTAGGTAGTGTGCCATCTTGACGGTTTCATGTTAAAGGTTTGATGGTATGAGTGGTTCTTATGGATTGGTATCAACCCTGATGCTAATAATTTTAGTGTTATCTATGAGAGTGTTAATGGTTACCTAAAGACCGTTTTGGCGAAAGTTGTTACTTTTATGTAACTTTATTTTGAGATGATCACTTTACGGTAATGAAGTATGGTAGTCAAGGTTTAAGGGATGTTTTCGTGATTTGGGTCGATTAGATTTGACTAGTTTGGAACTGAATGCTTTGGATGTTTAACTCGTAGTCTTAGGTTTTCCAATAGTTACGGTTTAAAGAATACCGTGTTTATGCTTTTAGGATTAGATGTTTTGGATGTTTATCTCATAGTCCTATTTATGAAAGTAAGTACAGTTCCGAGAGTGCCGCTTTCATATCTTTGATTGTCAATGTGAGTGTAACGAATTTTTGTTTAGAGGCCTAGCAGTACGATGGATTTTGGGTTTAGGATCCTTGTATTGGTGTTTTACCATGTTTGGAGATCTATAACATATGCTAGTTGAGTATGAGTGTAACCTTGTTAGTAGTTTTGGATCTAGCTTTATAAAGGATGTTGGTTGGTGAGTAATAATCGAGAGTTGTGGAGACCCTTTATTGGTAATGTGATACCTTGTATCGTGGATGAACTAGATGTGAATGACCCAAATTGAGTTGAGGAAGCCTTGAGAGTTTTGTCGTTGAAAGAGCTGTCTTCAGAGATATGTAAGGAATCATGATGATGATGATGTTTCATTTATGGATTGGGTGGTTAGTGATTTCCGTAATCCGAAGATTTATCTTCCTCCTTAACCATAAACCTCTTTTGATCATGCCTTTGTTCTTTTGTTGTTTTTGCCTCTTTGTTCTCTTGTTGAGTACCGTCTTTAACCCTAAAGATGGTAGTTTTGATGTCTTGTTTTTGTTAGCTTCCTTATGACCTTTTGTGTTTTGATTTCTTGGATAATCCGAACCAACCATCTTTGGTTCATAATATGTAGCTTTCATCCTTGTGATTTGTTTAAAGTATTCAAAATTTGTTCCATTTATATATATTTTGTGGTTTTTTTTTTTTTTTCAAGAAAATCTTAATTTCTGTTACAACCTTACCTATTTTTACGGATTCGGAAATGGAAGTTTACTTTCGAAATGACATGTTTTAAAAAGCTTGAAATGGTTTATGATTTTGATTGGTTTTAGCGTTGATTTGATGTAAGACTTGTTATTGGAGACGTCTAATAACTCGTATTACGCTTTTCGACGCATGATATGATTTGGTTTTGTGCTAGTCCTTGATTTGGAATGTAGGACTCTTGAATGCGCAATGAGAATCCTCTTGTTCCATTGATGAGGACTTGTGCCTTTAGAAACTCTTTTCGAGGTCTTTGAAATAAATCTAAGTTTTGTAATATCAAATTTTGGTAAACGCTTTGGTTATTTACCTTGTCTTTACAACTTACCGTTTATCTACTTTCAAGTTTCGAGGACGAAACTTTTTAAAAGGTGGGGTGATTGTAACACCCCGTAATTTCCAATTATATATATATATATATATATTATTAAAATCTTATTTTAGTAATAATAATGTTCCACAATAAATAAAATTTCATTTACAATATATCGTTTTTGACAATGATATTAATATGTCCGTCTTAAAGTTATACTTCTTAAACTTGTAAAACGTTACTCTGTCCTTGTTGCTAATTTTAAGATATTTTACAGGAATATTTAGCTCTTGCTTATAAATAAAAAGTTTTAGCTCTTTTTCTTAGATTTCGAACGCCACCGAAAACACGTCAATCGGAGTTCTGTGGAGGACATTATGCCGAAAATACGAAAGGCTGTCACGGACCATCCTCTAACGAGACCCACGCTCGTTGCTTACTCTATACTCTTTTCCACATGTCCTTTGGGACACATGGCTGAGTACTAAACCTTGCCTTGCTGCCCAAGGTCATTGCTTCTACTTCCTTCCTTCTTCTTCATTCCTTTACTTATTCTTTTTTCAGCTAAGAACACCCAAAACACAAAGACACCATTGTTGTGCACCTCAACCGTAAAACGGTCGTAAAATCTTCGTTTCTTATCCGTTTTCGACGATTTTCGCGCCTATCTCTTCCTCTCCTCGCCCTCCATCTTCCTAGGTAATAAAAGTATCAAAATTCTTTCTTAATATACTCTGGTCGTGGCCTTTAAGGCACGGTTCTCTAAGCTAACCTCGTTTATTTGTGTGTAGCTAGTTCGGTTGTCCAAACCGGAGTGGCTTTAAGTTCAAAATCATGCTTATTGAAGAGCTATAAGGTAACGGTGATGGGTTACTCGACTTATCGTCTTTGTTTGCATGACTATATGCTTGTAATGTTTAGTATACTAGGATTGTTTTTGATTAAATAGTGGCATGATTAGGTTAATAAATTATATGTTTGGATGAATTTCATCATGCATGCTTGTGTTGGATGAGATTTTAATTGTTGAAATTCATTAAGGATTGTATGGTTAAATGAGTTTATGATCATTGAGGATGATTAGGTTGATAGTCTTTCAAGTTCATAGTGTTTTGCTTACAATGGTTAATTCATGATGTTTCAGCACCTTGACAAATTTGTCCATTGTCTTGTACAATTTATTTCGACATCTTAGAGTATCCGCCTTTGAAAATGTTGAAAAGAGACCCATGTTTATTTTAAGTTTAGAATATACCTCTAAAATATCGTAATTTTCTTGCATGTCGTTTGTTCACAATAAATTATTTACGAACAATGCGCTGAAATACTCGCAGAACGGACAGTAGCTCAAAGATTGTTTTGAAAACCATTTTTAAACTTTGCAATGATTCTGGTCCTTTTCAATAATTAAACTTGAATATTTTGTATGATGTTAGGAGTTTGCTTTGCCCCAAAATGATTTGTTAAACCCGTTTTATGAAGCAATACATTTTGTGTGACTGTTTCTGACACACTGTAAAGATCAGTCAATAACCCCCTGTTAAGTTTGTCTTTTGGAAATGTTTATTTGACAAATAATGTAGATAAAAGTCTTATTAAACCGATCCAATTGGCCTTATATCATTTCGATTTTATTTGAATTAATTATGAATTTTACGGCAGAGGACAGCTGTAATGTCAAAATGCGTTTAGAACTTTTAATTCATTATTCAATCCCGTGTGTTCTCTTTTGGCATGGAACGGATATAAGTGTTGTATTATTCATCTTTTATTGGCTCATGTATGTTTAAATGAGTGGGTTAATGGTTATGTTATCCTAAGCTGGTGTAGGTGACGGTTATGTCATCCTAAGTTGTGTTGGTGACGGTTATGTTACCTTGTTTGTGAATAGATAGCGGTGGTACGATTTGTGTACCATTATAATGAACAAATGCCACCCATGGAATGGGATTTTAGCTATGTTCGGGATTGGTCGGAGGACGTGCTATATGCGCTCCGGTCCCCGTGTGTCGTTCGGTCTAAGTTATTACATCGAGAGGTCTGGCCAGGTCTTAGGCATATAGGCAGTGGTTATACGCTATACATAGTTACGGAGGTCGTGCCTAAGCGCTCCCGTCGTTGGAGGTCGTGCCTAAGCGCTCCGGTAGTTGGAGGTCGTGCCTAAGCGCTCCCGTTGTAGGAGGTCGTGCCTAAGCGCTCCGGTAGTTGGAGGTCGTGCCTAAGCGCTCCCGTCGTTGGAGGTCGTGCCTAAGCGCTCCATTAGTCAGAGGTCGTGCATATGCGCTCTGATGGCGTTCATTCTATTCTTGGTTTCTCGTTGTATGCGTGATTGGACATGCCACCTAGTTGTTGGCCTCTGAGTCAATCACTTGGATGTTTATCTGATTTGATGATTGGACATGCCACCTAGTTGTTGGCCTCTGAGTCGATCATTTGGATGTCTACTTGATTTCGATATCATCTCACTTGTTGGCTTTAATTATGTTTCACATGTTGATTCATGTTTTTCCCACATGTTTTGGTTTATCGCTAATGCTTTAATCATGTTGATTATGTTTAGAAATGCATATATGATTGTTTCTGAAATTATATACATGTTCATATGTATAAGGTGTTTTGTATTATCGTTTACATGTTTTCTGACGTAAAGTGGCTGGGAGAACCCTGAGTTACTCCCCACTGACTGTGGCGTACATGTTTCATGTATGTAGGTTGGTGCTCTTTGGGGAAGACGTGTGGCTAGCGAGCATTGTTGATAATTCGACAATTACCCTTACGCTTAATTTAGATTTAATTCATGTTGTTATCGTGGGATACCTTATCCCTCGTCTATTTAAGTTATTTTGTATAATTTATACTTTCTCATTAGTTTTTAGTCTTCCGCATGTTGTTTTGATATTCCGCGAAAAATTTATAATAAATATGTCGAAAAGTTTTTAAAAGTATCGTTTTTCCGCTGCAAATTATTTGTTTATTTTTATGCTATATCGCGGGGTGTCACATCCTCTATCATCGGTCTAGACAAAGTCTCATGCAGATTGAATGTAATCATGTCATCCCCTACCTCTAGAGTCAAATGCCCGAGTTTGGCATCTATAATGGCTCCAGCTGTGCACAAAAACGGTCTACCCAAAATAATCTGGGTGCGGGTATCCTCAGCAATATCCAAAACAATAAAGTCTACTGGGATAAAGAACTTGCCCACCTTGACGGGCACGTCCTCTAAGATACCTAAAGGCCGTCTAACAGATCTGTCAGCCATATATAGGGTGATATTGGTCGTTTTTAGGCGACTGATGAGCTATATTTTAGTCATGATTTTCATTGTCTTTTCTTCATTTTTGGTCCTGTTTCGACCTCGTTTTGCGTGCCTTTACTTGATTCGATGCCCGTTGCCTCGACTATTCCTTTTTGGTTCCCATTTTGTAGGCATTGTGGCGGGAGCGAAGAAACGGGAGCAAACGAGACAAATTTGGAGCGAAATGTGAAGAAATGATGAGGATTTGGCCCCAGGACCTCTCAGCCGGTCCCAGACCGGCAGCCGGCCGGCCGGCTGGGAGGCTTGACGTGACTTTTGGTGAAAAATGAAGAAATGTTACAGGAATTTTGTGTTTGCTTCTTAGCCGGTCCCCAACCGGCAGCCGGCCGGTCGGCTGGAAGTCATAGTCCTCCTTTAAAGTGTGCAAAAAGTCAGAAGTGGGATTTCAGCCTGCCAGCCGGTCCTCCACCGGCAGCCGGCCGACCGGCTCCCTGTACCTGTGCTTGCGAGAAAAAGAAGGAAAAGTCAGAAGTTGAATTTCAGTCCCTTAGCCGGTACCCGACCGGCAGCCGGCCGGTCAGCTCAGAATCAAGCTCAATGAAAAATCAAGTCAATTGTTTACATTTGACTCTTAGCCAGTCACATGACCGGCAGCCGGTTGACCGGCTGAGAGTCATTTCGCAGAATTTCGCACACTATGTAAACCCGCACTTAGCCTATTTTCATTTATGCAACTTTTAGATATTTTACCACGCATTCCTAGGGTTTGGTACTGTTCCATTGTTCATCTTTTCACATTCAAAACTCAACTCAAATTCTTAATCTTTCTTTAGTTTTTATAATCTCTTAGTTAATCTCTTTGTTAATCTAGTATGTTCTTATTATATCCTTTAGTTTACTTTGGGCATTTGGGTTGTAATTTGAAGACTTTGAGAGAATTCTTCATCTTGTATCCAAGTTCATTCCTTTAATACAAGTATTGGTATAATCTTCCTTTCCTTTACTTAGTATTTCCATTTGTTTAAATTTGCTTCAAGTTCTCTTTAATCATTTGTTTACTTTTTATTATTCCACCATGTTTAGTTATGTATGAGTAGTCCCCTTGCTAGGGTTAGGGGTGTGCTTGGGTGGTTGGTGTTGATGAATATTGCTTAGGGTTAGGGTTTGGTTCTCTTCTTTGTTAGGTTCTCATTGTATGCATGTTATATGTTTGATGAAATGCCTCAACGACGGTTGGGCATGATTCTCATTGTTGTTTGTCTTTGACGATAGTCTAGGGCTTTCATGAGCATGTATGTATGATTTGTTGGCCTTGTTTGTAGCGAGAGCTAGGATAGGGTTAGACTTTAGGCGAGTCTAATCGAGAGACGCGACAAACCTAGACCTAGCATAGAGGAGACCTTCGACCCCTTTGCATGTTTTGACATCAACCTACCCTAGTAACCCCGACACCCTAGTTGTTTTTATTTATCGATTGAGTCTCTATATCTTTGCTTTATTACTCTTTAGTTGCTAGTCAATCAACAACCTTATTACCCCGACTTTGTCTTAAGTTGGAACTTAACTAAACAATTATCCCCACCATCTCTGTGTTCGACCCCGACTAGAGTACTACTTTAATTGGGTTTATAAATCTTTGTTTGATATCGGAATTGACGGCAAAACCGGTCATCAATATAGCGTCATTGTCGGGGATGGTGCTAGAGATTGTTTAGTTTAATTTTAGTTTTAGCCTTAGTTAGTTGTGTTTTGTTTGTCTTGTTCAAGCTTTGCTAGTTTAAGTGTAGAGTGGTTGTTATTGTTACTCTCCCTAGTGCCTAAAAAACACTAGGACGACTAATTGTGGTGCTAAGTTTTTATGCCAAGGGGTGATTCGACTTCTCTACTTTCAAGTTCCGAACCAGAAAGGCTTTTTCGAGCCTTAAGGAGGAGGACTATAGCAAGAGTGAGAATTGCTTCCCAAGCTTCAACTAGCCAAAACAACCCACCTACTCCACCCGAACCACAAAGCCCAAACCAAGACATTCCAAGCCCAACATCCGAAAATTTCGACAACCCATTCTACCAATCACCACCATCCACACCTCATATTCAAGATCCACCACAAATCCAAATAATGGCCACTTTAAGAGACCATAACCGACCCAACCATTGACACCACAAATCCCATCAACTTTGGCAACCTTGTGCCACAAAACTTTGAAATTCACCCATCACAAATGAGTTCCATCGAGAAACATGCCTTTGGTGGGGCCTCTCACGAGGATGCCCACGGGCACTTGAGGAAATTCGAAGGGAAGGTTGCCATGATAAAGAAGACGGGAGTTCCGGAGAAGACTTTAAGGTTGATGCTCTTTCCTTATTCATTAACGGACAAGGCGGACCGTTGGTTAAACATTCATCCCCCAAATACCTTCACTACTTGGGATGATCTAGCCAAGGCCTTTCTTGAAAAGTACTATCCGTCCTCGAAGACCGCTATGATTCGAAATGAGATCACCCAATTCCAACAAGATGAGGGGGAAAGCTTAGGAGAAGCATGGGATAGGTATCAAGACCTCATTGCTAGGTGTCCTCATCATGGGATCCCTACATGGTACACCACCCAAACATTCCTCCAAACACTTGTCCCTCGCACAAAGGAAATGGTCAATGCGTTGGCGGGAGGGAGTTTTGACCACCTCCCGGATGAGGAAGGGACGGAGCTCATAAAGAAAATTGTTGATTCCGAGGAGAATTATGGGACAAGGAGAAATGTTTTGAGGAGAAGTAGCAAATAACCTAATGAGAACCTCTCCAATTCTAAAGCCAATGAAGAAACCAATGCAAAGATAGATTTGTTGACTAAGAAGTTGGAAGAGTTGACAAAAGGGGCAACTAGCAGAGCAAGTGGGAGTAACACCCCCGGGATGTAACAAGTTAGCAATGTTGTATCATGCGACTTATGTGGAGGTAGTGGACATACATTTGATGTGTGTGCTAATAATTCCTTTGAGGGAGGTGGAAGTGAAGATGAGTTGTATGCCTTTCAAGCCTTCAACAACTCGAGGAATCAAAACACTTTCAACCCGAACTCCAATTACTACCATCCGGGCATTCGAGGGAACCCCCTCTTGAGCTACAAGAGTACAAATGTCTTGAACCCACATCAAATTCAACAACCTCAAACTCAAAACCCACCCAAATTCCAACCAAGGGGTGGGAACTTCAACCCAAGGAACAATTACCAGAATCAAAATTTTTACCAAGGAAATCAATCCAACCAAGCCAACCAAGGCTTTTCTCAAAACTTCAATGACCCAATTTCAATCCAAATTTCAACCCCAATTTCAACAATCAAAACCAACAAAATTTCAATCCACCCAACCAAAACCTCAACCAACCTTCATTCCAAAATAACTTCAACAACCCCAATCAAAACCAAAACAACTACAACCCCAACCCACAACAAAATTTCAATAAAAACCACAATTTCAACAACCCGAAATTCAATCCAAACTTTCCATCAAACAACCAAAACCCCCAACTTCAACAACCAAGCTCAAAGGGGAAACTCTCAAAGTGGGGGTGCAAGGAACGACTATGGGTTCCCTTTGCCCCTCACCAATGCACCTCATCAAGACACAACAAGTGATTCCCAAGTGGGGGAGTTTTTAAAGCTTGTGAAGAACATGCAAGCAACTCACACACATTGACGAATTTGAAGAGTGCCAATCAAAGAGAAATACGGGAGATGGAGGCTCGAGTTGCCTCTCAAGCTCTAGCTAACCCACAAAGGCCACCGGGCGGCTTCCTTGCCCAAGGCCAAAGTTCTAAGGATGCCTCACATAACCACCAAGCCCATGCGGTGATCTTGAGGAGTGGTACGGAGCTAGAGGACCCGTATAAAGATTATGACTTTGGTGAATAGGAGCCCATTTTGGAGCTTGTGAAAGAGAAGGAAAGAGGAGTTCATGCAAGCACTTCAAAGGTTAATGAGTACCATGTGGAGGACCTTCCTTATGAAGAGAAAGAAGAAGAAGATGACTGATGTGTGCCTATTTTATGATGTTTTACATCTATTTTTACACGCATTTTGTCGCTCATTTACTATGTTTTAGCATTTATTTCCCAACAATTGTCTACTTTCGTATTTTTATGCTCCTTTGCATATTTATGCGGAAAAAGGACTATTTTATACCAAATTTATGCCCTCGGGATTTTTTATGACTAAGGACAAGAAGGAACGAAGCCTAGCGCACATTTCAAGGCCTGTAGATAGCTTTAACAAGCAAAGAATCGATCCACGATGTTGCAGCCTGTTTCAAATGGCTATATCTCTAGTTCTAGAGCTGATAATGGAGTGGTTCTAGTTGGACGTGAAAGCTTATCCTCTTAGCTTTCCAACGCCACAAGAATCGCTTGATTACGATAAGTAACGAAGAAATGGCAGCTGTTTTAAGATCGACGTGCGCTGCAGTCCCGACAATTGGGTCGACCGACCTACTAATTGGGTCGACCGACCTCAACGCAGACCCAGAAGTTTCCGCAAAGCCCATTCAAGTTATTAGGTCATTAAGAGGTCGACCGACCCAAACAGTAGGTCGATCGCCCAGGCGACTGTGTTTCCGCGATTTTTATTTCGGGCTTTGCTCATAATCTTGTAATTAGAACTTATTTAAGGAGACCTAAACTCTAAAATTAGGTCAAGCAATCTATGTTAGTAAAGCACTCCATGTTATTCAAGAACTCCATAGTTAGAAAGAGATTTTTATTCCAAGTTTTCATCTTTTTAATTCCAATTAAGTTGTAAGTTTGCTACAATTAATCTTTCCTTTTAATTTAATCTTATTGTTCATCTTGTTGTTTTCTTTCAATACATGTTTTCCCTTTTATTATCATCTTTAATTATGTTGATTCCTTTAATGTTCTTTGTTCTTGTTATTGTTAGTTTCATAATTAAAAGTAGGCATAGCTAATTCTTGTGATTAGGAATTAGGGGAACCATGGTAAAGACTTGATTTTGATAGTTTAAATGATTGAATTACCAATCCCCCATTGTTGTTGGTGAACTAATCCTTAAGATTGAAAGATTATTAGGATTAGTTTAACAACAACTTTGGGATTGCCCTATGAACGAAAGTTTAGTGCTTTTCTAGGAACCCTAAGGCCGTAAGGATTGGGTAGAATATTGACCTAAAGGTTTATTCTTTGTTCCTTGGGATTGTGTTATTTGGTTATTTTACCTTTCATTGACTTGTTTTAACCATGGGGAACCAAAGTTCCTAATCCCCTATTTTTATCTTATTTTAATTCTCTTGTTTATTTGCTCTTTTAGTTGTTAGTACAAACCTTAAATCAACCCCCCCCCCCCCCCCTTTTTGGTTACTTGTAATAGACTTTAA
Organism: Silene conica; assembly: GCA_029255685.2. Classification (NCBI taxonomy): domain Eukaryota; kingdom Viridiplantae; phylum Streptophyta; class Magnoliopsida; order Caryophyllales; family Caryophyllaceae; genus Silene; species Silene conica. The sequence continues at coordinate 51,672,081 of CM055316.2, read as the reverse complement.
ATTCGCAAACATAATTAACCTTGTCTCCTTGTGGTTCGACCCTTGACTTATCCTGTCTAGTTTAAGCTGAGGTTTTATAAATCTTATCTTTGGCACCCCTCAACGACGGGTATCAAATTTTGGCGCCGTTGCCGGGGAGACGGTATAATTTTGTTTGTAGATTTTTAGTTTATTTTTCTTGTCTTAAGGAACTTAGGTTCCTTAAGACCGTTACTTACCTTCTCTTCTAGTTTTGTTTTAGAAGACAGGTTTTTGAGAGGAAGACTTGAGTACTCTCAGTGCTATTGCGATCATGACCACTATGGCTGAATTAAGAACGACTTTTCAAAGCTTCATGACTCAAATGTCGGAAATAAAAAAAGAACGAGATGCAGCTGTGATGAATGTTGAAAGGCAATTAGCAATCTTAGCTGCTAATCGGATTGTTAGCTCTTCAGTTGGTTGTGAGAATTCCATAGAGACATTAAATGCTATAAATCTCAGGAGTGGTCGTGCTTATGGGGGACCAACCCCAAAGGATAATTCTGCCGAAGTTCAGGACGAAGAAATCGATCCCTTGCACAGGTCAGGAGGTCGACCGACCACAACATCAGGTCGACCGACCTCGACGCCTGACGTGAGATCAGTTTCTACAAAACAGAAAAATTCCGATAATACAGCGTCTGGTCGACCGACCGCTATACTAGGTCGACCGACCAGGGATCCTGAGCAGATTGTGGATTCGCCTCCTGAGCTACCTGACTCTCCTCTCGTCAATAACTCAACGGAGATTCTGAAGTTAAAAGAGCCAAGCTTGCCGATTCCGCGACAAGCATTGTGGTCCCGTATCCGTATCATTTGGAGAAATTAATATTGGAGCATCAGTTCAAAAAAATCTTGGAGAGGTATGAGGGCGTTGATATTAGTAACCCGGATATTTCTGTCGAGTGTGATCCCATCACACCCAGTACTGAAGAGTCGCTCATTCTTAAGGATGAGAATGATAGGTTACTTGATTCCCTCTCCCTCCCCGTTGATGATACTGACTTGGATCTAGATACAGCCAATGAGTTAGACCTTCACCCCTTGACTGACCAACCTATTTTTGTAGGTGTTAGTAATGAACATATTCCTAACACGTTCGAACCCTCGGTTGATGAACCTTGTTTTTTGAAGGACTCTTCTATTGACATTTCTGATGTTTTTAATAATATTAGTGAATGTTATGTACAAGGATCCTTCACAAAGGATCCTTCGGAGGCTTTGATGTGTTTTAAGGCATGTGCAGGTGAAACTCTCGTTCAGGAGGCTGATTTGGATGCTCCAGAAATTGCAACACTAGTGACAGAGTCTATAAGCGGTAGGAAGAGAGATGTTCTCGATCGAGTAGTACCACTTACTCGATCAAATGATGTAGAGAACGAGATCACTCAAGCAAGTGATCATTTGGCTGAAGAAAAGAGCCCTAAGAAGAAGAAGCCGAGGAAGGTGTCGACCCACGACTTGGGAGTCGACAACCCCGGGAGATGGATAGCTAAAGCTATGGATGATGACCCACCTATCTACACGGTGGAGAAAGACTCATCTACCCAAATCACCATAGCTGAAAGGGTAGCTTGTAGTCAGAGCCCTTGGTCAAAGAAACCCTGCATCCTACGCGGATGACTTCTTCTTTTTGCTCGTTTCTGTTTTTCTTAAGACATTCTTTTTTGTTTTGTTAAGACTTTCTAGTTTGCTTTCTTTAAGTTTTTAGGACAACTTTTCCGTTTTGTTAGCATAGTTACGACTTTTGGACTTGGTTCTGGGATCTCGCGCATTTGTTGGGCACATATTTGATGATTTTTTCCAGGTTTCAAGAAGAATGACTTGGTTGACACAAGTTTTTTCCGAAGAAAAGAAGACCGCTGTGTAACAGAGGAGTCGACCGACCTAAAATATGGGTCGGTCGACCCAACCATCCGTCACAGCCTGTTCGTTTCTTCCTCGGGAATTGTGCAACCATCTTGGGTACTTGAGTGGCACTGCTGGCCACCAAAACATCCCAGCTTACGCTGGTTTGGGGAGGTTTTTCTCATGCGCTTCATAATCCAGTGAGTTCTTTCCAGTTTTTCCTTGGTTTTTATTGCATCTTTTCTTTAATTTTGTGAAACCTTTACTTAGACTAATGCACAATGGGGACATTGTGCGGGTTGGTTTGGGGAATGGTTTCGTGTCACATGCATTGTTCCATTGCATTTTGTCACACGTTTATTGCATTTCCGTATTGCATTGTTTTTCTCTATTTCTCTTGCATATACAAAAGAAAAATCCAAAAAAATAGAAAAATTCAAAAATTCAAAAAAAATGCACGTCTATTTTAGCATATAGGTTGAGTCGGAACGAGAGTATTTCAAGGATGACTTAGCTATCTTACATGTTTATGCCTTTACCTTGCCTTGTCAACTTGTTTTAGTATGAGAGTCTTTTGCATATCTACGAGTTTTTGTTAACTTGCATATCTTGAGACTTGACTTATACCTTGGCAACCTACTATACATTCTGAGTTTTAGAGCTTATTTCCTGGTTTCATTCTTAAACCAGTTGTCTAGGATGTGAGTAGTACTCCCCTTGGAACATGTTACATCAATATGCATAAACATGAACTTGAATTGTTATACACTTGTTTTACTTTCTCGTTTTGTGAGTCTTGATACGTGCATTTGGGATCCCTTTTCTCTTATTTACCCATAAGCCCTACATAGCCAAATTTGCCTTTTTATTCCCCCAAAACTACATCCCATACTTAGCCTACCCTTCCAAGCTAGTATTTGTGGTCTTTGGTTTAACTTTTGAGGCATCTTGGTTTATATGCTATCTTGAGCAAAAAGAGAAAGAAAAAGAAAGAAAGAAAAGAAAAAGAACAGAAAAATTCAGAAAAAGAAAGAAAGAAAAGAAAAACGAAAACGAAAAAAAATCAAAATATATAGCAGAAAGTCAGTCGACCGACCCCCTTCATAGGTCGGCCGACCACCTGACAATGTTAGAATTCAAAATTTCGTTCTGAAATCCCTTTCTTTACATGTTATCACTCCCGTACCACATTCAAAATATTTGGGAGTCCTTTCTTATATTTAATGTGAGAGTTGTGCTACAAAAGAGCACTTTCTTAATATCAAAAGTTGTGAATTATGTTGATGGGAACCGGTTTTACTAGCTTGGCTACTAACCCCACAAATCCAAAAACATCTTTACCACTTTTTACCTTTTACCTCACATATCTTTCATACCTCATTTGCATGTATCCGAGTCACTTGATGAGTTTGTTTATACATAGTTGTGGAATTCTTGTTCATGTTAGATTGCAGGCATGTTTTCATGGGTCGCAGTTAGGTGAGTGTCATGACAAATATACTTCTTTCTATCTTTTACATATACTCACCCTTTGCTTCATGAGTGTCTCGAGCGTACCGCGAGAGTCCATGGTATAAAGTCTCTATAGTCTTTATGTTTGCAAGTTTGACGACCCTATCACTACTACAGAATGTCAAATAGACATCAGTTAATATGCATCATATTTTTTAAAAAATCTGATGCATATAATTATACATCGGTTATTTTGAAAAATCTGATGTCTATCCATATATATAAACATCAGACTTTGAAACAACCCATGTCTATAAGTGGGTGCACTTTTTAACTGATGTTATATACATCAGATTTATTAAAATCCATGTATAAACTAATAAATAAAATAATATTACTGCTGTAACTTATTACTAATTGGCGCGGCAATAAAATAGTATTCCCCCAAAATCGTCATATTCAATCCCTAATTTCTGCGCGCTTCTTCAACACTTGCATCCCTTCATCTTCTCCGTCCATCGCTCACCGGTAATCATCATATTTTTCATTATTATTTACATCCCCAAATTAATTGTAATCCCTAACTTCTTCTCCGTTCAACACAATTAAATTAAATTTACAGTATACAACTTCCTTCATATCGTCCATCGATCACCGACGACCATCGTCAACAACTCGGCATCATCTCGTCCATCGCTCCATTATCGGTACTGCTCGTCGGTACTGCTCGTCGTCCCTCTAACTCGGCTTTACTTCTCCTATCTCGCTCGGTTGCTCCATTATCGGTACTTCTCAATTCTTTTATTCAATTTTTGATTTGTATGTTCTTTAACTATTGTACTCGTATCCATAGTTCGGGATGTGCTTGGTAACAGAATACTTACTTGAGTTAGAAGGAGCTTTTGATTTGTATCGGTACTGCTCGTCGGTACTGCCTTTTCTTCGCCTATTCTATTCAATTTTTTCTGACTTGAATTTACTGGTAGTGGTCGGATTGAATTGGTAGCTAGTACAGTAAACTTGGACGACTTCATTGGCCGGATTGAATTGTACTAGCTACGACTTCATTGGTAGCTAATCTGCCTCATACCAAACCAACTGCCTTATTTCTTCATACCGAACCCAATTCCAGTACTGCCTTAGCTAATATGACTCCTGAATCGCTTGTCATTTGTGTAAAATACTGTAGTTTCTGAATTATAACAATTTTCCGTTGGTCACAACCTTGACAGAGTTGTGCTCTCCTTCTCTTCTGGTCACAACCGTACTGTATGTTTGCTAGTGTTTGTCACTTTGCAAGTTGCAACTTCCAAGGATTCAACAAAAAGATGATTGCATTAGTAGTTTGTGGTACTTTATGGCTTGTAGGATTATAAACTGATTTCTCAGATAAGGTATTTTCTGATATGCCTTTCAGTTTGATGCGTCTCTCTTTGATGATCACTTGCTCGCCCTCATAAAGGTTTCTGCATGTTTTGGTGATACGTCTCTGTTTGATGATCACTTCTTGTACCTTTCTGTCAACTTGCATTGCTTGGACCCATAGTTTAGTGTCCTTACTTTCAGCTTCACATATTTCCTCAATTGTGAGGAGTAGTCTGAAAGTTCTTTCTAATCTCTTCGTTCTGGACACCAATTTTAGTAGCTTCTAAATTCACTTTAAGACAAGGAGCAGATCTATAGAGTCGCTCTGAAATTGCTTGAAGCTAGTATCTGCCCTTCTTTCTTAACGTTAGCCTGTCTTAGTAAGATAAGATCTTTTTGTTTTCTGGTTCTGCTTCTTCTATTTCTTTTCTGGTTCTGTTTTCTGGTTACGAATGATACTTGGCGTTTACTTTGGTTATTACGGTCGCATCTCCATAGACCTTAAACAATGCTGTATTCAAATAGGGTTTTGTTGTGAAAAAATGGGGCATAGGTAGCTATAGTCTTGATACAATAATGTTTTATTTAGCAAGGTTGACTTTAGAATTGAGATAATGAGATTGATTTTATTTAGCAAGGTTGTATTTGTTCCTCCGGATACAAATATGCTGCCTATTTTCAGATTTTTGGAATACAAATTAAAATGTTTTTCAGGTTTTTCATATTCACAAGTATTTCAGATATGCTGCCTATTTTCAGATTTTGGAGTACAAATTAAAATGAGAATGAATAAATGAATACATTTTTAATATGCTGCCTATTAGGATTTTCAGATTTTTGATTTTAATATTGCAGGAATCATTGGATGCTTGCCATAATAGATATTGTAGAACGCAATCAAGTTTATTGGTGTGATCCAATAGGAAACCCGGAGATTCCAATATTTAAGACATTACTTAATACGTGAGCTCATTTTAATTGCGATTAATTGTTATCAAATGTTCATTGAAACACCACTTACGCCGTTTATATAATAACTTTTTCCCCCAAAATGTACCAATGTCATAGGTCTATAAGAGTCTATGGCTATGAAGGGGGCAGAAGGAAGTCTGGTAAAATGCCGCAATGGACAAAGCTTGATGTAAGTATTTGTTGTGTTTTCAAAATAAATTCTGTGACTTGGCTCCACCATGAAATTATTGCATAGACTTTGTTTAATATTATGTTAGAAATGAACGTGCCATTTGTACTCAATCATGTCATGTTTTAGTGCGCCCGTCAAGCAGGTACAACAGAATGTGGTTACTACATCATGCGATACATGGTTGAGATCGTCACTAGTCCTAACTCAACCCGTCCTCTAAGTGAGGTAATTTTTTTCTTTTTCATTCATTATTCGAAGTAAGTATTTGTAGTTTGTATAGTCTTAAACCATATTCAACGCACAACCAGGTTGGGAGGGTGATGTTTTTTTCGCTAATTATCAGCCGCTGGATTGAACTGTACATTCCAGTTCCTTGAACAAACTGGAGAGGATCCTAATTCAGCAAAAACAAATGTTGAATATGCTGTATTTGATACGCCTGAGGATATGTTATTTTGGTTTTCCTCATTTAGTTTAGTATGGGTTCGAGCCGTGTAAGACTACAAATAAAGCAAGCCTCTCTCCCCTAAGCTTAACAATGTTGTATATGGAGTTTGGTGACACGGTTGTAAAGCAGTTCATATGATGTATTTGTTTGGCACTTGGTACTAGTGGTGTTGTGTCAAAGTTAATACTCTGAATGTCATTGGAAGTTCGATTATTGGTTTCACTATCTAGTCAAGTCTTGTTTTCATTCAATGTCAGTTTTTTAATAAAGTATTTTTCTTAACATGCAGTTTTTTCAAGATACAACATCATATTCACAAGACGAAATCGACGAGGTTCGCGACTTATGGGCGGATTATTTTCTGAATAATTAGTAATATAGTGTATTACTTTGTCGGATGATGGGTTTGGTTATATTATATTACGTACGTATACACCATATTTTGTAACTTACATTTGGTGGCTTTTGATATTATTCAATGCGTGCTAGGATAGTGCTTTTTGCGTATGTACGTAATGTATTGGCCATGGATGTATTTGGTGACACCGGATTTTGGATAATGCTTGTGATTTTTGCATATAGTTGATGAATTGTTGAGCTGGTTGATTATATTAAACCGGCTTATTAAGCTTTTTTTAAAAACACGAAAATAAAGAATATGCATCGGGTTTTTAAAAATCTGATGTCTAATAGAGAGAATAGACATCAGTGTTTAGTAGAAAACTGATGCATATTTGACGAATAGACATCAGAGAAATTAAACTGATGTATAACAAAAATAATATACATCGGATTTTACTAGAAAACCGATGCATATACTTGATATAGACATCAGATAAAATACAACTGATGTCTATTCTCAAAATAGACATCGGTTTTAAAACCGATGTATATGTGTAAAAGTATATACATGTGTAGACTGTGCATCAGTTGTAAATCTGATGCATATTGACGAAAAAGTCCGATGTCTATTACGATTTTTCTAGTAGTGTATAACTCGTTTGCATGATTTAAATACTTTCTCATTTTGTACTTGGCATTGGTTTGGCCAACATGTAAATTTCGCTCTGAGATTGAAATCGTTCCACTAGTTAAGATCGAGTCTATTTCTTGCTTGGGGGCAAGCAAGGTTTGGTTTGGGGAATTTGATGCGTGCCTATTTTATGATGTTTTACATCTATTTTTACACGCATTTTGTCGCTCATTTACTATGTTTTAGCATTTATTTCCCAACAATTGTCTACTTTCGGATTTTTATGCTCCTTTGCAGATTTATGCGGAAAAAGGACGATTTTATACCAAATTTATGCCCTCGGGATTTTTTATGACTAAGGACAAGAAGGAACGAAGCCTAGCGCACATTTCAAGGCCTGTAGATAGCTTTAACAAGCAAAGAATCGATCCACGATGTTGCAGCCTGTTTGAAATGGCTATATCTCGAGTTCTAGAGCTGATAATGGAGTGATTCTAGTTAGAGGTGAAAGCTTATCCTCTTAGCTTTCCAACGCCACAAGAATCGCTTGATTACAATAAGTAACGAAGAAATGGCAGCTGTTTTAAGATCGACGTGCGCTGCAGTCCCGACAATTGGGTCGACCGACCTACTAATTGGGTCGACCGACCTCAACGCAGACCCAGAAGTTTCCGCAAAGCCCATTCAAGTTATTAGGTCATTAAGAGGTCGACCGACCCAAAAAGTAGGTCGATCGACCAGGCGACTGTGTTTCCGCGATTTTTATTTCGGGCTTTGCTCCTAATCTTGTAATTAGAACTTATTTAAGGAGACCTAAACTCTAAAATTAGGTCAAGCAATCTATGTTAGTAAAGCACTCCATGTTATTCAAGAACTCCATAGTTAGAAAGAGATTTTTATTCCAAGTTTTCATCTTTTTAATTCTAATTAACTTGTAAGTTTGCTACAATTAATCTTTCCTTTTAATTTAATCTTATTGTTCATCTTGTTGTTTTCTTTCAATACATGTTTTCCCTTTTATTATCATCTTTAATTATGTTGATTCCTTTAATGTTCTTTGTTCTTGTTATTGTTAGTTTCCTAATTAAAAGTATGCATAGCTAATTCTTGTGATTAGGAATTAGGGGAACCATGGTAAAGACTTGATTTTGATAGTTTAAATGATTGAATTACCAATCCCCCATTGTTGTTGGTGAACTAATCCTTAAGATTGAAAGATTATTAGGATTAGTTTAACAACAACTTTGGGATTGCCCTATGAACGAAAGTTTAGTGCTTTTCTAGGAACCCTAAGGTCGTAAGGATTGGGTAGAATATTGACGTAAAGGTTTATTCTTTGTTCCTTGGGATTGTGTTATTTGGTTATTTTACCTTTCATTGACTTGTTTTAACCATGGGGAACCAAAGTTCCTAATCCCCTATTTTTATCTTATTTTAATTCTCTTGTTTATTTGCTCTTTTAGTTGTTAGTACAAACCTTAAATCAACCCCCCCCCCCCTTTTTGGTTACTTGTAATAGACTTTAAATTCGCAAACATAATTAACCTTGTCTCCTTGTGGTTCGACCCTTGACTTATCCTGTCTAGTTTAAGCTGAGGTTTTATAAATCTTATCTTTGGCACCCCTCAACGACGGGTATCAATGATCTTGAGGAAGTGGATGTTAGACAAGAAGAGTTGGTTGCACAACCAACTACTAAGGTAACAAGCAAGTCAACACCCACCAAGGTACTCTCCAACCCTCAACCTCCTATCTTACCATATCCTTCAAGGGCTTTGAAAGGAAGAGAAAACTTCAAGTTCATCGACTTTTGTAAGATGCTTGAACAACTTGAAGTGACTCTCCCTTTCACGGAAGTGATTTTGAATATGCCGACTTACTCAAAATTTTTGAAAGAAATATTGTCGGGAAAGAGGACCCTAGGTAGCCAAGAAGCAATGGCTATGAAGGAGGAGTGTAGTGCACTCCTCCTCCAAAAGATGCCAAAGAAACTTGGTGACCCGGGGAGCTTCTCAATCCCTTGCATAGTTGGTGGTATTCCGATCTCCCGTGCTCTTTGTGATTTGGGAGCTAGTGTTAGTGTGCTTCCCTTGAAAGTTGCTAAAAGAATTGGTATGAGTGATTTGGTTCCAACGAACATTACCCTCCAATTGACGGATAGGTCCGTCAAGCGCCCTTTGGGGGTGCTTGAGGATATGCCCGTCAAGGTGGGTAAACATATGATTCCCGCCGATTTTGTTGTCCTCGATATCCTAGAGGATGGCCACACCCCCATCATCTTCGGTAGGCCTTTCTTGGCTACCGGATGCGTCTTGATAGACGTAAGGAATGGGCGGCTCACCTTTAGGGTTGGGAATGACAAAATTGAATTTAATCTTCCTACCATGGTGAAAGGTCCTAGGCATGATGAGGCATTTACATTGGACATTGTGCAACAAGTGGTAAGAGAAATGGAAGAGGTGGAAATGGAAGAGGAGAGCCACATGGAACAATTGTGTGGTATTTCATCAAGTGAAGACATGGAGATGGAAGAAAGCTTAGAGCTTGAAGATGATGAGGTAGAAAAAGTGGAGGGAATGCTCCCTCCAAAGGTACTACTCAAACCCCTTCCACCCACCCTCAAGTATGCCTTTCTTGGGGAGGGAGAGGCTTACCCGGTGATTATCAACGCTAACCTCAATAAGCACCAAGAGTCCAAGCTCCTTTCAACTTTGAAGGACCATAGGGGCTCGTTGGGGTATAGCCTTGACGACATCAAGGGCCTAAGCCCAAATCTTTGCATGCGTCGGATAATTCTAGAGGAAGGGAGTAGACCTAGAGTGGAGGGTCAAAGGAGATTGAACCCCAAGATGGCGGATGTAGTTCTTAAGTTGCTTGCGGCCGACATCATCTACGAAATCACGGATAGTCGGTGGGTGAGCCCCGTCTATGTTGACCCCAAAAAGGGGGGTGTAACATTGGTTACACAAGAGGATGAGACTCTCTTACCGACTCGTCCGGTGACGGGTTGGAGGATGTGTATTGATTATCGCAAATTGAATGCGGCCACTCTCAAAGATCATTTCCCAATCCCCTTCATTGACCAAATGCTAGAGAGGCTAGCGGGACATTCGTATTATTGTTTTCTTGACGGTTATTCCGGGTTTTTTCAAATCCCTATTCACCCGGAAGACCAAGAGAAAACAACTTTTACATGTCCTCTAGGAGTGTATGCTTATCGGCGGATGCCATTCGGGTTGTGTAATGCACCCGGCACCTTTCAAAGGTGCATGATGGCCATCTTTGCCGATTTTCTTGAGAAGAGTATGGAGGTGTTCATGGATGATTTTAGTATGCATGGTGACTCTTTTGATTTTAGTCTTGCTAACCTTGAGAATGTTCTAAAAAGATATGAGGAGCACAATCTTGTCCTCAATTGGGAAAAATGTCATTTTATGGTAGAGGAAGGGATTGTGCTTGGTCACATTGTATCCAAGAGAGGGATAGAAGTTGATGGTGCTAAAGTGGCGGTCATAGAGAATTTGTCACCCCTCACCAATGTGAAAGGGGTGAGGAGTTTTCCACTTGTCAAGGTTGACCATTGAAAACCATGGCCTACAAGACAAGGAGGGGCCAATTAATGAGTGGTTGCGCGAAGATAGCTTGATGGCTATAGGCAATAAGTTGCCTTGGTTTGCGGATTTAGCCAACTACCTTGTGAATGGCTTTATCCCCTAAGAATTGGAAGCTAGGGATAGAAGAAAATTGAAGGTAGATGCCAAGAGGTACTTTTGGGATGACCCATACTTGTTCAAAAAGTACTGTGGGGATGGGCTTTTGAGGAGATGTGTGTCCAAAGAGGAGGGACTTGAGATAGTAGATAGGCTTCACAATTCCGCCTATGGAGGACACTTAGCGGCTTCTAGAACCATAGCCAAGATGCTCCAAGGAGGATTCTTTTGGCCATGTATGTTCAAGGATATCCATGATGTGGTTAAATCTTGTGATTCATGTCAAAGGTCGGGGAACATTGACAAGAGGAATGAAATGCCCCTCAAGACTATTTTGGAGATTGAACTATTCGATTGTTGGGGAATTGACTTTATGGGACCCTTTCCAAATTCTTGTGGAAATGAGTATATCTTGGTGGCGATTGATTACGTCTCCAAGTGGATAGAAGCGGTTGCCTCCCCCACCAATGACTCCAAGGTAGTTGTGAAGCTCTTCAAAACCACAATATTTCCCTGTTTTGGAGTACCACGAATTGTGATTAGTGACGGAGGTTCCCACTTCCGGAAACACACGTTCAAGACTCTCCTAGCCTCATACGGAGTGACCCACAAAGTAGCACTTGCCTACCACCCTCAAACAAGTGGGCAAGTGGAGGTTTCAAATTGACAAATTAAGGCTATCTTGGAGAAGGTGGTGCACAAAAACAGAAAAGATTGGTCCCAAAAGTTGTTTGATGTGTTATAGGACTTGCGAACGGCTTACAAGACACCCATTGGAATGACCCCCTACAAGCTTGTGTACGGGAAAGCATGCCACCTCCCCGTGGAGCTTGAGCACAAGGCTTGGTGGGACTTGAAATAAATGAATTTCGACTTGGATTTGGCCGGTGAGAAGAGATTTCTACAAATGAGTGAGCTTGAAGAGCTTAGATTTGAGGCTTATGAGAGTTCCAAACTCTACAAGGAACAAACTAAGAAATGGCATGATGCCAAATTGGTGAACAAGAATGTGAGCATAGGAGACCTTGTGCTCCTTTTCAACTCAAGAGTGGAGAATTTTCGGGGAAATCTTCGGTCAAGGTGGTCCGGTCCCTTCAAGGTAACGGACATTTCACCACACGGAGCCTATGAACTTTGGAGTGAGGGCGGTGGCACCTTCAAAGTAAATGGACACCGGATCAAGCGCTACTACCAAGGAGATTCTAAAGGAACGGTGGAAGTTATTGACCTCGGGGACCCGCTCCTCGAGGAGGATTGATTCTCAAAAAGATTGCCCATGAAGGTTTGGTGGAGTCACTAAATAACCACCGTTTGTAAGTATTTGCTTCTTGTCTTTCATGTAGCTTGCATTTTAGTTTGAATTTTTAGTTTGCATGAGAGGTTTGGAATTGGTTGGCTACTTGTTTTTGATTGATTCATGAGTATAGTCGGAGGATGATAGGCAAAATCATTGTTGGCAAACTCATTTTTTGATGCTCAAGTAATTATTTTTCGAAATTGTGCATAGGTGCTCTTAGCCGGGTGACCGGCGGACGGTCCCCAACCAGCTAAGAGGGCCTGGGCACATTTCTGTTTTTTATAGTTTATTTGGGCAGATTTCAGGTTTTGGACTCTTAGCCGGTACCAGACCGGCAGCCGGTCAGCCGGCTAAGAGTCATGTCCCTTATTCACAAAGGCGAAAATCAACAAGGCTTGATTCTAAGCCGGTAGGCCGGCATCCGGCCAGCCGGCTAAGAATCACGAGAGCACGTCTTAGATTGAAGAAAAAAGAAGAAAAGAAGGCTTTCCCAGCCGGTCTGTCGGCTGGGAGGGTTTTTAGTAAGAAGGCTGAAGAAAGGAGAGGAGGTGAAAGAGAAGACCGACTCTGAACCGGTCGGCCGGCAGCCGGTCTGCCGGCTTAGAATCGCGTATGCATCAAAAAGTCGAAAAATTCAAAAAATACCCAAACTTTAAGCCGGTCCACCGGCAGCCGGTGCCCAGACCGGCTCAGAAGCGCTTGTTAGAATTTTATAAATCGCGTGAAACCCTCGTTCAACCTTATTTCTTCTTCATTGTTTCTTATTCCTCCCTTCTCTCTACAATACCCATCCCTCAAAAACTCACTCAATCAACCAAAATCAATCCCTTCATCCTTCCCACCCAAAACCATGTCCGAAAACCGACCGGAGAGGCGATCCAAATCAAGACACGATCCTTTCGTTGAGCAAGAGGTGCAAGATGTTCGGGATAATAGCTACATTGGTCCCGATCCGGACTTTCCCGGACTCCAATTTGCCTCTATCACTCAAAAAGGTAACTTTATTTACTTCAAACATCGTCCCCTTCACCCGACCCGGTTCATTGATAGGGTTTCCATGAGGGAGTTAGGGATAAATAAGATTACGGAGACTTTATTTGAGGGGATGGGAATGAAAGCACTCTATGAGACTAGACCAGCTCTTACCTCTCCCCGTTTGACTTGGGAGTTTTTTAGTTCACTTGTGGTGACTAAAAACCGGAGTATAGGGAAGGTAGTTTTCTTGGAGTTCCGTCTTATGAATAAGGAGCACCGGTTGACACTAGATGAGTTTGCCTTGATATTTGGGCTAGATGGGAAATTGCCCATTCATCCTCCGGAGGGCTTTGATACGGAGGTTATTTGGACGGCGATAACCGGCTTGACAAGTGACCGGACAAAGAAGAAAACGGCCAATCGGGTGCATTTGGCACCTATTAGGATTTGGCACCGCTTCATGGGGTGGGCCGTCTTATCTCGAGATGAGCCACATAATTTTAGAACGGAGGAGCTCGAAAATTTGGGTTCTTACTTGATCAAAGGGCCAAAGCTTAATATTGCTCCTCACATGACTCTCCATTTGAGCCGATTGGCTACCCAACCTCAGCTCACCACACCGATTTGTGTGGGTGGGATGGTTACTTTGATGGTCGTCTACTTATGTCAACGGAATTTTAATGTGGGCTATATCCAAGGAGAAAACATATTGTCTCGCCGGTACATGCAAGATAGCTTGGGGTGGATAAAATGGAACCCCAATGATTGTCTAAAGTATTGGCAGATTCGGGTTAGTAATAAGTTCAGAAATTCCTTACCTTTGCCTAACACCCAAAGGATGAAGGTAGTACCCGGGAGTGTCTCCTACCTCCTTGACATTGAGGTGGACCCAGATGAGCTCCCCGCTGATCAGCGCCCTCATAGAGTTTATACCAGTGACAGGGTCGGTACCACCACCTCCGACCTCTAGTTTCAGCAGCCCTCCGTCACTATGCCTCCTTTCGTGGCCGGTCCTCACTTTTTCCAGGGATCCTCCTCCAGTTCTGTTCCTCCTCTTCAGCCTCTCCCATTACATCAAGACCTGATTGATTTTATGGCCCGGGTTGACTTAAACCAGAAGAAGGCAACATAGCTAGTTGATGAGCGCTAGAGGATAGCGGATGAGCGCCAAGAGTTGGCAGACACTCGTCATCGGGACGTGTGTTATAGGCTTGACTATTTGTACCATGATCAGGCTTATGGGACCTTCCCCAGTTATGACCAGTTTGTCCGTCAGGGCTACCGTCATCCAGCCGGTGGTCACCCGTCCTATTACATGCCCCCTGAGGGTGGATATATGCCCCCTGAGGGACGTTACTTTGGGGAGATTCATGTTGCTTCGGGCTACTACAATAGCCTGATTTTTCCGCCGGAGGTGCGTAGGGATGGGGACTCAGGCCATCCAGGGCATTCGTCTTCCCATGGTGTGGTTGGTAACCCTGGAGCTAGTGGTTCGCATTCTTCACCTTTTCGTGATATCTTGAACAACCCAGATGACTATATGCAAGTGGATGTAAGTGGTGATGGAAGCGGCAATGGAGATGGAGATGGAGATGGAGAAGGTGATGAGGATGATGAGTGACCACCTATTGGGGTGGTTAGTGATGTCTTTGCTCCCATTTCAAAATCCAAAGCAAGTACTCCCTTAATCCAAATTTCTCTTTAGTTTTGTATTTTAATTTTCGCATGCATTTAGAGTAGTTAGTTAGCTTAGATAGCTTACTTTAGTTCCCTTTTCATCATTTCACATCTTTAGTGTAGTGACATGTAGTTGCATCCATGTATTTGCATTAGATTTGTTCTTTTTGTAGCATATTGTCACATGTAGTTGCATTCATATAGTATAGTGCATATAGGATTGCATCTTAGTTTAGTTTTTTGTTTTTCATTTCTTTTGTTTCTTTTTTATTTTATTGCTTTCATAAAATTCAAAAATCCAAAAAAATCGAAAAACCAAAAACTACAAAAAACATGTTTTTTCCTTTCCGGTTTTCCTCCTCACATTATGCACATAGATAAGTGTGGGGAGGAACAACCGTTTATTTCAAAAAACACAAAAACGAGTTTTTCCTTTTCTTCAAAATTTGAAAAAACCCAAAAACATGTTTTCGTTCTTTTTCTTCATTTCCCCCTTGCACTTTGTTCCATTGAGGACAATGTAAATATTAAGTGTGGGGAGGGAAAATATCCACCTTGTGAATATTTCTTTGTTTTTGTAAATATGAAAAAACTTCAAAAAAATGTCTAAAAATCGAAAAATTTCAAAAATTTCAAAAAAAACATGTTTTTCCTTTCCTTTGTTTTTGTCCCTTAGTTGCATTGTATATATATGTTTGTTTGACTAATAAGTGGCAGAAGCAACAAAAATCTGAGGCATTATGAGAATGAAGACGCTTGGTATACTCTTTCCTACTTCTTTCTCCCCTTCCTCCTTTCTTTTTATGTTTATAGCATGAAGGAGAACGAGATTTTTGTGCCTTGGATGTTCCTTTGGGGGTTGTTGATGATGTGCTGCTAGATTAGTCAATATGTTGTTGCATGTTTGTTATGTTTGTTATTAGTTTAGTTGTGTTTCACATGCTTTACTTTTTTCATAGTTTTGTGAATATATTGTTAGTCGATTTTTCTCTTTTGGATTTGTTTGTAAATATGCATAGGAGGTTGAATAGTGGAGGATATATGCCGTCAATGATGATATTTGTCTTGCCTGTGTCTTACCCCACCTAATAGCTTGCACCGCTTGATGTCACCTTGTTAGGGTTCTTTTTTGCAAGGACCCGAAAGTCTAGGCTTAATGGCCAGGTTTCGACCGCCATGTGAGACCGTGTTAGACCTTGACTCGACCTAGGACCGACATTAGCTACTCAAATGTGAGGATAGAGCCTCCTTTATGGTCGGCCCATCAAACCGACTCAGTTTAGGATTGTGAGTAGTCCTCCTTACGTGGTATGTTATGTCAAAACGCATAAGTATGGCGCTCGTTCCTTGATTCCGTGTTTATGTTCATGTGCATGTGAGACAACTTTTGTTCAAAATAAATCAACTTCACATTTGCCAAATTAGCCTTGGTTTGACCCTTGCATCTTATCCCCTCTTTTTGCATAACCACTTTGAGCCTTAGCCTTTTCATTTGGCCTTAACCACTAAATGAGCTACATTCCAAAAACACCCTTCCTTGATCAATAATGGTTGCTTTTGTGGTACTTTGTTGGTGGTAGAGTCGGGGTTTAGATGTCCGCTGGTGGCTTCTTCCGTTGTGGTTTTGATATTGCTTTCTTGGTGAAACGGAGTTTTGAGAAAAAGAAAGAAAAGAAAAGAAAAAAATGAAAAAAGAAAGAAAATAGAAAATCAAAGAAAAAAGTTAAAAAGAGTTTTGAAAAATCCAAAAAGAGAAGTATATATGTGTTTAGAAAAAGAAAAAGGCTAGCAACAACTCCCTTCCATCAAGGGGAGATAGAAAAAGTCGTTGCTAGAATAATGTGGTCTTTTGATATTTTTCCAATCGGGCCGGGTTTACACAATTTTTGCATTTGATTTGGGTTTCAAGTCTTTTGTTAGGGTGTAGACGTTGTTCGTTGTGTTTAAATAATGACTACTTTGTTAAAGGTTGTGATGGGTTTGTTTTTCCAAAGTAAGTTGGGGTTTATGCAATTTTTGTTTGGTTTTGTCAAAACCAAAGTTAGGGCATAGATGTTGCTTAATTGTTGCAATAAGGTGTTGAGTTGATCTTGGCAATCATTCTTGTTTTTGAGCCTCAAATTCTAGAACGGTGCTTGCACCAAACCATTTTCACCCAACCCAATCCCCATTACATCCTTGTTGTTCTCATCATGTGCATTTACATTTTCTTATGGATTTTTGGATGGAGTACCATTCTAGATTGCGGACATGCTTCGCAAGTTGAGGTAGGTGAGTGATTTTGGTTACTTTTTGTCACAAAAATCACCCCCTTTCTTTCCTTGTGTGTTGAGTGTCACCCGTGAGAGTCGGTGCTTAGGGTTTTCTTATCGGTTAAGGGTCTAGCATTGAGTCGGATCATGTGTGTGTCGTGTCAATCTTGGAAGTATAGCTTAGTACTTTCGTTTACCCGCCTTGAATTAGTTTCTTGGTCTTTGGTGATATCATTATCGGTTGCTTGAGCTTGATTTAGGGGTTTGACACCGTGGTTAGACTTTGAGTCGGCATCCTCCGCTAAAGACCTCCCTTGTTTAGTTTTTCAAAAAACCCCGCTTAGATGAGGCAAGCGGTTGGCTTTTCTTTTTCCCCGATGCATGTTGTTTGTTTATATGTGTTTTGTTTTGACTTGTTTGCATCAAAATTTTTGTGGCAAGACCTAACTTGCCTTGAAATAGGGCATTCTTTCTCATGAATGTCAAATTGTGAGTTGAAAGGGCTACGGGTGTAGCTAAACCCGATTCGGCTTCTAGTTAGCTTAGTTAGTTTGTTTCTTGTTTTCGAATAAGGGTTATATAACTTCTTGATCTCTTACTCGAGGACGAGTAAGGTTTAAGTGTGGGGAATTCGGATGAGTTATATTTTAGTCATGATTTTCATTGTCTTTTCTTCATTTTTGGTCCCGTTTCGACCTCGTTTTGCGTGCCTTTACTCGATTTTATGCCCGTTACCTCAACTATTCCTATTTGGTTCCCATTTTGTAGGCATTGTGGTGGGAGCGAAGAAACGGGAGCAAATGAGACGAATTTGGAGCGAAATGTGAAGGAATGATGAGGATTTGGCCCCAGGCCCTCTCAGCCGGTCCCAGACCGGCAGCCGGCCGGCCGGCAGGGAGGCTTGACTTGACTTTTGGTGAAAATAAAGAAATGATACAGGAATTTTGTGTTTGCTTCTTAGCCGGTCCCCGACCGGCAGCCGGCCGGTCGGCTGGGAGTTGATACCGTCGTTTGGTACCAAAAATAAATACCTAAGTACTACGAACATAAGTCAGCGGTAAGTAGATTCGATCTCCACAGGGAGGCAAGGTATCTGTTCTAAGGTTCGTCTATCCGTCACAAAAGGGGGGTTTTTAGGGGTTTATAAATTCTAAACTAAAACAAAGGAAGACAAAATGGTAAAAGATATAAAATTCTAGCAAGGAAAAGAAATAGCTAAGACAACCGGTTCACCATAATTAATTAAGCCTAGTAATCAGTTTTTAGATTAAACGATTAAAATATAATCCATGGGGTATCGAATATCTCCTTTCGGTCTCCATTCACCCTAAACCAGCATTAGCTTAGCTTTCGCCCTAACTACGGTCCTAATGTGTTACTACAGGTCTCACATTTCCAACCTTTCCGTCCAGGTCAAGGTTTACCGAATAAACTTAATCAAATGCGTCGACTCAAGTAACTAGTCGCTATTATATGTAGCAAGTGACAACAAGAATTATATGAGCATAATCATAAAAATCAATTACTAACTTTCATAATTACGGATCCCCTAAGTCTTAGCAAGGAATTACCTACGCATAATTAAAGATAAGCAAAACATAAAAGAAATAAGGATTAAAAGAAACTAGAATGAAAATTACCGAATAGTATTAAGGGAGAAATTTAGATCTGGAAAATGCGAAAGGAAAGGAGAACGGAGTTTCCTCCGTCTCCTCTCTACAAAAGAGCGTAAAAGAAAACTACAATGTGGAAACTGACTAATGATGGATGATTATGAGATGTTTAGTTGACCTCCTTTTATAAGAAGGATCAACTATCTCAACATTTTAACCTAAAGTCCAACGTAAAAGCTGAGGCCCATTAGTGGATTACTCGATCGAGTGAAAAATCACTCGATCGAGTAACTTTTCTTTCCAAAGCCCTCGATCGAGTAAGGCAAGGAATCGATCGAACACTTTCTCTCTGGCAAATACTCGATCGAGCAAAGGAGCCCTCGATCGAGCACTTTTCTTCTGAGAACTCCTCGATCGAGTACTTCTCAGCGAGTAATTCCTGCACTGCACACTGAACTTCAAACGGCTGTCATTTCTTCGATACTCGTCCAAACGAAGCGTTTTTGGTGGCGTTGAAAAGCTAAGAGGACAAGCTTTTATCTCCAGTTGGAATAACCTAATTATCTGTTGTATAACTCGAGATATGGCGCTCCAAATTAGGTACTAGCAAATTGAAGTTCTTCTTTGCTTGCTTAGCTTCCTTTCTCCATTGTGCACACCTCAAGTAGTTTTTCACTTGGATGATTGGCGCTTTCCGATTCTTATAAGTCCTATTCCAACTTCCATCTTCTAAACATAGCTTAATTCCGACAAAAAGGCATGGTTTTCGCGACTTTTATATATTTTCCTGCAAAACAACAAGAAATACACAAAGAAGCAAAATAGGGGCAAAATAGCGCATAAAACGCATGAAAATGCATGAAGATGCGTGCAAAATGGACCTAAAAAGTCTATATAAATTGCACGTATCAAATATCCCCAAATCAAACCTTTGCTTGTCCTCAAGCAAACTAATGCAACTACAAGAACTAAAAACAACTAACTAAGTACCTAATGGAATGGAATCGCCTCTGAGCCAACTGTAGGTTATATGTTAATTATCTAAATGTAGATGATCAGCCACCAAGAAGTTCAAAACCAAAAGCAACGAATTCATACATGTAATGAAAAATAACTTGGACAATTGACCTCAAATGACTTGTGTACTTTGGACTCTCCCGGGTCACTCTTCTCTCATCAAACATGGGTAAACATTTATGTGCAAGAGAAGAAGATAAGAAAATGAAGACACTCCCATAACTGCGACCAACAAATCATGCAATGCAACTAGTATGACAAATGATTCTAATTACCGTACACACGCATATCAACCTTTCAATGACTATCACATGCCGAATACTTGCAAGTTATGGTTATGTGAGGTAAAATGGGTAAAAAGAGGGAAAAAACAATATGGAAAAGAGGAGGTAACGTATCGCGCTAGCTACCAAGACTCAACCACAAGTGGAACCATCTATCTTACTCACAAAAAACTCAATGCCATGCTCGGCATACAACTCATACAACCACGGAACTTTGAAATGGGCAAAAACATACTTAGCTTTTTTTTTTTCCTTTTTTTTTTCAAATTCCCAAAATGTATAATGATAAGCTCGGGAATGCATTTTTTCTTTCTTTTTTTTCACTTTTTTTTTCTTTTTTTTTCTCTTCTTTTGCTAAGTTCGTGACAAACAACCAACTCCG
Source organism: Silene conica (assembly GCA_029255685.2). Taxonomy (NCBI): domain Eukaryota; kingdom Viridiplantae; phylum Streptophyta; class Magnoliopsida; order Caryophyllales; family Caryophyllaceae; genus Silene; species Silene conica. Next base: position 51,651,623 of record CM055316.2, on the reverse strand, counting down.
AGTTCAAGTTCCAACATTCTCAAAATACAAACTCCAAAGTGAAATCCAAACCAAAATTGATGCAATGAACGTATACCACAAAACAACACTAAGCTAGCTCGACACAAGGTAGACTAAGATTTGGGTGTAGTTTATAGGTCAACTGGCAGTTTTTGGCTAAATGTGGAGTTAAATGGGTAAAATGAAAAATGGGATATGCAAGTATTCTCCTAACATGTGATACCAACCACAAAACCATGCGTGCAGGCAAAAAGCAATCAAAACTCATACATATGAAATGCGATGAAATGAAGGGAGTACTACTCTCAATCCTAGATAAACCGGTCATGAATGTCACCAGTTATAGGCTCTAAAACTCAGAATTTTTAAGTAGTTTGCCAAATACAAGTCAAGTCAAGTCCAAAAGTCCAAGTAAAATTTTCCAAAACGGACTTCGAGACATGCTAAATGGTTTTTACAACAAAGTGGTGAAAAACTACACTAAACAATCAACACAGATAACCTAGAAGGCAATATCATCATTGTAAACTCCATTCCGACTAGACTATATGCAAAAATAAACGTGCATTTTTTGTATTTTGAAAAATAAATGCAAAAGATGAATAAAAAATGAAAAAGAAAACTGAAAATGCATAAAAATAGACGTGAATGCATGCAAAAAAATGAAAAATGCAGACGCAAAAGGATGCATTACACCTCCCCAAACCAAAACAGACAATGTCCTCATTGGCTACAGCATACAAGGGGAAAGGGGGTACACAACCTAATACATGTTACTATGGGATATCTACAAAAAAAAATATGGAAACAAAAACAAAAACATGGAAGAAAGAACAAGAGAACTTACAACCTCCCCAAACCGAACGAGAAAGTGAGGTTTTAGAGCAGAAATTCCTTCGGACAGCAGCGGATACCTCGATCGAGTGAAACTTCAGTGGGAGCCTATTCGATCGAGTGAAATACAGTGGAAAACTCCTCGATTGAGTTCTCAGTGGGCTCGATCGAATAACCTGTAGGAAGAGTTTACTCGATCGAGTGAAATTCAGAGGAAATTCACTCGATCGAACAGATCATGGACTCGATCGATCAGATTACAGGTTAACAACTTTCGACAGAAACTAAGGAATAAATTCTACATCAACCACAGTCTTAAAACAATAAAGAAACCGAAAAATTGTCTGAAAATTAACGAAAACAGAAAACAATAAAATCCGGGTTGCCTCCCGGTAGCGCTAGTTTCAGTTGGTCCCAGCTCGACCTTCTTTTTTATCTACCACCAAAAATTAAGGAGCTCCGGCTAGGCTTCTGACTGAATGCAGTTATTTCAGCCATTAGGAGCTTCACTATCGTCCTCCTAATCAGCGCAAGGCAGCGGCTTATCACAGCATACAACATATTTTCATCGATTCTTTTCCGTACTTTCTTCTTTGGCGGGATGGAATCTTTCGATCCCCCTCCCGGGTCCTTCAACCTTTCTAGACCTGTACAAGAAGAAATAATACAATGTTCCTCCAAATTGCTCCCAAACTGGGGCGGAGGCGTTAAATCAACAATAGTAGAAAATTGAACGGAATGTGTACAACAAATCTCACCAAAATCAACAAAAGGAATGATAGTACCTTCTATCGAACAGAAATGATCCTCGTTTACCTACTCATTGGTAGCCGGGACTGAATCGTGTGCCAAATCACTGCTGTCTTCAGTTACTGTGCTCGACCGAGTAACAAAGTCACTCGATCGAGTAAATTCTTCACCATGATCACTCGATCGAACATCATCAACACTCGATCGAGTAACCTCCTCAAAAAAACCTCTCGATCGAGTAAACCAGTTATTCGATCGAGTAAAATCCTCATCAAAGGTGCTCGATCGAGTACTGTAAAATGCTCGATCGTCCTCTTCCTCCGCTGATTCGTTCGACCGATCATACAAACTGTTGTGGTCGAACTGGTCATGTGAAGCAACGTTGAAGACTTCCTCTAATTCCGAGTCATGCATATCACCCTCTAGCTCGGTTGTTACTTGAGCTATTTTATGCATAAGACTCGTGATAGAAGCGTTTCTCGATTCTTCAACTTGAGCAAGTTCCGCTATCGACTTCAATTCATCCAGCTCTTCATGGTGGTCAGCGGGGGCTGGGTTTTGTTGTTGCGGTGGTAAAAAATTATAGGAGGGCTTTTGAAAGCCTCGTTGATAGTACGGATGTGGCGGTGTATTGCTGCGGGGTGGGATCGGAGCATAGAGACTTTGCTTGTGCTGTTGATAAGCATAAACTTGACCACTAGCTGCGAAACAGTAAACTGCCTCGTGTCCCACAATAGCACATCTCTCACAAAATGCCACCTGGGTTCCAGTGAACGGAACATAGGTGGTTCTCCAAAAGTACCGCTGATAGGACCTGTAAGACCTATCAAAACAACACTAAAGAAGAAAATAAAACTGCCTCAGGGAATAAATTCTCTGAGACGAAAAGAAATAAACGAAACAAAAAACAGATAGGGCTATTGCCTCCCTGGCAACGACGCCAAAATTTAATACCGTCGTTTGTTACCAAAAATAAATAACTAAGTACTACTAACAGAAGTCAGCGGTAAGTAGGGTCGATCTCCACAGGGAGGCAAGGTATCTGTTCTAAGGTTCGTCTATCCGTCACAAAAGGGGGGTTTTAGGGGTTTATAAATTCTAAACTAAAACAAAGGAAGACAAAATGGTAAAAGATATAAAATTCTGGCAAGGAAAAGAAATAGCTAAGACAACCGGTTCACCATAATTAATTAAGCCTAGTAATCAGTTTTTAGATTAAACGATTTAAATATAATCCATGGGGTATCGAATATCTCCTTTCGGTCTCCATTCACCCTAAAACAACATTAGCTTAGCTTTCGCCCTAACTACGGTCCTAATGTGTTACTACAGGTCTCACCTTTCCAACCTTTCGGTCCAGGTCAAGGTTTACCGAATCAACTTAGTCAAATGCGTCGACTCAAGTAACTAGTCGCTATTATATGTAGCAAGTGACAACAAGAATTATATGAGCATAATCATAAAAATCAATTATTAACTTTCATAATTACGGATCCCCTAAGTCTTAGCAAGGAAAACTACCTACGCATAATTAAAGATAAGCAAAACATAAAAGAAATAAGGATTAAAAGAAAACTAGAATGAAAATTACCGAATAGCATTAAGGGAGAAATTCAGATCTGGAAAATGCGAAAGGAAAGGAGAACGGAGTTTCCTCCGTCTCCTCTCTACAAAAGAGCGTAAAAGAAAACAACAAAATGTGGAAACTGACTAATGATGGATGATTATGAGATGTTTAGTTGACCTCCTTTTATAAGAAGGATCAACTATCTCAACATTTTAACCTAAAGTCCAACGTAAAAGCTGAGGCCCATTAGTGGATTACTCGATCGAGTAAAAAATCACTCGATGGAGTAACTTTTCTTTCCAAAGCCCTCGATCGAGTAAGGCAAGGAATCGATCGAGTAAGGCAAGGAATCGATCGAACACTTTCTCTCTGGCAAATACTCGATCGAGCAAAGGAGCCCTCGATCGAGCACTTTTCTTCTGAGAACTCCTCGATCGAGTACTTCTCAGCGAGTAATTCCTGCACTGCGCACTGAACTTCAAACGGCTGCCATTTGTTCGTTACTCGTCCAAACGAAGCGTTTTTGGTGGCGTTGGAAAGCTAAGAGGAGAATCTTTTATCTCCAATTCGAATTACCTGATTATCTGTTGTAGACCTCGAGATATGGCGCTCCAAAGTAGGTACTAGTAAATTGAAGTTCTTCTTTGCTTGCTTAGCTTCCTTTCTCCATCGTGCACACCTCAAGTAGCTTTTCACTTGGATGATTGGCGCTTTCCAATGCTTGTAAGTCCTATTCCAACTTCCATCTTCTAAACATAGCTTAATTCCGACAAAAAGGCATGGTTTTCGCGACTTTTACATATTTTCCTGCAAAACAACAAGAAATACACAAAGAAGCAAAAAAGGGGCAAAATAGTGCATAAAACGCATGAAAATGCATAAAGATGCGTGCAAAATTGACCTAAAAAGTCTATATCAATTGCACGTATCAGGAGTCATAGTCCTCCTTCAAAGTGTGCAAAAAGTCAGAAGTGGGATTTCAGCCTGCCAGCCGGTCCTCCACCGGTAGCCGGCCGACCGACTCCCTGTACCTGTGCTTGCGAGAAAAAGAAGGAAAAGTCAGAAGTTAAATTTCAGTCCCTTAGCCGGTACCCGACCGGCAGCCGGCCGATCGGCTCAGAATCAAGCTCAATGAAAAACCAAGTCAATTATTTACATTTGACTCTTAGCCGGTCACATGACCGGCAGCCGGTTGACCGGCAACCGGTTGACCGGCTGAGAGTCATTTCGCAGAATTTCGCACACTATATAAACCCGCACTTAGCCTATTTTCATTTACGCAACTTTTAGATATTTTACCACGCATTCCTAGGGTTTGGTATTGTTCCATTGTTCATCTTTTCACATTCAAAACTCAACTCATCAAATTCTTAATCTTTCTTTAGTTTTTATAATCTCTTAGTTAATCTCTTTGTTAATCTAGTTTGTTCTTAGTATATCCTTTAGTTTACTTTGGGCATTCAGGTTGTAATTTGAAGACTTTGAGAGAATTCTTCATCTTGTATCCAAGTTCATTCCTTTAATACAAGTATTGGTATAATATTTATTTCCTTTACTTAGTATTTCCATTTGTTTACATTTGCTTCAAGTTCTCTTTAATCATTTGTTTACTTTTTATTATTCCACCATGTTTAGCATTTATGCTTCATTTTTTTACATGTCCTCTTTAGTGATGTGTGAGTAGTCCCCTTGCTAGGGTTAAGGCGTGCTTGGGTGGTTGGTGTTGATGAATATTGCTTAGGGTTAAGGTTTGGTTCTCTTCTTTGTTAGGTTCTCATTGTATGCATGTTATATGTTTGATGAAATGCCTCAACGACGGTTGGGCATGATTCTCATTGTTGTTTGTCTTTGACGATAGTTTAGGGCTTTCATGAGCATGTATGTATGATTTGTTGGCCTTGTTTGTAGCGAGAGCTAAGATAGGGTTCGACTTTAGGCGAGTCTAATCGAGAGACGCGACAAACCTAGACATAGCATAGAGGAGACCTTCGACCCCTTTGCATGTTTTGACATCAACCTACCCTAGTAACCCCGACACCCTAGTTGTTTTTATTTATCGATTTAGTCTCTATATCTTTGCTTTATTACTCTTTAGTAGCTAGTCAATCAACAACCTTATTACCCCGACTTTGTCTTAAATTGGAACTTAACTAAACAATTATCCCCACCATCTTTGTGTTCGACCCCGACTAGAGTACTACTTTAATAGGGTTTATAAATCTTTGTTTGATATCAGAATTGACGGCAAAACCGGTCATCAGCGACTCAAATTAAGCTTAGAAAAGATAGAGTAGGGTATGACACTAACACTAGCTCCTAGGTCACACAGCGCCCTATCTATCGTCACATCTCCTATGACACATGAAATCGAGAAACTACCCGGGTCTTTCAGTTTGGGAAGGGACTTACGTAAAATCAGGCTACTAGACTCTTCCATAAAAGCGACTGTAGCAAATTTTCCAAAATCCTTCTTACGCGTAATGATGTCTTTCACGAATTTTGCGTAAGATGGAACTTTGGTAATTAACTCAACAAGGTGAATGGTTACCTGAATGTTACGACCATGTCCAGGAATTTGTTGAATTGCCTCTCCATCTTTGTATCTCGCAATCGGCCTGGGCAAGGAACCTTAACCATCGGAAGTGGGTCCCCAACTTTCTCTTTTCCTTTGTCATTTCTCGGCACCCCCACAGCAGGGGAGGGTACCTCGGCACTCACCGCATCAAAATTGGTGTTAATGTACTGCTTTTCTCTCGATCGAGGCTCGGGAGTCCTCAATCGAGAGCTTTCCTCTGTGATTATTCTCGATCAATGGCTCTGAACTTCCAAACTGTTCAATCGAGGAGTATGGTCTTTCGATCGAAGACTCTCTGCCTCCAAGTTGCTCGATCGAGGACTTCCATCACCAAAATCAGTCGATCGAGAAGGTTGTTCCCCAAAACTAGTCGATCGAGAAGGTTTTTCACTTGATCGACCTGTTTCTAGCTGATCTTCACCCGTTTCAGGAACATCAACTTCTACCTCGATACTCGTGCTTACTGGATTTTATTCTGGTCCGTCATAAGTGAGACCACTCCTCAGATTAATTGCAAGTGTAACAGCCCGTATTTTCGTGATTTATATTTAAAGGCTTTTAATTATTTTAAGTAATAAAATATATTTTTAAAGGTTTCAATAATTGTTACGGGATAAAATAATATTTTAATATTTGATGTTAATTCATTTTGAAATAACACTTTAATGATTATTGATAAGTTAATTTTAAATGTTCCGTTAAGATCTGTCTTAAGAACCTTAAGTCCTTAAGACGAATACAAACTTGACAACTAAGACTCATATCCAAAAACCCGTTTGTGTTATCCAAGTCCGTTTTCTTTTAAACGGAAAGGACAACTCATAACCCCTAAAACCCCAATATGTCGACATAAGTGTTCATCCTCAAAACATAACACAGTAAACTCATTTCTCACAAAACCTCCATAAACATTCATCTTCTTTTCCATTTTCTTCATCATTCGTTCACCGAATCGAGGTAATAAATACATTTTCGGAATCCTCATCGAATTTGCAAGCCATCTATCACTTCCGTTTTCCGTTTCCTTCAATTCGAAATTTCGCCTGTTTTGGGTAATTCGAATTTTAGCCTCTTAAAATCGTTTTGCTTGTTGTAGGTGAAGACTTAGAAGATCACAAGGAGGTTAGTGGCAAGATTGAAGAAGAGATTGGAGCTTAAACGCTTAAAAGGTGACGATAATGAGAAACTCGGCCTTATTGTGAATATTAGCAATTTTGATGATTAAGATGATTTAAGTTTCTGAAATTTCATATGTTTTTGTTGTTTGGACCTAGTATCATGATAGGAATCCTTCTTAAAGGCCCTCACATGCTTGTTGATGTTATACAGGTGTAGTTGTTCATTTTTCATAAATTCATGTTTTGCGACGGATACAAAGTATAATCATATTGAGGATTGTTATGGGTTTATTTGTTGTTAGATAGTGGTATTTGATGATTTGAGTTAATGGGTAAACATTGTATGTTGCTAGATTAGAAGTTTTGAATCGCTTTTGGTCGAATTTGGAATCACTGCGTTTTGCGATTTTTAGGCTCATGGGCTCTGAGCCGGTCGACCGACCGGCCGCCGGTCGACCGCCTGGGAGTGCATCTTGGTATTTTTGCGAAAATTGAATTTTTAAGGCTTTGAGCTGCCAGCCGGTGGGCCGGCTGGTAGCCTCTTTGAGTTTATTGCGTAATTTGTAAGTGTAGGGATTTGGCTCCCCAGCCGGTAGGCCGGCTGCCTGCCGACCGGCTGGAAGCCCTTTTTGGGTTTTGCATTTTAAAAATAGGAAGGCTGAGATGGTTTACCAGCCGGTAGGCCGGCTGCCTGCCGACCGGCTGGGGACCCCTGTAACTTGTTTTATTTCGTAATTCGTTTGTAACTTTTAAACGGTTGATCAGTTTTGATTGAAACTCGTTCCTTGTATCTTTGATATATGTTTGAGGTCCCCGGAGGATGGGCGACACTATATTGGGTTCGGGAATGGAGTAAGGATAGAGACCCCCCGGTCGGGTAACCGAAAGGGAAACCGGCTCTCCCTCGTCTTAGTTCCCGGGATCAATTAAGTGTTGTTTAGTGGTTTAAGAAGTTAGAGCGATAGGTTAGTTTCTATCTTTGGATGTTAATGGTTGAGTTCTATGTCGTGTGATAGGATATGTGTTAAGTTCACCTCTGGACCCATTACGTGTTTTGTATGTCGCTGATGCCCGTCGTTGAGGGTACCAAAGATAAATTTATAATTCCTAACCTTAACAATAGATAGTGAAAGTCAGGGTCGAACCACAAAGAGGTGGGGAATGTTTATTGTCTTAATGTTAATGTTTAAAGGTAACAAATTTGGGGGTTGATTGGTTGATTACTATATCTAAAGCAAAGATTAAAATAAAACAAGAATTAAAAGATGAGAATAAAATATAATAAAAGAGGATGCTAGGATGTTTGGGTAATAAATAGCTAAGGTAAAATAAATCCTAAGGTCAACATGTATTGCAGTCGCGTAAGGGGGTGTAACATATCTTTTTAGGTCTATGCTACCTAATAGCTCCTTTCGGCCTATGCTATTAGTTCCTAGGTCTCACAATTATTGGGTGTCAACAATAAGGGTGATTCCTAAATCCCAGGTTACATACCTTTCAGCCTTGAGTAACCTATCCGTCTTAAGGTGTAAACCAATGCCCTTCCCGTATCTTTCAATCTTGGGTAGGTCATTACTAACATCCTACAAGTCTCCTTATGGTCTCATTGCAGGATATTATAATTGACAAGAAAAGACGAAATAAGAAAACATACGCGAGTGGTCGACCGACCGGCTACTCCAGTCGGCCGACCACGGCCTCGGTCGACCGACCGGCTATTCCAGTCGGCCGACCGTGGTCCTGCTACAGGTCGGTTTTTCGGATTTTATTTATCTATGCATATTATCCCCTACATCCTAACATATGAAAATTAGCTATTCATGACTGTTAAGACGATTGTAAAATTGGGAATAAACATGGAGAACATAGTAAATAATCTAAGCATGCAAGATTCAATAAAGCTTGGGATTCTAACTTAACAATTGTAATAAAAACAAGAACTATAATAAAAACTAGATTAAAGAATAATTACCACAATTGGAATTAAGGCAGAACTGAATAAACTTTATTGAATGCTTGAGAATTCTTGAATAATGATAAAAGATGAACTAGATGGTAAAAGATTGAATAAAAGATACTAAGGATTGATAATTGATATCAAGCATACATAACCCTAATCATAAGACTTGTTTTTATAGGGTAAAAACTAAGAGTTTCCTAATAGCTCTAATTCTACTTTATTTCCGAAAAGAGTCGCATGGGCTTCGTTCTGGTCGGCCGACCCGTTTAGCTGGTCGGTCGACCGCTTCTTGCTGGGCTTCTCTTATTTCCGGCCCTTCTTGAAATATGGGCTTCATGAGAATCGGGCCTGGTCGGCCGACCCGTTTATCTGGTCGGTCGACCGCTTCTGTACGGAAATCTTCGGATTTCTTCTGTTTTGACTCTTGGTACTTGATTTTGACTCCAGTTGACTTTCCATTTATTCCTTAATTAAGCAAAAGACTTGAGGATATGAATTTGGTGCTAAATCGTCTCTTTTCCGCATAAATCTGCAAAAGTGCATAAAAATACGAAAGTACACAATTTGTGGGAAATAAAGGCTAAAACATAGTAAATGAGCGACCAAATGCGTGTAAAAATAGATGAAAAACATCATAAAATAGACACGCATCAAATTCCCCAAACCAAACCCTTGCTTGACCTCAAGCAAGAAATAGACTCGATCTTAACTAATGGAACGATTTCAATCTCAGAGCGAAATTTATATGTAAGCCTAAACCAATGCCAAGAATAAAATGAGAAAGTATTTAAATCATGCAAACCAGTTATAGGGTCGTCAAACTTGCAAACATAAAGACTATAGAGACTTTATACCATGGACTCTCGCGGTATGCTCGAGACACTCATGAAGCAAAGGGTGAGTATATGTAAAAGATAGAAAGAAGTATATTTGTAATGACACTCACCTAACTGCGACCCATGAAAACATGCCTGCAATCTAACATGAACAGGAATTCTACAACTTTGTATAACAATCTCATTTAAGTGGCCTAGATACATGCAAATGAGGTACGAAAGGTATGTGAGGTAAAAGGTAAAAGTGGTTAAGATGTTTTTGGATTTGTGGGGTTAGTAGCCAAGCTAGTAAAACTGATTTCCAACAACAAACTTCACACTTTTGATATTAGGAAAGTGCTCTTTTGTAGCACAACTCTCACTTTGAATATAAGAAAGGACTCCCAAATATTTTTGAATGAGGTACGGGGGTGATAACACATAAAAGAAAGCAATTTGGAGCGTTTTTTTTTCTGATGGTGCCAGGTGGTCGACCGACCTATACAGGCGGTCGGTCGACTGCCTTCTGCATTTTCCGGATTTTTTTTTTCTTTTCCGTTTTTTTTTCTTTTCTTTCTTTCTTTTTTTTTCTGAATTTTTCTGTTCTTGTTCTTTTCTTTCTTTCTTTTCTTTTCTTTTCTCTTTGCTTAAGATAGCTTACAAACCAAGATACCTCCAATAAGTCAAACCAAAGACCACAAATACTAGCTTGGAAAGGTAGGCTAAGTATGGGATGTAGTTTTGGGGGAATAAAAAGGCAAATTTGGCTTGTGAAGCTTATGGGTAAATATGAGAAAAGAGATCCCAAATGCACGTATCAAGACTCACAAAACGAGATAGTAAAACAAGTATATAGCAATTCAAGTTCATGTTTATGCATATTGATGTAACATGTTCCAAGGGGAGTACTACTCACATCCTAGACGACTGGTTTAAGAATGAAACCAGGAATAAGGCTCTAAAACTTAGAATGTATAAGTAGGTCGCCAAGGTATAAGTCAAGTCTCAAGATATGCAAGTTGACAAAAACTCGTAGATATGCGAAAGACTCTCATACTAAAACAAGTTGACAAGGCAAGGTAAAGGCATAAACATGTAAGATAGCTAAATCATCCTTGAAATACTTTCGTTCCGACTCGTCCTATATGCTAAAATAAACGTGCATTTTTTTGGAATTTTTGAATCTTTTAATTTTTTTTTTTTTTTGGATTTTTGTATATATAAGGAAAATAAAGAAAAGAACGATGCAAGACAGAAATGCAATAAACGTGTGACAAAATGCAATGCATGTAACACGAAACCATTCCCCAAACCAACCCGCACAATGTCCCCATTGTGCATTAGCCTAAGTAAAGGTTTTAGAAAATTAAAAGATAAATGCAAGTAAAAAAAAAACTAAGGAAAAACTGGAAAGAACTCACTGGGTTAATAGATGTATGAGAAAAACCTCCCCAAACCAGCGTAAGCTGGGAGGTTTTGGTGGCTAGCAGTGCCACTCAAGTATCCAAGTTGATTTCACGAGTTCCAAGGAAGAGAAACGAAAGACTGCAGCGGACAGTAGGTCGACCGACCGGTGTTTTTGGTCGATCGTCCTGCTGTGAACAGCGGAAAAATCTGCGATACAGCGCCTCTGGTCGACCGACTGATGATTCTGGTCGGTCGACCAGCGGAGTTCTGGAGGTCTTCGTTTTTTTTTTTTTTTTTTTCTCTCTCGTAAATCCTGAAAAAACAAGAAAATATGCGCGCCCAACAATGCGCGAGATGCCAAAACGATTCTTAAAGTCTTAACTACTAGTAAACAAAACTAAAAAGTCTCACACAACATAAAGTAAATTGTCTTAAAATTGCAACTTAAAAACAACTATCCGCTGAAGATGCGGAAAATATCCGACCACGGCTTCTGACGGCATGCCGTAGTCTCCATGGTGTTTGCTTTAGTGGCAAAACACATCTTCTTTCCTCCGTCGCAAAGCATATGCGACGGTCTCTCCTCTTGAGCCTGCCTCTTCTTCTTTTTCTCCTCTCGATCCACGACATCTGGATCCTCATCTTCTTCATAGCTTAGGCATCCCATTCCTCCTCTCTGGATGATGACTTCCTTCTCCTTGGGTTTCCCCAAACCAGTTCCTGCAATAGTCATGACAGAAGTGTCCTCCCTACTGCTCCCAATCTGGGGCGGAGGTGTAAAAACAGATACAGGAACAGGTAATAAAGTGGGAGAAGTAGTGATGACCTCATACTTTTTCTTAGAAGTGATAGCATTACATGTGATGGGGGTCATAGCATCCTTCTTCTTATAGGATAGGCCATAGATAATAGAATGTTTGCCTACCTTGAAAGTTAGAGTTCCAGTGCCCACATCTATAATGGCACCTGCAGTGTGAAGAAAGGGTCTTCCTAGAATTATGGGTATATGGGCATCCTCTGGGATGTCCAAAACAACAAAGTCGACTGGGAAGAAAAACCTGTCAATACGCACAGGGATGTTTTCTAACACCCCTACAGGTTCCATAGATGTGCGATCTGCCATCTGGACTGTCATACTGGTCACTGCAAATTCGGTCATTCCTAGTTTTAAGGCAACGCTTAGGGGCATGACACTTATACTAGCACCTAAATCGCATAGAGCCTTCTTAACTGGGAAGGTTCCTATATTACAGGGGACAGAAAAACTTCCAGGGTCCTCTAGTTTATGAGGGGCAATGACATAAGTTAAAAAACTGGATGACTCTTCAGTGAGAGCCACAGACTCAACCTTTTCTAGAGACCTCTTTCTTGACAAAAGCTGTCTCATGAATTTAAGATAAGAAGGAACTTGTTGAACTAATTCTAAGAATGGAACTTGAACATTTAATGAACGAATCACATCCTTAAATTTGTCAAAAGATACCTGATCCTTTGAAGGCACGAGTCTCTCTGGAAAAGGAGCAGCTGAGGACTCCGTATTTGCAGCCCTTTTTAAAAACCTGGGGGTCTTATCACCCCGGAAAAGAAAATCCCGCAAGTTGTTCGGCAATTCTGGACGAAAGGGAACTTCAGGTTCTGCTTCAGTGGTCGGTCGACCAGTATCTTCGGTCGGTCGACCAGTCTCCTGTTCAGGCGAAAATTTCGGATCCTGCTCCGCGGTCGGTCGACCAGATTCTTCGGTCGGTCGACCGCCTTCACTGCTACTCGCCTTTTTTTCTTTCTCAGCCCCCACTTTGGCTCCACTTCGCAGGGTTACGACGTTAAGAGTCTCCTTCTTCTGGTCCGGTTTGGTTGGAAGTTGACCCGGAGCCCTAGTATCATTTTTGCTTGCGATTTGAGCAATCTGGGACTCCAACATCTTCATCCCTGCCTCTCTAGCCTGCGACTCCTTCTGAACCAACCCAATAAGATTTTGGATAAGAGCGTCTGTGTTGGGTGGCGGATTAGAAGGTGGTTGAGGGTTGAAAGGTGGTCTTTGGAAATTTTGTTTATGTGGGGGTACATAGGTGGAATTTTGCTGAGGTTGCATGTGCTGTGGGTTTTGAACATTCTGGCTTGTCCACCTTAAGTTGGGATGGACATTGTTATTATTTGGGTCATAAAAATTGTTCCCACGATAATGCTGAAAAGCGGCACATGTTTCATTAGATGAAGTACAGAACTTTGACACATGCCCTTCTCCACCGCACCTTTCACAAGCAAAGGGTCCGTCCTGAACGGCGTTCACTTGGTAAATTCCTCCCTTGCTTCCACTCCCTAGATCGAGCTTTCCTGTAGCCTCAAATTTTTCTAACTTGGCTGTCAAGGCCTCAATTGCTGACAGGTTGTACTCGTTTTTTCTCTGATTTCCTCTGGAAGTACCATGCTCAGCACGGTGCACAGCAACATCTTCTATTAACTTGAGACCCTTAGTCTCTCCTGAATTATCTTGGAATCTCCCATTAGCTGCAGCATCTAAATAGGCCCTGTTGTCATCATAGAGGCCATTGTAGAACTGGTTGCAAAGAAACCATTGTTCGAATCCGTGATGTGGTATGGATCGAACAAGTCTCTTGAACCTGTCCCACGCCTCGCTAAAGTCTTCATTGGGACCTTGCTTGAAATTGGTAATCTGCGCTCTTAAGGCATTTGTCTTTGATGTAGAGTAATATTTCCTATAGAATGCTAAGGCTAAGGTGTTCCAATCTGTAACCCCCGCAGCAGTGCGGTCAAGGTCTCTGTACCACTCTCTCGCAGAGTCCCTAAGGGAGAAGATAAACATGGTCTGTTTAATCTGGTCCTGCGTCACTCCTTCTGGGGGTGCTATAGAGCATATGTAATCTGTGAAGATTTCAATATGCTTAGCAGCATCCTCATTGGCCGAGCCTCCAAATTGGTTTCTTTCAACCATAGTAATATAAGCAGGCTTGGCCTCGAATGGCTTCCCAGTACCTGCAGGTAAAGTGAACCCTTTGTATAGGTCCTTTGCCTGAGGCATGGAGTGACTGGCAATAGTAGCTTCTTCTGCCATATTGTCTTCTTCTTTAGGAAAAACTGGAAAGTAGGTAAAAGGTGGTGTTTTTGGTGAAAGCGGATTGATGGGTGAATTTGGTTGCGAAGGTGGTGTTTTTGGTGAAGATGGTGGTAACTCGAAAAGGTCTTCTTGAAATAAAGAGGATGGTGACCCTCCCTCTTGATTTGCTAGAAGTTGCTTTCTTCTTTCCCTAAGAGTCCTCTCAATTTCGAGATCAAGTGGTAGGAGTTCTCCTTGAACTGACCTGCGCATAAGAGGAAACTACAAGAAAAAGGTGAGAAGGTTTAAGGAACAAAAAGTTCCTCAAACAAAGAGAAACAAAAACAAAAAACAATAAACACTGGCGTCACCTCCCCGGCAACGGCGCCAAAATTTGATGCCCGTCGTTGAGGGTACCAAAGATAAATTTATAATTCCTAACCTTAACAATAGATAGTGAAAGTCAGGGTCGAACCACAAAGAGGTGGGGAATGTTTATTGTCTTAATGTTAATGTTTAAAGGTAACAAATTTGGGGGTTGATTGGTTGATTACTATATCTAAAGCAAAGATTAAAATAAAACAAGAATTAAAAGATGAGAATAAAATATAATAAAAGAGGATGCTAGGATGTTTGGGTAATAAATAGCTAAGGTAAAATAAATCCTAAGGTCAACATGTATTGCAGTCGCGTAAGGGGGTGTAACATATCTTTTTAGGTCTATGCTACCTAATAGCTCCTTTCGGCCTATGCTATTAGTTCCTAGGTCTCACAATTATTGGGTGTCAACAATAAGGGTGATTCCTAAATCCCAGGTTACATACCTTTCAGCCTTGAGTAACCTATCCGTCTTAAGGTGTAAACCAATGCCCTTCCCGTATCTTTCAATCTTGGGTAGGTCATTACTAACATCCTACAAGTCTCCTTATGGTCTCATTGCAGGATATTATAATTGACAAGAAAAGACGAAATAAGAAAACATACGCGAGTGGTCGACCGACCGGCTACTCCAGTCGGCCGACCACGGCCTCGGTCGACCGACCGGCTATTCCAGTCGGCCGACCGTGGTCCTGCTACAGGTCGGTTTTTCGGATTTTATTTACCTATGCATATTATCCCCTACATCCTAACATATGAAAATTAGCTATTCATGACTGTTAAGACGATTGTAAAATTGGGAATAAACATGGAGAACATAGTAAATAATCTAAGCATGCAAGATTCAATAAAGCTTGGGATTCTAACTTAACAATTGTAATAAAAACAAGAACTATAATAAAAACTAGATTAAAGAATAATTACCACAATTGGAATTAAGGCAGAACTGAATAAACTTTATTGAATGCTTGAGAATTCTTGAATAATGATAAAAGATGAACTAGATGGTAAAAGATTGAATAAAAGATACTAAGGATTGATAATTGATATCAAGCATACATAACCCTAATCATAAGACTTGTTTTTATAGGGTAAAAACTAAGAGTTTCCTAATAGCTCTAATTCTACTTTATTTCCGAAAAGAGTCGCATGGGCTTCGTTCTGGTCGGCCGACCCGTTTAGCTGGTCGGTCGACCGCTTCTTGCTGGGCTTCTCTTATTTCCGGCCCTTCTTGAAATATGGGCTTCATGAGAATCGGGCCTGGTCGGCCGACCCGTTTATCTGGTCGGTCGACCGCTTCTGTACGGAAATCTTCGGATTTCTTCTGTTTTGACTCTTGGTACTTGATTTTGACTCCAGTTGACTTTCCATTTATTCCTTAATTAAGCAAAAGACTTGAGGATACGAATTTGGTGCTAAATCGTCTCTTTTCCGCATAAATCTGCAAAAGTGCATAAAAATACGAAAGTACACAATTTGTGGGAAATAAAGGCTAAAACATAGTAAATGAGCGACCAAATGCGTGTAAAAATAGATGAAAAACATCATAAAATAGACACGCATCAGTCGCGTGATGGGATATGTGTTAAGTTCACCTCTGGACCCATTACGTGTTTTGCTTGTGGCGTGTCAGGATATGTGTTAAGCTCACCTCTGGACCTGACACGTGATCGGGTGTCGTACACGGGATATGTGTTAAGTGCACCTCTGGACCCGTTGTGCGATAGCTGTGTATTGGGATATGTGTTAAGTTCACCTCTGGACCCAATACTTGTTTGTAGCATTGGGATATGTGTTAAGCTCACCTCTGGACCCTTTGCTTGTGGATGTATGTTGGGATATGTGTTAAGTTCACCTCTGGACCCGACATTTGTTTGTAGTGGGATATGTGTTAAGTTCACCTCTGGACCCATTAATGTGTTATGTTTAGGGATATGTGTTAAGTTCACCTCTGGACCCTTTACTTGAATTGTATGTATAGGGATATGTGTTAAGTTCACCTCTGGACCCTTTACTTGAATTGCATGTTGGGATATGTGTTAAGTTCACCTCTGGGCCCATTGCTAGTGTTTACTAATGCTTATATCTGCTTGCCTTGAGATTGGTACAGTGTCAGATATGCATGATGAAGTTAATGATTGTATTACTTGAGTTATAGTTTGTTCATCCAAGGCATTTGAGTAGGGAAACTGGCACTCCTTCCTAACGGTTTATGAAGTTGGTTGAGAGTCGTGCATTAGTGATTGCATGATAGTTGATGATCAGTTATTGAGATATTGTTATACTTCACATGTTTATATATGTTGGAGTATTCTGTTTGTATTGCTTGTTACGTGTCATTACAAAAGGTGGCTAGGAGAACTCTAGTCACTCCCCACTGATTGTGGCGTACATGTTTTCATGTATGTAGGTACATGCAGGTTGGACGGGGTTCACTTGAGAGCTAGCGAGTGATGATCCTTTCATCATATGACTTACACTTCACCGATTAGCTAGACTCTTAGTTTTGATACAGTTCATGTTTTGTGCCTGTAGGGATGTTCCATCCCAGGCTTTGTATATATTTGGTTTTCGTACTTAGAACTGTTATACTTATCTATTTTGTTTATATCAGTTTCAGTTTACGTTTCAGTTTTTAATTCACCTCGCATGATGTTTATGTTTAAAAAGTTTAAATTCCGCTGCATTTTTAGTACTTTGTGTGTTTTATATTTCCGCTTTCGCGAGGGGTTTTACAGCAAGTACTGGGTCTTTCTCGGGAAACAAAGTTTCACATTTTTCTAGCAATGCGCGGAAGGCATCCGCGCTCGATTTTTGCTCAATCTTTTGCTCATGGATAGTAGCTTTAAGATCGTCGTATTCGGCTTGGGCAATGATTACTTGGCCATTATAAATTGGTGCTTGGCTTTTTGTAGCGGTCAAATCGGCATAAACCTCGGAGAATGAACCTCCTTGCTTAAATCTTCGATACGCATAAACTCTCTCGGGTTCAGCCATGCAAGAAATGGGGTCATGTCCCTCTTCAACACATTTACCACACACTACTTCCACAACAAAAACTTGACTTATCTCAACATTGTTCATCGTCTCAGCTACATGAACTTTGTCAACAACAACATCAACATTAATATGTTGCTCACCCCTAGGATTCCCATAATTAGCTGTGTAAGTGGCCTTTTATTGTTCCTTATTTTCTATACTATAATTCACATAAATTACATCGTCTTCTCTGTGGATCGATCCTTATTACCATATACTATATTAGTTTAAGGTTTTAAGTGTTATAAATATTATCTTTGGGAGCATACGACTTCGACTCACCGCATGATTGATAAGAGAACGATTATAACAACGAAATAAATAATTAACATCATGGCAGAAAGTGAGAAAGAATTGAAATAAGAACAGGAGAACAAAGATACCGAAATAGAGTAGCAAAAATGATGAAAGGAAGACCAAATATCCGATCCGAGTAATAGGAAGAATTACAAAGTTCAAAACTAAAAATAAGGATGAAAAGTAACATAGAGTTCATGAGTTTCTGGATGTCTCAATGATGAACCGTCTGTTCTCGAATTGTTTTATTTATAAAACAATTCCCAAACTGGCGATGATGCCATAAGAGCAACTCAACAGTAAGTCGACTTCTCGATCAAGAACAACAAGCTCTCGATCGAGAAGTTTCTTTCAGGTTAATTGTTCGATCGAGGATCTTCAGGTTAACTTCATCTCGATCGAGCACAAGATTGCTCGATCGAGGACTTCTTCAAGCAGGAAATGGTCGATCAAGATAGAAACCTTCTAGATCGAATGGTTTTGATCACTTCGAGTGTCCTCCCATCCTTAATTAAGGACTCCTTTCACGCATCTCGAGGCGATAAGTTCCCACTACGACTCTCTTATGCAAGCTTGGAGGACCGTAAAAAGGCTGATTTGCATCCGCTTCGGCTCGTACTTGCAAATAATGCAAAACAAGCCAAAGTAGACTATTCGGGAGATATTTGTAGCGAAATACTACAGATTAAACATAGAAAGGTGTGCTAAAAAGGCCTAAAAGGTCTATATGAAATGCACACATCAACAGGTATGAATATCTTCGACCTTCAGGAAGGAAAGCATGAAACCAAAATTAGCACAAATTGTCTAAACCACTTGACTATTTTGTGACAATTTCAACAATTGCCATTATGCCAGAAATATATAATTGCTATATTAGCTACTTGACTTGAATAAGAGCGTAAACCATTCTAATTTAACCCGACAATACTGAAGTTGATCTATCATTTCGATAGTTGTGATTCATTTTTTGTTACTCAATACTTCGTTTATTTTACCGCCTTCTTTTAAGAGGAAAGGATACGTACGTAGAATAATTATGACTGAAAACGAAAAAAATCAATACGTACGTTGAGCCGTATAAAACAATTATGACTGAAAGCCAAAAAAGTAAAACTTGAGTGGTCGTACGTTGAGAATAATACGTATGTAGAATAATTTTACAATAATACGTTCGTAGAATAATTGGGAGGACAAAAGCTATTTTTTAAGTCTATTATATTCGTTTTAAGTTAAAACGGGTTAAGTAAAATTCACTTGTATGAATAAGATAAAAATAAAAAAGTTTAGGGAAGGGCAAGATATTTGTCTTATCTACAACCCCTATAAATTTGCAAACTTGGTAAATTATGAACAGTAGGCCAGTAACTTTCGTGCCTGGCATGTGATGAACAGCGTGGCCTTTGTCATCTTCCTTCAGCCCTTATAAATACCGGAACATTCATGCTCTGTTTTTTGTTTAAAACGTAATTGTCTGTTTTCCTTTAGTCTGTTGTTTTTAGCTTTCGTTTGGTTTCTTTATTAATTTCTTACATTTGCTGAAGTTTAATTATGTTGCTTTCGTTAAGATTATTAACTGAGTTTACCGATAAATAATGCTTCCTAATCGACCCCTGTTTACACTGTTGTTAGGTGGATTTCCATTGTCTGTTTCTTAGCCTGGTGTTTTTGAATTCCGTTTTGTCTCTCTATTCTTTCTTCTCATCTGCTTGAGTTTAATTATGCTGTAATCAATAATCGGTCTGTGTTTTCTTTAGAAATAATAATTGCTAATCGTTCCTTGTTTTCTCTGTTTTAGGTGGTCAGGGTGTGATTCGGTATGCCTATGACTAACGTTGATGAGGTGCATTATCTTCAAGAACGGATTGATGGTATTGTTAATGGATTTCGTCCCTTGTTCCATCGTTTGATGGTTGTTCTGAACAACGATGTTATTTGGAATCTCATGAGGCGGGAGGGTTTCGGACTCTCATCGTTGGAATTGACAATGACTCGCCGGTACAAGGTTCAGAGGCCTGTTATTCCTGATGAGAACATAACTAAGGGTATGTTTAATCCGCTTGGCTTTAATTGGAAGTATGATTCAATTTCTTTGCTTTTAGAAGTTTTGATTAACTTTAACTGGCTGTTCTGCAAATCATCTTCATGTATTTCATTATTTTGCATCTTCTTCTCAACTGCTTAATATCTTCGTTTCTTGATCTTGTCACTACTTTTGTTGACCTGGGAAATCTTGCTTTCTGATTTCCATTGAATTAGTCATCTGGTTATTGGTTGTGCTTACATATTCTGTAAGTTAAGGAGTTCCGATTTTCTTTTGGGTGCTGTTTTTCTTAGTTTCTTCATCTATATGCTTGCTCTTCTATGTATTGTCAACTGCATATTCTATTTATTTTTTAATCTTTACACATCTTTATCAACTTGAGAGTTCTCACTTTATGATGTAAATTGAATTAGTTAACTGATTATTGGTTATGCTTGGTGTCAATACTTAAATAGTTAACCTGATTATTGATAGTGCTCACATATTATGTGATTGACTTTATTTGATTTAATTTAGTGAGTCAGTACTGAAGAAGTTAACTGACATAGTTGTGTTATTGTGTTACACAAAAGTGGTTGCCATGAAAAGGGTTGAATTAAGCAACTTAGAGGTTGAGGTTGTTGAGCTCTTCAAGAGATGTGAAACTATTGTTCCTCATATGACTCTATATCATCTATGCATGGCTACAGGTGAGGTATTCGGAACGAACTTTAACAAGCTTGATATGTATGAAATCTATTATAGTCATCTGGAAGAAGAGCTATGGAAGCCAAATTGTTCCTCGTCTGATGGTTGTTCTACGGATTAGGGGTTATAGTGGTTTAGTGACTCTCGCTGATGAAAATGTGATGTATTATCTTAGTTGTTGTATGATTAATTGTGGGTGGAGGTTGCGTTTCAATCTCTATGGACATGTGATTCGTTTTGCAACGTAGCAAAAATATCTGGTGCTGTATTTTTTAACATATGTTTAATAGAAGTTTTAGTTGATTTAACATGTATAATTGTCTAATCGGCAAACTGTAATCATAGTGGTGTATTCTAAAACTTATCGTTTACTACTGAAATCTTTGATCTTGAGATTGTAGGGTGTTTGCCTAGGTAAGTAGGGGTGTTGTCTGTCAGGAGACCTTACTTCTGCCCATACTTTAAGTACTAACAACCACTATAGTACTACTGTTTATCTAAGTTTGCAAGCAACTTAAAAGGTATAGAAATTGTTCTACTGTACACTTTTATGTACTATAGTGTGGAAGCATAAGGTGAAGCTGTGTCCGTCCATTTACTAAGCTGATTAGTATAGCTAATTACGAAAATTAAAAGCAATGTTTATATATTATTCCTATGTTGATAGATGGTTTTCGGTTAATTATGAGTACTGTTGAACAATTATTATGGTTTGCTTTGTTACACGCAACTGGAAGCATATCTAACTATCGAGTATGATAGATGAAGCTAGACATTTCTGGTACATTGTTCCTGTAGTTGTTGTGCATGTCTTGTAAATATATGTTAGATGTTACATACATTGTATTTATTTGGTTAATGAATTATTTATTTGTTCATATAAATACCTCTAACAGTTCCTCTATTGAAGGATTGTTGTTGGTGGCGCACGCATTGCTATCGGAAGGTTGTATGTTGAACTCATGTGTTACACGGTTCTACGTTAGAGAGTTGTCTGTTAGATGTGTATAATTGCGGATATTGTTTATGTCAGCTTCTTCTATAATTGTAGGCATGTCTGTACGCCTTACGTTTCAGCTTATGTATCCCGTTTGCAGTCGCTATGTCGCTTCATTCGTTCAAAAAGGTCATTGGTGTATAAATATGTCACTGGTGTATTAACTTCACATATACATCCCGTTTGCAGACCCTATATCGCCTCATTTGTACAAAAAACGTAGTGACAAATATGTCACTTGTGTATAAACTTGACATATCTTTTTTTATTCAAGTGAGATAATACCAGTTAAACATGGAAAACTGTCGTTTTGTTTGGAGCATAAATTATTTGACACTGTTTTGCCATGGGTAATAACGATGGCTGTTTATAAACAATTCGACATTATAGTTATTGATAGTTACTTGATCATGTCGTAATAAGTAAACATTTGTATCCGACAAAGTCTTTCCAACTTAAACGACTAGATATTAGCTTACTAAGTACATCTACCTATAAATTTTTTAGAGAATCTTGAAGTTCGTGCCATAGTCGGGATTGGTTATTCATACGTAGGATACATTAGCATTGTCACATAAAGGTCGTTATTAGTCTGGGTGTAAGAGCTGTTACTAATTTTATTTTGTATGTCGGAAATAGGTTCGGTTAGTTATACCTGGGATACATTCAACATTGTGATATAATAGGCTTTATTATCTGGTCTGTTGCAAGTAATTGGTCTGTAGTCTTATAACTTTTGCGTTAGATACTAATGTTACGTTTGTTTTTCTGACTGAAATGATTACCTTACCTCTATGACCACATTATAGATTAACCATTCTTACACTCAATTCTATACACTACGTAATGTAATTGTTGTACTTTTCCTATATCTAGGGGACGATTGGTTTAGTTACTATCCACTTATATCTTTTAAATAACTGATACACAGTAGTTATAGGACCATACCTTTCTGTTGCAGTCTTTATATAGGCTAAAGAATTAATAATTTGGCATTCTGTAGTTTCATTACCTATAATTCATTACCCTATTTTAGGTTTGTTTGAATCGAACTCTAATCATGCAGTTTTAAATTGTTTCGTATATAGTTGTTTTTAATATACTTGGTTGTGTTGTTAAATGGATTTTACTAATTTTAATAAGCTTGATAGGAATCCTTCTTAAAGGCCCTAGTATCATGATACGAATCCTTCTTAAAGGCCCTCACATGCTTGTTGATGTTATACAAGTGTAGTTGTTCATTTTTCAGAAATTCATGTTTTGCGACGGATACAAAGTATAATCATATTGAGGATTGTTATGGGTTTATTTGCTGTTAGATAGTGGTATTTGATGATTTGAGTTAATGGGTAAACATTGTATGTTGCTAGATTAGAAGTTTTGAATCGCTTTTGGTCGAATTTGGAATCACTGCGTTTTGCATTTTTAGGCTCAGGGGCTCTGAGCCGGTCGACCGACCGGCCGCCGGTCGACCGCCTGGGAGTGCATCTTGGTATTTTTGCGAAAATTGAATTTTTAAGGCTTTGAGCTGCCAGCCGGTGGGCCGGCTGGTAGCCTCTTTGGGTTTATTGCGTAATTTGTAAGTGTAGGGATTTGGCTCCCCAGCCGGTAGGCCGGCTGCCTGCCGACCGGCTGGAAGCCCTTTTTGGGTTTTGCATTTTAAAAATAGGAAGGCTGAGATGGTTTACCAGCCGGTAGGCCGGCTGCCTGCCGACCGGCTGGGGACCCCTGTAACTTGTTTTATTTCGTAATTCGTTTGTAACTTTTAAACGGTTGATCGGTTTTGATTGAAACTCGTTCCTTGTATCTTTGATATATGTTTGAGGTCCCCGGAGGATGGGCGACACTATATTGGGTTCGGGAATGGAGTAAGGATAGAGACCCCCCGGTCGGGTAACCGAAAGGGAAACCGGCTCTCCCTCGTCTTAGTTCCCGGGATCAATTAAGTGTTGTTTAGTGGTTTAAGAAGTTAGAGCGATAGGTTAGTTTCTATCTTTGGATGTTAATGGTTGAGTTCTATGTCGTGTGATAGGATATGTGTTAAGTTCACCTCTGGACCCATTACGTGTTTTGTATGTCGCGTGATGGGATATGTGTTAAGTTCACCTCTGGACCCATTACGTGTTTTGCTTGTGGCGTGTCAGGATATGTGTTAAGCTCACCTCTGGACCTGACACGTGATCGGGTGTCGTACACGGGATATGTGTTAAGTTCACCTCTGGAACCGTTGTGCGATAGCTGTGTATTGGGATATGTGTTAAGTTCACCTCTGGACCCAATACTTGTTTGTAGCATTGGGATATGTGTTAAGTTCACCTCTGGACCCTTTGCTTGTGGATGTATGTTGGGATGTGTGTTAAGTTCACCTCTGGACTCGACATTTGTTTGTAGTGGGATATGTGTTAAGTTCACCTCTGGACCCATTAATGTGTTATGTTTAGGGATATGTGTTAAGTTCACCTCTGGACCCTTTACTTGAATTGTATGTATAGGGATATGTGTTAAGTTCACCTCTGGACCCTTTACTTGAATTGCATGTTGGGATATGTGTTAAGTTCACCTCTGGACCCATTGCTAGTGTTTACTGATGCTTATATCTGCTTGCCTTGAGATTGGTACAGTGTCAGATATGCATGATGAAGTTAATGATTGTATTACTTGAGATTGGTACAGGAACCTTGCCTCTCACTATGTTCACGGAAATTACTGAACAACTGTTTAGGATGACTGCTCCTCAGATATTCCACATGAAACATGCTGTAAGTGTACATATCTGTAAATTGGTTTACAGATTTTACAACTACTGGTTATAATCCTCAAATTGCTTTGCAGTCTAATGCTCAAGCTTTTTCGGCGATAAAAGATTTGCTCTCTCAGACTCCTTTCAAAGCACAGGTTGTTCCAGCTAGAACACTTTCAGTAAACAATGTGTTGCAGTGGGTTGTGAAACGTGTGGTCGTTAATGGTGACGAGGATGTTTCGGCTAAATCTGACATAAGCCGTCCCAGAGCTGTTCAAAACCCAGAATCAATCAACCCTGAAGGAAGCCATGTCTTGGAAGGCATCAATGAGAAGCGTATAACTTTTCCTAATACCATTGAACATTCAGATGAAACATCCATGCCAGGTATTAATGATGTTGACAGTGTGAGCAGAATTGACAGTTCTACTGCTCCCACAGGAATTGACCCAGTTAAAGATGTGCCTTTAAGTTCATCGCACTCAAGCATACCGAAGAGGAAATGTAGGAAGGACAAATCAGGATCACCGTTTACGGTGCACGCACCGTGAAATTACACCCCCAGACTAAGGATTGTTAAAACTTTATGATAGTGTTTTATTGTATGCTGTTTTGGTGCATTCACAGTGCACGTATCACTCTACTTGACAGTAACAATTGGGATCATTGTATCCTATAATAAGTAGCTTGCGTTTAGCTGTTTTAGTGCAGCTAATAACAGGAATCGGGTAACTGTATGGGGCACTAATGATGCGATACCGTCATATCCTAGATGGATCGTATGCCATTGTTTGATATGTAGTTATTTGTAGTATGCTTGGTAGTATTGTAGAATGGATGTTACTAATTTGTCCGGGCTTGCTAAGTGTGTTGTTATAATCTGAACAATTTAAAGCTTGCCTCGACAATTCTATTTATGTGTATGATTGTTATTGTTTAACTGTTTGTTATTGAAATATGGTATAGGGTGGGTGGGTATAACATCGGGATCTTTGGTAAACTTCTACTTGTATGTATATTGCATGTATGGCCTTCTCCCTCGGGTTTCTGGTAGATTCTGTAACCCTATACGTGCTATGTAATTATAAACACTCTATAACCCCTTTTGACAGGTTGTTATAAATTGCAACCTCTTTCTAACTTAAACTTCTAGCTGCTGTTTTGAACCCATGACATGGGTGTCCAATAATGCTCGTCTAATGCAGTACCCGTCACACACTAACCAGTAATTTAAAAGCAATCTGTAAGCACTTGTTGTTTATTATAAAGTGCCTTACCCGTAGCAAAATTTGAAATACAAACTCATCTATGAAGTAGCCTTACCAATCTAACTTAGACGCTGTGACTATTTAGATAGGAGATTGATATAAAGTGCAGAAAGGGTTCTACACTAACTCACGTATCATCGCATACTAATCATCATTATTTGTGACTTACGATGCCTATATATATACATGCTTACTTTTCATGTATCTAATGTTTAGACTAAAGAATCAAGTCCATTTTCTGATTTTACTTAGCACTTATACAACAATACCATAATCTGATAGCGTACTATATAAATTTGAAGATCATACAAGAACAAACACAAATACATAATATTGTCTCTGCTTTCCAGTCGCGAAAATATCAACTACGATTGGTGGACAACTATTAAGAATACAATCATTAGCAACAGTGACAATCAGCATAACAGAACAATAAAAATCCCTCTACAGAACACATAAGTAGTCACCATTGCAGTAGCCTAAGATATCGTTACACAACAGACAGGGAAGTAGTAGCCACTGTTATAGCCTAAAATGTCTTTAATAGCACATTACAGCCAAATTAAAAACAGCATCTTGCGGGTGATCGCCACATTCAGGAAGAATAACCAACAATCATTATTGTAATGTACCAATACTAACATTAAGATGCCTAAGTTCTTATACAATAGATCATTACCAAAATGTTGCAGACACAGCGATTATGCTAACATCGAAAACATGCATAACTTTAGCCATTGCCAAAACATAAAAATCCAACCTTTTATAGTATAGTCATCTTACCGGTTAGTTAATTATTCAAATTAACAATCAGAATCGTAGTAGCCTTCGCTTCCTGATTTCGCAATGTAGGGTTCATATGAGGTGCTGCACCTTATGCTACGTTTCCTCTTCCTCTGCCCTCTAGCCTTACGTTGCTTAACCACCTTGAAAATTGACACCACATGCCGATCTCTCATCACCCATATTTTTTTTCTACGAATTTCCCTGACCAACTGGCTATTGTAATCCAAGTCGACCTTAGAGGTTTCCATTCCAACAAGGAATTGATTAGCCCATGCTTTACAAACCTCCGACGTATTCCTTTTGCTTGCATGATCAAGTCTGCTAAACACATTCCCTGTAAGTTCCGGCATCTCAAAAAAAGGGTGATGAGGTTTACTACCCATTACTGTCTCCTCTTCAACTGTTGTTTTAGTAAACAGAGACTTAGACTTAAATTGTTCTTTTTTCCACATAACATAATCTTCCAGGAAGTTTGGTTTATCGTCTTTGTTAAAATATACCAGTATTCCTGGACATTGTTCCATTGTATTAGAGTAGATTAATTGAGCTTCAGGCTACAAATGTGATGATGATGAGATCAGAGATGTTGCGTTTGTTAATGACTGAATATGGAAGTAATGATGGTATACAGTTGTGTCTTATCAAGAGGGGGTGTGTATTTGAGTAGATTAAAAGACACTAAGCCGTCTTTCGATAGTTGTGTAAGTAGGTGTCTAATTAGGAGTACACTAATTATATAAAATACGGTTTTAAAATGTGTTAGTAATCCAGTATTAGTACGGTGCGAAAACAATTTACGACTTTCGAGAGATTGTTGATGCAGATTCTAAAAATAATACGTGTGTTGGGCTAATATATAGTACGTCTTTGACGTAAGTACGATTGTACCGGACACGGCCACCAACATGGACACACGCACAAAAAACGCTATCCATTACAAGCTTATAACAAATATTGTTCTCTCTAAGCCCAAACAAACAGTTTTGTTCCTCACTCAAACTCATTTTATATCCATTACATATCACAAAATATTCGTAAAAAATGCTCACCCGTCACAAGCAAAATTTAGGGGATATTATATAATTACAACAGTTTGTCAATAATTTAGATGACTTATAACTTAATTTAAAACCAAAGTAAATAGGGTATCCATTTGTCCTTTATTACAAGTAGTTGTGGTTAATCAAGTTGCAAAACTTACCTTTCCTATAATAGGTTGTTTCGAAAGTTGATAATGACTTAATTAGGATAAATCCTAAAAAAGATATATATTCAAATCTACTTAAGTTTTTTTTTCGATAGACTACACTTTTGGTTAAAATCTGTAATGCGTTACCCTTGTTTCAATCTTAATCATCGATCGATCTCTTTATATAGCACAATTGAAGTTGCGTGTACTGCTTTTTGAGAGCACATATAAGTACACCAACAACTGAGAACAAGTCATACTATATAACTACATTTCGTTTTACGAAAGTACTGAAACCTAAAATAATAATTTAAATAAATACGTTATTTAAGTGTGTCATAAATAACACATAAGATAAGACGATTAGGGTAATATGACACATTAGTACACAACAACAACATGATACATAAACATATTGTTGTCGCTACGAATCATCATTACTAAATGTCATTATCAGAATCATCATCAGATAAAACATTGTCAGTGAAAGAATAGTTAAGGCGGTTTGCTTGTAAATGTTGGTCACGTAAATATTCAAGCTCATCCTCCATTGTAACCTCGTTGTAGACGTGATAATAATGGAGGCATTCACGTGGGATGTAAAGTCTCCCAAACCCAGATAGTAGATCTAATAAAGAGTCGGGTTTCATGACGTTGAACAACCGTCGAATTATTTCAACTACTTCTTCCCTTAATTTGCGATGTTCTTCTCCTTTTGAATTGTAAGTATCTGCAAGCAAAACCATTTTATAACTGGTGGACTTCTCCCAAAAAAAAAAACACAAATATAATGAAAAGGAATAACTTTTTTTGTAAAATTCATTAGTAATAACATTACCAATTGTTGAATTGTTCAAAACTGGTGGACTCAACACAGTATGTGTGTTTCCATCTATGATTGAGATCAACATTGACAATGGCGGTGAACAATGTAACATATTCATGTAAACTGTTTCTGGCATGACTAGATTCAAACAAGCAACAAAATTAGGAGCCTCATCTCTTATCATGTCTATGTCTCTTTGAAATTCCTTAACTTTATCATCCCAGTACGTCATTCTCAATTTCTCTTAATCTGATACACCAATAAATGATATAATACTAAATATGAATTAATTTGTTTGATGCGATAATTTGTGACTTATAAATATCAATTTAGTTAGAGAGCTTAAGACAATATAGTCGTTTGTAATAGAGACATTTTATCTAATGGTAATTTAAATGGATAACATGTGTATTTAAAACATGACAAAATAATTACTACGTCAACTAAATCAAAAACTTACATTTGAAAAAAAAAAACATTAATCAAATTAACTACAGACTACCCAAGCAATAGAATAAATGAAATTAATTTTCAAACATTTTAGAAACATAATAATACATCAATAATTGAGATTAGGCTTTTTAAAACTGCATTAGGCAAAATTGGTCTATCATTGATAGCTCCAAAGGAATCTTGAAAAAAAATTAGATCATTTTTTTTTTTTTTTGTGGGGGGGAAGCTAAAGAAGGTAAAGCAAATTAGAAAGAAAAATGGTGGTGTGTTGAAAAATGTTGGTAATATTACTTATTTATATAGACAAGAAAAACTTATCCAATCTTATCAGTAATCTGGACAGACCAATCATAATAAGTAGTTGAGATATCATTTATTCAACCTTATCCATTATTGGGTTGTTATAACTTGGAATATTATTGAACTTATTTACCAACGTAATGAATTGTATACTTTATCCATGTGTTAGATCTATTTACGTAATTTAAGTTTATGTGTTCAATTTTTTAATTTAGTCGGTTTAATTTAAGGGTTGAAAATAAACAAATATATGTAGTATTTTGTTACAATTTAATACGAATACAAAACTTAAACGCTCGTTCGAAAACAATATCTAATATAGTAAATAACAATTTATAGGTACAACGATCAATAAATTGGTCAAAATATGTAACCTATTAATAACTATTTATAGAGATAAGAAATATCGTATACCTATTTTTTCATACAACAAACCAATATTAAGTTATTATTACAAAAATAGAGCTTGCCATTTTAACCACCCAAAAAAAAAGAAAAAACAATCCAAATTGTGTACAACTCCGAATATAGAACGTCATTACAAAAAAATGTCACTAATTTACACATTTATCACTTATACGTTATAGCGTCATGTGTGTTCATGCTCACAATTCCGCTAACCGTTTAGATTCCCAATTTTATGCATATTTATATCCCTTGTTTATAAATTGTCGAACCTCTTCATTTCCTCTTCCTTTTAGTTTCGGCCAGTATGTAGCTTATGATTTAATATGCTTTATTATCTTGTAAAGTACTTATTATAAATACCGAACTAAATTAAGTTGATATGTATACTGACCGTGAGACAATTAGCCAAAAAGATATTCTCTTTATTTATCCTGCCTAAATTTCTTACATTATTCCCGTAAATGACTTTAGACGTGTAACAATCTTCTGATTATGGAGTTTTAAGAACTATTGAGCTAATTTGAATCAGGTTTAATTATGATGGCTTCTGCAAGAGCACACGTACATAGATTTCGTTCATTTAAAATCTGGTATTTTAATGAAATACACTTAATATGTCATTGCTTCCTGATCATGAATAAAATCTAATTACTGTTTATGTCGCTACGATGCATATCATCCAATGCGGTTGAATGAGGTACTTTCTAGCAAGAGTTCCTTGTTTTACTCGATAACCTTCCATACATAATGCTTCTTGCATTGTCACGCCACTTACGTAACTTATAACCTGACAAACTTATTACTGTGAATTGATCTTCATTCAAACGATGTTACTAATTGTTGATCGCAGTTAGTATTGCTCTTGAAAGGTAATGTAAGTAGAAAGGGAGAGATAGACTAACATCAATACAGAATAAAACATCGAGCTCATTATGAAACTCACTAAAAATATATAAGTCCACTTCTTTTTAGGGTCATGGAAATCGGAATTACAGAACTACCTAAGCCTGAAGATCTCATGAAATAAGGCTACCAATGCAACCCTTAATGATCTACATGTTGTTAATCGAGATTCTATTGTAGCGAAAACAAGGTATCTCTATTGTTATACTAATCAGCCTGAAAAGCTCACGTATATGTACGGTCACGCTGATACACTTGAAGAGTCATGTGAGCTTGCTGCTAGGAGAGCTGTCCACAGCTTTATTTGACGATGGGCATTAGTTGTCGATGACTTCTCGTCTAAGAGAAGTGCTGCTTTTTAAGCATTGCAGTGGCTTGTATCGTTAACAAAGGTAATTATTAGCAATTCCAATGTTTATGTATACCTAAATCTGATATATGTTTGTAAGAAACATATAAACTAATCCAGCTAGAATTGCACAGCATATAGTACTCTCTTAATCATGCTATTACAAAAAGAAAATTTATACTACATACATTACCACAGAACACTTACATATAAAACGCATTGGTACCACAATAATGCCCCAAATAACTGGACTTATCAGAACCTTCATAAGGCTAATGCTCACTATAATGACCTATGTTCTTCCATGTTTATGTTATAGTTACTGATCTTTAAACATGTTACTTTACAGAAACAACATCAGTGTCTTCAAAATGCATATCTAATGTAAGATATACCAAATCAGAATCTTACAGTAATCCTGTATACTACTCCACACAAATGATTACAGAATAAGATTTATGTAGTAACGGCTGTTATGAAAGTTTTAAACTGTAATAGCACCTCGTTGCCACTTATACACAATTACATATCAAAAAAATGGATAGAGATATGCACCCAATTACTGTCAGAACCTGTGGCAAGCATGTTTTACTTAAATTACGTTAGAACGTGCATTATCTAAAGTAACTTTTGATCAATGTTGAAGCAGTACAGCACTGCACTGTGTAAAGCTTCTGTGCAAATAGATATCGCTGGCTCCGACTACTGTGTGATAAGTGCTTAGATATGATGTTCAAGTGTACGAGGTGTTCATGCAAAACGCTTTAAAATATATTACAGACAATGAAAATTATGTATTACAGCAATAGAATAACAGAGAAGACATGGAATTCCAAACAAAGCGAGGAGGAGATTACCAACGTAATGGGAGGGATAGAGATTTCTCGCAATATATTTCCTGATGCGTATAGAACAACATTCTCACGCGGTTCTCACTTTTCCAGTTCCCAATCAAACAGAACGAAAATTTGTTCAGAGGATGCACCTCTTTGCGCAGCTTCTTATTCTATAACTCTTAAAAGTCTAACTACTATAATGATTCTAATGCTAATTGTTTCATTAGATACTACATATCTAAGAACGGTTGCTTATTCAACAAAACATAAGCTCCTAAAGTCCTTCGATAAATATATGCTAATATCAACACATAAATTAGAAGATAAATAACTTATAAATCATACCGAGCCACGTCTCATATTTGGCAATACTCACATAGTAGTACAGCTGATTTCCAGATTTCGAACGCATATCTTTGCTTCCATTCGCACACTAAGCGTACCTCCGTAATTATCTGCCTCTGTAAATATCTCATCTAACCCATCAAAATCTGCTTCCATACCCATTCATAGTTAGCGTTTCAAGTCAGAATCTTAATAAAATAACTACTAATGGGTTAACATAAGACATTTAGACACTTAAAACACAATACAGTACAAACAGAGAAAAGGTCACCTGCAAGACAAGTCGAGGTCAGCTTCTAATGTTATTCTCCCTCACCCACTCATCTAATTTCAATACACAGCAAATAAACCATTACAATCATCTATCTATATTAATAAATGACATCATGCATTCTGAACACCTGGTTATACTTTATATCATTAAGATTAAACAATAGAAGATCACCTATATTTAGCAGTATGATCAAGATTACTGATACACCTAACAACTCCTCGTATAAGATGGAGTCTCGTAGATTTTTGTATTCTTTTCAGAATCCCTACCAATGTATATTGAACAACTTTCTAAATTTCAACAATATGTAGCTTACCATACGTTGTATATGACCTTAACGTTAAGAAAATAGTTCCATAATTATCATTACCTACAATATCTTAGTACACTTAACTAATCATACTGTAATAGTACACAATCCTACTAGATGTTGCAGATTCACAGGATGCGTGTAAATACTTAGATGCAGGAGCTGTTAGGCTACCATTAACTTAACATATAACAGATACATTACCAGTCAATATAATGATGACAATCACTAATAGAAGTATAATACCAATCGTTACTTGTAGAATCCACACAATCATACTCAATGCGGCGACTTATGCTGCTCTCACATCTTTTACCTTCTGGTCTTTTAACCCTGTAATGTCTGCATGCACATCTTACCGAAATCAACCGACCTCCCCTTAACGCCCAAATAGTCCTACAACGATTTACTGTGACTAGCTGCTGATTATAATCAATATTAACTTTTGATGTCTCTGTACCCACTAGAAATTGTCTTGCCCAAGCTTTGCACACCTCCGCCATACTTCTCTTATCTGCATTCCTAAGCCTTTGAAAAATCTGATCTGTAATTTCAGGAATCATAAAAAGGGGGTGATGAAGTCTACTTCCACACAATAAATCTTCCTCAACAATCTTTTTGGAAAACAGAGAGTTATATTTAAATTGTGATTTCTTCCAACCAACGTATGATTTTAAAAAATCCACTTTGTCATCTTTGTCGAAGTATAACAGTTTCTTACATTGCTTCACCATTGTAGAGATTCTAAACAGTTTAGATTGTGAAGGTGGTGTTCTACTTCAACAGGTGATAGTAAGAAGATGGCGGTTTAGAGGATATAGGAAGGTGATACAGTGGTGTCGAATCCGTTGTTTAGGGAAATGAATTAGTTTACAGAGTACATGAAAGAGCAAAACATCAGATGAAAAGTTTAGTCATCATTATGGTGTACAACTAGCATTTGTAAAAAGATTGTTTAATTTTGCTTAATTACGAGTAAGACGTATATATTAATTTATCGATTATAAATGTACTCAACTACTATCAATATAATATTAGACCGTCGTCTAATAACATGTGCCCACAAGATTCCTTCCATAAAGTTTACGAAACCCAATAAATAGTTTAAGGTAAACAACAACTGTGTATATAACCAAAACATACGTAAATATCATATTTAAACGTAGTACGTACTAATCAGCAGGCTTAAAGCATAATTTTTATATTTAGTGTACTTTATTCATATGTTAGTAATATGTAAATTCAATATATTGTAAGCTATAAATATCAGCTTGACTAGATTCGGAGAAATCAAAACGTAACGTAATCACCGGCAAGCAAATGACAAATAGTCTTGCCTTATTAACATTGTCACTCTTTTACCCTTCCAAAAAGAATTTCAAATTAATCAAATCAAAGCGATTTTTAAAATTATTTTTTACCTATTCAAGACATCTGTGCCCACTAAAATATAAATGTGCAAACTTGGAAAAATGGAACAGTAGGTCGGTGACTTCGGTGCGGAGTGCGCGATGAGTCATGTTCACATTGTCCTACTCTCCGTCCTTTTTATGGATTCGTCTACATCTAAAGGTTAGTATTCAATATGGTGCGCGGTTTAGGCCCCTGTAAATGTGCATACTCGGGAAAAATTGAACAGTAGACCAGTGTCTTGTGTGCCTTGCATGTGATGAATAGCCTGCACTTTGTCTTCTTCCCATTTCTTTACCTTTTTTTTGCTTCTTCATTTTTTCTCCCGATACTCTTCATACTCCTCAATATTGTTTAAGCTTTGTTTTGGGATGGTTAAGTGGCCTCATAACGGGCACGGACATGAAACTGCGTACAGGCAATACAATAATAATTTTTACAATAATTCGGAGTTTCATAACTTTTAATAAACGAAATGTCCACTTAAAATCCCAGCTATTACAAACATTATGGTTAGTAGCAGCAATGCAGTTACGCTAGAGATGATCGTTTGCAAGTCTGGGTTGGACATGGGCCAGGCGTACCCTATCAAACCGCCCGTGCCCCTTCAGTATGCCTTAACGGGCCAGTCGTTGGGTTTGCGGGCTTTCATCGGAAATAATTACTGCAAATTAATTATTGGAACATTAAACCAACCAAACGGTAAACTAAACAAAAGTATGGTTATGATGGTGCAACTACCCTTTCGGATGAACAATAGAGTAGTGGTCTATAATCATGCTACTTAATAAATACTCCGTAGTAGTTCTCTCTTTATCTTTGTCTTATTTTTTTACTTTCTATTGTTTCCTCCTTTTTACGCCCCATTATTATCATACTTCCTCATTTTAAAACTTTGAATTAATCATTTTTTTTTTAATATACATAATACATTTACATTATTATATCATTAATGTGTTTCAAAAATGATTAATTAGCTTTATAAATTCTAAATGCCAATGTTTATTTTATGTTAGACTTTCTAAAAAATCAACATAAATTAATAAACACGAATCTTCATTTGTGACGGCGGTATTTGTCACAGGTTTGTGATAGATACCATCTCATCTCACAAAATAACCAAATTCCCTCTTTCCGACACTATTCAAAGTACAAATCCGTAACAGATAGTGACCAGTTTCCGGTAAAATTAACTAATTAATAAATATAATAAGCGTACGTTGTATAAAACTCAAAACCTCATTATTATACCTTCTTTGTCTCCATTCTCTTCCAGAATTTGTCTTCTCCTCAGTTCTTAATGTAAAGAATCAATCACCCTTGCCAACAACTTCCTTCATCACCATCAGAGTAAACCACGTTCACCATCACAACACCGTAACAGTCTTCCTGTATTTATCTGTTCAAATTAAGGTATGTTTTTGGAATTTTAATGTACTTAATCCTAAATAGTGAATTAATTAATTGTACATTGAATTCCAATTGTCATATTGATACGAATATATGTTGACAAACATTATTTGTTGTACAAATTATATATTAAAATGGTTATGTTAAAAAGTATTAATTAGATTGATTAATTTGATTTATTTTAATGTTTCTTGATTGAGTTGTTGTAGTCTGGATTAACTCTTGCAATAAAATTATGTTAATGTTAATAGACACGTACAATTCTGCAAAAAACAAGGGAATTTAATACGTATGTCTGAGATATGAGTGGTAAATCAGCATTGACAATAAGAAACAATATAATTATGTGTATGGCCTTAAGTTCAAAGTGGTTTCGTACTGGATCTGTAATTCTGAGTGTGAGTAGACAAGGGTTTCTGGGTAAATTGGAAGGGTCAGAGCAAAGAAGTAAGATAGCCTGATTTTTGCATGTTATTGCATAGCATCGAGGATTGTAGGTTCTTACAGAGAAGGGGGTGAGGGTGGTCAGTGTTGAGGACGAGGGAACTTAGGGGTTTTTGTATTGACAACATTGTAATGCAAAAGCTAAGCAAATCAACAACACCTAACCATTTCAGTTTATGAACAACACAAAAGGTTACTACTAAAATCAATCAAATTGCAGTGACTAATTCCAATATCAAGTCTCAAGCTAGAGTTTAATGACGTGTACCCCTGTAGGGGTTTGGATGTATGCAACATCTCCCCTCTGTTTTCAATGGGCATTTAGTTAACTTTTCAATTACTCAGAATTGTCATAGCATTTAGTCGCACTGCCTAAGATAATAATGCTGGTATAGTTGTCATCGTGTCCCGAAGATCTGTATTGCTTTGAGTTATTTGATTTTTGTTATTAGTAGTTTAGTGCGCCAGTCGTAGGTCTACTTGACTGGATTTGATTGGAGGGAGTATGACACTCATAGTTGTCAGTTAGCTTATTAAGACCGAAACTCTTAATTGTATTGTTAATTCATATTTTGTCGTTTTAGAAATCTGGTAGTTTAGTGCCGCGTTGCTGTTGTTGCTACCTCTTTATCAATTTTATTCGAGTGTGGTAGTCATAGGCGACTTGGAGTGAATTGCATTAGAGGATGTATAACACTCGTAGTGTGCCAGTGAGTATCTTATGACCACATTGCATTATTTGTATTACTTATTTGTATCGGTCGTATTAGGAATCTGGTAAGATATGACGCCCTTCATAAACACAGACTATAAAGTCTTTAGCTTTAATGTATACTTTCTACAGCTAAATAGGTATGCCTTCTTGTACTGGTGTTCACTATTTTAACAAAGAAGACAAGCATGAGTTTGAGAATGACTACCTACGTTGGAAAAAGGAGCAATTCAGATCTAAATCATTGTTCAAAACACACTATGTGCTAAAAGAGACAACAATAGGCGAACGAGTTAACCATCTATTGTTCAGTTCTGATGAGCTAATGTCCAGCATTTTTGAGAGGCTCAATCATCAAGACAAACGTAGTATGTCTGAAGTGTGCAGAAAGTGAGCTTCTTTATTTGCAGTTGGAAAAGATACATCCAAGATGGCGGCTGATTATAAGAGCCAGGTGAATAAAGAAGAAATAGAGGGGTTAATAGTCGATCAGATCAAGATGGGGTCGCGTGTTTTCGATCCAATGTAAATGTCTTGATTTACCAACAGAAGACGCAAGGTATATCTACCATTGTTGGATGGAGGGAAACAGAGATATTGATGATCCAACTGTCCATGACGATGGCCCCTTTAATATATTGACAGATGAAGACGAGTATTACAAATCAGATTAGTATGCTAAAAGTGGTAGATTTAATGTAATAATGTTCAATTCTAAGCTTAACTAATGTAGTCAGAAACTATTAGTTGAAAATCTATTAGTACAATTGGGTGGCTCCTCCAAAAGGGTGTATGTGTACATCTTCTACTAGCTGCTTTGTGATATTGTGATGAGCTCTTTTGCGGTTGTGTCTTCTGGTCTCACAATGTGGGGCATAGTTTTCTAATAGTCCTGAAACAAACATTGCAGTACTTATTTACTGCTGGCACCCTTCATAAACATAAAGGAACCGCTCAAACCGACACCCCAAATGTGAGCTTTCCACAGTGTACAGAAGCTGTAAACACAATTTGCAGTTGTTGATGCATATTACAAATCAGATTAGTACACCAAAAGTATTAAAGTTGATGTAATAATGTTCGATTAAAAGATGAACTAATGTAGTCAGAAACTATTAGTTGAAGCTTTTCTTGAATAACAACGGACAAGGAATGAGAATAAACATGTTACGTATTTTCGTATATTAAATTGTAACGCGATTTAGTACATTCAAATATGTTATACTCGTGTTCAATTTATACTAAGCATCTGTACTTAAGTTCTGAAATCTATCCATATACAATCATTGTAAGTCTAAAAATGATACCTCCGAAATAATCGAACAATTTAAGTATGTCCTATTTCAACATCTAACGAATGAGACATTTATTATAAATATGGTTTCATCTAAACTATTTCTACATTACATACATGTCTTAGTTATGTTCACATAATTTACACAAAGTATTATGTAGATAGTAATTGTTAAAAAGAAGACTTATGTAGGTAGTGTTTATCAATTCACCCAATAAATATTTTACGAATAATTTGGGGTAGGCTGTGTGCAATGGTCATGTCACAATCGCAAATATCTAATACGTGACAATGTCAATTTTACATTCCACTTCTCATTCTGTTGGGAACTCGTTCATTTAAGATTTACTTACGTTTTGAGTTTATTTTCCACAAAAAGATATTGATAATAAGTTATCGTATAATGTTTTCATTCAAACAATAATTAGACTTAGAAATGTAATTTTCAAATATTAGAGTCAGGATAGTAGGAGATCCGTTGTGGGATGTAGCTCTGACTTTGTAAATTGACAATTCCCGTGGGCTAATGTTTGTGTAGCCTATTCAAGATAAATATACTATATGATTATAATCAAATATGTTAATCATTCAATATATCAAAAACCCAAAAAAAAAACAAATATGTTGAGACTATGAATATTAACATGACGATGAATTACGTCGCTTGGAATTCCGCGCGCATCGCGCGCGGAGTAACAACTAGTATATGTAAATGAGTTATTTTGAATCCATTCGAAATCAAACAAAATAAGTGTTAAAAAATACGAGATTCTAACTCCATTTGACACTGAATTATCATCCCAATCCATTCAATTCCCAAACTTTTAACAACCCCTCAATAGTGACCAATGTGAAAAACCGCACCACAAAAGAGGGTATGGGCGTAGCCCAACATATTACGTATCTATATATAAGTATAAAAGAAGAACCGCTATACATTAAACTTTACATGTGTCACGCTAACGTTAATTTTTTCCCGCCTAATCCAAACCCTAAGGATGCATAGAATGAATTATTTTCAATATTGCTATTTTACATTATTACCTTACAGAAAAAAGACTATCCTATCATTATTCAAGATTATATTTTCCCAAAATACAAGTTCTTTAGCTTTTAATGTCAAATTCTCCAGTTAGTCATACATCAATTTCTGCGATTATTTTTTTATTATAGTTGAATTTTGATGAAACTTTTTTGCATAACTAAGTTGATTTATACAAATATTATCCATATATCATGTTATACATTTTCAGAACGGTGTAAATTTTGTAAAGGTATTTGTTCATCAAAACTTTTATCAACGAATTTAATTAATATTTTTACTATTGTCATTTAATTTCAAGATATAAAAAAAGATAAATTGGAATTGTAGGTTTTAATTTGATTTTGCCACTCTATTTTAAAAAAAAGAACATATATCAGATGTACTACTTCAGACCTAACTTTTAATTTTTAATTTTTAATAAAGTTTATGTGTATTTTTTCTGAGTTTTTTTTTAAGTTAATAAGTTATATTTTAAAAAAAAAACCACAAATTTAACTTAGGTCATGTACTCATGTGTAATGTTTTTTAGATATATTAAATTTTTAAAATTATTTTATGATTTAATAGTTTAAAATTTATATGAAATTTACTTTAAAATTAATTTTTTCATTAAAATCTTACGATTATATTTATTATTTCAAATATAATATAAAAATAATAATATTTTAATACTATTCTAAATTTATCTTCAAACCATCGGGTTGAACGGGTCGGTTCGAATTTCAACCATAAAATAACAGTTTATTTTGGATTCGAGTCATTTTGGGTTGCGGGTCAAGATTTACATGTCTTTGACCGTAAAAACTTTAAAATCGGATCAGACCAGATCGGCTCGAGCCAGGTTTACGGGTCGAATCATGTTTTGATTCGTGTAAAGCACACATAACTTTTTTATTGGTCTTCTTAATCTTTTTTTTGTTTCCCCAAAACATCAAATTAATAATACATTCTTAAAAGTAGTAACTTACATATCTTTTGGATTTATAAAATTATTAAATTTTAGAAAATTTCACTTTGTCTACTACCCATACACTTTTGATAAGTTTGTGTTACTTAATTTTACTGGAAATACTATGATTTTTTTCCTCAAATTTTGATAAGTTATTGACAAATGGTCAAAATAAGCGGTTGAGGTACTTACACTTGTTATAATTGAGCTAATCCCAATAACCCACCCGACTTCCAAATCCATGACCCAAACTTTAAATGAACCCGAATTGTGTAAAAAAAAATGGATAAAAAATGTGTTTTGTACTCTTATTAATACAATGATAACATAAAATTGTAAACCTTCATCTATCAATGCCCGTGTAACTATGCACGCTAGATGACTTAGCTTGAATCCTAGACTGACACCAGTGTTGTCTATTGAAGGGACACCAAAATAATAAATCCACAGGTTGTGAAACAATCTACAAGAAACTTGAAATCTTAAATTCATCCAAAAAAAAAACCGATCTACAAGGATTGAATAGTATTGATTCAAGTCGTAATAGTATAATTTGCGGCATACAAGTGTAGGCGGTCAAGTGTATGAAACTATGAAAGTAAGAAAGGGATTATTCTCCGTCTACTTCTTCCCAACGTAAGGAATTTCCCTCAAAACTCAACTCCTTAGCTGCTGCTTTTTTTTAATTGATTTGGTACCCATGTGTTGTTTCATTCTTATTTTCCAGTAAAATTAGCTTTAGTGGGCTACCAGTATACTTGACCGACATTATTAAATTCATATACTACTATACTATATTATGTTCAATTTACAAGTCTTCTCCGCATCAAATTCCTGGGTTTGATCTGAAATTTCAATTTCAATTTCAATTTCAATATCAAGTATTCAAGTATGAAGGAAGGAAGAAGAAGGAAAAGGGATGTATTGAGGAGCAAGTTATACTCATTTGCATGCTTAAAACCAGATATAGACGAAGACGAGCATCAGAATATTGGTCAAAGGGGTTATGAAAGAGTTGTGCATTGTAATGATCCAGATAATCCCGAAGCGCTTCTCTTGAATTACAGAGGGAATTATGTGTCTACTACTAAATACACACCTTTTAATTTCATACCCAAATCATTGTTTGAGCAATTCAGGAGAGTTGCCAACTTGTATTTTCTAACTGTTGCTTTTGTATCTTTTACTCCTTTGGCTCCTTATGCTGCTGTTAGTATTGCTTTTCCTTTGGCTTTCGTCATTGCTGCTACCATGGCTAAAGAGGCTGTTGAAGATTGGCGCCGCAAACATCAGGTCTCTCCCCCCTCCCCCCTGTTTTTTTTTTCTACTCTTATCTGAATTCACGCTAATCTGCGTTGTGTTTTGGAATCTGAGTGGGTGCTGAAATTGTTTCATAACTTATTGTGTTGAAAGAATCGCAGCAGAAGGGGAATGGGATTTGTGTGGGATTCATAGCTGGAATTAGTTTCGTTAGGGAATTAGGCTAGTCTAATATTGAGCTGAGCTGTTTTGAGATACTCTCCATGGCATTCTGGTATCAATTTGGTAAGGATGACATCAGAGGATTGAGCTTCACGTTAGTCAATGTTAAGGGAGGTGCGCGTATTTTGCCTACTGAATTGTTATTTCCAAGGCTAAATTTGCGTTGGCTGAAGATTTTCTCTTTGCTGATCTCCTTCCTCCCAATTGGTCAAAGTATACCATAGGAAGTCTTGCCTATGCTAGTTTTGGTTACGTTTCTATCACGTTCTCACTATGTACACCTGAGCATTCGTTGTTGTTTTACGAGCTGTCCCTACGCTTGTGATACCACAGCATCTGGTTAGTATGATGAACTCCATGTTAGCTGGATAGGCCTTCCAACAATCAACCTGGATCCAGAAAGCCTCAACCACAAGAACTGTTAGAGTTGACGCAGTTTATAGAGGGGATAAACTGAGATTATATTTTAGAGCTGAAATGTTTTTGATTGTTATTTTATGATTTCATTGCAATCACCAACTTCTCCAACAGCTTATAAATATATTATATATGTATCTTACAAATAGGCATCAAGAGCTATATTATATGAACTCTAGGGACTACTTAAATTTAGGAGATTAACTCAACTTATCATTTTCTTAACTGGTAGATATACTTCTAAAACAGAGTTTCTTGATGACAGCCATTTAGATGATTAATGTGATAAGCAAAAGTTCTCATGCATCCTCAAGAACATGTCAATGATGTGATATAGATACGTACCTTTACATGGTAGTTAAATCTCATAGCTTTTTTGTAGTTACCAAATTTCTCTTTGTGCCACTATCCATGTTCTAATTCTGCTTCTTAGGATCATTTGTAATTCGAGAATGGTGTTATTGTTGCTAGTCTTTATCTTTTGTGATTTGGTAAGTTGTGGTACATATAACATAACGGTATTGTAAACCATCAAATTTTATACCTGCAATAAACAATAAAGAGGAACAAATAATATGTAAAGAGGAACAAATAATATGGGAAACAAAATTTTATTTTATTATCGAAAGATTGTGGGATACAATTATCGGAATTCCTTGATTTAACTTCTAAGGGATTTAGGGTTTTGATAGTACTATGAGGTCTTATCGACTTAATCTCATAGGTAGTTGATGTGATCTTTTGTGTGACTTATTCTATCTTACCTACAATTTGGTAGTAGGATGATGTGGTCGTTTTGAGACTTAATCCATATGCTTTCCACTAATCAATTAAGTCAAGGTCTATATTTATAGTGAAATGGCTTGGAAGGCAAGGTAGAATATTCTAGAATATCCTAATTTCCTAAGATATTATCACAATATTTATTGATAATTATCTCTAAATAATTAAGATACAATAAAATAAATAAATACCAAATTATAAAATTTTGGTGTCTACAAATGCCCCCTTAAGACTAGTTGTAGAGATTTTGATGTCGGCTGCAACTTTGTTTGGAAACGTGCTACTATGACCCTTGGAGAATGGAGTTAAAGAGCGAAAATTGTCCGAGCGTGCCTATTTGTAAATCATAAAACTTTATCAATAAACAATAAAAAGAAACAAATAATATGGAAACAAGATTTTATTTTATTATTGAAAGATTATGGGATACAATTATCGGGTTTCTCTTGATTCCACCTCTAAGGGATTTAGGGGGCGTTTGGTTAGAGAAAGGGAAAAAGAAAGGAAATAAGAAAGGGTAAGAGATTACCTAAAACTTAATTTGTTGTTTGGTGACACCAAGAAAGGGAACTAATGGTCCACTCACACACACACTCCTACCACTAACACACACCACCACAAACAATCACTTATCTACTGGCGGCAGTGATGGTAGTGGTGGGGTGTCATGGCAGCGGCGGCGGCGGTGGTGACAATGGTATTGGTCACGGCGGTGATGGTGGTGGGGGTGTCATGGCGGTGATGGCGATGGTGGTGGTGGAGATGTCATGGCGGGTGGTGGTGGTGGCGGTGGTGATGGCAGTGGGGGTGTCATGGCAGTGGTGGTGGTGGGGGCGTCATGACAATGGTGGCGGTCGTAGTGGCGGAGGCAGCGGCGGTGTCATGGTGGTTGTTTGGTGGTGGCTAGTGTGGTGGTAGTTGCAAGTGTGGTGGTAGGTGAAGAAAGTGGTTGAAAAGGAACAAGGGTAACGAAATCTCATATCCTATGGGGGCGGGGTAAAGAATTAGATGGATTGAGGGGTAAATAAGGGAGTTTCATTCCCTTTGTTTGTGTCAAACAAACACCGACAAAGGGGATGAATAACTTTGTTTCCCTTACCATTTCTTATAAACCCCCAACCAAACGCCTCCTTAGGGTTTTGATAGTTTTACGAGGATTGATGAGGTCACATATTCCATCTTACCTACAATTTGGTACTAAGATGATGTTGTCATTTTGAGACTTAATCCATCTACTCTCCACTAAACTCTTAAGTCAAAGTCTATATTTATAGTGAAATGGCTTGGAAGGCAAGGTAGAATATTCTAAAGTATCCTAATTTCCTAAGATATTATCACAATATTTATTGATAATTAACTCTAAATAATTAAGATACAATAAAATAAATGGATACGAAAATATAAAATTTTAGTGTCTACAGGTATAAACATGTGGCAATGGTAACTAGCTTTGACTAATTTTGATTGTTTTCTCCTCTTTCCGTATGTTTTTGTTTCAAAGCACAAAACTGGGAAATTTTGTTGGACTCGTACCTTTATTTTTTCCTTTGTTTTTTGTTTTTTAATCATGGAAGAACTAAGAAGGCAATGTGTTATCATAACATGAAATAATCATCAAATGCTGTTTGGTTAAGGATCTACAATGATGGCATGGGTCTGGATACCTAAAAAGTGAGAAAGATGATTGTGGACATGTTTCATGCAATTTTGGATACTCCGTTTTGCAATAACCTTTGTTTGCAAGTTTGTTCTCTGCAAAAAAATTGATGACTGCATTGTCTTCATATGACGTTAACTGGAAGTTATCATTCACAAACCTAGGATTGAACAAATATAACACAGATCAAACCAAAGCCGTGGTTTTCTGTCCTGAGAGTTGAACGAGATTTTTAGTGGCTGATCTTTCTGGGTTTAGTAGTATCTGCTCATACCTTTTCTAGCCATGGATTACTGAACATAAAATCTTGGTATCTAAATGTTTTGATGATTTTGCTTATGCTTCTTTGTCGCTATGTACAGACTAGGATCCATTAAAGCATTCTAGAAGCTAGAGCTATTAAGTGACTCTTTTCTTTTGTTAGGCTACTCCCGGAGTATTTTGCTCTCTGTTTCCTGTTGAATATTCTGACTACTAAATGCCTGGCTTTCCTCAAATGTTTT
This sequence comes from Silene conica, assembly GCA_029255685.2. Taxonomy (NCBI): domain Eukaryota; kingdom Viridiplantae; phylum Streptophyta; class Magnoliopsida; order Caryophyllales; family Caryophyllaceae; genus Silene; species Silene conica. The sequence continues at coordinate 51,607,010 of CM055316.2, read as the reverse complement.
AATGTTCTGTTTATATTATACACTTATACTTTGTTATTTAGGTATGAAGCTCTGTGTTTTTAACGGTTTCGAGTTGTTTTGTGGCCGGAAAAATCAATGTTCTGCTGGTTGCAATGTGATTAGCCTTTTCACAGATAGCTTTTATTTCAATACTTTCCTTTTTCCCCCTGTAACTATCTTCTGTTAATCTAGTTAATGAAGAAATTCTTCAAATTTATGCAGGACATAGAAGCCAATAATCGACTTGCTCAAGTCTACGATAGCATGAATAAAGATTTTGTTGAAACGAAGTGGAAACAGCTCAGAGTTGGCGATATAGTTAAAGTGCAGAAGGATGAATACTTTCCTGCTGATTTGCTATTTCTTTCATCAAGCTATGACGACGGGATCTGTTATGTAGAGACATCAAACCTCGACGGAGAAACTAATCTGAAGCTTAAACATGCTTTGGAAGCGACATCAAGCTTGCTGGATGAAATGTCCTTGTCTAATTTTAAAGCAGTGACCAAGTGTGAGGACCCGAACGAAAATTTGTACTCTTTTATTGGGACTCTTTACTATAATGGAAAGCAGTATGCTCTTTCTCCACAACAGCTCCTTCTTCGGGACTCTAAGCTTCGAAATACCGAATTTGTGTATGGTGTGGTGATTTTCACTGGGCATGACACAAAAGTGATGCAAAATGCTGTCAATCCTCCATCAAAGAGAAGTAGAATTGAAACACGATTAGATAAAGTCATCTACGTTCTTTTTGCTTCCGTGCTTTTAATGGCCTTCATTGGGTCTGTCTTCTTTGGCATTAAAACTGAGAAGGATATCTCAGTCGGAAAGTTGACAAGGTGGTATCTTCGGCCCGATAATACTCCTATCTTCTATGACCCGAAGCAGCCATCTGTAGCTGCCTTTCTACATTTGCTGACTGATCTCATGCTTTATGGTTACTTGATTCCCATCTCACTGTATATATCCATAGAGATTGTCAAGGTTCTACAATGCATTTTTGTAAATCAGGATCAGGAAATGTATTATGAGGAATCTGACAGACCAGCTCATGCTCGGACATCTAATTTGAATGAAGACCTTGGTCAAGTTCATACAATATTATCCGACAAAACAGGTACATTGACATGTAACTCTATGGAATTTGTCAAATGTTCCATAGCAGGGACTTCTTATGGCAGAGGGATGACAGAGGTAGAGATCTCTTTGGCAAAAAGACAAGGGCAACCAATCTCGTCTGATAACATGCCTTCCGATGGAGCGGTTAAAGGTTTTAACTTCAAGGATGAGCGCATTGTGAATGGAAGATGGGTCAATGAACGCTACCCAGACATAATACAGTTGTTTTTCAGAGTATTAGCAATCTGCCACACAGCTATTCCTGATGTACATGAAGAAATAGGTGAAATTTCATATGAAGTTGAATCACCCGATGAAGCAGCTTTTGTAATAGCTGCAAGGGAACTTGGCTTTGAATTTTTTAGAAGGACTCAGACGAGCATATCTTTGCATGAGGTAGATCACCACACTGGGCATAAGGTTGACAGGTGTGTTTTAAATAATTTTAATGCATTACTTGTTTAAATAATTTTAATGCGTTACTTGTTAAGTTGTTATGTTTTTCCCCCTTTTTTGTGTGTGATTTTTTCTTTCTGGTTTTTGTTAGTTATTTTTTGGTCACATAGGCGCATGTGTAATACTATATATATAAACGGAGACGAGGGGATTTCAATGTTTACATAGATACTAAAATATTCATATATTGTATAGTTTAGATGTATAGAGATGTTAATTATCCAGCATACAAATATAATAAAATGTAGGTTGGGTGTTGGAAACTATAAAGAGAAATAAAATCAAGATTTCCAAAAAATATAATATTCCATAATACATTAGTTTTGTACTTTAATTAGTGTATAATAATGATCGGTCTTAAATGACATTCTTTTCTAATATTTCATATTTATTTAAATATATAACTCTAATACAATTAGATAACCAACATATAGAATTTTTTTTTGACAAATTAAGTAACACAATTATTTAATGCAAATATTTGATATATTTATTTAAATAATGACGGAGGGAGTAGTAAAAGTAATAATAGCAACAACAGATTTAATGGAAGTAATAGTAGGAACAACGAAGAAAGTATGAAAAATTAGCTAAAAATTCTATTTAAGGGAATATTTTATTTATTTAAATATATGAGTTTGATAAAATTATAACGGTAATAGTGTAATTAACCATTACAATAACTGGAGTAGTCAAAGAAACAACGGTAACCGGTAACCGGAGAAGTAGTGAACATAATAGTATTTACAGAGGTTGTAGTAAAAAATTAATAATATTAACGTAGCGAATGTGTCTCATAATTTGTTGATAAATTGTACATCATAATTCTGAGACACATTCGCTACGTTAATATTATTAATTTTTTGAGCTCAGAGACAAAAACGCATGAACACCAAAAGGCGAAAGCGTGCGATATTGTAATATCAAAGGGACAAATGAGGTTTTTTAAAAATTAATGTCTGGTGAGATAGACCCTTAGAGTTCGAGGAGGGTTTTAATAATATTAACGTAGACCCTTAGAGTTCGAGGAGGGTGACAGCGTCTTTTTGAAGGTGACAGCGTTAGAGTTCTACGTACATGAAAGATTATGATGGGCTGGTTTTAATCATAATCTTTCATAATCATAATCTTTCATGTACTTTTAGAGTTCGAGGAGGGTTTTAATCATAATCTTAGAGTTAGACCCTTATAATCTTTCATGTATATTATAAGGGTCTACGTTAATATTATTAATAATCTTGAAAGATTATGATGGGTTCTATGCAGACCCTTTTAAAATTAATATTAACATAGAACAATACAGTATATTATAACTCATGCACTGGTTTTACTCATTCATGTACTTTTTTTCATTATCTTTCCATAGAATTCCCTTTGCTTAGGATAGAAAAATTCTCTAATTCTCTCCCTCACCAAATTACTCAAATCCATAAAATTATTCAAATCCGTCAAATTACACAATTATGTATCTTAATTCTCTTATCGATCAAGTAGTAATTCTAATTCTTAAATTTATTAATTATATCGATTATGGCATACAGGGGACAGGAAAGATAAATCAAACCATCCAAAAAAACTTGTGGTGGTGACTATTGTGGTGCCACCATGTCGTTCGAGTTGGCAAATCCATAACACTGATGCCATTAGTAGTCAATTGTCTTTGGATTTGGTCGCTCATTGAATAATCTTTGTTCTTCCGTGCCATTGCTCTTGCTTCAATTGATTCTGATATTTCATCATCAAACACAATAACATGATCTTACATACCTAATTTAGTAATTGGTCAAAATAAGCAAATAATTCATATATCTAAGAACAACTCGAATTGAATTGAATCAAACCAAACCGAATAAACAAGTAACGAGAAATAGACTTGTCTATTGACATTCGTGGAAATGTGTAATAATCATTGTGGGGCGGGCATCCAAAACAGCCTTTGTGTCTCATTCAACACGTGTAATTTTGTGTACATCTTACCCCCTTACTTACCATTGGCAGGAGCCCTTGAGGCAGTGGGTAATGCTGTTATTGTTGCATAAGCCATTAGTCATAAGTTTATTGACCTGACTCTACATATCTTGGGCTGTTCGGGACATATTGCTAGTTTTATTATTTGATTATTTCAATTGCACATTGTTCGTGTTTTGTTATTTTACTCACTACAGTACGCTTATTCCAATTTTACCCCTTTCATTTCCCCACCTTACAAAAAAACTCTTCGTTCTTGCCTCTCTACTCATTTAAGTACACCAACATCATCAGTTCTACGTCAATGCAATAACAAGTAACCAATACTACGAAAATATGAATATAAGAATACAGAATGCAGGATAATCAATACACAATCAATTAGTATGTCTTTTTGTATTGCAATCAATTGGTATTAACAATGGATAGATATTGAGGAAATTTGGCAATTGTAGGCCAGCAGCACTTGCATCGAAATCACGGTGTTGAAACAATGATCAATTCAATGATAAAATTACAAGTGGTCATTTAATGTACATCGAAACCGAGTATCAGCGACACTAATTAATCAGCTAATGATGGTAAGTGCTAAACAATCAAGAGCAAATCACTGGCAATTGACTTATAATCCCTCAAACCCTAATCTCTTAGTAAAAAAATGAAAACGAAAATCGGGGAAAGAAGCTTTAAGACAATAATTCAACCATAATAATGTTTCGAAATAATTATTTTTTATTACTATTAATCTATAGTTGAATAGAGATGTTGAATTAGAGGAGATTTGTTTAGGGTTGATATTGGGAAAATTTGAATTTTTTTATGTCAAGGCCTCAAGGGTATGAGATGGAAAATTATGACAAAAGAGTACTTAATTGATTAAAAAGTGTACTGCGAAAATAAATGTGTTTTTATTGCTGTCTCATAAACATGTTTCCTGTTTTTACAGGGTTTACGAACTTCTTCATGTGCTAGAATTCAGTAGCTCTCGCAAAAGAATGTCTGTAATTGTTCGCAATGAAGAAAATAAGCTTTTTATCTTTAGCAAAGGCGCAGACAGGTTAAGGATCACATACCACTCTATTTCCTCTCGTAGAAATGGTAGTAGGTTTTATTTGCTAGAAGTATCTGACATTTTTTATGCTTTCAGCGTCATGTTCGAAAGACTTTCTGAAAAAGGGCGGACATTTGAAGATGAGACATTGGCTCACGTTAAGAAGTATGCAGAGGCAGGTTTAAGAACCTTGATTCTTGCATTTCGTGAGCTTAATGAGAACGAGTATAGGGAGTGGGAAGAGGAGTTTTTGAAGGCAAAAACTTCGGTGAGTGCTGACCGGGATGCTCTGGTGGAGGCAGCTGCTGAAAAAATTGAAAAGGAGTTGATCCTTCTGGGTGCTACTGCTGTAGAGGATAAACTGCAAAAAGGGGTATATGAGTAAACTGTATCTTTAATTTGATATTACATGCCAAATTGGTGTTGCCATGGTTCAGGGTTCAATTCGGTACCAAAATGGATTCAAGTACATAAAATACTACTGGGTTTAAAAAAAAATGCATTCTGTTGACCTCATTAGCTAAGGAACTTTGGCACCGTCCGATTCCTGAACCATGAAACTGTGCTTCAAATCCTTACGTTGTTGCATTGAGGTATAGAAGTCCGTAATTAAAAGTTGACAACTCATAAGTAGTTCAGCTTCGTTTGTTATTCCTAATATAAAGTGGTTAGAGTTGTATGATGCATATACAACAAAAAATTTGGGAACTTAAGGCCTCGTCTCCTGTGAGAAAAGAGCTACAACCATTCTATGTATCTCGAGAGGTCCATCCCAAAATATACCAAAACCATCATACCCTGTAAAGTCTGTGTTTTGATCTCCTGGTGCTACCATTCCAACAAAATAGTTGATAAGAAAAATTGCAGGATGTTTATTGTTTCAATTTCCCTTCTTTTTGTAACTTATGAATCCCATGTATTGTGCCTTACTGGTCATAGGTTCCAGAGTGCATTAACAAGCTTGCTCAGGCAGGTATCAGGCTGTGGGTTCTAACAGGAGATAAGATGGAAACAGCCATTAATATTGGGTAAGATGGCAGTATCTCTATTCTATTTCTCTATCGGCCATCTTTTATATTATCTCAGTCTTTTTATTAACCGACATGAAATTTTGCAGGTATGCTTGTAGCCTGTTGAGGCAAGGGATGAAACAGATTGTGATCTCACTAGATGCGTCAGAAATTGTTGCACTGGAAAAACATGGAGACAAGGAGGCCATAGCAAAGGTATGTAGTCTTTGTCTCGATTCTCAAATTGTAGGCCAAAACTCCGCGACAAAATGTTAACAGAATTAATTTCATCTCAGGCTTCTTTGGAGAGCGTTAGAAAGCAAATAAGTGATGGCAAGACTCAGATTAGTTCTGCCAGAGGAGCGTTGGTTGAATTTGGTTTGATAATTGATGGAAAATCTCTTGCTTTTGCCCTGAACAAGAATTTGGAAAAATCATTTTTGGATCTGGCAACTAGCTGTGACTCTGTTATATGCTGTCGTTCATCACCTAAACAAAAAGCTCTTGTAAGTTCTTTCTCTTGAGGAGTACAATAAGCTTCTACAAGGTTCTAGCGAACTGGCGACTGCAGTTTTTACAAAATCAAAGTAATCTGATTAAACTAGATGATGTGCAGGTGACAAGATTGGTGAAAGCGGGAACAGGGCAAATAACTTTAGCCATTGGTGATGGGGCAAATGATGTTGGTATGATTCAAGAGGCTAACATTGGAATAGGGATTAGCGGTGTTGAAGGGATGCAGGTGAAGTTTGTTATTTTGTTACCCTTTATTATGCTTGCTGAAGTGTTAAATATCCTCCGTTAAAGCGGCTTTGGCTTTTTATTTAACAACAGAAAAGAACTTCAAGTAAAACTGAAACTTCTATCAAGGTGTTCCTGGTAAAAATGCTTATTCATCGTTGTTATCCGCAATGTTTGAGCGCTTTCGTAAGAGAGAAGTTAGTGTCTTAAAAAGTAAGGAGGGTATATATATAGAATTAGGATCATGTGCGAACCTAACATTCCATACTCTAACCTACAAACTAAACAGTGATCATCCGATTGAAGAAATCAGTGACTTATATCAAACTCCCTGTACTTCAGTAAAACCCTTGCCCCAAACCCAGTTACTATCCACTCTCCCTGCCATCCTCATTCACAACATAAGCCACAAGGCCGACCACCCCAACTGTAACAACCTGACCCGCCACCGTCGTAACACAAACCCAATAAGATGGGTGTGCACTTTTGGGCCGTTATTTGTCCTCACTTAAGCCCAAAAGCACAAGGCCTTGTTACTAGATGGTGGGTTGGATCCATTATAAATATATCAGAAGCCTCTCAATCTACCGATGTGGGACAAATCCCCACACATCTCAATTCCAACCTCGTAATCGGATGGGGTGCTACACCAACACTCTGGCAAAGATCATCGCCGGAGGCTTGACACAACATCATCGGCCCCGACGACTATTATCCCGCTCCCTTTGCCTAACTTCCAATTTACTATCATCCCCACTCTCACTCACCGCACCGTCCACGAGCAACAATTCCCTTGGCGAACCACCAGTGACCACCCCAATGCCTCCTCTCCTTTGTCGACCAACTCCACACTAATTGTGTTTCGACCAAATATTGTGGTGATGGATTGGGTCAAAGTTACAGTTGTGCGCTGTTTTCGAGGTTTTTGTGGTCGTTGATTGCGGTCCTTCGGTGAGTGGTTGTCGTGGGGAGTGGCGATAATATGCTGGTGGTAGGATTAGTGGCGGTTGTCGTGGGAATGATGGGCAGGTTGTGGTGTGGTATAGTCGATGGTGGATATGACACGTCTTTTAGGGTATGAATCGTACGAACTCCTTCTCAACTCTTAGATCAAACAAATCAAAGGTTGTTATTAGATGATCTATTGCTCTCCTGTTTCATCTTTCTCCAAAGACATACACTAACCCCATAACTCCTTCATCCTTATTCATCAGACCACCACCACCACATCATCACCGGCGCTCCGACGTCAACCTTACCGCCACATTACCATTGCTCCTCCATCAGATCTCGCTCATCGACGATGTTTCTTTCCATCCCATCTTCGTCCTCTCTCTTTCCCCGCAGATTTAATCACCATTGCTTGTTTTCACTCGTCGCCGGTGGCGATAACATCGACTAATACAATTTTACGGCTCCACATTCCGATCATGTCGCTGGAACAATTACTTTGTTGAAATAATACTTTGTTTTTTGTAGATCTAATAATTAAATCGAGTTAAGAAAACTGAATCGTGACAAATTCGGGTGTAGGCTTGGACTGTGGTCGGTGGTCTGGTGGTCGCATGGTCTCATGTTCGCGTGGTGATATGGTGATGATGGCGAGGGGAAATTGTCGAAAGTAAGTCTTCAAAGACATTCAAAGAGGGCCTGGTTGTTTAGGGGTCATGTTTTGGGTCATCGTGATGTTCATATGATTGGTGGTGGGTCTTGTGTTTTCGTGGTTGTGGAGTGGTGAGTGTCAGTGGTCGTAGGGGCGGTGACGTGGGTTCAGTGGTAGTGGCGGTGGTCTGTTGGTGTCGTAACAGTGGAGGTGGTAAATGTGTCATGTATGGTTGTGAATGGTGGCGGTATGGTATTTGGCGGCAAAGGTGTTGATGGTGGTGGCAGTGGATAAACAAAATACCGCACTAAATACATTTGATATTATCCACACTAAATACATTTGATATTATTAGCAGATATATTTGGCATGACTACCCAGTAGAAATACCAAATGTATCCGGTAGTAATACAAAATGTATAACCTTTAAGTTTAAGAATAACAACCTTAAGGGTGTGTTTGGATAACAAAAATGGAGGGAAAGGGAGGGGAGGGCAAAGGAGGGAAGAGAAAAGGAGCGGAGGGAAGGGGAGGACAAATGAAATATGAGTGTTTGGTTACAATTTCCTTCCAAATCTCTCCTATTGTGGAGAGATTTTGATTTGCCTTGGAGGAGAGAAAATAGATCCCTCCAAATCTCTCCCCCTCCATTTCCCTCCTCCCTTATTTTCTATCCAAACAAGAGATTCTAAATCCCCTGCTCTCCCTCCCTTTCTTTTCCTTCCAAAACCCTCAATACAAACACACCCTACGGGTGTGTTTGGATAACAAATTGGGAGGGAAAGGGAGGGGAGGGGAATGGAGGGAAGGGAAAGGGAAAGAAAGGAAAGGAGGGGGAATAAAGAGGGGTTGTTTGGATAGCAAAAATAAAATAGAGGGAAAGGGAGGAGAATGGAGGAAGAAGGTGATTTTAGTGAGTTGGAGGATGAAGGGAGTTAAGCTATATTAGAGGAGTATTTGGTCATATTATTCTTGAATAAGAGTCAAAAGAAAGTTTTCCTTCTAAATCTTGACAACAATGAAGAGATTATAGTTTGGTCTGTTGGGGGGAAATTGAATCCTCCCATTTCTCCCCCTTCCATTTCCCTCCCTCTTATTGTAACCAAACAATGAAAGAATTGAAGGGAAGGGGAGGGGAGGGGAGGGAAAAGAAGGGATTCAATTTCCATTGTTTGGTTACAGAAGGAGGGAAATGGAGGGGGAGGGAAATGAGAGGATTCAATTTCTCTCCATTAGACCAAACTATAATCTCTTCATTGTTGTCAAGATTTGGAAAGAAAACTTTCTTTTAACTCTTATTTAAGAATGATATGACCTAATACTCTAATATGGCTTAACTCCCTTCATCCTCCAACTCATTAAAATCACATTCTTCCTCGATCCTCCTCCCTTTCCCTCTACTTTATTTTTGCTATCCAAACAACCCCTCTTCATTCCCCCCTTCCTTTCCTTTTTTTTCCCTTTCCCTTCCCTCCATTCCCCTCCCCTCCCTTTCCCTTCCAATTTGTTATCCAAACACCCTAAAAGCTTTGGTATCATTGTATCCCCTATATTTAAAGACCCTTCTATTTCTCTTAGCCATTCTAACAAGTCATTTGGGTTCAAGCTACAGCTAACTAAGCAATGCACAAGTTAAGAGAAGTGTAGAGGTAAACTCTGTAGGTTTTTTTATTCATAAAAATCTGTCCGATACAAGGAGTTGAAGTCTCCTTTTATAGACTTACAATGTGGATCTCTACGTACCCTTGATTCAACTACAATCTAGTGGTCCAAAAGGCCTTACAAGAGATATAAAACAGAATGCAAAAAGCGTCCTAATAAGGACGGCCAAAAGACCAAGTAAAACAGACTGAAATTGCAGGCAAAAAGCAATATAAAGTTTCCTTGTTTGTTTTCCTGAAATGGTAAGGCAATTTCAGAAACTTTGAGGCTTGTGTTTGGCTTCTTTGCTGCTTGTTGCTGGCTGGATTGAGACTAGTATGACCCCCTCAACGACCTTATTTGAGACTAGGACTAATTGATACAAAAGCATGGAGAATTAACACCGATTAGGTAAGGATAATGCCAACTGCTTCCGAGATTGGACCCTGGACCCTGACTTGTGAGACTTCTTAAACTTTATTTGAAGAACATTTCCTGGACTTTTTTGTAGCTAAGGACCTTAACATTGATGGAAAATAAGTCAGACCCCTGGTTAGAAAGTAGCCTTAAGGACTCAGGCCATTTCTCTAGGTTGGTTTCTCTAGGTTGGTCAGAGCTTCTCCTTTGTTACTTCTTGAGGAATTGATCAATCCATTGGCTCCTACATCATTCTCCTTCTTCCGACACTGATTACATCCACCAATATAACCATAGATCTCGGTGAAGGTTTAGATCTTCATATTTGAAGATCTTCGTGAGAGCAACAAGGTAAGTTTTCTCATTCCTTCGTGCCGTACCCGAGTCGTGTCTCATTCCGGCATGTCGGGGACGTATCACGTGTTGTATCCCGTATCATATCGTGTCGACACGGGATAAGGCATTGGTCACGTCAGAGTATCCCTGGTTACCGCTCATTACGAACCCGTTCATCTATTTTTTTATGACTTGGTTACGAATAGAGGGGGCAATCGGGTCAAGTCAGGTTGGATCATATCGGGCCAGACTACCTTCTTAGGTCGGGTTCGAGTTTGGTCATTTCGGGTCAAATGATGTATCGAGTTGGGTCATTATCGTCCTATCGGATTTAGTCATGTTATCGCATTATTTGAACATTATATCATTAAAATTAGTTTTTCGACCATTGTTTGGTTTAGTTACTTCATTATTAAGTCAAACATATTAAACCGAACATTAAATCAATTTCATTTTGATCAATATTAAGCATAATAATTGTTCGGTTTCTGGTTGCAATATTCTCGGGTTCAGTTAGGGTCGGGTCGGGTTGTTGAAGTCTGGGTCGATTCAAGCTTGCTAGCTCTAGTTTCGAGTGTTAGGAACATATTCAAAAGTTTCCGTATGACACGGCATGAGTACATTTTCATCCACAAGACCCTGTTAAAATGAGGATAGAGGTACATGACACTTATCCAAAACAAAAATACACTTCTAAACTTAAATTATTTCACTTTTTATGGATAGCATTTCATGCATGCCTTCTTCTTTTGTGGTGCGAGCCCCCAAGCCCCATTAGTTCAGCTTTCCTAGGAGAAGTAGCGAACTAATAAGTGTCAAAAGTGTCCCGTACATAGTACTCATATCTGAAAAGTGAAGAGTCGAAGTAATATAGCCGCTCATCATTAGCCTTAATTTCATGAATTGTGACTATTACTCAAGCCAAACCTCTGTTATGGATATTGACATGGGTGTGATCCAAGTGATGGAATCTTCGTGACTCAAATTTTAGACACGGTGACTCTCTCGTGAAATGAGGATACAATTATACAACTACAGGGCCACATATTCAAAATATAAAGTAAATTTAAATATGAGATATTTAGTGGTTTTAATGTCAAATTTAGAGATTTTGAGACACACTGCTAAAAACTGTCAAAAATCATATCATATGCTCGGTATATCCGCCCCCTCCTACTTTTGTCATGAAAGACCTTTTCTCCGCTAAAAGAAATGTCAGATTGGCAAGTATTGGGCAAGGATCCCATACCCATTTGCTTGATTGTCATGCCAAACACGGTTGCCCCAAAACTGAGGAATCAAAGTCACATCAATTGTGACTTTAGACTTAATGTTCACTGCAGGCTGCTATGTCAAGTGATTTCACGATTGCTCAGTTTCGCTTTCTGGAACGTTTGTTGCTTCTGCATGGTCACTGGTGTTATAGGCGTATATCAATGATGGTAAATTAACTCACTTTTTTGTTTTTTTTCCTTACTTTCTTATCTCATGTATGAACTTATTTACTGTACTTCATTTATCTTTTTGGTTGTGTTAAGAAAGGTAAAGAAACTCTTGGGTATCTTTTGAGCTGAGGGTTATGATAGGAAGGTTCCAGATTTCAAGTTTCAAAAGAGTTGGTGTAGTTTGACATTATGAAGATTGCTTTTAATTATTTTATAATTTTCCTTGCAGATATGCTACTTTTTCTACAAGAACATAACATTTGGGTTAACTCTTTTTTGGTTCGAAACACATTCTGCCTTCTCTGCTCAGCCTGCTTATAATGATTGGTACATGTCAACCTACAATGTCTTCTTCACTGCACTTCCAGTTATTGCACTTGGTGTATTCGATCAGGATGTTTCTGCACGGCATTGCCTTCAGGTACAGTTATTTGGACGATCTCATTGAAGCACATGACTTTTTAACTTTGTCAAACTTGAGGGTGTGTTTGGGTAGGAGGATTTGGAGGGAAAGGGAGGGGTGTGATTTCCTTTGTTTGGTTATCTAAATTGACGAGGGGTTTGGAGGGGATCTTATTTGGATCCCTCCATTTCCCTCTTACGAGGCAAGTTAAAAGCTCTTGAGAAGGGACTTGGAGGGAAAACTCAGCCCCTCCCTTCCTCCCGTTCCCTTCCCTCCCTTCCTTCCCCTTCCATTGTTATATACAAACAAGCCCTTAAACTCTCACCCTACGTTACTCAGTCTTGGGTATGAGCAATGTCGGATCTACATACTTGGTCCACGGGATACCAATAACTAATTTTCATTTTGTGTATCTTGTCCATTTTGGGTAGAAATAAAATAAATTTATACCTTTTATGTAAAAATAGCTTTTGCATTTTCATTGGTCACTCGAAAGAAAATAGAAAATTTTCTGGAACAGACATTGCGTACGAGTGTCAGTAGTGTCAGGCTCTAGTACAAATTTAAGTGTCCGGACTTGCCAGTTGCCATGCCTCAAATTAGGGACACTACGAACCTTGTGCTAAAACGAGGATATGGGTAAAAAAAATACTCGTATGTTTTTGAGTCTTTAAAGTGTAATTGAGAGATGATTGAGATACTTGGTCAAAAATCATGCTATATGCGCTTCCTCTATTTTTGTCAGCCAAACCTCCATTTCTATCTATAGTAAGAGAAGTTTCGGGTGGGTAAGATTGTGTCAGATGGTATTGAGTATTGACCCCAAGATGGCTGAGTCCAAGTAACATTGTTCTCATCTGACTTTATAATGATATTGCAGCACCCTTTCTTATACAAAGAGGGTCTCCAGAACATCCTTTTTAGTTGGCCCCGGATACTTGGCTGGATGTTTAATGGTTTGTTGGCCTCCATTATCATCTTTTTCTTCACCACGACGGCCTTGTGGAACCAAGCTTACCGCCATGATGGCCAAGTGGGAGACTTCTCGGTATTTGCAGCGACCATGTACAGCTGTGTGGTTTGGTCTGTTAACTCTCAAATGGCGGTCGCAATCAACTATTTCACCTGGATACAACATGTGGTCATTTGGGGTAGCATCAGTTTCTGGTACATATTCCTGATGATTTATGGGCATATGCCTCCGACATTCTCGAAGACAGCTTATCACGTACTCCAAGAGGCCTGCGCTCCTAGTCCAATATATTGGTTGATTATTTTCTTGGTTGTGGTGACCACTCTTCTTCCTTATCTCACTTTCAGAGCTTTTCAAATACGGTTTTGGCCAATGCCTCATGATGTTATTCAACTCGAAGGCAAACAATATACAAATGGTGATGTTACTAGTTTGCTGCTTGCGAACAGAGATTGAGGAGGCATTAGAGTATTTAGAATGCTATGAATTTCAACAATTTCGTTTGCAACTAAATAGGTAGTAGAGAGAAAGAGGGAGTATATACTAAGAACTTGTGTTCTTATGGTGGAGACCGAACTGACACAGTAATATACCGCTAACTAACTCCTGTATATAGTCTAATTCATTTCTGAAAATTTAATTCTGTTTAGTGTTGTCTTTCATATTCTGTTTCACTCCACTTTGTTTTTCCTTTTTGTCTTTACTTTCGCTTGTTGAGATGGAAGTTTACCTATGACGGTTTCAAAGGATAATTCATGTCAGTCGACTTCAAATTATTTTGGGACTAAAGCTCTGTTGTTGTTGTTGTTGTTGTTGTTGTTGTCGTCGTCGTCGTTGTTTGATGTTGCTGCTGCAAGTTTGAGATTTAGATTAATTCATGCTTATTCCAACTTTTGGTGTTTGAGTTACTCTGCGGTTCACTTGATACCTAAGGCTCCGTTTGGCAAACCATTTCAGCTACCTGATTTGCTTGAAATAACTTTTTTGCCAAAATAATCGGGTAGCTTATTATTTTTGGAGTGTTTGGCAACTACCTGTTTTGACTGTAAAATGGTAAAAAAAAAGTACTTGAAATAGGGTATGTTTGGCAAAACTAGCTGAAAATGTAGCTGAAACTGAAAAGGTATCTGAAACCTGAAAAGTTAGCTGAAAAGGTACCTGAAAACTAAGACCTGATAACGTAATTGATTTTTGTTAAAACTGTTCGGAAATTGGCTGAAAAGGTAGCTGATATTTGACAAAATGACATAAAAGGACATGGTTTATTTATTGATATCTTTTACGTTTTTACTACTTGTATTATTCTTGTGTTATTGTAGACAAATGACCGAAACAAATAGAGCAGTAACTTTTGAATAGAATCGTGCACTTAAAATGGTACTTGAAAATGCTTACATTGCTACTTCCAAGATTTCTTCATGTACAATGTTTCGAATGAATTGGCCATTAAAATCAAGTTATAGGAATAGCTTCAACTACTAGCTTTTATATACTACAAATTCTCATTTGTGACGGACGTATCCGTCGCAAGCTTGCGACGGGTCAAGTAATACCCATGTGGGAGAAGTAAGACAAAAATAGAGTACCTAGGTAATGATAAACTATTTTGTCTTATCTACCAACATGGATAACATTTGACCCGTCACAAACTCATGACGGATATACCCGTCACAAGGAAGACTTGATGTTTATATACACATGATTCATGCCCAAAGAATTTCACAAATTAATAATATATAACGATTAAGTAAAAATAAAATTTAAACAATATATCCTCAAAAATATACTATTGATATAAAATTAGTTTTCTATTAAAGTCACACACAAAAAAAATCAATTAAGTTTACGTAAGGATTTTGTAATGTGTTTAACTTTGTTAATTAACGTTATAAAATCCGAGGGTAGAATAGGTGAATAAAAATGAATCAGGTACCTGATTTGTCAAATACTACATGAGGTAGCTTTTTATTTCAGGTAGCTATTTCACCTTTTTTCACTCCAAACAGGTAGTTGTCAAACAGTCCAAAAATAATAAGCTACCTGATTGTTTTGACAAAATAGTTTGTTCAGGCAAAACAATTAGTTCAGGGAAATCAGGTAGCTGAAATGACTTGCCACACATACCCATAAAAAGCTACCTCAGGTAGCATTTGACAAATCAGGTACCTGATTCATTTTTATTTATCTATTCTACCCTCGGATTTTATGACGTTAATTAACAAAATTAAACACAATACAAAATTCTTACGTAAACTTAATTAATTTTTTTTGTGTATGACTTTAATAGAAAACTAATTGTATATCAATAATATACTTTTGAGGATATATTGTTTGAATTTTGTTTTACCTAATAGTTACTCCCTCCTGCTTTTTATAAGTGTCTCATTGTCTATTTCGGTTTATTCACAAAAGTGTCACATTGTCTATATTTAGTAAGTTTTTTGTTTGTATTTTACCATTCTACCCTTACCTATTTCTACTTATTACCACCCACTCACTCCTACCCCAACCCAAAATATTAAACAACTAATATTTCTTACCCTACACAACCCAAAAATATTAAACAACTAATATTCCTTAAATTTTATACCATACTCACAATGGGACACTTATAAAAACTAGGAGGAAGTATATATTAATTTGTGAAATTATTTGGGCATGAATCATGTGTATATAAAAGTTAGTAGTTGAAACTATTCATATAACTTGATTTTAATGGTCAATTCATTCGAAACAGTGTGCATGAAAATTCATGGAAGTAGCAATGCGGGCATTTTCCTGTACCATTTTAAGTGCACGATTCTATTCAGAAGTTACTACTCTATTTGTTTCAGTCATTTGTTTACGATAACACAAAAATAATAGTAAAAACATAAAAGATATCAATAATAAACCATGTCCTTTTACGTCATTTTGTCAATTATCAGCTACCTTTTCAGCTAGTTTCCAAACAGTTTTAACAAAAATCGGCTACCCTATCAGGTCTTAATTTTCAGGAACCTTTTCAGCTATCTTTTCAGGTTTCAGATACTTTTTCAGATTTCAGCTACCTTTTCAGCTAGTTTTGTCAAACAGACTAGGTTTATAAACAAATACACAAAAAAAAAATTAATAAAAGGTACGAGTCGCTAGTTTTATAAACAAGTACACACAAAAAAAATTGCTTTGAAAGTTCAGAAAATTTTGTTTTAAGAACTTAAATGCATGTCCGAGACTGCTGACCAATTTATTTGAAAGTTGCAAAATTTTATTTCAGGATATAGGATTGCAAAAAATTATTTCACATAAAGACTAAATTGGAATTTTTCGCAATCATTAACTGAAATAAGCTGCAAATTTGCAAAATTTATTTCGCATGAAGATTAGAAAAAAAAATTATTGTCTCAATCGTTGAGTGAAATAGACTGGAAATTTGTAAAATTTTATTCCAATGAAGATTAGACTTGAATTTCCCACAATCACTAATTTTGAAATGTTGTAGTTTTTTTGTATTACAAAAGATTACAAACACGGTTGTCAACAAAAGAAAAAAACAAGATTACAAATGAGTAACTGATACAAACAAAGGCACTAAAAACATAAATGAATACAATATAAGACGGTATATAACACCCAATCGAATCACGCTAAACACGTTTTCCTTAGAGTATTTTGTCCCTTATAGCCTCCGGGTCACACAAAATCTCTGTAGGATAAGACGATTCCTTGATATTAAGGCAAGAATCAAGAACAAATAAACAATAAGAGACTTTTGTTTTACTTGTTTTTGTCAAAATCAAAAACTTGTTTTTTGTCAAAAACAGAAACTTTTACTCTGTTTCTTTTTCCTTCTTCGGCAAAAAACAAATAATGAATGTTGGTTTTCGTTGTTGTGTTTGTTAACACACAAAGTTAACCAACTTTTCATATATATATATATATATATATATATATATATATATATATGCATGGATAAGTTTATTGGTTACCACAAACCAATCATTGCCATTTGCCAATTATTAGTAATAATAATAACTACCAATAACGTTCAAGCATGTTGTATGTCACGCATAAGATTAGTGCAACCCCGATCCGGGTCGTAACTTTTACCCCGAGTATATA
Organism: Silene conica; assembly: GCA_029255685.2. Lineage (NCBI taxonomy): Eukaryota > Viridiplantae > Streptophyta > Magnoliopsida > Caryophyllales > Caryophyllaceae > Silene > Silene conica. The sequence continues at coordinate 51,589,746 of CM055316.2, read as the reverse complement.
ATCCCGATAGGGTACATAATATGCTACGACAACACTATTAATTAGTGTCCCTCATCCTTTATATACATGAACTTGATATACGATTATATGAGCATACACTCCGTATTCCCGACTCACATTATATCCATTACGAGTTCAAACCGTTTTGACATAAGAAACCCGAATGCACTTAAATGAACTTGTGATCAATATCACCAACATTCCTCCCCCATTTAAGTGTATCCCTTGTTTCCATTTAAAACAACAAAGTAAGCAAATCTATGCATAAATGAAAGTGTCCCGAGAATTGAACTTCCACATTAGTATATTACACATTCCAAATATTCGAGAATCAAGGTGCCCCACGGATTGAACCTTTAATTTCAAACCATATTGAATACATGAAGATAACATACACATAGACTCAATAAACTCTTAAAGTTACAAACTTGACACTATTGACCGCCTTGTGTCCATATCGTTTCATGAGAGTATAAGAAGCTAAGTCCAAGCCTCTTGAAGCGGCTACACTTCACGCTCACATAGGTAAATCTTTCATCGTGCACCTGCAAAATGCACTTTGTCAAAGATTTTATTAAGAAGTTTTTAAACTTCAACCTCTTGTCATGCAGGTCATGCACATACCTTACGGGATTAAACATGTGCCTCAATCTTCCACAATATGCCTTCCACATGAACTTAGTCTCTAAAATATGTTACAGGGAAGTTGGGTATCTTATCATAAAGATCTAGATGGACTTTAAACCCATCCCGATTACCGACTTTAAAACCAAGTCCTTAGCTAATCCTTTCGTCAAGTGATCAGTTAAATTATGATGTGTTCTCACGAAATCAACGGAAATAATCCCATGAGTAATCAACTCACGCACCGCGCTATGTCTAACACCAAGGTGTCTAGACTTTCCGTTGTTAACTTCACTATAGGCCTTAGCTAAAGTAGCTGAACTATCACAATGGATAGAGATAGGAGGAATAGGTCTTGACCAAACCGGAATTTCATAAACCAAATTCCTTAACCATTCCGGCTCTTTACCGGCCGCAGCTAAAGCAATGAATTCCGACTCCATAGTCGAACTTTTTATACAAATTTGCTTCTTAGAAGCCCATGAGATAGCTCCTCCACCAAGTAAGAACACCCATCCACTAGTAGATGAATGATCCTCCATGTTGGTGATCCAACTAGCATCGGAATATCCTTCTAAAACCGAAGGAAATCCGACATAGTTCAAACCATAATCCATGGTTTGTTTCAAATACCTCAATACACGTTTTACTTGTGTATCTACTCAACTTGCCAACGACAAAGGCGATATCTGGTCTTGTGCTTGTCATAACATACATCAAACACCTAATCATTTGAGAGTACTCAAGTTGTGAAATAGCTTCACCTTTATTAGACATAAGCTTAACACTAGGATCCATTGGAGCTATGATGCTCGGACTCGCCTGTTTTCCGGGCGTACCCGTGTCCGGACGATCTGACACGGATACTGACACAGAATTCGTGTCTAGACGGCAGCTTGGAAAGCGGACACGATTGCAGTTCAGATCGCCTGAGAATATTGAGTTTGGTACAAACCATGAAAGACCATGTAGCTTCGCAGGAGTTAGCACAAAGGGTTTGGTGGCTGGAGGTGAAGGGAGATAAAGGGGAGGGAAGACACTTAAAGCACGGTGGCTTTGGTGGCCGGAGGTGAAGGGAGATGAAAGGGAGGGAAGGCTCTTAATATTTTACTGAGTGGTTTTGAAAAACTAGATTGGTAATAATTGGGAGGTGAGAGTAGGGGCGGCTGACTATTAGGTTACTTTTTAGAAGAGTGGGTTGGGCTTTTGCAACATTTACCCTTATTATGATAATGTTACTTTATTTTACACAACTTCTAAAAACAAAAATACAAGACTTTTCCTATTTTCAATAGGGTAGTTCCTTGAATGTAGGTTTTATGTCAAACACAACTTTTTAAAAAACTTTTTTTACAAAACACTACCTTTTATTAGACCTGGCAAACGGGTCATTCAATTCAGTTTCGGATCAGTTTCATTCGGATCGGGTTATTTCGGTTTACCTTTATTTTCGATTTTAGTTCGGTTCAATTCAGGTTGGAATCCGTTTTCGCTTTTAATCGGTTGTAAACATTTCGGGTCAGTTCAGGTTCGAGTCAGGTTAATTTCAGAACAGATGAGATTCGGGTCGGGTCAATATCAGAGCAGATGAGATTCGATTCGGCCCATATTCGGATCGGATGTCAAGGGATTAATATTGGATTATATTTATATATCAAAAGATTTTGTTTTTGATATAATTTTTAAATTTTTGTCCGATAATATTTCAAATTCTTTTAATAGTAATATAATTTGATTCCACATTTTTTTTCTTATCTATTTTTTCTATAATTATTGATATATTATATATACAAATAATTTAAATATGAACGGTCAAACATGCAATTGAGAAATAGTAGACATTCTTATATAAATACTCCGCAGTATATACATGATAAATTGGACCATAATTTCCGTAACAATATAAAAATATGTATATAAATAATTAATTTTTTTCTTTTGTTTGACAAACGACATTACTACATTCGGGTAATTTCGGGTTTCGGTTGAATTTCGGTCATTGTTAAGCAGGTTGAAAACGATTCGGGTGTGTTTCGATTCAGGTCAAACCAGTTCAGGTTGAAACATTTCAGGTTTATTCGATCTCGGGTCTATTTCGGATATTACAAATTCAGTTCAATTTCGAATCAGTTCAGGTCGATTCAGGTTTCGGGGTGAAGTTCAGTTATACCTTTCGGATGTACGGTCAGGTGTCGATTCAGTTATTTTCGATCGGTTTTTCGGGTTCGGTATAGTTTTGCCAGGTCTACCTTTTATAAAACATGACCGTGTCCAAATGTGAGATTGGATACAAGTTGACCGTATCTGATTATGAATATTGGATACTTTGACCGTGTCCAAAAATAGTCGTATCCGCTTTTAATTCGTATCCTCGTATCCTTGATTTTAGGGCCTCAAGTGTCCGACACAAGGATTCGTACCCGTATCCGTACTTCGTACCTGAGTCCGAGCATCATAGCATTGGAGTGTTAACGGAGAACAATTTCCATTATTAAATTTCTTTAACACTTTCTCAATGTAGTGAGATTGTGTCAAAGAGAATCTCATGTTCTCACGCTTGATCTTTATACCAAGTATGACATCCGGCTCACCCATGTCTTTCATAGCAAAACTTGATGACAAAAAGGCCTTAGTAAGGTCTAATTGACTTTGGCTGGTACCAAAGATCAACATGTCATCCACATATAGACAAATAATGACTCCATTACCGTTGTCATCAAATTTGCTATACACACATTTATCCGACTGATTTAGTCTATACCCATTAGATAGAACAACCTCATTAAACTTGTGATGCCATTGTTTAGGAGCTTGTTTAAGTCAATACAATGATTTGATTAACTTACAAACCTTATGCTCATTATCGGGCATAATAAATCCTTCCGGTTGTTTCATATACACCTCCTCTTTTAGCTCACCATTCAAGAACGCCGTCTTGACATCCATTTGATGGATCACTAGATTATTAATTGCTGCAAGAGCAATCAACAATCTAATAGTAGTAATGCGAGCTACAGGAGCATATGTATCGAAATAATCAATCCCTTCCTTTTGTCTAAAGCCTTGGATAACCAATCTAGCTTTAAAGTTGTCGATAGAACCATCAACTTTCATCTTCTTTTTGAAGATCCACTTGCAACCTAATGGTTTACAACCACGAGGTAAATCCGCAAGCACCCAAGTTTTATTGCCATTATGGAATCCATTTCATCATTCACAGTCTCTTTACAAAAGGAAGAGTCATGAGACCTCACTGCCTCATCAAATGTCTTAGGGTCCTCATCAATGTGAAAACAATATGGATAATAGTTTTCACATTCATCCCTTGAACCTTCAGCCAAATAGGTATGAAAATCGGGACCAAAGGATTTAGCAATTCTTGTCCTTTTACGCCTACGAATTTCAGGTGTTACTTCTTGAATTATGACATTGTCTGTAACACCCCGTAATTTCCAAGTCGTTATATATTAATAAAATCTTATTTTAGTAATAATAATGATCCATAATAAATAAAATTCCATTTAAAATATATCGTTTTTGACAATGATATTAATATGTCCGTCTTAAACTTATACTTCTTAAAGTCGCAAACAACTACTCAGTCCTTGTTACTCATTTTAAGATATGTTAAAGCCATATTTAGCTCTTTCTTATAAAATAAAAGTTTTAGCTCTTTTTCTTAGATTTCCAACGCCACCAAAAACACGTCAATCAGAGTTCTGTGGAGGAAATTATGCCGAAAATACGAAAGGCTGTCACGGACCATCCGCTAACGAGACCCACGCTCGTTGCTTACTCTATACTCTTTTCCACATGTCCTTTGGGACACATGACTGAGTAATAAACCTTGCCTTGCTGCCCAAGGTCATTGCTTCTACTTCCTTCCTTTTTCTTCATTCCTTTACTTATTTTTTTTCAGCTAAGAACACCCAAAACACAAAGACACCATTGTTGTGCACCTCAACCGTAAAACGGTCATAAAATCTTCGTTTCTTATCCGTTTTCGAAGATTTTCGCGCCTATCTCTTCCTATCCTCGCCCTCCATCTTTCTAGGTAATAAAAGTATCAAAATTCTTCCTTAATATACTCTGGTCGTGGCCTTTAAGGCACGGTTCTCTAAGCTAACCTCGTTTATTTGTGTGTAGCTAGTTCGGTTGTCCAAACCGGAGTGGCTTTAAGTTCAAAATCATGCTTATTGAAGAGTTATAAGGTAACGGTGATGGGTTACTCGACTTATCGTCTTTGTGTGCATGACCATATGCTTGTAATGTTTAGTATACTAGAATTGTGTTTGATTAAATAGTGGCATGATTAGGTTCATAAATTATATGTTTGGATGAATTTTCGTCATGCATGCTTGTGTTAGATGAGATTTTAATTGTGGAAATTCATTAAGGATTGTATGGTTAAATGAGTTTATGATAATTGAGGATGATTAGGTTGATAGTCTTTCAAGTTCATAGTGTTTTGCTTACAATGGTTAATTCATGATGTTTCAGCACCTTGACAAATCTGTCCATTGTCTTGTACAATTTATTTCGACATCTTAGAGTATCCGCCTTTGAAAATGTTGAAAACAGACCCCTGTTTATTTTAAGTGTAGAATATACCTCTAAAATATCGTAATTTTCTTGCATGTCGTTTGTTCACAATAAATTATTTACGAACAGTGCGTTGAAATACTCGCAGAACGGACAGTAGCTCAAATATTGTTTTGAAAACCATTTTTAAACTTTGAAATGATTCTGGTCCTTTTCAATAATTAAATTTTGAAGATTTTAGATGATGTTAGGAGTTTGCTTTGCCCCAAAATGATTTGTTAAACCCGTTTTATGAAGCAATACATTTTGTGTGACGGTTTCTGACACACTGTAAAGATCAGTCAATAACCCCCTATTAAGTTCGTCTTTTGGAAATGTTCATTTGACAAATATTGTAGATAAAAGTCTTATTAAACCGAACCAATTGGCCTTGTATCATTTCGATTTTATTTGAATTAATTATAAATTTTACGGCAGAGGACAACTGTAATGTCAAAATGCGTTTAGAACTTTTATTTCATTATTCAATCCCGTGTGTTCTCTTTTGGCATGGAATGGATATAAGTATTGTATTATTCATCTTTTATTGGCTCATGTATGTTTAAATGAGTGGGTTAACGGTTATGTTATCCTAAGCTTATGTAAGTGACGGTTATGTCATCCTAAAATTGTGTTGGCGACGGTTATGTTGCCTTGACATGTGAATAGATAGCGGTGATACGATTTGTGTATCACTGTAATGAACTAACGCCATCCATGCAATGGGAATTTACCTATGTTCGGGATTGGTCGGAGGCAGTGGTTATACGCTCCGGTCCCCGTGTGTTGTTCGGTGTAAGGCATTACATCGAGAGGTCTGGCCAGGTCTTAGGCATATAGGCAGTGGTTATACGCTATACATAGTATTCGGAGGCAGTGGTTATACGCTCCGTAGCTGGAGGCAGTGGTTATACGCTCCAGTATCCAGAGGCAGTGGTTATACGCTCTGGTACGTCAGAGGCAGTGGTTATACGCTCTGACGGCGTTCATTCTATTCATGTAATCGGAGGCAGTGGTTATACGCTCCGTAACTGGAGGCAGTGGTTATACGCTCCAGTAGCCAGAGGCAGTGGTTATACGCTCTGGTATGTCAGAGGCAGTGGTTATACGCTCTGACTATGTGTATGCTTTGCTTGGATGTTTCCTTGATTTTGATACTATCACATATGTTGGCTTTACTTCTGTTATACATGTTGATTCATGCTGTTTTCACATGTTTTTGACTTATCGCCCACGCATTGATCATGTTGTTCATGTTTGGTAATATATATGATTGTTTATGAAATTATATACATGTTCATATGTATAAGATGTTTAGTATTACCGTTTACATGTTTTCTGACGTAAAGTGGCTGGGAGAACCCTGAGTTACTCCCCACTGACTGTGGCGTTCATGTTTCATGAATGTAGGTTGGTGCTGTTTGGGGAAGACGTGTGGCTAGCGAGCATTATTGATAATTCGACAATTACCCTTACGCTTAGTTTAGATTTAATTCATGTTGTTATCGTGGGATACCTTATCCCTCGTTTAATTAAGTTATTTTGTATAATTTATACTTTCTCATTTGTTTTTAGTCTTCCGCATGTTGTTTTGATATTCCGCGAAATTTTTTAATAAATATGTCGAAAAGTTTTTAAAAGTATCGTATCTCCGCTGCAAATAAAGAATTTATTTTTATGCTAAATTGCGGGGTGTCACATTGTCACTTCCCTCAATAGCTCCACTAGAACTAGGTAGTAGATCCTTTGGCTTCGGCATTGATGAGAAACGACTCTCATTAAATATCGCATCCCTTGACTCAATTACGGTGTGAATCGAAACTGTAATATCCCGTATTTTCGTAAAAGTATATTTTAATATTTTAGAAGTATTTTACGGAAATTTAATAATATTTAATATTATTTCGTAATTTATATTTTTAAGAATTTTCGTTAAGTTCCGTCTTAAGATTCATTTTTATCTTAAGGTGTTTAGTTCACTTGGCATATCCGTCTTGAGGTTTCTGTTTCACTTAATTAAGGAAACCCGCTCATGAAATAAAAGGACAACCCATTTCTTCCTTCTTACGACATTTCATTTTCTCACAAACACAATCACTGTAAACACAAAACCTCCATTTTCTCTCTTTAAAAGCTTCTAAAAAGATCATCTAAAGGCTTATTTCAACTCATATCAAGGTAATGTTTACATATTCGGATTCCTCTCGCAATTTCCGTTCTTTCTATCACTTTTGTTTTTCAATTCTCAACCTTCCATTTCCGGGCTGTTTTTGCCCTAAATCGTTTTAGGCTCCTAATATGCATTTTTATGTTCTTAGGAGTTGGCTTGGACGACCCCAGGGTTGATTCTTACATTGTGGAGGAAGAAATTGGAGCACAAGACGCTTGAGGTGACGATAATGAGCAACTCGACCCTTGTCTTTAAGTAACTTGACATTTATGTTTTTATGATTGTTTATGTGGTTTTGATGGTGAATATGGGATGTATAATTTGTGGGTTAATGTATAGGATGAAAGGGCTTAGTAGGATTTGGGTTTTAAGTGTTGACATTTCTGAAATATTATGTCATTACGTACTACTGTCTGCTGCTACAACATTCTGCACTACTGCATATGTACTATACTCTTGTTGCTCTCATTAGTCTATTGTGAATTCCATACATTGCCATTAATAATCTGATGCCACTGAGTATTACTATTGCCTGCTATTGAACTACACCACTGCTCACGACTACAACTACACCACTACATCACTTACCACTACATGTACTGCTACTGTTATGTAACCCACTGCCATTGCACTTGCTGTTTGTTGCTACATGGCACCCATTGTTATTACTTACATTTGCTACTGTTGTACATGCTCAGTCTACACTTCCTGTATCTGCTACTGAACACTACTACGTTCTGCACCCTACTGTCCCTGCCCATAACTGTTATTACATCTGCATTCTACTCCACCCATCCATGCTACTGCACTACTACTCTATTGTACTACTATATACCGCACTCCCATTTACTGCTGCATACCCTTTTATTACTCTGAGCTGCCACTGCAATGCTACCATTCTGAGCCACTGTTGTTGGTCTGTTATGTTACTGCTGTGATGTCCTAATGGTAGTCTGTTACTGTACATCTGTTACTACTGCACCGTGCTGTTACTACTGCATATTACTACTGCACCAGACCCCCCTTACTACTGCACTCATTTTGCCCGTGTCTCTGGTCTGTTCAGACCAGACCAAACACCACGCATTGGCACTGTTGCTGCTGCACACTACTACCCTACTGTTTTCTGCACTACTGTTACCTCCTACAAACCACTCTGAATCTGCTACTGCACTGCGTCAGTCCATTTACTGCTACACTGTCATGCGCATTTCTGCTCTAATACTCTGCCACTATACTATAATACACCTGAAATGCAGCCCCTGCGCTGTTACTGCTGGTTGGTACGCGTCACTGTCCATGGGGTCAGTTATAGTCTGTTTACCGTGATTAGTTACATTCTGCCATTTTTGCATTCGTCGTTGCTAGTATGATGTAGGTTGTTCTACGGACCTCCGTTAATACTCGTTGGAGTTGCTGCCTAGTACTCCTAGGTGGCTTACCCTACTGTTACACGCCCTAGTTAGAGTAGCTATGGATGTTGTTCATTGTTGATGCGGCTGTTACACTACCTTTTGCCAGTTATCCATGTTCAATAGTCAATACTTGTGTTGCCCTCACCTTACGTTACTACCAAAAAGAGCTTAATGGTATATCATATATATAAATAATAATAGTGTAAGTGTCCTACATAATAGTGTAAGCTACATGGTATATATACTCATGCTATTGCATTGTTGCTGTATGCCACTGTAAATTGTTTTCGGTCATTGATTGTGCATAAATTAAATATATAATTAGTTTATATGAGAATCGTATAATTTGTTGAAATGAGGCATCCTCGTATACTAGGGTTGTTTAATGGTCATAGGTAGCTAGTGAATTAAGTTGGAATTTAATATAAATTATGTGAATGCGTATTGGAAATATGTCTGAGTGGGGACCTCTGGAGTACAATACGTATCTTTGTATGTTGCGTATCGAACTATGTGTGAGTCGGGACCTCTAGTTGGATACGTGTGTGTTTGTGGCGTGGCGGACATGTCTGATTCGGGACCTCTGGACCGTTACATGTATAGAGGATGCAGTGGGAGATGTCTGAGTCGGGACCTCTTTCCCTCCGTGAGTTTGTTTGACCGTGGTGAGTCAGGTCTGAGTTGGGACCCTGATTCACTACGAAGGATAATGGTTATGGCTGAGTCGGGTCATTGAACCATTATTAGCTGATCGGTATCCATTCGTGCCTGAGTCGGGGTTCACGGATGTATGCTAGCTGACCTTGTGTTCCAAGTCTACCTGAGTCGGAGTGTGGCTTGGGCACTACTGATTGTGTGTCTAGTTCTTTCCTGAGTCGAGGTTAGTTCTAGATACTGCTGTTTGCATCTGCTTGCATGAGTTAGGGTATAGTGTCAGATGTTGTTGAATGATTGTTTATTTAAGAGTATTGTCTATCATTTGAGTTATTGTTCGTCCAAGGTAGTTCAAGAGCTTGGTTTGTACTTACCACTCTTTTCGGCTTAAAGGATGATTTGACGTGTTTGCAACGAGCACATGTGTCACACATCTTTTCTTGATCAAATTTGATCTTTGGAAGACCTTCGACCAAATCCCATCTTTTCAGCTTACTTAGAATAGGTAAGCTAATATGACCAAATCTCTTATGCCATAGACATGAATCATCTAACGTAACTTTCATGCATGAGAGAGAGTTAGTAGGTACGAAATTTGATTCATTTAAATCAATCATATAGACATTTTTCCTTCTATGTCCTTCAAGAATTACTTTACTTGTACCTTCCATAATTATACGACATATATCTGCATGAAAAACAACTTTGTTTCCTTTGTCGCATAATTGAGATATACTTATTAGATTATGTTTGAGACCGCTTACTAGGTATACATCACTTATAGCATGAGACGATGAAATACCAATCTTACCGACTCTTATGATTTTTCCCTTCTTATTGTCGTCGAAGGTAACTTTTCCTCCGTCAAACAGTTTTAAAGATAGGAATAGGTTTACGTCGTCTGTCATATGTCTTGAGCATCCATTGTCGAGATACCATAAATTATTCTCCTTAGCGACGAACTGCACAAATAAATTCAAAGAAATGATTTAGGTACCCAAGCATACTTGGGACCTTTGTAGTTCGTAATCACAAATATATCTTCCTTCTTAACCCACACTTGTCTTACGTAAGATCTTTTGTGGTAGTTAGTTTTGATGTTTTTGTGTACGTTTTAGGTTTTACTTTTGGTGTCCAATTTTTGTGTGTTGAAGGTTGAGGAGTTTTTTTGGTTCTATTTTTCTTTTCTTCGTATTCAAAGGACATGTCATAGAACCATCTGTGGTCATTGTTTCTTTCCTCGACATTTTGTTCATCACTATCGACAATAGAAATAGTGTCATTTGGTATACCTAAGGATTTGGCAAATTTAACTCCGGTTTTAAAGTCTTGTGCATGTTTTACACAGTTTTCCCGAAGGTGTCCAGTATGACCGCAATAAGTGCATATCAAGTACTCAGGTAGGTCGACATATTTTCTTTTTCTAAAGTCTCGGTCTGTGGGACTTTGTTTACACTTTGAGTGATCCCTTCTGCGATAACATTCGTGACCTAGTCCCATCTTCATGTTATTATCGGATTGTTCAGTTAGGAAGTTTAGTACGTTAGTACTTCCTTCCCATTTGTCGTGAATTTTCCGTGCATGAAGAAGGAGGTCTTAAAGATCTTATTTCCTTTTTACAGGCGCTATGGTCGATGTTGCTAGATGCTCTTAGGTTTTGAATGTCTTTGTTGAAGTCAGAAACTATATTAGCATGTTCCTTTTTGATGTTAGATAAGTTGAATTCTAAATCCATGATTTTCTTTTCGAGGATTTCAACTTCTTCTAGATGAGTCTCATCTTCAACAACTGTTGTTGATTTGGACTTTAGAAGCTTATTTGCCTTTCTCAATTCTGAAGTTATAGCGTCATTAGCTATAACTTTGGATTGAAGCTCTTTAATGTTGAGTTTTAATTTTGAGGTTATAGCTTCATTAGCTATAACTTTAGACTCAAGAATCCTTTTCTCAGACATTACCGTTTCCAATTTAACATTTGTTTCAATGTTAACTTTGGATTTCAGTTTCTTAGCTTTGGCTTTAAGAAGTTGATTTTCCTCAGCAATATCAAGGATTTGTTCTTTCAACTCGTCTATTTCAAGAATTTTTTCATGGCATTGATCTAGGGTTTTCTCAAAGTATTTGATTAACATAACTTTAGACAGATTTTTGACTTGACTCTTAATCTGTAAAAAATTTACCTCTTGGTCTTCGTCATCAAAGTCGGATTTTCTAAGGAGACAGATTTGTGATGCGTCGTCTTCAACATGGTCATCGGAGATTAGATCTAGGCTGACGTTGCTTAAGCATAGGTTAGCTATCTCATCCTCTTCAGAGTCCTCGTCATCTTCAGATTCTGATTCTCCCCAACATGAGGCAAGCATCACTTTTTTGAATTCGGTTTTGGTCTTTTCCCTTTTGGACTTGTCCTTGATCTTATCCCAGCTCGGGCGGTCTTTGATCATGTGATCTTGTTGTCCGCATTTGAAGCATCGCCTTTTGAAGAATGTTTTCTTAGAGTCGTTCTTCTTTTTATCAACTGTTTTATTATTAGGGTTTTTATACCTTCCTTTGAAAACAACCTTGTTAAATCGTCTTGCGAATAGAACTGTTTCGTCTTCTAGTTCTGGTTCGCATTCCTTGCTAGTAAAGGCTTGAAGTGCGACGCCTTTACTTTTAGAGCCGTCATCATCATCTTTATTTAGCATGATTTCATGAGCCATTAGAGATCCTATTAGCTCTTGATAGGTGAGCTTTGAAAGATATCGAGCTTCCTCGATAGCCGTGACTTTGGGTTGCCACTTTTTAGTGAGACTTCGAAGAATATTTCGAACGATATCTTCAGATTCGAACTTCCTACCGAGGTTCCGTAGTTCATTGATAATGCAAGAAAATCGTGTAGACATGCTATCAATAGATTCATTCTTTTCCATAGTGAAAAGTTCATATCTTTGAATAAGCAAGTTTATACGATGTTTCTTGACTACCGAGGTTCCTTCGTAGGCAAGTTCTAGACCGTCCCATATTTCCTTAGCGGAATTGCAAGATGAGAATCGGTCAAATTCGGAAGTTATCATACCGTTTTGTAAAAGACTCATAGCTTTCGAATTCTTCTCGGCTATCTTGTAATCGGCCTCCACATAGTCACTTTCCATCTTCTCGTAAGTAGTTCCATTTGCGGTGGCGACTAAGATTTTCTTTGGTCCGGTTTGAATGATCTTCCAACATTCCCAATCACATCCTTTGATGTAGTGGGTCATCATGTTCTTCCATAAGCTGTAGTTCTTACCACCAAAGATAGGACACTTGAGGTGTTTGGAATCCATTGTAGATAGAGTATATAATATAGAATCAATAGCAGGATCAATCTCAGGCGGTTAGGCGATCAAGAGCACGAGGCTCTGATACCAATTGAAGAGTCTATTGATATGAATATACTCAAGAATGGGGGTTGAATTGAGTATGCCTCCTTTTTCGATTCTTCTTCGATGTGTATGATGGTGTGTTGAATAACAAGTAAAACAATAAATAAGAAGAGATACAATATTTTTGAAGTGGTTCGGTTTCACAAATCGAAACCTACGTCCACTATTCTCGATTAATAAAATTAGTACCTCTCTCCGGATTACAATTTTATCAACCCACTCGTACAACTTTGATGTTAGTTGTAACTCAATCAAGATACCGTAAAATACCTAGCTAGCTTCAAATACCGTAAAATACTTGAATACAACGAGTACCGTGAAATACTCAAACTATCTTAAGTAAATAAGATAAATCCTCTATGATTCTTCGTGTTCACAAACTGAACGTATAAGAACGATTTCTAGTACTTAAATCTTGTAACGGAATATGACAGTTTAAGCGCGAGAATACAAGGATTATGTAGCGACGTTTGTTCTCTCGATTTGCGTGCGTGTGGTGTTGTATCGTTTAATATGTTATGAGTGTTCTATTTATATAGAATTTGTATCTAGGTATTTCAAACCCTAGATGATTTAGGAATATTACTTTATCTAGACTTCTAGTCTTTTAGATAATAATTCCTTAAATCTAATCTTAATTTATTTAGGAAAGATTTAATAAGATATTTAAGTATTATAGATAAAACCAATTTCCTAAATCATATTTAGGAAATATCTTATTATAAACCAAATAATATCCAATTCAAATTTAATTTCTTAAATCTTGTCAAAATATACTAAATTATATTTTTATAACATAATCTAGTTTGTTTAGGACTTTAAATAAATACATAAAATTTATTTAACTATTCCTTCACAAATATGAAACGTGTGTTCATAGCACAGTTTCCAAAGCAGTTGCACACGGTTTCCTAGATTAGATTATTTGACAATTTTGGTCAAATAAAAATCCTCAGTTTATTAGAAATAAAAAATTAACTCATAAGATAATTATTTATTGCTTTTTAACTATTGGATATTTTAGGTTAACTACTTAAGATTAATAATTCAATATTGCAAAATAGAATACTGATTATACACTAATTCTCACGCCGATTTTGGAATCTAAAATCGTTTTAACCGCCACTATTCATCCGAGCATTTCTTGTTGCTCTTATAGAATTATAGCTATGAGCTAAAACTTGAAGCAATGTCACACTGAAGTTATAGTTGAGAAGTATAACTTTAGTTGAACTCCGTTACTCGATAACTATCCTAACTAATCTTCATAAAGGCTTGAAAGGAGCTTGAGATATCCATCAATATTCGAATAGTCAACTCTTGACTAATGATCTTGAATCTTCTAATATCGAAAACTCTTGTATCTTAACATTGATTGACGAGATATTCTAATCCTATAAACTGTACACTTAACACACGATTATACGCACGAGTATATAATATATTTGCCTAGACTTGTCATTATCAAAACATAAACATATATACTTAATATATACATATTAATATATGGTTCAACAACTAATAACTTTATTTATCAAATTACATAATTATATTTTGCATGACTTCCCTTAATCCCTAGACTAAGGTGGTTTAGCTACTCATACTAATTTAAATTGTGAATTAACACTAATTTAAGTGATGAACATGATTAAGTAAATAAATACATAAAACTTGATTAAACATAAATATGTAAACTAATATTGTGAATAACTATGTGATGTAAATAAAATACTAAGAAGAATATAAAATAGAAACACAATTACCGTAAAGGAAATGAACTTGGAAATATTGAATGAAAGTAACTAAAATATTATATTGAGGCTAATTGTATGAAATGTAACAAATTGAGAATTTGAGAGAGTATTGTAAACTAGCTAAAAAAAATAAAATGTTGAAAAAGACTGAATTATGTGATGATCTAAGGTGCTCCTCAAGCCTAGAAACTACCTCCTATTTATAATAAAATAGGATTGAAACGGAAACGGAAATAGACTTTAGAGGCCCAACCCCGATCGGGGACACAGTAATCCGAGCTATTTCACTTCAATTCCCTTATCCAATGCATTAGGGATCCAAAGGTTATCTTAATGCTTGATAAATCACCCGGTTTAAGACCCTCTTAATCAACCTTAAAGCATCCAATTTTGAGATATTTTGTGTTGAATTATGGACTTTGCATTTTGGGCTTGATTTTGTGATTTGTTTGCATTTCAACATATCTGATTTATTCATGCTTGGGCTCAATGAAATTCTCCATCATCTTCTTAGCTCAACTCTTTAGTCATTTACAATTGTAGTAGGAAAAGGCGTTGAAAACTTACATCCCTACAAAAATAGAGAAATACTTGCAAAACCACTAAAAAGTAATATTAGCTCATAAAATCACTAAATAAAGTGTAAACTAAAAGTAATTTTGGCTTCTTCAAAGGGAAACGAACGAGGACTTCGACAAGGGGATCCATTGTCACCTCTCTTATTTACTATCTACATGGAATGTCTTACAAGGCTCCTACAGTTTACTACCTCCCACATGAAGTTCAAGTTTCACCCTATGTGCAAAGGGATGAAATTGCCTTGCCTTATGTTTGCAGACGATCTTTTGCTTTTTAGCAAAGGAGATCAGGACTCTGTGATGATTCTTCTTAGAATATTTGCCACCTTTTCTAAGACATCAGGCCTGAAGTTGAGTCCAGGGAAATCCAATGTTTACTTTAATGGAATGAATGAGCAACTTAAGCAAACCATCATCAACATCTCAGGCTGCAAAGAGGGTCAATTGACTTTCAAATACTTAGGGGTGATGGTTAAGCCAACTCAGCTCACCCTTAAGGATTGCCATCCCCTCATAGACAAGATAGTGGAACGTATTAGAAGATTGGGAACTAGGAAATTATCCTATGCAGGTAGACTGATACTGGTCAGGTCAGTGTTGGCTTATCTTCACAATTACTGCGCCAGTATTTTCATCCTGCCTAGCACTGTGATGAAACGAGTAGATGCCATTTGTAGGAACTTTCTATGGGATGGCACTGCAGAATATATGAGGACTCCTGTTGTGGCTTGGGAAAAAATCTGCTCACACTACAAAGAAGGAGGTCTGAATCTGAGGGTGTCTGCAACATGGAACACAACAACTATTGGGAAATTGGCCTGGTGGGTGTCCAGTTGCCCAAATAAACTTTGGGTGCAATGGGTGCATCATAATTATCTGAAAGGGGTCAGATGGGAAGAATATCAGCCTGCTCATGACTCTCCATGGTGCTGGAAGAAGATCTGTAAGGTAAAAGAGAAGCCGAAA
This sequence comes from Silene conica, assembly GCA_029255685.2. Classification (NCBI taxonomy): domain Eukaryota; kingdom Viridiplantae; phylum Streptophyta; class Magnoliopsida; order Caryophyllales; family Caryophyllaceae; genus Silene; species Silene conica. Next base: position 51,573,601 of record CM055316.2, on the reverse strand, counting down.
GGGGGACACACTGATATAGACTGGTCTGTATTTGGTCCTTATATTATAGCCAAGGGTTATTCCTGGCTGAGGGGAGAACAAAATGAGGTCAGTTGGAGTAAGCTAGTTTGGAATAGATGGGTTCTACCTAAGCATGGATTTGTGGCATGGCTGTATCAACATCAAGCCTTCAACACCTGCGCAAAGATTCGCAGATTGCATATTATTGCAGACAGCTCCTGTTGCATTTGCGATGCTGCTCCTGAAACCATAGAACACCTGTTTGGGCATTGTCAGTATGACTGGAATGTGATGCAAGGGATAGCAGAGTGGATTGGGTTCAAGCCTACTATAAACTTACACAACCATTGGAGACTCAAAATCAGAGGGACAAAGTTGCAGAGGGCTGTCAAGAACAGTGCTATTAATACAGTTATATATCATATATGGATGCAAAGGAATATGAGCAGAAATGATCAAAGTTTACTAAGACCTACAGTTTTAATCAAAAATATTAAGTTTGAGTTGAGTAGTTTTTTTCGTAGCAGGATGCATACTAGCTTACCAGTCAAGGATAGGGCTTTCCTAAGCTCTCTCCTTGGCTAACTCTTTGTAATTGCCTCTTTGAGTTATATATACATACTTACCTTTTACCAAAAAAAAATGTAAAATAAACTAATATACGGGTTAAAAGAGTTGGGATAAGTGTCCTCGACAATAGTGCGATCACGTGATTTATTGATAATCATTAAATCTCATATATATTTACATATATTGAATACGAAAGGGATGATAATCTATAAAGTCGTCTGTTCGTCATTTACCGGTAATGATTGACTTTAAATGGTTTGATATATCGTCCATATGATTGTGTGATCAGTTGATCCCTTAAGGTCACACCTAAAGGATGTTGCCCGAATCATTGAGATTAATAATTTGTATACGATACGAATTGATTAATGCCTTAATATGAACGAGATTAATGAGAGATTCGTGTCTCATGATAATGTGATTATGTAACACCCCAAGAGTATGAGAGGAAAGTTGTCCCACATCGGTCGAATGTGAGGCTTGTGATATGTTTATAATAGCTTCCACCCACCACTTAGTAACAGGGCCTTGTGAATTTGGGCTTAAGTGAGGACAAATAATGGGCCCAAAGGCTTACCACCCATCTTATTGGGGTGTGTTACGACGGTGGCGGGTCGGGTTGTTACAAATGGTATCAGAGCGACCCTGCGACCGTGTGGTGAGCCTGTGGTCTGGAGTACCCGGGTCACACACTTAGCGGGGGAGGATTCTGGCCCTGGTTGTGGTCAAGTTTGAGGCACAACGAGGACGTTGTGTTCTTTAAGTGGGGAGTTTGTAACACCTCAAGAGTATGAGAGGAAAGTTGTCCCACATCGGTAGAATGTGAGGCTTGTGATATGTTTATAATAGCTTCCACCTTCCACTTAGTAACAAGGCCTTGTGCTTTTGGGCTTAAGTGAGGACAAATAATGGGCCCAAAGGCTTACCACCCATATTATTGGGGATGTGTTACGACGGTGGCGGATCGGGTTGTTACAGATTATATGAGATTCGATTTCGATAAAAAAAAAGTAATTATTTTATCATATTTGACAAATGTTATCGTATTTTTATCAATAAGGGTTATCGATAGGTTGTGATTGCAATTAATTTGTATATCATATTGACGGAAAATAAAATGACGCGTTTTACATACTAAATTGATAATTGTTACTTAAAAGTTAAGTATTATTTATGTGATAAGAAATTGTGTTTAAATTGTTTAAATACAAATTTTATAATTACCAATTGTCATATAACATGTGATATGTCATAATTATGACACATTACAAATGACAAAATGTAAAATCTAATTGGAACCCATTTTATAATGGGTGTCGAGTGATGGTATGTTGTGGTGGTTATGGGTATGATTATTTATCTTATTAAGAATAAGATAGATAATAATAACTTATTATTAGACTCATAACAATGATGAGGTCTAAACATACAAAAAAAAGAAAAAGCACATTTGCTCTTCCCCATTCTTGCTTGGACCGGCCACCAAGAGGGAGCAAAAGAATTTTCTCCTCTTTAAAATGTGATGTTCACATTTTGTAAAAATACTTATGTTGTAACACCCTTCGTTTGTGTATGCTGAGTTGGGAACCAGCTCGGCCGAGTAGGTCGTACTCGGCTGAGTAGGTTCAACTCGGCCGAGTCAGAGCCACTCGGTCGAGTGAGACCAACTCGACCGAGTCAGTCGTACTCAGCCGAGTGAGTTAAACTCGGCCGAGTGATCCTTATCAATAACTGGGCCGCGGTTATTATAAAGAGTTAACCGAGAATAATTTCTGATTATACCTAAATCATAAAAGAAAACCTGCAACCCTAGTTCTTCCCCCCTCAAACCCTTCAATCATTTTAAGGTGTTTAGCAAGGATCTTAGTCGCACCGATCATCTACCTAGTCTATTTTACGTCAAGTAAGTATCGTTCTATCGTTGTGTATCGTAGATTATGTTGTTTAGTGAAGAATTCCCCTTTGTATAATCCTTAGGAGGAGGATTCGTAGAAGAGCGTTGGTAGGATCTTTGTGCTTCCTTTTCCACAGCGATTGTTGTTGAGGTAGGGTTTCCCTACTCAGCTCTGTATAATGTTGATTGTGACGGTACTGTTGTGTTAATGTATATCCCTATGTTATGGTATATTGTTGAGACTGATATGGTAATGTGTGAGACCGTTGCGGGAAACAGATCTCACTCCTATGATGGCTCTCTGTGGGGCCCGCCACGGGGAGAATGTGGACACTGGTGGTCTAGGTACCTACTTGCTGCGGTAAGTGGGGGAATCAGTATGGTGATATTATGTAGTCATGGTAACAATGATAGTAATGTTGTTATGTTGCATTTGGCATATATCAGTTGCAATATTTCAGTTGTTGACACTTGATATGGTTTGACTGTGATGATCCACGTGGTGGTAAGCAGAGTCTCGGGTACATAGATGAGTTATTTGCTGGCTCGGGAGGAGGGATGATCACCTGTGTCAAGTCCACGAGTCTAGCTTCCGCTTATAGTTGATGACAATTTTGGTTACATAGTTTTGTTTGAGTTTTGGTAGACGATGTGTTTCATGACTTTCACCATTTCACTATAATTTTATAAAATGTTGTTGGATTACTATCTTTTACTATGCCTCAGGAGACTGAGATGGTGACGCTCTCATGGTCCAATGGTCCTATTTAATGGTCTTGGGATATGAGGGTGTCACAAATGGTATCAGAGCGTGATCTTGACACCTAAAACCAATGAACCAATGAATCTAGGAAGAGTCTTAATTAAAATGAACACCAAGTATTAGGTTGTAAGGCTACTGCAAAGGTTTGGGAGACGTCCCGGAACCGCGAAATTGCTTACATCTTGGTACTTGACCACTAAGGATAGGATAGGATGTGTCTCCGGTGTACTTGTATGATTGTGTATGCAAGTTGTATGTTATGTGCAATCTGAAAAAAAAAGAGTAATGTTTGAGGTTTTCGGAACCTACTGTGTTAAGGGACCCGGTTGAGTAGGAAGTACTCGACCGAGCGTATGGAGCTCGACCGAGTGGGATGGGATGAACTCGGCCGAGTTGTGTGAACTCGACCGAATGGTGTGAACTCGACCGAGTTGTGTGAACTCGACCGAGTGTTTGTGACTCGGCCGAGTGTTAGTTACTCGACCGAGTGGTAAAAGCCAGTAAATGTGTGTTCTAGTTCTATTCCGTGTTCCAAGAGTTGTAGGTTGTGTGCTTACGTTTATCTTCTTATTCTTATTAGTTACGATGGTACCCAAAAGAAACACCACTCTGAACCTACCACCCAATGCGACTCCGGCTTTAATCCGGGTCGTATCTATGTCGCTTGAGGAAATGGCCCAGATGATTGGGAGCCATGAGACCTTGACTATCGCAATCAGAAACTTTGAGAGAGCCCGGGCACCGCAGGTGAATGCCCATGAAGTCAGTAACGCTATGGCCCGTCACAGGCCTACTACGTTCGATGGTGCAGGTACACCGGGTCTACTGGAGGGCTGGCTGCGGGACATAAAGAGTGTATTTGAGGTAGTCAACTGTCCGGACGACCTCAAGGTATATCAGGCTGCATTCTACCTGCGCAGTCTTGCTAGAGGATGGTCGGGTCGCAAGAAGAGGAAAGCTCGTGACTATTTTTAGGAGATGGGACAGGAATATGTACCGTGGGAAGCCTTCAAGTTTGCTATGAGGCGCGAGTTTGTTCCTGAGCATGTCCGCAGCAGATTGAGGGCCGAGTTTGATGATTTTAGGATGACCGATGAGATGATTGTTTCTGAATACTATGTCAAGTTTAATGATCTGGCCCGACAGGTGGAAGAGATGGGGATGACTCCTCGGGCTCTGGCCCTTCGATTTGAGAAGGGGTTGGCTATCCGGATCATAGATAGGTTACCTACTAGCACTGCATCGGACCTCAAGGAGGTCTATGAGCGAGCAGGGAATGCTGAGAGGTTGGCCGACCTGGCCAAGGAGTCGAGAGAGATGAGTGGGGAAAAGAGGAAGTCAGACAGTGAGAATGCTGGGGCTGGGCAGAAGAGGGGAAACTTCAGTCAGGGTCGTTCTTACTCTGCTGGAGGTAATTATGGTGCTGGGGGAAAGGGAGGTCGCAGACTCGCAGTTCAAGTTAGACCTCTATGGCCAAATGCTTCAACTGTGGAGATGCAGGCCATAAGAGGTATAAGTGCAAAAAGTTCGGGGGAGGCAGCTTTCAGGGACCTTCTCGTATTTATCAGAGCTACAGGAGCAGCCGTCCCGCGAATTCGTTGGGCAATCAGAGCAAGTCAAACTACGGTGGCTATAACCGCCATGGAGGCTACCAGAAACCCTATGAGGGGGCTAGTCAGACATCTGCAGCAAAACCTACTACGTCAGCAACGACGGTGCAGAGAAAGGGTCAGAAGAGTAGTGGTAGGCTATTCGCGATGGGGAAGCAGGTTGCAGCAGAGGACACTCATGTGGTGACTGGTACTTTTTTTATTCATAGATGTCCTAGTTTTGTCTTCCTTGATTCTGGGGCTACCAATTCTTTTGTGTCTGTAAGCCATGCTAGGAGCTTAGGGCTCGAGTCTTTTGAGTTAGCTGATGATGAGGTATTCTTTTTTTTGGGAAAATGTAAAAAATATATTAGAATCAGATTAGAACCATTACATCATATAATATAGTCCTAGTAGGACTTACATCAACCATTTCCATATGAAAAGCAGAATTGTCGGATGGGCTAACAAAAATCAAACCCTAATTACTCTCTTCTAAGATGATCAATCCACCTTAAGTCTTTTCCATTAAGTTCCCCCTGCAGCTTGTGTGATATGGTCTGGAGTATGTCTTGCTTAATAAGGCGTGTACATTTCAGAGGGGTATACAACACCCCTTCCAGCCTGCTCTGATTTCTCTGATGCCACACTTAGTATATAGTATGATGAGGTATTCATACCTTCTGGAGAGTCTGTAATATGTCGGAGGGTATATAGAAATGTGTCGTTTGTAATAGGTGATACCCGTCGTTGTGGGTGTCAAAGATAAAATTTATAATTCTGAACTAGAACTAACATAAGCTAGTAGAAGCACCACTACAAAAAACACAGTGTTCTGACGTAAAAAAATCCGTCAGAAAAACTAAAATCCGTCAGAAAAAGCGCATTTCTGACGGATTTTCCGTCAGAAATTTCCGTCCCAAAATTTCGTCACGAAAATCAAGTTCCTGACCGATTTTCCGTCAAAAAGTTATTTGTGAAGGATTTCTGACGGTTTAACGGTGGAATAAAAAAAATAGAAGTCAATGTTTTTTTGACTTTTTCTGACCGATTTTCCGTCAGAAATTGACCTTTTGTGACGGAAAATCCGTCAGAAATAGTCAAAATTGACTTAATTTCTGACGGAAAATCCGTCGGAAATACTGGAATTTATGACCGATTTTCCGTCAGAAATTAAGTCAAATTTTGACTTTTTCTGATGGATTTTCCATCAGAATTTGATACTGTTTAGGCTGGAAACAGCAGCCTGCTGTCCAGCCCAATGCCACAGCATTGTTCATATTTACAATCTCAAAATCACTAAATCCTGCAAAACATTCGTCATCCGCCAAACGGAGATTTATTCCCAAGTCGACCGCTAAGCGGGAATCAACAACAATTAACCAACAACAAAGAAAAAAAATGAGAAAGAACTTGAATTACATAAAAGAGTCTTCATAATTCATACACCAACATAAAATATGTTCGAAAGTTAATAAGTCATAATCTAAAATTACTACATATGATAAACTATCCTAAGTGGTAAGAGGATCAATCGACATGTTATATCCAAAGCCATGAGGGTCGTTTGAGAAGTCGTCGCGTCGGTGAGCATTTGGCATACCTGAGCACGATGGAGTGGAAAAGTGGGTCTGCCAATCATTCCAAGCTTTTTTCATTTCCGCCAGTTCCTCTTGCATTTGTTTTTGAGTATCCTAAGTGCTTTGAACTTGTTCTTTGAGACGCATATTCTCAGTTTGAATCTGAGTAAACATGCTTGGTTGATAAGAACAGGATCGACGACTTCCTCATTTGTTCCCAGGATGCTCATACCATACATCCACTGTCGTTCTAATTCTTTTCATCTTATTATGTATCTACATTCAAATCATCAATCAAGTGGCAATTATCAATTAACTATCACATGTAATACATAAAAAAAACAATATCATCAATGAATATGTAATTGTTGTCAATAAATCAAAGTCTTTGAATTAGGACCTTATCACTCCAACCTAACCCATCAATGTACATTTCAAGTCATTAGTAAACACGCACTTGTTATTTATTAATGGGGAAAAAATTCGGCAGCAATTCCCCTTTATTCTCCAAATACAAAATATGGATTATATTATTAGTCCATATACGTATTCAGAGAATATAAAAGGAATTGTCACCGAATTTTACCCTCATTAAAAAATCACACAAGTGTTTGTTTGCTACCTAAATGACTTGAAACGTACAAAGACAGTCCCAAAACGGGGACTATTCCAAAATTACTGCTAATAAGTAATTTTTGAACGGGTACTAGGTCAACATTTAACAATCAAGAATTATCAATAACTAACAATAACAATTATCAACAATTAATAACTAAGAATTAACAATTATCAAATAATTATTCAAAATTAACAACTAACAACTATCAAAAACAACAACAACATTAATTAACAATTCAAGTAACTATACTAACAATTATTTACAATAAACAACACCAACAACAACAAATTATTAGCAACTATCCTAGGTCAATTTTTCTATCTAACCGGCTACCATCCTAGGTCATTTTTTCTATCTAATTGGCACTATCCTAGATCAAATTTGCTAACTAATTAAGCCTAAATCAGTTACACTAACTTTACCAAACTAACCAATTTTTCAATAAACTAATTAAGTAATAAACATAAACAATTACCTAATGAATTTTGCCAGGTGGTGGTGACGCACGACCGTAGTGGTGGTGGTTGTGACGGTGGTGGTGGTTGTCACATGTCACACTGCAATATACAAAAAAAATCAATTATTAACTGAAATAAAATGAAAAGAAAACTGTAAATTAATGCAAAAAACATACATACCTTACCTATTATGCAAGGTGGAGTTGGTAGTACGTGTGGTGGTGGTTGTCACGGTGGTAGCATTGTTAGAGTAAAAAACGGATTTTGGGAGGAGAAATAGAAGGGGCGATTTAATTTGGGGAAAAAACGACGGAGGAGAATGAACGCGGAAGTTGTTTCTGAAAGATTACAAAAAAATCCTAACCGAAAATTTGTAAGGAATCGGTAAAAAAATTATTTCTGACCGAATTTCCGTCAGTAACAGGGGTACGTGACAATTTCTGACCGAAAATCCGTCAGTAACAGGGGTACGTGGCAATTTCTGACCGAAAATCTGTCACTACCCCTTTTAAATTTTTCAGAATTTGCAGCTTTTTGTCAGTCCTGTTTCTGACCGAATTTCCGTCATTAAAGCTTTCTGACCGAATTTCCGTCAGAAAATGCAATCAAAATTTCGCGGCTTTCCTAATTTTTTCGCGGGCTTTTATGTTTACCGATTTTTGACGAATAATCCGTCAAAAAAGTTTTCTGACCGAAAATCCGTCAGAAATTGGTCAGTAGTCCGAAATTTCTGACAGACTGTATAATCCGTCAGAAATTCGGTCAGTACTCCGTGTTTTTTTTGTAGTGTACGGGTCGAACCACAAGGAGGTAATGTCTTAATTGTGTTTTTAATTGTTCAGTCACAAAAATGGGGTTTTTTTTTGTTGGTGATTTAGATTGAGTAAATTTATAATTACTCCCTTATATGTTTCAGTTTTCTAAAATTACTCCCTTATATGTTTTTTTTAAAATGACTCCCTTAAGTTGATCTCAGGTCAAATATTGCTACCATATTTCAGATCCGATGAGTATTTCTGTCAGTTTTTGAATTTTATCGCTATTTCCCTAAATTTATGACTAAAATGCCCCTTAATATTTGCGTATTTCGTTATAACTTTTGCTCCTCAAAACTATTTTACCAATATCTTCATCAAAACTAATTCTTCCCTATTTTACACAATCCAGTCTATCTTCATTAAAATAATTTCTCAATCTAATTGTTCAAGTTTTCAAGTTTCCATTTTTTTCAAGGTAACTACATATTTGATTTGGGTATGTGAATCATATTATTGTTGTATTGAATTGAAATTGAAATTGAATTGAAATTAGGGTTTTCTATCTTCATCAAAACTGATATTTTATTGAATTGAAATTGAATTGAATTGAAATTGAATTGAATAGAATTGAAATTAAGGTTTCGAATTAATTTGGGTATCTTACGAAATTAGGATTTTGAACTGATCTGGAAAAAAATATGAAATTGTATTCAATTAGGGTTTTAAACAATGTTAATGAAATAAATAATTTAATTTCAATAACATAATAGGCTAAAAATTAGGGTAAATTAAAAAATCTATCACTACAACATCACATAATTCATCCATTACAATGCATTTCCAGTTTCAAAAAAAACGATTAACGATTAACTTACCTTCTTCCTCTTTGAATTCATTGTTGTTGCCTGTTTCTAGTAATCCCCTAAATTTTCAAGTTAGAGTTAAGATGATTTGAGAATAATTTGTGAAATTTGGGGTTTTCAATTTAAAATTTGGGTTTTCAAATAGAAATTAGGGTTAGGATTTGGGATTTTCATTGACTAGGGTAAAAATGAAAGGTGTTTGTTTGTTAGGTAGGGATAAATACACTGAAGGGCAATTTTGTCCATTCTATAAATTTTTCACCATAAAACGTAATATGTAGCAATATTTGACCTGAGATCAACTTAAGGGAGTAATTTTTTTAAAAAAAACATATAAGGGAGTAATTTTAGAAAACTGAAACATACAAGGGAGTAATTATTAATTTACTCTTTAGAATGAAACTAGCGAGGAAAGTAAAAGCAAGGGTTAAAAATAAAGATGTAAACAAAAGAAGAAAGAATGCTAAGATGATCGGTTCACTATAGTTACGATGGCAAATAATTCTAGGTAAGTCCGTATTGTAGTCACGTAAGATGGGTATAACGAGTCCTTTCGGTCCGGGTTAACTAATAGCTCATTTCGGCCTATGCTACTAGTCCCTAGGTCTCACTAATACTAGTAGGTGTCAACACGATTAGTGATTCCTAAAGCCTAAGTCACACCAATCTTTCGATTCTTTAGTAACTTAATCGTTTTAACCGTTAACTGATGCCCTTCCCTGGTCTTTCGATCTATGGGTTGGTCAAAACTAAGCATCTAACAAGTCTCCTTGAGGTCTCATTGAAAGATATTTCACTTAACGGGATAAAACAAAACTGATCCGACGCGAAATCAGTCGATCGACCAGCTACTCCAGTCAATCGACTAACCTACTTAGTCGACCGACCAGAGAAGCCAGTTAGTCGACCAAGCACTGCTAAGGGTTTCCCTAAACTACGCCATCTACGCTATAGATCACCTAAATCCTAGCATATGGAGTCTAGCTACTCATCACGGTAATGAAAACAGAAACTATAATAATCAAAACAACGGAAAATATGATTACGATGAATGAAATTTCAAATAAGAACAACAATGGTATTAGGATACTAACTAACCGGAATTAATCTATGGAAAGTGTAAACAATTGAAATTAAGAAGAAGAATTACTGTAAACAAGGCAGAAATAAGAACAGAACGATTGAACTTTATTGAATAAGAACTGAAAGATTATAACAAACTAGAAATCCAAAACCCTAAATTAAGAAAAATAGAGTGTTTTCTAAAGCTAGGTAAAAACTAGATGATTAGTACAAAGGCAGGGATTACATTATATACTAATATGCCAAAGCATTCCTCAAAATCCTAAGCGTAGTTATGGGCTTAATCTCGTTTTTTAATTTTCCGGAAAGGGCCGAGTGGTCGACCGACCGCTGATGTTGGTCGATCGACCAGTCGTCGGGCTTGATAAAGCTTCTGATCTTCTAATTTTGACTTCTAAAATCTCGCTCATCAGGTGCCTTGGTCGACCGACCATAGGTGTCAGTCGATCAACCAAAGATCAGGTGCAGTAATGCGTTCTGACAAATTATGCTGCACGCGCCGATCTTAAAACGGCCGCCATTTCTTCGTCGCTTATTAGAATAAAGCGATTCTCGCGACGTTGGAAAGCTAAGAGGATAAGCTTTCACCTCCAATTAGAATCACTCGATTGTCAGCTCTAGAACTCAAGATATAGCCATTTGAAAGAGGCTTCAATATCGTGAATCGATTCTTTGCTTGTTAAAGCTTGTAAACTGTACGCACCCTTGCTTATACTATCTTCAGGCCTTGAAATGTGCGCTAGGCTTCGTTCCTTCGTGTCCTTAGCCATGCAATCACTTGAGGATGGATTTGACTCGAAATCGACTTATTTCCGCATAAATCTGCAATAATGCATAAAAATACGAGAGTAGACGAAATAGGAGAAATAATAACCAAAAAATCATAAATGAGCTCTGAAATGCGTGTAAAAATAGTTGTAAGACATCATAAAATAGACACGCATAAAATTCCCCACACCAAACTCTTGTTTGTCCTCAAGCAAGAACTAGACTCGATCTTAAACTAATGGAACAATTTCAATCTCAGAGCGAAATGCAAATGTAAAGCCTAAATCAATTTAATGCTAAGTCAAAAACAACTAGTAAACGAATCATGCAAACGAGTTATTGAGTTGTCAAAACTTGTTAATCTATCAACCATAGAGACTTATTAAAATGGACTCTCGCGGGTCGCTCAAATCACTCAATAAGCAAAGGGTGAGTGTATGTAAAAGATAGAAAGAAGTACTTTTATAGTGACACTCACCTAACTTCGACCCATGAGAACATGCCTGCAGTTTAACATGAAAATAAACTCTACAACCGTGCATATACATACCAATCTAATGACTTTGACACATGCTGAGGTAAAGAAAGATATGTGAGGTAATGGGTAAGAAAGGCTAAGATGATTTGGATTTGTGGAGTTATATAGCTAAGCTAGGAAACAACGGGATCCAAACTATGAAAGATTTCACAACTTTCAAACCCAAAGAACTTGAAGATGGTGCTATTTTTAAAGCACGAATCTCACAAATTTTTCAAGGAAAAGTGACTCCCAAAAGATATGAATGAAGTACGGGAGTAATAATCGCTAAAGAAAGGAACTTTTAAACAAACTGCATTTTTCTGATTCTGACAATTGGTCGACCGACCAAGGGTTATGGTCGGTCGACTGACTTGCAGTATATGTTTTTCGATTTTTCTGTTTTTTTCTGTTTTCCTTTTTTTTCTTTTCTTTTTTCTTTATTTTTCTTTCTTTCCCTTTTCTTTCTTTCTCAAACGAGAACATAACAACCAAAAATGACCTAAAACGTTCCCGTGACCACAAATACTAGCTTGGATAGGATAGGCTGAGTATGAGATGTAGCTTATGGGACAAAAAGGCGAATTTGGCTATATGAAGCTTATGGGTAAGAATAGAAAAAGGGACCTCAATTGCACGTGTCAAAAATCACAGAATTAGATAGCATACAGGTATACAGCAGATTACGTTCATGTTTATGCATATTGATGTAAGACGTCTCTGGGGGAGTACTACTCACATCGTAATAAACTGGTCATAGATGACACCAGTAATAAGGCTCTAAAAACTCAGAATGTATAGTAGTTTGCCAAAGATAGAGGTCAAGTCTCGAGATTAACAATTAGTTTTGACAAAAACTCGTAGATTATGCATGTGATTCTGCTACTAAAACCTGTTGACAAGCAAGGCTTAGGCATAAACAAAAGAAAAAGCAACGTCATCATTGAAATACTATCGTTCCGACTCAACCTATATGCTAAAATAAACGTGCATTTTTTTGAAATTTTTTAATTTTTTCAATTCTTTTGGATTTTTGTTTATGCAAGGAAAATAAAACAACAATGCAAGCAGAAATGCAATAAACGTGAAACAGAAATGCAATAAAACATATGAATGCAACGCAAAACCCTTTCCCAAACCAAATTACACAATGGGGACATTGTGCAAAAGCATAAGCAAAGGATTAAAGAATACGGGAATTTGCGTAAAAAAAACTAAGGAAACGAAAAGGAAGGAACTCACAAAGTGTTTGCGCGAAAAGAAACCTCCCCAAACCAGCATGAGCTAGGAGGTTTCAGTAGCCAGCAGTGGTACCACAAAGACCTTAAAAAGACAAAAAAACAAACCCTCTTCGGAAATTAAACGCATTGGGCGGTATATGAGAATTAAAAGGAGTGGAATGGAAGAAAACAAGTGCAAAAACGAAAGAATAGGAAGAAAGACTCCCTAAACTTCCATGCACACTCTACGAGGTGACTAGTTTCGGTCTTCAGAACAGGCAGTAGCAGCAGCGGTGGTCGACCGACCAAAGGGTCTGGTCGACCGACCAGTGGTCGATGGTCAGAAAGTTACTGGAACGTAGACCTTGGTCGACCGACTAGCACATCTGGTCGATCGACCAGTCTTCCTGTAGCGGAGCTCATTTTTTTTCGAATTAACTCAATGGATCGAGTTAACTTACCCAAACCTGTAAAAGCATAAATAACGCGCCCAAAACTTGCGCAAAACCCAAAGGTACAAAGTCTATAGTCATAAAAAAACAAAACAACAAATGCAAAAGTCTAAGTCTCGTGCACAAAAACAGTAAAGGTCTCAAAAAGAAACAAAAGTTTTAGAAATTTGAGCAATAAGGGAAGTCATCCGCGAAAGATGCGGAAAATTTCCGACCAAGGCTTTTGACTACAGGTGACTTCTTCCGCAGCACTGATCTAGGTAGATGGTATCCACTTCACTCTGTAATACATGTAACTGAAAGGGTCATCGTCTACAGCTCTAGCCCTCCACATTTTGGGGTCGCCTGGCTCATCAAATCCCAAGTCATAGGATGACACCTTCCTTGTCTTCTTTCTCCTTGGGCTCTTTTCTTCAGCCATGGAATCACTCGATTGAGTGATCTCGTTCTCTGCATTATTTGATCGAGTAAGTGGTACTACTCGATCGAGAACTCTTCTCTTTTCAGCAATTTCCTTTTTAATTTGTGATAGTAATTGCTCCTTCTGGTTCGCGACTTGTATCAATGAGTAAAGCTCGGAAAACAGGGCTCCTTGCTTACACCTCTCGTAGACAAAAGCTCTCTCGCTCACAGCCAAGCAATAGACGTGTGTGTGACCCTCGTCACCACACCTTTCACAGATTACCTACTGCTGCCGAAGCATTGTCAATAAGACCTTTAGATCTATCAAAACAACACTAGGGAAGAAAATAAGAAGGCCTTACTAAAACAAACTAAACAATCAAATAACACAAATAAATTAATTGCCTCCCCGGCAACGGCGCCAAAATTTGATACCCGTCGTTGTGGGTGTCAAAGATAAAATTTATAATTCCGAACTAGAACTAACATAAGCTAGTAGAAATACGGGTCGAACCACAAGAAGGTAATGTCTTAATTGTGTTTTTAATTGTTCAGTCACAAAAATGGGGTATTTTTTTGATGGTGATTTAGAATTAAACTAGCGACGAAAGTAAAAGCAAGGGTTAAAAATAAAGATGTAAACAGAAGAAGAAAGCATGTTAAGATGATCGGTTCACTATAGTTACGATGGCACATAATTCTAGGTAAGTCCGTATTGCAGTCGTGTAAGATAGGTATAACCAGTCCTTTCGGTCCGGGTTAACTAATAGCTCATTTCGGCCTATGCTACTAGTCCCTAGGTCTCACTAATACTAGGTGTCAACACGATTAGTGATTCCTAAAGCCTAAGCCACCAATCTTTCGATTCTTTAGTAACTTAATCGTTTAAACCGTTAACTGATGCCCTTCCCTAGTCTTTCGATCTATGGGTTGGTCAAAACTAAGCATCTAACAAGTCTCCTTGAGGTCTCATTGAAAGATATTGCACTTAACGGGATAAAACAAAACTGATCAGATGCGAAATCAGTCGATCGACCAGCTACTCTAGTCGATCGACTAACCTACTCAGTCGACCGACCAGAGAAGCCGGTCGGTCGACCAAGCACTGCTACGGGTTTCCCTTAACTACACCATCTATGCTATAGATCGCCTACATCCTAGCATATGGAGTCTAGCTACTCATAACGGTAATGAAAACAGAAACTATAATAATCAAAACAACGGAAAACATGATTACGATGAATGAAATTTCAATTAAGAACAACAATGGTATTGGGATACTAACTAACCGGAATTAATCTATGGAAACTGCAAACAATTGAAATTAAGAAGAAGAATTATCGTAAACAAGGCAGAAATAAGAACGGAACGATTGAACTTTATTGAATAAGAACTGAAAGATTATAACAAACTAGAAATCCAAAACCCTAAATTAAGAAAAATAGAGTGTTTTCTAACGCTAGGTAAAAACCTAGATGATTAGCACAAAGGCAGGGATTACATTATATAGTAATATGCCAAAGCATTCCTCAAAACCCTAAGCGTACATATGGGCTTAATCTTGTTTTTTAATTTTCCGGAAAGGGCCGAGTGATCGACCGACTGCTGATGTTGGTCGATCGACCAGTCGTCGGGCTTGATAGAGCTTCTGATCTTCTAATATTGACTTCTAAAATCTCGCTCATCAGGTACCTTGGTCGATCGAGGTCGATCGACCAAAGATCAGGTGCAGTAATGCGTTCTGACAGATTCTGCAGTGCGCGCCGATCTTAAAACAGCCACCATTTCTGCGTTGCTTAATAGAATAAAGCGATTCTCGCGGCGTTGGAAAGCTGAGAGGATAAGCTTTCACCTCCAATTGGAATCACTATATTTTTAGCTCTATAACGCGAGATATAGCCATTTGAAACAGGCTTCAATATCGTGAATCGATTCTTTGCTTGTTAAAGCATGTAAACTGTACGCACCCTTGCTTATATTATCTTCAGGATTTGAAATGTGCGCTAGGATTTGTTCCTTCGTGTCCTTATCCATGCAAATCACTCGAGGACGGATTTGACTCGAAATCGACTTATTTCTGCATAAATCTGCAATAATGCATAAAAGTACGAAAGTAGACGAAATAGGAGAAATAATAACCAAAAACTCATAAATGAGCTCTGAAATGCGTGTAAAAATAGATGTAAAACATCATAAAATAGACACGCGTCAATAGGCCAAGTAGACTTCTATGTTGATCTTTTCGAGTTCCCGTTAGACGGATTCAAGGTGATAGTAGGGATGGATTGGTTAGGTCGGTATAAAGCTACCATCGACTGTCACCAAAAGAAGGTGACGGTGATGGGGTAGTAAGGGGGTTAGAGTTTCATATAAAGGTTTTGTCGTTAGGCCCAAGGTCAAGGTGATATCAGTTTTGACTTTAAAGTCCTACTTGAGGAAGAGGTGTCCTTTGATTCTTTGTCATGTGAGAGATACCCGAGTTGAGGAAATGACCGCAAAGAGTATTCCGGTTGTGGGAGAGTTTGCTGATGTTTTTCCATAGGAGATTCCTGGGTTACCACCCAAGAGGGATATCGAATTTAGTGTGAAGCTGAAGCCGGGTACGAGACCTATCTCGAAGGCCCCTTACCGGATGGGTCTGAGAGAGTTAGAGGAGCTGAAGAAGCAGCTCAATGATCTGTTAGACAAGGGGTACATTCAACCTAGTGTATCTCCTTGGGGAGCTCCAGTGTTGTTTGTGAAGAAGAAGGATGAGAGTATGCGATTATTGTGCATAGATTATCGTGAGCTGAATCATGTGACGGTGAAGAACTGTTACCCTTTGCCAAGGATAGATGATTTGTTTGATCAGTTAACGGGGTTTGGGGTGTTCTCGAAGATCGATTTGAGGTCGGGTTACCATCAGTTGAGGATCCGGGATAATGACTGTAATACCCCGTATGATAGTCTCGGTCAATAGTAGTCAAACCATGTTTATAAATCGTATTTCAAACGGAATGGTTATAAAGCATTTTACGTAAACTATTATTATTTTATAAATCGTAGTTCTACGATTATTTCGTATTTTATAATCATTTTTATATTTGATGATTATTTTATAAGATGACATTTCATTCGTATTTCTTTAATCCTGATAATATATTTATTACTAAATATATTTCCTATTTTATATTAATTCTCATCGATACGTAAATTCTATTTTTATTTAAGTCGTAATTGTATTTAATTACGATATTCTCTATATATATTCCTATGAAAGCGCTAATTATTTTATATTCTTAGAGATCAAATACTTTTCATATTTAATTTATATTTTCATGTATTCGTTTATTTTAAGTTATGGGTTAAGAACGAGATATAGACATATAAATCATCGAGATGCGTGATGGGCTATTAAACTCGGGTCATGACTATGGTTTGATGGCCTTGGACTCGGATGGGTTGTAAGAACCCTAGTAATAAAAAAAATAAAAACAACACAAAACAAAAGATAAAAGAAGAAACCCTAGCAAAAACCTCAACATCGACATATCAACCCTAATCAACCTACAGCCACCGTGAGGCTTATTAAGAACAAGTAATTGCATCGCCATCATCATCATCACCATAATCGTCAACCACTGTGACCTGTAAGTAATATCGTTTTTGTTGGAGGAAGTGTCCTCGACAATAGTGTGTTGACGTAATTAAAACTCATTTGAATGAAACACAACTGGGAGAGTTACTCTTTTAAAGTCGACTGATCAACATTTACCGATAATGATTGGCTGTCTAGAGTTTGAGATTATCGTCATATGATGGTGGTGATCAGTTGATCCCTTAAGGTCATATCTTTAGGGAATTCCGTCTCAATGGAATAATTAATTAATTAATATTGTATTGGATACAAATTAATTAATAACTAGAAATTTTGGAAATAATTTTATATGACGAATATTTTATAATGGGATTATAATAATAATAGTCAAAGTAATAAAATCGTTTTATTACTCGGTTTTTATTTATTCGTTTAGGAAACGATTAAATTGAGAATGAACACGGTTGATCATAAAATTACAAAGAGTTGTAATTAAAATTATGATATTATATTTTATACAATAATAATTTCGAAATATTGGAATAATTATTTAAATGTAATAAATTTGTAAATTATGGATTTTAAATAGTTAAAATTGCACAATTAACAAATTGGGTCATGTGTTGTGGGACATGTGTGACATGTTACAAATTAACACAATTGACAAAAATAAAATGGGTCCATTTGGTACCCCATTTCAGCCGTGTAATGTAGTATGTATATGGGATTTGTGTGCATAAATAAACAAAGAGATTGTGTGTGCTAGTATACAAAGGTTGAGTGTTGTGCAAAGGAATCTTGTAAGGCATCTTGCTTACTTTTGTGTAAGATGTAAGAGACCATGTGTAACATCCCGTATTTTCGTAAAATCTAATTTAAGCATTTTAAGTATTTTAAGTGATAAAAATAATAATTTAGTAATTTATTTTGTGAGACTCTAATTTAATAAATAAGATCCGTCTTAAGAACCTCCAGTTCTTAAGACGAATACAACTTGACATAGTTAAATATCCGACTCAAGTATTCATTTCCATATCCGGACCCGTTTCATTTATTCGGAAAGGACAACTCTCATGTCCTCTTATAAACCCTTATGTCGACATAATAACCCCCTTCATCCTCAACATTTCATTTCTTTCACAGTAAACAACATTTTTCATAAACCTCCATAAAACCTCCAACTCTTTTGTGAAAATTCTCCATCATCCGTCCTCCGAATCACAAAAGTAAGTACATTTTCGGAATCCTCGCGCAAATTCCAAGCCATCCGTCACTTTAGTTTTTCAATTTCTTCATCTCGAAAATCCGGCCTGTTTTGGTATAATTACGTTTTATGCCCCTAAACTGATTTTTCCGTGTTGTAGGTGAAGGACTCGACAACCCGGACGTTGATAGCTTCATACTCGAGGAAGATCTTTAGCCGGATAAGCTTGTGAGGTGACGATAATGAGAAACTCGGCCTTTATGTGTATATTAGCATGTTTGATGGATTCTCTTGTTTGTTTCTGATTTTTGTGCAAGTATTGAGTTTAAGGAACTTAGTATCATGTTTAGGATGTTTAATATGTGGAGAAATCATGTTCTAAGATGTTGAGATGTGTTCATAAGCTTATTTTCAGTTTTTCTCATTTTGCGACGGATACAAGTTATAGTCATTTGAGGATTGATATGGGACTTACTTGCTGGTAGATTAGTAGTAATTGATGTTTGATATTGTTGTGTAAACATCACATGAATCATTGTGTAAGTTTTGGTGTCGATTGATTGAATTTTGAAGAAGGGTGAAATCCCGATTTTTGCGTTACAGGCTCTCTGAGCCGGTCGACCGACCGGCCGCCGGTCGACCGGCTGGGAGAGCGTTTGTGTGTTTTTCATATCTTTGAGATTTTGGCCTGGGACTGCCAGCCGGCCGACCGGCTGCCTGCCGACCGGCTGGTAGTCATCTTTCCTTGTATTGTGTGTTTTTGCGATAAACATAGCATAGGAGGGAGCCCAGCCGGCAGACCGGCCGCCTGCCAGCCGGCTGGGAGTGCATATGGGGATGGATACGAATTTTAGTAAAGGTTAGGGAATGG
This sequence comes from Silene conica, assembly GCA_029255685.2. NCBI lineage: Eukaryota > Viridiplantae > Streptophyta > Magnoliopsida > Caryophyllales > Caryophyllaceae > Silene > Silene conica. The sequence continues at coordinate 51,554,413 of CM055316.2, read as the reverse complement.
GGTTCCCAGCCGGCCGACCGGCTGCCTGCCGACCGGCTGGGAGTCCTTCTTGGTGTTCTCGGTTTTTGAAAAGAGGTATAGGCTGAGGGATCACCAGCAGGCCGACCGGCTGCCTGCCGACCGGCTGGGGACCCCTGTAAGCCATTTTGGGTTTTTGGAAATTTAATCGTAACTTGCAAACGGTTGATCGGTTTTGATTGAAACTCGTTTTGTATGCCTTTGACATGTATTTGAGGTCCCCGGTGTACGGACAACATCTTAATGGGTTCGGGAACGGAGTAAGGATAGAGACCCCCCGATCGGGTAACCGAAAGGGAAACCGGCTCTCCCTCACTTAGTTCTCGGGTCAATTAAGTGTTGATTAGAGGATAAGAAAAGTAGAACTAGTGTTTAGTTCATAGACTTTGGTTGATATTGCACTGATGCGTATTAAGTTATGCCTTAAGCTGGCCTCTGAACTTAATACGTGAGTTGTTTGTCATATATGGGGATATGCCTTAAGTTGGCCTCTGAGCCCTATATGTGTATGTTTGTCGTGTCTGGAACATGCCTTAAGCTGGCCTCTGAGTTCAGACATGTATGATAGTGATCGCGTCAGAACATGCCTTAAGTTGGCCTCTGAGTCTGACGAGTAGAGCAGCTGCACAACGGGGCATTTAGGTCGTAACGCCTCACCCGGAGTGCAGATGTTTGGTGCTAGAACATGCCTTAAGCTGGCCTCTGAGTTTAGTACCTTGTGATGTGGTGAAGGGACATGCCTTAAGCTGGCCTCTGAGTCCTTTACTTTTGGATGCTAGTCTATGCCTTAAGTTGGCCGCTGAGTCTAGTGTCTTGCTGATTGGCAGGTCCATGCCTTAAGCTGGCCTCTGAGTCCTTGCTTGCTGAATGTTTTGGTAATTAGGTTATGTCTTAAGTTGACCGCTGAACCTTCTTACTTGCTGATATGTTTTGGTATGTAGGTTATGTCTTAAGTTGACCGCTGAACCTTATACTTGCTGAATTTGTCTGCTCGCCTAGTGATGGTATCGTATCAGAGACAGTTGTGTTTATGGATGTTAAGATGTTGTAGATGTTGAGTCTTATGTTGACTTTAGTGTTGTTCATCCAAGGCATTGGGTGACTCTTTGATCGGTTTCATAAATAGTTGGACTGAAAGACCCCCCGACTGGGTAAACAGTAGGGAAACCGGCTCTCCTTCCTAACGGTTTATGAAGTTGGGTTGAGAGCTATGCATTAGTATCGTATGCCAGTTGAGACAGTTGTCGAGATGTTTATACTTCACATGTGGTTATATGTTGGAGTATTCTGTATTGTTTTATATGTTACGTGTTGTCACAAAAGGTGGCTAGGAGAACTCTAGTCACTCCCCACTGATTGTGGCGTACATGTTTTCATGTATGTAGGTACATGCTGGTTGGAGATGGGTTCACGAGAGCTAGCGAGCGATGATCCGTTCATCATGACTTACCTTACGTCGTTTAGCTGGACTCGTAGTTTGTTACGTTTGTTTTGGTGCCGGTAGGGATGTTCCATCCCCGGCTGATGTATTTATTTTATGTTTCAGTTTGATACTTAGTACCGTTACTTATCTATCTTGGTTTCAGTTTCAGTTTACGTTTTAGCGTAAGACTTCTCGCATGTTGTTTAGTTTACTTTAAAAAGTTTAAATTCCGCTGCATTTTTAGTACTTTTATGTGTTTATATTTCCGCTTTCGCGAGGGGTTTTACACCATGCATAGGCCATGAATGGCTTAGGATAGCCGGCCATATGCTCTTGCACTTGAGCATCATTTTGCTCTTTAAATACTACTCAATGCATGCACACAAGAGTTAGTCTTTTGGTTGCTCTACTAGCATATATCTCCCTAATTACTACAACCTCCCTCATACTCATAGTACTTAGAAATAGTTTTCTAAGTAAGAAATTATTTCATATACTATAATATTAAGAGTAATATTATTGATATTTCTACTATACTAATTCTATTTTTCTAGTAACAAAAATAGTGTTAGTTTGTGATTGGGTCCTTGATACGCACCTTTAGGAGACGATTTTTGTTAGATCGTTACAAGAGGATTTCGGTTATTTGAAGACTCAAATAATAGGTGCTTATTGAGTATAAACCTTCTAAAACCAATGTAAGGACTATCACATCTTATGATATCATCATGCATGCATAAGATCCATATAAGTTTTTATGACTAAACTTAAAGAAACAAAACTCACATTAGATATGAGTATAATATAAGGGAACTTAATTCCCAACAAGTGGTATCAGAGCATTACGGTTGTTGCATGCATGATCGGATTCATGTTTTATGTTAAAATCGGATTAACATATATATTTCGAATTTTCGAAATATTTTGGATTTATTATGATAAATCACAAAATAATTTTGCATGTTAAAGTTTCTGTTTCTAAAATGGTTTTAGGACATAAAAATAATTTTATGAATTTTTTATTGTTCATTTTCATATTTATTTGTATATTTTGTAGTTTAAATCGGTTTTAAACAACAATTAATGGGAAAAATAGTTAAAAATATTTTCTGGCCGAGATTTTTTGATATGCTCTCACATGCATATTTAATATATTTTATATGATTTTTCGTAAGAAATGGAGTTAATATGCATGGATTATGAATTTTATGAGATAAATAGTCATAATATGAGTAAAAATGGGTATATAAGGTTATATTTCGAATTTGACCTTAAAAATTTTATGAGAAGTCACATGAAATATATGAAATACCTGTATAAATTTTCGGATTTATTGGACTTGTATTGCATGATTAATGATTTTTATAGTAAAAATCGGATTAATAGTGACTCAAATTCGACTTTAATAGTTATAGTTGGAATTGTGCCATAAAAACTTTACACAATGTCACATGAAATATTTACAGTATGTATGTAAGTTTTGGGAATTTATTCTCAAGTGATGCATGATTTATGATTTTATTAGTTAAAATCGGCTAAATAATGAGTTATTGTGTTAAAAATAGTTAAACTTAATATTATGGCATAAAATTTTACCCATAGATGTCTTATATAATAGGAACATCAGATCTAAAAGTTGGATATCAAAAAGTTTCTGTTTTTTATGATTATTAATTTTTATGTGTTAATTAGTTAATAATCGTAATTTATGAGTCGGAAAATAAAATTTTCGAGAATGGTCTATAATTTTTGGTCATTTTCAGATTCTAATATATATTTTAGGATGACTAAAAATTTATAGTAATTTATTTCAAGTTTTTATGATTTAAATCGGATTTTTAACCATAAAAACGGCTTTTATACGATTTATTTAAGAAATAAACCATAAATATTTGCATAAGACCATTTTATTAATTTCTGAATTTTTAGAAAATTTCCAGAAAGTTTAAAATTTTTGAATTTTAAATTTTGAATTTTATTGACTCATTTGGCCGTATTTTGTTTATTTTTCCCGAAAATACAAGTAATTTATGAACAATAATGCAAAATCAAGTTAGATCATGATCAAATATTAGTAGAGACTAAACATTGATTCCTAAAGTAAGTTAGGATGATTAACTTGGACATAAATTAGATTTATTTAATTTTGATGATTTTAATGGTTAAAATCGCACATATCCGTAAAAACCGTAAACAAATATGAGATATTTGCTCCCATAAGGCGATTTGGCATTAAACATTGAGCATGTGCATACATATTTTATTTATTGCAATTTATTTAATATGAATGTCATATTTTGAATGTTATTTATATAATTTGGAATTATGTAATTTTTCTTAGTATGACCTTAGTTTTTATCAATATTACCCGTAATGAAAGGGAATATTGATTCGGTTGTAATTTATGTGATCTCGTATTACGGGTTTGTAATTTATTTTCAGTTTTACAATAGAGTATGTATATTATTTTATTGTAATTCCGGAGATCCAAAAGACGGTGCCATACGGAAGGGAGTTCCGACAAGACGGTGTTTTCTTGGATGGCGTGCCAATGAAGTTCAAGGGACCAAGGAGTTGGTTTCCGAATTTGTAATAGTTAATTAGTTTTTACTATTACTAGGAAGGCCATACTAGGATTTTATTGCTTTATTGCTTTTACTTTTGCATTTTAATATGTTTGCATGCATAGCCAAATCGCCATAAACATGCATATTAGTTTAAATCGTTAAAAACGACCGTGTCAATTATAATTATCGAGTTCACCAATTTAATTCACTTAAAGGAGATAGATAATAAATTGACAAGACCTCTATATTAAACAAAACAATTGAGAATTAGCCTTACCAAATAGTAGAACCCATGAGCTTCTATTTCGTGGGGTGGTGCTAGTCCAGTGGGCAGTACGAACCCCATTACGTAGGATAAGTGGGGCGATGAGGTGGATTCAGTCCAGTGGGCGGATCGCATCTCGATGCATTTGAAATTTGGTTTGTACTCAACGGAAGTGTAGAGGACCAGTGGTCAATGTGTTCCGGGCTAAGATGAATAAATAATGATTTGTCATCAACCCAGAGTTCTATGGTAGAACCGGTTTATTTTAACCCACCAAACCATATTGTTGGGTCGGAGTTCCAGTGGTTCACGATTTCGGTGGTATGGGTTTGGGTCTTGGAATCATTTATAAAATTGGATAGAGGTCATTTTATAGATGCTTTAACTTGTTGAAATATTTACAAGTTAAATCAAAATGATGAATGTTTGTTTTTCCCTAATTTGTTGTTTTATAATTGTTCAACCCTCACTCCTATATTATCATTCGATTGTAACCTATATCTCCGCTAAACATCTTATGCTATATCGACAAATAGAATCTCTTTCTCCTCACTTAAAACCGTGTCTTTGGTTATGAACAAGGTCCGTAGGAATTATTCTATTCCATAGAATTTGATAGGAAGGTCCTATGCAAACATAAGATTAACATCTTAAAATTCCTATTAAACCATTGTGATTTCTTATAAAGAAACTTAAATAGAATTGATTTTAGTCAAAAAGTGTTGATTAAATCTTCTATTCATACATGGTTCTAAAGTCTTATTGCTCAATTTAATAACTTATCGTCTAAAACTTAAGGGTTAAGAACATGACGAAGTTGATATAAATTGGTAAATTGATTTGAGAAAATCATTATAACCAATACCACCTCACTTCATAGATATTAACTCCTATGAGGAATTAATTTGGAAATTAATTGAAGAAAAGGGCTTCTTCAAGTAATAATTCTTGAAGTGAGTGGGAGCTATGAGAAGACCGAATCTTTCTTAAGTAGTTAAGAAGAGAACGAGGTTGAGAGAAAATCGTGTGAGACACGAAGTTAGAAACTACTCCAATTTGTAAAGTCTAAGGATGTTGGAAGTATGACTCCAACATATTTCTTAGGTAATGCTTATGACATTAAGTTTTCATTCTACATTGTTTGCATTTGAGTGCAAATTGGTGATTCACGTTAGAAATTCCATTTTCATATGGTTGAACTATGGTAAAAGAATGACAAGACCTACTATTCTAAATGGGAATTTAGAGGAGGATGTGTTAATAACACAATCTGAGGGTTCTTGTGAATCCTATCGTCCTAACGTGAAGAAAATCGTATGACGATTTGCCAAGAATGATAAACATGAATGGAACTAAGGTAGTTTCCAATTCAACTGTAAGACATATACATGTTATATTGTGCTTGACCAAGTTTTGGATTTAGAGTAAGACACAAATAATAGTTATTATGTACATCATCTCTAAATATAATTTGAGTTTTGCATAAAAGGTAAAAGTTTTACCATTACGCAATTGAAACAAATGTTGTACTCAATGTTACCATGAATTGGTTCATGGTTAGGCCATACGAATCAAGGTAATTATATTCCAAAACTAAGGTGGAAATGTCATATGTGCCCTAAAAACTCTAGTTGGTGCCCCAAATTTTTTCATCATTTCTCGATTGAAAGTCGCATTTGAGGTTAGGAATCTCATGGGTTATGCGAATCTTGCATTCAAAGCAAGTCATTCACCCTATAAACACTTTAAGGTGTGTAGGTGAGTGAAATTTCAAATCTTGAAAGATATTTTAATTCTTCGATTGAGAAAATTAACGCACAAGAAATTCACGTTGAGAATGTTGTGCATTGGCTCAAGAAGATGTTCTTGGAATTAGATAATGATCTAATTAAGCCTAGTAATTTACACCAAATAGATTGTGATAAAGTATCACAAGTTTACTTTCGTAAGCACGTTTATAAAATGCGCGAAAAAGTAATATTGAATCATATGAGATATGATTAAATCTTTACAATTGAGTGGGAGTTACTTTCTATTCCGATTTTGTCGAGCATTTATTTTTCCGCTATGTTATAAAGCATGGGCATACAAGTCATATGAGATATGAATAGGCAAGGTGCCTAAGTTGTAGCCTATTTCGAATGACAATTTTTCCTATATGATCATTAGAACAAAAAGGATTGTGGCACATGATGCTGTCTATAAAGAAAGGAGGATTGTTTCTTTTAGACAGAGTGGGAGAAATTATTATAAGGCCACAATTTCAGTATGATGCAATAGGAAAATGTTCTTCCTAGTTGAGATAAGTGGAAATTTCATTCGAAAATTAAGTTGGCGAGTGTAATGTTGCCTTCTTAGTGCAACGAACTTGTAACTTGTATAAATGCTTTATTTAGTTTCGACTCTACCTGAATCCGAAATAGCTCAGTTGATTGGTGGAAAGGGTTTCGCACGCAACAACGGATCTATATTAAAATCGGATCAAATAATGTTGTTGGATTTTAAAATCATCTACGATGAGTTTTGAAAATCACAACTATCCTAAGAAAGGATGACAAGAGTTGAATTAGATAAATTGGTGGCAAAGAGTTTTCCACGCAATAACATGGCTTCAAGTTCAAATATTTGGACATGTTGGATTTTAAAAGTCATCATGTATGAGCTTGGTAAAATCGCAACTATCCTAAAGGGGAAATGTCAAAAGGTTGAATTCTTTATTTTGATCATGTGATAAGCATTTTCTTGAAAGTCAAGAAGTTATGTTTATACATGAAGTTTAGTGGGAGTAAAGTTATGTCTCTAGTCTTACATGAATGTGACATGTTGATCATTATAAATGATAAAGATCATTATGAATGATAAAGACTTGTAAAAGAATAAATATCACTAGGATATCCTATTAATGGATATTAGCGTATAAGTACATATTCTTATGTCGATAAGAATAAGGGTAAGTTGAAATGTTTTGAACTATAGAAATTGAATCCACATGCTTCCATTGCAGGATCAATTCTTTACGCTAAGATGTATTACCATTATCAAACTTCGTATACTTGGAGTATGACGAAATGTTACAAATCGAATTTGGAGAGAAATCTCTATGTGTAGCCATATAGTTCATCAAACACTACTGAATAAGTACTAAAAGGATGAAGCTAAATGTTTGGATATTTCATTGGTTTAATGTGCAAAGAGTTGCACAATACCATGTTCAGAACACATATGGATGGTTAGAGAACCATTTTGACTACAATCATAAAGGAAGAAATCTGTTAGAATTATTCTAGACAGTAGAACAATGAAGGTATTCAACAAATATGAGTACACTTATATCTATGAGATATAATAGAGGGAAGAGTCTCTCAGATACTGCGAAAACAATGGGAGCTATTCTATTGTTAGAAAGCTTATGTCTAGATATGGATCAAGACACGTACTCGTAAGGTTAGCATAATGAGATTATGCATAACCAAGGGAAATTATAGTAAGGTTATGTGAAGCACAAAAGTTGTTAAGGCTTACTAACCAAAGGCCTTCTTATAGGCTTAACATGATAAATCATGTCATTTCAATTGAGTTGAGATGTAATACTATACAAGTATGAATTATAGATTATGTAGTAATTGATATAACATCAATTTTACATATGTGATAATGCATTCATCATTTGAGTTATTTATAACTCGCCCCAGGTCATGTCATATTCAAATGGGATGGTAAGACCATATTGAACCCCATTAAAGTGAATTGAATTATCATGACCTCGCCCCTAGTTGCTTAAGTGAGGTGACGTCTCAATGCAACCAGATGTGTGAAGGTGGTGTCAAGTGGTGGCTAGGGTAGTGGTGCTAGCGGTTGGAGTCAGGTTTTGCATAGGTTGTTATCTCGAATATCTGAAAAATGTAGAAAAACGAGTTGGAGCTGGAGTTTTGGTGGGACTTGTACGACTGTTATAGGGGAAACGAGGTAGGGGACTGGCAATCCTTGGAACCACCATATGTCGGTGGTGACAAGGGTGGTTTCCATGGGTGGTGTAGGACATGGTGGTGAGAGAAACAAGTAGTAGAATGAGGAGGTGTGCGAGGGTGTTGCTGGAAAAACCCAGATGTCGGGTGTGTGCAGGCGTTTTAACAAGGGTTTTTGGGGTTGTTCTGAGGGCTGAGAGTGGTGGCCAAGTTGGGTAAGTCGTGGCCGGTAGTGTGGGCTAGGGATTGTGACCGGTGTTGGTGGTCGTGGGTGGCTAAGAAGGTGGTGGTGATGTCGCGATGTGGGGGTGCGAGTAGTGTTTTCGGAGTTGCGTCGATGCTGCTGTTGTTCTCGTTCTGTTGTTACGCTATGGTTGCTGTTGTCATTGATTATTATTGTTTGTGTATTATTATTATTATTATTATTATTATTATTAGGATTATTATTGTTGGTATTGTTATTATTATTAATGGTATTAGTACTATTATCCTTGTTGTTGTTGTTAGTATTAGTATTACAATTATTAAAAGTTTATTAGTAGTTTGATAATAATTATATGATGGTTATTGTTAATATTTGAGTAGTCTATGTTTTGATATTCTTATTGGTTTAATTAGAGTAGTTAATTTGTTTATATAGTTTATGACGGTAATTTTAATTAATCACCTAATTAAATTGATCGACTAATTAAGTTAATTGACTAACTCGTACCTAATATAATCTCGTTATGCTTAATATATTAATTGGAATGATTGATATATTATATTGTTTACGTAATTGTATTAGTTAGTGATTTAATATATTATATTGTTAGGTGATGATTTTCAAGTGGCATTATTCTATTTACTCGCTGGCTTGCTATTGGACTATATTGCTATCCAGGTAGGATACACTGACACCATACTCTATGATGTGTTATGAATGGATGTTGGATTGTGTGTATTGGATGCTGAGCATGATTTATATGACAATGATATTGGTTGGTTTGAGTGTTGATTATTATTATTGGTATGCGTATTGCATTATTTAATAGCATGATTGATTAAGAGTATTGTTGCATTCACGAGCATGGCATGTGCATTGGATACGGATTTGAGATGATGAGATATTATTGGGACCAGGCTAGTTCTGCAAGACTAGACCTGGTGAACTCAGCTGTTATGCTGGTGTTCGGTGACGACCGATTATAGTCTGCCGGGAGGTTCGGTATGGCTTGGTGTTTCGGGTTTGCGATTGAGATTTGTGATTGAGAATGAGATTGAGGTTGAGCTCGAGCATATCACTGCATTTGCATATCATAATGGTTGCATTTTAATTATTGTGTTACCCTACTCAACCGCGAGGTTGACAGTGTATTCGTGTACACCTACAATGATCCGGAATGGGGGAGTAGATTCTACTGGTCAGAGACAGATGAGCTAGGAGCGGGGGCAGTAATGTGAGATGCATACTTTGGACTGACTTAGAATTATATCACATTTAGAGAAGTCATGAGTTGTATTTTATTTTCCATTATGTAGTAACTGTAATAACCAAGTTTTTAATTTTATCAGTTTTATATAAAGTACTTTGGTTGTTTTACTTTGTTATTCACTACCTCGGACGTTCCGAGATGGTAACAACTCTATTTATTTGAGAATGTCTTGCTAAAGACTCTTAAATAAATGGGGGTGTTACAAAGTGGTATCAGAGCGAACGATCCTTAGGCGTAAACCAAATGAATAATAATGAACGTAGGAAGAGTCTAATAAAATGAACCCCAGGTTAGTAACTGTTAGGAGCCCCAGGATTGGGATGAGTTAGGGGCCCCCTCGAACCAAGCCACTGGCCCTATCAGTCTAACCTGGAAACCCTTGAGTGATACATAAAGTGGGTAGTAACAATAATAAAAGATCAGACCTTGCCTATGTTGTACTAACGATTCCGCAGAGAAGGAATGAGGTAAGTTATGATGTGAAATATGGTTGGAGATCTGTGTTGTATGAGATTTATATTGAATGTTGAATGAGATATTTGATTTCCATGTATGGAGAACATGAATATATGTATGTGAGTATGGATCTATATTTATTGAGCTATAGATAGAGTGATGTGATCATACGATTTAGTCTTCTGACACGTCCATATGATATCTGGTTATTAAATGACTATCGTAGATATGTAATATATTGTCTTGAATTTGAATATGAATGATCAGATTTAAATGTTATAGTAATCCATGTCTATTGATATGCGCAATGTGTTGCCCCGAGCCATGAATGTCATATAACCATGAATGTCATATAACTATGTGTTACATTTGTATACACATGTATACAAAAATTGATTTATTAGTTGATCCTACTTTTCAGTTTCGCAATCTTTACCGCTTTCTTGATGTCAATTACAAGTTGAAGTAATGAATACATGTTAATTTGGTGCAATGCGATTTTAATGCTTCAAATGATATGTCAACATGTTTTGGAAGAAGAATGAGTATATTTAAATGTGATAATGTAAAGTGATTTTAAGGAACCAAGATTGTAATAAAAAAAAAATTTAATTGCTCAATTTTCTGTTTAATTGCTGTAAAGTTTTTGTTCAGACCAACTGAGTTGTAAAAATTGTTATAAATAATTTCCTTAAGCTTTGCATTTGATTCTTTTTCCTATGATTAGTTAATTCACTCTATTTTCTAAAAACCATAATATCCCACAAAATGTCCGAGCGGTTATTTAATTACGATTTTTGAAAGTTCCGTATGATGTTTGATTGTTGTAATTGTGAGTTATGTAGGTTTCATATAAAAGTTTAATCAAATATGAATTATGTGATGTAACAATGTAATATTTTGGTATAGCATTATTAGTATGCACGAAAGATATATGATATGAACATGAACTTATTATACGATAACAAACCTCTTATTTTGCAAGTTATATTTGTTACCAATTTCATGATAAATTATGTAATATGAGTTGATGTGAAATGTACCTATGTGATTTTAACTTAATTGTACCTAGAAATGCTAAGCTGACTTACTAGTCTATGATTGGTGTATATCTCGTAAAATATGTGATTTCCCCGTGTTTAATTACATTAATTAGTAATTGCCTAATGTCTTTTCAAAAACTTGTGTGCATAAACATGATGTTGTTTCTATAATATGAGTTTGAGCATGAAATGGTTTAATTGTCGAGTATGAACTATGAGTTAGCTGCTTGTCTATATTGGTGTAAATGTGTTTGGTTGTGTTAAAATTTCCAAGGGTATATAAGTGTTAGTTACCTTGATTTTGTTTTACTGCGTACCGTATTGACAAGTATGTTTTGTTGCTTTAAAAAGGGCGGATGCTAGTTGCCTAATATAGAATAATTAACTTATCAGATGACTTATGACTTTTGTTTCGATGATTTTCTTGAACTTTGGATGTGGAATTTTGTAATGGGGTTACGGGGACGTAACCATGTTTTAAGGAAGATAGGATTGCGAAATCTTAATGGTTTATGATATGACTAATTGTTATAGAATGTAAAATTTATATGTCGTGATTGTTTGAATAAACTTGATAATCATGATTACTTCTGTTATATGCTATATTGTGGTTCTTTAAGTATCATGTTTTACTGTTGTATGTTAAACTTTGGGGACAAAGTTTCTTAAGGCGGATAGAATGTAACTTTTCGCTTTTGAAGTCTATATAAGTGTCACTTGTGATTGCTTCATGCTTATTGTAACATCCCGTATTTTCGTAAAATCTAATTTAAGCGTTTTAAATTATTTTAAGTAATAAAATAATATTTTAATAATTTATTGTGAAAGGTTTTAATTTAATTAGTAAGATCCGTCTTAAGAACCTTAAGTCCTTAAGCGAATACTACTTGGTAAACTTAAACTCGTATCATAAATATCCGTTCAAGTGTCCGACCCACTTAATTGACTCGGAAAGGACAGTCCATAAAACCCCCATAAACCCCTTTCCATCGACACATTCCTCATCACCATCAACATTTTTACAGTAAACACAAACCTCAAAAACCTCCATTTTATTCCTCCTTCTTTTGAGAAATTCTTCATCATCCGGTACTCGAATCGAGGTAACAACGACATTTTCGGAATCCTCATTCGATTTCCAAGCCATCTATCACTTTCTTTTTGTAAATCCTTAACTTTGAAAATGGGGATGTTTTCGCTTAAGTCCGTTTTAAGTGCTTAAAATCCGTTTTCTATGCTTGTAGGTGTTGGCTCAGAGGATCCAGAGATCGATAGCTACATAGTTGAGGAGGATCTTTAGCCGGATTAGCTTGAAAGGTGACGATAATGAGAAACTCGGCCTTTATGTGTAAATTAGCACTTTTGTTGTGTTTCTTGTGTTAGTTTCTGTTTTTGTTGATGTTTATTGTTCAAAGGACATAGTAACATGTTTAGGATGGTTAATATATGAAGAATTCATGCTTTAAGTGGTTGTTATATGTTCTTAAGTTCATTTTCGGTTTCTCATAAATTGCGACGGATACTTGTTAAATTCGTTTGAGGATTGTTATGGGACTTGTTTGCTGCTAGATAGGATGTAATTGATGGTTGGTAATGTTGGGTAAACATCATGTGTAGCAATTTTGAAGTTTGTAGGTCGATTTATGAAGTTTTCAATATGTTGTGATTTTGCGATTTTACGACCAGGCTCTCTGAGCCGGTCGACCGACCGGCCGCCGGTCGACCGACCGGCCGCCGGTCGACCGGCTGGGAGAGCACATGTGTGTTTTTCGTAATTTTTGGAATGTTGGCCTTGGACTGCCAGCCGACCGACCGGCTGCCTGCCGACCGGCTGGTAGTCAATGTGTCTAGTGTTGTTTTGCGAAAAACCTAGGAAGAAAGGGAGCCCAGCCGGCAGACCGGCCGCCTGCCAGCCGGCTGGGAGTGCATATGGGGATGGATACGAATTTTGCGAAGGCTAGGCTTGGGTTCCCAGCCGGCCGACCGGCTGGGAGTCCTTTGTGATGTTTCTCGGTTTTGGAAAAGAAGCGTAGGCTGAGGGATCACCAGCCGGCCGACCGGCTGCCTGCCGACCGGCTGGGGACCCCTGTAAGCTATTTTTGAGTTGTAATTTAATTGTAACTTTCAAACGGTTAATCGGTTTTGGTTGAAACTCGTTTTGTATACCCGTGATATGTATTTGAGGTCCCCGGAGGATGGGCAACATTATATTGGGTTCGGGAATAGAGTAAGGATAGAGACCCCCCGGTCGGGTAACCAAAAGGGAAACCGGCTCTCCCTCAACTTAGTTCCCGGGGTCAATTGAGTGTTGACTAGAGGTTAAGAAAAGTAGAACTATAGTTTAGTTCATAGACTTTGGTTGATATTGTATTGATGCGTATTAAGTTATGCCTTAAGCTGGCCTCTGAACTTAATACGTGAGTTGATTGTCATATATGGGGATATGCCTTAAGCTGGCCTCTGAGCCCTATATGTGTATGTTTGTCGTGTCTGGGACATGCCTTAAGCCGGCCTCTGAGTTCAGACATGTGTGATAGTGATCGCGTTGGAACATGCCTTAAGTTGGCCTCTGAGTCTGACGAGTAGAGCAGCTGCACAACAGGGTAGCTAAGGAACTGACACCTTGCCCGGAGTGCAGATGTTTGGTGCTAGAACATGCCTTAAGTTGGCCTCTGAGTTTAGTACCTTGTGATGTGGTGAAGGGACATGCCTTAAGCTGGCCTCTGAGTCCTTTACTTTTGGATGCTAGTCTATGCCTTAAGTTGGCCGCTGAGTCTAGTGTCTTGCTGATTGGCAGGTCCATGCCTTAAGTTGGCCTCTGAGTCCTTGCTTGCTGAATGTTTGGTGTCTAGGTTATGTCTTAAGTTGACCGCTGAACCTTTTCACTTGCTGAACGTTTTGGTACTAGGTTATGTCTTAAGTTGACCGCTGAACCTTTTACTTGCTGAATTTATCTGTTTGCCTTGAGTTGGTACGTGTCAGATATAGATATGGTTATTGATGAGCAAATGAATGTTTATTTGAGTTATGGTTTGATCATCCAAGGCATTGGGTGACTCTTAGTTCGGTTTCATAAATAGTTGGATTGAAAGACCCCCCGACTGGGTAACCAGTAGGGAGACCGGCTCTCCTTCCTAACGGTTTATGAAGTTGGTTGAGAGCCGTGCACCAGAGTTGGCATGTTGTTATGAGATCAATTGATGAGATGTGTATGCTTCACATGTTGATATATGTTGGAGTATTCTGTATTGTTTTATGTGTTACGTGTTGTCACAAAAGGTGGCTAGAAGAACTCTAGTCACTCCCCACTGATTGTGGCGTACATGTTTTCATGTATGTAGGTACATGCAGGTTGGAGCAGGGTTACGAGAGGGCTAGCGAGTGATGATCCTGTTGTCATCATATGACTTACCTTTACATCGCCTAGCTAGACTCTTGGACTTTTGATACATTTGTTTTGGTGCCTGTAGGGATGTTCCATCCCAGGCTGATGTATATATTTCATTTCAGTACTTAGAACTGTTACTTATCTATTTTGGTTTTATTCCAGTTTCAGTTTCTGTTTCAATTTAAGACTTCTCGCATGTTGTTTAGTTGTTAAAAGTTTTAATTCCGCTGCATTTTTAGTACTTTTGTATGTTTAAATTTCCGCTTTCGCGAGGGGTTTTACAGTTGGTATCAGAGCATTATTGCTCCCGACGCACTCATGTGACCCCCCAACCTTAACTTGACCAGATAAACAAATAATGAATGAGAGATGGGTAGATCTAAGGACTTATTTTGTAGTCTATTTATGATTGCTAATTGTTAAGCTAATACTTGCTTTCTCTTTTGAAGGATGGTGAGACCTAGGGCTGCTGATAACATTGTGCTGCAAGCAATTCAGCATTTGCTTGAGACTCAGAGACAGCAAGCAGGGAATGTTCCGCCTCCTCCACCGCCAGGCAACAAGGCTAATCGTCCTGGTAGTTTCTCATGGATAGCTTCGCAGATGTCCCGTAGCCACGTGAAGACATATGGTGGCGAGGTTGATCCGGTAGCTCTTACCGAGTGGTTCAGGGAGATGGAGAGGAGCTTTGCTATGTATTCGGTGGGTAGAGAGGATAGAGTGCGGCTAGCCACTCACTTTCTTACCCTTGAGGCCGATAGGTGGTGGGCGTTGACAGGACCTACTTTCACTCTTGATCCTTTGTTCGATTGGGATGCTTTTAAGGATAAGCTCGAGACGAGGTTCTATCCTAAAGAGCTCAGATCATAGCGACTCAAAGAATTCATGGATTTGAAGCAAGGCAAGATGTCAGTTCAGGAGTTCACAGACCGTTTCAACCAGCTAGCTCACTTCGCATCGAGATTTGTTAGAGATGAGGCCGAGAGAGTCTACTTTTACCGCGGCAAGCTAGGGCCGCGCATCAAGAGCATGGTTCGTCGTGACTCTACTTCTTTCGTGGAGGTATATGATGATGCTATTTGGGCCGAGAGTTCTATTCGTGCCATAGATGCTGAGACCCGTGCTGCTACTTCTAGCGTGACTCCTCACCAGAGATCAGTGTACCAGGGGAAGAGACCATTTGTTCCTTCTACTTCTTCGCCTTCTTCTCAGAAGAAGCGTTTTGAGAGGTTCTCAGCTCCGGTTGCTAAGACCATTGTTCACACCGACACAGCTGCTAGTGTTTGCCACCGTTGTGGTAAACCTTCTCATCCGGGTTTTGACTGTTTCAAGAATGCTTTCAAGTGCTATACTTGCAATGGATTTGGGCACAAGTCTTATGAGTGTCCTGAGAGGAACACCGCACTTGGCAAGGCTGCCACTGCTGCTGCAGCAACTAAGGGAGGAAAGCCGAAAGGGAAGATCTTTGTGATGACTAGGGCTGAGGCAGAGGCTCATCCAGATATTGTTGCTGGTATCTTTTCTGTTCTTGGCGCTGAGTGCCTTATTTTATTCGATACTGGAGCTTCTTTATCATTTATATCGACTCAGTTCGCCGACCGTCTAGCTCTTGAGTCTTCATTTGTTGAGGAGACTTCTATTTCCTTACCTTCTGGAGACGTGTTTTCTTGCTCTTCGTCCCATAGGGATGTTCCTATTATTATTGGTCAAGCCACATTTCCAGCGGACTTACTGAGATTTACTCTTGAGGAGTTTGATATTATCCTCGGTATGGATTGGTTATCGCGATACCATGCTCGCTTCGAGTGTCGCGACCAGAAAATCTGCTTGAGGTGTTCTTCAGGAGTTCGTGTTTCCTATAGGGGAACTCGCCCTCAAAGGGGTGTTCGTGTTATCTCTTCGATGAAAGCTTCTCATCTTCTTAGGAAGGGTTGCCAAGCCTTCCTGTGTGTTGTTACAGCTGCTAAACCATCGCTACCGAAGCTTGAGGATGTAGCCATTGTTCGTGAGTATCCGGATGTCTTCCAAGATGACTTGCCAGGGATACCGCCAGAGAGAGATGTGGAGTTTACTATTGAGCTTGTTCCAGGTACCGGACCGATTTCTAAAGCTCCTTACCGTATGGCTCCGCCAGAGTTGAAAGAGTTGAAGCAACAGTTGGAAGAGATGATCGAGAAAGGTTTCATTAGACCGAGTGCTTCTCCGTGGGGTGCTCCCGTTTTGTTCGTTAAGAAGAAAGATGGTTCCATGAGACTTTGCATTGACTATAGAGAGTTGAACCGAGTGACCGTGAAGAACAGATATCCTTTGCCTAGGATAGATGATTTGTTTGATCAGTTGAGAGGTGCTTCGAGGTTTTCTAAGATTGATCTTCGATCGGGTTATCATCAGATTCCAGTGAGAGAGGCTGACATTGAGAAGACTGCTTTTCGTACCAGATATGGGCATTTTGAGTTCGTGGTTATGCCTTTTGGGTTGACTAATGCACCTGCCATCTTCATGGATCAGATGAACCGTACCTTCAGTGAGTATCTTGACACTTGTGTTGTGGTGTTTATCGATGACATTCTCATTTATTCGAAGACCGATGAGGAACATGCTGAGCATCTTCGATTGATTCTTGGGATTTTACGTCGTCAGAAGTGGTTCGCGAAGTTCTCAAAGTGCGAGTTTTGGCTTTCTAAGGTTGCATTTCTTGGACATGTGATATCTAGTGAGGGAATTATGGTTGATCCCGCGAAGATTGAGGCTGTTGTTGATTGGGAGAGTCCCAAAGATGTTGGAGAGATCCGTAGTTTCCTTGGATTGGCTGGTTATTATCGTAGATTCGTTGAGGATTTCTCTAGATTAGCCCGCCCGATGACTCAGTTACTGAAGAAGGAAGCTAAGTTTGTTTGGACCGACAAGTGTGAGAGTTCTTTCCAGGAGTTGAAGACTAGGTTGACCTCCGCTCCTATACTTGCTTTGCCAGAGATCGGGGTTGACTTTGATGTGTATTGTGATGCTTCGATGTTAGGACTTGGATGCGTACTGATGCAGAGTGGTAAGGTGATAGCCTACTCATCTAGACAGTTGAGAGTTCATGAGGTGAACTATCCGACACATGATTTGGAGTTGGCCGCAGTCGTTCATACTTTGAAGATGTGGCGTCATTACCTGATTGGATCCCATTGCCGTATTTTCACAGATCACAAGAGTCTTAAGTACATTTTTACCCAGAAAGACCTTAACATGAGACAGAGACGTTGGCTAGAGTTGGTGAAAGATTACGACCTTGAGTTGTTATATCATGAGGGAAAAGCCAATGTGGTTGCAGATGCGCTTAGCCGCAAGACTTCTCACTCGATGTGTGCCATGAGAGTATTTCCCGATGAGTTGTGTTCCGAGTTCCGGAAGCTGAGGTTAGAGATGGTGAGTAGTGGTTTTGATTGGTTAGTTGCTATGACTGCCGAGCCATCTTTATATTGGGAGATTCGCCAGAGTTTGCCTTCAGATGCCGATTTCAAGAAGTTCGAGGCTAAGATTTAGAGTGGTGTTGCACCTGACTTGGTGATTGATGCTGATGGTTTCCTTAGGTTCCGTGGTAGGATGTATGTTCCTGATGTGCCAAATTTGAGGAAGAAGGTTCTTGATGAGGCTCACTTGTCACCGTACTCCGTTCATCCAGGAGGAGAGAAGATGGACAAGGATTTGAGGCTTATGTTTTGGTGGCCTGGTATGAAGAAGGAGATATTGGATTACGTTAGTAGATGCTTGACTTGTCAGCAAGTCAAGATAGAGCATAGGAGACCTGGTGGTTTGCTACAGCCGCTCCCCGTTCCTCAGTGGAAGTGGGAGTGTATATCTATGGACTTCGTTACAGCATTGCCTAAGACTGTGGGAGGCAAGGATGCGATTTGGATTATTGTTGATCGTCTAACTAAGTGTGCCAGATTCGTGCCGATCAGAGAGACATGGGATATGGACCGTTTAGCCAGGGCTTATATTGCTGAGATAGTCCGCTATCATGGTGTCCCGAGGGAGATAGTTTCAGATCGTGATCCTCGTTTTTGTTCTAGGTTCTGGAAGGCTTTGCAGGAGGCTATGGGTAGCCGTTTGTTGATGATTACCGCATTTCATGCCGCGACCGATGGGCAATCCGAGAGGACCATTCAGACACTAGAGGATTTGCTCCGTGCTTGTGCCCTTGATTTTCAGAGTTCTTGGGAGCAGTGTTTGCCGTTGGTAGAGTTTTCTTACAACAACAGTTATCATGCTTCCATTGGTATGGCTCCGTACGAGGCTCTTTATGGTAGGAAGTGTCGTAGTCCGATTTGTTGGGATCAGGCTAGTGATGTTCGTGACCTAGTACCGGACCAGTTAGCTGTTACTATTGACCAGGTTCAGCTTATCAGAGGTAGGATGAAGGCCGCACAGGACCGGCAGAAATCCTATGCTGATGTTCGCCGTAGACCCTTAGAGTTTGAGGTGGGTGACCGAGTCTTCTTGAGAGTGTCTCCGATGAAGGGTGTTAAGTGGTTTGGAGTTAAGGGCAAGTTGAGCCCTAAGTATATTGGACCTTTTGAGATCGTGAAGAGAATTGGTGCTGCTGCTTACCGATTGGACTTGCCTCCTAGTTTGGGCAAGGTTCATAGCGTTTTTCATGTTTCCCAGCTCCGTAAGTATGTTAGTGACCCGAGTCATGTTCTGCCTAGAGAGATCGAGAACTTGGAGCCGAGTCTTGCTTTCGAGGAGCGTCCTGTGAAGATCCTAGACCGTCAGGATAGGAAGCTTAGGAGCAAGGTGGTGCCGCTAGTGAAGATCCTTTGGCGTTGCGGTGATGTTGAGGAGCAGACGTGGGAGACTGAGGCATCGATGCGTATCGCGCATCCTTCTCTTTTCGATTGAGGTAGAGTTAGTTAGAATTTATCTCCGTTCGAGTTTCGAGGACGAAACTTTTTGAAGTTGGGGTGATTGTAACATCCCGTATTTTCGTAAAATCTAATTTAAGCGTTTTAAATTATTTTAAGTAATAAAATAATATTTTAATAATTTATTGTGAAAGGTTTTAATTTAATTAGTAAGATCCGTCTTAAGAACCTTAAGTCCTTAAGACGAATACTACTTGGTAAACTTAAACTCGTATCAAAAATATCCGTTCAAGTGTCCGACCCACTTAATTGACTCGGAAAGGACAGTCCATAAAACCCCCATAAACCCCTTTCCATCGACACATTCCTCATCACCATCAACATTTTTAAACTAAACACAAACCTCATAAACCTCCATTTTATTCCTCCTTCTTTTGAGAAATTCTTCATCATCCGGTACTCGAATCGAGGTAACAACGACATTTTCGGAATCCTCATTCGATTTCCAAGCCATCTATCACTTTCTTTTTGTAAATCCTTAACTTTGAAAATGGGGCTGTTTTCGCTTAAGTCCGTTTTAAGTGTTTAAAATCCGTTTTCTATGCTTGTAGGTGTTGGCTTAGAGGATCCAGAGATCGATAGCTACATAGTTGAGGAGGATCTTTAGCCGGATTAGCTTGAAAGGTGACGATAATGAGAAACTCGGCCTTTATGTGTAAATTAGCACTTTTGTTGTGTTTCTTGTGTTAGTTTCTGTTTTTGTTGATGTTTATTGTTCAAAGGACATAGTAACATGTTTAGGATGGTTAATATATGAAGAATTCATGCTTTAAGTGGTTGTTATATGTTCTTAAGTTCATTTTCGGTTTCTCATAAATTGCGACGGATACTTGTTAAATTCGTTTGAGGATTGTTATGGGACTTGTTTGCTGCTAGATAGGATGTAATTGATGGTTGGTAATGTTGGGTAAACATCATGTGTAGCAATTTTGAAGTTTGTAGGTCGATTTATGAAGTTTTCAATATGTTGTGATTTTGCGATTCTACGACCAGGCTCTCTGAGCCGGTCGACCGACCGGCCGCCGGTCGACCGGCTGGGAGAGCACATGTGTGTTTTTCGTAATTTTTGGAATGTTGGCCTTGGATTGCCAGCCGGCCGACCGGCTGCCTGCCGACCGGCTGGTAGTCAATGTGTCTAGTGTTGTTTTGCGAAAAACCTAGGAAGAAAGGGAGCCCAGCCGACAGACCGGTCGCCTGCCAGCCGGCTGGGAGTGCATATGGGGATGGATACGAATTTTGCGAAGGCTAGGCTTGGGTTCCCAGCCGGCCGACCGGCTGCCTGCCGACCGGCTGCCTGCCGACCGGCTGCCTGCCGACCGGCTGGGAGTCCTTTGTGATGTTTCTCGGTTTTGGAAAAGAAGCGTAGGCTGAGGGATCACCAGCCGGCCGACCGGCTACCTGCCGACCGGCTGGGGACCCCTGTAAGCTATTTTTGAGTTGTAATTTAATTGTAACTTTCAAACGGTTAATCGGTTTTGGTTGAAACTCGTTTTGTATACCCGTGATATGTATTTGAGGTCCCCGGAGGATGGGCAACATTATATTGGGTTCGGGAATAGAGATTCCCCGGTCGGGTAACCGAAAGGGAAACCGGCTCTCCCTCAACTTAGTTCCCGGAGTCAATTGAGTGTTGACTAGAGGTTAAGAAAAGTAGAACTATAGTTTAGTTCATAGACTTTGGTTGATATTGTATTGATGCGTATTAAGTTATGCCTTAAGCTGGCCTCTGAACTTAATACGTGAGTTGATTGTCATATATGGGGATATGCCTTAAGCTGGCCTCTGAGCCCTATATGTGTATGTTTGTCGTGTCTGGGACATGCTGTAACACCCCCATCATCCTATTCATTAATAAATAGGGTTTTCCAGTGTAATTCGGATAATGGGTGTGTCACAATTAAACCAAATGTGGTAGTAGTACCTAACCATGAAATAAAATAGGTAATTGTCTAATGCAATTTAAAATCCAAATGATAAAATACGATTACAACCAAATTTAAAGTTTGCGGAAACGAAAATAAGTTCAACGGTCCAAAAGAAGATAAAGTCTTTAAGCATTTGTCTTTGAAATAAACTATTAAGCGCGCTCTCTTGTGCATCCCACGACTAATTTCCACGAGTACCTGTCACACGATCTGCTCACACATTTTGTGATCACCGCAGGTCCAAGCAAGGACAAAACAAATAAAAGGGTCAACAATATTGTTGAGTAAGGTAAACGATTTGAAAGGAATGTAAATGAATTAAGAAAGAATAACTTGGAAGGTATTTTATAAAATAATAATACATATCAAAATACTTCGAATAATTGAAGAACATAATATAAGTTTTGCCAACATTAAATCAAAGGAAACAATAATTCAAACGGTAAGATTAACATAAGTATTCCAAAGTATTCAAACTCAAACCAATCCTTCAAGATAGTTCTTTTTCAAGGAAACATTTCTTTTCCAATTATTTCAACATCGGTATAACCTTGGATAGAGGCCGTATGAAGTGGATACACTCGCCCCAAACCGGATAAGACGAGAGTCACCAAATCATGTACTAAACTGTCCTAACATCCCGAGTGTGCACACCCCTCTAAGGGCCAACCCCAAAGAGGAAGATAAGAGGACGGGGTCTCGATCAACTAACCCCCATCAAAAGCTCTGTATAGGAAATCCCTTTCACTAGGGACAACCTACCCCTCTACCCAAAACCGTTTCAACCAATATGAAATTCCGTCTCCAAAACAAAAACCATTTCCTCAACATTTGATAAGTCATTATAAACTTGTAGACAACAAAACGATTTTGGATTTCCGAAAATCATAATTACTTATTTCTTATCAAATACAATATCCTTTCCAAATAAATCCTTGTCCAAAATCATTTGTAAGGTAAGTTCAAACAATATAAATACTTAATATAACAAAAGATATCAATATACAAGATAGACAATAATTCAAACGGGTTATCAATAGGGTACGCAAAAGGTGTTTTCCCTTACCTTGCAAGCGGTTAAAGGTTAGAGAGCCTCTTCTATGAATCCCGACTCTACATAATATTTAAAATAATAGTCACTTATATGAACGACCATTACTAAGCTACTTGCAGTAATTATGCGATAACTATACTTTCTCGGTTTTTACAGATTCAAAACAGAAACTTTAAATCGTCATATCTCCTTCGTTACTAAATATTTTGAGGCGAGACCAGTGGAGTTTGGTTCCTTAGTGAGTCGTCCATCTTTAACGTCTCTGTGGTCAGAGTCTAAAAACGTGTTTAAGGGGTCCAAAGTTACAGTCTACCAAAGTTGGTCAAAAAGTGAGTTTTAAAAGTTACGGGGTGGTAAATACTCTTAACATGTCGAAACTCGTCGAAACGAAAGCCTACTACACTTTACATTCATTAAACTTTAACATGTGAAGAGATGGGTCACTGATTATATTTATATGTATGACTAAATTACCCTTTTATGGAAATGTAAGCTTTTAACAAGTAAGACTAATTAAAACATTTTTCCAGAACACAACAGAAACTTGTAAAAATCATAATAAATCCAAAACGTCATATTTTTGTGCATGGTCGGTTTTATTGGATTCCTTTATGTGTCTAAAACATATTGTTAGCCACGCATGTTGTCTCAAAAATGGGTTTATCAGATCTAAAAACGCGTTTTAAAAACAGTGGTCAGAAAATGAGTCATGAAACTTTTTACATCATAAATCACTCTTAACAAATCGAAACGAGTTGATTCAAAAGCCTATTATCATCTAGACTCAATGTAGTTTAATATATTAAGAGATGAGACACTGATTCCTTTTGTAAATATGGTTTGATGACTCTTTAAGTGAGATCTAATGATTCGGTTAAGAAGAAAACAGGCTGTAGTATATGATTTTTCATTTCTAAACGGTTCATGCAAACGTCCTAATTTTTTGTGAGTGATTTTATAACAACTTAAGGAAAGTCCCAAATTTTTTTTTTCTGAAAATACTCATTTTAACATGTGTTTTCAGATCTACTACATGCATGCTACGTTTTTGACAAAATAACGGTTTTTACTATGTTCAATCCTTTGCATGCATGGTTGTAGATTCTTAAGTTCATGTTTAGATGTTAGGTGATATGTGAATGCATGTTAAAAAGTTATAAAATCAGATTTGAAGGGAAATGTAAGCTTACTTAGTGCTACGCAAGATCTCCTCTTGTTCTTTCTTCTTCTCCCTCACGTTTTCCTCTCCTTCTCTCTATATATTTTTTTGTTGTAGTTTGTGTGTGTTTGTGTGGGGAAAATGAAGAATGAAATCTGGTGGGGAGTTGAAAAGTGGTGTGGGAAAGGATGGAAACAAAGAGAAAATGGGACTTTGCATGTCTAGACAAGTGTCCTAATGCATAAGCCAAGTGTCTAGGCATGCATTGGTCCACATGTCTAGGCATGCATTGGTCAACGATTTTTTGACGGAAAACGATGCATGCGATGGTTTTACGTGTCTCTATTAAGCGATACTTGTTTAATCAATAAATTTCTCATTTTATTTTATTGACGGATTTTACGGGTATTACACATGCCTTAAGCTGGCCTCTGAGTTCAGACATGTGTGATAGTGATCGCGTTGGAACATGCCTTAAGTTGGCCTCTGAGTCTGACGAGTAGAGCAGCTGCACAACGGGGTAGCTAAGGAACTGATACCTTGCCCGGAGTGCAGATGTTTGGTGCTAGAACATGCCTTAAGTTGGCCTCTGAGTTTAGTACCTTGTGATGTGGTGAAGGGACATGCCTTAAGCTGGCCTCTGAGTCCTTTACTTTTGGATGCTAGTCTATGCCTTAAGTTGGCCGCTGAGTCTAGTGTCTTGCTGATTGGCAGGTCCATGCCTTAAGTTGGCCTCTGAGTCCTTGCTTGCTGAATGTTTGGTGTCTAGGTTATGTCTTAAGTTGACCGCTGAACCTTTTCACTTGCTGAACGTTTTGGTACTAGGTTATGTCTTAAGTTGACCGCTGAACCTTTTACTTGCTGAATTTATCTGTTTGCCTTGAGTTGGTACGTGTCAGATATAGATATGGTTATTGATGAGCAAATGAATGTTTATTTGAGTTATGGTTTGATCATCCAAGGCATTGGGTGACTCTTAGTTCGGTTTCATAAATAGTTGGATTGAAAGACCCCCCGACTGGGTAACCAGTAGGGAGACCGGCTCTCCTTCCTAACGGTTTATGAAGTTGGTTGAGAGCCGTGCACCAGAGTTGGCATGTTGTTATGAGATCAATTGATGAGATGTGTATGCTTCACATGTTGATATATGTTGGAGTATTCTGTATTGTTTTATGTGTTACGTGTTGTCACAAAAGGTGGCTAGGAGAACTCTAGTCACTCCCCACTGATTGTGGCGTACATGTTTTCATGTATGTAGGTACATGCAGGTTGGAGCAGGGTTACGAGAGGGCTAGCGAGTGATGATCCTGTTGTCATCATATGACTTACCTTTACATCGCCTAGCTAGACTCTTGGACTTTTGATACATTTGTTTTGGTGCCTGTAGGGATGTTCCATCCCAGGCTGATGTATATATTTCATTTCAGTACTTAGAACTGTTACTTATCTATTTTGGTTTTATTCCAGTTTCTGTTTCTGTTTCAATTTAAGACTTCTCGCATGTTGTTTAGTTGTTAAAAGTTTTAATTCCGCTGCATTTTTAGTACTTTTGTATGTTTAAATTTCCGCTTTCGCGAGGGGTTTTACACTTATTATATGCTTTCTTATCTTGACGGGGTGGCGAACTTCGGGACGAAGTTCATTTTAAGGAGGGAAGACTGTAATACCCCGTATGATAGTCTCGGTCAATAGTAGTCAAACCATGTTTATAAATCGTATTTCAAACGGAATGGTTATATAGCATTTTACCTAAACTATTATTATTTTATAAATCGTATTTCTACGATTATTTCGTATTTTATAATCATTTTTATATTTGATGATTATTTTATAAAATGACATTTCATTCGTATTTCTTTAATCCTGATAATATATTTATTACTAAATAGATTTCCTATTTTATATTAATTCTCATCGATACGTAAATTCTATTTTTATTTAAGTCGTAATTGTATTTAATTACGATATTCTCTGTATATATTCCTATGAAAGTGATAATTATTTTATATTCTTAGAGATCAAATACTTTTCATATTTAATTTATATTTTCATGTATTCGTTTATTTTAAGTTATGGGTTAAGAACGAGATATAGACATATAAATCATCGAGATGCGTGATGGGCTATTAAGCTCGGGTCATGACTATGGTTTGATGGCCTTGGACTCGGATGGGTTGTGAGAACCTTAGTAATAAAAAAAATAAAAACAAAACAAAACAAAAAATAAAAGAAGAAACCCTAGCAAAAACCTCAACATCGACATATCAACCCTAATCAGCCTACAGCCACCGTAAGGCTTAGTAAGAACAAGTAATTGCATCGCCATCATCATCATCACCATAATCGTCAACCACTGTGACCTGTAAGTAATATCGTTTTGTCGACAATTCAGTGTGTGTTATATTATTCTATTTCGTGCTTTGAATTACTCTTTCGAACTGTTTTATGTTTGAGTTTAATACGAGGCTCTAGGTGGTGGTAGTGAGATGTTTATGGTTTGGTATGGTGGTGGTGGAATGGCGAGTGGTGGGCGGAGCAGGCGGGTTTGGCAACGTGTTCAGGAACGACCGAAAACAGGGGAAACAGGGGGGGTGTTTGCAGGAGCATTTTCAGGAACTTTTTCAGGTGGTTTTAGAGGTTTTGAAGCCTGGTGGTTACCACCAATAGAGTCATGGGGTGTGAGGGATGTCGAAGGTGGTGTTAGGTGGTGGCTAAGGTAGTGGTGCTAGCGGCTGGAGTCGGGTTTTGCATAGGTTGTTATCTCGAATATCAGAAAAATGCAGAAAAACGAGTTAGGGCTGGGGTTTTGGTGGGACTTGTACGACTGTTATAGGGGAAACGAGGTAGGGGACTGACAATCCTTGGAACCACCATATGTCGGTGGTGACAAGGGTGGTTTCCATGGGTGGTGTAGGGCATGGTGGTGAGAGAAACAAGTGGTAGAAGGAGGGGGTGTGCGAGGGCATTGTTGGAAAAATCCAGATGTCGATTGTGTGCAGGCGTTTTGACAAGGGTGTTTGGGGTGGTTCTAAGGGCTGAGAGTGGTGGCCAAGTTGGGTAAGTCGTGGCCGGTAGTGTGGGCTAGGGATTGTGACCAGTGTTGGTGGTCGTGGGTGGCTAAGAAGGTGGTGGGGTTGTCGCGAAGTGGGGGTGCGAGTAGTGTTTTCGGAGTTGCGTCGATGCTGCGGTTGTTCTCGTTGTGTTGTTACGCTATGGTTGTTGTTGCCATTGATTATTATTGTTTGTGTATTATTATTATTATTATTATTATTATTATTATTATTATCATTATTATTATTATTATTATTAGGATTATTATTGTTGGTATTGTTATTATTATTAATGGTATTAGTACTGTTATCCTTGTTGTTGTTGTTAGTATTAGTATTACAATTATTAAAAGTTTATTAGTAGTTTGATAATAATTATATGATGGTTATTGTTAATATTTGAGTAGTCTATGTTTTGATATTCTTATTGGTTTAATTAGAGTAGTTAATTTGTTTATATAGTTTGTGACGGTAATTTTAATTAATCACCTAATTAAATTGATCGACTAATTAAGTTAATTGACTAAGTCGTACCTAATATAATCTCGTTATGCTTAATATGTTAATTGGAATGATTGATATATTATATTGTTTACGTAATTGTATTAGTTAGTGATTTAATATATTATATTGTTAGGTGACGATTTTCAAGTGGCATTATTCTATTTACTCGCTGGCTTGCTATTGGACTATATTGCTATCCAGGTAGGATACACTGACACCATACTCTATGATGTGTTATGAATGGATGTTGGATTGTGTGTATTGGATGCTGAGCATGATTTATATGAGAATGATATTGGTTGGTTTGAGTGTTGATTATTATTATTGTTGGTATGCGTATTGCATTATTTAATAGCATGATTGATTAAGAGTATTGTTGCATTCACGAGCATGGCATGTGCATTGGATACGTATTTGAGATGATGAGATAATATTAGGACCAGGCTAGTTCTGCAGGACTAGACCTGGTGACCTCAGCTGTTATGCTGGTGTTCGGTGACGACCGATTATAGTCTGCCGGGAGGTTCGGTATGGCTTGGTGTTTCGGGTTTGCGATTGAGATTTGTGATTGAGAATGAGATTGAGGTTGAGCTCGAGCATATCACTGCATTTGCATATCATAATGGTTGCATTTTAATTATTGTGTTACCCTACTCAACCGCGAGGTTAACAGTGTATTCGTGTACACCTACGATGATCCGGAATGGGGGAGTAGATTCTACAGGTCAGAGACAGATGAGCTAGGAGCGGGGGCAGGAATGTGAGATGCATACTTTGGACCGACTTAGAATTATATAACATTTAGAGAAGTCATGAGTTGTATTTTCTTTTCCGTTATGTAGTATCTGTAATAACCAAGTTTTAAAAATATTATCAGTTTTATATAAAGTACTTTGGTTGTTTTACTTTGTTATTCACTATCTCGGACATTCCGAGATGGTAACAGCTCTATTTATTTGAGAATGTCTTGCTAAAGGCTCTTAAATAAATGGGGGTGTTACAATGACATACCGAAGACTGCCTTTAGGTCTAGGTATGGTCATTATGAGTATGTGGTGATGCCGTTCGGGTTGACTAACGCACTTGTTGTGTTCATGGATCTGATGAACCGTGTATTTAGTCCTTACCTGGAGAAGTTCGTGGTTGTATTCGTTGATGACATCTCGGTTTATTCTAAGACTAAGGAGGAACATGAGGAGCATTTGAGGATTGTTCTGCAGACTCTGAGGGACAAATAGTTGTATGTTAAGCTATCTAAGTGCGAGTTTTGGCTAGGAAAGGTGGCATTTTTGGGTCATGTGATCTCAAAGGAAGGTGTTGTTGTGGATCCTAGTAAGATAGAGGCAGTGTCTAACTGGGAGGCTCCGAAGAATGTGGCTGAGGTACGCAGTTTTCTAGGTTTGGCAGGATACTACTTGCGGTTCGTGAATGTAACACCCCCATTTACCTAGAAGCTTGTACTAGGACTTCCAGAGTAAATAGAACTGTTACCATCCCTGATGAACCAGGGCAGTAGATAATCACAGTGAAAGAAATACAGTACTTTAAATTATAAAGGTTAAACTGAAACTACTACAAGGTATAGTCCAAACCAAACTTCCAAAAGAACTGAATTATAACAAATGAACTACTATCAGTGAGACTAAGTGAACAATAGCTAAGTCGGTCAAATCCTTGTCTTTCTCCAAGTCCTCTTTCCTAGTCCGTCTATCTTTGACCTGAAAAGTCTACTCCCCATTCCGGATCATCGTAGGTGAGCACGAATACACTGTCAACCTCGCAGTTGAGTAGGATAATACAATAATAAATAATGCAACAATTATAATATGCAAATGTCATGCCACTACTGAGCTCAATCACAACCCGAAACAGGAATCATAACCCGAAACACCAACCCATACCAAACCTCCCGGCAGAGTATCATCGACCGTCGTCGATTACCAGCATAAAGCTGAAGACACCAGGCCTGGCCTGCAGACCACCCTAAGCTTTATATCAGAACAATCCCCTTATCAATAATGCAAATGATATACTCATGAATGCAACATTAAACAATCAATACTTAAATATCATTCTCATATGAACATGCTTGCATTCACAACACGTAATACAACCATTCATGCATATAACCTTCATAGAATACGGTACTAGTTTATCCTACCTGGAATAGCAAGCTGAGACAAGCAAACACTGTTTAGTAATACTTCACCTCGAATTCCGTTCCTATAATATTACTTAATATTAAATTCTACTCATACATTACATGTTATAACTAATCATAAACTTACTAAAAATAGCATAACCATATATATATATATATATATATATATATATATATAGGGTTGAGATCCGGTGAGAACCACCTTACAATGAGAACCGGTGAGAACTCTTTCTTACGGAGTTTTTTTAAAAAAATTAATGACATAATTGGATTCGGCATGGAATTTTATGGCCAGAGAACATATTTCTTGGTCTAGAAAATAAATACTAGTGGCGGAAAAATGATAGATACGAAAAAATAGATAGTATGTGCATGCAAATAAATAAAACGTATCTCACCTTGATTTCCGTCACTAGTATTTATTTTCTAGACCAAGAAATATGTTCTCTAGCTATAAAATGTCATGCCGAATCCAAATATGTCATTAATTTTTTCTAAAAAAATCCGTAAGGTAGAGTTCTCACAAAGTTCTCATTGTAAGGTGGTTCTCACCGGATCTCAAGTCTATATACAGCGGAGATCCGGTGAGTCCAGGGTTTTAAATGAGTCCGTCCTACCATTTCAGACCGTTGGATCTAGATCATGGACGCACAAGATGATGCCACGTTGCTGTTATTGTAACGCTTACTAGCTGTTATTGTAAAGCTTACTAGCTGTTATTGAAGCGCTTACTAGCTGTTATTGTAACGCTTACCAACGATTATAGTACCACTTACTAAAAGGTGTGTGTTGTTCTTTAACATGGATATTTTAACTAAAGGTAAGCAAATGTTTGGGATGAAGACACTGTAATTTTTTGTCGTAATATACTGGCTAGTTATGGCAACATATTAACATGAGTTTTACAGTAACTCGCTCCATGCACGTCACTGCTGCATAGCCGACTCCGATCATGACCTGCACGTCTTTAATTTTGCAATCCCGTGTATTATTATTATTTTTATTTATCAATTTTTTTTACTACATATCTCGTTTCAACAAATTCAGTTGAACCATATATTCAAATATATATATAGTATATATGTTTATGTTTTGATAATGACAAGTCTAGCTATTTATATATTATATACTCGTATGTATAATCGTGTGCTAAGTGTACAGAACATTAGTAACAAGATCTAATCAATCAAGTATAAAAGATTCAAGCATATTAGTCAATGAATTGACTAAATCGAAGATTGATAGAAGATCACAAGCGCGCATAATGAGCTAAAGTTATACTTATCAACTATAGCTTTAGTACAAGTTTGGTTCAAGTTATAGCTCGTAGCTATAACTCTATATCTATGAAGAAATGATCGAAATATATGTGTTTTGATGAAACGATTGTTTCCAAATTAGTGTCGTGTATAAACTAGTGTTTAATTGGTATTCTATTCTAAATATGGAATTGTTAATCTTGAAAGGATTATATAAAATATCTTTTAGTTAAATAAGGAATAAATAATTGTCTTATGAGATAATTATTTATTACTAAAATAAACTAAGGATTTTTATATGATCTTAATTGTCAAATAATATAATCGAAAATATAGTTTGTTACGACTTTGGGAAACGTGTAACATGTCACGATTACCATAATTCTTATAGGATTAGATTAAGTAAATATTATGTATTTATTTAATATCCTAAACAAACTAAGATTATATTGTGATAATATATTTTATTATCTTTGACATAGTTTAGGAAGTTGTTTTAATAAGGATACTAGTTGTTTATTATATAAAGATCTTTCCTAAATATGAATTAGGAAATTGATTCCTTATATAATACTTATAATATATTATTAAATATTTCCTAAATATATTAAGATTAGATTTAAGGTAGTATTACTAAAAGACTAGTATTCTAGTTTAAGTAATATTCCTAAATCATCTAGGGTTTAAATTACCTAGATATATATTCTATATAAATAGACTACCTATGACACATTAATCCACACGAAATACACACACATATTCACGCAAATCAAGAGAGAGAACCGCCGATCATATACTTCAATATTCGAGCTTTTCATTGTCATATCCGATTCAAGATTCAAGTGCTCAAGCGTTGATCTTATTCATTTAAGATTGTGACACCAAGAAAACATTGAAGACTTTATCTTATTAAACGTAAGATAGAACGAGTATTTAGCGGTACTCATTGTAAGACAAATATTTAACGGTATTTGTCGTAGCTAGATATTTAACGGTATCTAGATAGAGTTGCGACTAACATCAAAGTTGCACGAGTAGGGTTGATAAAATTGTAATCCAGAGTTGGTACTAATTTTATTAATCGAGAATAGTGGACGTAGATCTCAAAGTGTGAGACTGAACCACTTCAAAAATATTGTGTCTCTCCTTATTATTTGTTTTATTCGAAGATCATCATACAACCATACACACATAGAAGAAGATTTAAAAAGAAGGCATACTCAATTCAACCCCCCCTTCTTGAGTATATTATATCAATAGACTCTTCAAATTCTAAACACCAGATTCTTAAATTAACTAGGCTATATGGGATTCGAACCCATACCTTTGTACAAAATT
This sequence comes from Silene conica, assembly GCA_029255685.2. Classification (NCBI taxonomy): domain Eukaryota; kingdom Viridiplantae; phylum Streptophyta; class Magnoliopsida; order Caryophyllales; family Caryophyllaceae; genus Silene; species Silene conica. Next base: position 51,522,453 of record CM055316.2, on the reverse strand, counting down.
TGCACATTGCTCTCCCTTTTGAGCTAATAGCCTTTAGAATAAGCCAAAGAAAAATATATTAAGGATCGCCTAATGCATAAACTTAAATATTTGCAGTTATACAAGTCTTCACCAATCCTAATTTATCATCCCCAAGAAAAATCATTGCCTAGAATTCCAGATACACGGGTTTGAGTCACATCAGGTCTATTCTAAAATGTCCAATATTATATGGTTGTTACAGTAATGTAAAGACACGAGATAAAGTAATTGAACTTGTCAATTTTGAAATCTTAATATTCGAATCAGGAAAAATGTTTTAATAACTATATAATACGTGTTACAGTAATCTAATATGTATGTTATAATAACACAATCCATTATCTTAGCATGATGCTCAGGAAACTGTTATAAATAACTGTATAACACATGTTTTTTTTTTTGGTAAAATGTAAGCTTTTCTCATTAAACTATATCAACTATTACAACTCAAATGTTTAGAATATCTCTACACCATTGCTCATCTATTCATCTATCATTATCATTGATTACATGTTTCAGCCTACTTACCACTTGACTATGAATCAAATTAATAACCACATGAGGTCGTCTTAACAATCCTTCAAGCCTGCACTTGTTTCTTTCTTGCCATAAGAAATATCTTGTTGCCAACTTCAAAACTCTTCTTATCTTCTTATGCATTCTGGAATGGTGTCCTTGGAACTGCTGGGAACTCATCTGGAATCTGCTCTCAACACCAGCAATAACTTGAGCACTATAGCTACAATTTACAAACAAATGCTCATGTGTTTCCTCGTGAGCTTCACATAGCACACATTGATCAGAACTACAAACTCCAAGCCTCTTCATCTTGCACCTAGTATTCAATGCCTCCCTTTCAATGAACCAGCCTATTATAGAATGTTTGGGGATTACCCAACTGTCCCATACTTCCCTAGACCACTGTACAGGGGTGTGTGAACCCTGCAGCCATCTATAAACACCCTGAATAGAGAAAGTACCAGCCATCCACTGACCATCCTGATATCCTGCACTAACCAGATCCCTCACCTTGCAAATATTCCTCCAGTTCCAATTAACATCAGCTGGAGGAGAATAATCAGTCCAATGAGTCCCCTTTAAATAAATATGATCAATCCACAAGACCCACAACCTATCAGCTTTTATATGTAACCAGTGAACTAGTTTTGCCACACTTGCCTTATTCCACACACCTGCATTCACAATGCCCAGACCACCTTCTGCCTTACTGCAACAAACATTGTCCCAAGCCACCAGAGGAATTCTATCATATTCAGTTGCACCACTCCAGAGAAAATTCCTACAAACAGCCATTATTCTATTGACCACCCCTTTTGGAATAAGAAATATAGAGGCCCAATAATTATGAAGAGTGTTCAATACTGAATTAATAAGTACAATTCTGCCTGCATAGCTCAATTTCTTAGCACCAATGCTTCTAACTCTAGCCACCACTTTCTCAACCAAGATATGACAATCTGCTCTTCTCAGCCTACCAGGTTGAATTGGAACTCCCAAATATTTGAAAGGCAAGTTCCCTTCCTTAAAACCTGATACATCTATAATATCTTGTTTCACCTGGTCTGCAACACCAGTAAACACAACCTCTGATTTAGATGCATTAACTGTTAAACCTGAAGTTGCAGAAAAAGTAGCTAACACCCTCAGAATCAGCATAATTGACTGGATGTCTCCTTTACTGAACATAAGCAAATCGTCAGCAAAAAGAAGGTGTGTCAGCTTCAAACTCTTGTATAACACATGTTACAGTAATGTACCATGTATGTTATAATAACACACATGTGTATGTTATAATAACACACATGTGAAGTCTTAATATGAGAATCAGTCAAATGTTATAGTAGCTGTAAAATACATGTTACAGTAATGTACCATGTATGTTATAATAACACACATGAATAATCAGTGTTACTCTAATGTTACCGCTTTCCCAATTACTCTAATGAATAATCAGTGTTACTCTAATGACTAATCAGTGTTACAATGTTGACTGAGTTGTGTTATAATAAGATCTTGCAAATGTTACAGTGTTGACTTAATAATACTAGTAGTGTTATTATAATTCTATAAGCATGTTATTCTAATATTAAAGACATGTTATTCTAACTGGAGTTACCTATCTGTTTGTTTTATAAACAAACAGTGAATTTTTTTACTCTTTTTATAGAAAATAAGTGTCTGATTCAATTTAGATAAGTACTTTAACTTAAAGTAACTGATTTTGAATAATGAAATAATCTGTTTCTTTTTCTAAAATCTTTATTTCCTCGTCTATGTGGGATTCGAACCCGGTAGCAAGCAGTAGGTGTCCGATAATTAGTCAAAAGAAAAATAAGTTAATATAATACCAAAATTGTATGCTTATGCTGAACACTGAACAATAATACTAAACCATATCACAAAGCTTAAGTTTTGAGAGCTTACTCCATAACTATGTACACGTAATTGTCATCCTCAAATGCGTTATGGAACTGAACGACATTCTCATGACCCGTAAGGGCTTTCAGTATCTTCACTTCTCGTTTAACATCTTCCACCGCGATAGGAAGAATCATCTGCAATCAGAAGTATAATTTCATTATAAACTATACAAAATTAATACACAGCACGAAAAACAATGATTGCGCCGAGAATTATTGATAGGAGTGTGATCGGAAGTAATGGATCCATTTTTGAATGATAAAATAAACTGTTTTTTTTTTGTGAATGTCGAGAGAGGATTTTGAGGATAGAGAAAGAAGAGAGAGAAAATTTTTATGAATTATGAGAAAAGTTACCCATACAATGATGTTTATATAGTAGTAAAATAAAAAATAATGTATGAGATTAAATCTCAGCCATAGGATTAAGATAATCGGATGGCTAGGAATGGTAGGACGGATTCACCCTAATACCCTAGACTCAATAGATCCTAGCTCTATATATATATATATATACACATATATGTATATACATATATATATATATATATATATACATATATGTATATATACATATATATATATATATATACATATATATATATATACATATATATATATACATATACATATAGGGTCGAGATTCGGTGAGAACCACCCTTATAATGAGAACCATGAGAACCCTCACTAAATCTCCACCATATCTCGCTTCAAATGTTTCGTTGGATCACATTAGTTTAACTTATTCAAATACACACTTTAGTATCAATAAACAAAAAATTTTGATTTAATTAACAAAATATATACTTAGTGTACGAAAATACAATTAGGCGTACTAAAACGGCTATAAATGCACGAAAACAACCACTACGTGCATGAAATTTTTTACATGCATGGAAATGATTACTAGGTGCATGAAATAAGAGGTTGTACGTGCATTAAAATGAGTTCTAGGTGCATGAAAAATGATAGATGCGTAAAAATCGGTAGTAGGTGCATGAAAATTAATAAAACGTATCTCACCTTGATTTCCGTCACTAGTATATATTTTCTAGACCAAGAAATATGTTCTCTAGCCTTAAAATTTCATGCCGAATCCAAATATGTCATTAACTTTTTTTTAAAAAGTCCGTAAGGTAGAGTTCTCACGGTTCTCATTATATTGGTGGTTCTCATAGGATCCCAATTTTATACATATATATACATATATATATACATATATATATATATATATATATATACATATATATATATATGCGTAAACATGCTCAACTCACATAACTATCATAGCCCAATTATATCTAATTATATCAATTACCCATTTATAAACTTGTAAGTATAGTATACAATTTAATACCAAATATTACTAAATAAAATGCATACTCAACATATACCAATCATAATAATAATAATACTATACCATACAACTAACAATAATTTAACAAACAATAATAATAATAACATAAGCACATATTACCATATATTTTTACCTTATTTTAATAATAATTATACAACTAAACTTAATAGTGATGTTAATAATGATAATAAAAACAATACATAATATTAATAATAATAATAACAAAAAAACAAAGGAATTAACCTAACAACACAATAACAACACGGCAGCCCCCAACACAACAGCCCGACAAAACAACCCGTGACCAGCCCCGACTAACACTGCCTTCAACACCAACCACCACTACTGACTCCACCTGTGACACCACCAGGCTCGCCTCTGAGCCACGGTGGTTCTAGGGAGGTTAGTAGCGGCCTTTAACACCGCCACAGCCGTCAACAATGGTCGTTACAAAAACTCCATCTGCAACAATCCCCTGTTTCCACGCGACATGCCCCCCAATCAAAACCTATTGTAACAGCAACCACAACAACCCTATACCACCGCGACAACCACCATACGAACCACTTGACTACCACCAATCTAATTACCCTAACACCCAGAACAACCACTAACAGAAACTACATTGAATTAAGGCATATTCATACATACGCGTGACCCTGTTTTGAAACGGCAAAAATTGCGATCTGAACAGGCGACAAAGACGGTCGTGACTGGTGGTTCTAGGCGGTCCATGGTGGCACGACTATAGTCAATATACAACTACTAACATCATAGATTAATATTATACAAAGAAACAGAAACTATAACCATGATATACGATTGAAATTAAGGAAGCAAAACGAAAGGAAACAACGAAAAACAAAAACTGTGGTGAACATACCCACTTTCCTGAGGATTCGAACCACCCTATCACCCTCCAACCACCGTGTAAACTCTTTCCCGATGTTCTCAGATGTGACGGCAGCAGGTTTGTGAGATTGTAAGAGTGTAGATTAGGTCTAAAGTAGGGTTAGATGTAAGTCTTATAGGGCGGCAGAGTACAGTGCTGCTGGTTTTTGTGTTAAGGTGTATGTGTCGGTTTTGGGCTGTTTTGGTTGCACGCATATCGAGGCCCAATTCTATGACTTAAAACGGTTTACCTACTAATACATAAACTCGACCCTTTCCCACCCACATGTAAATTATAAAAATACTTATTCGATAATTTAATTATCGAATACAAACATTCCAATAAACCTCAACACGTAAATATAATTATTAAATAAAACGACGATGAGCTACTATAAAATACGGAGTATTACAGTGAAAGATTTCTCTAAGATTGTTAGACCGATGACTGCGCTAATGAAGAAAGATAACAGATTTCGCTGGGACGGGGAGTGTGGGAAAGCGTTCCAAACACTCAAGAAACATTTGACTACAGCCTCTGTCTTAGCATTGCCTGAGGGAGTGGATGACTTTGATGTGTATATTGATGCCTCTAAGAATGGTTTAGGTTGTGTGTTAATGCAGCATGGGAAGGTCATTGCTTATGCGTCGAGGCAGCTTAAGCAGTATGAGGAGAACTACCCTACTCATAACTTAGAGTTGGGTGGTGTAGTCTTTGCACTGAAGATTTGGAGGCATTAATTGTATGGTGCGACTTTCAAGGTGTTCTCAAACCATAAGAGTCTGAAATACATCTTCACTCAAAGAGAGCTTAATATGAGGCAAAGGAGGTGGATGGAGTTGATTGGAGATTATGACATGGAGATAGTGTATCATGAGGGGAAAACGAATGTGGTTGCCGATGCGTTCGGTAGGAAGAGTGTACACTCCCTGTGTACCGCTATGTCTTTGATGAGGTTGAGAGACGAAGTAGGCCGGATGGGCATCCACGTGATCAGGAAGGAAAATGTGTGCGATGACTTGACTGTGGAACCGGAATTATATGATGAGATCAGAGAGAGTCATTTGACTGATGCTAGGTTCGCCGAGTGGAAAGCCAAAATGGAATTGGGTGCAGCATCGCGGTTTTCAGTGAGGGCAGACGGGAGTCATCGATTTGATGGTAGGTGGTATGTCCCGGATCGTGCTGAGTTGAGGAAGAGGATTCTGAGAGAGGCTCATTGTGTACCTTATTCAGTACACCCTGGTGGGGACAAGTTGTATATGGACCTGAAGCAGACTTTCTGGTGGCCAGGGATGAAGAAGGATGTAGCAGAGTTTGTGGCTCGGTGTTTGACTTTTCAGAGAGTGAAATAGGAGCAGCATCGACCACATGGTAAGATTCAGTCTGTAGAGGTTCCTGAAGGGAAGTGGGAATCAATCTCGATGGATTTCATTGTGGGGTTACCTCGATCTCAGCGATCGAGGTAACAACATAATCTGGGTGATAGTGGATCGGTTGACGAAGACTGCTCACTTTGTCCCCATAAAGGACACTTGGACCAAGGTTGAGTTGGCTCTAGCTTATAGAAATAACGTGGTCAGCCTACACGGGATTCCCAAGGATATTGTGTCAGATCGAGATTCTCGTTTCATCTCGAGGTTTTGGCAATAGTTGCATGAAATGATAGGTACGACCCTGAAGATGAGTACCGCTTTTCATCCCGCGACTGATGGTCAGACTAAGAAAACCATTAATACCCTATAGGATATGTTGAGGGCGTGTGTGATGAAATTTGGGGGTAGTGGGAGGAGAGGCTAGATTTGATCGAGTTTTCCTACAACAGTTACCATGCGAGCATTGGGATGACACCTTTCGAGGCCTTGTGTGGGAGGAGGTGTAGGATCCCAGTGTGTTGGGATGATAGTTCTGAGGCCGTCGTGCTAGGACCTCAGTTTGTTTAGGACATGATAGACCAGGTAAAGTTGATTCGCCAGAAAATGAAAGCAGCCCAGGACCGACAAAAGAGCTATGCGGACTTGAACCGTAAAGAAATCGAATTTCAGGTTGGGGATAAATTGTTACTCCAAGTTTCTCCCATGCGTGGTGTTATGCGGTTTAGGAAGAGGGGCAAGCTAAGTCAGAAATTTATCGGCCCTTATGAGATTTTGGATCGGGTAGGAGAGGTTGCTTACGGATTGCCTTTGCCACCAGCACTAGATCGAGTTCACAATGTGTTCCATGCATCTCAGCTGAAGAAGTATGCTAATGGCCCATCTCACATCCTAGAGGTGGAGAATGTTGAGCTCGATGAGACTTTGTCATATGTTGAGACACCTAAGGCGATCCTTGACTCCAAGGTGCGGAAGACTAGAACGGGTGAGACCAAACTTCTTAAGGTCTTGTGGTCGAACCAAGAGGTTGAGGAGGCTACTTGGAAGCCTGAGCCACCTATGAGGGAGCGGTACCCTCAGTTATTTGATTAGGTTTGTGAGGTTACGGGGACGTAACCTGTGTCTTTTAGGGGGGTAGGAGATGATCACGCGCTAGGACTGTCTTGTTGTGTTTATCGTCTCTAGTGTCTAGTGTCAACTTTTACCTTCTTGTAGGATAGTTGCTGTGAACTTCGAGGATGAAGTTCGTTTTAAGGAGGGAAGATTTTAACACCCCTCGTTTGTGTATGCTGAGTTGGGAACCAACTCGGCTGATTAGGTTCAACTCGGCCGAGTCAGAGCCACTCGGTCGAGTGAGAGCAACTCGACCGAGAACTCGGCCGAGTGAGTTGAACTCGGCCGAGTGAGCCCTATCAGTAACTGGGCCGCGGTTATTATAAAGAGTTAACCGAGAGTAATTTCTCATTTTACCTAAATTAGAAAAGAAAACCTACAACCCTAGTTCGTCCCCACTCAAACCCTTCAATCATTTTAAGGTGTTTAGCAAGGATCTTAGTCGCGCCGATCATCTACCTAGTCCATATTACGTCAAGTGAGTATCGTTCTATCGTTGTGTATCGTAGATTATGTTGTTTAGTGAAGTAATTCCCCTTTGTATAATCCTTAGGAGGAGGATTCGTAGAAGAGCGTTGGTAGGATCTTTGTGCTTCCTTTTCCTCAGCGATTGTTGTTGAGGTAGGGTTTCCCTACCTAGCTCTGTATAATGTTGATTGTGACGGTACTGTTGTGTTAATGTATATCCCTATGTTATGGTATATTGTTCAGACTGATATGGAAATATGTGAGCCCGTTGTGGGAAACGGATCTCACTCTTATGATCGCTCTCCGTGGGACCCCCCACGGGGAGGATGTGCACATTGGTGGTCTAGGCACCTATTTGCTGCGGTAAGTGGGGGAATCTGTATGGTGATATTATGTAGCCGTGGTAACATAGTAGTGTTGTCATGTTGCATTTGACATATATCAGTTGCATTATTTAAGTTGTTGACACTTCATATGGTTTGACTATGATGATCCACGTGGTGGTGAGTAGAGTCTCAGGTACATAGATGAGTTGCTTGCTGGCTCGGGAGGAGGGATGATCACCAGTGTCAAGACAGGTGTTGATTAGGGTAACGTAGGTTTAATTCGTGGTCTTTTATAAGGCGGCAGAGTGTTGTGAGGGGTTTGTCTGATTTTAATTCGAGATGCGATCTTGGCACGTGATGCGAGTCTATTTTATGATGTTTTGAATCTATTTTTACACGCATTTCAGAGCTCATTTACGAGTTTTAGTCGTTATTTTCCTTATTTTCGTCTACTTTCGTATTTTTATGCTATTTTGCAGAATTATGCAGAAATGAGGCGATTTCTAGCCAATTGCTACCCTCGAGATTTTTGCATGCTTAAGGAACAAAGAAATAAAGAAGGAACGGAACCCGATGCGCGATCCGAGGACCAGAAGACCAATTTCTGAAGTAAGATGAGCTGACATAGCAGTACTTTCAGTCGACCGACCTACCACAGTGGTCGGTCGACCAAGACACCTGACAACTTAAGTCCAGAATTCAAATTTCAAGATCAGAAAGCTGGACAGGCCCGATAACCGGTCGACCGACCAACATCATCGGTCGGTCGACCACGGCGCAGACTTGAGAAAAATCAGAAAAGCCCACGGACGATTAGGTTAAGGGATTTTGACTTTCTTAATCTCTTATTTAAACCTAATCCCATGCGAGCACTAATCATCAAGTTTTTATCTTTTAATCTGCCAAGTTCTAATCTTAGGTTTCTTTGCTTATTAGTTTACATACAAACTCATTAATTTAGTTCTTAGTTTATAGAAGTTCTTTTTTAGTTTTCAAGCAAACTTTTTGTCCCACGTTTTCGATTCAATTCAATCCGTCAGTTCTGAAATCCTTCTTTGTTACGGTATTTCTCCTTTCAATTCAGTTATTTTTGTAATTCGTTATTGTTATACCGGCTAGATAGATTCCCGAAACCTTGTTTGTTAATTGAATGTTTATCGCATTTATCGTTATGAGTATTGTTGTTATTATTGTAGTTATTGTTCTTACTGTTTTTATGAGTAGCTAATTATCACATGTTAGGATGTAGGTAAGTAACGGCGTAGATGGCATGAATTAGGGCGACCTGTAGCAGACCTTGGTCGACCGACCAGCTTATCTGGTCGGCCGACCGGGGTAATTAGTCGACCGACTGGAATAGCTGGTCGGTCAACCAACCTCGCGTATGATCAGACTTGTTTTGCTTCGTTAATCGCTATATCTTATGACGAGACCGAAAGGAGACTTGTAGGATACTAGTAATGACCAACCCGAGATTGAAAGATAAGGGGAGACCATTAGTTAACGTTTTAAGACAGCTGGGTTACTAAGACTGAAAGGTATGTGACCTAGACTTTAGGAATCACCCATATTGTTGACACCTGAAATTTATGAGACCTAGGAACTAATAGCATAAGCCGAAAGGAGCTATAAGATAACATAGACCGAAAGGATTTGTTATACCCTTACGCGACTGCAATACATGTTGACCTAGACTATATGTCATCGTAGCTTTAACGAACCGATTATCCTAACATCTTTTTATCATAGTTTTTATTCACATCTTTGTTTTAATTTTGTCTTGCTTTAATTTATTAGACTTAGTAAAGACCAAAACACAATTCAAACCCCCAATTTTTTACCTTAAGACTTAGACCTAAAACAATAAACACTCCCAACCTCCTTGTGGTTCAACCCTGACTTTCGCTATCTACATTTAAAGCTAGGAATTATAAATCTTATCTTTGATACCCACAACGACGGGTATCAAATTTTGGCGCCGTTGCCGGGGAGGTACCGCTCGTGTTTTTTTTTTTGGTGAAATGTAAGCTTTTTTCATTAAACTATAATCAACAATTACAACTCAGAGGTTTAGAATGTCCCTACACCATTGCTCCTCTATCCGTCTATCTGTTTCATTCAGTACAGCTAGTGTTTATTGTTTATTGTTTTTGTTTTATTTTTGTGTTTAAGGAACTTTGTTCCTTAAACCGTTCTCACTATTTTCCTGTAGTTTCTCTCTTATGCGCAGGTCAGTTGAAGGAGAGCTTCTTCCCTTTGATATCGAGCTTGAGAGGACACTTAGGACAAAGAGAAAGCTTTTTCAACAGGATAAAGAAGGAGGTTCTCCATCTTCTTTATTCCAAGAAGACATCTTTCACCAACCACCATCACCAAATCACCCTCACACACCAAATCAACTACATTCACCAAATCAACCACCCACACCCACCTCACCTATAAATAAATATTTCCCTAAACCCAACGAAGAAGAGATGGCCGAAGAAGCTAGCATAGCCAGTCATTCCATGCCGCAGGTAAAGGACCTTTACAAGGGGTTCACATTACCTACGGGGACGGGTAAACCTTTCGAAGCCAAGCCCTCCTATATCTCCATGGTTGAGAAAAACCAGTTCGGGGGTGCGGCAAACGAAGACGCGGCAAAGCACATAAAGATATTCACTGATTATATCTGTTCTATCGCGCCTCCGGACGGTGTTACCCAAGATCAAATTAAACAAACAATGTTTATCTTCTCTCTTCGGGATTCAACAAGGGAATGGTATAGAGATTTGGACCACACTGTTGCGGGTGTCACAGACTGGAACACTTTAGCATTAGCCTTCTACCGGAAATATTACTCCGCGTCGAAAACTAATGCTTTGAGGGCCCAAATAACAAGTTTCAAACAAGGGCCGGATGAAGACTTCAGTGAAGCATGGACATGTTTAAGAGACTTGTTCGATCCATCCCTCATCATGGATTTGAACAATGGTTTCTTTGTAACCAGTTCTACAACGGGTTGTACGATGACAACTATGCTTACCTAGATGCCGCAGCCAATGGGAGGTTTCAGGAAAACAGTGGGGAGACCAAGGGTCTCAAGATAATTGAAGATGTTGCTGTGCATAGAGCCGAACACGGGACTTCCCGTGGTAAACAAAGGAAAGACGAGTCTTCAGTGGCTGCTATTGAGGCTCTTGTAGCTCGTTTCGATAAATACGAGCTTGGTGGAGGAAGCAAGGGTGGAATGTACCAAGTAAATGCGGTGACGGATGGGCCATTTACTTGTGAGAGATGTGGTGGAGAAGGCCATGTTTCTAAATTCTGCACAACTCCAAATGAAACGTGTGCGGCCTTCCAACATTACCGCCAAAATATTTTTTATGACCCAAACAATGTTCACCCCAACATGAGGTGGACTAGCCAAAATGTACAAAATCCACAACCTCCACCACAACAAAACCAAAGCTACATCCCACCCCATAAACAAAATTTCCAGAAACAGCCCTTGACCCCACAAAACCCACCTCAAAGCACCGAGACTATGATCCAAAACCTTATGGGGATGGTGCAAAAGGAGTCCCAAGCAAGGGAAGCCGGGATGAAAATATTAGAGTCTCAAGTTGCTCAACTTGCGAGCAAGAACAATGCGAGAGTTCCGGGTCAACTTCCGACCCAAACCAACCAGAAGAAGGAGACTCTAAATATCATTTCCTTGAGAAGTGGAACAAAGGTGGGAAGTCCTAAGGCGGCTGAGAAGTAAAACCAGAAAAATCTGGGTGCGAGTAGCAGTGGAGGTGGTCGACCAACCAATGCTGTCAGTCGGTCGACCACTGACGGGGAGTCAGAAGCTGATCCAGTAGCTACTGGAAGTTCGGAAGTAACAGAGGTCGGTCGACCGACCGAGGAGAGTGGTCCACCGACCACTATAGCTGAGGAAGCAGAATCGTTCAGGCCTGAAATGCCTGAAAATTTGAAGCAATTCTTGTTTCAAGGGGACGACACCCCGAAATTCTTGAGGAGAGCCACAAAGGCTGAAGGCTCTACTACTCCTCCTTATCCAGAAAGGCTAATCCCAACGAAGGAACAGGTATCCTTCGAAAAATTCAAAGATGTAATTCATAGCCTTAATGTGCAAGTCCCTTTCCTTGAGTTAGTTCAACAAGTCCCATCTTATCTAAAATTTATGCGTCAACTCCTAACTAGGAAGCGGTGTTTAGATAAGGTCGAGTCGGTAGCATTAACCGAAGAGTCATCTAGTTTCATATCTCATGTTATTGCACCTCATAAATTAGAAGACCCAGGTAGCTTTTCAGTCCCATGTAACATAGGTACCTTCCCAGTCAAGAAGGCGCTTTGTGACCTAGGGGCTAGCATTAGTGTGATGCCTTTGAGTGTAGCCAATAAACTAGGAATGACTACCTTTTCTATGACTAGCATGACGGTTCAGATGGCGGACCGTACCTCGGTAGAACCCATATGGGTGTTAGAAAACATTCCCGTTCGCATTGACATGTTCTTTTTCCCCGTTGACTTTGTGGTATTGGACATCCCCCGAGGATGCCCACATACCTATTATTCTAGGGAGACCCTTCTTGCACACCGTTGGTGAAATTATTGATGTGGGGAGTGGGACCTTGACCTTCAAAGTGGGGAAACATTCTATAATTTTTGGGTTATCCTATAGGAAAAAGGATGCCATGACCCCCATTACTTGCAATGCGTTGACTTCCGAAAGGAAGTATGTGGTCGTTACCGAGTCTCCTACTTTGGAACCTATATCGATTCTTGCTATTACACCTCCGCCCCAGGTTGGGAGCAATATGGAGGACACTCTTGTTACATCTTTTGCAGGAATCGGTTTGGGAAGGAAAGGGAGCAAGGAGGGGATCCTACCGTCAAGGAGCCCATTGTGCAAAGGGGAGGACTTGGGATTTTGAGCTATGGATTGGATGATGATCCGGATGAGGTGGATGCGGAGGACAAGGAAAGAAAAGAGGAGGCTAGATAAGGTGGCCCGACACATATGCTTTGTGACGGGGTGGAGACGTGCTTTGCGATCAAGACAAGCACGGTGGAGGCCACTACGTGTAGCCAAAAGTCGTGGTTCGAGATTTTCCGCATCTTTCGCGGATGAGTGTTGCATTTTTGCTTTTAAGACTTTTCATTTCGCTTTTAAGACTTTTTAGTTCGCATTAGACTTAGACTTTTCACTTTTGTTGTTGTTGTTTAAGACAATAGACTTGGTACTTTGGGATTTTGCGCATGTTTTGGGCGCCTATATGCTGTTTACAGGTTTGAAAAGAGGATTAACTCAATCCTAATGAGTTAATTCGGAGAAGAAAAAGAGTACTGTACAGGAAGTACGGTCGACCGACCAGAAGCATCAGTCGGTCGACCAGCCAATGCTGCCCAGAAGGTCACTGTTACCCGTCAACTGGTCGATCGACCGAGTGGTGTGGTCGGTAGACCACTGTAGCTGCTACAGACTGTTCGTATTTACCTCGGGAATCATGCAAGCACGATTAGGGAGTTTTTTTTCCTTACTCTTTCTTTTATGCCTTCATTTTCCTTCTCATTTTTTAAACCTTTAAACTATTATTTATCACCCAAAACACCGTTAATCCCCGAAAAGGGTTTATCTTCTTGTCCCTTTTTCAGGTCTTTGGGGTGGCTCTACTGGCCACCGAAGCCTCCTAAGCTCCCGCTGGTTTGGGGAGGTTTCCATTTGCGCTAAAATCTTGTGACTTCCTTCTATGTTTTTCCTTTGTTTTCCTTTTACGCATTTTTTTCCTTTTTCTTAACATTTGCTTATGCCATTGCACAATGGGGACATTGTGCGATTTGTTTGGGGAATGGTTTGTGTCACATTCATTTGTTTTACTGCATTTTGTCACCCGTTTGTTGCATTTATGTTTTGCATCGTTTCTTTTATTTTTCCTTGCATATACAAAAAAATCCAAAAAAATAGAAAATTTCAAAAATTTCAAAAAAATGCACGTTTATTTTAGCATATAGGTCGAGTCGAAACGAGAGTATTTCAATGATGACTTTGCATTTTCGTATGTTTATGCCTATACCTTGCCTTGTTAACATGTTTTAGTAGAAGAGTCTTATGCAATTCTACGAGTTTTTGTCGAACTTTTTGCTTTTCTTGAGACTTGACTTAACCCTTTGGCAAACTACTTCATTTTCTGAGTTTTAGAGCTTATTTATGGTTTCATACATAACCAGTTGTTTAGGGATGTGAGTAGTACTCCCCTTGAAACATGTTACATCAATATGCATAAATATGAACATGAACTGCTATATACCTGTATGCTATCTTGTTTTGTGAGTCTTCACACGTGCACTTGAGGCCCCTTTCGTTTATTTTACCCATAAGTCCTACATAACCAAATTTGCCTTTTTGTCCCTAAAACCACATCCTATACTTAGCCCACCGTAACCAAGCTAGTATTTGTGGTCAATGGAATTGTTTTGAGCCATCTTTGGTATTTGTATATCCTCTTGAGAAAAGAAAAAGAAAGAAAGAAAGAAAGAGAGAAAAAAGAAGGAAAAGGAAAATAACAGAAAAAAATCAGAAAAAGAAAGAAAAATTGAAAAAATCGCTGCAAGTCAGTCGACCGACCGCATCACCTGGTCGGTCGACCAACTGACAGAAACAGGAACTTGAAATTGTTCAGAAAAATACCTTTCTTTGATATTTTATTTCTCCCGTACTTCATTCAAATCATTTGGGAGTCCTTTCCTTCGAAGTAATGTGAGATTTGTGCTACAAAATAGCACCGTATTTACATTCATTGGGTCGGAAGTTGTGAATCTTTGTTGTTGGATCCCGGTTTTGCTAGCTTGGCTATTTCACCCCACATATTCAAAAACATCTCAACCTTTCTCACCCATTACCTCACATATCTTCCTTTACCTCAGCATGTGTCAAGATCGCTTGATTAGTATGTATATGCACGGTTGTAGAGTTTATTTTCATGTAAGATTGTAGGATGCTAGTAATGACCAACCCGAGATTGAAAGATAAGGGGAGACCATTAGTTAACGTTTTAAGACAGCTGGGTTACTAAGACTGAAAGGTATGTGACCTAGACTTTAGGAATCACCCATATTGTTGACACCCGAAATTTATGAGACCTAAGAACTAATAGCATAGGCCGAAAGAAGCTATAAGATAACATAGACCGAAAGGATTTGTTATACCCTTACGTGACTGCAATACATGTTGACCTAGACTATATGCCATCGTAGCTTTAACGAACTGATTATCCTAACATCTTTTTATCATAGTTTTTATTCACATCTTTGTTTTAATTCTGTCTTGCTTTAATTTATTAGACTTAGTAAAGACCAAAACACAATTTAAACCCCTAATTTGTTACCTTAGAGCATCCACATTGAAGAGGATGATGGATCCTCTTAGCACCTTCTCTCCTTGAAGAGGACATCCTCTTCAATGTAGGATTAATTTTCACATCCTCTTTGAAGGAGGAAGAGGAAGACTTCCTCTATTTTTAGAGGAAGTACAACCTTGGCCCAAGTGCCCACTACCCTATGAAATTGGTGCATTTGGTTTTTTATTTTACATAATTATTATTAAAAAATAATGGGATATTCTACGGTGTACCCCTGTGTTTTTCGGTTTTCTATGTTGTACCCCTACATTTTATAATTTCTATGGTATACCCTTTAACTTTTTACTTATTCTCCATAATGACCTCCTTTAAATCTCAAATAACTTTATCACTATAAAAAGTCGTAATTTGATCTTTATTTTGACTCATAAAAAGTGGTATCACCATTCTATATAAATAGTATCATAAATAATTTTAAATAAGTATAAACTTCTATTAAAAACATATGTTATGAAGCATGAAATAATATCAACAATCTGATGAGTTTGAGTTAGAGCTGTATACTATTTGTTTGGTTAATTATAATTTGGCGAACTAATAAGTAAATGAGTAGGTTGACGAGTAATTGAAATGTTAAATAGACGATTTAATAGATAATTTAAGAAATTAAGCTAACAAAGTCAATAAATAAGGTCATTGTATAGACTAATGTCTAGAGTTTAAGGGTATACAATAGAATTTAAAAAATATAGGGGTACAACATAGAAAATTAAAAAACTCGAGGGTACACCGTAGAATATCCCAAAAATAATTAAAATATGAAAAAGGAAGTAAAAGAGGATACTCTTTGATGTGGAGAAAAAAAATAAAAGAGAAAGAGGAGGAGGATGGAGATAGTGGAAAATGATTTGGATAAAAGAGAATATGAGATGTCAAAAGGTTAGTGGAAAAGAGAAAAAACAAGAGGATGAAAACATCCTCTTCAATAATGCACATGCTCTTAAGACTTAGACCTAAAACAATAAACACTCCCAACCTCCTTGTGGTTCGACCCTAACTTTCGCTATCTATAGTTAAAGCTAGGAATTATAAATCTTATCTTTGATACCCACAACGACGGGTATCAGCACGCAAACCAAGGCCCATTTCTGTTACTTAAACACGGTTTACTACTAATTCGCATACTCGACCCTTCACTAACAACATATAAAATATAAAAACACTTATTCGATAAATTAGTTATCGAATATAAACGTTTAAATAACTACTAACACGTCAAATATAATTAATAAATATTAACATAAAATACGAGGTATTACAACTTCTCTTGGATCAACTCAACAACTTGTATCACGAAGAGTTTTGTTTCCTTGACGTTAATCAATGTCCTTCAATATAAAGAGTTGATCTATATGTACCTAGCAAACAATTAATAGCAAGGATATAGACAATCATAATTAGCGAACTTGTCATCATTAAAACAATACAATATATAAACATATTCAATTTATATTAGTCAACAAAAACTCATGTGTCATTATAAATTGTAAGGCTCATGTAAGACCAGGAGAATTGTTCATGTCTTTTGTTGTAGTTGTTGTTGAACCTCACGGCTAGAGATGGCAATAGATTCCGGATTCTACCCAAATCCGCCAGACCCGATACTCAAGGGTAGGATCTAGATCCCATTATTTTAGATCAAACCCATATCCTTATACGAGTATGAGGGTCGGATCTAGAGCCCACCTCTAAGATCCAGATCCTACCCTTGGACCCTCTTTTAATTTCTATAAGGGTAATTTTTGGATAGATTCGACCCTTCAAAGGTAGATCATGGAGACAATGAATGAAGTATTAGTGTTTAGTTTGTTTGAACAATTTGTTTTATTATGAATTGTTGGAATTACAATTATTTTGTAATTTGTAAACCTTATTTGTAAGTTGTTATAACACTTTTTAACACTTTTGTACCGCTTTGTTTCTTTTGGATTATAATTTTTAAACTGGTGAAACTAATAGAGGGTACTTGTCTCTAATTGACAAGCAAAAGTGAAATAGTGTATAGTTGTGACTTGGTGACGGTTTCATTTGAATGTATCGTTGGAGATTGACGGATCTGGATTTTACACAGATCCTTAGGATACGGATATGGATCTTCAAAATCCGGACCCTAAGAATAAGGGTAGGATCTGGATATACCATTTTAAAATGGATCTGGATCTTATAGGATCCTGTCCAGATCCTACCCATCGCCATCTCTACTCACAGCTGCCTAAGCTGTTTGAGAACCTTATTTTTTTAGTTTTTTGGGTTTTTTTTGTCTAACACCACCTTTAAAAAACTTTTTCTTCCAAACACCACCTTTAAAAAAATAATTTGTCAAACGCCACCTTTAATAAATTTTTTTTTGTCAAACACCACATTTTGGCCAAAGTTTAAGCGTTTGTGATGGGGTGACTTTCAGTCGGTGTTTGAGATAGCAAATGAGGTCGGTTTAAAGTGTTCTTGAACTCGTTGGAAAGGTGGGAGTACAGGCTTTCCAACGGTTGCCAACACGGTGGTCAAAGGTGTCCTTATGTGCGGTAGATTGATGTGTAAAGTAAGGTTGGTTAGAGAAATAGCTAGAAATTTGGTTTTACAACGAGTTATTAGAGGGGTCTTCAAGGGTCTTTAAATGAGGTTATGATGTTTGGTTTGGTTTGAAATTTGGTATGTAGGTTGAGGGGAGGGCAAGGTATGTCACAGTTGTGTTCACTGTGGTGGTCGTTGGTGCAAGTGGTGGTTCAACGGGAGTGAATTGACCTATGAAAAATCCTACTTCAACTTACATTAACCCTATGTGACTAGCCTTACTTTACACATCAATCTACCCCGCATAAGGACACCTTTGACCACCGTGTTGACAGCCGTTCGAAAGCCTGTACTTCCACCTTTCCAACGAGTTCAAAAACACTCTAAACTGACCTCGTTTGCTATCTCAAACATCAACTGAAAGTCACCCCATCACAAACGCTGAAACTTTTGCCAAAATGTGGTGTTTGACAAAAAAAAAATTATTAAAGGTGGTGTTTGACAAATTATTTTTTTAAAGGTGGTGTTTGGAAGAAAAAGTTTTTTAAAGGTGGTGTTAGACAAAAAAACCTTTTTTTATTCTTTTTAGCCTATCTTTTGCTAGCCATTGGATGTAAAATGAATGGTTAGGATTAGAAGCCTTGGTGCCTATATAAACCAAACATTCTCCTTTGTAATTTTCATAATTGATTTAAGTATAAACAAGTGAGAAAACATCATTTCAAATTGGTGTTAATTTTTTGTTGGAGTTAATATTTTGACTATAATTTATGATTAAAAGTAAAATTATGGATATAATTTACAAAAACAAAAGTATTATAAATTATAATTTTTAAAAAGTGATTTTTAAAAGTGATAAGTCCGATAACCAATTATTTTCTCAAATCATTATTAGGTTAATTGTTTAGCAAACCTTTGCGATCAACTTGCTCCATCATATTTGTTCTTCTAATGATTTTTCTTTCTGTTTAACCCATCATTCTCCTGCACAACAATCTTCTTTTATAAGCTTTCAAAAATCAAGGTAAAGCTACTCCTACTTTATAGTTTTTTTTCCTTCTTATTAATTAGAATATGCTTAGATTAAATTCATTCATGGTGTTTCTATCTGTTCCTCATTCGTCAACATAATTTGTTGATTATAGTCTTAATCTAATTCACTCTTTTGCTTTCCTTATTTGTTATTATTGATTTCAAGTTATAGTGAAAGTTGAGGTTAGTGGGGTTTTGATCTGCTACTGCTACAACATTTGTACTGAGATTAGTTAGGTTTGTGATCTGAGCATCAAACCTTCCCTGTATTTCACTAGCTATGTATAGTTTATTCGATTCGTGACGGTGGTTTTTTTTTGTCTTCCCATATTGGTGTTACCCGGTCGGAGTTTTTTTGGAAAAGAAAACGAAATGGCAGGGGAACCTCATCGAGAGTTCTTAGTCACTAATACAAAAAAAGCTTTTCTATGGCACACAATTCTATTTTTTAGTTTAGCACTTTTGGATTGCAAAATGATTGCCCAAGTTAAACTAGAAAATTTAGCGTCTTTGTTCAATGCATCTGCCCTACACTAGCTTCTACAAGAAACAAAGCAATTACATCTTATACTATAGTACTATATATCTTCACCATTCTAACAAGTTAGATACAGACATGGAAGGTCAAAGGAAACAAGTTGTACATGGGTTCGGTTTGGAGCAAAAGCATGGCAAACAAAGGGTCAGAGTTGCCAGAGTTTGGAAAGATCCCACAACTGGATCCCATTATCTTGTAGAGTGGAATGTTGGGATCAGCCTTCTCTCTGATTGCATCCCTTCCTATGTCAATGATGATAATTCTGATATTGTTGCTACTGATACCATGAAGAACACTGTATGTTTCTCACAACCCAACTTTTTTTAATGTAATATTTAGTTGATCAAGTTCTTTATAGGTGCTCTAGATAGAAAGTTTTATGTATTTTTGCTAGGTTATGTGATTGATGCATCACAAATTTATCGTTGGTCATTGGGATCTTGGAAGTAAGGGACTTCACAATTGGTGATTTGGTGGAAAGTACAAAATTTTGAAAAGGGGTGTTATAATTACTAGTCACTATTCTTTGCATCAAATAATATAATATGCTGAATCAGGGACCATTGTAATATCAACTAATATGCATCTTTAGGTTTCTAGAGTTCGTTGTCTGGATAAAAAAATCGTCAAAAGTCATATGTATTTGTGACATAATCTAAATATTGTTGCCAGTGATGTGAAGATCATTGCAATTTTAGTGGCCCAACAGTCCAGACTTTTCAATTTTTTATAGGAATAATTGACAAGAATAATCCGATCTTTAACCAATCTTCTCAAAATAAGTCGAGCTTTCATTAATCTAAGAATAAGCCCACCTTTGATGGGTATCTTCTTAAAATGAACCCTTAGAATTGGTGACTTGCTACTGAAAGTAAATAACCTGTTGGACAGGTTGAAGAAGTTCAATCTTGACTTTCATCATTATCTCATTTATCTCACCTCTACACATTGAAATTTCCGACTCACTCATGCTCAAATCAACAAAAATCAAATCTTTTCACTTATTCAGCCAACCAAATTCATATAGAATCCCAACAACTCCATTTTACTTGAAACTTTAGTCTTTCTTCAACAATGCCAGTGCCACAAGAATTATTGATGATAAAAGACAAATTAGAGATGAGAATGGTCACTGGCAAAAAATGTATATGCACAAATACGGTTGAAACTTTACGCAAGCACATCCCAAATCAAACAACATCCTCCATTTAAAGGAAGTGCATAAATTGAAATACATATCAAAGATATCACAATGTCCAATAGAGCAAATCGAAACTCCAGCGAATCGCCACCAACGGGATTCGGGTCATGGTTATTAATGTTGAAACAGAATTTAAATATACTAGGTTGTAACCCGTGAAATTCACGGGTTTGTTTTTTAAACTTTAGATGAATATAGTTAATAATATTGGAGATAAACAAATTAATTATTTACTGTGGCCTGTTTTTAACTTTAGATGAATACCGTAATTAATAATATCAAAGAAAGCTGATTAATTATATACGTATAAATAAATTTTGAATTATTTATGACACATGTCGGTATGACGGTATACATGAGCTATCATATAGTTGTTCATTAAGATGATCAAGACTTACAATAGAATTTGTATACTTTTAATTACTCATTGCACCATTTTTAAAATATGTAACTCATATATAAAATAAAGTTTTATATTACATATCGTACAATAAAAGCAAAACGTAAATAATCTGATGAGACGTGAGTAGTAAATGTATAGTTTGGTTAAAAAACGTATTTTTAATTATATTTATTAAAGATGTTCATATAATAAATAACAGATATTGCGCGCGACATCTTACACGAAGACATTCCAAAATTATTAAATGACCACTCATTTACTATTTACTATATTAAATAAATACTCCGTACTTGTTAAAATGTTTCGCATTCACGTGAATAGTCAGATGTCTTACAATAAATCGAAAATGTAGTCTAATAAATCACGACGCTCACATAAGTGTATATACCGATGAAGAGTAATTATTCCGACCCATATTTAATAACGATTAAACCATAAAAAAATGTAGTCTAAAAAATTCTTGTAGGTATTCCGACCCGTAATTATTCCGACCCATATGTAAATCGAAAATGTAGTCTAAAAAATACTTGTAGGTATTTTTTTGTTCGGTGATTATGGATTGGTAACTCTAGAATTTAGGCCGTGCTACGGAATTAATCTTCAGCCAAAACTGTCATTATTTATTGTTTCAATATATGGAATGAAATCTTGTGATTCCATAGATTTAGTCCGTGAAATCTTGGAATAGTTATTATACCATTATACCATATCTTGAATCTTATTGGACAATAGCTCTAGGATGAATCTAATTGGACAATAGCTCTAGGATGCTTTACAACGCGACACGTAGGACAAAGCTTTTTTCTAGTGATGTCACGTCAGCAGCTTGGCTTCTGCATTAGATAAATATATGATTACAGTCAATGGGATAACCAATTTGTATATTTGATCCCAAGGTCCATAATTTGGATACCAACAATGGTGATGTTTTTTTACAATGGGAAATCCATTGATGGGCTCACACCTTGATAACAATTCCTCCTGCTCTCCGCTTCATATCTACTTTGTACTTTAAGTTAGGCGGTGATGGTTGTTTTGTAGCAAACCAAGTAAAAATGATGCATTTTAAGGTGATAGAGAGCACGAAGATGAAGGAGATGATTAGGAGATGAATGACAATGAACGGGTGTGATGTGGCTTGTGAGAGAAGAGAAAGAGTCAAATATGCATTTATAACTTTAAACAACCGGTTTAGTAGGTCACCCACCCTTAGGTGCATTTTAAGAATATGGAGTTAAAAGGTTGGACTGTTGCTAGATTAACGAAAGTTTGGACTATTTTGAGAAGACGATGCATAGGTGGGATTGTTGCTGTCAATTTATCCTTTTTTATATCCATCTGTTATTTAGCTTTCTCTCTTTAGTATGATATCTGTAAATTTTTCTTCGGTAAGGTGTAGTTCCCACAGTTCAAATTGTCATTTTTTGTGTGTTGACTATTGGCAGTGGAGATGGCATCCTGAATTTTTCCAATAGTACTATTACTTTTACCCGTGGTTTTAAAAAGGTTGATGCTTACAAAAGCGAGGTGGTCTAACTCAGGACTCATGTACACAGGAACACTGTTTTTACAAACAAGTTTACATACCCTTTCTTGGATCATAAAGAAGGTTTCACCGTTCACATTAGAAAAATATAGGGATCAAGGAATGTACATGGGTGTAATTGAGTTTGTGTCTGCTCAATGACTCGTGGAAATCTGTTTAGTCAAAGCTCAGTTCGAGTTCTACCAAACCGATCCCAAGCTCGAGTTCTAGTCCACGTCCTAATTGAGCTTGTCCATATCTGAAATTCTGAACCAAGCCTGAGCTTGTTAAGACTCAAATCGAAGAAGCTTCTTTATCTGTTTTATGTATTTATAGTTAATGCTTTTTTTATGAATTAGATTTGAAATAGGAAAATAAAGAATTAAATGTAGCTGGACAAAGGTTTATATATCTTAGAAAGCTTGCGGTTCAAAATTTTGCTATGTGAGCTTTGAGTCTTCGACCGAGCCTAAGCACAGATTTGCCAGCCTGAGCCCATCCAAACTCGAGCTTACCGTAAGCTTGGTTACACTAATAATAGGGAAACGAGGTGCGAGGGCATAATAAAAAAAAGTAGAAAAAAACATGAAATGGAACAATTCTAAAGAATAGAGCAAAAGTAGAAAATGGGGCATTTCCTAAGAATCAGGAGTATTCTTCTTGTTATAGATCCCCTCACGCTCTTAGTTCCTATGCATATGGTATAATATAACCTGCTCTGTACTTGCTTCAGGTATATGTAAAAGCAAAGGAGTGCCAAAAGCAAATCACGGCTGAAGATTTCGCTATTCTTCTTGCTAAACACTTCACGTCGTTTTACAAGCAGGTAGATTGTTTGTTTATTCTTTAACGATAAGTTAAACCAAGTGTGATAATCTCATATACAAATATGCCTGCATTCAGTTCCTGCATGCAATGTGAAGTACCTGTTCTTATTTCTTTCTCCTTATGGAAGGCTTCAGCATGATTTTGCTGCGAACTTTCCCATCACGCAAATGGTTTCTATTGCATATATGCCTTTTCCCTTTAGATCAAATCTGTTCGTCATTAGAGGTGGATCTTAATTCTGAACTCTTGGTCTTTTGGAGCTGTACTTGAAACCCTTCTGGTCTTGTTAAATATTTTGTCTAGGAGTTGCACTTTGCTTTTACTACTAGAAAAGGCGTACAATCAAGTTATTATCTTCAAATAGGACACAGGGAGAATATCACATTTTCATAAATATATTTCAAGTAGAACAATACGAGGAGAATAGATCCTTAGAAAAGTTTACAACAGACAATTCCCCTGCATGGGTAGGTTTGTCCGTCAGTCTTGATTATGGCTGCTTTATAAATGGACAAATGATCAATCATCTGCTAATGAATTATGGATGATATGTACAATGGCAGGCTACACTATGGATATATTGCAATATAAATCAAGTTATAAGTTCTGGTGTCTATTTGGAGTTTAAATAAATTTGCAACTAGCCTCTGATGAATTTATGGTAAACAATTATTCCATAGTAAATATGTATCCTCCAATTAGTTTCGGATCACAGAGGTAGAAAGCAAGGTAGAGGAGAAAATAATTTCCCCTATTTTACTCCCAACACTTCACCTAGCTGCCTGACACTACGTGACGCTTCACCGTAGGCAAAAACGATTGAAAAATTCGCACAAAAGAGCCATATCTCGTACTCTGATGCGTGTCACGACACCATGCCGAAGAGTCCGGGTAACATAGAATTTCCTCCTCTTTGGCTTGGTAGTCCATCCCGTTTTTATTGTCCCGATTTGATGGTCACCTGAGTACAATTTTAACCAACATTATTATCTTACAAGAATACAAAATATTCATATGAAAAAGTTGTTTAGGCTAGATACATCAGGCCAAATTTTAGACTTTAGAGTGTCTTTACATTTTTTGGGAAATCGTCGTTTGACCAAAAAAGTTCTTAGCACCCTCTTTGGGTGTTTTCCTTAAAAAAAATGTTAGCAAAAACTAGGAAAGTTTACGATTTGAGCAGTGACACTTTTTACAGCCTCGCACAATATATTGAGTATCATTTTAGTGAGACTTTTTTTAATCATTACATCATATGTTGACCAGATGATTAATGATGTTTAGTAATGAAAAAGGCTGACGAAATGTGTGGCTTAGAATTCCAACATTACGCTGTGGATGGGTAGACTAAGTCTTTGAAATGTCAATTTCAAGCTTTTAACTAATTTTTTTTTTCCTTTTTCGTTTGCTGGATGAAACTTCAGCCGAATTCCTGCATTCTTTCATGTTAAACCTTTTTTGGTTTTACCGTTGTAGTGGATCCTTTCGGATGGAGCCAAAGACTCATTACTCTTTGGCCAGGATTATGATGGAATAAATCAAAATGGCCCACTAAAGTGATTGAGCTTCTTTCTCTTGTGATGTAGCGGTCCTTCGATGCAGTTCTCGACACAATTTTCATTTTGGGTAATTCGAAAACAGCCTCTTCGTGCTGCTAACACAAGAGAAGGCTGTGACCCCCTACCTCGTAATTTACGGGAGTCATTGTAGCACTGGGGTAATAGTGTTGTACTATTGTAGTGGATTTGGCCCCATCTATGTTACTCAAACTTGTTAGAACTTAGAAATATTCTTCCAAGCTGCATCTCCTTAGACTCGACAACATAATGAAAATTTGGCGTAAATTGTAGTGTCCAAGTGCAACGCCTTTTAATGTCAAGTGTTAGGCACACATACACGATGTAATATGATGAGTTGTAATTACATATGGTTCTAACTCTTCTAAGGAAACATTCAAAAATCATTATCTTTGCCATACCTTAGTCACTGATTTTTAGCTTAGCCATTGCTTTGAAATGTATAAATCATTCCTCTATGTTGACTTATTTTGCTTTTACTGGTTGTTATCTCACGTAAATAACAAAATTTTGCTTAAGTTTCGCATAGAAATGTTTATTACTCCTTCTGTCCCAAAATTATTGTGTCCTTTTGACTTTGGTTGACAACTTAGACCATTAATCTCTCCAAAATGTATGTAAACATACATAATCAAATTTGCCTTGTTTGATTATAAAAGAATTACCATCATATTATCTTTTCAAAAGAGTTATAACTATTGTAGTATTGTATATTGTGAGAAATTAGCGGCCACAGTTGACTAATCAAAGTTAAAGGGAACGTAATAAACGGGATGGAGACAGTAGAAGAATGCAGCTCAGTTGATCATGGCTTTTGGTTTGGGGTTGAATTTTCTGATACTTCCGTTTGTTTTCTATCGTTCCATTCCTCACTTTGTGTTTTTTGTGTAGGTTACTGGCGCAATAGTCAAGGTAGTTGAAAAGCCGTGGAAGCGTGTGTATATTGATGGTCAGCCACACACACATGGTTGGTTTCTAATCAATGCTTCGTGCCCTTGTCTTGCAGCACATGGCTTTGCCTAAATCCAAAATATTGCAATTGTGAATTAATGCTTCAATTACGTTCCTAGTTATAATTCTGTTACAATTTAAAACCGCAGTTCCTTCTAACAAAAATCCCTTTGTTACAAACCTAATCGAAACTTTAGCTCCTGCCTCCTGCATCAGAAAATTTATTTCAGCCACATTTGAAATATCGTAAATATCAGTCTTCATCCCCTTCAAATTTGAGGTGATAATCTGATTGCATTTCAATGACCATGTTTTGTCTCAGATATTTGATTCGATGAATATGAAGAAGATGACTTATGAGTGTGTCCATAGGTCATTCTTTGTTCAAAGCATTTCATTTCGTAAATTCAAACTCAAATTTTATGTCTTGAGAAATTTGTGGAATAGCTTGAGTAGAGGAAGTATATACTTCCTTCTATTTTCTCTAGGTCTCATATGAAAAAGAATAGGGGAACACAAATACCTGTACAGAG
Source organism: Silene conica (assembly GCA_029255685.2). Lineage (NCBI taxonomy): Eukaryota > Viridiplantae > Streptophyta > Magnoliopsida > Caryophyllales > Caryophyllaceae > Silene > Silene conica. Next base: position 51,495,957 of record CM055316.2, on the reverse strand, counting down.
TAGAATAAGAGAAGTTAAAGGGAACTGCGAATACTATATTGTACATAGGTGGTAAAGATACGGAGGGAATTAGGAAACCAGGGAATAAGGGAATAGAATAGAAGTCATTTATCTTGCACATTCGTAACTAAAGGCTCCACGTAATATACTTCAACTGGAAATTATTTTCGGTCAGAACTCAGAAGGGTGGATTATGATGGAAAGTGCCTCACTAAAGTGGTTGCGCTTCTCTCTTATGAAGTAGCAGTCTTTCAATGCAGTGGGGTCATTCAGAAATAACCTCTTTGTGTTGCTAACACAAGGGTAAGGCTACTCAGTGAGGCTCTCGTTTGTGGTAACACTAATGTAATTTCATATTCAGCTATTAACTTTTCTAGTGAGATAAGCGTATTTTAGATTTTGTTAACCTGTCTTTGTTACCTGGTTAATTTATCATGATAATATTAACAAGAGCTTGTTACCTGGTTCCAAAATTATCTGACGGTTCCTATTAGCTAACCCCCAACTATTCATTCATAGAATCTGCAATAACCGACCAGATTCCTATGTGCTAATTCTTTTATTGTTATTTTCTTTTCTTAAAGGCTTTGAACTTGGATCAGAAAAGCATGTCTCTGAAGTTGTTTTGAGTAAATCTGGTGTTCTGAAAGTGTCTTCAGGCATCGAAGACTTAGCTTTACTTAAAACCACACAGGTAATCTATTGCAGGCTTGGAGCTGATGTTAATGCTCGTATGTATGATTAGAATATTAGATTGATAAAGCCATGGATGCATCATAGTTAATGTCTAAAAAGGCCTAGAGAAAGTGTAGAAATAATTCTGTGTCTAATGCTTCTTTTCTTTCACCATGTCCTACTGTTGTTAGTAGTTTTGTCGATCTGCTAATGACAATGTGGAATACATTAGAAATTATACATTGAGCCATTATAGTGGTGTTTATTTCTGCACTACTATTTTGTTGAAATAAGTTAAAATAGGGAAAGTGAATCATAAATATCTCTAAACCTTATTGCAGTCATGAGCAAAATATTACTAGTGACTGTCGTAAATCATACAAAATTGAACAATGAAAGTAAAACTCCAATCTCATTTTTTTGGCGTGAATTGTAAACAGTCTGGTTTTGAAGGATATATTAGGGACAAGTACACACTTCTGCCAGAAACACGGGAGAGGTTGCTTGCCACAGCAGTGACTGCAACATGGAGGTACTTTTCTCTGCTTCAGTTAAAGGCGTCTTATTGTCAAGAAAACTCGTCACTCTTTGTATTTTTCTTTTTAGGGATATGTTCATTGTCATGAAGCAGGCGTGAAAGCTCTGTTAGCACTACCTAATAACATAATTTGAATTTGCTGATATCAAACAATTAAACAATACATCTTACGTCTTGCTATCAATCCAAGGAAAGTAATCAACTTTCCGATATTGGTACTCCTTCGATTTTCCTTGGAGGTTGTTGGAACCTTGTGTTTGATACTTTGTTGCCCAGTTAAGCTATTTTACCCGTTGCATCATGTATTAGTATTTGGCATAACACACAATGCTGTCAATAACAAGAGCTGAATCCCGTAATGTATTTGGGTGGCTAACATTGACTTGTCAAATGAGACGGTAAATCTTAGGAAACAATGGAAATGTTAAGACAAGGAAATGAACGGTGTGAGGAGAAGAGTAGGAGACAATTTCGTAAGAATTTTTCGATGGAGCTGAAAAGATATCTAAATCAAAGAAATAAGTGCAAAGACAAATTAAATTAAACACGGAACATTGGAAATGAAAGCAAACAAGAGATAAAAATGAAAGGGAAAATGACGAAATTAACAAAAGGAAAGTAGAAAGACTCCAACGAAACAAAGTGAAAAGTTTAAGGGATAATGAAGGAGTGGAATAGACTCATTCGGATTATTACAAAGAGGCTTGCACAGCCTTGGGTAAGCAACTCAGAAATGGCTATGGCTATCAGACCCTTGATGTTAATCGATGTTATGTATTAGTTTGAATGAAATGATGTACATTTGCGTAATTACTACAGGTACACGTTTGATAATCTTCAAAGCATTCCAACAAAACCATTGTACTTCACTGAAAGATATTTGGAGGTGAGGAAAGTGTTGGTTGATACCTTTTTTGGTGCTCCGAGTAAAGGCGTTTATAGCCCATCTGTACAAAGTACACTTTATCAAATGGCAAAGGCTGTTCTCAACAAGTTAGTCCCCACATTTCTCGTCTTCTCCTGTCTTATATCCTTGCATGCTCATTTGCTGCTTCATCCTCTATTCATTTAATGAGATTATGTGTTTCTAACTTGACCCCTTGCGATGTCGAAATTTCAGTTTCCCTGTTGTGTCATCAATACAACTAAAAATGCCAAATCTGCATTTCCTTCCGGTGAACTTGCCAAATGCGCAGAACCCTAATCTGGTCAAGGTAGGACACTTTTCTTCCGCTACTAAGAAATTTGGAAATTGAGAAAGTGAAACTTTCCATCTTTCTTATATTCACTAGTTGTTTGAGGTAGAAGTAGCTGATTTTGCTACGGGAATATAGTTTAGACTCTAGCATAATTATAGAATTTTTTTGAAAATCATATATTTCATAAAATAAATGAGAGCCAATTTGTGGATGCGTAGAAATGGGATGTTGTGTGAATTGGAGGAGTCACAACTCAAAGAGAAACATTTGTGATCAGCACTGTTATGAGATGCTGTCATAAAACAAATCCGATGGTTGTCAATATTTTTAGTAGTATATTACTAAACTGGTTTAAAAAAAGCATTTTAGCGGCGCCTGCTCTTCTGGAATTTCTTTTACTGTTTTTCTTGCCTGGTAGGGGAATTCGAAGAGTTCTGGCACTTTATAATGCTCGTGACTTTGTTTTTTAGACGCCTTTCTAAAGTTTGTGATTATCGCAAGGCTCATGGATGATACTGATTTTCAGTTTGCAGACGATGTATATCTTCCTACGGATGAGCCGCATGGGTCGATTGAAGCAAGTTTGAGTCGCCTCCACTCAAAAATGTAATAGTTCGTCAAAGCTAAATAAGCGGAGTTCATGGTTTATAATTCACGTCACATTATACACAAATTCTTGTTTCAAACCGTCTTAATTTCAGACCGTACTCATAATCGATTTAAATATTGTTAAAATGACAAGGGGATTGTAAAAGGTCTGTAATTAAGATCGATTGAAACAAGAATTGGTGCACAGTATAATGAAAATAAGCAAACAACGTGGGACCATGTTTTTGTCAAAGGTTGGAGTATATTGTTGCACAGTATAATGAAAATAAGCAAACAACGTGGGACCATGTTTTTGTCAAAGGTTGGAGTATATTGTTACTAATACGATGTTTATCTTTAAACTTGATCCATCAAATGAAGCAAGTCTGTAAGACAAAACAGTGAAATTTATGCTTCTGAAATTCTGAATCATTACCCCTTAAACTTGATAGGTATTTGTTTTGGGTCGTGTTTTTTTACATACGAATATTAATTTTACATATATATTTTATAATTTTAGCCTTGTTATTTTTCTCCTCCCATGCTCAATTAATTTTCTTTCATCTCTTAGCTATTTCTCGGAGATTTTGTACCAAATCTCACCAATTGAATTTTCCGCTTTTTTGCAATACCTTTTTTGGAAGACTAACTGGTTGCAACGTTTTGGTGTGCGTAATAAAGTTTGGCAATATCCATCCTCAACACTTCAATTTGATACCTTTATAATTGGATTTAGTATGAAGTACATCGATATCGCTAATGCAAGATTATAACCACACTGACTAATCCAGTATGCCACTGATAGATGGCCATTCCAATACCATCCACTTTGCAAGCAACTTAAGCTTACTCACCTTATGTTTGCAGATGATCTATTGCTCTTTTGCAGAGGGAATGCCACTTCCATAATGCTGCTTATGAACAGTTTTGCCTCCTTTTCTAGTGCTTCAGGGCATCAGATGAATAATGCCAAGTCTGATATCTTCTTTAATGGTATGAATGATGATCTGAAAACTGATATCCAAAGGGTCACTGGGTTTTGTGAAGGCAAAATGCCTTTCAGAAACCTGGGTGTACCCATTCAGGCTGGTAAATTGAGCAAACAGGACTGTCATAGACTTCAAGAATGTATGGTTGCCAGAATAAGAAGTCCAGGTGCAAAAAAACTCTCATGTGCAAGCAGGATTACTCTTATAAATTTTGTCCTCAATACTCTTTATAGCTACTGGGCCTCTATGTTCATCCTTCCCAAAAGTATCATCAAGAGGATTGAAGCAATCTGCAGGAATTTTTTATGGGACAGTAGCAGTGAATATCATAGAGTCTCTTTGGTGACTTGGGATAAAGTTACCCTTCCCAAAACTGAAGGTGGGCTTTGAATTAAGAAAGCTGAACTCTGGAACATTGCAGCTGTAGGTAAGTTAGTCAACTGGTGATAGGCTCTGGGTGAGATGGTTGCATCAAAATTATCTGAAACAGAAGAACTGGGGTGCTTATGAATATCATGCAGACTCCCCATGGTCATGGAAAAGCATATGCAAAGCCAAAAACATGTTGAAACAGCGCTACTCCAATGGAAGCTGGTCTTCTCATGCCCTTGGGTATACTGTAAAGAGGGGATACCAATGGCTACTAGCTCCTCAACCACCCCCTACCTGGTATCAGATTGTCTGGATCCCATGGAATGTTCCTAAACATTCCATTGTCCTATGGTTGGCTTGTAATAATGGACTGAATGTCAAGGAAAAACTCTTCATAATTAGATGCAGTCTGGATGATACATGTTGCAGTTGTGGCAACATGTCTGAAACTATTGAACACCTTTTTCTGTCCTGCCCTTACACTTGCAGAATCAGAACCTGTCTGTCTCAATGGCTGAACAAACTCATCCCAACTATTGAGCATATGACAACCCTAAACCCGCATCAGGAGGAATGGAAATTCATGGCTGTGGGGCTGAATGCTTTATACTATCATACCTGGAGGCAGAGAAATCATGCGAGAATTCATGGACAAATCCATACCCTTGCAATGGTGGCAGATAACATCAAGCAAGAAGTACTGCATAGAATAAAACTGCATATGGCTACATTTAGATAGAGTTATATGTTGTATTTCTTCTTTTAATTGCTTGTTAAACTTGGTTGCCGTTGGCTTCCAAAGTCTAGAAAACTCTGTACATGCTTTTATTCTATACTACTTCTCACATTTCATCAAAAAAAAAGATTATAACCACACTAATGAACGAACAATACATGAGTTGAATTTGTTCATCTTTGAATTGTTCATTATGAAGTATTTTTCGAATTATTGATAAAGAAATTAAGATATTAATAATTTCAGAAAAAAATATTAATTATTGATAAACAATTAAATACTTTACTAATTGAAGAATTATGATTGATTGTTCAAATTTTTAGAAAATTTAGATTTGATTTTAGGGGAAAAGCTATATGTAAGTTAATTTGTTTAGGTTTAGAAAAAGGGTATGATGAAAATTTAATGAAAAAGTGTATTTTATATGGGAAAGAGTAACCGTATGTCAAAAAGTAATTCAATTTTTTTTTACTATGGTAAATAAAGGTTTTGCAGATTTTTAGCTTGAGAAGCGAGATTATGTGCTACCACATTAAACTTTCTAGGAATAAAGGAAAAACTAAGACAATGAAAAAAGGAAATATATGTTTATACTGTTCGAGAATGCCCCTGATAGAGTGGTCAACTTTCTCAGTACCTGCAATTTGAAATAGCAGCTTCAAACAATTTGATGAGATACAAAGATGTTAGCACGAAATTGTTGCGGGCCCAACCAAGAACCATCACAAAAATAAGGGCTTCCACTTGTATCGCTGATTCAGTCTTCATACACCTACAGAACTTTACGATCTCATTGCCTCCAACATCATATGCGACGAACCTAATCGGAGCTTCCAAATTCTCAATCAAACTTGCATCCACATTACCATGTACACCGGAACACAAGCCGACCACACCCGTGACAAGAACGGGCTCCCATCTCGGATCTGGCGATTCGCCATACAATCCCAATTTATTCTATCAAGGACACATGCCTCGCTGATACGAATTCTTGACAAAGAAATCGTGCGCGGAAGCTTTCTTGAAACTTAAAGAACAATCTTGGATGAAATTAGTAATTTAGGTGTTGTATGGAACGATCTTGGATGAATCTTGATGATGATGAACGTGAATATGGATGGTGATGGTGGCGTTGGTGGTTATGGCCGTCGGTGGTGATGGTGGTTGTTTTTGTAGTTGTGACGGTCTTGAGGTGAATCCTCAAGGTAGAAGGATATTTGTTTGCCCTAGACCTATAGTTTGTAATTCGTGTTATTATTTGAAACGCGACAAATAACAACGGTTTGGATCAACACTTGATGAGTCCGGATTCTTTAAGCAACACTTAAAAGAAAAGTTTGTATCTCTATTATAATTCGATCACTGAAATAAAGAAGACGATGTGTCCTATTTATATAGGTAGCACACGTCCCAAAGCCACACGTCCCACACGACTCAAATAGCTCAAGTCCGACTATGAGTGGGAGTCCTAAAACCTATCTAATTGGATTAGATTTAATCCTTATTAAATTAGAAACTAAATCTAGGTTGTTAAATAATTAAATAAACTAATCCTAACAACCTTAGAATAACTAATTAGATAGTAACTAATTTTGTAACAAACTTTGTAACTAACTACTAGTTTGTAACAACCATAGTAGCCACCTTAACTAACTCTAACAAACTTTAACTAATCTTGTAACTAACTAAAAATAACAAACTAATAAAAATAACATAAAAATTAAATATACTCCAAAACATATTTGGAGTTCTTTACCCACAATTTAGCCGAGCATACACGCGGGCCTTGAGAGTCGTGCCCAGGTGCCATGCCGTGACCCATCCCATCACACGGTGGTCCGTCCACCCAAACCTAGCCCTCCTTCGTCGTGCTCCAACCCTTATCCTTCCTTCGCTTGGCCAAGGTTGTAGAATCCATAGAATCGTAATTAGACAATATACTAGCCATAAGATGAATAAAGATAATATGGCTAACATAAATCGCCTCCTCCTTTAAAGAGAATTGACCTCAATTCTTGATGTTTAGTGCTCAAGAACCTTTGATCCCGGGACATATTTCCTGCAAAAACGAATAAAGATTGACTCGTTAAACAAGCCCTCTCGTGGCCGCGCCTCTTAGCACCATCACGCGTCACCACCATGGCTCCTTCTCCCTTAGGCTCGTGAACATGCTCCTCCAACGAATGCTCTAGACCTAGCCTTAACCGTGTTGGATCACCTACTACGCCTATCACTACCCTCGCCTCACGGTTTTTGTCACGCCCCATGCCTACATCCCGCAACAACCTAGATACTTGTTCGAAACTCGATGCGGTTACCTTTGCCTCACGCACATCTAGGCTAGCCGTGCTCACTACCGTACTTACTACCTCTTCCTTACCTTTCCCCACGATTGAATCAACCCCTATCACCTCCTCTACCTCCTCGTCCTCCCTAGCTATAGCAAAGACCGTAGTGGCTAGTTGAGTATTCTTCCCCGAGTTGGCTCTCATCAACCCTACATCTTTTGGACTCATGGGTTTAAGGATGATTCGTTTACCCTTGTCCATTAGTTCATACTCGTTGACTCTCCCCCTATGCAAGACATCCCTATCAAATTGCCAAAGACGCCCTAGAAGAATATGACAAGTATCCATGGGTACTACGTCACATAGCACCTCATCCTTGTATGAACCCATGGCTAAACCCACTCGCACCTGCCTTGTAACCCTAACCTTGTTCCCGTCCCCTAACCAATGTAATGCATAAGGTTTAGGATGTTTGATTGTGGTTAAGGCTAACTTAGCTACCATCTCTTCCGATGCCACATTCGTACAACTACCTCCATCAATAATCATGCTACACCACTTATCCTTTACAAGACACTTGGTGTGGAATATGTGATCTCTTTGTTCGGTAATTATTGGTGTGGATTGGGCTTGTAATGATCTAAGAACTAAGGTAGTCGTGTTTGGTGCCTCGAATGGTTCATCTCTCCCTCCTTCCTCATGGTCACCGTGCCCATCCAACTCTTTGCCCTCCTCCTCGGACTCTTCCCCTTCCCCTACTAAATTCAAACAAGTTAGGGCTTCCCTCATTATCACAACCCTTTTGTTAGGGCAAGCATTCTTGAAGTGTCCAAACCCTTGGCACTTGAATCATCTTACCTTAGATAGGTTGATCTCGCTTTGAGTTGGAGTTGGATTGGATTTGGTTTGAAGAGATCCACTCGTTCCCGACTTTCCCGTGCCATTCGTGCTAGGTACCACCTTGGACGGTTCCCCTTCGCCCCCTTCTCCTACATGACTCCATATGGGGCTCCCTCTGAATCTTGCCTGGCCTTGTGCCTCTACCCTTAAGCATAAGCTTGTTAAAGTATCGAAATTAGAATAAACTTGTAGTTCTACGGGATTAGATATATTTTTGTATAATCCCCTTAAGAACCTTTCCATCTTTTGTTCTTGATTTTCTTCAACTTCCCCCATTAAGGTAAGATTTTCGAATTCGTCTAAGTACTCGCTCACTGACATCTTGTCTTGCACAAGATTAGAAATCTTACGATATAAAGCAAGCCTGTAAGTTGTGGGTACATACCGTTTCCTTAATCTTTTCTTTAGGCCCTCACAAGAACAAATCTTTTCCTTCCCGGCTCTAGCCCTTTCAGCCTTAAGACTGTCGAATCATAATGATGCGCCTTCGCTTAATCTTAAAATTGCATACTTGCACATCTTGCGATCATCCACTTCTTTGAACTCAAACATACAGTCCATATTCCTTTCCCACTCAAGCTAGTCCTCTGGATCTGTCCCTCCTTCGAACTCAGGTAGTTCCGTCACTTTGAATTCGTCGACTGGACGAACTGGCTCTCTCTTAGGTTGCCATCGATTCTCGTTGTTGTTAGTCACATGTTCCAATGCCTTCTTTAAACTGTCCAAAAATCTTGGATCTTCAAAATTCATATAGTTGCCCCGAATGGATCTTCTTGGATAAATAGAATTCAAGAGCCGAAGCTCTGATACCACTAATGATACGAATTCTTGACAAATAAATCGTCCGCGGAAGCTTTCTTGAAACTTAAAGAACAATCTTGGATGGAATTAGTAATTTAGGTGTTGTATGGAACGATCTTGGATGAATCTTGATGATGATGAACGTGAATATGGATGGTGATGGTGGCGTTGGGTGGTTATGGTCGTCGGTGGTGATGGTGGTTGTTTTTGTAGTTGTGACGGTCTTGAGGTGAATCCTCAAGGTAGAAGGATATTTGTTTGCCCTAGACCTATAAGGTAAAAAATGGTGAATTACTCCCTAGACCTATAGTTTGTAATTCATGTTATTACTTGAAACGCGGCAAATAACAACGGTTTGGATCAACACTCGATGAGTCCGGATTCTTTAAGCAACACTTAAAAGAAAAGTTTGTATTTTTATTATAATTCGATCACTGAAATAAAGAAGACGATGTGTCCTATTTATATAGGTAACACACGTCCCACACGACTCAAATAGCTCAAGTCCGACTATGAGTGAGAGTCCTAAAACCTATTTAATTGGATTAGATTTAATCCTTATTAAATTAGAAACTAAATCTAGGTTGTTAAATAATTAAATAAACTAATCCTAACAACCTTAGAATAATTAATTAGATAGTAACTAATTTTGTAACAAACTTTGTAACTAACTACAAGTTTGTAACAACCTTAGTAACCACCTTAACTAACTCTAACAAACTTTAACTAACTAAAAATAATAAACTAATAAAAATAACATAAAAATTAAATATACTCCAAAACGTACATTTGGAGTTCTTGACTCACGATTTAGCCGAGCATACACGCGGGCCTTGGTAGTCGTGCCCAAGTGCCACGCCGTGACCCATCCCTTCACACGGTGGTCCGTCCACCCAAACCTAGCCCTCCTTTGTCGTGCTCCAACCCTTATCCTTCCTTCGCTTGGCCAAGGTTGTAGAATCCATAGTATCGTAATTAGACAATATACTAGCCATATGATGAATAAAGATATATGACTAACATAAATCGCCTCTTTAATTCCCAACCATAGTAACGAGTTTGTACCCTATCCATATTTGGATCACTCGCTCATATTGGTAGTACATGACCCTTATTAAACACTTCTGATGATAAATAAATTAACTTGTTAATTTGATTTTATGGTCATGAAATTAACTTGCATGCATCTTATATGCTAAGAAAAGGAGTATAAAGAAAAAACATTTCCTTACATTGCTTAAAATGGTGTAATGGGCACAACAATAAAGATACAAATGGATGATACAACCTTAATCACCAAAATAGATGATCTCCTAAGGCATGCACCTAAGACTACCCCAAAGACACTAAAAATATGAAATATATAGTTTTTAGTGTAAAGTTTGTTTTTATACTACAAATATTATTACTTTGATAATATAAGAATATTTGTGAATTGATTTGATGATGATTGATCAACTTTTGATCAAGCATTAAAGGAAGAAGATGAAGATCTTAATCTCCTTTGAACACTAGCTTTTTAGAGGATTTTTTTTCTAAAAATTTCTCTAGAGTTTTCCACTAAGGAGAATAGGGAAATAGTGCCATATATATATATATATATATATATATATATATATATATATATATATATATATAAAGAGAGAGAGAGAGAGAGAGAGAGAGAGAGAGAGAGAGAGAGAGAGAGAGAGAGAGAGAGAGAGAGAGAGAGAGAGAGAGAGAGAGAGAGAGAGAGAGAGAGAGAGAGAGAGAGAGAGAGAGAGAGCATCTTGTGAGGTCTATGATCTTAAATGAGGATTAAGGTCTACTTGTAGATCCAAATAAGAATCATTGGATCAATAAGAAGAACCATGAGATGATGCCACGTGGATAATACAATTTCAGCAAAAACGCAAAAGTTACTTCAATGGGAGTCGATCCCGCAACCCGAGCAACGAAGACCAGAACTTTACCAACTCTGCCCCAACGTCCTTGTCGATTTATGTAATATTGTACCATATTTAACACATGATTTTTGAAGTATAATTTTAGGTCAGATTTAAGCAAAAAACATAAGCACCACCAGTAGGGATCGAGCCCGAAACCTCCACTTTCATGTACCAAAGGCTTATTCATGGTTCCATATACACTTTGCTGATCAATTCCATACTGTAAAAGATTTATACGATTTTATACGAGGTTTTTATTTGGAATTAACTTAACAAGTATACCTGTTTCGCATCAATTTTCTATTTATTCTTCCGTCTTCTTCTTTGGTTACCTTGTTAATTGCTTCTTCTCGAAATGTTTGTAACACAATATCGCATAAGTTGTAACACCTCATATTTGTGCTACAATAAAAGTTTTTAATGTTACAATCTATATATATTACTGTTATAATTAACATGTAACATAGATGAACAAGTTTTGTAACACTATATACAAGTTTTGTAACACTCTATATAAATTGAAACGATTATGAAAACCATAATTATAGTTCAATCAAACACGTAAGACCTCTTCGAGGATTGATGAAAGTCTTGCCATTATCATCAAAATAAACATCAGCAGTAATTCTATCACAAACGTCAGGTGTATATACTCCTTGATGGTCTTAAGCTCAAGCAGGTCCTTTGACATATCAGTGTATTAGTATCGCGGATGCATTTACAAATGACATTATCATCATCATCATCATCAATAGCAACAAGTGTGATGAACAATCAATGATCTAGAGGTTGAAGATGAAGTCCATGGTTAGAGTTTATCTGATTTTGTTGTAGGTGGCGGTAGGATTGACACCCGTCGTTGAGGGGTGCCAAAGAAAAGATTTATAAAACCTCAGCTTAAACTAGATAGAGTAAGTCAATGGTCGAACCACAAGGAGACAAGGTTAATATTGTTTGTGAATTTAAAGTCTATTGAAAGTAACAAAAAGGGGGGTTTTGATTGATGGTTGAGACTAACAACTAAGATGGCAAAATAAACAAGAATGCTAAACAAAAGTGAGAAGATGATTAGGAACTTCGGTTCCCTATGGCTAGGTCAAGTCAACAAGGGGTAAACAACCAAATAACACAATCCCATGGAACAAAGAATAAACCTTTAGGTCAATATTCTACCCAATCCTTACGGTCTTAGGGTTCCTAGTAAAGCACTAAACTTTCGTTCATAGGGCAATCCCAAAATTGTTGTTAAACTAATTCTAACAATCTTTCAATCTAAAATAATTAGTTCACCAACAACAATGGGGATCGGTATACTAATCATAAAACCATTAAAACCTAGTTTTAGCCATGGTTCCCCTAATTCCCAATCACAAGAATTAGCTATGCATAATTATGAAACTAATACTAACAAGATTGAAGAACAACATGCAAGATAACATAATTGAAGATAAGGATTCAAGAGGGCAAAACATAAAATTGAATAATAATAGCAACAAGAACAATGAATTTGAATGACAAGAAAGATTAATTGCATAAACTTACAAACGAATTGGATATTAAGAACAAATCTGAAAATTGGAGTTCTTCTCCCTAAAACTAATGTGTTTTTGCTAATTGTGACTGCTTAACCTAATTACAATACTCGAGCGTTCTTAAATAGTCTTCTAATTACAAGATTAAAAGAATTAAAACCGAAACAAAACAGCGGAACCCGTCGTCTGGTCGACCGACCGGGTATAGTGGTCGGTCGACCACAGTAGCTGTAGTCAGGCCTTTCTGTAACTGTGCTCTGGTCGGTCGACCAGTTAGTGTGGTCGGTCGACCAATTCCTGTGTATTCCAGCCTTTAATTTGCTTGCACGCATCTCTAGGCTATGAGTTCGGGTCCTTGCTTCGTGCAGATCCTTAGAATGGCTTTCGGAGGACGGTTGAAGCTTGATTTTGCTCACTTCTGCTTATTCCTACATTTAAAACATAGAAATGCCAAAGTAAACCGTTTCGGGAGGAAAAGTAACTAAAAGCTACAAATATGCATATAAATACGTGCTGAAACTATAAATAAAATGTATAGTAAATGCACGTATCAAGGATAAGAATAATTGATGAAGAAGATTGATCGATTAATTAATTGATGAAGAATATTGATTGATCGAACTAAGTGGGGAAAAGGTGGAGGTTTTGTACAATTAATATGCGGCACAATCTTAGCCATCTGTTTTGATTAGGGATGTCAATGGGGCGGGTCTCACCCCGCACCCGCCCCACGTGGGGAGGGTGTGAGTAATGATTTGGTGGGTCATGGGGCGGGGATGGGTTTCAAAAGTATCATTCGTCGCGGGTCGCGGGGCGGGTGCGGGTATCACATGAGACCCGCCCCACACTCACCCCGCTCGCCCCACCCTTCCCCACATGTCCCCGCCCCGCTTATACCCACCTAATAAATAATTATATCTAATAGTAATATATATACAGATAAAAAAAATATAACTTAAAAGATTAAAAAAAACTTTTAATAAATAAGTAACCCCTACCCAGTAGTTCAATAAGGCTCAAACAAGTAAGTAATCCCTAGCTAGTAGTCCAATAAGGCAATAATCACTAGTTCACTACTCAGTATTCCGTATTTGGGCTGCTATTTGTGCATGTGTTTCGTGGTATATTAGTATGTAAAACCGTTTCATGGCTCAACGGACTCTAGTTAATTGAATGTTAAGGCATTTTGTGAAAACTTATTTGTATAAGTAGTACGACTAATATATTTGAGAGTCGAACCCGCGACCACGGGCTTCAAAGCCCAGCACTTTACCAAATCAGCACCAGCATCTTTGATGATTAATGTAATATTGTATCATATATATGACAGGATATTTGAAGTACAATTTCAGGTCAGATTTAAGCAATAAACATAAGTGCCGCCAATGGGAATCGAACCCGAAACCTCAAGTTTCATATACCAATGCCTTATCAATTGTTCCATATACACTTTGCTGATTAGTTTCATACTGTAAAAGATTTATACAATTTTATACGAGCTCATTGTTAGAAATTAACTTAACAAGTATACCTGTTTCGTATCAATTTCTTATTTATTCTTCTGGCTTCTTTTTTGGTTACCTTGTTAAGTGCTTCTTCTCGAAATGTTTTTTTTCGGAATTTTTTTTCTCGAAATGTCTTTTTCCGTAATTTTTTTGTTCTCGACATTTTTTTTTTCCGAAATGTCTTTTTACGTAATTTTTTTTTTCTCGAATTTTTTTTTCATTTTTTTCGTAATATTGTTTTGAAGAACTCGTGATATTGTATTGAGTAACTTGTGCTATTTTAATAAAAAAATCGAGAAAAAAAGGGTTCACTCTTCCCCTGTAGGGTGTCTTTTGAATTTTTTATGCCGGGTTTAGGGTTGGATTAGGAGGATCCGCGGTAGAGGTCCGCCTAATCCAACCCTTAACCATTTCCCGTCCCGTTTTAGGATACCCGGTTCCCAAACATGGTTCACTTTTCCCCTTTAGGGTGTCTTTTGATTTTTTATCCCGTTGAACGAATATAGGAAGGGAAGGGTTTAGGGTTGGATTAGGCGGATCCGCGGTAGCGGTAGCGGATTCGCCTAATCCAACCCTAAACCCTTTCCCGTCCCGTCTTAGGATACCCGATTCCCAAAAAAGGGGTCACTTTTCCCCTCTAGGGTGTCTTTTGATTTTTTATGCCGTTTGAATGACAATAGGAAGGGAAAGGGTTTAGTGTTAGATTAGGCGGATCTGCGGTAGATACACACCTTTAAATGCATAGATACATATGTCTAAATGCATAGATACATATCTTTAAATGCGAAAATACACATGGCTAAATGCGTAGATACACATGTCTAAATGCGTAAATACTCACCTTTAAATGCGTAGATACACATGGCTAAATGCGTAGATACGCATGGTTAAATGCGTAGATACACATGTCTAAATGCGTAGATACACACCTTTAAATGCGTAGATATACATCTTTAAATGCGTAGATAAACATGTCCAAATGCGTAGATACACACCTTTAAATGCGTAGATACACATGACTAAATGCGTAGATACACATCTCTAAATGCGTAGATACACATGTCTAAATGCGTAGATACACACCTTTAAATTCGTAGATACACATGGCTAAATGCGTAGATACACATGTCTAGTAGATACACACCTTTAAATACGTAGATACACATGGCTAAATGCGTAGATACACATCTCTTAATGCGTAGATACACATGTCTAAATGCGTAGATACACATGTCTATATGCGTAGATATACATCTCTAAATGCGTAGATACACACCTTTAAATGCGTAGATACACACCTTTAAATGCGTAGATACACATGGCTAAATGCGTAGATACACATGTCTAAATGCGTAGATACACACCTTTAAATACGTAGACACACATGCCTAAATGCGTAGATACACATCTCTTAATACGTAAGATACACATATCTAAATGCGTAGATACATATCTCTAAATGCGTAGATACACATCTCTAAATGCGTAGATACACATGTTTGAATGCGTAGATACACATCTTTAAATGCGTAGATACACATGGCTAAATGCGTGGATACATTTGTCTAAATGCGTAGATACACACCTTTAAATACGTAGATACACATGGTTAAATGCGTAGATACACATCTCTTAATGGGTAGATACACATGTCTAAATGCGTTGATACATATCTCTAAATGCGTAAATACACATCTCTAAATGCGTAGATACACATGTTTGAATGCGTAGATACATATTTCTAAATCCGTAGATACACATCTCCAAATGCGTAAATACACATGGCTAAATGCGTAGATACCTACACTGCATGAAAATACGTGTTTTGCGACGGGTTTTTTGCGACGGACTGAAATTCCGTCGCAAATAAAAGCTTGCGACGGAATAATGACTTGCGACGGATCCAAAATTTGCCAACCCGCGAACTAAAAGTCAAATGACGGGAAGGTTTGCGACGGAATTTCCGTCGCAAATATTGACTATTGCGACGGACATCCGTCGCAAATCATTGACCAACCTTGACCAGATTTTGGTCAAGGGTCAAAATCAGTCTTCCTTTGCGACGGAAATTCCGTCGCAAGGGTCAAAATTTGCGACGGAATTTCCGTCGCAAAGGAAGACTGACTTTGACTTTGGTGAAGTCTTGCGACGGAATTCCGTCGCAAATGTCCGTTGCAAATTTTTTTTTTACAGCCCTCGTGGGTTTCATTTTCCCCCAAATCATTTTAACCCCAAATCGATTTTTCCCCAAACCGACGATTTGCGAATCCCCTATTGCCACCACCAACTACCCCACCACACCCCCCGCCGCCGCCACCTAGCCTTCCTTCTTCTCCTTCCTTCTTTCTTCTCCTTCCTCTCCTTCTCCTTTCTTCTTCCTTCTTCCTCTCCTTCCGCCACTTAGCTGCCGCCGCCACCTACCGCCGCCACCTCACTGCCGCCACCTCGCCGCCACCACTTCCTTCTTCTTCCTCCTTCCTCTCATTTCTCCTTATGTATGTATACTAACTTTCCTTAATTATATACCGTCAAAAATTAGCTATGTTTAATTCCGTCGCAAATGCTTAATTATTGTTGTTTATTGTTATTAACA
The DNA here is from genome assembly GCA_029255685.2 of Silene conica. Classification (NCBI taxonomy): domain Eukaryota; kingdom Viridiplantae; phylum Streptophyta; class Magnoliopsida; order Caryophyllales; family Caryophyllaceae; genus Silene; species Silene conica. Next base: position 51,479,313 of record CM055316.2, on the reverse strand, counting down.
ATTGTTAGTTTAGTTTAATTAGTTAATGTTTATTTGTTTAGTTTAGTTAGTATTGTTAGGTAATTAGTTTTTATTAGGTTAGTAGGTAATTCCGTCGCATATTGTTGATAACATGTTTATGAGGAATGATTTCTGATATAAAATATGACGTGATGTTGATTGTTAGTGTTGTTGATTTGTTTAGTATATTTTTGAATAGGACTGACATAATGAAAGAACGCCTATGCAAAATGGTCCACCGGGCTTCCAAGAAAGATGTGGAGCACAGGCCATCTTGGATACCGGCTGATATACACCGACAGATTCTTGATAGAACCATCGCAGATCCAAAGTTTAAGACCTCATCCGAAAAGAACACCGCTAATAGGATGTCCAGAAGTATCGAAAAAGGCAAGACATCTCTCTCTCTCTCTCTCTCTCTCTATATATATATATATATATATATATATATATATATATATATATATATATATATATATATATATATATATATATATATGCAAGTCATACGTAAACAAACGAGTATATAATACTCTTATAAGTTAGTGGGAGATAAAGACTCCATTGAGTCTTACTTTGACCTTAACCCATTTACGTGGTTTACAAACTGTATTCCGGGTCTTATTTCATCTCTCGACATATGTCCTACAAATATTTATGAGTCGTATATTTTATTATCGTATATAATAAAATATTTATTTTATTATTTAACACTTGAATAATACAAATTAATAAATAAAATACACTTAATATTTAAGTGACATTTTACCATTTTATCAACACAAAATGTGTCTTATAAACCCGTTTAGCTAATTTCACAACTTCTTGTAATATTACTTAGCTAATTACCTCCAACTCAAAAATAATACATATTTCGTATATATTTAATGAATTAAATATTAATTACTAAATATCATATTATATTTATTATCCAATTATCATATAATTGAATAATGAATTCCTTGGCCCGAGTACTTTACTCGTCATCAAACATTAAATTCACTTGACTAATAAAAGTCAACTTAAACAATGAATTGATTAACTTGTATCTTATACAAATAATTATATTTTCCATTTGGGCATCATCTTATATGTGTGTCCTAAAGGGCCCAATTGATCACCACCGTCATACGACTGTAAACGTCAAACTCTAGTCAGACGAGCGTTACCGATAAACGTTGACCAATATAGAAACTATATTTTATATTCCTTTTACCAGATTTACTATGTAACAACAGCCCTCGCGGCAGCGGAAAAAGTAAACATACAATGTACTAAAAATGCAGCGGAATTAAAACTTTTAAAGAAACATAACTAACATGCAAGGTGTATTATTACAAAACTGAAATGCGGAAATGAAATGAAATATAATTAAGTATTAAGTACAAAATCAGAGCCCGGGATAGGATATCCCAACAGGCACAAAACTGTATATAAAAAAGAAGGTCTACGTAACGAATAAGGTAAATGTCAATCAATGAAGGATCATCGCTCGCTAGTCCCAAGTGAAACCCCTGTACAACAATCAGCAACCTACATACATGAAACATGTACGCCACAGTCAGTGGGGAGTGACTAGAGATGCTCCTAGCCACTTGTTGTCACAAACACATAACATATATATTTACATCCTCAAACATGTGTACTCTAACACAAACCTCATCATGTGAAGTACACTAATCATATATCATTATCTTACATTCACTTTCCTCAAATACATCATGCCTCACTCATATATATATATATATATATATATATATATATATATATATATATATATATATATATATATATATATATATAACATAAAAGCACACAAGCATATTCACCATCACTTCCACTATCTATGAAGGCTCAACGGTCAACTTAAGACATAATCTAAACATAACATACATTCACTTTCACAACTATGAAGGTTCATCGGTCAACTTAAGACATAACCTAAACATAGCATTCAACAAGTATAAAAGTTCAGCGGTCAACTTAAGACATAACCTAGATACCAAGTTCACTTTCACAAGCAAGAACTTAGAGGCCAACCTAAGGCATACTCCTTTGTTAATCAACAAGACACTAGACTCAGAGGCCAACTTAAGGCATACACTAGTATCCTAATCACTCAATAAGTAAAGGACTCAACGACTAACTTAAGCCATACCCCTTTATTACTACATCACATGACACTAGACTCAGAGGCCAACTTAAGGCATACTCTAGCATCCAACAACTGTACTCCAGGCACGGCATCAACAGCATAGCTTTCCCGTTGTACAATTTCTCTACTTGTCAGACTCAGAGGCCAACTTAAGGCATGTCCTGACACAATCACATAAAACATGTCTGAGCTCAGAGGCCAACTTAAGGCATATCTCAGACACGACATAAATACACTGTTGGAGCTAGTGTCCTCCACAGTTAGTGCGACAACATGAATAAATCTCTTAAAAGTTCACAGGGTATACTTTGTATTTTAATCTGTTGATTCACATTTATGAATAACGGTTGCTTGCTAGAAGTTTGACGTTGTTGTCATATAGATAGCGGTAATCAACTGGTCCCTAAAAGTCATACCTAAAGGATGTAATCTGAGGGATATGATTAAATGAAAATATAATCATATTGATACCTTATACGACTAAACGGTTAGTCAATGTAATGATGATGCGATTATTTAATACTGATTAAATAATATTAGCTGAGACGAATTAAATGTTAATTCGTAATTAAATATAAAATGTTATATTTAATTCATGTAGATAATGTAATTATTTAATAAGGATTAAATGATGTAATTAAATATAAACTGTTATATTTAATTAGTAAATTATAAATATACGATATTTATGATAAAGATAAACATTATATACAGAAGGGATAACAATCGAATCCGGTAGTCCAAGTACACGTTATACTCGGCTACAAGGTTATTGGAGTCGGTTGGAGGAGCAGTATTAGGTAGACTCAAATACTGATTTGAGAATTCTATCTAAACTCTACTAGGTACTTGTGAGTAGAATAAAAAGAGAAATAGTTCTTAAGCCATACGACTCTTTTCACACAGCCACCCTACCTCACGCCTCTCAACTCGACACTCCTCTTCCCATCTCTCATTCATCATTCACAAAAATCAACAGTAATTTTTGTAGTTTCTAGCTCAAGAAAAGGTATTTCTCGGAGCATCTTGTGTAACATCCCGTAATTTCGTAAAAGAATATTTTAATATTTTAAAATATTTTTCGGAATATAATATTATTTTAATAATATTTCGTAAATTTAATTTTAAGAATTTCCGTTAAGTTCCGTCTTAAGATTTCTGTTATCTTAAGATGTTTAGTTCACTTGGCATTCCCGTCTTAAGGTTTCCGTTTCACTTAATTAAGGAAACCGACTCATTAAATAAAAGGACAACTCATTCTTTATTCTTACGACATATCATTTTCTTACAAACTCAACTTACAGTAAACCCAAAACCTCCATTTTCTCTCTTCAAAGGCTTATAAAAAAGTTCATCTAAAGGCTTATTTCAACTCGAAGCAAGGTAATTTTTACATATTCGGATTCCTCTCGCAATTTCCGTTCTTTCTATCACTTTTGTTTTTCGATTATCATCCTTTCATTTTCGGGCTATTTTTGCCCTAAATCGTTTTAGGCTTCTAATTTATGTTTTTATGTTCTTAGGAGTTGGCTTGGACGATCCCGAGGTCGATTCTTATGTTGTGGAGGAAAAAACTGGATCACAAGACGCTTGAGATGACGATAATGAGCAACTCGACCCTTGTCTTTAAGTAACTTGACATTTATGTTTTTATGAATGGTTATGTGGTTTGATGGTGAATAGGGGATGTATAATTGTGGTTTAATGTATAGTATGAAGGGCTTAGTAGGATTTGGGTTTTGAGTGTCGACATTGCTGAAATTTTATGTTCACTGATATGCCACTAAAATGCTATTTTTCTCCTTTTCTGTGCATTTGCATTTGATGGCAATTATGCTACTGCAATCACGTTTCTTTTCCTTCCACTCACTACTATACTCAAATGCTACCATTTACTGCTATACTACTCCATGCTGCTATTGTCTGCTGCTATACATCACTACGCTCTTCATTCTGATTTCCTTATATTACTAGTCTCACTACTAAACGCTACTGCATATGTACTATACTACTGCTACATTACACTTCCTACGCGTACCCACTGTCCTGCACCGTGCTATACTTACTACTGCCTGCTACTGTTACCTCTTGCAACCTCACTGAACATACTGCATTCCTCCACTGCCCAGACCCCCTATTTCTGCACTGCACTTCCATTTCTGTTTATGCATTGCTGTTTCTGTACATTCGTTACTGTATCCGCACCTCTGTTTAGGTGCGTCTATTTCTGTCCCTGTACACCTGTTTCTGTTTCTGTACATTACTACACTTCTACCTCTGCACTACATCTTTCCCAATTCCACTGCCTGCTCATTCTGCTACATCCTGCCCATTCGTATTACTCCCCGAAACTGCCCCCTGTGTGTCTGTTGTTGCTGCACGCTACTGCTCTATACTTACTACTGCTGTACAGTCTGCCGTGTCTCTGGTCTGCCCAGACCAAGCCAGTCACAGAACCATGGGTGCTGTTGCTGCTGCACACCCAAACCCACTATTCTGCACTACACTGCCCCCTCCCCATTCCTGTTGCTACTACCGCTGTACATTAATGTTATTACTACCGTTGTTCTGTTGCTGTACGCTGTACCTATTACTAATATTGTCGCATTTTCTGCCACTGAAAGGAATATCGTTATTGTCTTGATCATCGTGGTGGCCTACTGTAAGTTAATTGTTGCTTATTATTGTTAACCATGTTGTTATGGTTTGTGTTGCTGGTCGTTACATTGATTGGTTGTGGTGCTAATTGATATTGGGTTTTATTGTTTCTATATCCATTATTTCACATGTATTGAATTATATAATAAGATTATTTGAAATCGTCTATAAAATTAATAATGGGTTACGATCTTATTGTTAAGAAGCATGATTTCAAATGATGAGATTGGGTAATCGAGTCTCGAATAATTTAAGTTACAATTTGTTTTTTTAACTTTACATGTGTATTAATTTTGTATAGAGAACATGTCGATAAAATAGGAAATGTTAATTAAACTTTTGTTTCTCATATATTAGTGTTGTATAATGGTCATAAGTAGCCTAGTAAGTTAAGTTAGAATCGAATGTGAATTATGTGGATGCGTATTGGGATATGTCTGAGTCGGGACCTCTAGAGTACAATACGTGTCATGGATGTTTGCGTATCAAGGGCATGTCTGAGTCGGGATCTCTGTCTTGGATACATGTGTGTATGTTCGTGTAATGGATCATGTCTAAGTCGGGACCTCTGAGCCGTTACGTGTATGGATGATGCGGTGGGAGATGTTTGAGTCGGGACCTCTTTCCCTCCGTGAGTTTGTTTGACCGTGGTGAGTCAGGTCTGAGTCGGGATTCTGATTCACTACGAAGAGTAATGGTTATGGCTGAGTCGGGTCATTGAACCATTATTAGCTGATCGGTATCCATTCGTGCCTGAGTCGGGGTTCACGTATGTATGCTAGCTGACCTTGTGTATCAAGTCTACCTGAGTCGAGGTGTGGCTTGGGCACTGCTGATTGTGTGTCTAGTTCTTTCCTGAGTCGGGGTTAGTTCTAGATACTGTTGTTTACATCTTCTTGCCTGAGTTGGGGTACAATGTCAGATATTGTTGAATGATTGTTTATTTAAGAGTATTGCTTATCATTAGTGTTATCGTTCGTCCAAGGCATTGGACGATTCTTATTGTGAGTTCGGAAATGGTTTGAGAAGAAAGACCCCCCAGCCGGGCAACCGGAAAGGAGACTGGCTCTCGCCTCAAATAGTTTCCGAAGTTGGTTAAGGGTTTTTGCATAATGATACATGTTGATATTGAAGTGTGCATTTATATAGACCTTTTAGGCCTTTTCAGCACACATTACTATGCTTATTCCGTAGTATTTTGTTACAAATGTCCCCCGAATAGTCTACTTTGGTTTGTTTCGCTATTTTGCAGATTGAGCCGGAGAGGATCATAATCAAGCATAAAACATGTCCTTATGCATGCATTTAGGAGAAGAGTTGAGTCGGAGCTTGTTACCACAGTTTTGAGTTGCGCATAGGAGCAATGGAAGTCTATCAAGCAAAGGAAGAACTTCAATTTGCGAGTGCCTATTTTGGAGAGCCATATCTCGAGTTCTACAACAGATAATCCGGTGATTTCAATTGGAGATGAAAAATTATCCTCTTAGCTTTCCAACGCCACCAAAAACGCTTGATTTGAGCGAGTAACGAAGAAATGGCGGCCATTTGAAGTTCAGTGCGCAGTGCTGGAAATACACGCTGCTCGATCGAGAAGAATATTTGCTCGATCGAGAGGTTTTGGTTCTTAAAGTCCTCGATCGAGAGGTTTTGGTACATAATCTTCTCGATCTTGAGCTTTCCATAGCCATTCTTCTCAATCGAGAGCTTTTGATAGCTAATCTTCTCGATCGAGAGGAAATCCTCTCGATCGAGAGCCTTGTCGGGTGACTGCTCATTTTCCCGAGAGTTTATGACAATTTTCTTTATGTTTACTATTAGAACTCTCTTGAGAATTCATTTAGGTTATTTTCCCTTTTACCTCTGTCCCTTTTAGCAGTCACCTTCATAAAATAAAAATACTTAGTTCTTATTTTCTTAGTCATTTTTCGAAGGATTGTATACGGGTTTAATTCTGTTCTTACACCGGTTTTCGTCCTATTTTTAATCCTTATTTCTATTCTTAATCTTTATCATTATGTTTGTTTGTTTACTGTTTTCAGTCTCATTGATTTTGTTCCGTTTCCGTCGCTGTTTGTCTCGGTGCTTGTGTTCTGTTTTTTGCCTCTATTCTCGTCCTCTGCTCCCCTTCATTTTATGAGTTTTGTTTCTGTTTCCCTTCCCTTCTCATCACTGTTTCATTATGTTCTTAATCATATATACATCCTGCCTTTTATTTTCGTATACTAACTCGGTTTCCGTGTTCCTTTGCCTCGTCTTATCTCAGTATTTTTCGTCCCTTTTTATTCCCTGTCTTAACATTATGTTTTCATCCTATTTTTGCTATGTCGATTGTTAACATGATTATCGTAGTTGAATTTGTTTATAATTTCGTCATGAGTAGCTAATTTTCTTTATATGCCGGGATGTGGAAAACTGTGACGTATGCATGATGGGTTATAATCGGGTTGAGTAGTTTTGCGGTAGGAATTGTTGTTAAGCAATTTATATGATGTTTGGTTGAATGAGTATACGCAGGAGACCATTCGTATAGTTAAACCCCGACCTAGATCGGATGATTGGTAGGGTAAGGCTTGCTTAACAATAATAATTAGTTTCTGTGAGGGCGGAAGTCAAGCAGAAATGACCTTAGGGCGACTTAAGACCGGAAGGTATAGTCGGGTTAGAGACGTGACTGTAATAACCTAGCTCTTCCTACCAATAATCTGACCAACCTAGTTTATACTGATAATGCTGATGACACAGTGACCCGAATTCCTAGCATATTCCTCTTTTTTGAATAGTTTATATCTTCCTCGTTTCTTTCCGTACTTTATATAAAACAATTTCAACCCCCCAATTTGTGACATTCCGACAGACCAGTTTGAACAGATAATTAACAACTTTGCCTCCCTGTGGAGATCGACCCTACTTACCGCTGACTTCTGTTAGTTGTACTAATTAGGTTTTTATTTTTGGTACTGAATCGACGATATCAAATTTTGGCGCCGTTGCCGGGGAAGCGACGCTTTTCATCTGTTTAATTTTGTCTGTTTTTCGCCTCATGGGAAGGCTAAGTACCTTGGGGCTGTTCTTATCTTTTTCTTTAGTGCTGTTTGATAGGCCCACAGGTTTGTTAGACAGGCTACGGAGGGAGATTATCGAAGGGAAGGCTTAAGTACCTTCGATTTCTTTTGCCAAGATGACGTCCGTTTCCCGATTGATTGCTCAGTTCGAAGCCCAAGCTGAAAAATCCGTTGATTGGGAGAGGAAGGAATCTTGGGGTTGTGGTAATTACTGCATTGCTCCTACGCCACAACCGCTACCACAACAAACCCCTCCACCTGCTGAAAATAATGAGATCGCTGAAATAGTTCAGATGGTAGAGGCATTGAAATTAAGGATGCAAGCAAGCAACTCCTACACTATCCGTCTTGAGCAGTTGTAGGCCCAAGTGAACGAATTGAGCGAAGGAATTGAGCGTAAGGCTGCTGATTTAAGAGCATCGAGGAGTAATATTCTCGATCGAGTACCTGACAGTAATCGATCGAGTGATTTGGAGGACAAACCTCTCGATCGAGCTGCTGAAAATGCTCGATCAAGCAAATACGAGGAAGAACCTCTCGACCGTGTAAACAAAAATGCTCGATCGAGAGGAATTGAGGATAAAACCCTCGATCGAGTAGATATAAATGCTCGATCGAGGACCCCTGACGAGGAGGACTTTCATCAACTATTCTTCTTTGCTCAACCGAGTAGTTTTACCGATCGATTCGTTCCTTACCCACAACGGTTGCTGCCACACTGTGGATTTCTGGACCGCTTACGGGCTCTCGACGTTATGGCTCACTACAATGAGATGATTACTCAGGTACCTCCTTATGCTAATTTTTATTTCTCAAATTAATTGGTCTAGGAAGGATACTATTGAGTCGGTAATGAACGTATCCATTAGTGAAGGGTGTAGCATGATTCTTAGGAAGGGGACCCTCCCCAAAATGTCTGACCAAGTTCAATTTTCTATCTCATGTTCTATAGGGACCCATTCGTTCGGTAATGTTTTATGTGACCTCGATTCTAGTGTCAACATCTTACCTTTACCTCTTGCAATACAATTAGGTTTGACTATGTTTGTGCGCGCTAGAGCGACTATTCAGTTGGCTGATTACTCTTACATAAAGGTCAAGGGAGCTTTACATGATGTACCTGTTAGGATCGGGAATTTCTATATTCCCGTAGACTTCGTTGTTCTAAACATACCCGAGGACCGCAATGTTCTCATTATTTTGGGAAGACCATTTTTGTGCACTACTGGCGCAATTGTTGATGTCGGGGTTGGGACACTTACCTTTCAGGTCGGGGGAGAGGATTTGGTTTTTACTAAGTCCAATGACCCTAGGGAACCCATACCTATCGTATCTTGCGATAATATCCCTCATGTAGAGTCCGTTGTCATCCTGTCTGAGCCACTTTCTGAGTCACATATTATTGCTGCTGTTATAACACCTCCGCCCCGTTCTGGGAGCAACATGGAGGAACATTGCTTTGTTTCTCTTCTTACAGGTCTTGACGAGTTTAAAGACGTGGGAGGTGTGATGGGTGCTCCTAACTTGGAATCAAGAACTACTTGGATAGACGACGCAGGAGGCGGCGTTGATAATGTTATGCCATTATGGAAGAGGATGCGTGCTGAGGTGGAAGTTTGGGAGCCTGGTGATGTGAGGAGCTCCCATTTTTCAGTTGCCAAGTTGTGGAGGCCGGATGTTGACTTGACAACAGCTAAAGTTACCGCATTCAGTCAGAAGCCTCAAAGAGGGCCATTAATTTGTGGTGTTGGTTGATAAAGAGGGAGGTCGAGCTGGGACCGTTTAATCTAGCGCTACCGGGAGGCAACCCTAAGTTTGGACTTTTTAATTTATTTTTGTTTTGGAACAATTAGCTTTTTATGTTTTGTGTGTTGTAATAATCGTGCTCGACTATAGACTTTGAACTTGTCGTCGCGTTTTGGTAGTGTTTCGTGGCTGTGGTTGCGTAATTGCAGGTGTTAAGAGTGGTCGAGTATTTCATAGCTCGATCGAAGTGAATTGGAAGCTGAAGTGCTCGATCGAGTGGCAGATTGACTCAATCTAGAGGTTTTGTAGCCCAAACTCCTCGATCGATTAGTCAGATAATTCGATCGAGGGAAGTCATCAGCCGGTTTGCTCGATCGAATAATCCAAAAATTCGATCCAGATGCTGCTCTTCTACCGACTGCTATGACGGATTTTTCTGCCCGACTTCTACGCTTTGTTTGCAACCTCCCATTTTTGGTTCGGTTTGGGGAGGTTCGTGGCACGTGCACTCTTGTACGTTTTCGACTCATTCTCTTTAGTTTGCATTTCTTTTCCTTTACTTTGTACAATGAGGACATTATACGATTTGGTTTGGAGAGGTTTTGCATCCATATATGTGTTTGCATTTTGTTTTACTGCATTTCTATTTGCACGTTTATTTTTGCATATTAGGTCGAGTCAGATTGGAGTATTTCATTGCTGAAAATTGTTGTATGCTAAGCCTTGCACTGTTTCACGTCTTTTAGCAAATTTCGTAGCAATTTCCCGAATCTCGTTTCAAAATTTATTGAACTAGTAGACTTGACTGAAAATTTTGGCAACCTACTACACTTTATGAGCTTTAGAGCCTTAAACTGGTGACATCCATGACAAGTTATTTTAGGATTGTGAGTAGTACTCCCTACATTTCATGTTTTGCATGTGTATGAGTTTTGATTTCTTATTGCCTACACGCACCGGTTAGAGGTCGGAATTACACGTTTGGAGGACTATTGCATCAACCCCTTTCTTGTTTTTGCCCATTTAGCTCCACTTTAAGCCATAATTGCCTTTTTTTTCCTTAAATACATCCCAAACTTAGCCTATCATTGTGCCGAGCTAGGTGGTAGTGAAAGAAATTTTATCGTTGTATCAGTTGTGGCTCGTTTTCTGATGTATTGGAGTGCGTGCAAAGGAGAAATGGAGGAAGTAAGGTTGTATTGTGCTCGATCGAGAGATTTGTTGCTCGATCGAGAAGTTTTGGGTGTCTATTGTGCTCGATCGAGAGATTTGTTGCTCGATCGAGGGTTTCCTGTGCTTAATATGCTCGACCGAGAACTTTATTCCCGATCGAGAAGTTTTGGAATGAAAAGTCCTCGACCGACTGCACTTTTTGGTCGATCGAGAGAAATGAAAGTATATTAGCCTGGACAACCGAGAAAAAACAAGAAAAAATGAAAACTAAAAATGAAAAAGAAGAAGAAAAAAAAAGAAAAAAAAAAAAGAAAAAGAAAGAAAAAAAAAAGAATAATTCGGTTGGAAAAATAATTGGGATTTGTGACGTGTTTGCCTAGTCAAAAGAGGCATTGAGCTTATTTTTGAGTCGGAAGATCGGGATACGTTCTATTATGGTTTGTTAGGTTCTAGCTTGGCTTTAACTCCTACATTTCCATACTTGTCATGCCCCTTCTGTCCTACTTAGCCTCACATTCCCATATTTGCAATAGTTCGGCGTGTAATTGGCATTGACGGTGGTTGTGCGTGTGTACGGTGCTTGAAATCATAAATCATACTAGTCTAGCACGCATGATTTGTTGGTCGCAGTCTAGGTGAACGACTTTTACTTCTTTCTCTCTTACATAAACTTTGCTTACCCTTTGCATTGATGAGAGGAGAGTGACCCGGGAGAGTCCAATTTTGAAAGTCTTGCAAGGTCAAAAATTAAGCATTTACTTGAAATATGGTTTGAGTTAACAGTTTTCAGCTTGTCCATGTTTTACTCCTATCTGTTTAGTCTTAGTTAGTTGCATGAGTTTGCTTGAGGGCAAGCAAAGGTTTGGTTTGGGGAAGTTTGATGTGTGCATTTTATATAGACCTTTTAGGGCTTTTCAGCACACAATTCTATGCTTATTCCGTAGTATTTTGCTACAAATGTCCCCCGAATAGTCTACTTTGGTTTGTTTTGCTATTTTGCAGATTGAGCCGGAGAGGATCATAATCAAGCCTAAAACAGGTCCTTGTGCATGCATTTAGGAGAAGAGTTGAGTCAGATCTTGTTACCACCGTTTTGAGATGCGCATAGGAGCAATGGAAGTCTATCAAGCGAAGGAAGAACTTCAATTTGCTAGTGCCTACTTTGGAGAGCCATATCTCGAGTTCTAAAAAAGATAATCTGGTGATTCCAATTGGAGATGAAAGCTAATCCTCTTAGCTTTCGAACGCCACTAAGAACGCTTGATTTGAGCGAGTAATGAAGAAATGACGGCCATTTTAAGTTCAGTGCGCAGTGCAGGAAATACACGCTGCTCGATCGAGAAGAATATTTGCTCGATCGAGAGGTTTTGGTTCTTAAAGTCCTCGATCGAGAGGTTTTGGTTCTTAAAGTCCTTGATCGAGATGTTTTGGTACTTAATCTTCTCGATCGAGAGCTTTTCATAGCCATTCTTCTCGATCGAGAGCTTTTGATAGCTAATCTTCTCGATCGAGAGGTTTTCCTCTCGATCGAGAGCCTTGTCGGGTGACTGCTCATTTTCCCGAGAGTTTATGACAGTTTTCTTTATGTTACTATAAGAACTTTCTTGAGAATTCATTTAGATTATCTTCCCTTTTACCTCTGTCCCTTTTAGCAGTCACCTTCATAAAATAAAAATACTTAGTTCTTATTTTCTTAGTCATTTTTTGAAGGATTGTATACGGGTTTAATTATGTTCTTACACCGGATTTCGTCCTATTTGTAATCCTTCTTTCTCTTCTTAATCTTTATCATTCTGTTTGTTTTGTTTACTGTTTTCAGTCTCATTGATTTCCTTCCGTTTCCGTCGCTCTTTGTCTCGGTGCTTGTGCTATGTTTTTCGCCTCTCATTGATTTCCTTCCGTTTCCGTCGCTCTTTGTCTCGGTGCTTGTGCTATGTTTTTCGCCTCTGTTCTCGTCCTCTGCTCCCCTTCATTTTATGAGTTTTGTTTCTGTTTCCCCTTCCCTTCTCATCACTGTTTCATTCTGTTCTTAATCATATATACATTCTGCCTTTTATTTTCGTATACTATCTCGGTTTCCGTGCTCCTTTGCCTCGTCTTATCTCGGTATTTTTCGTCCCTTTTTATTCCCTGTCTTAACATTCTGTTTTCATCCTATTTTTGCTATGTCGATTGTTAACATGATTATCGTAGTTGAATTTGTTTATAATTTCGTCATGAGTAGCTAATTTTGTTAATATCCCGGGATGTGGAAAGCTGTGTCGTATGCATGATGGGTTATATTCGGGTTGGGTAGTTTTACGGTAGGAATTGTTGTTAAGCAATTTATATGATGTTTGGTTGAATGAGTATACGCAGGAGACCATTCGTTTAGTTAAACCCCGACCTAGATGTGGAGATTGGTAGGGTGAGACTTGGTTAACAATATTAATTAGTTTCTGTGAGGGCGGAAGTCAAGCAGAAATGACCTTAGGGCGAATTAAGACCGGTAGGTATAGTCGGGTTAGAGACGTGATTGTAATAACCTAGCTCTTCCTACCAATAATCTGACCAACCTAGTTTATACTGATAATGCTGACGACACAGTGACCCGAATTCCTAGCATATTCCTCTTTTCTGAATTTATTTTATATCTTCCTCGTTTCTTTCCGTACTTTAGATAAAACAATTTCAAACCCCCAATTTGTGACATTCCGACAGACCAGTTTGAACATATAATTAGCAACTTTGCCTCCATGTGGCGATCGACCCTACTTACCGCTGACTTCTGTTAGTAGTACTTAGGTTTTTATTTTTGGTACTGAAACGACGGTATCAGATATGAAGGATGATATATATACTTCGTATATTGTGATGGTGGAGTATGATGGATGTTCTTATATGTTATGTGTTATCGACAATAGGTGGCTATGAGAACTCTAGTCACTCCCCACTGATTGTGGCGTACATGTTTTCATGTATGTAGGTACATGATGATTGCCGGAGGGTTACAGAGGCTAGCGAGCGATGATGCTATCATCGATGACATACCTATCTATCGTTTTAGCTTGACTTAGTTTTTGATATACATTGAGTGCCTGTAGGGATGTGCCATCCTAGGTTGAGTTTTTGTACTTATGCTTTTGTACTTAGACCTATATACTTATCTATGTTTTGATCATTTCCGCATGTATTTTTTTGGTAATACTTTCACCTCGTATGTTTGCTTATGTTTATCTAAAAAGTTTTAATTCCGCTGCATTTTTAGCATGTTTGTATGTTTAATTTTCCGCTATCGCGAGGTGGGTTTTACAGTTGGTATCACAGCGTTGTCGCTCCCGACGCACTCATGTGACCCCCAACCTTAACTTGACCATATAATCGAATAATGAATGAGAGATGGGGTAGATTTTAGGACTTATTATTGTAGTCTGTTTGTGCCTGCTATTTGTTACGCTAACACCTGTTTTTCTTTTGAAGGATGGTGAGGCCTTCGAACGTGGACAACACTATTATGCAAGCGCTTCTTCAGGTTCTTGAGAACCAACAGACTCAAGCTAAGGTTGTTCCTCCTCCTCCTCCGCATGGTAATGATGCTAACAGACCTGGTGGCTTCTCCTGGATTGCCTCTCAGATGTCTAGGAGCCATGCTAAGACCTACGGTGGTGAAGTAGATCCAGTTGCCTTATCTGAGTGGTTCCGAGATGTGGAGAGGAGCTTCTCCATGTACTAAGTTGTCAGGGAGGATAGGGTGCGTTTATCCGCTCACTTTCTGACATTGGTGGCTGATAGGTGGTGGACTCTTACTGGTCCAAGTTTCCTCCTTGATCCGTTGTTTGATTGGGACATGTTCAAAGAGAAGATTGAGACTCGCTTCTACCCAAAGGAGCTTCGTTCGCAAAGCTTGAAAAAGTTCATGGATCTTAAGCAAGGGAAGATGTCGGTGCAAGAGTTCACGGACAAGTTTAACCAGTTAGCTCACTTTGCTTCTAGGTTCGTGAGAGATGAGTCCGAAAGGGTGTACTTCTACAGAGGGAAGCTAGGACCCCGTATTGAGAGTATGGTTCGCACAGATTCTACTTCCTTTGTTGAGGTGTACGATGATGCCATTTGGGCTGAGAGCTCAATTAATGTTATTGATGTTGAGACTCGTGCTGTTTCTGCTAGTGCTTCTTCACATCAGAGGTCTATCTATCAGGGCAAGAGGCCTTTTGTTCCATCTACTGCTCCTGCTAATTCTCAGAAGAAGAGGTTTGAGAGGTTTGTTGCTCCTGTTGCTAAGACCATTGTTCACACTGAGTCTACGACGGATAAGTGTAACCGTTGTGGTAATGCTCCTCATCCTGGTTTTGACTACTACAGAAAGGCGTACAAGTGCTACACTTGTAATGGATTTGGGCATAGATCTTTTGAGTGTCCGGAGAGGAACACCGCACTAGGCAAGGCTGCCACTGCTGCTGCAACTACTCGAGGGAACAAAGCAAAAGGGAAGATTTGCGTCATGACTAGAGCAGAGGCTGAGGCCAATCTTGATATCATTGCTGGTATATTTCCTGTCCTCGGTGCTGAGTGCTTGATCTTATTTGATACTGGTGCTTCATTGTCTTTCATATCGGCCCAGTACGCCGATAGACTAGCTTTGGAGTCTTCTACAGTTGAGGAGACTTCTATCTCATTGCCTTCCTGAGATGTTTTCTCCTGCTCTTCTTCCCATAGGGATGTACCCATTGTGATTGGTTGTGCCACATTTCCAGCAAACTTACTGAGATTTCCTCTCGAGGAGTTTGACATTATCCTCGGTATGGATTGGTTGTCACGACACCATGCTCGCTTCGAGTGTCGCGACCAGAAAAATATGCTTGAGAAGTTCTTCAGGAGTTCGTGTTTCCTATAAGGGAACTCGCCCCCGAAAGGGTGTTCGCTTTATTTCTTCTATGAAAGCTTCCTATCTTCTAAGGAAGGGTTGTCAAGCCTTCCTGTGTGTTGTTTCAGCCGCGAAGCCTTCGCTACCGAAGCTTGAAGATGTAGCCATTGTTCGAGAGTTTCCAGATGTCTTTCCAGAAGAGTTGCCGGGTATACCTTCTGAGAGAGATGTTGAGTTTACGATCGAGCTTGTACCAGGTACCAGACCTATATCTAAGGCTCCGTATCGTATGGCTCCGCCTGAATTGAAGGAACTGAAGCAGCAATTAGAAGAGATGATCGAGAAGGGCTTTATTCGACCGAGTGCTTCTCCTTGGGGTGCTCCAGTGCTGTTTGTCAAGAAGAAATATAGATCAATGAGATTGTGTATCGACTATAGGGAATTGAACAGAGTTACGGTGAAGAACCGATATCCTTTACCTAGGATTGATGACCTTTTTTATTAGCTTCGTGGTGCCTCCAGATTTTCCAAGATTGATCTACGGTCAGGGTATTACTAGATTCCAGTTCGAGAGGCTGACATTGCAAAGATGGCTTTCCGTACCAGATATGGACATTTTGAGTTTGTGGTCATGCCTTTTGGTTTGACCAATGCTCCTGCGATATTCATGGATCAGATGAATAGGACATTAAGTGAGTACTTGGACACTTGCGTTGTGGTGTTTATTGATGATATCCTAATCTACTCGAAGATTGATGCTGAGCATGCCGAACATCTTAGCTTGATACTTGAGATTCTGCGCCGTCAGAAATGGTTTGAAATGTTTTCGAAGTGTGAGTTCTGGTTATCACAGGTTACCTTCTTAGGACATGTCATCTCCAATGAGGGTGTTATGGTTGACCCTTCTAAGATAGAGGCCGTTATTGATTGGGAGAGTCCCAAAGATGTTGGAGAGATCCGTAGTTTCCTTGGGTTAGCAGGTTACTACCGCCGCTTCGTAGAGGACTTTTCTAGACTTGCACGTCCGATGACCCAATTACTGAAGAAGGAAGCCAAATTTGTGTGGACTGTTAAGTGTGAGAGTTCATTTCAGGAACTGAAGACTAGACTGACGACCGCTCCTGTGCTTACTCATCCAGAGATTGGTGTTGATTTTGATGTCGACTGCGATGCTTCTATGCTTGGACTAGCTTGTGTACTGATGCAGAGTGGGAAGGTGATAGCCTATTTCTCTAGACAGCTGCGAGTTCATGAGGTGAACTATCCTACGCATGATCTTGAGCTAGCCGCAGTCGTTCAAGCTTTGAAGATGCGGCGTCACTATCTTATCGGTTCGCATTGCCGCATTTTCACAGATCATAAGAGCTTGAAGTACATTTTCACTCAGAAGGATCTTAATATGAGGCAGCGTCGTTGGCTAGAGTTAACCAAAGACTACGACATCGATTTGTTGTATCATGAGGGTAAGGCCAATGTTGTTGCTGATGCGCTTAGCCGCAAGACTTCTAATTCGTTGAGTGTCATTCGAGTGTTGCCAAATGAGCTTTGTTCTGAGTTCCGGAAGTTGAGGTTAGAGATGGTTGGTAGTGGATTCGATTGGCTAGCTGCGATGTCTGCTGAGCCAACTTTGTATTGGGAGATTCGCAAGAGTTTGCCTACTGATGCCACTTTTAGGAAGTTCGAGGCTAAGATTTCTAGTGATGAGGCTAAGGACTTTGTGAGTGATTCTGACAGTTTTCTTCGTTTCCGTGGTCGGATGTTCGTACCGGATGCTCCTGATTTGAGGAAGAGGGTGTTAGATGAGGCTCATTTGACTCCTTATTCTATTCATCCTGGTGGTGAGAAGATGTATAAGGATCTTAGGCTCTTATTTTGGTGGCCTGGAATGAAGAAGGACATCTTGGATTATGTGACTAGATGTTTGACTTGTCAGCAGGTGAAGATTGAGCATAAGAGACCTGGGGGTCTGCTACAGCCGCTCCATGTTCCTCAGTGGAAATGGATCGCCTTGCTAAGGTTTACATAACACTGTTGGCGCCTTGGCGGTAAGGATGCCATTTGGGTAGTAGTCGACAAATTGACTAAGTGTGCTAGGTTCATACCGATTCGAGAGACTTGGGATTTGGATCGCCTTGCTAAGGCTTACATTGCTGAGATTGTTCGCTATCATGGGGTTCCGAAGGAGATTGTTTCGGACAAAGATCTGCGTTTTTGTTCGAGATTCTGGAAAGCTCTTCAGGAGGCCATGGGTAGCCGACTATTGATAAGCACAGCTTTCCATGCTGCTACAGATGGTCAGTCAGAGAGAAACATACCGACTTTAGAGGATCTATTGCATGCCTGTGCACTTGACTTTCAGACTTCGTAGGAACAGAGTTTACCGCTGGTTGAGTTCTCGTACAACGACAGTTATCATTCGTCGATCAAGATGGCTCCATATGAGGCGCTTTATGGTAGGAAGTGTCGTAGCCCGATCTGCTGGGATCAATTGAGTGATGTTCATGATTTAGGACCTGACCAGCTAGCTGCGACCATTGATCACGTTCAGCTTATTCGAGGTAGGATGAAGGCCGCTCAGGACCGGCAGAAATCCTACGCCGATGTTCGTCGACGACCGTTTGAGTTTGAAGTTGGTGATCGGGTGTTCCTTAAGGTTTCTCCAATGAAAGGTGTAAAGAGGTTTGGTGTTAAGGGCAAGTTGAGCCCTAAGTACATTGGGCCGTATGGGATCTTGAAGAAGATTGGTGTTGCTGCTTATAGATTGGATTTGCCTCCGAGTTTGGGCAAAGTGCATAGCGTCTTCCATGGTTCACAACTCTACAAGTATGTTAGTGACCCTAGTCACGTTCTTCAGAGGGAGATCGACAACCTAGAGCCAAATCTCGCATTCGAAGAGCGTCCCGTGAAGATCCTTGATCGTCATGACCGGAAGCTGAGGAGCAAGGTGGTGCCCTTGGTGAAGATCCTATGGCGATGTGGCGATGTTGAGGAGCAGACTTGGGAGACAGAGGCTTCGATGCGCGCTACGCATCCGACCCTCTTTGATTGAGGTATTTCTTAGACCTTTCTTCGTTCAAGTTTCGAGGATGAAACTTTTTGAAAGTTTGGGTGATTGTAACATCCCGTAATTTCATAAAAGAATATTTTAATATTTTAAAATATTTTTCGGAATATAATATTATTTTAATAATATTTTGTAAATTTTATTTTAAGAATTTCCGTTAAGTTCCGTCTTAAGATTTTGTTATCTTAAGATGTTTAGTTCACTGGGCATTCCCGTTTTAAGATTTCCGTTTCACTTAATTAAGGAAACCGACTCATTAAATAAAAGGACAACTCATTCTTTCTTCTTAGGACATATCATTTTCTTACAAACTCAACTTACAGTAAACCCAAAACCTCCATTTTCTCTCTTCAAAAGCTTCTAAAAAAGTTCATCTAAAGGCTTATTTCAACTCGAATCAAGGTAATGTTTACATATTCGGATTCCTCTCGCAATTTTCGTTCTTTGTCACTTTTGTTTTTCGATTCTCAACCTTTCATTTTCGGGTTATTTTTGCCCTAAATCGTTTTATGCTTCTAATTTACGTTTTTATGTCTTAGGAGTTGGCTTGGACGATCCCGAGGTCGATTCTTACGTTGTGGAGGAAGAAATTGGAGCATAAGACGCTTGTGGTGACGATAATGAGCAACTCGACCCTTGTCTTTAAGTAAATTGACATTTATGTTTTTATGAATGTTTATGTGGTTTTGATGGTGAATAGGGGATGTATAATTGTGGTTTAATGTATAGGATGAAGGGCTTAGTAGGATTTGGGTTTTGAATGTCGACATTGCTGAAATTTTATGTTCACTGATATGCCACTAAAATGCTATTTTTCTCCGTTCCTGTGCATTTGCATTTGATGGAAATTATGCTACTGTAATCACGTTTCTTTTTCTTCCACTCACTACTATACTCAAATGCTACCATTTACTGATATACTTCTCCATGCTGCTAGTGACTGCTGCTATACATCACTACGCTCTTCATTCTGATTTCCTTATATTACTGGTCTCACTACTAAATGCTACTGCATATGTACTATACTACTGCTACATTACACTTCCTACGCGTACCCACTGTCCTGCACCGTGCTATACTTACTACTGCCTGCTACTGTTACCTCTTGCAACCTCACTAAACATACTGCATTCCTTTACTGCCCAGACCCCCCCCCATTTTTGTACTGCACTTCAATTTTTTTTCTACATTGCTTTTTCTGTACATTCGGTACTGTATCCGCACCTCTGTTTCTGTGCGTCTGCTTCTGTCCCTGTACACCTGTTTCTGTTTCTGTACACTACTAGTCTTCTACCTCTGCACTGCATCTGCCCCAATCTCCCTGCCTGCTCACCTTGCTACTTCCTGCCCATTCGTATTACTCCCCGAAACTGCTGTGTGTCTGTGTGTCTGTTGCTGCTGCACGCTACTGCTCTATACTCACTATTGTTGTACAGTCTGCCGTGTCTTTGGTCTGCCTAGACCAGGCCAGTCACAGAACCATGAGTGTTGTCGCTGCTGCACACCCAAACCCACTGTTCTGCACTGCATTGCCCCCTCCCCATTCCTGTTGCTACTGTCGCTGTACATTACTGTTATTACTACCGTTGTTCTGTTATTGTACGCTGTAACTAATACTGATGTTGTCGCGCTTTCTGCCGCTGAAATCAATATCGTTGTTGTCTTGATCATCGTGGTGGGCTACTGTAAGTTAATTGTTGCTTATTATTGTTAACCATGTTGTTATGGTTTGTGTTGCTGGTCGTTGCATTGATTGGTTGTGGTGCTAATTGATATTGGGTTTTATTGTTTCTATATCCATTATTTCACATGTATTGAAGTATATAATTAGATTATTTGAAATCGTCTATCAAATTAATAATGGGTTACGATCTTATTGTTAAGAAGCATGATTTCAAATGATGAGATTGGGTAATCGAATCTCGAATAATTTAAGTTACAATTTGTTATTTTAACTTTACATGTGTATTAATTTTGTATAGAGAACATGTCGATAAAATAGGAAATGTTGCAAAAGCGTGGAATATTGCTTCCATTGGAAAGCTGTCTGTGTGGGTTAACAGTAATGCAGACCGGTTGTGGGTTTAATGGGTGCATCATCTTTATTTGAAGGGGCAGAATTGGCAGGAGTACAATCCCCCTGCTGACTCAAACTGGTACTGGAAGAGAATTTGCAAAGTTCGAAACCCAATTCAGCAAGGATATGAGATAGGAGAATGGACTTGGACAGGAGATAATGGGTACACTATTTCCAAAGGGTATAATATGCTGAGAACTAAGGCTGCAGAAGTAGCATGGCACAAGTTGGTATGGAATAGATGGACCTTACCAAAACATATTATCATAGCTTGGATGTACCATCACCAAGCAATGAATACTAAGCATCGTTTGAAAGCTATTCACCTTATAACAGATGATCTTTGCTGCATCTGTGCAACAGAATCAGAGCAACTACAACATCTTTTTTGTCAGTATGATTACAGCAACAGAATACTGCAAGGAGTCATGGAATGGATGGGCTTTAATATGGATTCTATACTTAGTATGCAAAGACGGTTGAGGCTAAAAGGTACTAAAATGCAAAGGGCAATGAGGAATGGTGCTATGAATGCAATTGTGTACCATGTGTGGCATCAAAGGAACAAAATTATGTAACACCCCGATAAATTCCATGTTATCTTATATTATTAAAATCTTATTTTAATAATAAGTATTATCCTATAAATATTATTCCAATCTATATTTTATCGTTTTTGACAACGATATTTAAAAATGCCCGTCTTACACCTATACTCCTTAATCTACGAACAACTACTCTGTCGTTGTTACTAATTTTGAGATATTTTAAAGGCATATTTAGCTCTTGCTTATAAAATAAAAGTTTTAGCTCTTTTTCTTAGATTTCCAACGCCACCGAAAACACCTCATTAAGAGTTCTGAGGAGAAAATTATGTCGAAAATACGAAAGGCTGTCACGGACCATCCGCTAACGAGACCCATGCTCGTTGCTTACTCTATACTATTTTCCACATGTCCTTTGGGACACATGGCTGAGTACTAAGCCTTGCCTTGATGCCCAAGGTCATTCTCTACCTTCCTTCTTCTTCAAATCATTCATTTTTTTCAGAAGAAACTCACAAAAACACAAAGAAAACAAGAGGACACCATTGTTGTGCACCTCAACCGTAAAACGGTCACAAAATCTTCGTTTCTTATCCGTTTTCGACGATTCTCGCACCATTTTTCTCCTCTCGTCGTTTCCCTACTGTCTAAGTAAGAAGTTTTCATCTCCTCCTCTTTCTTATTAATTTCGAAATCCAAAGTTTTGACCCAAGCTAGTTACTTCCGTTTTTAACATCTCCTTTTGTTTGTAGGATTCGAGTCAAGTGGTCCGGAGGGCGATACATACGAGATTGACGAGAGTTTAGAATAAAAGGTAACGGTGATGGGTTACCCGACTTTATCGTCTTTGTTTGCATGACTATAAGCTAGTAATGTTTAGTATACTAGGATTGTTTTTGATTAAATAGTGGCATGATTAGGTTAATAAATCATATGTTTGGATGAATTTCATCATGCATGCTTGTGTTGGATCGGATGAGTTTTTAATTGTGGAAATTCATTAAGGATTGTATGGTTAAATGAGTTTATGATCATTGAGGAAGATTAGTTTGATAGTCTTTCAAGTTCATAGTGTTTTGCTTACAATGGTTAATTCATGATGTTTCAGCACCTTGACAAATCTGTCCATTGTCTTGTACAATTTATTTCGACATCTTAGAATATCCTTCTTTGAAAATGTTGAAAAGAGACCCCTGTTTATTTTGAGTTAAGAGTCTACCTCTGCAATTTCGTAATTTTCTTGCATGTCGTTTGTTCACAATAAATTATTTACGAACAGTGCGCTGAAATACTCGCAGAACGGACAGTAGCTCAAAGATTGTTTCGAAAACCATTTTTAAAGTTTGAAATGATTCCGGTCCTTTTCAACAATTAAACTTTGAAGATTTTAGATGATTTTAGGAGTTTTCTTTGCCCCAAAATTATTTGTTAAACCCGTTTTATGAAGCAATACATTTTGTGTGACGGTTTCTGACACACTGTAAAGATCAGTCAATAATTCCCTGTTAAGTTCGTCCTTTGGAAATGTTTATTTGACAAATATTGTAGATAAAAGTCTTATTAAACCGACCCAATTGGCCTTGTATCATTTCGATTTTATTTGAATTTATTATGAATTTTACGTCATAGGACAGCTGTAATGTGAAATGCGTTTAGAACTTTTGTTTCATTATTCAATCCCGTGTGTTCTCTTTCCGCATGAAATGGATATAAGTGTTTTCTTATTTATTAATGGTTAGCTCAAGCGTTGTTAATGAGTTGGTTAACGGTTACGTTATCCTAAGTTTGTGTAGGTGATGGTTATGTCATCCTAAGTTGTGTTGGTGACGGTTATGTTACCTTGTTTGTGAATAGATAGCGGTGGTACGATTTGTGTACCATTGTACATAGTTACGGAGGTCGTGCCTAAGCGCTCCCGTTGTAGGAGGTCGTGCCTAAGCGCTCCGGTCGTTGGAGGTCGTGCCTAAGCGCTCCCGTTGTGGGAGGTCGTGCCTAAGCGCTCCGGTAGTTGGAGGTCGTGCCTAAGCGCTCCCGTCGTTGGAGGTCGTGCCTAAGCGCTCCATTAGTCAGAGGTCGTGCATATGCGCTCTGATGACGTTCATTCTATTCTTGGTTGTTGTTGTTTGTGTGATTGGACATGCCATCAAGTGTTGGTCTCTGAGTCGATCACCTGGTTTTTACCTGATTTTGAGTATCATGCTTTGATATTTCTCATATTCACATGTGTTACTCCATATACAATATGTTCTTATTGTTATCTATTTGTATTTTGACGTAAAGTGGCTGGGAGAACCCTTAGTTACTCCCCACTGACTGTGGCGTTCATGTTTCATGAATGTAGGTTGGTGCTGTTTGGGGAAGACGTGTGGCTAGCGAGCAATTACCCTTGGACTTTAGTTTCACTTCGTATCGCTAGACTACCTTACGTTATGTTTTTATTCGTGGGATTTATTTTCCCCGTACACTCTTTACTATGTTTGTATAACTAGTATGGTTTCTTTTATTTCCGCACTTTTATTTTAGTTTGAACCTTCGCATGTTAGTTATTTAATTCTGCAAGAAAAGTTTTAAAAACCTCGTATTTTTCGTATCCTTTTGTGTTTATTTTTCCGCTAAATCGCGGGGGTTCACAGTTGGTATCAGAGCCTAAGTTGCTCCCGACGCACACACGTGTTTTCCCCAACTATAACTTGACCAAAACTTGAATAATAAGTGAGAGATTGGGTAGACACTAAGGACCTAAGCTTGTAGTCTTTATGTGATTGCTAATTGCTAAGGTAACCCGTTTGCTCTTGCATTGTAGAAGGATGGTGAGGCCGACAAACTCCGATAATGTATCATGCAAGCTCTTTTGCAAGTCCTTCAGAATCAACAAAACCAGCAAGAACAACTCAATCGTCATAAGGCTACTCCTCCTAGGAATGATGCTAACCGTCAAGGTGGCTTTGCTTGGGTCGCAAGCCAATTATCGAGGAACAACACCAAAGCTTATGGTGGAGAAGTCGACCCCGTGGCTCTTACCGAGTGGTTTCGTGAGATGGAAAAGGGTTTCTCGATGTATGATGTGCCGAACCATGAAAAAGTCAAGCTTGCCTCTCACTTCTTGGTCCGTGAGGCCGATAGATGGTGGACAATGACTAGTCCGACAGTGACCCTTGACCCGACTTTCGATTGGAACTGTTTCAAGGAAATGGTGGAGACTAGGTTCTACCCTAATGAGCTGAAGCAACAAAGGATGAAGGAATTCATGGACTTTCGGCAAGGAAAGCTATCAGTGCAAGCCTTCACCGACAAATTCAACGAACTTGCTCATTTTGCAACCAAGTTTGTCAAGGAGGAAGATGACAAGGTGTACTTCTACAAAAGCAAGCTTTCTCCGAAGATAGCAAGTATGGTGCGCCGCGACTCTACCTCTTTTGTGGCGGTCTACGATGATGCGATTTGGGCGGAGACTTCCATCAAGTCGATTGAAGATGAGATCAAGTCTTTCTCTACTCATACTTCTTCCCGTCCATCTTACCAAGGAAAAAGGCCCTATGTGCCTCCTTCTTCTACTTCCCATTTCAACAAGCGGAGGTTTGTGCCTAACAACCAAGCCTCTCGTCCTCAATCCAGCAAGGTTACTCCTTCTCAGAGCCGTGTTTGTTTCCGATGCAATGCTCCATGGCATCCGGATAAGGATTGTTATGACAAGCCCCTTGTTTGCTACCAATGCAACAAGCCGGGCCACCTTTCCAGAAAGTGCCCCGAGAAGACAGATTCTACCTCTTTCAAGCCTAAGGGTACTATATTTGTCATGAGCCGAGCGGAGGCTGAGGCTCACCCTGATATAATTGCCGGTATGTTTTCCGTACATAATCTTGCTTGCCTTATTTTATTCGATACCGGTGCGTCTCTGTCATTTATATCAACCAAGTGTTCAGATAGACTCAACCTTAAGTCTACACCTTGTGAGGAGACTTCTATTTCCTTACCATCTGGAGAAATCATCTCTTGTTCATCTTCATACATGGATGTTCCTATCATGATCGCTAATGTTTCTTTTCCCTCAAACCTTCTCCGTTTCCCACTCGAAGAGTTTGACATCATACTTGGCATGGATTGGCTTTCCCGCTATCATGCTAGGTTCGAATGCCGAGATCAAAAGTTGTGTTTAAAAAGTCCTCTTGGAATCGGTGTCTCATATAAGAGAACTCGTCCCCGTGAAGGAATTCGTCTTATCTCTTCTATGAAAGCCTCCAATCTAATAAGGAAATGTTGTCAAACCTTCTTGCGTGTTGTCTCTTCTACCGATGCTGCTCTGCCAAAGCTTGACGCAGTGCCCGTTGTTCGCGATTTCGTCGATGTGTTCCCCGATGAGTTACCTGGGATTCCTCCTGAGAGAGATGTAGAGTTCTCGATTGAGTTGGTGCCCGGAACCGCACCGATCGCAAAAGCTCCTTACCGCATGGCTCCTCCTGAACTTAAAGAATTGAAGAAGCAACTTGAGGAGATGATTGAGAAAGGGTTCATTCGTCCTAGTGCCTCACCTTGGGGTGCTCCGGTTTTGTTCGTGGAAAAGAAAGATGGTTCCATGAGACTTTGCATTGACTACCGAGAGTTGAATCGTGTTACCATAAAGAATAAGTACCCGTTGCCGAGGATTGAAGACTTGTTTGATCAGCTTCGTGGTGCTTCTTGCTTCTCCAAGATTGATTTGAGATCGGGTTATCACCAGATCCCCGTTCGAGAGACCGATATAGCCAAGACTGCTTTTAGTACTCGTTATGGACATTACGAGTTTAAAGTTATGCCATTTGGTCTAACCAATGCCCCTGCCATCTTCATGGACCAGATGAACTGTACCTTTCGTGATTACCTTGACAAGTGTGTGGTAGTGTTTATTGATGATATCTTGATATACTCTAAGACCGAAGAGGACCATGCCGAACATCTTCGCATTATCCTAGGGATTCTTCGTAGCCAGAAGTGGTATGCCAAGTTTTCTAAGTGTGAGTTTTGGTTGCCTAAAGTGTCTTTCCTTGGTCATGTAATTTCGAGTGAGGGTGTGATGGTGGACCCATCGAAGATTGAGGCTGTCGTGGATTGGAAGAGTCCGAAAGATGTCGGTGAAATTCGTAGCTTTTTGGGTTTAGCTGGTTACTATCGTCGATTTGTTAAGGATTTCTCCAAGTTGGCTAGGCCTATGACTCAACTTTTAAAGAAGGAAACCAAGTTTCTATGGTCCAAGAGTTGTGAGGAAGCATTCCAAGAATTGAAGACTAGGTTGACTACCGCGCCCGTATTAACCTTGCCCGAGGAAGGTGTTGACTTTGATGTTTTCTGCGATGCTTCAAAGATGGGTTTAGGTTGTGTATTGATGCAAAACCGGAAATTTGTGGCTTATGCCTCGAGACAGCTGAGAGTTCACGAAATGAACTATCCGACCCATGATCTTGAGCTAGCTGCTGTCGTGCATGCCTTGAAGATATGGAGACATTATCTTATTGGATCTCATTGTCGAATCTACACTGACCATAAGAGTTTGAGGTATATCTTTACCCAAAAGGACCTTAATATGAGACAGCGTCGTTGGTTAGAGTTGGTTAAGGATTACGACGTGGAGATGCTTTATCACGAAGGAAAGGCTAATGTTGTGGCTGATGCTCTTAGTAGGAAGACGACTCATTCCTTGAGCGTCGTTCGTGTTCTGTCCGATGAACTTTGTGTTGAGTTCCGGAAGTTAAACCTGGAGTTCGTTGAGAGAGGGTTCGACTATTTGGGTGCTATGTCCGCTGAGCTTGTGCTTTACCGCGAGATTCGAGATAATTTGGACGAGGATGCGACATTTAAGAAGTTCCAGGCTAAGATAGCCAGTGGTGAAGCGAAAGATTTCGAGGTGGATGCTAGCGGTTACCTCAGATTTCGTGGCCGTTTGTATGTCCCTGATGTTTTCGCATTGAGAAAGAAGGTTCTAGACGAAGCTCATTTGTCCCCGTATTCTATTCATCCGGGAGGTGACAAGATGCATAATGACTTGAAGCTCCAGTTTTGGTGGCCTAGAATGAAGAGCGATGTTGTAGAGTACGTGGGAAAGTGTTTGACTTGTCAAAGGGTCAAGATTGAGCACAAGAGACCTGGTGGATTGTTGCAACCTTTGGAAATTCCGTTATGGAAATGGGAATAAATATCTATGGACTTTGTAATGGCGTTACCGAAGACCGTTGGAGGCAAGGATGTCGTTTGGGTAATAGTTGATCGTTTGACTAAGTGTGCTAGATTCATCCCGATTAAAGAAACATGGAACTTGGACAAGCTTGCAAAGGCTTACGTGGATGAGATTGTCAGATACCATGGTGTCCTCAAGGACATCGTTTCGGACCATGATCCCCGTTTCTGTTCGAGGTTCTTGAAAGCCCTTCAGGAGGCTATGGGTAGTTGTTTGTTGATGAGTACAGCGTTTCACGCCGCGACCAATGGTCAGACTGAGAGGACGATTCAGACCCTTGAGGATTTACTCCGAGCATGTGCTTTAGATTTTCAAGCTAGTTGGGAGAAATGCTTACCTTTGGTTGAGTTTTCGTACAACAATAGTTACCATGCTTCGATCAAGATGGCTCCCTATGAAGCTCTTTATGGTAGGAAGTGTCGTAGCCCGATTTGTTGGGATCAATCGAGTGATGTTCGTAGTTTAGGACCCGAGCAGTTAACCGAGACCGTTGATCATGTCCAGTTAATTCGTGGAAGGATGAAAGCCGCCCAAGATCGTCAGAAATCCTATGCCGACATCCGTCGTCGACCGTTGGAGTTCGATGTGGGTGATCGTGTTTTCCTTAAGGTTTCACCAATGAAAGGAATTAAGCGATTTGGGCATTGATTTGAAACCCGGGGCTGAGCCAATTTCTAAAGCACCTTATTGTATGGGACCTAAGGAATTGGAAGCAGTTGGATGAGTTAGCCAGCAAGGGGTATGTGAGACCGAGTGTGTCACCTTGGGGAGCGCATGTGTTGTTTGTGAAGAAGAAGGATGGAACCATGAGGCTGTGTGTGGACTACAGAGAACTCAATAATGTGATGATCAAGAATATGTTTCCTTTACCTCGCATTGATGATCTTTTTGATCAGTTGAGTGGGGCTGGTGTGTTTTCCAAGATTGATTTGAGGTCAGGGTATCATCAACTGAGAATCAAGGATGCAGATATCCACAAGACTGCGTTCAGGTAGAGGTATGTGCATTATGAATTCGTGGTGATCCCATTTGGTTTGACTAATGCACCTGTTGTTTTTATGGATTTGATGAACAGAGTGTTTAGTCCTTATCTGGACCAGTTCGTGGTGGTGTTTATCGATGACATTTTGGTGTATTCGAAGAATAGAGAAGAGCATGCTAAGCATTTGAGCTTAGGGCCTTCAGACTTTGAGGGATCATCAATTGTATGTCAAGTTGAGTAAGTGCGAGTTTTGGCTCGAGAAAGTTGCTTTTCTAGGCCATGTGGTGTCTAAGGAGGGTGTTTCTGTCGACCCTAGCAAGATTGAAGCCATTTCGAAATGGGAGCGACCGAGGAATGTGGCCGACATTCGTAGTTTCTTGGGTTTGGCTGGTTACTATAGGAGGTTCGTGAAGGATTTTTCTACGATAGCCAAACCGATGACTTCGTTGATGCGGAAGGAGAATAGAGTCGTTTGGGATGAGAGTTGTGAGAAGGCATTTCTAGACCTGAAGGAGCGCCTTACTACAGCTCATATTCTTGCTTTGCCAGAGGGTTGTGAGAATTTCGAGGTTTACACTGATGCTTCTAAGTAGGGGCTGGGATGTGTGTTGATGCAGAACGGGAGAGTAATCGCTTATGCTTCTAGGCAACTGAAACCTTATGAGGAAAATTATCCGATGCATGATCTGGAGCTGGGGGTGGTAGTTTTTTCACTTAAGCTGTAGCGACATTATCTTTATGGAGCTACATTTAAGGTGTATTCCGATCATAAGAGCCTGAAGTACATCTATACTCAGAGGAAACTAAACATGCGCCAGAGGAGATGGATCGAGCTTATTGGAGATTATGATATGGAGATTCTTTACAAGGAAGGAAAGGCTAATGTTGTGGCTGATGCATTGAGTAGGAAGTCCGTTCACGCTCTATTTACAGCTATGTCCAGGTTGAGTATGTATCGTGAATTGGGTCAGATGGGAATCGCGGTGATTAGGAAGGGTGAGACCCTAGGGGATTTGACGATCGAGCCTGAGTTATATTCCGAGATTCGAGAAGGTCAGAAGAGTGATCCTAGAATTCAGAAGTGGCGTGAGGCAGTGAGCAAAGCTAGTGAAGCATAGCCATATTCTAAGTTCGAGGTTTCCAGTGATGATAGTTTGAGGTTCGATGGGAGATGGTGTGTGCCTGAATATGAGGAGCTAAAGAGAAAGATTATGGTCGAAGCTCATTCTACACCTTATTCCGTTCATCCTGGAAGGGATAAGTTGTACAAAGATCTGAAGAAAGCTTTTTGGTGGCCAAAGATGAAGCAAGAGGTAGCTGAGTTTGTTTCTCGTTGCTTGGTATGTCAGAGGGTCAAAGGGGAGCATAAGAGACCACAAGGGAAGTTGTAACCTCTGGATGTACCTGAGTGCAAGTGGGAAAGCATTTCCATGGATTTCATTGTGCGCTTACCGAGGACTTCAAAGGGAAATGACATGATTTGGGTGATCGTTGATAGACTGAGTAAGTCAGCCCATTTCATTCCAATGAAAGAGACTTGGAGTAAAGCTGAGTTGGCAAAGGCTTACATTAAGCATGTGGTGAAGCTTCATGGTGTTCCTAAGGACATTGTTTCTGATCGTGATTCCAGGTTCATCTCTAAGTTTTGGCAAGAGTTACAGACGTTAACGGGAACCACTTTGAAGATGAGTACAGCATTTCATCCAGCGATATATGGTCAGACTGAGAGGACTATTCAAACACTGGAGGATATGCTGAGAGCTTGTGTACTCGAGTTTGGAGGATCTTGGGAGGACAGACTTGACTTGATAGAGTTTTCGTACAACAACAACTATCATTCTAGCATTGGGATGACTCCTTTCGAGGCGTTGTATGGAAGGAAGTGTAGAAGTCCAGTTTGTTGGGATGATAGAGTTGATGTGGTAACTTTGGGACCTGAGATGATCGAGGAGATGATAGCTCAAGTCCAAGTGATTCGTCAGAAGATGAGAGCTGCCAAGGATAGACAGAAAAGTTATGCTGACCTAAAGAGGAGTGACATCACATTTGAGGCAGGAGAGAAAGTTTGACTGAAAGTGTCACCCATGAGAGGAGTGATGAGGTTTGGCAAGAGGGGCAAGTTGAGCCAGAAATTCATTGGGCCATTTGAGATCTTGGAGAGAGTTGGTGAGGTAGCTTATCGATTAGCTCTACCTCCAGCGCTATCCAGAGTGCATAACGTGTTTCATGTTTCACAACTAAGGAGATATATCAGCGATCCTTCGCATGTTCTTGATCATGAGGTTATTGAGGTTGATGAACAGTTAACCTATGAGGAGAGACCTACGGAGATCCTCGACAGAAAAGTGAGGAAGACCAGGAATGGGGAAACCGCGCTGGTAAAAGTTTTGTGGACTAATCATAACATCGAGGAGGCTACTTGGTAAACTGAGGTTTCGATGAGGGAGAAGTATCCTGAGCTTTTTACTTAAGGTATGTTACGAGGACGTAACTTTCTTTTTAGGAGGGTAGAATGTGACATTCATGTTTAAAATACTTTTATTAGTTTTAGCGTTATAAGCTTATGCCACTTTTTGTGTCCGTTACGTGTTTTTTTTTTATCTGTTGGTTGACCTTGGAATGGTGAACTTCGGGACGAAGTTCATTTTAAGGAGGGAAGACTGTAATACCCCGTATTTTCTTTTTCGTTTTTTTATAATGTGATACTTATTTATATGACGACAAATTTTAAAGCAAAAATAGTTGGTGAACTAGGTGTTTTATGCGTTAGTATTTTGAGTCGTGTATGCGAATACTTAACAAAACCGTACTTGATTCAAGTTATTTGGGTATTGGGGTGCGTGAAGGGCCTGAACCATGCATTGATAGCTGGGTCTTTGGGCCTAGGGTTGCATGCAAACATAGCCCAGCCATGACTTTTACTCTTTTGAAATCAGAATTTTCAGAAAAGCTTGTCAGCCGCGTTATATAAACACTTATAGGGACTTCTTTCTAACCTAATCACACACACCACATCGCCTGCCGTCACTTCTAAGTCTGCAAAGGGGTGTTTCTCACGGTGGTCCTGGGGTCTATAGGGTGGTCGTTGGCAAGGGCAAGAAGGTATGAACACCATACCTGTATCGTTTTTTCTGATTTGGTGTTTTGTGTCTTGTGTTTTGGTATAATTTGTGACCACATCCAATGATATTAATCACGTATCTTTGTAAATTCGTAATCTGTGTTATGTATTCATCATGTTCTGATCATCATTGAGTCGTCTTTTATGATTTAAAGTCATCGTTTAGGGTGTTTCGTTTCTGGGTATGATTCTTTTCTCGGTTTTCAGAACAGGGTGTAAAACTAGTCGTGTTGGTGCTTGATTCGACAAAGTTCCTGTACACGGTGGTTATGGGTGTTAGGGTTTGTAGGAAGGTGGCAGTCAAGGGGGTTGGGTTTGGTTGTTGTCACGGTGGTTGGTGTCAGTTTTATAGCAGTTTTCGATTGGGGTGTCGCGTGAGAAACAGTATAGCAGTGGGTAGTTCAGGGTTTCTGTTGCGGTTGTTTGGTGGTGGCTGGGCAAGTCGACGGCCAAGGACCCCTCCCTTGGAACCATCGTGGCTCAAAGGCGAGCCTAGTGGTGTCAGGGGCGAGGTTAGGGGCCGTTGTGGGTGTCAGACAGGGTGTTTGCACGGGCTGGTCGTGGTCTAGTTCGGTGTTTGCGAATGTTGGGGCTGTTCGTGGGTTTTGGTGATTGTCACGTAATCTGTTTCTTTAATTACTAATTTAATAATATATTATTATTATTCATATTATTGTTAATATATTTATTATAATAATAATAATTATTATTATTGTTATTATGATTTAGAGATAATAGTAGTATTAGTTTTATTACTAAATGTTATATAGTTAATTGTTATTACGTTTTAATATCGTTTTTGGATGGTAACATAGTTAACATTACTACTACTTTTTGTTAGTCTTTCTTTTTATGGATTGTCAATATTATCATTACTAATAACATATTATGAGTATGAATCATGGCTATAATTATTTATGTTATTATTATGTATGATTAATATTAATAGTAGTAATGATGTTATGTATGTTATTAGTTTAGTAATGGTTGATAAGTATTTGTATGCTAAATTTAGTAAGCCTATTTATAGTACGTGCTATTTTAGTAAGTTTATGATTAGTTAATAGTACTTGGTCGCATGTTTAGAAATTTATGTAAGTAATATTTATGGGAACGGAATTTGAGGAGGAACGTTACTAGACGGTGATTGCTTATTGCAAATTTGCTACTACAGGTAGGTTACACTGGTGCTTTGTTCTGTATTAAGTTCTGTGTGGATGTGTATTGTATGTTACGAATGCAAGTATGAGTTCTGAGCATGATAGTTTATGATTATTTATTTTGGTGTTGCATTCATAATCATTGCATATGCATTGGTATTTAGAAAGATATGGATCAGATATTGTTCTGATATAAAGCCTAGGGTGGTTCTGCAGACCAGGCCTGGTGTCTTATCAGCTTTTGAGCTGGTGTTCGGTGACGACCGATTATAGTCTGCCGGGAGGTTCGGTATGGCTTGGTGTAAGGGTATGAGAATGAGATTTTGATTGAGCTCGAGCATTTCATGAAATTTGCATATCACATTTGTTTGCATTGTTTATTATTGTGTTATCCTACTCAACCACGAGGTTGACAGTGTATTCGTATTCACCTACAATGATCCGGAATGGGGAGTAGATCTTTCAGGTAAGAGACAACAGGATTAGGAGCTGGGCATGGAATGAGAGACATGGCATGGACCGACCTAGTTCTAGATCACTTGTCTTATACCAGCTTTCAGTTAACCAAAATTTATATTTAAAGTATTGTCTACCTTTCACTATGATTATCTACTACCCTGGTTTAACCAGGATGGTAACGATCCTATTTACCCTGGAAGTCCTAGTTCAGGCTCCTAGGTAAATGGGGGTGTTACAGGTTTCTTCGATCGGTCGAGGAACCATGCTTGTATATCAAGTTGAGTGGGAGTAAGATTGTCTTCTTGGTGTTGTATGTCGATGACATACTCTTGATTGAGAATGATATACACACGTCTAGACGTGGCATATACATGAGTCGCATTCCTTATGCATCATTTATTGGCTGATTTTTGTTTGATTTTTGGTTTACTGAGAACCAAGTTAAAGGTAAGTGCGTAGAATCAAGAGGCCACACTTCCTGTATTGTGGGCAAACTTGTACTACCTCGTATTACTAATAATAATATTATTTATTATTATTTATATGCGTGCTTGCTAGCCTAATTATATTTAATTATTTACGTACGTGCTTGCTAGCCTGCTTATATTTAATTAGTTTACGTACGTGTTTGCAAGCTTGCTTATGTTTAAATATAACACGTTAGAAATTGTTAACAAATTAGTAGTTGGTTACAATTTTTATGTTAAGAAGCATGTTTAGAACGACGAAATTAGTTAAATGATTCCCGAATAACTTAAAATATACGACTTGTTATACTAATTTCTCACATGTTAATTTTAAATAGAAAATATGAGAATACAATATGAAATGTTAAATTAGTTCTTGTTTCTCTTTTCCGAATGAACTATATATTTATTTTACGATTCTTTTGTTACTTTATATATGTAATAAATTCCGTAATGAATATATGTTATATAATATGAATTGTATGCTTGCTTGAGTCTCATAAATTGGGTGACACTTATGTTGGGTTCAGAAATGGATTTGAGGAGAAACACCCCCCCAGCCGGGCAACTGGAAGGGAAACTGGCTCTCCCCTCAAATTAGTTTCCGAGGTCGGCTAAGTGTTGAATGGATGATTAGAAGTAAAAGATATATATTTGTAACACCCCCATTTATTTAAGAACCTTTAGCAAGACATTCTCAAATAAATAGAGATGTTACCATCTCGGAATGTCCGAGGTAGTGAATAACAAAGTAAACAAACCAAAGTACTTTATATAAAAACCGATTAAATTTAAACTTTTGATATTACAACTATTACGCAAAGAATAAAAGTACAACTGATAACATCTAAGTATATGATCTACTGATAACATCTAAGTATATGATCATCGTAGGTGTACACGAATACACTGTCAACCTCGCGGTTGAGTAGGATAACACAATAATAAATAATGCAACAAATATGATATGCAAATGCCATGATATGCTCGAGCTCAATCACAATCTCAATCTCAAACTCATACTCATACCCTTGCACCAAGCCCTACCGAACCTCCCGGTAGACTATAGTCGGCCGTCGCCAAACACCAGCATAACAGCTGAGGTCACCAGGTCTAGTCCTGCAGAACTAGCCTGGGCCCAATAATATCTCATCATCTCAAATCCGTATCCAATGCATATGCCGTGCTCATGAATGCAACAATAATAGTAATCATACTTATGAAAGCAACAGTAATAATAATTACTCATAATCAGATACCATCCTCATATCATTCATTCTCATCGTCAATATCATACACCCAACATCCATTCATAACACATAACAGTAGTATAGTGACAGTGTAACCTACCTGGAGTAGCAAGCCTGTAATTAGCAATCACCGTCTAGAAATATTCCATTTCAAAATTCAGTTCCTAGAAACATTACTTAACATCAAATTCTATTCATATAACTAATAGCACTACTAATTAATTATTCTTTCATGTCAATATCACATTAGACACAACTCATTAATCTCAGAAACATGCCCATATATACATATAATTATTATTAAATAAATAACTATCACAAACCATCTCAATAATTATATCACTTATTATTTGTTATCAAATATATAAAATAATAGTACCAATAATGAAAATAATAGTACCAATAATGAAAATAATAAAAATATTAATAATAATAGTAATAACAAATGACAATAATAATAATAATAATAATAATACTTAGACAAAGTCAACAACCACACTAACAACAATGATAAAAAAAAACCAGCCAATAGCCATCAATATACAACAACGATTAATAATAATAGTAACGACACCAGCAGCAACGAATGACAACGGCTCAGTTGCAGCCCTTTTCCCGACACCACCACCAACAGCCCGGTCCCCGACAACCGCTACCACTGAACCCAACCTCAACTACGTACTACCAACTACCACTACCATGCCTAAAACACCACCAAGGACCACCACAGCAACCACCACGACAGCCCAAAACAGCCTGCACACTCACATACCCCTTCTACTTTCAACAACCGTCTCCGACACCCTCTTTTCTCACGCTCCTCTTTTCTCACGCCCAAAACAACCTCTGGCCACCACTGCCTCACGGTGGTTCCATGGGTGGTCTACTCGAGCCTCGTCCTCCTCTGACACCCGATAAAAACCGCCCCAAAACCGACACCAATCAGCCTGCTCTTCCTCTGTTTTACGCCTCCTGCCTCGCGCTACTGTTCTCCACCACCTCAACATCTAACCACCACCCACGACTACCACATATGCACCAAAGAGGTCGTCTAACCCATGTTAACCACCACCCTCTTGTCCAGACCCAACGAGTCCACGCATAGGGTCAAAACCCATTAGACTACCCCCCTTAAACACTCGATGTTTCCCCTGTTTCGCACTCTCCAGACCTGTTGTTTCTCTTTTGTATTCGCACCCTCACGTCTTACTACTACTACTACCCAGACTCGTATATAAAAAAAACTAAACAATATAACAGCCCGAAAGAAATTAAAACCAGAGAAACGATGGTGATGATTATCTATAAACGAATACAACAGAAACTTACTACTATAATGATGACGATGATGATGGTTGCTTTTTTGTTTTTCTTCTTTTTTTGCTCTTCTCCATTATCACGACATACAAGTAAGGTTTGGGTGTAGATGGTGTAGGGAGGCAGACGACATGAATGAGACTGAGTATCGATGTCCAAGGAGGTAGGGTTAGGGTTTTTCTTTTTGTTTGGTTTGTCTTAAACGTGTGATTTCTATAATCACAACCCGAGTCCATATTCTATCACACATCCCCATCGTCCATCACACATCTCGGGGCACTTTACCTATATATTCCGTTCCCGACTCGTAACTTAAATTTTACGAGTACGTATAAAATATTTACACTAATTAAATTATGTAATTAGTGCTAGTAAATATTAATTAAATTAACTATAAGAATATTACGACTTAAATAAAAAAAATAGAAATTAAGTATAGATGAGAAATACATATAAAATATAAAATATTTTAAATTATCAATGTATTATTAAAATTAAAGAAATACGAATGAAACGTCATTTTATGAAATAATCATCGAATATAAAATAATTATGAAATACGAAATAATCGTAGAAATACGATTTATAAAATAATAACAGCTTACGTAAAATACTTTATAAACATTCCATTTGAAATACTTGTATAATACACGGTTTGACTGCCGTTGACCGAGGCTAAAATACGGGATATTACAATATTTGCCAGTCGATTTCAAGATATGGATTATGATGTGACTCATATGTGAACATCTTTGAGATGTCATTGGATGATTTATGTGATGCTTCTATGAGCTGCTGTATGACTCGGGTTCTCACCTGACTGCATTGTGTAGATGGTTGATCGTAGTGGCTTGGTCCTCACGGTCAGGTCTTAGACTGTTTGTTTGCCTTAGGGCATACCTCGTTCCATTGTAGTTCGAGTCTTGGGTGCGTCTTGGGTGCGTGTTGAATCGGGGACGTGGATTGTTTGCACCCTGTGATGCCCGTCGTTGTGGCTGTCAAAGATAAAATTTATAGTCCAAACTAAAATTATAGATATTGATAGTCAGGGTCGAACCACAAGAAGGTTTGGGAGATATAAACTGTTTTAGGTCTTAAGTCTTAAGGTAACAAAAAGGGGGTTTTGATTGATTGTGATGATTTCAACTAAGTCTAATAAATAAGATAACAACAAAACTGAAAATAAATATGCAAAAATATGATAAAAGAGATGCTAGGATGTTCGGCTCACTATAGCTACGATGGCACATAATTCAAGGTAAGTCCGTATTACAGTTGCGTAAGGGGTATAACAAGTCCTTTCGGTCCGAATTAACTAATAGCTCCTTTCGACCTATGCTATTAGTCCCTAGGTCTCACGTATACTAGTTGTCAACACGATAGGTGATTCCTAATGTCTAAGTCACATACCTTTCGATCTTAATAACTTAGCTGTCTTAAACCGTTAACTAAAGCCCTTCCCTATCTCTCGGTCCATTGGTTGGTCATTACTAAGCATCTAACAAGTCTCCTCTCGGTCTCATTGAAAGATATTGCACTTAACGAAACAAAACAGGTCTGATCATACACAAAGTCGGTCGACCGACCAGCTAATCCGGTCGATCGACCAACATACTCAGTCGATCGACCAGAGAAGCCAGTCGGTCTACCAAGCACTGTTAGCGGTTGCCCTAAACTACGCCATCTACGCTATAGGTCGTCTACATCCTAACATTTGGGGGTTTAGCTACTCATAACGACAATGAAAACAGTAATTATAACGAGAATAACAATAAACGACATGATTAAGACGATGAACGATAAAGCAAATAACAAGAATAAAGGTTTAGGGATTCTAACTAACCGGATACTAATTCTAAGAAACTGTAATTAAACTTAAATAAAGATTAAAAAATACCGTAACGAAAAGGCAGAAGGTAAGAACGGAATTTGAACTTTATTAAAACATTGCGTGGAACAGAAAGTTTGTATGCTAATTCTAAAACTAAAGAATGATTAAGACTAAGTAAACAAAAGATTAAGATAAAAGATTATAAACTGAATGCTTAATACAAAGGAGGTTATTAGCTTTTATAAGAATATGTCGATGTCTTCTAAAAACCTAATCACGCTTAATGGGCTTTAATCTCTGTTGTTAATCTTCCGGAAAAGGCCTTGTGGTCGACCAACCGGTAGTGCTGGTCGGTCGACTAGTTGTCGTGGTTGATGAAGCTTCTGATCTTGAAAATAAGATTTCTGAAATTCGCTTGTCAGGTACATTGGTCGACCGACCAGCGTGCTCAGTCGGTCGACTGATGTACCTATTCTGCCAGTCTTCATTGTTCCTGAAACCAGTCCTTTGGGCCTTGGAATGTGCACTAGACTTCGTCCCTTCATTGTTCCTTCGGGTCCTTAGCCATGCAATCCTCTTGAGGACGGATT
Source organism: Silene conica (assembly GCA_029255685.2). Lineage (NCBI taxonomy): Eukaryota > Viridiplantae > Streptophyta > Magnoliopsida > Caryophyllales > Caryophyllaceae > Silene > Silene conica. Next base: position 51,440,605 of record CM055316.2, on the reverse strand, counting down.
TGACTCAAAATCGACTCATTTCCGCATAAAAATACGAAAGTAGACGAAATAGGAGAAATAATAACCATAAACTCATAATTGAGCTCTGAAATGCGTGTAAAAATAGATGTAAAACATCATAAAATAGACACGCATCAAATTTCCCCAAACCAAACCCTTGCTTGTCCTGAAGCAAGAACTAGACTCGATCTGAAACTAATGGAACGATTTCAATCTCAGAGCGAAATGCAAATGTAAAGCCTAAACCAATTTAATGCTAAATCAACAGTCAAATAGTAAAATGAATCATGCAAACGGGTTATAAAGTTGTCAAACTTTGCTAATCTATCGACCATAGAGACTTCTCAATTTGGACTCTCGCGGGTCGCTCGAATCACACAAAAAGCATGGCTGAGTATATGTAAAAGAGAGAAAGAAGTACATATGTAGTGACACTCACCTAACTGCGACCCATGAGAACATGCCTGCAATCTAACATGAAAAAAATCTCTACAACCGTGCATATACATACCAATCTAATGACTTTGACACATGCTGAGGAAAAGAAAGGATATGTGAGGTAATGGGTAAGAAAGGCTAAGATAATTTGGATATGTGGAGTTTAAAAGTCAAGCTAGCAAACAACGGAATCCAAACAACAATGATTTCATCACTTCCAGACCCAATATAAATGAACATGGTGCTATTTTAAAGCACAAATCTCACAAATTTTTAAGGAAAACGAGTCCCCATATGATATGAATGAAACATGGGAGTAAGAATCGCTAATGGGTAAAACTCTCAAACAAATGCGATTTTTTTGATATCTGACATCTGGTCGACCGACCATGGGTTGCGGTCGGTCGACTGATTTGAAGAACTTTTTCTATTTTTCTTTCTTTTTCCTTTTTTCCTTTTTTCATCTCTCTAATTGAGAGCATAATAACCAAAAGGACTAAAACATTCCCGTGACCACAAAAACTAGCTTGGATATGGTAGGCTAAGCATGGGATGTAGCTTGTGGGACAAAAGGCAAATTTGGTTATGTGAAGCTTATGGGTAAGATAAGAAAAGGAACCTCATTTGCACGTGTCAAACATGAACAAACTAGATAGCATACATGTATAAAGCAGATTACGTTCATGTTTATGCATATTGTTGTAACATGTCTCAAGAGGAGTACTGCTCACCTCCTAACAAACTGGTCATAGATGACACCAGTCATAAAGCTCTAAAACTCAGAATGTATTGTAGTTTGCCAAAGATAAAAGTCAAGTCTCAAGATCAGCAATTAGTTTGACAAAAACTCATAGATTATGCATATGATTCTACTAAAACATGTTGACAAGCAAGGCTTAGGCATAAACAGATGAAATGCAATGTCATCATTGAAATACTATCGTTCCGACTTAACCTATATGCTAAAATAAATGTGCATTTTTTGAAAATTTTGAATATTTTGAATTTTGTTCAATTTTTTTTATTTTAGGATTTTTGTATATGCAAGGGAAATAAAGAAATGCAAGCAGAAATGCAATAAACGTGAAACAGAAATGCAATAAAAACATGTGAATGCGACGCAAAACCCTTCCCCAAACCAAATCACACAATGTCCCCATTGTGCAATAGCATCAGCAAAGAAACATGGAAAAATGGGAATTTGCGTAAAACAACTAAGGAAAGGAAAGAGGAAAGAACTCACAAAACTATAGCGCGAACGGAAACCTCCCCAAACCAGTGTGAGCTAGGAGGTTTCGGTAGCCAGCTGTGCTACCTCACAGACCTGAAAAAACAACAGAACAAAACCTCTTTCGGGAATTAAACGCATTTGGGTGGTGAATGAGAATTACAGGAATGAAAAATAGAAGAAATTTAATAGCGTAAAGGAAAGAATAGAGAAAAAGACTCCCAAATTTGCTTGCACTGTAACATCCCGTATTTTTATAAAATATATTTTAAGAGTTTTTAATTATTTTAAGTCATAAAATAATATTTTAATAATTTATTGGGAAAGTATTTAATAAATAGTAAGATCCGTCTTAAGAACCTTAAGTCCTTAAGACGAATACAAACTTGGCAACTTAAATTCATATCCTAAAACCCGTTCATGTTACCAAACCCGTTTTCCTTTGAAATGGGAAAGGACAATTACAAACCCCTAAAACCTCAAGTATGTCGACATTCATCATTCCTCAAAAATAGAACACTGTCATTTTATTTTCTCAAATCCTCCTTAAATCTTCATCTTCTTTTCCAAATTCCGTCATCATCCGTTCACCGAATCAAGGTAATAAATACATTTCCGGAATCCTCATGAAATTTGCAAGTCATCCGTCACTTCCGTTTTTCATTTCCTCCAATTCGAAAATTGGGCTGTTTTCATGGAATTCGTCTTTGAGTCCTTAAAATCCGTTTTTCGTGATGTAGGTGAGGGCTTAGAAGACCCGGACGTGGATAGTTTCATTGTTGAGGAGGAGCTTTGATCGGAATTGCTTTTAAGGTGACAATAATGAGAAACTCGGCCTTATTGTTTATATTAGCACTTTTCTTGTTTGGACTGGTTTAAGTTTCTGATTTTTAATGTTATTGTTGTTGTTTGAACTTAGTAACATGATAGGAATGTTCACATATGATGATTACATGCTTGGATGATGTTTCAAATGCTTATTGTTTAATTTTCAGAAATTTATGCTTAAGACGGTTTTAAATCATTTTCTTATTGAGGATTGTTTGTGGGATTAATTGCTGGTAGTTAGTATATTTGGTGATTATATGTGATGGGTAAACTTCATATGTTGCGATTTTAGAAGTCTTGAATTGATTAAAGGAGATTTGAAAGTTTTGAGAAATTGCGATTTTGCGTACAGCGGACTCTGAGCCGGTAGGCTGACCGGCAGCCGGTCGGCCGGCTCAGAGTCAGGGTGTCTTCTTTTGGATGTTCAGAAATCTGAGGAAGGTTTCTGAGCCGGTCACTCGGCCGCCGGTCGACCGGCTCAGGATCCTTCTTGGGTGTTTTCAAGTTTTCCAAAGGCATGGGAAGTGACTCCCAGCCGGCAGGCCGGCAGCCGGTACACCGGCTGAGAGTCACTCCTCATATTTTAATTTCAAGTTTTGGCTTATGGGAAGGGTCTCCCAGCCGGCTGGCCGGCGGACGGTCCACCGGCTGAGAGCCTCTTCTCATTGTTTTTCAGACGATGCCTTGGCATGGGAAGGGACTCCCAGCCGGTGGACCGGCACACGGTCTGGGACCGGCTGAGAGCCCCTGTTCTCATTATTTTGCTTTTAACTTCCAAACGATTTATCGGTTTTGTTTGAGATTCGTTCCGTGTACATTTCATGTGTGTTTGAGGTCCCCGGAGGATGGGCGACACTATATTGGGTTCGGGAATGGAGAGAGGATAGAGACCCCCCAGTCGGGTAACCGAAAGGGAAACCGACTCTCCCTCAACTTAGTTCCCAGGATCAATTAAGTGTTGATTAGAGGTATAAGAAAGTAGAACTATAGATTAGTTCCTAGACTTTGGATGATATTGTATTGATGCGTATTAAGTTATGACTTAAGCTGGCCTCTGAACTTAATACGTGAGTTGATTGTCATATATGGGGATATGCCTTAAGTTGGCCTCTGAGCCCTTTATGTGTATGAGTGTCGTGTCTGGGATATGCCTTAAGCTGGCCTCTGAGCCCAGACATGTTTGATTGTGATCGCGTTGGAACATGCCTTAAGTTGGCCTATGAGTCTGACGAGTAGAGCAGCTGCACAACGGGGTAGCTAAGGAACTGACACCTTGCCCGGAGTGCAGATGTTTGATGCTAGGACATGCCTTAAGCTGGCCTCTGAGTCTAGTATCTTGTGATGTGGTGAAGGGACATGCCTTAAGCTGGCCTCTGAGTCCTTTACTTTTGGATGCTAGTCCATGCGTTGTGATGTCGCCTCTGAGTCTAGTGTCTTGCTGATTGGCAGGTCTATGCCTTAAGTTGACCTCTGAGTCCTTGCTTGCTGAATGTTTGGTATTTAGGTTATGTCTTAAGTTGACCTCTGAACCTTATACTTGATGGATGTAATTGGTATGTAGGTTATGTCTTAAGTTGACCGCTGAACCTTATACTTGCCGAGTTTATCCGCTTGCCTAGAGTTGGCATAGTGTCAAATATAGATGTTGATGTTTATGAGATAACTGTTGACGTTGATGAATATGATACTTGACTTTGTTATTGTTCATCCAAAGCATTGGATGACTCTTTAGTCAGTTTCGTAAATGGTTTGGACTGAAAGACCCCCCGACCGGGTAACCGGTAGGGAAACCGGCTCTCCTTCCAAATAGTTTCCGAAGTTGGTTGAGAGCCGTGCTTTAGTGATTGCATGATAGTTGGTGATCAGTTATTGAGATGTTGATATACTTCACATGTTTATATATGTTGGAGTGTTCTGTTTGTATTGCTTGTTACGTGTCGCTACAAAAGGTGGCTATGAGAACTTTAGTCACTCCCCACTGATTGTGGCGTACATGTTTTCATGTATGTAGGTACATGGAGGTTGGACGGGGTTCATTGAGAGCTAGCGAGTGATGATCCACTTGTCATCATATGACTTACACTTTCGAGTAGCTAGACTCTAGTTTTTGATACTGTTATCTTTTGGTGCCTGTAGGGATGTTCCATCCCAGGCTTTGTATTTATTCGGTTTCCAGTACTTAGAATTGTTATACTTATCGATCTTGTTTATATCAGTTTTCAGTTTCTGTTTCAGTTTTAATTCACCTCGCATGTTGTTTATATTTAAAAAGTTTTAATTCCGCTGCAGTTTTGGTACTTTGTGTGTTTATTTATTTCCGCTTCGCGAGGAGTTTTACAGTTGGTATCAGAGCATTGTTGCTCCCGACGCACTCATGTAACCCCCAACCTTAACTTGACCATTTAAACAAATAATGAATGAGAAATGGGTAGATCTAAGGATTTATATTGTAGTCTATTTGTGAATGCTAATTGCTGAGTTAACACTTGTTTTCTTTTGAAGGATTGTGAGAACCACGGCTGCCGAGAACACTATAATGCAAGCACTTCATCTGTTGCTTGAGAACCAGAGACAGCAGGCAGAGACTGTTCCACCTCCTCCACCGCCAGGCAATGAGGCCAATAGGCCTGGTAGCTTCTCTTGGATAGCATCACAGATGTCCAGGAGCCACGTAAAGACTTATGGAGGCAAGGTTGATCCGGTAGCTCTTACTGAGTGGTTCCGTGAGATGGAAAAGAGCTTCACCATGTACTCGGTTGGCAGAGAGGATAGAGTGCGGCTAGCCACTCACTTTTTGACCCTAGAGGCCGATAGATGTTGGGCATTGACCGGACCGACTTTCATTCTTGATCCTTTGTTTGATTGGGAGGCTTTTAAGGATAAGCTCGAGATGAGGTTTTATCCTAGGGAGCTTAGATCACAGAGACTTAAGGAGTTCATGGACTTGAAGCAGGGTAAGATGTCCGTTCAGGAGTACACCGGCAAATTTAACCAGCTTGCACATTTCGCTTCGAATTTTGTCAGGGATGAGGCTGAGAGAGTCTACTTCTACCGTGGGAAGTTAAGGCCGCGCATCGAGAGTATGGTTCGCCGTGACTCGACTTCTTTTGTGGAGATTTATGATGATGCTATTTGGGCCGAGAGTTCCATTCGTGCCATAGATGCTGAGACCCGAGCTGCTACTTCCAGTGTTTCTTCGCACCAGAGATCCGTTTACCAGGGGAAGAGACCGTTTGTTCAATCTACTTCTTCGCCTTCTTCTCAGAAGAAGCGATTTGAGAGGTTTTCTGCTCCGGTTGCTAAGACCACTTTCCACACTGATACTGCTTCTAGTGTTTGCCACCGTTGTGGTAAACCATCTCATCCGGGTTTTGACTGTTTCAAGAATGCCTTTAAGTGTTATACCTGCAATGGATTTGGGCATAAGTCCTTTGAGTGTCCTGAGAGGAACACCGCACTTGGTAAGGCTGCCACTGGTGCTGCAGCAACTAAGGGAGGAAAGCCGAAGGGGAAGATCTTCGTGATGACTAGGGCTGAGGCTGAGGCTCATCCAGATATTGTGGCTGGTATATTTTCTGTTCTTGGCGCTGAGTGCCTTATTTTGTTTGACACTAGAGCTTCTTTATCATTCATATCGACTCAGTTCGCAGACAGTTTAGCTCTTGAGTCTTCGTTGGTTGAGGAGACTTCCATTTCCTTACCTTCGGGAGACGTGTTTTCCTACTCTTTGTCCCATAGGGATGTTCCGATTATTATTGGTCAAGCCACATTTCCAGCGGACTTACTGAGATTTCCCCTCGAGGAATTTGACATTATCCTCGGTATGGATTGGTTATCGCGATACCATGCTCGCTTCGAGTGTCGCGACCAGAAAATCTGCTTGAGGAGTTCTTCAGGAGTTCGTGTTTCCTATAGGGGAACTCGCCCTAAAAAGGGTGTTCGTGTTATTTCTTCGATGAAAGCATCTCATCTTCTTAGGAAGGGTTGCCAAGCCTTCCTGTGTGTTGTTTCAGCTGCTAAGCCATCGCTACCGAAGCTTGAGGATATAGCCATTGTTCGTGAGTTTCCAGATGTTTTCCCATAAGACTTGCCAGGGATACCGCCAGAGAGAGATGTGGAGTTTACCATTGAGCTTGTTCCAGGTACTGGAGCTATATCCAAGGCTCCTTACCGTATGGCTCCACCTGAGTTGAAGGAGTTAAAGCAACAGTTGGAAGAGATGATCGAGAAAGGGTTCATTAGACCGAGTGCTTCTCTGTGGGGTGCTCTAGTTTTATTTGTTAAGAAGAAAGATGGTTCCATGAGACTTTGCATTGATTATAGAGAGTTGAACATAGTGATTGTGAAGAACAGATATCCTTTGCCTAGGATTGATGATTTATTTGAGCAGCTTAGAGGTGCTTCTAGGTTTTCTAAGATTGATCTTCGATCGGGTTATCCTCAGATCCCAGTGAGAGAGGCTGATATTGCGAAGACTGCTTTTCGTACCAGATATGGGCATTTTGAGTTCGTGGTCATGCCTTTTGGGTTGACTAATGCACCTACTATTTTTATGGATCAGATGAACCGCACGTTCAGTGAGTTTTTAGACACTTGTGTTGTGGTATTTATTGATGATATTCTCATTTACTCGAAGACCGATGAGGAGCATGCAGAGCATCTCCGATTGATACTTGGGATTTTACGTCGACAGAAGTGGTTCGTAAAGTTCTCTAAGTGTGAGTTTTGGCTTTCTAAGGTTGCATTTCTTTGACATGTGATATCTAGTGAGGGAGTTATGGTTGATCCCGCGAAAATTGAGGCCGTTGTTGATTGGGAGAGTCCCAAAGATGTGGGAGATATCCGTAGTTTCCTTGGTTTGGCTGGTTACTACCGTCGATTTGTTGAGGATTTCTCTAGAATGGCTCGTCCGATGACTCAGTTATTGAAGAAGGAAGCTAAATTGTTAGGACCGACAAGTGTGAGAGCTCTTTCCAGGAATTGAAGACTAGGTTGACTTCCGCTCCTATACTTGCTTTGCCAGAGATCGGGGTTGACTTTGATGTTTACTGCGATGCTTTAGGGCTTGGATGTGTGTTGATGCAGAGTGGTAAGGTGATAGCTTACTCATCTAGACAGTTGCGATCTCACGAGGTGAACTATCCGACGCATGATCTTGAGTTAGCTGCAGTCGTTCACGCCCTAAAGATGTGGCGTCATTACTTGATTGGATCTCATTTTCGCATTTTCATGGATCACAAGAGTCTAAAGTACATTTTCACCCAGAAAGATCTCAATATGCGACAGCGTCGTTGGTTATAGTTGGTTAAGGATTACGACATTGAGTTATTGTATCATGAGGGAAAGGCCAATGTGGTTGCTGATGCGCTTAGCCGCAAGACTTCTCATTCGTTGAGTGCTATGCGTGTGTTGCCCGATGAGTTGTGTTCCGAGTTCCGGAAGTTGAGATTAGAGATGGTTGGTAGTGGTTTTGATTGGTTATCTGCTATGACTGCCGAGCCAACATTGTATTGGGAGATTCGCCAGAGTTTGCCAACAAATGCTACTTTCCGGAAGTTCAAGGCTAAGATTTCGAGTGGTGTTGCACCAGACTTAGTGATTGATTCTGATGGTTTCCTTCGATTCCGAGGTAGCATGTACGTTCCAGGTGTGCCAGATTTGAGGAAGAGGGTTTTAGATGAGGCTCACTTGACACCGTATTCAGTTCATCCGGGCGGAGAGAAGATGCACAAGGACTTGAGACTTATATTTTGGTGGCCCGGAATGAAGAAAGACATATTGGATTACGTGAGTAGGTGCTTGACTTGTCAACAAGTCAAGATAGAGCATAGGAGGCCAGGTGGTTTGTTACAGCCGCTCCACGTTCCTCAGTGGAAGTGGGAGTGCATATTGATAGACTTCGTGACGGCATTGCCTAAGACAGTGGGAGGCAAGGATGCGATTTGGGTTGTGGTTGATATGCTAACTAAGTGTGCCAGATTTGTGCCTATCAAAGAGACATGGGATATGGACCGTTTAGCCAGGGCTTATATTGCAGAGATAGTCCGTTACCATGGTGTCCCGAGAGAGATCGTTTCTGATCGTGATCCTCGTTTCTGTTCCAGATTTTGAAAGGCTTTACAGGAGGCTATGGGAAGCCGTTTGCTGATGAGTACCGCATTTCATGCCGCGACTGATGGACAGTCCGAGAGGACTATTCAGACATTAGAGGACTTGCTCCGTGCTTGTGCACTTGATTTTCAGAGTTCTTGGGAGCAGTGTCTACCGTTAGTTGAGTTTTCCTACAACAACAGTTACCATTCATCTATTGGTATGGCTCTGTATGAGGCGCTCTATGGTAGGAAGTGCCGTAGTCCGATCTGTTGGAATCAGGCGAGTGACGTGCACGACCTAGGACCAGACCAGTTAGCTGTGACGATTGACCAGGTTCAGCTTATCAGAGGTAGGATGAAGGCCGCACAAGATCGGCATAAATCCTATGCTGATGTTCGCCGTAGACCTCTCGAGTTTGAGGTGGGCGACAGAGTCTTCTTGAGAGTTTCACCGATGAAGGGCGTTAAGAGGTTTGGAGTTAAGGGCAAGTTGAGCCCTAAGTATATTGGGCCATTTGAGATCGTGAAGAGGATTGGTGCTGCTGCTTACCATTTGGACTTGCCTCCTAGGTTGGGCAAGGTTCATAGTGTCTTTCATGTTTCTCAGCTCCGAAAGTATGTTAGTGATCTGAGTCATGTTCTTCCTAGAGAGATCGAGAACTTAGAGCCGAGTCTTGCTTTCGAGGAGTGTCCCGTGAAGATTCTAGACTGCCAGGACAGGAAGCTTAGGAGCAAGGTGGTGCCTTTAGTGAAGATCCTTTGGCGTTGCGGTGATGTTGAGGAGCAGACGTGGGAGACCGAGGCATCGATGCGTGCTGCGCATCCTTCTCTTTTCGATTGAGGTATAGTTATTTAGAATTTATCTTCGTTCGAATTTCGAGGACGAAAATTTTTGAAGTTGGGGTGATTGTAACATCCCATATTTTTATAAAATATATTTTAAGAGTTTTAAATTATTTTAAGTCATAAAATAATATTTTAATAATTTATTGGGAAAGTATTTAATAAATAGTAAGATCCGTCTTAAGAACCTTGATGCCCGTCGTTGAGGGTATCAAAGATAAAATTTATGATTCCTAACTTTAACAATAGATAGTGAAAGTCAGGGTCGAACACAAGGAGGTGGGGAATGTTTATTGTTTGGTGTTAATGTTAAGGTAACAATTTTTGGGGGTTTGAATGGTTGTTTACTAAGTCTAAGGCAAAGATAAAAATAAAGCAAGAAAATAAAGATGAGATTAAAACTATATTAAAAGAGATGCTAGGATGTTTGGGTAACAAATAGCTAAGGTAATATAAATCCTAAGGTCAACATGTATTGCAGTCGCGTAAGGGGTGTAACATATCCTTTCGGTCTATGGTACCTAATAGCTCCTTTCGGCCTATGCTATTAGTTCCTAGGTCTCACAATTATTGGGTGTCAACAATAAGGGTGATTCCTAAATCCTAGGTCACATACCTTTCAGTCTTGAGTAACCTAGCCGTCTTAAGGTGTAAACCAATGCCCTTCCCGTATCTCTCAATCTTGGGTAGGTTATTACTAACATCCTACAAGTCTCCTTTCAGTCTCATTGTAGGGTATTATAGTCAACAAAGAAAGACGAAACAGAATTCATACGCGAGTGGGTCGACCGACCGGCTATTCCAGTCGGCCGACCACCGCCTTGGTCGACCGACCCATTAATTGAGTCGGCCGACCACGGCTCTGCTACAGGTCGGTCTCGGAATTTACGTTACCTATGCATATTCATCCCCTACATCCTAACATATGAAATTTAGCTACTCATAATTACCGGAACAATAGTAAGAACAAGATTTGATATGGAAAACATGATGAACGATAATCTAAACATGCAAGAATTAATAAAGCTTGAGATTCTAACTTAAACCGGATGCAACAATAATAAGAACAATAATTAAACTAGATTAGGGAATAATTACCAGAAATCGGAATTAAGGCAGAAAGGAACAAACTTTATTGATGAATGCTTGAAAGATTGAAGAACAAAACTAAAGGTGTTTGATGATTATTGAAAGATTACAACTAAAGATAAAACTAAATTAAAGACTGAGCAAAACTCTGTTAGAAACTGAATAGAAAACTGAATGCCTAACCCTAATCCCGTAATTTAGCTTAAATAGGCGGAATTAAAGAGTTTCCTAATGACCTAAACACTTTAATGGGCTTCGCGGAAACTTCTGGGTCAGCGCTGAGGTCGGTCGACCCAATTAGTAGGTCGGTCGACACAGTTGTCGGGACTGCAGCGCGCGTCGATCTTAAAACAGCTGCCATTTCTTCGTTACTTATCATAACCAAGCAATTCTTGCGGCGTTGGAAAGCTAAGAGAATAAGCTTTCACCTCCAACTGGAATTACTCCATTATAAGCTCTAGAACTCGAGATATAGCCATTTGAAACAGGCTGTAATGTCGTGGATCGATTCTTTGCTTGTTAAAGCTATCCTCAGGCCTTGAAATGTGCGCTAGGCTTCGTTCCTTCTTGTCCTTAGTCATAAAAAATCCCGAGGGCATAAATTTGGTGCAAAATCGTCCCTTTTCCGCATAAATCTGCAAAAGTGCATAAAAATACGAAAGTGCACAATTGTTGGGAAATAAGGGCTAAAACATAGTAAATGAGCGACCAAATGCGTGTAAAAATAGATGAAAAACATCATAAAATAGACACGCATCAAATTCCCCAAACCAAACCCTTGCTTGCCCTCAAGCAAGAAATAGACTCGATCTTAACTAATGGAACGATTTCAATCTCAGAGCGAAATTTACATGTTAGCCTAGACCAATGCCAAGTATAAAATGAGATAGTATTCAAATCATGCAAATGAGTTATGGTGTTGTCAAACTTTGCAAGACTAGAGACTATAGAGACTTTATACCATGGACTCTCGCGGTACGCTCGAGACACTCATGAAGCAAAGGGCGAGTATATGTAGAAGATAGAAAGAAGTATATTGTCATGACACTCACCTAACTGCGACCCATGAAAACATGCCTGCAATCTAACATGAACAAAAATTCTACAACTATGTATTAACACACTCATTAAGTGACTCAGATACATGCAATTGAGATAATGAAAGATAAGTGAGGTAAAAGGTAAAAAGTGGTTAAAAATGTTTTTGGATTTGTGGGGTTAGTAGCCAAGCTAGTAAAACCGGTTCCCAACAACAAACTTCACAACTTTTGATATTAAGGAAGTGCTCTTTTGTAGCACAACTCTCACATTAAATATAAGAAAGGACTCCCAAATATTTTGAATGAGGTACGGGAGTGATAACAAATAAAAGAAAAGGATTTTAGAACGAAATTTGCATTCTGATGCTGTCAGGTGGTCGACCGACCTATAGAGGCGGTCGGTCGACTGACTTTCTGTGCTTTTTGCTTTTTTTTTTTTTTTTTTTTTTCGTTTTTTTTCCTTTTTTTTTTCTTTTTCTGAATTTTTCTGTTCCTTTTCTTTCTTTCTTTCTTTTTCCTTCTTTCTTTTCTCTTTTTTCTCATGATAGCATACAACCAAGATGTCTCAAGATTAAACCAAAGACCACAGATACTAGCTTGGAAGGGTAGGCTAAGTATGGGATGTAGTTTTGGGGGAATAAAGAGGCAATTTTGGCTATGTGGGGCTTATGGGTAAATAAGAGAAAAGGGATCCCAAATGCACGTATCAAGATTCACAAAACGAGATAGTAAGACAAGTATATAGCAATTCAAGTTCATGTTTATGCATATTGATGTAACATGTTCCAAGGGGAGTACTACTCACATCCTAGACAACTGGTTTAAGAATGAAACCAGGAAATAAGCTCTAAACCTTAGAATGTATAGTAGGTTGCCAAGGTATAAGTCAAGTCTCAAGATATGCAAGTTAACAAAAACTCGTAGATATGCAAAAGACTCTCATACTAAAACAAGTTAGCAAGGCAAGGTAAAGACATAAACATGTAAGATAGCTAAATCATCCTTGAAATAATTTCGTTCCGACTCGACCTATATGCTAAAATAAACGTGCATTTTTTGGAATTTTTTGAATTTTTTCATTTTTTTGTATTTTTCTTGTATATGTAAGGAAAATAAAGAAAAGGACAATGCAATACGGAAATGCAATAAACGTGTGACAGAATGCAATGCATGTGACACGAAACCATTCCCCAAACCAACCCGCACAATGTCCCCATTGTGCATTAGCCTAAGTAAAGGTTTCAGAAAATTAAAAGAAAGATGCAGGGAAAATAGAAACTAAGGAAAACTGGAAAGAACTCACTGGGTTTTGAAGCGCATGAAAAACCTCTCCAAACCAGCGTAAGCTGGGAGGTTTTGGTGGCCAGCAGTGCCACTCAAGTACCCAAGATGGTGCACGAATTCCGAGGAAGAAGCGAACGGGCTGTGACGGACAGGTAGGTCGACCGACCTATATTTTGGGTCGACCGACCCTTCTGCGGACTGCAGTGTAATACCCCATATTTTAGCCTCGGTCAACGGCAGTCAAACCGTATTTTATACAAGTATTTCAAATGGTATGTTTATAAAGTATTTTACGTAAACTGTTACTATTTTATAGATCGTATTTCTACGATTATTTCGTATTTCACAATTACTTTATATTTGATGTTTATTTCATAAAATGTCGTTTCCTTCTTATTTCTTTAATTTTAATAATACGTTGTTTCATAATAATACGTATAATAATCTTTGACGTGTCTTAGGGGAGCTAATTACGTACAACAATGATAATAATAGTAGTAGCACATTATTATTATTATATTACTATGTTATTACTGTTGTTATTATTATTATTATTATTATTATTATTATTATTATTATTATATTATTATGTTACATTAATACTATACTACGATGTCAACGCTACCAATTTGACAAACCCTAACCCCTTATACTCTTTGTACACCGCCTCAACTTTTATCAAATTCTTTCGACTACATCATGCTTTCTTACTCGTAATCCATCAATCCCCTTCATCGCCGGATTTCTATCAACACGGATAACATGTCTTCATCATCATCATCGTAGTAAGTTTATGTGCATTCGTTTGAAAGTTCTCGTCACCATCGTTTCTTTTCTTTTATTTGTTTTGGACTGTTGTTTTATTTAGCCGTTGATACGAGTCTGGGTAGTAGTAGTAGTAGGAAATGAGAGTGCGAAACAGGAACGCGAAACAGCGGGACATGTGAGTGCGAAAAACAGAGGAGGAATGCCTGTGGTTAGGGCCTGTTAGTGTCGGATTTTGGACCGGTTAGGGGGAGGTTTTGCATCTGGGTTAATGGGTGGAGGTTGCTAGGAGTGTGTCTTTTGGCTGGGTGTCCTAGTGGTGGTCGTCGGTGGTGATAATCACCACCACGAGGGTGTTAAACACGTATAGTATAAAAGGAATTGGAAACAGGGGTGTCGGGTTGTGTACAGGCGGTTTGAGAGGGTTGTCGAGACGACAGTGGTGGTCTTAGGGGGTAGCCTAGGGGTGTTTTTGGTAGTCTGTAGTACAGGTAAGAGGTTAGTGTTGCTGGTGGTGGTCGTGGGTTGCTAGGAGCGTGCTGGTGGTGTCGTGAAGTAGGGTGCACGAGTAGCGTATACGGAGTTGCTGCAGCAGTCGAAGTTCCTATTGCGTTTTGTTGCTACGTGCTTAATGTCATGGTATTATTGGTGTTGTTTTGTTTTACTACTAATATTCTATTATATGATAATATTATTAATTAATTATTATTATTATTATTATTATTATTATTATTATTATTATTATTGTTTTCTTATTCGTCCTTATGTTTGGTGACTTCTGCCAACTACAAGTATTACATTCCTTTATTTGTAGTTGTCATCATTATTATTATATGTAATAGTCATTATTGTTATTAATATGGTTATTTTTATTAGTATTGATATTATTGTACGGTTGTTATTATATGGTTAGCATTAGTATGGTTAATATTAGTAAATGTTACTTATGTTTAATTATTAAGTTGTTAAGGAAAATTTATACAAGAATGTGACGGTTTTCAATAGTCGACCATATTTTCAATGTTCGTTTATTTAATTGAAGATGTTATAAAAGTAATAAGGACGAGTTGTTTAAGTTAATTGAAGTAGTCATGTGTAATACGGTCTCGTTATGCGATATGTATATTATTTAGATAATAGACTTGAATGATTGATATATTATATTTGTTTATGTAGTTATATTAGTTAGTAATTGAGTATATTATTTTATTAGGTGTTGAGTATGTGATGAAGTAATGCTACTGACTGGATGTTAGCTGCGTGATGGATTATGTTGCTATCCAGGTAGGATACGCCGGCACTATACTCTATGATGTGTTATGAATGGTTGTTGGATTGTGTGTTATGGATGCTGAGCATGAGTAATATGAGAATGATATTGGTTGAATTGAGTGTTGATTATTATTATTGGCATGAGCATTTCATTATTTAATAGCATGATTGATTAAGAGTATTGTTGCATTCATGAGCATGGCATATGCATTGGTTACTGAGAAAGTTACGGAATGGATCGATATTGATTTGATATAAAGCCCAGGGTGGTTCTGCAGACCAGGCCTGGTGTCTTATCAGCTATTGAGCTGGTGTTCGGTGACGACCGATTATAGTCTGCCGGGAGGTTCGGTATGGCTTGGTGTTTCGGGTTTGAGATTGGTGTTTCGGGTTGAGATTGAGATTGTGATTGAGCTCGAGCATATCATGGCATTTGCATATCATTTATTTGTTGCATTTTAATTATTGTGTTATCCTACTCAACCGCGAGGTTGACAGTGTATTCGTGTACACCTACGATGATCCGGAATGGGGAGTAGATTCTACAGGTCAGAGACAGATGGATTAGGAGCTTGGGCATGGAGAGGGACATGGCTTGGACCTACTTAGAATTAGATCACATACTTAGATGTTATCAGTTGTACTTTTATTCTTTGCGTAGTAGTTGTAATATCAAAAGTTTAAATTTAATCAGTTCTATATAAAGTACTTTGGTTTGTTTTACCTTGTTATACACTACCTCGGACATTCCGAGATGGTAACAGTCCTATTTATTTGAGAATGTCTTGCTAAAGGCTCTTAAATAAGTGGGGGTGTTACAAAGTGGTATCAGAGCGAACGATCCTCAGGCCTAAACCAAATGAATAATAATGAACATAGGAAGAGTCTAATAAATGAACCCCAGGCTAGTAACTATTAGGAGCCCCAGGATTGGGATGAGTTAGGGGCCCCCTCAAACCAAGCCACTAGCCCTTTCAGTCTAACCTGGAAACCCTTGAGTGATACAGAGAGTGGGTAATAACAATAATAAAGGATCTGACCTTGCCTATGTTGTGCTAACATTCTTGCAGGAGAAGAATGAGGTAAGTGGTAATGTGAATTATGGTAGTGATGTGTATTAGAAGATTATGATTGATATGGAAATGCTGATTGATCGGAATGATTGATTTGAAATTTTGATGAGTATGGATGATGTTTATTTATTGAGCAATAGTTGGAGTGATGATCATATGATTCCGGTGTTTTGTAATGTTCATACGGTTATCTGGTATTTAAATGACTATCGCTATTATATGATTTGATGTTTAACTCCTGGTTTGGATGAGTAATTCTGTCGATCTTATGATTACATGTTATAGCAAACCATGTCTAGTGATATGCTGAATGTGCTGCTCTAAGCCATGGATGTTATATAGTTATGTGTTGCATATATCGTACTTAAAACTTTATGCCTATATACGCACTTAAATTCGTTATGAAGTTAGTAATCAATAAGGGACATATTAGTTACTCCTAGTTTATATATTTCCGTACCCTAATAAGTTGTGTTGGCACGATGATAGAAACTAATGCACTGTCTATACATTCATGATTATTGAGTTATTTAGTTGATTTTATATTCGGTTTCGCAATCTTTACTGTTTTCTAGATGGCAATTACATGTTAATATGGTGCAATGTGATTTCAATGCTTCAAATGATATGTTAACATGTTGTAAAGAAGGACTTGTTGTGTTTAAATGTGATAATGTGAAACATTTTTTTTTTTAGGAACCAAAATTGTAATAAAATTTTCAGAATGTTATCTTGTTTGTACGGGTTGTCATTTAACATGTGTTCTCTATATAGATATGAAAATTTTATGTGTGACAACTTTCTGAATTATCTTTCCAATGCCGTTGGTTTCATGTTAATACGAGTTATATTTTGCGAAAAATAAATATTTTAGTCGACAGTGGTCAGATTGTCACTACACAGTTCTGTTTTGACCCATGTTTTTGGAAAAGAAACCATTTAAAAGGTATTATTGTTTCTGTATAATTCCAACTCCACTGTTTAGAATATTCATTCGCGTTTTGAAAATGATAAGTCACGTAAAATCTTAACGAGTAGTTATTTAATTGTGATTTTTTGCAAGTCGCCCAATTTTCTGTCTAAGTGTTGTAAAGTTTTTGTTCAGACCAACTGAGTTGTAAAATTTGTTATAAATAATTCCCTTAAACTTTGCAATTGATTTTTTTTTATGATTAGTTAATTCTTTATATTTTCTAAAAACTATAATAGCTCGCAAAATAGCTAAGCGGTTATTTAATTATGATTTTTTTGGAAGTTGTAGCGTGATGTATGATTGTTGAAATTGCAAGTTATGTAAAGTTTAAAAAAAAAAAAAAATGAATTATGTGATGTAACCATATAATATTCTGATATGACCTTAGTAGCATGAACAATAGGCACATGATATGAATACAAACTTTATTATATGATAGTGTAACCTTACTTGTTATTGGTGAGTTTTATATAAAGTTAGTTTCATTTACACTGACACTAATGTAATGCCACAAAGTGAATTGCATTTTGCTATGTTTAAAATCTGGCCACAATATATTAAATTAGTAATTGGTTGACATGTGAATTATGGAAATGCTAGTCTTGTGAACTCGTTTACTTTTATCGTTAAATTTTCATGATTCATGGGTCACAATTTACAAGAACAATGTTTTAGTAAAGAAGAGTCAGAATGTCTCTGTATAGTCTTGTTCGATCTGTAGCTTGAAAAAATTGTCATTTGATTCGTGTTTATAAATTGTCACAAATTACAACTTCAATGTTTCGAAAGTTCCAAAATGTTTCAAGTGATAATCCTTGATAAAGCTTGATGTTTTGATAATTATAGTAATTGTTTGCAACATGACCGATTCTGCAGCTGCGTGTTGATGAAATCCTGCCTGAATATTATTGTTCCGCATGATATGAATCTCGTATTTTGCAAGATATAATTATTGCTAGTTTTAAGATATATGATGTAATGTGAGTGGATGGGAAGTGTAACTAAGTGATTCTAACTTATTGATATCTGGGAATGTGAAGTTGTCTTGCTAGTATATGGTTGGAGTACATCCCGTGAAATATGTCATTGCTTCGTGTTTAATTACATTAATTAAATAATTGCCTAATGCCTTTCTAAAACTTGTGTGCATAAACATGATTTTGGTTCTATAATATGAGTATGAGAATGAAAATGGTTTGATTTGTCAAGTATGAACTATGAGTTAGCTGCTTGTCTACTTTGGTGTAAATGTGTTCTGTTGTGTTAAAATTTCCACGGGTATATAAGTGTTAGTTACCTTGATTTTGTTTTGACTGTGTAACATGAAATTGACAAGTATCTGTTGTTGCTTGAAAAGTCGGATACTAGTTGCCAGTATAGAGTTATTAGCTTATCAAATGAATTATGACTGTTGTTTGAGTGATTTCTTGAGCTTTGGATGTGGAATTTTATAATGGAGTTACGGGGACGTAACCATGTTATAAGGAGGATAGGATTTTAAAATCTAGATGGTTTACGATCTAGCTAAGTGATATGTTTGGCTGACTGAGATTGACCATGCATGGAGTCTGTTGTTTTAATTTGTTATGTTTTGGTCAATGTTGCGGTTCTTTAAGTATCATATACTTTTGTCATATGTTGAACTTTGGGGACAAAGTTTCTTAAGGGGTATAGAATGTAACACATCGCGTTTTAGAGTTTATGTATATATGTACTACTTATGTTTGTCTTATGCTTGTGGGGTATTTTGCTATCGTTGCGGGATAGCGAACTTCGGGACGAAGTTCATTTTAAGGAGGGAAGACTGTAATACCCCATATTTTAGCCTCGGTCAACGGCAGTCAAACCATGTTTTATACAAGTATTTCAAATGGTATGTTTATAAAGTATTTTACGTAAACTGTTACTATTTTATAGATCGTATTTCTACGATTATTTCGTATTTCACAATTACTTTATATTTGATGTTTATTTCATAAAATGTCGTTTCCTTCGTATTTCTTTAATTTTAATAATACGTTGTTTCATAATAATACGTATAATAATCTTTGACGTGTCTTAGGGGAGCTAATTACGTACAACAATGATAATAATAGTAGTAGCACATTATTATTATTATATTACTATGTTATTACTGTTGTTGTTGTTGTTATTATTATTATTATTATTATTATTATTATATTATTATGTTACATTAATACTATACTACGATGTCAACGCTACCAATTTGACAAACCATAACCCCTTATACTCTTTGTACACCGCCTCAACTTTTATCAAATTCCTTCGACTACATCATGCTTTCTTACTCGTAATCCATCAATCCCCTTCATCGCCGGATTTCTATCAACACGGATAACATGTCTTCATCATCATCATCGTAGTAAGTTTATGTGCATTCGTTTGAAAGTTCTCGTCACCATCGTTTCTTTTCTTTTATTTGTTTTGGACTGTTGTTTTATTTAGCCGTTGATACGAGTCTGGGTAGTAGTAGTAGTAGGAAATGAGAGTGCGAAACAGGAACGCGAAACAGTGGGACATGTGAGTGCGAAAAACAGAGGAGGAATGCCTGTGGTTAGGGCCTGTTAGTGTCGGATTTTGGACCGGTTAGGGGGAGGTTTTGCATCTGGGTTAATGGGTGGAGGTTGCTAGGAGTATGTCTTCTGGCTGGGTGTCCTAGTGGTGGCCGTCGGTGGTGATAATCACCACCACGAGGGTGTTAAACACGTATAGTATAAAAGGAATTGGAAACAGGGGTGTCGGGTTGTGCACAGGCGGTTTGAGAGGGTTGTCGAGGCGATAGTGGTGGTCTTAGGGGGTAGCCTAGGGGTGTTTTTGGTAGTCTGTAGTACAAGTAAGAGGTTAGTGTTGTTGGTGGTGGTCGTGGGTTGCTAGGAGCGTGGTGGTGGTGTTGTGAAGTAGGGTGCACGAGTAGCGTATACGGAGTTGCTGCAGCGGTCGAAGTTCCTGTTGCGCTTTGTTGCTACGTGCTTAATGTCATAGTATTATTGGTGTTGTTTTGTTTTACTACTAATATTCTATTATATGATAATATTATTAATTAATTATTATTATTATTATTATTATTATTATTATTATTATTATTATTATTATTATTATTGTTTTCTTATTCGTGCTTATGTTTGGTGACTTCTGCCAACTACAAGTATTACATTCCTTTATTTGTAGTTGTCATCATTATTATTATATGTAATATTCATTATTGTTATTAATATGGTTATTTTTATTAGTATTGATATTATTGTACGGTTGTTATTATATGGTTAGCATTAGTATGGTTAATATTAGTAAATGTTACTTATGTTTAATTATTAAGTTATTAAGGAAAATTTATACAAGAATGTGACGGTTATCAATAATCGACCATATTTTCAATGTTCGTTTATTTAATTGAAGATGTTATAAAAGTAATAAGGACGAGTTGTTTAAGTTAATTGAAGTAGTCATGTGTAATACGGTCTCGTTATGCGATATGTATATTATTTAGATAATAGACTTGAATGATTGATATATTATATTTGTTTATGTAGTTATATTAGTTAGTAATTGAGTATATTATTTTATTAGGTGTCGCGTATGTGATGAAGTAATGCTACTGACTGGATGTTAGCTGCGTGATGGATTATGTTGCTATCCAGGTAGGATACGCTGGCACTATACTCTATGATGTGTTATGAATGGTTGTTGGATTGTGTGTTATGGATGCTGAGCATGAGTAATATGAGAATGATATTGGTTGAATTGAGTGTTGATTATTATTATTGGCATGAGCATTTCATTATTTAATAGCATGATTGATTAAGAGTATTGTTGCATTCATGAGCATGGCATATGTATTGGTTACTGAGAAAGTTACGGAATGGATATTGATTTGATATAAAGCCCAGGGTGGTTCTGCAGACCAGGCCTAGTGTCTTATCAACTATTGAGCTGGTGTTCGGTGACGACCGATTATAGTCTGCCGGGAGGTTCGGTATGGCTTGGTGTTTCGGGTTTGAGATTGGTGTTTCGGGTTGAGATTGAGATTGTGATTGAGCTCGAGCATATCATGGCATTTGCATATCATTTATTTGTTGCATTTTAATTATTGTGTTATCCTACTCAACCGCGAGGTTGACAGTGTATTCGTGTACACCTACGATGATCCGAAATGGGGAGTAGATTCTACAGGTCAGAGACAGATGGATTAGGAGCTTTGGCATGGAGAGGGACATGGCTTGGACTTACTTAGAATTAGATCACATACTTAGATGTTATCAGTTGTACTTTTATTCTTTGCGTAGTAGTTGTAATATCAAAAGTTTAAATTTAATCAGTTCTATATAAAGTACTTTGGTTTGTTTTACCTTGTTATACACTACCTCAGACATTTCGAGATGGTAACAGTCCTATTTATTTGAGAATGTCTTACTAAAGGCTCTTAAATAAATGGGGGTGTTACAGCAGGAATTCCAGAAACGTCAGGGACTAGGTCGACCGACCCGTATTTCTGGTCGGTTGACCCCTCTGCTGCACAGCGGTCTCCCTTCTTTCATCAATCCTGAAAAAATCATCAAAAACGCGCCTAACAAGTGCGCGAGATCCCTGAAACAAGTCCAAAAAGTCTTAACTACGCAAACACAACGGAAAAGTTGTCCTAAAAACTTAAAGAAAGCAAGCTAGAAAGTCTTAGCAAAACAAAAAAAAAATGTCTTAAGAAAAACAGAAACGAGCAAAAAGAAGAAGTCATCCGCGAAGAATTCGGCGTTTCTTTGACCAAGGGCTCTGACTACAGGCTACTCCTTCAGCTATGGTGATTTGGGTAGATGAGTTTCTCTCCACCATGTAGATGGGTGGGTCATCATCCATAGCTCTAGCCATCCATCTCCTAGGGTTGTCGACTCCCAAGTCGTGGGCAGACACCTTCCTGGGTTTCTTCTTCTTAGGGCTCTTTTCTTTAGCCAAATGATCACTTGCTTGAGTGACCTCGTTCTTTACATCATTTGATCGAGTAAGTGGTACTACTCGATCGAGAACATCTCTCTTCCTACCGCCTATAGACTCTACCACTAGTGTCGCAATTTCTGGAGCATCCAAATTAGCCTCCTGAGCAAGAGATTCACCTGCACATGCGTCAAAACACATCAAAGCCTCCGAAGGATCCTTTGTAAAGGATCCATGTACATAACATTCACTAATATTATTAAAAACATCAGAAATGTCAATAGAAGAATCCTGCAAAAAACAAGGTTCATCAACCGAGGGTTCAAACGATGTTAGGAACATATTCATCACTAACACCTACAGAAATAGGTTGGTCAGTCAAGGGGTAAATTTCTAACTCATCATCTGTATCTAAATCCGAGTCAGTATCATCAACGGGGAGGGAAAGGGAATCAAGTAACCTATCATACTCATCCTTAAGAATGAGCGACTCTTCAGTAATGGGTATGATAGGATCACACTCAACAGGAATATCCGGGTTACTAATATTAAAACCCTCATACCTCTCCGTATCTTCGCTGGCTCGGATTAGGTGTTTGAGAAGCTCCTATTGCTTCTCACAGGGTAGGTCTAAAAATTCCCATCCGCAATTTCTCTTAATCTCGATCAAGGTCTTACCAGTGACTCCATCATAAAAGATACGACAAACCTCCCCAATACTAACAGGATAGTCAGACTGAGTAAGGAAAGAGGTTATTCTACTACAATAGATATGCAATGGTTCATGCTCGAGTTGTGGGAAAGGGGCGATGGTCATGACAACGAAAGAAGAAGGGAAAACATAAACAAAAAACAATAAACACTGGCGTCACCTCCCCGACAACGGCGCCAAAATTTGATGCCCGTCGTTGAGGGTATCAAAGATAAAATTTATGATTCCTAGCTTTAACAATAGATAGTGAAAGTCAGGGTCGAACCACAAGGAGGTGGGGAATGTTTATTGTTTGGTGTTAATGTTAAGGTAACAATTTTTGGGGGTTTGAATGGTTGTTTACTAAGTGTAAGGCAAAGATAAAAATAAAGCAAGAAAATAAGGATGAGATTAAAACTATATTAAAAGAGATGCTAGGATGTTTGGGTAACAAATAGCTAAGGTAATATAAATCCTAAGGTCAACATGTATTGCAGTCGCGTAAGGGGTGTAACATATCCTTTCGGTCTATGGTACCTAATAGCTCCTTTCGGCCTATGCTATTAGTTCCTAGGTCTCACAATTATTGGGTGTCAACAATAAGGGTGATTCCTAAATCCTAGGTCACATACCTTTCAGTCTTGAGTAACCTAGCCGTCTTAAGGTGTAAACCAATGCCCTTCCCGTATCTCTCAATCTTGGGTAGGTCATTACTAACATCCTACAAGTCTCCTTTCAGTCTCCTTGTAGGGTATTTTAGTCAACAAAGAAAGACGAAACAGAATTCATACGCGAGTGGGTCGACCGACCGGCTATTCCAGTCGGCCGACCACCGCCTTGGTCGACCGACCCATTAATTGAGTCGGTCGACCACGACTCTGCTACAGGTCGGTCTCGGAATTTACGTTACCTATGCATATTCATCCCCTACATCCTAACATATGAAATTTAGCTACTCATAATTACCGGAACAATAGTAAGAACAAGATTTGATATGGAAAACATGATGAACGATAATCCAAACATGCAAGAATTAATAAAGCTTGAGATTCTAACTTAAACCGGATGCAACAATAATAAGAACAATAATTAAACTAGATTAGGGAATAATTACCAGAAATCGGAATTAAGGCAGAAAGGAACAAACTTTATTGATGAATGCTTGAAAGATTGAAGAACAAAACTAAAGGTGTTTGATGATTATTGAAAGATTACAACTAAAGATAAAACTAAATTAAAGACTGAGCAAAACTCTGTTAGAAACTGAATAGAAAACTGAATGCCTAACCCTAATCCCGTAATTTAGCTTAAATAGGCGGAATTAAAGAGTTTCCTAATGACCTAAACACTTTAATGGGCTTCGCGGAAACTTCTGGGTCAGCGCTGAGGTCGGTCGACCCAATTAGTAGGTCGGTCGACACAGTTGTCGGGACTGCAGCGCGCGTCGATCTTAAAACAGCTGCCATTTCTTCGTTACTTATCGTAATCAAGCGATTCTTGCGGCGTTGGAAAGCTAAGAGAATAAGCTTTCACCTCCAACTTGAATCACTCCATTATCAGCTCTAGAACTCGAGATATAGCCATTTGAAACAGGCTGTAATGTCGTGGATCGATTCTTTGCTTGTTAAAGCTATCCTCAGGCCTTGAAATGTGCGCTAGGCTTCGTTCCTTCTTGTCCTTAGTCATAAAAAATCCCGAGGGCATAAATTTGGTGCAAAATCGTCCCTTTTCCGCATAAATCTGCAAAAGTGCATAAAAATACGAAAGTGCACAATTGTTGGGAAATAAGGACTAAAACATAGTAAATGAGCGACCAAATGCGTGTAAAAATAGATGAAAAACATCATCAAATAGACACGCATCAAACCTTAAGTCCTTAAGACCAATACAAACTTGGCAACTTAAATTCATATCCTAAAACCCGTTCATGTTACCAAACCCGTTTTCCTTTGAAACGGGAAAGGACAATTACAAACCCCTAAACCCTCAAGTATGTCGACGTTCATCATTCCTCAAAAATAGAACACTGTCATTTTATTTTCTCAAATCCTCCTTAAATCTTCATCTTCTTTTCCAAATTCCGTCATCATCCGTTCACCGAATCAAGGTAATAAATACATTTCCGGAATCCTCATGAAATTTGCAAGTCATCCGTCACTTCCGTTTTTCATTTCCTCTAATTCGAAAATTGGGCTGTTTTCATGGAATTCGTCTTTGAGTCCTTAATATCCGTTTTTCGTGATGTAGGTGAGGGCTTAGAAGACCCGGACGTGGATAGCTTCATTGTTGAGGAGGAGCTTTGATAGGAATTTCTTTTAAGGTGACAATAATGAGAAAATCGACCTTATTGTTTATATTAGCACTTTTCTTGATTGGATTGGTTTAAGTTTCTGATTTTTAATGTTATTGTTGTTGTTTGAACTTAGTAACATGATATGAATGTTCACATATGATGATTACATGCTTGGATGATGTTTCATATGCTTATAGTTTAATTTTCAGAAGTTTAAGCTTAAGACGGATACAAATCATTTTCTTATTGAGGATTGTTTGTGGGATTAATTGTTGGTAGTTAGTATATTTGGTGATTATATGTGATGGGTAAACTTCATATGTTGCGATTTTAGAAGTCTTGAATTGATTAGAGGATATTTGAAGGTTTTGAGAAATTGCGATTTTGCGTACAGCAGACTCTGAGCCGGTAGGCTGACCGACAGCCGGTCGGCCAGCTCAGAGTCAGGGTGTCTTCTTTTGGATGTTCAGAAATCTGAGGAAGGTTTCTGAGTCGGTCAGTCGGCCGCCGGTCGACCGGCTCAGGATCCTTCTTGGGTGTTTTCAAGTTTTGCAAAAGCATAGGAAGTGACTCCCAGCCGGCAGGCCGGCAGCCGGTACACCGGCTGAGAGTCACTCCTCATATTTTTAATTTCAAGTTTTGGCTTATGGGAAGGGTCTCTCAGCCGGCTGGCCGGCGGACGGTCCACCGGCTGAGAGCCTTTCTCATTGTTTTTCAGACGATGCCTTGGCATGGGAAGGGACTCCCAGCCGGTGGACCGGCAGACGGTCTGGGATCGGCTGAGAGCCCCTGTTCTCATTATTTTGCTTTTAACTTCCAAACGATTTATCGGTTTTGTTTGAGATTCGTTCCGTGTACATTTCATGTGTGTTTGAGGTCCCCGGAGGATGGGCGACACTATATTGGGTTCGGGAATGGAGAGAGGATAGAGACCCCCCAGTCGGGTAACCGAAAGGGAAACCGACTCTCCCTCAACTTAGTTCCCAGGATCAATTAAGTGTTGATTAGAGGTATAAGAAAGTAGAACTATAGATTAGTTCCTAGACTTTGGATGATATTGTATTGATGCGTATTAAGTTATGCCTTAAGCTGGCCTCTGAACTTAATACGTGAGTTGATTGTCATATATGGGGATATGCCTTAAGTTGGCCTCTGAGCCCTATATGTGTATGAGTGTCGTGTCTGGGATATGCCTTAAGCTGGCCTCTGAGCCCAGACATGTTTGATTGTGATCGCGTTGGAACATGCCTTAAGTTGGCCTCTGAGTCTGACGGGTAGAGCAGCTGCACAACGGGGTAGCTAAGGAACTGACACCTTGCCCGGAGTGCAGATGTTTGATGCTAGGACATGCCTTAAGCTGGCCTCTGAGTCTAGTATCTTGTGATGTGGTGAAGGGACATGCCTTAAGCTAGCCTCTGAGTCCTTTACCTTTGGATGCTAGTCCATGCGTTGTGATGTCGCCTCTGAGTCTAGTGTCTTGCTGATTGGCAGGTCCATGCCTTAAGTTGACCTCTAAACCTTATACTTGCTGGATGTAATTGGTATGTAGGTTAAGTCTTAAGTTGACCGCTGAACCTTATACTTGCTGAGTTTATCCGCTTGCCTAGAGTTGGTATAGTGTCAGATATAGATGTTGATGTTTATGAGATAACTGTTGACGTTGATGAGTATGATACTTGACTTTGTTATTGTTTATCCAAAGCATTGGATGACTCTTTAGTCAGTTTCGTAAATGGTTTGGACTGAAAGACCCCCCCGACCGGGCAACCGGTAGGGAAATCGGCTCTCCTTCCAAATAGTTTCCGAAGTTGGTTGAGAGCCGTGCTTTAGTGATTGCATGATAGTTGGTGATCAGTTATTGAGATGTTGATATACTTCACATGTTTATATATGTTGGAGTGTTCTGTTTGTATTGCTTGTTACGTGTCGTTACAAAAGGTGGCTACGAGAACTCTGGTCACTCCCCACTGATTGTGGCGTACATGTTTTCATGTATGTAGGTACATGCAGGTTGGACGGGGTTCATTGATAGCTAGCGAGTGATGATCCACTTGTCATCATATGACTTACACTTTCGAGTAGCTAGACTCTAGTTTTTGATACTGTTATGTTTTGGTGCATGTAGGGATGTTCCATCCCAGGCTTTGTATATATTCGGTTTCCATTACTTAGAATTGTTATACTTATCTATCTTGTTTATATCAGTTTTCAGTTTCAGTTTTAATTCACCTCGCATGTTGTTTATATTTAAAAAGTTTTAATTCCGCTGCATTTTTGGTACTTTGTGTGTTTATTTATTTCCGCTTCGCGAGGGGTTTTACATGCACACTCCTCGAGGTGACGGAGACAGGTAATAGCAGCAGCAGTGGTCGACCGACCGCGGGGTCTGATCGACCGACCGTTGGTCGATGAAACAGTAGCTACTGGAGTGCAGTCACTGGTCGACCGACTGATACATCTGGTCGGTCGACCACTCTTCCTGTAACAGAGCTCGTTTCTTCTAATTAACTCAACATATTGAGTTAATCTTACACCAAACCTGTAAAACACAATTAACGCGCCCAAGACTTGCGCAATACCCAAAACTACATAGCCTAAGTCTCAAAAGAAATATCGAAAAACGAAAAACTAAGTCTAACACACAAATACGATAAATAGTCTTAAAAACAAAAATTCTAAAAAAAATGAGCAACAAGGAGAAGTCATCCACGAAAGATGCAAAAGATCTTTGACCACGGCTTCTGACTATAGGCAACTCCTTCAGCAGTACTGATCTGGGTAGATGAGATCCACTGCACTTTGTCATACATGTGAATAGATGGGTCATCGTCTGCAGCTCTAGCCTCCCACCTCATGGGGTCGTCTGGCTCGTCAAACTCCAAGTCATGGGCCGACACCTTCTTTGGCTTCTTTCTTCTTGGGCTCTTTTCTTCCGCCATGGAATCACTCGATTGAGTGATCTCGTTCTCTACATCATTTGATCAGGTAAGTGGTACTAGTCGATCGAGAACACTTCTCTTTCTGCCGACTATGGACTCGTTCTCATGTATTGCAACTTCTGGAGAATCCAGTTCAGCTTTCTAAACAGGAGATTCACATGCACATGTCTCAAAACACATCAAAGCCTCTGAAGGATCCTTTGTAAAGGATCCTTGTGCAGAACATTCACTAATATTATCTAAAACATTAGAAATGTCAACAAATGAATCCTGCACATAATAAGGCTCATTATCAAAAGGTTCAAACATATTAGAAACATATTCATTACTAATACCCACAGAAATAGGTTCGTTAGTCAAAAGATGAAGCTCTAAATCATCAACTGCAACCAAGTCAATGTCATCAACAGGCAGGGAAAGAGAGTGAAGTAGCATGTTATACTCATCCTCTTCAAGAATGAGCGAATCTTCTGTAACGAGTGTAATAGAATCAACCTCCACAGAAAGGTCTCGAGTGGCCTTCAGGTCACTAATGTCAACTCTCCTATGCCCCTCTGCCTCCGCACTGGCTTGGACTAAGTGTTCAAGAAGCTCTCATTGCTCCTCAATAGGTAGATTAAGAAATTCCCATCCACAACTTCCAAACACTAACATGATAGCCAGACTGGGAGATGAAAGAGGTTAGTCTATCATAATAAATATGCAACAATTCATGTTCAGATTGTGGGAAAGAGAAGATGGTCATGACGTCAAAATATAAAGACTAAAAACAAAAACAGTTAATACTAGCGCTACCTCCCCGGCAACGGCGCCAAAATTTGATACCCGTCGTTGTGGGTGTCAAAGATAAAATTTATAGTCCAAACTAAAACTATAGATAGTGATAGTCAGAGTCGAACCACAAGGAGGTTTGGGAGATATCAACTGTTTTAGGTCTTAAGTCTTAAGGTAACAAAAAGGGGGTTTTGATTGATTGTGATGGTTTCAACTAAGTCTAATAAATAAGATAAGAACAAAACTGAAAATAAAGATGCAAAAATATGATAAAAGAGATGCTAGGATGTTCGGGTCGCTATAGCTACGATGGCACATAATTCGAGGTAAGTCTGTATTACAGTCGCGTAAGGGGTATAACAAGTCCTTTCCGTCAGAGTTAACTAATAGCACCTTTCGGCCTATTCTATTAGTCCCTAGGTCTCACGTATACTAGTTGTCAACACGATAGGTGATTCCTAATGTCTAAGTCACATACCTTTCGATCTTAATAACTTAGCTGTCTTAAACCGTTAACTAATGCCCTTCCTTATGTCTCGATCCATGGTTTGGTCATTACAAAGCATCTAACAAGTCTCCTCTCGGTCTCATTGAAAGATACTTCACTTAACGAAACAAAACAGGTCTGATCATACACAAAGTCGGTCGACCGACCAGCTAATCCGGTCGATCGACCAACCTACTCAGTCGATCGACCAGAGAAGCCAGTCGGTCGACCAAGCACTGTTACGGGTTGCCCTATACTTCGCCATCTACGTTATAGGTCGCCTACATCCTAACATTTGGAGGTTTAGCTACTCATAACGATAATGAAAACAGTAATTATAACGAGAATAATAATAAACGACATGATTAAGACGATTAACGATAAAGCAAATAACACG
This sequence comes from Silene conica, assembly GCA_029255685.2. Classification (NCBI taxonomy): domain Eukaryota; kingdom Viridiplantae; phylum Streptophyta; class Magnoliopsida; order Caryophyllales; family Caryophyllaceae; genus Silene; species Silene conica. The sequence goes on along the minus strand of CM055316.2, from coordinate 51,411,155 downwards.
AATAAAGGTTTAGGGATTCTAACTAACTGGATAATAATTCTAAGAAAATGTAATTAAACTTAAATAACGATTAAGAAATACCGTAATGAAAATGCAGAAGGTAAGGCAAACTTCGTCTTGGTTGGAACTCCTTTCCGAAAGGCATCGTCTTCAAGGATCTCCGGAATTACAAATAATTACAAATTTTATAACTACTTTATACATTATAAAATAAAACAATAAAATAAAGTGATACGAGATCATATTAAATTACAACCGAATCGATAACCCCTTACATTACGGGAATTAACGATGAAAATCTAAGGCCATACTAAGCAAAATACATAATTCCAAATTACGTAAATTAAATTATGACATTCATAAATAATTAAATAAATATGCAATGCTTATGAAAATGCAAATCCTAAGCCAAATCGTCCTACCACAATTATAAATAATGTTATTCATAATAACACGGTTTTATGGAATAACGTGATTTTAACTTTTAAAATCACTAAACACTTTGTGAATCACTATTCACCTTTTAGTTAAGTATCTTAAAATTTCAGATCTTAAAATCATTAATATTTCCAAAATAAACTATTTATCTCCTAATAATACGCGTAAACATGCAAATTTAGACGGAAATTCAAAATTACCTCCAAAATTATGCAATAAAATACCAATAAAATTTTTACATATTCCTAGACACTCAAAGTGACTGAAATGTTCAGAAAAATCAGGTAAAACACTGTTCAAGGGCTGAAAAAACATTTCATGACTCTTACAATTCTTTATTATTAACTTTAACCTTTCAAAAATTAAAAATAAAAATCCAGAAACTTTTGGCACCCAAGAAAAATATGGTGATGAACATATCAAATATGACTAATATGGGTTAATTTTTCCGGCCATATTAGTAAATTTTACTATTTTTAATAAATTATGCCATATAGCACTCGATTTTAACTATTAAAATCATTTCTCATGCAAAATTCGAAATAAAAAGCTCAAAATTTACATGCATGCTAGAAATAATATCTATGACACTGTATAAAATTTTTATGGCCAAATTCAAACTCAAACTATTTAAGTTGAATGATGTCACTAATATCTCGATTTTTACCATAATAATCAATATTCATGCAATTTAAGTGACAAATTTCTAGAAAATTTAACATACATTTTAAATATTGCATGTGACATCAACAAAAATTTCGTAGCTGAATTCATAATCTAACTATATAAACCCATTTTTTACTCATTTTATGACAATTTAACATTTAAATTTCACAAACCATGCATAAAACTCAAATAATTTCGAAAATTAAATATTCATAATATGTTAAATGCATGTGAGAACATATATAAAAATCTCGGCCAGAAAGTTTGAACAATATTATTATTCCATAAATCATTCATAATGACTTAACAACATTTTTAAGACCAGAAAGTATAGATGCAATAATTATTTCGTGCATATCATATATGTACTAATTATTTACGTTTTTAATTTAATCACATTACTCGCAAAAATCGTAAAATCGAGTTGTATGCAAGCAACCAAATGCTCTGATACCACTTGATGGAAATTAGGTCATACTAACTAAACCAAATTATTAGTCTTACTAATAGTAAATATAAAAGTAACTCATTAATTTATTAGATCTTATGCATGCAACAATACTTACGGAATAATAACGAAAAGGGTCCTTACATTCGGTCCGAGTATGCGAAGGACGATCCTCCACGGAGCAACCAACGTAGAATGCCTCCTTCAAATTGCACCCAAGACTTACCCTTAAACAAACCGAGATGGCCACGGACTAGGTGAACAAAACGGTTTTACCTTAAAATAGTATACTAATATTTCTTATTATTAGTCTACTAAAAATACTACAACTATTGTAGTATAAAATATTATGTATTAATATTTTAGAGGTTTTGTATTTTATTTCTTACACTAGAAATAGCTTAGCATTAGGGTTAGAATATGATAATGTGATCAAGTCACTTATATAGAGGGAGGGGGGTGTTTAGCCGTGTGCATGAGGAGCATGGGGAAGGGTTTTATTCCCTTTTGTCATGCCACATGCTTAATGTTAAGTCACATCATAAAAAAATGTAAATAATAATTATAAGATAAAATGTCACACATAATATTGTCTTATAATGCACATTTACACGGCTAACACTTTGTAAAATGGACCTTCATTTTACAAATGTAATTTGTACAATTGTATAACATGTAACATCTTATGTGACATAATTAAATTGTATTAATTTAAAAATTATATTTATCATATAAATAATATTTCAAAATTAATTAAATCATATTTAACAAATTATTTTAGTAATTCATAATTACCGTCTCAATATATGGTTATTATAATAATCGTCAATACGATATACATCGTATTTTAAAACCACGAACCATTCATATTCTAATTTCGATATTTCGAAAATATCGATTAATATTTGACAATCGACCTATTTCAATTTCAAATATAAATCTTACATTAAGATTCAACCTCTGATTTCTCGATATTCGATTTTAAGGAATTTGATCAATTCATATCGTATATAATTAATCAATGTATACGTTAAGGGGATTATCCTATAGGTGTGACCTAAAGGGATCAACTGACCACCACCGTCATACGACAATAATGTCAAACTCTAGTCAGCCAATCATTACCGATTAATGTTGGTCAGTTGACTATATCTAATATCGGATCATCCCTTGCATATTCTTTTCATAAGATTTTGACAATGATTATTATCATTGACGTGATCGCACTATTGTTGAGGACACATTTCCCAACAACAATCACCCCACCTTTCAAAAAGTTTCGTCCTCGAAAATTGAAAATAGAAAACAAGCAAAACGACAGACAATGTTAACAACCAAAACGTTTAATGAAATTTCGTTACTCAAAACTTGGATTTCCTCAAGGATTTCGAAATAACTTCCACGGCACAAGTCTTTGTCAAGGGCGTTGGGGTTCTCGTTACGTATTTAAGAACCTGACGTTCCAATCCAAAGGCAAGTCCAAGGTAAAATCAGTTAAGATCCAAAATTAGACCGATCCGGTGTCGATGAGCATAGTACAGATTATCAGACGTCTCCGATAACGGGTTTAAATTGCGGATCAATGCTGAAATCAGTCAATGGTGTAAAATGTTCAACTTCTTAAAACCAGACTTTCTAAAATCATCCCTTTACTTTAAACTTTTTTTTTAAAGAGTGAGTAAGGTTGACAAAAATCACCAAAGTTTACGATGAACCAGTAAGGGAAGAATCACGGGAAACAGAGAGAAGGAAGCGGCTTTAAGGAGAGAATTTCAGTGTGAAGCAAGCAAGAAGAACAAGGATGAGCTCTTGACGTTCTAAAGATAAAACGGAAAAACATTGATGAAGACGTACCAATGATCAGGTGAGGGTAAGCCTCGGCTGCAGCACGACTCATTACGTACACGGTACCCATGGCCTTCGATCTTCGAACGGCGAACGCAGCAGTAGCAGCTCTGCCAACGACAGTCTTCCTCTCAGGGCACTCGAAAGAGCGATGCCAGGGCTTCTGGCAAGCATAGCAAAAGTAGGTGTTGCCGTGACAGTCAATTCCAGGGTGAAGATCCTTGCGACATCTGACACATTTCAGGGGAGCATCTGGTGTAGGCGCAGGGTCCTTGACCTTGGAGGGGTCAAATCTCTTAAACTTCTTGAGTTGAGGTATCAGAGGATCAGGCAAAGGAACAAAGGATCTCTTCCCATGGGAGGAAGTCTGTAAGGAAGAAGGAGCAGCAGCATAAGAAGCTCTAGCCTCACCATCTATGGCCTTGATCGAACTCTCAGCCCAAATCACATTGTCATAAACCTTCACAAATGAAGTCTAATCCCTCCTAACCATACTCTTAATAAGAGGGCTCAACTTGCCTCGCTAGAAGTAGACTCTGTCGGACTCGTCCCTGACGAAGCGAGCAACAAAATGAGCTAGGAGGTTGAACTTGTCGGTGAAGTCCTGAACTGTCATCACGCCCTATTTCAGGTCCATGAACTCCTCCAGCCTCTGGGAACGGAGCTCCTTAGGGTAAAAGCGAGTCTCGACCTTGGTCTTGAACGCATGTCAGTCAAACAACGGGTCAAGTAAAGCAGAAGGTCCAGTCAACGTCCACCAACGGTCAGCCTCGTGTGTCAGAAAGTGTGAAGCCAAACGCACACGATCCTCTGTGGCTACTGAGTACATCGAAAAAATTTTCGCCATGTCGCGAAACCACTCAGCTAAGGCCACTAGGTCGACCTCTCGACCGTATGTCTTAGCGTGACTCCTCGCCATCTGACTGGCAATCCACGAAAATCCACCGGGACGGTTAGCATCTGGGCCTGGAGGCGGAGGAGGAACATCAGCCTGTGTCCTCTGGTTCTCCAGAACCTGTAGAAGCGCTTGCATGATCGTATTATCCACGGCAGAAGATCTCACCATCCTTCAAAAGAGAAACTTTAGTTAACCTAGCATATAGCATACGCAAACAGACTACAATACCTAAGTCCTTAAACTACCCCATCTCTCATTCATTATTTGAATTATTGGTCAAGTTAAGTTCGAGGATCACATGAGTGTGTCGGGAGCGATAACGCTCTGATACCAACTGTAAAACCCCTTGCGGCAGCGGAAAAAATAAACATACAATATGTATGAAAAATGTGCGGATTTAAAACTTTTAACATAAATAGATATGACATGCGAGGCGAGTTACTAACAAAATGCGGAAGAAGTAAAACATAGATAAGTAATTAAGTTATATACAAATGTCCAAAGACCGGGATAGCATATCCCACTGCCATCCAAAAACTGAAACGTAAACTAAAGTCTAGCTAACGACATAGGGTAAAGCCATATCGATGTAAGGACATCGCTCGCCAGCTCTCTGTGAAACCCCCTACAACAACTTCAAACCTACATACATGAAAACATGTACGCCACAGTCAGTGGCGAGTGACTAGAGGTTCTCCTAGCCAGTTATTGTCTATAACACATACACAGGTAAACACCTCAATGTCCCCCAACATAAACACGGATTATGAGAAGCATTAACATATATCATCATGTGATTACTATCGATAACCAAGTATCATACATCCATAGTCAAAAACTAAAACATGCTCAACAACCGATTCGTCAACAGAAGAGATAGGTCACCAAGTGACTCGACTCCCACAATAATAGGTCGACAATCGAGTCTCCAAACTGGTCAACAATCGACTCGACTAGACTGGTCGGCAATTGACTTAGCTAGACCCCTATGAGACAGGTCGACAATCGACTCGACTATATGACCGCAGAAATCCCCAATCTCAGACCATACAACCCCCTGGTAAGACGACGACAATCGACTGTCCTAGTCTAAACCTGGCCAGACTCTCAGGGTGATGCGTGTCTATTTTTTGATGTTTTACATCTATTTTTACACGCATTTCAGAGCTCAATTATGAGTTTATGGTTATTATTTCGCCTATTTTGTCTACTTTCGTATTTTTATGTATTTGCAGATTTATGCGGAAATGAGTCGATTTTGAGTCAAATCCGTCCTCAAGAGGATTGCATGGCTAAGGACACGAAGGAACAATGAAAGGACGAAGTCTAGTGCGCATTCCAAGGCCTAAAGGACTGATTTCAGGAGCAATGAAGACTGACACAACAGGTACATCAGTCGACCGACTGAGCACGTTGGTCGGTCGACCAATGTACCTGACAAGCGAATTTCAGAAATCTTATTTTCAAGATCAGAAGCTTCATCAACCCCGACAAAAGCTGGTCGACCGACCAGCACCACTGTTCGGTCGACCACAAGGCCTTTTCCGGAAGATTAAGAAAAGAGATTAAAGCTCATTAAGCGTGATTAGGTTTTTAGAAGACATCGACAGATTCTTATAAAAGCTAATCACCTCCTTTGTATTAAGCATTCAGTTTATAATCTTTTATCTCAATCTTTTGTTTACTTAGTCTTAATCATTATTTAGTTTTAACATACAAACTTTCTGTTCCACGCAACGTTTCATTAAAGTTCAAATTCCGTTCTGGGATGCGTGCCGCGTGTGAAGTTCAAGGGACCAAGGAGTTGGTTTCCGAATTTGTATTTTACATTTATATGTTCTATTTTAGGAAGGCCATACTAGGATTTATTTATGCTTTTAAATTTGTATGCTTTATTTATGCTTAATATGTTTTCATGCATAGCCAAATCGTCATTCCAAATCATGCATTTCATCGATTTTATCGACCGTGTCAATTAATTTATCTATAATTCACCGACTTAGTTCACTTATAGGAGATGGATAATAAATTGACAAGATGTCTTACGTTATTCTAAATCTAGACATAGCCTTACCAAAAAGTAAAGAACCCACGAAGTACTTTCTTCATAAGGGAGTGGGCTCGGCTAAAACGGGGTGCTACCTTATTACGTTGGTGAAGTAATGTAATATGATTACACTGTCGAAATTTGGTCGATCTTGACGAAGGTATTCGAGCCACCGTAGTGGTAATAAGTTCGGGCTAGATAAGTATTAATGTAATTTTAACGACCGAGAGTTCTAAAAGTAGAATCGATTAAAGAGTAATCCACCGAGTCATATTAATAAGGGATGTATCGGCTACACCGTGCCCGAGTTAGTATGTATTTGGGTCTCGGGATCATTTACTTAATTGGGTAAGAGATCATTAAGTAGATGCTTAACTTGTTTAAAATTTACAAGTTTAAATTAATTATTAAAACGATAATTATGTTTTAATTCCTTTATTTTCATTTGTAGTTCAATTTCAACTATCAATCATCAATGGCTAATAACGCTCCACCACTCACAAACGTATCATGGCTTCGATCCTTCATGGATCGATGCAAGCTTGAGAAGCATGGCGCCAATTTTAAGGATTGGGACGCCCAATTGGTTTTGGCCGCAGAAGCTGACGGTAAGACTCGTTACCTTACCATTGCCGCTCCTCCCACTCCCGCCGCTCGTGCATCGGAGGCGACTCGTGAGGCCTATGAGACCTACATGAAAGAGTCGCATGCTCTTAAGAACGTGCTAATATTCTAAATGGAGCCGGATCTCCAAAGGTGAATGATTAAGCTAGCCACGGCTAATGAGATTTATACTAGAGTTGCGACCATGTTTTCGCAAGCTCCTAGGGTAATCCAATATGAGGCGGCGTCCGCCTTCTTTGATTTGACCTTAAAGGAAGGTCAAAGGATTAGTCCTCATGTGCTCAAAATGGTTGAGCTAGCCGAAACCTTGAAGATTCAAGGGGTGAATGTTCCCGACTCTCTTATTGTTGACAAAATTCTTCACTCCCTAAACAAAGTGAAATCGTATGTTCAGTTCCGGGTGAACTTTAACATGCGTAATCAAGAAACCTCTTTGGAAGAATTGCATAAGACACTACAAAAAACTACTGCCCTTGCGACGGATTATTTGCGACGGATAGTAATTCCGTCGCAAATAGGGTTTTGGGACGGACTTTGCGACGCAATTCTTTTTTGCGACGGAATTTTGCGACGGACCTAAATTTCCCAGACCCGCGAAGTGAAAGTCAAATGGCGGGAAAGTTTGCGACGGAAAGTCTGTCGCAAATATTGACTTTTGCGACGGAATTTCCGTTGCAAACAAATTGACCAGACTTGACCAAAATCTGGTCAAGGTCAAACTTTGACCAGATTTGCGACGGAAATTCCGTCGCAAAAGTCAAAATTTGCGACGGAATTTCCGTCGCAAATCTGGTCAAAGTTTGACCTTGACCAGATTTGCGACGGAAATTCCGTCGCAAATTTCCGTCGCAAAGTTTATTTATACAGACCCCGCGGGTCTTCTTTTTCCCCCCAAATCGATTTCAATTACTCCTAAAACCCTAAGTGCGATTTTTCGACGAACACCAAAACCACCCCAACCCACCACCCCCGACGCCACCACCCCCCCACCCCACTACCCCTGACACCGCCGGCCACCCTGCCACCTCGCCGGAGCACTCCCTCCTTCTCCTTCCTTCCTTCCTCCTCCTTCCTCTCCTTCTCCTTCTCCCTTCCACCTCACCGCCGCCGCCACCACACCGCTGCCACCTTGCCGCCGCCACTTACTTCTTCATTCTCCATTTCTCTTAATGTATGTATACTAACTTTCGTTATTTATGTACCGTCTTAATTAGTTATTTTTAGTCTGTCGCAAAATTCCGTCGCAAATTCCGTATTATTGTTTTTTATTGTTATTAAGAATAGTTAGTTTAGTTTAATTGTTATTTGATTAGTTTAGTTAGTATTGTTAGGTGGTTAGTGATATTAGGTTAGTAGCTAATTTCGTCTCAAATCCGTCGCATATTGTTGTTAAGATGTTTAGGACGATTGATTTTTGATATAAAATTTGCATTGTTGTTGATTGTTATTGTTGTTGATTTGTTTAGAATATTCTTGAATAGTACCCGTTCAATAATTACACATTAGGTGTAATTGTTGAATAGTCCCCGTTTTGGGGCTGTCTTTGAATCTTTCATGCCATTTAGGTAGTAAACACTCTTATAATTTCTTGATTGTAATGAAACAAAAATTGGGCAACACTTCCTTATTCTTCTCCAAATACATTCTATATAATGTATTTGGAGAACAATAGGGAAGTGCTACCCAATTTTTGTCTCATTACAATCAAGAAAATATAAGAGTGTTTACTAATGGTATGAAAGATTCAAAGATGGGTTTAGGCTGGAGAGATAAGGACCCCAGACCAATATATGTAAATTGTTTTTTTTTGCAGGTTGGTGTTGGTGTTGGTGTTGGTGGTGTTGGTGTTGGTAGTTGTAGTTGTTGTTGTTGTTGTTGTTGTTGTTGTTGTTGTTAGTTGTTGTTATATATATGTAGTTGTTATTTAATTGTTGTTGTTAATTAATTGTTGTTGTTGTTGTTAATTAGTTGTTAACTAGTTTTTGTTGTTAGTTGCTGTTATATATATATGTAGTTGTTGTTATTTAATTGTTGTTGTTAATTAGTTGTTGTTATTGTTTGTTAAAATATGTAGATTTACTATGAAGAGATTAGAAAGAAAATGGATGTATGAAAGGTTGGATTCTAGGAAAAAAATAAGGCAGGATTTCGTAATTGGTGTTAATGAATTCATTAACTATGTTAAGCAACAAGACGAATACGTTAGAAATAGAGAAATTAGGTGTCCATGTTCTAAGTGTAAGAATACAAAGTATTTAGTTGAGCAAGAAGTACGGAAACACCTTGGTTTGAGAGGGTTTTGTGATAACTATTACGATTGGGTGTGTCACGGAGAGAAATTCTCCGTTGAGGAAGAGGGAAGCTCATCAATGCACTCCGACAATCCTTATAGGGATATGGTAGAAGATGCGTTACGCGATAGCATTGATCAAATTAGGGAAGATGCTCTAAACGCCGAGGTGGTCGATGAATCTCCAAATCCTAATGTATTAGCTTTTTTCCAAATGCTAAAACATGCCGAACAACCTCTTTATGTAGGAAGTCGTATGACATTGCTACAGTCGGCTTCAAGGTTGATCAGTTTAAAATGTGAATACAACTTAGCTGAAAAATGTGTAGATGGTTTTGCGTCATATATCGGAGATATGGTTCCTGAAAATAATCTTATGACGCGTAACTACTACGAAACCAAAAAAATTCTTAAAGCTCTTCAACTTCCCCATGAGAAGATAGATGCCTGCTCGGGAGGATGTATGATTTTCTGGATGGACGACGCTCACCTTGATAAGTGCAGAAAATGTGGTACGAATAGGTACAAATTAGAGAAAAATGCAAATGGCAAAAGAGTTCCCGAAAAGTTCTTAACTTATTTTCCATTAAGACCACGGTTGCAACGCTTTTATGCCACAAAGCACATCGCGGGCGAAATGCGTTGGCATTATGAAAACCCTCGTGTTAGTGGAACAATGTCTCATCCAAGTGACGGGGAGGCTTGGAAACAGTTTGACCGGCTGCATCCTGATTTTGCATCTGAGCCTAGGAATGTCCGTCTTGGACTTTCCACTGATGGTTTCGCACCGTTTAGTCAATTCGGGAAGCAATATTCATGTTGGTCGGTGATACTTACTCCATACAATTTACCACCCTGGCTCTGTATGAAAAGACAGTTTATGCTCTTAACATTACTTATTCCCGGTCCCCACAATCCAAAGAAAAACCTTGACGTCTATTTGCAGCCTCTTATTCACGAGTTGAAGCAATTATGGGAGACGGGGATCTTAACCTATGACGTCTCCTTGAAGCAAAACTTTGATCTTAGAGCCGCACTCCTATGGACGATCAACGACTTTCCTGCATATGGCATGTTATCTGGTTGGACAACTCAAGGTGAGCATGCATGTCCATATTGTATGAAAAATGAGACTAAGTCAGTTTGGCTACAACAAGGCAAAAAATGGAGTTGGTTTGATTGTCATCGACAGTTTTTAGACAGTAATCATGTTTTTCGTAAGGATAAGGTGCATTTTAGAAAAGGGAAAGTTGAGCACGATGTAACTGCGAAGAGGTTCACAGGCAATGAAGTCTGGGATTGTGTCAAACATCTACCGAAAATTGTGGATCGATCTGAACGTGAACTGAATTTGCTTAAAGGGAAACAGATTGGGTGGTGGAAACAAACCATCTTTTGGGAGCTTCCCTATTAAAGCACGCTACTAATTCGACATAACCTTGATGTCATGCATATTGAGAAAAATTTCTTCGAGCAAATAATTCACACTGTCATGGACGTGAAAGGAAAAACAAAATTAAACTCAAATGCAGAGAAAGACATGTTATATTACTTCTTTGTTCAAGTAGAAGAAAAGGGGATTCGGTCGTTTTGAAAAAGGAACAAAAGAAGGTCCTATGTGAATGGGTATACAAACTGAAGTTTCCCGACGGTTATGCTTCAGATTTGAGAAGGTGTGTCGATATGAATGAATTGAAGATACACGGTTTGAAAAGTCATGATTGTCACGTCTTCATGGAGCGATTACTCCCAGTTGCTTTGAGACATCTTCTTCCACAAAATGAGTGGAATGCCATAACTGAAATTAGTCAGTTTTTCAGAGATTTGTGTACTTCATCAGTACAAATTGAAAAAATTACAAGTCTCGAAAATAACATTGCGGAGATTATCTGCAAATTAGAGAAAATCCTTCCACCTTCTTTTTTCAACTCAATGGAACACCTACCTATTCATTTGCCATATGAAGTAAAAGTGGGTGGTCCTGTGCAATATAGGTGGATGTATCCTTTCGAGAGGTAATGTCATCATCCTTATTCAATTCTTTATATTACATAATACATATATATCATCATATTTTTCATTCTAAATTAATTTGTTTGTAGGTTTTTGAATCATTTGAAAAAGAAAATCAAAAATAAAGCTCATGTTGAAGGGTCTATATGTAATGCATATTTAATTGAGGAAATAGCAAATTTATGTTCCCTATACTTTGAAGATCACATAGACACCAAGGCAAAGGACCTTGACGTTGGTTCAAAAAAGCCGACACAATCTAACTTGCCTGAGATATTTCTAGATCATGATGGCACTACTTCTGGAAAGTGTCGTGAAAGGTTTTTGGAGGATAACGAATATGAGCGTGCACACCTCTACGTTTTATCTAACTGCGATTCTGATGAATTGAAACGAAACGAAGTGTAAGTGGTGAATCCAAATTCTTATATTTGAAACATACTTTATTAGTTGTTCAAAAATTAATAATTACCCTAATTTGAATGTAGGTTGTTTGAAAATTTTATCATGAGAGAACATCCTGAATGTGTCGTAGGCAATGATGTTTGGGAAAAATATGAAACAAGATTTCCCAGATGGTTTAGATCTCAGGTTAATAATATAGAAGATCCAGTTCTAATTGCCTTAGCAAATGGTCCCTCAAGAAGAGTCAGAACATGGAAACGCTATTCCATCAATGGCTACAAATTTCGAGCTTTCATTCAAGGAAAAGATTTGGAAAAGTGCACAATTAACAATGGAGTTTGTGTGAGTTCCACAGAAGGAGCTGACTACTATGGGACCCTTGACGAAATTGTTGAAATGACTTATACAGGCCCACAAAGCACTTACAAAGTAATTTTGTTCAAATGTAGTTGGCTAGATAACTCCGAAAGAGGCATGCAAGTGCATAAGGAATATAAGCTTGTGGATGTTAACCGGAGTAGAAAATTTGCAAAGTACGACCCATTTGTGTTGGCATATCAAGTGGAACAAGTTTACTATAGTCCTTATCCAGGTATAAAAAAGGATCAAAGTCAATGGTCAGCGGTATTCAAAACCAAGGCTAGATCACATGTCGATGCCCCCGTTGATGAATCTTTCTTTCAAGAAAATGTTACTAATGGTGAAACAATACTGTCACCAATTGAACTAGAAGAAGAAGATGAAGATGAAATTGTGGAGGAACCAGAATACATACAAATTGTGACAGTGGAGCAACATGAGGATGAGGATGGGGATGAGGACGAGGTTGAGGATGAGGATGTGGATGAGGATGAGGATGAAGATATTATAGATTCTCTTTGTAAGGATGTAGGAATAAATTGTTCAAGTGATGATGATGATGATTAGGACTACTATCTATTAGATTCAATAATCTTGTATTTGTTGAAATTATTGTAGATGCCGTATGGCTTAATGTCAATGAAATTATCTTATTAGTCTTATTATTCAAGTTTTTAATTATGTAAAACATTTCTATCTAATTGTTGCTATATTAGTTTGATAATATGCCGGGCGGAAGACGACGAGGTAGTGGTAGTCGTCATACTGAGGGACGACGAGCGGGAGGTAGTGACGAGGACGAGATAATTGAGCCTCAGACGCCGGCGCCTACACATCGAGTAAACCTCGATCCGACTGATTACGAAGGCGCCAAGTGGTAAGTATCTTATTTGTTTACGGATAATTGATTGTATATATATATATATATATATATATATATATATATATATATTGATTATAATATAATTACTTGTTGACTATTTTATTTTCACATTTAACTCTTTTTCAGGTTCAGTGATAAAGACGTTTCTACTCTTATAACACAGACCATTATTTGCAACTACAAGGAGTATGCGCCCAACTGGTCAAATGCGTCGGATGCCATCAAGGAAGAGTGGTTGAATTCGTTTGAGGTATTTATTACCTGTTACCTATTTCCGTTTTATTATTTATTACCTATTTATTGTTTCATATTTATTTAACTATATTTTTTTTTGAAACAGAAACATGTTACCTTTCACCCTCGTGATAGAGCAGCGGTTAAGTCGGCGTGGGAAGACATGATGAAAGACCGCCTCCGCAAAAAAATCCACTACGCTATGAAGAAACCTACGGAGCAAAGGCCTCAATGGATACCGGCCGATATTTTCGAACAACTTAAGGCTAGAAAGGATGATCCAAAATTTCAAGACAAATCCGATAAAAACAAAACCAACCGGATGTCAGGAAGTACCGAAAAAGGCAAGGCCTTAGGTACTCACATTATGGGTCGTAAAAACACCCTACAGTTGATGGATGAAATGGTAATTTCTTAGTTTTTACTTCACTTTTTCTTGTCTTGAATAATTTTTAAACAATTTTCACCCTTTGACAATCTTGAGTGTTTTTTTTAACAAGTGTCGTTGGATTTAAATTGCAGGCTGGAGAAGATGGGAGGGATGTACCATCCACTTTGAAGTTGCTGGAGAAGACAAAAAAGCATGCCAAGAAGGGTTGGCTATCAACGAAACCCAAAGCACTCTTTGTAAGTTAACAGAAACTTTTCTTTATGTTTTAGTAATTTGGTTTACTAATTAATTAACGTATACTAATAACACTTTATTTTTGTTTTGTAGGACACAGTTTTTCAAAGAAAGTCGAAAATGAAAAGTGAAGGGATCCCGGAGCAAGATATCGACGACAACGAGATCTACTTCGAAGAACACGGCGGTTTTAACAAGAAAGGGTTGATACTCGGTATGGGAAATGCAACCCCAGTCATTTACGAGCGTCGTCGTCACTCAAGTGCTGGGACCCAATCATCATACACTCCAGGTTTGTATTTTATAGTTTATTAAAAATTAAGACTAACCAATTATTTAACCGTTTATTAAATGAATATAATATCATGTTTGACTATTCATTGCAGGTATCGTCAGCAGAGTTCTTCGAGAGAATGCTCAGCTAAGAGAACGTGATCTCGAGACATCTCAAAGGCTGAAGGCAATTGAAGAGTTCTTAAGTCAACGGGGGGAGTTCACTACTCAGAGCTGCAACCCGGAAGGCTTTTCTCAGCCGAGACGCGACTTCGATGATCATGGCGGTGACAATGCTAGGTCGGCCAGCCATTTCGCCACCCCACAGCCCACCGACACGACCGTTAGATAGGTTTTATTAGGTTGTTTAGTTGTTGTACCGCGGATTATGTTTAGTTTTTAGTTGGATGATCATTTGTAAAACCTTCATTTTAGTTATGAAAAGACGTTTTAAAAACCTTGTCTCCGACAAGTTCTTTGTTGCTGGGTTGTTTTTGCTGAAATTGCAGGTTTGGAGAGCTTGCAAAAGGGAAAAATGAGCCATTTCATTGGAAATGGGGGGCTGGAAAAAGAGCTGAAACCGGAAAATCATACAGGAAATTGCGACGGAAATGTCTCAATTTGCGACGGAATTCCGTCGCAAACCTTGACCAGAAGTCAAGGTCAGTCAAGGTTTGCGACGGAAATTCCGTCGCAAATAGTCCCTTCTGCGACGGAAAATCCGTCGCAAATCTTGACTGACTTTGAGCAAAAGTCAAGGGCAGCCAAGATTTGCGACGGAAAATCCGTCGCAAAACGGACTATTTGCGACGGATTTTCCGTCGCAAATCTTGACTGCCCTTGACTTTTGGTCAAGGTCAGTCCGTCGCAAAATAAGGTCAATCCGTCGCAAAAAGTTTGCGACGGAAAATTCCGTCGCAAAATAACTTTTTGCGACAAAAATAAGGGACAGACACAGTCCGTCGCAATTCCGTCGCAAAATCATCATTTGCGACGGATTTAACCCTTTTTGCAACGGACCATTCCGTCGCAAAGAGCGTATTGTTTTGTAGTGAGATGCTCGTCCAAGCAGAAAGGGATATGGGACTTAATGAGAGTTCCACGAAGGATGTGCTCAACATCGAGAAGAAAAGCAAGGGAAAGTTTAAGCGGAAGGCTAACAAGGGCAAAAATGTTAAAGCCTTGAAGCCCACATCTCCTAAGGAGCTAGAAGACCTTTTCGAAAGGTACTTCTTTTAAGACAAGTGCCATTATTGCACTAAGATGGGGCATTGGAAGCGGAATTGCCCAAAGTATCTCAATGACCTCAAAGCCGGAAGGGTTCTTGCAGTAGGTATTAATTCTCGACTAATTCATGTTATTTAATCAATTTTGTATGATGATACAAGTTATTGATTTTTACTCATTTATAAATTGTTTTTAAAGGGGCTCCTACCAAGGTTAAGGGCAAGGAGAAGGAGAAGGAAGCTTGAAATTCCTTCCATGGATGGCTAGAGTAGCATCCAAGATTGAAGACATGAAGAGCATGGCTCTAATTTTTCATTTTGATGTCTTCTTTCATTTTTCATTTTAATTTTAAGAACATTTTATTTCTTGTTTGACAAGGATCTTGTTAAACAATGGTTGTAATATTAGGTGACTTGGCTTTCAACCCAAGTCATCCATTTTGTTCTTAATCAATATGTTGTTTTTAAAATGCATCATGTGGTTCATAACATGAGTTGATACAATCTTCATAGATCATAATAAAGTACCTTGAATAGTTCACCGTACGCTAGACATGATAGGTTCATAATAAAGTAATTTGATTTACTTAAAACGATAATTACACCCCGTGAAATACTTCAAACTCTAATATGAGAACATTAGTTCATTATAAGATGATCACCTTAAATGAATGAGAGTACTAATGTCTCACTCCTCATATAATCCTTTGTCCAAAAACATTGTTGACGGGCAAAAATTCTATCCTTCTTAAAATAATGGTTATTTTAAAGGATAGAGTGGGAGAAATTCTACGCCCGCAAACCAATGAGATAAATATAGGATCTTAGAGAAAAGTCCTATAAGGAGTCCTTAAGAAGAACCCTAAGAGATTGGATAGAAGAAACTACAAGAGGACACAGAAGAAACTACGCGATGACACAAAAGGAAATCTTCCTTATGTCATTAGTTCCTAGAGAGCACAAAGGGAACCGCGTCTATTAACGGAAAGAAATTGTTTTCGTGATGTTAATGTTTCTGATTTTATAAGATAATAGAGGAGAAATTGTCTCCCGTTCTCTTGAGAATAGTAGTTCTTGTTCTAAAGGAACATAGAGGAGAAATCATGTCATGTTGCATTCCATGGGAACGAGGACTAAAAATGAAATGTTCATAATGAGTTGAGAAGATGTTTGAGTATTTGCTTATACACTATGAAGATAGTGGGAGTTACTTAACTATAAAGATAGTTATACGATATTCAGTGGGAGAAAAGTTATTTAGAAAATTGAACCTACCATTAAGAGAGAATGGTGGTTCTTTAAATGTAAAGAATAAGAGGTTTTCAATTCTAGATGAATAAATGCGTTAAGAACATCATAAGATGATGGTCAATCATAATGAGTTTATTATAAGATAATGAAACGTCACCTATTGATTTACAAGGTTAGATAAATTATTCATGTCGATGAATAAAGAATTCTAGATATGAAAGTGTTTGTTGAACCATATATTTAAATTCATATATTAAGTATATATGTTTATGTTTTGATAATGACAAGTCTAGCTATATAAATATATTATATACTCGTGCGTATAATCGTGTGCTAAGTGTACAGAATATTAGTTTAGAAGATCTCATCAATCAAGTATAAAATATTCAAGAATATTAGTCAATGGATTGACTAATCAAGGATTGAAAGAATATCACAAGTGCATACAATGAACTAAAGTTATACTTATCAACTATGACTTTAGTATGAGATTGGTTCAAGTTATAGCTCGTAGCTATAACTCCATAAAGAAGAAATGATCGAAATATTTGTGGTGGTTGAAACGATTTTGTTCTCCTAAAATCGCCGTGTTAAATTAATGGATAATTGGTATTGTAATTTTATGGAGTTATTAATCTTAATAGGTTAATATAAAATATCTAATAGTTAAAAAGGAATAAATAATTTTCTTATAAGTTAATTATTTATTTCTAATTAACTAAAGATTTTTATTTAACTTATTTGTCAAGTAATATAATTCTAGATTTAGTGTGAAACGACATTAGTAGAAAAAAGGCTTTTTGCGGCGTCAAAATAGTGGCTATTTGCGGCGTTTTTGGTGCAGCAGCAAATAAGGGGGCCGCAAATAGAAAAGGTTATTTGCGGCGGAAAAAAACGCCGCAAATAAAAAGCTATTTGAGGCGTTTTTCTCAAAAAACGCCGCAAATAACAGATCTATTTGAGGCGTTTTTTTAAAAAAAGCGCCGCAAATAGATTTGTTATTTGAGGTGTTTTTTGGGGAAAACGCCTCAAATAGGTCGTTAAAAAAAACTTTTTTTTTTTGTTTTTTGTTTTTTTAAAAAATTTAAATGATGCAAACAAATTATTTAAATATAATAACTCTTAAATATATTTTTCCCCAAAAGAATCTTACATAATTTTTGTAATTATTCTAAATATTACATACGAAAATATACAATGCTCAATGCTCAATGACTAATTACAACACCACTAGAAGTTATGCTTTTCACTGCTATCTCAACCTGTAAAAAGAACAGCTTTAAAAAAACGCCTCTTCTAAATTGCAGCACTCGAGTAGCATCTCAAATCAAACACCCATCATAATCTGCCCATCAAAAATGCCCAGCACACCTTATCCACTTTTAAGCATTTGATTGCTTAATTGCTACAGCTCCTTCCTACGCCTAACATCCCTGCACCTGCTCTAATTTTGCACTAGAACAGGTACATTCATCAGTACGCCTTTTCTGCAATCAAACTGCATCACATCCCGCTCTTTCCTGCACCCGCCAGTCCTCTGCCCAGCACCTGACCAATTCACCAATCAAACTGCATCACATCCCGCTATTTCTCCATTTTTGAGGTTTACCTCAACCTCCAACTTATTCAATTTAGCTCTTAGACTTGTAGATGATCCTTCCTCCAGATCAGGACTCTCTCCATTCCTACTTGTTCTCCTGCGTTTGGAGCTTGAAGGTTTAGCTGAGCATCGCTTTAAAGGAGGACTTTCAACAGGGTTTTTAAATCTGAACATGTCCAGTTCTTTAGAGCATCTGCTAATAATTTCATCTTTTTGTCGTGCTTCAGCCACCAGTTTGTTAACTGTCTGTTCCTTTACTGAGATTGACATATGCAATTGCTCTAATGTAGCCAAAACCCAAAAGTGTCGTGATTTTCTCATTTGCTTTATTGAGTTCATCATTCTTGGCTTGAAGCAGACGAGTATAATGGCCCTCTTTTTCATTGTATTGATTCCAAGCAAACTTAATCTCTGCCCTAAGGGATGACACTTCATCAATATTCCTCAAGGAAAGCTTCTCATATTCACGTTTAAGAGTTGCGAATTCCTTTTCTAGCATCTTATCTTGCACGGATGCTGTCCCTGGAGAGCTATCTTTACCACCTTTTGTGCTCAGAATCTCATACAGCCAATCTGGAGCAATATCCTTCACCAAACAAAAATAGTTACACAACACAAAATCAACAATTGAGTCAACAACTTCAAGTACGTAGCAACATTAATCTCAAGTCACCTCTAGATCAGGAGGACATCTATGAGACAGAATGTCAAACAAGGCTTTATAATCATCAAGTTCGTTTGTTGCATCATCTGCGTTTGTCAAGAGAAAAAATAAGGCGATATGCCGATATGTCACATTAGCATAAGCAAAGAAAAAAAAGTAACTACTCAGGTTGACAATACGACCACGTAGTTTTTTGTGATCTTATCGTATAAGATACAAGCCTATGCAAGTTTACTGATTTTGCTATATAAGACCTCACTAATTTTTATAGATGGTTGTTGAATTTGTACGACGCCACACCCCAAGGTCCCTGGCTATGCCACTGCCTCCAATGCCCCATTTTCAACACATTGGGAGCTTTTTAGAAAAGTTTTTAAGCATTAATTATCAAGTTTAGTTCAAAGTAGGAATTCTCAGCAAGTAAAGCACAATTCTTGTATCTATTCTCTATTTTCCCCTCCAATTGAATAATTCTCTGCAAGTTTTAAGCATTAACTATCAACATTGTGCCTTCTTAGGTTCGAGCGACTTAATTGCTAGCCACTAATTATTTGCTGTAATGTGTTGCAGGCAAATGAAGGTTATTGAAGATGATATTTATAGCTTTGGATTTATACTACTTGAATCTCTCATTGGTCCTTCAGTGTCGGCCAAGAAAACAATCACGCTCTTAAATGAAGTGGTAAGCCCTTATACCTGGTTTTGGGTACTAGAATCTAACTGCACAACAGCATTACCTTAGTGGCTTAGGGGGCTAAGGGCTACCACTTAATGTGGCGTAGATGGGGGTGGCTGTAAAATAACCATTTCCTAGCTACCTTTTACATTTCATTATTAGTTACATAGCTTTTATGGCAAAAGAAACTGAGAAACTACCTTCCAATCAGGACTTTCGATATTTTTCAGCAAAGTGGGTGTGAGCTTGCTGCTGATATCTTCACGCGGCAGGCCATCTGCGCCTCCAGCGGGAGTAGCTGATGAATCAGATGCTATGACTGTTTTTTCAGGTGTTGCAGGACCCTGCAGAATACGTTACAGCCTAATAATCGGAGACCAAGTAAGATACATTAATGTTGCATAAAATGAGATGCTTATACCTCGTATAGATTTTTCTCATACTCGGCATCAACTGTACTAAGAAGAGCAGGTTTAACATCTATTAGAAAACCCTTGATATCTGCCATTAAATGAATTAGTATCATTATAAAAAGAATAATACGCCAAGTTGACAGAGTGCAGAAAATTAATTTGCACCCGGGCTGACAAATTTATGTTCAGAAATCAATTAATCGAATGTTCAGAAAACAAATATTACCTTAACCATAAACCCTAACAAAAATAATTAATCCAAAACCAACATAAACCCTAACAATTAATCAAATGAGCAAGGTACACAAATCAGAAACATTAAAAGAGTAATATGATAAATACTAATCAGAAACATGAAAAGAGAAAAATGAATTGAATTAATCGTATTGTATTTCGCTAATTCAAACTCAAATTAATCGAAAATAGTTAACCCTAAAAATCAATTCACATACCTAATTTAGAACAATAGGAATAGAGGAGATGATGAGGTGGCGAGTTCCGTCAATTGGCGTCGATTTCCAGTGGCGGTGAGACGGTGGTTGGCAGATTTGCGGTGGTTGTCGAGGGAGTTTGGGAGGGAGATTTAGTAATGCTGTGTCTAGTTTGGGAGGGAGTTCGTTTTGCGAATGACGCCTAATTCAATAATATATCCCTTTTAATTCTTTTTTTTTAATTACATACTTATTTGCGGCGTTTTTGAAAAACGCCTCAAATGACATGCTTATTTGCGGCGTTTTTCAAAAAAACGCCTCAAATGACATATTTGAGGCGTTTGTTTAAAAAACGCCTCAAATGATCCATAAACTATTTGCTGCTATTGGCCTAAAACGCCTCAAATAGATAGTCGCACATAGATGTTTTTCTACTAGTGCGGTTTAGGAAATCGTGTACAATGACACGTTCCTTAATCGTGTAGGGTTGTTTAATTAAATAAATATGTATTTATTTAAATAACCTAAAGCAATCTAGATTATATTATGTTAATATAATTTATTATATTTTGACAAGGTTAGGAATTTGGTTTTAATAAGGTTTTTATTTGTTTAATATATGAGATCTTTCCTAAATATGAATTAGGAAATTGATTCCATATATAATACTTAAATATCTTATTTAAATCTTTCCTAAATAAATTAAGATTAGATTTATGGTAGTATTACCAAAGGACTAGAATTCTAGTTTGGGTAATATTCTTAAGTCATCTAGGGTTTGATCAACCTAGATATAATTCCATATAAATAGGATACTTATGACACATTGATTGACACGAAAATACACACACTTACATTCACGCAAATTGAGAGAGAAACCGCCGATTATAATTCTTCAAGATTCGAGCTTTAATTGTCATATTCGTTTCAAGATTCAAGTGCTCCAGCATTGATCTTATTCATCCAAGATTGTGACTTTGAAGAACATTGAAGATTTATCTTATTAGTGTAAGATAGATCGAGTATTTAACGTTACTCATTGTAAGCAAGTATTTAACGGTATTTGTCGTAGCTAGATATTTAACGGTATCTAGATAGAGTTATAACTAACATCAAAGTTGTACGAGTAGGGTTGATAAAATTGTAATCCGGAGTCGGTACTAATTTTATAAATCGAGAATAGTGGACGTAGGTTTCAAATTGTGAAACTGAACCACTTCAAAAATATCGTGTCTCTATTTATTGCTTGCTCTACTCGACGATCATCATACAAAAGCACACATGGAAGAAGATTTTAAAAAGAAGACATACTCAATTCAACCCCCCCTTCTTGAGTATATCATATCAATAGACTCTTCAGTGTTGATTCATATGACCTTGATTAACATGCGAAGATGTTGAAACAAAACCTTATAAGTTCTCGAGGAGAACTAGTGGATCGAATCTAGGTAAACTACAATATGAATTCTAGTACAGTGTGACTGTGTTCGTAAGAACTACGTGTCACGAGTTTTAAGAAAAAAGTGGGAAGTTCCTTCAGGTAAGGAGACTCCAGTCTAGTATGAGGACTAGAATTGTACTTGAATAAAATCATATTATTCGAGATAATATGAGTCAGAAGGAAACCGAAATTTGTAAGTTTAAAGTTGTGAATAAATGGTGTATTCACATAGTGAACCATTAATAAATTGATGTATGAGCATCAAAGATTGTTTATGTGGAGCAGTAATATCGTATTGACTGTTCGCACTTAATAATCACTCTTATCGTTTGAGTTATTATTAACTCACAATTTATATTATACTTTGTCAAATCCAAATGGGTTGTAAGAGACAATTTTGAACCCCATAAGTGAATTGGATTAACTTAGTATAGCCCATAGTTGCTTGTATGAGGTGACATCTCGAAGCGACTAGAGTGTGAGGCGATTAATGGCAAGTTCAAATGTCATAGAGTCATATAGGATGACTAATCGATCACATAGGCAGAGTGCGGAGACACTCTGTCGGGCAACCTGTGACCGCTTATAGAGTTCTGGAAATTTTATAATTAGCCTAGTTGTGGCGAGAGCTACTATATTATTCACATGAGTCGATTCTTAGACTAGAGACTGTTCACCCAAGGTGGCACAGTTTTCAGTTTGACTTTGATTTTTTCTCTACGATCATCCGTTAAAGGGGGTCAAATGGGAATCTTTTCGGTCATGATGGACTGTGTTAGTCGAAGGGAACAGTAAGATAGGAATTGTCCAGTCCCTCGTCAGGGTTATCTTAAATCTCAGGGCCACTCGAGGGGAAGTTTAACTGAAAATGTGTGGCCACGCTCGGAAGGTATCTATGGTAGATAATTCCGGTCAAAGCAGTTGAATCTCCAAATCGAGAAAACCGCTCAAGATATGATCAAATGCAAGTACGACCTGCAAGACACCTTTCATTGAGTGGTAGATGATGTAATAGGACAAGAGAATCGGTGACGCACACTTGTCAAGGACAAGTGGGAGATTGTTGGGAAATGTGTCCTCAACAATAGTGCGATCACGTCAACGATAATAATCATTGTCAAAATCTTATGTAAAGAATATGCAAGGGATGATCCGATATTATATATAGTCAACTGACCAACATTAATCGGTAATGATTGGCTGACTAGAATTTGACATTACTGTCATATGACGGTGGTGGTCAGTTGATCCCCTTAGGTCACACCAATAGGATAATCCCCTTAACGTATACATTGATTAATTATATACGATATGAATTGATCAAATTCCTTAAAATCAAATATCGAGAAATCAGAGGTTGAATCTTAATGTAAGATTTATATTTGAAATTGAAATGGGTCGATTATCAAATATTAATCGATATTTTCGACATATCGAAGGAATGGTTCGTGGTTATAACAAACGTTGTATATCGTATTGACGATTATTATAATAACCATATATTGGGACGGTAATTATGAATTACTAAAATAATTTTTTAAATATGATTTAATTAATTTAGAAATAATATTTATAGGATAAATATAATTTTTAAATTAATACAATTTAATTATGTCACATAAGATGTTACATGTTATACAATTGTACAAATTACGTTTGTCAAATGAAGGTCCATTTTACAATGTGTTAGCCGTGTAAATGTGCATTATAAGACAATATTATGTGTGACATTTTATCTTATAATTATTATTTACATTTTTTTTATGATGTGACTTAACATTAAGCATGTGAGCATGACAAAAGGGAATAAAACCCTTCCCCATACGGGAGCATTGACACGGCTAAACACCCCCTCCCTCTATATATGTGTGATGCGGGAGCATTGACTCGGGTTTGAGGTCGTGACCCACGGTATCAAAGAAAGCTTAAAATGGTTGAATTAGGTTCAATACGTATATTCAAGTTAGCTTGGGGGGACGTGTTGTAGGAACAAAGCGAAATCAAGGTTGGCTCATTGGTTGGACATCGTCCACCTTGGCCGTGTGGTGGTACACGGTTCTAGTACCACTACTCCTATAATGAGTTTATTTTTAGTCTTTAATATTTTAATTATCTTATTTAACTAAGTTTGTTACAAGTAGTTAAGGTTCTTGCAAAGTTAGTTATAAGTTGGTTACAAGGTTGTTAAAGTTAGTTATTAAGTTGTTAGGAGGTTTGTTACAACTTAATCTTTTTTACATTGCTTCGACGAGGATGCGAAAAAAGAGGAGGCCTTAGTCATAGAAAATATGATATGCAAGTTACAAGCTATTTCGGTCTCGCTAGCAAAATCAAAAGGGAGTGGAGGCATCGGTAAGGCGATTTTGGAGGCGGATAACTTCGAAACAGGCAAAAGCTCGCGTGGGGAGCCAAGTGCGGGGTTGAGAGACGGTATAAGGAAGGATAGGGAGGAAGGGATGAGTAATGGTGACATTTCTGAGTGGCAAAACATCAGGGGAGTGGATTCCACGGGAGACAAGGAGAAAACAGGGGCTGCACCAAAGTGGAAGAGGTCACAACGTGGTTTACAAGGAAGTAGTGTCTCTTCACCTCTAGGGAAAGAGGGAGGGACCAAAAGGGGAAGGGATGATGAGGGTGTGGGGGCTTCGAATGCTAGGGGGAAACGTCAAGTGTTGAATTTAGATCCTTTTGACACGATAATGGGCGAATATGCCACGGAGGGGGAACTAGGCAATGACATTGGAGAATACAGGGAACTGGGTAACGAAATGGGCGAGTTTTTTCGCAACAGTAAGGGTGCGATTAAACAGTCTGATATTAGTCTATCTTTGGCGGAGGTTGCAACTCAGCAACCCCGCCAGTCATTATGAATCTGTTAAACTACAACTGCCAAGGGTTAGGCAACGACCCGGCAATTGTCGATGTGAGGAGGTTGCTAAGGAAGGAGGATGCTGATGTTGCAATTTTGTTGGAAACTAAGCTGAGTGGTAGCGAGATGAGTGCTATTGTAGAGAGGTTAGGTGTAAAACCCCTCGCCAAAGCGGAAATAATAAACACACAAAGTACTAAAAATGCAGCGGAATTAAAACTTTTTAACAACTAAACATGCGAGGTGAATTAAAACTGAAAACTGAAACTGATATAAACAGAAATAGATAATTATAACTGTCTAAGTACTGAAGCAAAATATATACAACAGCCTGGGATGGAACATCCCTACAGGCACTCAAAACATCAACTGTATCAAAAACTAGAGTCTAGCTATCGTAATGTGTAAGTCATAAGATGATAGGCGGATCATCACTCGCTAGCTTTCAACAACCCCTGCCAACCTCCTGCATGTACCTACATACATGTAAACATATATGCCACAATCAGTGGGGAGTGACTAGAGTTCTCCTAGCCACCTTTTGTAACGACACGTAACACAGAAATACAAACAGAATACTCCAGCATATATAATCATGTGAAGTATAAATCTCATTAACTGAATCTCAACTATCATGCAATCACTAATGCACGACTCTCAACCAACTTCGGAAACCATTTGGAAGGAGAGACGATTTCCCTACCGGTTGCACGGTCGGGGGGTCTTTCAGTCCAAACTATTTACGAAACTGACCTAAGAGTCATCCAATGCCTTGGATGAACAAACTATAACCAAGGTAATATAATCATCAATATCATCATGCATATCTGACACTGTACCAACTCAAGGCAAGCAGATATAAAACAACAAGTAAAAGGGTTCAGAGGCGACATCTTAACGCATAACCTAGATACTAACTCAATCAGCAAGTATAAAGGTTCATAGGCGACAACTTAACGCATAACCTAGATACCAAATTCAAAATCTCAAGCAAGGACTCAAAGGCGAAAACTCAACGCATGGACCGGCTATCAATAAGACACTAGACTCAGAGGCGAAAACTCAACGCATGGACTAGCACCCAATTCTCAATCAAAAGTAAGGAACTCAGAGGCGAAAACTCAACGCATGTTCCCCTACTACATCACAAGACACTAGACTCAGAGGCGAAAACTCAACGCATGGACTAGCATCCAACACCTGCACTCCGGGTAAGGTATGACAACCTGACTACCCCGTTGTGCAGTTGCTCTACTCGTCAGACTCAGAGGCCAGCTTAAGGCATGTCCTGACGCGATCACTCAAACATGTCTGGGCTCAGAGGCGACATCTCAACGCATACCCCAGACACGACAACCAAACATGTATGGAGCTCAGAGGCGACATCTCAACGCATACCTCCATACACGACAAACAAACACATATAGGGCTCAGAGGCGACATCTCAACGCATACCCCTATATATGACAACCAATCGACGTATTAAGTTCAGAGGCGACATCTTAACGCATAACTTAATACGCATCACTATAAAAGCATTTAATTCAATAATTAACTCTTTCTTTCTTATCACTTATGTTTCTAATCAACACTTAATTGACCCCCGGAACTAAGTTGAGGGAGAGCCGATTTCCCTTTCGGTTACCCGACCGGAGTGTCTCTATCCTCTCTCCATTCCCGAACCCAATATAGTGTCGCCCATCCTCCGGGGACCTCAAACACACATGAAAGCTATACGGAACGAATCTCAAACAAAACTGAATAACCGTTTAAAAGTTTTAAACCAATAAATGAGAACATGGGCTCTCAGCCGGTCTGGGACCGTCTGCCGGTCCACCGGCTGGGAGTCCTTTACCAAGCCTTTACGAAAATCTGCAAAACAATAAGAAAAGGCTCTCAACCGGTGGATCGTCCGCCGGCCAGCCGGCTGGGAGTCCCTTCCCAACAATCCTTCTTTAAAACTCAAACAACGAGGAGAGGCTCTCAGCCGGTGGACCGTCCGCCGGTCAGCCGGCTGGGAGTCCCTCCCCAGGCCTTTACAAAAATTCTCAAAACACTAAAGAGGGATTCTGAGCCGGTCGACCGGCGGCCGACCTGTTGGCTCAGAATCCTTCCTCAGCCTCAGCACTTCAAAAACACAACTATGACTCTGAGCCGGCCGACCGGCTGCCGGTCAGCCTACCGGCTCAGAGCCCCCTGTACGCAAATTCGACATTTCCCTATGACATTCAAATCTTCTCAAATCGATTCTAAACTTCAAAAACCGCAACATCCAAAGATTACCCAGCATAAATAAGTCTCATATACCTCAAAAACAAGTATTAAATTCCATAAATAAGCCTTAACAAGTTCATCCTTTGTATTCGTCTTAAGCACATATATTCTGAAATTCCACATCAAAGCATATAAAACGTAATCCAAGCATGTGAAAGTCTTTCTTATGTAATCCTAGCATGATACTAAGTCTCAACAACAATCAAAACATGAAAAATCAGAAACTAAAAGCATCTAAACCAAGAAAAGTGCTAATATCACAAATAAGGCCGAGTTTCTCTTAATTGTCACATCTAATGCGATTTTGATCCAAGCTCTTCCTCAATAATGAAGCTATCCACGTCTGGGTCTTCTAAATCTTCACCTACAACAAGAAAAACGGTTTTAGGAGACTAAAAATCGGATTCTACCAAAACAACCACTTTTTCGAGTTAAAGGAAATGGAAATTGAAAGTGATAGATGTGTTGCAAATTTCGCGAGGATTTCAAAAATATATAACTTGCCTTGGTTTGGAATCCGGATGATGATTAAAAATCGAAAAGAAGATTGGAGGTTTGAGAGGAAATGAAGAACAATAGAAACAGTAAAAATGATTTTAGGTGATGAAGCTTATGTCGACATAAGCTTAAGAATTATAGGGTTTTATTGTTATTTCCTGTTTAAATGAAAACGGGTTTGAAATGTGAACGGGTTTTATGATACGGACTTAAGCTTGCCAAGTTGTATTCGTCTTAAGGACTTAAGGTTCTTAAGACGGATCTTAACGATTTATTAAAAATACTTTCTCAATAAATATTAAAATATTATTCTATTCCGTAAAAATAATTTAAAACCTTAAAAATATATTTTACGAAAATACGGGATGTTACATCAGGTGATTATGAAGGAGCTTATGGGGATTCGATGGGGCGAAGAGCGGGGGTGGCTATTCTTTGGAGGAAGGGGATTCGGGTGACGGTCTTATCTTCATCAGCGCATCACGTTGATATAGAGATACAAGGGCTGTTTTCGGACGAGGCATGGCGGTTAACGGGCTTTTACGAGTGGGCGGATAATAATAGCAAGGCTCTGTCGTGGAATTTATTGAGGGATATTAAAAATTTATCAGAGTTACCGTGGCTGGTAATAAGGGATTTTAACCAAATCTTACTTGAGGAGGAGAAGCGTGGGGGGGGGGGGGGGCGGTGCGAGGTCACATTGAGATGGATGAGTTTCGGAGTGCCTTGGACGATTGCGGGTTAATGGACTTGGGGTTTAAAGGGGAGCCGTTTACGTGGTGGAACAAAAGAAGTGACCCGGATGCGATTTTCGAAAGGTTGGACAGAGCGGTTGTTAGTGCTGAATGGATCAAAAATTTCCCGAATATTGTGGTGCATCATTTAAGCAGAGAAATATCTTACCACATTCCTCTAAAACTCACGAGACAGACGACAGGCAGCAGGAAGAAAAGGCGTCAATTTCGCTTTGAGGATATGTGGACATCGGTAGAGAGTTGTGAAAGCATTGTCCATGATGCTTGGGTTTTTGGTACGGATACAGGAGGCGATATGCAGGCCATACATAATATCAAAAAAGACGTGCAAGGGCTCTTCGGGAATGGAGTAAAAAGGAATTCGGAAATTTCTCGCGGCGTATGGGAGACATTCGAAAACAGATTTGTTTGTTGGATACGCGTCAGCCAACATCGGAAGTGGTGCAGGAACGAAGGGACTTGCAAATAGTTTTTGATAGACTGGTTTCACAAGAGGAGACATACTGGAGGCAAAGATCTCGGATAAGTTTCATGAAGGAGGGCGATAAAAATACTAGTTTTTTTCACATGAAGGCCTCCAAGCAAAGAAGACGTAACAAGATCATAAAAATTGATGAAGGAGAGTGGTGACTGGGCAGAGGAGGACACAGACATTGAGCAAACAGCCTATAATTATTTTAAGGAGTTATTTACTACATCAGATCCGAGCAATATGGAAGCGGTTTTGGAAAGCATGTTGTTTTGGTAAAATTTCTACCGGGTCGGGTTTTTGTGATGTGGGTCAAAGTGTCAACCAATATAGAGATTAAAGCAGAAAATGAATACGAAAATTAACGGAGCGAAATAATGACATAAGAGATTTTGGTGACGCGGAAAAACCCAATGAGGGAAACAACCGCGGGGGGAAACGGAATCCCACCAATATTTTACTATGATCAAGCGATTTCACTGCTTTGTTTGAGTACAAGTGTTTGCGTAAGTAGAAAGTTTTACAACATATGAACTGGAATAATAAAGTGCCCTAGCTTCCTTTTATAGCTTTTGGACTCTGGGCTAACTGAATCTGCTCTGGTCTTGGGCTGCTCCGGGAATATAGGAGTGGTTCATGGAGAATATGCTTCTAGGGTTTTGACCCTTTCTTCCCTTTTCAACGGATCTTTTCCCGTTTATAATCTGCCTTGCAATGGGCTATATCCGCTTTTATTCGTCTTTGGGCCCAATCGGAGTAATAGCGAATTTTGGGCTAAACAATTTCCCCCAAATTTCAGCCTATTTTGGCCTTAATTGGGCTGGAATTTCCTTCTGCCTCTGTGGATGCTTCTGGAGTTTATGGGGGGTAGTTGGGAGATTTATGTAACTGCTTCTCAGCCGCCTTTCCTACCCCACTTGTCCCACTTGTTTTCTTGTATTAACTGCTTGTCCCCTCAACCTTTACCACTTCTCTTTAACTTTTCACCTTTCAAGTTTTGAATTTGATTTTCAAATTTTATCCACTTGCTTTCTTTATAAATACCCTCTTTTTACCGTTTTCACTTTTACTTTCCTTCTTTTCTTACTTTCTTTACCATCTCCAGAATTTTACTCTCTCTTACTTGCTTTCTTGTTCTTTCTTGCTTTTTCTTTTCTTAGTAAAAACTTTTTACCACTTTTTTTAATAATCCATCATGTCTGCTCCTGGATCTTCTTCCGCTACTCCTTCCACTACTCCTGCTCCTGCTGGGTCTTCTGGATCCACCTCTGCTTCGGGGGACTACTCTGGTCCTTTCCCGTCGCAGAAGCTGCTTGCGGCCAAGCATTTATGTGATTCTTCTTTCAACGAATCTCACGCCTCTTTTATCAAGCTTCGATTTGGGTTTCCGGATGGGGTGGTCTATCACTTCCCTCTTGCTGGCGAGAAGGCCGATTTTGAGAGGGAAGGATGGACTTGTTTCTATGAATACCCTTTCCGTCTGGGTCTCATGTTTCCTTTTCCTGATTTGATTGTCGATTTCCTGAAGTTAACCAAACTAGCTATGTGCCAGATTGCTCCGCATGCATGGAGAATCTTACTCAGTATTTGTGCTCTGAACCGTGAACGGGGGCTGAACATTGGTTTGGCTGACTTGGGGTAGTGGTTCACCCCTCGTTCTCTGGGTCATTCTCAGTGTACTATTCGTAGCCATGACAATATGCCTTCTGCCATTATCTTTTCCACTACTCCAGATGATAGTAAGTGGTTTACCCGCTTTATTTTTGTCAAGATGGACACCCTTCCTCACTCTCCAGATTATATTTTTTCCAAGTGGCAGCCTGTGGAAGGTACTGGTTCTGCTCTAGCGTTTGATTTTCTTTGCTTTATTGTTTTTGTCCGTTTCTGATAGCTTGCTAGTTTCCGCAGGGCGTAGCTTGGCTAAGCTTCCTGACTCCGCTGATCCCCCTACTTCCAAGGCCAAACTCCTGGACCTTCCTGCCGAGGAGAGGACGTTCTCCAAGCTGGTCCGGGATGCTGCTGTTCTGGTGGTGAAGAAGGAGGGTACGGTATTTTCGATGTTCTTTGTTTTCTTTGGGTGGATCTGCGTTTATTCTGCTCTGATTTCTGCTGTCACCTTTTCAGGCAAGCCCAGAGTAGATGTGAGCAGGGTGATGCAGCTACGCAGAAAAAGGTTGGCTTCTGGGGACGCGGGGTCCTCAAAGAAGACGAAAATGGACGTTGTGGAGGGGAGCTCTGCTGGAGCTGGGTCCCAAGCTGCTCCTATTGAAGTTGACACTGTTGATCTGGTCCATGAGCCTGTTTCTGAAGCTCCCTACGTTGATCCCTCTCCTCTCAAGATTCCTCCCTTCATTCCTACTCCTGGCCACAAGCCAGTTTTGGAGCAGCTGCCTCTGCCACCTTCTGGAGAAGGTTTATCTTCTTCTTCTTTGCGCCTGGACCTCCCAGCGGATTTTGGTGGATCCAGGACTCATCTCTGGCCTGCCTTGGATTCACTACTTTTCCCCACCTCTGCCTCTATTATGGAAACTCGGCCTTTCAAGGACTTGATCAGGCGTACTGCGGAGGTTTCCTTTGAGGTAACCCTTCTTCTTTCCTTTTTCCCTTTTCTTCTCTTTTATCTTTCCTGATCTGATCTGGGTTTCCAGGTTCTAGAGCTGTCACTTTGTGCTAAACGACAGAGTGAGGCCTTGCTGGCTGAACTTCATTGTTCGAAGGCGGCTCAATCTAAGGCTCTGAGGAGGAGACAAGAGGTGGAGAGGATGCAGGAGGCCCTGGCAAAGAAAGAGCGGGAGTTATCGGAGAAGTTGAGCTTGGAGGAGACCTTGAGGGAAAGTTTGCGGCAGGCTGTTGAGCGTTCTCGCCAGGATGTGGCTAAGGGTCAGGAGATGCTCAAAGCTCAGGAGGAGGCTTCTCAGAACCAGCTAGCCACGGCTCACTCTAAGCTGGAGAGGGCCTTGACTTCAGAGGCGGACCTGGTGCTAAAGGTGGAGGCCCTGGAGCAAAAGAAGGCTGGTCTGCAGAGGGCGTTAATTGAAGCTGTTGCTTATACTGCTGCTGAGACCCGGGTGAAGTGTGTTCGGGAGTTCTAGGAGGGTAACCATACTACCTGGGACTTAGCAGCTTTGGAGAAGGCCTTTGCTTCTGACTTTCCCGAGGGTTTAAACATGGACCTGATCTCTGACGATGATGAGGAAGAAGATAGGGTGGGGTCCCAAGATGCTGGAGAGGAGGTGACCTCTAACCCCACCAACGCTGATGTAGCTGCTGCTGGGCCTACTCCTGACGAGTAGGTTTAAAATTTATCTGCTTGGCCCTGATATGGGCGTTTTAATTTTTTTGAACTTTAGATGCCCCTGCGTGGGCTTAATGGTTGTAACTTTTGCTGCTGGTCCGGGTGGACCAGCGAAAACAATTCTGCTGCTGGTCCGGGTGGACTAGCGAAAACAATTCTGTTTTGAGCTGCTTTGAGCAGCTTTTAATCGTATGTCCCCGTTGTGTTGGGCTTTCTTATCTTGTTGCTTTCTGCCGTTTTTTCTGGCGTTTTTTCCTTTGTGCATGCACGTTTCGTTTGTTTTTTGGCCATCGCTGTTTTGGTGTGCTGGCCTGGTGTTTTATATACCCATCCCTATACTGGGGTGCCAGGCTTGACTTAGGTTCTCTTGCGATCAGTGCAGATTTCCTCTTTAGGTCAGTCCACTAGGATAAGTAAATTCTGGTCCAGAAAATAAATGATAAAATTTTTCCTTTTAAAGACTTGAAAATTGAAAACACACTAAGGTTTGAAATTATAAAACTTAGGTTTTTAGACTTAGGTTAAAAATAGAGAAGTACAATAACATTTTAAACTCAAGTTTATAGGAAATATAAAGATAAGACAAAATTTTAAGCTGAACCAGAGTAAACTTTATACAGAGTAGAACCTGAGTCTAAGGGAGCTGCTCTGATCTGGTGGAGGCTCCTCTAGATGATATACTTTTTTAGGTGAAGTATATTCCATGATCTGGGTATCATTTCCCCTTCCATTGTCATCAGCCTGTAGGCCCCATTACCAACTATGCTCTCCACTTGGTATAGGCCCTCCCAGTTGTAAGCAAATTTTCCGGCTTGTCGGTTTTTGGTGTTTTGGAACACCTTTCTCAGGACCAGATCTCCTACTTGCAGGGTTCTGATCCTGACATTTTTGTTGTAGCTTCGAGCCACCATCTGCTTGTATGAGGCCATCCTGACGTAGGCACTGGTCCTGAGTTCATCAACAGTGTTCAGGCTGCTTGCCATTTCTGCTTGGTTCTGGTCCTCAGTTGTGCACCCATACCTGTGGGTTGGGACTTTCACCTCAGAAGGAATTACTGCTTCTGCTCCGAAGACAAGGCTGAAGGGGGTCTGACCTGTTGCTATTTTCAGGATAGTTCTGTCAGCCCATAGGACCAGAGGGAGCTCCTCTGCCCATTTCCCTCCCATTTCTTGTAGTTTCTTTTTCATATTCTCAATGATGATCTTATTACTAGATTCGGCTTGTCCATTGGACTGGGGGTTTCTGGGGATAGACTTCTGGAGTGATACATTCCACCCAGCACAGAAAACCTCGGTTTTCTTCCCAATGAATTGGGAACCATTGTCACATATTATTTCTGAAGGTATGCCAAATCTGGTGAATATATTGCGCTTAATAAGAGAGATGACCTGTGCTTCGGTGGTCTGGGTGAAAGATTCTGCTTCGATCCATTTAGAAAAGTAATCTGTCATGGCCAGCATATACATCTTGTTTCCTGGTGCTCTGGGGAGAGGTCCCACAATATCCATCCCCCACTTCATAAAAGGCCATGGGGATATGATCGGGTGCAGAGGCTCTGCTGGTTGGTGATTGACAGATGCTTGCCTTTGACAGGCGTCACATTTCCTTGCATACTCCTTCGCATCCTTGCGCATTGTGGGCCAGAAGTATCCCATTCTGAGGGCTCTATTGGACAGGCTTCTTCCCCCTGCATGATTTCCACAGTGTCCGCTGTGGAGGTCATGCAAGACTGTCTGCGCCTCAGTCTGGTCCAGGCATCGCAGGTATGGCCTTGCTAATGATTTCCGGAACATGATTCCATCAATCAGTAGGAATCTGGAAGCCTTCATCCTAAAACTGCGCGCTTCTTTCTTACTGCTGGGCTGGATGTCATGCTGCAACCAATCCAGGTATGGCTTTCGCCAGTCTTGTTCTGACTCCTGGTCTGGGTTATTGCTGTAGATAGGTAGCTCCTCCTGGTCCGAATCTAGTCCAGGAATGGCTGGTTTGAGGACATGGGTGATTGGAATACTGGCTACGTCGGCTGGTTTGAAGGTTGAGCCTAGGGTTGCTAGTGCATCTGCTTCTGCGTTCTGTTCTCTGGGTACTTGCTGGATGCAGAATTCCACGAATCTGCCGATTAATTCCTTTGCCACACACAAGTAGGCCGCCATTGTGGGGTCTCTTGCTTCGTATGCTCCATTGACGTGATTCACAATTAATTGTGAATCACTGTATACATTGATGCAGCTGATCCCTATGTCCAGGGCCAATTGTAGTCCTAGGACCAGGACTTCATATTCAGCTACGTTGTTGGTAGTTTTGAACTCACATCGAACTGCTTGGGTGATCAGGTCACCCTCTGATGATCTAAGGATCAACCCAACTCCTGACCCTCTAGCGTTTGATGCCCCATCTACTCGTAGCTCCCAAGTTCCTGGTTTGGCTCCTAGGTGTAAATGCAGGGTTTCCTGCTCTACTTGGGTCAGGAGTGCTGGGCTGAAGTCGGAGACGAAGTCTGCGAGGGCTTGTGACTTTATGGCTGTGCGGGGTTCAAACTGGAGATCGTATCCACTGAGGTGCACAGACCACTTAGCCATTCGCCCTGATAATTCCGGCTTTCTCATGACCGTCTTGAGTGGGTGATTGGTAACTACTGAGATGGTATGAGACTCAAAGTACGGACACAGCTTATAGGATGCTGTGACCAATGCCAATAGTAGTTTCTCAAGTGAGGTATACCTTGCTTCTGCCGGCAGTAATGATTTGCTGACGTAGTACACCGGGTGCTGGGCCCCTTCGTGTTGTCGGACCAGAACTGCACTTACTGCTGCTTCGGTTACTGAGAGGTACAGGAGCAGGACCTCCCCCTGCTCTGGCTTGGATAGCAGGGGTGGGCTGCTCAGGTACTGCTTTAGTTCCTGGAATGCCTTTTCGTGCTCTGGTGTCCAATCAAACTTCTGGCTTTTTCTAAGAATATCATAGAATAATCAGCACCGGTCTGAGGATCTGGAGATGAACCTGCTCAGGGCTGCTACTCTTCCTGTCAGGCGCTGCACATCTTTGGGCTTCTGGGGTGATTCCAGCTGCAGAACTGCTTTAATCTGCTATGTGCTGGCCTCTATCCCCCTCCGTGTTACCATATACCCCAGGAATTTCCCACTGGAGACTCCAAAGGTACACTTAGCTGGATTTAGCATCATCTTGTACTTTCGGAGGGTGTTGAATGTTTCCTCCAGGTGCTGGGTGTGGTCCGCCGATTGCTTGGATTTGACCACCATATCGTCTATGTAAACTTCCATATTGCGTCCTATCTGGTCTTTGAACATCATATTGACGAGCCGCTGGTATGTGGAACCAGCATTCTTAAGACCGAAGGGCATTACGTTGTAGCAGTAGATGCCTCTTTCGGACCTAAATGCTGTCTTCTCCTGGTCTGCCGGGTCCATTTTGATCTGGTTGTACCCGCTCCAGGCGTCTAGGAAAGTCAACATTTCGTGGCCTGCAGTGGCGTCTACTATAGCATCTATGTGTGGCAAGGGGAATGGGTCCTTGGGGCAGGCCTTATTCAGGTTCGTGAAATCCACGCAGACCCTCCACTTGCCATTCTTTTTTGGTACCACCACTACATTAGATAGCCATTCTGGGTACCTGACTTCCCTGATCTTTCCTGCCCCCAGAAGGTTATCTACCTCCTGGTTTATGATCTGATGTCTTTCTGCTGCAAATTTCTTGCGCCTCTACTACACTGGTCTGAATCCTGGATCTATGCTGAGCTTGTGTGTTATGATCTCTGGGTCTATACCGATCATATCTTTGTGGGACCAGGCGAAACAGTCTACATTCTTTCTGAGCAGCTGGAGGAGCTGCTGGCGTAGATCTCCAGAGCACTCTGAGCCTACGAAAACTGTCCTTTCTAGGTGCTGCTCATCCAGGTGGACCTCATCGATTTCTGCCTGCTGGGGCTCGATGTACTCCTCCTGGATGCGTAGTTGTTGTAGTTTATATGCTCTAGCAGCTGGTGGTCTGGTGGTCCTTTTGAGAGCTACTTTGTAACAATCTAAAGCTTCCTCCTGGTCTCCCCGTATTTCCTGAACTCCCCACGGTGTAGAAAATTTCAGGCACTGGTGATACGTTGACGGGATTGCTCGCATTTCGTGGATCCAGGGCCTGCCAAGAATAACATTGTAAGTAGATGGACCATCAATAACTAAGTACCTTACCTGTTTTTCAGCCCTCCGGCGTAGGTGGGAATGGTGATTTCCCCCAGGGTATGTGCTGTTTCTCCACTGAATCCGACCAGAGGAATAGCTTTCTTTGTCTAGTCCTTCTCGTCAAATCCCATGGTCTTTAGTGCATCCAGCATTAGTAGGTTGACGGAGCTGCCTGTGTCCACCATGACCTTCCTGACCTCACAATTGCCGATGTTCAATGTGATAATCAGGGCATCATGGTGCTGCTCTGCTACGGCTTCTGCATCTGTCTCGTCAAAAGTTACTGCTGGGAGGTCCTGCCTTGCTATTCTGCATGATGATTCTGGCTTGTCTCCCTTAGCTGCAGTTACACGTCTTTTGGCTGCTGAGTAGGTGAGCCCACACAGCTCTAATCCTCCAGTGATGACATTGACAATTCTATTGCAAGGAGGAGCTGGTGAGGGCTGCACTTGGCTGGCTGCATTGACTCTGGTGGACTTCTCTGGGAGTAGATGATCCAAGTTGCCTCGGTGATATTGGAATCGGACCTCCTTCCTGAGGGTATAGCATTCATCCGTAGTATGACCTATGTCATCATGAAATTCACATATTTTGCTAGCATCACGGCGGTCGTTGGGTCGCTCCTTCTTCTTCTTTGGCCACCTGACTCCCTTGAGATCCTTTAGGGCTTTCAGCAGGCCAGCCATCCCGGTGGTAAAGCCATACTCACTGACTTTCGGCGGTGGATCTGCATCGCTTTTACCACCAGTGCTCTCGGACACTTTGCTTACTGGCTTGCTATAGGGCTTTGGTCTCTCGCCCCTCTTTTCTACTGGTGCTTTCCTAGACACAGGTTCTGTGTCATAGGTACTTCTTCTGGAGGCAGCGTCTTCTTCCAACCTCATGGCTGCAACTGCCTGGGCCTGTACGTCAGCAAAGGCAGTGCATGGGTGCATTGTCAATTGCTTGTACAGGTCTGAATCGTGATGTAACCCCCTGCGGAAGGCTTTAATGGCAGTGGGTACATCACAATGCGGGATGGCAACCTTTTCTTTGTTGAACCTGGTGAGGTAATCTCGAGTGGTTTCCTCTGTAACACCCCAAGAGTATGAGAGGAAAGTTGTCCCACATCGGTAGAATGTGAGGCTTGTGATATGTTTATAATAGCTTCCACCCACCACTTTGTAACAAGGCCTTGTGCTTTTGGGCTTAAGTGAGGACAAATAATGGGCCCAAATGCTTACCTCCCAT
Source organism: Silene conica (assembly GCA_029255685.2). Classification (NCBI taxonomy): domain Eukaryota; kingdom Viridiplantae; phylum Streptophyta; class Magnoliopsida; order Caryophyllales; family Caryophyllaceae; genus Silene; species Silene conica. The sequence continues at coordinate 51,373,821 of CM055316.2, read as the reverse complement.
CTTATTGGGGGTGTGTTACGACCGTGGTGGGTCGGGTTGTTACAAATGGTATCAGAGCGACCCTGCGACAATGTGGTGAGCCTGGGGTCGGGAGTACCCGGGTCACACACCTAGCGGGGGAGGATTCTGGCCCTGGTTGTGGTCCAGGTTGAGGCACAACGAGGACGTTGTGTTCTTTAAGTGGGGGAGTTTGTGACACCCCAAGAGTATGAGAGGAAAGTTGTCCCACATCGGTAGAATGTGAGGCTTGTGATATGTTTATAATAGCTTCCACCCACCACTTTGTAACAAGGCCTTGTGCTTTTGGGCTTAAGTGAGGACAAATAATTGGCCCAAAAGTTTGCACCCATCTTATTGGGTTTGTGTTACGACCGTGGTGGGTCGGGCTGTTACATCCTCGAATCCTTGAACAATTCTGTATAGATCGCTGGTCTGCTCCTCTGGTTTCATGCTGCTAGCAAACTGCTGATTAAAGACATTAACCAGATCTGCAAAGGAGGAGATGCTGCGATTGGGCAATCCCACAAACCAGTGCAGGGCTGCTCCGGATAGGGTTGACCCAAATCCTTTGCACATGCAAGCCTCCTTAAGTGCTCCGGTTGCGGTTACCACCATCATTTTCTGCTTATACTGATTTATGTGGTCCAGGGGGTCGGCCATACCATCATATAGTGTCATGGTTGGTGGCACAAATCCCTTGGGCACATTGACCAAGGCAATGTTGTCGATGAATGGTGAATCCACATAGCTGTCCTGGGAAGCTTTCTCCATTGGCCTTGGCATACCAGGTATCTTGGTGATCATGTCTTTCAACTCCTGGTAGCGCTGGTCTGAGAGACTGCCTACTCCAGGGAATGGATTCACTGGCGGAGGGAAGAAGCCTGGAGGGGCTCCTCCCCAGGGACCCGAGGTTGGATTGATTGGCGGAGGGAAGAAGCCTGGAGGGGCTCCTCCCCAAGGACCTGAGGCTGGTTGATTGGCTGCCACGGATGAACTGAAGCCTGGCCCTGGATGCCAACCAACTGCTGACTGTGCTGGTGCTCCCCCCTGCCATCCTCCGGTGCTGGACTGGTTCACGGGCGCTGCTCCTACTGAGATCTCTGGCGTTCGTCCGATGGTGGGCTGTGGAGGGGTACCTGAAAAAATCAAAGGATCAGTCCCAGGAGGAAAACACGGTGTAGGATTACCTACAGGCTGAACTGGTCTGGACTGCGGTGCTCTAAACACGGACGAGTCCAGATCCAGTATCTCTGGGCCACTGCTCGGGGTGGTGACACCTAGATCCAGCCTGGTGACGATCTCCTGGGGAATTGACCGGTTCAACCCTGCTCTCCCGAAGGGGTTGAATGTCTGCCCAGGCCCTGGCTGCAACATTCTGAACGGCTGCTCTGGACGTGCGACTGCGGCGATCCGCTCTCTCAGGTCCATATTGTCCTTCTTCAGGCCATCTATGGCTTCCTGCAAAGCACTCATTCCCTGGACCACCATCTGCATCGGATCGGTACGGGGAACCTGCGGCTGCTAGTCTGCTCTGAGCGTCTGGGCTTCTCCACTCCTACTGGGGCTGCTCTCTCTGCTCTGCCTTGGGGAAGCAGACACAGGGGGTTATCTGGGAACCTGAGGTGGTTTGCTAGATGGAACCACAACCTTGGAGGCTGTGGTCTGACTCACGACCAGGGATGGTCCTGTGAGTCCAGGAGATACAGTAGGGTTGGTCCCACTGGACTGGGCTGGCATGCTCTGAGAACTGGAAAGGTTGGCTTTGGTCCCAGACATGCTTGTTGTGACGGGATAACGATTTTAAATATTGGAATGCGCACTATAACCCACGGTGGGCGCCAAATTGTTTTGGTAAAATGTCTACCGGGTCGGGTTTTTGTGATGTGGGTCAAAGTGTCAACCAATATAGAGATTAAAGCAGAAAATGAATACGAAAATTAACGGAGCGAAATAATGACATAAGAGATTTTGGTGACGCGGAAAAACCCAATGAGGGAAACAACCGCGGGGGGAAACGAAATCCCACCAATATTTTACTATGATCAAGCGATTTCACTGCTTTGTATGAGTACAAGTGTTTGCGTAAGTAGAAAGTTTTACAACGTATGAACTGGAATAATAAAGTGCCCTAGCTTCCTTTTATAGCTTTTGGACTCTGGGCTAACTGAATCTGCTCTGGTCTTGGGCTGCTCCGGGAATATAGGAGTGGTTCATGGACAATATGCTTCTAGGGTTTTGACCCTTTCTTCCCTTTTCAACGGATCTTTTCCCGTTTATAATCTGCCTTACAATGGGCTATATCCGCTTTTATTCGTCTTTGGGCCCAATCGGAGTAACAGCGAATTTTGGGCTAAACACATGTCACCACGTATAAGCCCCGAGACGAATAAGGCATTGAGACAGGCGTTCACGATGTGTGAGGTGCGACAAGCACTCGATCATATGAGCCCACATAAAGCCCCGGGTCCGGATGGTATGAATGCAATTTTTTTTAAAACTTATTGGCATATTGTTGGTAATGATGTTTCGAGGTTGGTTATTGGCTTCCTAGAAGGACGAGTTGACCTGTCGGAGATTAACAAAACCCATATAGTCCTTATACCAAAAAAACAGAATGCTCAAGCTATGCATGATTATAGGCCCATCTCATTGTGTAATGTTATCTATAAATTGGTTTCCAAAGTTCTAGTCAACCGTATGAAAGGTTTCTTGGGAGACATCATTTCGGAGAAACAAAGTGCTTTTATTCCGGGTCGTCTCATATCGGATAATGCTATCCTTGCGTTCGAAGTTTTTCACCACATAAAATCGCACAATAAAGGGGAAAATGGGCTCATGGCTTTCAAACACGATATGAGCAAGGCATATGATCGGATCGAGTGGTGTTTTGTGGAGGGTGTTATGAAACGCATGGGATTCGAAGATGATTGGGTCCAAAAAATTATGCGATGTGTTATTACGGTAACATCGGCAGCCCTTGTTAACGGTAATCCAACCACTGTTCTTTACCCAAGTCGAGAATTGCGCCAAGGCGACCCGTTATCGCCTTATTTATTCATCCTATGCGCGGAAGCTTTCGCAAATATCATCACAAGAGCTGTCCATCAAAAAGTGCTTGAAGGTATTCGTATTTGTCGGAACGCTCCAAGTCTAACCCATTTGTTTTTCGCGGATGACTCCATAATTTTTTGTAAGGCGAATAAAAAAAATGCCGAAGGGATTATGAAGATCATTCGTGATTACGAATCAGCCTCGGGGCAAAGAGTGAATGTTGACAAGTCAGAAGTATTTTTTAGCCTAAGTACCCGAGCAGATACGAAATCGGAAGTGGGTGCTATTTTGGGTGCGCGTGTTGTCTCTCAACCTGGCAAATACCTGGGACTACCGGCAATTGTTGGCAAAAGGAAAACGGAAGCTTTTACCTCACTAAAAGAAAGGGTTTGGAAGAAGCTTAAGGGGTGGAAGGAAAAGATGCTGTCTTTTGCGGGACGTGAGATTCTTATCAAAGTTGTGGCTCAGGCAATCCCGACTTACCACATGGGCTTATTCAAGCTCCCCTCATCGCTATGCACCGATTTGGATAGATTAATGGCGCGTTTCTGGTGGGGTTTCAAAGACGAGAAGCGCCACATTTTTTGGGTGGCCTGGAAAAAACTAAGTACGAGCAAGCAAGAGGGCGAGATGGGATTTAGACACATTCAAGCATTTAACCTAGCAATGCTAGGGAAGCAATTATGGTGCCTATGGACCACTCCGCACTCCCTTGTTGCGCGGGTTATGAAGGCGCGTTACTACCCCACAAGCAATCCTTTGGAGGCGACAATCGGGTACCACCCATCCTTTATTTGGCGTAGTTTGATGGAAGCTCAGTGGGTTTTTAAAGAGGGGAACAAGATGGCTCATTGGTGATGGCATGAATATCAATTTCTGGACTGATCCTTGGAAGACTCGAAATCCTCCATTCACGGTCTGGTCATCTAGAGGGCAGAATCATGAGAGCAAAGTGGCTGAGTTGTAACATCCCGTATTTTCGTAAAACCTAATTTAAGCGATTGTAATTATTTTAAATAATAAAATAATATTTTAATAATTTAATTAGGAAATTTTTATAAATAAATAAGATCCGCCTTAAGAACCTCCAGTTCTTAAGACGAATACAACTTGGCTTAATTAAATATCCGACTCAAGTACTCGTTCCGTATCCGTTTAAAAGTCCGTTCCATTTAATTATTCGGAAAGGACCCACTTGTACCTTATAAACCCTATATGTCGACATCTTCTTCTCCCTCAAATTTCATTTCACTGTAACCTTAAATCCTTCAAAACCTCCATAAAACCCTTCCTTCTTTTCGAGTTTTCTCCATCATCCGTTCATCGAATTGCGAAAGTAAGTACATTTTCGGAATCCTCACGCGATTTCCAAGACATCCATCACTTTCGTTTTTCATTTTATCGACTTCAAAAATCGGGCTGTTTTGCCTTTAATCCGTTTTGATGTTCTTGAACCGTTTTCTTTGTTGTAGGGGTTGGTCTTGACGATCCCGACGTAGACTCTTACGTGGTAGAGGAGGATCATTCGCCGGATTAAGCTTAAAGGTGACGATAATGAGATAACTCGGCCTTTTATGTGTATATTAGCATATTTGATGGATTTTCTTAATTGTTTCTGATTTTAGTTGAGTACTATGATTTCTAGACTTAGAAACATGTTTAGGTTGTGGTTATGTGAGGAATTTATGCTTGTTAATGATTCTTATGCTCATATGTTGTTTTTATGGAAATCTTATGTTTGCGACGGATACTTGTTTTAACCGTCTTAAGGATTGTTATGGGAATTACGTGCTGCTAGGAAGTAGTATTGGATGTTTGTTATTGATGAGCAAACTTGTATTGTAGCAATTGTGAAGTTTGGGTATCGATTTATGAAGTTTCCCTTGAATGCGATTTTTGCGAAATCCCGTATCAGGCTCTCTGAGCCGGTCGACCGACCGGCCGCCGGTCGACCGGCTGAGAGCGCGTCTTGTATTTTTCGAAAGTTTCGAGAATTTGGCCTTAGGACTGCCAGCCGGCCGACCGGCTGCCTGCCGACCGGCTGGTAGTCATCTTTCCTTGTATTTGTGTGTTTTGCGATAAACATAGCATAGGAGGGAGCCCAGCCGGCAGACCGGCCGCCTGCCAGCCGGCTGGGAGTGCATATGGGGATGGATACGATTTTAGTAAAGGCTAGGGAATGGGGTTCCCAGCCGGCCGACCGGCTGCCTGCCGACCGGCTGGGAGTCCTTCTTGGTGTTTTCTCGGTTTTGAAAAGAGATGTAGGCTGAGGGATCACCAGCCGGCCGACCGGCTGCCTGCCGACCGGCTGGGGACCCTGTATGTCATTTTGTGTTTTTGAAATTAAATCGTAACTTTCAAACGGTTGTTCGGTTTTGTTTGAAACTCGTTTTGTATACCCGTGGCATGTATTTGAGGTCCCCGGTGTACGGGCAACGTTATATTGGGTTCGGGAATGAAGTGAGGATAGAGACCCCCCCGGTCGGGTAACTGAAAGGGAAAACCGGCTCTCCCTCGCTCTAGCTCCCGGAATCAATTGAATGTTGATTAGAGGTTTAAGAAGTTAGAACTATAGGTTAGTTTCTACCTTTGGTTGTTCAGTGGTTACAATGGTTGTCGCGTGGTGGGATATGTGTTAAGTTCACCTCTGGACCCACTACGTGTTTATCTGTCGCGTGACGGGATATGTGTTAAGTTCACCTCTGGACCCGTTACGTGTTTTGCTTGGGCGTGTCAGGATATGTGTTAAGCTCACCTCTGGACCTGACACGTGATCGGTTGTCGTACACGGGATATGTGTTAAGTTCACCTCTGGACCCGTTGTGCGATGACTGTGTATTGGGATATGTGTTAAGTTCACCTCTGGACCCAATACATGTTTGTAGCATTGGGATATGTGTTAAGTTCACCTCTGGACCCTTTGCTTTTGGATGATTAGGGATATGTGTTAAGTTCACCGCTGGACCCTTCTCATGATTTGTAAGTTTAGGGATATGTGTTAAGTTCACCTCTGGACCCTTTACTTGATTAGATGTTGGGATATGTGTTAAGCTCACCTCTGGACCCGACAAAGTGTAGTAATGGGATATGTGTTAAGTTCACCTCTGGACCCGTTGCTAGTGTTATGAATGTGTATCTGCTTGCCTAGATGATGGTACAGTGTCAGATATGCATGATGAGTTATGGATGTTTATCTGCTTGCCTAGATGATGGTACAGTGTCAGATATGCATGTCGAGTTGTTGACGTTACTTAGTTGTGGTTAAATCATCCAAGGCATTGGATGACTCTTAGTTCGGTTTCATAAATAATTGGATTGAAAGACCCCCCGACTGGGTAACCAGTAGGGAAACCGGCTCTCCTTCCTATTTGTTTATGAAGTTAGTTGAGAGTCGTGCATGGTAATCGCATGTTAGTAAGAGATCAGATGATGAGTTGTTTATGCTTCACATGTTGATATATGTTGGAGTATTCTGTATTGTTTTATATGTTACGTGTTGTCACAAAAGGTGGCTAGGAGAACTCTAGTCACTCCCCACTGATTGTGGCGTACATGTTTTTCATGTATGTAGGTACATGCTGGTTGGAGATGGGTTCACGAGAGCTAGCGAGTGATGATCCTGCTGTCATCATTGACTTACCTTATCGTTTAGCTGGACTCGTAGTTGTTACTTTTGTTTTGGTGCCGGTAGGGATGTTCCATCCCCGGCTGTTGTATATATTTCACTTCTGTACTTAGAACTGTTACTTATCTATTTTGGTTTTCAGTTTCAGTTTATGTTTCAGTTTAGGACTTCTCGCATGTTGTTTTATCTTCTAAAAGTTTAAATTCCGCTGCATTTTTAGTACTTTTATGTGTTTACTTTTCCGCTTTCGCGAGGGGTTTTACAGTTGGTATCAGAGCATAATTGCTCCCGACGCACTCATGTGACCCCCCAACCTTAACTTGACCAAATAAACAAATAATGAATGAGAGATGGGGTAGATCTAAGGATTTATATTGTAGTCTGTTTGTGCCTTGTTAAGAATACGTCTAACAGTTTACTCTCTTATGATTGAAGAATGGCAGAGCCAACCTATGAAGAGAGTCCTGAGATGCGAGCCCTCATTCAGACTCTTCAGGATTGCGAAGCTAGGTCATCTACGCCTTCTTCCTCATTGCAAATCTCGGGAAGTAACCAACCTGGAGGATTGGCTTGGATTGTCACCCAGATGTGGAGGAATGCAGCTAAGACATTCGACGGAGAGACCAGTGCTGCGACCCTCACTGCTTGGTTCTTCGACATGGAAAGGAATTTCATGATTTACGATGTTCGACCTGAGGATCAGACCCGAGTAGCATCCCAGTTCTTAGTTCGCGAGGCCAGGAATTGGTGGATGACGATCAGTACCCCTGCTACTCGTGACCCTACTTTCACCTGGAGTCGTTTCAAGACTCTTCTTGGCATGAGGTTTTACCACAGGGACATCCGCCAGGATAAGATGACCGAGTTCATGAACCTTCGCCAAGGAACCCTTTCTGTTCAAGCCTTCACCAATCGATTTGAGGAGCTAATTCACTTCGTCCCCCAGCTGGTTGAGAGAGAAGAAGATAAAGCTTACCTGTTCCGGAGCAAGCTTAATGCTGAGACTAGGAGTATAGCCGGTGGTGACCCGACTTCTTACTTCCAGAGTTACTACAGTGTCCTGCGAGCGGAGGACCCTTATGAGATCTATTGTGAGAGAGCTAGAGCTTTCTCTCCTCCTCGACCGCCTTTGCATAGATGCCGAAGCGGGAGACCTCTTAGCCCTCTTGCCTCCTCTCCTCTCGGAAAGAGGAAGTGTTCCCAGAAGAACAAGAAGCCCCAGAGAGTTAAGATTTCCCAAATCCGGAGCATGAGCCTCCCATCGGACGTCCCCCTTAAGTGCTTCAAGTGCCACAAGGATCTCCATCTTGGACTTGACTGCCACGGCAACCCGCATCAATGCTTTACCTGCGAGGGATTTGGACATCGCTCTTTCGAGTGCCGCGTAGGGAAGGGCGCCGTCAACCGAGCTATCGTTATTGACCCTAAGACTTCCAGGGATCGAGGCATGGAACCCTCGACAGAAGCTTCCCTAGAGTGTTTCAAGTGTCGCAAGGCCCTTCATCCTAGAGTTACCTGTAGCGGCGATCCTTACTTATGTTACACCTGCAAGAAGCCTGGACATTGCTCCTTCGAGTGCCCCGAGAGGAGAACCGCCGTTGACAGGGCTGTTACTACTGACCTAGAGGCTGAGACCAGTGGAGCCAGAGCTGTTCAGGACCAAGCTGAGACTGGAGTTCATCCCAACCCACCTACTGGTATGTTCATGCCTACTGTCTTATTTATGGTTGATATACTTGTAACCGTTAAAATCTTAATCTCCTTCCTTAGATTCCTGTTAATCTTCTTTGGAATCTGTCTTCATTTCCTTTTTACTCAACCTGATAACTTGCTTCCCCTAAAACACCTTGTGCGGTAACCTACCATAGATGAACTTGGAAACCTCTTGCAATTAGCTGTAAACCGTGATTTGGAGAGTGTCGTTACTTTGGGAGAAACCTAAGGAGCTTATTGAATATGTTTTGGGTAACCCTAGTGTTTTTATGTCACTAATTCGAAGAGTAAGTGAATGAGGAGATAATTGTGCTAGGTAGAGTGTCTTACGTGGCTTTAGATGGGACTTGGGTGTGAGAATCTTGCTGAGTCATGGATAATTGTGAGTTTGGAATGTCCATTTGAGGACCTCGAGGAACTTAGAGTGAAGATTGATTTCGAGGAATATGATGAAGGTACTGACGTTGCCTGATAATTGAATGAGTCAAGCTATTGCTATTTGAACTTGAGGAAACGAGAGTTGTTAGTAATGGTGTGAGAACATTGGAACATTTACAAGAACTTGTGGAATTGACTGAGTGGTTGATCTTAGGTTACTTAATGGATCTTAGCACTTATCTAATGAAAGACTTAAAGGAAAATTTAGGATACATCATCAGTTTGAGAATGAATGATTTGTTGAGAGATGTAAGTCAAGAAACGCGTGGATTTGAGTATGGTTATTGTGAGCTGTGGTACAAGTCTAGTAGATGTATCACATGAGCTGAGTAGTCTGAGAGTTTGGTTGAATCGTCATTTGGGAACTATCTGAGATGAGTTATCTCAACTTTTGAGGAATAAACCGTTGAAAGGATAATCTTGCTTTCGACTTCGAGGAACCTTGAGATTCGAATCGTTTTGAGGAACTAGTCATGAGGACCCGTCATAGACGTGCCTGACTTGGAAGTGGTTACCTTAATAAGATCTTGTTTTGAATTCTCATCGTGATAATAATTTGGGAAGTTAGGATATTGAACCTTGCGAAATAGGTTGCTAAGATCTAACGGTCAGAATTTAAGGTTAGAGGGTAGTGAATGCTATATCTTGAGTTTTGAGGATTCATTGTTATGGTAATAGAGTTCCGATTCAGAGTTTTGGAAACCTTCTTGTTGAGGAATGCCCTGTGTTGTGGATGAGATAGGGGTAATAGGAACCGCGAACCATTGTGAGCATTGAGATTACTAGAATCGCCTTTTTGGGATATACCAGGGATCGTTGGAAGGATGTTTCGATTGTGAATGTAGCGGTTAGTGCACCCATGGTTGGCAAAAGTTACCGTCTTCTCTAACCTCCGACTTAATCGTTCCGTTCCTTCGACCCTTCCTTTCGAATCCTTACAGCCGCGAGGCTTGGAACCCCTAATCCTTCTTACCAAAAATAAGCTCTGCGACCGTTTCCGCGCTCTCGAGCGTCTGTTTTGGAACTTGTTTCCCAATTGTTGACTTTAAATCCATTGTTTTTGGGAAAAAGCTTAATTGTTTTAAAAAAGTTGAAACTGCTTTCTCTTCCGTTGGAAGAAACTTTTAGTTATGGTTACCATTGTACTCTTCAAAAATTTGAGAAATAAAGGTTAATTTGGAAGAAAACTTGATTTTGAAGAACAGGATATTTTACAATTTGACAGACTTCAGCGTTGATAGCCACTAGAACGTGTTATTGGAGACGTCTGATAACCCGTACTGTGCCCATCAACACCGAATCGGCGTAATTTTAGAATTTTGACTAATTTTATTTTGGGACTTGTCTCAGATTTGGAATGTCGGACTCTCGAATACGTAACGAGGATCCCAACGTCCAGTGACAAGACTTGTACCTTGAACTCTTTTGCTCCTTAAAAACCTCTTGGAAGATAAAGTTTTGAGTTGTCATGAACCGCTGGTTCATTTTGAAAGTTTTAGTTGTTTTCATACTTACTTCTACTTTCGAGTTTCGAGGACGAAACTTTTTGAAGATTGGGTGATTGTAACATCCCGTATTTTCGTAAAACCTAATTTAAGCGATTGTAATTATTTTAAATAATAAAATAATATTTTAATAATTTAATTAGGAAATTTTTATAAATAAATAAGATCCGCCTTAAGAACCTCCAGTTCTTAAGACGAATACAACTTGGCTTAATTAAATATCCGACTCAAGTACTCGTTCCGTATCCGTTTAAAAGTCCGTTCCATTTAATTATTCGGAAAGGACCCACTTGTACCTTATAAACCCTATATGTCGACATCTTCTTCTCCCTCAAATTTCATTTCACTGTAACCTTAAATCCTTCAAAACCTCCATAAAACCCTTCCTTCTTTTCGAGTTTTCTCCATCATCCGTTCATCGAATTGCGAAAGTAAGTACATTTTCGGAATCCTCACGCGATTTCCAAGACATCCATCACTTTCGTTTTTCATTTTATCGACTTCAAAAATCGGGCTGTTTTGCCTTTAATCCGTTTTGATGTTCTTGAACCGTTTTCTTTGTTGTAGGGGTTGGTCTTGACGATCCCGACGTAGACTCTTACGTGGTAGAGGAGGATCATTCGCCGGATTAAGCTTAAAGGTGACGATAATGAGATAACTCGGCCTTTTATGTGTATATTAGCATATTTGATGGATTTTCTTAATTGTTTCTGATTTTAGTTGAGTACTATGATTTCTAGACTTAGAAACATGTTTAGGTTGTGGTTATGTGAGGAATTTATGCTTGTTAATGATTCTTATGCTCATATGTTGTTTTTATGGAAATCTTATGTTTGCGACGGATACTTGTTTTAACCGTCTTAAGGATTGTTATGGGAATTACGTGCTGCTAGGAAGTAGTATTGGATGTTTGTTATTGATGAGCAAACTTGTATTGTAGCAATTGTGAAGTTTGGGTATCGATTTATGAAGTTTCCCTTGAATGCGATTTTTGCGAAATCCCGTATCAGGCTCTCTGAGCCGGTCGACCGACCGGCCGCCGGTCGACCGGCTGAGAGCGCGTCTTGTATTTTTCGAAAGTTTCGAGAATTTGGCCTTAGGACTGCCAGCCGGCCGACCGGCTGCCTGCCGACCGGCTGGTAGTCATCTTTCCTTGTATTTGTGTGTTTTGCGATAAACATAGCATAGGAGGGAGCCCAGCCGGCAGACCGGCCGCCTGCCAGCCGGCTGGGAGTGCATATGGGGATGGATACGATTTTAGTAAAGGCTAGGGAATGGGGTTCCCAGCCGGCCGACCGGCTGCCTGCCGACCGGCTGGGAGTCCTTCTTGGTGTTTTCTCGGTTTTGAAAAGAGATGTAGGCTGAGGGATCACCAGCCGGCCGACCGGCTGCCTGCCGACCGGCTGGGGACCCTGTATGTCATTTTGTGTTTTTGAAATTAAATCGTAACTTTCAAACGGTTGTTCGGTTTTGTTTGAAACTCGTTTTGTATACCCGTGGCATGTATTTGAGGTCCCCGGTGTACGGGCAACGTTATATTGGGTTCGGGAATGAAGTGAGGATAGAGACCCCCCCGGTCGGGTAACTGAAAGGGAAAACCGGCTCTCCCTCGCTCTAGCTCCCGGAATCAATTGAATGTTGATTAGAGGTTTAAGAAGTTAGAACTATAGGTTAGTTTCTACCTTTGGTTGTTCAGTGGTTACAATGGTTGTCGCGTGGTGGGATATGTGTTAAGTTCACCTCTGGACCCACTACGTGTTTATCTGTCGCGTGACGGGATATGTGTTAAGTTCACCTCTGGACCCGTTACGTGTTTTGCTTGGGCGTGTCAGGATATGTGTTAAGCTCACCTCTGGACCTGACACGTGATCGGTTGTCGTACACGGGATATGTGTTAAGTTCACCTCTGGACCCGTTGTGCGATGACTGTGTATTGGGATATGTGTTAAGTTCACCTCTGGACCCAATACATGTTTGTAGCATTGGGATATGTGTTAAGTTCACCTCTGGACCCTTTGCTTTTGGATGATTAGGGATATGTGTTAAGTTCACCGCTGGACCCTTCTCATGATTTGTAAGTTTAGGGATATGTGTTAAGTTCACCTCTGGACCCTTTACTTGATTAGATGTTGGGATATGTGTTAAGCTCACCTCTGGACCCGACAAAGTGTAGTAATGGGATATGTGTTAAGTTCACCTCTGGACCCGTTGCTAGTGTTATGAATGTGTATCTGCTTGCCTAGATGATGGTACAGTGTCAGATATGCATGATGAGTTATGGATGTTTATCTGCTTGCCTAGATGATGGTACAGTGTCAGATATGCATGTCGAGTTGTTGACGTTACTTAGTTGTGGTTAAATCATCCAAGGCATTGGATGACTCTTAGTTCGGTTTCATAAATAATTGGATTGAAAGACCCCCCGACTGGGTAACCAGTAGGGAAACCGGCTCTCCTTCCTATTTGTTTATGAAGTTAGTTGAGAGTCGTGCATGGTAATCGCATGTTAGTAAGAGATCAGATGATGAGTTGTTTATGCTTCACATGTTGATATATGTTGGAGTATTCTGTATTGTTTTATATGTTACGTGTTGTCACAAAAGGTGGCTAGGAGAACTCTAGTCACTCCCCACTGATTGTGGCGTACATGTTTTTCATGTATGTAGGTACATGCTGGTTGGAGATGGGTTCACGAGAGCTAGCGAGTGATGATCCTGCTGTCATCATTGACTTACCTTATCGTTTAGCTGGACTCGTAGTTGTTACTTTTGTTTTGGTGCCGGTAGGGATGTTCCATCCCCGGCTGTTGTATATATTTCACTTCTGTACTTAGAACTGTTACTTATCTATTTTGGTTTTCAGTTTCAGTTTATGTTTCAGTTTAGGACTTCTCGCATGTTGTTTTATCTTCTAAAAGTTTAAATTCCGCTGCATTTTTAGTACTTTTATGTGTTTACTTTTCCGCTTTCGCGAGGGGTTTTACATGAGTGGTTGGACAACCGAGGATGGAATGAGGGGAAGGTTAGGGAAGCTCTGGTTAAAATGGAGGCGGATGAGGTCCTACAAATCCCTATAAGCGAGAATAGGGGAGAGGATCGTAGAGTATGACACTATTCGAAAGATGGCAATTATTCTGTCAAGTCAGCCTTGATGCCCGTCGTTGAGGGTACCAAAGATAAAATTTATAATTCCTAACTTTAACAATAGATAGTGAAAGTCAGGGTCGAACCACAGAAAGGTGGGGAATGTTTATTGTTTGGTGTTAATATTTCGAGGTAACAATTTTGGGGGTTTTGATTGGTTGTTACTAAGTCTAGAAACAGAGATAAAAAAATAAAGCAAGTAAATAAAGATGACAATAAAATAATAATAAAAGAGATGCTAGGATGATCGGGTAACAAATAGCTAAGGTAATATAAATCCTAAGGTCAACATGTATTGCAGTCGCTCAAGGGGTGTAACATATCCTTTCGGTCTATGGTACCTAATAGCTCCTATCGGCCTAGGCTATTAGTTCCTAGGTCTCACAATTATTGGGTGTCAACAATAAGGGTGATTCCTAAATTCTAGGTCACATACCTTTCGGTCTTGAGTAACCTAGCCGTTTTAAGGTGTAAACCAATACCCTTCCCGTATCTCTCAATCTTGGGTAGGTCATTACTAACATCCTACAAGTCTCCTTTCAGTCTCATTGTAGGTTATTATAGTCTACGAATTAAAACGAAACAGAATACTAACGCGAGTGGGTCGACCGACCAGCTAGCCCAGTCGGCCGACCACAGCCTCGGTCGACCGACCCATTAAGTAGGTGGACCGACCACGACCCTGCTACAGTCGGTCTCGGAACCTATACTACCTACGCATATTCATCCCCTACATCCTAACATGTGAAATTTAGCTACTCATGGTTACTAAAACAACAATGAAAATAGGAATAAACATGGAAATCATGATGAATATCAATCTAAACATGCAATCAATAATAAAGCATGGGATTCTACCTTAAACCGAATACAATAGTTCTAAACTAATAACAATGAAGCATAAATTAAAAGAAGAATTACCGGAAATATGATTGAGGCGAAAAGGAACAAACTTTATTGATGAATGCTTGAAAGATCGAAGAACAAACTAAAAGTGTTTGATGACTATTGAAAGATTGAAACTAAAACTCAATTGTAATTCTATGATAGAAAACTAGATCCAAAACCCTAATCACGTAATTAGCTTAAATAGGCGGAAAATAAGAGTTTCCTAAAGACTCTAACACTTCTATGGGCTTTCGGAAATAATCTCAGGGTCTGCGTAGAGGTCGGCCGACCCACAAAGTAGGTCGGTCGACCTATTTACGGGCTTCTGTGGATTCTGGGCTTTCCAAAACAGGGTCCTGGTCGGCCGACCCAAGTAGTAGGTCGGTCGACCCATTTTCCTGTAGGATTGCTTTGATTTGTCTTTGGTTTGACTTCTTGGTACTTGGTAAATGCTTTGAGTTGACGTTCAATCGTTCCTTGGCAATGAAAAATCCCGAGGGCATAAGTTTGGTGTAAAATCGTCCCTTTTTCCGCATAAATCTGCAAAAGAGCATAAAAATACGAAAGTAGACAATTTTTGGGAAATAAAAACTAAAACATAGTAAATGAGCGTCCAAATGCGTGTAACAATAGATGTAAAACATCATAAAATAGACACGCATCAAATTCCCCAAACCAAACCTTGCTTGCCCTCAAGCAAGAATTAGACTCGATCTTAACTAATGGAACGATTTCAATCTCAGAGCGAAATTTACATGTAAGCCTAAACCAATGCGAAGTACAAAATGAGAAAGTATTAAAATCATGCAAACGAGTTATGGTGTCGTCAAACTTTGCAAAACTAGAGACTATAGAGACTTTATACCATGGACTCTCGCGGTACGCTCGAGACACTCATGAAGCAAAGGGTGAATATATGTAAAAGATAGGAAGAAGTATATTTGTAAAGACACTCACCTAACTGCGACCCATGGAAACATGCCTGCAATCTAACATGAACAAGAATTCTACAACTATGTATAAACAAACCCATTAAGTGACTCGGATACATGCAATTTGGGTAATGAAGGATATGTGAGGTAGAAGGTAAACGTGGTTAAGATGTTTTTGGATTTGTGGGGTTAGTAGCCAAGCTAGTAAAACCGTTTCCCAACAACATAATTCACAACTTTTGATATTAAGAAAGTGCTCTTTTGTAGCACAACTCTCACATTAAATATAAGAAAGGACTCCCGAATATTTTGAATGAAGTACGGGAGTAATAACATATAAAAGAAAGGGATTTCAGAACGAAATTTTTGAATTTCTGATGCTGTCACTTGGTCGGCCGACCTATGACGGTGGTCGGTCGACCTATTTCCTGTACGCTTTGACTTTTTTCGTTTTCTTTTTTTTTTCTTTTTTTTTCTGTTCTTTTTTTTCTTTCCTTTCTTTCTCTTTTCCTTTTCTCTTTTTTCTTTACTCAAGATATCATATGAACCAAGATGCCTCATAAAATTAAACCACAGACCACAAATACTAGCTTGCAAGGGTAGGCTACGTATGGGATGTAGTTTTTGGGGAATAAAAAGACAATTTTGGCTATGTGAAGCTTATGGGTAAATATGAGAAAAGGGATCCCAAATGCACGTATCAAAATTCACAAAACGAGATAGTAAAACAAGTATATAGCAATTCAAGTTCATGTTTATGCATATTGATGTAACATGTTCCAAGGGGAGTACTAGTCACATCCTAGACAACTGGTTTAAAGATGAAACCAGGAAATAAAGCTCTAAATTTTAGAATGTATAGTAGGTCGCCAAGGTATAAGTCAAGTCTCAAGATATACCAATTGACAAAAACTCGTAGATATGCAAAAGACTCTCATACTAAAACAAGTTGACAAGGCAAGGTAAAGGCATAAACATGTAAGTTAGCAAAGATCATCCTACTCTCGTTCCGACTCGACCTATATGCTAAAATAAACGTGCGTTTTTTTGGAATTTTTGAAAAAAAAATTTCTATATTTTTTTTTGAATTTTGTAAAATGCAAGGAAAATAAAGAAAAAAAACGATGCAATACATAAATGCAATAAACGTCTGACAAAATGCAATGCATGTGACACGAAACCATTCCCCAAACCAACCCGCACAATGTCCCCATTGTGCATTAGCCTAAGTAAAGGTTTCAGAAAATTAAAGGAAAGATGCAAGGAAAATAAAACCAAGGAAAATTGGAAAGAACTCACTGGATTGTTAAGCGCATGAGAAAAACCTCCCCAAACCAGCGTAAGCTGGGGGGTTTTGGCGGCCAGCAGTGCCATTCAAGTACCCAAGATGGTTGCACGATTATTCCTGAAGAAGAAATGAACAGGCTGTGACGGATGGGTAGGTCGACCGACCCATATCTCTGGTCGACCGACCTTCCTGCGGACTGCAGGAATGCAGGGATCAGGTCGGCCGACCTATGAAGGTAGTCGGTCGACCCCTCTGCTGCACAGCGGACTTCTTTTCTTCGGAAAAAACTTGTGTCAACCAAGTCATTCTTCTTTGAACCTGAAAAATCATCAAATATGCGCCCAACAAGTGCGCGAGATCCCAGAACCAAGTCTAAAAGTCTTAACTATGCTAACAAAACGGAAAAGTTCTAATACTGAAAGCAGAAAAAATTAAAAGGTCTAAACAAACAAAAAGTAAATTGTCTTTAAAAGCTGAATATTTAAACAACTATCCGCTAAAGATGCGGAATATCTCAGACCACGGCTTTTGACGGTATGCCGTAGTCTCCACGGTGTTTGCTTGAATGGCGAAACACGTCTCCTCTCCGTCGCAAAGCATATGCGACGGACTCTTTTCTTGAGCTTTTGTTCTCTTTTTCTTGTCCTCCTCATCCACAATATTCGGGTCTTCATCCTCCTTGTAGCTTAGGAATCCTAGTCCTCCTCTTTGCACCGTGACCTCCTTTATTGTGGGTTTCCCCAAACCAGCTCCTGCATTAGTCATAATAGAAATATCCTCCTTTTTGCTCCCAATCTTGGGCGGAGGTGTGAAAAAAAGGTATATGAGTAGGTAATAAAGTAGGAGAAGTAGTGATGACCTTATACTTCTTTTCAGAAGTAATAGCATTACAGGTAATAGGGGTCATAGCATCCTTCTTCCTATAAGATAGACCATAAATAATAGAATGCTTTCCTACTTTGAAGGTCAAGGTACCAGTACCTACATCTATGATGGCTCCCGCAGTGTGGAGGAAAGGTCTTCCTAGAATTATAGGTATATGGGCATCCTCAGGGATATCCAAAACTACAAAGTCTACAGGGAAGAAAAACCTGTCTATACGCACATGGATGTTTTCCAACACCCCTATGGGTTCAATAGATGTACGGTCTGCCATCTGGACAGTCATGCTAGTTACTGCAAAATTGGTCATTCCGAGTTTTAAGGCTACGCTAAGGGGCATGACACTGATACTAGCTCATAGGTCGCATAAGGCCTTTTTAACAGGGAAAGTTCCTATATTGCAAGGAACAGAAAAACTTTCAGGATCCTCCAGCTTATGAGGGGCAATGACATATGATAGGAAGCTGGAGGAACTTGTTGAACTAACTCTAAAAACGGAACTTGAACTTTTAATGATCGAATTACGTCTTTAAATTTATCAAAAGATACTTGTTCCTTGGTTGGTATGAGTCTTTCCGGAAAATGAGGGACGGAAGATTCAGTAGTTGCAGCCCTCCTCAGAAACCTAGGGGTCTTATCACCCCGGAAAAGGAAATCCCTCAAGTTGTCCGGCAATTCGGGTCTGAAATCATCCCCCTGTTCAGCATCGGGGGTCGGTCGACCCATATTCTCGGTCGGTCGACCTTCTTCCTGTACAGCGGGAATTTCCGGAATCTGCTCGGAGGTCGGTCGACCTGGCTCCTGGGTCGGTCGACCTGGCTCCTGGGTCGGTCGACCTGGCTCCTGGGTCGGTCTACCTTCCTCACTGTTATTCGGCTTCGGCTGTTTCGCCTTATCCTTCTCGCCTCCCACCTTAGCTCCACTTCTTAAAGATATGATGTTTAGAGTCTCTTTCTTTTGGTCCGTCTTGGTCGGAAGTTGACCCGGAGCCCTAGTATCATTTTTGCTCGCGATTTGAGCAATCTGAGACTCTAACATATTCATCCTTGCTTCCCTAGCCTGAGATTCCTTCTGAACCAACCCAATGAAGTTTTGGATGAGAGCATCCGTATTGGGTGGTGGGTTTGAAGGTGGTTGAGGGTTGAAGGGTGGTTTTTGGAAACCTTGCTTATGTGGAGGGATGTATGTGGACTTTTGTAGAGGTTGTAGGTGTTGTGGGTTGAGAACATTCTGGCTTGTCCACCTCATGTTAGGATGGACATTATTATTATTTGGGTCATAAAAATTGTTCCCACGATAATGCTGGAAAGCGGCACATGTCTCATTACATGAGGTGCGAAATTTTGACACGTGTCCCTCTCCACCACATCTCTCACAAACAAAAGGTCCGTCTTGACCGGCATTCACCTGGTACATTCCTCCTTTGCTTCCATTCCCTATATCGAACTTCCCACCACTTTCCAGCTTATCTAACTTGGCCATCAAGGCCTCAATAGCAGCTACGTTAGACTCAGCTTTACTCTGGTTACCACGGGAAGTTCCATGTTCAGCACGGTGGATAGCAGCATCTTCTATTATCTTGAGACCCTTAGTCTCTCCAGAATTCTCTTGGAACCTTCCGTTGGCTGCAGCATCTAGGTAGGCCCTGTTGTCATCATAGAGGCCATTGTAGAACTGGTTACAAAGAAACCATTGTTCGAATCCATGGTGTGGTATGGATCGAACAAGTCTCTTGAACCTGTCCCAAGCCTCACTAAAATCTTTATTAGGCCCTTGCTTGAAGCTTGTTATCTGCGCCCTTAAAGCATTGGTCTTGGCTGCAGAGTAGTACTTCCTGTAGAATGCCAAGGCCAAGGTGTTCCAGTCTGTGACTCCCGCAGAAGTGCGGTCTAGATCTCTATACCATTCCCTCGCAGAATCCCTGAGAGAGAAGATGAACATGGTTTGTTTAATCTAGTCCTATGTCACTCCTTCTGGGGGTAGAATTGAGCATATGTAATCTGTGAAGATTTCAATATGCTTTGCAGCATCCTCATTGGCCGAGCCTCCAAATTGGTTTTTCTCAACCATAGTGATATAGGCAGGCTTGGCCTCGAATGGCTTCCCAGTACCTGCAGGTAAAGTGAACCCCTTGTATAGGTCCTTCACCTGAGGCATGGAGTGACTGGCGATAGTAGCTTCTTCGGCCATGTTCTCTTCTTCTTTTGGAAAAACTTGGAAGTAGGTATAAGATGGTGTTTTTGGTGTGGATGGATTGTGAGGTGAATTTGGTTGTGAAGTTGGTGTTTTTGGTGAAAGTGGTTTTTCAAAGATATCCTCTTGGAATAGGGAAGATGGAGATCCTTCTTCCCTACTCTCTAAAAGTTGCTTCCTTTTTTCTCTTAAAGTCCTCTCAAGCTCGTGATCAAGTGGTAGGAGTTCTCCTTGAACTGACCTGCGCATAAGATGGAAACTACAGGAAAAAAGTGTGAAGGTTTAAGGAACAAAAGTTCCTTAAACAAAAGAAACAAAAACAAGAAACAATAAACACTGGCGTCACCTCCCCGGCAACGGCGCCAAAATTTGATGCCCGTCGTTGAGGGTACCAAAGATAAAATTTATAATTCCTAACTTTAACAATAGATTGTAAAACCCTCGCGAAAGCGGAAATATAAAACACACAAATTACTAAAAATGCAGCGGAATTAAAACTTTTTTTAAACATAAACATCATGCGAGGTGAATTAAAACTGAAACGTAAACTGAAACTGATATAAACAAAATAAATAAGTATAACAGTTCTAAGTACGGGAACCCAGATATATACAAAGCCTGGGATGGAACATCCCTACAGGCACCAAAACATGAAATGTATCAAAACTAAGGGTCTAGCTAATCGATGAAGTGTAAGTCATATGATGAAAGGATGATCACTCGCTAGCTCTCAAGTGAACCCCGTCCAACCTGCATGTACCTACATACATGAAAACATGTACGCCACAATCAGTGGGGAGTGACTAGAGTTCTCCTAGCCACCTTTTGTAACGACGCGTAACAAGCAATACAAACAGAATACTCCAACATATATAAACGTGTGAAGTATAACACTATCTCGATAACTGATCATCAACTATCATGCAATCACTAATGCACGGCTCTCAACCAACTTCATAAACCGTTTGGAAGGAGAGCCGGTTTCCCTACTGGTTACCCAGTCGGGGGGTCTTTCAGACCAACTATTTATGAAACCGTTCAAAGAGTCATCCAATGCCTTGGATGAACAAACTATAACTCAATTAACATAATCATCTACTTCATCATGCATATCTGACACTGTACCAATCTCAAGGCAAGCAGATATAAAACATCAATAAACACTAGCAATGGGTCCAGAGGTGAACTTCACACATATCCCACTACCAAACAATGTCGGGTCCAGAGGTGAACTTAACACATATCCCAACATGCAATTCAAGTAAAGGGTCCAGAGGTGAACTTAACACATATCCCTATACATATAATTCAAGAGAAGGGTCCAGAGGTGAACTTAACACATATCCCTAATCACAATTCAGTAATGGGTCAAGAGGTGAACTTAACACATATCCCACTACAAACAAATGTCGGGTCCAGAGGTGAACTTGACACATATCCCAACATACATCCATAAGCAAAGGGTCCAGAGGTGAACTTAACACATATCCCAATGCTACAAACAAGTATTGGGTCCAGAGGTGAACTTAACACATATCCCAATACACAGCTATCGCATACCGGGTCCAGAGGTGAACTTAACACATATCCCGTGTACGACAACCGATCACGTGTCAGGTCCAGAGGTGAACTTAACACATATCCTGACACGCCACAAGCAAAACACGTAATGGGTCCAGAGGTTAACTTAACACATATCCCATCACGCGACATACAAAACACGTAACGGGTCCAGAGGTGAACTTAACACATATCCCATCACGCGACATACAACTCAATCATTAGCATCCAAAGATAGAAACTAACCTATAGCTCTAACTTCTTAATCCACTAAACAACACTTAATTGACCCCGGGAACTAAGATGAGGGAGAACCGGTTTCCCTTTCGGTTACCCGACCGGGGGGTCTGTATCCTCACTCCATTCCCGAACCCAATATAGTGTCGCCCATCCTCCGGGGACCTCAAATACATATCAAAGATACAAGGAACGAGTTTCAATCAAAACCGATCAATCGTTTAAAACTTACAAACGAATTACGAAATAAAAACAAGCTACAGGGGTCCCCAGCCGGTCGGCAGGCAGCCGGCCTACGGGCTGGTAACCCATCTCAGCTTTCCTCTTCTTTAATGCGAAAACAACCACAAAGGACTCCCAGCTGGTCGGCAGGCAGCCGGCCTACCGGCTGGGAACCTAATCCCAAACTTACGCAAAATCCTAAAAGAGGCTACCAGCCGGTCGGCAGGCAGCCGGCCTACCGGCTGGCAATCCAAGCCTATTTTCTCAAATTTCGCAAAAACCTCAAGATGCACTCCCAGCCGGCTGGCAGGCGGCCGGTCTGCCGGCTGGGCACCTAAATCCTACGTATTCCCAAAATTCGCAAAAACAACCAAAAGCACCCCCAGTCGGTCGACCGGCGGCCGGTCGATCGACCGGCTCAGAGAGCCTGCTCGCAAAAACGCATTTTCCAGTAAACTCAATACCTCATTAAACCGATATCAAACTTCTAAATTAACAACAACAAGTGTTCACCCATTATCACAAATCAACCAATAACACTATCTATCAGCAATTAAACCCATAACAATCCTCAAAATGATTATATTTTGTATCCGTCGCAAAACATAAATTTCAAAAATTAAACCATCATTCATATAAAGCATCAAGTAAGCATATAATCTTCAAGTAAGATCTTTCCTAACATGTTACTAAGTTCAAACAATAATAAACATATGAAATTCCAGAAACTTAAATCATCTTAAACATCAAAAGTGCTAATATTCACAATAAGGCCGAGTTTCTCATTATCGTCACCTTTTAAGCGTTTAAGCTCCAATCTCTTCTTCAATAATGCCACTAACCTCCTTGTGATCTTCTAAGCCTCCTCCTACAACATGAAAAACGATTAAAATAGGCTATACACGAATTACTCCAAAACAGCCCATTTTTGAAGTGGAACGAAATGAAAAACGGATGTGACGGATGGCTTGCAAATTCGACGAGGATTCCAAAAATGTATTTATTACCTCGATTCGGTGAACGGATGATGGAGAAAAATCAAGAAGAAAATGAAGATTTAAGAGAGTTTTGTGAAGAAAGAGTTTACAGTGTTATGTTTTGATGAAGGACCAAAATGTTGACATATAGGGGTTTATGAGGGTTTATAAGTTGTCCTTTCCGTTTAGATGGAAACAGACTTGGATAACATGAATGGGTTTTAGGATATGAGTCTAAGTTGCCAAGTTTGTATTCGTCTTAAGGGCTTAAGGTTCTTAAGACGGATCCTATGAATTACATTAAAATAAATTAACATTAAATATTAAAATATTATTTTATCCCGTAAAAATAATTAAAACCTCTAAAATATAATTTACGAAAACGCAGGCTGTTACAATCACCCAATCTTCAAAAAGTTTCGTCCTCGAAACTCGAAGGTAGAAGTAAGTACGAAAACAACTCTAACGTTCAAAATATATCATGCGGGTTATGATAACCCAAAACTTTATCTTTAAAAAGGTTTCAAAAAGAAAAGGTTTCAAGGCACAAGTCTTGTCAATGGACGTTGGGATTCTCGTTAGGTATTCAAGAGTCCGACATTCCAAATCTGAGACAAGTCCCAAAACTAAATCAGTCAAAATTCGAAATTTAGGTCGATTCGGTGTTAATGAGCACAGTACGGGTTATCAGACGTCTCCAATAACACGTTCTAGTGGCAGTCAACGCTGAAATCCGACAAAATTCGTAAAACGTTCAGCTCCTTAAAATCAAGCTTCCTTCAAATCAACTACTACTCCCAAATTCTTGAAAAAGTAAAATTGTAACAATAACCAAAAGTTGCTTCTAACGGAAGAGAAAGCAGTTTCAAATTCTCAAAACAATTAAGCTTTTTCTATAAACAGTGAATTTAAAGTCAACAATTGGGGAACAAGTTTCAAAGCAGACGTTTGAGAGCGCGGAAACAGTCGCAGAGCTTATTTTCGATACGAAGGATTAGGGGTTTCAAGCCTCGCGGCTGTAAGAACACAAAAAGGAGGGTTGAAGGAACGGAACGATCAAGTCGAAGGTTAAAGAAGACGATAACCTTTGCCAAACATGGGTACACTAACTGCTCAATTCAGAATCAAAACATCCTTTCAACGATCCCTAGTATATCCCAAAAAGGCGATTTCAGTAACCTCGATGCTCACAATAGGTTCACGGTTCCTATTACCCCTATCTCATCCACAAAACAAGGTGTTCCTCAACCAGAAGGTTTGCAACCTCTCACTCAGTTACCCAAAAATCTGTTCTAATAGGGTTAAGGATCCCTCACTCAAGGTGGAAGTCTAACAAACATACCTTGGACCAAGGTTTACGCACTTCCTAAGTCTAAATCTGAATTCTGTCATCCAAAACATCGAATTCTGAAGTTAGAACACCAAACTTTCCACACTATGGCTTTTCTCCATCAGACAGGCCATGACCAAAATTACCTATATCCTTTAGTACTACGTAGTTCTATTCCATCAAATTCATCCTATGGGGGGGGGGGGGGTACTTTGAAATCTTAAGTTCTCCAAGGTCATCTATTACCATAAACGAACGTTTCCAGGTAAGGTTTCACTAAGGCAGTAACTTCCAAGTCCAGCAAGTCTATGACTGGCCCTCATGACTAGTTCCTCAAAATGATTCCGATCTCAAAGTTCCTCGAAGTCTAAAGCAACATTATCCTTTCGATGATTTATTCCTCAAAAGTTTAGATAACCCATCTCAGATAGTTCCCAAATGACAATTCAAACAAACTCTCAGACCACCCAACTCATGTGATATATCTACTACACTTGTATCACGGTCCAGAAATAACCATACCCAAATCAACGCGTTTCTGGACTTACATCTCTCAATGAATCATTCATTCTCAAACTGATGATGTATCCTAGAATTCCTATAAGTCCTTCGTTAGATAGAACTAAGATCCATTAAGTAACTTAAGATCAACCACTCAGTTAATTCCACAAGTTCTTGTAAATGTTTCAATGTTCTCACACCGTTACTAACAACTCTCGTTCCTCAAGTTCAAACAACATTAACTTACCTCATTCACTTATCAGGCAACATCAGTACTTTAAGCATATTCCTCGAAATTAATCTTTACACTAAGTTCCTTTAGATCCTCAAATGGATACTCCAAACTTACAATTACCCATGGCTTATCAAGATTCTCACACCTAAGTTCCATTAAAGTCGTGTATAACACTCTACCTAGCACAGTTATCCATCGTTCACTTACTCTTCCAATTTGTAACATGTGGACACTAAGATCAACAAAACACATTCCATCAGCTCCATAGATTTTCCTCAAGTAACAACACTCTCTCAATCACGGTCTACAACTGTCCTCAAGGAATTCCCCAAGTCTGTCTATGGTAGGTTACCGCACAAGGTGTTTCAGGATAGGCAAGTTACCAGGTGAAGTCAAGAGAAAACAATGATAGGTCTCAAGGAAGGTCAAGAAGGGTCTAAGGGAGGAGATTAAGGTCTTAACAGTTATACGTACACCAGATTACAAATAAGGTAGTAGACATGTACGTACCGGTAGATGGATCTGGGAAAGCTCCCGTCTCCTCCTGAATCTGAACAGCTCTAGCTCCACTGGTCTCAGCCTCTGGGTCAATAGTGATAGCTCTGTCACTGGCCACATTCTTCTCGGGGCACTCGAAGGAGCGATGCCGTGGCTTCTTGCAAGAGTAGCATAAGTAAGGGTCACCGTCACAGTTAACTCTAGGATGAAGATGCTTGCGGCACTTGAAGCACTTTAGGGGAACGTCCGATGGGAGGCTCATGTTTCGGACTTGAGAAGTCTTAGCTTTCTGGGACTTCTTGTTCTTCTGGGGACGCTTCCTTTTTCCAAGAGGAGAGGAGGCAAGAGGGCTAAGAGATCTCCCGCTTCGGCATCTATGCAAAGGCGGTGGAGGAGCAGAGAAGGCTCTAGATCCTTCACAATAGATCTGGTAAGGGTCCTCCGCTCGCAAGACACCGTAGTAACTCTGGAAGTAAGAAGTCGGGTCACCACTGGCTAAACTCCTAGTCTCGGCATTAAGCTTGCTCCAAAACAGGTAGGCTTGGTCTTCCTCTCTCTCAACTAGCTGTGGGACAAAGTGGATTAGCTCCTCGAATCGATTGGTGAAAGCTTGAACAGAAAGGGTTCTGTGGCGAAGGTTCATGAACTCGGTCATCTTATCTTGGCGGATGTCCCTATGGTAAAACCTCATGCCAAGAAGAGTCTTGAAACGACTCCAAGTGAAAGTAGGGTCACGAGTAGCAGGAGCTCTGATCGTCAACCACCAACTCCTAGCCTCACGAACTAAGAACTGAGATGCTACTCGGGTCTGATCCTCAGGTCGAATGCCATAAATCATGAAGTTCCTCTCCATGTCAAAGAACCAAGTGGTGAGGGTCGCAGCACTGGTCTCTCCGTCGAATGTCTTAGCTGCATTCCTCCACATCTGCGTGATAATCCAAGCCAATCCTCCAGGTTGGTTACTTCCCGAGGTTTGAAATGAAGAAGAAGGCATAGACGACCTAGCTATGCAATCCTGAAGAGTTTGAATGAGGGCTTGCGTCTCGGCATTCTCGTCATTAGTTGGCTCTATCATTCTTCAATCATAAGAGAATAAACCGTTAAACATATTCCTAACAAGGCACAAACAGACTAAAATATAAGTCCTTAAATCTACCCCATTCTCTCATTCATTATTCAATTATGTGGTCAAGTTAAGGTTGGGGATCACATGAGTGCGTCGGGAGCAATAATGCTCTGATACCAACTTTAAAACCCCTCGCGAAAGCGGAAATATAAAACACACAAAGTACTAAAAATGCATCGGAATTAAAACTTTTTTTAAACATAAACATCATGCGAGGTAAATTAAAACTGAAACGTAAACTGAACTGATATAAACAAAATAAATAAGTATAACAGTTCTAAGTACGGGAACCAAGATATATACAAAGACTGGGATGGAACATCCCTACAGGCACCAAAACATGAAATGTATCAAAACTAAGGGTCTAGCTAATCGATGAAGTGTAAGTCATATGATGAAAGGATGATCACTCGCTAGCTCTCAAGTGAACCCCGTCCAACCTGCATGTACCTACATACATGAAAACATGTACGCCACAATCAGTGGGGAGTGACTAGAGTTCTCCTAGCCACCTTTTGTAACGACACGTAACAAGCAATACAAACAGAATACTCCAACATATATAAACGTGTGAAGTATAACACTATCTCGATAACTGATCATCAACTATCCTGCAATCACTAATGCACGGCTCTCAACCAACTTCATAAACCGTTTGGAAGGAGAGCCGGTTTCCCTACTGGTTACCCAGTCGGGGGGTCTTTCAGACCAACTATTTATGAAACCGTTCAAAGAGTCATTCAATGCCTTGGATGAACAAACTATAACTCAATTAACATAATCATCTACTTCATCATGCATATCTGACACTGTACCAATCTCAAGGCAAACAGATATGAAACATCAATAAACACTAGCAATGGGTCTAGAGGTGAACTTAACACATATCCCACTACCAAACAATGTCGGGTCTAGAGGTGAACTTAACACATATCCCAACATGCAATTCAAGTAAAGGGTCCAGAGGTGAACTTAACACATATCCCTATACATATAATTCAAGAGAACGGTCCAGAGGTGAACTTAACACATATCCCTAATCACAATTCAGTAATGGGTCAAGAGGTGAACTTAACACTTATCCCACTACAAACAAATGTCGGGTCCAGAGGTGAACTTAACACATATCCCAACATACATCCATAAGCAAAGGGTCCAGAGGTGAACTTAACACATATCCCAATGCTACAAACAAGTATTGGGTCCAGAGGTGAACTTAACACATATCCCAATACACAGTTATCGCACCCCGGGTCCAGAGGTGAACTTAACACATATCCCGTGTACGACAACCGATCGCGTGTCAGGTCCAGAGGTGAACTTAACACATATCCTGACACGCCACAAGCAAAACACGTAATGGGTCCAGAGGTTAACTTAACGCATATCCCATCACGCGACATACAAAACACGTAATGGGTCCAGAGGTGAACTTAACACATATCCCATCACGCGACATAAAACTCAATCATTAGCATCCAAAGATAGAAACTAACCTATAGCTCTAACTTCTTAATCCACTAAACAACACTTAATTGACCCCGGGAACTAAGATGAGGGAGAGCCGGTTTCCCTTTCGGTTACCCGACCGGGGGGTCTCTATCCTCACTCCATTCCCGAACCCAATATAGTGTCGCCCATCCTCCGGGGACCTCAAATACATATCAAAGATACAAGGAACGAGTTTCAATCAAAACCGATCAACCGTTTAAAAGTTACAAACGAATTACGAAATAAAAACAAGCTACAGGGGTCCCCAGCCCGTCGGAAGGCAGCCGGCCTACCGGCTGGTAACCCATCTCAGCTTTCCCCTTCTTCAATGCGAAAACAACCACAAAGGACTCCCAGCCGGTCGGCAGGCAGCCGGCCTACCGGCTGGGAACCCAATCCCAAACTTACGCAAAATCCTAAAAGAGGCTACCAGCCGGCCTACCGGCTGGCAATCCAAGCCTATTTTCTCAAATTTCGCAAAAACCTCAAGATGCACTACCAGCCGGCTGGCAGGCGGTCTGCTACCGGCTGGGCACCTAAATCCTACATATTCCCAAAATTCGCAAAAACAACCAAAAGCACCCCCAGCCGCCAGCCGGTCGACCGGCGGCCAGTCGGTCGACCGGCTCAGAGAGCCTGCTCGCAAAAACGCATTTTCCAGTAAACTCAATACCTCATTAAACCGATATCAAACTTCTAAATTAACAACAACAAATGTTCACCCATTATCACAAATAAACCAATAACACTATCTATCAGCAATTAAACCCATAACAATCCTCAAAATGATTATATTTTGTATCCGTCGCAAAACATAAATTTCAGAAATTAAACCATCATTCATATGAAGCATCAAGTAAGCATATAATCTTCAAGTAAGATCTTTCCTAAAATGTTACTAAGTTCAAACAATAATAAACATATGAAATTCCAGAAACTTAAATCATCTTAAACATCAAAAGTGCTAATATTCACAATAAGGCCGAGTTTCTCATTATCGTCACCTTTTAAGCGTTTAAGCTCCAATCTCTTCTTCAATCTTGCTACTAACCTCCTTGTGATCTTCTAAGCCTCCTCCTACAACATGAAAAACGATTAAAATAGGCTATACACGAATTACTCAAAAACAGCCCATTTTTAGGTGGAACGAAATGAAAAACGGAAGTGACGGATGGCTTGCAAATTCGACGAGGATTCCGAAAATGTATTTATTACCTCGATTCGGTGAACGAATGATGGAGAAAAATCAAGAAGAAAATGAAGATTTAAGAGAGTTTTGTGAAGAAAGAGTTTATAGTTTTATGTTTTGATGAAGGACCAAAATGTCGACATATAGGGGTTTATGAGGGTTTATAAGTTGTCCTTTCCGTTTAGATGGAAACGGACTTGGATAACATGAACGGGTTTTAGGATATGAGTCTAAGTTGCCAAGTTTATATTCGTCTTAAGGGCTTTAGGTTCTTAAGACGGATCCTATGAATTACATTAAAATAAATTAACATTAAATATTAAAATATTATTTTATCCCGTAAAAATAATTAAAACCTTTAAAATATAATTTACGAAAATGCGGGCTGTTACATAGATAGTGAAAGTCAGGGTCGAACCACAAAGAGGTGGGGAATGTTTATTGTTTGGTGTTAATATTTCGAGGTAACAATTTTGGGGGTTTTGATTGGTTATTACAAAGTCTAGAAACAGAGATAAAAAAATAAAGCAAGTAAATAAAGATGACGATAAAATAATAATAAAAGAGATGCTAGGATGATCGGGTAACAAATAGCTAAGGTAATATAAATCCTAAGGTCAACATGTATTGCAGTCGCGCAAGGGGTGTAACATATCCTTTCGGTCTATGGTACCTAATAGCTCCTTTCGGCCTATGCTATTAGTTCCTAGGTCTCACAATTATTGGGTGTCAACAATAAGGGTGATTCCTAAATTCTAGGTCACATACCTTTCGGTCTTGAGTAACCTAGCCGTCTTAAGGTGTAAACCAATACCCTTCCCGTATCTCTCAATCTTGGGTAGGTCATTATTAACATCCTACAAGTCTCCTTTCAGTCTCATTGTAGGTTATTATAGTCTACGAATTAAAACAAAACAGAATACTAACGCGAGTGGGTCGACCGACCAGCTAGCCCAGTAGGCCGACCACAGCCTCGGTCGACCGACCCATTAAGTAGGTGGACCGACCACGGCCCTGCTACAGTCAGTCTCGGAACCTATACTACCTACGCATATTCATCCCCTACATCCTAACATGTGAAATTTAGCTACTCATGGTTACTAAAACAACAATGAAAATAGGAATAAACATGGAAATCATGATGAATATTAATCTAAACATGCAATCAATAATAAAGCATGGGATTCTACCTTAAACCGAATACAATAGTTCTAAACTAATAACAATGAAGCATAAATTAAAAGAAGAATTACCGGAAATATGATTGAGGCGAAAAGGAACAAACTTTATTGATGAATGCTTGAAAGATCGAAGAACAAACTAAAAGTGTTTGATGATTATTGAAAGATTAAAACTAAAACTCAATTGTAATTCTATGATAGAAAACTAGATCCAAAACCCTAATCACGTAATTAGCTTAAATAGGCGGAAAATAAGAGTTTCCTAAAGACTCTAACACTTCTATGGGCTTTCGGAAATAATCTCAGGGTCTGCGTAGAGGTCGGCCGACCCACAAAGTAGGTCGGTCGACCTATTTACGGGCTTCTGTGGATTCTGGGCTTTCCAAAACAGGGTCCTGGTCGGCCGACCCAAGTAGTAGGTCGGTCGACCCATTTTCCTGTAGGATTGCTTTGATTTGTCTTTGGTTTGACTTCTTGGTACTTGGTCAATGCTTTGAGTTGACGTTCCATCGTTCCTTGGCAATGAAAAATCCCGAGGGCATAAGTTTGGTGTAAAATCGTCCCTTTTCCGCATAAATCTGCAAAAGAGCATAAAAATACGAAAGTAGACAATTGTTGGGAAATAAAGGCTAAAACATAATAAATGAGCGTCCAAATGCGTGTAAAAATAGATGTAAAACATCATAAAATAGACACGCATCAAATTCCCCAAACCAAACCTTGCTTGCCCTCAAGCAAGAATTAGACTCGATCTTAATTAATGGAACGATTTCAATCTCAGAGCGAAATTTACATGTAAGCCTAAACCAATGCCAATCAAGTACAAAATTAGAAAGTATTTAAATCATACAAACGAGTTATGGTGTCGTCAAACTTTGCAAAACTAGAGACTATAGAGACTTTATACCATGGACTCTCGCGGTACGCTCGAGACACTCATGAATCAAAGGGTGAATATATGTAAAAGATAGGAAGAAGTATATTTTTAAAGACACTCACCTAACTGCGACCCATGGAAACATGCCTGCAATCTAACATGAACAAGAATTCTACAACTATGTATAAACAAACCCATTAAGTGACTCGGATACATGCAATTGGGGTAATGAAGGATATGTGAGGTAGAAGGTAAAAGTGGTTAAGATGTTTTTGGATTTGTGGGCTTAGTAGCCAAGCTTGTAAAACCGTTTCCCAAAAACATAATTCACAACTTTTGATATTAAGAAAGTGCTCTTTTATAGCACAACTCTCACATTAAATATAAGAAAGGACTCCCGAATATTTTGAATGAAGTATAGGAGTAATAACATATAAAAGAAAGGGATTTCAGAACGAAATTTTTGAATTTCTGATGCTGTCAGTTGGTCGGCCGACTTATGACGGTGGTCGGTCGACCTATTTCGTGTACGCTTTGACTTTTTTCGTTTTCTTTTTTTTTTCTTTCTGTTCTTTTTTTTCTTTCCTTGCTTTCTCTTTTCCTTTTCTCTTTTTTCTTTACTCAAGATATCATATGAACCAAGATGGCTCATAAAATTAAACCACAGACCACAAATACTAGCTTGGAAGGGTAGGCTACGTATGGGATGTAGTTTTGGGGAATAAAAAGGCAATTTTGGCTATGTGAAGCTTATGGGTAAATATGAGAAAAGGGATCCCAAATGCACGTATCAAAATTCACAAAACGAGATAGTAAAACAAGTATATAGCAATTCAAGTTCATGTTTATGCATATTGATGTAACATGTTCCAAGGGGAGTACTACTCACATCCTAGACAACTGGTTTAAAGATGAAACAAGGAAATAAAGCTCTAAATCTTAGAATGTATAGTAGGTCGCCAAGGTATAAGTCAAGTCTCAAGATATACCAATTGACAAAAACTCGTAGATATGCAAAAGACTCTCATACTAAAACAAGTTGACAAGGCAAGGTAAAGGCATAAACATGTAAGTTAGCAAAGATCATCCTACTCTCGTTCCGACTCGACCTATATGCTAAAATAAACGTGCGTTTTTTTGGAATTTTTGAAAAAAAAATTTCTATATTTTTTTTTGGATTTTGTATATGCAAGGAAAATAAAGAAAAGAACGATGCAATACATAAATGCAATAAACGTGTGACAAAATGCAATGCATGTGACACAAAACCATTCCCCAAACCAACACGCACAATGTCCCCATTGTGAATTAGCCTAAGTAAAGGTTTCAGAAAATTAAAGGAAAGATGCAAGGAAAATAAAACCAAGGAAAATTGGAAAGAACTCACTGGATTGTTAAGCGCATGAGAAAAACCTCCCCAAACCAGCGTAAGCTGGGGGGTTTTGGCGGCCAGCAGTGCCACTCAAGTACCCAAGATGGTTGCACGATTCTTGAAGAAGAAACGAACAGGCTGTGACGGACGGGTAGGTCGACCGACCCATATCTCTGGTCGACCGACCTTCCTGCAGACTGCAGGAATTTCAGGAATGCAGGGATCAGGTCGGCCGACCTATGAAGGTAGTCGGTCGACCCCTCTGCTGCACAGCGGACTTCTTTTCTTCGGAAAAAACTTGTGTCAACCAAGTCATTCTTCTTTGAACCTGAAAAATCATCAAATATGCGCCCAACAAGTGCGCGAGATCCCAGAACCAAGTCTAAAAGTCTTAACTATGCTAACAAAACGGAAAAGTTCTAAAACTGAAAGCAGACAAAATTAAAAGGTCTAAACAAACAAAAAGTAATTTTCTTTAAAAGCTGAAAATTTAAACAACTATCCGCTAAAGATGCGGAATATCTCAGACCACGGCTTTTGACGGTATGCCGTAGTCTCCACGGTGTTTGCTTGAATGGCGAAACACGTCTCCTCTCCGTCGCAAAGCATATGCGACGGACTCTTTTCTTGAGATTTTGTTCTCTTTTTCTTGTCCTCCTCATCCACAATATCCGGGTCTTCATCCTCCTTGTAGCTTAGGAATCCTAGTCCTCCTCTTTGCACCGTGACCTCCTTTATTGTGGGTTTCCCCAAACCAGCTCCTGCATTAGTCATAATAGAAATATCCTCCTTTTTGCTCCCAATCTGGGGCGGAGGTGTAAAAACAGGTATAGGAGTAGGTAATAAAGTAGGAGAAGTAGTGATGGCCTTATAATTCTTTTCAGAAGCAATAGCATTACAGGTAATAGGGGTCATAACATCCTTCTTCCTATAAGATAGACCATAAATAATAGAATGCTTTCCTACTTTGAAGGTCAAGGTACCAGTACCTACATCTATGATGGCTCCCGCAGTGTGGAGGAAAGGTCTTCCTATAATTATAGGTATATGGGCATCCTCAGGGATATCCAAAACTACAAAGTCTACAGGGAAGAAAAACTTGTCTATACGCACAGGGATGTTTTCCAACACCCCTATGGGTTCCATAGATGTACGGTCTGCCATCTGGACAGTCATGCTAGTTACTGCAAAATTGTTCATTCCGAGTTTTAAGGCTACGCTAAGGGGCATGACACTGATACTAGCTTCTAGGTCGCATAGGGCCTTTTTAACAGGGAAAGTTCTTATATTGCAAGGAACGGAAAAACTTCCAGGATCCTCCAGCTTATGAGGGGCAATGACATGTGATCGGAAGCTGGAGGACTCTTCAGTGAGGGCTACTGACTCAACCTTATCTAAAGACCGCTTTCTTGATAAAAGTTGTCTCATAAATTTAAGATACGAAGGAACTTGTTGAACTAATTCTAAAAACGAAACTTGAACATTTAATGATCGAATTACGTCTTTAAATTTATCAAAAGATACCTGTTCCTTGGTTGGTATGAGTCTTTCCGGAACAGGAGGGGCGGGAGATTCAGTAGTTGCAGCCCTCCTCAGAAACCTAGGGGTCTTATCACCCCGAAAAAGGAAATCCCTCAAGTTGTCCGGCAATTCAGGTCTGAAAGCATCCCCCTGTTCAGCATCGGGGGTCAGTCGACCCATATTCTCGGTCGGTCGACCTTCTTCCTGTACAGCGGGAATTTCCGGAATCTGCTTGGAGGTCGGTCGACCTGGCTCCTGGGTCGGTCGACCTTCCTCGCTGTTATTCGGCTTCGGCTGTTTCGCCTTATCCTTCTCGCCTCCCACCTTAGCTCCACTTCTTAAAGATATGATGTTTAGAGTCTCTTTCTTTTGGTCCGTCTTGGTCGGAAGTTGACCCGGAGCCCTAGTATCATTTTTGCTCGCGATTTGAGCAATCTGAGACTCTAACATATTCATGCCTGCTTCCCTAGCCTGAGATTCCTTCTGAACCAACCCTATGAGGTTTTGGATGAGAGCATCCATATTGGGTAGTGGGTTTGAAGGTGGTTGAGGGTTGAAGGGTGGTTTTTGGAAACCTTGCTTATGTGGAGGGATGTATGTGGAATTTTGTTGGGGTTGTAGGTGTTGTGGGTTGAGAACATTCTGGCTTGTCCACCTCATGTTGGGATGGACATTATTATTATTTGGGTCATAAAAATTGTTCCCACGATAATGCTGGAAAGCGGCACATGTCTCATTAGATGAGGTGCAAAATTTTGACACGTGTCCCTCTCCACCACATCTCTCACAAACAAAAGGTCCGTCTTGAACGACATTCACCTGGTACATTCCTCCTTTGCTTCCACTCCCTATATCGAACTTCCCACCACTTTCCAGCTTATCTAACTTGGCCATCAAGGCCTCAATAGTAGCTACGTTAGACTCAGCTTTTCTCTGGTTACCACGGGAAGTTCCATGTTCAGCACGGTGGATAGCAACATCTTCTATTATCATGAGACCCTTAGTCTCTCCAGAATTCTCTTGGAACCTTTCGTTGGCTGCAGCATCTAGGTAGGCCCTGTTGTCATCATAGAGGCCATTGTAGAACTGGTGACAAAGAAACCATTGTTCGAATCCATGGTGTGGTATGGATCGAACAAGTCTCTTGAACCTGTCCCAACTCTCTTCGGCCATGTTCTCTTCTTCTTTTGGAAAAACTTGGAAGTAGGTATAAGATGGTGTTTTTGGTGTCGATGGATTGTGAGGTGAATTTAGTTGTGAAGTTGGTGTTTTTGGTGAAGGTAGTTTTTCAAAGATATCCTCTTGGAATAGGGAAGATGGAGATCCTCCTTCCCTACTCTTTAAAAGTTGCTTCCTTTTTTCTCTTAAAGTCCTCTCAAGCTCGTGATCAAGTGGTAGAAGTTCTCCTTGAACTGACCTGCGCATAAGATGGAAACTACAGGAAAAAAGTGAGAAGGTTTAAGGAACAAAAGTTCCTTAAATAAAAGAAACAAAAACAAGAAACAATAAACACTGGCGTCACCTCCCCGGAAACGGCGCCAAAATTTGATGCCCGTCGTTGAGGGTACCAAAGATAAAATTTATAATTCCTAACTTTAACAATAGATAGTGAAAGTCAGGGTCGAACCACAGAGAGGTGGGGAATGTTTATTGTTTGGTGTTAATATTTCGAGGTAACAATTTTGGGGGTTTTGATTGGTTATTACTAAGTCTAGAAACAGAGATAAAAAAAATAAAGCAAGTAAATAAAGATGACAATAAAATAATAATAAAAGAGATGCTAGGATGATCGGGTAACAAATAGCTAAGGTAATATAAATCCTAAGGTCAACATGTATTGCAGTCGCGCAAGGGGTGTAACATATCCTTTCGGTCTATGGTACCTAATAGCTCCTTTCGGCCTATGGTATTAGTTCCTAGGTCTCACAATTATTGCGTGTTAACAATAAGGGTGATTCCTAAATTCTAGGTTACATACCTTTCGGTCTTGAGTAACCTAGCCGTCTTAAGGTGTAAACCAATGCCCTTCCCATATCTCTCAATCTTGGGTAGGTCATTACTAACATCCTACAAGTCTCCTTTCAGTCTCATTGTAGGTTATTATAGTCTACGAATTAAAACGAAACAGAATACTAACGCGAGTGGGTCGACCGACCAGCTAGCCCAGTCGGCCGACCACAGCCTCGGTCGACCGACCCATTAAGTAGGTGGACCCACCACGGCCCTGCTACAGTCGGTCTCGGAACCTATACTACCTACGCATATTCATCCCCTACATCCTAACATGTGAAATTTAGCTACTCATGGTTACTAAAACAACAATGAAAATAGGAATAAACATGGAAATCATGATGAATATCAATCTAAACATGCAATCAATAATAAAGCTTGGGATTCTACCTTAAACCGAATACAATAGTTCTAAACTAATAACAATGAAGCATAAATTAAAAGAAGAATTACCGGAAATATGATTGAGGCAAAAAGGAACAAACTTTATTGATGAATGCTTGAAAGATCGAAGAACAAACTAAAAGTGTGTGATGATTATTGAAAGATTAAAACTAAAACTCAATTGTAATTCTATGATAGAAAACTAGATCCAAAACCCTAATCACGTAATTAGCTTAAATAGGCGGAAAATAAGAGTTTCCTAAAGACTCTAACACTTCTATGGGCTTTCGGAAATAATCTCAGGGTCTGCGTAGAGGTCGGCCGACCCACAAAGTAGGTCGGTCGACCTATTTACGGGCTTCTTTGGATTATGGGCTTTCCAAAACAGGGTCCTGCTCGGCCGACCCAAGTAGTAGGTCGGTCGACCTATTTTCCTGTAGGATTGCTTTGATTTGTCTTTGGTTTGACTTCTTGGTACTAGGTCAATGCTTTGAGTTGACTTTCCATCGTTCCTTGGCTATGAAAAATCCCGAGGGCATAAGTTTGGTGTAAAATCGTCCCTTTTCCGCATAAATCTGCAAAAGAGCATAAAAATACGAAAGTAGACAATTGTTGGGAAATAAAGGCTAAAACATAGTAAATGAGCGTCCAAATGCGTGTAAAAATAGATGTAAAACATCATAAAATAGACACGCATCAAGCCTACCATTTCATTAGGAGCACTATGGATACAAATGAGACGTCAACAAGCTATGGGGTAAATGAAGGGGTTTGGAAAGCTATATGGGAGCATAATGTCCCACCAAAAGTCCGCTCTTTTTTATGGCGTGCGGGAATGAGTGCACTTCCAACAGTTGCAAATCTGCAACGGAGAGTCGCTGATTTTGATCCTACGTGCTGTCAGTATGGCGCTAATATGGAGACGGATATTCATGCTTTTGTGCACTGCCCTGTGGTGCGGAATTATCGGAGGGAGGTTGGCGTAGATATGGAGGAAGAATGGGACTCGTGTGTCCGTATGAGGGATTGGATTGCAATAGTCATGGCTGATTCAGATGAGGTGCAGAAAATACGCAGGCTGATGATGTTATGGGCTATTTGGAATGCTCGAAATGGCTCGTTTCATCGGGGCGAGCTTTACAGTCCGAAAACTCTAGTTCAGACGACGTATTCCTACCTGGATGAATTTCAGAGACTTTCAGCGAGAGAAAGGGAGGACAAGGGCGGAAAATGTGGCGACAGCGGGGGCAAGATGGACTCCTCCAATTACGGGTTTTGTCAAAGTTAATGTCGATGTTGCTTCTTTGGGCGAAAGAGGAAGTGGCTTGGGTGTAAAACCCCTCGCGAAAGCGGAAATATAAAACATACAAAGTACTAAAAATGCAGCGGAATTAAAACTTTTTAAACATAAACAACATGCGAGGTGAATTAAAACTGAAACTGAAAACTGACATAAACAAAATAGATAAGTATAACAGTTCTAAGTACTGAAAACCGAATATGTACAAAGCCTGGGATGAAACATCCCTACAGGCACCAAAAGATAACAGTATCAAACTAGAGTGTAGCTACTCGAAAGTGTAAGTCATAAGATGACAAGTGGATCATCACTCGCTAGCTCTCAATGAACCCCATCCAACCTGCATGTACCTACATACATGAAAACATGTACGCCACAATCAGTGGGGAGTGACTAGAGTTCTCCTAGCCACCTTTTGTAACGACACGTAACACAGAATACAAACAGAACACTCCAACATATATAAACATGTGAAGTGTATCAATATCTCAATAACTGATCTCATATCATCATGCAATCACTAATGCATAGCTCTCAACCAACTTCGGAAACTATTTGGAAGGAGAGCCGTTTTCCCTACCGGTTGCCCGGTCGGGGGTTTTTCAGTACAAACCGTTTACAAAACTAACTAAAGAATCATCCAATGCCTTGGATGAACAATATCCAAGTCAAAGTATCACATTCATCACTATCAACATCTATATCTGACACTGTACCAACTCTAGGCAATTAGATAAACTCAATAAGTATAAGGTTCAGCGGTCAACTTAAGACATAACATATATACCAATCATTCAGCAAGTAAAAAGGTTCAGAGGCGACATCTTAACGCATAACCTAGATACC
Source organism: Silene conica (assembly GCA_029255685.2). NCBI lineage: Eukaryota > Viridiplantae > Streptophyta > Magnoliopsida > Caryophyllales > Caryophyllaceae > Silene > Silene conica. The sequence continues at coordinate 51,335,306 of CM055316.2, read as the reverse complement.
ATGTTCATAATATCAAGCAAGGACTCAGAGGCGAAAACTCAACGCATGGACCGGCTATCACAAGATACTAGACTCAGAGGCGAAAACTCAACGCATGGACTAGCACTCAATTCACAATCAAAAGTAAGGAACTCAGAGGCGAAAACTCAACGCATTTTCCCCTACTACATCACAAGATACTAGACTCAGAGGTGAAAACTCAACGCATGTTCTAGCACCAAACACCTGCACTCCGGGTACGGTATGACAACCTGACTGCCCCGTCGTGCAGTTGCTCTACTCGTCAGACTCAGAGGCCAGCTTAAGGCATGTCCTGACGCGATCACTCAAACATGTCTGGACTCAGAGGCGAAAACTTAACGCATGTCCCAGACACGACAATCAAACATGTATGACGCTCAGAGGCGACACCTTAACGCATACCTCCATACACGACAAACAACACATATAGGGCTCAGAGGCGACACCTTAACGCATACCCTTATATATGACAAACATACTACGTACTAAGTTCAGAGGCGACACCTTAACGCATAACTTAATACGCATCACTATAAAAGCATTCGATTCGATAACTAACTCTTTCTTTCTTATCACTTATGTTTCTTATCAACACTTAATTGAACCCGGGAACTAAGTTGAGGGAGAGCCGGTTTCCCTTTCGGTTACCCGACCGGGGGGTCTCTATCCTCACTCCATTCCCGAACCCAATGTAGTGTCGCCCATCCTCCGGGGACCTCAAACACAACAGGCATCCTGAGCCGGTCGACCGGCGGCCGACCTACCGGCTCAGGATCCTTTTCCCTTAAATCCTGAACACACGAAAAATGAACACCCTGACTCTGAGCCGGCCGACCGGCTGCCGGTCAGCCTACCGGCTCAGAGTCCGCTGGACGCAAAATCGCATTTTCCTAAAACATTCAAATCTCCTCTAATCGATTCAAGACTTCTAAAATCGCAACATATAAAGTTTACCCATAATATATAATCATCAAATACACTAACTATCAGCAATTAATTCCACAAACAATCCTCAATAAGAATATTATTTGTATCGGTCTTAAGCATAATTTTCTGAAATTCAACAACTAAGCATGTGAAACATCATCAAGGCAAATAAACATTATACACATGTATTCCTAGCATGATTTCTAAACTCATTGAACATAAACCATATGTAAAATCAGAAACTTAAACATCCTAAACAAGAAAAATGCTAATATTACAAATAAAGGCCGAGTTTCTCATTATCGTCACCTTAAAAGCAATTCCGATCAAAGCTCCTCTTCTATAACGTAGCTATCCACACTAGGGTCGTCTAATCCTTCACCTACAACCAGAAAAACGAGTTTTAGAGCCTAAAAGACGGATTATACAAAAACAGCCCAAATTTCGAATGAATGGAAATGGAAATCGGAAGTGACGGATGACTTGCAAATTTCATGAGGATTCCGAAAATGTAATTATTACCTTGATTTGAAGTCCGGATGATGAAGAAAAATGGATTAAGAGATTGAGTTTTAAGAGAGGAAATGAGGAAATAAGATGACAGTGTTCTTATTTCTTTGAGGTTGAATGTGTCGACATTCTTAAGGGTTTAGGGGGGTTTTATGTGTCCTTTCCCGTTTAATGAAAACGGGTTTGGAAATGAACGGGTTATTTGACACGGACTTTAGTTTTGCCAAGTTGTATTCGTTTTAAGGACTTAAGGTTCTTAAGACGGATCTTACGATTTATTAAAATATACTTCTCAATAAATTATTAAAATATTATTTTACTACTTAAAATAATTAAAACTCTTAAAATAAATTTTATGAAAATACGGGATGTTACAATCACCCCAACTTCAAAAAGTTTCGTCCTCGAAACTCGAACGAAGATAAATTCCAAATAACTATACCTCAACCGAAAAGAGAAGGATGCGTAGCACGCATCGATGCCTCGGTCTCCCACGTCTGCTCCTCAACATCACCGCAACGCCAAAGGATCTTCACTAAAGGCACCACCTTGCTCCTAAGCTTTCTATCCTGACGGTCTAGAATCTTCACGGGACGCTCCTCGAAAGCAAGTCTCGGCTCTAAGTTCTCGATCTCTCTAGGAAGAACATGACTCGGTCACTAACATACTTACGGAGCTGAGAAACATGAAAGACACTATGAACCTTGCCCAAACTAGGAGGCAAGTCCAAACGGTAAGCAGCAGCACCAATCCTCTTCACGATCTCAAATGGCCTAATATACTTAGGCCTCAACTTGCCCTTAACTCCAAACCTCTTAACGCCCTTCATCGGTGAAACTCTCAAGAAAACTCTGTCACCCACCTCAAACTCGAGAGGTCTACGGCGGACATCTGCATAGGATTTCTGCAGATCCTGTGCGGCCTTCATCCTACCTCTGATAAGCTGAACCTGGTCAATCGTCACAGCTAACTGGTCTGGTCCTAGGTCGTGCACGTCGCTTGCCTGATCCCAACAGATCGGACTATGACACTTCCTACCATAGAGCGCCTCATACGGAGCCATACCAATAGATGAATGGTAACTGTTGTTGTAGGAAAACTCAACTAACGGTAGACACTGCTACCAAGAACTCTGGAAATCAAGTGCACAAGCACGGAGCAAGTCCTCTAATGTCTGAATAGTCCTCTCGGACTGTCTATCAGTCGCTGTATGAAATGCGGTACTCATCAGCAAACTGCTACTCATAGCCTCCTGTAAAGCCTTCCAAAATCTGGAACAGAAACGAGGATCACGATCAGAAACGATCTCTCTCGGGACACCATGGTAACGGACTATCTCTGCAATATAAGCCCTGGCTAAATGGTCCATATCCCATGTCTCTCTGATAGGCACAAATCTGGCACACTTAGTTAGCCTATCAACCACAACCCAAATCGCATCCTTGCCTCCCACTGTCTTAGGCAATGCCGTCACGAAGTCCATCGATATGCACTCCCACTTCCACTGAGGAACGTGGAGCGGCTGTAACAAACCACCTGGCCTCCTATGCTCTATCTTGACTTGTTGACAAGTCAAGCACCTACTCACGTAATCCAATATGTCTTTCTTCATCCCGGGGCACCAAAATATAAGTCTCAAGTCCTTGTGCATCTTCTCTCCGCCCGGATGAACTGAATAAGGCGTCAGGTGAGCCTCATCTAACACTCTCTTCCTCAAATCTGGCACATCTGGAACATACACCCTACCTCGCAACCGAAGGAAACCATCAGAATCAATCACTAAATCTGGTGCAACACCACTCGAAATCATAGATTCGAACTTCCGGAAAGCAGCATCTGTAGGCAAACTCTGGCGAATCTCCCAAAACAATGTCGGCTCGGCAGTCATAGCAGATAACCAATCAAAACCACTACCAACCATCTCTAATCTCAACTTTCGGTACTCGGAACACAACTCATCGGGCAACACACGCATAGCACTCATCGAATGAGAAGTCTTGCGGCTAAGCGCATCAGCAACCACATTGGCCTTACCCTCATGATACAATAACTCAATGTCGTAATCCTTAAGCAACTCTAGCCAACGACGCTGTCGCATATTAAGGTCTTTCTGGGTGAAAATGTACTTTAGACTCTTTTGATCCGTGAAAATGCGACAATGAGATCCAATCAAGTAATGACGCCACATCTTCAGAGCGTGAACGACCGCAGCTAACTCAAGATCATGCGTCGGATAATTCACTTCGTGAACTCGCAACTGTCTAGATGAGTAAGCTATTACCTTACCACTCTGCATCAACACACATCCAAGCCCTAACATCGAAGCATCGCAGTAAACATCAAAGTCAACTCCAATCTCTGGCAAAGCAAGTACGAGAGCGGAAGTCAACCTAGTCTTCAACTCCTGGAAAGAGCTCTCACACTTATCGGTCCAAACAAATTTAGCTTCCTTCTTCAATAACTGAGTCATCGGACGAGCCAATCTAGAGAAATCCTCAACAAAACGACGGTAGTAACCAGCTAAACCAAGGAAACTACGGATCTCTCCCACATCTTTGGGACTCTCCCAATCAACAACGGCCTCAATCTTCGCGGGATCAACCATAACTCCCTCACTAGATATCACATGTCCAAGAAATGCAACCTTAGAAAGCCAAAACTCACACTTAGAGAACTTCGCGAACCACTTCTGTCGACGTAAAATCCCAAGTATCAATCGGAGATGCTCGGCATGCTCCTCATCGGTCTTCGAGTAAATGAGAATGTCATCAATAAACACCACAACACAAGTGTCAAGAAACTCACTAAAGGTGCGGTTCATCTGGTCCATAAAGATAGCAGGTGCATTAGTCAACCCAAAAGGCATGACCACGAACTCAAAATGCCCATATCTGGTACGAAAAGCAGTCCTCGCAATATCAGCCTCTTTCACTGGGATCTGATGATAACCAGATCGAAGATCAATCTTAGAAAACCTAGAAGCACCCCTCAACTGATCGAACAAATCATCAATTCTCGGCAAAGGATATCGATTCTTCACGGTGACTCTGTTCAACTCTCTATAATCAATGCAAAGTCTCATGGAACCATCTTTCTTCTTGACAAATAAAACTGGAGCACCCCACGGAGAAGCACTCGGTCTAATGAACCCTTTCTCGATCATCTCTTCCAACTGTTGCTTCAATTCTTTCAACTCTGGTGGAGCCATACGGTAGGGAGCCTTAGATATCGGTCCGGTATCTGGAACAAGCTCAATGGTAAACTCCACATCTCTCTCTGGCGGTATCCTTGGCTAGTCGTCTGGGAAAACATCTGGAAACTCACGAACAATGGCTACATCCTCAAGCTTCGGTAGCGATGGCTTAGCAGCTGAAACAACACACAGGAAGGCTTGGCAACCCTTCCTAAGAAGATGAGATGCTTTCATCGAAGAAATAACACGAACACCCTTTTTAGGGCGAGTTCCCCTATAGGAAACACAAACTCCTCAAGCAGATTTTCTGGTCGCGACACTCGAAGCGAGCATGGTATCGCGATAACCAATCCATACCGAGGATAATGTCAAATTCCTCGAGAGGAAATCTCAGTAAGTCCGCTGGAAATGTGGCTTGACCAATAATAATCGGAACATCCCTATGGGACGAAGAGCAAGAAAACACGTCTCCCGAAGGCAAGGAAATGGAAGTCTCCTCAACCATGGAAGACTCAAGAGCTAAACGGTCTGCGAACTGAGTCGATATAAACGATAAAGAAGCTCCAGTGTCAAACAAAATAAGGCACTCAGCGCCAAGAACAGAAAAGATACCAGCCACAATATTTGGATGAGCCTCAGCCTCAGCCCTAGTCATCACGAAGATCTTCCCCTTCGGCTTTCTTCCCCTAGTAGCTGCAGCAGCAGTGGCAGCCTTGCCAAGTGCGGTGTTCCTCTCAGGACAATCAAAGGATCTATGCCCAAATCCATTACAAGTATAACACTTGTAGGCATTCTTGAAACAGTCAAAACCCGGATGAAGCGGTTTACCACAACGGCGGCAAACAGTAGAATCAGCATCGGTGTGAAAAGTGGTCTTAGCAACCGGAGCAGAGAACCTCTCAAATCGCTTCTTCTGAGAAGAAGGCGAAGAAGTAGATGGAACAAACGGTCTCTTCCCCTGGTAAACGTATCTCTGGTGCGAAAAAACACTGGAAGTAGAAGCTCGGGTCTCAGCATCTATGGCACGAATGGAACTCTCGGCCCAAATAGCGTCATCATAAACCTCCACAAAAGAAGTCGAGTCACGGTGAACCATACTCTCGATGCGCGGCCCTTTTGAATGTTTTTGAAAAAATTGTTTTGGTTACATATTTTTCCGGCATTCATGATGTTAAAATTGTTGTTTTGCATCATGGTTCATTATTTTTAATGATGTTCATACAAATTATGATTAGTTATATACTCGGATAATCGATTTAATCGTGATTTAGATGTTCATATTAAGATGTTAATTTGAATCATCTATCAATGTTTAATAATGTTTAAATGTTAATGTATGTGCCGATCTTGTAATATTTGCAACATCAAATTAATATGTTTAATTTGTATGTTTTATAAAATATATATAAAAACTGTTTTTTTTTTCAGTACTGTTCACGGCCTGTTTTTCCGTTTTTTTAGTTTTTTTTATGCATTTTAATGATAATGTATATTTGTTGTCGTGAAAAAGTTCACAATTTTTTATACCCTATTATTTTAAAGAGATTTAAAATAATGTTGGATTAATTCATATTATACGATAATATGAATTGGATTATGTTTGATTGGAATTATTGTGAGTAATTAAGGAATTATCACATAATTTAAATCAATTTTTAAAATAGGTGGTTTGGATAAATTACTCTATATAATTACGGAATTATGTCTTGAATGTTTAATTTATTGTTGATGCATTTTATTTTGTTGTATGATTTTGTTGAATGGTTTATTTACGTATTTTTGCTATCAGTTGTTATCTGTAATACTTAGTGTGGCCTAAGTTAATTATGTTTTCGTAATGATGGAAACATATTTTGTGATGTAATTATGAGATATCGAATCTCCTGTTAGTTTTTCTTTAAATTATGTTTTTGAATTAGAATGTAAATAGGTTTATATTTTGTAATTTATTAAATGTAATTTGAGAAAACTAAAGATGGAGATCGGATTGCTCACTCCCGCACATGGACCAAGATGGAACATCAAGACAAGTTTCTCGGGTCCAATTATGGATGGATTCCAAAGTTGTATTTTTGGTCTTTTTGGTAGGATAGGCCACACTAGGACTTTATCATGTTTTCGTTTTTTTTTTCCGTTCTTGTTGCATATCTTCACATGATAGTTAGTGCATCATATTCCGCCTAAACCAAACCACCTACTAGAATTGCATGAAAATTAACTTATATAGTTTGAAAGTTAGTTATCATGGACATAAAAATGTCACACGAAATTACAGGCTGAAGAGTCTATTGATATAATATACTCAAGAAGGGGGGGTTGAATTGAGTATGCCTTCTTTTTAAATCTTCTTTGATGTATGTATGTTTGTATGATGATCTTCGAGTAAAACAAATAATAAGGAGAGACACAATATTTTTGAAGTGGTTCAGTCTCACACTTTGAGACCTACGTCCACTATTCTCGATTAATAAAATTAGTACGAACTCTGGATTACAATTTTATCAACCCTACTCGTGCAACTTTGATGTTAGTCGCAACTCTATCTAGATACCGTTAAATATCTAGCTATGACAAATACCGTTAAATATTTGCCTTACAATGAGTACCGCTAAATACTCGTTCTATCTTACGTTAATTGTAACATCCCGCATTTTCGTAAACAATATTTAAAGATTTTAAGTTCAAGCTCGAGAAATAATTTATATTTCGTAATTTTTAGAATTTCTTTTAAATAACTGACTAATTGATGTGAGAATATTTAAAAGGGTTTAAATAATATTTTATTTAATTGCGTAATTTACGTCTTGGCAATTTAATTTCATAGTCCGGAAATATTTTTATCGTCTTAAGTTTATAGTTACCTTAAGTCGGTGTTCTTAGCTTGAACCGTCTTAAAACTTGTCTTATGGGCCTAATTTGTTAATGGACCCATTTCCCCTCTTTTTCCTCACAAAACCCTAACCCTGCCATCATCTACCTCCCTCCTTTCCTTTATTTTTCAGATTTGTGAAAATAGAAGGAAACACCATTTTTATCACTTTTCCACCTTCAACCTTCAAATGCTCATAAAACCTTCGTTTCTTATCCGATTAGGACGATTTTTGCGGCCACGGATTCCTCTTCTCGTCCTCCATCTTTCTAGGTAAGTTTTATACCAAAATATTTTCATCTTACAATCTGACCGTGCCCTTCTTATGCACGTTTTCGAGTCTAATACCGTTGTTGGTGTTTCTAATTGTGGGCAAGGTCGATTGGAGTAGCTTGGAGGCGATTCTTGGTGATTTGTGAAGCTAAAAGGTGACGATAATGAGAAACTCGGCCTTAATGTTAATATTAGCAAGTTTGATGTGTTCTGATGTTAGTTTCTGATTTTTGTTAAAGTATAATGTTTAAAGGACTTAGTAACATGATTAGTAATGTTTTATTGAGATGAATTCATGCTTGTTGATGTTCATATGCTCATATGTTGTTTTCTGAAAATTTACACATTTTGCGACGGATACTTGTTATAATCGTTTGAGGATTGTTATGGGACTTGTTTGCTGATAGAAAGTAGTATTGGATGATTAGAAATGTTGGGCAAATCATACTTGTAGCAATTATTGAGGGTTGTATGTCGAATTGTGAAGTTTTGAAATGGCTGGTAAATCACGATTTCAGCGACAGGCTCTCTGTGGTCGACCGGCCGCCGGTCGACCGGCTGGGAGCGCGTCTTGTGTGTTTTTCATAATTTGAAGTAGTTGGCCTCGGGACTGCCAGCCGGCCGACCGGCTGTCTGCCGACCGGCTGGTAGTCTCTTCATGTTGTTTTGTTTGTTTTGCGAAGAACATAAGAAAGAAGGGAGCCCAACCGGCTGACCGGCCGCCTGCCAGCCGGCTGGGAGTGCATGTGGGTTGGTATACGAATTTGTGAAGGTTAGGGAAATGGATTCCCAGCCAGCCGACCGGCTGGGAGTCCTTGTGTTGTTCTTCCTTTGAAAAAGAAAGAGAGGCTGAGTGGGTCACCAGCCGGCCGACCGGCTGCCAGCCGACCGGCTGGGGACCCCTGTAAGCTATTTTGTATTCGTAATTCATTCGTAACTTTCAAACGGTTAATCGGTTTTGATTGAAACTCGTTTTGTGTACCCGTGATATGTATTTGAGGTCCCCGGAGGATGGGCAACATTATATTGGGTTCGGGAATGGAGTAAGGATAGAGACCCCCCGGTCGGGTAACCGAAAGGGAAACCGGCTCTCCCTCAACTTAGTTCCCGAAGTCAATTAAGTGTTGATTAGAAGTTGAGAAAAGTAGAACTATAGATTAGTTCATAGACTTTGGTTGATGTTGTATTGTTGCGTATTAAGTTATGCCTTGAGCTGGCCTCTGAACTTAATACGTGAGTTGTTTGCCATATTTGGGGATATGCCTTAAGCTGGCCTATGAGCCCTATATGTGTATGTTTGTCGTGTCTGGGACATGCCTTAAGCTGGCCTCTGAGTCCAGACATGGTTGATTGTGATCGCGTTGGAACATGCCTTAAGTTGGCCTCTGAGTCTGACGAGTAGAGCAGCTGCACAACGGGATAGCTAAGGAACTGACACCTTGCCCGGGGTGTAGATGTTTGGTGCTAGGACATGTCTTAAGCTGGCCTCTGAGTCTAGTACCTTGTGATGTGGTGAAGGGACATGCCTTAAGCTGGCCTCTGAGTCCTTTACATTTGGATGCTAGTCTATGCCTTAAGTTGGCCGCTGAGTCTAGTGTCTTGCTGATTGGCGGGTCCATGCCTTAAGTTGGCCTCTGAGTCCTTGCTTGCTGAATGTTTTGGTGTTTAGGTTATGTCTTAAGTTGACCGCTGAACCTTACACTTGCTGAATGTTTTGGTATATAGGTTATGTCTTAAGTTGAGCGCTGAACCTTATACTTGCTGAGTTTTATCTGCTTACCTAGAGTTGGTATAGAGTCAGATACGGATGGTTATTGTGATATTTGATTTGTGGTTATTCATCCAAGGCATTGGATGACTCTATGATCGGTTTCATACATAGTTGGATTGAAAGACCCCTGACTGGGTAACCAGTAGGGAAACCGGCTCTCCTTCCTAACGGTTTATGATGTTGGTTGAGAGCCGTGCACCAGAGTTTGCATGATAGTATGAGGACAGTTGATGAGATGTTTATGCTTCACATGTTCATATATGTTGGAGTATTCTGTATTGCTTTATGTGTTACGTGTTGTCACAAAAGGTGGCTAGGAGAACTCTAGTCACTCCCCACTGATTGTGGCGTACATGTTTACATGTATGTAGGTACATGACAGGTGGTTGGCAGAGGGTTGCATGGAGCTAACGAGCGATGATTCTATTCATCGATTGACTCACACGTTTACGTTAGCTAGACTTAGTTTACATTTCAGTTTTGAGTGCCTGTAGGGATGTGCTATCCCAGGCTGATTTGTGCTATTGTTGAAGAATGCTTCCGAATCTTGAAGATACTTCCCTTTCTTTGTGCATCACCTTCTTTGATAACTCCGAATGCACATCTTTCTTTTAGAATATTTGTCTATCTCCCTTGAACAGATCTTCATATCTTTTCAGCTTAACCTTGTTGCTTGCTTTCTTAAGGTGCCCTCTAAGTAATCTTCCCTTTTATTGGATTTGGAGGAACTAGTCTTAGGATAACCGTAAGCTGTGTTATAAGAAATATTGTCATTTGAGGAATAACTTAAGAGGTATCGAGAGATATGTTTTGGTGATCCAAGAGTCTAGCTGTCTATCCAATTGGGAGAGTGAAAGTGACTGATAGGATACTTGCTTGAAAGTTGAATTGTATACTTAGTATTCGGTGGAACCTAACCTTGAGAACAATGCTTAGATCGTGAAAATTGTGGATTGAAGAGTATTGTTTAAGGGTTAGATAAGATACTTGAGGATATAGAGCGACCTAGAAGAATAGATGGGTAAAGTGAGTTAGTGTCACTTGACTTAGGTGAGTGATTGAGTTGAGAAAGGTCCGTTGTTAAGGAATACGAATCATTCGCTATAATAGTGGAATACTCGACGAGGTTGACTTAAGCTTAGAGGAAGTGAATCACTATCTGACCCTAGGTTGCTTAGTAAATCTTAGCGTTTATTTATGGAAAAGCTTAAGAGAAATTTGAGGATGCACCACCAGTATGTGGATGGAATGAAGTACTTTATTGAGAGATGGAAGTTCAGAAATTTGATGGTTAAAAATTGTTATCTGGTAGACAGTAAGGTAAGTAAAGTAGATATAGCATATAGGAGTGATTACCCGAAAGTGTTATTGAATTGTCATTTGAGGAACTAGCAGAGATGTCACATCTCAAACTTTTGGGAATAGGTAGTTGTAATGATGATATCGTTTAAAGTTTGGAAGATTAGGGTATATAAATCATTGGAGGAATTGTTCATGAGAACCGATAATTGAATGACTGGATTTGGGAAGTAAGAAGTGAGAATCCCGCGAGAATAAGTGAGAGACCCGCACCTTGGAAGATCCCGCGATCGTTCTTTTCACGTCGCTTCTCTCTCCTTTCTTCTCCTTTGCTTCTCCTTCCGATCATGGCTTCAATTTTATTGGAGTCCATAGCCTAAGTTCCTTACCTTGACATCTCATTGTTCCTTGAGCCGTCTTCCGTGCGTCTCTCTCAAGACCTATATCATGTATGGTTATCCCTGAAGTTCGCATCTCATCTCCTCTTCTGTGAGCCTTGTTCCTTTTCATTTAGATTACTGGCGGGATCGACTTGTTCTTGGAGTAGTGAAACTTGCCTTGAGGAATGCTTGGTTTTGCGTTGTCAAAGTTTGGTTGAGAGAGTTGTGATAATAATAATTGGGTGATATTGGATAGTGTGCCGTCTTGGAAGCTTCATGTTAGATGGCTAGATGTAAATTGTGATTGTAGATTTGGAAGTACCATTTGAGGATTTAAATCGATACTTGGAGTCTTAGGTTATTTTAGAGGTACATACTTAAGATGATGATGATGTGGTTAAATTGATGAATTAGGTAAGTTAGTGTTACTTAATCTTGAGGAATTTTTGGTAATGCAGAAAGGACCACATACTTGAGGAACGAGAGTTATTGGTAGCGGTGTGAGAATGTTGAGACATTTACAAGTAGACTACTTTTGGAGCTGACTGAGTGTTGACCTTAGGTTACTTATGGAACCTCAACGTTTACCTATTGGAACGCTTATTAGGATTGGAAAAAACAAGCACCACTGTTAGGTGGATCGTTTATGATAACTTATGGGATAATGGAAGCCTGTTGGCTTAATAATACTCCAATAATGATTGATGGGTAACCATTGATGTTTGTGGTAATCATAGTGTAGAGATTTGCAACTTGAGTGTTCATGAATATCGTTCGGGGAGTTCGGAATGTGAATAACTAAACCTTATGGAAACTGTAGGAGTGAAAGTTGTTACTTCCTTGGAACTTTTCTTTGGGATGTATATTGTTGGTAAGTGGTTAGAAACCAGAGGATTTAAGAGTTGTTGCCTTAGTAAGGTCTTGATTGAATGTTCATTGTAGTAATAAAATTTGGGAACTTTGGATGTCGAACCTTGTGGAATGGGTTTACCAGGATCGAACCGTTAAAATTTAAGGTTATAGGATGATGAATACCATATCTTGGGTTTGAGGATTCGTTGTTATGGTGATAGAATTCCGGTTCAGAGTTTTGGAAGACTTCTTGTTGAGGAATACCTTGTTCTGTGGACGAGATAATGGTAAGAGGGATCGTGAAACCATTGAGAGTCTAGAGAACACTTGAACTGTCCTTCTTGGGATACATACTAGGAATCGTTGTAACGATGTTTTGATTAAGGATTGAGCGGTTAGTGTACCCATATTCGGCAAGAGTTACCGTTGTCCTTGACCTCTAACCCGGTTGTTCGTTCTTTCGATCCTTCCTTATATGTTCTGTCAGCTGTGCAACTAAAAACTCTCAACACTTCGTGTCGAAAGTAATCTTTTGGATGTTTCTACCCTCACGGTGACTGTTTTTGAAATTTGTTTCCCATTTTTAACTCTGAAAGTTTGTAGTTTTTGGAAAGGTCTTAATTGTTTCGAGAATTTGAAACTGCTTTCCCTTTTGGTGAAGGCGACCTTTTTGTCGTTGTTGCAATTTTACTCTTTCAAGAATTTGAGAATAAAGGTAAATTTTGAAGAAAACTTGGTTTTAAAGAGCAGAGTGTTTTACAACTTTGAGGGATTTCAGCGTTGAATGCCACTGGAACTTGTTATTCGAGACGTCTGATAACCTGTGATGTGCTTATCAACACCGAATCAATCTAAATTTTGAATTTTGACTGATTTAAATTTGGGACTCGTCTCAAATTTGGAATGTCGGACTCTTGAATACGTAACGAGAATCCCAATGTCCATTGACAGAGACTTGTACCTTAAAATCTTTTCTTCTTGGAAATTTTTGAAAGATAAAGTTTTGGGTTACCATAACCCGGGTAGTACGTTTTGGTAGTTAAAGTTGTTTTAGTACTTATTTCTGTCTTCAAGTTTCGAGGACGAAACTTTTTGAAAGATGGGGTGATTGTAACATCCCGCATTTTCGTAAACAATATTTAAAGGTTTTAAGTTCAAGCTCGAGAAATAATTTATATTTCGTAATTTTTAGAATTTCTTTTAAATAACTGACTAATTGATGTGAGAATATTTAAAAGGGTTTAAATAATATTTTATTTAATTGCGTAATTTACGTCTTGGCAATTTAATTTCATAGTCCGGAAATATTTATATCGTCTTAAGTTTATAGTTACCTTAAGTCGGTGTTCTTAGCTTGAACCGTCTTAAAACTTGTCTTATGGGCCTAATTTGTTAATGGACCCATTTCCCCTCTTTTTCCTCACAAAACCCTAACCCTGCCATCATCTACCTCCCTTCTTTCCTTTATTTTTCAGATTTGTGAAAATAGAAGGAAACACCATTTTTATCACTTTTCCACCTTCAACCTTCAAATGCTCATAAAACCTTCGTTTCTTATCCGATTGGGACGATTTTTGCGGCCACGGATTCCTCTTCTCGTCCTCCATCTTTCTAGGTAAGTTTTATACCAAAATATTTTCATCTTACAATCTGACCGTGCCCTTCTTATGCACGTTTTCGAGTCTAATACCGTTGTTGGTGTTTCTAATTGTGGGCAAGGTCGATTGGAGTAGCTTGGAGGCGATTCTTGGTGATTTGTGAAGCTAAAAGGTGAAGATAATGAGAAACTCGGCCTTAATGTGAATATTAGCAAGTTTGATGTGTTCTGATGTTAGTTTCTGATTTTTGTTAAAGTATAATGTTTAAAGGACTTAGTAACATGATTAGGAATGTTTTATTGAGATGAATTCATGCTTGTTGATGTTCATATGCTCATATGTTGTTTTTTGAAAATTTACACATTTTGCGACGAATACTTGTTATAATCGTTTGAGGATTGTTATGGGACTTGTTTGCTGATAGAAAGTAGTATTGGATGATTAGAAATGTTGGGCAAATCATACTTGTAGCAATTATTGAGGGTTGTATGTCGAATTGTGAAGTTTTGAAATGGCTAGAAAATCACGATTTCAGCGACAGGCTCTCTGAGCCGGTCGACCGACCGGCCGCCGGTCGACCGGCTGGGAGCGCGTTTTCGTAATTTGAAGTATTTGGCCTTGGGACTGCCAGCCGGCCGACCGGCTGCCTGCCGACCGGCTGGTAGTCTCTTCATGTTGTTTTGTTTGTTTTGCGAAGAACATAGGAAAGAAGGGAGCCCAGCCGGCTGACCGGCCGCCTGCCAGCCGGCTGGGAGTGCATGTGGGTTGGTATACGAATTTGTGAAGGTTAGGGAAATGGATTCCCAGCCGGCCGACCGGCTGCCTGCCGACCGGCTGGGAGTCCTTGTGTTGTTCTTCCTTTGAAAAAGAAAGAGAGGCTGAGTGGGTCACCAGCCGGCCGACCGGCTGGGGACCCCTGTAAGCTATTTTGTATTCGTAATTCATTCGTAACTTTCAAACGGTTAATCGGTTTTGATTGAAACTCGTTTTGTGTACCCGTGATATGTATTTGAGGTCCCCGGAGGATGGGCAACATTATATTGGGTTCGGGAATGGAGTAAGGATAGAGACCCCCCGGTCGGGTAACCGAAAGGGAAACCGGCTTTCCCTCAACTTAGTTCCCGAAGTCAATTAAGTGTTGATTAGAAGTTGAGAAAAGTAGAACTATAGATTAGTTCATAGACTTTGGTTGATGTTGTATTGTTGCGTATTAAGTTATGCCTTAAGCTGGCCTCTGAACTTAATACGTGAGTTGTTTGCCATATATGGGGATATGCCTTAAGCTGGCCTCTGAGCCCTATATGTGTATGTTTGTCGTGTCTGGGACATGCCTTAAGCTCGCCTCTGAGTCCAGACATGTTTGATTGTGATCGCGTTGGAACATGCCTTAAGTTGGCGTCTGAGTCTGAGGAGTAGAGCAGCTGCACAACGGGATAGCTAAGGAACTGACACCTTGCCCGGGGTGCAGATGTTTGGTGCTAGGACATGCCTTAAGCCGACCTCTGAGTCTAGTACCTTGTGATGTGGTGAAGGGACATGCCTTAAGCTGGCCTCTGAGTCCTTTACTTTTGGATGCTAGTCTATGCCTTAAGTTGGCCGCTGAGTCTAGTGTCTTGCTGATTGGCGGGTCCATGCCTTAAGTTGGCCTCTGAGTCCTTGCTTGCTGAATGTTTTGGTGTTTAGGTTATGTCTTAAGTTGACCGCTGAACCTTACACTTGCTGAATGTTTTGGTATATAGGTTATGTCTTAAGTTGACCGCTGAACCTTATACTTGCTGAGTTTTATCTGCTTACGTAGAGTTGGTATAGAGTCAGATACGGATGTTGATTGTGATATTTGATTTGTGGTTATTCATCCAAGGCATTGGATGACTCTATGATCGGTTTCATAAATAGTTGGATTGAAAGACCCCCCGACTGGGTAACCAGTAGGGAAACCGGCTCTCCTTCCTAACGGTTTATGAAGTTGGTTGAGAGCCGTGCACCAGAGTTTGCATGATAGTATGAGGACAGTTGATGAGATGTTTATGCTTTACATGTTCATATATGTTGGAGTATTCTGTATTGTTTTATGTGTTACGTGTTGTCACAAAAGGTGGCTAGGAGAACTCTAGTCACTCCCCACTAATTGTGGCGTACATGTTTACATGTATGTAGGTACATGACAGGTGGTTGGCAGAGGGTTGCATGGAGCTAGCGAGCGATGATCCTATTCATCGATTGACTCACACGTTTACGTTAGCTAGACTTAGTTTACATTTCAGTTTTGAGTGCCTGTAGGGATGTGCTATCCCAGGCTGATTGTATATATATATTTTACTTCAGTTTCAGTTTTAATTCACCTCGCATGTTTATGTTAAAAAGTTCTAATTCCGCTGCATTTTTAGTATTTTGAATGTTTTATATTTCCGCTTTCGCGAGGGGTTTTACAGTTGGTATCAGAGCGTTATCGCTCCCGACGCACTCATGTAACCCCCAACCTTGACTTGACCATATAATCGAATAATGAATGAGAGATGGGGTAGATTTAAGGACTTATATTGTAGTCTGTTTTGTGATTGCTTTTATTAGGCTCTAACGTGTTTGTTGATTGTCATTGACTTCACTTTCATATCTTTCGATCGACAAACCGTGGGCTTATTAATTTGGCGGTGAAGATCGGAGTTTCTACCGAAGATAGAAGATTTGTGCTATTGTTGAAGAATGCTTCCGAACCTTGAAGATACTTCCCTTTCTTAGTGCATCACCTTCTTTGATAACTCCGAATGCACATCTTTCTTTTAGAATATTTGTCTATCTCCCTTGAACAGATCTTCATATCTTTTCAGCTTAACCTTGTTGCTTGCTTTCATAAGGTGCCTTCTAAGTAATCTTCCCTTCTATTGGATTTGGAGGAACTAGTCTTAGGATAACCGTAAGCTGTGTTATAAGAAATATTGTCATTTGAGGAATAACTTAAGAGGTATCGAGAGATATGTTTTGGTGATCCAAGAGTCTAGTTGTCTATCCAATTGGGAGAGTGAAAGTGAGTGATAGGATACTTGCTTGAAAGTTGAATTGTATACTTAGTATTCGGTGGAACCTAACCTTGAGAACCATGTTTGATCGTGAAAATTGTGGATTGAAGAGTATGGTTTAAGGGTTAGATAAGATACTTGAGGATATAGAGCGACCTAGAAGAATAGATGGGTAAAGTGAGTTAGTGTCACTTGACTTAGGTGAGTGATTAAGTTGAGAAAGGTCCGTTGTTAAGGAATACGAATCATTCGCTATAATAGTGGAATACTCGAAGAGGTTGACTTAAGCTTAGAGGAAGTGAATCACTATCTGACCCTAGGTTGCTTAGTAAATCTTACCGTTTATTTATGGAAAAACTTAAGAGAAATTTGAGGATGCACCACCAGTATGTGGATGGAATAAAGTACTTTATTGAGAGATGGAAGTTCAGAAACTTGATGGTTAAAAATTGTTATCTGGTAGACAGTAAGGTAAGTAAAGTAGATATAGCATATAGGGGTGATTACCCGAAAGTGTTATTGAATTGTCATTTGAGGAACTAGCAGAGATGTCACATCTCAAACTTTTGGGAATAGGTAGTTGTAATGATGATATCGTTTAAAGTTTGGAAGATTAGGGTATATAAATCATTGGAGGAATTGTTCATGAGAACCGATAATTCACTAGTACAAAAATCCCCTATTGCGTCAAGTGATTTATGTCGGTTCTACCAAAACTGACGCAAAAAGTACTTAATTTTGGCGGGATTCCAATTTTTACCCTATAGTCACACTTTTTGCATCGGTTCTTGAAAACAACTGATGCATTTTAATGCGTCGGTTCTCAACAAAACCGATGTATTTGATTCGTATTTGATCAAATGCATCAGTTCTAAGTAAAACCGATGTATTTGTATACATCAGTTACATTAAAACCGACGCATTTGACATTCCCTTTTTATACACGCCCTTCCTTCGTCATTCATTCTTTCGAAGCTCGACAACAAATGAACGCCTCATTCCAATGGACACTACACAACGCCACACCACGCCACACCATACTACAAGAACGACGACCTACCGCCGATCCACTGACGTCTCGCCACCGATTCCAGTGTCGTCATCTCACTCTTTTACTCGCCTAATTCCTAATTTGATATTGGTATGTGTTTTACTTAATTTTTTTGTAAGTTCTTTTAATAAGTCTTATTATTGTTGTTTACATACAATTTTGTGTAGTAATTGATTTTTTAGTGTGAATTGAATGTAAATCTACAATTGTTTTAGGGTTAGGGTTAAGTCAAATTGAGTGTTTTCTATTTTGATTAGCCTGGTTGATCTTCTCACCTTCAGTAAAGTTGGGTAGATTAGAGTAAAATTTCTTTTACTGAATGCTGTTTATCGAAATCAGATTCGCCAATACCGTCGCATGATGGTTCAGTCAATGTTGTTACTCGTGGAAAGCAGCGATGCTATGTGAGACGACAGTGGGTTGATGTTGAAGGAACTGTAAGAACTAGCCCTAAGTTGTATTTGTATCAGTTTTATTTTTTGTGTGGGTGTTTTATCTAGTTATTGCAGGCTAATTTGATGATTTTTATATCAACTTTCGGCATAAGCATGTCTCTCTTGAAACTTGACAAGATTGTAGAAGGATGTTGAAGGAAATTTCGGCATAAGGATGTATCTAGTTATTGCAGGCTAATATGAGTGTCTTACTACGCCGGTTATTTCAGAAGTGCGAGGGTTAAAACTTGATAATATTCGACCTGAAATGTTGGGAAGTGCTAAAAAGGTATGATACGTTTTTATATTTGTTCTGTAGTGAAGGCATTTTCCATCTCAAAAGAGAATTAAAGTCCAAATTTGGGAGAAGTTTTGGACGAAAATGAACCCTCCCTTTCTCTTCCCTTATTCTTTTGGTAACCAACCAAAGGGTTAAAGAGTGGTGCTGACTAGTACTCTTTTGCAGATTTGGACAGCCAGGGAGGAAAGTACCTCAACGTTTGATAAAGATAAAGCACAAGGGCGACTTCTTTATGGTGGTGTGGCTGTTTTCAAGGTGTGGCTAAACTTTCTGAATCATGGCTGATAGCTCTAATTACTGTACCAGTGTACCATCTACTGGCAGTATATATAAGACACTATTTGTTTACTTTTCATTTAAATAATTGAGATGGAGAAGTAGTAGATTCGGCCGAACAACAACCGAATTAAACACTCGTTGCAATCATTGTTTAAAGGTAAATAAATGATTGAGACGGAGAGAGTTAATCTGCGATTTGTGTTTATGTTACAGAAATTTAGTTGAGTTAGTTATTAATTCTCGTAGTTGTTAGTTGTCGAATAATAGTAGCAACTGTTGGATTCCTGCTAGCTGCTGAAGTAGCTCTATCTGATAGCGTATACACTCGGCATTGATTAGGTTAATTATGTTAATTATCGACGAAAAAGCGAGAAGTACCTTGTAATTATGTTAATTATCGGTGAAAAAGCGAGAAATGCTAGACTAATTTGTGATTATTTAACATGCTGTACGTTAGGCAAAATTTAATTTGAAGGAAACTGATAATCGTTCCATATTATCTAATTGAGTCTAGTAGTTTATAATTAGCTCATAAGTAATAAGCAGTTTATAATTGCACATTATCTAATTGAGTTTGTTCATTAAACTTTTACGGAGTACCTTATTCTTTTTCTAATGGCAGCGTTTCACCTTTTTTGTTGTTGTTGTAAAGCACGATCAGATATTATGTTTTAGAGAGGGTTTATCGGATTTCAAGGGCTGGATTGAACAATTATCGGTTGCGTGAGTCGTATGCTCCTGTATTAACCACTATAGCTTATTATCAATTATTCTGTGACTTTCATTCTGGTACAGGTATCACGGCTAAGATAAACTGAAACACATTAAGAATTTTGTTGATCTCCCGTAACATTTTGTATATAACAGTTTGGGTTCGAAAGAAGTTGAGGCGGCATATCAGCAATCTGAAAGTTTTGTTGGAGTTGGACTGATGGGTTACATGGGCAATGAGGTAATGATTTTTTTCATCCATGAGAACCCATTGGATATCTCTGTTCATTCAAGAAAAACATAGGTAAGACTGTCCTACAATAAGACGGAATATAAGTTCTAAATTAAGCTTTTGAAAAGCTAAAGTTGACAATCACGCTAGAAATTAGAAGGTTAAGACAATCTTCGTTACCGAAAAACTTAGTTGTGATAGTCCTAGTAAGATGGGGAAATAATTGAAGGTTTGGGCTTTTACAGTTAAAACTCGCCCGAAAGCTTCAAAGCTGACTAAGTATTAGTGTCTTATTATAAGGTCGCCATACCAAATACTTGGTGATTCATGAACTTTTTTATGATATTCTACTGCTTACATACATGTTTGTATTTGCAGGGATCTATATCTATCAGCATGTTTCTCATTTGTTTATTAGATCACTCACATGTTTATGTGGTGTATTATTGGTGCAGGTGTGATCGGATACTGGTCAGAGATAGGAATAAAACATCACTTTTATAAAAGCACTTTTATAAAAGATTGGATACTCTATGTCGACAAGGAGGTACTGGAATTTGATGATGATGCCTTCGACGTGAGTAACACTACTGATTGTATACTTGAACATGTTCTATATTAACTGAGTTTGTGTTTTTAAGTTTTAAAGTTCTGTCTTTGTAGGATGATACTGATACCGGTGATCATGATGCTGAAACTGGTGAAGATGATAGTGATGCTGGGGAAGATAATGCTGAAACTGATGAGGATAAAGCCTTTAAAACAGCTTGTCATTTTGCAGATAGCTATGATACTTCCACTGCAAAGTTATCTGGCAGATGCAAATGAGATCTCATTTACGTTGCGACGACTTAGGCACTCAAATTTGTTCATGGTTGCTTTCCCCACTTTTGAGTGTTGATCTGTCATCAGCATACCAGCATGGCTTTGTTTACATCCGACGATTGGCGACTGTATTGCGTGAAGCGTTGAGTTTGAAGACAAAGGTCAGTGGCCTTTAAAATATATTGTGGTTTCCGTTTAGTTGGTTGAGTTCGATAGGGAACTTTCAAATATAAAGACACTCTTGATTGATTTACGAATTCTGATATGCTCCTGGATGTTCATGAACATTGTTAGATTAGGATGTACCTTTATTATTGAATGCCAGGTGGTTTTTTACTTACAGAATTCTAGTTTGATTAACTATTGTAGCTTAATATTAGGTGAAGGCTAGATAAATTTCTTATTTGGCAAAGACGCATCTAACAATTTTTTTGTTTCCTTTCTATTTTTGCAGGAAGCTTTTCGGAAAGTTTATGAGTGGAAGTTAATCAGTTGTCTTGAGCTTTGGACTGATGCTGAATTCAAGCCCCTTGCTTATCCATTGACCCAGATAATTTACGGTGTGACACGCTTAGTACCAACTTCACGGTACTTTCCTCTTCGGATACGGTGTATTAGAATGCTCAACCGCATTGCTGCTGCAACCAACACTTTCATTCCCGTGTCCATGCTCCTTTTGGATATGTTAGAGATGAAATAATTACATAGTCCTACTGGAGGTGTTGGTAAAGCTGCTGACTTACGTATCATACTTAAGGTACATTTGTTATGTTGACTCTTCAGTTCTAAAAGGTGTGTTAGTCAGTACTTTCTTTGTCCCCATTTGACACACAAGTGATTGCCTTTTTGTAGGTTAGCAAACCAGCCCTGAAAACTCGGTCGTTTCAGGAGGCAGGTGTGATCGGATACTCTGGTCAGGGATAGGAATAAAACAACATTATATCAGGACTCAATGCTCGACAAGCTCTTTTAGTATGGTTACTCGGATGCTGCTACTTGGGCTAAGAACAACCCTGCGAATTCAGTAGTACATGAACATATATCCGACATCTCTTGTGCGGAAATAGGATAGTCGTACACTCTTAATACACAAGTATAGTCCCAATGTAATTTTCATGTTTTTGACGGTAAACATTGATTTTTTTTGGCTACATCAGTTGTATTATGTCCCCTTGGTTGGATATTTTAATGCAGGTGGTTTTAAATTTCTGGTGTTTTGGATATCAGCTTTATAAGAAGGTGTTGCCGAAATTTCGGTAGCGAATTTTTTTTTAAAAACATAAAAATAAAATACATCAGTTCGTACAAGAAATGAGGCAAATGGTAAACAGTTATTGCATCGGTTTTGAAAAGAAATGATGCAAAAAATAGAGCAAAAGAGTCAGTTCCTATCATAACTGACGTATATATTAATAAACTTGGCGCTAAATTAAGGTACTAATTGCATCAGTTGTTTGGAAACTGACGCAAAAGCTATGCGAAAAGCGTCAGTTATTGGAAAACTGATGCAAAAGCTATGGTATTTGCGTCGGTTCTTCTAGAAATTGCATCGGTTGTCTATTAAGAACTGATGCAAATGAAGGTCTTTTTGCGTCGGTTATAGAGTTAGAACTGATGCAAATGGTGGTTTTTTGCATCAGTTTCAGAACTGACGCTTATCATAAACGTCACCTCTATATACGTCAAGTAAGAACCGACGCAATAAGCCATATAGAACGGACGCAATAGGGTATTTTTGTACTAGTGATTGAATGACTGGATTTGGGAAGTAAGAAGTGAGAATCCCGCGAGAATAAGTGAGAGACCCGCACCTTGGAAGATCCCGCGATCGTTCTTTTCACGTCGCTTCTCTCTCCTTTCTTCTCCTTTGCTTCTCCTTCCGATCATGGCTTCAATTTTATTGGAGTCCATAGCCTAAGTTCCTTACCTTGACATCTCGTTGTTCCTCGAGCCGTCTTCCGTGCGTCTCTCTCGAGACCTATATCATGTATGGTTATCCCTGAAGTTCGCATCTCATCTCCTCTTCTGTGAGCCTTGTTCCTTTTCATTTAGATTAGTGGCGGGATCGACTTGTTCTTGGAGTAGTGAAACTTGCCTTAAGAATGCTTGGTTTTGCGTTGTCAAAGTTTGGTTGAGAGAGTTGTGATAATAATAATTGGGTGATATTGGATAGTGTGCCGTCTTGGAAGCTTCATGTTAGATGGCTAGATGTAAATTGTGATTGTAGATTTGGAAGTAACATTTGAGGATTTAAATACGATACTTGGAGTCTTAGGTTATTTTGGAGGTACATACTTAAGATGATGATGATGTGGTTAAATTGATGAATTAGGTAAGTTAGTGCTACTTAATCTTGAGGAATTTTTGGTAATGCAGAAAGGACCACATACTTGAGGAACGAGAGTTATTGGTAGCGGTGTGAGAATGTTGAGACATTTACAAGTAGACTTTTGGAGCTGACTGAGTGTTGACCTTAGGTTACTTATGGAACCTCAACGTTTACCTATTGGAACGCTTATTAGGATTGGAAAAAAAAAAGCACCACTGTTAGGTGGATCGTTTATGATAACTTATGGGATAATGGAAGCATGTTGGCTTAATAATACTCCAATAATGATTGATGGGTAACCATTGATGTTTGTGACAATTATGATTATATAAAAATCCTTAGTTTATTTAGTAATAAATAATTATCTCATAAGAAAATTATTTATTTCTATTTAACCAAAAGATATTTTATATAATCCTATTAAGATTAATATTTCCATATTAAGAATAGAATACCAATTAAATATTAAGTGTCCATGACGATTTCGGAAACTAAAATCGTTTCAACCAATTACATATGTAACGATCATTTCTTCATAATATAGAGTTATAGCTACGAACTATAACTTGAATCAATCTTGTACTAAAGCTATAGTTGATAAGTATAACTTTAGTTCTTTAGGCGCGCTTGTGATCTTCTATCAATCTTCGACTTAGTCAATTCATTGACTGACACTCTTGAATCTTTTATACTTGATTGATTAGATCTTGTTACTAATATTCTGTACACTTAGCACACGATTATACGTACGAGTATATAATATATACATAGCTAGACTTGTCATTATCAAAACATAGACATATGTACTTAATATATATATTTGAATATATGGTTCAACAAATTCCCCCTTTTTGATGATGGCAAGTCTTCTTAGATTTTGTGTCTAAGTGTTTGTTCCCCCTCAATATAATAATGGTCTTTTATAGCAAAGATTCACTTAGGGTTTCTATCGTCTATCTATCCCATATCCTTTAAGAACCCTAAGAGACAATGAATTACGACAAGGAGCAAGCTTAGGCAAATTCTAATCTAAGTCGCATTTTTCCCCCTTTTGACATCATCGAAAAGATGAGAACAAAGACATGAAACGACTAGAATAATATACGACGAAACATAAGCAAGCATGTAAGACTAGTCAAAAGATACGAACATAGAAAATATCATACAAGCACATACGAAATGTAAAGAATATACACAACCAACCGAATGTACTATAGCCACTGGGCCGAATATGAACAAGAGAGTTTAGAAAATTTGGGCCTGACTAGGTTAAGATATTATGGGCCAAGGCAAAAGATAACAAAGAAATTGGGCCACAGTCAAAATAGGATAAAGTTTGGGCCAAGGTAGGATTAGGAAATCCGAGGGAGGCAAAACGGATTAAGGCCTCGGATTCCAATGGGCCTGGATAGTAATTGGGCCATAAGCAAAAGAGTTTTAAAAGTCCAACCCACAACTTAATTTCAACAACACCAAAACCACTTCAAACTAAAATTCGAAAATCGATAATGAAGGATTAGGAGCGAGAGCTTGAGGCAGGGGTCTTGGCATACAGACTCACATAATCGGTTCGGGAACAAAACTCAAGAGTGTCCAACCTATCCAGGCAACTACTCACGTTTCGTCCTTGAGCGTTAAGGGCTAGCTCGAATTTTAGAACCTTGAGCGAAAGTGCCTTGACGGCCTCAAGTGCTTGTGAAGCATCCTTTCGCAATAAACCGTGATCCCTTACCATGGCTCCACCTTGGGACGTGAGGAATGAAAGACGATCACTAATAACAAGTAACTCCGAGCACATAACCGATACCTCGGATCCCAGTTTACCAAGTTGCTTATCAACCTTTTCCATCCACGTTTTCAACAACGACTCAAAACCCGACGGATCACGACTTCCCGAAGCACCCACATTCTCCTTTTCTTGTTTAACTTGGCATAAACCAAGAATCTGATCCATTTTAGCTTCCAACCCTTCAAACAATGGAGACGGATTCAGATTTGGTCCCTCCTCATGTTGGGGCTGGTGTCCTTGACAATTAAGTATAATGACTTATTAAATCTCTTTAAGGATCACAAGGGCATACTTTTGTATTATTGCCAGTTGATCCACGTTTATCAATAACGGTTGGCTTGCTAGATAAGTTTGACGTTATTGTCATACGGATGGCGGTGATCAACTGGTCCCTATACGTCACACCTATAGGACACGTTTGAGAGATGTGAAGATATGAAAATATAATCACATTTATGCCGGATATGACTAAACAGTTAGTCAGAGGTATTGACTATTAAATTAGTCAATAAGATGTTGAGATTATTATTTAATACGGATTAAATAATTTTAGCTAATACGGATTACATGTTTAATTCGTAAATTAAATATAAACGGTTATATTTAATTAAATATTGTATTCGCGAATTAATATAAACAGTTATATTAATTTAGGTAATTATACAATATCGTATTTTATCAGACCATTATTAATATATCGACTGTATTAATAACTGATAACATGTTACGATTTATAAATAAAACCCGCGAATAAATTATAGCTAATTGGGTCGAATCACGCATTGGAATAAGGTAAGAGTGGAAAGCCCACTCCTACCCGACATCAATTTCGGCCGGCCAAGTGTAGTATATAAGGAGAGTCCTTCTCCTTATATCAAATACTCTTGTTGCACTGTTTAAAAAATCTCAAGGTAAAATTAGGGTTTGAGAGCATTCTTCTCCCAAAACCTCAGATCTCACATCTAAAACCTCAGGGGCTCTCCCTATATTGCAAGGCAATTGGAGAGGATTTCTAGCACACGCGGCCACGTCTCAAACTAAGTCTTGGGTGCAATTTATAGGAGGGAATTTGCATTAATTCCTGTTCTTAGGCCATAAGCACAAAGGACCAAAGGTTGAATTCTTTTTCTTATCCTTTTTAATCTTATGACTATAAACACAACTGTATTTTTCATTATAATCCTGCAAGTTTAGGGTGAATACATGCTTTATTCCACACAAGTTTAGGAGGGAATTTGACTCTTCCTATGTTCATTATTTTTCATTAGGTTTAGGCCTGAGGATCGTTTGCTCTGATACCACTTTGTAACACCCCCATTTATTTAAGAGCCTTTAGCAAGACATTCTCAAATAAATTGAGCTGTTACCATCTCGGAATGTCCGAGGTAGTGAATAACAAAGTAAACAAACCAAAGTACTTTATATAAAAACTGATTAAATTTAAACTTTTGATATTACAACTATTACGCAAAGAATAACAGTACAACTGATACATCTAAGTATGTGATCTAATTCTAAGTAGGTCCAAGCCATATCTCTCTCCTTGCCCAAGCTCCTAGTCCATCTGTCTCTGACCTGTAGAATCTACTCCCCATTCCAGATCATCGTAGGTGTACACGAATACACTGCCAACCTCGCGGTTGAGTAGCATAACACAATAATAAATAATGCAACAAATATGATATGCAAATGCCATGACATGCTCAAGCTCAAACACAATCTCAATCTCAAACCCGAAACACCAAGCCATACCGAACCTCCCGGCAGACTATAATCGGTCGTCACCGAACACCAGCTCAATAGCTGATAAGACACCAGGCCTGGTCTGCAGAACCACCCTGGGCTTTATATCAAATCAATATTCACTCCGTAACTTTCTCAGTAACCAATGCATATCCCATGCTCATGAATGCAACAATACTCTTAATCAATCATGCTATTAAAAAATGAAATGCTCATGCCAATCATAATAATCAACACTCAATCCAACTAATATCATTCTCATATTACTCATGCTCAGCATCCATAACACACAATCCAACAACCATTCATAACACATCATAGAGTATAGTGCCAGTGTATCCTACCTGGTAGCAAGCTACTTCAATGAGTATCCCGAGCACGTAAAGACAGATATCTTCCACAACACCGTTACCTTTAACAATTAACAAATAACAATTACCCACCATACAATTATTACCGATAAATAATTAGGTTCATTTATTACGATTAAACCCGTCAAGCCACTAACAAATGACCAATTATCGAATACAGTGTATCACCCGTAAGTATGTAATTACAACTTATTAAATATCGTCATGCTCATTAACTGTCATACTTGTCTCATAGGTAACAATTTATAAATTAACTACTTGATTAATTATAATTATAAACTTCGTCTTACACACGATTATACGAACATATATAACCGTTAACAAATCACGCTAGACATAACCTCGAATAATTATAATAACAACAATTAATTAACAATACTAGCCAATTAACTTGAATAATATAATAAGGTACCGTCACAAAATAAATTAAGCAACTCAACTAATTAAACTAATTAAATTACTAAGAACATCTAAATTACTAATAATAATATTAATAATCATAATAACAATAATAACAACAATTAATAATAATAATAATAATAATAATAATAGTACGTGGACAAGTAAACAACAACAACAATTACCAACAAACCAAAAAAACGTAACATTAGTCAGCCAAAAAGCCGTGACCAACAGCCCCTCTCAGTACAGAACCCTTTTGACAGCCCCTGAACTCAGCCCTCTCGACCACCCTGACCGTACCTGAACCACCACCAAAACACGGTGGCTGCCACCACTGAATCATGGCGCACCCACTGACACCAACTACGACCCTTAAAACCACTCAAACAGCCCTCAAAACCAGTCCCAAAACCCTTGGTCACAACCACACCCGTTGAAACCGTATTCCTGCCCCTCTCGTAAACACCCCCTTAACTATCCTTTAACACCACTATAACCACAACCAACCACCAAACCCAACACCTCGCATTACCCACTACCCCCTAGTGCCCAGCACCAGGCTTCGAAACCAGCCCCGCTTCTGAAACAACCGCCCCTAAAACCTGTGCACATCCAAACCCTTGAATCTGCAATTCCTGTGACACTTTTATGCGACTGTCTACTGCCCTTTTACGACCACCATAAACCAAACCAGCACCACTAGACTACCCTAATCACACCCCACCACCAGTACCAGAGACTCACGACAAGAAATAAATCCAAAACATATCAAATAAGCAGCCATAAACGACCCTAGTCATACTCGCACGAAAATAGAGTAATATACATATAATTACTGTCGACCTCTATAATTCTGATCCTATTATACGAGTTATGGTGATGGAAAGGTTGTTTAAACGCGAGAAAAATGTTATTCATAGTATAAATATTACATACAACCATAACATTCAGATTCGAAGGTCTAAGAAGGTATTAAAAACTACTTACGAACGATGATGGTGATGGGCTGCTCTTTCTCGTTCTTTCTCTTTCTCTTTTGCTCTTCTTCAAAATCACGGTGGGGTCTTTGGGTGTGAGGGAGTAAGGAGGCAGACAAAGGTGTGAGGATGGTTAGAGTTTATGTCTAGCGTTGATGGAGGTAGAATACGTGATATGGAATTAGGGTTGTTTTGGGTAGAATGTGTACATGTCGATGAAGTAGGTTAGCTAGGGTTTTATTCTAGGGTTTATACTATGTTTCTCACTACACACGGTTCCACACCATCATGCATCGGTCATAGGCCCAAGCCCATCACGCATATCGAAGCATCCCATTATCTATATCCCGTTCTCAACTCGTAACTTAAAATAAACGAGTATGTATAATTAATTATACCAATTAAATTGTGTAGTTAGTATTATTAAATATTAATTAAATTAATTATAATAATATATAAAAATTAGGAATTAAATATAATTATGACTTAAATAATAAAACAAGTGTAATGAGAAATAAATATAAAATAGAAAATATATTTTAATTATAAATATATTATCAAAATTAAAGAAATACAAATGAAATGTCATTTTATGAAATAATTCTCAAATATAAAATAATTATGAAATACGAAATAATCGTAGAAATACGATTTATAAAATAATAATAGTTTACGTAAAATGCTTTATAAACATTCCGTTTGAAATACGTGTATAAAACTTGGTTTGACTACCGCTGAGCGAGGCTAACATACGGGGTATTACAATCTTCCCTCCTTAAAATGAACTTCGTCCCGAAGTTCGCCATCCCGCAACAATAAGGAAACACGCAACAAGCATGAAACAATCAAAAGTAGCACTTATACGAGTACAAAAAAAAACGAAATGTTACATTCTATCCCCCTTAAGAAACCCTGTCCCCAAAGTTTAACATACAACAGTAAAATCTGACACTTAAAGGACCACAATATAGCGTATAACAGAAGTAATCAGGATTTCCATGCATAGTCAAACAATCGCGACATACCAATTTGCCATGTTATTACAACTAGCCATATCAAGATTTTACAATCCTATCCTCCTTAAGACATGGTTACGTCCCCGTAACCCCATTACAAGGTTCCACATCCAAAGCTTAATAAGATCACCGAACAATAGTCACAATTCATCTGATAAGTTAATTATCTCTATACTAGGCAACTAGCATCCGACTTTTTAAAGCAACAAACATACTTGTCAATTTCACGCTACACAGTAAAACAAAATCAAGGTAACAAACACTTATATAACCTTGGAAATTTTAACACAACATAACATATTTACACTAATGTAGACAAGCAGCTAACTCATAGTTGATACTCATATTATAGAAGCAAAATCATGTTTATGCACACAAGTTTAAGAAAGACATTAGGCAATTATTTAGTTAATGTAATTAAACACGGAGCAATAAAATATTTCATGAGATATACACCAATCATAGACTAGCAAGTCAGCTTAGCATTTCTAGGTACACATAAGTTAAAATCACATAGGTACATTTCTCATCTATTCACATTACATCATTTATCATGAAACCGGTAATAAATATAACTTGTAAAATAAGAGGTTTGTTATCATATAATAAAGTTCATGTTCATATGGTATGCCTACGGTTCATGCCACTAATGCCATATCAGGATATCACATGGTTGCATCACATAATTCATATTTGATTAGACTTTTATATTGAAAACTTACATAACTTACAATTTTAACAATCAATATCATGTTGCAACTTCCAAATGTGATAATTGAATAACCGCTTAGCTATTTTGCGAGCTATTATAGTTTTTAGAAAAAAACAAATATAAGGAATTAACTAATCATAGAAAAACGAATCAATTGCAAAGCTTAAGGAAGTTATTTATAACCAATTTTCCAACTAAGGTGGTCTGAACAAAAACTTTACAACACTTAGACCGAAATTTGGACAACTTGCAAAAATCACTATTAAACAACTACTCGTTAAGATTTTACGCCGCTTGTCACTTTGAAAACGTGAATGAATATTCTAAATAGTGGAGTTGGAATTATGCATAAACAGTAGTAAACACGTTTTAAATGATTTCTTTTGCAAAAACATGAGTCAACACAGAATTGTACAGTGACAATCTGACCACTGTCGACAAAAATATTTATTTCTCTCAAGGTATAAGTCGTTTTAACATGAAATCAAAAGCATTGGAAAGCTAAATCAGAAGGTTATCACATATGAAATTTTCAAATGCACATAGAAAACACATTTTAAATGGCAGCCGTACGAACAAGGTAACATTCTGGAAGCTTATTACAATTTTGGTTACTTTAATATTTCACATTATTATTTCACATCATCATATTAAAACACAACTATTCTCAAAAACATGTTGACGCATCTTTTGTAGCATAGGAATGACATTACATCATATTAGCATTTATTCATTATTGCAAATTGTAATTGCCATCACGAAAGCGGTAAAGATTGCGAAACTGAAAAGTAGGATCAATTAAATAAATCAATATTTATACATGTATATACAAATGTAACATACATAGCTATATGACATTCATGGCTTGGGGCAACACATTCCGCATATCACTAGACATGATTTACTATAACATTTAAATCTGATCATTCATATTCAAATTCCAGACAATATGTTACATAGTCACGATAGTCATTTAATAACCAGATATCATATGAACACTTCAAAACACCAAAATCGTATCACTCCAAATTATTGTTCAATAAATATACATTCATTCTCTAAAAATTTCAATTCAATCATTCAGATTAATCAGCATTTCAATATCAATCGTATTCTTCTAATGCACATCTTCATGCAAGTCAAGCTTATATTTCAAACTCAAATTCC
This sequence comes from Silene conica, assembly GCA_029255685.2. Taxonomy (NCBI): domain Eukaryota; kingdom Viridiplantae; phylum Streptophyta; class Magnoliopsida; order Caryophyllales; family Caryophyllaceae; genus Silene; species Silene conica. The sequence goes on along the minus strand of CM055316.2, from coordinate 51,304,257 downwards.
AATTTCATGTTCTCAATGCTTGAAATCATATATCTCAATTAACATTCGATACCAACCTCATGCTTCACAATACACATTACCAACGATATTTCACATTATAACTTACCTCGTTCATTTCTTGCGGAAACTTTAGTACAATATAAATTGGGTCTTTTCCTTTATTCTACACTACCCACTCTCTACATCTCTCAAGGGTAACCAGGTTAGACTGCAAAGGCCGGTGGCTTGGTTTGAGGGGGCCCCTAACTCATCCCAATCCTGGGGCTCCTAACAGTTACTAGCCTGGGGTTCATTTTATTTGACTCTTCCTATGTTCATTATTTTTCATTAGGTTTAGGCCTGAGGATCGTTTGCTCTGATACCACTTTGTAACACCCCCATTTATTTAAGAGCCTTTAGCAAGACATTCTCAAATAAATTGAGCTGTTACCATCTCGGAATGTCCGAGGTAGTGAATAACAAAGTAAACAAACCAAAGTACTTTATATAAAAACTGATTAAATTTAAACTTTTGATATTACAACTATTACGCAAAGAATAACAGTACAACTGATACATCTAAGTATGTGATCTAATTCTAAGTAGGTCCAAGCCATATCTCTCTCCTTGCCCAAGCTCCTAGTCCATCTGTCTCTGACCTGTAGAATCTACTCCCCATTCCAGATCATCGTAGGTGTACACGAATACACTGTCAACCTCGCGGTTGAGTAGGATAACACAATAATAAATAATGCAACAAATATGATATGCAAATGCCATGACATGCTCGAGCTCAAACACAATCTCAATCTCAAACCCGAAACACCAAGCCATACCGAACCTCCCGGCAGACTATAATCGGTCGTCACCGAACACCAGCTCAATAGCTGATAAGACACCAGGCCTGGTCTGCAGAACCACCCTGGGCTTTATATCAAATCAATATTCACTCCGTAACTTTCTCAGTAACCAATGCATATCCCATGCTCATGAATGCAACAATACTCTTAATCAATCATGCTATTAAATAATGAAATGCTCATGCCAATCATAATAATCAACACTCAATCCAACTAATATCATTCTCATATTACTCATGCTCAGCATCCATAACACACAATCCAACAACCATTCATAACACATCATAGAGTATAGTGCCAGTGTATCCTACCTGGTAGCAAGCTACTTCAATGAGTATCCCGAGCACGTAAAGACAGATATCTTCCACAACACCGTTACCTTTAACAATTAACAAATAACAATTACCCACCATACAATTATTACCGATAAATAATTAGGTTCATTTATTACGATTAAACCCGTCAAGCCACTAACAAATGACCAATTATCGAATACAGTGTATCACCCGTAAGTATGTAATTACAACTTATTAAATATCGTCATGCTCATTAACTGTCATACTTGTCTCATAGGTAACAATTTATAAATTAACTACTTGATTAATTATAATTATAAACTTCGTCTTACACACGATTATACGAACATATATAACCGTTAACAAATCACGCTAGACATAACCTCGAATAATTATAATAACAACAATTAATTAACAATACTAGCCAATTAACTTGAATAATATAATAAGGTACCGTCACAAAATAAATTAAGCAACTCAACTAATTAAACTAATTAAATTACTAAGAACATCTAAATTACTAATAATAATATTAATAATCATAATAACAATAATAACAACAATTAATAATAATAATAATAATAATAATAATAGTACGTGGACAAGTAAACAACAACAACAATTACCAACAAACCAAAAAAACGTAACATTAGTCAGCCAAAAAGCCGTGACCAACAGCCCCTCTCAGTACAGAACCCTTTTGACAGCCCCTGAACTCAGCCCTCTCGACCACCCTGACCGTACCTGAACCACCACCAAAACACGGTGGCTGCCACCACTGCACCATGGCGCACCCACTGACACCAACCACGACCCTTAAAACCACTCAAACAGCCCTCAAAACCAGTCCCAAAACCCTTGGTCACAACCACACCCGTTGAAACCGTATTCCTGCCCCTCTCGTAAACACCCCCTTAACTATCCTTTAACACCACTATAACCACAACCAACCACCAAACCCAACACCTCGCATTACCCACTACCCCCTAGTGCCCAGCACCAGGCTTCGAAACCAGCCCCGCTTCTGAAACAACCGCCCCTAAAACCTGTGCACATCCAAACCCTTGAATCTGCAATTCCTGTGACACTTTTATGCGACTGTCTACTGCCCTTTTACGACCACCATAAACCAAACCAGCACCACTAGACTACCCTAATCACACCCCACCACCAGTACCAGAGACTCACGACAAGAAATAAATCCAAAACATATCAAATAAGCAGCCATAAACGACCCTAGTCATACTCGCACGAAAATAGAGTAATATACATATAATTACTGTCGACCTCTATAATTCTGATCCTATTATACGAGTTATGGTGATGGAAAGGTTGTTTAAACGCGAGAAACATGTTATTCATAGTATAAATATTACATACAACCATAACATTCAGATTCGAAGGTCTAAGAAGGTATTAAAAACTACTTACGAACGATGATGGTGATGGGCTGCTCTTTCTCGTTCTTTCTCTTTCTCTTTTGCTCTTCTTCAAAATCACGGTGGGGTCTTTGGGTGTGAGGGAGTAAGGAGGCAGACAAAGGTGTGAGGATGGTTAGAGTTTATGTCTAGCGTTGATGGAGGTAGAATACGTGATATGGAATTAGGGTTGTTTTGGGTAGAATGTGTACATGTCGATGAAGTAGGTTAGCTAGGGTTTTATTCTAGGGTTTCTACTATGTTTCTCACTACACACGGTTCCACACCATCATGCATCGGTCATAGGCCCAAGCCCATCACGCATATCGAAGCATCCCATTATCTATATCCCGTTCTCAACTCGTAACTTAAAATAAACGAGTATGTATAATTAATTATACCAATTAAATTGTGTAGTTAGTATTATTAAATATTAATTAAATTAATTATAATAATATATAAAAATTAGGAATTAAATATAATTATGACTTAAATAATAAAACAAGTGTAATGAGAAATAAATATAAAATAGAAAATATATTTTAATTATAAATATATTATCAAAATTAAAGAAATACAAATGAAATGTCATTTTATGAAATAATTCTCAAATATAAAATAATTATGAAATACGAAATAATCGTAGAAATACGATTTATAAAATAATAATAGTTTACGTAAAATGCTTTATAAACATTCCGTTTGAAATACGTGTATAAAACTTGGTTTGACTACCGCTGAGCGAGGCTAACATACGGGGTATTACAAATCATCATAAGACAATTATAAACTTATTAATTATAGACTTACTATATATAAACTTACTATATACAGACATACTAAATATGTCATACGATCAATTAAACAATTATTATAGAGTCCATAATAACAACGATTCATGTAAATAACCATAGTCACAACATATATTAATAATAAGAATAATAATCCATATACTTATAAACATGATTAATGATAAAAAAAAATACTAATACCAAAACACTATAATAGTAGTAATACTAATGACATTAGTAAAGACAATAGTAATTATTAAAATATGACCAACTATTAAGACTTATCTATGACAAACATACCCGTATACCCCACGATAACCCGAACACCACATCTCCTCTTCTCAGCCTCGCGTCCTCCATTTCCCCACCATTACTCCACCAATCTGACCACCACAGTCACCATGATGGACCTCCACCTTTGGCCTGGACCACACCCTACACCATCCACTCACTGGCAGCCACCTGAGACCGTCCTAGCAGCCGCCCCCCAGCAGCCCAAACAGCCTGTTCAAACGACTTCCTCCTGTTTCCCTCCGGTGGTGATCGCACGAACCATCTACCAAGACACTTACCCAGAACCACCAGCCACCGACCAACCCAACCCCATCAACCACCTTCCCTCTCGTGGCCCCAGTCACGAGAAAACCCGAGTTAACCATAAGCAAACTCTGTCATAACACATACTCTGTTTCGCTCTACACACCCCCTAACGAAACCCGCCAGAACGCCGCCATGAGACACGACGAACCACCGGACTAACCACCACCCACAACCTCTAACTACCCTCTAACGAACTACCTTAACACTCATATAAAACATACCCAGAAACTTACTCAACTGACGCATAATTCGTACATGCCCACGAGACTCTTATTCTGAACCGACTAATTAACCACCATAATTGGTGGTCCTAGGTGGTTAACGGTGGGTCAGCTAAGGTCCGAAAAAGATCACCACACATCATAGATTACAATTATGCAAGAATCAGCAAGTGTAACATGTATTTACAATTGATAAACAGTGAGCCGAAATCGAATGGCAAAATAGGAAAATAACGAACCAGTGATAAACGTACCTTCTTCTCTATGAATTCGGTCAGCCCTAAACCACCTTAACCCACCATCTAGGGCTTCCTTTCTAATCCTTGTAGTGGCGGCAGTAAGAGGAGGAACAATGGGATGTCGATTAGGTCAAAGAATAGGGTTAGGGGAATGGTTATGCGAGGCAGGAGAAGAGAGCGTCGGGTTGTGATTTTGTGATTTTAGGGTTTGTCGAGTTGTGGGTTTTTCGACTAGTGGGTTTAGGGTTTGGTATTTGTGATGGTTATCACTTCTAGGCCCAACCGGTTACTACAACCCGATTTACTAACAACATACAAAATATAAAAGAAACACTTATTCGATAGTTTAATTGTCGAATACAAACATTCGAATACTCTCAAAACGTTAACATAAATAATATAAAACAAATTCGGTGTATAACGTTCAAATCCCGCCAAAAATTACGAATTATAATAAAATGAACAAAATACGAGCTATTACAGTCTTCCCCCCTTAAAATGAACTTCGTCCCGAAGTTCAACCACACACATATATCACCGTGCTTACAACCTATATCACATACTTATATAGGCCCGAAACCTAAAACACCATAATAAGACAATTAACATAAGTGAACTCATTATCACGAACTATGAAGCTGCGGGGTATTACAGTCTTCCCCCCTTAAAATGAACTTCGTCCCGAAGTTCACCATCCCATGGTTATCAACCTGGTTACTAGGCATGTAACAATTACAAAACAAGACACGACATAACATCTACCACCAATAAGATGCATAACATAAGTAACAGGGCCATCAAGTATATTCAAACAATCATGACACACCAACTAGCCATGTCAGAGCAACTAGTCATATCGTAAGCTAATAAGATTTTACAATCCTATCCTCCTTAAAACATGGTTACGTCCCCGTAACCCCATAAACATTCTAACTCATTACTCCATCTTACTCATTACTTTACCTCATAAAATCTAACTCCAAGTAACCAAGTATCGCACTCATCGTCGCATCTAAAACCAAAGACAAGGGGTGAGTGAACTGGCGAAGTAAAACCGCAATTGAAACTTCCATCTCAATATCGATCTCAAGTTCCGAATATAACTCAAGAACCAAGGTCACACTGGACCTTAACACAATGGGGCACAACGGCCTAATAACTCATAACTTAACACCAGTAACGATTCTCATCTCAATTCCAATATCAATATTGTCAGTTATCCCTTTAAAGGATCTGATCAACACTTAGAGAACAAAAAGCTAGGCTACTCACCCACGTGTCAAGGTCAAAGAATGCAACGACTCGATATAACACTGAACTGCAATCTCACTCTCAATACAAAACAGCCAGGGTCTTTGTTAACTCACGAGCAACCCTATCCCCCAGACTCAATCTCATCAGCTATATAACATGTCATTATACGTACCTTTACCAATTCATCGACACGTTTGTATGTACACTTACAAATCCACAACTCATGAAACAAGAACTTGTACACTGTACCAGACGAATCTAATACAGAACTATTATACCTAACACAAAATAATCATTTACCAAAATTTTACCCATCTCAGATCACAAGTCAACCCGTCGCACAAACAAAAGAATTATTTTATGAATAGAAAATATTAACTAGCAAAATAGAATAACAGTTACTAATATTCAACTCAAATCAGTACTCAAAAGAGGCTCATATCAATTATCATATAACATATAACCTCGAACAACAATAAGGTATTACGATCGGTAGAATCGTGTTACGCAGTGAACAGAATCGGAATAGGTAACACTTACACACCCATGAAATTTCAACGCAAGCTAGTATTTACAACTACATAAATAATCAGGAAAACTCACAGTTCATAATTGACGATTTAAAACATTTCATGTTCATAAACATATTTTTGAAGCCAAACCATATTTAGGAAAAGACATAGCGCAAAATTATTTAACGTAATTAAACATGGAACATTGACATATGTCCCAAGACATACATAGCTCATAGACTCACAAGATCGTTCAACACCCCCCAAGATATCAATTAGTTAACAAAATCACTTAGGTACATTTCCCGTCCACTCATATTACATCATTTATCATGGAGCTATTATTATATACGACTTGCAAAATAAGGGTTTTATACACTGCGCAGCAATTAACATTCAAGCAGGATTTCATCGACGCCTAGCTACCGAATAGTCATATTGCAAACAATTACCATAATTATCAAATATCAAGCTTTATCACGGTTTACCACCTTTGAAAGTATTTTGAAACGTTTGAAACATTGTGACAAATTAAAAGCACGAATCCAAAACAATTTTACAAGTTATAGGTTGAAACAATACTACACGGAGACATCCTGACCCTTCTTTACTTAAACATTTCTCATATAGTTCATGAATTATATAAAATTACCAATAACAGTAACCGAATTCACCTGACTAGTACTTCCATAAATCATATGTCAAACAATTAATAACTTACACATCGTGATCAGATTCTAAATATAACAATATGCAATTCACTGTATGGTATAACCATATACTTGGAAAAGTTATACAGACTATAATCACATGAACTAGACAGTGATAAACCATCAACATCCGAAAGAACATCAACCAGATTCACATTAATCAAATATTCACAATTACGTATAACTATTAGATTACTCTATCATGCTGACAAACTGACCAGTTAAATTCATTCTGTCACCTGACAAGACTCCACTCAGATAAACAAGCTTTTGACATCACATACGAGTAGCACATAGTTATATGAGGTCGTAAAATTGGTCATATAATTGAAACAAATCTATATTAAACTTGACGAAATAAGCAAGGTTACGCTATCATATAGTGAGGGTTCATACTCATACCATACGCCTATTATTCATGTTACTAATGCCATATCAGGATATCACGTGGTCAAATCACATAAATCACATTTGGTTAAACTTTTATATGAAACTTTTATATCTCACGATTTCAACAATTACGCAGCAACTTACCAAATCATAATTAAATAACAGCTTAGCTATCGTGCGAGCGATCATAGCTTTTAGAAAATATAAAGGACTAGCTAATCATAGGAAAAGAATCGAATGCATATCGCAAGGAAATTATTTAATACCATTTCCATAACTCAATCGGTCTGGACAAGAACTTTACAGCAATTCAACAGAAAATTCGGCAGCTTGCAAAAATCACAATTAGATAACGACTCATTAAGATTTTACATGGCCTATCATCTTGAAATCGTAAACGCATATTCTGAACACTAAAGGTGGAATTATGCATAAACAATAATCAAGTTTTAAACGATTTCTTTTACACAAAGATGGGTCAAAACGGAACTGTGCAGCAACAATCCAACCACGGTCAACTAGAAGATTTATTTCACTCAGAATATAACTCATATTAACATAAAACCAAAACATTGTAAAACCAACTTAGAAGGTTATCATACATAAAATTGTCATACTCATATTTGGAACACATATAAAATGACATCCTACACAAACCAGGTAACATTCTGAAAATCGATTAAAACTTTGGGTTCCTTTGCAAATAAACACTACTACATCCAAACCCAACATTTCTTGTTCTAAAACACGTTGACAATCATTTGAAGCAAAGACACCACTCTGTACCATGTTAACATTCATTCCTCATTTCAATTGTAGTTGTCATCTAAAACACAGTAAGGTTTCGAAACTGGAAATAGGGTCAACTAAATAGCTTGATAGTTATACATGTGTATCAAAATAAATTAATTTCTCCCATTGCATCATCACAACTTATCCAAGTACGGAGACTTAACTAGAGACTACTATGTATCCCTTATTGATTACGAACTTCATAACAACTGTGAATGCATATAATAGCCATAAAATCTTAAGTACGGTATATGCAACACATAACTATATACGTTCATGGCTTAGGAAACATATTCCGCATATCACTAGACATGGATTACTAATCTATATAAGTCTGATCATTCATGTTCATATACTAACAATATATTACATGGATACGATAGTCATTCAATTCCAGCTAATCGTATGAACACTTCAACTATCAAAATCATATGATCACATCGCTCTAGCCATGGCTCAACAAGTACAACTCCCAAACTCCGATAATTTCATTTCAATCATCCATATCAATACACAGTTCATATTGCACATATCCTTAATCAGAACTCACATATGACTTACCTCGTTCTTCTCCTGCAAGAACGTTAGCATAATATAACCAGGTCACTATATAGTCTACCCCACTCTTCAATTACTCTCTTTGGGTTCCCGAGACAGCACAGAAAGGGCCCAGGTTTGGTGTGAGGGGGCCCCTAACTCATCCCGTTCCTTTTTGGGGCTCCTATCAGTGTCATCTCGGGGTTCATTTTATTTGACTCCTCCTACGTTCATTATTATTCATTTGGTTTAGGCCTGAGGACCGTTCGCTCTGATACCACCCATTTATTTAAGGGCCTGTACTAGGACTCCTCAGATAAATAAAGGTGTTACCATCTCGGTTTCCCGAGGCAGTAGATACAAAGGAAAGATAAACAGTACTTTAATAAAAATTAAACTCATAACATGTTCTTACAACTGTATCCGAAAGTCTTAACAAAATAAAGAAGTACAACTCATGCTAAACTGACTAAGGTGATCTAGACTTTAGTCTGGTCCGGATCCAAGCTCTTACTCCCATAGCTCCCCCTTAGTCTCAGCCACCTGTCTATCTGCTCCCCAATAATTTGGTTCATCACAGGTGATCACGAATACACAGGGTCAACCACGAGGTTGAGTAGAGAAAAACTGTAAACAAACCACATTACTATAAATAGAAAGTTGAGCTTCTCCACTCCGAATCACAGACCCTTTTTCTCCGCACCAATCACAGACCCTTTACCTCCGCACCAAACACAGACCCTTTATCTCCGCACCAAACACAGACCCTTTATCTCCGCACCAAACACGGACCCTTTATCTCCGCACCAAACACAGACCCTTTATCTTCGCACCATATCGTATCACAGAATTATATATCACAATATACCAATCATATAACAATACAGATGAACATAGTTAATATCAACCAATAAACAGATTACACATCTCATATATGTAGTATTCCCCTACCTCGAATTGCAGAATGACAACCGAACAGCTGCTAGAACTATTCCGCCACGAACTCAGTTCCTATAAATAGTACTTAATATCAATTACTAACCATATCACCAAGTACTACTAAAATTATTCGTTCACGTTCATAAATGCTACGCTTATCACACTTTGTAAATATACTTATCAACATACTCATACATTCACAATTGATTAACTCCTTATTCATATCAATCATCATAAGACAATTATAAACTTATTAATTATAGACTTACTATATATAAACTTACTATATACAGACATACTAAATATGTCATACGATCAATTAAACAATTATTATAGAGTCCATAATAACAACGATTCATGTAAATAACCATAGTCACAACATATATTAATAATAAGAATAATAATCCAAATACTTATAAACATGATTAATGATAAAAAAAAATACTAATACCAAAACATTATAATAGTAGTAATACTAATGACATTAGTAAAGACAATAGTAATTATTAAAATATGACCAACTATTAAGACTTATCTATGACAAACATACCCGTATACCCCACGATAACCCGAACACCACATCTCCTCTTCTCAGCCTCGCGTCCTCCATTTCCCCACCATTACTCCACCAATCTGACCACCACAGTCACCATGATGGACCTCCACCTTTGGCCTGGACCACACCCTACACCATCCACTCACTGGCAGCCACCTGAGACCGTCCTAGCAGCCGCCCCCCAGCAGCCCAAACAGCCTGTTCAAACGACTTCCTCCTGTTTCCCTCCGGTGGTGATCGCACGAACCATCTACCAAGACACTTACCCAGAACCACCAGCCACCGACCAACCCAACCCCATCAACCACCTTCCCTCTCGTGGCCCCAGTCACGAGAAAACCCGAGTTAACCATACGTAAACTCTGTCATAACACATACTCTGTTTCGCTCTACACACCCCCTAACGAAACCCGCCAGAACGCCGCCATGAGACACGACGAACCACCGGACTAACCACCACCCACAACCTCTAACTACCCTCTAACGAACTACCTTAACACTCATATAAAACATACCCAGAAACTTACTCAACTGACGCATAATTCGTACATGCCCACGAGACTCTTATTCTGAACCGACTAATTAACCACCACAATTGGTGGTCCTAGGTGGTTAACGGTGGGTCAGCTAAGGTCCGAAAAAGATCACCACACATCATAGATTACAATTATGCAAGAATCAGCAAGTGTAACATGTATTTACAATTGATAAACAGTGAGCCGAAATCGAATGGCAAAATAGGAAAATAACGAACCAGTGATAAACGTACCTTCTTCTCTATGAATTCGGTCAGCCCTAAACCACCTTAACCCACCATCTAGGGCTTCCTTTCTAATCCTTGTAGTGGCGGCAGTAAGAGGAGGAACAATGGGATGTCGATTAGGTCAAAGAATAGGGTTAGGGGAATGGTTATGCGAGGCAGGAGAAGAGAGCGTTGGGTTGTGATTTTGTGATTTTAGGGTTTGTCGAGTTGTGGGTTTTTCGACTAGTGGGTTTAGGGTTTGGTATTTGTGATGGTTATCACTTCTAGGCCCAACCGGTTACTACAACCCGATTTACTAACAACATACAAAATATAAAAGAAACACTTATTCGATAGTTTAATTGTCGAATACAAACATTCGAATACTCTCAAAACGTTAACATAAATAATATAAAACAAATTCGGTGTATAACGTTCAAATCCCGCCAAAAATTACGAATTATAATTAAATGAACAAAATACGAGGTATTACAGCTTTGGTCTGGTGTTGGAGTGGCGGTGGCGATAGGTGTCGAAGAGGGTGGTGGTGATGGGGTCGGTGAAGGTGGTGTTGGTTTTGTTGGGTTACTAAAACTCATATAATAATTTAGTCATACTAATTTTATCTCATAAACTATAAGATCTTATTGCATGCATAACTAGATAAAGGCCGAAACACAAGAAGAAGAAATTGATCCTTACATTATTAATATTTCGGCTAAATGGGCACAATCAAAGACTCCTTCTTTGATTGTTCTTGAGCTTAATATCTAGGTATGATCCTCCTAGTCCCCAAATTAGAAGACATCCAATGAGTTAACACCAAGACATACTCTAATAATATTTTTGTTTGATTTTACTAGAATCTCACACAAATAACCTAGTTATAATTATTATTATCTTATAATAATTTAGAGCAAGAGACAATGTGAAATTGTTCTTTTGAGCTAGGAGGTACACGACTAAAACCAAAGAGAAAGATGAGAAATTAATCTCTAAAATATCTCTAAAGATTGCATGCACACGAATGAAAAATGTGAATGAGCTAGTGTACAATACACTCCTCTTTTCTCTTTTTGTTTGGACGGTTGGAATGAGGTGCCCTATGCATGGGCACCAAACCACCACATGTCATAAGCACTCTACAAAATATTAAAATAATTTTATCATAATAAAATTCAAACTTAATATGAAATGAATAATGCAATGGAAGTGTGATTGTCCATCACACGGTCCAAACATAAATAACCATGTTCATTTTATCACTTTTAAAATGGACATAATAAGTTTAACTAATTTAAACTTAATTATTATGTAATAATAATCCTATTTTTATTAGATTTTGTATTAGAACATTTCTAATATAAATTAATTCATTCTCTAATAATGTTTCATAAACATATTAATTTATTTTTAGTAATGACAAATCATTCACTAAAATGCTTATACAGTTCATAATCATATTATAAACATATTCCAAACTCATTATATAAACTAGGATTGATATGACTCAAATCATATATGACCATATCGTTTTCTCATTAAAAGAGTTGTCCTATAGGTGTGACCTAAAGGGATCGACTGATCACCACCGTCATACGACAGTAATGTTAAACTCTAGTAAGCCAATCATTACCGATTATTGTTGATCAGTCGACTATATGAAAAAGGATCATCCCTTGAGTATTCTTATTGTAGATTTATTAGTAATTTATATTTTACTGACGTGATCGCACTATTGTTGAGGACACTTTTCCCAACAATCTCCCACTTGTCCTCGACAAGTGTGCGTCACCAATTCTCTTGTCCTATTACGTCATCTCCCACTCAATGCAAGGTGTCTTACAGGTCGTACTTGCATTTGATCATATCTTGAGTAGTTTTTCTCGATCTGGAGATTTAACTGATTTGACCGGAATTATCTACCATAGATACCTTCCGAGCGTGGCCACGCATTTCCAGTTAAACTTCTCCTCGAGTGGCCTTGAGATTTAAGACAAGTCTGACAAGGGGTTGGACAATTCCTATCCTACTGTTCCCTTCGACTGGCATAGTCCATCATGACCCAAAAGAAGCCCATTTGACCCCCTTTAACTGTTGATCGTAGAGCTAAAAGCAAAGTCACTCTGAAAACTATGTCACCTTGGGCGAACAGTCTCAAGTCAAAGAATTGACTAGCAAGAATACATATAGTAGCTCTCGCCACGACCAGGCTAATTATAAAATTTCCAGAACTCTATAAGCGGTCACAAAATGCCCGACAAAGTGCCTCATGCAGTCTGCCTATGTGATGGACTAGTCATACCTTATGACTCTATGGCATTTGAACTTGCCATCAATCGCCTCACATTCTAGTTGCTTCGAGACGTCACCTCATACAAGCGACTAGGGGCTATACTAAGTCTATCTGGTCCACTTAATGGGGTTCAAATTGTCTCTACAACCCATCTAGATATGACAAAGTATATAAATATGAAGTTTTAATGTAAAACATAAAACTTTTAAATAATAAACGCGGTTATCATATATGAATAATAAAACTTATATTTCATATCATATAACCTAGTACATGTTTGGCATACGCCTTAAACCCATAGACAAAATATGAGAATCATGCTTAGCTTGCGATAACGCTTTGGTTAAGGGATCAGCAACATTTTCTTCTGTCCCAACCTTACATATCACAATTTCCTTTCTATCTAGAAAATCTCTAATCACATGATATTTTCTTTGTACATGCTTCGATCTATTGCTAGACTTCGGCTCCTTAGCTTGAAAAATAGCACCACTATTATCACAATAGAGGGTGATAGGATCTTCGGCCTCGGGAACTACTCTTAGTCCCTCAAGAAACTGCCTAATCCAAACTGCTTCTTTTGCAGCTTCACATGCTGCTATGTACTCTGCTTCCGTTGTAGAATCCGCAACAACTGGCTCTTTAAAGCTCTTCCAACTAACGGCACCACCATTAAGGATAAAGACGTATCCAGCATGGGATTTCATGTCGTCTCTATCCGTTTGGAAGCTATCATCTGTGTAACCCTTTACACTCAGCTCATCTTCCCCACCAAACACCAAAAATGAATCCTTAGTCCTTCTCAAGTATTTAAGGATATTCTTAACAGCAATCCAGTGACCTTCACCTGGATTAGCTTGATATCTGCTTGTCATGCTCAAAACATGTGAGACATCTGGACGAGTGCATACCATGGCGTACATGATAGATCCAACTGCGGAAGCATAAGGAATCTCTTTCTTGCGTTCAACATCTTCGGGTTTAGTGGGAGATTGAGATTTACTCAAAACAATCCCACTTCCCATAGGAAGAAATCCCCTCTTGGAATTCTTCATGCTGAAACGTCGAAGCACCTTATCGATATAAGATTCTTAACTTAGTGCCAATATCCTTTTGGGTCTATCTCTATAGATCCGGATACCTAGTATGCGTTGTGCATTGCCTAAATCCTTCATTTGAAAATGACTTCCTAACCACCCTTTCACAGAGGATAGCATTGGAATATCATTTCCAATAAGTAGTATGTCATCCACATACAGTATTAGGAACACAACTTTGCTCCCACTGAATTTAGTATATAAACATGGTTCCTCGACACTTCGAGCGAAACAATTTTCTTTTATAACTTCATTAAAACGATGATTCCAACTCCTGGATGCTTGCTTAAGACCATAAATTGATTTCTTAAGTTTGCATACCTTGTTAGGATTTTTAAGATCCTCAAAACCTTCAGGTTGTATCATATACACTTCCTCCTATAAATACCCATTCAAGAAGGCGGTTTTGACATCCATTTGCCACACTTCATAGTCATGAAATGCGGCGATCGCTAACATTATCCTAATGGATCTAAGCATAGCAACTGGAGCAAAGGTTTCATCATAATGAAGACCTTGAACCTGGGTAAACCCTTTAGCTACTAGCCTAGCTTTGTAGACATCATCATGTCCTTCTATGCCATTCTTCACTTTGAAGATCCACTTGCACTGAAGAGGCCTCATGCCTTCAGTCAAGTCAACCAAGTCCCATACTTGATTTTGAAACATAGAATCCATCTCGGATTTCATGGCTTCTTGCCATTTTGCGGAGTCGGGACTAGAGATTGCAGCTTTAAAAGTGGTAGGCTCGTCACTTTCTAAAAGGGTAAAACATCAAGACTACCATCTCCCTCAATTAGTCCAACAAACCTATCAGGTTGATGTGGAATTCTATTCGACCTCCTAGGTTGAATAGCCACCGAAGCAGACGAGGAAGGAACATTTTCATTCGTCTCTACTTCAGTTTGTGGCTCTTGGACTTCATTGATTTCACGAAGTTCAAAATTTCTCCCACTCTGTCTTCTGGAAACAAATTCCTTTTCTAGAAAGACAGCCTCTATAGACACAAACACTTTGTTATCCTGAGGTTTATAGAAGTAATACCCACGTGAGGTGGTTGGATAACCAATAAAAGTGCATTTTTCGGATCTCGGAGCTAATTTGTCATCGGTCTTTACCTTGACATAAGCCTTACAACCCCATATCTTCATATAGGATAATGAAGGAACCTTTCCTCTCCACATCTCATATGGAGTCTTTTCGGTCGCTTTTGTTGGACTAACGTTCAACGATTTGATGGCGGTGAGAATTGCAAATCCCCAAAATGAATCTGGTAAATCGGTTTGACTCATCATGGATCGAACCATATCTAATAAAGTTCGATTTCTCCTTTCAGCCACACCATTAAGTTGTGGCGTTCCAGGAGGTGAGAGTTGTAATAATATACCATTATCTTTTAAGTGTGAATCAAATTCACCACTAAGATATTCGCCACCACGATCTGATCGAAGTGCTTTAATTTTCTTGTCAAGTTGGTTTTCTACCTCATTTTGAAGTTCCTTGAATTTCATGAAGGCTTCACTTTTAAACTTCATTAAGTAGATATGCCCATATCTACTCAAATCATCTGTGAAGGTGATAAAGTAGTCATAATTTCCCCTAGCGGTGATGGTTAATGGACCACATACATCGGTATGAATGAGTCCTAGTAAATCACTTGCTCTTGTTCCTTTACCACTAAAAATACTCCGAGTCATTTTGCCTAGGAGGCAAGCCTCGCACACACCATAGGATTCATAATCAAATGGTTTGATAATGTTAGTCTTTACTAATCTTTAAATGCGATTTTCGTTTATATGACCAAGTCGACAATGCCTATAAAAAGATTCATTTGGTTCACATGTTTTTGCTCTTTTAGTTTCTATGTTATAAACATCACGGGATGAGGTCGAAGTTTCCAAAACATAAATTTCATTAACAGAAGTAGCATGGCCAATAACCATGTCATTCTTAGAAATAATACAACAATTGTTCTTAATGGAAAAACTATAACCTTCAATGTCTAACATTGCAACGGAAATAATGTTTTTAGAAAGCGTCGGTACATAATAACAATTATTTAAATGTAGCTCAAATCCGCTTGGCAAGGCTAGAGTGCATGTCCCCTTCGAAGTGGCCGCTACCCGAGCTCCATTTCCAAGTCGGAGATCCATCTCTCCCTTGTCAATCTTCTCGGCTCCTCTTATACCCTGTACACGATTACAAAGGTGAGAACCACAACCGGTATCTAATACCCAAGTTGAATTAGAAGTATAATTGATGTCAATAACATAAATTTCGGATAGAGAATTACCTAACGGGATTATAAGACCCTCTTGAATATGCCGTAAATAAATCGGACAATTCCTCCTCCAATGGCCCATTCACAACAATAGTGACATCGACCCTTTTGTGATTTATTTCCCTTCCTTTTCTTCTTTGCAAGACTTTTCTTGCTAGAGCTCCCACTAGCTTTATCATAAGCTCTTTCTTTCAAATACAAGGCATCCAACTCTCGATTTAGCTCATCAATATAAGCCGTATCAAGTAAAGGTCCCTTAGGATGTGGGAGAGAAGTGACAAAGTTCACATTTCTCTAGTAGTATCAAGGTTATTGCGGGTGCAAATATCGTCAAATACATTGTGACAAGAGTCAATAGTAATGGGTGTTGTAGGGTTCGATGGATCTATTGCGGTCTCAATTACTACAAAACGGGAGATAAAGGAAAATATTAACGTTTATCATTTTGATTTATTTACTTGTGTAAACACGCAAAACATTTACTCAATGATCTCTTACCCAATTAAGTAAATGATCCCGAGACCCAAATACATACTAACTTGGGCACGGTTTAGCCGATACATCCCTCATTAATATGACTCGGTAGATTAACTCCTTAATCGATTCTACTTTTAGAACTCTCGGTCGATAAAATTACATTAATTCTTATCTTAGCCCGAACTTATTACCACTACGGTGGCTCGAATACTTTCGTTGAGATCGACCAAATTTCTAGAACGTAATCATATTACCCTACTTCACCAACGTAATAAGGTTTGCACCCCGGTTTAGCCGAGCCTACTCCCTTATGAAGAAGATCCTTCGCGGGTTCTTTACTTTTTGGTATGGCTATGTCTCAATTTTTAAAATATTGTAAGAGATATTGTCAATTTATTATCTATCCCCTTTAAGTGAACTAAGTCGGTGAATTATAGACAAAATAATTGACACGGAGTGGGACTCGAAACTCGAAATGCATGTTTAGTTGATGGCGATTTGGCAATGCATGCAACATACAAAATAAGTACAAAACATATTAAGACACCTAGTATGGCCTTTCCTAAGATAGAAAGCAATGTAAATTACAAGTTCGGAAACCAACTCCTTGGTCCCTTGATCTTTACTCGTGGCACGCATCCCAAGGGCAACTCCATCTTGGTCGGAACTCCTTTCCGAAATCGCACCGTCTTCAAGGATCTCCGGAATTACATATAATTACAAATTTTCTATCTATTTTATACATTATAAAATAAAATAAAACAATAAAATAAAGTGATACGAGATCACATTAAATTACAACCGAATCGATAAACCCTTACATTACGGGAAATATCGATTAAAATCTAAGGTCATACTAAGTAAATTACATAATTCAAAATTATATAACAAAATAATGACATTCATACAAAATAATATAAAGTATCAAAATTAAATATGTTCATTTTAATGCCAAATCGCCCTAATACATTTTATTAGTCATAACTCATCCGGTTTCATGGAATTTGCGAATTAACTTTTAATATGCCATAATTTACAACATAAATCATATTTACGTCAAAATCAACCTTCCTAACACATTTTAGGATAAAATTAGTCTACACTAATTTCGTCAAAATTAATTCAAAATTAATTTATTTGTTCATTTTTGGCCTTAATAAGCTCATAACTATTATGAAAAATTCAAATTAAATTAAAATAATTCAAAATTTGAATTTCGAAAATTTGAACATTCTGAAAAATTACTTTAATAATCACAATGTCAAAATTTATGGTTAAAATACTCGAACTTATTTCGATAACTTGTTTAATTTTAACCGAAATGTCAATATTACTCCATTTATCATATAAATCGTAATGCATGCAATACAACTCCATTTTGTACAAAATTTTACACACTATTTGTAAAATATGCATGTGACATCATATATTAAGATCACGGCCAGAAACCTTTTCCATCTATTTTTAGTTTAATTTTCCGATTTTAACAAATAAATCGTCTAAAATGACTAAAAATAATTTAAATGAACAACTTTAAATTCCATAAATTATCAATATAACCTAAAAACATTTTAGGACCAGATTTATATACATGCAAAACATTTCGAGTGATTTATCATATAATTTGAAATGTGAAGTTTTATTTAATTTACAATAACTCGGAAAAACAACACCGATTATGCATGCAAACAACCATTCGCTCTGATACCAATTGTTGGGTTACTAAAACTCATATAATAATTTAGTCATATTAATTTTATCTCATAAACTATAAGATCTTATTGCATGCATAACTAGATAAAGGCCGAAACACAAGAAGAAGAAATTGATCCTTACATTAATAATATTTCGGCTAAATGGGCACAATCAAAGACTCCTTCTTTGATTGTTCTTGAGCTTAATATCTAGGTATGATCCTCCTAGTCCCCAAATTAGAAGACCTCCAATGAGTTAACACCAAGACACACTCTAATAATATTTATGTTTGATTTTACTAGAATCTCACACAAATAACCTAGTTATAATTATTATTATCTTATAATAATTTAGAGCAAGAGACAATGTGAAATTGTTCTTTTGAGCTAGGAGGTACACGGCTAAAACCAAAGAGAAAGATGAGAAATTAATCTCTAAAATCTCTCTAAAGATTGCATGCACAAGAATGAAAAATGTGAATGAGCTAGTGTACAATACACTCCTCTTTTCTCTTTTTGTTTGGACGGTTGGAATGAAGTGCCCTATGCATGGGCACCAAACCACCACATGTCATAAGCACTCTACAAAATATTAAAATAATTTTATCATAATAAAATTCAAACTTAATATGAAATGTATAATGCAATGGAAGTGTGATTGTCCATCACACGGTCCAAACATAAATAACCATGTTCATTTTATCACTTTTAAAATGGACATAATAAGTTTAACTAATTTAAACTTAATTATTATGTAATAATAATCCTATTATTATTAGATTTTGTATTAGAACATTTCTAATATAAATTAATTCATTCTCTAATAATGTTTCATAAACATATTAATTTATTTTTAGTAATGACAAATCATTCACTAAAATGCTTACAGTTCATAATCATATTATAAACATATTCCAAACTCATTATATAAACTAGGATTGATATGACTCAAATCATATATGACCATATCGTTTTCTCATTAAAAGAGTTGTCCTATAGGTGTGACCTAAAGGGATCGACTGATCACCACCGTCATACGACAGTAATGTTAAACTCTAGTAAGCCAATCATTACCGATTATTGTTGATCAGTCGACTATATGAAAAAGGATCATCCCTTGAGTATTCTTATTGTAGATTTATCAGTAATTTATATTTTACTGACGTGATCGCACTATTGTTGAGGACACTTTTCCCAACAGGTTTTGGGTTTGGTGGTTTTTTGGGACGTGATTTAATGGAGGTTTTATGGAGGTTTGGGTGTATTTAGGATTTTAATGGAGTTTGGGATGGTGGACGGTAATAATGGAAGTAAGGGAGGGAAGTTTGAGGGAGTTGGGGTAATAATGGTTGTTGGTTAAAGGTCAAAGGCTATTGGCCTAGGTAGGGGTACGTGGCAATTTGTTGTGGGGCTAGTTAGGATGAACGTGGCAGGTGGGGTAATACACACGGTTTGTGTGTTTAAGTGAGGTGAGTTTTTATTTTGTTTTTCTTTTAGTTTAATAATATTTGTATATTATTATATGTGATTTGTAATATGTATGTTTGAGGTAAATTATAATATGTGACGTAATATTATTTTGAGATCGATTGTGCACACATTCATATGTAAATTATATAATATAGTTATGATCACAAAATTTATCATCGAATACATACATACACATGCAGCGGAGTATACGGACACAGTCATATAATCTCATCTAAACCGTAGTCAATCATTGGGTTATTTTTGCTTATGAGATTTGATTAGGTGCCACCGATTAAACCAATTTCCAATCGCAAAGTCTCAAAGCATTCTCTAGCCAATGGTTTAGTGAAGATATCTGCCCATTGTTTTTCCATACTACAAAATTCCAATTTTATATTTTTCTTTTCAACATGGTCTCTTAGAAAGTGGTGTCTAATTTCAATATGTTTAGTTCTCGAGTGTTGGGCTGGGTTTTTAGATATAATGATAGCACTCTTATTATCACATAAGATAGGCACACATCCAATGTCAACACCATAATCATGTAATTGTTGCTTTAACCATAAGAGTTGAGAACAAACCAGTGCGGCTGCAATATATTCTACTTCAGCAGTTGAGAGAGCGACAGAATTTTGTTTCTTGGATCCCCAAGATATAATACAAGGACCTACAAAGGTAGCAAGTCCGGAGGTACTTTTTCTGTCTAAGGAACATCCTGCATAATCCGCATCTGAATATCCTACTAGGTTAAAGTTACAGTCCATAGGATACCATAGATATAACTTTGAGGTTCCGATTAGGTATCTTAATATTCTTTTAACTGCAATCATGTGCGATTCTTTTGGTGCAGATTGGAATCTCGCACAAACACAGACACTAAACATTATATCTGGACGACTTGCTGTAAGATAAAGAAGTGAGCCAATCATACCTCGGTAAGTTGTTTCATCTACAGACTTACCATCTTCATCTTTGGTTAACTTTTCATCTGTGACCATTGGAGTAGGCATTGCATGAGAGGTTTCCATTCCGAATTTCTTTAGCAATTCCTTGACGTATTTTTGTTGATGAACTTTGATTCCTTCTTCAGTTTCTTGTATTTGAAGTCCAAGGAAGAACTTTAATTCTCCCATCATACTCATCTCGAACTCAGAAGTCATCAACTCAGAGAAGTACTTACACAACTTTTTATTAGTTGAGCCAAAAATAATATCGTCAACATAGATCTGAACGACTAGCAGATCTGAGTTTTCGCTTTTAAGAAATAGGGTTTTATCCACAGACCCTCTCTTGAATCCACTCTCCAATAGGAACTTTGATAATCTGTCGTACCATGCCCTAGGTGCTTGTTTCAGGCCATAGAGAGCTTTTTCCAATTTGAATACATGATCCTTGAGTTTGCTGTCATGAAATCCAGGAGGTTGTTCAACAAATACTTCCTCTTGGAGATAACCATTAAGAAAGGCAGTCTTAACGTCCATCTGAAAAAGCTTCATTCCCTTGTGTGCTGAAAATGCAATGAGTAGTCTTATTGCCTCAAGACGAGCAACAGGAGCAAAAGTTTCGTCATAATCGATCCCTTCCTGTTGGTTGTATCCTTAAACCACTAGTCTGACCTTATTTCGCACAATGACTCAAGTGTCATCCAGTTTGTTTCTGAATACCCATCTAGTTCCAATGACAGTTCTGTCCTTAGGTCGAGGAACAAGATGCCAAACTTTGTTTCTTTTAAATTGCTGGAGTTCTTCTTGCATGGCAACTGTCCAGTCTGGTTCTGCGAGAGCTTCCTTGATATTTGAAGGTTCAATGGTGGAGAGAAAGGAGTAGAATGAGCAAAAGTTATTTAAGGTCATTCGAGTTTGAACTTATCTGTCAGGCTTCCTATGACATTGTCCAAAGGATGAGAGCCTTTGTATCTCCAGTTCCTTGATTGATTATTAGCACTACCTGAACTTGACTCGGGATCTTGACTTGTTCCCCCTGAATCCAAACCTGGGTTTATAGTAGGGTCAGTTATAACTCTGGCCTCTTCCCTTTGGTTTTGATTCAAAGTTACAGCTTCATCGGCTGTAACTCTGGGTTCCAAGTCATTGGTTTGAGAGTTATCTACAGTATCATCAACTGTAGCATCATTTCTCGCACCATTTTCTCCCAAGTTGAGTTCATCATGAGTTCCTTGAGGTTCTCCTTCTTCAATTTCCATTTCAGGAGGATTTTCCATTGATAACCTGAAATCAGGTTCGTCTAGGTTTTCCTCTATATCCTGTAATGGCTTATCGAAGACATTATTTTCATCAAAGATAACATGAATACTTTCTTCTATGCATAAGGTACATTTGTTAAAAACTTTGTAGGCTTTACTATGATCTGAATATCCTATAAAGATTGCTTCATCACTTCTAGGGTCGAATTTGCTTAATCTGTTTTTACCATTGTTGTGAACAAAGCATTTACTACCAAAGCATCTTAAATGAGATATGTTAGGTTTACGACCTCGAAGAAGTTCATAAGGTGTCTTTTTAAGGATAGGTCTAATCATAGCACGGTTATGAATATAGCAAGCTGTACTAATAGCCTCAGCCCAAAAGTTTCTAGGTAGGCCACTACAAAGAAGCATTGTTCTAGCCATGTCTTCTAGGGTTCTGTTCATTCGTTCTACGACTCCATTTTGTTGTGGGGTTCTAGGGGCCGAGAAGTTATGTCCAACACCATTGGTTTTACAGAACTCAATAAAAGCATGATTGTCAAACTCAGTTCCATGGTCAGTACGAATTGTTACTAGGTTTGATTTATATTTGTTTTGGACAAGTTTCATGAGACTAACAAATTCATCAAATGTTTCGTCTTTAGAATGAAGAAAGATTGGCCAAAAAAATCTGGAGTAATCATCAACTAGAACGAAAACGTACCTGGAACCACCTCTGCTTCTTACCTTCATAGGGCAACATAGATCCATGTGTACTAGTTCAAGAGCTTGTTCTGTGCTTACCACTCTTTTTGGCTTAAAAGATGATCTGACGTGTTTACATCGTGCACATGTGTCACACATTTTTTCTTGATCAAATTTGATCTTTGGAAGACCTTCGACCAAGTCCCATCTTTTCAGGTTACTTAGAATAGGTGAGCTAATATGACCAAATCTCTTGTGCCATAGACATGGATCATCTAACGTAACTTTCATGCATGATAGAGAATCAGTAGGTACAGCATTTAAATCAATCATATAAACATTTTTCATCCTGTGACCTTCAAGTATTACTTTACTGGTGCCTTCTAGGATTATACGACATATATCTGAATGAAAAACCACTTTATTTCCTTTGTCACATAATTGAGATATACTGATAAGATTGTGTTTGAGACCAGTTACAAGGTATACATCATTTATAGTATGAGAGGATGAAATACCTATCTTACCAATTCCGATGATCTTTCCCTTTTTGTTATAACCAAATGTGACTTTACCTCCATCAAAGGGTTTAAGGGTTTGGAATAGATTTACGTCGCCTGTCATATGTCTTGAGCATTCACTGTCGAGATACCATAGGTTATTTTCCTTGGCGACAAACTGCACGAATAATTTCAAAGACAGGATTTAGGTACCCAAGCATACTTGGGTCCTTTGTTGTTAGTAATCACAAATACATCTTCCTTTTTAACCCAAACTTGTCTTACATAGGTCTTTCTATATTGGTAGTAGTTGGGTTTTGATGTTTTTGTGTAAGTCTTAGTTTGGACTCTTGGTGACCAATTTTTGTGTGTTGTTTGTTGAGGAGTTTGTTTGGTTCTATTTTTCTTTTCTTCGTAATCAAATGTCATGTCATAGAACCATCTGTGGTCGATATTTTTTTCCTCAATTTTGTCATCATCACTATCAGAGACAGAAATAGTGTCGTTTGGAATTTCTAAGGATTTAACAAACTTAACTCCGGTTTTAAAATCTTGTGCGTGTTTTACACAGTTTTCTCGGAGGTGTCCAGTATAGCCACAATAAGTACATATCAAATACTCAGGAAGGTCGGCATATTTTCTTCTTCTAAAGTCTCTGTCTGTTGGGCTTTGTTTACATTTTGAGTGATCCCTTCTTCCATAACACTCGTGACCTAATCCCATTTTCATGTTGTTGTCGGATTGTTCAGTTAGGAAGTTTAGAACGTTAGTGCTTCCTTCCCATTTATCGTGAACTTTCCGAGCATGAAGAAGGAGGTCCTTTAAGGAGTCTATTTCTTTCTTACATTCACTATGGTCAGTGTTACTGGACTCTTTTAAGTTTTGAATGTCTTTATGGAAGTCGGACACAATTTTGGCATGTTCCTTCTTGAGTTTAGATAGATTGAATTCTAGATCCATAATCTTGCTTTCGAGGATCTCAACTTCTTCTAGATGAGTCACATCTTCGACCATAATCGAAGATTTGGACTTTAGAAGCTCATTAGCCTTTCTCAAATCTGAAGTTATAGCTTCATTAGCTATAACTTTAGATTGAAGCTCTTTGATGTTGAGTTTCAGTTTTGAGGTTATAGCTTCATTAGCTATAACTTTAGACTCAAGAACCTTTTTCTCAGACATTACTGTTTCCAATTTAGCATTTGCTTCAATGCTTATTTTGGATTTCAGTTTCTTAGCTTTGGCTTTCAGGAGTTGATTTTCCTCAGCAATGTCGAGGATCTGTTCCTTTAATTCATCTAACTCAAGACTTTGTTTATGACATTGGTCTAGGGTTTCCTCAGAATATTTAATTAACATAGCCTTAGATAGATTTTTAACTTGACTTTTGAGTTGAAGAAAATTTACCTCTTCGTCGTCGTCGTCTGAGTCGGATTCTCCAAGGAGACACATATTAGATGCATCATCTTCATTATTGTCGTTTGAGATTAGGTCTAGGCTGACGTTGCTTAGGCACAGGTGTGCTACCTCTTCTTCTTCTGAGTCCTCGTCATCCTCAGATTCTAATTCTCCCCAGCAAGATGCAAGCATTACTTTCTTGAACTCCGTTTTGGTCTTTTCTCTTTTTGACTTGTCTTTGATTTTGTCCCAGCTTGGACAATACTTGATCATACGATATTGTTGACCACACTTAAAATATCCCTTTTTAAAGAATGTTTGTTTGGTGTTAGTTTTCTTTTTGTCGAACGTTTTGTTGTTAGGGTTTTTGTATCTACCCTTGAACACTGCCTTTTTAAAGCGTCGTGCGAATAGAACTGTTTCATCCTCAAGTTCTTCTTCGCTTACTTCGCTTGTGGAGGCTTGTAAAGCGACGCCTATCCCTTTGGAATCGTCATCATCTTTATTTAGCATGATCTCATGAGTCATCAGAGATCCAATAAGTTCTTGGTAGGTTATCTGAGATAGATCTCTTGCTTCTTCTATAGCTGTGACCTTTGGTTACCACTTTTTGGTGAGACTCCTGAGAATCTTTCGAATGATATACTCAGAATCGATCTTTCTACCAAGGTTCCGTAGTTCATTAATAATACAAGAAAATCGTGCAAACATGCTATCAATAGATTCATTCTTTTCCATATTGAAAAGGTCATATCTTTGAATAAGCAAATCTATGCGATGTTTCCTGACTGCGGATGTTCCTTCATAGGCAAGTTCGAGACTATCCCATATTTCCTTAGCGGAACTACAAGATGAGAATCTATCAAATTCTGAGGTTATCATACCATTCTGCAGGAGGCTCATAGCCTTAGAATTTTTCTCTGCAATTTTGTAGTCACTTTCCACATAATCGCTTTCCATCTTTTCATAGGTTGTTCCATTGGCGGCGGCGACCAAGATCTTCTTTGGTCCGATTTGGATGATCTTCCAACATTCCCAATCACATCCTTTGATGTAATGAGTCATCATATTCTTCCATAGACTGTAGTTTTTGCCATCGAAGATAGGGCACTTGAGATGCTTGGAATCCATTGTTGAAAGAGTATATAATATAGAATCAATAGAAGGATCATAACTCACGCGGCTAGGCGATCAAGAGCACGAGGCTCTGATACCACTACAACAAAATGACACTTGCGCCACGATTTATGTCACGGGAATTCATAATTCGTGACCTAAATTTGCTTAGTCACGGGAAAAAAAGTCCCCTTCCTTCAAAATTAATTGGTAAAAAAATTTATGTCACGGGAAAATATATCCGTGACAAATAATTGTTTTTAGTCACGAATTAAGCCATGATCGTGGCTAACAAATGCGTTTAGTCACGCATCAAGTCACGAACGTGACTAATAATTATTTTTAGCCACAATATCGTGGCTAATTATGATTTATTATCACATGTAAGTTAACCGTGACTAATTAGTGTGCTTAGCCATACTGAATTCTTAACGTGGCTAATTATGATTTATCTTCACAGCTAAATTATCCGTGACTATATTGCTCTTAGCCACACACTGAATTCTTACCGTGGCTAATTGTGATTTATTGTCACAAGTAAATTACCCGTGACTAATTATTGCTCTTAGCTACGCACTGGATTTTTACCGTGACTAATATTTTTGATATGATAACAACTAATAGTACAAAATTATTAGTGCAACATGGTGTGTACTGTGACATCAAGATGATTGCGCCGTATTATTGCGAGATGTGAACAATATTCGTACTTAATGTTCTTCACTATTGACGTAAATGATCTTATTATGATTATTCTTATTATTGGATTTAGTCTGTCACAAGTGAGAATTTGTGCAATTTATTATGATTATTCTTATTAACACTACTGACTTGAAAATGAATATGATTATATGAATAAATGATTGTTGTTTAATAATTTATTTTGCTTTATTTTCGTTGAATGCTGCTTTACTTTAAGTATACGTTTAATTATGTAATGACAATTTTGTAATTTCAAAGCTACTTACCCAGTTACTCAATTTATTAAATTGCGCAACAAACCCGACAAAAAACACTACAACAAATTGACACTTGCGCCACGATTTATGCCACGAAAATTTGTAATTCGTGGCTAAATATTGTTTAGCCACGGGAAAAAAAATTATTCACTATTTTAGAAAAAAATTATGCCACTGGAAAATTTTTCCCGTGGCAAAAAGTCAATTCCGCCACAATTTAGGTCACAGTCGTGGCTAATAATCATTTTTGCCACGAACAATGTCACACCCATGGCAAAAATATATTTATAATTCTTTTTTTGTTAAATTTATAATATTGAATACCATTATTTAGTGATCGCATCACATTTAAAGAGAAAATATGTCCAATTAAATAATTAACTTATTAACACCTATCATTGAGAATTTTGAAACTAATATATTGTTAAATAAGCTTTTCATTAGAAAATTGATTTCCAACTTTATTTGTAAAATATTTCTACAAGAACTTGAATTCGAGATGTTAAATTGGAAAAAATTGGGGAAGTATTTAAGGAGAAAAAAAAAGAAAAGACAATTAGATTTAAAATATGATTAAATATAAAAAAAAAGTAGTCTAAAAAATTAAATTCAAAATGATTTCCTACAAATCATGGAATAAAATGGAAAAAAACATATTGATAAAATAACCGATATAAAAAAATCAATATAGAAAAACATTTTAATTATTGAAAATGAGCGTATCACACCAAAAAGTAAAATGGAAATTAAAATAATAAATTTACATGTGTAAATAATGTGAAATTTTGTTGACAAAAAGAAATATCAAGAATAATGAAAAGAAAACAATTTAGAGAAAACAAAAATTTATACGATATTTTCTGTGTTTTTTGGCAAAAACTGATTCTTTTCGAGTTAATAATGACTTGGTCATTTATTTTAGTAATAAAACTCGGTCATTGATACCCATATCGCCATATGTAATCATTATTCAAAAGTGATCATTACTTGGTAAAAAGTGATTAAACTTTTTTTCATTACAAATACGATGATCTTACAAATAGTATTTGTGTGGAAAAATATATGAAAAAATGGATAAAAGAAAAATAAAATAAAAATGCCGACAAATGAAAAAAAATAAAAAAAAAATGTATTAGGGAAAAAAATATAAGGAAAATATGATTAAATAGTTTGGAGAAAATGGTTTTGTTGACTCGGACAAAAAATGGCCCGAACATCATTAGTCGGGAGGTCAACATTGAAAACTCGAGTAATTTGAGAAAAATAATATTTTTTTCGCAAAAATATGTAAATCATTTAATATTTTTTTCGCAAAAATAATAGTGAAGGTAAGTTAGAAAAAAAGGAATATAAATTAAAAAGGTTTCAAAGTGTTAACTATATCAACAAGCTTAAGTTTCATTTTCGGTAGCTCATCATAAGAACTCCACAGTTAAGCGTGCTCAGGTGAGAGTAGTCTTGGGATGAGTGACCTCCTGGGGAGGATATACGATTCGCAAAAGTGAATGACTTGTGATTGTAAGTAACGAGTTGAGATAACTAACCAAGCAAGGATTAAAGCATGATAAAATTCCATAAGTAACCAAATGTGTTTGGAAGTGTGGTGGTTGCTCACCTCATCCCTTAACCCTGAGGTCAGGGGTTCGATTCCTACCCAGTGGAATGGGAGCAACTCTTTGGCAAGCCGTTTACCTCTTCGTGAGGGAGCCCGCGGCGAGGGGATTATACACCGTTGTCGACACGGTCACGGTCGACACCCCGGTTTAGACCAAGAAAAAGATTTCATATGTGAAAATATTTTCATTATAAGTAAAAAATAATATATTACATTTTGTTTATTTATTTTTTATTTTTTTGTTTGTCACGGGAATAATTTTGGCCACGAGAATTAATTTTTGGTCACGGGAATTATTAGCCACGTGAGAATCTGTGGCTAAAAATATAATTTTAGCCGCGTTCTTGTTTTTCCCGTGGCTATCTGTTAGCCACGGCCACTTGGGCCACGAAAGGTATTTCCGTGACAAAGAGCTTTAGCCACGGGAAATTAGTACTTGCGCCACGAATTTAGTCGTGGCCCAAGTGCTTAATTGTAGTAGTGTACCAATTGAAGAGTCTATTGATATAATATACTCAAGAAGGGGGGGTTGAATTGAGTATGCCTTCTTTTTAAATCTTCTTCGAT
Source organism: Silene conica (assembly GCA_029255685.2). Lineage (NCBI taxonomy): Eukaryota > Viridiplantae > Streptophyta > Magnoliopsida > Caryophyllales > Caryophyllaceae > Silene > Silene conica. The sequence goes on along the minus strand of CM055316.2, from coordinate 51,275,064 downwards.
GTATGTATGGTTGTATGATGATCTTCGAGTAAAACAAATAATAAGGAGAGACACAATATTTTTGAAGTGGTTCAGTCTCACACTTTGAGACCTACGTCCACTATTCTCGATTAATAAAATTAGTACCAACTCTGGATTACAATTTTATCAACCCTACTCGTGCAACTTTGATGTTAGTCGCAACTCTATCTAGATACCGTTAAATATCTAGCTATGACAAATACCGTTAAATATTTGTCTTACAATGAGTACCGCTAAATACTCGTTCTATCTTTCGTTAATAAGATAAAGTCTTCGATGTTTCTTGATGTCACAATGTCGAATGAATAAGATCAATGCTTGAGCACTTGAACCTTGAATCGGATATAACAATGAAAAACTCGAACCTTGAAGAATATGATCGGCGGTTTCTCTTTCTTGGTTTTCGTGAATATGTATGTGTATGTCGTGTCGGTTAATGTATCATGATACACGTTTCCCAAGGTCGTATCAACCATATATAGATTATATTATTTGACAATTATGATTATATAAAAATCCTTAGTTTATTTAGTAATAAATAATTATCTCATAAGAAAATTATTTATTTCTATTTAACCAAAAGATATTTTATATAATCCTATTAAGATTAATAATTCCATATTAAGAATATAATACCAATTAAACATTAATTGTCCATGACAATTTTGGAAACTAAAATCGTTTCAACCAATTACATATGTAACGATCATTTCTTCATAATATAGAGTTATAGCTACGAACTATAACTTGAATCAATCTTGTACTAAAGCTATAGTTGATAAGTATAACTTTAGTTCTTTAGGCGCGCTTGTGATCTTCTATCAATCTTCGACTTAGTCAATTCATTGACTGACACTCTTGAATCTTTTATACTTGATTGATTAGATCTTGTTACTAATATTCTGTACACTTAGCACAAGATTATACGCACGAGTATATAATATATACATAGCTAGACTTGTCATTATCAAAACATAGACATATATACTTAATATATATATTTGAATATATGGTTCAACACAGGCCATCGTCTTAGTTTATTCATTCTCGAAATGCTAGATATCCGTTCACTTAAAATGAATTAAACTAAAGTTGATGAGATCTTCCTCTAATAACCTAAAATTGAGACTAGTCTTTATTGGTCAAACTACTATGAGCCCCTTCTTCGTCGGTAGGCATATATGATCTTACTCTCCATATGACCCCTTCTACGTTGGGTAAGTAGTATGTGTTGACTTATTTTACCTCAACATTATAATCCGAAGAGTTTCTCGTGATTATGATGGACTAAAGATAGAATTTACAGAAATTTATCGACCAAGAATTCTAAAAGTAGAATTAGCCAAGAGGTTGGCTTATCAATTTACAAAGAATTGAGTCTTAGGATCATTTATATAATTCTTGAGGGGAGGTCAATTGTATAAATGCTTAGTCTTCGCATTAAACAGTTTTTGAACTAGACTTAATTCAAATCGATAAGTATGCTTATTATATTTTTCTATTCTTCTTTTTCGCAGTGTAGAATTCCTTTTCATATTGATTAAACTGCATATAAAAAATGGCTGGCCATACTGATGACCCCATGCCAAGTGCCACACTCGGGCGCGGGTCCTGGCTTAAATCTTTCATGGACCACATGAATCAGTCCACGCGACTGAAGAATGATGGGTCCAACTTTGCGGACTGGGAGGCGGCATTAAGGAATGCTGCCATTGCTGACGGTAAGCTCAAGTACTTGACTGAGCCAATACCGCCAAACTCAGGCCCCAGTGCGAGAGCAAATGAGTTACTTGCTTATAGTGACTTTGTTATGGACGCGGGTGCGATAAAGAACGCACTCATCTTTGCAATGGAAACCAATTTGCAAAGGCGCTTCATTGCCCAAGGTGGAAATAAGATTTTCACCACGCTCACTAACGAATTCTCAAAAGCACCGAGAATCGTTACTTATGAGCATACCTGTCGCTTCTTTGAAGCGAAACTCCAGAAGGGCAAACCGGTTAGCCCACACATTCTTGATATGATTGAGAATGTCGAGAAACTGGAGGCACTTGATTGCAAACTCATTGAGAGCATAGTCATTGAACGTATGTTTCATTCACTTCATGATGGTTTTTCCCTATTCAGGGCAAATTATTACATGAAGAAAAGTTCTCACGAGCTACACTCACTTCTCGTATAGACCGAGAAGGATCTGAAATTGAGTGGGATCGTGAAGCAAGATGTTCTCATGATTTCCAACAATGGCAAAGGTAAGGGCAAGGCTCATGGCGACCTAACTGTAGTGAAGCCACCAAAGTTTAAGAAGTCAGGATTCAGTAAGAATGGGCCTGGTAAGACTAGTAGCTCACAAGGCAAGGCAAAGAGCAAGGACAGTGACATTGAATGCCACCATTGCCACAAGACTGGGCATTAGAGGAGGAACTGTCCCGTGTACCGTGAGGACATAAAAGCAGGTTGCGTCACTCATGTTGGTATGTCATCTTATATTCATATGATTGAGATTAACCATTCAAGTTTTGGAACTTGGGTACTTGATACTGCTTGTGGTTCTCATCTGTGTAATTATTTGTAGGGCCTAAAAAACATCACACCTCTCGCAAAGGGTGATGTGGACATGCGAGTCAAGAATGGAGCAAAAGTTGCTGCAACCTCGATGGGAACATATGTAATCCAACTACTGAGTGGATTTGAGTTATATCTGTATAGCTGTTACTATGTACCCAATTTATCTAAGAACATTATTTCTGTATCCGTACTCAATAAAGACGACTTTTCATGAATAATCAAAAATAATAGCTGAATTTTGTTTTTGAATGGAATGATTTATGGCAAAGCAGTTTCCATGAATGACATTTATATCTTAGATAAAACCACAGACGTATTACATGTGAATAATAAGAAAGCAAAGGTTGGTGACAAAGATCAAACTTATCTATGGCACTGCCATATGGGACACATAAATGAAAAACGTGTAAAGAAGCTCATTGATAATGAGACTATCTCCCCATTTGATTACGAATCATTTGGCACGTGTGAATCATGTATTATCGGTAAAATGACTCAAATTTCCTTCAAAGGTGTTGGAATGCGTGCTAATGCCCTATTAGGACTCATACATACAGATGTATGTGGACCTATGTCAATCAGCGCAAGAGACAGCTATATAAAAATTTTATCACTTTCACGGATGATTTGAGTAGATACGGATATGTCTACTTAATGAAGCATAAAAGTGAGTCATTTGAAGAGTTCAAGGAATTCCAGAATAAGGTTGATGTTGAGTAATATATTCTATATAAGTAATATATTGTTTTATGTTTTAATAATGACAAGTCTAAATAATTATGTTTTATATGCATATGCGTGTAATCGTGCGTTTAAGTGTACAGTTAATTATAGAGCGAAGATCGTAGTTTAATAAAGTGTAATTCAATCAAAGAATTGAAGAAAGATCAAGCTCATGTTAAGTGTCAAGTCTTTTTGAAGATTTACAAGACACAAGTTTTATTATAATGTCAAGAATCCTTAAGTTATGGATCATTCCTATAACTATTGAAGAAATGCGATTTGCGTAATATAAGTCAAAACGTGAAGATTTATGCGTGCTATTAATATATGATTATATATTAATTTAGTAATCTTATAAACGGTTTTAAAATAGAAATATTCTTTAGTTAACAAGAATTAAAATATTTATCTTATGAGGTAAATATTAATTCTAAAATACTAAGGATTTTATTTTAACCGTTAGTGTCAAAATTCAAATTCCTAGAGAAACGTGCTTCGTAGAATATGTCTCGAAGAAACGTGTTATGGACGTTGGGAGTTGTGCATGTCTCACGTTTTCTCTATACAAATCCTAATGCGTTTCATATTGTCTTTATGGTTAATTAAATAAATAAATTTGTTTATTTAATCTACTTAAAGATTGACTAGGATTTGATTAAGAATATAATTTATTATATTATTGACAAGAATTAGGATTTGATTCAAAGTAGGATTCTATATTTTATGGTGTAAGGATGTTTCCTAAATCAAATAGGATTATGGAAATATTATCTTATGTCTTAATTTAATATTATTCTATTAGAGTCCTTTCTTAATTCATATAAGATTAAGTTTTAAATATTACTTAGAATTAGTATTCTAGATAAAGTAATATTCCTAAACTATCTAGGGTTCAACCTAGATCTAAATTAGTATATAAGCTCTCAAACTATCACACGCCTAAACACTCACGATAATCAAGCCTCACGCAAATAGAGAAGAAAATTAAACGGACGTAGTATCTCTCGCGTCTCGATATTCGTGCAATCATTGTCAAATCTCGTATACAAGACTACAAGCATTGAAGAATATTTTCATACATTCAAGATCATCAATACAAGAAGTTGTTAAAAGTTTATCTTACTTACTTAAGATAGTTTCGAGTATTTAACGGTACTCATTGTAAGCAAGTATTTCACGGTACTTGTCGTAGCTAGATATTTTACGGTATCTAGATTGAGTTACAACTAATATCAAAGTTGTACGAGTGGGTTGATAAAATTGTAATCCGGAGAAGGTACTAATTTTATTAATCGAGAATAGTGGACGTAGGTTTCGATTTGTGAAACTGAACCACTTCAAAAGATCGTGTCTCCTTTACTTTATTGTTCTTACTCATTACTTGTTATTACCACGCATCATCTACATACATCGAAGAAGAATCGAAAAAGTTGGCATACTCAATTCAACCCCCCCCCCCCCCCCCCCTTCTTGAGTATATCTAGATCAATAGACTCTTCAATTGGTATCAGAGCCTCGTGCTCTTGAAAGCCTTACAGCTTGAGATTGATCCTTCTATTGATTCTCAATGGATTCTAAACACCTCAAGTGTCCTATCTTCGATGGAAAGAACTACAGCTTATGGAAGAACATGATGACCCATTACGTCAAAGGATGTGACTGGGAATGCTGGAAAATAATTCAAACTGGACCAAGAAAGATCTTGGTTGCATCTGCAAATGGAACCACATATGAGAAACCAGAAAGTGACTATGTGGAAGCTGATTACAAGATTGCTGAGAAAAATTCAAAAGCCATGAGTCTACTTCAAAACGGTATGATTACTTCTGAATTTGATCGCTTCTCTTCTTGTAACTCAGCTAAAGAAATATGGGATGGTCTAGAACTTGCCTACGAAGGTACTTCCGTAGTCAAGAAACATCGCATAGACTTGCTCATTCAACGATATGAACTTTTCACTATGGAAAAGAATGAATCGATTGATAGCATGTCTGCGCGATTCTCTTGCATACTTAATGAACTACGGAACCTTGGTAGGAAGTATGAGTCTGAGGACATAGTCAGAAAAGTCCTTAGAAGCCTAACCAAGAAGTGGCAACCAAAAGTCACTGCAATTGAAGAAGCTCGTGATCTCACGATCTTGACTTATCAAGAACTCATTGGATCTCTAATGGCTCATGAGATCATGCTAAATAGAGATGACAATGATCATTCTACAAATAAAAGCGTTGCATTACAAGCCTCTACAAGTGGAGAATGCGAACCTGAACTGGAAGATGAAACAGTTCTCTTCGCAAGACGCTTTAAAAAGGCAGTCTTCAAAGGGAGATTTACCAAATCCAATAATAAAGCAAACGACAAGAAAAAGAATGACTCTAAGCAAACCTTCTTCAAACGAGGGTGCTTTAAATGTGGTGATCAAGGCCATATGATCAAGGACTGTCCAAGCTGGGACAAGATTAAAGACAAATCCAAACGAGATAAGACCAAGACTGAATTCAAGAAGGTTATGCTCGCATCTTGCTGGGGAGAATTAGATTCCGAAGATGACAAAGACTCTGAAGAAGAGGAAGTTGCTAACCTGTGCCTAAGCAATGTAAGCTTGGATCTAATCTCCGACGATCATGACTCATCACAATTTTGCCTCTACGGAGAATCTGATTCAGAGGATGAAGACCAAGAGGTAAATTTTTTGCAGCTTAAGAGTCAAGTCAAAAATTTATCTAAGTCTGCCTTGATTAATTATTTCGAACAAACTCTAGACCAATGTCACGAACAAAGTCTTGAACTGGACGAATTGAAAGAACAGATCCTTGACAATGCAGAGGAAAATCAACTCTTAAAGGCCAAAGCTAAGAAACTGAAATCCAAATTTAACATTGATACAAATGTTAAATTGGAAACAGTAATGTCTGAGAAGAAAATTCTTGAGTCTAAAGTTACAGCCAATGAAGCTGTAATCTCAAAATTGAAACTCAACATTAAAGAGCTTGAATCTAAGATTATAGCCAATGAAGCTATAACCTCAGATTTGAAAAGGTCTAATTAACTTCTAAAGAGTAAATCTACACCAGTTGTTGTAGATGAAACTCATCTAAAAGAAGTTGAAATCCTCGAGCAAAAAATCATGGATCTGGAATTCAACTTATCCAAAATTAAAAAGGAACATGCTCAAATCGTGTTCAATTTTAATAAAGACATTCAAGACCTGAAAAATCATAACAATGTTGACCATTCCTCCTGCATAAAAGAAATAGATTCTTTAAAAGACCTTCTTCTTCATGCTCGTAAGGTTCACGAAAAATGGGAAGGAAGTACTAACGTACTAAACTTCCTAACTGAACAATCTGATAACAACATGAAAATGGGTCTAGGTCATGAGTGCTATGGTAGAAGAGACCATGCTAAATGTCAACAAAAACCTGATGAACGTGACTTTAGAAAAAGAAAGTACGTAGACTTACCTGAATACTTAATTTGTACCTATTGTGGTCATAATGGACACCTACGAGAAAACTGTGTAAAACACGCACTTGACTTCAAAACTGGAGTCAAATTTGTAAAATCTCTAGGTATACCAAATGATTCCATATCTATCATTGACAGTGAGGAAGATGATGAAAAGGTTGAGGAAAGAAACAATGACCATAGATGGTTCTATGACATGTCCTTTAATTACGCAGAAAAGAAAAATAGAACCACTCAAATTCCTAAACCTACAACCTACAAGAAACAAAAACCAAAGACTCTTAGACCGACAAAACCTAACTACCACAGTTACAAGAGACCTATAGTGAGACAAGTCTGGGTTAAGAAGGAAGATGTTTTTATTATCACTAACTCAAAAGGACCCAAGTTTGCTTGGGTACCTAAGTCCTGTCTTTAAACTACTTTGTGCAGATAATCGCTAAAGAGAATAATCTATGGTACCTCGACAGTGGATGCTCCCGACACATGACAAGTGACGCCAACCTATTCACTACCTTGGAACCATTCGACGGAGGAAAGGTCACCTTCGGTGACAACAAAAAGGGAAAGGTAATAGGTGTCGGTAAGATAGGCATCTCATCTTCTCACTCTATTAGCGATGTATATCTGGTAAGTGGTCTTAAACATAACTTAATTAGTATATCCCAATTATGCGACAAAGGAAACAAAGTTGTTTTTCATACAGATGTGTGTCGTATAATAATGGAAGGTACAAGTAAAGTTATTCTTGAAGGACATAGAAAGAAATATGTGTATATGATTGATTTAAATGTTGTGCCTACTGACTCTCTCTCATGTATGAAAGTTACGTTAGATGATCCATGTCTCTGGCATAAGAGATTTGGGCATATTAGTTCTCCTATTCTTAGCAAATTGAAGAGATGGGACTTGGTCGAAGGTCTTCCCAAGATCAAATTTGATCAAGAAAAGATGTGCGACACATGTGCACGATGTAAACACGTCAGATCATCCTTCAAACCAAAAAGAATAGTAAGTACTAACCAAGCTCTTGATCTGGTACATATGGATCTCTGTGGCCCTATGAAGGTAAGAAGCAGAGGCGGTTCCAGGTATGTTTTCGTTCTAGTTGATGATTATTCTAGATTTGTTTGGCCAATCTTTCTTCATTCTAAAGATGAAACATTTGATGAATTTGTTAGTCTTATGAAACTTGTTCAAAACAAATTAAAAACTAATCTAGTAACTATAAGAACTGACCATGGAACTGAGTTTGACAACCATGCTTTTATTGATTTCTGTAAATCCAACGGTGTTGGACATAACTTCTCTGCACCTAGAACACCACAACAGAACGGAGTAGTAGAACGAATGAACAGAACCCTAGAAGACATGGCTAGAACAATGCTTCTTTGTAGTGGCCTACCTAGAAACTTTTGGGCTGAGGCTATTAGTACAGCTTGCTATATTCATAATCGTGCTATGATTAGACCTATCCTTAAAAGGACACCTTATGAACTTCTACGTGGTCGTAAACCTAATATATCTCATCTAAGATGTTTTGAGAGTAAATGCTTTGTTCATAACAATGGTAAAAATCGTTTAAGCAAATTTGACCCTAGAAGTGATGAGGCAATTTTCATAGGATATTCCGATCACTGCAAGAATACATAAAACAGGCGACGGAAATTGGCGACTGAAGACAGTCGCCAAATCAAATTTGGCGACTGTCTTCAGTCGCCAAAGTTCTGTCGCAAGTCCTAGTCGCCTAAAAACAATTGGCGACTTTTGTCAGTCGCCAAATTTGGCGACTGTAGCTGTAGTCGCTATAACAAGGAAAATGGCGACTGAAGGTTCAGTAGCCAAATTGGCGACTGAAGAGGAAAGGGAGTCGCCAATTTGGCGACTGAAGAGGAAAGGGAGTCGCCAATTTGGCGACTGTATGGCAGTCGCCAATTTGGTTTTCACAGTCGCCAGTTTGTGTTTTTTCCAGTAGCTTTTCCAGTTTTGGCGACTGATTGCAGTCGCCAAAACCCCATTTCAGTCGCCGAATTGGCTGGAACTTTTCATGTCATATTCGTTTTTGATCTAGCCAAATCTCGTATTTATTCATCCTAATATCCAATGAAAACCTGCAAACAGAGAATTCGAACCCATTTGCGAGAACCGCAACTTTTGTAACACGAAATTCTCATTTATTAAAAAATGAGAACATTATCCAACTACAAGTTAAACTTACTACATTATCCAAGTTCATTATCCAACCTTAATCTAAACCAACTACATTATCCAAGTTCAACCTAAACGAACTAAAACTTATCAAACAACCTAAACTGCAAATCCCATGCCGGCTCCACTACCACCACCCTTACCATGCGGATCGTTGGGGTCATACCGATATTGGGGACCGGAGTTGCATTGTGTGAAGTAGTTCTCCATGGCCTCCAAGCGCTCTTTCATCAGCCGATATTGTTCATCTCTTTCAGCATTCGCTCTTCTTTCTTGAGCGAGTTGAGTCTGTAGTTGACTCACAACAGCCGGCTCATATGTTTGGCAAGGCTCATAGGAGGATCTTCTGGCCGGTTCTTTGAAGAAGACACCGTGGGCCTTTCCGGTGCCGTACACATTACCCTTCTTATATCCGTTCACCAAATTAAACCAAATTTCATTATCTGGTACTTCGGGATGTTGTTCTTTTTCAGCCTCGAATGCTTCCTACATTAGTTGACAAAAAATTACCATCATTAGTTAACATAAATTTCATTAGGTAACAATTCAAAACTATCTTAAGTAAAGAATCTTACATATAAAGCTTTGTCTTTTGGCTTAATCCAAATTCTCTCATTCTTAGCGTTCACCCTTGAATGTGTGGCAAGGAACAGTTCCGGGACCGTCGCCTGAGGATCATCAATCAACATATCATCTGGTTGATCAGCTGACTGATCATCAGCACTCTGATCAGCTGACTGCTCAGCTGACTTCTTCTTTTTATTCTTCTTCTTGTTCAGCTACATACACGAACAAAATTCAATGTTTGCTTAGGGACATTATTATTACCAATATCCAAATAAACGAGCTAAATAAATAAGTGTTAATATAAAAAGTTACACCAAAAAGTATGTCCAGAAATGACCGTGAACCAGCATGATGGGTAGGCTCAGCCATTCCTTCCTTCTTGCCTCCCCTTTTGTTCATGGCCTTCTGTGCCGATCTGGCTCGAAACTCTGGGGTATCACGCCGATTCAGAAGCCCCTCAAGCGCCTCACCTACAACAATGATAAATTATGTCATTATTAGTGGAATTGTCATCCTTTAATCAATACAATTGACAAATAAAGGTAATTGTACAGATATACCTTTAAGATGTGAGGCCTTTCCCCTTTTACCAATCTTATGGATAATGTCTTTGTATCTAGTTGCTCCAACATCACGCCACCTCTTATTGACAGTAGACTCTAATTCAGGCGGCCAGTAAAAATGTAGCTGCAGAAATATAACATTAAGTATTAGTTGAAAAACTATAATAGTGAGTAAAATAAGTAATTAATAAAAAAGTATTTCTTACCAAATTGGGTAAAAGGACTAAATCCATCCGTACACAAGCCAAGTCGCACATTACGGGGTTCCGCGGCAAATTCAGGATACATCTGATCAAAACGTTTCCATTCTTCCCCGTCACTTGGATGACACATCTTACCCGGAGTACGCTGATTTTCTTTGTGCCATGTCATGTGTTCGGAAATTTTTTTGGTAGAGTAAATTCTTTGAAGTCTTGGGGAAAGAGGAAGGTAAATTAATTGGTTCTCTGCTATTGGTTTCTTACACTTTTGACCCCTTCTATTACTCTTGTTGCCTTTTTTAGGTTTCAAAACAACTTCTCCATCACTTGTCTGAAATCTATCCATTCCACATTTTTTGCACTTGTCAAGCAACGCATCATCTTTCCAAAAGAGCATACATCCTTCGGGACATGCGTCAATCTTTTGATGCGGTAACTGAAGTCCTTTAACTACTTTTTTTGTATTGTAGAAACTTCGAGTCATGACATTATCTTCGGGGATAGCATCCTCAAGCAGAGAAGCAATACCATCAACGGCATTAAATGACATATTATTCTCACACTTCAAGGTTACTATCCTAGAGGCCGCTTGTAATAATGACATTCTGCTCCCTTCGTATAAAGGTTGTTCCGCAGCTTTTAACATGTCAAAAAAAGCCTTTGCTTGGGGATTTGGAGGTTGTTCTTCATTCATAGCTCGATGGTCGTCATCATTGAGAACATTGTACTCCAAGGCATCAACAATCATATCTCTATATGGGTTCTCATCAAGTTGTTGGATGTGAGGATGGATGTGAGGTTGTTCGTGAATTGGAGAATATACTTCTCCATGAGAAATCCAATTATAATAATTTGGACAAAACCCGTTTGTATAGAGATGTTCTTGTACTTCAAGGACAATTGCGTATTTCATGTTTTTACATTTGTTACAAGGACACCTAAGTTGATTTTCTACCGAGTTATATTCATCTTGTTGCTTAGCAAATTCGATAAACTCAGCAACACCCTCTATAAACCTAGCATTAGGACGTTTCTTCCTAATACCAACACTTCCATCATACATCCATGAACGTTCCAATCTCTTCATTTTAATCTATAGGATAATAACAACTTATCAAAAATCTTCATTATTTATAAACACTAACATCAAAAATCTCCATTATTTACAACCTAATAAACTAAGGTGATTTATATTTACACACTAATTAACTTAAACAACCATAATTTACCCACCCCAAATAATAACTTATCAAAAAATCCCCAATTTTTACATAAATTCATAAATTAACATTCAACAATAAAATAACTTAAACAACAACCTTAATCATCTATAGGATGATAACAACTTATCAAAAATCTTCATTATTTATAAACACTAACATCAAAAATCTCCATTATTTACAACCTAATAAACTAAGGTGATTTATATTTACACACTAATTAACTTAAACAACCATAATTTACCCACCCCAAATAATAACTTATCAAAAAATCCCCAATTTTTACAAACCCTAATAACTAATTTGACATAATTAACTAACAATTATAAGCATAACAACATTAATAAGGCAAAAACATCGTCTTAATCGACATAAAAACCCAAACCCCCAATTTCATATAAACCCTAACCCCCAATTTATCCACTTAACATCATAATTGGTTACTACAACTTAATTGACTACACCCTAATAAGCTAAGACGGTCCTAATTGGCTTCTACATTACTAAATTGACAAAATAAAACAACAATAAAATTAAAAACTGAAATTAAACTAAAAATAATAACAAACCTTTAATTCGATAAATGAAGGTGCAAGTGGCGTTTGGTGGCGGCGGTTGCTGGCTGTAGGTGGTGGCGGCGGGTGGTGGCGGCCGGTGGTGGCGGGTGTTGTCGGCTGGTGGTGGGTTGGGGGTGTTTGTGTGAGTGGGTGTGTTTGCGTTTGTGTTTATTTTTGTGTTTGTGTTTGCGGAATGAAGAGGCTGTAACATTTTCGCGATTTCATAACAGCCAAATTGGCGACTGACAAATTGGGATTTGGCGACTGTCAACTTCAGTCGCCAAATTGGCGACTGCAATACTTTATTATGGCGACTGACTTCTACAGTAGCCAAATTGGCGACTGCGCTATTATATTATGGCGACTGTATTTTCAGACGCCAAAGCTTGGCGCCAAAAATGGCGACTGGCTTCAGTCGCCAAAAGTAAATTTCAGTCGCCATTTTCTGTCGGTGGTAAAAAAGTTTGGGAAAACATACAGTCGCCAAAATAGCGACTGGTTTCAGTCGCCAAACTTAACCTTCAGTCGCCAATTTGGCGACTACACACTACAGTCGCCATTTTTCCGTCGCCTGTTTTGATTATTCTTGTAGTGGATCATAGTAAAGCCTATAAAGTTTTTAACAAACATACCTTATGCATAGAAGAGAGCATACATGTTATCTTTGATGAGAATAATGCCTTCGACAAGCCTTTACAGGACGAAGATGAAAATCTAGACGAACCTGACTTTCGTTTATCAAGGGAAGATCCTCCTCAAATAGAAAATAATGATGAAGGTGAAATTCAAGGAAACAATGATGAACTTGACTTGGAAGGAAATGGTGCGAGAGATGAAACTACAGTTGATGATACTGTAGATAACTCTCAAACCAATGACTTAGAACCCAGAATTGTAGCTAATGAAGCTACTACTTTGAATCAAAACCAAAGGGAAGAGGTCATAGTTATACCTGACTCTCCTACAAACCCTGGTTTGGATTCAGGGGGAACAAGTCAAAATCCCGAGTCAAGTAGTAGCAACGAAAACGATCAATCAAGAAACTGGAGATATAAAGGCTCTCACCCTCTGGATAATATCATAGGAAGCCTTACAGAAGGAGTTCAAACTCGAAGAAGCTTAAACAACTTTTGTTCCTTCTACTCCTTTCTCTCCACAATTGAACCTACAAACATAAAAGAAGCTCTCGCAGAACCTGACTGGATAGTCGCCATGCAAGAAGAATTACAACAATTCGAAAGGAATAAAGTGTGGCATCTCGTTCCTCGTCCAAAAGATAGATCAGTAATTGGAACGAGATGGGTATTCAGAAATAAATTAGATGACTCTGGAGTCATCGTTCGTAATAAAGCAAGATTGGTCGTTCAAGGATACAATCAACAGGAAGGGATCGATTATGACGAAACCTTTGCTCCTGTTGCTCGCCTTGAAGCGATTCGCTTGCTCATAGCATTTGCTGCACATAAAGGAATGAAATTATTTCAAATGGATGTTAAAACTGCTTTCCTTAACGGATATCTTCAGGAGGAAGTCTATGTCGAACAACCTCCTGGATTTCCTGACAGCAAACTGAAAGACCGTGTTTACAGATTAGATAAAGCTCTCTATGGGCTGAAACAGGCCCCTCGAGCATGGTACGACAGACTTTCAAAGTTTCTATTGGAAAGCGGATTCAAGAGAGGATCAGTAGATAAGACACTATTTCTGAAAAGTGAAAATTCCGATCTACTAGTTGTCCAGATCTACGTTGATGATATTATATTTGGCTCAACCAACAAAAAGTTGTGCCAATATTTCTCAGAGTTGATGACATCCGAATTCGAGATGAGCATGATGGGAGAATTAAAATTCTTCCTTGGTCTACAAATTCAACAATCGAACGAGGGTATCAAAGTCCATCAACAAAAATACGTCAAAGAGTTAATAAAGAAGTTCGGAATGGAATCCTCGCATCCTATGCCTACTCCAATGGTAACAGATAAGAAACTCACCAAAGACGAGGACGATAAGTTAGTAGATGAAACTACTTATAGAGGTATGATCGGCTCACTTCTTTATCTTACTGCAAGTCGTCCAGATATAATGTTTAGTGTCTGCGTTTGTGCTCGGTTCCAATCTGCACCAAAAGAATCACACATGATTGCGGTTAAGAGAATATTAAGATACCTAATTGGAACATCAAAATTATATCTATGGTATCCTATGGACTGTAACTTTAACCTATTAGGATATTCAGATGCGGATTATGCAGGTTGCTCCTTAGATAGAAAAAGTACTTCTGGACTTGCGACATTCGTTGGACCATGTATTATATCATGGGCATCCAAGAAACAAAATTCAGTCGCCTTGTCAACCGCAGAAGCAAAATATATTGCAGCCGCACTGGTATGTTCCCAACTACTATGGTTAAAACAGCAGTTACTTGATTATGGTATTGACGTAGGATGTGTACCTATATTTTGTGGTAATACGAGTGCTATTATAATATCTAAAAACCCGGCTCAGCACTCGAGAACAAAACACATAGAGATTAGACATCACTTTTGACGTGATCATGTAGAAAAGAAAAACATTAAGTTGGAATTTTGTAGTACGGAAAAACAATGGGCAGATATTTTTACTAAACCTTTAGCTAAGGAACGATTTGAGACTTTACGATTGGAAATTGGTTTAATCGGTGGCACCTAATCGATCTTAAGAGCTGAAAATAACCCAATGATTGACTATGAAAAGACTGAATTATATGACTGTGTCCATATATTCCGCTGCATGCCTATGTGTGTTATTTTTTATTAAATGCTCAATCTTGATTATATCTTGCTACGCATTATACGAACGTACACAACCAATTTCTCAGGTCAAAATCATAATATTCACATATTAATAATTCATGCCCACAATATTATATATATATATATATATATATATATATATATATATATATATATATATATATATATATATATATATATATATATATATGTATAAGTATAGTTACGTATCTCAAATACGTAACTTATAATAAAACCATACCAATTAAAATTACCAAAATTACGTACCATATATACGTACCAAAATTTCCGTAAAATATCTAAACCCGTCTTATTTGTTTACTCTCCAAACTTACCCTATTTACTTCTACTACCTAACCCCCCACGTGCCTACCCTACCATCACAACTCTGACACTCTTTCCTCACCGTCCCCAAAACTTACTAAAACCGATAAAACCAAAAAATCAAGAAGTCACCATTAAAGCTTCATAAAAACCGTTAACCAAGCTAAAATAAAATCATCTACTCAAACACCATACTCCGACAACAACATCCTCGCTTCCGCCGTCCCCCGAACCCATTTCCGTCACCGTTCCGAAATTAGAAGCAAGCAAGAGCCGAAAATTAGAAAAAGGGAAATCGCTAATGGAAGAGGAATTTCAAGATTACGATCAAATACCTCGTCCTCTATTCCGTGATGTTTCCGGGGATGTTGCAAAATAAAGGTTGAAAAAGTTCGAATGAAAAAAAAAAGAAAAAAAAAAAAAAAGGCGAAGGGGTGGTAGACGTTGGCTGTTACGAAGTTGTGCTCCATGATCAAATGAATGATAAATTGATAAAGTTAATAGTATTCTAAGCAATGGACGTGAATTGCGATTCGGTCGTGTTGATAAGGAGTTGCGAAGTTGGATACAACGGATTGATGGGAGTCTTGAGAAGTTCAAATCGTGACCTTAAGAAGGTTGAAGAAGCAGTGCTTGTGATTAGTGGCCGTCACCAATTCCTGACGACTCAAGGAGTTCTCGTCCGTGATAATCGGATTGTACGTGAGGATGATGGTCAATGTTTGGCCTCGGTTAGAGCGCTTTCTCTTAAGGTTCTCAACTTTGAACGTACGGTGGATGCTCAAACAAGGAACATCGAAAGTTGTTTTGATCGGTTATCTACTTTGAAGTACTATGTGTTGCTCTGTTTTGGCAGAGGTGCGGAAATTGGTTTTGGGCTCCCTCGGTGGATATCGTATTTCTATCCTATTACCCTATCTCTCTCCTTAAAACCGTTTAAGACATTAGCCCTATTTTGCTTTTTGGCCGTGATACTTGGCCCAGAATATGTTTGATTACTTTAACTCTTTTGGCCCATGACTTTTCTACCTACAAACTATTTGGCCCATTAGGCACTTATTTGACACATTCGGCCCATGTGGTTTTATTTTACATATTCGGCCCATCGGCTTTCTAGTATTTGGTTGTGTGTCGATTTCTCGTTCGTATTTCGTATTTGCTTGATTTTACTCATATTTGTGTGTTTGATTTATAATTGCATACTTAGGTTTGTTTCGTATTATATCATTCTAGTCGTTTTATGTCCTTGTTTCCGTCTTTTCAATGATGTCAAGAGGGGGAAAAGAATGCGACCTAGATTACGAATTTGCCTAAGATTGCTCCTTGTCGTAATGTTTTGTCTCTCAAAGTTCTTTTTTAGTAATTGGTTTAGTTTAAAAAAGGAAACCCTAGTTGATCTATATTATAAAAGACCAATATTATGTTGAGGGGGAACGTTACTACGTTACACTTAGACACGATTCTAAGAAAGACTTGCCATCATTAAAAAGGGGGAATTTGTTGAGTAATATATTCTATATAAGTAATATATTGTTTTATGTTTTAATAATGACAAGTCTAAATAATTATGTTTTATATGCATATGCGTGTAATCGTGCGTTTAAGTGTACAGTTAATTATAGAGCGAAGATCGTAGTTTAATAAAGTGTAATTCAATCAAAGAATTGAAGAAAGATCAAGCTCATGTTAAGTGTCAAGTCTTTTTGAAGATTTACAAGGCACAAGTTTTATTATAATGTCAAGAATCCTTAAGTTATGGATCATTCCTATAATTATTGAAGAAATGCGATTTGCATAATATAAGTCAAAACGTGAAGATTTATGCGTGCTATTAATATATGATTATATATTAATTTAGTAATCTTATAAACGGTTTTAAAATAAAAATATTCTTTAGTTAACAAGAATTAAAATATTTATCTTATGAGGTAAATATTAATTCTAAAATACTAAGGATTTTATTTTAACCGTTAGTGTCAAAATTCAAATTCCTAGAGAAACGTGCTTCGTAGAATATGTCTCGAAGAAACGTGTTATGGACGTTGGGAGTTGTGCATAGGGAAGCGTGTCTCACGTTTTCTCTATACAAATCCTAATGCGTTTCATATTGTCTTTATGGTTAATTAAATAAATAAATTTGTTTATTTAATCTACTTAAAGATTGACTAGGATTTGATTAAGAATATAATTTATTATATTATTGACAAGAATTAGGATTTGATTCAAAGTAGGATTCTATATTTTATGGTGTAAGGATGTTTCCTAAATCAAATAGGATTATGGAAATATTATCTTATGTCTTAATTTAATATTATTCTATTAGAGTCCTTTCTTAATTCATATAAGATTAAGTTTTAAATATTACTTAGAATTAGTATACTAGATAAAGTAATATTCCTAAACTATCTAGGGTTCAACCTAGATCTAAATTAGTATATAAGCTCTCAAACTATCACACGCCTAAACACTCACGATAATCAAGCCTCACGCAAATCGAGAAGAAAATTAAACGGACGTAGTCTCTCACGCGTCTTGATATTCGTGCAATCATTGTCAAATCTCATATACAAGACTACAAGCATTGAAGAATATTTTCATACATTCAAGATCATCAATACAAGAAGTTGTTAAAAGTTTATCTTACTTACTTAAGATAGTTTCGAGTATTTAACGGTACTCATTGTAAGTAAGTATTTCACGGTACTTGTCGTAGCTAGATATTTTACGGTATCTAGATTGAGTTACAACTAATATCAAAGTTGTACGAGTGGGTTGATAAAATTGTAATCCGGAGAAGGTACTAATTTTATTAATCGAGAATAGTGGACGTAGGTTTCGATTTGTGAAACTGAACCACTTCAAAAGATCGTGTCTCCTTTACTTTATTGTTCTTACTCATTACTTGCTATTACCACGCATCATCTACATACATCGAAGGGAGGATTAAGTCCAATCGAATGCTAAAAAAAAGAAGAATCGAAAAAGTTGGCATACTCGATTCAACCCCCCCCCCCCTTCTTGAGTATATCTAGATCAATAGACTCTTCAGTTGAGAACCAACTGGATAGAAAGATTAAAGCACTTCGATCAGATCGTGGTAGCGAATATCTTTCAAATGAGTTTGATCAACACCTTAAAACCTGTGTTATACTATTACAGTTAACTCCACCTGGAACACCTCAATTAAATGGTGTGTCCGAACAGAGAAATTGAACATTACTTGATATGGTTCGATCCATGATGAGTCACACGGTAGTACCTGATTCATTATGGGGTTTTGCTCTTTTGTCAGCTACTCTTATACTTAACCGAAGTCCGTCTAAAGTTGTAGACAAGACTCCATATGAGATATGGAAGGGAACGATCCCTAACTTGTCATTTATTCGGGTTTGGGGCAGCGAGGCTTATGTCAAGTGGAGACACAAGGATAAGCTCGGCCCGCGATCGGTCAAGACATACTTTATTGGTTATCCAAAAGGAATGTTTGGTCATTACTTCTATTCGCCTACCGAACATCGAGTTTTTGTTGCGACTAGTGCGAAGTTCTTAGAGAATGAGTTTCTCGAGAACAAGTCAAGTAATAGAACCTTCGATCTGTCAGAGATTCAAGAACCAACAACCGAGCAACCGTTAGAGGAAAATGTTCCTTCAACTTCTGCTACGGTTAATATTCCTGAGGAACCTAGGAGGTCGGGTAGAGTCTTCATTCCTCCAAACAGATACATTGGTATGGTCAAGGAGAATGATAGAGATGATGTTTTGCTTCTAGAGAGTAACGAACCCGCTACCTATAAAGGTGCCATGACCTGTTTCGACGCTAAGCTATGGCTTGAAGTCATGCAATCCGAGATGGACTCCGTGTATGAGAATGACGTATGGGATCTGGTTGATTTGCCTGATAAGGTACGACCTCTTCAGTCCAAATGGCTATATAAGATAAAGCATTCTGTAGAAGGACAACCAGACACCTAAAAGGCACGACTAGTGGCAAAAGGTTTCACTCAAGTGCAAGGATTGCATTATGATGAAATTTTTGCACCCGTAGTTATGTTGTGTTCCATTCGGATAATCTTAGTGATTGCCGCTTTTCTTGACTATGAAATTTGTCAAATGGATGTGAAAATCGCCTTCTTAAGCGATTATTTAGAGGAGGACTTGTACATGGTACAGCCCGAAGGTTTCATTGATCCTAAAAATCCTAAGAAAGTGTACACGCGTAAGCGTTCCATTTATGGACTTAAGCAAGCTTCTCGGAGTGGAATCATCGTTTCGACCAGGTGATAAAAGAGAATGGTTTCACTCGATCGGTCGAGGAACCATGCTTGTATATCATGTCAAGTGGGAGTAAGATTGTCTTCTTGGTGTTGTATGTCGATGACATACTCTTGATTGGGAATGGCATTCCTCTCTTATCTTCGGTAAAAGTATGGTTAAAGAACCATTTCCAGATAAAAGATCTGGGTGAGGCACAATGCATATTGGGGATCCATATCTATAGAGATAGATCACGACGGATGTTATCACTGAGTCATGAGTCTTATATAGATAAGATTCTTGAAAAGTTCAGCATGACCAACTGTACTCCAAGAAAGGGTACCTTCCAATGACTTATGGGATGCATTTGAGTAAGACTCAGGCACCCAAGACACCGGAAGAGGTCGAGCGCATGAGTCGCATTCCTTATGCATCAGCTGTAGGATTGATCATGTATGTCATGATATGCACACGTCCAGGCGTGACATATGCATTGAGTATGACGAGTCGGTACCAAGGAAATCCAGGTGTGTTTGGATGGGTGTTAAAAACATTCTTAAGTACTTACGAAGGACTAAGGATTGGGTATTGACTTATGGAGGAGATACAAAGCTATGCGCAATCGGTTACGCATATGTTAGCTTCCAAACGGATCGAGATGACTCGAAATCTTAGTCTGGATTCGTTTTTACTCTTAATGGCGCTGCGGTCAGTTGGAAAAGTTCCATACAAAGTGTTATAGCAGATTCTACAACTGAGTCCGAGTACTATGCCGCTTCGGAAGCTGCAAAGGAAGCTATATGGATGCGTCAGTTCTTACAAGGATTAACCGTAGTTCCTAGTTCGAATGACCCAATCACCATCTATTGTGATAATATATGTGTGATCTTCCAGGCTAAGGAGCCTAAGTCTAGCAACAAATCTAGACATGTACTGCGGAAGGCTCACATGATCCGGGATTACGTGGAGCAAAAGGAGATAGTGATATACTAGATTGCTTCGGATGACAACATCGCCGACCCTCTCACTAAACCATTAAAATATGATAAGCATGAAGGGCACGTTATTTCAATGGGAATTAAACGTGTTCTTGACTTGTAGTAGTTCTTTACATGGATTGGATAAATGTATCTTTTTCATATACTATTTATAACATCATCGTTTTGTTTCATATTTATTTTTATGTGGATTGTACGACAACATTGAACACCACAACGTGAACTTAATTACATTATAATTGTTTTGGTCCGTAATCGCCTACATGAGCTGATAACTCTGGCAATCATATTGTGAAGTCGATTGATGGTGGGTTCAACGAGCCATAAGTCAAACTGTTGACTGATCGATCACAGATACGAGTTATAAAGATACCTCGTAAGACAATCGTGACAACATTATGGAGTCCTAAATGTTCCAAAACATTCGGTGCAAGGTCGTGGATTGGACGTCCATGGTATTCCTAGAGTCGATTCTTTTGACTATCGACTGTCTCTTGAGATTAAGGCATTTTTTGGGTGACTTTGGTTTCTTTCTCATGGTCGACCGTAACAGGAGGCTAAGCAGATTTTTTCTGGGTCATTTCATGTTGGGCTTGTATCTACAGGATTCAAGTCGAAGAAAATATCCAACCTTTATCAGGTTTTGTTATTTCTCAGGGCCACTCGAGGAGTTGTAACTGAAATGCATGGCCATGCTCGAATAATGATTTGTTTATCAGTTAAGTTACTCTATAGTCGGGAAAACCACTCTTGATATTGATCACTTGTAAAATACGACCTTTGTGAATAAGGATTTGCAAATTGTTTCACATTGAGTAGGAGAAATTTATGGATATGAGAATCGGTTATCGCACATACACTTGTAGGGACAAGTGGGAGATTGTTGGAGCTAGTGTCCTCCACATTTAGTGTGATAACGTGTAAAAATCTCTTTCAGGTTCACAGGGTATACTTAATATTCTTATCAGTTGATTAACGTGTGGCTTGCTAGAAGTTTGACGTTATTGTCATACAGATGGCGGTAATCAACTGGTCCCTAAAAGTGACACCTAAAGGATGTGTTTTGAGAGATATGATTACATGAATAATATAATCATATTGATGCCTTATATGACTAAGAGGTTAGTCAATGTAATGATGATTCGATTATTTAATAATGATTAAATGATATTAGCTGAGATGAATTAAATGATAATTCGTAATTGGATATAAAATGTTATATCTAATTGATGTATATGATGTAATTATTTAATACGATTAAATAATGTAATTAAATATAAACTGTTATATTTAATTAGCAAATTATAATATATATGATATTTATAATTGACGTATATTTTATACGATATTGTCATAATAAATGATGTCAGCCCGGTATTAATAAATCGACTACAAAATGTTGTATCGACTTATTAAAATGTGATAAGATAATATTAATGACAAGATAAACATTATATACATTAGATAAAAGAGGGAGCAACCGATTGCTAACAACTGACATGACTTGTGGTACACGGTTAGAGGAGAGTAGTATAGGTGGAGTCAAATACTGATTTTGACAAATCCTATCAGATCACTAATTAGGTGGTTGTTAGTAGTATAGACAGAGGGAAATTCTTTCTTATAATAAGACTCTCTTTCTCACGCAATACTACTCCATACGACACAACACACGGCTACACTCTCCTTCACGCCTTTATCCCTCGTTCATCATCATACATTAAAATTATTAGTAATTTTTCCCGATTCTAGCACAAGAAAGACATTTCTCGAAGCATCTTGGGTGCAACGATTTGGAGAATATCGATCTCGATATTTGTTCTTAGGCCAAATTATTAGGACCAAAGGTTGATTCTAATCTCTTTACCTTTTGTATTATGTTCTTCGTTTATGACCATAATTCATATATTAGAATTTTGTTAAAATCCTAAAATTTAATTGGGGAAGTATACCGATATTTCTCACACTATCAACCTAGAGATTACAACTTTGGAATCCAATCACATTGGACCCGGAAAGTTTGGTGGAAACTCTAGTCTTCCGATGCACCAACGAGGTCCCTTGAACGTCTTTAAATCTCCACTTTAAAGTCTTCTTTCGTAATAAATTAGATTACATAAAATTACATAGCCAAAATCCTATTAATTACATTCTATGAATAACGTAAAAAAACGAGAAGATACGAGATCTCATTAATTACATCACCGATTACGTTTCCATCATTACGAAAAAGCTATCAAAACTAAGGTCACACTAGATTACATTACATTCTCAACGCTTAAAATAAAACATTGATCGAAAAAATGCATCATTCAACAATATATATAAATATAAAGCATTCACAATGCAAAATATTTATCCAAGCCACCTTTTAAAAATTTCCGTAAAATCTTACACAACCAACTGTATATGTCATACATATATAATAATCCAAGAATAATTCAAAATATCGTATATAGTGAATTAATCTACTATTATTCTAAACATTTTAAAATAATAAGGTATCAAATAATAAAATAAAATACCATAAACAATTTATGACATTAAATTAAATTGATAAAAGAAGCCAATCTTAGGAAAAATAAGTTTTTTATATATATAAAACGGCCTGAAAAACAATCTAAGCGTTCAAATTTGGCTTAAAAACGACAACCCTGCTAGGCCATTCGATCTAGAATGTTGTTTACACTCGAAAAACACTACTTTTTTAACGAAATCCGACACTCAAGCCTGATAAAAAAAATTTGACTAAAAAAACGGTGATTTAAAAATTTTCTTTTATTTATATATATCCGATTCTTATAATTTTCAGCAAAATATATTTTTATTCATTATCGTATAATTAAAAAAACAAGCAAATTTCATTAATACATTAATTATCATATAACAAATGTAATAATAAAAATTTTCGAGGAGGATTGTTATCGTATAAAAATCGATTTATATGTTGATTCAATCTTTATTATATCAACAAATAAATCATATAAACTAAATTAATTTAACTTGCAATGAAGATTAATACCAAATGATAACCCAGTACATGAATAACTTAAATTGTATAAATATGAAATATGAATTACAATAATAACATAAAATGTAAACTACTAAGAACTTTGGTTAGACACTATAGCAGAGGGGCTGTATCTCCTAGATGTTTGTTTAAAATGGATTTAGAGAAAGCATATGATACTATAGAATGGCAGTTTGTTGATCAAATGCTTACAGCTTTACTGTTCCCTGATGGTTTCAGAAAACTGGTGATGAAATGCATTTCAACTACAAGTTTTTCACTAAATTTGAATGGGGCTCAGTTTGGATACTTCAAAGGGAATAGGGATCTAAGGCAAGGGGACCTTATTTCTCCTTTAATCTTCTGTATCTGTATGGAGTACTTAACTAGAGTGCTGGATTATGCTACTGAAAGATGGTATTTCAGATATCATCCATTGTGTAACACTCTCAAGCTTAGTCATCTTTTATTTGTTGATGATGTCTTAATGTTCAGTAAAGGTGATGTGAGGTCAATGATGCTACTACTTCGTGCTCTATCCACTTTTTCAGCCTCATCTGGCCTTAATGTCAATTCTCAGAAATCTGAAGTTGTATTCAATGGAGTGAAAAATGATGTGAAACAGGATATTTTGTATATCTCTGGCTTTAAGGAGGGTGTCCTAGCCTTTAGGTACCTTGGGTGCCTATTCAGTCTAGAAGGCTCTCTAAACAAGACTGCAATATCCTAATTTCAAAGCTTTGTGGTAGGATTAGAGGGATGGGAGCAAGGAAATTGAGTTATGCTGGCAGATTGGTACTTATAAATTCAGTTCTCAATACTCTTCATCAGTATTGGTCCTCAATATTCATAATTCCTAAGGGGGTCATAAGGAGGATTGAAGCTATTTGTAGGAACTATCTCTGGAGTGGTCGCACTGAATATGAAAGAGTTCCAACTGTGGCCTGGGAAAAAGTGTGCAGGAAAAAGAAGGAAGGTGGTTTAGATGTGAAAAATGCAGAAGTGTTGAACATTGCAGTGGTTGGAAAACTGGTCAGTTGGATTCATGATAAAGCTGATAGGCTATGGGTATTATGAATTGATCATATCTATTTAAAAGGGGTACTCTGGTCTTCTTATCAACCTCCTACTGATTCCAATTGGAATTGGAGGAATGTATGTAAGGTCAAGGATAGGCTGAATGTTGGGTTTCAGGCAGGTCAGTGGAGTTTGGATAGTAAAGGATACACAGTAAGATCAGGATATCAATGGTTAATGGGGCACCACCCGCCTGTACATTGGTATACAAGGGTTTGGGACAATTGGAATGTTCCTAAACATGCTCTAACTAGTTGAATGATACTGCAAAAAGGGATGAGCACGAGGGAGAAATTGAGGCAGATAGGAGTATGTACTCATGACCAGTGTGTTCTGTGTGAGCAAGCAGTTGAAACTCATGAACACTTGTTCCATGATTGTATATATAGCAGGGCTATAGTAACAGGGATTGAAGTTTGGCTGGGTTTGAAGCTACAAGGTCCAAATAGAGAGCAGTCTAAATTTGGCAAAAGAGTCTGCGGAGTTGCGTTAAGTACATGTTGGTACCATCTTTGGCAACAAAGGAATGAGGTGAGAATTCAGAGTAAATTGATCAGACTAGAAAGATTAATAGCTGAAGTGCAGAAGAACATAAAGGCTAGAATCAATCAATGTAAATCAAATGTTATGACTGGTAGAGATAGGAGATGGCTACAGAATATCCAATGTAATGATCCATGACTTGTAGCTTGTAATAGGCAGCTTTTATATAAAATTACTCACATTATACCAAAAAAAAACTTTGGTTGGTGAAAAATATAAACTAAAAGATTATACTCCCTCCTATGCAACATAACCTTCCCTATTTCTTTTTTCGTCTATTCACAATATCTTCCCTATTTCCTTATATAATAAAGCTTTTATACATATTTTAATCACCTCACCCCACCACAATACCCCACCATACTCCTACTTTATACTTATTTTAATCACCTTACTCACAACAATTACCCCACAATACATATCCTCTCTCCAATTATCCAACCCCACACCAATACTTTCCCATATAATAATCCCCTCCTTATTCTCCGTGCCTTCCCAAAATAGGGAAGGTTATGTTGAATAGGAGGGAGTATGTAAAGTTAAAGAGATATTTCAGAAATGTAGAAGTTTATAACTAAATTTTGATGCCCAAGAGCTTGGACGATCACTTCTATTTATAATAAAACTGATCTAAAACGGATGTATTGAAGAGGGCTCCAACCCCATTCAGGGTTACCTTCCCCGATCGGGGACGCAAGTTTCTACCCGGATTTCCTTAACTTCATGCATTAATTCTTGGAATCCAATGTTCATGCAATAATTTGGTGATTTAATCCTCCGGTTGAATGCTTAAACCCTAGCCTCCATATGATCTTTGGAATCCCAAGCTCTTACATAGATTATGGACTTGAGATTAATTTTGGACTTGATTAATCATTTTATTTGCATTTTCTTTACGTATTAATCCATTGAATAACTTATGCAAAATTCATGTTAATGGTTGATCATAGATTCATAGTCCATTGATTGCTCTACTTAGCTTTATTTCTAGTCTTGGTGTATTTTCTAGTGGATTAATTAGCTCAATTTAGCTCAATTTCCTACAAAAGATACTTTAAAGCGCAAATGTACTAGAAACACAATATTAGCTTAATAACACTTAAATAAGTGCAAAATAATATATAAAACAAAGCTAATATAAGGGGTAAAATCATGCGAATATATTACTTATCACTTCTTAATAAGAAGAAAACTCGGTCTGTCTCAGACTCTATTATTGATGTTCGTCTGTCTTTGAAGATCGAAGGAGTTTGTTCAAATCTTGGTTGACCTCAAGATAGTTTGTGTTTCGTCTTATTGCATGCGGTAGTCTCTTTTGTTCGTTTGAGACTATTATATTTGTTGGTAGAATAGGGTATATTTTTGGCTCATCTTGAGGGCGTGTGTACCGGTCTATTGTTGTACTATTTTCTCCATTATAGTTAAATTTGATTTTCTCGTAGGGTGGATGTACTTAGTTATTTTACTGGTAACCACGTAAATCTTTGTGTTAACTTTATTTAGATTCGTTATTTATTATTTTTATCACCTTATCAATTACGTGTTTGGTAACGGAACGTCTGGGTTAAAATAGCTCTATATTTTCATTCAAAACACAAACATATCATTATTGGGAGGCTTTCAACATAGTGGCAATAGGATGTCGAGTTGAGCATAGAAGGTGACAAACAAATGAGCACACAATCAAGGACTTTATTTGGTTTATGCATCTTCAATAACATTACCAAGGGAAAATGACGCAACAATGTGCACACTTATTAACATAATGTTAGTTTCAAAGTTGATTGTTTATATAGTACTAGTGTTGGATAAATTTAGCAAGCACGCCAGTTTCTCCACTTTCTAACAGCAGCAATGTTTCCGCAGAATTCTTATCGGAGAAAAATGATCTTCGCTTAGTCAGTTGTCACTACACTACGGCATCTCGGAGATGTCTATAACAGGTTTGTAATATTTTGCATGCACCAAGATTTGTTTTTGGTGGACACAAGTTTATGGCGTTTTACGATCCTTTTTTATTATTTAAATCGAGGGTGAGTAATCATGGTGGTGGTGGTCTTCATTACACAATCCCACGTTATTGATTCAAATGTAGGAACAACTAGTTTTAACCCGTGTAAAATTGCACGGATATAGTTCTAAAACATCGATATAATGATTAATATTTAAAAATGTAAACCAAAATACATATATATCTTATAATCTATTTCTTTTATAATGATCATAGTTTAAAACACATGCAAAAATTGCAAAAAAAATGCACGAATTCAGTGTTAAAACATGATAACAATTTTTTTAGATCTACTCATTTTAGTGGATATGCTCAATATCTATAACGGATTTATTTAGAACATTATTTTAACGGAA
Organism: Silene conica; assembly: GCA_029255685.2. Taxonomy (NCBI): domain Eukaryota; kingdom Viridiplantae; phylum Streptophyta; class Magnoliopsida; order Caryophyllales; family Caryophyllaceae; genus Silene; species Silene conica. The sequence goes on along the minus strand of CM055316.2, from coordinate 51,247,604 downwards.
TGATCTAAAATCTACTTAACAGAGTTTTATAGTTCATTTACTTTGTTAATTTTTTGTAGATCTTATTTTTAAAATTAAAAATTAAAACAGTACTATTTATTCAAAAAATTATTCAAATTTAGTAATATATCGAAAATGTGCTATTATGATGGTCAAATGTTAGAGTTAAAAACTTGTAAAATAATATAACGACGTTATTTGTTCTACCAATTTTTATCATTTTTATGTTCGTTGTCTAATAATGTTTTTTGTTAACCTTTTTTTTTAGTATTGATAGACTATGTGGACTATTTGGAAAATTCTGCATTTTCATATTGTATTATTTATGCAACATAAATGAAATCGAGGATGATGGTTCATTATTGGAGTTCTGTATTGATTATTCGATAAAATTCTATTCATAAAGTTGATTTTCATAAATTAATTCCATATTTTTTTGGTGGATCCTACATTTATTTAAAAATAAAATAAAATGGATGTGATGATATGAACGCACGAAATTGCACAAAATGTTCTTATATTACTGTAGATAAGTAATCTTAAAAATTTACATATTGAAATACTCTTTAAACTATTTTATATGTTGTATTAGACAAAAATATATTATCGAAAGTCAAACTTTTCAAGCCTCACTTGCTTATAAGTTTGAAAATCCCCACATCAAGTTGTTCTTGATTAAGAACTGATATTGAAAGACATATGCCCACCTTAGATAAAGTTGTTTGTGATTTGCGATTAATCATTTTAGTATATCACAATTTACGAATTATTAGTTAAAACATTTTTTTGTCAAAGAACCAAAACTTTTATATGTTAACGGAAATTTATTACCAGCACCAAAATCGCTCCTTTCATTAATTTAATTTTATTTACACATCTTATCATTTTTCTTAAAAATCATGCATGTCTATAATTTTTTTTCAAATTCTTGTTTTACTTTACTTCTTTTTTTTTTCCTAAAATGTAAGCATTTTCATTATATCTTCAAAGAACAAATACAACATCGAATCTGCATATTTTGCCATTTTACAACTTTCTCACTAACCTACTGACTTTGGAATCTGACTAACCATTGACGGTCAGTACATGACATTTTAGTAGGTCTATTAGCAGCAAATCTGCCTCTTATCTCTTCTTTAATCAGTTTTGCAATCATCTCAGGCCTCATGATCTTCATATCAACACGAGCACCATTTCTTTGCATCCACACATGATACCAGCCTGCAATAAGAGTGGCCGTTGTGAGCATTTTCCTGTATCTGCCCCATCGTTTCCCTGCAATGCCATCTATGAAATCCTTTGCCCCTAAATCAGCTCCTAACCAAATCCCCAACAGACTTGGAATTTTCTGAATGTAATCACAATCTGTAAACAGATGCTGATGGTCCTCTGTCTGGGTAAGACATATGCAAGTTTTACTTTACTTCATTTTGTAACTATGTTAAAAGAATGTTTTTATTGAGATGTTGTTTTCATCATATATCTTAATTAAAAGATTTTCTTTTTACTTTTAAAATCAATCACATGTCATTTTTTCGGAATTATGCAATATATAATTCGATAAAATTTATAACATTTTTTTTTTTGCGTTTTTAGAGCTAATGTGTATTATTATAATCTTCTTTAAAATTTTATTTTATCTTATTAGTATTATAGTGGATGTATTTTTTCGTACTTTATTTTAATTATTATTGTAATTGCAATTTATAATTGTAGTAAAAATTTGGACTGAATTTTAATATTTGACTTAATTTACAGTGATTTATTAGTAAAACTTGGGCTGAATTATTTACGTTCTATGCTATTCATTATTTCTTATTATTCACTAATATTTACGTGTAGAAAATATAAACGTAAACATTTTTACGTCTAAAACTTAAAACATAAAAATTTTTTAGCAATTAATTACTTTTTTTTTTATGTGGATCCCTTATTACTTAAAATAAATAAAATTAAAACATGAATGTGATGAGGTGGCTTAAGGAAAATGCTTGAAATGTTTTTGGTTTTATATAGATAAGATATGGCATGCGTAATTAATTGGCTAGAATGACCGATTCATTATATTTTTTGTTTAAACTACCCACTTAATTTTATATTTATTTTCTATGCTAATGTACTTTTAAACAATACAACTAGAATTATGATTTTAAAATATTTATTCTCACATTATGCCAAATTAAAATTGACCCATTGAAATTCTATTTTTAAAGAATATTTCAAACTTAAGGTGTTTAATGTTTTGGTGTATACTTCTGAAATTGTATACTCCCGGTATTTTTAAGAAAGTCTTAAAGGGAGAAAGTATAGTCGTAAATTCATATGTAAGAACGCTTAGAATGGTTTACACGGAAATGTGTTATGTATTTTGTTTAATTAATTTGGTGACCTTTGGACACAATATAATCTTAGTGTAATCATAATTCACAAGGATGAACCCAGATGGAATTGAATTAAATGTATTGAACAAATAATGTGATTATATGTGTGGTTTGTTATACTCCATGCATGGTTTAGGACGATAAGAGGAAGCAAGTGGTGGGCGTTGCAGTGGATAGTAGGGGATACATTACATACATAGGAATGGATATATAGATTAGAAGTCGATATTGGTCCACTCATTATGGAAACAATGGATGAGTCTTACGATGGAAACCATACTTTTAGAAACCTCGGATAATACCTTATCCTTTCTATTTCCATCTCTCATTTACCTTACATTATTTGCGTCCAACATTTTTCCATACCACATCAACATGCATGCATGCATGCATGCCTACATGCTTCCACATCATTTCCAACTAACTCTCATTAACTTACTATAATCACAAATTACTCATAATTAAATGCTTCTTCTTAAGTTTGGATATCTACTTCAAAACCACTGACTTAATTACAAGAGACGGGACAAAATTTCCAACTAATTACTACCATTAACTTAGTATATATAGTGACGCCTTTTAGGGTCCTCGTAATTAAATTCTTCGTCTTAGTTAAGTATCGATGAATTTATATCCATTACAAAATCACTAAATTCAAAGAGGCAAGCCATGATCAATATAACTAAAATTAAAGAGTTGGTCTTTTTAAGATGGACCATTTTAACCAAATGTTGTTTAGTCCATTGGTAATTCTGTTAAACCTTGAAATTTGTAGAAATGTAAGAGTTGAGAGGTCTCAGGAGGTTCGACTACCAATTGGGGTGATAACCATTTGACCAGTAAAGCCCCCGAAGGATGACTTACATGGTCCATGTAATGTGTGTTCGGCAATTCAACCCTCTCGTCATCAAAAAAAGATGGGCCATTTTGGTAAAAAAAACGATAAGATAGAATTTTGAGACCATTTTATAGCCAAATGTGATGACTTTTGAATAACAAGTTACTATGAGCGCTTTACTAGCAAAACCATTAATAATTATATTTGATCATGAAATTGTCACAAAACTCGGTCTTATTGGTACGACGATGGAAATGATCCATTATTGATACATGAATTTGTGGAAATAAAATGTATACCAACTAAAAAAGACTATATTGCATTAGGGGTGGTCAATAGTGCGGGTCGATCGGGTCCGGGACGGGTCGAGGGGCGGTGCGGGTTCAAGGTATAAGGACCCGGACACGGCCCGGGGTCAGGACGGGTCCGGGACGGGTTGGGCCCGGTTCTTGGGAAGTGTAACCCGGACCCGGCCCGGGGCTGGTTGGGGGCGGGTCTGGAGGCGGGTTGGGGGCGGGTCTGGCGGGTTTTGGGCGGGTCTACGGGTCAGCTTCCGGGCCGGTCTCCAGAAATTGGACCCGGACCCGGTTACATCACATACACGGGCCGGGACGGGTTTGGACCCGAGAGAGACGGGGCGGGTTAGATCCGGGTTCAGTGGCGGGTCGGGTCCGGGTTGCCAATGCCGACCCGCACTCTTGACCAGCCCTATATTGCATGCATGAAGTCAAAATGGGTTATTGCATGATGAACTTGAAAATGGTACAAATTTAGGTTTAATGTACGTGTAAATAAGCAATGACACATAGACGTTTTGTTGATAGATAAATATCCGTAAATTTAGTTGAAAAGCAGGCGCGATTTGACAATGATCCATACGTCCACAAATATTATATTATGTGGCGAAGCTTCAAAACATGAAATTGGGATTAAACATGAGTTTTAAGAGGCTCTTGTCAAAACAGATTTCTTTTTCATTATCTAGATTGGACCCATATCAGTGTTGACGCGTAACCAAAGACGTCAATTTTCTTATATCTTTAAAATGAGGGGTAGTTTCTTAGCATTTAAGGGCTACCAGTATACTAGTAGTATAAAGCAGTAGAATTCAAGAGTTGTGTGGCACAATGTCGTCGATTGCCTCTTCTTTTAACGGGAGTATCACTACATTCTCCCCTGTTCGATTTCAATTGAGAAAAACTCCTTCCAGGCCTTCTTTCTTTGCTTGTGCCAAACTCAACTCTTCTCCCGTCCCTCCCACCCTTATCCGTAACGAACCCGTTTTTGCAGCCCCAGCCCCTCTTATCACCCCCTCTTTGGTACGGCTATATATTAGTTTATGTTATTAGTCGACGACTCATATATATTAATTCGATTCCCCTTAGACGTAGACTTTATATATGTGTCACATTTTACATTATTACCAAAGTTTTCCCTCATCCCATCTTATCACCCTTTTTAGAACCTTTATTAACCTTGAAAATGTTACTTTTCATATTCACATTATTACCAAAATTTTCGATATAAATTTTGGAAATAAGGTTCTTATTAATAATCTCTTCATAAGGATTTATAATATATCTCGCATATCCTTATTTTACCTTCTAACACACTTCACCGTAAATTATACATTTATACTGTTAGGAAACAAACTTACTGTAGGAGGTAGTACTTGTGACCCTAATTTACTAAATACATGGTACTGAACATGGACATAGTTGAATATCGTACGTATTTATCTGTCTCTCACACAATGTATGCTAAGGAAGACAACTGTGACAAACGTGCAGAGAGAAGACATGGCATACGAAGAAGCCATTGCTGCCTTGAAGAAGCTCCTAAGGTTAGCGAAAATAGGTTTACGCTTATAGTATGATACTCTCCATATTAATAATGAATCGATTGGTTCATGATAATGTTTACGTTTATATATAGTTGACTGGTTTAAAAGAATTGGAGTGTAATGGTACATTGTTGGGTTAACTAAGTAGCTAAAATGCAGTGAAAATGGAGAGCTTGAAACAGAAGCAGCATTGAAGGTGTCAGAAATAACCGCTCAGCTACAAACAACTGACTCATCCAGCAAGCCCACCTCTGAAGATGTTGAAAAATTGAAGCAGGGATTTATCAAATTCAAAAAAGAAATCTATGAGTAAGTGTCATTAATTAAACTTCTTAAATTAGGGCCACCACCTGTTATTAAACTTTTTTTTACCTCTAAGACTACTCAAAAACTATATGACCTATCAAATTAACTAGTATCTATTACCAAAACCAAAAAATGCTGCTACTTTTTTTTATCACTACACTACCGTTTTTATTTTTACTAAATATACTCCGCACTTGTTTTGCATATATTGATAAATAACTTTTTTTCAGCACCAAACCCGATCTTATGGCTGAATTGAGCAAGGGTCAAGAACCAAAGGTATCGACTCTAAATATTATCCTAATCAAGGACTTTTATTAAAAAAAAAAGAAAAAAAAAGAAAAAAAAGTAGTTTGCAACAACATTCATGATTTGTTTATTTTACAGGGGCTCTAACAATTTGTTTTATGGTTTATCACTAATTCGTAATTTAATTTCGTACTCCCCTCCATGGCTCCATCTCGTAATAATAATCTGTTTGGTCGTAAAATTGTGCAGTACATGGTATTTGCTTGTTCAGATTCCCGTGTGTGTCCCTCCAACATTCTTAGCTTCATTCCAGGTGACGCCTTTGTGGTGCGTAATGTGGCTAACATGGTACCAGCATATGACCAGGTACTTCTCCAAAGACATTTGTTCAATACCAAATATTCATCATTATAGCTTCGATCATATCTTATGTATGTTTTTACAACCATTTCTTTTTTTTACTACGACTGTACCAGGTTAAGTACGCTGGAGTTGGGTCAGCCATTGAATATGCAGTTTTGCACCTTAAGGTGAGCAATTGACTGTATCTGTATGGACAACCTTTTAAATTTCTCCATTCAATACCACACTTAGAAATGAAGTTGAATTGTTGAATGAAAACAATGAATTCTCAGGTGGAGCACATTGTTGTGATTGGGCACAGTGCTTGTGGTGGAATCAAGGGGCTCATGTCCTTCCCTGATGAGGGCCCAAACTCCACGTAACTTCACTATATAAATCAATTACTTTCATTTTATGTATTTCAGTTTACTTTTAGCCACCTGTAAGACAGTCTCAAAACTAGGGTATATTAACGTACGGGTGCATGCCTATTGAGTAAATGGAATGGTCGACACCTTTACCCTTTTTTCTAACGGAATCTGTTGCATCTTTTGGCAGTGACTTTATCGAGGACTGGGTGAGGATTGGATTGCCAGCAAAGCGTAAGGTCCTTGCGGAGCATGGTGATGCTCCTTTTGCTGAGCAATGCTACCAATGTGAGAAGGTGAGGCCTTACTTATGATGTGTGTTTGGAAGTTGGAACCCGTCAACATTAAATAGCCTGGTGACTCGTTTTGCACCATAAATCAATCCACATTTTCCGCTAGACACGAGTAAATGATGACCCAAATTATGATTGCAGGAATCTGTGAACAACTCCCTTGGAAATTTGCTGACCTACCCCTTTGTGAGGGAAGGTTTGTTGAAGAAGACTCTGACCTTGAAGGGAGGATACTATGACTTCGTGAAAGGAGGATTTGAGCTCTGGGGACTCGATTTTGGCTTGTCTGCTTCCCTCTCTGTATGAGCCATTTGACTATCTACCATCACTGATCCTCCATCTTTTCTTTCTGTTTTCCTGACTTCCTTTGTATCATTATTTCAATAAGATGCATCTTGTATTCGCCTTTGCAAATGAGTTTGTGAGCCTGTTAATATATATATATATAAACGATGGAGATTATCAGCGGCTTATTTAATTTCGTTAAGACGTTAACTGCTACAAAATAGACAGTTTAATTCTTGTTTTAAGCAAAGCAGCTCACTGTAAGTAATTTCATTCACTTGGCTGCATTTTGTTCTTCTTCTCTTTTATTTATAGGTAAAAGATGTCGCCACCATATTGCACTGGAAGCTCTTTTAACACCCGTAAAGAACCAACCAACGATAGCAGCACAGATGAGGCAATCTGTTAATCTCATTCACATTGCACTTGATTTAATTTCCAAGTACTCGGCTATCTTTCTGCTGAGATTTTCCTTCTGTTCAAGCCTGTTAGCTTCAACTCCATGAATAATAAATGGATAATCGTCTTTCCATGTATAACGTGTACCAAAAGAGGGATGGAAATCATAGGAAATAGCTTCGAGACTACTGTGAGCAAACATAATCTCAAAAATCTCCAATGGTTTAGAAACAATTTCCAACTATATATTCTCATGTTTTAGATACTTGACTAAACAGGAACCAAACAATCCTATTCATTCATCAAACTATTCCTACAACACCTCCAAACTTTTGAAAGAATAAGAACCAAACTGATTAGAAATAACCTTAATTGAGGCGTCGTGTAAGACACTGCCTAAATCAGTTAGACCCTCACACAGGTGCTCCTTGGGTTCCTTGGTCATCGATCCCAGGATTAACGCCTCCTTCCGAACTTTGTAGCACAACAAAGATAGAAGTGGAAACTATTCACATAAATATATGATAAAAAAGAAGAATTGTATATAAGTGTTTTTGGTGAATAATTTGTGTGTATCTTTTCTGAAGTATGGAAGGGAATTTATATGGTGTAGAGGAGGCTTTTAACCTTCAGTTAGGATACCATAAGATATGGGATTAATGATCATAAAACCAATAATCAATAGTAATAAATCTGAATATTATTTAGTAATAATGTCCCACAACTATTTAACAATAACTAAGAAGAATCCTTTGCGTAAGTGAAGACCAGTGCTGAAACGAACGTTAGAATAAGTCGATCGACCAGTCTGCTAGTCGATCGACCAACTCAAGCTTAGGGGATAAGTTGATCGACTAGTATTTTAGTCGATCGACCAAAACCTTCTATACCATCATATGTCGATCGACCACTATTTTGGTCGACAGATCAAGGTCGACAGATCAAGCAATAAGTCGATCGACTATTGTAACTCCCCCACTATTCTTCCGATATGAGATAATATACTACTCTTAAGTCTTGGAGCAACTTCCTACTCCAATAATCCCCCACTTGGTCCAAACTTAAGACAATAAGAAAGAAAAGAAAGAAAGAAAGAAAGAAGAAAGAAAAACAATTATAATCAGGTGAACATAGTCTTGAACCTGACGATAGCAAGAAATGAGAACAGTTCCCTCGAGTAACATAAGGCCACATAAAACCCTGTCTCATGATTGCATTAGAGAATAGCCTACATCTATTCGCACATGAGGTTGTCAACGCTCCACAATCACGTAGGTGAGTCCATCAAGTGTGTACTACACACACCACTCAAACCTTTAAGGTATGGAACTCGTTAAGGACTACCACTTATCCAACCTTACTTAGTAGTATATAAACATGCTAAAAGGGACAAGCTGAATAACATCCTTTATTCATTAAATAGATAATATACAAGCAATGTTCGACGATTTCGTTTGACCACATTAAATCTGGTTTAACTAGATTGGGTATCCATTGTTGAAACACTACGTAGGTGGGCACACAATCCCATCTTTCTAGCTGTTTCCGAAACTAGTTTCATGCTCAAAGCTTTTGTCAAAGGGTCAACAATATTACTTTCCGACCTTATATAATCCAAAGAAATAACCCCAAACTTGATCAAGTTACAATAATATTATGCCTTAGGCGTATAAGCCTACCTTTACCATTGTAAGCCTTATTCTTGGCTACATGAATAGCATCTTGCGAGTCACAATGTTATGCCTTAGGTGTATATGCCTACCTTTACCATTCAACTTCTCAACCAGCCAATTCGAGAGCTATAAGTTCCAATTCCATTGTTGATCTCGCAATACATGTTTGCTTGGATGACCTCGCTCCAAGATACTGCTGCTCCTTCTAAGGCGAAAACATAACCACCGGTAGAATGTATATCATTACTCTCCGAGATCCAGTTAGCATCACGATATCCTTCCAAGATAGGAGGATAACCACAATAAGACAATCAAAAATCAGCAGTACCTTTTAAATATCTAAGCAAATGAATCAAAGCACCCCCAATGATCATGACCAGGAATATGAGTATATCAACTCAATCTTCCAACACAATAAGGAATAGCGGAACAGAATTAACACATAAGATACATGACACTACGAAGAATCTTAGCATAACCAAATTGATCTACACTATCAAATATGTAACACCCCGATATTTTCCCTTTGATAAAATTTAAAGATTTAATTTAATTTCGAGAATAATTTAGATTTCATGAAATTTCGTAAATATATTTTAATAATATGAATATTTCATTTTTAAGCATATTAGTTTCAAACGATATTTCAAGTTTTATAATAAGTTTCGACTTTAATTTTCGAAAACGTCGAATAGTTTCATGAATTGTGGTTTATTTGTATAGTTTATTCTACCTTGAGTAATAATAGTCTTAAGGTGTTATTTCCGTCTTAGTTAGCCAAATCCGAGTCATCCCAACTCATTAAATGAATTTCAAGTCTTTTCCGACTCAAACCTCTCAAATACTCCTATTGTTATGTTTTTCCTCATAAAACTCATTCATTCCTTTATCTCCCTCATCAAATACAAAACCCCCAATCCCCATTGTTGGTGTTTCTCCTTGGACACAAATCCGACCCTAGCTCACTCGTTTCTCGCTCAAATTCCGAGTTCTTTACATGTAAGTTCTCCTCTCCTTCTTCTCCTTCTTTTGATATAAACAATTTCTTGCCTTGTTGAGTATTCTGAAAACCCATCTTTCTAGGGTTACGTTTTTAATTCGTTTTTCTTGTTGTTTGTTGGTGAGAATGGATGCTTGGACTCCATTGAAGAGTTCTTTGAAGATTTGAAGAGCTTTAAAGGTAACTTTGAGAGGTTACTCGGCTTTAAGTGAAAAATCGATTGTGTATGGTTATTGTTGTTTAATTTCTGAAATTATGAGGTATTGGGTTGTTTAATTCCTTATTCAATTGAATGAAATGATTTCTTGGTTGATTGGTAGTAATGAGTGATGGATTTTGGTTGTGTTTATTGATTAAATTGATATCCGTCACATGCTCATTGTATTCATAGCGATATTGTGATTTCCGATTGATTTCAATACATGTTTAAGATTATTAATCTTGCTTACATTCGTTTGTTTACGTTGTATAGTGACATGTATGCGTCGTTGTTATGTTCTTATGCTGCCCATATCCCGTATATTATTTATGTTGGAGATTGTGTCCTCCACATGTAGTGTGATAACGTCATTGCACATACCCTTGTACGGACAAGTGGGAGATTGTTGGGGCTGGTGTCCTTGACAATTAAGTACAATGACTTATTAAATCTCTTTAAGGATCACAAGGGCATACTTCTGTATTATTACCAGTTGATCCACGTTTATCAATAACGGTTGGCTTGCTAGATAAGTTTGACGTTATTGTCATACGGATGGCGGTGATCAACTGGTCCCTATACGTCACACCTATAGGACACGTTTGAGAGATGTGAAGGTATGAAAATACAATCACATTTATGCCGGATATGACTAAACAGTTAGTCAGAGGTATTGACTATTAAATTAGTCAATAAGATGTTGAGATTATTATTTAATACGGATTAAATAATTTTAGCTAATACGGATTACATGTTTAATTCGTAAATTAAATATAACCGGTTATATTTAATTAAATATTGTATTCGCGAATTAATATAAACAGTTATATTAATTTAGGTAATTATACAATATCGTATTTTATCAGACCATTATTAATATATCGACTGTATTAATAACTGATAACATGTTACGATTTATAAATAAAACCCGCGAATAAATTATAGCTAAATGGGTCGAATCACGCATTGGAATAAGGTAAGAGTGGAAAGCCCACTCCTACCCGACATCAATTTCGGCCGGCCATGTGTAGTATATAAGGAGAGTCCTTCTCCTTATATCAAATATTCTCTGATACCACTTGTGGGGAATAAAGCATGTATTCACCCTAAACTTGCAGGATTATAATGAAAAATACAGTTGTGTTTATAGTCATAAGATTAAAAAAGGATAAGAAAAAGAATTCAACCTTTGGTCCTTTGTGCTTATGGCCTAAGAACAGGAATTAATGCAAATTCCCTCCTATAACTTGCACCCAAGACTAAGTTTGAGACGTGGCCGCGTGTGCTAGAAATCCTCTCCAATTGCCTTGCAATATAGGGAGAGCCCCTGAGGTTTTAGATGTGAGATCTGAGGTTTTGGGAGAAGAATGCTCTTAAACCCTAATTTTGGGGAATAAAGCATGTATTCACCCTAAACTTGCAGGATTATAATGAAAAATACAGTTGTGTTTATAGTCATAAGATTAAAAAAGGATAAGAAAAAGAATTCAACCTTTGGTCCTTTGTGCTTATGGCCTAAGAACAGGAATTAATGCAAATTCCCTCCTATAACTTGCACCCAAGACTTAGTTTGAGACGTGGCCGCGTGTGCTAGAAATCCTCTCCAATTGCCTTGCAATATAGGGAGAGCCCCTGAGGTTTTAGATGTGAGATCTGAGGTTTTGGGAGAAGAATGCTCTTAAACCCTAATTTTACCTTGAGATGTATTAAACAGTGCAACAAGAGTATTTGATATAAGGAGAAGGACTCTCCTTATATACTACACATGGCCGGCCGAAATTGATGTCGGGTAGGAGTGGGCTTTCCACTCTTACCTTATTCCAATGCGTGATTCGACCCATTTAGCTATAATTTATTCGCGGGTTTTATTTATAAATCGTAACATGTTATCAGTTATTAATACAGTCGATATATTAATAATGGTCTGATAAAATACGATATTGTATAATTACCTAAATTAATATAACTGTTTATATTAATTCGCGAATACAATATTTAATTAAATATAACCGGTTATATTTAATTTACGAATTAAACATGTAATCCGTATTAGCTAAAATTATTTAATCCGTATTAAATAATAATCTCAACATCTTATTGACTAATTTAATAGTCAATACCTCTGACTAACTGTTTAGTCATATCCGGCATAAATGTGATTGTATTTTCATACCTTCACATCTCTCAAACGTGTCCTATAGGTGTGACGTATAGGGACCAGTTGATCACCGCCATCCGTATGACAATAACGTCAAACTTATCTAGCAAGCCAACCGTTATTGATAAACGTGGATCAACTGGTAATAATACAGAAGTATGCCCTTGTGATCCTTAAAGAGATTTAATAAGTCATTGTACTTAATTGTCAAGGACACCAGCCCCAACAATCTCCCACTTGTCCGTACAAGGGTATGTGCAATGACGTTATCACACTACATGTGGAGGACACAATCTCCAACAAACTCCCACTTGTCCGTACAAGTGTAGGTGCGATAACCGAATCTCATATCCTTTTAAAATTTCTCCCACTCAATGTAAGACAATTTGCAAATCCGCATTCGCAAAGGTCGTATCTCACAAGCGATCTGTATCAAGAGTGGTTTCCCCGACTAGAGAGTAACTTAACTGATAAAACGAATCTGTATTCGAGCATGGCCATGCATTTCAGTTACTACTCCTCGAGTGGCCCTGAGAAATGATAAAATCCTGATAAGGGTTTGGATATTTCCCTCAACTCGAATCCTGCCGATATCGCCCAGCATGAAATAACCCAGAAAAAATCCTCTTGGCCCCTGTTACGGTGACCGTGGGAAAGAAACCAAAGTTACCCAAAATCTGTCTTAATCTCAAGAAACAGTTGAAAGTCAAAAGACTCGACTCTAAGGAACACTATGGAGGTCCTATCCACGACCTGGCACCCAATGTTATAAAACATTTAGGACTCCATAACGTTGTCACGGGGTGTCCTACGAGATATCCGTATAACTCGCCTTTGTGATTGGTCAGTCATCCACGTGACTTATGGCTCGTTGAACCCACCATCAACCAACGTCACAAAATGATTACCTGAGTTATCAGCTCAAGTGGGTAATCAAGGACCAAAACGATGTAATGTTAATCAGTTCACTTTGTGGTGTTCAAAATTGGCGTACAATTCCACATGAGAAACAAAACATTTTATATCATAACAATAAGGTTGAATAGAGTACACGAGAAAATGAATTATTACATGAATTCATAAAAGAGTACTACAACTTAGGAACACATCCAATTCCCATGGAATGAATGTGCCCTTCATGCTTATCACGTGGTAATGCTTTTGTGAGAGGATCGGCTATGTTGTCATCCGTAGCGATCTTTTCAATAAAAATCTCCTTTTGCTCCACGTAATCTCTGATTAGATGAGCTTTCCGTTGTACATGCCTAGCCTTGCTGCTAGACTTATGCTCCTTAGCTTGGAAGATGGCACCGCTATTGTCACAATAGACGGTGATTGGGTCATTCGAACTAGGCACTACTGATAGTCCTTGTAAGAATTGACGCATCCATATTGCTTCCTTAGCTGCTTCTGAGGCGGCATAGTACTCGGACTCAGTCGTAGAATCTGATGTAACACTCTGTTTAGAACTTTTCCAGCTGACAGCAGCGCCATTAAGAGTAAAAACGAATCCAGACTGAGATTTCGAGTCATCTCGATCCGTCTGGAAGCTAGCATCTGCGTAACCCGTGGCGCAGAGCGTCGAGTCGCCTCCAAAAGTCAATCCCCAATCTTTAGTCCTCCGTAGGTACTTAAGAATGTTTTTCACGGCCATCCAGTGTTGTTCACCTGGATGAGCTTGGAATCGACTTGTCATACTCAATGCATATGCAACGTCAGGACGTGTGCATATCATGGCATACATGATCGATCCTATTGCCGAAGCATAAGGAATCCGACTCATGCGCTCTTTCTCTTCCACTGACTTAGCTTCTTGAGTCTTGCTCAAGTGAAGCCCAGGAGTCATAGGAAGGAACCCCTTCTTGGAGTTCGTCATGCTGAATCTCTCCAGAATCTTCTCTATATAAGATTCCTGACTGAGAGACAACATCCGTCGTGATCTATCCCTGTAGATACAGATGCCCAAAATTCTTTGTGCCTCTCCCAGATCTTTCATCTGGAAATGGTTTTTCAACCATGCTTTAACCGAAGATAAGAGAGGTATGTCATTCCCAATCAAGAGTATGTCATCGACATACAGTACTAGGAATACAATCTTACTCCCACTCGACTTGATATAGAGACATGGTTCCTCGACTGATCGAATGAACCCATTCTCTTTTATCACTTGGTCGAAGCGATGATTCCAACTCCGCGATGCTTGCTTAAGTCCATAGATGGAACGCTTAAGCTTGCAAACTTTCTTAGGATGTGCTGGATCGATAAAACCCTCGGGTTGTACCATGTACAACTCTTCCTCCAAATAACCGTTTAAGAAGGCGGTTTTAACGTCCATTTGCCATATTTCATAGTCATGAAATGCGGCGATCGCTAAGATAATCCGAATGGAACGTAGCATGACTACGGGTGCAAAGATCTCATCATAGTGCAAGCCTGGCACTTGAGTGAAACCTTTAGCAACTAGTCTAGCCTTGTGGATATCTTGTTGTCCTTCCACGGCATGCTTTATCTTGTAAAGCCATTTGCATTGAAGGGGACGTACCTTTGCAGGTAGGTCCACAAGATCCCACACGTTGTTCTCATACATGGAGTCCATCTCGGATCGCATGGCTTGTAGCCATAGCTTTGAGTCAGAACTGGTCATGGCACCTTTATAGGTTGTGGGTTCATTACCCTCTAGGAGTAAGACGTCATCTGTATCGTGTTCCTCGACCATACCAATGTATCTGTCCGGTGGAATAGAGACTCTTCCTGACCTCCTAGGTTCCTCAGGGATATCTACCGCAGCCTCGGTTGAAGGTACTGTTTCCTCCAATGGTTGCTCGGTAGTTGGTTCTTGAACCTCCGATAACTCGAAGGTTCTATTACTCGACTTGTTCTCGAGAAATTCTTTCTCTAAGAACGTCGCACTAGCCGCAACAAAAACACGTTGTTCGGTAGGCGAGTAGAAGTAATGACCAAACGTTCCCTTTGGATAGCCTATAAAGTATGTCTTGACCGATCGCGGGCCGAGCTTATCCTCGTGTCTCCACTTGACATAAGCCTCGCAGCCCCAAACCCGAATAAAGGACAAGTTAGGGACCGCTCCCTTCCATAACTCGAATGGAGTCTTGTCAACAGCTTTAGACGGACTTCGGTTAAGTATTAGAGCGGCCGACAAAAGAGCATAGCCCCACAATGAATCAGGCACAACGGTGTGACTCATCATGGATCGAACCATATCAAGTAAAGTTCGATTTCTCCGTTCGGACACACCATTTAATTGTGGTGTTCCAGGTGGAGTCAACTGTAGCACGATCCCACAGTCTTTTAGGTGTTGATCAAACTCGCGTGAAAGATACTCACCACCACGATCCGAGCGTAGTGCTTTAATCTTTCTACCCAGCTGGTTCTGTACCCGATTCTGGTATTCTTTGAACTTGTCAAAGGATTCACTTTTATGTTTCATCAAGTAGACATAGCCATATCTACTCAAATCATCCGTGAAAGTGATGAAATACCTATAGCCTTCTCGTGCGTTGATCGACATAGGGCCACATACGTCCGTATGTATGAGTCCTAATAGGTCGGCAGCGCGCATTCCAACACCTTTGAAGGAAATACGAGTCATTTTGCCGATGAGACATGATTCACACGTGCCATATGATTCGAAATCAAAGGGCGAAATAGCTCCATTCTGTATGAGCTGTTTTACGCGTTTCTCATTTATGTGTCCCATACGACAATGCCATAGGTAAGTTTGATCTTTGTCACCTACCTTTATTCTTTTATTATTCACATGTAATATCTCGGTGGTTTGATCTAAAACATAAATTCCATTCATGGAAACTGCCTTGCCATAAATCATATTGTGTAAGGAGAAAATACAGCTATTATTCTCTATTACAAATGAAAAACCAAGTTTGTCAAGTGCAGAAACTGAAATAATGTTTTTGGATAAACTAGGAACATAATAACAGTTATATAAAAATAACTCGAATCCACTTGGAAGCTGGATTACGTATGTTCCCTTCGAGACTGCAGCCACACGTGCTCCATTCCCGACACGCAGGTCCACCTCACCCTTGATTAGGGGTTCTTGGTTTCGGAGGCCCTGCACATGATTACATAGATGAGAACCACAACCAGTATCAAGTACCCAAGTTCCGCAACTTGCATGGTTAATCTCAATCATGTGAATAAAAGAAGAAGAAGACATACCAACAGGAGTAACACGGCCTGCTTTAATGTCCTCGCGATACACGGGGCATGAGCGCCTCCAATGCCCAGTCTTGTGGCAATGGTGACATTCCATGCTTGTATCCTTGCTCTTTGTCTTGCCTTGTGAGTTACTCGACTCACCTGGCCCACTCTTAGCAAATCCTGGTTTCTTGAACCTGGGCTTACCTACTGCTAGGTCGCCCTGAGCTTTAGCCTTCCCTTTACCTTTTCCCTTACTGGAGATCATGAGAACATCCTGCTTCAGACTCCCACTCAACTTTAGATCCTTCTCAGTCTGTACGAGAAGGGAGTGGAGTTCATGGGGAGTCTTCTTCATGTCGTTCATGTAGTAGTTGGCCCTAAAGAGGGCGAACCCATCATGAAGCGAATGAAGCATGCGATCAACGATGATGTTCTCACTGATCTTGCAGTTTAGGGACTCCAGTTTCTCGATATTCTCAATCATGTTGAGAATATGTGGGCTAACAGCTTGGCCCTTCTGGAGTTTCGCCTCAAAGAAGCGACAGGTATGCTCATAAGAAACGATTCTCGGAGCCTTGGAGAATTCGTTAGTGAGCGTGGTGAAAATCTTGTTTGCACCATGGGTTATGAAGCGTCTTTGCAAATTAGATTCCATTGCATAGATGAGTACGTTCTTTATCGCACCCGCTTCCATGACGAAGTCGCTATGAGCGCGAACATCGTTGGCTCTAGCTCCAGTTCCTGGGTGTGGCGGAATGGGCTCAGTTAAGAACTTGAGCTTTCCGTCAGCAATGGCAGCATTCCGTAGTGCTGCCTCCCAGTCAGAGAAGTTTGACCCATCATTCCTCAGTCTAGTTGACTGATTCATGGAGTCCATGAAGGCTTTTAGCCAGGATTCACGTGCTAGCTTGGCACTTGGCATTGGGTCTTCACCAGCCATTTTAGTTTTACAGCAGTTTTAATGAACGTGTTCTACACTGAAAAGAAGATAAAACAAAACCATATAAGCAACTTATTGTTGTGATTTAAGTCTATATTAAATTGAATTTAAACTCGTAGACTCATGCATTTATATAATTGATCTCCCTCAAGAATTATATAAACGATCCCAAGACTCAATTTCCGTATATTGATAAGCCCACAGTTTGGCTAATTCCAATCGTTGGAACTCTTGGTCGATAGATTTCCGTATATCTATCTATTAGTCCATCTCAGTCACTGGAATATTATCGAGTGACCATGATGTTGAGATAAAATAAATCATCTGTTCCCACTTACCCGACGTAGAAGGGGTCATATTATGCCTACCGACGAAGAAGGGATTCATGGGAGGCTGATTTATAAAGACTAATCTCAATTTTTGGTTATACGAGGAAGACCCCATCAACTCTTATTTATCCATATTTAAGTGAACTAAAAACTAGCATTTGCGTGAATGAATTAAATAAAGTGATGGCTTTTAAATTGACATGTGACATCTGTATTGTCACAGAAAACTAACGCGTAACCTCTACATGAGTCAGTTTTCAGGCATGATATAGGTGGTTTGGTTTTTAGGCGGAATATGATGCAAGCTATTATCGATGAAAGCGTAAAGATAAATGCAATAAACGTAAATAAAAGTCCTAGTGTGGCCTATCCTACCAAAATAAACATAAAACAACTTGGAATCCACTGTTGGACCCTAGAAGCTTGTCTTGATGTTCCATCTTGGTCCTTGCAGCGGGAGTGAGCATCCGGCCTCCGTCTTGTCTTTGGTCTTTACAAAATTACTAATTTAAATTACAAAAGTAGTCCTAGATACATTCTAATTTAAATACAAAAGTAATTACATGGCAAAAACCCAAAACGGAGATTCAAGATCTCAAAATTACAAGCAAGATCGTGTCCCTTCATTACGGTGACAAAATCTTCTAAGGCCACACTAAGTTACAACCGTTTGCAAAAATTAAATACGTTATTGAAAGCATTCAAGGCATTCACAAGACGATAAATAAAATGCATCAACTAAAAACAATTTATACATGACATAATACTGTTATTATGATTAATAAATTTATACCAAACCACCTTTTAAGATTAAAATTAAGTGACTATACCGTTTTAATCACCAATTTTAACAAACATATAATCCATTATTTTAAACTGTTTTAAAACAATATGTATCAAGCGAGGGTGAACCGTTTCACTAAATAATACACTATTTCCGTATATAGTATATTATTTTAAGCCATGTGAAAATAAAACATGTTATTTTCGTAAAATAAAAAAAAAAACGATTCTGTTACAGGGGTGGTCTACCGACCGGAAAAACAGGTCGACCGACCACCTGACGAAAAAAAAATTTTTTTTTTTTTTTTTTTTTTTTTTAAAGCAGAATGGTCGACCGACCCGAAAAACAGGTCGACCGACCACAAAACACGAAACCGAGTTTCTGAACACGATTTCTCACAAAGGAAACTGTTTCGAAAAAAAAAACAGAAAACTCACACAGGGGCGGTCGACCGACCGCTATAACTGGTCGACCGACCGACACGGCGGCAGAAACGAGATTTTTCAAAAACTTTTAAATAAACTTATGAAAAACACAAAAGTAAAATTTTCATGGCCTGGCTCTGATACCACTTGTGGGGAATAAAGCATGTATTCACCCTAAACTTGCAGGATTATAATGAAAAATACAGTTGTGTTTATAGTCATAAGATTAAAAAAGGATAAGAAAAAGAATTCAACCTTTGGTCCTTTGTGCTTATGGCCTAAGAACAGGAATTAATGCAAATTCCCTCCTATAACTTGCACCCAAGACTTAGTTTGAGACGTGGCCGCGTGTACTAGAAATACTCTCCAATTGCCTTGCAATATAGGGAGAGCCCCTGAGGTTTTAGATGTGAGATCTGAGGTTTTGGGAGAAGAATGCTCTTAAACCCTAATTTTACCTTGAGATGTATTAAACAGTGCAACAAGAGTATTTGATATAAGGAGAAGGACTCTCCTTATATACTACACATGGCCGGCCGAAATTGATGTCGGGTAGGAGTGGGCTTTCCACTCTTACCTTATTCCAATGCGTGATTCGACCCATTTAGCTATAATTTATTCGCGGGTTTTATTTATAAATCGTAACATGTTATCAGTTATTAATACAGTCGATATATTAATAATGGTCTGATAAAATACGATATTGTATAATTACCTAAATTAATATAACTGTTTATATTAATTCGCGAATACAATATTTAATTAAATATAACCGGTTATATTTAATTTACGAATTAAACATGTAATCCGTATTAGCTAAAATTATTTAATCCGTATTAAATAATAATCTCAACATCTTATTGACTAATTTAATAGTCAATACCTCTGACTAACTGTTTAGTCATATCCGGCATAAATGTGATTGTATTTTCATACCTTCACATCTCTCAAACGTGTCCTATAGGTGTGACGTATAGGGACCAGTTGATCACCGCCATCCGTATGACAATAACGTCAAACTTATCTAGCAAGCCAACCGTTATTGATAAACGTGGATCAACTGGTAATAATACAGAAGTATGCCCTTGTGATCCTTAAAGAGATTTAATAAGTCATTGTACTTAATTGTCAAGGACACCAGCCCCAACAATTTATGCATTGCGTCTTGAGTCGTTTTATGCAAGGTTGGGGCGACATTGGAGATGTCGTGCACGACCAGGCAGTTGCATGTGAGAACCACAGGCTCCGGCCATTCACGCAGGCCTACGGCCAGGCAATGCGCAGGCTGCGGCTAGCCATGGCAGCCTGCATTAGTGGCTGTGTAATACCTCGAATTTTGGTTACGATACTACCTTAATTGTTTAAGGTAGCTAAACGGTTTTATGTTTAGTTACGGGGTTTTGTTTGATACGATGTTAATAACATTGATAGTACTTGTTTCGTTTATAAGCGTTTATGTGTGTCGTGCTTCTTGTGGGGTTCGAACTAGGTACCTCTTGTATGTGTGTCATGCTTCTTGTGGGGTTCGAACTAGGGATCTCTTGGATGGTGGTGTGGGCTTCGTTCCTTATGCAAATACACAGCCCGGTTGTTTGAAACCCTAATTAGGAAATAAAACACAAAATAAAAACACCTCTCATAAGCAGCCTAATGCCGACTTATAAGAGACCGTTTTCCCTTACCCTAGTTTCTTATTCACGCATCCCGAAGACCTAGCCTACTGCCGTCACTACATAGAAGGAGAGAGAGGGTTTTCCGGCCAGTTAAGACAGCCTAATAAGACCCGTCGTTTTTGACCCGAATTCAGGTAAGTATGTCGGCTGTTTCTTTTGTACATGGTGAATTCATGTATATTCGTATTGATGTCGATGGGTAGTGCGTCTCTGGTCTTAGTCCTTATTTGCGTTTTCTGTACTGGTGGTCTGTGGGGTAGTCAGATGGTGGTGGTGTCAATGGTTGTAGTCGGTGGTGGTTGTGTCGAAGGGAGGATTCGTTTCCACTGTTGGTCTCGGTTTGGTCTCTGGTCAGTTCGTGTTTTCACAGGGGGGTGTAAGGTGGTGGTACCACTGTTGACTCGGGGGAGGTCGACACAGTGGCACCACCGTGGTTTGTGAGTCGGGTGTCAGGGAAGGCGTAGAAGGTGGCTGTGGGTGGTGGTATTACTGGTGGCTGCGTCGACAGGGGTCTGTTCAGGGGGTGGCAGAGTCGTATAGGAGAGGAACCAGGTCTGGGTTTGTGTCTGGTTCACCTCGCCGACGACCGACGATGGGGTTGCTGGTGGTCGGAGGTACAGCCGGCAGTAGGGGCGCAGGGTCGGCGGTTGTTGGTGGTCAGGGGGTTGTCACGTGGTGGTTAAAAGAGGACTTGTCACGGGTTTGGTGTCGGGTTGGCTGGTGGTTTTGGCGTTTGTTATTACGTTTATTATGATTATTATTATTATTATTATTATTATTATTATTATTATTATTATTATTATTATTAGAACATTATGATGTTTATTATGGTTAATAGTATTACTAAGTTTGCCTTAATACTTTATCCTTTATTTGCGTTGGTCTGAATCGTATTAATTTAAGTTGCGAGTCGGGAATTATTTAAGTCATGGGAGTTCCTATATTTGGAAAGTTATATATTTGGAAAGTTTCTATAATTGGAAAGTTTCTATTTTTGGAAACTTTCCACTTATGGAAGGTTTCTATTTATAGTAAGTGTGGTTTATTAAGGGGTTCGGGAAGGTTATTTATTCGTTACGTATATGTGTTTAGGTAGCGGGTTTCGCGTGGAACATTTCTAGCAAGCCTTGGATTATCTGCATTCCTGCTATTTGAGGTAGGGGAATTACTGTGCATATAATGACGATTACTTGGTTGATTGATGTTAAGCATGGTTATTTTACATATCATATGACTTGGAATCTTGTGTTATTTGTTTATATTTATATGCATCTGTGATACGATATGAGGTGATGAGAAATGGGCGTTGTGATCGGTGCGGAGTTAATTGGCGTTGTGATCGGTGCGGAGTTAATGGCCTTGGGAGCGGTGCGGAGTTATTGGCCTTGTGATCTGTGCGGAGAAGGGATGATTGAATCCCTATATATATGATATTGTTTGCTTATTTATTTTCCTCTACTCAACCTCGTGGTTGACCCTGTGGATTCGTGATCACCTGTGATGAACCAATTTATTGGCGAGCAGATTGACAGGTGGCTGAGATTATGGGAAGCTATGGGAAGAGATAGCTTGGATCCGGACCAGACTAGAGTCTAGATCACCATAATCAGTTATCATGAGTTGTACTTTCTTTCATAAGACAGTTTTGATACAGTTGTAAAAACATGTTATGGAGTTTAAATTATAATTAAAGTACTGTTTGACACCCGTCGTTGAGGGGTGCCAAAGATAAGATTTATAAAACCTCAGCTTAAACTTAGATAGGATAAGTCAAGGGTCGAACCACAGAGAGACAAGGTTAATTATGTTCGTGAATTTAAAGTCTATTGCAAGTAACCAAAAAGGGGGGGTTGATTTGAGATTTAAACTAATAACTAAAAGGACAAAATAAACAAGAGAAATAAAATAAGGTAAAAGGAGATTAGGAACTTTGGTTCCCCATGGTTAAAACAAGTCAATGAAGGGTAAACTGATCAAATAACACAATCCCAAGGAACAAAGAATAAACCTTTAGGTCAATATTCTACCCAATCCTTACGGTCTTAGGGTTCCTAAAAAAGCACTAAACTTTCGTTCATATGGCAATCCCAAAGTTGTTGTTAAACTAATCCTAATAATCTTTCAATCTTAAGGATTAGTTCACCAACAACAATGGGGGATTGGTAATTCAATCATTAAACTTAACAAAATCAAATCTTTACCATGGTTCCCCTAATTCCTAATCACAAGAATTAGCTATGCATACTCTTAATTATGAAACTAACAATAACAAAAACTAAGAACATTAAAGGAACTAACATAAATAAAGATGACAATAAAAGGGAAAACATGAATTCAAGAACAACAATAAGATGAACAACAAGATTGAATTAAAAGGAAAGATTAATTGTAGCAAACTTACAACTTTTATGGAACTAAGAACAAAAGATGCAAACTTGGAATAATATCTCTTTCTAAACTATGGAGTTCTTCTAACATAAGGTTGCTTGATAATAGAAAATTACTTGCTAATAGAATTGCTTGACCTAATTGAAGAGTTTAGGTCTCCTTAAATAAGAATTATTACAAGATTAGGAAAGCAGAAACACGAAACAAAAGTCCCCGGGTAAGCTTCTGGTCGGTCGACCTCTGATGCGGGTCGGTCGACCACTTTAAGCGCTGCTGGACTTTTACGCGAACTGGGCTTCGGTCGGTCGACCTCTGACGCGGGTCGGTCGACCGCTTCTTGTTCGTTCCAGCTTTAATCTGGCCCAATAACAACACTTGGATGTGCAACTCGGATCCTTGCTCCGCATTAGTACTCAAAATAGCTTCCGAAATGGCAAATAAGGTTCAGTTTTGCTCACTTCCGCGTATTCCTACATATAAAACATAGAAATGCAAAGTAAACCGTTTCGGGAGAAATAGCAACTAAAAGTCACGAAAATGTAAGAAAATACGTGCCAAAAGAATAAATAAAATGCATAAAATAGGCACGTATCAAACTTCCCAAACCTGCTTGTTCTCAAGCAAGCACTAAGACTCAAAAGAAAGAAAAACTTCTAATGAAACGGATTTCACACTTTTTATAACCAAACACAACACTATGCCTAACCAATTTTTATGCAACCTTCAAATACAATCAAGCATAATGTCAAGAGCAAAACGAATTGGACATGTTGGAATAGCATGCTAAAATTTCAACCTTGCAAGACTCATTCTAATTGGACTCTCGCGGTACGCTCGAGACACTCATGAAAGCAAAGGGTCAAATGTATATGTGAAAGATAAGAAGATAAATAAAAGTAAAGACTCTCACCTATCTGCGACCCTTAAGAACATGCCTGCAATCTAACATGAATAGAATCTCTACAACCGTACATATGCATTCCCACACTAGATAACCATGACACATGCCGAGGCAATTTTGGGATTGTGAGGCTAAGGGTAAGAAGGGGTTGAAATAAGTTATGGGAAGAGGGGTTAAACCGAGCTAACAACCGTCTATCCATACTATAGGATCACTTCTTATTATTTTTCCATACATGCCAATGCTCAAAGTTTTGGAGCGAAAATCACAATTTCTCCAATTTTCTCCTTTTCTTTCTTTCTTTCTTCCTTTCCTCTTTTTTTTCAGAAAAATTCTGTCCAATGGTCCTGGTCGACCGACCCAGAATGTAGGTCGACCGACCAGCCTTGAAAACAGCCTGTTCTCGCTTTTTTTTTTTTTTTTTTTCATTTCTCATTTCATTTTTTTTTCATATCCTTCTCTTTTCTTTTTCTCCTTTTCTACCATTCTCACAAAATCAATATTTAACAATAAAGCACAAACCAAAGGATGGCCAAAACAGTCCCATTACTATATTACTAGCTCGGCTAGGGTAGGCAAATTTTGGATGTAGCAAATGGGTAAAAAGGATTCAATTTGGCTATGTGGGGATTATGGGAATAATGAGAAAGGGGGACCTCTACCACATGTGTCAACAACCACAAATCCGAATGCATACAGGTATTAAGTAGACAAAATTCATATTTATGCACATTGATGTGACATGCCTCAAGAGGAGAAACTACTCACAAACCTACATGAAATCCGTCATAGATGTCACCGATTTATTAAGCTCTAATCCTTAGAATATGTTGTAGCTTGCCAAGAAGAGAGTCAAGTCTAATAGTTTAGCATGAAATCAACAAAAACTCGTAGATAATGCAAAAGACTAGCTTGAAATTTTTTTAAAAAATGCAAGGCAAGGAAATATGTGATATGTGAGGCATAAATTGTATCCGTCCGTTCCGACTCGACCTAAAAACTTAAGACAGAGAAGAACGCGCGACAGGGAAGAGCGCGCGACAAGAGAGGATGAAAACAAGGAAAACACCTAAAGGAATGAAAAACAAAAGACACAAAGACAATTGCGTACTCACAAAGGAGTATGCAAACACCCTCCCCAAACCAAAACGCACAATGCCCCCATTGTGCTCATCAGCATACAACCACAACAAAGGGATGGGGGTAGGCAAAAAAGAAACAAACAAAGAAAGGAAAAGGAAAAAGACTAGAAACTACAAAAAGAGTCTATGGAGGAAGAAGAGGAAAACTGGAAATCTAGAGGGAAAAACTGGAAATCTAAGGGAAAATAAAAGAAAAACTACTTACAAGATGGAGGGACCTCCCCAAACCGAACCCCAAAGAGGGTAAGGTTAAGCACGTCCCTAGGATTATGAGTCGAAATCCGGCTCAGAGTCCTCTCCTCCTTCCTCCTCCTCGTCCTCCTCTTCAGAACCTACGCCTCTTCCTGAGGCAGAGCCTGAAGCTTCACCGTGGACACGACCGCCTGCGAGAGGTGTGTACCAGATGGGGTGAGTCCATGGGCCGGTTGGGAGCCTACCCTGAGTGGCATACTCCCTGTAAACCGGATATTGGCAAAGACTATCGTTCAACTGTTTTTGGTTGAACTGTCTGCAAAGGCCTGCCATCATTTGTGGCAGAGATCTGTAATCAACATAAGTGTTGGAGCTTGTGTCCTCCACATGTAGTGTGATAACGTCATTGCACATACCCTTGTACGGACAAGTGGGAGATTGTTGGGGCTGGTGTCCTTGACAATTAAGTACAATGACTTATTAAATCTCTTTAAGGATCACAAGGGCATACTTTTGTATTATTACCAGTTGATCCACGTTTATCAATAACGGTTGGCTTGCTAGATAAGTTTGACGTTATTGTCATACGGATGGCGGTGATCAACTGGTCCCTATACGTCACACCTATAGGACACGTTTGAGAGATGTGAAGGTATGAAAATACAATCACATTTATGCCGGATATGACTAAACAGTTAGTCAGAGGTATTGACTATTAAATTAGTCAATAAGATGTTGAGATTATTATTTAATACGGATTAAATAATTTTAGCTAATACGGATTGCATGATTAATTCGTAAAATTAAATATAAACGGTTATATTTAATTAAATATTGTATTCGCGTATTAATATAAACAGTTATATTAATTTGGGTAATTATACAATATCGTAATTTTATCAGACCATTATTAATACATCGACTGCATTAATATCTGATAACATGCATACGATTTATAAACAAAAACCCGCGAATAAAGTTTAGCTAAATGGGTCGAATCACAAATTAGAATAAGGTAAGAGTGGAAAGCCCACTCCTACCCTATTGGAAATTTCGGCCAAAAGAGCTACATAAGGAGGAGGACTCTCCTTATGTCAGGGACTCTTGTTTCACTGTTTAAACAAATCTCAAGGAAAAATTAGGGTTTTGAGAGTTTTCTTCTCCCAAAACCTCAGATCTCACATCTAAAACCTAAATAGCTCTCCCAATATTGCAAGGAAGTTGGAGAGGATTTCTAGCACACGCGGCCACGTCTCATTCTAAGTCTTGGGTGCAAGTTATAGGAGGGAATTTGTGTTAATTCCTGTTCTTAGGCCTTTCGCACAAGGACTAAAGGTTGTACTTCTTTTCTTATCCTTTTTAATCTTATGACTATAAACACAACTGTATTTTTCATTATAATCCTGCAAGTTTAGGGTGAATTCATGCTTTATTCCCCACAAGTGGTATCAGAGCCAGGCCATGAAAATTTTACCTTTGTGTTTTTCGTAAGTTTTAAAACCTGAAAAATCGTCTTCTGCCGCTAAGTCGGTCGATCGACCCCCCGTTGCGGTCGGTCGACCGCCTCCTGCGTGTTTTTCTGTTTCGACAGTTTATCTTTTGTGAGAAATCGTGTTCAGAAACTCGGTTTCGTGTTTTGTGGTCGGTCGACCTGTTTTTCGGGTCGGTCGACCATTCTGCTTTGGAAAAAAAAAAAAAAAAAAAAAAAAAAAAATGGCCACTTTTTTTTTTTTTTTTTCGTCAGGTGGTCGGTAGACCTGTTTTTTGGGTCGGTAGACCACCCCTGTAACAGACTCGTTTTTTCTTATTTCCGAAAATAACATGTTTTATTTTCACATGGCCTTTAGTAATATACTATATACGGAAATAGTATATTATTAATTTTGTGAAACGGTTCACCCTCGTTTGATACATATTATTTTAAAACGGTTTAAAATAATAGGATTATAAACTTATTAAAATTAAAGTGGTTAAAACGGTATAATCACATAATTTTAATCCTAAAAGGTGGTTTGGTAAAAATTTGTTAATCATAATAACAGTATTATGTCATGTATGAATTTTAATTTAGTTGATGCATTTTATTTATCGTCTTGTTGAATGTCTAATGAATGTTTTCAATAACGTATTTAATTTTGCAAACGGTTGTAACTTAGTGTGGCCTTAGAAGATTGTGTCACCGTAATGATGGGACATAGTCTTGCTTGTAACTTGAGATCTTGAATCTCCGTTTTGGGTTTTTGCCATGTAATTACTTTTGTATTTAAATTAGAATGTATCTAGGATTACTTTTGTAATTTAAATTAGTAATTTTGTGAAGACCAAAGACAAGACGGAGACAGGATGCTCACTCCCGCTGCAAGGACCAAGATGGAACATCAAGACAAGCTTCTAGGGTCCAACGGTGGATTCCAAGTTGTTTTATGTTTATTTTGGTAGGATAGGCCACACTAGGACTTTTTATTTACGTTTATTGCTTTCATTTTATGCTTTCATCGATAATAGCTTGCATCATATTCCGCCTAAAACCCAAACCACCTATATCATGCCTGAAAACTGACTCATGTAGAGGTCACGCGTTAGTTTTCTGTGACAATACAGATGTCACATGTCAATTGTAAAGCCATCACTTTATTTAATTCATTCACGTAAATGCTAGTTTTTAGTTCACTTAAATATGGATAAATAAAAGTTGATGGGGTCTTCCTCGTATAACCAAAAATTGAGATTAGTCTTTATAAATCAGCCTCCCATGAATCCCTTCTTCGTCGGTAGGCATAATATGACCCCTTCTACGTCGGGTAAGTGGGAACAGATGATTTATTTTATCTCAAAATCATGGTCACTCGATAATATCTAGTGACTGAGATGGACTAATAGATAGGATATACGGAAATCTATCGACCAAGAGTTCCAACGATTGGAATTAGCCAAACTGTGGGCTTATCAATATACGGAAATTGAGTCTTGGGATCGTTTATATAATTCTTGAGGGAGATCAATTATATAAATGCTTGAGTCTACGAGTTTAAATTCAATTTAATATAGACTTAAATCACAACAATAAGTTGCTTATATGGTTTTGTTTTATCTTCTTTTTCAGTGTAGAACACGTTCATTAAAACTGCTGTATAACTAAAATGGCTGGTGAAGACCCAATGCCAAGTGCCAAGCTAGCACGTGAATCCTGGCTAAAGGCCTTCATGGACTCCATGAATCAGTCAACTAGACTGAGGAATGATGGGTTAAACTTCTCTGACTGGGAGGCAGCACTACGGAATGCTGCCATTGCTGACGGAAAGCTTAAGTATTTAACTGAGCCCATTCCGGCACACCCAGGAACTGGAGCTAGAGCCAACGAAATTCGCACCCATAGCGATTTCGTTATGGAAGCGGGTGCGATAAAGAACGTACTCATCTATGCAATGGAATCCAATTTGCAAAGACGCTTCATATCCCATGGTGCAAACAAGATTTTCACCACGCTCTCTAACGAATTCTCCAAGGCTCCGAGAATCATTTCTTATGAGCATACCTGTCGCTTCTTTGAGGCGAAACTCCAGAAGGGCCAAGCTGTTAGCCCACATATTCTCAACATGATTGAGAATATCGAGAAACTGGAGACCCTGAACTGCAAGATCAGTGAGAACATAATCGTTGATCGTATGCTTCATTCGCTTCATGATGGGTTCGCCCTCTTTAGGGCCAACTATTACATGAACGACATGAAGAAGACTCCTCATGAGCTCCACTCCCTTCTCGTACAGACCGAGAAGGATCTGAAATTAAGTGGGAGCATGAAGCAGGATGTTCTCATGATCTCCAGTAAGGGAAAGGGTAAAGGGAAGGGTAAAGCTCAGGGCGACCTAGCAGTAGGTAAGCCCAGGTTCAAGAAACCAGGATTTACTAAGAGTGGGCCAGGTGAGTCGAGCAACTCACAGGGCAAGATAAAGAGCAAGGATACAAGCATGGAATGTCACCATTGCCACAAGACTGGGCATTGGAGGCGCTCATGCCCCGTGTATCGCGAGGACATTAAGGCAGGCCGCGTTACTCCTGTTGGTATGTCTTCTTCTTCTTTTATTCACATGATTGAGATTAACCACGCAAGTTGCGGAACTTGGGTATTTGATACTGGTTGTGGTTCTCATCTATGTAATCATGTGCAGGGCCTCCGAAACCAAGAACCCCTAATCAAGGGTGAGGTTGACCTGCGTGTCGGGAATGGAGCACGCGTTGCTGCAGTCTCGAAGGGAACATACGTGATCCAGCTTCCAAGTGGATTCGAGTTATTTTTATATAACTGTTATTATGTTCCTAGTTTGTCCAAAAACATTATTTCAGTTTCTGCGCTTGACAAACTCGGCTTTTCATTTGTAATAGAGAATAATAGCTGTATTTTCTCCTTACACAATATGATTTATGGCAAGGCAGTTTCCATGAATGGAATTTATGTTTTAGATCAAACCACCGAGATATTACATGTGAATAATAAAAGATTAAAGGTAGGTTACAAAGATCAAACTTACCTATGGCATTGTCGTATGGGACACATAAATGAGAAACGCGTAAAACAGCTCATACAGAATGGAGCTATATCGCCCTTTGATTTCGAATCATATGGCACGTGTGAATCATGTCTCATCGGCAAGATGACTCGTATTTCCTTCAAAGGTGTTGGAATGCGCGCTGCCGACCTATTAGGACTCATACATACGGATGTATGTGGGCCTATGTCGATCAACGCACGAGAGGGCTATAGGTATTTCATCACTTTCACGGATGATTTGAGTAGATATGACTATGTCTACTTAATGAAGCACAAAAGTGAATCCTTTGACAAGTTCAAAGAATACCAGAATAGGGTACAGAACCAGCTGGGTAGAAAGATTAAAGCACTACGTTCGGATCGTGGTGGTGAGTATCTTTCACACGAGTTTGATCAACACCTTAAAGACTGTGGCATCATGCTACAGTTGACTCCACCTGGAACACCACAATTAAATGGTGTGTCCGAACGGAGAAATCGAACTCTACTCGATATGGTTCGATCCATGATGAGTCACACCGTCGTGCCTGATTCATTGTGGGGCTATGCTCTTTTGTCGGCCGCTCTAATACTTAACCGAAGTCCGTCTAAAGCTGTAGACAAGACTCCATACGAATTATGGAAGGGAACGGTCCCTAACTTGTCCTTTATACGGGTTTGGGGCTGCGAGGCTTATGTCAAGTGGAGACACGAGGATAAGCTCGGCCCGCGATCGGTCAAGACATACTTTATAGGTTATCCAAAGGGAACTTTTGGTCATTACTTCTACTCGCCAACCGAACAACGTGTTTTTGTTGCGGCTAGTGCGACGTTCTTAGAGAAAGAATTTCTCGAGAACAAGTCGAGTAATAGAACCTTCGAGTTATCGGAGGTTCAAGAACCAACTGCCGAGCAACCATTGGAGGAAACAGTTCCTTCAACCGAGGCTGCGGTAGATATTCCTGAGGAACCTAGGAGGTCGGGAAGAGTCTCTATTCCTCCGGACAGATACATTGGTATGGTCGAGGAACATGATACAGATGACGTCTTACTCCTAGAGGGTAATGAACCCACAACCTATAAAGGTGCCATGACTAGTTCTGACTCAAAGCTATGGCTAGAAGCCATGCAATCCGAGATGGACTCCATGTATGAGAACAACGTGTGGGATCTTGTGGACCTACCTGCAAAGGTACGTCCCCTTCAATGCAAATGGCTTTACAAGATAAAGCATGCCGTGGAAGGACAACAAGATATCCACAAGGCTAGACTAGTTGCTAAAGGTTTCACTCAAGTGCCAGGCTTGCACTATGATGAGATCTTTGCACCCGTAGTCATGCTACGTTCCATTCGGATTATCTTAGCGATCGCCGCATTTCATGATTATGAAATATGGCAAATGGACGTTAAAACCGCCTTCTTAAACGGTTATTTGGAGGAAGAGTTGTACATGGTACAACCCGAGGGTTTTATCGATCCAGCACATCCTAAGAAAGTTTGCAAGCTTAAGCGTTCCATCTATGGACTTAAGCAAGCATCGCGGAGTTGGAATCATCGCTTCGACCAAGTGATAAAAGAGAATGGGTTCATTCGATCAGTCGAGGAACCATGTCTCTATATCAAGTCGAGTGGGAGCAAGATTGTATTCCTAGTACTGTATGTCGACGACATACTCTTGATTGGAAATGACATACCTCTCTTATCTTCGGTTAAAGCATGGTTGAAAAACCATTTCCAGATGAAAGATCTGGGAGAGGCACAAAGAATTTTGGGCATCCGTATCTACAGGGATAGATCACGACGGATGTTGTCTCTCAGTCAGGAGTCTTATATAGATAAGATTCTGGAGAGATTCAGCATGACGAACTCCAAGAAGGGGTTCCTTCCTATGACTCCTGGGCTTCATTTGAGCAAAACTCAAGAAGCTAAGTCATTGGAAGAGAAAGAGCGCATGAGTCGGATTATTTATGCTTCGGCAATAGGATCGATCATGTATGCCATGATATGCACACGTCCTGACGTTGCATATGCATTGAGTATGACAAGTCGATTCCAAGCTCATCCAGGTGAACAACACTGGATGGCCGTGAAAAACATTATTAAGTACCTACGGAGGACTAAAGATTGGGGATTGACTTATGGAGGCGACTCAACGCTCTGCGCCACGGGTTACGCAGATGCTAGCTTCCAAACGGATCGAGATGACTCGAAATCTTAATCTGGATTCGTTTTTACTCTTAATGGTGCTGCTGTCAGCTGGAAAAGTTCTAAACAGAGTGTTACAGCAGATTCTACGACTGAGTCCGAGTACTATGCCGCCTCAGAAGCAGCTAAGGAAGCAATATGGATGCGTCAATTCTTACAAGGACTATCAGTAGTGCCTAGTTCGAATGACCCAATCACCGTTTATTGTGATAATAAAGGTGCCATCTTCCAAGCTAAGGAGCATAAGTCTAGCAACAAGGCTAGGCATGTACAACGGAAAGCTCATCTAATCAGAGATTACGTGGAGCAAAAGGAGATTTTCATTGATAAGATCGCTACGGATGACAACATAGCTGATCTGTTGGAGATTGTGTCCTCCACATGTAGTGTGATAACGTCATTGAACATACCCTTGTACGGACAAGTGGGAGATTGTTGGGGCTGGTGTCCTTGACAATTAAGTACAATGACTTATTAAATCTCTTTAAGGATCACAAGGGCATACTTCTGTATTATTACCAGTTGATCCACGTTTATCAATAACGGTTGGCTTGCTAGATAAGTTTGACGTTATTGTCATACGGATGGCGGTGGTCAACTGGTCCCTATACGTCACACCTATAGGACACGTTTGAGAGATGTGAAGGTATGAAAATACAGTCACATTTTGCCGGATATGACTAAACGGTTAGTCAGAGGTATTGACTATTAAATTAGTCAATAAGATGTTGAGAATTATTATTTAATACGGATTAAATAATTTTAGCTAATACGGATTACAAGATTAATTCGTAAATTAAATATAAACAGTTATATTTAATTAAATATTATATTCGCAAATTAATATAAACAGTTATATTAATTTAGGTAATTATACAATATCGTATTTTATCAGACCATTATTAATATATCGACTGTATTAATAACTGATAACATGTTACGATTTATAAATTAAACCCGCGAAATATATTAAAGCTAATTGGGTCGAATCACGCATTGGGATAAGGCAAGAGTGGAAAGCCCACTCCTACCCAAACCCCAATTCGGCCGAAATAACTATATAAGGAGGAGGACTCTCCTTATATCAGTTACTCTTGTTGCACTGTAACATAATTCTCAAGTAAAATTAGGGTTTTGAGAGCATTCTTCTCCCAAAAACCTCAGATCTCACATCTAAAACCTCAAGGGCTCTCCCTATATTGCAAGGCAATTGGAGAGGATTTCTAGCACACGCGGCCACGTCTCAGACTAAGTCTTGGGTGCAAGTTATAGGAGGGAATTTGCATTAATTCCTGTTCTTAGGCCTTTTTGCGCGAGGACTAAAGGTTGTACTTCTTTTCTCATGTTTTTAATCTTATGACGATATTCACAGTTGTATATTTCATTATAATCCTGTATTTTTGGGGTGAATACGCGTTTTATTCCCCACAAGTGGTATCAGAGACAGGTTATGAAAATTTTACAATTGTGTCTTTCATAAGCTTTAAAATTTTGAAAACCGTACCTTCTGTCGAAGGCACTCGATCGAGTCCCTGTGACACTCGATCGAGTGCCATCGTACCAGGCTGCCGTGCGTGGGTTTTTAGTGAGAAATCGATCTTGTTTTCGATTCTAATTTGCATATTGTTAATTAATCGATATTTTTAGCAATATGTAAATCTTTTGTTGTTGTTTATATATGATTTACAAGTTTTAAATCCAAGTTATAAACTCGTTTTAATTTAAAAGTGCAGCGATTTGCAATTTTACGAGCCACTCGATCGAGCCATGCTGCACTCGATCGAGTGACCCTGACACTCGATCGAGTGCCCCTGTTACTCGATCGAGTGCTCTCGTTTCGGGGTATCTATTTTCGAAAATAACTTGTTTTCTTATTTTCACATGGCTTAAAATAATATACTGTATACGGAAATAGTATATTATTTAGTGAAACGGTTCACCCTCGTTTGATACATATTGTTTTTAAAACAGTTTAAAACAATGGATTATATGTTTATTAAAATTGGTGATTAAAACGGTATAGTCACTTAATTTTAAACTTAAAAGGTGGTTTGGTATAAATTTATTAATCATAATAACAGTATTATGTCATGTATAAATTGTTTTTAGTTGATGCATTTTATTTATCGTCTTGTGAATGCCTTGAATGCTTTCAATAACGTATTTAATTTTTGCAAACGGTTGTAACTTAGTGTGGCCTTAGAAGATTGTGTTACCGTAATGATGGGACACGATCTTGCTTGTAATTTTGAGATCTTGAATCTCCGTTTTGGGTTTTTGCCATGTAATTACTTTTGTATTTAAATTAGAATGTATCTAGGATTACTTTTGTAATTTAAATTAGTAATTTTGTGAAGACCAAAGACAAGACGGAGACCGGATGCTCACTCCCGCTGCAAGGACCAAGATGGAACATCAAGACAAGCTTCTAGGGTCCAACGGTGGATTCCAAGTTGTTTTATGTTTATTTTGGTAGGATAGGCCACACTAGGACTTTTATTTACGTTTATTGCATTTATCTTTATGCTTTCATCGATAATAGCTTGCATCATATTCCGCCTAAAAACCAAACCACCTATATCATGCCTGAAAACTGACTCATGTAGAGGTCTCGCGTTAGTTTTCTGTGACAATACAGATGTCACATGTCATTTAAAGCCATCACTTTATTTAATTCATTCACGCAATGCTAGATTTTAGTTCACTTAAATATGAATAAATAAAAGTTGATGGGGTCTTCCTCGTATAACCAAAAATTGAGATTAGTCTTTATAAATCAGCCTCCCATGAATCCCTTCTTCGTCGGTAGGCATAATATGACCCCTTCTACGTCGGGTAAGTGGGAACAGATGATTTATTTTATCTCAACATCATGGTCACTCGATAATATTCCAGTGACTGAGATGGACTAATAGATAGATATACGGAAATCTATCGACCAAGAGTTCCAACGATTGGAATTAGCCAAACTGTGGGCTTATCAATATACGGAAATTGAGTCTTGGGATCGTTTATATAATTCTTGAGGGAGATCAATTATATAAATGCATGAGTCTACGAGTTTAAATTCACATTTAATATAGACTTAAATCACAACAATAAGTTGCTTATATGGTTTTGTTTTATCTTCTTTTCAGTGTAGAACACGTTCATTAAAACTGCTGTAAAACTAAAATGGCTGGTGAAGACCCAATGCCAAGTGCCAAGCTAGCACGTGAATCCTGGCTAAAAGCCTTCATGGACTCCATGAATCAGTCAACTAGACTGAGAAATGATGGGTCAAACTTCTCTGACTGGGAGGCAGCACTACGGAATGCTGCCATTGCTGACGGAAAGCTCAAGTTCTTAACTGAGCCCATTCCGCCAAACCCAGGAACTGGAGCTAGAGCCAACGAAATTCGCGCTCATAGCGATTTCGTTATGGAAGCGGGTGCGATAAAGAACGTACTCATCTATGCAATGGAATCCAATTTGCAAAGACGCTTCATAACCCATGGTGCAAACAAGATTTTCACCACGCTCACTAACGAATTCTCCAAGGCTCCGAGAATCGTTTCTTATGAGCATACCTGTCGCTTCTTTGAGGCGAAACTCCAGAAGGGCCAAGCTGTTAGCCCACATATTCTCAACATGATTGAGAATATCGAGAAACTGGAGTCCCTAAACTGCAAGATCAGTGAGAACATCATCGTTGATCGCATGCTTCATTCGCTTCATGACGGGTTCGCCCTCTTTAGGGCCAACTACTACATGAACGACATGAAGAAGACTCCCCATGAGCTCCACTCCCTTCTCGTACAGACTGAGAAGGATCTTAAGTTGAGTGGGAGTCTTAAGCAAGATGTTCTCATGATCTCCAGTAAGGGGAAAGGGAAAGGGAAGGCTAAAGCTCAGGGCGACCTAGCAGTAGGTAAGCCCAGGTTCAAGAAACCAGGATTTACTAAGAGTGGGCCAGGTGAGTCGAGTAACTCACAGGGCAAGACAAAGAGCAAGGATACAAGCATGGAATGTCACCATTGCCACAAGACTGGGCATTGGAGGCGCTCCTGCCCCGTGTATCGCGAGGACATTAAAGCAGGCCGTGTTACTCCTGTTGGTATGTCTTCTTCTTCTTTTATTCACATGATTGAGATTAACCATGCAAGTTGCGGAACTTGGGTACTTGATACCGGTTGTGGTTCTCATCTATGTAATCATGTGCAGGGCCTCCGAAACCAAGAACCCCTAATCAAGGGTGA
Organism: Silene conica; assembly: GCA_029255685.2. Taxonomy (NCBI): domain Eukaryota; kingdom Viridiplantae; phylum Streptophyta; class Magnoliopsida; order Caryophyllales; family Caryophyllaceae; genus Silene; species Silene conica. Next base: position 51,211,343 of record CM055316.2, on the reverse strand, counting down.
GGTGGACCTGCGTGTCGGGAATGGAGCACGTGTGGCTGCAGTCTCGAAGGGAACATACGTAATCCAGCTTCCAAGTGGATTCGAGTTATTTTTGTATAACTGTTATTATGTTCCTAGTTTATCCAAAAACATTATTTCAGTTTCTGCACTTGACAAACTCGGATTTTCATTTGTAATAGAGAATAATAGCTGTATTTTCTCCTTACACAATATGATTTATGGCAAGGCAGTTTCCATGAATGGAATTTATGTTTTAGATCAAACTACCGAGATATTACATGTGAATAATAAAAGAATAAAGGTAGGTGACAAAGATCAAACTTACCTATGGCATTGTCGTATGGGACACATAAATGAGAAACGCGTAAAACAGCTCATACAGAATGGAGCTATTTCGCCCTTTGATTTCGAATCATATGGCACGTGTGAATCATGTCTCATCGGCAAAATGACTCGTATTTCCTTCAAAGGTGTTGGAATGCGCGCTGCCGACCTATTAGGACTCATACATACGGACGTATGTGGCCCTATGTCGATCAACGCACGAGAAGGCTATAGGTATTTCATCACTTTCACGGATGATTTGAGTAGATATGGCTATGTCTACTTGATGAAACATAAAAGTGAATCCTTTGACAAATTCAAAGAATACCAGAATCGGGTACAGAACCAGCTGGGTAGAAAGATTAAAGCACTACGCTCGGATCGTGGTGGTGAGTATCTTTCACGCGAGTTTGATCAACACCTAAAAGACTGTGGGATCGTACTACAGTTGACTCCACCTGGAACACCACAATTAAATGGTGTGTCCGAACGGAGAAATCGAACTTTACTTGATATGGTTCGATCCATGATGAGTCACACCGTTGTGCCTGATTCATTGTGGGGCTATGCTCTTTTGTCAGCCGCTCTAATACTTAACCGAAGTCCGTCTAAAGCTGTTGACAAGACTCCATTCGAGTTATGGAAGGGAACGGTCCCAAACTTGTCCTTTATTCGGGTTTGGGGCTGCGAGGCTTATGTCAAGTGGAGACACGAGGATAAGCTCGGCCCGCGATCGGTCAAGACATACTTTATAGGCTATCCAAAGGGAACGTTTGGTCATTACTTCTACTCGCCTACCGAACAACGTGTTTTTGTTGCGGCTAGTGCGACGTTCTTAGAGAAAGAATTTCTCGAGAACAAGTCGAGTAATAGAACCTTCGAGTTATCGGAGGTTCAAGAACCAACTACCGAGCAACCATTGGAGGAAACAGTACCTCCAACCGAGGATGCGGTAGATATCCCTGAGGAACCTAGGAGGTCGGGAAGAGTCTCTATTCCACCGGACAGATACATTGGTATGGTCGAGGAACACGATACAGATGACGTCTTACTCCTAGAGGGTAATGAACCCACAACCTATAAAGGTGCCATGACCAGTTCTGACTCAAAGCTATGGCTAGAAGCCATGCAATCCGAGATGGACTCCATGTATGAGAACAACGTGTGGGATCTTGTGGACCTACCTGCAAAGGTACGTCCCCTTCAATGCAAATGGCTTTACAAGATAAAGCATGCCGTGGAAGGACAACAAGATATCCATAAGGCTAGACTAGTTGCTAAAGGTTTCACCCAAGTGCCAGGCTTGCACTACGATGAGATCTTTGCACCCGTAGTCATGCTACGTTCCATTCGGATTATCTTAGCGATCGCCGCATTTCACGACTATGAAATATGGCAAATGGACGTTAAAACCGCCTTCTTAAACGGTTATTTGGAGGAAGAGTTGTACATGGTACAACCCGAGGGTTTTATCGATTCAGCACATCCTAAGAAAGTTTGCAAGCTTAAGCGTTCCATCTATGGACTTAAGCAAGCATCGCGGAGTTGGAATCATCGCTTCGACCAAGTGATAAAAGAGAATGGGTTCATTCGATCAGTCGAGGAACCATGTCTCTATATCAAGTCGAGTGGGAGCAAGATTGTATTCCTAGTACTGTATGTCGACGACATACTCTTGATTGGGAATGACATACCTCTCTTATCTTCGGTTAAAGCATGGTTGAAAAACCACTTCCAGATGAAAGATCTGGGAGAGGCACAAAGAATTTTGGGCATCCGTATCTACAGGGATAGATCACGACGGATGTTGTCTCTCAGTCAGGAGTCTTATATAGAGAAGATTCTGGAGAGATTCAGTATGACGAACTCCAAGAAGGGGTTCCTTCCTATGACTCCTGGGCTTCACTTGAGCAAGTCTCAAGAAGCTAAGTCAGTGGAAGAGAAAGAGCGCATGAGTCGGATTCCTTATGCTTCGGCAATAGGATCGATCATGTATGCCATGATATGCACACGTCCTGACGTTGCATATGCATTGAGTATGACAAGTCGATTCCAAGCTCATCCAGGTGAACAACACTGGATGGCCGTGAAAAACATTCTTAAGTACCTACGGAGGACTAAAGATTGGGGATTGACTTTTGGAGGCGACTCAACGCTCTGCGCCACGGGTTACGCAGATGCTAGCTTCCAAACAGATCGAGATGACTCGAAATCTCAGTCTGGATTTGTCTTTACTCTTAATGGCGCTGCTGTCAGCTGGAAAAGTTCTAAACAGAGTGTTACAGCAGATTCTACGACTGAGTCCGAGTACTATGCCGCCTCAGAAGCAGCTAAGGAAGCAATATGGATGCGTCAATTCTTACAAGGACTATCAGTAGTGCCTAGTTCGAATGACCCAATCACCGTCTATTGTGACAATAGCGGTGCCATCTTCCAAGCTAAGGAGCATAAGTCTAGCAGCAAGGCTAGGCATGTACAACGGAAAGCTCATCTAATCCGGGATTACGTGGAGCAAAAGGAGATTTTTATTGAAAAGATCGCTACGGATGACAACATAGCTGATCCTCTCACAAAAGCATTACCACGTGATAAGCATGAAGGGCACATTCATTCCATGGGAATTGGATGTGTTCCTAAGTTGTAGTACTCTTTTATGAATTCATGTGATAATTCATTTTCTCGTGTACTCTATTCAACCTTATTGTTATGATATAAAATGTTTTGTTTCTCATGTGGAATTGTACGCCAATTTTGAACACCACAAAGTGAACTGATTAACATTACATCGTTTTGGTCCTTGATTACCCACTTGAGCTGATAACTCAGGTAATCATTTTGTGACGTTGGTTGATGGTGGGTTCAACGAGCCATAAGTCACGTGGATGACTGACCAATCACAAAGGCGAGTTATACGGATATCTCGTAGGACACCCCGTGACAACGTTATGGAGTCCTAAATGTTTTATAACATTGGGTGCCAGGTCGTGGATAGGACCTCCATAGTGTTCCTTAGAGTCGAGTCTTTTGACTTTCAACTGTTTCTTGAGATTAAGACAGATTTTGGGTAACTTTGGTTTCTTTCCCACGGTCACCGTAACAGGGGCCAAGAGGATTTTTTCTGGGTTATTTCATGCTGGGCGATATCGGCAGGATTCGAGTTGAGGGAAATATCCAAACCCTTATCAGGATTTTATCATTTCTCAGGGCCACTCGAGGAGTAGTAACTGAAATGCATGGCCATGCTCGAATACAGATTCGTTTTATCAGTTAAGTTACTCTCTAGTCGGGGAAACCACTCTTGATACAGATCGCTTGTGAGATACGACCTTTGCGAATGCGGATTTGCAAATTGTCTTACATTGAGTGGGAGAAATTTTAAAAGGATATGAGATTCGGTTATCGCACCTACACTTGTACGGACAAGTGGGAGTTTGTTGGAGATTGTGTCCTCCACATGTAGTGTGATAACGTCATTGAACATACCCTTGTACGGACAAGTGGGAGATTGTTGGGGCTGGTGTCCTTGACAATTAAGTACAATGACTTATTAAATCTCTTTAAGGATCACAAGGGCATACTTCTGTATTATTACCAGTTGATCCACGTTTATCAATAACGGTTGGCTTGCTAGATAAGTTTGACGTTATTGTCATACGGATGGCGGTGGTCAACTGGTCCCTATACGTCACACCTATAGGACACGTTTGAGAGATGTGAAGGTATGAAAATACAGTCACATTTTGCCGGATATGACTAAACGGTTAGTCAGAGGTATTGACTATTAAATTAGTCAATAAGATGTTGAGAATTATTATTTAATACGGATTAAATAATTTTAGCTAATACGGATTACAAGATTAATTCGTAAATTAAATATAAACAGTTATATTTAATTAAATATTATATTCGCAAATTAATATAAACAGTTATATTAATTTAGGTAATTATACAATATCGTATTTTATCAGACCATTATTAATATATCGACTGTATTAATAACTGATAACATGTTACGATTTATAAATTAAACCCGCGAAATATATTAAAGCTAATTGGGTCGAATCACGCATTGGGATAAGGCAAGAGTGGAAAGCCCACTCCTACCCAAACCCCAATTCGGCCGAAATAACTATATAAGGAGGAGGACTCTCCTTATATCAGTTACTCTTGTTGCACTGTAACATAATTCTCAAGTAAAATTAGGGTTTTGAGAGCATTCTTCTCCCAAAAACCTCAGATCTCACATCTAAAACCTCAAGGGCTCTCCCTATATTGCAAGGCAATTGGAGAGGATTTCTAGCACACGCGGCCACGTCTCAGACTAAGTCTTGGGTGCAAGTTATAGGAGGGAATTTGCATTAATTCCTGTTCTTAGGCCTTTTTGCGCGAGGACTAAAGGTTGTACTTCTTTTCTCATGTTTTTAATCTTATGACGATATTCACAGTTGTATATTTCATTATAATCCTGTATTTTTGGGGTGAATACGCGTTTTATTCCCCACATGATCCTCTCACAAAAGCATTACCACGTGATAAGCATGAAGGGCACATTCATTCCATGGGAATTGGATGTGTTCCTAAGTTGTAGTACTCTTTTATGAATTCATGTAATAATTCATTTTCTCGTGTACTCTATTCAACCTTATTGTTATGATATAAAATGTTTTGTTTTTCATGTGGAATTGTACGCCAATTTTGAACACCACAAAGTGAACTGATTAATATTACATCGTTTTGGTCCTTGATTACCCACTTGAGCTGATAACTCAGGTAATCATTTTGTGACGTTGGTTGATGGTGGGTTCAACGAGCCATAAGTCACGTGGATGACTGACCAATCACAAAGGCGAGTTATACGGATATCTCGTAGGACACCCCGTGACAACGTTATGGAGTCCTAAATGTTTTATAACATTGGGTGCCTGGTCGTGGATAGGACCTCCATAGTGTTCCTTAGAGTCGAGTCTTTTGACCTTCAACTGTCTCTTGAGATTAAGACAGATTTTGGGTAACTTTGGTTTCTTTCCCACGGTCACCGTAACAGGGGCCAAGAGGATTTTTTCCGGGTTATTTCATGCTGGGCGATATCGGCAGGATTCGAGTTGAGGGAAATATCCAAACCCTTATCAGGATTTTATCATTTCTCAGGGCCACTCGAGGAGTAGTAACTGAAATGCATGGCCATGCTCGAATACAGATTCGTTTTATCAGTTAAGTTACTCTCTAGTCGGGGAAACCACTCTTGATACAGATCGCTTGTGAGATACGACCTTTGCGAATGCGGATTTGCAAATTGTCTTACATTGAGTGGGAGAAATTTTAAAATGATATGAGATTCGGTTATCGCACCTACACTTGTACGGACAAGTGGGAGTTTGTTGGAGCTTGTGTCCTCCACATGTAGTGTGATAACGTCATTGCACATACCCTTGTACGGACAAGTGGGAGATTGTTGGGGCTGGTGTCCTTGACAATTAAGTACAATGACTTATTAAATCTCTTTAAGGATCACAAGGGCATACTTTTGTATTATTACCAGTTGATCCACGTTTATCAATAACGGTTGGCTTGCTAGATAAGTTTGACGTTATTGTCATACGGATGGCGGTGATCAACTGGTCCCTATACGTCACACCTATAGGACACGTTTGAGAGATGTGAAGGTATGAAAATACAATCACATTTTTGCCGGATATGACTAAACAGTTAGTCAGAGGTATTGACTATTAAATTAGTCAATAAGATGTTGAGATTATTATTTAATACGGATTAAATAATTTTAGCTAATACGGATTGCATGATTAATTCGTAAAATTAAATATAAACGGTTATATTTAATTAAATATTGTATTCGCGTATTAATATAAACAGTTATATTAATTTGGGTAATTATACAATATCGTAATTTTATCAGACCATTATTAATACATCGACTGCATTAATATCTGATAACATGCATACGATTTATAAACAAAACCCGCGAATAAAGTTTAGCTAAATGGGTCGAATCACAAATTAGAATAAGGTAAGAGTGGAAAGCCCACTCCTACCCTATTGGAAATTTCGGCCAAAAGAGCTACATAAGGAGGAGGACTCTCCTTATGTCAGGGACTCTTGTTTCACTGTTTAAACAAATCTCAAGGAAAAATTAGGGTTTTGAGAGTTTTCTTCTCCCAAAACCTCAGATCTCACATCTAAAACCTAAATAGCTCTCCCAATATTGCAAGGCAGTTGGAGAGGATTTCTAGCACACGCGGCCACGTCTCATTCTAAGTCTTGGGTGCAAGTTATAGGAGGGAATTTGTGTTAATTCCTGTTCTTAGGCCTTTCGCACAAGGACTAAAGGTTGTACTTCTTTTCTTATCCTTTTTAATCTTATGACTATAAACACAACTGTATTTTTCATTATAATCCTGCAAGTTTAGGGTGAATTCATGCTTTATTCCCCACAATAAGGAGGAACATAAACATTAGGAGCAGCAGTAAAATCAGGTGGGTACCCCGTCCCAGATGTGGTATGGTGGCCACCGGAAGCAGGGACCTGTGACCTCTAAAGGTGCCTCCTCTAAGGGGGAGGCGGTAAGACGGGAGTAGTGGTCTGGGCTCCCCTACAACAGTAAAAAGGGGAAGCATAGGGGGAGCCATGGTGATGGGGATGCGATCACTGAGGTAGGTGTCTACCTTCCAATAATCTCTCCCGTCCACCCAATGCACGGACCTGACATAAGCCATGTCCATGAACCGGGAGGTAGTGTCAATCGCATCCTCAAAGCGAGGGAACTGGGGGACAAGGGAGCGGGCTAATCTAGTGACTAGCCCACCACAAACAATAGTAGACAAGGAAGTTCCCTCGCCCACCGACATGAAATGAGAGGCGACCAAAAATGCAGTGTTATAGAACTGCTGACCCGTACGTCTGATGTTAAGATAACCAGACAAAATGGAGAGCTCAATGTTGTTAACGTTTTGAGACTCTCTGCGGCCGAAAACAGTGTTGGCCAACAAACGTAAATAATAACGGGGGGCGGGAAGGTGAACGGTACTGTTTTTATTTTTGCCATCGCTGGAATCAGAAAGACAGGACCACAAATCAGCATACGACCCCGTGGGGTCATCAGTAAGACCCGTAGAAGATAAGCCTAAAAACTGAGCAAATTGGTTTAAAGTTAAAGAAAAAGTTTCATTGAACAAACGAAAAGAAATGCAAACATTATCATAGCCAGGGTGATATGCTCTAAAATCAAAAGTAAAGGAAGAAAAGAACTCATGAGTGAGAAGGGAATAGGTGAACTCATCCATAGTGACAAGTCCGGAGAATCCCGTCCCATCGAGCAAGGACACCACCTCATCATGACATCCCAAGGCTTGCAAAGCTGGGACACAAAGGAACCGGGTCGCCACTACCAAGCAATAGGCGGTGAGATGGAGGAATCGGGCCTTTTGAGCCGGAGTGCTGAAAATGATTTGTGGATAGTTGGGTAGACTATCCGTGTCCTGCACCGTCAACCCTCTCGCTCTAGGAACACGACCTCTGGAGGTGCTTGCACCCGAAGTGCGGGAGCGCTTCCCACCTTGATCACGGCTAGACATTGTAAATCTGAAAAGTTCAATAAAAATATAAGTCTTGTGTGAATATGAAAACTTTTCTTTAACAAATTAGGAACAAAAGTTGCAGAAACAGAAACTCCTGTAACAGACATTGGTCGGCCGACTTCACAGTTAAGTCGGTCGACCACTGATGCGAGAAAAATCAGAATTACTGTAGCGCAACAGGTCGGCCGACCGTAAACTTAGGTCGGTCGACCAACTAACGAAAAGATGTCAGGAACTGCAGAAAATATAAATTCAGGAAAAACACAGTTCTGGTCGGCCGACCTCAGTTTTAGGTCGGTCGACCGACTATCAAAAGAAAAATGCAGATCTGTAAATTACGAAACCCAGAAAATTCAAATTTAGGTCGGCCGACCTCCGTTCTGGGTCGGTCGACCGTGAACAGTGTCAGAGTCGGATTTTCTTGACTGAACTCGCGCGAAAAAGGGCATAAAAATTTAAAAGAAGAATTAAACTAACCCTAACAGCACGAAATCACACACAAATTACAGATCTAAGCATATAAAATCAAAAGGAAGAAGAAAATTAAGAGAAAAACACACAAACAAGCATGGAAACGAAATTAAGAGCAAAATCAAACTCAAAAAGACAAACTAATTCTTCCTAGAACGGAATTAAGATGAAATAAAAAGAAAAAGAGAGAAAGGAAGAAAGAAAAACATACCTTGAAGGAGGAAATTGAAAGAAAGCAAGTAAATTGGTGAAGGATGAAGAAGGTGGGTGTTTTTTTAGGGTTTTAAGAGAGAAAAAGGGATGCAGGAAGTGTGAGCAAAAGGAAGCAAAAATTGTGTTTTCAAAACACCATACACCCGTGACTTTGACTCTAAAAAAAAACCGGAAAAAACACGCGCGGTTCGGTCGACCGCAATACTCGGTCGGTCGACCTCCGTCCTTTTTACCTATTCTGCAAAATTTTACTTAACCTGTCAGAAAATATTTAAAGCTACCAGTTGGTCGGTCGACCTAATTGTTGGGTCGGTCGACCGCTTGTACTGACGAATTCTTTTTATTTTTCTGCAGAAATTTCAAATTTCGTCAAGGATAAAACAAAAATAAAAAAAAACGTAAACTTAAGCTAGAGCACGGGTTGCCTCCCGTGTAGCGCTGGTTTAAGAGGTCCCGCACGACCTCTTTACCTATCGAGGAGCATCCTAAAAGGGGTCAAAGTAAGAAACTTCGACCTTTCCGACAAATTCGTTCTCTCCTCTGAAGTGCTTCACATATTGGCCGTTGACTTTGAACCTCTCACCAGATGAGGTTTCTAATTCGATTGACCCGAATTTTGAGACAGCTGTGATGATGTAGGGTCCACTCCACCTGGATTTCAGCTTACCAGGAAAAAGACGAATACGAGCGTTAAAAAGTAACACCCTATCACCTACCTGAAAATCACGCCTAATGATTCTCTTGTCATGCCAGCGCTTTGTTTTCTCTTTGTAAATCCTGGCATTGTCATAGGCTAAAAATCTGAATTCTTCTAACTCATTGAGCTGCAACAAACGTTTCTCACGGGAAAGATTAGGGTCTAAATTAAGATTACATATAGCCCACCAAGACTTACGTTCTAACTCTACTGGTAAATGACAAGTCTTACCATAAATCAATCGGAATGGTGACATTCCTATTGGGGTTTTGAACGCGGTTCTATAGGCCCATAAAACATCATCAAGTTTTAGGCTCCAATCTTTCCTAGACTTAGAAACTACTTTGGCTAAGGTCTCCTTGAGTTCACTATTAGAGATCTCAACTTGACCACTAGTCTGAGGGTGATAAGCTAAACCCCTACGGTGTTGGACACCGAATTTATTTAACAAGTCACCTAAGCGTTTCTCCTTAAAATGCATACCTCCGTCACTTATGATAACCCTAGGGACACCAAAACGAGGAAATATGATTTTTTTAAACATCTTAATAACAGCCTTTGCATCACAATGGGGAGTAGCAATAGCTTCTACCCACTTAGACACATAATCAACAGCCATAAGAATATACCTGTTACCTTGACTACTAGGAAAAGGTCCTTGATAATCAATGCCCCAGACATCAAAAATCTCTACCTCCAAAATACCAACCTGTGGCATTTCATGTCTTTTTGAGACATTCCCAGTTCTTTGACAAGCATCACAATTTCCTACAAAATTCCTACAGTCAGCATGCAAAGTAGGCCAATAAAAACCTGACTGTAATACCTTGGCCACGGTCCTAGATGGACCGTGGTGACCACCATATGCAGAAGAGTGACATGCTTCCAGAATGTCCTTCACCTCCCATTGGGGGACGCATCTCCGGATAAGTCCATCTCCGCATTCTTTAAAAACATAAGGGTCATCCCAAAAATACTGTTTTGCATCGAACATAAATCTCTTCTTTTGTTGCCATGACAACTCAGGGGGGATTTTACCTGTGACAGCAAAGTTAGCAAAATCAGCATACCAAGGGGGGGGATGAGAACCTGAACTATTAATGATAAATAAACTCTCATCAGGAAATGAATCATCAATAGGTAAAGAATCTTCCCCATCAGTCAACTGTAGGCGAGATAGGTGGTCAGCTACCACGTTTTCCGCGCCTTTCTTGTCCCTAATCTCAATGTCAAACTCTTGGAGAAGGAGTATCCACCTTAAAAGCCTTGGCTTTGAATCCTTCTTCTGAAAAAGACCTTTCAAAGCTGCATGGTCAGTGTAAACAATTACCTTATTACCTACTAAATAGGACCTCAATTTTTCTAAGGCGAATATGACAGCTAGCATCTCCTTCTCAGTAGTGAAATAGTTGACTTGAGTCTCATCTAGGGTGCGGCTCGCATAGTATATAGAATTAAGAGCCTTGTTCTTCCTTTGACCTAGCACAACACCAACAGCGTAGTCACTAGCATCGCACATGATCTCAAAGGGGAGATCCCAATCTGGTGGCTGAATGATTGGTGCTGAGATCAAAGCTTCCTTCAACCTGTTAAAAGCTGAAAGGCACTCATCAGTAAAATTAAAGATGGCATCTTTAAGAAGCAATTGTGTAAGTGGTTTAGCAATTTTAGAGAAGTCCTTAATGAAACGCCTGTAGAAACCTGCGTGTCCTAAGAAGCTTCTCACCCCCTTAACATTAACAGGAGGGGGTAATTGCTCAATCACCTGCACCTTTGCTTTATCTACATGTATACCTTTATCAGAAATTAGATGTCCTAACACTACCCCTTCAGTAACCATAAAATGACACTTTTCCCAGTTTAGGACAAGGTTTACATCAATACATCGCTGCAAGACTTTATCAAGATTAGCTAAGCATTGATCAAAAGCATTACCATAAACGGAGAAATCATCCATAAATACCTCCATAATATTTTCTATAAAGTCAGAAAAGATACCCATCATACACCTTTGAAAGGTAGCAGGAGCATTGCATAACCCAAAAGGCATCCTGCGATAAGCAAAAACACCCTGTGGACATGTAAAAGTAGTCTTACTCTGATCATCAGGATGGATGGGGATCTGGAAAAAACCTGAATAACCATCTAGAAAACAGAAGAATTTATTAGAAGCCAGTCTTTCAGTCATTTGGTCAACAAAAGGAAGGGGGAAATGGTCTTTCTTGGTGGCGGCATTTAACTGTCTATAATCAATGCACATCTGCCGCCCAGTTACAACTCTAGTTGGTATCAACTCATTTTTATCATTCTTAACCACTGTGGTTCCTCCTTTCTTAGGAACCACCTGAACTGGGCTAACCCACTTAGAGTTGCCAACTGAATAGATAATACCTGCATCAAGAAGTTTCATTACTTCAGCCATAACCACATCATGAATCTTAGGATTCAACTTACGCTGTCCCTGTCTATAAGGCTTATGCCCTTCCTCTAACTCTATTCTATGCATACAAACATCAGGCTTATGCCCTTAATATCATCCAAAGAATAACCTAGAACTTTCCTATTCTTTTTAAGAACAGTCATTAAGGCAGAAAGTTGGTCAGGACTAAGTTTAGAACTAACAATCGCAGGGTACTGTTCAGTATCATCTAAGAAAACATACTTAAGATTAGGAGGAAGTGGCTTACGCTCTGGTACCTTTACCTCAACTGCCTGAACAGAATCAGTACTGATGGAATAGCACATGTTTAGCAGATTTGCATTAGCTAGGCTTATGAGCTTCTCATTCTCTTCTTCAGTGAGCTCATACTCCTCTTCCTCTTCTTCTATCATATCCAGCTCTTCAGCATCTTCAGCTGGATTACCTGCACACTTATCCAAAACTGTCAGATCGTCTAAGGGATCCTTGGTCAAGGATTCCCTCCAATTAAAGATAACATTCCTGTCTATAATATCAATGGAGCAACAAGTATCATCAGTAGGAATAGTTGCCTTATGGGCAAGACTAAACTCGATAGTGTCATCTCCAATTTCTAAAGTAATGGTCCCGCGTTTGACATCTATTACAGCCCCAGCTGTGTGTAAAAATGGTCTACCTAGAATAATAGGTATTTGACTATCCTCAGCAATGTCTAAAACAACAAAATCCATAGGAATAAAGAACTTTCCCACTCTTACTGGGACATCCTCCAAGACCCCTAATGGTCTTTGGGTTGATCTATCAGCCATCTGTAGGGTAATATTGGTGACTTTAAGTCTACCTAAACCAAGTCTTTCACATACAGAATAAGGTATAACACTGACACTAGCCCCTAGATCACAGAGGGCTTTCCCTATAACATGATTACCTATGGTACAAGGGATGGAAAAAATACCTGGGTCTTTTAACTTGGGTGCTATATTATCTTGTGAAAGAACATAACATTCTTCCACAAAAGCAACAGCACCGTCGTCCTGAAAATTCCTCTTACGACTCAAAATATCTTTCATGAATTTAGCATAAGAAGGTACCTGGGTAATTAAATCAGTGAAAGGGATGGTTACCTCAAGATTCTTCACCATCTCCAAAAACTTACCAAATTTCCGATCCTCTTTTGAATTTTTCAATCTTTCGGGATAAGGAACAGTGACATTAGCCATAGGATCAGCAACCTTTGGCTTTTTCAGTTGTAAAATTTCGGTGAGGCCTTGAATGAAGGAGGAATCCAGCGATTCCGGAGTCAAAATAGCATTCTGCTCAGGAATGTCGGTCGGTCGACCTACAGCGGCGGTCGGTCGACCAGAGTCTGCAACATCCGAAATTTTCTTTTCTCCAGAATCTGATCTCACGTCAGGAACCGAGGTCGGTCGACTTACTGTAGCGGTCGGTCGACCTCCTGATCTGTTGACAGGATCAGATTCTTTGTTTTGAACCTCGGCAAAATCGTCTTTTTGGGCTGATCCTTCACAAACACGGCCACTCCTAAGATTTATGGCGTTCAACGTTTCCATGGGTTCCTCACAACTAGCTGGAGAGCTAGTTATTCGGTTGGCTATGTTTATCAAGTGTTCTTCAAAAACCTTTGAGGAGGCCATTTGAGCCCTTCCCATCTCTATAACCTGCCTTGTTAAAACACCAACAAGAGCTCTCAAGTTCTCAATCTCACCCGTGCTGTCAACCGTAGTAACTAGGTTCGCACTTTCAAGCTTTAGCTGGGTTGCCTCAAGCTTTTCAAAACGGGCTTCCACTGTTGTCTCAAGAGCCATCACTCTATTCATCTCCACATTCAGCCTCCGTGAATTCCCACGTGAACTCTTAAAAGCAGCCCTATGCACCGCCATGTCTTCAATAGTCTCCCAACCCTTCATATGGTCGGTGTTATTCTGAAATCTCCCATTGGCGGCCGCATCAAGAATCATCTTATAATCATTGTAAAGGGCGTTGTAAAATCGGTTACACAGGTCCCATTGTTGAAAGTTATGGTGAGGGATAGAACGGACCAAATTCTTGAACCGATCCCATGCTTCACAAAATCCTTCATCAGGTCCCTATTGAAAGTTACGGATTTGGCTTCTCAAGTCTTCGGCTTTTGCAAGAGGGAAGTATTTCTTGTAAAAAGCCAATGCCAAGGAAGTCCAATCCGTAACCTTCTCAGCTGTCCTATCAAGGTAGCGGTACCAATCTCGCGCGGCATCTTTTAATGAGAACAGGAACATCATTGCCAGCACCTCATATCTAGTCACCCCGTCAGGTATGGGTATGGCACAACAATAATCCGTGAAGGTTGTAACATGCTTCATTGGATCTTCGTCGGGTAGACCAGAAAACTGACTCCGTTCCACCAAAAAGATGTTATTTGGGTGGAGCACAAAGGAGCCAGTGGTGGGGGTAGGCAAGGCAAATCCCTTCGGTAAATCTTGAGCCTTTGGTTGTAGATGGTCATAAATAGAATCCATATCCAAACAAGAGAGTACTCAAGCCTTCCTCTCAAAAAACCTGTCTTCTAAACAAAACTAGAAGAAAAGGTGAGAAACGGTCTTAAGGAACCTAAGTTCCTTAAGACAAGAAAAATAAACAAAAAATTAACAAACAAAATTATACCGTCTCCCCGACAACGGCGCCAAAATTTGACACCCGTCGTTGAGGGGTGCCAAAGATAAGATTTATAAAACCTCAGCTTAAACTTAGATAGGATAAGTCAAGGGTCGAACCACAGAGAGACAAGGTTAATTATGTTCGTGAATTTAAAGTCTATTGCAAGTAACCAAAAAGGGGGGGTTGATTTGAGATTTAAACTAATAACTAAAAGGACAAAATAAACAAGAGAAATAAAATAAGGTAAAAGGAGATTAGGAACTTTGGTTCCCCATGGTTAAAACAAGTCAATGAAGGGTAAACTGATCAAATAACACAATCCCAAGGAACAAAGAATAAACCTTTAGGTCAATATTCTACCCAATCCTTACGGTCTTAGGGTTCCTAGAAAAGCACTAAACTTTCGTTCATATGGCAATCCCAAAGTTGTTGTTAAACTAATCCTAATAATCTTTCAATCTTAAGGATTAGTTCACCAACAACAATGGGGGATTGGTAATTCAATCATTAAACTTAACAAAATCAAATCTTTACCATGGTTCCCCTAATTCCTAATCACAAGAATTAGCTATGCATACTCTTAATTATGAAACTAACAATAACAAAAACTAAGAACATTAAAGGAACTAACATAAATAAAGATGACAATAAAAGGGAAAACATGAATTCAAGAACAACAATAAGATGAACAACAAGATTGAATTAAAAGGAAAGATTAATTGTAGCAAACTTACAACTTTTATGGAACTAAGAACAAAAGATGCAAACTTGGAATAATATCTCTTTCTAAACTATGGAGTTCTTCTAACATAAGGTTGCTTGATAATAGAAAATTACTTGCTAATAGAATTGCTTGACCTAATTGAAGAGTTTAGGTCCCTTTAAATAAGAATTATTACAAGATTAGGAAAGCAGAAACACGAAACAAAAGTCCCCGGGTCAGCTTCTGGTCGGTCGACCTCTGATGCGGGTCGGTCGACCACTTTAAGCGCTGCTGGACTTTTACGCGAACTGGGCTTCGGTCGGTAGACCTCTGACGCGGGTCGGTCGACCGCTTCTTGTTCGTTCCAGCTTTAATCTGGCCCAATAACAACACTTGGATGTGCAACTCGGATCCTTGCTCCGCATTAGTACTCAAAATAGCTTCCGAAATGGCAAATAAGGTTCAGTTTTGCTCACTTCCGCGTATTCCTACATATAAAACATAGAAATGCAAAGTAAACCGTTTCGGGAGAAATAGCAACTAAAAGTCACGAAAATGTAAGAAAATACGTGCCAAAAGAATAAATAAAATGCATAAAATAGGCACGTATCACTGTTTATCTTTCCTTTGTATCTACTGTCTCGGGAAACCGAGAAGGTAACACTCTTATTTATCTGGGGAGTCCTAGTCCAGGCCCTTAATTAAATGGGGGTGTTACAAAGTGGTATCAGAGCGAACGATCCTCAGGCCTAACCTAATGAACCCAATGAATGTAGGAGAGTCTAAATAAAATGAACCCCGAGATAGGACTGTTAGGAGCACACTAAAGGAAAAGTATGAGTCTGGGGCCCCCTCACACCGAACCATTGGCCCTCTCAGTTTTACCCGGGAACCCAGAGTGCATATACGAGAGAAAAAGGGTAGATTAGGAGGTGATGAAAGTGGTGGTATACCCTGATAAGAATGTTATGAGAACTCTTGGTATATGTGACCGTTTGGAAAGAATTTTATTTTGTATGAATACAAAAGGTGTATATTAAAATGGATATATGAGTTGATTTGAATCATGTTAGTATTTGTTTTCATGCTTAGCGATATGCGGTTATGTGATCCCCGAGCCATGTTAAAGAAAAGTACTACTCTATATGATAATAGTTTATTGACTTTGATGCTTAGGGAACATAGCCCTAACCCAAATGGGTGCCCACCTGAGTCGGGACTCATTTCTTTCTTTTGTATTATAGTATGCCTCCGCGAAGAAATAATGTCGTTAACATCACGCAAGAGGAGTTGGATCGTTTGATAGCCGAGAACGAGGCCCTAAAGGCTAAACGCATGGATTCCGCAAAGATGAGTACGATTATTGCGAGGCATCACCCTACCCAATTCACCAGGGAGGGGGAACCTCATCTGCTAGGGGCTTGATGCCGGGAATTCAGTAACTTGTTCGAGTTGGTGGACTGCCCCGAGGAATTGAGGGTTGACCAAGCAGCTCACTACCTGAGGGGTATGGCCGGAGACTGGTGGACTGGGAACAAAGGAGCAATCCGTGAGGCAGCTAGAGAGAATGGGACCGAGTTTGTTGCTTGGATCGCATTCAAGAGGATCTTATATGAAGTATTCCTACCAGAATTCCAGAAAAGTAAGCTGAGAGAGGAGTTTGATACCTTCAGGATGACGGAGGACATGACGGTGGAGGCTTATTACAGGAAGTTTATCCAGTTGGTGAGCTACGTGGGGGACATGGGTTTTGATGATGCTATGCTGGCGATGAAGTTTGAGAGGGGGTTGTCAATCAACATCAAGAAGAGACTGATTGCAGCTCCGCCCACCACAGTCCGGGACATCTACTTAAGGGCTGAGGCGGCGGAGAGGCTTTCAGATATCATTAAGGAAGACAAGAAGTCAAAATCTGAAAAGAGGAAGGCTGAAGTAGTGACGGAGAGTTCTGGGACAAAGAAACAAAGCACCAACAAGTATAGTGGGTATTTCAGCAACAATGTTTCCGGAGGAGTGAGGAATCAGAGTGGGGGTAATCACATGAGTGGGGGTTCTGGAAGTGGTTCGGTTGGGATAGTTTGTTTTGGCTGTGGAAAGAGGGGACACAAGCAGGCAGTTTGTCGCTCATCTGGAGGGAATCAGTCCGGAGGTTATCGTACGCCTACATCCGGATATCAGGGATCCCGCACTCAGTCCTATGGTAGCAGTGGCTATCGTACACCTATGACAAACTATGGTGGGGGTGCGAAGTCTGGAGGCATCAGCAACTATCATAGGACCTTCAACAACAATCAGAATCGTTCATACCAAAATCAATACCATGGGAATGGAAGCAATCAGAAGACGGGAGCAGAAGGGAACCAGCAGGCTGGGACATCTAGTGCCAGTCACAGTGGAGTCAAATCCAGTGGCAAGCTTTTTGCCATGGGAAAACAAGCAGCTAAGGATGATGCTCATGTGGTAACCGGTATTTATTTAAGGGCATGTACTAGGACTCCCCAGATAAATAAGGGTGTTACCATCTCGGTTTCCCGAGGCAGTAGATACAAAGGAAAGATAAACAGTACTTTTATTAAATAAAGTTAACTCAAAGAACGAGTTCATACAACCAAACTATAAAACTGTCTTGTAGAAATAAAGTACAACTCATGAAAGTCTACTATGGTGATCTAGACTCTAGGCAGGTCCGGATCCCAGTTTCTCCCTTCCCTTAGCTCCCATAGTCTCAACACCTGTCAATCTGCTCCCCAATAAATTGGTTCATCACAGGTGATCACGAATACACGGGGTCAACCACGAGGTTGAGTAGAGGAAAACTATAAACAAACCACATTACTATAAATAGAAAGTTGATCGTCTCCGCTCCGAATCACAAGACCCATTATTCTCCACACCAATCACAAGACCCATTAACTCCGCTCCGATCACAAGACCCATTATCTCCGCACCAATCACAAGACCCATTATCTCCGCACCGATCACAAGACCCATTATATCATCATCTCGTAGCGTATCTCAGAATGATATAAATAAATAGCACAATATAACGATCATATGATATTATAAAACAAACATGGTTAATACCAATAACAGCAGATTACTCATCATTATATACAAGTATTTCCCCTACCTGAAATAGCAGGAAACGCAGATAAATCTGAGGCTTGTCTAGAAATGTTCCACGCGAAACTCGCTACCTAAACAGGTATACGTAACGAATTAATAACCTTCCCGAACCCCTTAACAGCCACACTTACTATAAATAGAAACCTTCCATAAGTGGAAAGTTTCCAAAAATAGAAAAATTTCCAAGGAGGGGGTATCTGTCGATCCTAGTAAGATCGATGCGGTGACTAAGTGGCAAAGTCCAAAGAATGTGAGTGAGATTCGAAGCTTCCTGGGATTGGCAGGTTATTATCGGAGGTTTGTGAAGGATTTCTCGAAGATAGCAAAGTCGTTGACATCGTTAATGAGAAAGGAGAACCGTTTCGTCTGGGATGAGAGTCGTGAGAAGGCATTCCTGATCCTTAAGGAACGCCTGACAACAGCTCCTATCCTTGCTTTGCCGGTTGGGAGTGATAACTTTGAAGATTATACTGCCGCTTCGAAGCATGGGTTGGGTTATAAGCAAGAGTTTTTGGCTGGAATGGCACAAGTTGCTGGGTGTGCATTTTTGGCAGGGAGTGCACCTGACAATAGGACATTGCATTTTTGTTGCAATGCTTCGAAATAGAGTTTCACAAGTCGAGCTGTAGTTTTTTTTGCTATGGTTTATCCTTGTAATTTGACTTTTGTTTTTGATATAATATACTTACCTTTTACCAAAAAAAAAAAAAAAAAAAAAAAAAAAAAAAAAAAAAAGAAATAATAATAATAATAATAATAATAATAATAATAATAATAATAATAATAATAATAATAATAATAATAATAATAATAATAATAATAATAATAATAATAATAATAATAATAATAATAATAATAATAATAATAATAATAATAATAATAATAATAATAATAATAATAATAATAATAATAATAATAATAATAATAATAATAATAATAATAATAATAATAATAATAATAATAATAATAATAATAATAATAATAATAATAATAATAATAATAATAATAATAATAATAATAATAATAATAATAATAATAATAATAATAATAATAATAATAATAATAATAATAATAATAATAATAATAATAATAATAATAATAATAATAATAATAATAATAATAATAATAATAATAATAATAATAATAATAATAATAATAATAATAATAATAATAATAATAATAATAATAATAATAATAATAATAATAATAATAATAATAATAATAATAATAATAATAATAATAATAATAATAATAATAATAATAATAATAATAATAATAATAATAATAATAATAATAATAATAATAATAATAATAATAATAATAATAATAATAATAATAATAATAATAATAATAATAATAATAATAATAATAATAATAATAATAATAATAATAATAATAATAATAATAATAATAATAATAATAATAATAATAATAATAATAATAATAATAATAATAATAATAATAATAATAATAATAATAATAATAATAATAATAATAATAATAATAATAATAATAATAATAATAATAATAATAATAATAATAATAATAATAATAATAATAATAATAATAATAATAATAATAATAATAATAATAATAATAATAATAATAATAATAATAATAATAATAATAATAATAATAATAATAATAATAATAATAATAATAATAATAATAATAATAATAATAATAATAATAATAATAATAATAATAATAATAATAATAATAATAATAATAATAATAATAATAATAATAATAATAATAATAATAATAATAATAATAATAATAATAATAATAATAATAATAATAATAATAATAATAATAATAATAATAATAATAATAATAATAATAATAATAATAATAATAATAATAATAATAATAATAATAATAATAATAATAATAATAATAATAATAATAATAATAATAATAATAATAATAATAATAATAATAATAATAATAATAATAATAATAATAATAATAATAATAATAATAATAATAATAATAATAATAATAATAATAATAATAATAATAATAATAATAATAATAATAATAATAATAATAATAATAATAATAATAATAATAATAATAATAATAATAATAATAATAATAATAATAATAATAATAATAATAATAATAATAATAATAATAATAATAATAATAATAATAATAATAATAATAATAATAATAATAATAATAATAATAATAATAATAATAATAATAATAATAATAATAATAATAATAATAATAATAATAATAATAATAATAATAATAATAATAATAATAATAATAATAATAATAATAATAATAATAATAATAATAATAATAATAATAATAATAATAATAATAATAATAATAATAATAATAATAATAATAATAATAATAATAATAATAATAATAATAATAATAATAATAATAATAATAATAATAATAATAATAATAATAATAATTTCCGAGTGAATTTTATCGAGTATAATGCTCAATATATTCACATGAAAGTTGACTCGTTGGTCAATAGGCATTCCTTTTTTTATACCATGATTTATGCCTTCAATGAGGCTTCTGCTAGGACTCCGCTCTGGAACCATTTAAGGAGGCTATCGCATATGATCTCTGGTCCTTGGGCAATAGCAGGAGATATGAATTGTGTCCTTGCTGTGAATGAAAGGGTAGGAGGTAATGTGCCTGATTCGGCAATGGCTCAATTTCGGGACTGTATGAATGACTTTGGGCTTGTTGATGACTTTGGGCTTGTTGATTTAGTGAGTAAAGGGTCCTTTTATACTTGGAATAATAAGAAACAACCTGAAGCGCGAATTTATAGTCGGCTAGATAGATTTATGGTTAACAAATGTTGGTGTTTGAGTAGGCCAGACCTATATGCTTTCTTTTTACCGGAAGGGTTGTATGATCATTGCCCTTGCATTGTGAGTAGCAATCAGGTGATCCAGCACAAGAGGAGCTTTAAGTACTTCAACATGTGGGGTCAATCTCGTGATTTTATTCCTACAGTGGAGAAAACTTGGGATCCATCTATCCTGGGAACGCCTATGTTCAGGCTTGTTAGCAATCTGAAAGCTTTAAAACTTCCTTTGAAGGAATTGAATAAGTCTAGGTTCAATGATATTGAGATTGCAGCCAGCATCAAGGAAGCTCTTTTGTATTCTATTCAAGAAAGATTGGGCCAGCAGCCCTCTGACATGGAGGAAAGAGCTCGCGAATTGAATGTAGCAGCGGAATTCCAGGAGCTAAATGAGGCAAAGAACAGATTCCTTACGCAGAAGGCCAAACACTCTTGGATTGGTGACGGGGATTCAAATAGTGCTTACTTCCATGGCTTAATTAAGAAGAGGCAGGGGGATAATTTTGTGTTGAGTATTGAAGATATGGCTGGTACTATTTGTGATACTCCTAGCACGATTCAGTCCGCGTTTCTTGACTACTACCAGAAACTCCTTGGGTCTCAGAATGCCACTGTGGGTGTACGGACCAGAGTAATAGCGCATGGTAAGGTCTGCTCGTCTGAAATGCAGCAGTTACTAATGCTTCCGGTGTCTGATATGGAGATCAAGGAGGCCTTGTTTAGTATTCCGGATAATAAGTCCCCGGGGCCGGATGGTTATTCAAGTAAATTTTTTAAGGATGCTTGGCCAATTATAGGGGGAGAAGTGACTGCGGCTGTTCGTG